>OZ024879.1:21331455-23966455 GCA_964017185.1 Rugalucina vietnamica
CAAATGCATGGGCGAATTAAGTTGACCTTGCCGTAAAATAGGTCAAGGTCATCCCAGGGTCATGATTTATATAAACTTTGTAGAGCTCCATTCCCAGATGCTTCATACCAAGTTTCAAAATCATAGGCCTTCTGGTTCTGAAGAAGAAGATTTTCAAACATTTTGCTATTTATAGCCATGGCGGCCATCTTGGTCATGCGACCTTGACCATTTATACAAACTTTCATTCCCTCTTCCTAATGATGCTCCACAAAAAGTTTGGCTTTGATTGGCTTAGCGATTTCAGAGAAGATTTTTCAATATTATGGTCATATACATGTATATAGCTCCGGGGCAGGGGCAGACAACCCCCTGGGCCCAAAATATTTTCTTAAACATAAATCTTCTGTTCATTTGCTCATTTCTAGCAAGTTTTCTGCCATTTAATTACATTTTCCTATTTTTTCCCATTCCAATGCATGGGAGACCTAAGTTGACCTTGCCGTAAAATAGGTCAAGGTAATCCCAGGGTCATGATTTATATAAACTTTGTAGAGCTCCATTCCCAGATGCTTCACACCAAGTTTCAAAATCATAGGCCTTCTGGTTCTGAAGAAGAAGATTTTTAAACGTTTTTGCTATTTATAGCCCTGGCGGCCATCTTGGTCAAGTGACCTTGACCATTTATATAAACTTTCATTCACTCTTCCCAAGGATGCTCCACGTGAAGTTTGGCTTTGATTGGCCTAGCGGTTTCAAAGAAGAAGATGTTTGAATATTATGGTCATATACATGTATATAGCCCCGGGGCAGGGGCAGACAACCCCCCCCCCCCAGGGGCTAAAATTTTCCATTAACATTAATCTTCTGTCCATTTGCCTATTCCCAGTAAGTTTTACCCATTAAATAGCATTTTCCCATTTTTCCCATTCAAATGCATTGGCGACCTAAGTTGACCTTGCTGTAAAATAGGTCATGGTCATCCTAGGGTCATGATTTATACAAATTATGATGGGCCTGCGTCCCCAATGCTACATACCATGTTTCGTGGAAATCGGCCCACTGGTTCTGGAGAAGAAGATTTTTAAAGGTTTTTGCTATTTATAGCCATGGCGGCCATCTTGGTCATGTGACCTGGACCATTTATATAAACTTTCGTTCCCCCTTCCTAAGGATGCTCCACATGAAGTTTGGCTTTGATTGGCCGAGCGGTTTCAGAGAAGATCTTTGAAATTGTGAATGACGGACGGACGGACGACGGACGGACGCCGGAGCATGGGTATACTATAAGCTCACCTGTGAGCCTTCGGCTCAGGTGAGCTAACAAAGGCTTTTACATGGGAAAAGTGAAAACTATGGATTTTTTGAAAACTGTTGCAGCCCGAGACCTGAAAAGTGGTAGATGCAAACAACTAATGGAGTAGATGAAGGTATGTGATTAATTTAGGTCAAGGTCATTTCTTGACCTTGGCCAGTCTGTTGTCCATACACACTTTTCAAAAATCTTCTTCTCTGAAACTGCTTGGCCAATCAAAGTGAAATTTTATGTGGAGCGTCCATGGATAGGGGGAATGAAAGTTTGATCGAGAAATTTGTGTCACATGACCAAGATGGCCGCCATGCCCAACTAAAACCACTCAAAAATCTTCTCCAGAACCGGCAGGCCGATTTACGGGAAACTTGGTATATAGCATTTGGGACTCTAGCCAATCGTAGTTTCTTGAAATGATGACCCTAGGATGACCTTGACCTATTTTACGGCAATGTCAATTTTGGAAACATAGGCTTTTACATGGGAAAAGGCGAAAACAATGGATATTTTGGAAACTGTTGCAGCCTGAGACCTGAAAGTTGCTGCAGACAACTAATGGAGTCAATGAAGGTAAGCAATTATGAAGGCCAATGTCATTTCTTGACCTTGACCCAAGGTCATTTAAATACCAAAATTAAAATTATGGTTTTCTCAGAAATCACTGGGTTTGGAAACTATTGCAGCATGAGACCTGAAACTTTGCAGATGCAGACAACTAATGAAGTCAACTAGAAAAAGTGCCTTGAGAGGCACGTATACCCCCGTCTGGTAGCCACCAAGCCCCCCTCCCTACCCCCTACCCATACAACCCGGCTCTTGCTCACCCCTGACATTGAACCTCAAATCCCCAATGAAAGACTACCCTTATCAAGTACACTTTAGAAATAAGCACTGTAAAGCACTTTGCATATAAAAATGGGGAGTGGAGTTTTAGAAAGACATCTATTTCAGAGCAGTATATAGAGCTGACGTGTATACTCAATCTAGTACATAATCACGGACATTGTGGGTCAGGTCCTCAGTCCTAGATTGAAATGGAAATAGATTGTCATTCTTAAAAAAAAAAAAAATCCAGACCTTGACATCAAGTCCCACCCCCACCCCCATGCATGGACCATTGGGTCTAACCCTTATATGGTCTTATATGGTACCTATGTTGTAAGCATGAATGCTTTTTGACACATGGTTGTCAAGATATAGACCTACAGACTATTAATCTTGGAAACAATTGTATCTTATACATGTGTCCTAGATTTTGACCTCCAGCCCCACCCCTAGAGTTTGGTGCCATGGAATTTAATTCAACCCTAAAGGTTATCTAAGATCCAAAAAGGAATACATTCCCATAAGTATTTGTTAATATATGAACTTAGAGAACAAAAAACACTATGTAATTAGCACACTTTTAAGGTGACCTAGATTTTGAACTCTAGCCCCACCCCCGGGCATTGACCCTGGGGTCTGAACTCATGGAATCAAAGCAAACCTTATAGGGTACCTAAATTCAAAATACTAATGGTTTCTGATAAATAACTCATGAGATGTACACTACCAGAGAAACTTTAACGAAAACTTTGATCAAAACTAAAAGTGACCTAGATTTTGACCTCCAGCCCCACCCCCGGGCATGGACCCTGGGGTCAGAACTCATGGATACAAAGCAAACCCTATAGGGTACCTATGTTCCAAATATGAATGGTTCATGAGATATAGACCACTAGAGAAACTTTAACCAAAACTTTGACGTAAATTCTACGAACGTTCCGGAATTACGAACGAACCAACGAACGAACATACGAACGGAAAAGCGAAAACTATATACCCGTCGGCATAAATGCCGGGTGTATAATAAAGGTGTGTGAGTATTCAAGGTCAAGGTCATTTAATGATGACTTAATACTCCACGATCAGCTTCAGGTAAGCGTTCTCAGGACCAATGGTCCTCTGGTTTTTTGTTCAGTTTATATTGCAAGTCTTTGCGAAGTGTCTGTCTGCCAGACAAAACCGACAAAGTTATGCCTCATTTCCACAAATTTTTTTTCTTTGACAAAGTAGGTTTGTCGCAGAAAAATATGCTCGTGTAAATTCAATTGTGGCAAAGTTTCATTGCCAAATATGTGACAAAGGTGAGTGAGCTAAGTAATAGAAGAAATCTTTGCTGTGTGTGAACGCAAACTCGTTGCCAAAATTTCTGTGACAAATAATCTTTGTCAAAATTTGTCCGTGGAAACTAGGCTTTACATTACATGTATGTCCTGCAGAAAAACTCAAGACAAATGCCCAGCAAAATTTACAGGAGAACAATGTATCAGGACCAATGATCCTATAAACGCTCACCCGAGATATATACGAGCAAACTTGTTCGACTACAATGGTAATATGCATGTATAATACCCCAGGGCAGGATCAGAATAACCCCCGAGGTCAATGACTTTTCAAATCTTGAAAATTCAGTCCATTTGCCAATTTACTGCAAGTTTTGCCCTTCAAATGACATTTTAACAATTTTCCCAATTCAAATGCAAGGGCGACCGAAGCTGACCTTGCCAAAATAAGTCAAGGTCATCCCAGGGTCATGATTTATACAAATTTTGTAGACCTCCATTCCTTGATGCTTCATGCCAAGTTTCAAAACCATAGTCCTCCTGGTTGTTGAAGAGGATTAAAGATTTTTGATATTTACAGCCATGGTGGCCAGCTTGGTCATGACTATTTATGCAAACTTTTCATTCACTCTTCGGTCTTCCCTAGGATGCTCCACATAAACTTTGGTTTTGATTGGCTTAGCGGTTTTAGAGAAGACGTTTGAATATTTTGGTCATATACATGTATATAGCCCCTTGGCTGGGGCAGACAACCCAAGGCCTAAGATATTATCATAAGCATAAATCTTCTGTCCATTTGCTCATTCCTAGTGCAGTTTTCTGCCATTAAATGGTTTTCTATTTTCCCTATTTCAAATGTATGGGCGACCTAAGTTGACCTTGCTGTAAGATTGGTCAAGGTCATCCCAGGGTCATGATTTATAACTTTGCAGAGCTCCTTTCCCAGATGCTTCATACAAAGTTTCAAAATCATAGGCCTTCTGGTTCTGAAGAAGATTTTTAAAGGTTTTTGCTATTTATAGCCATGGTGGCCATCTTGGTCATGTGACCATGACCATTTATACAAACTTTCATTCCCACTTCCAAAGAATGCTCCACATAAAGTTTGGCTTTGATTGGCCAAGTGGAACGAGAGATGTTTTAATATTTTTGCCATATACATGTATATAGCCCCGGGGCAGACAACCCCTTGGCCCAAAATATTTTCATGAACATGAATCTTCCGTACATTTGCTCATTCCTAGCAAGTTTTCTGCCATTAAATGACATTTTCTATTTATTCCCATTTAAATGCATGGTCGACCCAAGTTGATCTTGCCGTAAGATGGGTCAAGGTCATCCGAGGGTCACGATTTATATAAACTTTGTAGAGCTTCATGCCAAGTTGCAAAATCATAGGCCTTCTGGTTCTAGTTTTTTTTTAAAGGTTTTTGCTTTTTATAGCCCTGGTGGCCATCTTGGTCATGTGACCAGGACCATTAATAGAAACTTTTTGTTCCCCCTTCCTAAGGATGCTCCACATGAAATTTGAATTTGATTGGTCAAGTGGTTTCAGAGATGACGAGTGAAAAGAAGTGTGAACGACGGCGGAGCATGGGTATACTTGTGAGCCCAACGGCAAAGGCACAGTCCTGCAAAATTATCTTGACCAATGCAAAATTGAAATATGTCAGCTGTCCAGCAGCAAAAAGACTGTTGCAAGCTTATGGAAATCTTGATGCTTTGCCGGGTTTGTGTCTGGACAGGTCTTATTATTTACTACAATGTTCCAGAGAAGTACTTTGTGCACTATTCCTTCACATTCTACTGGTTTTGGCACTTCTTGTATCCGAGATGATAATGGCTTATTACTTGTGACCAAATCTTCACAAAAATTCCCAATCATGGCATCTATTCTTGGCACATATGAGCCGCCTTGTGGGAAAACCAACAATGTGGTTTCCGAACAGGTCTGACACAAACTGACCTGTACAAGCACAGAAAATGGCTAAAAGCTTGAAGTTTCAGATTTAAGAAGAAGAGGGATTAAAGTTTCCCAGTAGCGAAAACAAAGGCGCTGATCAGCTTCGCGGTTACCGCGAAGCTGATCTGCGCCTTTGTTTTCGCATATGCAGATTGTTGGTTTTCCCATGAGGCGGCTCATATTAAAAAAAAACCAAAAACATTCAGACTCCTGTCATGCTACCAATTGGGCTACCACATCTGGTATGCTGTAGACTCCTGCATCATTTTGACCTGTGAATATCAAGACCAAGCGAAGAAGCACCAGACAATACGGTTTAATACAAAATAAATGAAATACAAATAGCTTATTTTATTCAACATAAATTAGACTGCTTAGTCATATATGAAGCTTTTTCCTCCTGATCTCTTTACGATGAATTTGAAACCTACGTACAAGTACAGTCCAATGAATGTACAGCTGTGAGATAATAACTTTAAACTGAAATAGATTACTTGATCCTTTTTTAACTGTCTTCTCTTTATGCCTTAAAGAGAAATGATCATGATCACAAACAAAATATTGCGGCTTTGGACTCTGGCGGCTATCGTTTTCTACGAGTCCTTGTGTCTCTATGTTGCTAAGCCTTATTCATTTCTTCTTCCCTGTTGCCTTCTGTGCGGCCTTGGTCATTTTGCCTTCGACCGTCTTCTTGGTGACCTCTTTGATGACACCTACGGCAACAGTTTGTCTCATGTCACGTACGGCGAAACGTCCCAGGGGTGGGTAGTCGCTGAAAGCCTCAACACACATGGGCTTGCTGGGGATCAGGGTGATCATACCAGCGTCACCAGATTTGAGAGCTTTGGGAGCGTCTTCCAGCTTCTTGCCGGAACGCCTGTCAATTTTCTCTTTGATCTCCTCGAACTTGCAGGCAATGTGAGCTGTGTGACAGTCCAACACTGGAGCATATCCATTCTTGATCTCTCCAGGGTGGTTCAGGATGATGACCTGGAATAGAAAAGGTTCATTGAGATTTCACTCAACTTGCTTGGTGGATGCAAGAGTTTTAGACAAATAAATCTTACAAAGGTAGGTAACTTTTATTTCTTTGCATTATACTCTCCTATATAAAAGTTTCAAATTTCTTTTCAAGTTTGCATGTTTTATTAGATTGACCAGTCTTTTCTTTTTTAGATTATTCATGTCAATAGTCAAGGTCACCAATGTTTTGATAGCTCAGCTGTTCGTTTGAGAGATGTTGCCAGCACCGAGTGCACATTTTCTTTCAGCACTGACAAATTTTCTCCTCAAATCAATAGGTGTGGCCCTTAATTGAGTCCTCCGTCAAACCACCCATCATTAATATTCATTTTTACACTGACCATTCAAATCAGCACATTAGCTAACGGTCAATGACGGTTAGACAACACATGGGTTAGACAAACGAACACATGCTTTTTACAGGTAATGTAGGTGCAAAAACACAATGTTTGTCTAAGGAAATAGGGGTGGGCGTGGTTATACCTTGCTGGCCGAAGAGTCAATTCATTCATGACCATGTCTTCATATTGAATGTGCCAGTACATTACAGAACATCAATCCTAGTTGTTTTTTTTTTTTTGTTTTTTTTAAACGTTTTACTAGAACAGTAAATTTCGTTTACTTAAAGTTGCCCTTTATACACAAATAATTGTACCTGGGCGTAGAAGCTTTCACACTGTTTGGGAGGATCGTTCTTTGAGTCACCAGCAACGTTTCCTCTTCTGATTTCCTTCACGGAGACGTTCTTGACGTTGAAGCCAACATTGTCACCAGGGAGAGCTTCTGTGAGGGCTTCATGGTGCATTTCCACGGATTTGACTTCAGTGGTAATGTTGGCGGGGGCGAATGAGACGACCATACCGGGCTTGAGGATACCGGTTTCTACTCGGCCTACTGGCACTGTTCCAATACCTGGTGAGAAACAAAACTGAGTTTAGTATGATCATTGACAAACCACAAACTGCGCGGAGACCGGTTAATCTTGGAGACCAGCTGGCCCGATGTTAAACTACTAAGACGTATCTTAATTCATTGTTTCTTTACCACTGATATTATTAATAGCGATGACAGATGTACTAGACGTTTCCTTGATACCTATACATGTACAGACACATGATAAATACATTTATCTGTATATTGCAGATTTCATTTATTTTTGCCCGAGTCAAAAGTGAACATGTCAATAGTTACACTGACCCAGACTATCGCCATCCGAGAATAATTTTAGTATTGATTTGGTCGTGGTTCAATTTACAATATTCCAGAAATTTAATGTTCAGTTGGTTGGGAGGGAGCCACCGCTTAATCCAGTATAAACCAATACCAGTGGACTGGGGAGCATCTTGCTCAAAGACACTGCACGACTAACTAGAATTGTCAGAGAATCTGACTATAGCCCCGCTTCTCAGCTTTTTTTGCAGGGTGAAAAAAAAACAATGACAGGTAACTATCACAGGCTATCACAAGCTAGATCTCATCAATATTGATGCTCATACAAAATTTGGTCTGATTATGTCAATTCGTTCTCTGTCAAAATTTTGCGAAAAATGACGGTAATAATCCAAAGCTAGATCTTGTCAATGATGATGTGCATACAAAATTTAGACGGATTCTGTCAATTCGTTCTGAAGATATTGAGCGGAAACAAAATTCTGAAGTCAATCAAGGGCTGTTAACTCCATCAAAATTTTGTGAAAAATGACGGGTAACAATCCCAAGCCAGATCTTGTCAATGTTGATGTGCATACAAAATTTGGTTGGATTCTGTCAATTCGTTCTCAAGATATTGAGCGGAAACGAAATTCTGACGTTAATTAAGGGCCATAACTCTGTCAAAATTTAACAAAAACTGAAGGGTATTACAATCCCAAGCTAGATCTTGTCAATGTTGATGTGCATACAAAATTTGGTCGGATTCTGCCAATGCGTTCTCAAGATATTGAGCGGAAACGAATTTCTGACGTCAATCAAGGGCCGTAACTCCGTCAAAATTTTGCGAAAAATGACGGGTAACAATCCCAAGCTAGATCTTGTCAATGATGATGTGCATACAAAATTTGGTCCGATTCTGTCAATTTGTTCTCAAGATATTGAGCGGAAACGAAATTCTGACGTCAATCAAGGGCCATAACTCCGTCAAAATTTTGCGAAAAATGACGGGCAACAATCCCAAGCTAGATCTTGTCAATGTTGATGTGCATACAAAATTTGGTCGGATTCTGTCAATTTGTTCTCAAGATATTGAGCGGAAACGAAATTCTGATGTCAATCAAGGGCCATAACTCCGTCAAAATTTTGCAAATAATAACAGGTAACAATCCTAAGCTAGATCATGTCAATGTTGATGTGCATACAAAATTTGGTCGGATTCTGTCAATGCGTTCTCAAGATATTGAGCGGAAACGAAATTCTGACGTTAATCAAGGGCCATAACTCCGTCAAAATTTTGCGAAAAATGACGGGTAACAATCCCAAGCTAGGTCCTGTCAATGATGATGTGCATACAAAATTTGGTCCGATTTTGTCAATTCGTTCTCAAGATATTGAGCGGAAACGAAATTCTGACGTCAATCAAGGGCCATAACTCCGTCAAAATTTTGCGAAAAATGACGGGTAACAATCCCAAGCAAGATCTTGTCAATGATGATATGCATACAAAATTTGGTCCGATTCTGTCTATTTATTCTCAAGATATTGAGCGGAAACGAAATTCTGACGTCAATCAAGGGCCATAACTCCGTCAAAATTTTGCGATAAACGATGGGTAACAATCCCAAGCTAGATCTTGTCAATGTTGATGTGCATACAAAATTTGGTCAGATTCTGTCAATTCGTTCTCAAGATATTGAGCGGAAACGAAATTCTGACATCAATCAAGGGCCATAACTCCGTCAAAATTTTGCGAAAAATGACTGGTAACAATCCCAAGCTAGATCTTGTCAATGTTGATGTGCATACAAAATTTGGTCAGATTCTCAGTGTTCGCCAAAGTTTGTGAGACCTTGCAGGACACTCGGTCAGACAGAGTCGGATTTTCTGTCTGACCGAGCCAGTTTCTGTCTGACCGGAAAAATTGGCGATGTTCCTAATTCGCGTTCTCGACCTTCCAGTTGGGTCAAGATCTGAAAGGCATGGAAAACATTATCAAATTTAAGACCCTTTTAGCAATATTCTATTGATAAAAAAGATGAATGGCATAGGTACAAGTTGAATGGGTCTTTTTTTATTTCATTTTTCTCATTTGGTCTCTCATTTCTCCTATTCCGAGTCATTAAGACAGTCTCAGTTTATCTGGAAGGCAACACTGGCTCAGTCCTAAGACACTGTTTGTTTGGCATTGGCCTGACCAAGGATCTCACGTAAGGGGTCTTTCGGTCGCCGTTTTTATTGTGTTTTACGCTTTTGTCAAAAGTTAAAACTTGTCAGATTACCTTGCAAATCATAAGATTTTAAGCTTAAAATCAAGAAAGACTAGCGGTTGTCATGCCCAATATCGATGTTTGTTCGCATGAATATCAATCATTGTCCGAAAGCAAGTAGCTCATGCGCTCTGGCCGAAAGCCTTTCCATGATTTATAGAAAACATCAAGAATCTCTGCCGATATCGGCAAAGCTATGAGCTGTCAAACTCAATGATGATGCGCGCGCAGATGGTCGCTCCGCCCGCTCGCTTTTGATTGGTTGTCTAAATATATTCGGTCTGGTTCACAATATTTTACTTCGATAGATCGCATATATTTTGCAACATTGAAGACCAGTCAAAAAAAAACCGAATCGAAAAAAATGAACCAAAACGGTCAGTTTCGGGACGTTACGCTCCAAATAAATTCCGGGCCATTTCGACCAAAAAATGGCGTCGGTCACAGTGTCCTGCGTTCAGAAATTATTCGCCGGCCCAGGGCATTTTTTATCGGTCATGTCCGGCGGTCCGACGAGATTTGGCAAAGACTGGATTCTGTCGAGCCATTCTCAAGATAATGAATGGAAACAAAAATGTCGGAAGGACGGAAGGACAGAAGGACGGAATAACAGAATAACGGAAGGACAGGGTGAATCCAGTATAGCCCCCACTTTTTCAAAGCGGGGCTATTATTTATAGAGGCCAGGACCTCTTACTCTGACGTCCTGTAAATTAACAACAATCAATCACTAGGCCATCAAGCCCCAAAGAGCATAATTTAATCCAAGAAATTCCACAAACCTCCAATCTTGTAGACGTCCTGGAGAGGGAGACGGAGGGGTTTCTCCGTGGGTCTGGTGGGTGGGAGGATAGAGTCCAGAGCCTGGAACAGGGTCTTTCCGCTGGCCTTGCCCTCCTTTCTCTCAATTTCCCATCCCTTGAACCAGCCCATGTTGGATGATTCCTCAATCATGTTGTCACCGTGCCATCCAGAGATGGGGACGAAAGCTACTGCTTTGGGGTTGTAACCAATCTTCTTGATGTAGCTTCCGACTTCCTTCTCGATTTCCTTGAAACGGGCCTATGAAAAGGAAAATGGCAAGTTAGAAATCTAGTATTTCTCTTCAGATATTAAGTTGATTTTTATCATTAATTTTGTTTGTAACAAGTACATATAGCAAATAAGCAATCTTCTGAGATTTTCCCAAATTGTGGCAATGCACAGCAGTCTTAAATGTTTAAAAAAAAATAGCTTTATTTCATAATAGGATAACTGACAAAAACTGAGCTGAGACTGCATTCTTTAAACAAGACAAGCTAGTGTAAAATCATCCATGTTTATGTTGAACCTGGTCAGAGACCGAAGACTATCATTGCTAATGCTGTCATGTTCTAACCTCACTGTATGGTGGTTCAGTGCTGTCCATCTTATTGACACCAATGATCATCTGTTTGACACCCAAGGTGAAGGCCAACAGGGCGTGTTCTCTGGTCTGACCGTTCTTGGAGATACCGGCCTCGAATTCACCTGTACCGGCAGCAACGATCAACACAGCACAGTCAGCCTGGGATGTACCTGTAGATATACAAGTTAACTGAATTTACATCACAATGACAAATTCTTTCTAAAATCCAAAGGTCAAACCAATGAAATTGACATTCACAAATTAGGAACTTGTGAAAAATTATATTTTCCTATGTTTCAGACTTTCTCAGAACTGTTGACACATTTCAAGATGTTTCAACAAGCATTAATTCTGAAAAAAAAAAAAAAAAAAAAAATCAAATTACAATGTACCCTTTCAAATCACAACACGCAACTGTTCAATCGATATTTTTTTTTTTCATAAAAGCGAGTTGTCATACCTGTGATCATGTTCTTGATGAAATCTCTGTGCCCTGGGGCGTCAATGATGGTGACATAGTATTTTGTGGTCTCGAACTTCCACAGAGCAATATCAATGGTGATACCACGTTCTCTCTCGGCCTTCAGTTTGTCCAACACCCAGGCATACTTGAAGGAACCTTTGCCCATCTGGAAAACAATATTTCATGGTTGCAATTGAATGGAATGTATAAAACGTACGAGGAACAAGCAGCCAATCGACCAGGACTAAAGCAGTTTTGACTTCTACCGTCACAAAACAGACATGAAAATAATGAAATCAAAATAACAGAACAAAAACAATTTTTCAAGGTAATGACATGACAGAGCAGTTGTTGTTTTTTTGTTTGTTTTTTTTTTTTAATAAAATTTTACCAGTGTGCAGTAGTGTTTAAGAAACAGCACTGATGTAGCAGTTTGATTTCAAAAAGATTCACGATGACTTACTTCCTGGGCTTCCTTCTCAAACTTCTCGATGGTTCTCTTGTCGATACCGCCACATTTGTAGATCAAGTGACCGGTGGAGGTGGACTTGCCAGAGTCGACGTGTCCAATGACAACAATGTTAATGTGAATCTTTTCCTTTCCCATGATGAGTAGTGTTTCTTAAAGCTGTTCACAACTGAAAACAAAAATTGCATTTTGCTTGAGCATGGGAGCCTAAAAATGAATGACCACAATCTGTCAATGGAATGAATGGATGACTACACCATTCATTGATTACCGTGTTTCCACTTCCCACCACAAAAATTTTATTTTTCAATTTAAAGTAATATATATATTAAACACATTAGACCTATCTGGTCTGTAATATCTCATTCATTTATCGAAAGATCAGATGATAATCAAAGAACGAGTTGAAGGCTGAAATCTTTCTCAATACCAGGGGGCTCAAGACAGGCCTCCAATCCATCCAGAATGCATGGTGTCCCATACTTCCTTTTTGCGAATGTCAAAAAGATAATGTTGACTATGATAGAAATCAAACGAGATTCCAACAACAAAGGTACAATTCCTTGTGCGAGGGATTATGTTGGATACAATTAGGATGATCCTAATCATCTGGTTATAGGATAATTTACTTTGTGAATATTAATGGCAAAATATAAGCAGAAATGAGTGATGTACGAAAATCTGGTACCAGTACTGGTATCTTTTATTTAAACTTCTCAGTCATAAGAGTCAACATTTTTAGCCTCGCTGATTCAAGCATGAATACAATGGCACTTCAATGCCTTTCGACTTTTGCGCCGAGGCCATCAACCGATTCACTGTTTGCTGTGCTCCTACCCATCAATAGCATTTTTTTTTTTTTTTTTGTAAACCAGAAAAAAAGACTGTTGCTCACATGAATATGGTTAAAAAAAACTATATTTAAGGAGAATACACTGTTGAAATATTGTTTGAAACAAAATTGGGAAGCTTTGATAGGAAAACTTATCAGAAACTGAATCATTGATTTTTGTTATGGTCGGCCTGGGAGGTACGAGTCAACTGAACTAAATCAATTTAAATTTAGAAGAAAAAGTTTTGTTTTAAACGAAGCAAGGCCAGTGACATGAAGCCTATGCAAAATTTTTCCCGAAGAGAAGATAGTAGTCATTTATACTACACTGTTTTTATATTTAAAACAGATTTGATCAAAATGAAATAATAAAGCCAATAACAGCCAGTAAGGCTTAGGCAGACTGCAGTGATATCATTTCAAGTGCCCACATGGCCTTTTTCTCAAAACCAGATAGTCAACTATTGGATCACGGGTTGGTTGACCAAATAAAGACCAAAAATTTGTTACTTTTTTCATGTTCACCTAAATTTATTTATTAACACATTACAATTAAGAGAGAGTGTGAAAATTCTCAATAATTTGCTGATATTTGTCCACATTTTCGCACCATGGAAAACACGTGATCAGACAATGACTAATTATGTCGACGGGAGTGCCGGATGATTTCATCACCCGCGGCGATAAAAAGAAATTAATTTTATTGTTCTCCAGTAACACCATCAATATCAAAAACTTCTCTTCAATTCAAAGGTAGACATTGTAGAATAAATCTGTCTTTTTGCGATTTTTTCATGACAAATATGTCGACGTGTACAGAGACAAACCGGCATCAGTTTTCAACATGTTTTAAAATGAAATACGAGTTATAACAACAAAATAAATATACATAAGTGAAATTCAATATATAATTAATCATTGCACAAAGTTTCAGCAACTGATGTTGAGAAATACAAACAGATTTTCGAAGATATTTTCGCATAGCCATATTACGCACCTGCTTTCCTAAGCCGCCACGATGTAAAGGACCGAATAGGGAGAGTCACGTGACTATATAAGGCGGCTCGAGAGGGATGAAGCAAATGATGTCATCTCCGGTTTCAAATCTCTTGTGCAATAGCAATGCATTGTCGGTAACCGAAGCCGAATTTTGATCCCGATATCTTAAGTCCGACACCTTCATGCCGCCTAATTTGTTACAGCAATGAAAGATTTTACATGCATGCATAATACTATTATAGGCCTACTGTCTGTGCATCAATAAAACTGGGATCCTTTAAGAGCAGTGGGCATATTAATGAGAAAGGGGATTGGCCTGCATTTTCTTCAAAATCTCACTTTTCTGAAACACCACAAGAAATATATGACCATGTCATCTTTTTGCAACCCAAAGTCATCTAATTGCAACCCAAAAGTCGTAAAAAGTTCCGCAAAAATGATTTTTAAGACTTTTAGAATGTAAAATGATGACATAGTAATATTTTTCCTGATGTCTTTTAGAAAAGTGAGATTTTGAAAAACGCATTTTCTGGAAGATGCTGTTTGACATTATCTCATCTAGGATCCAATAAACACATTTCAAATCCGAGACGTCATCATTGATGTGACGATTTGTGCCTATCATTTTAAACAGGGACAGTTGATTTACAGACTTACAGGGATCTAAAACTACAGTACTGCTAATATCATTTTCCCAAATATGCGTGACTTGGAGTCAGGCCAGGTTTTGGAATATGCCCAATAGGTATTTACATGGAGAATAAGTAAGAAAATATGTGTTTATAGTGGTCAGTTTCTACGAACTACTCCTTCTTCTATATTGCATTTTTATTCAAGCAAAACATGTCATCTGTTTAAGCACATATTGGGCTGTTGTTTGATGTCAAGTTTGAATATATACACCAAAAATTAAACCTAAGCCATCTGTATAAAAATGAAGAAAAATTGTTTTCTTCCAGAAGAAGTTTTTATTGCCTCTTTTGTAACAACCTTTTTATATTAAAGTACTAGTATTCACTCAACATATTTGAATTTTATATCAAACAACACTGGGACAGTTCATCTTTAGAATGGTTTATTTCTTTTTAAGTTATGTTCAGTATGCTTGTAGGAGTATTTTGTAAAACACAGGCAGTGTTTGGAATATTTTGCCTTATTTAATTGCATAGTCAATTATTGCAATACCTGTCCAGCCCAGCCCAAGTGGCAAGACAAGCATATTCTATAAAATAGGGCTAGAGTCCAATCACTTGTATTATAGATCACTGTTTTAAATAAATCAACACACTTTTTGCACATCTCTGCAAATCTTTAATCTCAAACGTGTGCCATAAAAAGAATGTCGGACCGACAAATTAATTAACTGTAATTGAGATATAATAACATTGTTTGACAACCGCCCGGGGGCTGCCACGCGCCGAATATCCATCTTTGGATGATTGATTATACACGGGCCGCAATAGTGGATACGACATCACAAAGTCCGCGGCATTGGCTTCATGGGAGATTCGTGCAGTGTTATGTCCCATTGCACCACTCATTCATTCGAGACTATCTGTCGTGGTTGGAAGGTTGATTGATTCTTTTATTTCCTCCTCGAGGGAGAGCATGATAAAGAACATACATGTATATAACAATACACTAGAAAAGATATGAAAATAAACAATCAATTAGTCCAAGAGCAACGATATGCGTATTTACAAAAAATATATACAAAAATATGATACACATATGTTTATACAATACTCATAACATATAATACCATATGTAGATGCATCAAAGCACTTAAATTATCGTTTGCGCATCATGTGTGCAGTTTTACAACTTGCACATCGGTTTAGCGTCCTACCAGGCCGTTTCCCTGTCCCGCTGTCCCAATTACAAAGCAATTGTTAACAAATTACTGCATTAATAAAGCGATCCCACTTCCGACGGTCCTATGAGCGACTAGACAACCGTCCTGAATAGCCTCTAGCCAGAGACGATGCAGGGCAACCGTCCCGCCTCCCCAAGGACCACCGAAAAGCAACACGCTACGCAACGTGTATATCATAGGCAGCGCTCTCCTATTCCTTACCGAAACGAAATATAAGGTGTAAGGAAAATGAACATAATTAATACACCCCACGCAGAATGCTGCATGTATTTGGGAACGCTTTAATATGGCGCAAATGTCACTAAAACATCAGCTGCTACTGTTATAACGTATAGCAAAAGTCTCAATGTGTGATAAAGGCAACTACGAGCTACTGTAGTATTCCAGAGCCCCGTTTATATGGAAGCCGTAAACTGTTACCAAGTTTATCTAACATTATTATTATTTGAGCAAAACAGTCTTTACGTATCGTCTCTGGAATATTAAATGACGACAAAAAAGCAAGCATCTCAATACACTGTTCCCTAGGCGTAAGGGCAATAAACTGATCATAATTATGTTGTCCAAGATACATGTAAAGTGTCTTCCACAGTCGTGACTGGACTACGCAGTTATTTCGACAGAACATGATAAGATGAACTGCGATGGAGTCGGTTTGCACGCCGCATAATATGCACATCTTATCATAGCTGAAACCGAACAATCTACTCAGTAAAATCATGACTGTGATACTCCGGTTTGTATAATTTGAAACTATGCATCATTTCTTAGTTACGAATTTTTGTATTCGTAAGACGGGGGCTCGTCCAGGATGGACCAATTGAGTCATACAGTCATAAAATGACATTCTTGTAATCATAAATGATTATCTCGTAATCATAAATGATTATTCCCTCAAAATGGGTGTGTTTTATGTCCCATTGCACCACTCATTCATTCGAGACTATCTGCCGTGGTTGGAAGGTCGGGTTGGCAGATCACATGATACGTAACTTCTATTAATAGCACAGCTATTCGATACAATGTACAAAGTACGAACAATCTCTGACATACTGCGTCAGGGGGTCGACTCTTTGGCTCAGTGGTTAGAACATTGGATTTCTACCCCGGTGGTCCAGGTTCGAATCCTGTTAGGGACGCGTTTTTTTTTAAAACTATGCATCATTGGATTTATACCCCGGCGGTCCGGGTTCGAATCCCGTTGGGGACGCGGGATTTATTTATTTATTTTTTTTTTCAAACTATGCATCATTTCTTATTTACGAATTTTCCTATCGCAATGAGATGCTTTGCTGTCGCGTTTGATGATGTTTAGGAGGAGACATAACCATCGGAATATGAGTACCACAAAGCAAATCTATACGGAGAAGAAAATACCGACAAATGTTCCTTTTCACTGATAAAATGGAGCCAGCAAAGCCCCCAAAGCAATGGAAGAGTCGTTCATCTCCGAACAAATATTCCCCGTGCAAATCTTAAGCTGGTAATGCTAGGGGTAAATTCATCATATTCAGGGACACAACCCAGTGTCATTTGGATTCGAATCCCTGACCTGCAGTGCACTCCTAGTACTACTGCGTTAAATGCGGGGCCGACCCAGAGCCCGATCTGTGAACGAAATGACTTGATGTCGCCGCAGAAACGGCGTAAACCATCTCAAGTTTAAACAAATTTACCTTTCAAAGTCAAAGAAACAGAAAATGTTGATATTTTCGTTAAATATTCGCCTTTTTTCCGACTAAATGACCATCATAACCAGATTCACAAGTCTGTCGTCTAGGTTCCTTTCCTATGCACCCACAAAACAGGTAACATTTCAATGGTATGAGGCTTGAATCGGAAAACAATGTCAGTCCAGAAAATCCGGATCTATTGACATGATTGTCGTGTAACTTTGTCAAGGTTTCATAGCAATTTTGTCTCTCTTCATGAACAGCTGAGATATGCAGATAATTCAGCCACAAACTAGAATGTACTATGTGCCAGGAGGGAAATTAGTCCCTGGCTCTCACAAGAGATGCGGACTTGGACACACAGTCATCAGACATTTCATCAGAGGAGATTGATCGGGTCGGCGTGACGTCATAGGTCATTTGTACGAGGTGAATTACTTGGTGTTTATCGCTGTAACCTTACTGAATTAAAAGCAGAAAATATGAAAACAAAATAAAAATATTACTAGAAGCTTTGCATGTATTTTTCGATCTTCACAATTTCTTCAACTCAAGGTATGAACCCCGTAATGTTTCTGGCAAATTATGATTATATAAGCGTCTAAAAATGATTAAATCACAACGATAGTGACCAAGTTATACCCTCAACCGTATGAGCGAAGAGGCGGGAAAGGTGCAGTTCCGATAACCATTACCAATATTGATTTTTCCTCACGAAAGAGTAGCTTGCCAACTGGGTCAATCAGAGAATCATCAGGAAGGTCATTCCAGTCCCCAATAGTCTGTGGAAAGAATGTTTGAGATTATTTATCAATGTTTTGGCGTTCACAAAAGGCAGATTTTGTCATGATGCTATCTTTATTTATGCTATATAATTGATTTATCATGCTTTGGTCACATCATTATTGATTTAGAGTAAGAATATGCCCCATTTAGGTGCCAACCCAGCTTACTGAGGTTACATTTATCTGAATGAAAATGACTGATCAGCTGGTTAGCGCCTTTGTTTTCACTAGACAGATAGTACAATATCTCTTCTTAAATCCGAAATTTGAAGCATCTAGTCTGCTTCTTTGACTGCACAGGTCGGTTTGTGTCGGACCTGGTCGGAAACCCAAATTGTTGGTTTTCTCATGCATAATAGGCTCAAATTGTATTTCATATGTTTAAGGCATGGGAGAGAACTCTACAGATGATAACCTCTGCCACCTCAGTGAGGAATCAAAGTTCTGTTACTATAAGCGAAATGGACAATCTCACTGACAAGGAAAAACCAAAATCAAAGAGAACAGTTGACATTGTAGATCAGCCGAGGGCAAGATTTTATGGATTCACAGACTGGGCTATGTTGAAGGATTATAAGAAGAGAATGTGTGTCAAGGATGAATATGCGACCAGGATGAGACTTAATGCCATCAGGAAGAATACAATTCTACCAAAGGAATTGAGGGTATGAACACATAAGCCATGACGCGAGAAAACTGGTCTTCGGGATTTCCGACCAGGTCTGACACAAACTGGCCTGTACAGTCACAGAAGCAGGCTAGAAGCTTGGAATTTAGAATTTAAGTAGGAGTCTAAGGAGAGGGATTGTACTACCCTTGTAGCCAAAACAAAGGCACCGATCAGCTGTGCAGCTACTGCACAGCTGATCGGCGCCTTTGTTTTCGCACAGGCAAAAATCTAGTTTTCTCATGAAGCGGCTCTGCATATAAGAAAATCTATAAATGAGAAAAACAAACTCAAGGCAAACAATAAGAAGAGTCTGAAGTCTTAAGAACTTGTAACCAAAATATGATTAATTATATGAGTCGTGACCTGTGAAAACTGGCTACAAATTTCCGTCCAGGTCCGACCAAACACCTGCCTGTGCAGCCACAGAAATAGGCTAGAAAATTAGTATTTCGGATTAAAGAAGGAGAGGGATTGTACATTTCAAGTAGCGAAAACAAAGATGCTGAGCAGTTACAGCACAGCTGATCTGTGTCGTCGTTTTTGCATTAAAAACCTGGTTTTCTCATGAAGGGGCTCATATGTGATTGCAACTTCTCTTGGACTATTTCCTCTAGATTCGTATTTGAACTATGTATGCACCATGGTCATATTTATCTTTGATCAAAAACAAAGGTTGTGGGTACTCCTTAGAACCATCTCAGCGAGGCAGTTTTAATGTTTACCCACAATCAATGTTTTAAGCAAAAATTTTAAAAATATTGATTTTTTTCTTCGGAAATGTTCATTTTTTTACACCAAAAAATTTCTATATATTGCATGGTCATATTTTCGTAATGTTGGCAAAAGTGCTCATTTGTAATCTGAAACATACCCTTATGTTCCAGGATATTGCCCACCAGGAAGTGGAACAAATGCCCAGAAACAGTAATCCAATCAGAGTGCGGAATCGATGTGTGATGACATCACGACCTCGGGGCGTCGTGAGGAAGTGGCGTGTTAGTCGTATTATGTGGAGACATTTTGCTGAATATAATTTAATGTCAGGCGTTAAACGATCACAATGGTGACGAAACTTCCAGTATAGCTTATTAATTTAATAAATTGAGCCACGACGTGAGAAAACCTTTCTTCGGGGTTTCCGACCACGTCCGACACAAACCGGCCTGTACAGTCACAGAAAAGGGCTAGATGCTTCAAAGATCGGATTTAGGAAGAAGAGAAATTGTACTATCCAAGCAGCGAAAACAAAGGCGCTGATCAGCTTTGCAGTTAATGTGAAGCTGATCTGCGCCTTTGTTTTCGCAAAGACAAAAATCCGGTTTTCTCAGGACGCGGCAGATTTGTGTTCTAGCTTCAAGTCTGACCACTGCGCCTAGCAGAGCTGGTTGATCAGGTCTGCTTTGGGTGCAAGAATGTTATGGTACACTGCAGGTATATGTAGCTTGCAAATTGACATCATGACTAAGAATAATGTGTACCAGAATTATAAGTATAGCAATTTTGGTCAATGTATAAAATCTTTAATTTAAAAAGACAAAAATGCAATTGCATGACCTTACAGGTTATTTATGGCTTCTATGTAATGGCAAATTTATAGTCTTTCTTATCTTGGTTAAATTAAATTGTGAGGTAATGTCCATCAAACCTATTTCATCATTTTTCATTGTATACAAGAAATGCTTTGAATAGAAGTACACAGTCAATACTGTAACAATCTGAGCTTCTTGTTTCTTTTCAATCCAGTCTCAGGAATTTGATTAGAATTTGTATTGTGATTAAATGGCTGATCGATCAATATAAACATCAGTCAATGCATGATATCAATTGATAAATACTGTTTTAGTGCAAAAACAGTGATACATTCGCATTAACACCTATCACAGGTCAAATAATGTAACATATATGATGCTGTAATCTTGAAATTGTATTGGTGGTGGCCATCTTGGATTTTGACCGGAAGTGGGAGTTTCCCAGAATGCCTCCATGTCTGAAATCAAATATATTGCTTCAGACAACATTTATGCCAAGTTTCATACTTGTACCACAAATAGCAGATTTCTTTGATATTGCAATTGTCAACATGACTACTAGTCAGTCAGAATTTACATGTATCTAGTGTTACTAGTAGAACAAGGATGTGTAGTGGTCTATGTCATACTCTGAATCAGAGGTCCCGGTTCAGACAGCTAGTATAGCTGGCTTGTCTTTGAGCAAACACAATTTGACTAACCACATAGTACTGGTTAATATAGAGAGCAATGACTCCATCCCCACAACTGAAAAATTACTGACTGGGGACGTTAAACCATAAAAAAGGGCACATAATTCTTTCGTTTTTAAATGGCTATAGTCAGATGTCCAAAGGCAAAAAAGGTTAACATTCCTTTGACATTGAAAGGCTCTTCTTGAATGATTAGTGACTAGAAAATCAGAAGAAAATGCCTTCATATAATGCATTATGTAAAAAACAAAGGTTCCAATAAAGGTAACGCACTCTATAAGTACTAAGTCAACTATCATAATACCATTGGTTTATATCATCATTTCAGGCACTTGGCAGTTTTCAGTCCCAGTGCCTGTGTAAGCAGGTTAAGTCATTGGAACTTGTGCAAGTCCATTGGTAATGGAGGTTATGACAAGGTGGTCAGTTGTATGCAAGGCTGATTATGAAATTGGTACACACTTCTTTCACAAATCAAGAGATAGTAAATACAAGTTGGCTTCTTTAAAAAGAAACCAATGAAAAGGTCAGCAGCCATTTGTTATAAGAGATTCCTTTTTGATCTAGATTTCAGTGTTGTTGATTCTCTGGTTTGTCATTAATTTCGATTCTCATACGTTTCAGTTTCGTTTCCTATACATGAATGTCGTTTCTTGTTATGAACGCTTGACTAGTGTGTGTATCTGTCACTCAAGGCATTGACCAAAATTTCTGATGTTATGGAACCAAAGCCAATACTAAAGGGAACACGATTACAATCAATATGTCGATGTGTAGAAAACCATTTTGCAGTGCAGTCAATTTGTGACAGAGTTCTGAATTTTGACCTGCAGCCTCACTACCAGAAACAGACCCATGGGACCGATGTGATGGACTAAAAGTCAGCCATATAAAGTTCCTATAATTTCTGTACCCCTCGTCAGGGTATCTACGATATAAACCTAGATGCGCTATGATAAGCAGTCACCACGATCGAGACTGGTTAGTAGATTTTACCGCTATTTGACGGGGAGTGTCAAAAATGGATAAATTTAATTGATTGCGGTTAACTGTCTAGTCAGTATAGACGGGTTCACTAGTTTTTATTAAGCGCTTTATGTGACAAAACGCGTAATTGAGAGAGAGCAGTCGATCATTGGGTAGAATTTTCTTCATATTCAAAGTAAACACTGTGGAAAAGGTCCTCAGGGACCTTTTCCAATCAAATTAATGCAAGACCTATTATAATGCCTTGGGCTGTTTGGTCTTACCTGGTTCAAGAGAACATCACGGCCTGTACAGTCACAGATGATGGCAAGAATCTTAAAATTTTGAATATAGAGGATAATTGTAGTCCATGTGGCAAAAGCAAAGGCGCTGATCAGTTGGGAAGTTACTGCGCCCATTTTTGCATAGGTAAAAATGTTTCTATTTCTCATGCCATGGCTCATATCTCAGCAGTCATTTATCTTTACCAACTTTATCAGGAAAGCCTTCTGGAGGCAGTTAATAAACTTGATGCATTTTTCTTATGATTTTAAAACAACCATTGAACCACCTTTGGGGAAGAATGGCTGTAGCAATGCTTTGACCAAATTTTCACACAAGACTACAATAAGCATAACATGGGAGTCGATCTTGGTGTCCACTTCCATAAGTTTGAGTAAATGCTCAACATCAACAGCTAACACACGCTACCGATTGAGCTCCCCCACCCAGTAGTCCTGTATGATTCTGACATGAATCCAAGCCTGGAACTGTTTAGAATTATTCACGAAACTTTTTTTTTTCATCTTTGAAGTTGCATAGTCTTTATCCAGACGTTTCCAATGTTCCAAAAGTCAAAGCTCCAAATTCAAATTCGTAACCTTTGGATTCCATGGTATGTGGGTTTACCTGTACATCACAAAGCTTCTCTCAGGAAGAGGAAAATCATCTTAACAGGAAGGGTTATAAACCAGAGGACCAATGGTCCTGTAAACGCTCACCTGAGATCTGTTGTACGTATATACCAATAAACATGTTTGCATATTATGGAAAAAAGCCCCAGTAAAGGGGCAGATGATTCCCTGGTGTCCATTATTTTTCTTCATAATAATCAATATCCTGTCCATTTGCCAATTTCCTGCAAGTCTTTCCCTTCAACCGACAAATAACAGTTATCCCCATTCAAAGGCATAGGCAACCTATGTTGACCTTGTCGTAAAATAGGTCAAGGTCATCACAGGGTCTGACATGATTTATATATACATTGTAGTACTTAAGCCATTGATGTTTCATGCCAAGTTTTGTTGAAATCGGTCCACCGGTTCCAGAGAAGAAGATTTTGGAAGGGTTTTTACCATATATGGGCATGGCGGCCATCTTGGTCATGTGACCTGGATCATTTATATACACATTGGTTCCCTCATTCTATAAATGCTTCACATAAAATTTGGCTTTGATTGGCCAAGTGGTTTCAGAGAAGAAGATGTTTGAATATTTTGGTAATATACATGTATATTGCCCCGGGGTGGGGGCATATGAGCCCCTTGGGTCCATTTTTTTTCAGAATCATTGATATTCAGTCAAACTACCCATTCCGGCAAGATTTTCACCTCAAATTACTTTTTAAAAGTTTTCCCCATTCAAATGCATAGGCGACCTATGTTGACCTTGCCATAAAAAAGGTCAAGGTCTTCACAGGGTCATGATTTATATACACATTGTAGTACTTGAGCCATCAATGCTCCATGCCAAGTTTCTTTGAAATCAGTGTACCGGTTCCGGAGAAGAAGATTTTGGAAGGGTTTTTACCATATATGGGCATGGCGGCCATCTTGGTTATGTGACCTTGATTATTTATATATACATTGGTTACCCCTTCCTATTGATGCTTCACATAAAATTTGGCTTTAATTGGCCAAGCGGTTTCAGAGGAGATGATGTTTGAATATTATGATAATATACATGTATATGTATATTGCCCCGGGGTGGGGGCGTATGAGCCCCTGGGGTGCAAATTTTTTCAGAATCATTAATATTCAGTCCTACTGCCCATTTCCTGCAAGACTTTTACTTAAAATGACATTTTAAAAGTTTTCCCCATTCAAATGCATTGACGACCTATGTTGACCTTGCTGTAAAATAGGTCAAGGTCATCACAGGGCCATGATTTATATATACATTGAAGTGCTTGAGCCATCAATGCTTCATGCCAAGTTTCGTTGAAATCGGTCCACCGGTTCTGGAGAAGAAGATTTTTGAAGGGTTTTTACCATATATGGGCATGGCGGCCATCTTGGTCATGTGACCTGGATTTCTTATATACACATTGGTTCCCCCTTCCTATAGATGCTTCATATAAAATTTGGCTTTGATTGGCCAAGTGGTTTCAGAGGAGAAGATCTTTGAAATTGTGGACGGACGACGGACGGACGACGGACGGACGGACGCCGGATCATGGCCATCCTATAAGCTCACCTTGTGAGCCTAACGGCTCAGGTGAGCTAATAATAAAGAAAATTGTAAAGCAAAAACAAGGCTTTATTCATTTTCAATCAAAATAAGTGTAGGTTTCCATTTTCTCAAAAATATTTACAGTCTTGTGGAGTACAGTCGATTCATAGATGCATAATGCTATTCCATTTTTTTGTACCAACAGGAAAACAATGATAAACAACTGTAACAGTACTGATGTACTCTAGCACCTTGGAAACAAGCAGTAATATTTAAAACTGTGGTGAATACTCATACCTGTAAACCGTAAAACACAGATGTGTCAATTTTATTAAATTTTGTTTTTAACTATTTTCATCAAAAGATCTATACATTATGACTATTGACCAAGATGAAGCCGAGGTTTGTAATCATTTTCAAAAAGATAAATTCTTGCTATCACCCTCTCATTAATGTAGTATTTATTTTATCGTACAAATTTTGCAGAAATGTATCTTACCAGTAATAATATTACTCAGACTATACACCGGCTATCAGTTTTTAAAATAATTTGTGCATCTTTAGTTTTAATCCAATTTCATCCAAATGCAATAAAATGTGTTTTGTCTTTGAAATATAATGTTTTACAAAAATAAACATACAAAATCATTGCAGTAAGATTTTTCACCTTCAAGATTATGGAAGTTAATATAGTTAATTTGGTGAAGTTATGTGAGATCATGAAATTGGGTGTAGATCCATTCTGTTCCATCATATCTTCCCCTTCACCGCTACCAAACCAACAGCTAAATCTCCTCCCAATATCAGGAATTTTCTTTTAAACAAATACCAGTCTCTTGGTTTCTGATCTGTGTCTATCTCATCAATGCACATGCTAGTCTTATTCAGTATTCCATCTTCTATCCCAACCCCCCCCTGCTACCACATTCTCTTCTCCTTCCCAACCCCCTTCAGCCATGTATGTGTATCATCAGTGATATAACAGCAAGAATCTATTTGTTTCTAATCTGTCTTTATCCCATGTACAATGACACAATAACGTGACCCATTTGCTATTCCATCATGGCATCTCCTTGGCCCCCAGCATCAAGTCCTCCAACGGCCCCAGAATCCGCCATGTTTTCTCCTGCTTCCGTCATTTCCGTGTCGTCAGTGATATGTAGGTCATCAAGCATCTCTTGAAGACTGATCTGTGGCGCGCCCTCGTCATCTGTGTCATCAGTGTCGATGGCGATACGATTCTTGTCTTAAAATAGATTTAGAAAATTATCTTGCAGCATCAAATAAATGCCAAAATGTGGTATATATGAGGCCAGTTGTTCAAAACTTTGCTAGGTTAAGATCTCAACTCGTTAAGTAAATGCTGACTACGTACAAAGCAAATACATTTTTGTTGATAAAATGTGAGAATCCTTTGCATTGCAAAATAACAGTGTATTTGTAATATTCATGTTTGAAATGTTAATGAATCATTAACTAACGATGTTGTTAATGTTGAAAAAGTGGGCAATGGTTGCCAATGAACGCTCTTCGTATCCACAATAATGTATAATATGCACTTGCTTGAAAGGCAAGAGACTTTCATTTCAAGGATAAAGCTGCAGCGAATGATGTGTACCTTCAATAAATCCAAATCGCAAAAATAATTGAGCCACTGCATGGGAAAACCAACAATCTGCATATGCAAAAATTAAAACAAAGACGCAGATCAGCTTCGCAGTAAATAAAAAACTGATCAGCGCTGTTGTTTCCACTACACGGATTGTACAATTCCTCTACTTTCATAACCCAAAACTTCCAGCCTCTATCCATCTCCTGTGACTGTACAGCTCGGTTTGTGTAGGACCTGGTCGGAAACTCAAATTGCTGGTTTTCTCAAGCACAGGCTCATATTTCAATGATGCTCTATATCAGGGCATTTTCTTTAAATATTACCAGTCCTCTTTACTGAGTCTGATGAATCCATTTTATCGATTGAGGTGCTGTAAGCATACCAAATGAGCCCAAAATCTAATTAAAAGTTGGGCAAACTCTCATCTTATTAAACTAAACAATTTGACAAAGATGTAAAATTACTAAGCGTGGCTTCAATATGCATAAAATCTCTGCATAATGCCATGTGCTCTCATGGACCACAGACATTCGAGTTTTATTTTTGTCTTACCCACCTTTAAATATGTTAACATTCTCTCTGTACTGTGGATCTTCTTCCAAATCTTCAAGGAAATCTGTGTATTCACTGTAAATGGAAAATATAGGTTTACAGATGACTTCACTATTAATTGAAACTTGAAGTTTCGATTTTTTCAGACATTTCTACACTTGCCAGAACTTTTGAACAGCTGTAAATTTTCTAAATTCTGAAGTCTGTTAGTAATAATCATAGTGAAATACATAAAATTACTTATCTGATAGATACCAAATCAGCATGTTAAATAACTTTTCGTATAAAATGAAATACAATGTATTATAATGACGGATTATCTCCCTTGATCCTAAAACATTTTGGCCCCAAAAATGTCTAAAGGCTGATATTCATTTCTTTTTTGTAGAACCTGCAAGGACCAATGTAAATTGCTATCTGGCAATAAATATTAATGTTTATTTCATTCCAAGTTCCAACCAAACAACAACAAAATTCTTATTCAGTAATTAGGTTTTAAACACCCTACCCCACATCTAACATAGTGGTAAGATGATTGAATAATAATCAAGTGTGATAATGAAACCACAACTCTTAACCACTTGGCCACAAGGGCGGCCTCTGTTAGATTTCCCAGAAAAACGCTTGTGTGAAAAGACCCACATATGCAATAAAACTTCACAGCCTTACCCCATAGCACTGTCAGTATCCAGTTTATGTAGGTCGTCACTGAGATGTTGTAACTTCCACTTCCTCCGTCTATGTCTCCGAGCTTTATCACCATATACTTTCTTAACTATAACCTGTAAGCAATAAAACATAAAGATAAAACTGCAAATTGGAATTCAGACTACGTCTGAGATCCGGCTTATGTAGGTCATCACTGAAATACTCCAATTTCCTCCGTATATATCTACGAGCTTTATCACCATACACCTTAATTGTAATCCAGCAGGAATGATATAACTGGGTTAATATGAGAACATTTTCTTATGTGCCAAGCAGTCAGCAGAACACTGCAGCTGATTAGCATCTTTGGTTAAATCAATATTTCTTTAAAGGTTAGCATACATCCAAATCGTCTTGTTTAACATGACATCTTTTAATACGATAAAATCATACACAAATCTAATACTTGAGTTCAATTTGCATGAGGATTTGAACAGATTGCTGGCTGGAGTTGGAGAGTTCATTTTAATTTTTATGACATGACATTGTCCAGTATGAAAAACAGAGAGAACCTAAGATAAAGCAGTTTATGTCTGGTGGTGTCATAGGCAAACAGTATAGCCCAAAATGTGACACTGTGGAATACATGTCCAATCTGGGGCTTTTCAATTTGCTTGGAGGAATTCCATTAAAACTGAAATAGAAATTTAAAGTTAACCTCAATGTCCCTAAAACAAAAGTGGACTCGCCCTAATCATGATGGGCAACTGATGGGTTAATCACATTATATTTACATTTTTCTAAAACCTCCTTAGATGAACCATTAGATGTTCATCTGTGTTCATACTTCCATGAACAACATTGTGTCACGCGACGTGACGTAATCCAAACTTGACGTCAAAAAACATGAATCTCGCCAATCTGATTGGACGTTGTAAACGTCGACGCCGTTCCGCTGTTTGAACACACACTGAGTGTAGATTCTCTGTTTGCTGGTAAATGTGACCGCCTTGGTGATTTTTCAACAAGCGATAGAGAGAAATGAATGTAAATATAAGCAGTGAGTTTAATTTTTCTGTTGTTCATGGAGCTATGAACCGCAGTGGGTCGCTAGCAAAGCTTACATGAACCCCTTTGGGGTTCATTCACTTTGCACGCGACCCACTGCGGTTCATAGCTCCATGAACACCAGAAAAATGAAATTCATTTCTTAAATGAAAACTTGCCCATGCAATATACATTTTTTTTTTTTTCAGCATTAAAAAAAATGAAAATTTCATTGGAAAATTTTGGTTAATTTTAATAAGTTTGCTCAAAACATTGATTGTGGGTACATGTTAGAACCGCCTCGACCAGAACCGCCTCGAGGCGATTCTAACGAGTACGCACAATCTATGTTTTGGAACAAAAATAAGAACCAGAGGACCAATGGTCCTGTAAACGCTCACCTGAGTCTGCTGCACATACATGTACCAACAAACATGTTGGAATATTATGGTATTTAACCCCAGTGCAGAGGCAGATGAAGCCCTTGGGCCGTTTTCTTTTTTCAGAATAATCAATATTCTGTCCATTTGCCAATTTCCTGCTGGCTTTTCCCTTCAAATGACATTTTAACAGTTTTTCCCATTCAAATGCATGGGCAACCCATGTTGACCTTGCCATAAACTTGGTCAAGGTCATTACAGGGTCATGATTTATATATACATTGTAGTACTATAGCCATGGATGCTTCACGCCAAGTTTCATTGAAATCAATCTATTGGTTTCAGAGAAGAAGATATTTGAAGTGTTTTTACCATATATGGGCATGGCGGCCATCTTGGTCATGTGACCTAGATTATTAATATATACATTGGTTCCCCCATCCTATAGATGCTTCACATAAAATTTGGCTTCAATTGGCCAAGTGGTTTCAAAGAAGATGTTTGAATATACATGTATATTGCCCCGGGGTGTGGGCATATGAGCCCTTATATTAGGTCCAATTTTTTTTCAGAATCATTAATATTTAGTCCTACTATCCATTTCCTGCAAGATCTTCACCTCAAATGACTTTTTAAAAGTTTTCCTCATTCCAATGCATTGGCGACCTATGTTGACCTTGTCGTAAAATAGGTCAAGGTCACCTCAGGGTCATGATTTATATATACATTGTAGTACTTCAGCCATTGGTGCTTCATGCCAAGTTTCTTTGAAATCGGTCCACCAGATTCGGAGAAGAAGATTTTTGAAGGGTTTTTACCATATATGGGCATGGCAGCCATCTTGGTCATGTGAACTAGATAATTTTTATATACATTAATTCCCCTATTACATAGATGCTTCACATAAAATTTGGCTTTGATTTGCCAAGCAGTTTCAGAGGAGATGATGTTGGAATATTATGGTAGTATACATGTATATTGCCCCGGGGTGGGGGCAGATGAGCCCCTGGGGTCCAATTTTTTTTTCCTACTGCCCATTTCCTGCAAGACTTTCACTTTAAATGACATTTTAAAAGTTTTCCCCATTCAAATGCATTGGCGACCTATGTTGACCTTGCCATAAAAAAGGTCAAGGTCATCACAGGGTAATGATTTATATACACATTGTAGTACTTGAGCCATTGATGCTTCATGCCAAGTTTCTTTGAAATCGATCCACTGGTTCTGGAGAAGAAGATTTTTGAAGGGTTTTTACCATATATGGACATTGCGGCCATCTTGGTCATGTGACCTGGATTATTTATATACACATTGATTACCCCTTCCTATTGATGCTTCACATAAAATTTGGCTTTGATTGGCCAAGCGGTTTCAGAGGAGATGATGTTTGAATATTATAATAATATACATGTATATTCCCCCGGGGTGGGGGCATATGAGCCCCTGGGGTCCAATGTTTTTCAGAATCATTAATATTTAGTCCTACTGCCCATTTCCTGCAAGACTTTCTTTTTAAATGATTTTAAATGAAATTTTAAAAGTTTTCCCCATTAAAATGCATTGGGGACCTATGTTGACCTTGCCGTAAAATAGGTCAAGGTCATCACAGGGTCATGATTTATATACACATTGTAGTGCTTGAGCCATCAATGCTTCATGCCAAGTTTTGTTGAAATCAGTCAACCGGTTCTGGAGAAGAAGATTTTTGAAGGGTTTTTACCATATATGGGCATGTCGGCCATCTTGGTCATGTGACCTGAATTTCTTATATACACATTGGTTCCCCCTTCCTATAGATGCTTCATATAAAATTTGGCTTTGGTTGGCCAAGCGGTTTCAGAGAAGAAGATCTTTGAAATTGTGGACGGACGGACGACGGACGGACGGACGCCGGATCATGGCCATCCTATAAGCTCACCTTGTGAGCCTAACGGCTCAGGTGAGCTAAACATAGGAATACCCCTGTAAAACCCCAGTTTTGCTATATAAAAGCTGGGTACGAGGGGGTATACTTTTCATGGACATGTTTTCCTGATCAGTTATCTTACCACATCAGGTAGTTTTTCAGCCTTGATGGCATCGATTTCCTTGTTATTCAGGTTGGCATTTACCAGGTCAAATCTGGAATAAGAACACAGAAAATCAAGATTTCTGTTTGGTTAATATAAAATTTATGGAGTTAGACCGAGCGTTTGAAACAGACTGCACATTGCATTACAAGCTTGAATGAACTGTAAGCACAGAAATTTTAATCATTTTTGTGAGACAAGCCAAGTTCTGGTTGCAAGTGCCAAGTAAGTACCATTGTACTGAAGTTCAAGGAAGGTTGGGTGATATTCTTGTGTAAACTTGGTGGCACATACTTTTCTGTTTGAAAATTTCCCTAATCTGCCCAAATGTTCAAAAGACTACTATCCTAATATTCTTTCAATCTTACCCAAGCACAGTATCCCCAGCAGACAGCAGATGCCCAATATGTGTACGACAGAAGAACTGTTGATCATTCGTACCAAGGTCACTCATCCTGGCCACCCATACATCAGCTAACACATGCTGAAAATGGTGAAACAAATTTCATATTGAAGGTATGGGTAAGTTGCATCCAGAAATTGAGAGAAACATAGTTACTGTATGATATTTGATGAAATCATGTTAGATTAGAGACAATCTCTTTTCTGTTTCATCAGGATAACATGGCCGTGAAATGTATACACCTTTGTACTCCACTGTTATATACTGTAAATCCGGAAATTTTCGCGGACTTTTGTTTCGCGAAATTTCATTTTCCAAATTATTAGCGAGTTCATGGATTCGCCAGTGAGTACCAGTAATAAAGCTTATAGTAATTCTTTAGTAGCGACGAATTTTTAAATATTAGCGAAAATTAAGTTCTCACGAATATTTCCGGATTTACAGTAGTAAAACTGGGCTACAGGGGTATATACTTTTTTCTTATTCATGTTCCAAAACATAGATTGTTGGTACTCAGACATATACCCACCAGCTACAGGGGTATATACTTTTTTCTTATTCATGTTCCAAAACATAGATTGTTGGTACACGGACATATACCCACCATCTATGATTTGAGCAAAAATATTAAATATTAAGAAACATCAAAAGTTTTCAACTGAATTTTTTCGTTTTTTTACAGCTTCAGAAAATCCTATGCATTGCATGGGCGAGTTTTCGTAATAATATGTTTGTTGTTTTTTTTTTTGTTTTGTTTGTATTTGTATGTATAGTTTAAAATTCCAGAAAACAATTTTTAGGCATGTGAAGATAGAGCACACACTTTCTTCTAATGTTATGTGTTGATTCAGAGTCTGACAATCTGTCACTAGGCCAACATGCTCCCATTGCCTTGGCTTTAAAAATATTGGTTTTAGTATTGAGTCACTTTTATTGCAATTTGCCTGACTGCTGACTGGGTCTTACACGTTCAAACATTACAATACACCTACCCTATTAGAAACCTGTCCCATGATTCTAGGTCTGTCCCTATCATTTATGTGGTCGACCTGCATCACCAAATACTCTGTCAGCTGTTTAGGAGAACATAGACTGACGAATGGTGTTCTCCAGTATGTAGCACCACTGATTTCAGCAACTACAAGAAAAGTTAGTTAGATATCATTTTACTATTAAATGAGCCGCCTCGTGGGAAAACCAACAATGTGGTTTCCGAACAAGTCCGACACAAACCGGCCTGTACAGCTACAGAAGCAAGCTAGAAGCTCGAAATTTTGGAGCTAAGTAGAGGAGGAATTGTACTATCCGAGTAGCGAAAACAAAGGCGCTGATCAGCTTCGCAGTTACTGCGAAGCTGATCTGCGCCTTTGTTTTCGCCTATGCAGATTGTTGGTTTTCCCATGGGGCAGCTCAAATTACTAATTTGAATCCCTAGATTTAAATGACCTGCAAACAAAATGGTGGTTCAGAATACGAGGATTGGTCAAAAAGTTCTGTCACTCCCTTTATTTCTTAGTAATTTACATTGAAAAATATTTTAAATTATTTTTTGTGTCAGAGTCGCAGCTCAAATGTGACCTACTTATCGTGAAAAAAAAATTGATCAAGCTTTGCATCTATACAGGTCATACAAAATTTGAATCAGAGTCACTCAACCACTAGTCCACCACCTTCACAATAAGAAGTTCTGGTCCAAGGTTACTTCTAACAAACTTATGGTTGATCTGTTCTTCAACGATCTAAACTAGGGTTGATCTGTTCTTCAACGATCTAAACTAGGCTTGATCTGTTCTTCAACGATCTAAACTATGGTTGATCTGTAATTCAACGATCTAAACTACAGTTGATCAGTTCTTCAATTATCTAAACTATGGCTTTTAAATTCAGATATCATACCTTGACAAGTATTAGGATCAATCACATGGACGGTCTGGGTCACCTTGAAGCATACACAGATTGGGTTGATATTACCTAGGGAAGATGCAAGCTTCTTGGGAAGACAGACTACATTGTCCTATAAAACAGAAATGAACCAAATTGGAGTTAATATTTATTGATGGAACCAGGGTCACACTAGTAACTATCCGTTAGCTATATTAAAGATAAGCTTAGTTTATAGACACAAAACTTCCACATGAGCCGCGTCAAGAGAAAACAGGATTAATTGCCTATGCAAAAACAAAGGTGCAGATCAGCTGTGCAGTAACTGCACAGCTGATCAGCACCTTTTTTCGCTACAGGGATAGTACAATCCCTCTTCTTCCTTAATCCAAAATTTCAAGCTTTTAGCCTTTTTTAAGAGAATGTACAGAACAGTTTGTGTCTCACCTGGTCGGAAACCCCTAAGACCGGTTTTCTCGTGTCCTGGCTCATAAATTAGAGGCAAGGGTTAGTTTAATAGTAATAAATCTCTTGCTGAACAGTATCGATATGGGCAGTAACAATGGTTGCCAGTCCAAAGTAGGCTGTTTTCCTGTAATTCTTATTCTTCACAGCACAAAACATCACCCCTAAAAGTTCTAACAGCATACTTTGGCACTGAATTCTAAAACTGTTAGTAGATTTGGAGTTTAAAGTCCCATCAACAGTTAGGTCATATGGAGACAGGATTTTGGCTAATAGTCTCATCCCACAGACTGGAGCAGTCTGGGATCAAACCTGCGATCCCTGGTTTACAAGGCGAGTGACTTAACCACTGCATCGAGGCGGCTTCTTTTCTAGAATTGTGTGACTGAAAGCAAGTTTAATTCTCAGTCTTGAAGATCAGTATTGCGCAAATAACAATAAGTTGACAGAAGTTCACCTTACATACAGGTATAACCTGTATAGAGAAATTATGTTTATACTGGTGCCTGTTGTGTATATCATGAGATAAATTCCTGAGCTAATTAGAATCTAGAAAATAAGTAGCCCAATGGACATTTTTCTTTTTTTTTTTTGATTCAGTTTAACGTCCCTTTCAAGATTATTTCAGCTCGAAAAACGGGAGAACCCCGAGAAAAACCACCTGGCACACCCGCAAGCAGAACTTGGCTTGTCTCACATGTGGCCAGAGCGGGGCTCGAACCCACACCAGTCACAGCGGTGAGATGATCGAATGGTTAAGTGCGGTAATGAAATATCAGCGCTCTTAACCACTCGGCCACGGGGGCCGCCCCAATGGACAATAGTCACTCACCTGAGTGCCATATAGATTATAGTAGAACTAGTAACTTACCTTACATACAGGTACAATCTGTATAGAGAAATTGTGTTTATACTGGTATGTATTGTTGTGGATATCATGAGATATCAATTCTTGAGCTTCTTTGAACCTGGGAAAAAATAATAATTTTAAACTCCATCTTATGTATCATTCTAATACACTTGAGAATGTAATGCGGCGTCTGATTCGATAGCGTCAAAAATTTATGACAGTATAGCGATACATGCACAGCTGAGTTTAGTACAAAAATGTGGTGTCAGGTTTTCTTTCAATAAGATTCTTTTGCCATAATGTATCGCTTTACAAGTCAAATGATGAAATCCCTAGTGATACAATCCTGGACCTAAACACGAATGTACCTATAAATGCAGTACATTGTATCGCCCGTTTTTGGAGTTCAAGTTATGTTTTGTTTGTTTGTTTTGAAGTTTAACATCCTAATTAACAATATTTCAGTTATGTCAGGACAGAGCCACCGCTTCCTGTGCATTAACCAGGACTATAGAATGTATGCCTTGCTCAGGGACACAACCAGGTGCTCCCAGTGAGGATCAAACCCAGGACTTCTCGATTCAAAGCCTGATGCTCTTCAAGTTATATGATTTATCTCAACTTACTTGCAAGGTACTACTGACAGTAGGAAGGTCACCATTTTGCGAGCATCATCTTTCTTCGCATAGTAGAAGTCTAGGCCCTCTAAAAAGGCATGAGAATCCAAAAATTAAGGCTAATCTCCTAAACAATATATAGAAAACTATAAATTATATGGCTAATCTCACAAAATTAGTAAATATGGCAGTACATGTATTTCTGATTATTTCTGGATCTTGGGGTTTGCTTTTTTACTTGCTTTTATACATTCGTAAATAATTTAAGTACGTTGCACAATGCATATAACAGTAGAAGAACAGTACCCAGGTTAAGGTAAATCTTGCATGACATCACTGAAATTCCTGGACGGTTAAGTCAAAAGGCATTGATAATATACAAAGACTAGAAAATTATTCAACAAAAGTTCTAGATCTTCCGCTTTAACCATACCATGACAAGGTTTTATGTTCACAGTGTTGACATGGGCCCTGTGTTTCAATATGAGCTGCTCCAGGTAGTAGAAGGTCTTCTTATGATCTGTCTGAAAACATAGGATACATAAATACATGCAGTGTCCATCAAGGCATTTAAATCAGGACAATTTCAAATACTGTCACCATATATCAGAGGAAACAAAATTACTTGGATGCAAGTCATTTTGTACAACTTATAGAAACTTGATTTCATGTTTGATCACCAGTTTTGTTTTGGAGAGAACATGCAAAAATACATTAAAGTGTGTTCCTTAGTGTGGAGCATTTATTTTGGCGTAAAATATGCTGCAAAAATTTTGAAAATCAGTTGACAAAGAAAGAAGTTCTGGTCATTAACATTTTTGTATAGGGATTTCCTGTACAAAAATCTCATAGAAGGTGAATATTTTCCTGCAATTTTTTTTAATTCTTAGTATTTTATCATGATTGCTGAAAAATATTATAAAATGACACAAATGACATACCAGAGGGAAAATCTTCATAAACAAGTAAAATTTTTCTAAAAGTATCATGATATCATGATCATTGATTATCTCCCTTGGCAATGCAAAATCCCTCTTCAAAATGTTGGCTATAAAACCGTTATCTGTTCGCTGACTTTCAAATTTTTGTGGGTCCTATTTGGACAAACTAAGACCAGGATTTTGACATAAAAATATTTTTCCTATTGTCTTCCACACAAAAATTTTCTGCGAAAAACCATTATCGGGGGCTAGATATTAGACTTTAGATAGCTTTTACCTGTCTCAACTAAAGAGTTTTCACAGTGTCCTTATTGAGATGTGTAAAACAGTCGTGTAAAACCGACTATTTTATTTATTGAGTAGTTAGAATTCTTATTTCTTTTTCTTTCATGCTTTTTGGAATACAGAATTGTACACGAGCTCTGCACATATGCAGAATCATTTAAGCTTTCTTTCAAACAGTTCAAAGGCAATTAAGGACTATACAGTATTACTATTTCAGGTGATGTGCCGTTGCTTCGTGATTTGACAATTACTTTTAAAGCTTCTCTTTGAGACGATTAGCTACATCGCATAATCATTACCAAGAGGCCATATGTGCAATTGTTGTCTTAAATGGTCAGATCAAACACTTTAGATCACATGTAAAAGTAATCAAGACAATCATTAGTATCTAACTATGCTTTCAAATGTCATATCAGTATCTTATTAAAACACCCTTACCGAGATCAAATAACTTTAATATCATCCACAGTACTGCAATCTGTTTAGGCAGATGCTAAGTAGCCATTGGTATCGTTCTTGATCACAAGCAATAATTGTTAATGCAAACGCCAGTCTTTTTATCAAAGGGTTTACCGTTATATGATTGTTCTATCAGATTTCTCTGTTTCTGTAATTAGCTGATATGTGTGTATATAAGAAGATGGAGATTTAGATTTAGACTTAGATTTCGTTTTGGTCTCAGACTGACTAAACATGTTAGAATTGGCAGTACGTTTGGCACATGCAATTTATTAAACTTAGAAACTAAAAATTTGTTGACTGTTTATAACAATCCACAAGGTGTTACATATAGTTTTCCTTTTTGGTGCCGCGACCAGGATCAAATTAAACAAAAATTATAAACTTTTGGTTTAATACGAACGGGTTTAAATGGATAAAAAATAAAAATCAACGCGAAGACTTGAAACTGTCAAAATCAAAACAATCGACATAAAGGACACTGTGACTAGGAAGAGTGGAGCTGGCTTATTCAATCAGGTGAGTCAAAGTTTGATTAGATTCGATCTGTAAGAATGGCTGAACAAGAAGCAGAACTTATTCATTTGTTTCGAAATGTTGCACCTGAAATTTCTGGGGTGCATACAACAATTGGGGCAAAAGGTGTTACAAGATTGTCACTAAACTTTGGGCCTGCAAATATTGCATTAGATCGGGTATGTAAATTCAATTCAATGTAACGTAAAGCTGTAAAGAAATAAAATGAGAAAAAGAAAATAAAAATAGAAAAAATGGAGAAAAAAAAAATAAAAACATAAAGAAACAAAATCTATAATACACGAGCTGAAATGAAATGAGAAAAAGAAAATAAAAATAGCAAAATGAAAATATATAAAAAAAAGAAATAAAACAGAAAGAAACAAAATATATAATACATGGGGCAAAACAAAAATCAAAACAATTCAGTAATTGTTTAGAGTTAAACTACCTAAAGTTAGTTAAACACCTCATGAAAGGATAGCCAAGCACTATTGCAAAGAGCGGTTTGAGTCTGATGATGAGGATGACATTCCTCTCATGGAACTTTCAAAACGTCTTAAGGGACAAAAGTCGCCAATGACTTATGGCAATAATATGTTACCCTCAGATGAGGAAAACTGCCACTCAGACTCAATCTACAGTGACCATGAGGAGGGTGCGACTGATAATCAATTACCCCAGGAAAAGCCTGAGGAAATGATGATTGATGAAGTCAAAACCTCTCCTATTGAAAACTTCATTTTGAAAACTAGGAGCCAGAAGCATACTGATAAGTCTACGAAAGTCATAAACTTACTGACTGCTGTTGTTGATATGCTGTAAGGCTTCATACTTAGGTGCTAATTTTCATGTACATACCTTTCAAAGATGAAAGCGGATACTTGACGAATCAATGGCTAAAAAAATAAGGTATTCCTTCTGAAGATTCCTGATAAGTGTCCCATCTATAAAAGTGGCCCATCCGTAACGGTAACCATTGAAAACAAAACACAAAACAACAAAATATATATATATATATATAGCTGTGGTTTATACACTAGGGCGTATTATATAGCAGCGCGTGTTATACATAAAGACACATTTTAAAATAGCCTGTTAAGCCAATTTCTTTTGTTATCTCTCACCAAATCAAGCATAATAAATTATTGTTAATTTCAGAAACCAAAATCTAATGTCGTTCTGAATCTATACCTCTTATATTCCAGGAGTCATGAAACTGTTGGTGATAATCACGCTACTCGTTGGCTTTACTAGGTCCTTAATTGTTAAAGATAATGTAGTATTTTACAAAACCAATGATGTTTCGACTACGCGCGCAAAATGGCTCGTAACTTTTGTCCTTGACCTATACCCCTATAGTCAGTTCACAGAACTATATAAGGAAGACATTAAGAATGCTGCAGTTTTTGCTGAAACTGCCGCTGCATATTATCATAGAAATGGAGAAAAGGGATACGAAACGGTTTTGTCAAGTTTATTCAAGGAAGTACAGCATTTAAATGAGACTCAGCTAAGCATCCAAAACAGTCTTTTAGACTATAGGAGTCTTCAAAAGCGCAATAAACGCTCTTTAATCCCGCTGGTCGGAAAATTACTTTCATTTGCCTTTGGTACCTTGGATCAAACTGATTTGGACTCCATCCGCAGTGCTATCTCTACTTTGAGCAATAATCAGCAGAATGTGATGCACCTCGTTGAGCAAAATTTATCTATTCTAAATATTTCGCGTATTCAAATTGCAGAAAACAGACAAGCCATTATGGACTTAGTTAAGAACTTACATCAGCTCGACAGCAAAATAAACAAAGCTGTCGAAATGTTAAACAAGGAAATATTCGGGGTCAAATACTTTCTTGAAATGTATCTCAAGCTCGACATGTTTGTTGAAGAGTTGAAAACAATGATGCAGCGTGCCATGTTTCATTTGGAAACCTTACGAATGCACCTTAACCTTTTAAGCTTAAATCATTTATCACCGACGACTGTCAGTCCAAGCAACCTTAGGGCAATGTTAAGTGATATAAAATCACATCTGCCGATAACTCTTACTTTTCCTAGGGATCATATGCAAGACATTTGGTCGTACTATAAAGATTTGTCATGTAACGCCATCATTGACGGAAATAAGATAATTATAGTTCTATCCGTACCACTTTTGGAGGTGAATAGCTTAATGGAAGTTTATGAAATAATTAATATTCCGTTACCTGTTTCACCTGATATCCAAATTGCAAATGCTACCAAAGATCTCACTGCAATGTATTCCTTGGAGACCCGCGGTCTAATGATAGATAAAACACGAACTAAATATGCATTACTTTCATCCGAAGAACTAGCTGTATGTGGAAATCCCGCCAGGAATTACTGCACTCCAAGAAGTCCCATCTTTCCAATCAATTTATCCAACCTATGCACGGTAAATCTTTTCCTTGGCAATCAAAATAAAATTAAGAAATATTGCAAGACAATCGTATCTATAAACACGCGTCTTCCTAGCGCATTATACCTGTTCGACGGTCAGTGGGCAATCGCATCTCGTACTGATTTAAGTTTTGCAATTGTGTGTCATGATTCAAAACGAATGATGCAAACGATAACAGCAAAGGCACCTTTAGACGTGTTGCGCCTGAAACAAACATGCACCGCTTCTAATGACTACATGATGCTTTCTCAATATTTTGGTGGGAAGGGCAGCTACAATGTTGTTAATAAGGAACAACAATTCTTGCAGCTATCGAATATATCGAAATCTAAAATTTGGGAACCTATGATGCTTAAACTACCGAATCTCACTAGCCTTAAATTACCCGAAAGTCTCAGAAAACTTAAGCAAATACCTTTGGGCCAGTTCGTTCAGAGCATAACGCCACTTCCAAAAGTAGAAATTAAAACCACAGGGTGGCCTTTATGGGCTGGAATTGTCTTGGGACTTGGGGTTTGTTTGGTCGCTGGGACAACAGTTCTGGTCTTAATTAAATACAGGAAATTCTTAAGGTATCCTAGTTGTTTAGCCATTCGAGCTGGTCGTGATCTGGGTCAAATTGAGGCTCAAAATGGTAGAAGAAGGTCGGTTTCCGTTCAGAGTAGTCCAACTTCGATCATCGGAGGGCACCATACCCCCAAACCGACGGATGTTCCCTGTGACGAAGACGGAGAGAGCAACCTGTATCCCAAACTCGGGATTATATTGAAGAAATAAACTATATAGACTACAGTATATCAGTGACACTGCTGTCCAGACCAGATGAAAAATGGTGAAATATGTACACTATCTAATCAGCGAGTTACAGACTTAATTAGTTTCTCACCCGTTCACTGCCTGTTGGATAAAGAAAACAATCTGTTAACCCTTATGTAAACAACATTACCTTTGCAAGAAATCGTGAGGCTTGCTAATCACCACCCTGGACGCTGTCATCAAACGGCTATTCGGCATTAATTAGCTTTCAAGTAGTTCAAAGAAACTGTTGGTGTGCAAACAAAATATTCCAAGATGTTTAAAATAAAAACAATTACAGGATGAAACCCACATACTCCAGTGCCAGACTTTCATTCATGGTCATTTTCTGATGACGATATACATGTAACACCTGTGTTCAGATATGTAAAAGAAAATTTCATTCACGGTCAACTTCTGCTAAAAACGGTTTATGTAACATTGTGCCAAACGTTCGGATATTATAACCAAGCAAAACAAACAATAAAACAAACGGAATTATACGACATAAAGATAATAAAAACCAACATGGACACGTTTCTAATTTACCACGAAGTCATCATGAGCCTCACTACCCATTTACATCAGCGACGGCAACTGGATATCGAAGCCGTCGCAATGGACATTGCCACACACCTGGACGCCTTGGGCGCGTTGGTGCGACAGAGTTATTCTCCAGACGCTGCCGTCGAGAAAGAGGATGCAACAACACAATATTGCACGTCCGACTGCCATGACAACGGACAAAAAGCTGCAACGACGCAGTACGAATACGAGGATTTCCGGGACAACATACCCATGTGCGTCGTCATGCCATTTGGTTGCGAGGAGCATATAGAATTAACGCGAAACTCGAACTCGCCAGTGCCTGGACCATCGTTCTTGATCACAAGCAATAATTGTTAATGCAAACGCCAGTCTTTTTATCAAAGGGTTTACCGTTATATGATTGTTCTATCAGATTTCTCTGTTTCTGTAATTAGCTGATATGTGTGTATATAAGAAGATGGAGATTTAGATTTAGACTTAGATTTCGTTTTGGTCTCAGACTGACTAAACATGTTAGAATTGGCAGTACGTTTGGCACATGCAATTTATTAAACTTAGAAACTAAAAATTTGTTGACTGTTTATAACAATCCACAAGGTGTTACAGATGGGTACAAGCTTTCTAATGTTTTTAGAAAATTGCCATTGTAAATTAACTCATTTAAGCCTGGCGTCCTTTTTGTGGGACATAGGCAAACAGCATAGCCCCAGATGTGACGCCGCAGAACGCGGCGTCACATCTGGGGCTATTCTGTTTGCAAAGAAAAATTTCATCGAAAAATGAGATAAAAAATAAATCACTCCTAAGTTAACACCCCTAAAAATGAAAGTGGACTCACCCAGTTGACAATGATGGGAGAATCTATTCGTCAAATATGGGTTAAAGTAAGGCTAGCATGTCTACTGCTGACATGAAGAAAGCTATCTGTCGACTATATCCATTCAAAATTCAAAAACATTTTTAACCCATATTTGACAAATGGATTTTCCCATCTTTATCATTAGGGTGAGTCAGCTTTCATTTTTAGGGACATCAGGCATGATTTTTAAATTTTATTCAATTTTTCAATGAAAATGCTCTAAAGCCCCGTTTACACATTCATGATTTTTGGCTATGGTGCTGCTACGATTCACCACGATTTGTAAAATCGACTTGTACCGTGGTGATGCGTAGTAGAACCATGGTGAATCTTGATGAATCGTGATGATTCGGGAAACTCCAGGGTAGTGCTACTGAAGTTTTAAACTAGTTTGTTTAAAACATTCGTGGCATATCGTGGCAAATCGTGGTGATTATTGGGTGTGGCCTAATTCGTAGCGCAACCATAGCAGAATCGTGCTTATTCGTAGACACAGTAGCTATATTCGCGGCTATTCGTGAGAGATCGTAGCCAATCGTGGAGCTCCGTAGCAAAACTGTGGAATCTTTGACACCACGAACTCTCACAATTCACCACAAATTGTGTACGGTTGTCCTACGAATCATCCACAGTTTCGCTACGGAGCTACACAATTGGCCATGACGGCTACCGCCGTGAATCGTACTAGTACCGTATCGAACCGTACAAGCACCGTGTGCATTCGTTGTGCCACCTTGGTTATTCCTCATTGTCTGTAGCGTTGCCGTCATGAATCGTCATTGTTTCTTAGCGATACCTTACAGACACCGTACTAATATTGTGGACATTCTTACTGGAATCGCAGTGACTTTGAATATTTCCACTTTTCGCCACGATTCATCCCGATTTTTCTGACCATGAGAAATCGGGGTGAATCGTGGTGAATCGTAGAGAAAATCGTGAATGTGTAAACGGGGCTTAAGCAAACAGAATAGCCCCAGATGGGACGCCGCGTTCTGCGGCGTCCCATCTGGGGCTATTCTGTTTGCCTATGTCCCATAAAAGGGACACCAGGCTTAAATGAGTTTTATACTTGCAACTTAAATCTAATTGTCTTTGTCACTACCTTCTGTCTGATTTGAACGACAGCCCTCCAAAAATCTTTCGCCTCTACACGATGACAGTTCGTACACATCTGGTTATTGACAACAAATTCAACCACAAACACTTGCTGCAGTACTGCTCCATTCAAAACCTAGAAAAATTTGTCAAACAACAATAAATTTTATCATTTGTTTGTTTGTGTTGAGGCTTAACGTCCCAGTCAACAATTTTTCAGCCATGTCAGGACGGAGCCAACGCTTCCTGGGTTTAACCAGTACTCATGGTACTGTAGGGAGTTAATGTGTCTTGCTCAAGGACACAACACGGTGATGCCTGTGGGGATCGAATCCAGGACCTCTCGATTTGGAGTCTGGCGCTCTACCGCTACGCCACCGCGCTCCCTAAGTTTTATCATTTGCTAAATTTGTCTTTATTCAGGGTATATATGACACAAATACATCAGCTGATAAATAGATAATGCAAATGGGCAACTCAGTTTAACTTCTATTATATAAATGCAAAAGCACCTTACTTTACAAGTGATACTTTGTGACTAAATATAAATCTTCCATGAAATTATTCTAAACAAAAGTGCACACCCTTTGAAAAGCCGCTTTTTGTGTATGTGAAAACTGAAATCACCATTTGAAGGGCATGTGTAGGCCAGAGTAGGCTAAAGGTTCCTGTTTACAAATATTCAAATTCTCAGCCCACCTCAATTTTGATTATGGCTTTATGTCCCAGTCAACATTTTTCAGTTTTATCATGTTGTGATGGATAAGTCAACCTCAGTGACTAAATAGGATGCATACAAGTGCACATAGTAAGAGAACCAAGAAGTTTTTCTCACAAAAAATGCATTATTTGTACCTCTTTCTGTATGGTAAGTTTCACTTTAATTCTCTGTGAATGAGGCTCTGTCCATACAAACCCAGCATCTATCAGCCGAACCTGAAATGTATCATACTGACTGTGAAACAAACTACATGTATATTCTATCATTCTCATGTGGTTTATACATGTATGTTACATTGATACAAGCATCAAGACTAGTTGCTTTTCATCCCAGGAAAGTTTTATTTCATCAACAGCTGAGATGCCATGACATTATTTTGTTTCTTCAAGAAAGCTCCCCTGAGGCATATTACCAGTACTAAGTGCATATTTCTCTTGCTGTTAACTGACAACTAAACTTCTTGAATTAGCAGTTTGAGACGAATGAATGCCAAAATATTTTCATGGCCAAATCTTCAAGAAAGAGCTTTGATGAGCGTGGTGGCCTGTCTTAAAGTGTATGCTTCAATGCCAAATTGACAACTGAGTTGAACTGACTGAGTGTATTTTCCATATTAAAGCCAGATGTACGTAATTGAAGGCGCTCAAAGGAACGTGCGTATCTAAGGATCGAAACGTCATTTTTACGCCGCATTCGTAACTTCAATTTCTGCTCGAAATGTCATTTCAAGCGTCAGTTTACGTTCGGAATACGAAACTATATACAAACAATTATGCAGAGGACTTCAGAAATGTAAACAGTTTGATATTATTTATTATTTTTGCTCAAAATATAGATTTTGGACATGTTATCCCGAAGAAAGAATTTGCATGATAGTTAGAAATATTGAATACTAAATAGCGTCGGAGATTTTGGCGCAAAATCGACGTTGCGCATAAAACGTACTGAATTCAGCAACGACTACCTCTCTTTGCACGCTTAATGCAGGAAAACGAATCCGGTAACTAAGGACTTTCTCGTTATCTACCTGTAGTTCAGGAATTTCTCTAATACATATCAGTTTTTAAAAAAATCCTACCGTGGATTTTTTTAAATATATCAAGAAAATCAACAAACCAGAGGACCAATGGTCCTGTAAACGCTCACCTGAGATCTGCTGCATATACCAATAAACATGTTTGAACATTATGGTATTTAACTCCAGTGCAGGGGCAGATGAAGCCCTTGGGCCATTTTCTTTTTTCAGAATCTTCAATATTCTGTCCATTTGCCAATTTCCTGCTGGCTTTTCCCTTCAAATGACATTTTAACAGTTTTCCCAATTCAAATGCATAGGCAACCCATGTTGACCTTGCCATAAACTTGGTCAAGGTAATCACAGGGTCATGATTTATATATACATGGGAGTACTTTAGCCATCGATGCTTCAAGCCAAGTTTCCTTGAAATCAGTTATTGGTTTCAGAGGAGAAGATTTTTGATGGGTTTTTACCATATATGGGCATGGCGGCCATCTTTGTCATGTGATATAGATTATTTATATACACATTGATTCCCCCATTCTATAGATGCTTCACATAAAATTTGGCTTTGATTGGCCAAGCGATTTCAGAGGAGAAGACGTTTGAATATTATGGAAATATACATGTATATTGCCGCGGGGTGGGGGCAAATGAGCCCCTGGGGTCCAATTTTTTTCAGAATCATTAATATTCAGTCCTACTTCCAATTTCCTGCAAGACTTTCACTTTAAATTACACTTTAAAAGTTTTCCCCATTCAAATGCATTGGCGACCTATGTTGACCTTGCTGTAAAATAGGTCAAGGTCATCACAGGGTCATGATTTATATATACATTGTAGGGCTTGAGCCATCGATGCTTCATGCCAAGTTTTGTTGAAATCGGTCCTCCGGTTCTGGAGAAGAAGATTTTTGAAGGATTTTTACCATATATGGGCATGGTGGCCATCTTGGTCAAGTGACCTGGATTTTTTATATACATATTTGTTACCCCTTCCTATTGATGCTTCACATAAAATTTGGCTTTGATTGGCTAAGTGGTTTCAGAGGAGAAGATGTTTGAATATCATGGAGATATACGGTACATGTACATTGCCCCGGGGTGGGGGCACATGAGCCCCTGGGGTTCAATTTTTTTTCAGAATCATTGATATTCAGTCCTACTGCCCATTTCCTGCAAGACTTTCACTTCAAATGACATTTTAAAAGTTTTCCCCATTCAAATGCATTGGCGACCTATGTTGACCTTGCCGTAAAATAGGTCAAGGTCATCACAGGGTCCTGATTTATATATACATTGTAGTGCTTGAGCCATTAATGCTTCATACCAAGTTTCGTTGAAATCGGTCCACCGGTTCTGGAGAAGAAGATTTTTGAAGGGTTTTTACCATATATGGGCATGGTGGCCATCTTGGTCATGTGACGTGGATTTCTTATATACACATTGGTTCCCCCTTCCTATTGATGCTTCATATAAAATTTGGCTTTGATTGGCCAAGCGGTTTCAGAGGAGAAGATCTTTGAAATTGTGGACAGACGGACGGACGACGGACGGACGACGGACGGACGCCGGATCATGGCCATCCTATAAGCTCACCTTGTGAGCCTAACGGCTCAGGTGAGCTAAAAAGGGGTCTAAAAATCGCATTTTACGTTGACGTCAATGTATTTTCGTTCTCAAATTTGACGATTTCGAAGGCTGATATCTCGGAAACAAGCTCGGAACGGTATCGATTTCTTTTCATTTTCGTATGCAGGACATCAAAATACACTCACATGCAAAAAATAAAAATTTTCTACCGTGAGGTCAATTACGTACATCTGGCTTTAAATACCAAAATTATATAAATGTTTCAGAAAAACATAAGATCTTTGTCCTACCTTGTTCAGTCCTTTCATCTTCTTTAAGCAGACAGACAGTAGTTCCCTTGACTCTAGCTGTGCTCTCACCCACTGATCTGGGGGCTGAAGGTACCTTGGTAAAAATAAAATGCCAAGTATGGAATAGGCAAATATGTCCAGATATTCTCTGTTTCACATCATGAAAAATAATTAAGCTCTGGCAGGTGACGCTATTAAACAAGCTTCTTATTTTCGTTAGCCAGAGACTGAACAATGCTTTTGTTATACCCGACTGCCGTTAACAGGGTGAGTCATGTTTCCAATGGCGCTACCACACCTCAGTATTACTGTCTAAAAACTTGCCTCTGATAATGGTTTTTCACAGAAAATTTTTGTATGGGGGACGACAGAAAAATTATTTTAATGTCAAAATCTTGACCTTAGTTTGTCCTAATAGGACCTGCAAAAATTTTGAAAATCGGTGAACAAATAAAGTTTTTATGGCCAAAATGAATTTTGCATAGGGATTTTGCATTGGCAAGGGAGATAATCGATGATCGTGAAAATGCATATTTTTCTAGAATTTTTACCTGATCATGAAGATTTTGTCTCAGGTATGTCATTTGTTTCAATTTAAAATAATTTTGAGCAATCATGATTAAATAGTTAGAATTTAAAATTTTTGCGGGAAAATATTTACCTCCCTTCCATGAGATTTTTGTACAGTAAATCCCTATTCAAAAATGTTTTTGACCAGAACGTTTTTATTTGTCATCCGATTTTCAAAATTTTTGCTGCACATTTTGCGACAAACTAGATGCTATATTGTGTCAAGAAAATATTTCTTCTACATTTGAACAGTTGTAAAATATCTGCGAAAAACCATTATCACACACTACGAAACAGACTTTAATTTTACCTCCTCTGCTAATTTTTAAGATAAGGAAGGACATGGAATGGGTTGTATTTTGCATATTAAACAGGTTTTTAAGGTGAAGAGAGAAAACTCAAATTCAAAATACAAACACGTTTGCTACCTTAGCTTTAGGAAGGGTCATTCATACAAATCACACATAATAGTTCATTTGACCTACCTTTCACATTTCTTGCAGAAGTAGAGTATTCCCTGTTTAGGGATTCCTTCCGTAATGTCCACCTCTGAGCGTATACAGGCCACACACATGTTGGTCGGGTTGGGCTCTATCTGCACACCACATTGGCAACATAGTCTGAAATACATAATTGTTTAAACATATTTATTTTCAACAACATCTCATATACATTACAAGGTTTCTAAATAAATAAACATCCCATGGAGTGAAACATCCTTTTTTTATTTTTTTTTCTTTAGACCAGTTTGGAACACTCGCCATGCGCATATAGTTTTAACCATCAGTACACAATGCTGGATTCACCGGTTTGGCATTTCAATGAGAAGAGGGCCACTGAAGTGGGGTATGAAACCCATGCCGAGCGTGAGCTGCTGAGCCTTTGTTGTTGTTGTTGTTTTGTAGAGTCCTGCAGATGACTTATCGGCACACCCGGTAAAACCAGTAAAAGGGGGGATTTTTTAGATAAAAGTTATTTGCATTATACAAAATCACTATCTTGATGAAGTCTAAAACGTTCTTGTGATAAAATAAACTCTGTATTCCAGTGAATAAAAGTCTGTGAAGTCCAATAGAACTGATAGTGATAAGGTGAATAAAGAGTCTGTGAACTAAGAGTTTATCTACAAGCACTCTTCCACGCTAGGCTCTGATAGCTTTACACAGCTGTTCAAAAGATGGCCATTCTTCTGCTTGGCACAAGTTTCTTAGAACAATATCTCAACAAATTTACAAGCTGAGCATTTTTGGAAGTTCCTTTCTGCTTAGCAATTTGAACAGCTGTTCTGCGATTCAATGTCTGTTTCTTGTATCTAACTGAATAAACACTTTCGGAACTGTGAATCTTCACTATCAGGAATCACTGATTTGTCTATTTTTGTCTCCTCGGCAGTGAGTTCGTTTAGGAGATCCTGTTGTTCTTCAATGGCTAAATGATCATGAGACTCAGAAAGTAAGGGTGAACGCTCCAAGCACCCAGATTCCTCTGGATGTCTGACCACTGGTGACTGCAGACTGGCAAAACCTCCTTGTTTCTGGGGAGTTACTATCCACACGGCACTTGGAATTCTCCGAGTGACTGACCGCAGGAATTGTGGACTGGCAACCGTCCTTGTTTCTTGTAGCCGGGCGAAGTGGGCGTGGGCAGCAAGGCTCTCAGCTTTGAGCTGTCAGACAACTTTCAGTCGTCTCCAGAACTCCCTGCACCGTCTCCAATCCATGGCCACGCGAGATGAGGATTTCTTCTTTTCCTCCGAGTCCATATTTTATTCAATCCAAATCCCCCTTAGACAGAGCATCCGCCAGCTTCAATTTGGCTCACCAGTAAACTATTCAGATACAGTGCGCCGTCCTTCGGATCGGGACATTAACTGGAGGCCCCCTGTGCAGGGACAGTCACCCCCAGTGCAGGTTAAAGATCCCCACACAATTTCTATTAGACGGAATATTTCCATCGGTATTCCGTTAAATCTCTGCATACCGACGGAAATGGGATATATTCAGCCCTTGGTCGAAAATGAAAATTCAGCAAAACTGCGAAACTGTTATTCTATCTTATGTTAGATCTTTTCTTGCATATATATAATAAATTATAAATATTCTAGTTGTTAAAGTTCGCAGAATCATAAAATACTTCATTGTTTTTATGGAAAATTTCAAAGATGTCTATAAATAGATCAGGGGAGACTACTGTAGAATTAGCGACTCAAAGTCGAAAATCGTTATTTTTTTACATTGATTTAAACGTTTAAGGCAATTGTATGTGTTTACCGGAAGATCTTCGGCACTGGTACAAATACATAACAAAAATAATACGATTAATAGCAAAATAAAATAGCTGGAAGTCGCTTACGAAATCTGCAATCAGTTCGACATTGGTTTAAATGCAACCTATGCTAAGCTGTCAGGGAAGTGGAACGAGGTACCAAGTGGAGCGGAGTGACAGTTAGCCAGCTGATCTAAATTTCTATCCTAATGCATGTTGGCTCATCCTGCAAACACACCGGAGTGTACAATGTAACACCTCCCAAGAATAATCAGAATTGATTGATGGGAGTAACAAGAAAACAAAACAAATATAAACACACACACAAAAAGACATGACAGGCTTTGGGTTTCACGCTTTACCGGAACGGGCCGGAACGGACCGGAACGGGCCGGAACGGACCAAAACGGACCGGAACGGACCGAAACGGACCGGAACGGACTCAGAAAATCGCAAAACAGACTGTTTCAAGTCCAGTTTTATCTATTTAATAAGCCATAACGATCGAAGCGGGTCGAAACGGACCGGAACAGACTCAAAAATTGTCAAACTTGTCGTTTCAAGGCCAGTTTTTTATCATTTACATATTCTTGAAGACCGAAACGGACCGGAACGGACTCAAAAATTGCAAAACATGCCGTTTCAAGGCCAGTTTTTATCATCAACATAACCATAACGACCGGAACATACAGAAAATAGCAAAACAACAGACCGTTTCAAGTCCAGTTTTATCTATTAAATTAACCATATCGATCGGAACGGGGAGAGCATTTACTTTGTATTAGAGACAACAATGACGTCACCTGTCAATAATCGTTGATTGACTTCCGATTTAAAGTGTCTTTTAAAACTTGAAACATGCGCTGTTTCGAATGCCATGTTTTAGCCGATAAATCTCGGTATCAGAAGGGAACGGGACTTTCTCCATGAACCCTCTGAAGACCCACCCGCATGATGAAACATGATTTCTGAGGGTGCCTTCGTTTAACGGGGGATAGCTTTGAATTCAATAGGTAAAAATGCGGATAATTTTCATTTAAATTGATGGGCTATTGTTACGTGCCAGGCGTAACTAGAAGATTAAGGAAACCAACAAGTTGGTTAGCCAGCAACAAGCTTTGTTTAAAATTTAACAAATTTATTTAGAAGTGATTTAACCAGTAATTACATGTGAAACAATCAAAAGCATATATACAATCAAACAAAAATGAATGTACAATACCTTTCAAGATGTTAATTCCCTTAAAGAATGTCTGAATGTCCCTCAGAATTTTTTAACACAAGTCTGTATCAGTTTCTGATCCCAAGAATTAAAGTTTGTTTCAAAATAGCACTATGTCCCAACCCAGAATCGAATATCACAAAGTAATCCAAGAATAAGTTTAAATTCCAGTAAGATAGATTTTGACTTCTTAATAGTAACAGTACCCAAAGATTGTCCTTATGAAAATTTGTAGCCCTTATATAGCACTGAGGAACATTCAGGATTCTTCCAGCAAATTCTATGATATCATATACTAAAAATAACAAGTTTTTTACCAAAATTTAATGTTTTGGAATATTCTAGAGAGGCCATTATCCTTCCAGAAAATTTCACAGTATTCTTTTGACATAAAAAAAAATTTTCTAGAAGATTCTACATCTTTGGTTCTTCCAGATTTTTCCGGACTTTTCAGTCAAAGAACAATTTGAAATCTCTAGAAAATTCTGAAGTAAACAACCTGTTTATGTCCAATATCTGGGACACTAAAAGTAAATAATTGCTACGGACAACAAGTAAACATCATTTGTATAACATCATACTTTCCTGGACATACTCCCTTGGGAAGTTTACCAGTACTGAATGCACATCTTTCAACAAGTAACTGTCATACATAACACTTCCCCTCTTCAAAGAAAAGAAAGTTTTATAAAATAAAGCTTTCTTTTGCAATACTGGATAATTGTATACAATATGTTTAGCAAAATTTGTGCAAACTAATCAAATACAACAGCACAAAGCTGGACATCAGCATTGTAGAGGCACTTAAGCTCTGCTTAGGGTGTCTGGAATGATATTATCTCTTCCTCGGATATGTCTGATGTCAAGATTGTGCTCTTGCAACATGAGACTCCACCTGAGTAAACGCTGGTTCTTGTTTTTCATTTTATGTATGAAATTCAGTGGATTGTGGTCACTGAAGACAACAATTGGTGCATGTGAAGAAGCTAAGTAAACTTCAAAGTGCTGAAGCGCAAGGATTAGAGATAGGCATTCTTTCTCTATGGTAGAGTAATTTCTCTGATGCTTGTTAAACTTTTTGGAAAAATAACAAACAGGATGGTCAACACCATTGTCATCTTCTTGCAACAATACACTGCCTGCACCAACATCACTGGCATCTACAGCCAACTTGAACTCTTTGTCAAAACTAGGTGCTAAGAGAACCGGAGCACTTCTAAGTATGGCCTTGAGCTTATCAAATGACTTCTGGCAGTCATCTGTCCAAACATACTTGGCCTTTTTACCAAGCAAGTTTGTCAGAGGCTCAGCTATAGCCGAGAAGTTGTTGCAGAATTTCCTGTAATATCCAGCCATACCCAGAAAGCGCATCAGTTGTCTTTTGCTAGTAGGTACAGGAAAATCTGAGATAGCCTCAACTTTAGCTTCTACAGGTTTTACCTGACCTTGACCTACAATGTGTCCAAGAAATGTCAAGTTTGCATGGCAAAATTCACTTTTTGCCAAGTTCACAGTTAGTTTAGCATCACTTAGCCGGTCAAAGAATGTTCTGATTGTCTGCAAGTGTTGTTGCCACTCCTCACTGAAGATAATAGCGTCGTCGATATAGGCTTTACAGCCATCCAGATTGGAAATCAAACTGTTGACCAGCCGCTGAAAAGTCGCAGGCGAGTTCTTCATTCCAAATGGCATGACTTTATACTGGTACAGTCCATCTGGTGTAACAAATGCCGAGATCTCCTTTGCTCTGTCCGTGAGGGGTATCTGCCAAAATTCCTTTAGCAGATCGAACTTTGTAACATACTTGGCATGTCCAATATTATCAATGCAGTCATCGATTCGTGGGATGGGAAAAGTGTCTGTTTTAGTGACAGAATTAACTTTTCGATAGTCTGTGCACATTCTAAATGTCCCGTCTGGCTTTGGTACAAGAATACAAGGAGAACTCCATTCACTTTGGCTGGGTTCAATGGAATCATTGTCCAGCAAATATTGAACTTCTTCCCTGAGATATTGCTGTTTTACAGGGTTCATTCTGTAAGGACGTTGCTTTACAGGTTTTGAACCTTCAATAATGTCAACATCATGATAGATTTTGTCAGTTCTGGATGGAATGTCCGGAAATAAGTGCTCATATTCGAGAACTAACTGTTTCAGTTCAAGTCTTTTGTCTGAATCAAGGTGAGACAGTTTCTGATCAAGATTCTGTAGTATGTCAGAATTCTGGAGTTTCGATGACGAGGGATCAGATTTCTCCAAGTTGAAGTCCTCAGAGTCCATTTGATTTTGTTCATGAGGGACAGAATTAACTATATTTACTGATGAAATAACAGAACTATCCCTATCAATATACTTCTTGAGCATATTAATGTGACATAGCTGTTTTTGCTTGCGCCTCCCAGGAGTGCTAACAATGTAATTCACGTCACTTAACTTTTTATCAACAGTATACGGGCCATAATATCTAGCTTGTAAAGGTCTGCCAGGAACGGGCAAGAGAGCAAGTACCTTGTCTCCAGGTTCAAAATTTCTGTCTTTAGCATTTTCATCATTTGCTTTGAGTAGATTTGAGATTGGACCGAGCTGCATCACAGGCCTTTGATAGTCTGTTTTTGAAATCAGACACATACTGAAGTAAGTTCAAAGAACTGTCATCATCTGAGAGAAATTTCTCTTTTAGAAGTTTTAACGGTCCACGTACAGTGTGCCCAAAAACAAGCTCAAATGGGCTGAACCCCAGAGACTCTTGTACAGATTCTCTTACAGCAAATAGAAGCAAGTGTATGCCTTCATCCCAATCTTTTTCAGTGTCAAAGCAGTAAGATCTGATCATGTTTTTCAAAGTTTGATGGAATCTTTCTAAGGCACCTTGGCTTTCAGGGTGGTAAGCCGATGACTTGTATTGCTTAATTCCAAGTTCTTACATGACTTGCTGAAAAATTCCTGACATAAAATTTGAGCCCTGGTCTGACTGGATAGATTTTGGGAGGCCTACAAATGTGAAGAACTTCACAAGTGCATTAACTATTGTTTTAGCCTTGATATTTCTGAGTGGGATAGCTTCAGGAAAGCGAGTTGAAGCACACATTATGGTCAGAAGATATTCACAACCTTTCTTTGTTTTGGGTAAGGGACCTACACAATCAATAATCACTCTGCTGAAAGGTTCATCAAAGGCAGGAATGGGCTGCAATTGAGCTTTTGGAATGGTCTGATTGGGCTTTCCTACCATTTGACAAGTGTGGCAGGATTTGCAATGCTGTGAAACATCAGATTTTAATCCTGGCCAGTAGAAATGATTTAGAATCTTGTGATAGGTCTTATTTACACCTAAATGGCCTGACATGGGCGTTTCATGAGCCAAGTTTAAGATTTCAGGGCGATAAACCCTAGGGATCACAATTTGGTGGTTAACAGTCCACTCATCTTCTGCGGAGACATCCGGAGGACGCCATTTTCTCATCAAAATGCCATTTTTGACATAATAGCAAACAGGAACCTGGGATATTTCATTTTCATTAAAAGCCCTTTCAAATAAAGGCGAGATCTCAGGATCACTGTGTTGTTCTTTACAAAGCTGTGACCTTGACAGCCGGTCATGACCTTGGTCATTTGAGTTGGAAGGTGAAAGGTCATTTTCTGACCCTGACTTTGGATTGCTAGGGTCAGTCTGAATATCAGACTGACTAGGGGAAAGAGATGTTGAAATCTCTTTATTAAAGGACTGACCTATCAAAGTGTCAGTTAAATTTATGTCCTGCATCCCATCATATAATTTGGCTTTCTTAGCCATTGCCCTAGTAACAGCACAAGAAGGGTAAAGGTCAGGAATTTCCTGCTCAATGGGATCAGGCGGTTGATCAACACATGGTGTGCTGGTCAAAAGTGGGTTTACCACAACCTTATCTCCTGCCAAATCATTGCCTAACAGCAAATGAATACCTTTAAAGGGTAAGGAAGGTCTAATACCTACAGCCACGGGACCTTTAACTAAGTCTGAGGACAAATAGATATTATGGAGCGGTACATTAACAATACATTAACATTTATTCTTGTACCATTTGTACCTGTATCATGTCAGACTTGAACTCCAGGGTTTAAATGATGTCTGAGGTGAGTTGAATCATCCAGACTAGGAAATAAACACAGGGAATGGCTGAGTTCACACACATTTTATGCCTTACTGAGGAATAATTTATACCGGGAATAACACTTATTGAGAAGTCATAATTACATGTAACTATTTCTGAGATTAAAACTATATTTTCTGGCCCTGAAAATGGAAACTGAGGTGAGTTGAATCCTCCAGACTGACATAAACAGGGGTCATGACTAAGTCCAAACACATTTAGGCCTTACTGGGGAATAATTCATACCGGAGATAACACTTATTGGGAATGAAATAAATAATCTCCAAATTCCTGCAGATTTTGAATGTGCTTTGTATAAATTTAACAAAAACATGATAATTTAAACATTTATATCTGCTTGGAAGCAAAAATTCATCAAAATTACAGATTTCTTCATAAATTGGATACAAAATGTATAATTTTCATGTAGGATCACATCTTGTTGAAACTCTGGCATATGTGATAGATTCTGACTATGATCTCAACTTGAAAACTACTTCATTCAGACATTTATGTATAAAATGGAGGAATACTGATACAAAGTGATTAAAATGGTTATAAACTTGCAGGAAATGGATAAAAGTTGATCTTTTTGAATACAATTTGAAATTTGGTCAAATTACTTCAATAATAAATGTGATAACAATATATTGGTGCAGCTCTGACAGAATATTTTATATTTTGATAATAATAAATACTGAATTTCAAGTTATTCGCTTGTTTGACTCCCATGGGGTTGATTGTTACTAGGATTTATGAAGCCATTTCATTTTAAATATAAATAAAGAGAAATAAGCTTACGCAAATTAATATATATGAAAATGTGTAGCTGGCTGTCAATAGCGAACATACGCTATTGACAGCCGGCTGTCAGTAGCGAACTTTCGCTATTGACAGCCGGCTGTCAGTAGCGATCGCCATATATATATATATTTATATATATAACCCAGACCATTTCAATGCCAATTTTTATCTATTAACATAACCATAACGACCGGAACGGACTTAGAAAATAGCAAAACAGATCGTTTCAAGGCCAAGTTTGTATCTACTTGCTACATTTACATGTCCATATATGGTATTGTAACTTGTGACCTGAAAGTTGGTAGATACAGACAACATGTTGAGCTAATGAAGTTGTATAAGTAATCATGGTCGAGGTGATTTCTTGACATTGGCCAAAGGTCATTTACATATTAAATGTAAAACTTATTTTTCTGAAAAACCGCTTGACCAATCAAAGCCAAATTTAATATGATGTAGTATCCTTAAGAAAGGGGAACAAAAATTTATATAAATGGTCACGTTCACGTAACCAAGATGGCCGCCATGCCCATATAATTATCACCCCCATATATTGTAACATCTTGAAAAATCTTTTTCTTTGGAACGAATCAATTGATTTCAATGAAACTTGGCATGTAGTATTTGGAACTCTGGCCTAACAATTTTTTTACAGAAAGTATGATCTTAGATTGACCTTGACCTATTTAAGAGCAAAGTCAAATACTGTTACATAGGCTCTTCAGTGAGAAAAAGTGGAAACATTCGATTTTCCGAGAAGTTTTGTAGCCTGTGACCTGAACTTACTTACAGAAAGTTAAAATGTTAATTCTTATGTATTAGAGGCAAGTTTACTTTATACCTTGACCAACATGACCTTAGACAAAAGGATATTCATCAAAGACAAAATTTCAGGTGAGCAAAATCTAGACCATTGGTCCTCTGGTATACAGACATACATTTAACATCTGCTTGGATACCAACGTAAGTAAACCCAAAAAAGGCTTATATGTATATATGTGCGTTCGTCTTGAAACACATTTTGCTGGACAGTGTTACAAGTTTTCCTGGAGGCACAAATTGGTCATCTATTTCTCAAAGTCCCAATAGACGAGAACCTTAACTTTCCTTTGTTTTCATATTTTTAGTTAAGTTAAGGTAACTGAGTGGCCACCTATTGGGAAAATAGCTGCTCATTCGGCTTACGAAATGTTTTCACGGTATAAGTACCTGATTGTTAGTTTGGTTTTTCCCACCTCGGTTTTTGGAGTGCGAATCTTTTTTCTGATTGCGCCTTTTCCTGATCTGCTTTGCCTACTTGTACCTTTCTCTTGATAAGACAGTCCCAAAACGGACTTTGCAACCAAAGTATCAGTTCAAAGGATAAATTTTGAATCGAATTTCTAAATTCCAATACATTGTAAAGGGATTAGTCTTCATCGTCTGCAAGCTATATACGCTTTATTTCGAGGTTTGGCCGGAATTTGGTCAAAAAGAACAACTTATTGCGCTATGAAAATTATGATTTTAGGGTATACAATATGTATAACTAATTTTCAATTTCTTAAAGCCCGACTGCGGGGCCAGACTAACAGTAAAATGTCCGCTAAAAGCCCACCCAGCGGGCACATGACATCATAATGACGTCATATCAACGTCGATGCGACGTCATGACGTCGCATCGACGTCGATCTGACGTCATTCTGACGTCATGTGCCTGCTAGGCAGGCTCCCCGGAGGCTGAAAATTATGTGGAACATTACGAAAACTTGTCCATGCAATAAACGGATTTTGTTGAGATTTAAAAATTGAAAATTTTTAGCTGAATTTTTTTTTATATTTTTCTTATTTTTGCTCAAAACATAGATTGTGGGTACACGTTAGAACCGCCTAGCCGAGGCGGTTCTCACGTATTCATTTCACGGACATGTTTGCCTAATGCAACAGCTGAGGGTTGTGAACGTGAGTGAAGGGCTTTAATTTATGTAAGTGAATGTTTAGGTGCATTTGCAAATAAAGTAAGAACCATAAAAGTTATTAGATGCTAAAGTACAGTTAAATGCACTGGTCAGCCATCAGTATCCCCGGCCCATAGGGCCGATATAGCGGAGGCACAGCAGGGCTAAAGTGCAGGGCTAAAACCTCTGATGAGTCCCGGCAGTGCCGAGGTTTTAATTTCCCGCCTATACATTGATTCAAACATAATAATTGTATACTTTTATCCAAATCTACCTGTTCATTTACATGCAGAAATTCAAATACATGTCACATTCTTTTCATTAGAACTACTAGCTGTTGTTCCACATAATTTTCAGCCTCTAAGAAGCCAGGGCTTCTAGCAAGGATTTTAACACAAAGCTGACCCCGCAATGCCAGGCTTTTAGCCGGGCTTTAAAAACTGAAAAGTTAAACGCATCCAGAGGGGCCGTGGATACAAATGAATATATAATATCTAGTTTGCCGGGACTGCCTAGCACTTAGGCCCCGCTATGTCCTATGTTGGTGCACTATAGCATAAAACGTCAGATTATTCGAAAATTTGACCATAATTTTAAAGTCTATTACCTGAAGGTCACACATTCGGGTTATTTGTTTGAATTGATGCTTTGCGTCCCAGTCAACAGCAATGGTCATGTGGGGACGTTATCTCCATTTTATGGGACGTTTAGCCAACATTAGGATGACACGACACTCTTCATAAACATGTGCTTCATAAATATAACCACCCAAGCAAACAAGTATGGCTTAAATGTATGTATGATTTGTTTAAACCACTTTTCATGGGCGGGCTCAGACTTGATTAACCAGTAGTCGTCAGTAGTGTAGACGAGTAGTGTAGAAGCTTTGCCTGGAGGCACGAGCAGTCTATCTATTTCTCCTGGGCCCAAATGGTGACCCTCACACGGTGGGTCGGTATGGTATGGCATAAACATCAGGATAACATGTCCATGTAATGAATATCCCCTTATACCTCACTTCTATATAAGCCGCGACGCGAGAAATGGTGACATGCTCATATTTTTCTTGAGGTCTTTGAGAAAAGTGTGATTTGGCAAAATGCAGTTTCTGGAAGATGGTGTTCAGACAGTAGTTATATCTATTAGCCAAGAGAATATATTTACATGTAGGTTGCCCTCATGAGTACATTAGAGTGTGAGTGTGTCTGTGTGTGTGTCGCCAAACTTATATATTGTTTGTAAGATTGCATTTCCTATGTTTTACATGTTTCGTGTAACTGGGAGAAATAAACTTTGAAACTAGTTTAAATGGCCAGTTGAATTTTGGATTAGAAAGGATGATCATGAAAATAGATAAGCCACGGAAATGATTTTGGTCATACTTAATCATCATCATGAAAACAAGTCCGTGAGATATCAACCCCCTATATAGTAAAACTGGGGATACCAGGGGTATATCATTTTGTCTTATCTTTAGTCCAAAACATATATTGTGGGTACTCGTCAGAACCGCCTAGGCGGGACAGTTCTAACTTGTACCCCAAATTAAAGTTTTGAGCAACTTTATTTAAAATATAAAAAATTACCAACGAAATTTTCAATTATTACAACTGAAAAAAATCTCTGTATTTTGCATGGGCAGTTTTCGCAATGATGAAGATTTTGTCCCTGGTACGTCATTTGTGTTATTTTGTCATGAATAATGACAATAGACAATATGTACGGAGGTGTCATCTTGGTGTTAAAAAAGAATTAACGATAATATACAGAGGTGTCACTCATCTTACTAGTTTCTTTTGGTGTTTAATCAGTACGGAGGTGCCATCTTACTAGTTTCATTTGGTGTTGAATCAGAAATTTACGATACTATACGGAGGTGTCATATTGATAGTATCATTTGGTGTTTATTATGTCAAGATATATAGAGGTGTCACCTGACTAGTGTCATTTGGTGTTAAACCAGAATCTACGATAATATATGGTGGTGTCATCTTACTAGTGTCATAAACTGAAATCATCATGAAAACAATGTTGTGTTTGTGTCTGTTTGTATTTCTGCGTTTTCTTTATTCATTTCGTTTCAAAATGTTCATTCTAATTCTCTCTCAGTTTAAATTATGTAAACAACATGAGAACACGTAATGAATTCAAATACCTTAAGGCTAGTCTCTGTCCATCCCTCCGTCATAGTGTTCCATCCATATAATAAGAGAAAAACTGTAAACACTGATTAACGTGATAATGGGGCTATCAGAATATGAAAGACCAATGTATTCTTTGATCATACAAATTTCATAAACAAATATATTTAAGATTAAGGTAGCATAATAACATAATTGTATAATTAGGTATAATTGAATCGTAGTTCCAGTACAGTTGAGTAAAGGAGCATCATAATCAAGCATGACTATATAACTTTTATACTTGATCACTGAAACGCTTTAATCATTGCTTTGACGATATTGCTTTTCGCACATTGCATCAGAAAAACATGTTCGTGAAATGTATACCACCTTAAACCCCACTTTTATATAGAAAAACTGGGTTATGCAGGGTATACCTATTTTTCTTATTTGTGCTCCAAAACATATTTCGCCGAGGCGGTTCGAACGAGTACCCACAATCTATGTTTTGAGCAAAAATATCAAATATTTTTCATTGAAAATTTTCATCATCTTACTACCAAAATATTTGTTGTATATTGCACGGACGTGTTTTCGAAATGGTCCTTTGAACAATTTATTTAAGGCCATTGGAGTTTCTAGTTCGATCCGGAACCATCAGTAAACAAAAAAAAAATACAGATTTTTCCATTCCTGGATTCCCCAAAATGTCTTCGCTATTTCAAAATTCAATGTCTAATTATGAAATCAATTGAGACTACAAGACATTTTGCAAATATTTTCCAGTTTCATTCACATATATTTTATACATTTATAATGTGCATGAATCAACATCATAAGCTTTATCCGCTTCACATGTCTCGTAACGTGAAGTAGGATATAATTTTCATATTTAAAGTAAGAAATGGTGAGGAACTGTCATAATTAAAACTCAATTCTTTCTCTAGAATTAAAAATATATGAAACAAATAAAAGACGGGAACCACCCATGTATATGGGGCACGATGGTGCGATGGTAGACCATGGAACCAGAGGAAAGGGGGATGGAAACCTATGCTGAAATATATATATCGATACATGTTCTACCAAGCTCACTTGGGTACTTTTGACATTTTTCCTGTGATTTATTTCCTACATTCGTGGAATGCACAATCTTATCAAGTTGATGTAGATGATTCTTTATTTGTATAGCTAGCGAATTTAAACAGGGCTACAGCTGATGAGGGTTCATACCCGAAATTGCGCAATACGGTCCATTCTATCTCACTTTGCTGGCGTTGTGCCGTGTTGCGACCCCAAAAAGTCTCCCCGTACATCATCCATAATGCAGATTATATTTTTTTCGGTCCTTTGGGATCAGTAAAGGTATTCAGAGTGTTCAAAACACTTAAGTTGAGAAACATACATGTGCTTCCAAGCAATGTTTTAGTTATTCATTTGACCACGTTTAGGAATGTGTCTTGGATATAGACTTCGAAATTGCAGCATGATAGACTGGCTTGCGTTGCCGGTGTAAACAGGGCTACTGATGAGAGTTCATTACCCGAAAATGCGCAATATAGTCCATTTTATCTCCCTTGAATGGTTTACTGCTTCCAAAGAATCAAACTTTTATATTTTATTTACATTGTATAAACATATATGGTTTTCAGTAATAGTTTCTGTGGAGTACAAAGCTGCAAACATATGAGCCACCACATGGAAAAAACAACAATTTGCGGTATCCGGACAAAATCCCCCCCCACCCCCGGACAGAATTTTCCCCCCCCCCACTCTTTTTTGTTGACTAGGACAGAATCCCCCCCAGTATATCTTGCAAATAGGACAGAATCCCCCCACCCCTTCTCAGACAGAATCTACTTCAATAATTGAGCAATCTTTGAATTTATTTAGATATTATTAAGTTGTTATAATAAGTGGTGATTAGAGAAAATTAAATATGACAATTTGGTTATTTTCGATACCTTTTACTATAACTTAGTTAATTACTCAAAACATAGAAGTTTGTCACATCCCATTATTGCTATTAGCGGTAATTATAACATATTAAGATACAGCTTCTGTTAAAAAATAAAAATCAAACAACATAATTATCCAATCATTAGCAAACAATGAATAAAGAAACTTTTTTTGATGCAAAAATAGTTGACATATAGCTGTAAAATGTAACAATATGATTATGGAGATTCTGACTGGGAGTGTGGGGGGGGGGGGATTCTGTCCTATTTGCAAGATACACTGGGGGGGATTCTGTCCTTGTCAACAAAAAAGAGTGGGGGGGGGGATTCTGTCCGGGGGGGATTTTGTCCTACACTCACAATTTGCATAACCGAAAACAAAGGCGCAGATCAATTTCGCAGTAACTGCCAAGCTGATCAGCGCCTTTGTTTTCGCTACTCGGATAGTAAAAGTTCCTCTTCTACTTAAATCCGTAATTTCAAACTTCTAGCTCCTTTCTGTGCTTGTACAACGCGTTGTTCGGAAACCACATTGTTGGTTTTCCCACGAGGCGGCTCATATATGAACCTCAACGCGACAAAATGTACCTTCGGACATTCTGACGTTACTAGTAGAAAGCAGCAAAAAGCGGAAAAATGATGTAATATACGTATTAGAAATAACACTGTATTTGTAATCTTTGAATACTGGGCTACCAAATGAATGAGTTTTAAAACATATTTATTTTCAATATTTGGAGTTATCTGCCCTTGTTTTAGCCCATAGTACACATAAATTTCCTATATTTATCATTAAACGGTAACCATAGCAACCACATCATCATGAAAATAGACAAATTAAATATGACAGATTGCCTGTAAGGATGGTATGCTTCTATCTTAACAATGGGTTCTGACCCGTGCTGAAACAGTTTTAAGCATATGCATCAAGTTGTGTTAGCTCTTCTAATATGCAGAAATGCATTACGAAACTTTGACGTCATTTTTCAGGACAATGACGTCTGTAGGGTTCATATAGTGAATTGGTCATAACTCAGAAAATAATTGAAATAATCTGTTCAAATAAAGATTAACATACTCTGGAAACATCATACATTCAAAGTAACTTTGTTTTTCTAATACTCAAAAAATTGTCCGAAGGTACATTTTCTCACGTTGTGGCCCATATGTCATTAAGCCCCTATCTCACTGGAATGCGACAACGCGAATAGTTCGCGACAAGGATATACACAACTTTCACGTTGCAGTCTCGTTGCATGGATATTTATGCGACAAATTCGTAAATTTTGGTCTAATTTTGAATATATAACTCGCGACTGTCGCACGACAGTCGCGCGAAATTCGTGAGAGTGTCTCACGACCTTCCCACTAATGTAGCCGTTTACATGTATCATTTTCATTCGTATGACAGTCGTGCGACATTTGTGAGAGTGTCGCACGACATTCGTACGAATATTGCTTAGTTCTGTTTTCTCGCCAGAAAACAAGCTAATTCATTGTTACTGACACAGTAGAGACACAAACTGGCATGCATAAATATCACTGTTTTGGTCTCAGTCATGTCCAGTGGCTCATGATATGAGCCACCTCATGGGAAAACTAACAATCTGCATATGCGAATACAAAGGCGCAGATCAGCTACGCGGTAACCGCGAAGCTGATCAGCGCCTTTGTTTTCGCTACATGGATAGTACACTTCTTCTTCTTCTTCTTCTTAAATCCGAAATTTCAAGCTTCTAGCCTGCTTCTGTGACTGTACAGCCTGTCTGATTTGTGTCGGACTTGTTCAGAAACCACAGTGTTGGTTCTCCCACGAGACGGCTCATATATAACGAATAATTTGCATTTGACGCACCGGTTTGGCATTCTGTGACTGGAACATATTGCGCTTGCATGGACAGTTTTTTGTTGTTGTTGTTGTTGTTGTTGTTTTTTTTTTTGTCTGCTCCTGTCTTCTCTGTTTGTAATTTTGCACTTGCATAGACAGTTAAGTCATTTTCTCGCATTTTGGAAGGTTCCAGTTTTCTCTGGTTGTAACTTTGCACTAGCGTGGGCAATTATGTTATTTCTTATGACCGTATCGGTCAGTTCCGGTCGTTCTGGTCATGTAAATTGAGCAAGTAGATGCAAACTTGGCCTTGAAACGATCTGTTGTTCTATTTCCTAAGCCCGTTCCGACCCAATAGATAAAAACTGACCCATTGTACTATTATCTAAGCCCGTCCCGGCAGTTTTGGTCGTTTTAGTCATGTTATTTTAGCAAGTACATAAAAAACTGGCCTTAAAACGGTCTGTTTTGCTATTTTCAGAGTCCGTTCCGGTCAGTTCCGATCATATAAATTAAGCAAGTAGATAGAAACAAGCCCATTTTCCTATTTTCTAAGCCCGTTCCGGTCGTTCTTGCCATGATATTTTAGCAAGTAGACAAAAACTGGGCTCCAAACGGTCTGCTGTGCTATTTTCGGAGTCCGTTCCGGTCCATTCCGGCCCGTTCCGGTCCGTTCCGGCCCGTTCCGGTAAATCGTGATACCGACAGGCTTTCACCAACAGTCCCCATGGATCGACACTGGCAGTAGCCTAATGTCATAAGAACACCAATCTTACATAAGATTCACTGATCCTCCAGGTCTGACAGGCAGTGGTTCCATCTCCGATCTCGTGTACAAATGAGAACGAAATGAAGATTTTCTCGTATCTCGAAAGTTTTGACAGTTCTCGCGATTTTTCCCACGTGTTATGAAATCTGAGCTAGAGCTAGTCTTTGCTCAAATTCAAATTTTCGCATTTCATGTAATCTAAACGAAAACAGACCAGATAAGTAGAAGGTTTAACGAAATAGGTGAAAATAATTATTTAAACTTGAATTTTAACATGAAATTCGTTTGAGCGAGGAAAAATTATGTGCGAAACTAATTTTAATAAATTGCCGAAACCGAAACCGATTTTTCTACACGGTTCGGGTCACTTCGGCCCCCAAAAACGTATGACAACCAAACTACTACAACTAACGGTTACATGAACCATGGCTACTCACTATCCCGCTCACTATGGCCTGAATCATTGCTAATTACTTTTACCATGACTACTCACTGTGACCTGAACCATAACTACTCACTGTGACATGAACCATTACTAGCAACTGTGCACTGTGAACTGAACCATGACTAGTCTATGTGACACGAACCATGACTACTCACTGTGAATTGAACCATGGCTACTCACTGTGACATGAATCACGACTACTTACTGTGACCTGAACCATGACAACTCACTGACCTGAACCATGCCTACTCATATCACTGTGATCTGCACAAGGATTGCTCACTGTGAGCTCAAACATGGATACTCACTGTGAACTGAACCATGGCTACTCACTGTGACATGAACCAAGACTACTTACTGTGACTTGAACCATGACAACTCATTGTGACCCGAACCATGCCTACTCACTGTGATCTGCACCATGATTTTTCACTGTAACCTGAATCATGGCTACTCACAATGACCACACACTGTGATCTGAACCATGGCTACTTGCTGTATCCTGCACAATGGCTACCTACTCTGACCTGGTCGTTGGCTGCTCACTGTGACCTGGTCTATGGCTGCTCACTGTGACCTGAACCATGGCTACTCACTGTGACCTGAACCATGGCTACTTACTGTGACCTGAATCATGGCTACTCACTGTGATCTGAACAATGACCGCTCATTGTGAGCTGAACCATGACTACTCACTGTGACCTGAACCATGGCTATTCACTGTGACCTGAACCATACACACTGTGACCTCAACCACTGTGATCTGAACCATGGCTACTCACTGCGATCTGAACCATGGTTACTTTACTGTGACGTGAATCATGACTACTTACTGTGACCTGAACCATGGCAACTCACTATGACCTGAACCATAACCACTAACTGTGACCTGAACCATGACTATCCACTGTGACCTGAACCAAGGCTACTAACTGTGACCTGAACCATGACTACTAACTGTGACCTGAACCATGGCTACTCACTGTGACCTGAACCGTGACTACTCACTGAAACATGAACCATGGCTACTCAATGTGACCTGAACCATGACTACTCACTATGACCGGAACCATGACTAACAACTGTGACCTGAACCATGACTACTCACTGTGACCTGAACCATGACTACTCACTGAGACATGAACCATGGCTTCTCAATGTGACTTGAACCATGACTACTCACTGTGACCGGAACCATGACTACTAACTGTGACCTGAACCATGACTACTCACTGTGATCTGAACAATGACTACTCACTGAGACATGAACCAAGACTGAGACATGAACCATGGCTACTCAATGTGACCTGAACCATGACTACTCACTCTGACCCGAACCATGACTACTAACTGTGACCTGAACCATGACTACTCACTGTGACCTGAACCATGACTACTGACAGAGACATGAACCATGGCTACTCACTGTGACCTGAATCATGACTACTCAGTCTGACCTGAACCATGACCACTCACCCTGACCTGAACCATGACTACTGTGACCTGAACCATGACTACTGACAGAGACATGAACCATGGCTACTCAATGTGACCTGAACCATGACTACTCACTCTGACCGGAACCATGACTACTAACTGTGGCTGGAACCATGACTACTCACTGTGACCTGAACCATGACTATTCACTGAGACATGAACCATGGCTACTCACTGTGACCTGAATCATGACTACTTACTCTGACCTGAACCATGACTGCTCACCCTGACCTGAACCATGACTACTGTGACCTGAACCATGGCTACTCACAATGACTTGAACCATGACCACTCACTGTGACCTGAACCAGGACTACTGTGACCTGAACCATGGCTACTCACCCTGACCTGAACCATGACTACTGTGACCTGAACCATGACTACTCAGTCTGACCTGAACCATGACCACTCACTGTGACCTGAACCAGGACTACTCTGTGACCTGAACCATGGATACTCAATGTAACCTGAACCAAGACTACTCACAATGACTTGAACCATAACTACTTACTGTGACCTGAACCATGGCTACTCACTGATCTGAACCATGGCTTCAACATGGCCTGAACCATGACTTCTCACTGTGATCTGAACCATGATTAATCACTTTGACCTGAACCAGGACTACTCACTGATACCCTAATCATGATTTGCTTTAATTACACTGCCCTTTTTAACCATATTAAACAAAGGTGTGCATCTTCCCTAAAATGTGGGGACAGGCAAAACCATGCTTGAATATCTGCATGGTACAGAACAGTGTTATATTATTATAGTGTTTCTCTCTTGTAAAATTAGAGCTAGAGTTAATTAATTGCATGTGTTTAGAAGGTTGGTTGATTTTGTTTTATGTCCCACTCAAGAGCTAAGGTCATGTGGATATAAGACCTTTGTTTAGTCTCATTTTAAAGACTGTTGAAACGAATGATCGAACCCAACACCCTTGGTTTATAATGAAAGTGGTTTACCCTCTGCAATTTTGAATGGCTAAAGCTTCCATGACATGGGAATTAACAATTGGTAATATCGCTGGAAGGATTAACGATATCTTAGAAAGGAAGTCAGTATAGATATACAGTTTATAGAAAGCCTATTGGCCACTTACAAATTCAAAATGGCATAATTACTGGTAAAATAAAGATCATGCAAACACCAGTTTGAGTTTGAATTATCTATTCAAATAAACTTGTATAAACCTCTATTCTATACTTCCAAAATAGTGTAGAAAAAATATAAAAGTAACAAATGTAAAAACACTTTATACACATAAGTTGTCTAATACTGAACTTGTAAATGCATCTAACAGCAATCAAAGTACTTGCTATAGAAACTTTGTTTGTTTTGTTTCTTAATGCCCCAGGCAACATCTATGGTCATGTAGGGATGGTGCCTCAATTTGTTTGGGACTTGTACCCAACATTGGGATGTCATGACATAAAGTACTGAAATATATACATGTACCATCCAAGATAACAACTAAGGCTTGCAGCTATGGATGGGCTGACTATACAACCTTTCTTAGACTCTTCTTAACATTTACAGTGGAGAAAGGATATGTTTGGTCAGCTTAACACATGAGGTCTTTCTGGTGTTGTTAGAAATGTACAAACATTCTGTTCAAATTTGTTGATAGACCATTAAACTTCTTTGCAAAGCTATGTTGATCGCCCGATCAACTTGCCAATATAAAAGAATCTCCCCAACAATCTTCATGTGGTGATTGATTTATTAGGCAACTTAGATTGGTACACAATTGAAATTAGCAGATTTGGCCGGTTCTTCAGGTTTGATCAGAAAAATTTGCAACTGATATGAAAAGTAGGAAGAATATGTTTGGCCACCCCAACCAATTTAAAGATTAAGAAGTGTACTAAGAACCATTCAGTCACTTTAGCCATAGTTTGTCTTCTTTTGCTGTAACTAGTCCTCAGGTGATCATTCTTTTAACAACTTTGCATCAAGAAGCTGATATACATATGTTTTTCACACAACCCTAATGGATGGGGACTACATTAAGAAAATACAAAAGCACTTTGCTTGTTATAAATAAATAAAATAAATGGCACCAATAAATACATGTAGATACAAATAAGAGCACATGCTACTTTCAATGTTTTACACATTCGACTTATCAAATTCATTTTAAATGTCCTACTAGACATTAACATAAACAATGTCAAAAATAAATTGGCAAAGAAAAACACAAGTGCTAAACTACCTGATATGTAAACAATCAACAGTTCCAAAGTATATAAGAGCTGCGTCATGGGAATACCAACGTGCTGCATTATGCAAAAACAAAGGCGCAGATCAGCTTTGCAGTAACTGCAAAGCTGATCAGCGCCTTTGTTTTTGCTACAGGGATAGTACAATTCCTCTTAATTTCTAAATCCAAAATTTCCAGCCTCAACTGTACACCCCCATTTGTGTCAGACCTGGTCGGAAATCACAATGTTGGTTTTCTCTATTGTGGCACATACGTATGTACACATATATATATAAATAAATGATACAAATTATTGTATACTGTTTATCACATGATACTTTCATTTGATTGCCTATATAGGAATACTTCTCAAATGCCCCATTATACATTTATGATACAAAACGCATATCTACAAAATACTTCACTAAATCATGTACAGTATTAGGGAGCGCGGTGGCGAAGTGGTAGAGCGTCGGACTCCGAATCGAGAGGTCCTGGGTTCGATGCCCACAAGCCGCACCATGTTGTGTCCTTGACTCCCTACAGTACTGGTTATTCCTAGTGAGCATTGGCTCCAACCCGACATGACTGAAAAATTGTTGACTGGGACATTAAGCTTCAATACAAACAATAAATGAGCTGCCTCATGGGAAAACCAACAATCTGCATAAGCGAAAACAAAGGCGCAGATCAGCTTTGCAGTAACTGCAAAGCTGATCAGCGCCTTTGTTTTTTTGCTACAGGGATAGTACAATTCCTCTTAATTTCTAAATCCAAAATTTCCAGCCTCTACTTGTCTTCTGTGGCTGTACAGCCCCATTTGTGTCAGACTGGTCAGAAACCACAATGTTGCTTTTCTCTATCGTGGCACATACGTATGTACATATACATATAAATAAATGATACAAATTACTGTATACTGTTTTATCACATGAAACTTTCATTTGATTGCCTAAATACAAATACTTCTCAAATGCCCCATTATACATTTATGATACAAAACACATATCTACAAAGAAGCCTCCGTGGTGCAGTGGTTATGTCAATCGCCTTGTAAACCAGGGGTCGCAGGTTTGATCCCGGGCTTCTCCAGTCCGGCTGATGGGACTATAAACCGAGGTCCCGTCTCAATATGACCATAGCTGTTGGTGGGACGTTAAACCCCAATCAACCAACCAACATATCTACAAAATACTTCACTAAATCATGTATTAGGGGAGCGCGGTGGCATAGTGGTAGAGTTCCTGGGTTCGATGCCCACAAGCGGCACCGTGTTGTGTCCTCGAGCAAGACACATTAACTCCCTACAGTACTGGTTATTCCCAGTAAGCGTTGGCTCCATCCAGACATGACTGAAAAATTGTTGACTGGGACATTAAGCTTCAATACAAACAATAAATCATGTATCACAGGAAAATGGAAATGATACAACAGCTTATCGGGAAACATGTCCGTGAAATGTATACCCCCTTAAACCCCACTTTTATATAGCAAAACTGGGGTATGCAGGGGTATTTTTCTTACTTTTGCTCCAAAACATAAATTGCGGGTACTAGTTAGAACCGCCTCACCGAGGCGGTTCTAACCTGTACCCACAGTCTATGTTTTGAGCAAAAATAAGAAAAAATATCAAAATTTTTCTACTGAAAATTTTCACTTTTTACAACTTAAGAAAAATCTGTATATTACATGGGCATGTTTTCGTAATGTACTACTGATGAAAACTTGCTGCCCAATCCCTTGCTTGATGCAAGCAATAATCGTTTTAATATAACAAAAAAAGGAAAACAGGTCTTCAAAGTGTAAGTTAGAATCATTTTAGCGAATTCATGAATTTATATGATTTATAACAGAATATGGCAGCCCCTGTGGCCGAGCGGTCAAGAGCGCTGTTTCTTAATCACTCGATCATCTCACCGCTGTGTCTGGTGTGGGTTCGAGCCCTGCTCTGGCCACATGTGTGACAAGCCAAGTTCTGCGTATACCAGGTGGTTTTTCTCAGGGTTCTCCCGTTTTTGCCCCACCTACTGATTGGCCCGTCTCATATGAGCTGAAATAATCTTGAAAGGGACGTAAAACTAAATAAAAAAAAAAAAAAAAAAAGAATCACATGAAACACATCGACAGAAAATCTGCTCTTCACATCCCTCTAACATAAAGTTTAAAAACAGCCTGAAATTTAGGATTGGAAAGCAAAACATTCTTAATATCTAAGCATCAAAACAAATCTACCTGGCAGTTATGTGCCCCTTTGCCTTCCATTTTCTAAAATACAGGTCCTCATTATAACGCTATCTTTGGGGTCCATGGAAACAGACTATGTTAAGTGAAACTGTTGTATAATGAGGTTATTTACAATAGACATATAGCAAAATAATCATTTTGGGAGCCATGACATAGCCGTGTTGTATTGAAAACCACACTAAAGTGAGGCACGTTATAATGAGGTTGAACTGTAGCTGAAATAAACTACAACTGAAGTGTCCATCAGGAAAACATGTCCGTGCAATTTATACCCCCTTAAACCCCACTTTTATAATAATTATAGCAAAACTGGGGTATGCAGGGGTTCACCTATTTTTCTTATTTTTGCTCCAAAACATAGATTGTGGTTACTCGTTAGAACCATCTCGTCGAACAATCTATGTTTTGATGAAAAATAAGAAAAATATTAAATTTTTTTAGCTGAAAATTTTCTGTTTTTAAAGCACAAAAATTTTCTGTATATTGCATGGGCAAGTTTTCGTAATGCAATCACAGTTGTTCCCCTCTATCAGCAAGGGCTGCCACCCCATGCCTGTCACCCCATGCCTGTCAATCAAAGTTGTTCCCCTTTATCAGCAAGGGCTGCCACCCCATGCCTGTCAATATATTCACTAATTGATTTACTGATCAAATTCCCAACATCTGACTTATGCACTTGAGCGTCCCTATCACCTCCAAACAAATCTCGCCTCGTCGCAGACCCCTGCCTCAAAGCCGCCTCCCTGGCCAGTAAACCGCTCAGCATTCTTTTGTCGGCCGACCCCGGGTCACGACCTTTGCTGAGTGAGCTCCCTTGACCATGTCCAAACTCTTCTGGAAGGTAGTAGAGTTCTCGACCAATCAGCTGACCGGCTGGCCGCTCTCTCATTGGATAATATTCCCCACCTACCACAGTTCCTCCACACTGGCTGTCCTGATACCTAAAATGAAATCAGCTGCGACGTAAGAAAACCAGACTTCAGGGTTTCCTACCAGCTCTGACACAAACCAGCCTGTACAGTCACAGATGCAGGCTAGAAGCTTGAAATTTTGAATATAAGTAGAAGAGGAATTGTACTATCCATGTAGCATAGCAAAGGCGCTGATCAGCTGTGCAGTTACTGCACAGCTGATCTGCACTTTTTTCTCTCGCATATTCAGATTGTTGGTTTTCTCATAAGGCGGCTCATATATTAAAGATTTTACATAAACCTACATAAAATCTAATTGTATGGTTGAACAGTGTAATAAATTTTACAGATGTAATATTCTTATAATTGAGCCGTCCCATGGGAAAACCAACAATCTGCATAGGCGAAAACAAAGACGCAGATCAGCTTCGCGGTAACCGCGAAGCTGATCAGCGCCTTTGTTTTCGCTGCTCAGATAGTACAATTCCTCCTCTACTTAACTCCAAAATTTCAAGCTAAATAGCCTGCTTCTGTAGCTGTACAGGCCGGTTTGTGTCAGACCTGTTCGGAAACCACGAGACGGCTCAATTTTAATTGTATCAATTCCTGTGCCTTCTATTCTTACTAAGATTTTTTTTTGTAATGCCCTGTCAACAATTTTTGAGTCATGTGGGGATGGAGCCAGCAGTTTCTGGGTATTTAACAGTACTACAGACAGCTTCAAGACTTCAAGTGTCTTGCTCAAGGACTCTACTCGGTAAAGGTAGGCATCGAACACAGGACAAGAACACTTGCTATGGAGTCTTGAACTCAAAAAGACGCCCATGCTCTCCCCCTTTATATCTGGTATCCTATCCAAAATGAGCCACTGCATGAGAAAACCAACAATCTGCATATACGAAATCAAAGGTGCAGATCAGCTGTGCAGTGACTGCACAGCTGTTCAGCGCCTTTGTTTTCGCTACTCTGATAGTTTGATTCCTCTTCTACTTACATCCAAAATTTCAAGCCTCTAGCCTGCATCCATGACTGTAATGGCCAATTTATGTTGGACCTGGTTGAAAACCCAGATTGTTAGTTTTCTCATTCGAGGGCTCAAAATAAGATTTTTTACCCTACCTGGAGGGTAAGCCAGAGGAGTTCCTATAGTAAGCATCAGAGAGCCGTCCCGGTGACATAATCAGCTCACTCTGCTGTGGCAGACGTCCCCTGGTGGGAGAAGGGGCTAGTAAAGGCTGAGACATGGAATGACTATACTGACCTGAAAAGATAGAGTGAACATAAGAAGTATTTTGGAATATCAGCTACTAATTCGTTTAATCAAGAGATAATATTCTTAACTTGTGCTTTGGATGTAGAAAAGTACAGAAATTGTATACTGATCCTGCAAGAAGTACCTTTGGCCAAGGACACTCTATCGAGAGGACGACACACTCAATGGAAATCGCTCATGAAATATTGACTATGTACTATGCCACTTTTACCTGTCCGCCGATATTGTCGCCATTTTGAAATAAGATAAATCATACCTATTCGAGTTTTTATTAAATAACTCCAAAGATTGGTTGCATTCAAATTGATAAATAAAGAAATTTAAGTGCACAAAGTCTACCATCATCATAACAGACAGTTTTAGAACCAATTTTTAAACGAAAACCTTTCAATTTAGGAAAAAACGTAGGAAAAAGAAACCCCTTAAACAAATTTATGAGCCGTAAATTTCCCGGAAAAAATCGTCCTGACAAACTGACAGTATAGCTTGAACTTAGGTTTTGCATATGTTAACTTGAAGATTTGTCTTTAACATACAAAGTAAACAAGATAATTATTGGTAGAAAGCTCAAATAAAGCTGTAAAGTGTTCCAAAAGTGCCACTGTTGATTTTCGTTTTCTAAAAACGGTCCGCCATTTTGTCACGCGGACTTTGTAATTTCTAATAAGTTTACTACTACACATTTCAAAATATCAAACTCTTATATAAATTTTCCGAAACTTTGATGTATCTGCTTTTCATAAATATTATACTTAACTAATAGAACACAGCTTATATCTAAGTTATCGGTTCCGATTAATGACGACTGTGTGAAAATTGGTCGCCATGACGCCATTTTAAGGTCAAAAATAGAAGCAAAATAAGGGTAAAGAAAACCACTAAAATTACCTGTAATGTGATAATTAGGGGAAAGATAAATATGTCAGATGAAAGATAATTAAAAGGTCTTTAATCTGGTAAATGGGTTTAATTGTTAAAAGGTTCTACTTACTGGCTCAGAGAAGATAATTCCATTCAGTTAATTCTAATTTTGAAACTACCGCTCGTTTGCCGGATCACGCGGGGCAACAGGTCGTTTCGGTCCAAAATCATGTCACAGTAGATAAAGGGCAAAATAATCAGAGTGTATCGTCCTCTCGATAGAGAGTCCTTGCTTTGGCTTATGAGATTTTCTTGTGTTAAAACATACATGTAATCATGTTTTCTCATTGTTCTCATAACACTGCTAATTTTAGAATAAAATCCAACCCTTACCTCCCTGACTGGGTGTGCTAGCCGTCCCTCTACCTCTGTGCTGACCACCATTACTATACCCAGGTGGTGGGCTGAATCCCGTCCTCCCACCACCATGACCTGGCCCAACATGTCCAGGCAAGGAACCAGGCTGGCCATATTTCCCATAATCCTGTGGATTTCCTGATTTCCCATAATCCTGAGTGTTTCCTGTCCCTGGTTCCTGGTCCTTGGAAGATATGATTCTAAATGACAGGTAACAAAGCAGAAACATGATGATGCAACCCACTATGATACAGCCAATAACCAGGTAGGGCTGAGCCTTGTCCATACCAGTCTTAGGGGCAGCCCTGGGTGGGGGTGGATGTTCTGAAAAAGAGAGAAAATTAACTGTCAAAACTCTGTACAAAAATATCTTTGATAGCTTTACGAACTGCAGATAATGGTGAAATTGTATTATACACCACATACTTTCACCCTAACAATACTCAGTATTATAATATTCTTATTTTTTTTACATTACATACACGTTTCAAATACCTACCAGTATGCCTGATTATTAAATTATTCTTTGTTGTTTTCTTGGTCGCCTGTGTGGTTGTTGTAGTTTGTTGTTTCTTCACACTGACAGTCGTACTAACAACACCGTAGATAGTCTTGTTGGGCGGTAGTCGGTACGTCTCTTCTTCAGCAGGGCATCTCTGTGATTAACCCATTAAAGATGAATGGACTGGCCCAGCATTATCAGTTGGGTGAGTCCACTAACATTTTTAGGGGCATCAGGAGTTATTTTGAATTTTTATTCCCTTTTTCGATGAAATTCCTTTAAGCAAACAGTATAGCCCCAGATGGGATGCTGCATTCTGCAGCATCACATCTGGGGCTACACTGTTTGCCTATGTCTCCAAAAAAGGACACATTCTGTGATTAAAGAGTTTAGATTCAACTGTTAACATTCCAGTCATCAATGTCTTCAGTTACGTCTGGACAACGGCACCACTTCCTGGGTATTTAACCAGAGGTATATGGAGTAAAACGTGTCTTGCTCAAAGGCACAGCTCTGTGCCAGTAAGCCCAGGATCTCTCAATTCAAAGTCGGCCCTCTACCACAAGACCACCATGCTTCACATATCTACCACAGAGCTTCATAGTAGAGTTTCACTTCCAATTTAGGTTTGTTTGCTTGACATTAGGGTTACTATCCCAGTCAACAATTTTCAGTCATGTCAGATGATGGAGCCACTGGTTCATGGGTATTTACCAGTACTATGGGGAGCTAATGTGAATTGCTCAAGAACATAACCTAGAGCCAGTCAAGTTTGAATCTAGGACTTCTCAATTCAAAGTCTTATGTTCTACCAGAAGGCTACTGTGCTTCCCTTCTCATTTGATACACTTTAGAACTGAACAGATTTTTGCTTTTTTCCATAAAAGTGAAAATCAAGTTTACATGAGCCGCGTCATGAGAAAACCAAATTTTTGCCTATGCGAAAGCAAAGTCTCAGATCAGCTTCTCAGTAACTGCGAAGCTGATCAGCACCTTTGTTTTCGCTACATGGATAGTACAACTCCTCTACTTTCTAAATCCAAAATTTCCAGGCTTATGTGCTTGTGCAGTGAGGTTTGTGTCAGAAGTGTTCAGAAACCAGTTGTTGGTTTCTGATAAGGCAGCTCAAATCAAGTCTACATATAACAGCTCAATTTTCAACAGTTGCTTCCCCTGTACTCACCACCCTACAATACTGATCTGGAGTGCAAAGGTCAACTTCACATTTGAAGGTCAAAGTATCAAAGTCAAGGTCATACAGAGACTGTAAGTTGAAAGGCAAGGTCAGCTTCTCCAGTGGGCCATTGCTGACAAATGCATTTCCTTTTCTTTCACCTGCATCTATCAAAACAGGCTCTAGAAGTGCACACCTGAAAGGCAAGGTCAAGGTTTACACTCAATTAAGGTCAAAATCAAGGTCATAATTATGGGTGTTGCAGACTGAAGGGAAGTGGCAACATGTAAAAGGGTCACTGTTTACAAATGCTTTTGCTTTCCTTCTATCTGCATCTATCAACACAGGTTCAAGACGTACATGCCTGAAATAAAGGTCATAAGGTCAACAAATATTTTCAAGGTCACAGTCAAGGTCATAGAGACTGCAGACCAGGTCAACATGTATACAACCAATCTTATGAAAAATGATTTCCCTTCACTGACCAATCTCAAGGTCAAGGACACTGACCAATCTCTAGGTCAAGGACACTGACCAATCTCTAGGTCAAGGAGAAGCACTTCTTTTACCTAGAGGGAAAGCGGCACAAATGTGCAGATCAGATAGGCAGTAAAAGCCCAGCTGTTTTTGCCAATTGACAGTACAATCCCGCAATTGTGAAAACTTAAATCTCTAGCTAATACTAGTAGCTATACATCGCCTATTTGTGTCAGACCTGGTCGGAAATCCTTAAGATGATAATGGAATCTCAAGATATATGAGTAGCTCAGGCAAAAGCAGGAAATAGTAGCAATACCAACCCATACTCCAAAAACACTGTGTCTTCGTTAACTTTCCAAACCTCTTCTTCCTGCACTTCTCTCTGCCCCTTTGTTTTCCAATTACCCCTCTCTTCTTCTTCCACTACCTCTTCAGGCTCTCCTTGTTGTTGGTTTTTATCCTTTCTCCTCTTAGCCCGTTTTTCTCTGGTCTCCCGCTTTTCTCTGTTTTCCTCACTTTTTCTTTTACAGCATTTTTCTCCTTTTACAGAGTCATCTGTGGTATCATTCATATTAGCTCGTTTCTCTCTGATCTCCCGCTTTTCTCTGTTTTCCTCACTTTCTATTTTACCACAGTGACACTTTTCTCCTTTATCTGGATTATCTGCGGTATCATTCTTATTATCCCGCTTTTCTCTGACATTCCTATTTCTTGTGGTTTCCCTCTCTTTTCTGTCTTTTTCTTCAGAAGCGTAAGACAAGTCATACCAACATCTGTTCACATATGGCAGCTGGTAAACTGTAAGAACATCAGGAAAACATATCCATGTAATATATACCCCTTTAAACCTCCCTTTTATACAGAAAAACTGGGGGTTTTAGGGGTATACCTAATTTTCTTATTTTTGACCCAAAACATATTGTGGGTACTCGTTAGAACCGCCTCACCTAGGCCTAGGCGGGTCTATATTAGCCCGCAATGTATGTTTTGAGCAAAAATGTGTAAAATATCAACTTTTTTTCCAACAAAATTTTTCAGATTTTACTGCTGAAAATGTCTTTGTATGTTGCATAGGCAATATTTTGTAATGAGCCAAACAGACAAATTTATACACAAAAGGTCATGAGGTAAACTGGCCTTTAAGGTGTGCTCCTAACCTTTAGTAACAATCTGAGTGTTCTCAGATAATCTACAGGTTAATCAATCAAGAAATATACAATAGGTGTTGAGCAGAAAAGCTAAATAAGCTATAGCCATGATTATGCAAGTGAAAGTAAACTACAATAGGAAATCTGGCCGACTCATCCTGGCAAGATCAAAACTTACCCAAAGTAAGATTGTCTATAGACGCACTAAGACTACAGATTTCCAGTGAGACAGCTTGAAAAGTTTTGTGATTCTCTCAATAAAAAAAATAAAACTGCCCAATCGGTTGACATTTAGGGAGCCCAAAACTGGTAAAAAGGGGATATTTCAATGACTTCACCGACAAAGCAATTAATACCAAGGTTGTGGTGGCTCCATTCCAACATGACTGAAAAATAGTTGACTGGGACAATAAACCACACAATCAACAAATAAACAAACTAGCATACCAGCTGTAGAGAAAGCCTGTAGTCTCAGTCTTATGGTTTGTACTGTGGTTACTTTTTCAACGACAAAACCTTCCATGTCCACCACCTGCATTGATACCACACTGCTCATGTTGAACCTGCCTTCAGGCGTGGTAATGTACGGTGTTGAGGCCGTGGTATCAGTTACTATTGTGGAAATAAAAGGATCAGCCATCGTTGTTCCTGAATTGGACACAACTGATCTTCTACAAAAAAGTTCTAAATGTTAATGGGCATTTTAGCAGAGCTCTATTAAATATTTGGGCAATGCATACCTTGTCCAGCTAAAGAATGTGCAGTACATTATATGAGCTGCAATGCGAGAAAACCGGTCTCCGGGGTTTTTGACCAGGTTTGACACAAACCAGTCCAGTCTCAGAAGAAAGTTAGAATCTTGAAATTTTGGGTGGAGGTAGAAGAGGAATTGTACTATCCGAGTTGCGAAAACGTAGGTGCTGATCAGCTGTGCAGTTACTGCACAGCTAATCAGCGTCTCTGTTTTTGCATAAGCAAAAATCTGATTTTCTCATGACGCGGCTCATATAAACCATGTTGACATTTTTTGCAGGTCCCAGCTGATTTGATTGTAGTAATGCTATAAACTTCAGCACAAAAAACAAATACAAAGAAGCCCTCTACACCTCAACCTCTTTATAACACTATTGCTGGGGTCCAAACCAATTTCTGTGTTAGCTATCCAATCTGTGTTATAATGAGAGAAAATGTATAGACATATAGCAAAAGTAGTCCAATTAGGGTCCAACATTGAACAGTGTTATATCCAACACCATGTTGTAATGAACAGTGTTATAAATAGGTCCATGGAAAGCAATGTTACAATACAATGAAAATACATACAAAGATGTCCGGCACTGCAAAGCTTGTGCATTGTATGTGTCTACAATATCTGCCGACGTCACAGATGATAACAGTTGGTTACCGAGCTGGAAACACTCTACGGTGTAGATGATGTAATCACTGGGAGCACTGGCTGTCATGTCAGGGCTCAGAGGTCGACATATGGTGAAACGGGTAATTGTTGTTCTCACCTGAAATAGATTAAACACTAAATTATCATGTATTTGGTAGTTGCATGTTTGGATTCTTCAGCATAAATTCAGCTGCGACGCGAGAAAACCAATCTTGGGGAGTTCTGACCAGGTTTGACACAAACCGGCATCTGCAGCTACAGAAGATGGCTAGAAGCTTGAAACTTCGGGTTTAGAAAGTAGAGGAATTAAACTATCCGAGTATCGAAAACAAAGGCGCTGATCAGCTGTGCAGTTACTGCACAGCTGATCTGCGCTTTTGTTTTTGCATATGCAAATTATTGGTTTTCTGATGCGGCATCTCAAATCATATTTTTGACAGTTGCATGTTTGGATTCATCAGCATCAGTTTATGAATTTATCTAATCAACAGGCTTAATGTCTCAAATGACATACAATTTAAAGGAGCTACAAAGCTGCTATTATGCACCAGTCATTGTAACTACTGCCCCCCCCCCCCCCCCCACCTACGGGGAAGGGTGGGGGATAGCCGGGCTTAAGTGCAGGGCAATTACTTTTCGAGTGTCCTCTCAGTGCAGGGGAAATGACGGGGTTTTGATATTAGGATCCTTACCCCACTGAGATTTTCTATTGCAAAGGGCGGGGCAAAGAGCAAAGATTTGACCTCCAGTCTGCCCCCTGGGGGTGGGGCTCATAGCAGGGCACTGAAAGCTGAAAAATCGTAATCCCCACCCTTCCTTGTAGGTGGGGGAGCAGTGGTTACAAATGACTGGTGCATTAACAGATGCACAGATCAGATGTGCCATAACTGAACTTTTGTTTTCACCACATTTCTTTTTTACAAATTTACAATCTTTTAATTTTGCCACTATTAAACTAACCATATTCAGTTGTTGTTGTTGATTTGTGACCAATATTCAGTTGTTGTTGATTTGTGGTTAATGTCCAACCAATAACAAAGGATATGGAAATAGGATCTTAACGTTGGCACTGACCGGCCACCTATAGGGAAATAGCTGCTCACTCAGTTTATGATATGTTCTCTTTGTGTCAGTATAATCCGTGCATTGTTGATTGTCACCTCCCTGTGACCAACTTTGTCCTGTTTACCTGTTAAGTTAATGGAACACGGAACCAAAGTGACCTTTGCCACGACATGTTCACATAATTGGATTTTACCTGTCAATTTGTTGTTGTTTTTCCAACCTAGATTTTTAGGATGGGGCCTTGGGTCTGATTTCACCAGTTCCTGGTCATTGCTTGCTTTTACCCTCTCTTTCCTATAGATCTGGCCCCGGGGTTATAAAACTTTTTTCATGCTCAACTGAGCTGAGACTGAAATTTCAATCATCCATAAATACAGAAATAGCCCAAATAAATTGAAATTGCAGGTTTAGATCATCAAAGCCTGTAATTTATCCTGCTTATAAATGTTCGTTGGCATTTTAACGTTTATGAGCAGGATAAATTTTAGTCTCAGCTGAGTTGAGCATGAAAAAAGTTTGATAACTTCAGGCCCTGGTGAATTTAAGGAAAGAAACACTCACATCTGTGGTTTGATCAATAACTTTGTACTCTTCAGTTCCATCATATTGCAGATCAATAGCCTCCTGGTCCGTCAAGAAACACTGGAACTTATCTGAAATCAAACAAATGAGAAAAGCTTCCTTTTTGTTAATTTGTGTGCAAAAACACTGACACAGGTCACCGAACAGCTGATCAATGCCTTTATTTCTGCAAAACAAATCCAATATATAGATCCAAGACAATCGTAGTAGACTTCCATCACAGATTTACCATTATAAATCTGAATGACTCGCCTGTTCCTATTGGTCAAATACATTCATTTCATTCATTTGTATAATGGTAAACCTGTGACATAAGTCTACTACGATTCTATACAGTGCAACATCCCAATTTCTTCATAAATTCTAAATTTCAAGTCTCCAGACATTTTGATCTAGAGTCTTAGGCTCTACAATAAGGTCAAGTCAGACGGGTTACTTATCCCTAGTAATTCCCTACCATACTTTGCATGTATGGACAGTCCGAATGCCAAATACATGTAAAGTGCTCATTTTTCCACCGACAACCGGTGAAAGCATGCAAGTTTTGAACAAAACACTATTAAAATCTCACAATCACGTGCCCAGACATGCTTCTTAACAGGAATATTAAGGCAGTGGTGTTCGACTTCTAGCCAAGCCAACAAGCCCCAGTCTTCTTTCAAACAAACCTTACCATTAATATCTTCAGCATGGACATTTGACAAGAAACTGGATAACACCTGAAAAACACACCATAAATAAACTGGTGTTTGTGCCTTGCAAACACAGATTGCTCATCAACATTATTACAAAAAAAAAATTATTATAAGCTAGAACTGGAGGAGTAAAATTTTTGGATTTGACAAGAACTGAATTATTTCCTCTCGTGAAAAATGGATGAGCTATTTAAATCGCCAGCCGTGCCAGGCCAGTTGTGCAGACTGATTAAATCTGGATTGGTACCAATTCTTCTTCTTCTCAAAAAAAAAAAAAAAAAAAAAAAAAAAAAAACACATCAGCTTTAAAAATCTCTATATTGCAGACTTAAGGAGTTATTCAGATAGGTTTTGAGACAATCTTTTAACCATCATGCTCAGACACAATTCATCTATGTACATGTACGGTAATTAATACAAATGTCCTTCAATCCGACTTTTACTCAACTTACCAGTGTAATGTACACTATCTCTGCATGTATAAACATCACTAATGCAACAGCCTGAAAGAAAAGTCACAGTCTAGCAATATATTCAAATCATATAGACCAATGTCACAGGGACTGTCATGAGTCACTGCAGAACACAGTGCCTGATGTGGGTGTACCGTTAGCTCAGAATGTCAAATCATCAGGAAAACATGTCCATGTAATGTATACCCCCTTGAACCCACTTTTATGCAGCAAAACTGGGGTATGCAGAGGTATACCTATTTTTCTTATTTTTGCTCCAAAACATAGATTGTGGGTACTCGTTAGAGTAATCTATGTTTTGAGCAAAAACAAAAACAAAAAAAAAAGTAGCCCAAGGGCAACGATCGCTCACCTGAGAGTCAACAAGTACAGTCACTGGACAAAGTGAATCTTTTTCTCTTTTTTTTACCCTAAATGGGTATGACGGCCATCTTGGTAATGTTTCAGGTCTATGGCTGCAATAGTTACCATAGGATCATTGGTCCTGTAAACGCTTACCTGAGACCTAGTTGTCACTTTTCCCCATGTTTCCATGTTTGCCTATAGATGTTTCCAAAATTGACCTTGACCTAAATTAATCACATATCATCATCTACTCTATTAGTTGTTTGCATCTACCACTTTTCAGGTCTCAGGCTGCATTTAGTTTACAAAATATCCATTGTTTTCACTTTTACCCATGTAAAAGCCTATGTTTCCAAAATTGACCTTGCCGTAAAATAGGTCAAGGTCATCCTAGGGTCATCATTTTATCAAACTATGATGGACTGGAGTCCCAAATGCTACATACCAAGTTTTGTGAAAATCAGCCTGCCGGTTCTGGAGAAGAAGATTTTTGAGTGGTTTTTACCATATATGGGCGTGGCAGCCATTTTGGTCATGCGACCTAGATTTCGGGAGCAAACTTTCGTTACCCCTACCCAGGGATGCTCCACATAAAATTTCAGTTTGATTGGCCATGTGGTTTCAGAGAAGAAGATCTTTGAAAAGTGTGTATAGACGACAGATCGGCCAAGGTCAAGAGATGACCTTGACCTAAATTAATCACATACTTTCATTAGTTGTTTCGCATCTACCACTTTTCAGGTCTCAGGCTGCAATAGTTTTCAAAAAATCCATATTTTTCACTTTTTTCCATGTAAAAGCCTATGTTTCCTAAATTGACCTTGAGGTTAAATAGGTCAAGGTCATCCTAGGATCATTATTTGATCAAACTATGATGGGCTGGAGTCCCAAATGCTACATACCAAGTTTCGTGAAAATCGGCCTGCCCGTTTTGGAGAAGAAGATTTTTTAGTGTTTTTTACCATATATGGGCGTGGCGGCCATCTTGGTCATGTGACCCAGATTTCGCGATCAAATTTTCGTCCCCACTACCCAGGGATGCTCGACATAAAATTTCTCTTTGATTGGCCAAGCAGTTTCAGAGAAGAATAAAGCGATTTTGACAAAACTTGCCTAAAACTGGGAGGACTACTCAATAAACATTTATGTAAAAAAAAATTTCAATATCCTTAATGAAACGGCAGAAATTGCAAATTTCCACTTTTTGCCTTATAAGTCAATGGAAACTTCAAGTTACCATAGCAACCAAAGTAGTTGGACAAAGACAATAACAAACACACACTTTGTACAGGCTAATGTCATAAGCATGTATGCTAAATTTCAGCTTCATCCCCCATACGGCTTCTGAGAAGAAGATTTTTGAAAATTTACCCTTTATGTTGCTATAGCAACAAAACGAATAAAGTGATTTTTACAAAAGTTGCCTTAAACGTGAAGGACTACTCAATAAACATTTATGTAAAAACAAAATTCAAATATCCCCAGCCTGACAATGGAAAATGCCAATTTCCACTTTTTCTCCATACAAGTCAATGGAAACTTCAAGTTGCCATAGCAACCAGAGTTCTTATCCGATCGAGATAAAAAACACAAATATTCGTTCCCACCACCTGTAGATTCTATATGTGTTTTAAGAAAAGATTCGGCCTGGAAGCTTCGGAGGAGAAGTCGTTTGAAAATGTTGACGACGGACGACGACGACGAACGGACGCCAGCTCGACTACTATATATAATATAAGCTCACCTTGTGAGCCTTCGGCTCAGGTGAGCTAAAAAAAAAAAATATCAATTTTTTTTTTCAACTGAAAAAAATCATTTTTTAAAGTTCAAAAATTCTGTTTATTGAATGGGCAAGTTTTTGTAATGTCAAAATGTAAGTTTACTCCAAGTGCCCCAACATGTCCAGATAAAAAGGACGTGAAGTTTTTAACATCTACATGTAGTTTAACGTTAGAAAAAAGACCCAGAAAAAATGCTTCTAGGTCATTTGGTTTTGGAATGCACCCCAGATTCAGTTATAATGGCACTCTCCCCAATTGCTAAAAATTTCAGCCTTTAAAACTAACACCATGCTAAAACACCCCACCGTCAGAAATTATGTCTAACAAAAGTGTAAACAAAACTGTTATTAAGTTATAAATTTCACACACTTTAAAATTTAGAAAACTAACCTAGAGCTTCCAACCATGTACTAGTCTATGGCCATCATCAGTAGACTGATCTCTTGGTCATGCTGAATGGGATTAACTGAACACCACCACTAATCCTGCCAGAAGTCATGAGTGATGTTAAGGTATTATCCCATATGTGCAGAAACTCTGGTCTGTTTTCTAAATAATTGTGTGAAATAAAAAGGTTTAATCTTTGACTTTATAATATAATCCCATTATGTAAACATGTTGTGGCAAAGGTCACTTTGGTTACGAGTTCCGACTGTTCCGTTAACAGGTAAACGGGACAAAATTGGTCACGGGAAGGTGACAATCAACAATGCAAGAATTGTACCACCAACTATACTATGAACTTCAACCCCAGCAGTTTGTGTCATAAAATGACCAGAAATATCAAGTCAATAAAAGAGGAATTCTGTACAAATGGTTGGGGGAACCTAGTTGAAGTAAACAAATGAGCCTGTGCGTGAGAAAACCAGCAATTTGGGTTTCCAACCAGGTCCTACACAAACCAGCCTTTACAGTCACAGAAGCAGGCTAGAAGCTTGAGATTTTTGGATTTAAGAAGAGAAGGGATTGTACTACGTATGTAGTGAAAGCAAAGGCGCTGATCAGCTTCGCGGCTACCGCAAAGCTGGTCTGCACCCTTGTTTTCGCATATGCAAATTGTTGGTTTTTCTGATGAGGTGGCTCTAATAGTTTTTATCAAAACTCATACACAGCATCCCTATTTGCAATAATTTTGATTCAACAAAATAAAAGTGAAAGTGGCCTTGAGTGCGTTGTACAAGGCTAGCGCTTCGTAACTTTTTGCTATGCAACGGTACGTTACAAAAAAGCTTTCTAAACATTCGCTGCTAAACATTCCCAGACCCATTTGGAAAAGCGCTCTAACGCAATGAACCGTGGCATAGAAAGAACAAAAGGCAGAAGAGGGCTGTGACAACGGGTCACATTATACTACTCTCGCATTATACAGGCCATGCAAACAAAATCCAGGGGCGGATCCAGGATTTCTGCATTGAAGGGGGGCTTCAAAACCACAAAAGGGGGTTAATGTTCTACATTTTACTAAAGTTTTTGTAAATCTACCCATGAAAATGAAAAAATTTGGTTCTATAGAAAGGGGTTCCATAGAACCCCCCAAAGACCCTCTAAATCCACAACTGTTTTGTTTTCTTGTTACTCCCATCAATCAATTTCTGATTATTCTTGGGAGGTGTACATTGTACACTCCGGTGTGTTTGCAGGATGAGCCTACATGCATGAGGATAGAACCTGTGAAGGGATCTTTAACCTGCACAAGGGATGACTGTCCCTGCACAGGGGGCCTCCAGTTAACATCCCCATCCGAAGGACAGCGCACTGTATCATGTCATTCCTGCAAATCAAGTTCGGACCAACAAATTTACCTCGCCGCCGGCGGGGATCGAACCCGGGACCTCTAGCACAAGAAGCCGGTGTGCTAACCACTCGGCTACCTCGCTTCCTTAAACTGAAAATCAGACTTAATTTAAATTCAAATCATGCATAATGTCTGAAGGGACATTTTCTCATGTTGTGGCCCATACTTCACTTTTGATTCTGTTGCAGACAAATTGGCTTTGAAGGTCCATGAAAACAAAGCAATAAACTGTCAAATTGCAATCATCCATAACTCATTAAATTGATTGCCTCCAGAATCATTTGACCTATTTATTCAATTATGTCTATTTTACCGTTTTTATTCAACCTTGTGTCCCACGTGTCAAATATCCTTAAGCCTGTGTCGCTTTCCTGTGGAAAACCCAACTTTTCCATGCAGTTCACGTGCTGATCCATTTTTGACATATGGCGGGAAATCGATTTCTTGACTGGTTTACACTTTTATCGATAAATGAATTTTATCCAGTGTAAAACTATTGGACACAGTCAGTAATGCGCTTAGTCAACGTGGATCAGTAAACAAAACGTGAGAACTTCACACTTCAGTGATAATTAGTCAGTTAAAGATCAATTATCCACGACACCTTGGGATCAGAGTATAAAGCGATCAATGGTATCTTGACTTTGGTCTGTTGAGTGTTGGGAAAAAGCCTCTTACTGTAAGTAATATTGTTAAAAGTTTATTAAATTTCATCAAAGTATCAAGACGCTTATCAAAGTAAACAAAGATGTTACTTCCTTGTTTGTATGAACAAATTATTGATCTTGTTTAAGGACAGTGTAGTAGACAGGTAGTTAAGCGTACTGTCACAAGGGTAAAGTGTAGGACTCTTGTCCAAGAATTCCGAGGTTTGATCCTCAGTCAGGATGCTGTTTGTTGCAGCGTAGTTGCAAACCCTCCCTACGCTATATTACACAATTATGCTCCATATCATTTTGTTGCAAGCCCAGTTGGTTACTCAAAAGTGAAATGAACTGTAATTACAATTTTTTTCTAGATAAATTCACTGATGCATTGCCAACAGGTTTATCATGTTTATTGTGCTTTTAAAAAAATCCAACTTTTTTTTTCTCCATTTTTAAGTGTTTTTATTCTCATTCAGCTTCCATCTTTCATTTGTTTACCACACAACAGTATAAACATTCCTCCGTATATGTTTGCTTATTTACAGATGATCAATTTCTGACGATTTTAATATATGGAAAGTTTATAGATCAATTAGTATAACTCAGCGCTTGATGCAACATCACGATGACGGGACCAAGATGACGTCAAACTAACTGTTAAACAATTCAAAATGACATCATTTTAGGATTGCTTGTGACTCATTGGAAAAAAACAAAACTTAAGTTAACCTTTCAACTGAAATAAATTAATGTTAAATGTCAGTTTCCGTAATATCAGCATATCAGCATATGAGTTTGGCTCAGTCTGGTAGTGGAACAACTTATTGAAGACGATTGAAATAAATCTGTTAGAAAAGAATACACAGAATTTTGTGTCCAGAAAAAACATGCTTGTTAGAAAGGTATATGTGTGTTTCATCAAACAGCGAAGTGTCAGTGAGAATTTCTTTATATTAATGATGGAATTCAAGGAGAAACAATCAATACGTAAAAACAGTATATTTTCGCCATATTTTTAAAGGCTGAACATGAGGCTGTTTGTACATTCGGAATGAAGATTGTAGACAACAACTGAGTGTGCGAGTCTAATTGTGGCCTTGAGCAAGTCGCATATCCACAGCTTCTGAGGTAATGGTCAGAAAATGATCAGCTCAGAATATGCTAAAAAGGGTAAAGCTTTGAACAATCAACAGATCAAGAGGCACAGTCAGACATTTTTTACTTATTTTTGTTCCAAGACATAGATTGTGGGTATACACTGAAAAACTAAGAAACGCCTCGACAAGACAGTTCTTACATGTACCCACAATTTATGTTTTTTGAATAGAAAAAAATGGGTGCGTTCCTTTACCGGAATGGACCTTACCGGAATGAACTACCGGAATGGACATTTTATCAGTGGCATTGAGTACTTTGAATGCAGTTTATATGCACAAAAATTACTTTTGAAGTCAAATATGTAGTTTGCATAAAACATTTTCCATCTAACTATTGCAAAAAAAATGCTCCCCATGGTGGCTCAGTAGGGGTGGGGTCTGGGGTGCAGTAATTGTTCAGAGGTTTCTTTGATAGAAATCAAATAGAGATCTCAGGGGTTGTTCTACACCATAGGTGCAAATAAAAATAAAAATGAGTAAAAAGTGTTGGCACTGTGACAGTAACCCAAGCGTATAAGGGGGTTTGAGCTAGGCTTCTACCCTATCATATGGAACACAATTTTGCGGTATATAAACCACACAGTTCTTCAACTAATCATAGTCTGTACATATTCTAGGCCATCTTGTCTTCAAAAACTAAATAAAAAGTGCCCCAAGACACATATAAATGTCCATTCTGGTAATCAGGCCCATTCCGGTAAAGGAACGCACCGGAAAAAAATGTATACCCTTGTACACCCCAGCATCACTATATATAAAAGTGGGGTGGGGGTATTAATTACATGTACAAGTTTGTGTGATGAGACATTTGTTTTAGATGGGGCCACAGAAAGGTACAACACATGATCTTGCCACCCTTAGTGATTTGGATGAGTCAACACTCATTGATGAACTTCACCATCGTTACAAGAAAAATGTAATCTATGTAAGTCATCATGGACAGCTAAAAATAGTGTTAATGTTATAAATACATGGACCATTCTTCAATTATATTAGTGATGTGTGGACATGTAACATCATTTGGATTAACAGGCTAGTTGCCTTTTGCATCCATTTCATATATATAAGATTACAAATGAAGAGGGTTTTTCGAATTTGTATTTGGGAATTTCAAAACAAATGAGCTGCCACATGGGAAAACCAGCAATCTGCATATTCGAAAACAAAGACGCAGCTCAGCTTCGCGGTAACCGCGAAGCTGATCAGCGCCTTTGTTTTCGCTACACGGATAGTACAATTCCTCCTCTACTAAATACAAAATTTCAAGCTTCTAGCCTGCTTCTTCTGTAGCTGTACAGGCTGGTTTGTGTCAGACCTGTTCGGAAACCACATTGTTGGTTTTCCCACGAGGTGGCTCAAATAGATATAATAATCTAATCAGGACACCACTATTTTTGTCTAAACAGTAAAGTCTTGTCTTCTATGGTCACATAGTTGGACCAAGTGAGAAAACCATGAAGACATACTTCATTTTAATTTGGCTCATCATTTATAGGAGCTAGGTTGTAGCTAGTCTCAAGCAGTCATGGTTAGACTTAAAAGAAAAGGTACAAGTAAGCAACAATCAGGAAAAAGTGCAATCAGAAAGAGATTCCCACTCCAAAATCCGAGATGGGGAAAAAACTAAATTATTAACATTGAGATACTTATACCATGAAAACATACCGTTAGCAAGGAGTCCACTCTTACTATGAAGCATTTGTCTTGCTATGTCTAATTGCTCAGCACTATTCTTGCTATGTACATGTTTTTTGCAGACCTACATTGGCGATATCTTGATCTCTGTGAACCCATACAAAGATATTCCACTGTACGGTGAAGAGGTATGTGTTACGTAGACAATGGAAATATGAGCCTCGTCATGGGAAAACCAGATTTTTGCCTGTAGACAAATGCGAAAAGATCAGCTTAGCAATAACTGCGAAGCTGATCAGAGCCTTTATTTTTGCTACTCAGCTATCAAAATTTCTCTTCCTCCTAAATCTGAAATTTCAAGCTTCTAGCCACCTTCTGTAGCTACACAGGTCGGTTTGTGTCAGACCTGATCAGAAACCCCGAAGACCGGGTTTCTCATGTGGAGGCTCATATCATTCAGCAATTTACTTGTTGGATTTCTGGTGTTCTAGCACATTCTTTCAGGGAGCCAGATGGCCTAGCTGTAGAGCATCAGACTGAATCAAGAGGCCCTGGGTTCGATACCAGCAAGGGTCACAGTGTTGTGTCCTTTTGCAAGACACATTAACTTCCTAGAGGACTGATTAATACTCAGGAAGCTGTGGCTTCATCCCGACATGACTGAAAAATTGTTGATTGGCATTTCATGCCTCAGTACAAACAAACAAACAAAGTACATTCTTTCAGATACTTGTGAAAGGATAATTAGCAATTATTACTGATTAACTGATAAGGCTACACCTTCCAGGAGACTCAGCCGCTGTGGTTACAGATTATGATAACTTACCATCTTGACACAACATCATCTGTTTATATACTTTCCCGAGGTCAAAATAAAGCTTTTGGCCAGGGAAAGAATGTTTTTTTTATTTATTATACTGATTGAATACAAAATACCTGATACTGAATGAGACTGATGACTAATATGAGCTTTAACAATTATGCACTTGCAAATATTTTGCAAAGTTTTTCATTCATTGTTTTCTTTGGCAGGTTGGTCGTCAATATGCGGCAGCTAGGACACTGAAAGCTCTACCCCCTCATATCTATGCCATTGGTGCCAGGGCCTTCCATAATCTACAACATGGACAGGGGAACCAGTGTCTACTGGTCAGTGGGGAATCTGGGGCAGGTAACCAGCATTAATGAACCAACTCATGGTTATAGTTTGTTAGTTCTTGTAGTGAAATGATTATACTATATATCATAGTCTTTGAAACTTCTTTCTTTTTATGTGCTTGTGATGTGATTTTTTGTTTTAGCAATTTGTCTTTTTTCTCAGTTCTTCAAACATTTCACCAATTAATGTACCTTCTTAACATATTAGACCAGTTGGTCTCAGTATGACTTAACTGCTGGGGGATGTTAAACCCCAAATCAACCAACCAAATAGCATGTTAGTGTTTTTGTGCAGAAAACATACATCTTTCTTCTTCAAAGGTAAAACTGAGGTAACCAAGATGTTAGTAGCTCAGATTGTCAGAATGTCTCAGTGGGAAGGGGACTTCTATCTCCAAGAGAAAATTATTGAGGTATGGCTCTTGTTCTGAAGTAGAAAAGCTTAATACATATGAGCAGCTGCATGAGAAAACCAACAATTTGGGTTTCCGAACAGGTCTGACACAAATCATGCTATACAGTCACAGAAGATTGCTAGAGGCTTGAGATTTCGGATTTAGAAAGTAGAGGAATTGTACTATCCATGTAGCAAAAACAAAGGCGCTGATCAGCTTCGCAGTTACCGCGAAGCTGATCTGCATCTTTGGTTTCGCATATGCAGATTGTTGATTTTCTCATGAGGCAGCACATATGTTTATCATGGTAGGGAGATGTTAATGATATTTTGTTTATATAGTTGTTCAAATAAATATTGTTTATCTGGCAATAAGACATTTTTGCTGTCTTCGGCTCCATGTGTTCTTTATCAACTCAAAAAAAAAAAAAAAAAAAAAACATATATAATGCCTTTAGTAGATGGCTTGGCTAGTTGCTTTAAATTTCAATTTTTTATATGGGCACTGATGAGTTGTGTGGTCTTGGCACAGTGTGTCTGTTTAGGCTTATGTTTTGCACTTATTTTTTCTATACATATACTGATATAAAATGAGGTAACATGTACTTATTCTTTAGGTTTGGAATGTAAGCATGTTCATCATGAAAACATGTCCGTGTAATGTATACCCCCTCAAACCCCACTTTTATATAGCAAAACTGGGGTATGCAGGGGTATACCTATTTTTCTTATTTTTGCTCCAAATCATAGATTGTGGGTACTCATTAGAACTGCCTCGGCGAGGCGGTTCTAACCTGTACCCAAAATCTATGTTTTGAGTGAAAGTAAGAAAAATATCAAACATTTTCTACTGAAAATTTTCAATTTTTATAACTTAGAAAAGTCTGTATATTACATGGACATGTTTTGGTAATGAATAATTGCAGGTAAATCCATTGTTGGAAGCATTTGGTAATGCCAGGACCATGATGAACGACAACTCCAGTAGATTTGGGAAACTCATAGAGGTTGTCTTCTCAGAGGAAGGGGCTATACTAGGGGGTGAGTATATGGGAAAAATAACAAAAGAAAGAAAACGAAATATAAGTCATTTTTTGGCCTCTAAAAGTACATGTATGGACTCAATCAATCTTGTTGTACAATGGAGAATTTTCAAACAAAAACAAAAATAGTGAGCAGTGTAGATAATCGTCAGACGGTCTACACTCTTTGTTTGGAATTTAGTATTAAAGATGTTGTAGCATTATCTGAAGAATTTTTAGCTTGACTGCACGAAGTGCATAGAGCTATTGCAGTCACCCCGGTCGTCCACGTTCCCGTTCCCGTGTGCGTTCCCGTTCCCGTGCGCGTCACACTTGCGTTAAAGTTTTCTAGAAGTCCATATCTTGACAAGCACTCATCAGAAAGCATTCATACTTGGTGGACGATAGATACCCTGTAGGGTTAGCTTTCATTCCATGGCATCGGGCCCCTGGGTCCAGGCCAGGGGGTGGGGCTGGAGGTTAAAATCTAGAACACCTTCAAAAATGGCAATTCTTGTGTTAACGTTTTCTAGAAGTGCATATCTTGACAACCACTCATCAGAAAGCATTGATACTTGGGCCATTGACACCCTGTAGGGTCGACTTTCATTCCATGGCATCAGATCCCTGGGTCCATGCCAGGGGGTGGGGCTAGAGGTTAAAAACTAGAACACTGTAAAAAAATAGATGTACTTCTGTGTAACTTTTACAAGGAGTCCATATCTTGACAACAACTTATCATAAATCATTCATACTTCATGCACTTTAGGTTCCATGACATCGGACCTCTGGGTCGGAGTCAGGGGTGCGGGGCTAGAGGTCAGAATCTAGAACTCCCTGAATTTTTTTTTCTTTTCATTTCTTAATAGAAACAACATAGGAAGATGGTTGGTCATTCATCTTTTGACTTTGTGACACTGACTTGTGTGTCATGACGGTAAGGGTCAGTTGACCTACTTTCCATGGTTCAGTGATTTTGCCTTATATCTTGACACTCAATTAATATATTTTCTTACTTTTTTCAGATTATGAGTGAGTACGACCAGGCCTTTGACCCCAATATACTTATAGGTCACTGTGACCTAATTTCACGGTTCAGTGATTTTGCCTTATATCTTGACACTCAATTAGTATATTTTCATACTTTTTTCAGATTATGAGTGAGTATGACCATACCTTTGACCCCAATATACTTATAGGTCACTGTGACCTAATTTCACGGTTCAGTGATTTTGCCTTATATCTTTACACACAATTAGTATATTTTCATACTTTTTTTCAGATTATGAGTGAGTATGACCAGATCCTTGACCCCAATATACTTATAGGTCACCGTGACCTAATTTCACGGTTCAGTGACTTTGCCTTATATCTCTGTACTCAAATGGTTTATGAACAAACTTCTTTCAAAGTATGTTTGCGTATGACAAGACCTTTGAACCGGAAGTACTCCTAGGTCACTGTGACCTAATTTCACGGTCCAGTGATTTTGCCTTATATCTTGACACTCAATTATTATATTTTCATACTTTTTTCAGATTATGAGTTAGTATGACCAGACCTTTAACCCCAATATACTTATAGGTCACGGTGACCTAATTTCAAGGTTCAGTGACTTTGCCTTATATCTCGGCATTCAATTGGTTTATGAACAAACTTCTTTCACACTATGTTTGCGTATGACAAGACCTTTGACCCTAAAGTAGTCCTCGGTCAATATGACCTAATTTCACAGTTCAGTGATTTTCCTTTATATCTCAGTACTCAATTGGTATATCAACATACTTCTTTCATGATATGTTTGCGTATGACAAGACCTTTGACCGTAAAGTATCCATGGGTCACTGTGACCTAATTTCATGGTTCAGTGATTTTGCCTTATATCTCGACACTCAATTTGTATTTTTTCATACTTCTTTCTGATTATGAATGAGTATGACCAGACCTTTAACCCAAACATGCATATAGGTCACTATGACCTAATTTTATGGTTCAGTGATTTTGTTTTATATCTCAACACTAAAAGGGTATATGATCATATTTCTTTCGCATTATGAGTAAGTATCACTAGACCTTTGACCCTGAAATACTTATAGGTCAATGTGACTTTATTTCACGGTTCAGTGATTTTGCGTTTTTTGTCTTGGCACTCAGTTGGTATATGAACACACTTCTTTCACAATATAAAGGAGACCTTTAAATCTTAGGTAGTTATAGTTAACTTTCATGGTTCAGTGATTTTGCCTTATTGCATCAAGGCAAAAAAATGTATGAGCATAATGTTTTGGGTTACTGGTCGGGTTTGGCCTTATGTTTGACAAAGGTCAGAAGCAGTCGAGCACGCTGTCCTGCGACAGCTCTTATATTTCAAGTATGTTATTTGAAGGTATGTAGTGCGATACGGTAAAACGTGTTTGCTTAAAATAGACTCTTTGACATTAACATAAAAAATTTAGCCTACGCATGAGAAAACCAACAATTTGCACAGGCAAAAACAAAGGCGCATATCAGCATCGCAGTAACTGCGAAGCTGATCAGCGCCTTTGTTTTTGCTACATGGTTAGTACAACTCATCTACTTTCTAAAACCAAAATTTCCAGCTTCTAGACATCTTCTGTGATTGTACGGGCCGGTTTGTGCCGGACCTGTTCAGAAACCAAATTGTTGGTTTTCCCATGCGAAGGCTCAAATATTTTCATGTTTTTTCTAGCCACAATCACGGAACACATGTTAGAAAAGAGCCGGGTGATTCACCAGTCCCTAGGAGAAGCAAACTTTCATATTTTCTACAACGTTATGTGTGGTTTTTCTCTTGAGGAGAGGAAAAGGTATTTCCTTGAGGCTCCAGAGAAATATAGGTAGGTTGATTGTGATATAATAATAGCAACAATAGTATACACCATACACGCTAGTCCCGCAAAAGTCAAGGGGCCAGTTGTTCAAAACTTCGTTAGCTTGACGTCATCGCTAAGACCTCAACTTTTTAAGTAAATGCCGACTACATAATCAAATACACTGTTATTTTTTGTTGATAAAATGTGAGAATCCTTTGCAATGCAAAGGATTCTCGCATTTTATCAACAAAAAATAACAGTGTATTTGTAATATTCATGCTTGAAATTTTAACGAATCGTTAAGTAACGATGTTGTTAATTTTGAAAAACTGGCCCCAGCTGTGTAAATAATCTACCGTAAGCATTATGTTTCAGTGACCAGAAATGGTGTAGTTTTCTCGCTACAATGCTTATTTAGAATCATGCTGACTGTGTGCTTTTCCAGACATGTTAGATTACGAGTCTATGAGCTGCTGCATCAAAAAACCAACAATTTGCTTATGCAAAAACAAAGACGCACAGCTGATTGGTGCATTTGTTTTCACTACACGGATAGTACAATTCCTCTACTTTCTAAATCCAAAATTTCAAGCTTCTAGTCTTCTTCTCTTCCTGTACAGGCTGGTTTGTGCTGAACCTGGTCATAACCCCAAATTGTTGGTTTCCTCATGCAACGGCTCTTATTGCATGTTGTTTATTTTCAAATACTAAATAATAATTTTAAAATCTTGTTGCAGAATCATTGATCCTGGCCACGGCACACCAGTTATCAGAAATGCTGCTGAATTTGCTGGTTACAAGGAATCAATGGACAACTTAAGGAGAATTATGCCAATAGTGGGCTTTTCAAGAGATGTAAGTATATTTAAGCAGAATTTGAGAAAACAAAACCACAAACGTGCCGCATCATGAAAAAACTGGATTTCTGCCTATGCGAAAACAAAGGTGCAGATCAGCTGTGCAGCAACTGCACATCTGATCAACGCCTTTGTTTTCGCTACACAGATAGTACAATTCCTCCCTTACTCATACCCAAAATTTCAAGATTCTACCCAACTTCTGTGGATGTATAGGCCGGTTTGTGTCAGACCTGGTAGAAAATCCCAATGAACGGTTTTCTCGTGACACACCTCTAATAAGCTGGTCTAGGTTTTCAGAAAATTTGCAGCAAAAGGTTTGGCAATCAAATGAAAATTAAAAAAGGTCTGTTCAAAAACAATGTTGAAAAGAAAGAATTTTCTATTCTATATCAGTAATTGTGCAGCTGATGAGTGTTTTTCCATAGAATAATATGAGCCACGGCGCAAGAAAACCGGTCCTCTGGGTTTCCAATCAGGTCTGACACAAACTGAGCTGTACAAGCACAGAAGATGGCTAGAAGCTTGACATTTCGGATTTTAGGAAGAAGAGAAATTGTACAATCTGAGTAGCAAAACGAAGGCACTGATCAGCTTCTCAGTTACTGCGAAGCTTATCTTCGCCTTTGGTTTCGCATAGGCAAAAATCTGGTTTTATCAGGACGCAGCTCATATCTCTGTTTGTTTTGTTGACCTGGAGTTTTAAGTCCTTAATCATTTTCTTTGACTGTACAGCACATTTTGAGCCGCATCATGAGAAAACTTGGATTTCTGCCTATGCGAAAACAAAGGCGCAGATCAGTTGTGCAGTAACTGCACAGCTGATCAGGGTCTTTGTTTTCGCTACACGGATAGTACAATCTATCCTCTTGTTAAATCTAAAATTTCAAGCTTCTAGCCTTTGTCTGAGACTGTACAGGTCCAACACAAACCGAGCTGTACAAGCACAGAAGATGGCTAGAAGCTTGAAATTTCGGATTTAGGAAGAAGAGAAATTGTACTATCTGATTAGCGAAAACAGACGCGCTGATCAACTTCTCAGTTACTGCGAAGCTGATCTGCGCCTTTGTTTTCGCATAGGCAAAATCTGGTTTTCTCATGATGCGGCTCATATCTCTTGTTTGTTCTGTTGACCTGGAGTTTCAAGTCCTTAATCATTTTCTTTTGACCGCACAGCACAATTTGAGCTGCATCATGAGAAAAGTGGATAGTGCACAGCTGATCAGCGTCTTTGTTTTTGCTACATGGATAGTACAATCTCTCCTCTTGTTACATACAAAATTTCAAGCTTCTGGTCTTTTTCTGAGACTGTACAGGCCGGTTTATGGTGGTCCTGGTCAGAAATCCTGAAGACCGGTTTTCTCATGTCACAGCTCATTTATGGTTGACCTAATTGTAGTCCCACTGACCAGGTTTTTCTCATATGAGCCGCAACGCAAGAAAAAATGGTCTTTGGGGTTTCCGACCTGGTCTGACACAAACCAGGCTGTACATCCACAGAAGCAGGCTAGAAGCTTGAAATTTTAGATTTAGAAACTAGGAAGTAGAGGAATTGTACATCCGAGTAGCGAAAATAAAGGCGTTGATCAGCTGATCTGCGTCTTTTTTTTTTTTTTGCGTATGCAGATTGTTGGCTTTCCCATGCGGGGGATTATATAGTGATTATGTGTTTTCTTTGATAAGTGTACTTGAGTGTGCCTAGAATGACCTAAAAAGTTTTAAAGGACCATAAAAGTGTTAACTTATAAACTAAAATAAAACTCAGAGAGGACTTCAAAATAAAATTAAAACCTATGATTATTATTATTTTCGTATCATAAAAGTGACATTTACAAGGTTTATGAAAATCTGTTAAAAGTGTGTTTGTTAGTATTATGGTTAAATGTCCCAATCATCATTTGAGCCGCCTCATGAGAAAACCAACAAACTGCATATGCGAAACCGAAGGTGCAGATCAGCTTCGCAGTAACTGCAAAGCTGATCAGCACCTTTGTTTTCGCTATGTAGATAGTACAATATCTCTACTGTGCTTGTACAGCTCGGTTTGTGTCAGACCTGTTCGATAACCACATTGTTGATTTTTCCACAAGGCGGCTCATTTTTTCAAAATTGTGGGTACAAAGCCACTACTTCCTGGACATTAACCAATACAATGACAAACAAAACTATAGATGCATTTTGGGTTCTAACCCTGGACATCTTGATTCAGTCTGATGCCCTACCACTAGCCAGTTCACCAACTCTTCAAAGTACACCTGGACCTTTTTATAACATGGTTTGATACAACATGATTTTGGATATAAAACGGGTCTTGCTGGAACCCAAATGGTCATTTTAGACTATTTTTGCTATATATCTATACATTTTACTCTCTATATAACATGGATTGGATAGTTAAAATGAAAATTGATTTGGTCCCCAACAATAATTTATAAAGCGGTTGAGGTGTAATTGAACTTATTAGACTTTGTATGTGTTTTTGACAGGACATGGATGTAGTGTTTGCCCTACTAGCAGCAGTGTTACACCTATGTAACATAGAGATGGCGAACGACCCTGAATCTGAAGAGGTTATAGTTATGAATGAAGATGAGCTGGACTATGGTATGTTGCACCCATCCCTCCCACAACCCCTTTGCTAACTTCCAGCCCAAGCCTCTCACTAGACATATAGTCTAAACCTTAAACTGTAGTATGGCAGCACATATCATCAGGAAAACATGTCCAAGCAATAAATACCCCTTTATACCCCACCTATATACAGTTGAACCTGCTGAATCAGCCACCTTTATAAGAGCTCCACCTGCATAAGAGAGCCAGTCTGAAACATTCCCAATCATTTTCACTATATTTTATCTCTGCATAAGACAGCCACCTCCACAAGACAACCAGCAGCCAGTAAAATCAATCCCAAAATGCTTATAACTCTCTATAAGACAGCCACATTATACTTGCCTAAAGTCAAATTTCCCATTTACAAGCTGTTAATTGGACAATTATTATTCATTATTGTATTTAAAACAGTTAATTAGCAGAAAAAATCAATTAAGTTAATACCCATGAGGCTTTGTATATATTTTTGTGTAACGAAGCATGAAATGATGTCAACTTATGAAACACATACAGGTAGTCCTTCCTTAGAAAGGATTTTTCTTGTGACAGTAAGAATATTTTCTACATAACTGCTCTGACTGAACCTTGATAAGACAGCCACCTGTGTATAACAGCCAGCTTAGCTCACTCCCAAAGGTGGCGCTTTTATAGAGGTTTGACTGTATAGTGAAAATGGGGTTTGCAGGTATATACCTATTTTTCTTATTTTTGATCCAAAACATAGATTGCTTGTCCTAACATGTACCCACAATCTATGTTTTGGGCAAAAATAAGAAAAATATCAAAGATTTTCAGCTGAAAATTTTCAGTTTTTAAAGCTCAATATATATATGTTTATTGCATGGGCACGTTTTGGTAATGTGACATAGAATATGACAGAGTGTTACATGAACATGTAGTTATACGAGGATGAACTTGACTGCATCATATGTTGGGTGAGTGGCTAGGGGGATTAAATACTGTCAGATTTAACTTTTCATATACCTTAACAATATATTAGACAAACATATTCTTACTTAAAAAAACAATTTTGCTGTCACCGTGATTGCATGACAAAATTGTATTTAATATGGCATCGTTTATCGGTCGACTTCTTTTTCAGCTGCTGTTTTGTTATCTGTGAAGGCAGAAGATCTGATCTCATGCTTGCTGGCTAACATAAACTGGCTAAGAGGTAGGATCAAAATAGAGGATATTACATGAGTGGTCATTTCATATGAAATTTATTAAACAAGCCATTATCGAGTTTAATAAATTTCATATGAAATGACCACTTGTGTAAGATTCGTTTTATCATATGACCTTTAAAATAAGATTTTTTTTTTGCCGATATAGTCGACATACTTTCAATGAAATTTTACATTGTTGTTACGGAGGTTTGTTGTTTGCCACACAGGTACCCCACTGTATTAGTGGCAATCGCAAACAACCAATTTGGCAAACCAAAAGGTTCTAGATTGCCATAAAATGGTGCTTCAGATTGCCAAAATGATGATGTAGAACGTAAATTGAACGTTCTCGATTGCCAACACATGCTTTTTGGCGATCTAAAATGCCTTTTCATGGCAGTTGGGAATGCAGTGTTGTATAAAATCACACATTCCACATTGCCGCTAATTCAATGTAGGTACCAGACTTTTACTTTCATAATTAAGCTGTGTCATGAGAAAACCACCAGTGTGTGTTCCAAACAGGTTTGACACAAACTGTCTGGTACAAGCACTGAAGATGGTTAGAGGTGGAAAATCATGGCAAAAATTTAATGATGATTTTTGCAAGTTTATCTCAGGTGAAAGATTTATGATAATTAAGAACTTACACAAAGCCATAGGTGGACGAGGTGCTCCAGCTAAAGCCCAGTTTACTGGAAACTATTTGAGCCAAATAGTACAGCAGATCAACTTTATAAACTACATGTAAGACCTCTCCAGGTGGCATTCTGGGACCAGCTGTTCAAAATTAATGATTCATCAAAATTCCAAACATGAATACTACAAATATTACAAATACACAGTTATTTTTAGCTCACCTGAGCCGAAGGCTCACAAGGTGAGCTTATAGTACAGTAGTCGAGCCGGCGTCCGTCCGTCCGTGCGTGCCTGCGTCCGTCCGTCCGTTCACATTTTCAAACTCAAATATCTCTAAGACATAAAGGGCGATCGTGATCAAATTTTATCTAAAGCATCATTGAGGAGAGGGAAAGGTTGCACTAGGTTTTGGGCCAGGTCGGATTGGAACTCTGGTTTCCATGGCAACAGAAAGCTCCCATAGACTTACAATGGGAAAAACATAAAAAAAATCTTCTTCTCCAAAACCACAAGTCCCAGACCTTTCATATTTTGTGCGTAGCAATGTATAGTGGTCCTTTTTATAAATCCTGCCAACCGTGCCCCTGGGGTCCATACAGGCCCCGCCCCGGGGGCGTGATGGGGCAAAACATGAAAAAATCTTCTTCTCCGAAACCACATGGCCCAGAGCCTTCATATTTTGTATGTAGCAATGTGTAGTGGTCCTTTTTATAAATCCTGCCAATCATGCCCCTGGGGTCAAAAATGGCCCCACCCCAGGGGTCATTAGCTCCCATAGACTTAACAATGGGAAAAACATAAAAAAATCTTCTTCTCCGAAACCACAAGGCCCAGAGCTTTCATATTTTGTCAGTAGCAATGTATAGTGGTCTTCTTTATAAATCCTGCCAACTGTGCCCCTGGGCTACAGGCCCCGCCCTGGGGGGGTCATGGGTAAAACATAAAAAAATCTTCTTCTCCGAAACCACAAGGCCCAGAGCTTTCATATTTTGTTTGTAGCAATATATAGTGTTCCTCTTTATAATCCTGCCAACCGTGCCCCTGGGGTCCATACGGGCCCCGCCCCGGGGGCGTCATGGGAAAAACTTTAAAAAATCTTCTTCTCCGAAACTATAAGGCCCAGAGCTTTCATATTTTGTGTGTAGCAATATACAATGGTCCTCTTTATAAATCCTGCCTAATGTGCCCCTGGGGTCCATACGGGCCCCGCCCTGGGGGTCATTAGGAAAAACATAAAAAATCTTCTCCAAAACCACAAGGCCCAAAGCTTTCATATTTTGTATGTAGCAATGTGTAGTGGTCGTCTATATAAATCCTGCCAATCATGCCCCTGGGGTCAAAAATGGCCCCGCCCCGGGGGTCATTAGCTCCCATAGACTTACAATGGGAAAAACATAAAAAAATCTTCTTCTCCGAAACCACAAGGCCCAGAGCTTTCTTATTTTGTCAGTAGCAATGTATAGTGGTCCTCTTTATAAATCCTGCCAACCGTGCCCCTGGGGTCCATACGGGCCCCGCCCCGGGGGCATCATGGGAAAAACATAAAAAATCTTCTTCTCCGAAACTACAAGGCCCAGAGCTTTCATATTTTGTATGTAGCAATGTATAGTGTTCCTCTTTATAAATCCTGCCAACCGTGCCCCTGGGGTCCATACGGGCCCTGCCCCGGGGGCGTCATGGGAAAAACTTTTAAAAATCTTCTTCTCCGAAACCACAAGGCCCAAAGCTTTCATATTTTGTTTTTAGCTATGTATAATGGTCCTCTTTATAAATCTTGATAACTGTGCCCCTGGGGTCCATACGGGCTCCGCCCCAGGGGCGTCATGGGAAAAGCATAAAAAAATCTTCTTCTCCAAAACCATATGGCCTAGAGCTCTACATAAATCCTGCCAATCTTGCCCCTGGGGTCAAATATGGCCCCACCCCGGGGGTCATTATAGGACCCTGACCTTGTTAGATGATTTTTTCACGTGAACCAAAATGGCAGAAAAGAGGATACACAATCCAGACAAGAGCTCTTCTGCTGATGTAAGTAGGGTTTCAAGGTCACATGACCAAGATGGCCACCATACCCATATATAGTAAAACCCCCAATTACATGTACTTTGTCCAGTGACTGTACTTGTTGACTTTCAGGTGAGCGATCGTTGCCCCTGGGCTACTTGTTTAGTGATAAAATGTGAGAATCCTTTGCATTGTAAAGGAGGTCTTAACGATGATGTTAAGCTAACAAAGTTTTGAACAACTGGCTCCAGAGCTTATAATGACCTCTTTATTACAGGGGAGAGATTTATGATTATCAAGAACCTACACCAAGCCGTTGATGGCAGAGATGCTCTCGCTAAGGCCCTATACTGTAAATTATTCAGTTGGATTGTGCAACAGATTAACTTTATGCTGCATGAAGATGAAAGCAGGTATTTTGTATATTTAAATTTGGCTTATTTTTGATGAATTTGTTGCCTCACAAATGTATGAGCCCCATACGGATTTTTGCCTGTGGGTAAACAAAGGTGCAGATCAGCTTCACAGTTACTGCGAAGCTGATCAGCGCCTTTGTTTTCGCTACACGGATATCCGAAATTTCAAGTTTCTAGCCATCTTCTGTGACTGTACAGGTCGGTTTGTGTCAGACGTAGTGGGAAACCCCGAAGACCAGTTTTCTTGTGTTAACGGCTCAAATGTATGTCTTAGTAGTCTTCAGGGAGCACAAATAGTTTTAAATTTTGACAGAAAATTTAATTTCTGAACAAAGTCAAATGATCAATTTCATAGGTAAATATGAGAAATGGAATTCAAATTGAAATGAATAATATATTTTATGTGAAAAAGTATTTAACAAACATTCATACAGTTCCACATCATTAGCATTGAAGGACCATAAAACAATAGCAATGCAACTACAGTTCAACTTCATTATAATGCACCTCACTACAGTGTGGTTTTCAATATAACACGGCCAAGTCATGTCTCCAATGATGATTATTTTGCTATGTGTCTAGTGTAAATAACCTCATTATAACAAGGTTTCGCTGATGACACAGTCTGTTTGCATGGACACAAAGATAGCATTATAATGAGGCTAACCTGTGCTGCTTTTTTTTCCGTAGGTCAGGGTCTCGCAGTGTTATAAGTATCCTAGACATGGCAGGCTTTGAGAACTTCCCGGTGAACAGTTTTGAGCAATTATGTATCAATGCAGCCAATGAACGACTACAGTATTACTTCAATGAACACATCTTCTCTCAAGAATTGAGAGAATATCAGGCCGAGGGGATCAAACAACCAAAGATAAAGTTCACCAACAATGATGATGTGCTACACTTGTTATTTCAGGTAATAATAGGTTCTTCAATTTTCAGTCCGAATCAAAGTGTCAACCTACATCAGACTATGCTTAACTCATTTAAGCCTGGCGTCCTTTTTATGGGACATAGGCAAACAGAATAGCCCCAGATGGGACGCCGCAGAACGCGGCGTCCCATCTGGGGCTATTCTGTTTGCTTAGAGAATTTTCATCGAAAAATTGAATAAAATTTAAAAATCATCCCTGACACCCCTAAAAATGAAAGTGGACTCACCCAATTGATAATGATGGGAGAATCCATTCGTCAAATATGGGTTAATTTCAGAGAGGCTGTAAACCATCCTGGCCCCGAGCTTATAAAACTTTTTTCAAGCTCAACTCAGCTGAGACTAAAATTTGTCCTGCTCATAAATGATAAAATGCCAACAATTGTTGGCATTTTTACATAAATTTTATGAGCAGGATAAATTACTAGTTTTTTAGTTTTGAACCTGAATTTTCCACAATTTTTGACTATTTCAGCATTTATCAGCAGTTGAAATTTCATGCTCAGCTGAGCTGAGCTTGAAATAAGTTTTATAACCTCAGGGCCTGTTTGGCTACAGAATTTACTTACAAGCTTTCAGCTTACATGCTCTCTGTCATCTATACAGGCAAAAGATTTTCTGAGTGTTCAGGTGTTCTGTGCATTTGCTCAGCACAAATTTAAAACAGACTCTCTGGTATCAAGAGAAATAGTATTAAACAACTCATGAATTTTTCTCACTTTCACAATTTGGGAGCAAGGTGGCATAGTGGTAGAGTGTCGGACTCCGAATCAAGAGGTCCTGGGTTCGATCCCCACAGGCGTCATCATGTTGTGTCCTTGAGCAAGACACATTATCTCCCTACAGTACTGGTTAAAATCCAGGGAGCGTTGGCTCCGTCCTGACATGACTGAAAAATTGTTGACTGGGACCTTAAGCCTCAACACAAACAAACAAATCACTTTCACAATTTATCTTTATAGAGGCCAATGGGACTTTTCTCCTTACTTGAAGAAGAGTGTCGGCTAGCCAGAGCAAATGATATGACCATGGTGGAGAAGTTCAACAAACAATTCGCTAAGGTTGACCTGTATAAGAAATCTAAACATCATGAGCCTGTGTTTGCTGTTGCACATTATGCTGGCATTGTAAGTATCTAGTTTCACTTTTCAGAGTTGTTGGAGAGAGTAAATGCAATGACAACAGGCCCTGAGGTTATAAAACTTTTTTCAAGCTTAGCTCAGCTGAGCATGAAATTTCAACTGCTGATAAATGCTGAAATAGTAAAAAAAATGTGGAATATTCAGGTTCAAAACTAAAAAACTAGTAATTTATCCTGCTTATAAATGTTAAAATGCCAACAGTTGTTGGCATTTTAACATTTATGAATAGGACAAATTTTAGCCTCAGCCGAGTTGAGTATGAAAAAAGTTTTATAACCTCAGGACCAGGTTTAACAACCTCCTTGTCCATTGAATATTTTGTTTAATATTTCTAAATGCCGGGCAAAATGATGTTTCCGGACGTAACTTGATGCCTAGTGCCGCTCAAAATGATGTTTCAAGCCCAAAAAAAATATATAAATGTGCCGTAAATGATGTTTCAGTCCTAAGAGTCATATGCACATTCAGTCATATGCACATTCTTATGAGTGCCTTCATTTTTGTACATCTGGCTTTAAGAAATAGTGTGATTAAGTATTTAGCCTTCCAATATGATATTTTGGGTTTTCCATGGACGAACAGCAAACAAATCAGACTATTGTGAGAGAAATGTGTGTATGCCATAATTTTAATTCTTGTTTTCTTTCATTTTCTTCCCTATAGGTCACCTACAGAGCTGTTGGTTTTATAGAGAAGAACCGAGATACACTGAGCTCTAACATGCAGAAGCTAATGGAACAGAGTCATAATAAACTAGTCAGTGAACTCTTCACAGCTAAAGTCATGGAAACTGGTACATTAGATATGAGGTGAGCCCCTGTTTTAGTACTAGTCATAATAAACTAGTCAGTGAACTCTTCACAGCCAAAGTCATGGAAACTGGCACATTGGATATGAGGTGAGCCACTGGTTTATTACTAGTCATAATAAACTAGTCAGTGAACTCTTCACAGCTAAAGTCATGGAAACTGGCACATTAGATATGAGGTATTAAGTAACATTTAATTTGAAATTGAATAATCATCATATGAGTTATTGCACTATGTAATTTGAGCCGCCTCGTGGGAAAACCAACAATGTGGTTTCCGAACAAGTCCAACACAAACCGAGCTGTACAAGCGCAGAAGATGGCTAGAGGCTGGACATTTTGGATTTAGAAAGTAGAGGAATTGTACTATCCGTGTTGCGAAAACAAAGGCGCTGATCAGCTTTGCAGTTACTGCGAAGCTGATCTGCACCTTTGTTTTCGCATATGCAGATTGTTGGTTTTCCCATGAGGCGGCTCATACATGTGGGAAGAGGGAGGTAAAGTCTCTGTGTCTTGTAAGCAATTTTTTTTTTTTTTGACCAAGCCCACATTCTGAACTCTCTTGTATATGTAATATTTCAAGTCATCAGACTTAATGAATTGAAAATTTTATATTTCTGTGACAGGGCATGAATTGAAATTATTCATATTGGTTCTAAATTTTACATTCTTTACATCTGATACATGCAGAATGAGATAGGACGGCCAGAGAAAAGACAATATGCTCCAGGCAGGCTAGATTTTTGTTTCCAAGTTTTATGTTTTCATCAGAATAAAACACTTTCATTATTCTTTTGTCTAGACATGGTTCAGGAAGAAGTAAATGGTCTCCCAATGAGATCCGACGTCCAGAGAAACGACAGTATGCCCCCGGTGATAGCTTGTCTAGACAGGCTGGCAAAAAACTCAAACAAAAGTAAGACTACTCAGATTTTAAATAAAAACAACAGCAATACAAAAACATCAAAATGAAATGTTTGCCTTTGCTACTACAATTCCTTTGAAGACATAGACCTGCATCTGTGTAGTCTGCTCAGAGATTTAACCTGCCTGTAAGTATAGCTAACAAAGCTAAGGCCTTTTGCTACCCATGTACTTTGAGGTTAGTCTATAAAATATGACTCCTCTAATCTAAATGCAGCACTTGTGCTGTATGAGACAATTGAAAACAATGAGCCAGTCTTATGTGTTTTCCCAAGTGTGAATTTGTGTACATGTAGTTAGTTGGTTCTTGTTCACTGATGTTTATACTTTAATATTTACATTTTTATTGCAATCGCCCTAGATGAAAATATCTTTCTTGGTGTTCTTCATTTCCCAATGAAAAACATTAAGTCACCTGATCTAGATGCCACGCCTATGGGAGGGGCGACGTCAAAACCAGCCAATGACGTCGTTTGTTTACACTAGTCTTGTTGGCGTGACATCGGCCGCATATCGCCATGACGTTGAGCGCAAAAATTTGACGTTTTGGCCATTCCAAAATTACGTTAAGTCGAACATAATGTCAAATAACATGAATATGCAATTAAAAATCTGATATTTGATTGATGATATAAAATGTAAATATAAATACCGTATTCATTCTAATAAGCGCACAGTGCGCTTAACTTTTCAAAATAACGAAAAGTTAAGGTAACAAAATATCGTTCTAATTAGCGCACTCTATGAAGGAAAACTACTCATCAAAATGCTGAAATAACCATGTCAAATCTATCAATGGTGATGTCATTCAAGTATTCAAATTGTTGGAAAGTAGTTTTCGATTATTTAAGGTTAAGTTTTGTCATGCTTCTAATGCGGTATCAATGTGTAGAATTGTTGTAAAATACCAATATACTATTCAAGCAGTGTGTGCTCATGCATATGTTTTTCGGAAAATACCGGGGTGTGCGCTTATTGGAGCATGTGCGCTAATTAGAATGAATATGGTATTGAAATTCAGATTTTAGCTTTCACTGGATGACGAAAAACATTAATTGCTTTAATATCTTCGAGAAGCCCAGACATTAAAACTGCCTAATGTTTTTTTATCATCCAGTGAAAGCTAAAATCTGAATTTCAATCCTTAATTACAACCCTATTTTGGATCTTTAAGAAAATGAAACAACAAAGCAATAAACAACTTGAAAATTGATGTGTATTAATGTTTTCATTAGCTCACCTGAGCCGAAGGCTCACAAGGTGAGCTTATAGTACAGTAGTCGAGCCGGCGTCCGTCCGTGCGTCCGTGCGTGCGTCCGTCCGTCCGTTCACATTTTCAAACTCAAACATCTCTAAGACAACATGGCCGATTGTAATCAAATTTTATCTAAAGCATCATTGAGGAGGGGGAAAGGTTGTGTTAGGTTTTGGGCCAGGTCGGATCAGAACTCTGGTTTCCATGGCAACGGATAGCTCCCATAGACTTACAATGGGAAAAACATATAAAAATCTTCTTCTCTGAAACCACAAGGCCAAGAGCGTTCATATTTTGTGTGTAGCAACGTCTATTGGTCCTCTTCATAAATCCTGCCATACGTGCCCCTGGGGTCCATACGGGCCCCGCCCCGGGGGCGTCATGATGAAAATATAAAAAAATCTTCTTCTCTGAAACCACAAGGCCCAGAGCTTTCATATTATGTGTGTAGCAATGTTTAGTGGTCCTTTATATAAATCCTGCCAATCATGCCCCGGGGGTTAGAAATGGCCCCGCCCCGGGGGTCATTAGCTCCCAAAGACTTACAATGGGAAAAACATAAAAAAATCTTCTTCTCCGAAACCACAAGGCCCAGAGCTTTCATATTTTGTCAGTAGCAATGTATAGTGGTCCTCTTTATAAATCCTGCCAACCATGCCCCTGGGGTCCATCTGGCCCCGCCCCGGGGGGTTCATGGGTAAAACATAAAAAAATCTTCTTCTCCGAAACCACAAGGCCCAGAGCTTTCATATTTTGTTTGTAGCAATATATTGTGTTCCTCTTTATAAATCCTGCCAACCGTGCCCCTGTGTTCCACACGGGCCCCGCCCCGGGGGCGTCATGATGAAAATATAAAAAAATCTTCTTCTCTGAAACCACAAGGCCCAGAGCTTTCATATTTTGTGTGTAGCAATGTTTAGTGGTCTTCTATATAAATCCTGCCAATCATGCCCCTGGGGTCAAAAATGGCCCCGCCCCGGGGGTCATTAGCTCCCATAGACTTACAATGGGAAAAACATAAAAAAATCTTCTTCTCCTAAACCACAAGGCCCAGAGCTTTCATATTTTGTGTGTAGCAATGTATAATGGTCCTCTTTATAAATCCTGCCTACCGTGCCCCTGGGGTCCATACGGGCCCAGCCCCGGGGGTGTCATGGGAAAAACATAAAAAATTCTTCTTCTCCAAAACCACAAGGCCCAAAGCTTTCATATTTTGTATGAAGCAATCTTTAGTGGTCCTCTATATAAATCCTGCCAATCATGCCCCTGGGGTCAAAAATGGCCCCGCCCCGGGGGTCATTAGCTCCCATAGACTTACAATGGGAAAAACAAAAAATCTTCTTCTCCAAAACCACAAAGCCCAGAGCATTCATATTTTGTCAGTAGCAATGTATAGTGGTCCTCTTTATAAATCCTGCCAACCGTGCCCCTGTGGTCCACACGGGCCCCGCCCCGGGGGCGTCATGGGAAAAACATAAAAAATCTTCTTCTCCAAAACCACAAGGCCCAGAGCTTTCATATTTTGTTTGTAGCAATGTATAGTGTTCCTCTTTATAAATTCTGCCAACGGTGCCCCTGGGGTCCATACAGGCCACGCCCCAGGCATGCCATTATCTACCATAGACTTATAATGGAAATATGTGAAAAAATCTTCTCTGCAACAGCATGACACAAAGCTTGTATATTTGATATACAACATTGTCATGTGTTGCTCTACATAAATCCTGCCAATCTTGCCCCTGGGGTCAAATATGGCCCAACCTTCGGGGTCATTATAGGACCCTGACCTTGTTAGATGATTTTTTCAAGTGAACCAAAATGGCAGAAAAGAGGATACACAATCCAGACAAGAGCTCTCCTGCTGATGTAAGTAGGGTTTCAAGGTCACATGACCAAGATGGCTATCATACCCATATATGGTAAAAACCCCAACTACTTTGTCCAGTGACTTTACTTGTTGGCTCTCAGGTGAGCGATCGTTGCCCCTGGGCTACTTGTTTATGATTTGCTACTTTAGGTTGAAAGAATCAGGCATCTTTCAAGACATAGGAATAACTGCCAACCCACACTCAGCCAGTGCTCATTTTAAGGTAATGTTATACCAAAATGTTTTTCATAGCATTATCTTGACCAAAAAGCTTTAGCTTCACACTGCTTTTATATATTTTTTAAATGTTCTGTTTTATTGAAGTAAAACAGATGTTAAGTAAAACTTTTTTTTTTATGTTTGACATGTTTTGTTTAAGATTTTCTTAATATAGTGTGCTTGAAATATCTTGAGAAACCCTTTTTTCAATGGTTTAAAACCAAATTAAACACCAACGAGAGTGAACAGCCACTGAATATTAAGGGTAGGAGCTTGTTATTCTTGAAGGAGTAAGTTTAAGTTTCAAATTTGTTTTATTTCAGAATTCCTTACAGTTGTTGATGGACAAACTACAGAAAGCAGAACCACAATTTATCAGGTAATTATCAGACTTTGGTCATGTGACCTGGATCATTCTGCAAGAAGGCTGCTATGAAATTTGGTTTTTATTGGCCAAGTGGTTTTAGAGGAGATGTTTAAAGTACACATGACCATCTACATGAATTTTGCCCCAGGGCAGGGGCAGACAACCTCTTGGGGCAAAATTATTTTCAGAAACATAAAAAATGTGTCCATTTTCCTATTCCCAGCAAGTTTTTGCCCCATGTAATGCCATTTTACCTAACAGCTTTTGGCATCTGCCAAACAAATGGTACAGATTTCATTATAGCTGTTTTGATAGGAATTCTATATGAGCCTTTGCACAAAAAAAAGACACAACAATTTGGGGTTCTGACCGGGACCAACACAAAACAGTCAAAGAAGCAGGCAAGAGGCTTGAAATTTTGGATTTAAGTCGAAGAGGAATTGTACTATCCATGTAGAGAAAACAAAGGCGCTGATCAGCTGTGCAGTTACTGCACAGCTAATCTGCACCTTTGGTTTTGCACATGCAGATTGTTGGTTTTCTGATCATATTGTTGTTATATCAGATGAAATTTTCAGCATCTAGGATTTCCTTTGTTTTATATTTCAAATTGATGAAGTTAAGAATTTGCATTATCTTATTCAGATGCATTAAACCCAACCACAGCAAGCTCCCTGATAACTTTGAAGTTAAAGTTGTTGCCGACCAGTTACGAAGCACTGGCGTTTTAGAGACAACTAGGATCAGGAAATTAGGCTTCTCTACTAGACTGTCATTCCAAATGTTTCTTCTCAGGTATACAATATTTTGTCTTTCTCTTGGAATTACAGCCTGTGCGGGAGAAAACCAACAATTTTGGTTTCCGACCAGGTTCAACACAAACCAGCCTGTACAGTCACAGAAGATAGAATCTTTAAATTTCAGATGAAGGAAGAAGAGGGATTGTACTATCCATGTAGCAAAAACAAAGGCGCTGATCAGCTTCATGGTTACTGCGAAGCTGATCTGCGTTTTTGTTTTCGCATTTGCAGATTGTTGGTTTCCTTATGCAGCGGCTGTATTATGAGAGAAACCTGTGGAAGGGAAAAGGATTTTATGCACCAGTCATTTGTAACCACTGCTCCCCCACCTACGGGGAAGGGCTGGGATTATGGCTTTTCAGCTTTCAGTGCCCTGCTATGAGCCCCACCCAGGGGGCAAACTGGAGGTCAAAACTTTGCTTTTTGCCCCACCCTTAGCAATAGAAAATCTCCCTGGGGTAAGGATCCTAATGTCAAAAACCTGTCATTTCCCCTGCACTGAGAGGACACTCGAAAAGTAATTGCCCTGCACTTTAGCTTGGCTATCCCCCACCCCCATAGGTGGGAGGGGGGGCCAGTGGTTACAAATGACTGGTGCATAAAGCTTTCATTCTTATCCAATACACTTCAGACCCGTTATAACGCGCTGGTTGGGGTCCACAAGTCGCATGCGCGTTATAAGTGAGTCGCGTTATGCAAATCTACCGAGTCGGACCAGGCTGGTTGCAGTTTCTGTAGTTTTTGGTGGGTGGGGAAAAGCGCCTATACGGCGTGTTTATTGGCTTAACCGAGCAAATTGGCGGTTTTTCGCGGAGTCCTTTTAAAATGGAATAAACAGAAGTGAAACCTTGCATGTTCCGACATTTTAATTCGTTAAAAACGATCTACAACGATAAAATTTGTTTATTTACAACGTATGTTTGAATGTGAAAAGTGTCCATGACACCGCGCTTATGTTGCTGTTGTTGTTGTATCGTATAGAGTTCCGCCTTTGACTTATTGGCGCACCCGAATATTTAACGTGGACAAGTTTTTGCCGATACCTTATTTATAATTAAATTAATGTGCCGTTCCTAATCGAGAAAGTAGAAATGCATTTTCTGATTGGATCAAATTATACAAGATTTAGGTGTCCAAATGCTTAGACAATCTTTGGTTTGCGTCGCCGTCGAAAATGAGCAACGTTGCGTAACAGGTGTCATCAATAGCCTACAGCAACCTGTGTTTACGGTCTCGTTACGGTCTATCGATAATCCCCTAGCGCATTTGGCTTATTTTCACAACTTTTATTGCTAATCTTAAGAAAACAATGTGTCATTCATGCTTCGTGAGCGGTGGATTGTGTCAGTCTAAAAATTACTGAAACGGCAATTATCACTAGTGAATACACACGCAGCCATCACGGTTCGTAAGCACATTATGCTTTCTATTAGAAAATGCGATCTTTCAGTTTTAGATGTGCAAAAGATAATTTACATTGATTGTTCTCAGTCATTGTACAATAAAGAGAAACTGTAAGAAAATCGCACCTTGGCAAACGCCTATGTTTTTTTTTTCTCGAGTACCATAAAGAGAAACTGAAAGAAAACTGAACCTTGCTGAATTCCCTGCAAACGATCTTTTTAACAGTGAATTCATCCGCACATAAATGCCTTTAACTGTAATACAATAAAGGAATATATAAGGGTAAAACGGCGCCTTCGCGGCTCCGCAATTTTTTTTTTTTATTCAAAAGTGGGTGGGCGAAATTTTGAGACCCAAGGTGCCCTCGCATTATATCCAACACCGCGTTAATTCAAGGCGCGGTATAGCGGGTCTGTCCTGTATTTAGTTATTGTATTTATATATGTTCTGCGTGTCAAATTTTTATTGAGAATGACAATGTCTAAACCGAAAGCCTGCTTTTTATGTACATGCACATGAAAACATAGATAAAGTACAATGTAATGCATTTGACATTTGTTTTGGCAAATATTGAAAACAGTTTTAGAGCCACTCTTCATCCTCTTCTGCTGATTCAAGAGGAGCAGTCTAATGACAAAAGAATTGTGCACTAAGAAAGGCCTCAATGTTATAAAAAAATTCAAGCTCAGCTCTGCTGAGCATGAAATTTTAACTGCTCATAGATGTTGAAATAGTCAAAATTAGTGAGAATTTCATTTTCAAAACTCAAAGATTTGTAATTTATCCTGCACATAATTGTTGGCATTTTACCATTTATGAGCAGGATAAATTTTAGTCTGAATTGAGCATGAAAATGTTTTTATAACCTTGGGGCCTGGTTTATCTCCATCCCGGAGCCGTACCTAGAAACGAACATAACTGATCTTCCCAACATTACCTCAGCTGTTAATTTGCATGTAAAGCTCTTAAACAATAAGCTAAACCACCTTGGCTTTACTCTCAAAGAATTTTATAACATCTGAAATTTTCAAAACCATCTAATGTATTTGCAGGTATAAAGTTCTAGCATTCCCACTAACCTCTGATGTTGAGGCTGGCCCCGCTAGTTGTATGGCTATACTGAGGGCAACAAAACTGAAAGATGCTCAGATTGGAAATAATAAGGTAAGATTACTTTCCTTCTTAAATATGACTTCAGTAGCGGCATGGAAATATTGAAACCAGTGATTGTTAATGACATTAGAAGACAGTACATGTATTTTCACTGTTGGAATGTATAACATAACCAGCCATTATTATCGAACCAGATGTTAATAGGACATGCTGATTATCTAGAAACAAATCATGTGACAGAGACGAAATCTATATGCTACAATATGAAAAAAATATGTCTTCAGACAACATACAATTGATCATGTCAATCGAAGGCTAACCTAATTTTTACACTATCTTTTCGTTCCATAGAAACAGATCTTGTTATAGGTGAAACCTGTTAAAGTTAAGTTACCTAGCAAAATAGTAATTTTTGAGCCATGACAAATATATGCATGACAGTAGTACAAAGAAAACTGCATTATTATGAGACATGTTATGATTATACAACTTTGAACTGTATTTTTACAGTAACCCAATGAGGCACATGTATTTCTGAAGTACATGTTCAGCAAGCAAATATTTGATTTGTTAAACTCTATCATATCGTTTTTCAGGTGTTTCTGAAGTACTGGCATACAGACATTCTGAACGCCAAAATGGACAATATCCTGATGAAAATTGTCCAGATCCAGTCAATGGTGCGGACATATCTAGCCCAGCGTAACTTCCTCTATGCCCTTAGACTTCAAAAGCAGCAAGCCGAACAGTTAGAGGTGTTCAGTGGTTTGGTGGAGCTGAGAGGTGAAACGGCTTATAATCAAATGGTGCAGTGCCAGACACATGATAGGAAGAGGGCCGTCAAAATGGTATGTTCGAAGTTGTGGCTAATACTTTTATAATTGAGCTGCTCCATGAGAAAACCGGATTTTTGCCTATGTGAAAACAAAGGCGCAGATCAACTTCGCAGTAACTGCGAAGCTGTTAAGCGCCTTTGTTTTCACTACTCGGATAGTACAGTCCCTCTTTTTCTGAATACAAATTTTCAAGCTTCTGGCCTTTGTCTGTGGCTGTACAGGCCGGTTTGTGTCGGACCTGGTTGGAAACCCAAATTGTTGGTTTTCTCACGCACAGGCTCAGATATTATGAAAATGCTGCATGCATTATAGCCAAGTGGTCAACAAAGGTCCAGTTTGGCTTCCTAGATTTTGACACTGTTCCTACCAAGTCATTAAATATGAAATTCATCCCATTTGGCTATACCATGTCAAGCTAATTTAGTTGATCATATATTTGAGCCGCCTCATGGGAAAAAAAAACAATCTGCATATGCAAAAACAAAGACGCAGATCAGCGCCTTTGTTTTCGCTACTCAGATAGTACAATGCCTCTTCTACTTAAATCCGAAATTCCAAGCTTCTAGCTCTTTTCTGTGTTTGCACAGGCCGGTTTGTGTTGGACCTGTTCAGAAACCACATTGTTGGTTTTCCCACGAGGCGGTTCATTTTACAGAATAACCATGCTGTTCAACAGTCCCCAGCCCCAGAGAGGTCACCATCTAGTGAAATGCCTGATGTATTCACACCAGATTATCCACTGGAGTCAGAGGCAGAAAAATTCTACCAGGTAACCATGTTATTATTGAATCAGAGTTATAACATAAGTTTAAGCTTTTCTTATAAAGCTTGCGGCATTTCAGCCCTACCATAAGTGTATGGTATACTGCATTAGGCCGAATGACCCAGTATCATGAATGAGACCATTTGCACGTTAAGGTAACGGCATGATGCAAGCGGTGCGGTGAGTCAGTAGAGGTATTCAAACCTGGTCATTTACTATGCTTCCATCGGAGGATGGCCGCAACAATTGAACAAAGCTCCCCATAAATCAGGATGTGGTGGCTCCATCTCATCTTGACTGAAAGATTGTTGCTGATCCGGATAATAAACAAAACTGGGTTTGAACTTGTCTTTATGTAAAGTGTAATATAGAATACTGATGGTATTAAAGTGTATTTCCAAGTGTCTGATAATGTTTTTTTTTTGTTGCAAAAATTTCAAATCCTTAGTATTTCACTATGATTGCTCAAAATCATTATAAAAAGACACATCTGACTTACCTTAAACAAAATCTTCATGATCAAGTAAAGATTTTTGATAGTGGTAGAGTGTCAGACTTCGAATCGAGAGGTCCTGCGTTTGATCCCCACAAGGGTCACGGTGTTGTGTCCTTGAGCAAGACACATTAACTCCCGAAAGTACTGGTTTATACCCAGGATGCGGTGGCTCCGTCCCAACATGACTGAAAAATTGTTGACTGGGACGTTAAACCTCAATACAAAAAAAAAATGAAAAACATTTTCATGATCATAGATTACCTCCCTTGACAATGTAAAATCCCTATTCAAAATTCATTTTGGCCATAAAAACTTTACAAAGATTTTCAAAAATTTTGCAGGTCCTATTAAGACAAACTAAGATCAATATTTTGCCATTGAAATAATGTCCCCATTGTCCTCCGCACAAAATTTTCTGCGAAAAACCATTATCAGAGGCAAGGTTTTATACTATAGTCTAAAATTTTTCCTAAAATAGCATTGTGGGAAGAAATGAGCCATTTAGGGGTCATTTAGTACAGAAAATTCACAACATTGATCCTGGTGTCTGGCCCTCAGATTATAAAACTTTTTTCAAGCTCAGCTCAGCTGAGCATGAAATTTCAGCTGCTCATAAATGCTGAAATTGGTGGAAAATTCAGGTTCAAAACTCAAAAATTAGTAATTTATCCTGCTTATAAATGTTAAAATGCCAACAATTGTTGGCATTTTAACATTTATGAGCAGGATAAATTTCAGTCTCAGTTTCTCAGCTGAGTTGAGCATGAAAAAAAGTTTATAACCTCGGGACCTGGTGTAAGATTTTGTACCTTTAATTGCAGGAAGCAGTGAATCAGGTTGTTGAAAAATTTCACGACATTGACCCGGACGTCTGGTGTAAGATCCTTTATATGGAGTATGGTCAAACTGTGGCCAAGTTTTATATCTGTGATAAAGAGGTTGTGATTGATGGATCCACAGAGGAGTTTACTGGGCGCAGGTTAGTATATGGTACACAGTTTGAGTACATAATAATCATTTTAGGAAATACTCCCCAAATCTGCATCATCCAATTGAATATTTTCAGTTAAAATTATTTAAAAATTCAGAAAGACAGGTTTTAAATATTATTCAATCAAGTTTTTATGCAGTTTTGGCTATAATATTCTTCTGAAAAAAGAAGCTTAAGGTTTTGTACATATTTCTGACCAGTATCTATAATTACAGTTATCGTTAGTAGTATCAAGGTAAGGTAAATGGAATTGTTTGACTTTCAGGTTAAATACAACAAATAGTTAGCACCCAAAACTATGGGAAATTTTGTACTGTTTCAGAGTTGGTCTGGGAGCTTTTAGTAACCCCGAGAGAGATGATATAACAGACACTATCAGAACTGTCTTAGACCAGGTTAGATTTTGTTTCTCTCTGACATCCAAAATTCTAATATGTATTTGTAAATGTACTATGACAGACACTATTGGAACTAAGAACAAGTAAGAGCTTTTCTTCATGGTTTAGCAAGGACAAGTTGAAAAACCTCACTCCACTACGTTCCGTTGCGGACCTTGATGGTTCTATATAATCAAAACAATTTCCGATTGAGTAAAATCGGAGTGTATGTGGTTTACACATGGTGAGTGCATCCGAACTGGACCTTGAAGTCTTGGGGGGTGCCTTGACGTCATGGAGCTTGCTTTGGCGCGTGAGCTTGGAGAGCTGCTTTCAGGTTGGCTTAGCGTTGCGGTCCAAAAGTGGGCGCAAATGAGCTAGCTGAATGTGTTAATCTCACGGAAATGAATTTAAAGCAGGAAATCAGAGACTTTTCTTATGGAACATCATCTGGAGACAAAATTTAATATCTCTATGAACAGTATGCGAAGTGAGGTTGAGCAGGATTTAGTTTTTCACAGTGAATTTTGTGTTTGAAAATGTGATGTGTAAAGTAAAACATTTTTTCCCTGCTTAGTACACGTATGGCACTGAGGCTGTGTGACACATTCGGAATGCTGCTGTGTATACATTGAGATTGTAAACAAGAGCTGAAGGTCTGAGTCTAGGCCAGGGCCTGACAAAAATGCCAGAAATGTTTGTCTGACCCTGGTTGTGGTTTGTCCTGTGGTCACATGATTCTGTTGACATTGAATATAAAGGTCTTCACTTGTATTAAATGAACACATCACAACAATGTCAAATATGCTTAGATTTCAAAACGGAAGGATGTCATGGCAAGATGTTTTAAATATAAAATTGTTGACATACATGTAAGAATTTTTTTTTTTTTGGATTCAGTTTAACGACCCTTTCAAGATTATTTCAGCTCATATGAGACAGGCCAGTAGGTGGGATGAAAACGGGAGAACCCCCGAGAAAAACCACCTGACACACCCGCAAGCAGAACTTGGCTTGTTTCACATGTGGCCAGAGCAGGGCTCGAACCCGCACCAGACACATCGGTGAGATGATCAAATGGTTAAATGCGGTAATGAAATATCAGCATTCTTAACCACTCGGCCATGGGGGCTGCTGTAAGAATTTTATTTTGCCTTGCTTGATGATTTTTGTTGAGTCATTGCTTGAATGTTTAAGCCTCTGGATCTTCTTTGATTTTTCAGCCCGGTTTTGTCAGACTTGTTCCATTGGTTGGAATCCCAGAAGACTAGTACATGTATTTGCATGACACATTTCAAATCATTTCAGGGAATCAGTCTACGTCGGGAACCAGATGGCAGTATATCTGTGAATCGATTGGTTGATATTGAGGTCATGGTCAAAGACTATCAGAATCCAGCCAGTCACTGCCTCTCTGCTGATGTTTTGACCAATCAGGGCAGAATACCCTCTGGGAGGTCCATGAAGGTAAGTTTACACCATCGGGAAAAGTCTTCAAAATCTACAACAGCAAATGCTTTTGGTTCCTCATGACATTTGTTTGTGTTTGTGTAAAATCCAAAATATTCATCGTCTGGCCATCTTCTGCGCTTGTACAGATCGGTTTGTGTCAGACCTGCTGAGCCAGGGACTGATTTTTCTTCTGGCGCACCCGCCTGGTGAAGTATTGTAAAATTTGGCGTGTCACCAGTAAACCATTCAGATTCAGAAGATGTACAAGATCCTGTAATATTTATCATAGTAACAAACAGCACTGGCCACCGTAGCATCTTGGATAGGCTACTTGCCTTGCAACTTAGGCTTGCGAGTTCAGTCCCCTGAATATGCCTAATCATGCCTTAGGGGAACGACACATTTTGTTTTCTTTGTAGATTCGATACTATTGTAAGTTCTGAAATTTTCACATGACTTTTTTTTTCATAAATTTACTATTTCCCTATAATGAGTTCTTGAATTAGTGAGCGAGTACTCATACAGTCTATAAAGCTTGTAGTAACTCTTCATTAGCGAGAACTTTGAATTCACGAGGCTGCAAATTTGTGAATATTAGCGAAAATTAAGTTCTCGCAAATATTTCAGAATTTAAAGTATGCGAACTTTTATGCCTATGTATGAGTATAGGGTTGGAACAACCATTTGGCTGAATTTTGGCAGTTTCTAAACAACGCTTTATTTCAAGTTTATCTTGTTCTTAACTTTCCAGATATTTGATATGGAGGAATTCAAAAGCCATATCGGCATACAACTACGGTCAGGACAGTTTGATGAACAGCGTCTACAGCTACTGAGTACTGTGTGTATCAGTTTTTGTCATGACACCGATGATCCACTTCTAACACCGTGTTGGCTGTGTATCATTAATCTTATGGCCCTGGATATGATTGGGAATCCTGATGGTATGTAGTGACTGAAATTTACATTGTTGATGTGTTAATTTTCATATTAAAAACAGCTTTTGAGTACTGTTTGCATCAGTTTCTGCCATGACACAGACAGCCCACTTCTAACACCATGTTGGCTATGTATTGTCAATTTAATGACCCCGGATTTGATCAGGGATCCTGATGTTATGTAGAAACTGAAAATTTCATTCTTCATAATGTATTTTCTATATCTTAACTGAATAAAACTGCTATTTAGGACTGTGTATATCAGTTTTTGTCATGACACGAATGACCCACTTCTGACACCGTGCTGGATTTGCACTAGTTTTAACTCTGATAAAACTGTTGACTATGGATTATCTAAGTAGCTTTTGTATAACTCATCAACAGTATATGCATTTAAAACAGATACATTTGAACCTTTATTCAGGTTTCATCGTCTTTGATTGGTAATTGCAAGGAAACCACTCTTATGTAAAAATTACATTTGAATCTTCAGTGTCTGAAGTGGTGCATAGTCTTAAATAGAATATCTTACAAAGTCGTTATTTCATATGAAATTTATTGAACAAGCCTGTGGCGAGTTTAATAAATTTCATATGAAATGACCACAAGTGTGAGATTTGTTTAATCATATGACTTCCTTTAAAAGGGACATATTTCTTATGAAAATTAACATATACTGACGTGAACAAAAAACGCCTCGGTCAACTTTGACACGTCATACTGCCAAGATTAACAATTTTGATTATTTTAAATATTGACCATATATTTTGCTAACCTTTTACGCATTCAGAAAAGCCAAAATGGAATTATTCAGACAGCTGCTTTAAAAATGACATGCTGTTGAAAACATACACCCCTCACAAAATCCCTATTCTGTTCATGAATCGGTCTATCAGACATCACTCCTTTCGATCACTGAAAATCTCCTTTGCAATACCAACACGTAAGCCGTAGAGTGGAATATCCATATGTGACCGTAGTTTGTTGAAACACATTTTTTGGGAACCGAATTTCGTTCTCTAGCGTTATTGACGTCACAGCAGCTAATGATCAATGCTTAAATGGTAATCGCCGTCAAAATGGTCAAAAAGTTTTCAAAGGCTATCCTGGCATGGCTTTTTGACTAAGAATAGTTTCTATTGTTACGTCTTCTGCCTTTCAGCTTGAAATGATAGCCCTTACGGATAACGCGCATTTGACGTCTAGGGAAATAAGCGTCAGAATAACATTGCTCTATTCTTGGCTATTCATTTAAAATAATGCGACTACTTTATGAAAATTAACTCAAGGTGTGCATCCGAATATCACGGCATCGTTTTTGAAATGTGTCATCATTAGAAATCGCAAGCAGAGGAGACGTCGACGTCAAAATGATTTTGCTACAGAAGCGTCGGCAAATGAGCTGCGGTAACAAAAATCGATAGAGGGAAATTAATGTCAAAGCGAAAGATGGTCCCGGACTATGGAGTCGCTTCGAACGCCAGAAACCGAATTGTATCATTTTTTCGTTCCGTCTGTTTCTTTTCTTGTGACAAGTCCCTATGTCATTTTCAGTATTTCAACTTCACGTAGTCCAGTAATGTTTCGTTTCAAAATGTTGATGTTCTTAAGTTTGTAAAACGACTTTGCACGGCTTTCAAGAATTCCCACGTCAAAAACGTCTGTATAATGACGTCAGGATGCATTTTTTAAAAACGGTGCACCCACGCAAGTTTCGAGAAGAGTGCGCATCTTAATCAAATTCGGTTTATACCATACCATGAGAGAGAACGTAAAAATAAGGAAAATGCAAATTTTGTTCATATTGTGTATCTATTTGCCAAGTTATGCAACATTTTCGGTGAGGCGTTTTTTATTGACGTCAGTATAGTTGTTACAGACGTTGGCAATGATGTTACGTATTGCGGCATAAGTGTTAATACATGTGTGGACATAACACTTTTTATTACATGACATTATCCACTGGAAAACAGCGGTGTCATATGATAAAAACAATAATTGGATAGCTTTTTTCATGGGCATCTTTACATCAAGTATTTGTTTAGTCAAAGTCATCCATGTCATTATATGTTATCGGTTTTACAGTGAAGAAAGAAGTGTTACAGAAGTTTGCTGAACTCTCAATACAAGATAGAAATGAGGTTGTGGAGAAACAAGCTTTAAAAGCTGTGGCAGGAAAGGTAAATGAGCCTTCACATGAGAAAACCAACAATTTGGGTTTCCGACAAGGTTTGACACAAACCGGCCTGTACAGTCACAGAAGCAGGGTAGAAGCTTGAAATTTTGGAATTAAGTAGAAGAGGGATTCTTTTATCCATGTAGCAAAAACAAAGGCAAAAAAAAAATAAAAAATAAATAAATGAATAAATAAAATAAAAAAAAAACAATTACATAGGCAAAAACAAACCAAAAAAAAAAACAACAAAAAAACAGAGGCACAGATCAGCTGTGCAGTTACTGGCTCTTTTAAAGAGAATAATGTTTCAGGATAAGATTTCATGTTACTTTTTCACACAACAAAGGACTAATCTGGAAAAGTTTAAACAAATTATACTGCTCTGGGGTAGCAGGAACTTGTACATTTTAGATTCTTATTGCTAGACTTGATTTCAGTATGACAGAAATTGGTCGAAACTGAACAGTCGTCAGAGCGGTAAAGGTGGGCGAGAGCCACTACGCAAAACTAGGATGCACATTAAACAGCGGGGAGAAAATGTCAAGGATAGGATGGAATATAGCTGGGCGGACAACAACAATCAGGGTACAAAACTCTTTCCCAAAAGTGTTTTCAAAGTTAAAACAAAATAACTCCCAACAGATGTACATGTACATCAGATCAGAGCCAAGCTTTATCTTGAGCCTGTTCAGTATCTATTCAAAATGCCTGTTTGATTCTCAAAAGATAAATAACCACATGTATTTCAAAGGAGAACAAATAATAAACTGTAATTTTGCTCAGTGCAATTTATTTTTGACTCCACATTTTCATAGAGTTTAAAGGTACTTTTGATTGAAAGCAAATTTTCATGATTTTGGTTTAAACATATTTATTCTCCATTTCAAATTGACATGCAAACATATATACATACAATAGCAAATTGTAGGATTAAGCTTTAAGCTTATAGAGTTCCTTTCCTATATCATGATTTTGTTAATGTCTATGATTATTTAATTTATAGAGCCCAAAGGTCGACATATGAATGTACAGGAACTACAAGAAGAGTATGATAGGTTTGATGAAGATGCCTCATTCTTTCCTGACTCTTCTACAGGTAGGTAGCACAAGTTCATGGGTAGAAATTTAGTGACCATCAGTGCAGTAATTCGATTTATAGATGCATGGGAATAAGGCTATGCCATTTTTCGCACGAACAGGTAAATAACGGTAAATAACTGTAATCAGTACCAATGCATTCTAGCACCTTGGATAGCATTGCATGTTTAAATAACCAGTAATGATTAAAACTTTGTGGTAAATATGTCATACATGTTAACCCTAAAACACAGATGAGTTGATTTTCTTTGTTTATAAATAGATCTCTGAAAGATTTAAAACAGTAATGCAAAGAATGGTACTCACAAACTTTAGTGAAGATTTGACCTTGAAAATATTTCTGCAACCATTCTTCCCCTCAGCTGATTCAAGAAGGGCATTTTGTCAGTTGATGACAAAAGAAATGTGCTATAAGAACAGGTGACCAGCCTGCATGAGGCTTCATCAGGAATAGCCAGATTAGGGTAATATGTTTTGGTGGAGGACTTAAAAATATGCACTGTGATAATTACCAAACTATGAAAGAGAATGTTTTTATCGCACCTGCTTATAGCAGGGTGCGATATAGGAGTCCAAATTTCTGTCCGTCCGTCCGTTCGTTCGTCCGTCCATCAACATTTACGTCGAAGTTTGGTTTTCTCGACATCAGAGATAGCTGTGAGTCTGAAACCTTGCATAGTAATTGTCCTTGACATACCCTTCAACCACGCACCTTAACCCGGTGCCCTTGACCTATATTTCACGGTCCACTGACTTTGATAATTTTTACCTCGAAGTTTGATTTTCTCGACATCAGAGATAGCTGCGAGTCTGAAACCTTGCATAGTAATTGTCCTTGACATACCCTTCAAGCACGCACCTTGACCCGGTGCCCTTGAACTATATTTCACGGTCTATTGACTTTGCCAGATGCAGGTGCAATATCGACCTCCGCGGAGTTCTTGTATAGAGAAATGACACCAATAGATGAAGACATCTTGCAAACATTCTACCCCCGAGTCATCTTGAGCTGAAATTAGTCTACACTGCTTGTCTATCTTCTGGTGTAACTAGAAATAGGCTGTGCACATATGCTATACCCTTTTTCAAGAGAACATAACAGTTTATGGATTATGCACATAATTTACTGTTTAGGTGCCCCTGGCAGGGATTTTTTTCGGGTGTCTCAGGGGCCGAAATAAGGCCCCATTCCCAATGCAAATTAGGTGACTTTTTTCCCAATTTGAAGAAAAAAATTCCCAATCACAGCTGAAAATTTTTTTTCAACAGTTCCTAAACATTGTGAAAATCAAACTCTGCTGTTTGAAATGATGTTAAATGTTGATTTTAAGTTATAATTTAATGATTTAAAATGATTAACCTTAATTAACTATGTCAAATTGGAAAATATCATCAACTTTGAATGTTTTGAAAATTTCCCAAATTCTGGGTGTATGTCGCTAATTTTCCCAATCAGAAAGGCCCTAGGGCCCCTTCCCAAAATTGCAGAAAAAATCCCTGCCTGGTAGAGCTTATAGTATTGCAAGCAGCGCAGCCGCCACAGACATTTCACAGCCTTCCCGTAAAGACTGGGTGAAGATTAGAGTGGTATTGTATTTGTACATATTTTACCCCATAGGTGCCCCTGGAAGAGCTTATAGTATTGCAAGCAGCGAAGCTGTCACAGACATTTCACAGCCTTCTCGTAAAGACTGGGCAAAGATAAGAGTGGCGCTAAAAGAGGAAAACAAGCAGGATACTGGAGCTGTTCACAAGACTAGGACTAGAGATATTAGCTGAGACTTCCTTAGCTTAACATCATCATTATGACCTCAACTTAAGTTAATGCCAACTACATAAGCAAATACACTGTTATTTTTGGTTGATAAAATGTGAGAATCCTTTGCACTGTGCACTGCAAAGGATTCTCACATTTTAAAAGTATTCTCACATTTTATCAACAAAAAATAACAGTGTATTTGTAATATTCATGTTTGAAATTTTAACGAATCATTAACTAACAATGTCGTTAATTTTGAACAACTTGGCCTAGGCTATTAGCTGAGACAACTAGGATTTTAGTATTATAGGGTTATTGCACTGATATCGGTGAATATTGACCAATATCAGTGTGATAACCCTTTTATTATATAGCTATAAATATCTGCGTTTCATGTTTCATGTTTTGTTGAGAGTAAACATTAAAAAATTTAAATATCTACACGAAGGCTGCGATAATATCCATAGGGATATCATTTTTGCACTAGTGCAATATCAAATAATATCACTTTTGCACTGTTACTTTTCAGAAGCAAATTTTGCAATTGAATAATTATTTCTGACTTAATTTTTATTTTTCGGCTTAAATTGCTTAAATTTGAAAGTGTCAAACTTCAGCTGACGTTTCGGGTCGATATGACGTCATTTTCCACGCGACGTCAGGTGAAGATGACGTCATTAGAAGTGACGTCTCAAATTAATAATTTTGCACGCTGACCCTAAAGTAAGAAAATTTGGCAATGTTTTACAAAAAGATCTTTTCGCTTTTAACAATGTGTGCGATATCAAGTTAGTGTGCCGATATAGTCTGATATCTGCACACTTGTTACTCGGCTTTTATCCCTATGTTTTGATCATTTGATATTTATAGCTATATATTAAAGATGTATACTGTTTTGTCTTTCCTAGAAGTTGAGCCTGTGCATGAGAAACCCAACAATTTGGGTTCTGACCAGGCATGACACAAACTGGCCTCTACAGTCACAGAAACAGGCTAGAAGCTTGAAATTTTGGAATTAGAAAGTAGAGGAATTGTGCTATCCTTGTAGTGAAAACAAAGGCACTGAACAGCTGTGCAGTTACTTTGTTTTCCCCTATGCATGTTATTGGTTTTATTATGCGATGGCTCAGTTAAAATCTCAATGTAGTGTAGGATTCTTTACAGAAGCACAAATAATAATGGTGCCATGTTATGGGACATATCATTTTTTCACATGAATACTAATGTTACTTAGTAACTTTGTTAACTATAATGTAGACAGCATGCAGGCTGCAGTAAGGCCAAAATTACCAGTGCCTTAGTTATAGAATTTTGTGTGTATATTGGGGTAAATTTTAATTTGAGCCGCTGCATCAGAAAACCAACAATCTGCATATGCGAAAACAAAGCCGCAGATCAGCTGTGCAGTAACTGCACAGCTGATCAGCACCTTTGTTTTCGCTCCAGTGATAGTAAAAACCCTCTGCTTCTTAAATCTGAAATTTCAAGCTTGTACTCAGTAGCTATTTTGTGTGACTGTACAGACTGGTTTGTGTATGACATGGTCGGAAACCCAGATTGTTGGTTTTCACATGCAAAGGCTCACTTAATGAGGAGAGTGGTGGGGAAGGGGAGGAGGGGGTGGTCCTCATTAACTAATACTTTACCTTGTAAACATACATGTAATATTTCCCTATTTTTTATTTTTTAGAAACTCTCCCTTTATAGAATTTCAGAATTTTCTTATACATGTGCAGTATATCTTATATATCTTCCTATTTGAAATTTTTTATCTCCTTAATTTTGATAATTCCCCTCTTTGTTTAATCATTCTCCTTATTTGGAAAAGGAAATCTCCATATATGGCTTTCCAGATGTACATGTATCATGTTTGCTGGTATAGGCCTTGTTTCTCATGTGGGCTTTGTTTTTTTTTCCATTGTGCATTTTATCTGTGATCAAATAATGTGTTTACATTCTTTTTTTTCTGCATATTTGATGTTCAAAGTTTGCAAAATGTGTACTGTAATGTACTGTCTGTCATATGAGCTGAGATGTGAGAAAACCGGTCTTTGGGGTTTCCGACTAGGTCTGACACAAACCGACCTGTGCAGCTATAGAAGATGGCTAGAAATTTGGAATTTAGGAAGAAGAGTAAATGTACTATCTGTGTTGCGAAAACAAAGGTGCTGATCAGCTGTGCAGTTACTGCACAGCTGATCTGCACCTTTGTTTTCGCATAGGCAAAACTCGGGTTTTCTCATGGCGCGGCTCATATGTTGTTTTATGACATACATACATGTAATACATGTACTATCCGATTGTTGTTTTATGACAAATACTATCCAATGAACAATAATAAAGGATTTTAAAATCTGTTTCGTAGTGTGTGATAATGGTTTTTCGCAGATATTTTACAACTGTTCAAATGTAGAAGAAATATTTTCTTGGCATAATAGAATCTATAGCATCTAGTTTGTCGCAAAATGTGCAGCAAAAATTTTGAAAATCGGTTGACAAATAAAAAAGTTCTGGTCAAAAGCATTTTTAGCTCACCTGAGCCGAAGGCTCACAGGTGAGCTTATAGTATACCCATGCTCCGTCGTCCGTCCGTCCGTCCGTCGTCCGTCGTTCACAATTTCAAAGATCTTCTCCTCTGAAACCGCTTGGCCAATCAAAGCCAAACTTCATGTGGAGCATTCTTAGGAAGGGGGAACGAAAGTTTATATAAATGGTCCAGGTCACATGACCAAGATGGCCGCCATGGCTATAAATAGCAAAAACCTTTAAAAATCTTCTTCTCCAGAACCAGTGGGCCGATTTCCACGAAACTTGGTATGTAGCATCAGGGACTTGGGCCCATCATAGTTTATATAAATCATGACCCTAGGATGACCTTGACCTATTTTACAGCAAGGTCAACTTAGGTCGCCAATGCATTTGAATGGGAAAAAATGGTAAAATGCTATTTAATGGGTAAAACTTACTGGGAATAGGCAAATGGACAGAAGATTAATGTTTATGGAAAATTTTAGCCCCTGGGGGTTGTCTGCCCCTGCCCCGGGGCTATATACATGTATATTTCCATAATAATGAAACATCTTCTCCCCTGAAACCGCTTGGCCAATCAAAGCCAAACTTCATATGGAGCATCCTTGGGAAGAGGGAAAGAAAGTTTATATAAATGGTCAAGGTCACATGACCAAGATGGCCGCCATAGCTATAAATAGAAAAAACCTTTAAAAATCTTCTTTTCCAGAACCAGAAGGCCAATGATTTTGAAACTTGGTTTGAAGCATCAGTGACTGGAGCTCTACAAAGTTTATATAAATCATTACCCTGGGATGACCTTGACCTATTTTACGGCAAGGTCAACATAGGCCGCTCATGCATTTGAATGGGAAAAAGTGTTAAAATGTCATTTGTAGGGAAAAACTTGCAGGAAATGGGCAAATGGACTTAAGATTGATGATTCTGAAAAAATTTGGACCCCAGGGGTCTGTCTGCCCCCACCCCGGGGCAATATACATGTATATTACAGTGATATTCAAAGATCTTCTTTTCAGAAACCGCTTGGCCAATCAAAGCCAAACTTTATGAGGAGCATTGTTTGGAAGTGGGAATGAAAGTATGTATAAATGGTCATGGTCACATGACCAAGATGGCTGCCATGGCTATAAATAGCAAAAACCTTTAAAAATCTTCTTCTCCAGAACCAGAATGCCTATGATTTTGAAACTTGGCATGAAGCATCAGGCAATGGAGCTCTACAAAGTTTATATAAATCATGACCCTTGGATGACCTTGACCTATTTTACAGCAAAGTCAACATAGGTCGCCCATGCATTTGAATGGGGAAAATTGTTAAAATGTCATTTGAAGGGCAAAATTTGCAGTAAATTGGCAAATGGACTGAGGTTTTATATTTTCAAAAAGAAATTGACTCCAGGGGTTGCTCTGACCCTGCCCTGGGGTTATATACATGTACATTACCATTCTAGTCAAACAAGTTTATTGGTATATATCTCGGGGTTTCAGGTGAGCGTTTACAGGACCATTGGTCCTCTGGTTGAATAGTGATTTCCTGTACATGGAAGGGAGGTAAATATTTTCCCGCAAAAATTTTAAATTCTAACTATTTAATCATGATTGCTCAAAATTATTTTAAATTGAAACAAATGACATACCTGAATCAAAATCATCATGATCAGGTAATAATTCTCGAAAAATATGCATTTTCACGATCATCGATTATCTCCCTTGCCAATGCAAAATCCCTATGCAAAATTCATTTTGGCCATAAAAACTTTATTTGTTCACCGATTTTCAAAATTTTTGCAGGTCCTAGTGGACATTTAAAGATTTAGTCTAAACTGAATTAGGAATTGGAAACTGAAGTTTACCTGAGGGATCATCTCAAGTGAAATTAATTCCACTTGTGTCCGGTTACTTTACATGTAGCTGCTACGTATGAAATATAGATACCGGTCATTATGTACCTCCATGGTCGAATGGTTAGTGTGCTCGTTTTCCAAACAGAAGAGTGGGATTTCAATCCTCGGGCGGTGCATTACTTTTTTTTTTTTTTTTTTTTTTTTTGTTTGCGAAACATTTATTATCATATAAGAGCGTTAAATGCGTCTCATATCAATGCATCATCGAACTTACTTTGTTTGTTTGCATTGAGGTTAACGTTTAGCGTCCCAGTCAACAACTTTATGTCATGTGTGGCGGAACCACCATATCCTGGGCATAAAGCAAGGTGGCAGCACATTTGCGCACATTTTTGAAAGAATGTGGTTCATTTGCGCACACAATTTTCCCAGGTTAACGTTTTCATTTGCGCACACAATTTCACCAGGTAAATGTTACATTTGCGCACATTTTCTCCGGTAAATGGTATGTTTGCGCTCGCGGGTCTGTATAGTCAAGCCAAATGGAACATTTTAAAACAAATCTTGGAAAACGAGGATTTTTATATGAAGGTTTTAGATTCAAAAAAGAAAGAGAAAGTAAGACGGTACACTTGTGGTGATGCATAAAGGGAACTTGCAAACCCAGCTAAATGATACAATGATTCTTCGAGGGAGATTAGAGAACATGACCACGTGGAAGAAAAGTCCAGGGCTGCGACTACTGAAACTCTTCACACCCAGGCCGGTGAACAGGGGTAACAGTGATGATACTTTATTTGTCGTACCTTGATTTATTAATATACCAGCAGCTGGCCAAGGAAGAGGCGTAAAAACATGTGCGCAAATGTAACAGTACAACTGTGCGCAAATGATATATATTTCTGTGCGCAAATGAAAACTGTGCGCAAACGAAATTTTTGAAAAATGTGCGCAAATGTAATAGCACCTAAAGCAATACTATGGGAAGTTAATATGTCTTACAAGGCCACAGCCTGGAGTGTGAATCGAACCCAGGACCTTTCTTTTCGGAGTCCGATGTTCTACCACCTACCCACTGTCCGGTCTAGGCCGGGTCCGCTAATACATGTACGTTTATATGTCGGCCAGTGATACCTATACTTAAGGAAACCTCCAACACATAACAGAAAATATTTCCCTAAAAACTTAATTACTTTCTGAACATTTAATTCAGCCTTTAAGCATTTTAGTCTGTTCAGTTGAATTGACGTCCCAATCAATGGTCATGTCTGGAGGTTGCCTCAAATTTTGTGAGACTTCTACCAAACACCAGAATTTCATGACATCCAAAATGTGCTTTAAAACATAACCACATAAGTTAACCAAAACAGCTTCTATGTGTGATCAAAATATTGCGTTTTATGCAAAACAGAGTTTCTTTAACTTGAAAGGGTCAAAAATCACGAAAAACGGAGTTTGCGTTATGTTCGGAAGTTGTCATTTCATTTATCATGCAAAATACATTTTTAAAGAAATTGAGCCATTTGTGTGGGTTGGCTCCTTTGAAATCGTGATGTCCATCAATTAGAAGTCACGTCTGTAATGTACACTTTGTTTGAAGGGCAAGCTTTTATATATTGCGTATTGCTCATGTTTCGTATTCAAAAAAAGCGTGCATTTGACTAATTGACCAAACTGGAGTCATACTATCATACAAAATTTAAGCACCATTCACTTCACATGCGAGTTACTGTAGTGCTATGTAACCACAATTACCCTTGTACATTTGTTAGTCCTAGGTTTTTGTCACAAGTTTACTGGTCAATGAATATTTTGATTGACAGTTGGCGTTTTGTCAATTCTAAGAAATCTTTTATAAGTTTCTCTTTGTTAGACTATCACTGCAAGATCGTGAAAGACGCATTACGCCATGTGCGTATACTGTGTGTGAGAAGGGGGCGTTCGTAAGAGATTTTGCGATTTTCATTCTATTTCTGATGAAAATGAGTTTTATTTTCAACTAATATTTTAATATATAATTACTGATCTAAGAATGTAATAAAATGGAGTACATTGATAGTTGTCTTCTTACTTTATTATGTTTGGAAGGTTTGCTAGCCAGCAAGTCTGCACTGGTCAGTGTTTTGAAAACAAAACATGAGAAAGCTACATGCACTCACTTGACATCACAAGAATATGACTTGGTCGAATTCAATACATTTTATACATGTAGCCGACGTGGAATGGACCAAACTTACAGGGATGAAAAAATGATGCAAGCGGTCATATGAAATCTGACTCGATCGCATTGTAACTGAATCCAAGGTCGATTCCAAAACGTGTGTAGGGCATGTATCAAGACTTCTTATCAATTTCCTAGATTATGTTGAATGAAAATTTTGACAAGCGCGTCTTTTAAGTTGGTCCCCCTTTGAGAAAAGTGCATGGGTCAGTTTAGCCACGGAGTCCGTACGATTCATGACCGTATGTCCCGGATTTATTGTGTGATTAGACCCGGTCGGTTGTCCAAGGCTATACCCCGGTTACTGTCAACCATGCCATGGTTATGCGCAAGAGTGCTCTGTGTTATTCGGTACCAGTGTTGCTAACACCATCGGGGGGAACCGTGGTCATACAGGGATTCATCGGTAAAAACATGACCAACATATGTTAGACAAAAACGGTTCGCCCCGGTCGTTCAATGTCGACTTCTAATGGCCAAACGTCATCCCATTATAACATACATATTAAAACGTACATATTATAACTTAAAATCTTGTCATCATATGCTAGCATGAGATGACCCCTCTATAAATCTTCAATTTCAGATTCCGCTCTCCGCTTAGATTAATCCTTTAAATGTCCATTAGGACAAACTAAGATCAAGATTTTGACATTAAAATAATTTTTCTGTCGTCCCCCATACAAAAATTTTTTGCGAAAAACCATTATCAGAGGCAAGTTTTTAGACAGTAATATTAACAAATGTACAGAGTATTGTGTCGATCTAGTTTGTTCCTTTAAGTCATTTTCATATGTAGTCATTTCAGTGAAATGTACTTCTGACAAATTGCAATACATGTATTTGAAATAGCATTGAATGTATTATCAATGTAAAGACATATGAGCTGTGATGCGAGAAAACCAGTCTTCAGGGTTTCCAACCATGAGTGACACAAACCGGGCTGTGCAGCTACAGAAGATGGCTAGAAGCTTCAAATTTCGGATGTAGGAAGAAGAGAAATTGTAATATCTGTGTAGCGAAAACAAAGGCACTGATCAGCTTCGCAGAACTGCGAAGCTGATCAGCGCCTTTGTTTTCGCATCTCATATCATTTTGTTTTTATTTTTGTTTAGTTTTTCAGTTGTAGTAATTTGAAAGAAATGCACTTCGAACTGCAATACATTTATGTGCAAATGTAAAGACATATAATAAAGTCTTTCTATAATATATGTGCCATATGACAATCATTAATCATTCAATAGCTGCACGCATTACGAAAAACATGCCCATTCAATATACAGAGATTTTTTCAGCTGTAAAAATTGAAAAATTCATGTGAAAATGTTGATAATTTAAATTTGTTTGCTCAAAACATTGATTGTTGGTATTCGTTAGAACTGCCTCAGTGAGGCGGTTCTATCGAGTACCCACAATCTATGGTTTGGATCACAAATGAGAAAAAAAAATAGGTATACCCCTGTAAACCCCAGTTTTACTATATAAAAGTGGGGTATGAGGGGGTATACAGTTCATGGGCATGTTTTCCTGATGCTTGGTATTTTTGTATGAAGCTGAAATGTGTTTTATTAGAATATGGAACAATATCTTAAAGGTATTGAAAAGAGCCTTTAATAGCATGAGAAAGCCAACAATCCGAGTTTCCGACCAGGTTAGACACAAATGAAAATGTATATTCAGAGAAGCAGGCTAGAAGTTTGAAATTTCGGGGTTAAGAAGAAGAGGATTGTACTATTTGAGTAACAAAAACAAAGGTGCTGATCAGCTGTGCAGTTACTGCACAGCTGATCAGCACCTTTGTTTTCACCTATGCAGAGTTTTTCAGGTTGCTGATGTGGGGGCTCATATGTGATCAGCTTTCATATGGGTTTTACAGGTTTTTAGTATATAGTGGGTGAGTTTTTATTTATTTTTGTATATTCGTTGGTCATGTTTGAATGTTAACTGATTCATCATTGATACTCTGTAGGAAGAAATTCTGTTTATTATTGACCAGGCTAGACATTGAATGGTCCAGCATAGACATATGAGCTGTTGCACGAGAAAACTGGTTTTCGGGGTTTCCGACCAGGTCTGATACAAATGGGTCTGCACACCCACAGAAAATTGCTAGAAGCTTGTATTTTTGGATTTAAGAAAAAGAGGGATTGTACTATCTGTGTAGTGAAAGCAAAGGCACTGATCAGACATGCAGTTACTGCATGTCTGATCTGCACCTATGTTTTCGCATAGGCAAAAATCCGGTTTTCTCATGATGCGGCTCATATAGTGTAGTCAGACGACAGCATAGACATATGAGCCGCATCGTGAGAAAACCGGATTTTTGCCTAGGCGAAAACAAAGGCGCAGATCAGCTTCGCGGTAACCGCGAAGCTGATCAGTGCCTTTGTTTTCGCTACTCGGATAGTACAATTCCTCGTCTACTTAAATCCGAAATTTCAAGCTTCTAGCTTTTTTCTGAGCGTGTACAGGCCGGTTTGTGTCGGACCTGGTCGGAAACCCCGAAGACCGGTTTTCTCGCGTCGCGGCTCATATGAGGTATCCAGAGGATTAGCAATTACGTTACCTTTGCTTTTGTAGTTGCATCCACACAGTGCTTTTTGAAATCAGGATTTTACTGTTAGAACTGTTAGTTGTATCAAAGTACTTCATAGATAATGACTGCATTTATTTCGATAATATATAGGCAATTTACACCGAATTTCTCATTGAACAATGGATACATACATGTAAAACTAAAAACATATACTCAATGCATATAGTCATTTTCATTAATGCATTTAGTTAAGAGATTGTAATTTTCATTAAAAGGAGAATAATATGCACATACTATGGTAACTAAGAACTCCGATCTACTTTATGCCGTCTGAAAATGCTGTTTTCATTTTCATCACACTTCAACCTCATGGTAAGGCGTCTCACTATAATGCGGCTTTCAATATTACACCGGCCCCCGCCCATTGGGGCCTGGAGAAATAGATGGGCTGCTTGTGCCTCCAGGCAAAGCTTGTTTCACTGTTGACTGACTACCTGATTACTGGTTAACTGCTCAGGTCTGAGCTTGCCCAGGAAAAGTGGTTTCAAGTCAAATCATCTGCACCAATAAGCCTTTATGGCTTGGTTGGATGGTTGTTTTATTTCAAGCACTTGTTGGATGTCATGACATCCTCATTTTGGGTAAAAGTCCCATAAAGTGGAGGCAGCGTCCCGACATGACCTTGGCTGTTGACTGGGACGTAAAGCATCAACTCAAACAAACAAACTCAATATTACACGGCCATGTCATGGCTCCTACTTTGCTATTTACATGTGTGTATAATAAGTATCCTCATTAAAACACGATTCCACTGCTTCTATGGACCCCAACAGTTGCATTATAATGAGGTTGAAATTTGAGCCGCGAAGCTGATCAGCGTCTTTGTTTTTGCTACTCGGATAGTACAATTCCTCCTCTATTTAACTCCAAAATTTCAAGCTTCTAGCCTGCTTCTGTGATTGTACAGCCTGATTTGTGTCGGACGTGGTCAAAAACCACATTGTTGGTTTTCCCACGAGATGGCTCATTTATGTGCGAATGTCAGTCATTGTAAATGACCCTATCCAGACAGCTATTCCTTTTATTGTGTGATAGATCTTCCAGCGTAAAATGCAAATTTATTTCCGTGTTCTATTGTTATTGTTTTATAAATCTTTACAGTTTACAATTCTGCTGATTAAATGTGATTCATGTCATTCTATTATACTATTATGAAATTGATACGTCAACGTATCAATTTAAACATTGTAGACAGCGCTTCAGACTTCATAATCCATCTCTTTACTATTGGGATTGACACAGGTTTGTGTGGCGGCCCTAAAAAGTCTCCCTGTACAATAGCCATAGTGCAGATAATGTTTTTCTTTTGGTCCTTTGAGATCAGCGAAGGTATTCTGAGAAATCAGAAATTTATCGGTTTAGATTCATTTTCTAACCAATATTTAATGTATTTGGACCCCTTTGGATAATACTAGTCTTAGTGTTGACTACCCTCTAGAAAGTTGAAAATTAACAGTAATTCTCTTTGGCTCCATATTGCCAAATCTAAAGGGTCACTGATAAGGCTTGAGCAGCCGAAACCGCGGTATGACCCACCCCTATCTCATCAATATGTTCACTGCTCTTAAAGGATCTAAGTTTTAATTTTTATTTAAACAGACAAAGTTGTCAAGCTGTTTTTGCATAAGATAAATCAGATTATATGCAAAAGAAGGCTTTTTAATGCCATGTCTAGCCAAGAAATGCAAAGCATTGCTCAAGTCCATCAGGAAAATATGTTTGTGAAATAAATACCCCCTTATACCCCACTTTTATATAGCAAAACTGGGGTATGCAGGGGTATACCTAGTTTTCTTATTTTTGATCCGTAACACAGATTTTAGGTACTCATTAGAAACGCCTTGCTGAGGCGGTTCTAACTTGAACCCACAATCGATGTTTTGAGTAAAAATACCGTGAGAAAATATCATTTTTTTTATGACTGAAAATTTCATTTTTTACAACTTTAAAAATCTCAGTATATTGCATGGGTATTTTTCATGATGTCAAGAAGAATAACAAGTGTATTAAAGTTCTGACCTATTTTTCATGATGTCAAGAAGAATAACAAGTGTATTAAAGTTCTGACCTATCTGTGAAGATTTGATAAACTCTATTTCTCAAGAATGCAATTTGTAATATTATTTCTCACATATCCATCGATACTCTTGTAATTTTTTCTCAGAAATGCATTTTTTTTTACAACATATCATATCTATCCTTAAAGATACTCTATTGTTATCTCAAATATGCAATTTATTGTTAAATGATACCTCTTTTACATCATACTCAGTGTTACTTTTATTGTACTAATCATTATAAAAAGTCCCATTCTTTTATGAAATAAACAGACAGTATTTTCAATTGTTGTTCCGACTTGTCTTTACACTCCTCTCGATTTAAAACACTCGTGTTCCAGATGTCTCAGGTGAGCGTTTACAGGCCATTGGTCCTCTGGCTAATTGTTGTTCTGACTTGTATTTACACCCTTCTAGATTTAAAACACTCGTGTTCCTGAATTTTTGAATTTGAAATGATGCTTTATGTCCCAGTCAATAGCAATGGTCATGTCTGGAAGTTTCCTCCATTTTATGGGACTTTTACCCAACATTAGGATGTCATGACATTCAAAATGTGCTTCATAAATATAACCACCCAACTAAGCCGATAAGGCTTATATGTATGGATGGTTTGACTAAACCTTTTTTTCCTGGGCAGGCTCAGACATGAGCGGTTAAACAAGTAATCAGATGGTCGGCCAGTAGATTAGAAGCTTTGCCTGGAGGCACAAGCAGCCCATCTATTTCTCCTAGGCCCCAATGGGCAGGGGCCCATATTTCCACCCGACCTCTCATGTTCTTGAGAATATTGATTTAATTGACTGTTGCCATACAGCCAGTTATCCTAATTGCCAGCCTGCCTGAGCAATTCCTCTAGAAAAATAACATAGACCAGAGGTTATAAAACCTTTTTCATGCTCAGCTCAGCTGAGACTATTTATCTTGCTCATAAATGTTGAAATGCCAACAGGTGTTGGCATTTGAACATTTATTAGCAGGATAAATGTTTGTTTCTTTGTTTGAATTTATGCTTTACGTCCCAGTCAACAGCTAAGGTCATGTCGGGATGTTGCCTTTTACCCAAAATGAGGATGTCGGGACATTCAACAAATACTTGAAATATGACCATGCAACTAAGCCACGAAAGGCTTATACGTATGAATGGTTTCACTAAATAACAGTCTTTGGTGATATAAACCATAAAATTCATTTGGGCTATTTTGTCATTTATGAGCAGTTTCAATTTTATGCTCAGCCAAGTTGAGCATGAAAAAAGTTTTATAACCTCGGTACCAGTACTTAGTGCACGTTCACAACTCAACAATAGAACATTATGAAAACTTGTCCATGCAATATATAGAGATTTTTTCAGATGCAAAATTTGAAAATTGCATCAGAAAAATGTTGATATTTTTAATAATTTTGCTCAAAACATTGATTGTGGGTACACGTTAGAACCGCCTCGGCGAGGCGGTTCTGTTAGAACCGCCTCGGCGAGGCGGTTCTAACGAGTACCCACAATCTATGTTTTGGAGCAAAAATAAGAAACATAGGTATACCCCTGCAAACCCCAATTTTTCTATATAAAAGTGGGGTTTAAGGGGGTATTTATGAAACGAATGTAATAAACAAAGAATAAAATGTTTAACTTTTATATTTGTTATCAATTATTTCACATAACATGAATGCAAACAATATATATGTATAATTGGCCCACAAGGTCACAATAGCTTGCCCCGCCTGTTCGCCCACAGTGTCTGTGTAGTCGAGAAGCAAAAAACTGCAAAACCCAATCTATTTTCACAAGTAGCCGAAAATGTTACTGTACGGAATCAATGCGTTCAAGATAAATTTCAACCATACTGAAGATAGAGACATTTGCCAGTCTGTTTCATTCAATTACTCTGATATTATGCTTTATGACTATGAATATTTTGATTCATTCTGTGAAAATGACTTCGGTTTATCTTTATAATATTATCTCCTGAGCGCAAGAATTCCGCTGACTGTAGAGCAGAAAAAATTGACTGCTTCAAAATATGCAGACCAGCAAGTCCTAGTATCCTACAGGGCCTAAAAGTTGTAGCACTACAGCTACTTTCTCCGGCCTGTGGCCAAAAATATCGCGGCAATGACGCCCCATTACATAGCTGAAATAACATCCAAATTGCAGCGGCTAATATATAGTACACATATGTATGGCAATTTGCCCTTAATCAATTTCATAGCTTTTGGCCAATGAATTTGGTCTGCTTTGTTAATAACTTTCATCAAATTCAGTCTTGGTATACATGATCAGTAATCACTGCTGATGTTCCCTAATGAATTGTCTAATATAGGACTTGCAAATGATTCGTTTAGCATAAACAGAAGGCAACATGTCTGATAAAAGTAACTAATGCAAAATAAAATGGTTATGAAAAAAGAATGATACAGGTCCTGAAAGCAGAGATTCGATAATTAGCATGGTATCCCTAGGCGCATCAGTTTAGACAGCAACAAAGGAAACTGCCATCCAAACACAGAGGCTACGTTACTCTCCAAACTGCAAAATTTCTGAGTCTCCCCATCGAAAACAACACAGCCAAAACTCTGTAGCGATAAGAAACCTCAGAAAAATAGCAGCTTAGAATATAGACACTAGTCTAGTGCGCTCTATTACCCAGTGATACCGTAAAGAAAAGGATGTGCCGGTTGTGGACAACCAGAGGGCGGGAAAAGACCCGGTCAAGCGGATGAAGAATTTGTCCTATCCGAAAGCAGGACCAGATCGATTCCCACCCCCAAGACATCCACACTACACCGTATAGCAGCTGCAATAATGCTGCTCGACCACCAGAAAAATGCAGCTCACAAACAGGGCCAGCAATTGTGTCAGAAGCTACGCGACACACAAGATGACTTGCCATTGAACCAACACACACAATAAATGTTCCTCCATAAGTATAAATGTTCCTCCATACGTCATGATCACATATATTTATCCCTATGTCCGAATCCCTGAATAGAAACGTCTGGTACATTGAACCAACACACACGATAAATGTTCCTCTATAGGTATAAGTGTTCCTCCATACGTCATGATCACATATATTTATCCTATGTCCGAATCCCTGAATAGAAACGTCTAGTACATACCCGATGACATATATGCCAGAGTAAGTCATTGGTAATGATAACGCAACCACCATTTTACAGTGGAAGGCTCAGTCCCGTGGTAGAAAAACTGTCCATATATCCCCGGACGGCCCATTCAGCAATAAATCGTATATGGCAAGTGAACATCAAGATGGCATTAATTGTCTGAAACGAGTGAACAAAGTTTGGCAGTATCATAGTATAGAAAAAAGGGGGTAGTGGAGGGTGGGTTGATTTCAAATTGCCGCTGACAATATCCGCAAGACCGGAACAACAACGGACTTGCGCAAGCGCACTGATTAAAAGGCTGCACTTGTTTGGTAGTATATATGGCTGTCCGATCTAAATTCTGAAAAACGAACAGAATGACTAAAAACCGGAATCACATTAAATACCAACCCAACCTCACACTACATTCGTTCAAAATTAAAGTCAAGCATATTGTACAACAATAGCTTTTATTAATTTATGAAACGAATGTAATAAACAAAGAATAAAATGTTTAACTTTTATATTTGTTATCAATTATTTCACATAACATGAATGCAAACAATATATATGTATAATTGGCCCACAAGGTCACAATAGCTTGCCCCGCCTGTTCGCCCACAGTGTCTGTGTAGTCGAGAAGCAAAAAACTGCAAAACCCAATCTATTTTCACAAGTAGCCGAAAATGTTACTGTACGGAATCAATGCGTTCAAGATAAATTTCAACCATACTGAAGATAGAGACATTTGCCAGTCTGTTTCATTCAATTACTCTGATATTATGCTTTATGACTATGAATATTTTGATTCATTCTGTGAAAATGACTTCGGTTTATCTTTATAATATTATCTCCTGAGCGCAAGAATTCCGCCACGAAGAATATTGAGAACATAGTGAAAAATATTCGACCCGCCAATTCGCAGCGGTCACAAAATGTAAAAGAAAATTTTGGCAATCAGAAATTGAAAATGGCAAGGAACAAGAATTAGCATAAAAAATTATGACTCAAAGACTTTGACAGCAGTGTGAATGAATGCCTCAATGCCACCCTGAAGAGAGTTGCAAAATAGAGCATTCCCAACAGGAGACATGTGGCACCCATCAGTGGCAAACAGGCCAGGGCAATCGACAGTGACATCATGTTTCAAAACTCTGCCGTTAGGGTGCACTGAAACTAGTTGCCGCCCTAACTGATTAAAACGAAGTCGTTTGCGATCCCAGCACTTCCAAGGAGAAGTGGGCGGCGCATACTTCCACTTCAACCGGGGAAGAATCTCACTCCAGACAATTAACGTTTGTGGAAATAATCTAAACAGGTGATTAAAATCACGTTGCATAATTCTTTTCATTTTTTGCATTTTGGTAAACACTACATCATTACCACCTAAGTGGATGAGGATTATTTTTGGTGTAGCATGTAAACCAATCCATTGAATTTTGGACCGCAGGTCTTGCCATGTCATTGACCCTTTCCCGAGCCACCGGATACACCAACGTTGAGGATCCAAATACAAATTGTGCCGGTGAGCAGAGGCAGCCCACTCATCGGCTCGTGAAACGAGGGAATCCCCCACAATCCATATGTCTGAAAATTGAAAAGAAACTGTTAACAATAATGAATGCTCATAAAGAAACAAACACTATGAAAAACATGGTCGAATGAAACAGGAAAGCATTAGATTTCCAGCGACCAAGTTTCAGGATCTGAACAGAAGGAGGATTGCAATCCACTGATTGAAGGCAGTAAACCGTTGAAATAATAAACTACGATCTTTGCCCCTGAAGAAACAAAAAACCACGAAATCATGGTCGAATGTAACTGGAAAACGCACTGGACTTCCAGCGACCAAGTTTCATGATCTGATCAGAAGGAACTCCGCTGATGGCCAAGGAGGTTGCTCGACCGATCCTAAACGAATGGCTCCTGTAAACCTTTGATGATAACCCAATGTGAGAAATGGCTTTAGACAATATAGCACCAAATTGGTAACGAGTTAATGGTAGCATATTGGCATGACAAAACAAGTTTCCAGAAATCGATCCCCGCAGAGACAAGTATCTCTGCATTGCGAAAACAGGACAAATTGACATGTTCGAATCAGACGGTATGTTGATAAAAACTGGTCTCCCATATTGATTGGTTTTTGACATGCGAAGACGTACTATCATTTTGTTGGACGTGATGCTAATATCTTCAAACATTAAAGGATATCCAGACTGTCGCTGATCTGTAAAAACCAATTCACCGACTCGAAATAAGCCAAAAAAGGCAAGGGAATATACGGAATGAAAAAGAGCTAATTCATACCGATTGTAGCAAATAAAAGGTAAGGATTGTACAATTCTTATCAAAATATCTTCTGTAATAGGGGCTCGAAGATCTTTTTTGGATTGCAAGCGCCTGAAACCTTCCAAAATCTTCCTGATAACGAAGGATTCAATAGGGTCATCAATGTTACGCAACTTGTGCACGAAACTAATGGCAGACATGTACGTTGTGACAGATGCAGGAGAATAACCCTTCTGGTAACAAAAGGACACAAAAAATGCTAAATCAGAAACTGGCACTGGCCATATTTCGACTAAAGAATATTGGGATCGAAATGCAGAAAAACACTTCAGTGCATTGCTGTAGACTGCTTTAGTATTCTCCGATAGACTAGCACCAAGTAATAATTCACACCCTAATCGAAGACTTTCCAGAGATGGTCCGGCACTGCTGCTGGCTGCGGCTCTGCCTCTGGTGCCAGCTGGCGAAATTTCTGTAAACAAGATCGAGAGAGACAGTCACTTAACACGTTAAGAGTCCCTAAAATATGTTTCCCCTTAATCACCATGTTGTGTCTTAAACACTCCATTGTTATCATTCTAACCAAGATCATAACACTGTCAGACTTAGAGGTCATTGAGTTCAAAATATAAACCACACTCTGATTGTCAGAATGGAAGAGCAACTTCTTGTTCTTTAACATGCGACCCCATACAACTAAACAAACCAAAATCGGAAACAGTTCGAGAACCGTAATGTCCTTCGTAATCTCTTTATCATGCCAGGATTGTGGCCAGATCCCATAAGTCCACTTGTGTCCAAAAACTGCACCAAAACCCAAACCTGTTCCAGCTGCACTATCTGTAAACAGTTCTACATCCTGGTTAGTAACCCAAAATCTGTCATGAAAAACTGAAATACCATTATAATTCTGGAAAAAAGTGAGCCACATCTCCAGGTCCTGTCGCATGGAAGAAGTGACAGTAAGGTGGTGGTGTGGCTTAGTAACACCCTTAGTTGAGTTGATTAGTCGCCGAAGAAATGGGCGCCCTGGAACAATCACCCTTGTAGCAAAGTTCAGACTTCCAATGAGCTGCTGCATATGTCGTAATTTAACAGATTTTTTATCTTTGACAAGGCAGATTTTAGAGATCAACTCATCTATCTTTTGCTTAGGCATGCGCACTACCATGTCATCAGAATCAATCTCCAAACCAAGATAGATAATCCGAGTTGTAGGCCAAACAGTCTTCTCTGAAGCAATAGGAAAACCCATTTGATCACAACAAAAAATGAAATTCTTCATTATAATCAAGCAATTGTTAGTCCCAGCCTCACCAGCAAATAGGAAATCATCAACATAGTGTTTAAGATCTCCGAACTGCGATTGTTGCTTTGCTACAGACTCCAAAAAGGTTGAGACCTTTTCCCATGAAGCACAAGATATGCTGCACCCAAATGGCATGACCTTGTCAAAGTAAAAAGAGCCATCAAACATAAAACCTAGCTGATCAAATTCAGCGGGTGACACAGGAAGTAATCTATAGGCCATTTTGATATCAAGTTTCCCAAGTAAACATGCATGACCCATATCTTGAACCATATGAATAGCCTCATCAAAATGTGTGTATTTGACAGAACATAATTCAGGATCAATGAAGTCATTCAGCGAGTCCCCATCAGGAAAAGAAAGATGGTGTATAAGGCGAAATTCGCCAGGCGTCTTTTTTGCAACTAAACCAATAGGTGAAACCCTTAAAGTAGAAATAGGTCGCTGTTCAAAGGGCCCAGCAACTCTACCGCTGTCAACTTCAGATTTAATTTTCTGCCGCACTATCTCCGGGTGAACATCAACAGACTTCAGATTGTTTGCATCGCGAGGTAATCGCGAGCCAGTGTAGTGCAATGGAAATCCAAACTGAAAACCAAGAGCAATTTCATCAGCTGATTTAGTGTCGGAATAAAAACTTAGATAATGTTTCAGTTTTTCTAACTTCACTGGGGTCTTAGCCAAAGTAAAACGGTTATCTCCATCGCTGGTATCCGCGACCACGAGAGCGGAAGCCCCTAATGGAGGCCCGGTAAGGGCCTCCGTATCCGTATCGAAAGCCGCGAAAGCCACGCGCTGCTGCTGGAACATTTTTACCAGCTTGACACCTTATCATGCCATGGAATGAGCTGCCACACAAATCGCAAGAATGTTGATAGCGACAGCGGTAAAAATTGCAGAACCCTTGATTATTAAAATCTCTGCAAGAACCGAATTGAGATACATCGGATGTTGATGTAGTGGAAGAAACTGACATGGTCCTGAGCCATAGATCAGAATGAATTTGGCCCCAATTTGCAACCCTCTTCTCTTGTCGCGCCCGAAACTGTTCATCATAATGACGCCAGGAATAATTTGGAAATTTAGCTGCAGCATCACGGATAACCGAAATGTATTTCAGCAGCTCCTGGGTTTTATCAGGGTAGCGAGAAAGATAGATGCTCATAAAAATCAAAAACGCCTCAGTCCACTGTTCAATGGAATTGACCTTCTCCTTTGTTTGTTTAGGCCGTGCCTCAACTTTTCCATCAGAAACATGCAAAACACCCCCAGAACAAATTTCAGCTAATTCAGCATTTCCCTTCAAAAGGAGCACAATGTTGATGTACTTGTTATCCCAAATTTTTTGTTTCAACTGCTGAGGCACATGAACAGATAAATCATCATCTGCACATTTGACCAAATCGACAGGTTCTTCCACAACATCAAAAGAAAATGAAGGCAGGGTATTGGCGCGAGATTGTGGTAAGGAAGGAAGTGCACCGGAGGGAGATTGTTGTGTGTTAGCGGGGATTGGATCATTCAAAATCGCATTAATATTGAACATCTCTTCCACTAAGGGTAGCCGTGGAGTGGTACCTTGGCCTCGTGGAGGCCCATCGTCAAACAATGTGACTCGCTCATCTGAAGCCCTGGTGCGTTTGGGAACACGATCCGGTGCCGCGGCACGTCGCTTGCGACCCCTGCCCGACATTGCACAAATCTATATGGAGTAGCAGATGTAATTCGGCGGATGGAAAACGATAGAAATATTGTTGATTTCAAATTGCCGCTGACAATATCCGCAAGACCGGAACAACAACGGACTTGCGCAAGCGCACTGATTAAAAGGCTGCACTTGTTTGGTAGTATATATGGCTGTCCGATCTAAATTCTGAAAAACGAACAGAATGACTAAAAACCGGAATCACATTAAATACCAACCCAACCTCACACTACATTCGTTCAAAATTAAAGTCAAGCATATTGTACAACAATAGCTTTTATTATTGCAGGGACATGTTATCCTGATGAGACATTAGGGCTGATAGCTTGCCCCTTTGCGTAACAAGCAGCCTCGATCAGAAAGAGCCACAAATACCAAGACTATTCCTACTTGGGAAGAAATAAACCTACTTTAGAAAATAAAGCATCTGAAAAAATCCTATTTCTTTACACACTCCTAAATTTCCCATAGTTGTAAATCTTGAATTTTAAATGTTAAACACATCATCTGATAAACATATTTAGTGTTCCACAAAGCTTAATTACAATCATCAGGAAAACATGTTAGTGTAATGTACACCCCCGTATACCCCACTTTTATATAGCAAAACTGGGGTATGCAGGGGTATACCTACTTTTCTTATTTTTGCTCCAAAACATAGATTGTGGTTACTGGTTAGAACCACCTCGACAAGGCAGTTATGATGTGTACCCACAATCTATGTTTTGAGCCAAAATAAGAAAAATATCAAAAGTTTTCTAATGAAAGTTTTCAATTTTTACAACATAAAATAAAGCTGTATATTACATGGGCATGTTTTCGTAATGTTAGCACATTAATATGGAATGGCAAAAAACACAAACCAAGGTATTTCTCTACATAAATAATTTACTACAACAACTTTGAATGGAATTCATCTTCTTTAACAATCTGACAAATGCATCTGTGAAAGTTCATAAAACAATAATAACAACACTTGTAAAAACAATGTGCTTGTTTTAGATAAAAGTGAAGGTATGCCACTATGATCTTTCAGAATTTACATTATTTACAGAACATGTAAAAATCTACCCTTTAAAAACAAATATTTTCTGTTATGGTATTGATATGCAAACAACATAAGGAAAACATATCCATGTAATGCATACCCCCTTGAACCCATATTTTATATAGTAAAACTGGGGTATGGGAGTATACCTATATTTCTATTTTTGATCCAAATCAAAGTGTGGGTTTTCGTTAGGAACGCCTCAGTGAGGTGGTTCTAACGTACCCACAATCTATGTTTTGAGCAAAAATAAGAAAAATATCAAAGATTTTCTACTGAAAATTTTCATTTTTTACAACTTAAGAAAAATCTGTATATTACATGGGCCTGTTTTTGTAATGAGAAAGGTCACTCCTCTGGCTTTAAAATCTGTGATTTCCATGTTTAATGCTTTCATTACGATAGAAAACATCAGGAAAACATGTCTGTGAAATGTATACCCCCGTAAACCCCACTTTTATATAGAAAAACTGGGGTTTGCAGGGGTATACCTAATTTTCTTATTGTTGCCCCAAAACATTCATTGTGGGTACTCACATTGTACCCACATTGTATGTTTACAGCAACAAAATTTTTTCCGATGAAATTTTCAATTTTTACAGCTGAAAAAATCTCTGTATATTGCATGGGCATGTTTTCGAAATGTTACTACTAAACTATCGAATAATCTTGATAGTTTGAGCCTATAGGAACATAACATGATGCTATCCATTCTATAACAGTGATGCCATGTAATGAAATGACTAATAAATAGTAAAAGCTGTCAGAAACTAATCAATCTCGCTGTCAGAAGGTTTAGAATCAAAATCAATCTCTCTGTCAGAAGCTTTAGAATCAATCTACATGAGTGATCTCGGTGTTAGTCTGTCCACTTCCCATAATGGCACATTGAAATATAAACAGCAGTTTTCTTTAAACATTAGTATATGGTTATAATTATCACAAAGTCGTTTTGTTATGGTGGTAACAACTGAAGTACAAAATACAGTAATAAAAATACTATTCTAACACACCGCGCCTATATAGCCAATGGTAAAAAACGTGTTATATTGTGCAACAATTTCACTGGGCGAATAAGCGTGACGTTACTTTGCGGCACTTGTGACGTCAGCTATCCCACAAAGCAGCGTTAGTCTGTGAAACGTCGTTTTAGCGCACAACAAACGTAATAAGTGTGTGTAAATACCAGCATTACAGTCAAATATTTGGCGGGATATCTGCAATGCAATGGCGGAAAGCTGAACGATATCGACGGTTTCATCAACATTTATTCCGTTTATTGTGTGTTAGAATCGAAATAGATCAGCTCAAGTGCGTGAATTGTTGAGTAATAATTCACTGTTTGTCGGTCAGTTGTAAGAAGATAAATCACTCGCGCTACGCGCTCGTGATTTGATCTTCATTACAACTGACCTCCAAACAGTGAATTATTACTCAACAATTCACTGCTTGAGCTGATCTATTTCTTAAACATGGTGAAAAACAAGCTTTCATCAGAATATGCACAAAAACTACATGCACTGTAGCCCAGTGGTAACAAGTTGGACCCCCCCCACCCCCTAAAGGGTTTGCATGTTTGAATACCACTGGTGCCAAGCTGAGTATGTGAACAAGATAGTCCCAGCATGACTGAAAAATTGTTGAATGAGATATTGAACCACAAATCAAATAAACAAAATCTACACACACGCACACATTAACTAAATATAGAACCACACATAATAAAAACAAAGTCTCTAGGGCTTACCAAAATGAATTAAGAAAATAAAATTTCTTCCTAACTTAAAATTTTCTAATGTAATCATAACAACGGCAGATCTAACATTAAGAGGATAAAACATTCTTTTCCGTGCATTAACGTTTGCCAAGCCCAAGGGCAATAATGTGTTGCAGCCCGAACCGCGTAGCGGTGAGGGCTGCAACACATTATTGCCCGAGGGCTTGGAAAACGTTAATGCACTTGGAAAAGAATGTTATATCGTCATTGTTATATACCTTTCCTCCAGCATATGTACATTTTATTTATTTTTTTATTTATTTATTTAATGTGAATGCTAAGTCTTGAAATCGCGCATAATGAAAATCCACAGCCGTTGATTGGTCAGTGATTTGCTGCAAAGTGACACGTTAAATTAAGATGAAATATACGTCTGAAATGTGATCCCACCTGCCATGTTAAATTTAGATGAAATGAACACATGCCAGTGTCCATATAACATGTAAACAGGTGTATGTCATAGGCTCAGGGCAATAACACCATTATTGCCCTAGGGCAATAACACCATTATTGCCCTGCTACGGTGTCATATCAGGGCATTAACACCATTATTGCCCTGCTATGACGTCATCTCAGGGCATTAATGGTATTAATGCCCTACGACGCCTAAAACAGCAGAAAGTGCTGTCCGTTACAACACGGCAAGTTTCTATTGTAGAGATACATTAGGTATATAACAATAACTCCTTATTTACAGTAAGTACACCTGGACCTCTTTATAACACAGTTCGTTACAGCACAATTTTGGATATAACATGGATCACTGTTGGGCCAAAAATGGTCATTTTAGACTAATTTTGCTATATCTCTATACATTTTACTCTCATTATAACATGGATTGGATGGCTAACACGGAAATTGGCTTGGACCCAAACAATAGTGTTATAAAGAGGTTGAGGTATATAACAATAAAAATTTACATATATGTATGTAACAGAACACAATCTTGTGTACCCGAGCAGAGTCCGAGAGTACCGAAGTCAAAGTGTCAACCGTAGAAAAAGTGTGAAGTTAATGAGTGTAGCTAAATGCTTGAAACTTAGGAATGTAGATCAAAATAGAGTTCCTCTTGAAAATAAGCAATATTATATGTGAGCCAACACAAAAAATCTTTTTGGGTGTCCCTTTCCCTCAACAGTGTCAAAAGATAGTTGGTGTAAAGTAGACACTTCAGAAAAATGAACATATAGTACTTCCATCACAATAACATTGAAGTGTTTGCGAAAACGAAATAACCTGGATTTCTTATGTATGTTCTTTCAATTAATGTTCATTTTCTGCATTGACTGCACATATCTATCAGTCAATAGAATAAACGCTATAGGAGAAAACTTGAATCTCTCATCTCAACTTTGGTCAGAATTGCAGTGTGTGTCACCGATTATTTATCGGTTTGTATGTATACAATACCACGTGATTCTCAGTAGTGAGGGTGGTCATGACATTAAAACTACATTTTCTACTGAAAATGATCTACATACATCTATGTACATATATGAGCTACCACATGGGAAAACCAACAATCTGCTTAGGCAAAAACAAAGGCGCAGATCAGCTTCGCAGTTACCGCGAAGCTGATCAGCGCCTTTGTTTTTCGCTACACGGATAGTACACTTCCTCTTCTTCTTAAATCTGAAATTTCAGGCTTGTAGCCTGCTTCTGTGCTTGTACAGCCCGGTTTGTGTCGGACCTGTTCAGAAACCACATTGTTGGTTTTTCCACAAGACGGCTCATATATTTTGACAAACTGGTGGTACAAAAAGAAAAGTTAAATTAACAAAGCATTGATGGGAATATGTAAAAAGAACCCAGTGTATGTATTGCACACTTTGTATGTCTGGTTACTGACGGACAGAATGCAAAGATTTTAACATGTTAAAGAAAAATAATATTGGTGTAATTGATTTTAATTATAGGAAAAAAATAAATAAGAACTTAGTTCAAACAAACAACCAGCCCATGATTATTCTACACTGAAACTCAATATACCAACTTTTTTTCACGGCTATTTATTTTCGCATTTTTAGCAACCGAGGCATTTTCATAGCGAATTATTTTCGCGGATTTAAAAAATTGAAAAAATAATGTTCGCAATGTCATGCTCTTGCCCATATGAAATGTGTCTTTTGGCATGTACCATCTCAATTATTGATAGGATTTGACCACCTCAAACGCGATGGGTCATCAAAGCGTGTGAGATAATCTCCTAACAAAAGAAGACAATTATAAATGGCTGGGAGCGAACACAAACAACTGTAAAACATACTGATGATTGCCATTGTTGACATTATTTCTGAATAAAACTGCGAATAAAATGTGAAAAAAGTTTTTAAACCTTTGATAATGAGTTTTATTTTATCCAATTTATGGACTAAAATCTTATGTGCTGCATGTGAAATATGTACATATATAACTTCTGTCTTCTCTTTTTACCCAAAATAGTGTCTATATATGTCAACATTTTTGCGGCGATTTAATTTCGCAATTTTTTCAGCCCCGCGAAAATAAATCGCGTGCGAAAAAAAGTTGGTTTACAGTAGACCGTTATAGAATTTGTGCACCGTCATGACTTGTACCAATTTGGGCACCCTTTATCATGATATGTAATTTACAACAGGCCAGATATAGGGAGTAATTCCTGATAATTGAGCCACCTCGTGGGAAAACCGGTCTTCGGGGTTTCCGACCAGGTCTAACACAAACCGAGCACAGAAGATGGCTAGAAGCTTGAAATTCTGGATTTAGGAAAAAGAGAAATTGTACTATCCGAGTAGCCGAAACAAAGGCACTGATACCGCAAAGCTGATCTGCGTCTTTGTTTTCGCATATGCAGATTGTTGGTTTTCTCATGAGGTGGCTCAATTGATAGTTTCGAAAACCATCAGGAAAACATGACCGTGAAATATATACCCCATATACTCCACTTTTAAAGGGTGTTAAGAAAGTTCGTTCCGCGCAAAAATTGATTTCCTGGTAGCTTGATTTTAATGCTTCAAAACATAAAAATGGCAAAACCAGACTGTAATTTGGTTGTATATGAAAAGATAAAATCAAAGATGTTTTAAATCAGATATCTGATCATGAACAAAATGGCCATCAAACACTGGCACCCATTTTCTAACCCTTGAACTTTTACACAAAAATGGGGGTATACTTATAAATATCTTCGCCATGCCGAGACCGATGCATAAGAATCATGTATAATTTAATGAATAAAGCCTAAATACATGTACTTATTTGCCATTATAATAGTTTTGTGATGTGTTCAATTATAAACCTGAAAAGAATATTCACATGGCAAACATTTTACAAAATTTTCAGAAAATCGAATTTTTCCCGCATTTGTGAAATGTAGTACCCTTAGAAAATATACAACTGTGAAGCAACTCGACATTAGATAGCATTTCCACTGCTATATTGTATCTGGGAAAACAACAGATTCATGGAAAATGCAACATTTCATTAGTTTTTGCCTCTAAAATATTTTCAAACCATGTGGTAAAGTGCGGAACGAACTTTCTTAACACCCTTTATATAGCAAAAATGGGGTTTGCAGGGGTGTACCTATTTTTCTTATTTTTGCTCCAAACCATAGATTTTGGGTACTCGTTATAACCGCCTCGGTGAGATGGTTCTAGCATGTACCCACAATCTATGTTTTGAGCAAAAATATCAAAAAAATTCTATTGAAAATTTTCAATTTTTACACCTTGTGGAAAAACCTTTCTCACCCATCAGACAAGCATATCCCTTTGTGTGCCTGTCTGAGATATTTCTGTCTCAGTACTAGTAGATTTTAGCTGTCTCAAAATGCCAATCATTTCTGCAGTTAGCCAATAGAAATGTACATCTTTATGTGTACTTCCATATAAGGGAATGATGAGCTAGGTGTCAACTTTCAGTGACAAAAATAACCCTGCAGGTGTTAATTTCAGGAAGTTTACAAGAGTAATTTTAGTCTGCTGCTTTGATAAAATCTCAAAATTTAATTTTGTTGAGGATTTTCTGCACAAAACAAAATGTTGATTGAATATTTTTGTACGGTAAGTGCATTTACAAAATTATTTTTATTTTTTTTCACTGGTTAATTTGCATATTGTTTCATGTAAAAACAAAATGGCTGCCTGAACTGCATTTGAAGCCTATGCAGAGTCAAAATGGTATAAATTGATGGGTGAGAAAAATAATCAATGATGGCGTTTAGGCCTCAAAAAGGAAATCTCAGGCTCGTTTTCAGATTATTCAAGTCTCATCTTCGGCAGAGCCTCGGATGAGACTTGAATAATCTGAAAACTTGCCTGAGATTTCCTTGTCTCGGCCTCAACCCCATCATAGATTCTTTTAGTATATTACATGGGCATGTTTTCGTAATGTATCTCGTGGATGTTCATTAGAATTGCATACCGAAGGCATTTCTAATCAGCACCCACATCATAGTTTTTATGATGAAATCACCAAAACCACTCCTTCGATAGTTATCTTCAGATACACCCTTAAGTTGGTCTTCTGAAGTAAATTAAGTGGATGTCCAAAGTTAACTAATTCTTCACTGGGTGAACCGGAATCTTTTACTATCTGGCCATTTACTAATAAGTATCTGACAAAATATCCTCAAGCTTATCTCATTATGAACAATGGGAGATGATACAGCATCACAAAGACATGTCTGTGAAATGTATACCCCCTTAAACCCCACTTTTACATAGCAAATCTGGGGTTTGCAGGGTTAACCTATTTTTCTTATTTTTGCTCCAAAACATAGATTATGGGTACTCGTTTCTACGTGTACCAACAATTTATGTTTTGAGCAAAACTATTTAAAATATCAAATTTTTTCTACTGAAAATTTTCATTTTTTTCAACTTAAGAAAAAACTGTATATCACATGGACATGTTTTTGTAATGCAAGCAGATTTTGTGACCTAATTTATACCACAATGACCTAACAAAATCAAAAGCTTTGCCAAGAGTATTTTCGCTGTCTTCTTTTTTAATTTCAGTCCCCTGAATTGTCTGTCCGACTATTTTGGCCCCTTTAATTCTCACTAATTTTGATTTGTGAGTCACAAATGAACACTTCACTTAACTATATCATAAACGACTCTATCAAATATAAACACTCCCATAGAAAACAACAGCAAACCACTATCACATTCAGCTAGTCTTCCCTGTAATATACAAGAAACAAAAATGACTCATGTCTATATAAATATGAGAAAACAAAGCAAATGAGAAAACCAACAATTTGGTTTCCCACACTAGGTCAGACACAAACCAGCCTGTACAGTCACAGAAGCAGTCTAGAAGCTTGAATTTTTTTATATAAGTAGAAGAGGGATTGTACTATCCAAGTAGCGAAAAAAAAAGGCGCTGATCAGCTGTGCAGTTACTGCACAGCTGATCTGCGCCTTTGTTTTCGCATATGCAAATTGTTGGCTTTCTGATGCAGCGGCTCAAATGATAGCTCCCTACTATCAAACTATATTTTACTCTTATTTATGCCTTGAATTTTGTTACTAATTTGTCTTAGGTGTCTCAGGTCAACTTTAGTATAACATACCCTATGAATCTTTGAGTGCCATCAATAAATTCCGAGTTTGTGTGGAAAGTACCTAGGCGTTTCCGCCTCCTACTTATTATAACTCTTCTCATTTGATTGTGATACTCCCTGGCCTCCCTAATATCAAATGAGCCGCCACATTGGAAAACCAACAATCTGCATATGCGAAAACAAAGACGCAGATCAGCTTCGCAGTAACTGCGAAGCTGATCAGCGCCTTTGTTTTCGCCACACGGATAGTACAGTTCCTCTTCTTCTTAAATCTGAAATTTCAAGCTTCTAACCTTCTGTGATTGTACAGCCTGGTTTGCGTCAGACCTGGTCGGAACCCAAAGTGTTGGTTTTCTCATGCACAGGCTCAAATATCCCTGATACTAAATATTTGGTACGTGATTCTTTCATGTATTTACACATGTTAGTGCAATCAAGGATTTGACTGAAATTCTTTCAGAAAAAGGGATATACTTTCATATTAAGGGCTTTTCCAGGAAAATTTACCTGGGAGACACGGAACTGAACCGAATTTTTTTCATCGTGGTGGTCGGTGTTCAGACTGTTTCAGTTTCCTTGGTCGTCGGGGTCGTTGATATTTCAATTTCCTGGGTGGTAGGGTTAATTCCGAGATGGATTTATTTCTGGTGGGTCAGTTAAGCCACAAATAAACTCATTTTCACGTTAAATCGCAGGTTTTTATTCCCGAAAACGACTTCGTTTGTATTTTGTATTAAAGGTAAACAATGTGGAGTGTTTGTTTGTTTGTTCAGCGCCGAACGGCGTTACGGTTTACCGATTTTTTTGGAATCCCAGTCGTTTCTCCCCGGGTCGTTTCCCCCTTGTTTTAGGGGTGGGTCGTTTCGCCCTTAGAAGGTAAGTCGCTGGATGGATGGATGGTGGATGGATGGCTGGATGGGTGGCTTGCAAACGCATGATTCAATTAATTAGCCAATAATTGATTGTGCACTTCAAAGACCACAGCTTGTTTTGATAATTAATTATACTCACACCTGTTAATTAAAGTGGAAGCCTTTCTAAGACACAGTGCCAATCAAGAAGAACAAAAAAAGGAAAAACAAAAAAAAGTTGCTTTATTGGTCTCTGAGTCTCAGAACCATTTTATCACCCCTGATTTTAAATGACTGCAAACATTGCTCAGTTGGTTGATTTAGTCCTTTGCGAAATAGATCACATGCTTAACTTTTGATAACTTTCTGTCAAATAGTGACAATAACGGAATTTTGAAAACAATATTTTTCTATCTTGGTATCAAAAAGCATGCATTCCGTTTTTACAAATACGACATGGATCTAGGTTAAAACAGACGCAACAGAGCAGCTACACCGGGGAATGAAATGTCACTTTATTCACTGTTAAGTGTTCACTTTATTCACTATTAAGTGTGTATCTGTTATCACCAGAAGTCCTCGAGTTTGCCGAAATCCCAGTATTTGTGTCTGGAGAATATGATGTTGGTCAGGATGGTAGATAGGGGTGCTTGCGCCTCCGCCATTCGCAAATGCTCTATGGTCATAGTATGGTTCAGGCATTTGCAGACCAGCATCCTCTTGGTATTTTGATGAAACAGACAAGGGTTCTTCCAGGACAATTGAGGACCAATCCCATTTTCCTGGAAACCATTGTCTTAGTTTATTTGAATACTGCAACCCCATAAACGGATACAAAGGTGAACCGTGTTTATGTGTTTATACTGTTGCTAACAGGATTTTGTAACAACTAATTTCTATCCATGGAATCCATGCCGTTTTGCCGTTATCGCAGAGATCGGAAAATGTTTGCTTCAAAATCGTTGAAATTTATTGAATAAAGTATTGAGTATAGAACATCTCCCTGTTGTACGGTCCTTCCGAGATGAGAAATTTGATGGTCAGTTTCCATTATAGCATGGAAAACACCAATACATAAAACAATAAGAACCACCACAGAAGTATCGCCTTGGAACAATCAGTAATATAAAATTACTGGCGGGCTTAAACTAGTTTTACAGAGCTCTAACCTCACCCTCAGCTTCTGCAGTGGTTCACAACATTAAGTCTACAGCCTACAAAACACTCGTGAGACCACAGCTGGAATACGCCTCCATTGTGTGGACACCTCACACAGCAACCTCCATCAATAAGTTAGAATCCGTGCAGCGTAGAGCTACTAGGTGGGCTACCCGAGTGTCACTGCTATGCTCAAAGACCTTCAATGGCGTCCATTGGCTCAAAGACGCATTGATAGTTGTCTCATAATGCTATACAAGGTCACTTATGACCTTGTTGCCATACCAGTAAGTGATTATCTTGTCCCACATATCAGAAGAGACTCCAGACATAACCATCCTTTGGCATACAGCTTGATTACCACTTCAAAAACTACTACAAATTTTCCTTTTTTCCACGAACTGTCACACATTGGAATGCCCTACCTCGCCAAACAGTCATGTTACCCACCGTGGCACAGTTCAGTGATGCTTTCCCCCTAATCTCAAGCATCTGTTTTTATCTTTTAACTATACTGTACTAACACCTCTACTCGCACTGTATAAACTCTTTTCTTTTACTTCAACTAACCCCCTTCAGTACTTGGTATACTGTAGTCACTCAGTGGCGGATTTAGAGGGGTTCAAGGGGTTCGCTCGAACCCCCCTCTTGACCCAAATTATTTCATGTTCATGGGGAATTTCAATGGATTTTGTGTGAAATTAGGAAAATGAACCCCCTTTTCTACATTTGAACCCCCTCTTGAGAAATCCTGCATCCGCCTCTGTCACTTCTGAAAGTTCGGAGGTTAAGAAGTACTGGTAGCTAGATAGAACATGAGCCGTTTTATTTTTGGGCCGTTTTGACCATCTTCCGGCCAAAACGACTCTGATTTCCTCTGATCGCAAAATCAAGTTCAACGTTGTACTTCCGTTTCCGCTGATAAAAACGTGATGGAGAAATTTTCCGTCGAACAAGTATTAAAAATTTCTGGGTGGGGGGGTTAAATTAAAAAATTTCTGGGTGGGGGGGTTTATTGGAATTTCAATTTTAGTGGTGGTACCTATAAAAAAAATAAAGTTAGATGGGTGGTCCCCCTTAAAAAAGGTTCAGTTCCGCACCCCCCCCCCCCCCCATGTAATTTTTCCTGGAATAGCCCTAAAGTAAAAATGTTGTATTTTACTCCAGTCCCACCTACCTAGTACAGTTCTCCTATAGGAGCATTCTCCAACCATAGATTGTGCATAAATGTGTATAGGTCTGAACTCACTGATACCTACAAAAGAAAACAGATCTGTGACAGTTTGTGTAAAACAATTTTATGAACGATCAGTTACTCTAAAGACATAAAAAATGTAAAAAAAAAAAAAAAAAAAAAAAAAATGACAAAAATTGTTTGAGAATTTTGCACCAAATTATTTTGGGAACAGTGCCACTTTAAATACATCTATATTCAATTGCCACTCAATCTGGATTTCTGGGCAGAAAATGAGATGAACAAAATAGAAATATTTGAGCCACCTCATGAGAAAACCAACATTCTGCATATGCAAAAGCATAGGCACAGATCAGCTTCGCAGTAACTGCCAAGCTGATCAACGCCTTTGTTTTTGCTACACGGATAATACAATTCCTCTACTTTCTAAATCCAAAATTTCCAGCCTCTAGCCATCTTCTGTGCTTGTACAGTTGGATTTGTGTCAGACCTTGTCAGAAACCCCTAAGACCGGTTTTTCCCTCAAATTATTTTACATTACCTTGTATGGTGTTGGATTTAGTGCTCTCTTATGATCCTGTCTAATGGACTTTAATGACTGGAGTGATTTGTCACGGAGGTCTTTCAGCAGTGGCATATGTTGTTGAACCTGAAGTTAGATAAATGGCTACTTAAACCTAGTTATGAGAGAAACTGTGTAAAATTTACGAATTCTGCCAAAGCAAACAGGACAGTACAACTACAAAAAAGATGGCAAAATACTTGAAGTTTTGGAATTTATACAAAAAAGAAGTCTATTTGAAGAGAAATCAAAAGTGATAATCAACTGCTCAATTTGTTTTTTCATTATCAACCGTTTTCCAAAATGGTTTCCTGAACAATTTCTGTCAACCTAAGTGCATGGAGTCCATTTTTTCCAAGATTTTCAGACACTAGATGATACATTTTCAGTTGTATGCATCTTTCTACGTGCTCAACACTATTTTTTTGTTTTCCAGTATAAAATGTTATAATATTTCTACCTGTCCATTTTTCCAGTAACATTTATGTAAACACTCCACCTTGGCTGGTATCACATATGCTCTTTTTGATTCCTGTAAAATCAATATGTATCAGTATGATATTAAAAGTGTAAATGAAACTCTTGACAAAACAGGCCAGATTAGATTGAGCTGATGCTTAATATCTCAAGACTTTTTAACTCAAGTTGGGTTAGAGCCAACGCTTCCTGGGTACTTAAATACTTCTAGTCTTGCTCACAGATTTGTTTTTGCAATGCAAAGACCTGAAGTCTACAATGCTTGTCAGTCCTTCTGAACCTTCTGTATGCATTTGGCTATAAAAACACCCACTTGAATTAAATGGTAGTTGCAGTGATGAAACAATATTTTTTTGTCTTATCATTCTCTTTTTTGTCTGTTTTACAAATTTGTAAATTTAAAACTTGTGCAATAGATAGGTTTTAAACAGTAACCGAAGTCCACAATTTACTAGGACAGTCCTATTTCATTAAAAAACAAAATAATAAACCTGGAATGGATGTCTACATAGAACTCTCTCTCCTATCTTGGGTGGGGTTTCATTGGGCTGTAGCATTAGGTCAACTAATGCATTCCCTGCAAACAGAGGACATATTTCATATGAACAGTTTCATATAAAAACATTTACATTTCTGATGCAAAGTCTTGATGAATCTAAATAACTGTAATTCAGTTCATGGTTCCATGAACAATATCAAGCATTGTCACATGATCCAAACTTGACTTCATAAAAACATGGCTCTCACCAATATGATATGACGTTGTAAACGTCATGACATCACCTACCGGTATGCCATTCTGCTGTTTGAACACACAGTGTGTGTAAATTCAGTATTTGCTTGTAAATATGATCACCTTGATAATTTTTCAACAGGCAATAGAGAGAAATGAATACATGTATAACAGTGCTCCAGCTAGGATTAGAAAAGGGCAGGGCAGACTTATGCTGAAAAAGGCACTTTCAGCACGTGGCAATTAGCAAAAAGGGCACTTTTAGACCAGTCACTTCTCTGAAACAGCTTAAATTCCTTAAAGCTGATAATTACTTCATTAGTTGTACTGTAACTAACTAATCCAAATACATGTATTCTTTCATAAATGAACTCTCTAGTTAAACCTGATATATCGGCGAAAACCTTTTGAAAATGTTGTAAATACGATTTTCATATCCGGTAAAAACCTAAGAATAATTTCGAAGAGTATCAATTTTCAGTTTCATGTCTCTGTTATTAAAGCAAAGTATTACGTATTGAATCTGTAACGTATTATATATTGTACCATATTATTACAAAACACATAAACCGACGCACGCTATTGTGAGGTATCACAAATGCTTTGATAATAATAATTTGAGCAACGTATTCATGAGCGTTATACACCTTCTCCGTTGCTACATGTACTATGATCAGTTAAAGTCGAAAGTACTTTGTGATCTTTTATCAAAAGATGGGTAATACATGTTTATGAGATTAGTTAGTTACGCTAGTTACACCAGTGTTGTAATGTTTATATTATTTGATATTATTGCACTGTCTTCGCCATTATGTTGCTGTCATGTGTATATATTTTGTATATACGTTGTATCCTCATGGGCTTTATTGCCTACTGGATTCTTGAATAAAATCTTGTAATTGTAATACTTGTATATTTGATTCACACTTCACTGGAAGTGGTGTCACCTGAGGCAATTATAATCAAAGATGTGTCAAAACTACTTTGAGTAATTATTGACAACAAACAAAGTATTAAGGAAGTCAACCATGCAGTAATCACACTGCAACTAGAGCTGCACTTTTGGTTACTCCAGTCTCAAACTTAAAAACTCTGTAACTTTCTTATTTTTTGTCCAATTTTTATGATCTTTTTACCAAAATAAATGGCAGGGTGCAAACTGCAAGAAAAAGGGCACAACAGGGCGCTGGAAAAGGGAAACAGGGCGATGCACCCTGCTAAATTATTCTAGCTGAAGCACTGTATAAGCAATGAGTATAATTTTTCTGATGCTTCTGGGGCTGCAAATGCTGATTTGTTTCTGCTTAGTAATGTAGCCTGATAAGCTTACAACAGATTCTGTTTGAAATTGTAATATGTTGTATGTTCTGTCACAGCACAACATGTGTAGAGTTAAGTACTCTAAATTCGAAAAAAAAAAAAACATACTGAAATAATAGTGAAGCAAAGTCACAAACTATAACACAACAGATAAGGTCAGCTTGTAAGCACATTTTGATAAAATGTAAGAACTTAGCTACCTACCATCACTACCATATAATCTGTAGGAACATTTTTTTCCTGGTATTGTGACCTTCTCTACATCTTCACTCAACTTGATCCGTGGTTTGTTGTTCACCTCTACTAGCTATGGCAGAAATAGATAAAGTTGTGGTATTGAGGTGCATTCAATTTTCAATTCTCTTTTACTAACTCAATTAGTGGGTGACTTGCCTTTTTGCCAGTTTCTAATGAGCCCATATTATGTTTTAAACTATTTTGAGTCGCATCATGAGAAAACAGGATTTTGCCTATGCGAAAACAAAGACGCAGATCAGCCATGCAGTAACTGCACAGCTGATCAGCACCTTTGTTTTCACTACACAGATAGTATAATGCCACATCTACTTATAACAGAAATTTCAAGCTTCTAGCCATCTTCTGTAGCTGCACAGGCTGGTTTGTGTCAGACCTGGCTGGAAACCCTGAAGACCGGTTTTCTCGCGTCGCAGCTCATTTTTCAGTGAGAAAGGAATAAACAGCTGCCAACGTGCCCGAGAAAGTTTTTCTGAGCACCTATCATCAAGATATTTAATGTGCCAGTTATCATTTTCATAAACAGACGGAATGAATTTCAATGGCTCAGAAGTCAATTTTATATGAGCCGCCTCATGGGAAAACCAACAATCACCATAGGCGAAAACAAAGAAGCAGATCAGCTTCGCGGTAACAGCGAAGCTGATCAGCGTCTTTGTTTTCGCTACTCAGATAGTACAATTCCTCTTCTACTTAAATCCGAAATTTCAAGCTTCTAGCTCTTTCCTGTGCTTGTACAGGCTGGTTTGTGTCAGACCTGTTCGGAAACCACATTGTTGGTTTTCCCACGAGGCGGCTCATATATGGCTTGAGAGAGAAATGATATCATTCATGTGTTATCACACTCAAAATGTCCTACCCAATTATGCAATTGTAAATGAGCTGCCGCATGGGAAAACCAGCAATCTGCATATGCAGTAACTGCACAGCTAATCAGCGCCTTTGTTTTTGCTACGTGGATAGTACAATCCCTCCGCTTCTTAAATCTGAAATTTCAAGCTTCTAGGCAGCTTCTGTGCCTGTACAGACCAGTTTGTGTCGTACCCGGTCGGAAACCCAAATTGTTGGTTTTCTCATGCGAAGGCTCAAATAATTGTATATTTTGACTTACAGGGCGCCTAGGGAGAAATAGTTTCCCTAAATGATCACACTTCTCCCTAATTTCAGCTGAGGGGGAAGTGAAAATGCATAGAATATATGGGGGATGATCCAAAATAACATAGACTTTTGCTGTAGCTTCTATACAGCTCAATCAAATGCTCATAAAATTATATGAACATAAATCGGAATGTGTCTAGAATATCGTGGAAATTATCAAGCAAAAATAACTACCCGTTAAAAATCTACAGTCAAAACAAAAAGGCCACTGTGGTCTACCCGGCGCACTTCAGCTTTGATTTCTAAACGTCGTTGGAGTTTTTATTCATTTTGAATTAAACACCCTCTCAGCGCTTGCGGCCATCTATTCAACATGTACCATAGGTAAAAGCTGCAAAGAACTGTTACTTATTGTGCTTTGTATTTCACATATTTTCCGTCAATATCCAAAACACAAAACAAATTCTAACTTTAAATTGCTTCAAAATCGCCTCATCCGTAGCCGTCTGAATGCGGTCAGCGCATTATGCATTTACGTCACCAGTGACTCGCATCATTTTTGTTTCTTTTTCTATCCTTATTATGCTATTTTATCGTCAGAATCACAAGGGAAATATTTTTACACAGCTGATTAATTTATTGAATGTTCTTATTTTCTCTACATTGAGTTATTTTCGGTCTTTGTGTTGGCGCTTTTTAAAATCGCGGCAAGTTTAGTAATCGCAAAGACTTAGCCCGTGTCTGGCGACGACGTTTTTAACATTAAATGCAGGCTGAAAAGCGCACAATTGATATCAGTATTTCATAAATCCATGATTCAAATTTGTTGAAACTTATGCACAGCATTATTTACACGCCAAGCTTTTACTGTACTAAATTTGGCGCGATTTGCGTGCCTATTTTACATTTTATCGAGACATGTATGACAGAAGACATGACCGAAAATTTGCGTGCGCCGCCTATGCGGCACCATGGTTTTAAAATGGCGCAGCATGTTTGCGATACTTAGGAAATGTGTAATTGTTTTATCTATCTTGATATACGAATGTTTTGATTTATCACAATATGCATTTTTCTAAAATTTATCTACATATGTTGAAGCTACAGCAAAAGTTTACGTTATTTTGGATTTTCCCTCGTATAGGCAACCCAGACATTCAAGCCCAAACTTTTCCCGAATTTTCTTGTTGAGGGAAGAAACTTCTTCCTAATTTCTGTGGCTAGTTTGAACACTGGCTTAGCCAAGCAGTTCTACTTTGACGCTGTCTGTCTACTGGTGCGGGAAAGCGTTCTCAACCTTCAAGGATACTCTTGCATATTCTATTTATATCATTTTAAAATCTTTTCACAATATTCCGATATAAAGTACTAACCAATACTCCATTTTTAAAACTATTAAACAGTTATTTCATGGTGGTTCAATGAATAGTTAAAACTATTGCCCCCGACCTAGGTGGACTATTGCCTGAGGCTGAAGGCCGAGGGCAATAGTCCATTGGGTCATCCGAAGCACCAAGGGGCAATGGTTTTGACTATTCACCAAACAGCCATGAAATAAGTGTCAGAGATCAATTCAGATATAGCGGAAAATATGCAATTACTCTGTATATAGTGGGTTCGGTAATATTACCTTGTATACCCCTCCCAGTGCAGGTTGTTTCTGACATGTTACCAGGTGTGTTCCAATACCAAAACTGTTGATTTCATGACCCTGAAAATATACAATATATAGCTTTTCGTGTGAGACTACAGTAATCCATACTATGCTTGGTTTATTGCAAACCATTTCTATTGTTGATTTATATTAACCACCAACTTCAAAATAGGGAGCAAACTTGGCTTTAGCATTAACATTTGCCGATGACCAAGGAAGTTGTTCAAACCGCTTTCAAGAGCCTGGAAAACGTTAATGCATTGAAATGAGCATGTTTGATTGTTATTCTTGCATTTTCACAGATATTTAACTTGAAAAATCTTGTTGACAATAACATAAACAACGTAAAAACTCGCCAAAAACCAAGCAATTTCCTGAGCGCCGGCCATATTATCTTCACTGAACACAATGACTTCATGTCACATTTCCCAATGCATCAACGGATTAAAGCCAAAAGCCATGTTCAAACAGCATGTGAATTTTACTGTTTGAACACGGCTTCCGACCATATTGAAAATGGCTTCCAACAGCTTTGCACATAGATATCTATACATGATTAGATAATTAAATGCTCATATGAGCCGCCACATGGGAAAACAAACAATCTGCCTGGGCGAAAACAAAGGCTCAGATCAGCGCCTTTGTTTTCGCTACTCGGATAGTACAATTCCTCTTCTTCCAAAATCCATAATTTCAAGCTTCTAAAAATCTTCAGTGCTTGCACAGCTTGGTTTGTGTCCGACCTGTTCAAAAATCACACTGCTGGTTTTCTCATGACGTGGCTCAATTGCTAACTTGTTGATGTTTACCTTACCTGTTGATTTAAGGAATGTATGGTATCTTCATTGATGTCATTACTGGCTACGATTGTCAGCTTCTCAAACCATGGCAAGTTAAAACTGAAACATAAAACTAGATAATACAGTATCAATCCTCAAAATTAGTTTCACCGAGATTATTATTTATCCCTACAATACAGACAACAAAGTTTACTTTGGTAGTAATTTTACATTCTGAAACAAACCTTTAAGAGTTCCTGAACATTTACAAAATTTGCCTGCTGCTGGCAGTACATACACTTTTATGATAGAGCTGCATACAATTGAGCTGCCTCCTTGGAAAACCAACAATGTGGTTTCCGAATAGATCTTACACAGACCGAGCTGTACATGCAGAGATGGCTAGAGGCCAGAAATTTTGGATTCAGAAAGTAGAGAAATTGTACTAGCTGTGTAGGGAAAACAACTGCAAAGCTGATCTGAATCTTTGTTTTCACATATACAGAATGTTGGTTTTCTCATTCTGCGGCTCAATTGTTAGCCATACTATTATGTACTCACGCTGTGGCAACTTTTCTGAACTGTTCTCTAACAATTTGTGACAGATATGACAAATCTCCCGAGTCCAGTCTTATCCCCAAGGCCCTGTACCCTAGCTGGGCGAGTGCTACACCGACTGTGCAAAAATTAGCCAGCCCACTCCTGAAATGAGTCATTTCTGATGAGCAAAATACTATTCAACATAGATTTGAAAACACAACAGTGAACGATTTTGCAATAAATTGTTTCTTACAACTAGAATTTCGATAACAAAAAATAAAGCATAAAGTTCTGATAAGTATAAAATGAGCCTGTGCGTGAGAAAACCAACAATTTTGGTTCCGACCAGGTCCGACACAAACCGGGCTGTACAGTCACAGCATAAAGCTAGAAGTTTGAAACTTTCGATATAAGTAGAAGAGGAATAGTACTTATCCTGCACAGCTGATCTGCGTCTTTGTTTTCGCATATACAAATCGTTGGTTTCCCATGTGGCAGCTCAATTATTCTGCAGTGTTTATCTTTCAGCATAGAAAATATTTTGAGAATACACCACTTACTTCACTGCATCGTATGTATCAATCAGAGCCAGGAATCCATTAGGAAAAGCCTGCGCATAGGAGATGAATGATGCCAGTTCACCCGCAATAACCTGGTCAGGATAAAAACCTGAAAACAAAGTTTTATCTTAGTTTTCTGAAGCTTTGTTGACTACTCCTCTTCAAAGGAAAGGAAGACTGACTATGGTATAATAATTTAATACAATCCACATCTATTTGAAGGCATTGTTTCTTCTTACTTAGAGAGACAGAGACACAAAGAGTTGAAATCTTTATAACAGAGGTATAGTGAGACTATATGGACTTTACATGAGTGTCAGGGATGGATAGACAAATCTGTCCTGAGGGTCATAGTATGGCATCACACGGTAAGCATGTGACCTGAGGGACAGATTCGCCTATCCATACTTTACATGAATGATAGATTCTTTTTCTTGCATGCCTTATTGCGGCGATGCTTGATTTTCACAATATTTACATTGAAAAACACTGAAATCGAGTCCGCCATTTTGAAATAGAACATTTTTGACGTCGTCATGACATGTGCGCTTAACAATGATGTTACATTCTCACATAGGGTAAGACATAGGATTTCTCTATCGGGTGTGCAAGAAAACTCAATTCATGCCAATTTGAACTGAAAATATATGAGCAACATCATGTGAAAATAATGTTTTCACAAAGCTTAACAGTACTGTCAAGCAGATCAATGACACTGACTTCACTACATGAAAAGTACACTGCATCCCCTTTCTCAGTCAGGAAATTCAAGCTTCACACTATCATTTTTGGCTGTACAGAATGGTTTATGTCAAATATAGTCTGGTAGTCAGAAATCATGAAGACAAAATCTATTTCCATTATGAAAACACACCCATGCCATATACAAAGATTGTCTAAGTTGTAAAAATTGAAAATTAATAGTAGAAATTTTTGACATTTTTCTTATTTTTGCTCAAATCATAAATTGTGGGTACACATTAGAAATGCCTCGCTGAGGCGGTTCTAATGAGTACCCACAATCTGTGTTAAGAAATATAGGTATACCCCTTCAAACCCAAGTTTCGCGATATAAAAGTGGGGTTTAAGGGGGTATACATTTCACAAACATGTTTTCCTGATGTCATGAGAACTTACCCTCTCTTCTGTCCATCTAGCCACAAAGGCAACTTCCACTGTCTACCTCCAAAAGGTCTACACAAACACTTAGGTAGTAAATACAGGTGCTGGCATATTTAGTACATCTAGTCTACACATACTTCCAAAAAAGATTTGCCTCCAAAAAGTACTGCCACAAAGACTTACCCAATACTGGAGCCAGCCTCTTCTGTACATCCAGACATACTGCGACAAAGTCTACTTCTTCATCAGAATCTTTCTTCTTCAGAGTCTGTTGGGGAGAAAGACAAAACTATGAAACTAAGCTCTACAAATGGAGCCATGATGCGAGAAAACCAGTCTTCCAGGTTTTCGACCATATCTGACACAAGCCGACCTATACAAATACAGAAGCAGGCTAGAAGCTTGAAATTTTGGATTTAAGAATAAGAAGACTCGTACTATCAGGAAAGCAAAAACCAAGATGCTGATCAGCTGTGCAGTTACTGTACAGCTGATCTGCTTCTTTGCTTTTGCATTCTGATTTTTTCATGTGGCGACTCAATTGATTCTTTAGACTAGTTACCCATGCTGTTGCATATGAACTTAAAAAAGAGTGTTACATGGTTTAAACACCATAAATCATTTTTTAAGCGCATAACATCTGTAATACATTACTTGAAGTTTTTGGATTTTCTGGTTTCAAAGAATAATTTTGAAAAATGTACACAATATGAGCTGTGTCATGAGAAAACCAGCTGATCAGCACCTTTGTTTTTGCTACATGGATTGTTCCTAAATCTGAAATTTCAAGCTTCTAGCCATCTTCTGTAGGTGCACAGGCAGCTTTGTGTCAGACATGGTCGGAAACCCCTAAGACCAGTTTTCTCATGTCGAAGCTCATACATCAGCAAAGAAAGTTATATGTGAATTACAATAACAACAAATGACAATGTTATGCATAAAAAGACCCTACACTATTAAAATGCTGTAATCAGCCTGAAATTTACACATAATCTACTCAGTTTTCAAAGAAAGAAAGACGCATAACAGATTTGAAACCATGCAGTCTCTTAGCAGTCCACACCTATTGTCTCAGCAAAAAAGCTGGGAATCATTTCAGCACTTGAATGGCTGCAGAGTGACATTTTCCAACAAAGTGCAAAAAACGCTGAAATAAGAAAGAAAGTTTCACTTCTAGTAAAAATTGACAGAAGCCATCTTCAGTTTTAGCTATATTAATACAATGTATTTCCTATCATTGGGATGTTTCTGTTTACAAATTTATGATGGATAATGATGATAATGATATTTCATCTTGGTCAGTAAAGGGAAGCTTGAGGTGAAAAAGCAAATATATAAATGCAAAGATTTACAGTTCTGCAAGGAAGAAGGTTTTTCCTTTCAAAAACAGTTGAATACCAAAAAAAACAACTAAAACATCATTATTTTCTTGAATAGAAAAACATCAATTCTTGAATAGTGATAACCATAGCTAATTTTTTCAGTTAACATGTTTCAGCAACAGTAAGTCTTAATATGTCTGGCAACTATTTGAGCTGCGTCAAGAGAAAACTGGCTTTTTACAAAGATGCAGATCAGCTGTGCAGTAACCAACTTTGTTTTCACTGCTAAAATCAAGCTTTCTGACAATAACTTCTGACAACAAGCTTTCTGACGATAAAATTCAAGAGAGACAACTGCAACTGGCATATATACCACTGCTGTTATAAAACCCGGTATTACCTGTAAATACGGCGACCTATTTTGCTGTATGCACTGTCCAAATCTGACCTTATTAGGGAATGTGACACCAATTGTATACCATGCCTAGCTAGGGTATATACCTAGCAAACCATTAACCACCAAATGATTTGGGGGAGTAGAGTCTGACAGTATCAAACCGATCTTTGAAGATGACCTTTATAAAATTGACATATTTTCATTATTTTGCTGTTATGTCTGGTCACATGCAATGTCCAAACCTGCCCTTATTAGGGAATGTGACACCAGCTTAATATCATACCTAGCTAGGGTATATATCTAGCAAACCATTAATTATAAAATAATTTGGGGGAGTAGAGGCTGACAGTATGAAAAGGTTGTTTCAAAATGACCAAAATTTATAAAATTGACCTATTTTGTTGTAAAGTCTGGTCATGTGCAATGTCCTAATCTGACCTTATTAGGCAATGTGACACCAGATATATACCATACCTAGCTAGGGTATATACCTAGCAAAGCATTAACAACCAAATGATTTGGGGGAGTAGAGTCTGGCAGTATCAAACCGATCTTTAAAAATGACCAAAATGTATAAAATTGACATATTTTGCTGTTATGTCTGGTCACATGCAATGTCCAAACCTGCCCTTATTAGGGAATGTGACACCAGCTTAATATCATACCTAGCTAGGGTATATATCTAGCAAACCATTAATTATAAAATAATTTGGGGGAGTAGAGGCTGACAGTATGAAAAGGTTGTTTCAAAATGACCAAAATTTATAAAATTGGCCTATTTTGTTGTAAAGTCTGGTCATGTGCAATGTCCTAATCTGACCTTATTAGGCAATGTGACACCAGATATATACCATACCTAGCTAGGGTATATACCTAGCAAAGCATTAACAGCCAAATGATTTGGGGGAGTAGAGTCTGGCAGTATCAAACCGATCTTTAAAAATGACCAAAATGTATAAAATTGACATATTTTGCTGTTATGTCTGGTCACATGCAATGTCCAAACTGCCCTTATTAGGGAATGTGACACCAGCTTAATATCATACCTAGCTAGGGTATATATCTAGCAAACCATTAATTATAAAATAAATTGGGGGAGTAGAGGCTGACAGTATGAAAAGGTTGTTTCAAAATGACCAAAATTTATAAAATTGACCTATTTTGTTGTAAAGTCTGGTCATGTGCAATGTCCTAATCTGACCTTATTAGGCAATGTGACACCAGATATATACCATACCTAGCTAGGGTATATACCTAGCAAAGCATTAACAACCAAATGATTTGGGGGAGTAGAGTCTGGCAGTATCAAACCGATCTTTAAAAATGACCAAAATGTATAAAATTGACATATTTTGCTGTTATGTCTGGTCACATGCAATGTCCAAACCTGCCCTTATTTGGGAATGTGACACCAGCTTAATATCATACCTAGCTAGGGTATATATCTAGCAAACCATTAATTATAAAATAATTTGGGGGAGTAGAGGCTGACAGTATGAAAAGGTTGTTTCAAAATGACCAAAATTTATAAAATTGACCTATTTTGTTGTAAAGTCTGGTCATGTGCAATGTCCTAATCTGACCTTATTAGGCAATGTGACACCAGATATATACCATACCTAGCTAGGGTATATACCTAGCAAAGCATTAACAACCAAATGATTTGGGGGAGTAGAGTCTGGCAGAATCAAACCGATCTTTAAAAATTACCAAAATGTATAAAATTGAAATATCTTGCTGTTATGTCTGGTCACATGCAATGTCCAAACCTGCCCTTATTAGGGAATGTGACACCAGCTTAATATCATACCTAGCTAGGGTATACATCTAGCAAACCATTAATTATCAAATAATTTGGGGGAGTAGAGGCTGACAGTATGAAATGGTTGTTTCAAAATGACCAAAATTTATAAAATTGACCTATTTTGTTGTAAAGTATGGTCATGTGCAATGTCCTAATCTGACCTTATTAGGCAATGTGACACCAGATATATACCATACCTAGCTAGGGTATATACCTAGCAAAGCATTAACAACCAAATGACTTGGGGGAGTAGAGTCTGGCAGTATCAAACCGATCTTTAAAAATGACCAAAATGTATAAATTGACATATTTTGCTGTTATGTCTGGTCACATGCAATGTCCAAACCTGCCCTTATTAGGGAATGTGACACCAGCTTAATATCATACCTAGCTAGGGTTTATATCTAGCAAACCATAAATTATAAAATAATTTGGGGGAGTAGAGGATGACAGTATGAAAAGGTTGTTTCAAAATGACCAAAATTTATAAAATTGACCTATTTTGTTGTAAAGTCTGGTCATGTGCAATGTCCTAATCTGACCTTATTAGGCAATTTGACACCAGATATATACCATGCCTAGCTAGGGTATATATCTAGCAAAGCATTAACAACCAAATGATTTGGGGGAGTAGAGTCTGGCAGTATCAAACCGATCTTTAAAAATGACCAAAATGTATAAAATTGACATATTTTGCTGTTATGTCTGGTCACATGCAATGTCCAAACCTGCCCTTATTAGGGAATGTGACACCAGCTTAATATCATACCTAGCTAGGGTATATATCTAGCAAATCATTAATTATAAAATAATTTGGGGGAGTAGAGGCTGACAGTATGAAAAGGTTGTTTCAAAAAGACCAAAATTTATAAAATTGACCTATTTTGTTGTAAAGTCTGGTCATGTGCAATGTCCTAATCTGACCTTATTAGGCAATGTGACACCAGATATATACCATACCTAGCTAGGGTATATACCTAGCAAAGCATTAACAACCAAATGATTTGGGGGAGTAGAGTCTGGCAGTATCAAACCGATCTTTAAAAATTACCAAAATGTATAAAATTGACATATTTTGCTGTTATGTCTGGTCACATGTAATGTCCAAACCTGCCCTTATTAGGGAATGTGACACCAGCTTAATATCATACCTAGCTAGGGTATATATCTAGCAAACCATTAATTATAAAATAATTTGGGGGAGTAGAGGCTGACAGTATGAAAAGGCTGTTTCAAAATGACCAAAATTTATAAAATTGACCTATTTTGTTCTAAAGTCTGGTCATGTGCAATGTCCTAATCTGACCTTATTAGGCAATGTGACACCAGATATATACCATACCTAGCTAGGGTATATACCTAGCAAAGCATTAACAACCAAATGATTTGGGGGAGTAGAGTCTGGCAGTATCAAACCGATCTTAAAAATGACCAAAATGTATAAAATTGACATATTTTGCTGTTATGTCTGGTCACATGCAATGTCCAAACCTGTCCTTAGTAGGGAATGTGACACTAGCTTTATACCATACCTAGCTAGGGTATACCTAGCTAACTATCAACTATCAAACAATTTGGGGGAGTAGAGGCTGACAGTATGAAACGGGTGTTTCAAAATGACCAACATTTATGAAATTGATCCATTTTGTTGTAAAGTCTGGTCATATGCAACGTCCTAATCTGACCTTATAAGGCAATGTGACACCAGATATATACCATTTCTAGCTACGGTATATACTTAGCAAACAGTTGACCACCAAATAACTTGGGGGAGTAGAGGCTGACAGTATCAAACTGATCTTTGAAAATGACAAAAATGTATAAAATTGACCTATTTGCTGTTATGTCTGGTCACATGCAATGTCCAAACCTGACCTTATTAGGGAATGTGACACCAGCTGTATACAATACATAGCGAGGGTATATACCTAGCAAAACAATAAGCACCAAATAACTTGGGGGTGTAGAGGCTGACAGTTTCAAACTGGTCTTTGAAAATGGCCAAAATTTATAAAATTGACCTATTTTGCTGTTATGACTTGTCACATGCAATGTCAAAACCTGACCTTACAAGGAAATGTGACACCAGCTGTATACTATACATAGCTAGGGTATATACATAGCAAATCATTAACCACAAAATAACTTGGGGGAATAGAGGCTGACAGTATCAAACTGATCTTTGAAAATGACCAAAATTTATAAAATTGACCGTTTTGCTGTGATGTCTGGTCACATGCAATCTCCAAACCTGACCTTATTAGGGAATGTGACACCAACTGTATACGATACATAGCGAGGATATATACCTAGCAAAACAACAACCACCACATATCTTGGGGGAGTAGAGGCTATCAGCATCAAACTGATCTTTGAAAATAAACAAAATTTATAAAATTGAACGATTTGTTGCTATATCTGGTCACATGCACCTATTTGTTGCTATATCTGGTCACAGGCAATGTTCAAACCTAACCTTATTAGGGAATGTGACACCAGCTGTATACGATACATATCGAGGGTATATACCTAGCAAAACAATAACCACCAAATAACTTGGGGGAGTAGAGGCTGACAGTATCAAACTGATATTTGAAAATGACCAAACTTTAGAAAATTGACCTTTTTGCTGTTATGTCTGGTCACATTCAATGTCCAAACCTGACCTTATTAGGGAATGTGACACCAGCTGTATATGATACATAGCGAGGGTATATACCTAGCAAAACAATAACCACCAAATATGTTGGGGGAGTAGAGGCTGACAGTATCAAACTGATCTCTAAAAATGACCAAAATTTATAAAATTGACCTTTTTGCTCTTCTGTCTGGTCACATGCAATGTCCAAACCTGACCTTATTAGGGAATGTGACACCAGCTGTATACAATACATAGCGAGGGTATATACCTAGCAAAACAATAAGCACCAAATAACTTGGGGGTGTAGAGGCTGACAGTTTCAAACTGGTCTTTGAAAATGGCCAAAATTTATAAAATTGACCTATTTTGCTGTTATGACTTGTCACATGCAATGTCAAAACCTGACCTTACAAGGAAATGTGACACCAGCTGTATACTATACATAGCTAGGGTATATACATAGCAAATCATTAACCACAAAATAACTTGGGGGAATAGAGGCTGACAGTATCAAACTGATCTTTGAAAATGACCAAAATTTATAAAATTGACCGTTTTGCTGTGATGTCTGGTCACATGCAATCTCCAAACCTGACCTTATTAGGGAATGTGACACCAACTGTATACGATACATAGCGAGGATATATACCTAGCAAAACAACAACCACCACATATCTTGGGGGAGTAGAGGCTATCAGCATCAAACTGATCTTTGAAAATAAACAAAATTTATAAAATTGAACGATTTGTTGCTATATCTGGTCACATGCACCTATTTGTTGCTATATCTGGTCACAGGCAATGTTCAAACCTAACCTTATTAGGGAATGTGACACCAGCTGTATACGATACATATCGAGGGTATATACCTAGCAAAACAATAACCACCAAATAACTTGGGGGAGTAGAGGCTGACAGTATCAAACTGATATTTGAAAATGACCAAACTTTAGAAAATTGACCTTTTTGCTGTTATGTCTGGTCACATTCAATGTCCAAACCTGACCTTATTAGGGAATGTGACACCAGCTGTATATGATACATAGCGAGGGTATATACCTAGCAAAACAATAACCACCAAATATGTTGGGGGAGTAGAGGCTGACAGTATCAAACTGATCTCTAAAAATGACCAAAATTTATAAAATTGACCTTTTTGCTCTTCTGTCTGGTCACATGCAATGTCCAAACCTGACCTTATTAGGGAATGTGACACCAGCTGTATACAATACATAGCGAGGGTATATACCTAGCAAAACAATAAGCACCAAATAACTTGGGGGTGTAGAGGCTTACAGTTTCAAACTGGTCTATGAAAATGGCCAAAATTTATAAAATTGGCCTATTTTGCTGATATGACTTGTCACATGCAATGTCAAAACCTGGCATTACAAGGAAATGTGACACCAGCTGTATACCATACATAGCTAGGGTATATACCTAGCAAACCATTAACCACCAAATAACTTGGGGGAGTAGAGGCTGACAGTATCAAACTGATCTTTGAAAATGACTAAAATTTATAAAATTGACCTTTTTGCTGTTATGTCTGGTCACATGCAATGTCCAAACCTGACCTTATTAGACATTTTTCACTTTTGAACGTAAATGTTGCTGGCGCGTGCGGTTACAACTTTCTGTGTGATGGGGGACGACTCGTGAGGGCATATTCGAGACAAAGACGAGGGGCATTATGAAGAATTACACAGTCAAAACTACCAACAGCACAACGGAGACGAATTAAGTAAGACAGGCAATAAATGTATTAGTGTAGGACGTCTAGCCATGTAGCTCAGTCGGCAGAGTGTTAGAATTCAAAACGAAAGGGTGTGGTTTCGAGTCCCGGTCGGGCCACTTTTATCTTTTCTTTATTTGTTTCCCCTGTGACAATAAAGCTATGGAAATATAAAATGTATTATCAGCTGATTATATTTATCAGCGAATGCAAAAATCAGGAAATGCCATTGTGCATAAAATATACTTAAATCGTAAAGGAATTGAAGTGCGAGGCGGCAGCTCAAAAAAAAAAAAAAAAAAAAAAAAAACTCGATCGATTTTTTTTCTTCGAGCGATCCTCACGTCAATATTTCTTTTTTGGAGACATAAAAATATTCATATTCTGGAGGCTTGTACAGGAATAATGTGGCTAAGATAAGTTTGCCACCCTGAATGACTTAAAATGTTTTCCGCGGACGTAAGGCACTAATTCAAATAGTATAGTGTACATGTACAGATATATGTATATTTATAAGGTGTAAAAACTACAGTTTCACGTGCTGTCTCGTGAGCAAACATAATTCATTTGGCATGTTTATACATGTATACAGATACTCGGAGGCTTGATGGGGTTTATTTGGTTGATGGCACGTTTTGATTCCATTCAGCAGCCATCTGCATGTCATAAGTACGATATCCTAGCTACATTATGCATAGCACAAATAATTTGAGGTTTTGTAGACCTTCAACAGTATTTCCGCCATATCGAGTGCGATAATTACGAATTTTAGATGATTTTCGCAAGCCACAGGCTTTCTTTCTAATCCTCACTTATTCTCTTGTAGTATGCGTGCTGTTTGGTTGAATTCAAATAAATAGTATTAAACTTCAAACTAACACAATGTCATTTTCAAGTAAATAAATGATTATAAAATTGAAATTATAAAATTATAAAATTCCTTTTTTTTTCATTACATGCTGCTAGACGGAATATTTCCATCGGTATTCCGTTAGACCTCGGAAGGGCGAGGTCACGCAGTGTATCGGAGTGCAGGTTAGCCAGCTGATCAAACGTGCTTTGAACCTTGCTTAACCCTAAAACAGGACAACAATATTCTCTTTTAAGCGCGCATACACACGCAAACTCACAAACACACACTCGCAACCACGTTCCGTGGAGGACATTGTCTCGTAGTGGCTCAGTAAGTCGCCTCGTAAAATCACATGGCGAGAATATATACGTAGTTGATATACATGTAAGACAGGTACAAATGAAATTAAAAAGAGCTGACTCGTTTGCTCAGCAGGTTGAGCGCGAGAACGAAACGCCTAAAAGAATAATTGTTGTCTTTCCGTTAAACTGTCTAATTGGAACAAAGAACCAGAAGTGACCTTTGACACGAAATATTTTCTAAAATCGCATCATATATATCACTTATCATGTTTGTCATTAAAAATGCGTTACTCGTTCAATGCGAGTCGGTTTTACAAACGCTTGGCGCGAATAAAATGCCTCCATTTTAACAGCTTCCATTGCTGCATTCGATTATTTAAGACACACATGTGTATAGCAAGGCGTCGCTCGTTCGATTCTGAGCTGCACATGCCTTTATGGTGACACAATAAACCGAGGTCCCGTCTTCATATAACCATAACTGTTGGTGGGAAAACCCGAAATCGCCATGTGACTTTTTTACATACTGGCTTATGTATATACGTACATTGGTTTTGCAAAGCTACATTTTCACGTGTTTTTCATGAAGGTACAGAAAACTTTGTACATGTATACATGTCATGATCTACGATTTGAAACATTAAGTTGATGTTTAATTCTATGTGAATTCTACCCCATACAACGTTTTGACATAGTTCAAGTCATATCGAGCATGGTCGGTTATCCATATCAGGATAACATGTCCATGACTTGTATACCCCTTGAACCACACTGGGGTATGCAGGGGTATACATGTACCTATTTTTAGCTCACATGAGCCCTTCGGCTCAAAACGCGAGCTAATAGGATGGCTATGCCCCGTCGTCCGTCAACAATTTCCATGATCTCCTCTGAAACCAAATGGCAAATCGAAGTTTAAACTGCTTGCGGAGCATTCTTATCAAGGGGAACGAAAGTTTGCATAAATGACCCTGGTCACATGACAAAGATGGCCGTCATGGCTATAAATAGCAAAAACCTTTAAATCAATTTCTTCCCAGAACCAGAAGTCCTATGATTTTGAAACTTGGAATGAAGCATCAGCCAATAGAGTTCTTAAAAGTTGGTATACATCATGTTGTTGGGGTGACCTTGACCTAATTTACGACAATGTCAACTTAGGTCGCCCATGCATTTAAATGGGGGAAATTGGTTAAATGTAATTAAATGGCTGGAAACTTGCGATAAACATACAAAGTTACAGAATATTTATGTTCATGAAAACATTTAGTCCCCACCCAGGGTTTTTTCTGCTCCTGCCCGGTGGCTATATACATGCATATGGCCAAAATATTCAAACATCTCTGCAACTGCATGGCCGATCAAAGCCAAACTTCATGGAAGAGGAACGAAAGTTTGTATAAATTTTCAAGGTAACTTGACCAAAATGGCAGCCATAACTATAAACTGCAAAAAAAGAAAACTTTAAAAATGTGCAGAACCAGTAGGCCTATGATATTTAAACTTGGCATTTAGCATCTACAAAGTTTATATATGGCCAAAATCATGACCCAGGGATGATATTGACCTACTTTACGGCAAGGTTAAACTAGGGTGTCCATGCATCTAAAAACACAGATTGTGAGTACTCTAGCGTGTACCAACAATCTATATTTTGAGCAAAATAAAAAGATAAAAATGTTGAACTGAAAATTTTCATTTTTTACAATTTTAAAAACACTGTATATTGCTCGTTAAGGTTTTATTATGCTACCGTCATGATACAAGGCACCATTTTAGTACACATGTATTACACATGCTGACGACAGAGTTACATGTACAACACCTTGATCATTCTTAACCTTACTCATACGGGCATTTTTTTTTGCGTCCGGAACCGTGCGAGCATAAATGCACGTAAGCTTCTTACTCAATCTGAATTTACGTAAATAATAAATTTAATTGGTTTGTTGATTTGAGGTTAATTCAACAGCAAAGGTCATATGGAAACTAAACATCAGTTAATAGTATCATCCGACAGACTTGAGGATCCAGGGATCAAACCCGCGATCTCTGGTTTAAAAGGACGAAAGAACACATGACCTTAACACCAACTGCTTTCGGCTTGTCAAGCAGCAATGTGGATGATCCTGCTTGATAAAATCTTTGTTTTATCGATGGGCCGTTACAGCCAAACACAGAACAATTAAATTTCCCTGTTATATATTAGGTACATGGATGTATTTTCGTAAATTGTCGGTAAATTGAGCACGTGAAATGTCTGCTTGATATACTGTACATGAATATGTATATTCAGATATTATCTATCTTTGTCAGCACCATCGTAAATGTCTGCGATACAACAAAAGTCCTTACAGCAAAGATTGATGCAACATCACACAACATGTGATAAAATGGGGTAAAAATTGAAAAAAGCAATATCGCTTTGGCAACAACCAACACCAAGACAATGAACTCTTCGTCGTAGGTTGCTGCCCAATTGATCAGTCTTACAATCACAGGTGACACAAACCAAGTTCTGCTTGTGGGTGGTGGGTGTGCCTAGTCGTTTTCTCAGGGTCTCACACCCCCCCCCCCTGTTACTGATTTACCCGTCTCATGTGAACTAAAATAATCTCTCTCTCTCTCTCTCTCTCCACACATATATAAACTAGCCATCGCTTTCTATAAACAACTATCAAATCACGCATACAATACCGTCTGGGAGAGGATAATCACAGGCCTAGCCTACATTCAATCCCTTGACCCATGTGTATGTATATATATGATGTGTTCATATGTGAAATACCTTTGAAAATTGTCATTAGTATATATGTATGTGTATATGTTGTCATTAAATTTCTAATAAACAAAAGAACTGGGCGACAATTGTAAAAACACGAAATTATGATCAGAAATGAGCAAAATCAGACCCTTATCTGTAATCAAGTAACATTAGAAAGACCTGGAATCGATCAATTAAATTTCTCTTATTTTATTTACAATAAGCAAAATTAGTTGTGTGGCTTTGCTTAATGTAGCTACATGTAGGATGTTGCCTTCATCGCACTTCGTATGGCATGCAGATGATGACTGTCGAATGGACTCAAAACTAAACTTCGACAACGCTAACATAAACATGTCATAATGAATTATATTCGCTCACGAGACAGCACGTGAAACTGTAGTTTTACATCTAATAAACACAGATATATCTGAACATGTACACTATACTATTTGATTTATTATCCTGCGTATTTTTAATTCAGTTTTACGTCCTTTTCAAGATTATTTCAGCTCACCAATCCGTAGGTGGGGCGAACACGGGAGTACCCTAAGAAAAACCACCTGGCACTCCCGCGAGTAGATTTTTTTATTCAGTTTATCGTCCCTTTCAAGATTTTTTCAGCTCATATGGGACGCGCCAATCAGCAGGTGGGTCGAAAACGGGAGAACTCCGAGAAAAACCACCTGGCACACCCGCAAGCAGAACTTGGCTTGTCTTACATGTGCGCCGTGTGGGGCTCGAACCCACACCAGACACAGCGATGAGATGATCCGGAATGATTAAGTGCGGTAATAAATTATCAGGGCCGCCTCTCGCAAGTAGAACTTGTCTTGTATCATATGTGGCCAGTGTGGGGCTCGAACACACACACGTCAAGACACGGCGGTGAGATGATCGTTACCAGCCTTCAGACAATAAATGTTGACGTGAGGATCTCTTCTACCGATAATTGCGATCAAGCTCCCGGCTTCAATCGGTGAAAAATCAACAAGTGAAAAAAACTAAACATGCGGACTCCCTTCAATCCACAAATGTACGATTTTAGTGCTAAATGCAGCAGTGCATTTTGTGAGTCTTGCATTTTTTTCTTTTCTTTTCTTTTTTCATTTTCTAAGCTATATTGTCACAGGGGCGACAAAAGGAAGCAATTAAGAATAGAAAAAAATTTTTTTGTCCTAGCCGGAGTCGAACCCAGGACCCCTCGGTTTTATTCTTTACATGCTACCTACTGAGTTACAGAGAAAGACGTCCGGTTCTATTTCTTTTTCGCCTGTCTTGTTTAATTCGTCTCCAGTTGGGCTATTGGTACTTTTGACTAAGTAATTGTTCATATCGCCCCTCGTCTTCATCTCAAATATGCCCTCACGAGTCGTCCCCCATCACACCGAAAGTCGCAACCGCACGCGCCAGCAACATTTACGTTCAAAAGTGAAAAATGTCTATTAGGGAATGTGACACCAGCTGTATACAATACATAGCGAGGATGTGACACCAGCTGTATACAATACCTAGCAAAACAAAAACCACCACATAACTTGGGGGAGTACAGGCTGACAGTTTCAAACTTGTCTTTGAAAATGGCCAAAATTTATAAAATTGGCCTATTTTGCTGATATGACTTGTCACATGCAATGTCAAAACCTGACCTTACAAGGAAATGTGACACCAGCTGTATACCATACATAGCTAGGATATATACCTAGCAAAACATTAACCACCAAATAACATGGGGGAGTAGAGGCTGACAGTATCAAACTGATCTTTGAAAATGACCAAAATTTATAAAATTGACCTTTTTGCTGTTATGTCTGGTCACATGCAATGTCCAAACCTGACCTTATTAGGGAATGTGACACCAGCTGTATATGATACATAGCGAGGGTATATACATAGCAAAACAATAATCACCAAATAACTTGGGGGAGTAGAGGCTGACAGTACCAAACTGATCTTTAAATATGACCAAAATTTATAAAATTGACCTTTTTGCTGTTATGTCTAGTCACATGCAATGTCAAAACCTGACCTTATTAGGGAATGTGACACCAGCTGTATATGATACATAGCGAGGATACATACCTAGCAAAACAAAAACCACCACAAAACTTGGGGGAGTAGAGGCTGAAAGTTTCAAACTGGTCTTTGAAAATGACCAACATTTATAAAATTGGCCTATTTTGCTGATATGACTTGTCACATGCAATGTCAAAACCTGACTTTACAAGGAAATTTGACACCAGCTGTATACCATACATAGCTAGGGTATATACCTAGCAAACCATTAACCACCAAATAACATAGGGGAGTAGAGGCTGACAGCATCAAACTGATCTTTGAAAATAAACAAAATTTATAAAATTGACCTATTTGTTGCTATATCTGGTCACATGCACCTATTTGTTGCTATATCTGGTCACATGCAATGTTCAAACCTGACCTTATTAGGGAATGTGACACCAGCTGTATACGATATATAGCGATGGTATATACCTAGCAAAACAATAACCACCAAATAACTTGGGGGGAGTAGAGGCTGACAGAATCAAACTGATCTTTGAAAATGACCAAAATTTATAAAATTGACCTTTTTGCTGTTATGTCTGGTCAAATTTAATGTCCAAACCTGACCTTATTAAGGAATGTGACACCAGCTGTATACGATACATAGCGAGGATATATACCTAGCAAAACAAAAACAACCACATAACTTGGGGGAGTAGAGGCTGACAGTTTCAAACTGGTCTTTGAAAATGGCCAAAAATTATAAAATTGGCATATTTTGCTGATATGACTTGTCACATGCAATGTCAAAACCTGACCTTACAAGGAAATGTGACACCAGCTGTATACCATACATAGCTAGGGAATATACCTAGCAAACCATTAACCACCAAATAACTTGGGGGAGTAGAGGCTGACAGCATCAAACTGATCTCTAAAAATGACCAAAATGTATAAAATTGACCTATTTTGCTGTAAAGTCTGGTCATTTTTAATGTCAAAATCTGACCTTATTAGGAAATGTCACACCAATTGTATACCATACCTAGCTAGGGTATGTACCTAGCAAACTATTAACCACCAAATGATTTGGTGGAGTAGAGTCTGACAGTATCAAACCGATCTTTGAAAATGACCAAAATTTATAAAATTGCCCTATTTTGCTGGAAAGTCTGGTCATTTTTAATGTCAAAATCTGACCTTTTTAGGGAATGTTACACCAGTTGTATACCAAAGGGTATATACTTTTTAACCACCAAATGATTTGCGGGAGTAGATTCTGACAGTATCAAACCGATCTTTGAAAATGACCAAAATTTTAAAATTGACCTTTTTGCTGTTATGTCTAGTCACATGCAATGTCTAAACCTGCCCGTATCAGGGAATGTGACACCAGCTTTATACCATACCTAGCTAGGGTATATATCTAGCAAACCATTAATTATCAAATAATTTGGGGGAGTAGAGGCTGACAGTATGAAAAGGTTGTTTCAAAATGACCAAAATTTATAAAATTGACCTATTTTGTTGTAAAGTCTGGTCATATGCAATGTCCTAATCTGACCTTATTAGGCAATGTGACACAAGATATATACCATACATAGCTAGGGTATATACCTAGCAAAGCATTAACAACCAAATGATTTGAGGGAGTAGAGTCTAACAGTATCAAACCGATCTTTGAAAATGACCAAACTTATACAATTGACATATTTTGCTGTTATGTCTAGTCACATGTGATGTCCAAACCTGCCCTTAGTAGGGAATGTGACACCAGCTTTATACCATACCTAGCTAGGGTATATACCTAGTAAACTATTAACTATCAAATAATTTGGGGGAGTAGAGGCTGAGAGTATGAAACGGATGTTTCAAATGACACAAATTTGATAAAATTGACCTATTTTGTTGTAAAGTCTGGTCATATGTAATGTCCTTATCTGACCTTTTTAGGCAATGTGACACTAGATATATACCATACCTAGCTAGGGTATATGCTTAGCAAACTATTAACCACCAAATAACTTGGGGGAGTAGAGGCTGACAGTATCAAACTGGTCTATGACCAAAATTTATAAAGTTGACCTATTTGCTGTTATGTCTGGTCACACGTAATGTCGAAACCTGACCTTATTAGGGAATGTGACACCAGCTGTATACGATACATAGCGAGGGAATATACCTTGCAAAACAATAACCACCAAATAACTTGGGGGAGTAGAAGCTGACAGTTTCAAACTGGTCTTTGGAAATGGCCAAAATTTATAAAATTGGCATATTTTGCTGTTATGACTTGTTGCATGCAATGTCAAAATATGACCTTATTAGGGAATGTGACACCAACTGTATACCATACATAGATAGGGTATATACCTAGCAAACCATAACCACCAAATAACCTTAGGGACTAGAGGCAGACAGCAACAAACTGTTCTTTGAAAATGACCAAAATGTATAAAATTGACCTATTTGCTGTTATATCTGGTCACATGCAATGTCCAAACCTGATCTTATTAGGGAATGTGACACCAGCTGTATACGATACATAGCGAAGGCATATACCTAGCAAAACAATAACCACCAAACAACTTGGGGGAGTAGAGACTGACAGTATCAAACTGATCTTTGAAAATGACCAAGATTTTTAAAATTGACCTATTTTGCTGTAAAGTCTGGTCATTTTTAATGTCAAAATCTGACCTTATTAGGAAATGTCACACCAAATGTATACCATACCTAGCTAGGGTATGTACCTAGCAAACCATTAACCACCAAATGATTTGGTGGAGTAGAGTCTGACAGTATCAAACCGATCTTTGAATATGACCAAAATTATAAAATTGACATATTTTGCTGTTATGTCTGGTCACTTACAACGTCCAAACCTGACCTTAGTAGGGAAAGTGACACCAGCTTTATACCATACCTAGCTAGTGTATATATCTAGCAAACCATTAATCGTCAAACGATTTGGGGGAGTAGAGACAGACAGTATGAAATGGTTGTTTTAAAATGACCAAAATTTATAAAATTGACCTATTTTGTTGTAAAGTCTGGTCATATGCAATGTCCTAATCTGACCTTATTAGGCAATGTGACACCAGATATATACCATATCTAGCTAGGGTATATACCTAGCAAAGCATTAACAACCAAATGATTTGGGGGAGTAGAGTCTCACAGTATCAAACCGATCTTTGAATATGACCAAACTTATAAAATTGACATATTTTGCTGCTATGTCTGGTCACATGCAATGCCCAAACCTGCCCTTAGTAGGGAATGTGACACCAGCTTTATACCATACCTAGCTAGGGTATATACCTAGCAAACTACATGTATTAACTATCAAACAATTTGGGGGAGTAGAGGCTGACAGTATGAAACGGATGTTTCAAAATGACCAAAATTTATAAAATTGACCTATTTTGTCGTAAAGTCTGGTCACACGCAATGTCCTAATCTGACCTTATTAGGCAATGTGCCACCAGATATATACCATACCTAGCTAGGGTATATACATAACAAACCATTAACCACCAAATAACTTGTGGGAGTAGAGGCTGACAGTATCAAACTGATCTTTGAAATTGACCAAAATGTATAAAATTGACCCATTTGCGGTTATGTCTGGTCACATGCAAAGTCCAAACCTGACCTTATTAGGGAATGTGACACCAGCTGTATACGATACATAGCGAGGGTATATACCTAGAAAAAAGATAACCACCAAATAACTCGGGGGAGAAGAGGCTGACAGTTTCAAACTGGTCTATGAAAATGGCCAAAATTTATAAAATTGGAATATTTTGCTGTTATGACTTGTCACATGCAATGTCAAAACCCGACCTAAGAAGGTAATGTGACACCAACTGTATACCATACATAGCTAGGGTATATACCTAGCAAACCATAAACCACCAAATAACTTGGGGGAGTAGAGGCTGATAGTATCGAACTTATCTTTGAAAATGACCAAAAGGTATAAGATTGACCTATTTGCTGTTATGTCTGGTCACATGCAATGTCAAAACCTGACCTTATTAGGGAATGTGACACCAGCTGTATACGATACATAGAAAGGGCGTATACCTAGCAAACAAATAACCACCAAATAACTTGTGGGGGTAGAGGCTGACCGTATCAAACTGATCTTTGAAATTGACCAAAATGTATAAAATTGACCCATTTGCAGTTATGTCTGGTCACATGCAATGTCCAAATCTGACCTTATTAGGGAATGTGACACCAGCTGTATACGATACATAGCAAGGATATATACCTAGCAGAACAAAAACCACCAAATAACTTGGGGGAGTAGAGGCTGACAGTTTCAAACTGGTCTTTGAAAATGGCCAAAATTTATAAAATTGGCCTATTTTGCTGTTATGACTTGTCACATGCAATGTCAAAACCTGACCTTACAAGGGAATGTGACACCAGCTGTATACCATACATAGCTAGGTTATATACCTAGCAAACCATTAACCACCAAATAACTTGGGGGAGTGGAGTAGAGGCTGACAGCATCAAACTGATTTTGAAAATGACCAAAATGTATAAAATTGACCTATTTGCTGTTATGTCCGGTCACATGCAATGTCCAAACCTGGCCTTATTAGGGAATGTGACACCAGCTGTATACGATTTATAGCAAGGGCATATACCTAGCAAAAAATAACCACTAAATAACTTGGGGGAGAAGAGGCTGGCAGTTTCAAACTGGTCTTTGAAAATGGCTTAACTTTAAAAAATTGACCTCTTTTGCTATACAGTCTGATCATTTTCAATGTCCAATTCTGACACCATAAGGGAATGTGACACCAGCTATATACCATAGCTAGCTGGGGGTATACTTACCAAATCATTAACCACCAAATAACTTGGGGGAGTATAGGCTGACAGTATCAAACTGATCTTTGAAAATAACCAAAATTTATAAAAATGACCTATTTGCTGTTATGTCTGGTCACATGCAATGTCCAAACATGACCTTATTAGGGAATGTGACACCAGATGTATACGATACAAAGCGAGGATATATACATAGCAAAACAAAAACCACAAAATAACTTGGGGAGTAGAGGCTGACAGTTTCAAACTGGTCATTCAAAATGGCCAAAATTTATAAAATTGGCCTATTTTGCTGTTATGACTTGTCACATGCAATGTCAAAACCTGACCTTACTAGGGAATGTGACACCAGCTGTATACCATACATAGCTAGGGTATATACCTAGCAAACCATTAACCACCAAATAACTTGGGGGGAGTAGAGGCTGACAGCATCAAACTGATCTCTAAAAATGACCAAAATGTATAAAATTGACCTATTTGCTGTTATGTCTGGTCACATGCAATGTCCAAACCTGATCTTATTAGGGAATGTGACACCAGCTGTATACGATACATAGCGAGGGTATGTACCTAGCAAAACAATAACCACCAAATTACTTGGGGGAGTAGAGGCTGGTAGTTTCAAACCAGTCTTTGAAAATGGCCAAACTTTATAAAATTGACCTCTTTTGTTATACAGTCTGGTCATTTTGAATGTACAATTATGACATCATAACGGAATGTGACACCAGCTATATACCATACCTAGTTAGGGTAACAAACTATTAATCATCAAATTATTTGAGGGAGTAGAGGCTGACACGAAAATGACCAACATTTATAAAATTGATCTATTTTGCTGCAAAGTCTAGTCATATGCAATGTCAAATCTGACCTTATTACGGAATGTGACAACAGCTTTATACCATACCTAGCTAGGGTATATACCTAGCAAATCATTAACCACCAAATAATTGACCTATTTCGCTATACAGTCTTGTTATTTTCAATGTCCAATTCTGACATCATAAGGGAATGTGAAACCAGCTGTATGCCATACCTACCTAGTGTATATACCTAACAAACCATTATCCACCAAATGATTTGAAGGAACAGAGGCTGATAGTATGAAACCAGTCATTGAAAATGACCAAAAAATTATAAAATTAACCTATTTTGCTGTTATATCTGGTCACATGCAATGTCTAATCCTGACCTTATTATGGAATGTGACACCAGCTGTATACCATACCTAGTTAGAGTATATAACTAGCAAGTAATTAACCACCAAATGATTTGGGGGAGTAGAGACTGGTAGTATCAAACTGATCTTTGAAATTCAACACAATTTATAAAATTGACCTATTTTGCAGCGAAGTCTGGTCATTTTTATGTCCAAATCTGACCGTATTAGGGAATGTGACACCAACTGTATACCAAACCTAGCTAGTATACCTAGTAAACCATTAACATTAAACCATTACCTAGCTATATACCTAGTAAACCATTAACAACCAAATGATTTGGGGAAGTAGAGTCTGAAAGTATCAAATCGATCTTTGAAAATGACCATTTATAAAATTGACATATTTTGTTGTTATGTCTGGTCATATGCAATGTCCAAACTTGCCCTTATTATGGAATATGACACCAGCTATATACCATACCTAGCTAGGGTATATACCTAGCAAACCATTAACCATCAAACGATTTAGGGAGTAGAGGCTGACAGTGTGAAACTGGTCTTTCAAAATGACCAAAATTTATAAAATTGACCTTTTTTGCTGTTATGTCTTGTCATGTGCAATGTCCTAATCTGACCTTATTAGGCAATGTGACACAAGATATATACCATACCTAGCTAGGGTATATACCTAGAAAACCATTTTAAACCACCAAATGATTTGTGGTAGTAGAGGCTGATAGTATCGAATTTTGAAAATGGCCAAAATTGATAAAATTGACCTATTTTGCTGTAATGTCTGGTCAAATGCAATGTTCAAACCTGACTTTATTAGGGAATGTGACACCAGCTGTTTACCATACCCAGCTACGGTATATACTTAGCAAAATAATAGCCACCAAATTATTTGGGGAAGTAGAGGCTGACAGTACCAAACTGATCTTTGAAAATGACCAAAATTTACAAACAATTGGCCTATTTTGCTGTTATGATTTGTCACATGCAATTTCCAAACCTGAACTTACTAGGGAATGTGACACCAGCTGTATTCCATACCTAGCTAGAGTATATACCTAGCAAACCATTAACCACCAAATAACTTGGGGGAGTAGAGGCTGACAGTATCAAACTGATCTTTGAATATGACCAAAATTTATACAATTGACCTATTCTGCTTTTATGTCTTGTCACATGCGATCTCCAAACCTGACCTTATTAGGGAATGTGACACCAGCTGTATACCATACCTAGCTAGGGTATATACCGAGCAAACCATTAACCATCGAGTGATTTGGGGAAGTAGAGGCTGAAAGTTTCAATCTAATATTTGAAAATGACCAACAATTTATAAAATTTACCTATTTTGCTGTTATGTCTGGTTACATGCGATGTCCAAAACTGACCTTATTAGGGAATGTGACACCAGCTGAATATGATACATAGCGAGGGTTTATACCTAGCAAAACAATAACCACCAAATGTTTTCGGGGAGTAGAGGCTGACAGTATCGAACTGGTCTTTTAAAGTGGACAAAATTTACAAAATTGACATATTTTGCTGTAATGTCTGGTCAAATGCATTATTCAAACCTGACTTTATTAGAAAATGTGACGCCAGCTGTTTACCAAACCCAGCTACGGTATATACTTAGCAAAATTGACCTATTTTGCTATACAGTCTGGTCGTTTTCAATGTCCAATTTGGACATCTTAAGGGAATATGACACCAGCTATATACCATATCTAGCTAAGGTATATACCTAGCAAATTATTGATTACCAAATAACTTGGGGGAGTAGAGGCTGACAGTTACAAACTGATCTTTGAAAATGACCAAAATTTATAAAATTAACCTATTTTGCTGTTATGTTTGGTCAAATGCAATGTCCAAACCAGACCTTATTTGAGAATGTGACACCAGCTATATACCATACCTTGCTAGAGTATATACCTAGCAAACCATTAATCATCAAATGATTTGGGGGAGTAGAGGCTGACAATATGAAACTGGTCTTTGAAAATGACAAAAATTGATAAAATTGACTATTTTGCTGTAAAGTCTGGTCATATGCAATGTGCAAATCTGACCTTATTAGGGAATGTGATCCCAGCTTTATACCATACCTAGCTAGGGTATATACCTAGCAAAACAATATAAAGACCAAATGATTTGGGAGAGTAGAGACTGACAGTATGAAACCGATCTATGAAAATCATATGATAATACAATACCTAGCTAGGTACCTAGCAAACCAATAACCACCAAACGATTTGTGGAAGTAGAGGCTGATAGTATTGAACCTGTCTTTGAAAATCACCAATATTTATATAATTGACATATTTTGCTATAAAGTCTGGTCATTTCCAATGTCCAAATCTGACCTTAAAAGGTAATGTGACACCAGCTGTATACCATACCCAGCTAGGGTACATATCTAGCAAAATATATCCTAGCTAGGTATGGTATACAGATTGTGTCACATTCCCTTATGATGTCACCATTGGATATTGAAAATGTCCAGACTTTACAAGCAAAATAGGTCAATTTTATAAATTTATGAGCCTCTACTCCCCCAAATCATTTGGTGGTTAATGGTTTGCTAGGTAAAAACCTTTGCTAGATATGGGATACAGCTGGTGTCACATTCCCTAATATGATCAAATTTGGACATTGCATATGACCAGCTTTTGAGCAAAATGAGTCAATTTTATAAATGTCGGTCATTTTTAAAGACAAGTTTCATACTGTCAGCCTCTCCTCCCCAAAGTTATTTGGTGGTTAATGGTTTGCTAGGTATATACCCTAGCTAGGTATGGTATACAGCTGGTGTCTGATTCCCTTATGATGTCACCATTGGCCATTGATCATACTACAGCAAAATTGATCAATTTTATAAGTTTTGGTCATTTTCAAAGATCAGTTTCATACTGTTAGCCTCTTCTCCCCCTATTTGTTTGGTGGATAATAGCTTGCTAGTAATATGCCATAGCAAGGTATGGTATTTAGTTGGTGTCACTTCCCCTAATAAGGTCAGATTTTTAAATTGCAAATGACCAGATTTTACAGCCAAATAGTTCAATAGATATTCGTCATTTCAAAGATCAGTTTGATACTGTCAGTCTCTACTCCCCTGAATCATTTGGTGGTTAATGGTTTGCTTGGTATACATCTTTGCGAAATACGGTATACAGCTGGTGTCACATTCCCTAATATGATCAGATTTGGACATTGCATATGACCCAGACCTTACAGCAAAATAGTTAAAATGTTATGAATTTTGGTGATTTTTTAAATATAAATTTGATACTGTCAGCCTCTACTCCTCCAAATCATTTGGTGGTTAATGGCTTGCTAGGTATGTCACATTCCTTTATGATGTCACCATTGGACATTGAAAATGATCAGACATTCGGCAAAATAGGTCAATTCAATAATTTTTTGTCACTTTCAAAGATCAGTTTAATACTGTCATTATCTACTCCCCCAAATCATTTGGTAGTTAATGGTTTGCTAGGTGAACACCTCTGCTAGCTATGGTATACAGCTAGTGTCACATTCCCTTGTAAGGTCAGATTTGGACATTGCAAATGACCAGACTACAGCAATATATGTAAATTTCGTTATTTTCAAAGATCAGCCTCTACTCCCCCAATTCATTTGGTGGTCAATGGTTTGCCAAGTATATAGCCTAGGTAGGTATGGTATACAGCTGGTGTCACATTCCCTAATAGGATCAGATATACACATTACATATGACCATACTTTACAGCAAAATATGTAAATTTCACTTATTTTGGTGATTTTCAAAGATCAGTCTGATACTCCCCCAAATCATTTTATGGTTAATGGTTTGCTATGTATATACCGTAGCTAAGTATGGTATACAGCTGGTGTCACATTCCCTTGTAAGGTCAGATTTGGTCATTGCAAATAAATTTTGGTAATTTTCAAAGATCAGTTTGATACTGTCTGCCTCTACTCCCCCAAATCATTTGGTAAATATTGGTTTGCTGGGTTTATACGCTAGCTAGGTATGGTATAAGGCTCGTGTCACATTCCCTAATAAGGTCAGGTTTGGACATTGCATGTGACTAGACATAACAGCAAAATAGGTCAATTTCATAATTTTAAATCATTTTCAAAGATCAGTTTGATACTGTCATTCCCTACTCCCCAAAGTTATTAGGTGGTTAATGGTTTGTTAGGTATATACCCTAGCTAGGTATGGTATACAGATTGTGTCACATTCCCTTATGATGTCACCATTGGACACTGAAATTGCCCACACTTTATAGCAAAAATGGTCAATTTTATAAATATTCAAAGATAAGTTGGATACTATCAGCCTCTACTCACCCAAATCAATTGATAGTCAATGATCTGCTAGGTATATACCCTAGCCAGGTATGGTATATAGCTGATGTCACATTCCCTAATAAGGTCAGATTAAGACACTGTATATGACCAGAATTTTAAGCAAATATGTCTGTTTTATAAATTTTGGTCATTTTCAAAGACCAGTTTCATATTGTCAGCCTCTACTCTCCAAAATAGTCTGGAGGTAATTGGTTTGCTAGGTATATACCCTAGCTATGTATGGTATACAGCTGGTGTCACATTTCGTAATAAGGTCAGGTTTGGACATTGCATGTGACCAGTCATAACAACGAAATAGGTTAATGTCATAAATTTTGGTCATTGTCAAAGATCAGTTTGATACTGTCAGCCTCTACGCCCCAAGTTCTTTGGTGTTAAATGGTTTGCTAGGTATATACACTAGCTAGGTATGGTATACAGCTTGTGTCGCATTCCCTTATGATGTCACCATTGAACATTGAAAATGAAATGGTCAATTTATAAGTTTTTGGTCATTTTCAAAGATTAGTTTGAAACTGTCAGCCTCTACTCCCCCAAATCAGTTGATGGTTAATGGTTTGCTAGATATATACCCTAGCTAAGTATGGTATACAGCTGGTGTCACATTCCCTAATAAGGTCAGATTAGGACATTGCATGTGACAAGACTTTACAGCAAAAAAGGTCAATTTTATAAATTTTTGGTCATTTTCAAAGACCAGTTTGATACTGTCAGCCTCTACTCCCCCAAGTTAATTGGTGGCATGTACATACCCTAGCTAGGTATGGTATACGGCTGGTGTCACATTCCCTTATGATGACTTTACAGCAAAATAGGTAAATTTTATAAATGTTGGTCATTTTCAAAGAACAGTTTGATACTGTAAGCCTCTACTCCCCCAAATCATTCGGTAGTTAATGGGGTGCTAGGTACATACCCTAGCTAGTATTGGTATACAGCTGATGTCGCATTCCCATATAAGGCCAAAATTGGACATTGATTATGACCATACTTCAGCAAAATTGATCAACTTCATAACTTTTGGTCATTTTCAAACATCAGTTTCATACTCTCAACCTCTACTCCCCCAAATAGTTTGGTGGTTAATAGTACTTGCTAGTTATATGCAATAGCTAGGTATGGTATTTATTTGGTGTCACATCCCCTAATAAAGTCAGATTTTTACATTGAATATGACCAGATTTTACAGCATAATATGTCAATAAATGTTGGTCATTTCAAAGATCAGTTTGATACTGTCAGCCTCTACTCCCCCAAATCATTTGAGCGCTGCTTCTTAATCACTCGATCATTTCACCGCTGTGTCTAGTGTGGGTTCGAGCCCCGCACTGGCCACATGTGAGACTAGACTACAGCAAAATATGTCAATTTTATAAATTTTGGAAATTTTCAAGTGTGATACTGTCAGCCTCTACTCGCCCAAATCATTTGGTAATTAATGATTTGCCAAGTATATACCCTAGGTAGGTATTGTATACAGCTGTTGTCACATTCCCTAATAAGGTCAAATTTGTACATTGCATATGACCACACATCACAGGAAAATATGTTAATTTTATAAATTTTGGTGATTTTCAAAAATCAATTTGATACTGTCAGACTCTACTCCCCCAAATCATTTGGTGGTTCATGGTTTGCTAGATATATACACTAGCTACATGTATGTATGGTATACAGTTGGTGTCACATTCCCTAAAAAGTTCAGCTTTGGACATTAAAAATGACCAGACTTTACAGCAAAATAGGTCAATTTTATAAATTGTGGTGATTTTCAAAGATTAGTTTGATACCGTCAGTCTCTACTCCCCCAAATCATTTGGTGGTTAATGGTTTGCTAGGTATATACCCCAGCTATGTATGGTATACAGCTGGTGTCACATTCCCTAATAAGGCTTGATTTGCGCATTGCATATGACCAGACTTTAAGCCCCCCAGTATTTTTATATTACTGATCGTTCCAAGGCGATACTTCTGTTGTGGTTCCAATTGTTTTGTGTTTTGGAGTCGAGATTTTGTGCTGTTTGTACATTTTCATATTTCTAGTTCAGTTCGGGTAACTGAGTGGCCGCCTGTTTGGAACGAACTGCTCACTCGGCTTACGATATATTTTCTTGGCATAAGTACCTAAGTGTCATTTTAATTTTTTCCCACCCCTCGGTTTATGGAGTGGGAATTCCATCTGATTGCACCATTTCCTGATCATTGCCTACTTGTACCTTTTTACAGCATTCGCCGTATTTACCGGTAATACCGGGTTTTATAACAGCAGTCGTATATATGCCAGTTGCAGTTGTCTCTCTTGATTGTTATCGTCAGAAAGCTTGTTGTCAGAAAGTTATTGTCAGAAAGCTTGATTTCATTGTTTTCACTACATGGATAGCACAATCACACTCCACTTGTTAAATCCAAAATTTCAAGCTTCTGGCTTTTTTCCGTGACTGTACTGGCTGGTTGTGTCGGACCTGGTCGGAAACCCTGAAAATCAGTTTTCATGTGTCGCGATTCATTTGGGAATGGCTAGAAAGGACAGGAAAAGTTGCAAGGGCTTAGCTGATCCTTTTTCCAAACTTCCTATTTTGCTAAATACTGTAAATTCGGAAATTTTCGCGAGAAATTTTTGCTAATATTCGCAGTCACCTCGCAAAAATAAAGTTCTCGCTAATAAAGAGTTACTATATGTATAAACTTTATAGACTACACAAGTGCCTGCTCGTGAATTCAAGAACTCGCTAATAAATCGGAAATCAAAAATTTGCGAAATAAAAGTCACACGAAAATTTCCAAACTTACAGTACAATGAGTCTCACATATAATGAAATCACATCTAGGATTAATCTACCTTCTAAATATGTTTCCAAAGGTTTTGGAAGGAACATTCTTGCTTGGCTAGCAAAATGAGGAGACTTTGAAAGAAGAATTTTTAGGTAAAAAGATGATTGAAGGAAAAATAAATGGAAAGTGGTCTCACACCTTACACTTTAATCCTACTTCATCCTAGGGGAGAAAGCAAGACAAGTTGATACATGAAAGCAGATTGAAAGTGTGTCATTCTAACAATGTTGTTTTCATCATTACATTTAAAGTCAGAGACCAAACAAAATGTTTTTGTTTGTTTGTTTGTTTTTGTGTCATGGTTCAATGTACCAGTCAGTCATGACTAAATGGTTTTACAATATATGAAAACATCCAAGAGTACAAAGTGAATACATGTATTATGCAGTGCCAAATGGTTGAAACCTAACAGACTACTCAGATGCTATTATATGACACAAAATATGGATCAACCATGGTTTTCAGTGTTCAAACATTAGATGGATAATGAGGAAGATGTTTGAACACAAGGTCGAAGGCCATACATTCAAACTCTTCCGAAGTCAGCCATTTTGTTTCTACGTAACACAGTGACGTTATGTCACATCGACCAATGAGGTCGACAGATTTTAGCCAAAACCTATGTTCAAACGTCACATGAATTTCTCGATTTGAACAAGGATTTTGATTTTTAATTGCGGCTTCAAACAGCTATGCGCATAGATATCTATGCAAGAATATACTATTACGAAAACTTACAATATACAATTTACAGAGATTTTTTTCAGCTGTAAAAAATTCATTGGAAAACGTTTGATGTTTTTTGATGTTTTCAATATTTCCCCTCAAAACATACATTGTGGGTACATGTTAGAACCGCCACACTGAGGCAATTCTAACGAGTATCCACAACGTATGTTCTGGATCAAATACCCCTGCCAACCCAGTACTATATAATAGTGGGGTTTTAGGGGGTACACATAGTACATACATGTTAGCATGGTGTTTTTACAACAGTATTATTCAACAATAAGCTCTTTGCGCCAACTCATCTTTGTTAACTTTTAAAGGAGCTAGGACACTGTCAAATTGTGTAATAGTTACCGGTAAACCATCCAGGTAGTAGGCGGCTACATTTTTTTTTTCATTCACCATCTGCTGGTTCCCAGCTTACAAAAAAAATCAATATTGCAAATACAAGTTACCATTTTGGTTACCTGTATTTCCAAAATTGATTATTTCTAAGCTGGAAACCAGCCAATAATGCGAAAAATGGTAAATGGATATTATTAATTTTTTAAAGCTATACAGTAAGCTGAAAGCTATAGCTAATCCTCATGTTATCAAGCTTTCAGGAAAACTAGGAGAACATCAGGAAAACATGTCCGTGTAAAGTATACCCCCTCAAACCCCACTTTTATATAACAAAACTGGGGTATGCAGGGGTATACCTATTTTTCTTATTTTTGCTCCAAAACATAGATTGTGGGTACTCGTTAGAACCGCCTCGGCAAGGTGGTTCTAACGTGTACCCACAATCTATGTTTTGAGCATAAATAAGAAAACTATCGAAAATTTTCTACTAAAAATTTTCATTTTTTACAACTTTAGAAGTCACTGTATATTGCATGGGCATGTTTTTGTAATGAATGTGCAAAATGCAATATTAAGTCAGTCTTCAAGATTTTGTCTGACATTGGTAAATGTCCACAATACATATATACAATACCCATTAGAATTTAGAAGTAAACTCTTCATTTGAAAAAGAAGGAAATGTCCATTTAATAATTCTATGGTATTTTCATAATGTTGATTTTACCTGCTTGTTAAAATTTCCAGCATTCCCCTGCAATGGTCAGGGTGACATTTTAAACAGAAAAAAAATCTTTGAGAATACATTGTACTTCAAGGTTTTCCTAACGGTTGGATTATTACCAGTATATGCACACTGTTAATTTCATAATTAATATGTAACCTGTGCATGAGAAAACCAACAATTTGGGTTCCAACCAGGTCCCACACATACCGGCCTTAATAGTCACAGAAGATGGATAGAGGTTGGAAACTTTGGATTTAGAAAGTAGAGGAATTGTTCTATCCATGTAGCAAAAACAAAAGCGCTGATCAGCTTCACAGTTACTGTGAAGCTGATATGCGCCTTTGTTTTCGTCCAAAAATTTTGTTGGTTTTCCCATGCGGCGGCCCATGTTTAATAGTAAAATAGGGCAAGGAGGACTTACAACAAAAAGAAATAAATGTACATGCTATGTAAAATAATATACAAGCTACACTACCGTAGAATCAATATTTTTTCTGTAAATCAACTATGTTATGGGTTTTTTTTTCAAACCCAATAATGCCTTTGTTTTTTGTTTTGTTTTTCACTTCGAATTTCTCTCACATGATCTTTTCTGCCCCAACTTAAATGGCTCAAAAACAAATACATGCATTCAGATTTCAAAATTTGCTATGTTCTATCGTGAACCAACTGAACATATACCTTATACTGTAGATCTTCTAGAGCTGTGTATGAAGTAACAAAGGCATGTGCATGTGTGCCTCTCACTGGAATACCATAGAGCTTGCCTGCTAGAACATTGCTCGTGCCATCAAAACCTGAGTAAACAACAAAAGAAAAGTATTTTTCCCATTCACAGTATTCAATTTTATGTTTATGTCCTATGTACTATCTTGAATCTTATAGATTGTTCTGTATCTTTTCATATGAGTACAATTACCGAGAAATTAGTTAGAATCATTCTATCTGTTGGCAAAGTCCTTGAAGTTCTTTTATTTAAATGGATAAGCTTCATTACATTGTTTTCTACATCTATAACTGAGCCGCCCCATGAGAAAACCAACAGGAACTCCAACTTGGTTTTCTCACGAAAAGGCTAAACCATTCAGTTTGGAAAGAAATCAGACTATTGTTTATTTGAGCCGCGACGCAAGAAAACCGGTCTTCGGGGTTTCCGACCAGGTTCGACACAAACCGGCCTGTACAATCTCAGAAGCAGGCTAGATGCTTGAAATTTTGGCTATAAGTAGAAGAGGAATTGTACTATCCGAGTGGCGAAAACAAAGGCGCTGATCAGCTTCGCAGTTACTGCGAAGCTGATCTGCGCCTTTGTTTTCGCATAGGCAAAAAAATCCGGTTTTCTCACGATGCGGCTCATTTGATAAGCACCAAATTAAAGTGAAAACTGGTGAAAGTCAAAATGTGATAGATGCAGAGACAGTTTTTGCCAACTTTATGGTCTTATTATGCACACAAAATTTTAAAATGCCAAATTATTGTGATTCTGATGTCTTTACTTTATTCACAAACAAATAAAATCTATTTAATTATAATTGTGTTAGTTTAATCAACCAACCTCCAAGGTAACAGTATCTAGACGCCGACAGTGCTCCATCAGGTCCCTGGGCCCGCCGTAGACCAAACTCCAATAACGTCATATCAGGGCCTGCTGCAAGTCGGAACCTCATACCATTGGTAGCAACCAAACTATAAATATATAAAACATTTTTTTTTGTTTTGGGAGTAATTATGGGCAGTATCTAGAAGCTGACAGTGCTCCATCAGGCCCCTGGGCCCGCCGTAGACCAAACTCTAACAATATCATTTCAGGGTCTGCTGCAAGTGGGAACCTCATGCCATTGGTAGCTACCAAACTGTAATAGATAGTTAAAACATTTTCTGTTTTGAGAGTAATTAAGAGTAGTAGTTATATCTGGATGCCGACAGTGCTCCAACAGGTTCCTGGGCCCACTATAGACCAAACACTAGGTCCTGCTGCAAGTCCGAACCTCATACCATTGGTAGCAACCAAACTGTGAATATTGAGATATAGTATATATTGAGTTTAGTAAACAATCTAAAGCAGTCTCTGGAACATCACATAAACATGTTCGTGAAATGTATACCCCTTCATTATCCACTTTTATATAGAAAAACTCGGGTTTACAGGGGTATACCTATTTTTCTTATTTTTGATCCAAAATATACATTGTGGGTACTCGTTAGAACCGCCTCGGTAATATAAGGCAGTTCTAACTTGTACCCACAATGTATGTTTTAAGCAAAAATATTAAAAATATCAAACTTTTTTTCCAATAACTTTTCAATTTTTTCTTTTGAATTTTTTTTTTTCTTTTGAAAAAAAAAAAAAAACCTGTATAACCCATAGGGTCTGGATGGGGGGTCCTGGTATTCACTAATCACTAAAAATTTAGCCATTTATTCACTGTCATTAAAATTTTGGCTTATTCATTAAAATTAGCTTGATTATTCATTAAAATATGATAATTACTAGTCATGCCTTCTTCACCTGGCTGATATCCATAAGCAAATTAGGTGTTCCCCACCTAAGGCATCCTTTATCTCAAGCCACAAGGACTAGTTCTATAATATTAAATTGTATCAACATCTTGAGAGAAGCATATATTATACTCTGCTAGACTACAAAGCTACATATAAACTTTCCGAAATAGTATACCGATTGTTTTAGCAAATCCCCTGTTCGCCCTAAGTTTTTACCCTGAATCTTTCTCTTCAATTATGAATACCAAAGTTTTTTCTTTAAGAAAAATTGTAACTTCAGGGGTAAAAGTTATAATAAAATGCTGTTGTTTAGTTAGTATGGAAGTACTATGTGATGCATGGAATTTATGCGTGTGCCTGATTGTACAATACAATTTATTAGCTCGACTGCACAAAGTGCATAGAGCTATTGCAGTCACCCCGGTCGTCCACGTTCCCGTTCCCGTGCGCGTGCGCGTCACACTTGCGTTAGAGTTTTCTAGAAGTCCATATCTTGACAACCACTCATCAGAAAGCATTCATACTTGGACCATAGATACCATGTAGGGTTAGCTTTCATTCCATGGCATCGGACCCCTGGGTCCAGGCCAGGGGGTGGGGCTGGAGGTTAAAATCTAGAACACATTCAAAAATGGCAATTCTTGTGTTAAAGTTTTCTAGAAGTCCATATCTTGACAACCACTCATCAGAAAGCATTGATGCTTGGGCCATTGACACCCTGTAGGGTCTGCTTTCATTCCATGGCATCAGATCCCTGGGTCCATGCCAGGGGGTTGGGCTAGAGGTTAAAATCTAGAACACCATTAATAATAATGGCTTTTCTATGATATAGTATTCTAGAAGTCTATATCTTGAAAACTTTTTATCAGAGGGCTTTCATACTCGGACTATAGGTACCCTGTAGAGTTTCATTTCATGGCATCGGATCTCTGGGTCCATGCCTGGGGGGATGGGGCTGGAGATTAAAAACTAGAACACTGTAAAAAAAATAGATGTACTGCTGTGTAACTTTTACAAGGAGTCCATATCTTGACAGCAACTTATCATAAAGCATTCATACTTTATACACTTTAGGTTCCATGACATCGGACCTCTGGGTTGGAGTCAGGGGGGCGGGGCTAGAGGTCAAAATCTAGAACTCCTCGATTTTTTTTTTTTATTTCTTAATAGAAACAACTTAGGAAGATGGTTGGTCGTTCATCTTTTGACTTTGTGACACTGACTTGTGTGTCATGACGGTAAGGGTCGGTTGACCTACTTTCCATGGTTCAGTGATTTTGCCTTATATATTGACACTTAATTAGTATATTTTCTTACTTCTTTCAGATTATGAGTGAGTATGACCAGGCCTTTGACCCCAATATACTTATAGGTCACTGTGACCTAATTTCACGGTTCAGTGATTTTGCCTTATATCTTGACACTCAATTAGTATATTTTCATACTTTTTCAGATTATGAGTGAGTATGACCAGACCTTTTACCCCAATATACTTATAGGTCACTGTGACCTAATTTCACGGTTCAGTGATTTTGCCTTATATCTCGGTACTCAAATGGTTTATGAACAAACTTCTTTCAAAGTATGTTAGCGTATGACAAGACCTTTGACCCTGAAGTAGTCCTAGGTCACTGTGACCCAATTTCACGGTTCAGTGATTTTGCCTTATATCTTGACACTCAATTAGTATATTTTCATACTTTTTTTCAGATTATGAGTGAGTATGACCAGACCTTTGAACCCAATATACTTATAGGTCACTGTGACCTAATTTTATGGTTCAGTGACTTTGCCTTATATCTCGGCACTCAAGTGGTTTCAACAAACTTCTTTCACACTATGTTTTCATATGACAAGACCTTTGACCCTAAAGTAATGCTGGGTCAATATGACCTAATTTCAAGGTTCAGTGATTTCCTTTATATCTCGGCACTCAATTGGTATATGGACATACTTCTTGCACGATATGTATGAGTATGACAAGACCTTGGACCGTAAAGTATTCCTGAGTCACTGTGACCTAATTTCATGGTTCAGTGATTTTGCCTTGTATCTCGACATTCAGTTGGTATTTTTTCATACTTCTTTCTGATTATGAATGAGTATGACCAGACCTTTAACCCAAACATACTTATAGGTCACTATGACCTAATTTCATGGTTCAGTGATTTTGCTTTATATCTCAACACTGAATGGGTATATGATCATATTTCTTTCACATTATGAGTAAGTATCACTAGACCTTTGACCCTGAAATATCTATAGGTCAGAGTGACCTTATTTCACGGTTCAGTGATTTTGCCTTGTGTCTTGGTACTCAGTTGGTATATGAACACACATTTTCACAATATGAGTGAGACCTTTAATCTTAGGTAGTTATAGTTAACTTTCATGGTTCAATGATTTTGCCTTATTGCGTCAAGGCAAAAAGATGTAGGAGCATAATGCTTTGGGTTACTGGTCGGGTTTGGCCTTATGTTTGACAAAGGTCAGAAACAGTCGAGCACGCTGTCCTGCGACAGCTCTTATTAATGTCTTAAATACCGAGCGAGCGAAGCGAGCGAGGAAAAAAAATATGTAGCGCCATATAAATTGCCAGATAGATTTGCATTAGTGCTGCCTTGTTTCTGATTGCAAAAGACACTATAATTATGTTCTGTCATATAAAAAGCAAGATGATGTCCATCCATAGAAAAGATGTCAAAGAGTATCATTATAGGATTGGAACATACATAATAAGGACAAAGTGGGGTAATAGAATGAAAAGAAAATACATATACACAAGCAAACAAAACATAGAAATAGCATCTGGCTCAGTAAACATCCAGAATGATTTAATTTATTTTTCTCTGCCTTCAAATGACACATTTCTTTTTCAACTGGACCATGAGGTGAGCCCCTACATGCTTGGCTTCCAGACATATGGCTTTCCAAATATTCAAGGATTTCTGAGATATGAATACAACATTTGAACTAAATCGAGTCTGGGGGCGTCCAGATCCCAGAAAAAAAATGAAATTCTGGAATGTCAGGGAGGCCATCTAAGATAATTCCATAGCCAAATTTTAGCATATTCATTATTCTTTAAAATGTTATCATTCACTATTCATTACATTACTCTGCTATTCATTAAAAATTTACATTTATTCATTATTTTTTAGGACCTCATTATTCACTAATCATTAAATTTTTTGCTCTTTATTCACTCTCATTAAAAATTTTAGGCCATTATTCATTAATCATTATACCCCATCCAGACCCTCACCCATAGGCAAGTTTTCGTAATGAATTCACAATGTCTTTTGAGGACCCTGGGCTAAGCATAGACTTAACTCTTACAATGCCATATCAGGTTCTGCTGCTGGAAACCAAACTGTGTACAGGTAAAAGACTAACAGGGATTCCTTAACTTTGGCCTGTGGCCCTGAGTTGTTGGAAGAAAACCCATACCACGAATTATTGAATTTGGCAGTCTGGGCCCCAAAGTCAAAACTGTTAGTCTTTATTGCTGTGCCATTGCCCCGACTGGTCAATGGAGGTATACTACTTATCTACACTACAAGATCTGTACTACTTATCTAAACATTTCAGTAGAAATATGTTGCTCAAAACATAGATTGTGGTACACGTTAGAACCGCCACATCGAGGTGCTTCTAACGAGTTCCCACAATCTATGTAAAGTGGCCAGCTGCACTTTTTGTTCACCTTTTCACAAAACATGACTAAACAATCAACACATTGTAGATTTTCTGTTTCCCAAAAAAGGAAGTAAATTACTCACACTTCAGCAACTACTTATAAATAGCCTCTAATATATTTAATTTTAATTCTCTGAAAATATGAACAAAGTACTTGACATACAAACGAATTAACTTCCTCTTTACTTTGAACGGGTATTGTCAATGACAATTTGTCATTACAAAACTTGCCATGCAATATATAGAGAAATTTTTCGAAAGCACAAATTGAAAATTTCATTGGAAAAATGTTGATAGCTTAAATATTTTAACTCAAATCATAGATTCGTAATGGCCAGATAGAGGAAGCAGTCAATATTCACTGATAATTGATGACATTTTGGGGATGACTTAGCTCATTTGCTCAAAATCTGATGAAATAGTAAAAATTCAAGATTGTCAGTAGAATTTTTTTTTTCTTTTTCTTATGTTTGCTCAAAATTAGGCTGCCTCCGTTCTATCGAGTACCTGTAATCTGTTTTGGAGCAAAAATAAGAAAAATAGGTATACACCTGCATACCCCAGTTTTGCTGTTTTAAAATGGGGTTTAAGGGGGTATACATTTCACGGGCATGTTTTCCTGATGCTATGTCTCACAGAAACATTCTAATGAGCACCGTAACAGAGGCTTTATGAAGCAATGATCATACAATTCTAATAAGAACTCACAGCATAAGTTGTTATGAAGAAAAGAGCCAAATTATCCTTTAATTATCGTCAAACACTATCTGGAAAACATGTCCGTGCAATGAATACCCCCTTAAACCCCACTTTTATCTGGTAAAACTGGGGTATGCAGGGGTAAACTTATTTCCCTTATTTCTGGTCCAAAACAGATTGTGGGTATTCGTTAGAACCGCCTCTGCGAGGCGGTTCTAACGTGTACCCCCAATCTATGTTTTGAGTAAAAATCTAAAAACCAGAGGACCATTGGTCCTGAGAACGCTCACCTGAAGCCTGATCCTGCAGTATTAAGTCATCATGAAATGACCTTGACCTTGAATACTCACACACCTTTATTGAATTCATAAGTTGTCTGCATCTGCAAAGTTTCAGGTCTCAGGCTGCAATAGTTTCCAAACCCAGTGATTTATGAGAAAACCACAATTTTAATTTTGATATTTAAATGACTTTGGGTCAAGGTCAAGAAATGACCTTGGCCTTCATTAATTACTTACCTTCATTGACTCCATTGGTTGTCTGCATCTAGCAACTTCCAGGTCTCAGACTGCAACAGTTTCCAAAATATCCATTGTTTGCGCCTTTTCCCATGTAAAAGCCTATGTTTCCAAAATTGACCTTGCCGTAAAATAGGTCAAGGTCATCCTATGGTCATCATTTGATCAAACTAGGATGGGCTGGAGTCCCAAATGCTACATACCAAGTTTCGCGAAAATTGGCCTGCCGGTTCTGGAGAAGAAAATTTTTGAGTGGTTTTTACCATATATGGGCGTGGCGGCCATCTTGGTAATGTGACCTGGATTTCGCGATCAAACTTTCGTCTCCCCTACCCATGGATGCTCCACATAAAATTTCACTTTGATTGGCCCAGCAGTTTCAGAGAAGAAGATCTTTGAAAAGTGTGTATGGACAACAGACTGGCCAAGGTCAAGAGATGACCTTGACCTACATTAATCACATACCTTCATCTACTCCATTAGTTGTTTGCATCTACCACTTTTCAGGCATCAGGCTGCAATAGTTTTCAAAAAATCCATAGTTTTCACTTTTTCCCATGTAAAAGCCTATGTTTCCAAATTTGACCTTGCCGTAAATTAGGTCAAGGTCATCCAAGGGTCATCATTTTAACAAACTATGATGGGCTGAAGTCCTCGATGCTACATACCAAGTTTCGTGGAAATCGGCCAACCGGTTCTGGAGAAGAAGATTTTTGAGTGGTTTTTACCATATATGGGCGTGACAGCCATCTTGGTCATGTGACCTGGATTTCGCGATTAAACTTTTGTCTCCCCTATCCATGGATGCTCCACATAAAATTTCACTTTGATTGGCCCAGCAGTTTCAGAGAAGAAGATCTTTGAAAAGTGTGTATGGACGACAGACTGGCCAAGGTCAAGAGATGACCTTGACCTACATTAATCACATACCTTCATCTACTCCATTAGTTGTTTGCATCTACCACTTTTCAGGCCTCAGGCTGCAATAGTTTTCAAAAAATCCATAGTTTTCACTTTTTCCCATGTTAAAGCCTATGTTTCCAAAATTGACCTTGCCGTAAATTAGGTCAAGGTCATCCTAGGGTCATCATTTTATCAAACTATGATGGGCTGGAGTCCCAAATGCTACATACCAAGTTTCATGAAAATCGGCCTGTCGGTTCTGGAGAAGAAGATTTTTGAGTGGTTTTTACCATATATGGGCATGGCAGCCATCTTGGTCATGTGACCTGGATTTTGCAATCAAACTTTCGTCTCCCCTACCCATGGATGCTCCACATAAAATTTCACTTCGATTGGCCCAGCAGTTTCAGAGAAGAAGATCTTTGAAAAGTGTGAATGGACGACAGACTGGCCAAGGTCAAGAGATGACCTTGACCTAAATTAATCATATACCTTCATCTACTCCATTAGTTGTTTGCATCTACCACTTTTCAGGCCTCAGGCTGCAATAGTTTTCAAAAAATCCATAGTTTTCACTTTTTCCCATGTTAAAGCCTATGTTTCCAAAATTGACCTTGCCGTAAATTAGGTCAAGGTCATCCTAGGGTCATCATTTTATCAAACTATGATGGGCTGGAGTCCCAAATGCTACATACCAAGTTTCATGAAAATCGGCCTGTCGGTTCTGGAGAAGATGATTTTTGAGTGGTTTTTACCATATATGGGCATGGCAGCCATCTTGGTCATGTGACCTGGATTTTGCAATCAAACTTTCGTCTCCCCTACCCATGGATGCTCCACATAAAATTTCACTTCCATTGGCCCAGCAGTTTCAGAGAAGAAGATCTTTGAAAAGTGTGAATGGACGACAGACTGGCCAAGGTCAAGAGATGACCTTGACCTAAATTAATCATATACCTTCATCTACTCCATTAGTTGTTTGCATCTACCACTTTTCAGGCCTCAGGCTGCAATAGTTTTCAAAAAATCCATAGTTGTCACTTTTTCCCATGTAAAAGCCTATGTTTCCAAATTTGACCTTGCCGTAAAATAGGTCAAGGTCATCCAAGGGTCATCATTTTATCAAACTATGATGGGCTGAAGTCCCTGATGCTACATACCAAGTTTCGTGGAAATCGGCCCACCGGTTCTGGAGAAGAAGATTTTTGAAGGGTTTTTACCATATATGGGCGTGGCGGCCATCTTGGTCATGTGACCTGGATTTCGCGATCAAACTTGGAATGCCACTACCCAAGGAGGCTCCATATAAAATTTCAACTAGATCGGCCAAGCGGTTTCAGAGAAGAAGATCTTTGAAATTGTGGACGACGACGACGACGACGGACGGACGACGGACGACGGACGCCGGACGGACGCCGGATCATGGCCATCCTATAAGCTCACCTTGTGAGCCTTCGGCTCAGGTGAGCTAAAAATATCTAAATTTTGCTGATGAAATTTTCAATTTCTACAGCTGAAAAAAATCTCTGTATATTGCATGGGCAAGTGTTCATAATGCTCTCTTTATCTAGCCCTCTGTTACCTTGCATAGTTGACAAGATTCAGCAGTGGAGTTTCCATCAGTTGTACCACAGGTAGTGGCCCCTCTATGGAAATTAGGGGTTCCTTAGGGAACACAACTGTCCCCTCATCAATAGCATGCATAATTACATCTTGAGTTGTCAGGGCTTTTAGGTAGGTGAAAAATGCCTCCTCTGTGCTTGAAGGTAATACACTCCGCAGGTAGTTTACGTCTAAAATATTGTACATTTGCGCATGTGGTTAATAAATTTAATTATAAAGGCTGGACACTGCTTCAAAATTTGAAGGGTTGGAAAAAACTGCGCTTAACTTTTCTGTTCAGTAACACAAACACAATGTCCTTGTCAGTTGCTTATCTCTTTTTAATTTTAGTGAGCTTTAATGCTGAATGTTGAAGTGTTCTTCAATTCTATTTCCACATATGTGCATAAAGAACGTTTTCTAAGTCATAATTCAGCTTATATAAAGTAAAGTAACAAACAAACACACAAAATAGCACACCTCATTCTTATAGATACGTACTTTTACAGTATGTTTAATTTGATGTCCGTAAAACTTATAAGGCCAGTGGGGGTACCTTTGAAAAAGAGGCAGACAGTGTGAAGACAAGGTCATACATGTACTTTGTCCAATGTCTTCAAGGAATTGAAGGAAAAATATCCACTTTAAAATATAATAATCTTACCACTATCAGAAAAGTGAAAATTCTGCAAAAACTTGATGCACTCCTCCAGACCAGCAAATACAGTGAACTCTCCATTGAAAGGGTTTTTACGGAAGTAAAGGTCAAACACAGCAGTATCGTTCATCTTGCCACTCTTCCAGTAGGCATAGGCCATAGTAATCTGATACAAATCTGTGAAAAAATAAATGAAAACATGCCCATGCAATATATTGAGATTTTTAAAATTGTAAAAAATGAAAATTTTCAGTGGAAAAATTTTGATATTGTTCTTATTTTTGCCCAAAACATAGATTGTGAGTACACGGTTAGAACCGCCTCTGTGAGGCGGTTCTAACGAGTACCCACAATCTGTTTTAGAGCAAAAATAAGAAAAATAGGAATACCCCTCCATACCCCAGTTTTGCTATATAAAAGTGGGGTATAAGGGGGTATACATTACACGGACATGTTTTCATGATGTATATTTTTTCTTGCTTGTGACATATGACACATATGACATATGGAAGTAAAGGTCAAACACAGCAGTATCGTTCATCTTGCCACTCTTCCAGTAGGCATAGGCCATAGTAAATCTGGTACAAATCTGTGAAAAAAAATGAAAATTTACATGGTTGCATATTTTTTTCTTGTTTGTGACATATGACACTATGGCACTAAGCAGACTTGTAGCTCAGTCTACAAAACCCAAATTAAATTATCAGGGTTCAAACTAGAAAAGAAATTTAGGGAGAAGTTTTGTCTCTCCCCAAGAAAATTTGGGAGAAGTTTGGACTTGAATTTCAGGTTTGCCTATATATTCTATACATTTTCACTTTCCCTTAGCTGAAAATAAGGAGGTTTGTTCATTTAAGGAGACTATTTCTCCCTAGTCGCCCTGTATGCTATTCCCTGAATTATACAAAAGAGGTTGTGCAAAGTATTACACCAAGAGATTTATATGGAAAAACTTACACAATTCCTTTTTATAGGCCACTCCTTTAGCATCAGGAAAACATGCCCCTGTAAAGTATACCCCCTAAACCCCCACTTTTATATAGTAAAACGGGGGTATGCAGGGGTATACCATTTTTCTTATTTTTGCTCCAAAACATAGATTGTGGGTACTCGTTAGAACCGCTTCGGCTTCTAACATGTACCCACAATTCTCAACTTTGTCCTTGCAGAAGGAGTTGGACATAGGAAGGAAACTGTTAGAAGAGGCTTTACAAGGACAAAGTGAGATTAAAATTTTCTACAGACTTTTGAGTAACTGCATCAGAAGATTACATAATTTCAATGAGACCTTAATACAGTCTAATGAAAAGTTGTCTATATCAGTGTCTGGTCAGAATGAAGCCCAGGAAGTTGATCAACTTATTACTGAGGACTGGTCATTTATCGCAGAAGTAGATGACTGTAGGTATAAGTTGGAGGACATTCTTCAGTCGCTTCCTGACCAAGGTTCATCAAAATTGACGAATATCAGGCAAGACAATAGCAATCAGATGATACACATTGCAACAGAAATGCAACCGGTTAGGCCAGACTTTTTTTATTTTCTGGTTCTCGGGAGATTTTTGACCAAAGTTTGGATAGGAGGAGAAAATAAAAATAAAAATATAAGCTGAAAAACCTTACAGTCGAAATAAAAATAAAAATAAAAGTCAGAAAATTGCATTTTTTTTTTTTTTTTGGTCTTTATCTATGACTAGGTTTATTTCAAGGTGTCTTGGGTCACACAATAAAAAGACATACTTTCCAGTGTAGAATGTAATCAGATAGGACTAGAAAACACTTTATGCTGACTAGTATTTTTGTATAACTAGAAAACACTTTTATGCTGACTTACATCAGGATAACAAGCCTATATGATGAATACCCTGGTAAACACCATTTTTACAGGGAAGTGGGGTTTACAGGGCATCTGCTTGAAAACATGCATTGTGGGTACTCATTAGAACCTCCTCGATGAGGTGGTTCTAACGAGTACCCAACATGTGTGTTTTGAGCAGAATTAAGAAAATTATCACCATTTTATATATTTAAAAAAAATCATTTTTGCAGCCATAAAAATCTAATGTATTTTAAATGGCAAACTTTCACTAATATTTTATGCTGACTAGAGTATTAAATGAGCCGCCCCATGGGAAAACCAACAATCTGCATAAGCAAAAACAAAGGCGCAGATCAGCTTCGCAGTAACTGCGAAGCTGATCAGCGCCTTTGTTTTCGCTACTCGGATAGTACAATTATTCTTCTACTTATATGCAAAATTTCAAGCTTCTAGCCTGCTTCTGTGACTGTACAGGCCGGTGTGTGTCTGACCTGTTCAGAAACCACATTGTTTGTTTTCCTACGAGGCGGCTCAAATGTCTTCAAATTAGATATCACTTCTATAAAGGTAATGACTAGTGTAATTAAATGTCTTCAAATTAGACTGAATTTCAGCGATACTTGTTACCCAGAGAATGAATTGAAATCTTAACCTTTAGCATGCTGAGCAATATAGTGAAATCAATATGGCAGCCCACTGACGTTTTTTTCCAATTTTTTTCCGTATTTTCTTAATTTTTGAGCCATAAAAACAGCTGAATAAATTCAACAAACGCAGTAAACAAATCTACTTTCGGTTTCGGAAGTCTTTGTTACGCCGATTTCTAGCGTAAAAATTCATCATACGTACCGTTACGATGTCATATTTCGGGTGTAAATGCACCCAATTTTCCATTTACCAGCGAAAAAAGCGCTGAAAATGCATTTCTAATGCAAAAATAACGAAAATCCGATCAAAATCGGCCGACAAATCGGTCCCAAAACCACAAGCCGCCATGGTTGGTTGGTTGGTTGGTTGGTTGGTATATATTCCGCCGATTACGACGCACCTCGTTTATCCCACGAGTTCAGGAATCCCTTCACCTATCCCTTCACCACGCCGCAGTGACAGGATTAATGCCCACCACCATACACCATAACCCTAACACATATTTGAATCCTGCCAATGCGGATTTCCCTCCCTTTGTTCCTTAACCTTACCACGTCACTGTTATACCATACTACCCAAAGCCCCTTTTCCCCAGATATAACAGTGACGCGGGCTGCCTGAGGTGGAGGAAAGCCAGGACACATCTCGGCTTCCCGGAACGTGCCTGTGAAACCACCGCATTCGGAAGGCGACAGCCAGACCACATACATTCCGTGGGGTTCTTGATATTTTTCAATAGAAATATATTTCGCCCAGACCCGGACGCGAACCCGCGACCTACGGAATAGGTATGTAGTCTAGAAATTCCTGCACGGAACCCCTAGACTATTCCGATTCCATGTTGTTTTCATGCGCAACTGTCTGGGCATCGCTCATTAATATTCATAAGTAGGCAGTGGGCGAAAAGTGTGGGAAATTTGAAAGCGGTTTTTCTTGTTTTATTTCGCTATGGGGCGGAAAATTACGATCGGCGGCAATAAAAAAAATAAAATTGAGCGAGAGCAATTTTATTTTTATTCCAGTTTTTGAAAAAATAGGGTCGGCGCTCCCGAGAACCAGAAAATAAAAAAAGTCAGGCCTTATGAAAGTCAAACAGGAACTCCAACAGAATAAACTAGGGTCAAAACAACAAGACATTCCTCGTGACAGCGTTGGCGGCGAGGACAGCGACATTCCTCGTAACAGCGTAGGCGGCGAGGACATGGGCATTCCTCGTAACAGCGTAAGCGGCGAGGACAGCGACATTCCTCGTAACAGCGTAGGCGGCGAGGACAGGGGCATTCCTCGTAACAGCGTAGGCGGCGAGGACAGGGACATTCCTCGTGAAAGCATGGGCGGCGAGGACAGGGACATTCCTCGTGACAGCGTAGGCGGCGAGGACAGGGACATTCCTCATTACTGCGTAGGCAGCGGAGATAGCGAAATTCCTCGTGACAGCATGGGCGGTGAGGATAGCGACATTCCTCGTGACAGCATAGGCGGAGGAGATAGCGACATTCCTCGTGACAGCAAGTGCGGCGGGGATAGCGACATTCCTCGTGACAGCCTGTGCGGCGGAAATAGTGACATTCCTCGTGACAGCATAGGCAGCGGAGATAGCGACATTCCTCGTGACAGCATGGGCGGCGGGGATAGCGACATTCCCCGTGACAGCAGCTGCGGTAAGGACATCGAGCTTCTTCATGAAAGACCAGGCAGTGAAAACATATTCGGCATATCTGGTAACTGTAGTTTCAGCATTGGCGAAACTGCTGGCGATGTAAATTATCACAACAGTTACATCAAAGATTGTGAAAGAAACGATGGGTTCAACAACCAGACACGCTTCAGAAGGAGCAAAGATTACAGCGGCTTAGAAGACCGTGACAGGGGTAAAAGCAGAAACTAAATACTACAAAAAACTGTGGTAGACGGTTTACAGTTGTCACTATTTAGTTCCTTTATTGCGGTGGGAGTGTCGCGGACAACCGCGATAAAGATAATTATTTATGCTCTTTGATATGGCTGTATGATGGCTCATCTTACAAACTGTACAGACCTTTTAGAGTTAATTATATACTGGCTAATAAACACTGTTAATTGACAATAAGATGCTTAATAACGTTACGTCAGATGACGTTGACGCCAGAGTTACAACGTTAGTTACCAAAATGGCAGCACAATAAATTAACAGAAGATGTAAATTAATAAGAAAACAACTGTTTAATGGAAATTAAGACTTAGGACATATTCCTAAGTTATAGGAATATCATCATTTTATTATCTTAATGTGGTGCATCGATTAAATTGCCTAAAATGAGCAGTGTTAGTAATAACTTCACCACATTAATTGGCGCCGGAGCCCGGGAACGACCTAGAGTTTAGACATGGCAACCTTAATCCTAAAGGAAAACAGAACAAGGTACAGACACTTGTTGCATGAAATGTACACCAAAACCGTCACAGACTACATCGAAAAAGGGTACGCAAAAGAGCTAGAAGGTGAAAGTACAGATTCGAAGAAGATATGGTATTTACCCCACCACCCGGTAATGAATGTGAACAAACCAGGAAAGGTTCGCTTGGTCTTCGACTGTGCCGCTAAATACAAAGATACCTCCTTGAATAGCCAACTGTTACAAGGCCCTGATTTAATGAATAGTCTAATAGGTGTACTTACCTGATTTCGTCAGGAAAAGATAGCTTTTGCTGCTGACATAGAGGCAATGTTCCACCAAGTCCAAGTACGCGAAGAAGATTGCGATGCACTCCGCTTTCTATGGTGGCCTGGTGGGGACATATCCAAACTTCCTAAAACATACCATATGCAGGTACATTTGTTTGGTGCCACTTCATCTCCTAGTTGTGCGGCGTATGCGCTGAAAATGACAGCCAGTGACAATGCGGGTAAATTCCCGGTAGAAGTTGTAGACACCGTGAACAGAAACTTTTACGTCGATGACTGCCTGAAATCTGTGGATTCAGAAGATAAAGCGACGATGTTAGCGGCAGATCTACAGTCACTGATGAAAATGGGAGGCTTTAGACTCACAAAGTGGATCAGCAACAGTAGAAAGGTTCTCCAAAACATTCCAGAATCTGAACGTGCACCTGCAGTTGTTAGTCTTGGACCTGAAGACGCACTTCCTTGTGATCGTGCATTGGGCGTTAATTGGAACGTTAATGACGATACTATCACCTTTAAGATCAAGATAGCTGAAAAGCCCCTGACAAGACGTGGGATTCTTTCAATAGTTAGTGCGATATTCGATCCACTTGGACTGTTAGCACCAGTAACGCTACGAGCAAAAGCCATTGTCCAGAGCCTGTGCAGAAAGAAAATAGGCTGGGATGATGCAGTGCCACGTAAGGAGCAAGACGAATGGCAACGGTGGCTAATGAATTTACTTTGTTTGGAAAACATTCGGATAAGCCGTTGTTTCCAACCAAGAAGTTTCAGCAATCTGAAGAACATAGAGTTGCACGTGTTCAGCGATGGATCAGAGACGGGCTATGGCGCATGCGCGTATTTACGCATAACTGACCAACATGATAGCACCGCCTGTTGCCTTGTGCTTGGCAAGTCCAGACTCGCCCCGATTAAGCAATCATCTATACCAAGACTTGAACTGTGTGGAGCAGTAGTGTCCTGTCGATTATATGTCATGCTGACAAGAGAACTTGATCTAAAAATTGACCAGGTCATATTCTGGACAGATTCCACGATCCTACTGGGATATATAAATAACACCACAAGACGATTCAAGACCTTTGTTGGTAACCGACTTAGTTACATACACGAAGTAACAAGTCCAGAACAGTGGCGTTATGTCGACTCTGCTTCCAACCCTGCAGACCTAGCTTCAAGAGGCATCGATCCTGATGATGATGCTAGCCTTAAGAAATGGTTAAATGGACCAGATTTCTTGCTTCAGGACGAATCTACTTGGCCCCGATTAGCAAACAGGCCTGAAATAGCAGATGATGACTCAGAAGTGAAAAGAGAGGCAGCAATCAATACCACTGCACTTGACACTGGACCAAAATTGGAAGACCTCATCAACCATTATTCTGACTGGTACAGATTACAGAGAGCCATAGCCTGGTTACAAAGATTTGTAAAATACTGTGAAAGACGAAAGCCAGATGGAGATGGACTGAAATGTGGAGACCTCGTGGTTGAGGAGATACAGAACGCAACCCAAGCAATACTGAAATATGTTCAAAAGGTCCACTTCCAGCGTGAATTAGAAGATTTGAAGAAAGGTAACTCAGTGATGAAGAAAAGCAGATTAGCCGCGCTGAACCCTGTCCTTACAGATGAAATAATTCACATGTCAGGAAGACAAATCCACAAGGCTCCAATAATCCTTCCACATAGTGATCACGTGACAGATCTAATAATTCGTCAATGCCATAGCAAAAATGGACACGTGGGACTACAACATGTGCTTGCAGAATTACGAGAGAAATACTGGATATTGCATGGTCCAAGCACTGTGAAGAAGACCATTGGAAAATGCATGGTATGTAAGCGGCAGCGCAGCCCATTACTGACACAGCAGATGGCGCCACTTATCCAAGAACAGACGACACCTGACAAGCCTCCGTTTACCTTTGTCGGCGTAGACTACTTTGGACCATTCACTGTAAAAGTAGGTCGGTCTCACGTTAAAAGATATGGTTGTCTGTTTTCCTGTTTGACCACAAGAGCGGTCCACATAGAAGTAGCACATAGCTTGACTACTGATTCATTTATATCAGCTTATCAGCTTTTTACAAGTAGACGTGGATATCCTGAAAAGCTATTTAGTGACAATGGCACGAATTTAGTTAGCGGAGACAAAGAACTCCAGAGATCTATAGTAGAGTGGAACCAGTCTGAAATTGGCAGACATTTGTTACAGAACAACGTAGACTGGCACTTCAACCCACCATATGCAAGCAACATGGGTGGAGCATGGGAGAGAATGATCAGATCTACGCGCACCATACTCAAGGCTCTTGCAAATGAGCAACTCCTAACAGACGAAAAGCTGTTAACTTTGATTGCAGAGACAGAAAGAATTATAAACGACAGACCTATCACCCCTGTCAGCAACGATCTAAGAGATCCTGCAGCATTGAAACCAAGTATGCTTCTATTGATGAAAAGCAACCCTAGTATTCAAAAAGGAGTTTTCCAGAAAGAAGATGTATACGCCAGAAGATGGTGGAAACAAATCCAATACCTTAGTGATGTATTCTGGAAAAGATGGATAAAGGAGTACTTGCCCGCACTTCAAACGCGCCAAAGGTGGCAACGGCAAACAAGGAATCTGAACGCCAATGACATTGTACTGGTTGCAGATGAAAATATCCCAAGAGGGCAGTGGCCACTTGGCAGAGTGACTGAAGTAATCAAGGGTAGGGATGGGCTTGTTAGAAAATGTGTAGTTCGAACTAGAAATACAAATGTTCTCAGACCGATAACAAAATTATGTCTTTTAGAAGGCACAGATTGAACTGCTGGTTGTGTAATAAAAAAAAAAAAAAAAAAAAACTTAAAATATTGGTCCTTTTGTTTAATGAAATTAGGACATTTCATTGGGGGCACTGTAAGAAAGAGTAAATTCTTAAATAATTAATTTGGTGATTGGGACGATTGGTGCTTGAATTTGCCACGCCGATAACTAATATATCCGCCGATATCCGGTAACTAATGTAAGTTAGTAACGCAAAACATTCGGGATTAAAGTAAAATGATGATCAAAAAGAATTTAAAGTAGAGACTAAAGGGACACCAATGTTGGTAAGCTGCGTTTACAATAATTAGTTTGTACATTTAAGTTTACTTTGTCTAAATAATTAATTTAAGTATTAAAAACTTGATAGAATTAATAAATTAAACGTGATTTGTTTACCGTATAACAACGGACATTGTTAACAGAGGTCTAAAACCGGGTCAATGTGTATTTATATGAATTTGTATTTGTTTGTTTGTACTGTTTATGGTTTTAGAGAATCGCTATGCTACGCTTGATACAGAAATAAAAGTTGAATACAGCGCATTTCTCCTTGGTTGTCTATAATCCCGAACACTATGTTTTGAGCAAAAATAAGAAAAAATATCAAAAGTTTTCTACTAATTTTTTCAATCCAGACCCCCCCCCCCCTGGAATTTGAAAATTTTACCTAAAAAAAGGTAATTTTGGGATTTTGGGGGGGTTGGACCCCCCCTTGTCTGTGACCAAAAATTACCATTTTCGTTGGACCCCCTCTCATGAAAATTTCTGGATCCGCACATGTCCTTACACTACCTCCATAGCTCCTTCCCTCCCTCGCTCCCCCCATCTCTAACTACTTCCCTCCCGCTCACTGGACAGCCGGATACACTCGACCATAATGATAGTGTTAATAGCGTAAAGTTGATCGTGTGTGTTTGCAGATAAGGCAGCGTGCCTTTATTTCATATTACTGATTCATGTAATATAAACTGGGTCATGGCTTTCGAGGAAACTTTATCTGTCCAACGTCCATATTTATGAGTTTTTCATGTACATGTATACATGTAATTGCAAAATTAATACTGGCAGAATGAAAGGTTGCAAAAACCTAGGATTCTTAATAAAATTCTTTGTAGTTACAATTTGGTCTATCAAATTGATTGACAGATCAATAATTAAAGCCAATCAATGCCTGGCCTTATTTAATTGTCATCCATTTGTCATCAAGGACAAATATCTAGGATACAATCGACCTGTTCGAAAATCGAAACCAATAATGAAGGGCAATTAAATTCTCAGAAAATTGCTATATTTAGTCATTTATTTTAACGCATTAAAAAGGTTAATCAATGAAGATTTTTATGTAAAAAGTAAGAATAAAACTTCATCTAAAGTTACCTGTAAGAATTGGCTGAATGACTCCATTCTGAGCCTTAGAATGAATGCGAGGAAACGAACAATCTCCAGCCTCGGTCGACATGCTTACACAGCTTTTCACTGGATTAAAATAAACCAATAGACGCTTGCAGAAAAAATAATGCTTGTGCTGACAATTTTTGTAAAGCGCCTACTGGATTGACATTTGATTTGACCTTTGACTTTTAAAATTGGTCTACCTAAAACAGACAGAGCAGGTGCGCGATACTATAAACCGGCAGCTAGGGATAATTCTCCGGTGCATTCCTTTACCGGAATGGACCGGAATGGGCCTAATTACCGGAATGGACTACCGGAACGGACATTTATATCTGTCCTTGAGTACTTTTCATTTTGTTTTTTGAGGACAGATTGGTCTAGATTATACACTGATCGTGATTAGTTCGAGAATATCATGTGGTTTAAGTACAGTTAAATTGTGTTCCGTACAGTCAGGTAGCCTAGGTCAGGCGCTCATATATGCTTATATAATATATAGGTCCCTGTCATATAGCCAGCAAAGTTTACTTATTTCTACTTCTATTCATTCCTTTGTTTGCTAATTAGAACAACCACTGGTGATCTTTATATGTTATATTTCAATCAAAAATAAACCTCTGAACAGTGGCCCAACCAAACTGGGAAGTCAATTTTGCTTTACTGAGATGAATTTTATTTGATGCAAACTATTCATGTGACCACAAGGGTACATTTTATGCATATAAAATACATTTAAAGCACCCAAAGCCATAGCATGATGTCCATTCCGGTAGTCCATTCCGGTAATTATGTCCATTCCGGTCCATTCCGGTAAAGGAACGCACCCATAATTCTCAAATACGGAGACAATCTCCATATCGGGGGATTGTCTCCGTTTTAGGAGACAATATATGTTAAAAAATTGCTACATTGCCAAAAAATAAGATGTCCCTCGATCGGGGGAATGTCTCCCGTTTTGGAGACAAACTTGTCTCCGATTCTGGGGACATTCTCCCTATCGGGAGACAGTATGAAAAAATGTCATATTTTAGGCATTTTCAGACTGTCCTGCGCATTTTTATCTATCTATCTTCTGATACTGAGTCGATCGATTTCTGATCATCACCTCAGGTGTGGGGTGGGTGGCTAAATTTAGAATTTAGTCAAGGGAGAAAAAAACATTTGGGGTGGACCATTAAAACTATTTACAAGATATAGATAGAGGCATGCTAAAACACATGCCTCTGGGCCTATGATTAAATAGAAGCCTTAAATTCCTCAATGGTCTTAGATGAGACCACTGAAGAAGGGAGACTATTCCAAACCGAAATAGTTCTGGGGAAAAATGAGTTTTTCAGGGCATCACTATAGGCAAATTGTCTTGTATACTGTAATTCATGCGATGCCCGAGTTCGCCTTAGGTTGGGTGCCGGGGTCAGGTATTTGTCTTTATCAAGAGACACTGTACCGGAGTGTATCTTGTAGAAGAAGGTTAAGGAGGACCGCTCTCTGCGGGACTGCAGGGATGGCCACTCAAGCTCGTCAAGCATATCACCGACGCTACTGGAGTTCCTCCATCTCCTGCAGGTCCACCTGGCTGCAGTCTTCTTCACCTTCTCCACCTTCTCAGTCTGAGTTTCATGATAGGGATGCCAAATAGGGGCTGCATACTCAAGCTGAGGACGAACCAATGTTTTGTATGCAACTTCCTTTGTATGCCTAGGTGTCAATGCCAAATTGCGCCGAAGAAAGCCCAAAGTCTTAGTTGCCTTGCATGTAATTTCCGAAATATGTTGACCCCAATCAAGGTTGTCTGTGATAGTTAAACCTAGGTATTTAGCGGACTGAACCTGTTCTAATATTTGCTGGTGCAGTGTGTAGCTGAACTGTATGTGCTTGCTTGGGTGTAGCCGAGTCACCCTCATTGAATGACATTTGCTAACATTAAATTTCATTTGCCAATACGTTTCCCATTTGGCCAAGCTATTCAGGTCATCTTGCAAAATGTGACAATCCAAAGGAGACTTGATATTCCTGTACAAAACACAATCATCAGCAAATAGCCGAACAGATGACCTGATATTATCCGGAAGATCATTGATGAAAATAAGAAATAGGACCGGTCCCAAGACCGATCCTTGCGGGACACCAGATAGAACCGGGACTGGATCTGAGGCTCGGCCATCTAATACCACTTTTTGAGAGCGCTCAGAGAGCCACGAGTCGATCCACTTATGTGTGGATCCTCTAATCCCGTAAAAGTCAAGTTTGTATAATAACCTTTTATGTGGGACCTTACTACGAAAAAGCGCATGTTAAAACAAGTTGGGAAGACACCAGTCCATCAAGACCTAAATTTAATCCGTTGCATCAAAGAAATTCACCGTTGCGATAAGTACAGAGATATGGGACAGACCCTGGTATAGTCACTAGATTAAAGACTTGGAAGAATTGTCTATTTTCTTCGTGATTTTATTGTTAAGCATGGTTACTTTTACGATAAATTTTCAATCAGAAGGCATGAGCTTTAATCTGAAACTTTTTATTTAGGTCATTTCCTGTCTCCCGATCGGGGGACAAAATTTTAACACATGATGTATAAATTGATCAAAATGCATTAGACTCTATGGCAGTGTCTCCCGATCGAGAGAATGTCTCCATTTTTGAGAATTATCCCCAGCTGACCGGTACGCTTGTCAGATTTAGCGATGAACACCAATTAGGGATAAAATACACTCCCAATGTCAGTATGTGAATGAATTTTTCAAATAATTATTCATTATTTTTTCAACCCCTGTCTTGGGAGGGTTGGGATAAAAATGAGTAAACATATTAATGAGAAAACAGACAGAGTACAAAAACCCATACAAAGAGCCGTCCTCCACACATGTGCACATAACTTTTCACAGTGCGACTATGATGGAGAAGAATACGCCTTTCAAGTAGTATATGAGGTTTTTAACTTTTGTCCATTGTCATCAACCACCATTGACCGTTAGAAAGATCAACACAAAATAAATTGCATTTATATCCCTTCAAATGTGCATTTATGTTTTGAATCCATGTATGTTCATATGTGTGTATGAAAGTGTGTGATTGTGAAATGTTAATGCCATAACAGCACTGCATATAAGCGTATGCTTAGGTATATATGTGCATTTTTTTTCTATCAAGTCGTTTTTGGCTATTTTCTGATAAGATGAATGTCGTGGCTTTCTCTATATAGTGTCATTATAGGGATGCCAAATAGGAGCTGCTTACTCGAGCTGAGGGCGAACCAATGTTTGGTATGCAGCTTCCTCACACTGGTAAACATAAACGCACTGGCTAAGGCACGAACGTATAGGCTAAGGCGATTTCAACGCTATGGCTAAGAAAGAAAATGGCGGATAGTGAAACACATTTGCAGGTTTTTTTTTTTTTTTTTTTTTTTTTTTTTTTTACAGTTTCATTTTCCGGTTATCAATGATGACGGCTACTGTCTTGGCGGCGCGGGACCCACAAATGAGTCACAAACTTACGTTCGATGACCCGATGTCGCCAGCTGCAGCCAGTGAAAGTGTAACCTCGACAAAGTGGAGACAATGAACCACGAAATTTCATGATTTTTCATGGAATATTGTTTTTCTCTAATATCATACACTGTCTTGTAGTTTATACATATGCAAATGATAAATCGGACGCCTTTGAGCACGATTCATGAAAAAAAAATCAAAATGAATGGCCCCCAGCGTGTGACAATACTTGAAGGTTTCATTACAACGCTATTAGCTAAGGAACTGGAAACAACGTAGTGGCTAAGACCCCAGAGTTTCTCGGGGAGAAAATGATAGAATATGGTCGTAAGACTCGTAAGTGTCTGTCTCAAAGTAGGTTTTGAGGTCTACATTATAGTTCAAACATGGTTTTTAGAGCTTTGTTAAACCGTTTGAATTTCGTTTTCCACATAAACCGGACTGCGCAGCGACAGACTATGGCTAGAAGCATGACATTTTGTATTTAGAAAGGAGAGAGAATGTACTATTCGTAAAGCAAATCAGCTTCGCGGTTACCGCGAGGCTGATCTTCGCCTTCGTTTTTGCATATGCAAATTGTTGGTTTTCTCACGACTTGGCTCATTATTATTATGTTGTATACGTTATAAATTTCAAAAATCATTTTCGCAGCCAAAAAAATAAAAATAAAAAAAAAAATAAAAAAAAAAATAAAAGACTGCTTCTTTTTCTATTACATGCATTTTGACATTAAATAGTTTGGCATTAAATGTTATGAACTGCTGCAGAAGCTGAGGGTGAGGTTATGGTCATGTAAAATCGATTTAAGCCCACCAGTGATTTTATATTACTGATTGTTCCAAGGCGATACTTCTGTGGTGGTTCTTTTTGTTTTATGTTTTGGTGTTGAATTTATGTGCTGTTAGCACCTTATGTGCGTTTTCAATACTTTTAGTTAAGTTTGAGTGGCTGAGTGGCCACCTATTGGGAAAATGGCTGCCCATTCGGCTTACATTATGTTTTCTAAGTATAAGTACCTTATTGTAAATTTAGGTTTTTCTCACCTCGGTTTTTGGAGTGGGAATTACTTTCTGCTTGCGCCATTTCCTGATCGTTGCCTATTTTTACTTTTAATAATTACTATTCCCTGCTCCTACTGTACGCCAATAATGGTAAATCACTGTCACTGTTCGCGACGGATGTTGTTTTTTCGAGAGGGGAGGGAGCGACGGGATTTCCAGTGGGAATTAAACAATTTTGAAAAAAGGGTCTATTCCCCCAATCATTGATCGCATTGTGATGTCCTAAATCCCCTCGTGGGTCATCAATTTCGCTGCATATTTTCATGTACAATTTCCTAGTAAAGCATCTAATTAACCATCCCTTGGTCTAATTCCTACTCTGTCTAATACCCAGGGATAAGGATAAATTTGTTGTATAATTCCACCAGTAAGCCCCCCCCCCCCCCCCCCTCAAAGAAAAACATTGATAGGTGCGTGAATACGATATATATATGCTTTTAATTTCACTAACGAAGCTCTAAACCATGTTTGAAAAATGATTTAGACCTCAAAACCTACTTTGAGAAAGACACTTAGGAGTTTAACGACCATATTATAACATTTTCTCCCCGAGAAACTCTGGAGTCTTAGCCACTACGTTGTTTCAGGTTCCTTAGCCAATAGCGTTGTAATGAAACTTCAAGTATCGACACACGCTGGGGGCCCTTCAATTTCATTTTTTTTTCATGAATCGTGCTCAAAGGCGTCCGATTTGTCATTTGCATATGTATAAACTACAAGACAGCGTATGACATCATAGAAAAACAGAAATTCATGAAAAATCATGAGATTTCGTGGTTTAGTGTCTCCACTTTGTCGAGGTTACACTTTTACTGGCTGCAGCTGGCGACATCGGACCATCGAACGTAAGTTTATGACTCATTTGTGGGTCCCGCGCCGCCAAGACAGTAGCCGTCATCATTGATAACCGGAAAATGAAACTGTAAAACAACAACAAACCTGCATATGTGTCTCACTATCCGCCATTTTCTTTCTTAGCCATAGCGTTGAAATTGCCTTAGCCTATACGTTCGTGCCTTAGCCAGTGCGTTTATGTTTACCAGTGTGTTCCTTCGTATGCCTAAGTGTAAGTGCCAAATTGCGCCGAGAAAAAATGTCTTAATTGCTGTAGAAGAAATTTCCGAAACATGTTGACCCCATACCAAGTTGTATGTTATAGTAATTCCAAGGTATTTGGCGGGCTGAACCTGTTCCAGTGTTAAACTTTGTTGATGCAATGAGTAATTAAAGTGTATTTGATTGCTAGGGAGGTGCCAGGTCACCCTCAATAAATGACATTTTGGCAACATTAAATTTGGTTTAAACATATTTATTTCCAAATTTTGTACAGAAACAATACAAAAACATGCAATCGACGACAGGATCAGAACGAAAGCGTAAACGCTTATTTAGTTCTTTCATTTGCCAATAGGGCATGTCGGCAAGGTACTCTTCCGTGAAAAAAATCAATATCGGTCACCTTTCCCGCTATTATCTTCATTCGGTGGAGCTGGTAACCTCGGTCATTATCGCTATGCGTTTACTACTTTCAGACGCTAATAAAACCATAATTTGACCAAAATATTACGCACTCCTTACATTGGAATAAATTATATCCGGAAATCTAATAGAATATGCAATGCTTTGATGGAAAAATTTCATTTTGAGTCCATATTTTGCGCTCCAAATTTGGTATGGCATAGCGATAAACACCGAGTCATGTACCTCCGCCGAATGAACAAACTTACCTGTATGACGTCATCCCAACATGCCCTATCGGTCTCCCACTGTGCTAGGCTATTCAGGCCATCCTGTAAAATCTGGCCATCTGTGAGGAATTTAATATTTGTATACAGAACACAATCGCCGACAAAGAGGCGAACGGATGACCAGATATTGTCCGGAAGATCATTTATGAAAATCAAGAAAAGGACCAAGACCGACCATTGAGGGACACCAGGTAGTACAGGGACTGGATCTGAGGCTTGGCCATCTAACACCACTTTTTGAAAGCGGTCAGAGAACCATGAGGCGATCCACTTGTGAGTAGATCCACTAATCCCGTAGTAGTGTAGTTTGTAGAGCAGTCTCCTATGTGGCACCTTGTCAAAGGCCCTTGCGAAACCCATGATGATCACATCTGTTTTTCTGTGACCCAGGTTCAGAGCTCGGTCCAGGTTACTAACCATGTCATGAAAGAACTGAACCAGCTGGGTTCCTCAAGACGTTTGACTACGGAAGCCGCAGGAATATTTTCAAGGGGAAGATGCTTATTAATGTTGCTGACTATTACATGCTCAAGGGTCTTTCAACAGATGCAAGTTAGCGACACCGGTCTATAATTTGCAGAGTCATAATTAATGATATTCTCACCTTTTTTTTATCAGCTGAGCCGAAGGCTCACAAGGTGCCATGATCCGGTGTCCGTCCGTCGTGCACAATTTCAAAGATCTTCTTTTCTGAAACCTCTTGGCCGATCAAGTTAAAATTTTATGTGAAGCCTCCTTGGGTTGTAGCATTCAAATTTTTTCGCGATATCTTGGTCACATGACCAAGATGGCAGACACGCTCATATATGGTAAAAACAAAAACTTCAAAAATCTTCTTCTCCAGAATCGGTGGGCCGATTTCCACGAAACTTGGTATGTAGCATTGGGGACTCCAACCCATCATAGTTTGATAAAATGATGAGCTTGGGATTAGGCAAGGTCAATTTTGGAAACAAAGGCTTTTACATGGGAAAAGGTGAAAACAATGGATATTTTGGAAACTGCTGCAGCCTGAGACTTGAAAGGAGTCAGTGGAGGTATGTAATTAATTAAGGTCAATATCATTTCTTGACCTTGACCCAAGGTCATTTAAATATCAAAATTAAGATTATGGTTTTCTCAGAAATCGCTTGGCCGATCAAGTTGATTTTTTTTTGTGAAGCCTCCTTGGGTAAATTGCATTGAAATTTTATTCGTGATGTCCGTCCCGTCCATATATGGTAAAACACAAAAATCTTCTACAGTACCGTCGGGTCGATTTTCAACGAAACTCTGTATGTAGCATTAGGCACTCCAGCCAGTCATAGTTTGATAAAATGATGACCCTGAGATGACCTAGACTTACTTTACGGCAAGGTCAATTTTGGAAACATAGGCTTTTAAATGGGGAATGTGAAAACAATGGTTATTTTGGAAACTATTATAGTTTCCAAAATAACAGTATTGCAGCCTGAGACTTGAAATTTGCTAGATGCTGACAACTAATGGAGTGAATGATGGTATGTAATTTATTAACATTGAGCCAAGGTCATTTAAATATCAAAATTAAGATTATGGTTTTCTCAAAAATCACTGGGCCTGTGAAAGTGAAACTTTATGTGGAGCCTCTATGCTTAGGGGAAACAAAAATGAGTGGGTAAAATCTGGTTAGAATGCTCAACATGGCCATCATGCTCACAAATGCTCAAAATGTTCTTCCCCAGAACGGGTGGGCGGTTTTTTACGAAGTCAGGGACCTCAGCCCATGATCATACATGTAGTTAGTACAAATGATGACCATGACCTATTTTACAGCAAGTTCAATTTTGGAAACTGGCTTTTACATGGGAAAACATTGACAACAATGAACGTTTTGGAAACTATTGCAGCCTGTGACCTGAAACTTGGCAGATGCAAACAACTAATGAAGTCAGTGAAGGTATGAGATTACTGAAGGTAAATGTAATGCTTCAAGATCAGGCTTCAGGTGAGCGTGTTCAAGACCAATGATCCTCTGGTTTAAATACCGGGGCTACATTTGCCGATACTTTGACGTTAAAGTAACGTTTTTCTGGATACCATGTTTCTGGCGTCCAGGGATAAGCGTCCCCTAGAATACATTTTTTTTTTCAGCTATTCAATTGAAATAATGCGACCACGTTATGAAAATAGACTAAATGTGTGCATCCGAATATAATCCGAAGAAAGGGAAAAAGAAGAAAGAAAGAAAGAAAGAAAGAAAAGAAAACAGCAAATAATTATTGTCATGATAGTAGTCAAAAGCCTATAGCTAACATGGTTTTCAAATAAGATATGTAGAGCGAGTTCGGGTATTAGTGAACCATTAAGCCGAAACTTTATGTTGGTATTTCACTCCGGCTATTAGACAAATCAAAAGAATGGCATCTGAGCGTCGGTAGAAAGTGGACAGATGCATTCTACTTAGTATTATATATAGCACGTTTGGTGCATGAAAGAACAACACTTCACGGAGGCAGTTAGTGAACCCATCGGGTATTAGTGGACAGTAATGGCGCGGTAAAAGTGAACCCCCTAGTATCTTAATAAAAGTGTTTTTAAAGCCTTTTGCAAGCATACAACTAGTAGCATTTACATGTTAATAATTAATTACAAGCAATTCTAGAGAGCATAATGTTCTGTAATTGCACTTCTTGTCATTACAACACCAACGGTGAAAATTTTGATGGCCAGAGTCGTTATTTTTTCACTAAAACATTAACGTATTGTTGTATATTGCTAGAATCGTGTGATATCCAGCCATTCCTGTGTAATTTATTACAATTCTAACAATAAAATGTAAAGAATACATACATCTCAAGACAGTTACATCCAAAAATACCAGAAACTATTGAACGGACAGTAAGTTTTAAAAATACGGATTTTATTAGCCTTGAGACCCAAAACGAGAATATGATCCATAAGTTAACCGTGTTTGACGTGAATAACATACTATTAATGCCATCCATATACATAACATGTCACAAAACATCTTTATAATTCAAAAATGTTATGTATTTTCCATGTTTATTCAGCTCAATTAGTTCATCTCGCAGCCGAGTAAGGTTCCTTTTTGTATTCCCAGCAAATTATTTTAAATTTTGTGAAGTTTTGTTGTCAATTTCATCTTTAACCACATGCAAATATTCAAAAACGCTGAGAATGACATGTTCGTTGTTATTAAGATGAATAGAACCATGAAAATGGAATATTTGTGGTCACAAGCTTCCATGGTTCACTAATACCCTACGACAAAAATTTCTGTCGGGTATTAGTGAACCCCATATACGACTTAAATGAGCACAGCTAGATATCACTTGTGATGAGAATCAGTTGCCGACTTCATTTGAATACCGGTTTTTATCAATTGCTTTAAAGAATGTGCACATTTTTGGGTGTGAATCCAAACGGCCAAAATCTGTTTTTAAATGGTTATCTAAGAACGCACAAATTTGGAGGCTTCCAAGCAGATACTATAATTGTTGGTCTTGCATCATGACTGCGAGAGTTACCGCTCATATTTAGCACTTATTTATAACCGATACAGCGCAAAAAGTATGCAATGCAGCCATGGTTCACTAACTGCCTATGGTTCACTAAAATAAAAATCTACATTTAGGTCGAAATATTTTCCATCTACAAGGCAACCCGATTTAAAATATGGGTTCCGGATTATAGCAATGTAACGTTTTCGATCTTGTTTTAGACACACTGATTTTAAGACAAGGGAAATAACTCTGCATTAACGATGGCAGAGGAAGAGGATGGAAAAGAAAATCGAATTTCAGAGCGATTGACCGCTCCTCCGGCTTCACAATCAGATCTTGATATTGAAGAAATTATTATTTCTAAACGGTAAAATTAACTTGTCATGCTTTGATTAAGCGAGACTCGGATTTGAATGGCAAATTCCAGGGTCGCTCAGGAAGCAAAAAATCCAGCTGTCATTTTCCCAGCCTATGAATGGCAGCAGCTTTACAACTATTTCTTGAAAAATATTTGCTTAACATAATATTTAAACAAATAACTGTTTAAATCTGTACAGTATTTCAAGAAAATCTTCAGAACCTTCAGATGCACTCATGGTTGTATGTTTGGTGGGAAAAAATATGTGATGTCATTGTGACATCATCAGTATTCAAGGGAAATAACTCCTGACATCGCTATAAGTGTAACTGCAAACTGAAGTTTTAAATCCTCTGTCACACAATGGTGTTATTTATTTGAAACAACGTGTTCTGAAGACGACAATACACATTATATTTTGTGATAAATGTTCATTTCAATTTTTAGAAGATACCTCATGTCATAGTGGTTAAACCACACGCTTTTGAAACTATGGGTTGTGGGTTCAACCTGGGGCTGCTCTTCTTGTCTTTTGGCTGAGACGAAACAAAAGACACATCCACATAACAAAAATTTTTAATGTGTATTTGATCTGGCAAAATAGCTAATGTAATCTATAATAGTTATTTTACCAGGTCTGGCAAAATATCTCCTCCAGGGGCTATTTTACCGGGTCTGGTAGAATAGCCCCTAGGCGGGACTGATAAAATAGCCACTGACAAACAAAAAATATAGGCATAATTTACTAGATTTCTGAATTTTTACTGATTTAATATATATAATTAGGAACTTTGTAAGCCAAAGGTCTCATTGGCAAGCAGTGAGTAAACCCACAACAGTGCAGCAATGGGACACTCCAACAACTTTTAAGTACAAGATTTATCTGCTAGTTACATTTCTGTCTGTCAATTTCAGAATTGCCAGAAGTGAACTGGTGCTTCGATTCCTGTCTCTAGTCTGCCTGAGTTTGATGTTGGGTCTCTTTGTGATACAGCTGGAAATAGCCTGGAGATCTAGAGAGGTAACAAATCTTATCCAAGATGTTCAAAAAATGGTTGTGAGATGATGCAAATACTTTGATTATAAAAATGAACTTCTGAGACAGATGCGAAGTTTACTGAACTTGTCCCTGAATTTGCTAGATGTCAACAGACTGATGAGATAATTTTCTGTTGAAGCCTCTCATTTTAGTGTTGATAAAAAGCTAGTACCGGTACACAGTTTGCTTTGTGTTTTCTGTCCTATACTCTTTTGACACTTTTCAGTTTGTATCATATGTGATGTTAATATATCATGTTACATGTAGCTATATACCACATGATCCTACATATTTATGTGTGCCTATATTCATTTCAGTTACTGCTAGAGCTGGGGATAGATCCTGATGCAAGACATTTCTCTTATCCTGACTTTTACCTTGACCCACATAACGAAGAACACTGGTGTTGGGACCCGGATACTATGTTGCTGAAAGTGAACACTTCATTGTTTGTGAGATAATCATGAGAGCTTGACTGGTTCCTGGATACTTTGTTAACTGACAGTGAACGTAAGGTGATGATGGGGTACCAGGCTGATGGACTGGTTATGTTCATATTGTTGACTGAATATTTTACTGTTTGAATGACAGAAACCAGTAGAGGAATGGTTTTCTGTTATTTCATATTGTTGACTGGGACCCATATAAAGTGAACACTTCATTAATTATTATTTGCGGGGATAACATTTAAGTAGGGTAGATTGATTTGAGCCGCGGCGGGAGAAAACCGGTATTCAGGGTTTCTGACTAGGTCTGACACAAACCAACCTGTACAGTCACAGAATCAGGCTAGAAGCTTGAAATTCCGGTTTCAAGAAGAGGGGATTGTACTATCCGTTTAGCAAAAACAAAGGCGCTGATCAGCTGTGCAGTTACTGCGAAGCTGATCTGCGCCCTTTTTTTTCCCCTTGGCAAAAATCCGGTTTTCTCACAATGCGGCTCATTGATTTACTGTGATGACATGTTCATGTTTTCATATTTGAGCCTTCACATGAGAAAACCAGCAATTTGGGTTAACCAACAATTTGGGTTTCAGACCAGGTCTGACACAAACCAGCCTGTAGAGTCACAGAAGATGACTAGAAGCTAGAAATTTCGGATTCAAGAAGAAAAGGGGTTGCACTATCTGTGTAGCAAAATCAAAGGCGCTGATCAGCTGTGCAGTTACTGCACTTTGATCGGCGTCTTTGTTTTTGCATATGCAAATTGTTGGTTTTCTGATGCGGCGGCTCATTTTTGACTGTTAAAGGACTCTGTTCTGTTACTTAAATCTTTGTTTTGTGACATGATGACAGGGGCCAGAAGAGTAAACTGTTGTAGTTTAACATACCTTTTAGATTGAAGTAAGAAGAGAGGGTCCATGTTTGAAGGATGATTTGAGCCGCGTCATGAGAAAACCAGATTTTTGCCTATGTGAAAACAGCAGATCAGCTTTGCAGTAACTGCGAAGCCGATCAGCGTGCTTGTTTTCACTACTTGCATAGTACACTTTTGACCTCCTCTTCTTCTTAAATCCAAAATTTCAAGCTACTAGTCATCCTCTGTGGCTGCACAGACCGATTTGTGTCAGACCTGGTCGGAAACCACGAAGACCGGTTTTATACCGGTTTTGTGGCTCATTTAATACTGGTATTCTGTCTATTGTTCATGTACTTGCCCTTCATTTTTTTTTAACTGTGTTATTCGACAGATTGACTGTGATAAAGAAGCAAGAACTTACAAGCTGCCATGTAAGAAAACCAAAAAAATGCATTGGCGAAAACAAAGACACAGATCAGCTGTGCACAGCTCATCAGCGCCTTCATTTTCGCTACTCAGATAGTGCAATTTCTCTTCTACTTAAATTCAAAATTCCAAACTTCTAGCCTTTTTCAGTGGCTGTACAGCCTGGTTTGTGTTGGGTCTTGCCCAAAACCCAAATTGTTGGTTTTCGCATGCAAAGGCTCTTATATAACATGCTTAGATGCATGTTTGATTAGGATCACTAACATTGAAACCTGATGTGAAGTTGTATGGGATCACTCTATAAAAGCTTGTTTTGGTGGTGCAAGTGCCCATTATTAGAGCTCCAGACTGAAAAATGAGCCATGACGAGAGAAAACCTGTCTTTGGAGTTTTCAGCTAGGACTGACACAAACCGACTTGTAGAGTCACAGAAGCAGGCTAGAAATTTCAGATTTAAAAAGATGAAAAATTGAACTATCTGTGTAGCTGTGAAGGCGCTGATCAGCTTTACAGTTGCAAATTGCATCATGAGAAAAACTAGTTTGAACAGCCACAAAAATGGCGGGAGGCTTAATATTTTGGATTAAGACAGTAGATTGATAAAACTAGATGTTATTGTGTTCATTGGCTTAATTTCTATGGCTTTATTAATTTTTTGGTGGATCATGTGTAACTGTTGTTTTTGTGGTATTGTGGATTCACAACTCTTTGCAACAGTTTGTTTCATTGAAAATGCATTCTTATATTCTTGAATTACATGATTTATGACCAAATATAAAACAGATCATGTTTGTTGAAATATCAGAATCTTGTTATGAAATATGTATCTGTCTTTTTATTTTGCACAATAAATAGTATATGTTAAACACATTCTCTAGTCAATGTAAGATAACAAAATAGACCCAGATCTGATTGCTGCATACAAACAAAGACTGCTTGCTGCAGCTAGAGCTGTCTTATCTATTGGACAAGTCTGATCAGGGTCTACAATATTTCTTTGAGGTAGCTGAACAGATTTCATTTCTTGAATATGTTGAAAATTAAATATGTTTTATACATGTAGGACTCACAAACTGGGCCAGTCCCACAAACTGGGCTAAATTCAGAGTCAATTTCCACAAACTGGGCCAATGTAATAAGTGAAGGCAAATCTTTTCATGGGCTACAAGATGACGCATTCTTAACTTATCAACAAACAGCGATTTATTATGTGACAAATCTCGCTCTGCTCGAGTAGGGCTTGTCTACTTCCTGCCTAATACAAAATAAATAGAATTCATGCATCTCAAAACTATGATATCATCCAGTTTTCCACCATTGCACTGTAGAAATCCTGCCTAATGTTTTATTGTGTTACAGATATTTGCACACATTTTTGCGTTTGTTGCACGATGAAATGATGTTACGCAGTATAATATCAAGATTTCAATGCTTGATGGTAACGTCATAAAAAATCAAGATGGCATAGAAAGGGCGCAAAGTAATGTCAAGCTAATTCGCGCACGGAAAGAAAATTGGCACAATTTGTGAGAATTGAAGATATTTTTCAGACCAGTTTGTGAGACTGCCCCAGTTTGTGAGTCTTACATGCTATACACGTTATGGTTTGGCTGGATTTGTCTTAGATATATTGGGTTTTATAGCTTATCAGGCCGGACACAATCTGGCTCTGAGGTTACAATAAAATTTCATGCTCAGCTCAGCTGAGACTAAAATTTATTCTGCTCATAAATGTTAAAATGCCAACAATTGTTGGCACTTTATAACATTTAAAAAAATTTCTTAGCAGGATAAATTGCAGATTCTTTTATTTAGACAGAAATTCCAGTATGTTTGGACTATTTTAGTATTTATGAGAAATTTAAATTTCATGCTCAGCTGAGATGAGCATGAACATTTTTTTATAACCTCGGGACCTGGGCTGCATAACGAAGACAGATAAGTTGAGATTTCATTAGCTTTAATAAGAAGTTAGAGGAATTCTACTATATTTTCATATATAAACTTTCATTCCCCCTTCCCAAGGATGCTTCACATGAAGTTTGGCTTTGATTGGCCTAGCGGTTTCAGAGAAGATGTTTGAATATTATGGTCATATACATGTATATAGCCTCGGGGCAGGGGCAGACAACCCCACAGGGGCTAAAATTTTCCATTAACATTAATCTTCTGTCCATTTGCCTATTCCCAGTAAGTTACCCATCAAATAGCATTTTACCATTTTTTCCCATTCAAATGCATTGGCCACCTAAGTTGACCTTGCCGTAAAATAGGTTCCCTTGTAGCTAGCTGGTGTATGCCCATGGTTTTAGCTCACCTGAGCCGAAGGCTCACAAGGTGAGCTAATAGGATGGCCATGATCCGGCGTCCGTCCGTCGTCGTCCGTCGTCGTCCACAATTTCAAAAATCTTCTTCTCTGAAACCGCTTGGCCGATCTAGTTGAAATTTTATGTGGAGCCTCCTTGGGTAGTGGCATTTCAAGTTTGATCGCAAAATCCAGGTCACATGACCAAGATGGCCGCCACGCCCATATATGGTAAAAACCCTTCAAAAATCTTCTACTCCAGAACCGGTGGGCCGATTTCCACGAAACTTGGTGTGTAGCATCCGGGACTTCAGCCCATCATAGTTTGATAAAATGATGACCCTTGGATGACCTTGACCTATTTTACGGCAAGGTCAAATTTGGAAACATAGGCTTTTACATAGGTAAAAGTGAAAACTATGGATTTTTTGAAAACTATTGCAGCCTGAGGCCTGAAAAGTGGTAGATGCAAACAACTAATGGAGTAGATGAAGGTATGTGTTTAATATAGGTCAAGGTCATCTCTTGACCTTGGCCAGTCTGTTGTCCATACACACTTTTCAAAGATCTTCTTCTCTGAAACTGCTTGGCAAATCAAAGTGAAATTTTATGTGGCGCATCCATGGGTAGGGGAGTTGAAAGTTTGATCGCGAAATCCAGGTCACATGACCAAGATGGCCGCCATGCCCATATATGGTAAAAACCTTTCAAAATCTTCTTCTCCAGAACCGGCAGGCCAATTTTCATGAAACTTGGTATGTAGCATTTGGGACTCCAGCCCATCATAGTTTGTTGAAATGATGACCCTATGATGACCTTGACCTATTTTACGGCAAGGTCAATTTTGGAAACATAGGCTTTCACATGGGAAAAGGCGAAAACAAACTGTTGCAGTCTGAGACCTGAAAGTTGCTAGATGCAGACAACTAATGGTGTCAATGAAGGTAAGTAATTAATGAAGGCCAAGGTCATGTCTTGACCTTGGCCCAAGGTCATTTAAATATCAAAATTAAAATTATGGTTTTCTCAGAAATCACTGGGTTTGGAAACTATTGCAGCCTGAGACCTGAAACTTTGCAGATGCAGACAACTTATGAAGTGAATAAAGGTGTGTGAGTATTCAAGGTCAAGGTCATTTCATTATGACTTAATACTCCAAGATCAGGCTTCAGGTGAGCGTTCTCAGGACCAATGGTCCTCTGGTCATATATGCAGTTGAAATATAAGCTGCTTGCTTTGATCATTTAAAAATCAAGTTATTGTCATGGTTACTGCTTGATGCTATTCCTTGTATATGAGCCACAGCACAAGACAATGTGCCTTCTGGGTTTCAGACCAGGTTGGACACAAGCTGGCCTGCACAAGGACTGAGGTTTATAACATTGAAATTTTGCATTTGAGCTGCTGCATGAGAAAACCAACAAAATGCTTAAGCGAGAACAAAGGCGCAGATCAGCTGTGCAGTAAGTGCACAGCTGATTAGCGTCTTTGTTTCTGCTAAACAGATAGTACACTCCCTGATCTTTTTTTTTATTTCCAAATTTCATGCTTTTAGCCTGCTTCTTTGACTACAGACCGGTTTGTGTTGGACCTGTTCAGAAACCCACATTGTTGGTTTTCCCTATCATCCATGCAAAGGCTCATTTAAGAGAAAGGAAGATTTTACTATCTGTGAATGTAAAACAAAGGTGCTGATCAGCAGTGCAGCTTTTTTAAAGGTTTTCCTGTGATGCTGCTCATATGGAATACTGTTTTAAATAAGAAATACTAAATTGTGGATATTGAATGGTTAAATGGAATTTCATGCATTTCTTCATATTTGCTGTTGATACAAAATCAAAGAAAATAATTTAAACAGTGCTATAGAAAAATGGACTTGTCTTTTTTGTCTTTAATAATGGCTTGAAATATTGTTGAAAGGTGAAGCTCATCTTTGTAAGATCAAGCAACATTGCCTGTAGAGCTATGAAAATGGCTAAAAACCTTGCAGATAGTTTGACATGCTAGGAATAATTCAAGTAGTTGCTTTGTAGATTTTGAGTTTGAGCCGAAGCACTAGGAGCAGTTGATTTGGCATGTTTCTCAACTAATCACTGTATAGGAGTTTGGTGGTCTTCTGGTGGCATCAGGAAAACATGTCCATCCATGAAATGTATACCCCCTCATATCCCAATTTTATATAGTAAAACTGGGGTTTACAGGCATATACCTATTTTCCTTCTTTGTGATCCAAAACATAGACTGTGGATACTCGTTAGAACCGCCTCGCTGAGGCGGTTCTAACGTGTACCCACAATCAATGTTTTGAACAACAAATTTAAAAATAACGTGTACCCACAATCAATGTTTTGAACAACAAATTTAAAAATATCAAAAATTTTCTAATGAAATTTTCAGTTTTTACAACAACAAAAAAAATCTCTGTATATTGCATGGACACGTTTTTGTAATGCCTGTCTTTGAATCAACAGGTAATGACTGAGGACAGAGTTGCCGTCTTGTTTCCTTGAGCAAGATCCATTTACATTAGTCCTTAGTTTAAGTGGTGACTTTGACCTGACATGACTGAAAAATTGTTGCCTGGGATGTAAAACCACTAAATAAACAAATAAATGACTGTGCCATGTCCACTTCCTGTCCATTAACCACCGAGAATATATTACCTCTGTGTGAGTGAGCACTGCATTCAAAACTGAAATACATCTTATGAAAGTATCTGAAACCCATTAATATAGCTGTATTACTTTTTACAGCATAAGAGTAATAAGATGCTATTCATACTGGAGACAGAACTGACTACCGCAATGGCGTATCATGACTCAGCCCTCAGTTCAGATTCTAGAAAATGGACTGAGAATATAAGATTTAGAAATAGAGGGCTTGTTCATTTTCACATTGATTTTAGAAAGAAAGACACAAACCAGCTGTTCATTTGTTATATTTGTTCTAATAAGGAAACTGCTTAACTGAGTATAAAATCCTTTAATATGCACAATTATGAACGTCAAGGAAAAAGTTTTTGCCAATTTCAAACACATCAGATAAGGCCATTCCTTCATTATAGCAGCCATACTATCACATTATGAAAACTTGTCCATGCAATATACAGAGATTTTTAAGCTGCAAATTTGAAAAAAATGAAATAAAAAAAAAAAAAAAAAAAAAAAACAGACATAGATTGTTGATACACGGTGAACACGTTGGTAAGGCGGTTCTAACGAGTACACACAATCTATGTTTTGGAGCCAAAAAATAAGAAAAATAGGTTTACCGCTGAATACCCATTTTCCCTATATAAAAGTGGGTTTAAAGGGGGTATGTATTTCACAGACATGTTTTCTTGATTAAATGTCATTTTTAGCCTAAATTTCATATACTTGTGTGTAAAACTGAGGCTCTGGGATAGAAAGAACAATGTAACAACAATAACAGAACTTTATTTCACTTCAAACAAAACTTAAAAGGTTTTCGAAACAGTACCACCTGCACGAAAATCCTACTACAGCTATAAAACACTTCGATCTGTGAAGTATCGAAACTCGTACAACTCTAGTCTTGTTTAAAACATCAACATTTTCATCAGGGGCCAGTTGTTCAAAACTTCGTTAGCTTAACGCTGTCGTTAGCTTAACGCTGTCGTTAAGCCTTTAATTTGTTAACTTCAAAAGCCAATACACTGTTACTTTTTGTTGAAAAAAATGTGAGAAGATTCTCACATTTTTTCAACAACAACAAAAAAAAAAGTATTTGAAATATTGCCATTTGAAATTTTAACGAATCATTAACTAACGACATCGTTAATTTTGAACAACTGGGCCCAGGTATGCACAATGAAAGCGCAGCTAAATGCAAATTAGGCCTACTTGATACGAATCAAACTTAAACCACCAGCCAAATTTTATCGTCTACGTGCACTTTTTAAAACTAGAAATATTCCAGTTATCGAGATTCATTACACGTATTTTATAGGTAAATGTTGACATGCTTGAAGTTGCTTTTTACACAAATGATTCTCAAAAGTTTTTTGAATGATGCTGTACGCTTTAAATCACAAATTTTTACCATTTTTTGAATTCCGCCAATAATACTCCAAAAATTTCTCTAATTAACAGTGCTACGAAAACATACAACATAAACATCCACGGAGGTAGATCCAAACATAGTCCAAGGAACGTGCTTCCAGAGATCAGGAGAACTATTTCTAGCACGGGATCAAACCACGTGCTATAACCGGGACTATTTTCGATGCGGCGGACTAAATCGGCTTTTACACTTTCATCAGTTGCTCCATTGTTTCTGTTCCGTAAGTGTTCTGACCCAGTTTGTTTCGCAGTTGTTTTAAAATCTGGAGGGTAGGGCGAACTACTTCTTGTCGCGACACTGAAAGTAGATTCTCCTTTTGCATAAGACCGATGCATAGAAATTCTTGCGACAGAGGTGTCGTCTGCCACCGGTCGAGTCGCTGGTTTCAAGTCCAGTGTTTTTGGCGGGATTGGAACCGGTTTTTCTGTATTGTTATTCACAGAATCCTCCGTATTGTCACTGTCTTTCCTATCACCAGTTTTCTTTCGAAGCAAAGCTTGTTTATGCTGTCCTGTATCACCCATTTCATGTAGATCTTTTGCTATCACAATTTCAGGCAAATGTTTCAAAGTGTCTTTAAACCTGGAAGCAACTTCGTTTGCGTTTAAAGCAATGTCAACTTTTTCCTTTTCCAAATTTGTCCCCGCCTTGTCTCGTTCAACTGTTTTATTTACCACACAATTTCTATTCACATCAATTATGTTATCTACGTTACCGCGATTGTGTATGTTACCTATGTTACCGTGTTTGTGTATGTTGTCTACGTTATCTGTTGGTGCGTGTCTAGAACTCTCGAAATTTATTGTTGTTTGGATGTCATCATCGTCTTCAAAGACATCCTCTGATCCCATTTCAAGGTCTTCATCGTCTGAAAAATGTATACATAAAAATATGTATAAATATGCTTAGATGTTTTCAAAACATCATAGCTTTACAGTGATTAGAAGAATACAAAAATAAGTAATTTACATTTGTAAAATATGTATATCAAATACGAAAACGACCATAAAATAGATTATTTGAAAATGGAGTATTATGATTTCACTCAAATGCTATAAAGCACAAATTAATTCAACAAACAATACGGGAAGTCTCAATCGTCAGAGCCTCTCTTGTTCTCACGTTGTCCTCTCACAAACCAATAGAGTTAGTTGCGTTACCAGAAGCGTCATTTTAGCTGCCAAGCCTTGGCAGCACCGCACATACATAAATAACCCATAAGCCTCCGTGGTGCAGTGGTTATGTCACTCGCCTTGTAAACCAGGGGTCGCAGGTTCGATCCCGGGCTTCTCAAGTCCGTCGGATGGGACTATAAACCCAGGTCCCGTCTCCATATGACCTTAGCGGTTGGTGGGACGTTAAACCCCAATCAACCAAATAAATAACCCACAAATGCAAGAAAAATATAGCATGAAATAAATACCAGACACGTTTAACCAAGATCGAATCATTTCAAATTGTCTTCATATCGCTCGTTTGTTTTTATATTACGGCGTTTCCATAGCGCTGGTACTTAGACGTCGACGTCAATAATTGACGTTACGTTACGTATGACGGTTTACTTTTCAGTGCCTAATTATAAGCCCCACCATGCGGGGGCAAGCTTTAGGTCAAAACCCTGCCCTTTGCCCCGCCCCTCATAGTAGAAATCCCACTGGGGTAAGACTTCTAATGTTAAGGCCCAGTCAGTTCCCTTGCACTACCGGGGCAATCAAAAAGAAATTACCCCTCACATTAGCACGGCTATCCCCCACCCTTCCCCGTAGGTGTGTGGGGGCAGTGGTAACAAATGAATGGTGCACAACATGATAGAATTTCTGAGGCTATAAACAGTGCATACTCTCCTTTCAGACACGCGTTATGCCACCCGTTCTCAAAAAATTAACAACACATATTCTTGTCAGACACGCGTTATGCCACCCGTTCTCAGAAACTTTTTTCACTGATTTTGAAAACTCTATCAACATGACTCAGCCCTGTTATGTTAAATAGATCAATGTTAATTGTTGAAAATAATACGTTGCGGATGCGTATAAGCTTAGAGCGCATCAGTTATTAGCAACATTACAATGACATCGATAGCAAAACCACAATGCTATATTATAGTAGAAATCCTGCAATCGCATCCGCGTCTTTCATTATAGCCTATTATATTGTCAATGATACATTTGGACTATGCGCCAATTTGTGTGGGCTTCCATAGAATGCAAATAATTTCACATACATAAGAAAATGCGGCCGCTCGAGAAAAGCGTTCGGTATGCTCATCATAACAAAAAGTCGACCATTCTAGTAGACCTTTGGCAGCATTATCCATCAAACACATTTTTCTGAGCCGCGTCATGAAAAAATGTGGTTTCCAAAACAAACCGAGCCGTACAAGCACCGGAGATGGCTAGGGGCTAGTAATTTTGGATTTAGACAGTAGAGGAATCGTAATATCCGTGTAGCAAAATTAAAGGCACTGATCAGCTTCGCAGTTACTGCGAAGCTGATCTGCGCCTTTGTTTTTCGCCTATGCAAAATGCTTGTTTTCTCATGACACAGCTCATTCTATGATCCAGAATTAATCGGAATTACGTCAGAGCAGAAAATTCATGGCATACCATTGTATCATTTCAGAGGAAAAATAATTATGTTATTTGTACGACAGTTGTTCCTCGAAAAATTGGGTTAACTGCCATAAAGATCATACAGTTTAGTTTTAGACGAAAAATAACACATAAAGCTTGCTTTGACAAAGCCGAGCTGCGTAATTTCATTTTGCCAACTTGCGCACATGTACGGCAGGATGGCCTCTTCCAAACTGCATGATGCATGTTATGGCGAACAGAGTGCGTAATAAGTTGAGAAAACAGAAACATACAGATTCTTTAGAATATGTCATGTTTTTTTTTTTCTTCCTTTCTTTCTTTTTAGATGCAGATATGATAAACCCGCAAAATATATATCTACGTTGACAGTGTTATTTTAGAATTCATGTGTACGGCATGTACATGCATCTTGCAATAACAAACATCATACCCAAGTTTTAGTTCCTCTTTTCACATCCTATTTTTTAGCTGAAGAGAGCAAAACGTCAAGCTATAAAATGATTAAACTACGTGTCTCGATATTCTCGGCTTGAAAGTACAATCTACGTATGGAATATTGTTGTTTGGTATGAAAATCTGATGGTCAATTAGCAATGATCAACTTGGCAGTACAGTCTATACTATCATGTGCTGCTCCCTTACTTTTTTCCTCAGCATGAAGTAGTTTCAACAGGAATTGATAACAGACTAAGTTTAGAAGGGATCTATGCTTTTAGACTTTGATCTATTCGACCATCCAGGTAAAAACCGCGTAAATTTTACTTACCTTGTTTTGCCATCTCCATACAGTAAGCCCACTCGCCGAGGAAAGCTGGCCACGAAACAGGAGACTTCAGCGAAATATTGCAGTACAACGGTGTAAGGGGAGACTCAGGCTGAAAAATAAAATAGAAAAAAATCTTGAACCCAAGATTCTGAAAATGATATGAACGCTGTTATTTTCCTAGAACACGGCTAATCTGTTTGATACATTTATCGACGCTTAATGCATTTTATTCGTAGGTAGCATTTTAAAAACTGAGCATAATGTGAAGATTTTTATTTAAATACAAACTCCGACAGGAGCTTAACATCTATTTATCGCAGTTTTAAAGACATTTATATACATTTCACAATTATTGAGCCGCATCGTGAAAAAACCGGAGTTTTGCCTATGCGAAAACAAAGGCGCAGATCAGTAAATGCGAAGCTGATCAGTGCCTTTGTTTTCGCTACACGGATAGTACAATTCCTCTTCTTCTTAAATCCGAAATTTCAAGCTTGTAGTCATCTTCTGTGGCTGCACAGACCGGTTTGTATCGGACCTGGTCGGAAACCCGGAAGTCCGGTTTTCTCGCGTCGCGCCTCATAGATAATAAATTTGCATGCAAAGCGGCCCCGGAAAACATTTTGTCAAGGACCAAAAGTATTTCCACAGCGTCAGAAATTCCATAGACTTGCGTGTATTTTCATGGTTACAAGAAAAATTCTCCCGTTTCTCCTGGTCAACATATTTTCATGATTTTGGTGTCATTTGAAAGGTAAATGAATAAAGCAATAAAAATTCAAAATGTTGTGTATTGAAAACGCAATGTCGAAACTTCATCAAATAACCTTTGTTAATTGCGTTATTTATCTACCTTTCGAATGACACCAAAATCATACAAATACGTTGGCTAGAAGGCGGGGGATAATTTTTCTTATAAACATGAAAATACATGTAAGTCTATGGAATTTCCGACGTTGTGGAAATACTTTTGGTCCTTGACTGTAGATTGCCGAGCTGCCGTTTTGTATCATTTCATCCAAACTTTCCGATGATTTGATCTCTGTTGTACTACACATGAGTACGGCATTTGAGCTGTTTAGTGATTAAAGTTTTGATTTGAAATTAAAGCGCAGCATTATTGCTATTCTTGAATGATGTGGATGTATAGATGGAACTCATAGTTAAAGCATCAAAGTATTCTTTCTGAAATATGAGTGTTTTTTTTTTTTTTTTTTTTTTTTTTTTTTTTTATTTATTTATTTATTTATTTATTTTTTTTTTTATTATTATTCATAGAATTTGACAGCTTCATCAATTTCATTCTATGCTTCCACAGACCTGTAATTCCACCTCCAGCGTTTCTCTGTTTTCCTCTGCAACTTTTTCAACAATGGCGGGAAACGGTGTCGCTGCAGTCACTATCCGCGCTTTCTTCTTTTTCCGGGTTCTGGTCCGCGCTGAAAAATACGACTGAGTAATGACGAATGGAATCACAAATCTTTGAGTGAGTCAAATTTCATTTTTAGGGATATCAGGTGTGTTTTAGATTTTTTTATTATTTTTGACGAAACTCCTTTAAGCAAACAGATTAGCCCAAGATGGGACTCCATGTATGCGGCGCCACATCTGGGGCTAATCTGTTTGCCTATTAATATGAGTTAACGAGGAGCTTATAGTGTACCAAAAGGAACGATATCGCCAATATCGCGATTGGTACACCATAGTTTTGATTCTAATGCTAAATAAAAGCGACTGCTTCTATTTCCCCATAAACTTGGAAAAATAAACGACAGGTCTCTCAGAAAATCGTCATTTTATGCTAGCAGTGCATTATTGCTTTCATACTAGTTTAAAGGGACCCATTCATTGGGACCTTAAGAAATAGATGGGTTGCTTGTACCTCCAGACAAAGCCTCTGACCATCTGATTATTGGTTAACCGCTCAGGTCTGCTGAGTCTGCCCATGAAAAGTGGTTCAACTCAATCCATACATACATATAAGTCTTATTGGCTTTGTTGGGTGGTGATATTTGAAGCACTTTTTGGATGTTATGGCGTCCTTATTTGACAAGGGTCTAGCTGCAACATCATTGCCGAGTACGTCCGTACTGAGTACGTTTTTATACCACTGCCCAGTACGGTGTGACATATAAATCGTACTCAGCAATGACGTACTGGGCAGTGATATTGCAAGTTGACACTAATGCCTTATTTTGGGTAAAATCCAAAAAATGGAGGTAACATCCGGACAAGACCATAGCTGTTGACTGGTACTTTAATCAGCAATTCAAACAAACAAGCAAATACTAGTTTAAATCATGACCCAAATATTTATACCGATATGAACCAAATAAGAAGCATTTCCAGATGCATAAGTACCAAAAACATTTCGAGATTCATTCTTCCTTATTATCTTGAGAACAATTAAGAATGATATAAGCTGTAAAGTAGAGATCATAATTCACAAGTGGTTAATATTCATTATTTCTCTCTTAGAATACCAGACGAAGCATATCGTAAACAACTAAAAAGTTCCTGGCAAAGTTTTTGCAATGGAATGCAGTCTTTCTTTTCGTACTCTTTGCAAATGTTTAGCTGTATAAATAGCAGAGTCAAACAAGCACTTAAGTGTATGCGTATACATATTGCTGAAATGTTTAAACTCGTGAACTTAAAAATAACAACAATTTTCAAGCAAGAGTATCATCAGGAAAACATGTCCGTGCAATTTATACCCCCTTTAACCCCACTTTTATATAGTAAAACTGGGGTTTGCAGGGCTATACATATTTTTCTTATTTTTGTTCCAACACATAGATTGTGGGTATTCGTTAGAACCGCCTCGGCGAGGCGGTTCTAACTTGTACCCACAATCTATGTTTTGAGCAAAAATAAGAAACATATTGAAAAAAATCCACCAAAAATTTTCAATTTTTACAACCTAAAAAATCTCTGTATATTGCATAGGCATGTTTTCGTAATGTGACCTCTCAACTACTGCTACTACCTCGTGCAACCATGCCACAACTTGAACACAATATTTTCAAAACACAATTGTTGTCTATTTTTCGATTTTTTTCTTCATATTTATTCATTTATTTGTTTATTTATTTATTTATTTTGATGTTAATTTATTTTACCGGTACACTGGGGTTTTGTTGACTTGCCAACTGTTGGACTTTTTGTGACACTGTAGCGTTTCTTTTTCGAACCAGAATACAATCTATGTGAGCCGCGCCATGAGAAAACTGGACTTTTGCGTATATGCGAAAACAAAGGCGCAGATCAGCTGTGCAGTAACAAAAGCTCAGATCAGCTGTGCAGTAATTGCTGATCAGCGCCCGATTGTTTTCGCTGCACGGACAGTATATCTCCGTCTCTACATATTTCCAAAATTTCAAGCTTCTAGCCTGCTTCTGTGACTGAACAGGTCGGTTTGTGTCGGACCTGGTCGGCAACCCAGACAAGTTTTCTGGCGTCGCGGCTCATTTTATGATTGATTGAACTGATTCAAGAAATATATCGCGCTGATCAATAACCCAATAGAATTTGGAGATCTAAAATTTCTCTTAAATCAAGCTAGACTGCTCTTTTTGTATCTAAATTACTCGATTTCGTGAGTTCTAAATTACAGCAATCTTTCATACTTGAAGTTTTGGTGCCATGGTGCTTTTCATTTGTGGAAGAAAGCAAAACGAAAGAGAGGTAACAGTCAATTCAACAGTACAACTTGTACTGTCCTTGAAGGATGAGCCTGGCTTTCTTTTGTATGGGATATAGGCAAACAGTATAGCCCTAGTCTGTTTGCTTAGGAATTTCATCTAAAAGTGATATAAAAATCTAAAACACACATGCTCCCTAAAAATGGCAGTGGGCTTTCCCAATTGATAATAACCGGAATGTCCATTCCTCACTAATGGGTTAATAACCGGAATGTCCATTCCTCACTAATGGGTTAACAAAAAAAAAAAAAAAAAAAAAAAAAAAAAAAAAACCACGAACCTAGCAATGATTACGGAACTAACTCCTTTAATCATATACATGTAACGTTACATAGTGTTGCAATATCGTCGGAAATATTTGACTCAATTTGGAAAACTAGTGTTTGTACCGACTTTCATTCTGAAATTTGCAAAATAACATATTCACGTTGGTTCCTTGTTGCCAAATCTAAAGGGTCGCCGAAACCGCGGTATGGATTTTCTCTTTAATATGTCGCTGCTTCTTAAAAGATTTGTTCTTATTTATTTATTTATTTATTTATTTATTTATTTATTTATTTATTTATTTATTTATTTATTGCTTATTGTTTATTGTTTATTTGTTTCTTATTTCTTATTCAGTTTAACGTCCCTTTTAAAATTATTTCAGCTCATATGAGACGGGACAATCATAGGTGGGGCCAAAACGGGAGAAACCCGAGAAAAACCACCTGACAAACACACAAACAGACTTTGGCTTGTCTCACATGTGCCCCGTGTGGGTTTATTAGTAAAACTTCAATGTGAGCCATGTCGGTATGACATCAGGAAACATGTCCGTGCAATGTATACCCCCTTGAACCCCACTTTTATATAGTAAAACTGGGGTATGCAGGGGTATACCTATTTTTCTTATTTTTGCTCCAAAACATAGATTGTAGGTACTAGTTAGAACCGCCTTGGCAACCAAAAAATTTTCTGTATATTGCATGGGCGGGTTTTCGTTATGGAGTTATCTTTAGACCCGGGTTCGGATAGCGGTGCATGCTGTCTGGACATTGGTTTCCGCCACATGTACACCGCTCGTCTGAACTCGGCTTTGGATGACTTTTAAATGTCAAAACCCTTTAGTGCCATTTTTAACTAAGTTACTTTCTATTGATTCTTAGCTGTTTTAAAATTACTATAATTGGCATTTTAACTTAAATCATTTTTGTTTCAACATACATATGTATATATTTGTTTTTATTTGTTATAAGAGGGTCGCATGGTAGAATAGCAGTCAAGCTAAATGTGTTTAACCTCTCAAAATGATGTAAATAAATAAATAAATAAATAAATAACAATTTTCAGTGATCATTTCCTTCTTCTTTTTTTGTACTCCGTTCAAACGTGCCACGCCTACACGGATTCCCGAAAGACAGCAAAAACTGGATCAGTCTGTTTTAACAATCACACAGGTAGTTGTTACAGGTTAAGTTATGTTCAGTGTAATGGGTATTTCAGAAAATGTGAGAGAAAAAAAAATGACACGAAATATTTCTGCCAAATGTCTTCTACCTTAGTTGATCATTCTTTTCCATGTAATAATTAATTTCAACAGTAACTACTGGACAAAAAACAAAACGTAAAACAAGCAAGTCAAACAATTATACATGGAACAGGTACATAGGTATATAGCAGCTGATCACGATTAATCGATTACTTTCATCGGTCATTTTCGTCAGACAACGACAAACAGTAAAAATGTTAAGTTAGATTATATTAAATTGTTGAAAGAGACTTCTTTCTGAAAAGAAACAAAAAGTAAACAGTGCATCATGCAGAAGATACACGACTCTTTTAAAAGTTGGTCTATATAGACTCACAACATCCATTCCGTAGACTTTACATTACATGATGTTGTTCTGTTGATCAATATTTTGATTAATCTTGGTAACATCATAATTTTGACTATGACGTATTTTGCCTGATAGTTTGGCACCAGCACAAGACTGTTTGCTAGCAAATTGTTGTTTTACTGTTATATGCATAAGTGCCACAGTTATAACTAGGAAGCTGGCAACATAAAGTATGTAAGCACCTAGGATTAACCGATCCGCGTCATGAGAAAACCGGATTTTTGCCTTTGCGAAACCAAAAACAAAGGCGCAAGCCAGCTGTGCAGTAATTGTATGAGTACAATTCCTACTTTACTTGAATCCGAAATTTCAAACTTCTAGCCTACTTCCGTGACTGTACAGGCCGGTGTTTGACGCACCTGTTCGGAAACCCCAAAGACCGGTTTTCTCGCGTCGCGGCTCAACTGGAGAATTCATGTGGATAAACACTTGTTCTTGTAATTCTACAGTTCTTGAGCATTTGTGGTTAGTTTTCAGTTTTTGTTTAAAGAAACTGGTGACCACATAGCATATTTGATATACTAAAATAGTCACGGTATGTTTTATTATGTGCATTTCGACTACAATTCAGCCATGCAGATGCCTCATATACAACAAACATGTACCCAATTTCGCTGGAAGCCTTCATCTGAGAACAGTGTGACTGTATGTTCGATGGCTGTCCCAATAACAGCTTAGCTGTTTACCGTGGGTGTGAAACATCAAACAACCGAAATAAATAAAAAAAACAAATCAAGAACATTGATAAGACGTGTATTTTCATTAAGGGCCGTTTCTGATCGGGCGAATTATCTTTTTCCAAGATGACGGCCAATAAGGTCGTCTCACTGACCTGGAAGTTTTCTCTCTACTTACGCAAAGATACAACTGGTTGGATTATAGATGAGCCTCCTCATGGAAAAACCAACAATGTGGTTTCCGACCAGGTCCGACACAAACCGACCTGTACAAGCTCAGAAAAGAGCTAGACGCTTGAAATTTCGGATTTAAGTAGAAGAGGAATTGTACTATCCCAGTAGCGAAAACAAAGGCGCTGATCAGCTTCGCGGTTACCGCGAAGCTGATCTGCGTCTTTGTTTTCGCCTATGCAAATTGTTGGTTTTCCCATGAGGCGGCTCAGATGTTTTTCATGCTCATAGCCAACAAACTATCTACACTAAGCTAACAGCAGGAAACAGTTATGGTGCATACTTGATGAAACCATGAGAGTCATGAAACCTTGCCCTTGTGCAGCTATCCTCGTATATACGGGGATTTTCTGGCTGTTAAAATTGATAATTCCATTTATTTATTTATTTATTTATTTATTTATTTATTTATTTATTTATTTATTTATTTATTTATTGAGATACTTAAACATTTTTGCTAAAAGGACATGTTTTCCTGATAAAATTGTTCGTTTGCTACGACGTTATGATCAGGCATGCCAGTTTTATAGACAAAATTTTAATTAGAAGACATGTGAATGTGTTTACTGGACATTTTTCAAAATTGCACCGTATCCGTTCCACTTAAGTAAGCTACAGTCCAACAGCCAAGCAAACAAAGCTCATATCTAAGAGTAGGAAACTACCATAATACCTTTTACTGACACATACAGGTTATTTGTGGACGAACCTTCCAAATTTACAGCTTTACATCTGTAGACGCCTCCGTCACACTTTGACACATCTTTCAGACAAATGGAATGTATATTTTCATCTACATCTATTTTTGCTCTAGCGTCATTCCCAATGACGTCATCATCTTTGTACCACGTGACCGTGGGTTTGGGGAATCCCACGATCTTGCAGGCAAAGCTGACCGTAGTACCTTCTTCGACGGTTTCTTCCGCAGGAAGTCGTTTTACAAACTCGGGGGCTGAAAATATAAAAAATGGGATATCATCCAATAACAGATGGGGCGGTCCCCGTGGCCGAGTGGTTAAGGTCGCTGACGAATTCATATGTGAGACAAGCCATGTTCTGCTTGCGGGTGTGTCAGGTGGTTTTTCCCCGGGTACTCCGGTTTTCGCCCCACCTACCGATTGATTCGTCTCGATATGAGTGAAAAAGCTTGAAAGGGACGTAAAACTGAATCCAAGAAAAAAAAAAAAAAGAAAAAAAAAATAACAGATGGTTATTTTCGTCCATTTTTTTTTTAAGAATGGGCGTACATTACTGGGAATAATTATATGAACAATTCATGTTGTTATTTATAAGTGTCCATATGACTCTTTAGAACTGGTTCGTTTATTATGTTTATATTTCGATTGAAATCTTTGAGTCTGTATAGATATTATTTAGAAATATTGATGCAAAGACTAGTAACATAATGATAAACAGTTTTAAAAGTCAATACCAGTACTTCAAGGACTTTGATTGTTTGCAATGAAACAACAGAAAATTATCTTAAGACATTTTTAACATTCTGGAAACAGTATGTGCCATCATCAACGTGCATGATAGACGAGAAAATACTTTATATAATTTTATTCTTATATTGAATCAGCCTTTTTGAATCAGCCTTTTTAACACTTTAGCAAGATAAATTACAGGCTTTTATGGTCTACAAATTAGGTTTGGCTATTTTTCAGTATCAATGAGCAGTTTAAATTTCAGTCTCCGCTGTGTTGAGCAAGAAAAACGATTTATAGCCACGAGGCCTGACCCCGAGGTTATAAAACTTTTTTTCATGCTCAACTCAAGCTGAGCATAAAATTTACACTACTCATAATTACTGAAATAACCAAAATTGGTTATAATTTCAGGGCAAGATTGCCAAAGCCTGTAATTTATCCTGCTTATAAATGTTAAAATGCCAACAATTGTTGGCATTTTAACATTTATGAGCAGGATAAATTTTAGTCTCAGCTGAGCTGAGCTTGAAAAAAGATTTATAACCTCGGAGCCAGGAAAATGGGTTCGTATATCGCCGTATTCAAGAAATTCTTTGAGCTGGCAATGCTGCCTAATCTGTCTGACATCTCATATGAAAATCATAACCGTAGCTAATTTGTATGAAGCAATCTTCCAAACAGGCGTCATGTCTTGAAAAACAGCTAATTTCTGTTATTGTAAATTAGCAATAGCGGTCTAATATTTTCCGGTCATGACGTGTATTGGAAGACATATCTAGAAATGATATAGCAAACATTGTAAATGAACGTAGCTACAGAAGTACAGAGAGAGAGAGAGAGAGAGAGAGAGAGAGAGAGAGAGAGAGAGAGAGAGAGAGAGAGAGAGAGAGAGAGAGAGAGAGAATAATAATACTAGTAATAATGATACAGTAGCGGCGATTATGACGTTTCTTTCAATAAATTATTGTCTAAATTATTTTTGTTTTTGCTTTTTCATGTTTTCAGATTTTTCAGATAAGAACTTAAGAATTCCGTCACTCTATGCCATAATATTTGAACCGCCTTATGAGGTACAAGTAACCGAAGGGCAACGATCGCTCACCTGAGAATGAGGAAGTACAGTCACTGGACAGAAGAAAAGTAGTTTTTTTAATACGTTATAATTATGCCATATATGGGCATGGTGGCCATATTGGTCATGTGACCTACATATTTTATACACATATTGGTTCAACCTTCCTGTAGATGCTTCCTATAAAATTTGGCTTTGATTGGCCAAGCGGTTTCAGAGGAGATAACATTTGAAAATTATGATAATATACATGTATATTACCTGGTGGTGGTGCATTACGAAAACTTGTCCATGCAACAGTGATTTTTGAGCTTTAAATATTGAAATTTTCTTAGCTGATTTTTTTTTTTTTTTTTTTTTTTTTTTTTCACAAAACATAGATTGTGGGTACACGTTCTCGGCGGTTCTAACGAGTACCCACAATCTATGTTTTGAAGCAAAAATAAGAAAAATAGGTATACCCCTGCATACCCCAGTTTTGCTATATAAAAGTGGGGTTCAAGGGGGTATACATTACACGGACATGTTTTCCTGATGGGCAGATGAACCCTTGGGGTCAATAGTTTTGAAATTATTTTAAAAATATTCAGTTCTACTGACCACTTTCTGCAAGATGTTCCTTTTTTGACACCTTAACAGTCTCCCTATTACAATGCATAGACAGCCTATGTTGACCTTGCTGTAAAATAGGTCAAGGTCATCACAGGACTTGTAGTACTTTAGGCATTAATGTTTCAGCTAGTCTCGTTGAAATCGGTCCGCAGGTTCCAGAGAAGGAACGAGTTTTTGAAGGGCTGTTAATGCGAAGCTGATCTGCGCCTTTGTTGCCGCATGTTCAAAATGTTGCTTTTCTCATGATGCGGTTCGCAATGTCAGCCAAATTCTTACGTGTCAGATGCATTACCAATAGGAGATGGATTTTGAAATTGCGTAATTTCAGGGCCCGGTGTCAGGCTCATTTGTTATCAAATCAAGAAGAAACAGTCTGCATAAAATAAGGTATGTTAAGCCATTTACAGATACAATGATCGTTCCCCATAAATGTTCCGATCACAGGACTTGGTGGTATACGTATGTCATTTTAACATTGAGACGCAGGTTTATTGGATCCGAGCAAATACGGAACTAACCACCCGAAAACCATTTCTCTATGTACATATTTAAGTTTAAGAATAGAAATGAGGGTTGAGATAAAACCGTTGCCATGGTCGGTGATACTCCTTTATTTGTACAAAAGTAATTGAGCCGCCGCATGGGAAAACCAACTATCTGCATAGGCGAAAACGAAGCTGATCAGCGCCTTTGTTTTCGCTACACAGACAGTACAATTTATCTTCTTCTTAAATCCGAAATTTCAAGCTTCTAACCTTCTTCTTTGACTGTACAGGCTGGTTTGTGTCGGACCTGGTCGAAACCCCAAATTGTTGGTTTTCTCATGCACAGGCTCAATTATGTTGTTTCTCAGTAAATATAGCTCTCTCTAGACTGATTCTGTATATAATTCTATCTTCACAATACCTTAAAGCATCTATGTATGCCTCTCTGATAGCTTCAGTCTAATGGAGAGAAGGTTTCATTAGAATTAACAAAATAATAGTTGATGTTAGTTAGAAAAAATATTGATAAAACTTAAAATAAGTAGGAGACTTGTACAAGTCTACACTCTCTCGTGCCGTGATACGAATATAACGGCAACAAAGTTGTGCGATTATCGCTTGTAAAACGATAACACTATATTTTAATATAATTATTTTTATTTGCTATTACTGCAGCTGGTGTTGTGCCGTGTGGCGGCCCTAAAAAGTCTCCCCGTACATCATCCATAGTGCAGATTATATTTTTCTTTTGATCCTTTGGGATCAGTGAATATATATGAAGTATTTCAAATTTTTATATGTTAAGAATCACCCAGCAAACAGAAAACGTTTTGACAACATTACGGTTTGGTTGTATAAAGGTTTTGCTAAACCTAACGTTGGGAAAATGTTACTGAAACGTTTTGAAATGGTTGTGAATTCGCAATGTAAGTATCAACCATTAGCAAACGTTATCAAAACGTTTTTGTTAACATAACAAATTTCGCTTTTCTGTGAATGGCATTTGTCCTAAATAGAGCTATTTGTTGATTAGTATACTGCCAGTTATTTCAAAGCTTTTGTTTCTAATATAATCAGCTCGACAACAAAACGTTTCCAGAACGTTTTACAAACCTCTGCAACAACATTTATAATGACTGTAAATTAACCGCAGCTTCGTATTATTTTATTTTCTTCACATGGTATATTTATTAAATACTTTTCGCTAGGAATGGAAAGCGTATTATAAGACGATTTTCTGTTGCATTTTTTTGTCTGTTGGTGCATGCATTTTGCAACAATTCATTCAATCTTTTTTGTTCGAAACGTAGTCCTTTAGCTTCGCACCACGTGGTTCCTTTGTTCTCGGCCATTTGAATATGCAACAAAAGGAAACTGCGTGACAGAGTATAAGTATCAGTTTTATTTATTATTTTGCTCTAAATGGATGTTGTAAATAATCGCCAATACATATTCCTCACATTTTATTGATCATCTAAAATTAAAGTATCCAAATAATGCTCTCCTTTTCGAATACTATGATCGTTATATGTTTTCGCGACCACGGCTTTTTGCATCCTTTGTAAAGTCTTTGTACTTGTAACATGTGCGTATTTGGCTTCTTCGTATACGTATATGATTACTCAGCATATATGTCTGGATTTCTGATAATCTGGCTTCCATTTATGTAGAAAAATCAAGGAAATACTTTTGTTTAAACAAAACGTTGTAAAAATGTTCTCTAAACGTTATTACTTAAAATGTTGTGCAAACGTTTTTTGAACGTTGTGCTGTAGAAACATTACTTATATATTTTTATGTTGATTTCAGGTAGCTGTGACACGAGTGGTTGCCGTTTGACATGGAATGACCTACACTTGAGAATATCATTGCTGTCGCTGATGTTCATAGATATATCAAATAAAATGACAGAGCATCATAATTTATAAGTTTCTGGTTTAAATGTTTCCATGCGTCCTACTGTCAGAGAGATAAACTGTACCTTCGTTGACTGGGTTGTACTTTTAAAAGTTTCTTTTCCGTCAGCTCACACATATTGTAATGGTTAGTGCACTTTATATGTTGTGTGAATTTGTCGATCCTCATGCAGGTTTGTTTGGGAGAGGTGGTCTATTATTAGCGATCCTCATGACAACTAACTTGAAGAGGTGGTACATATTCCATGGCTGAGAAGTTGCATAACGGTTGCAGTAATGTTTGCTGCGTTTGAAAGATTAAACACTATATATACGTTTTGGAAACATTTAAAACCAATCCATATAATCCCAAAAGTTTACGTGGCTGCTAGAAAAGGTTAAAAAATGTTCTAGAAACGTTATAGAAAGGTTGCATTTGCGTTTTGTAAAGGTTACAAGAAGGTTGTATAAAGGCTTTGGCAACGTTGTAGAAAGGTTTTCTGCAACGTTGAACGAAAACGTTTTGAAAACATTAGGAAAACTTTCCTGGAAAACTCTCCTAAACGTAAAATCAAAACGTTTTCACAACCAAAATAAAACGTTGCGCCAACGTTTATACAACGTTGTTTTGTTAGCTGGGCATCTTCTTAACAGTATTTTGATTATTTGACCCCTTTGGGAATTTGAGTCTTTGATTTAGACTACACACATGTAAATTCTTGAAATTGCAGCAAAATGTCTGGCTTTCGCTGCCAGTTTTATAAAGGGTCACTGATGAAGGTTCATTACCCTAAATTGTACAATATGGCCCATCTTCTAGCTTTGTATTTTTACTGCTTCCAAAGGATCTAACAATTATTTTTATTTAAAAGCCTTTTTGTGGATTCACTTAGAATTAGCGCACTGTGAGTAGTAAAATTACTGGGTATCCAGAATCCATGATCGCCATCAAACATTCGCATATTATCCATATATACAAGTGTTGCTGTTTTTCTTTCAGAAAAAAGAAATCGATCAAGTATCATACCAATAACCTTTTTCTCGAAGCCTGGGATAAAAGTTGCAGTCAAAACAACACATGAGCCGCCTCATGGGAAAACCAACAATCTGCATAGGCGAAAACAAAGGCGCAGATCAGCTTCGCAGTAACTGCGAAGCTGATCAGCGCCTTTGTTTTCTCTACACGGATAGTACTATTTCTCTACTTTCTAAATTCAAAATTTCCAGTCTCTAGCCATCTTCTGTGCTTGTACAGGTCGGTTTGTGTGAGACCTGTTCGACAACCACATTGTTGGTTTTCCCACGAGGCGGCTCACATCAAAGGTTTACTTCTTAAGACGACATGCCTAGACAGGCTTAGCCGATCTTATTTGAGCCGCCTCGTGGGAAAACCAACAACGTGGTTTCCGAACAGGTCCGACACAAACCGACCTGTACAGTCTCAGAAGAAAGCTAGAAGCTTGAAATTTCGGATTTAAGTAGAAGAGGAATTGTACTATCCGAGTAGCGAAAACAAAGGCGATGATCAGCTTCGCAGTTACTGCGAAGCTGATCTGCGCCTTTGTTTTCGCATAGGCAAAAATCCGGTTTTCTCATGACGCCGCTCATATATTACTGGCTGATTCTTTCTTGATTGTAAGACTTTTGCAAATTACCACGCCATTAGATATCAACGCTTCCTTTGCAGACCATGCAAATATGAAATGCATCAAATACTCAGCTTTTCCGCGTAGTCTAGTACGTTTAACAAACGTTATACCGGCGGAAGTCCAATCTTCACAACTTCAAGACACTTTAGTATTTGATAGGGAGATTTGATAATTTCTGTTGCTCACCTGTTACATGTAGGAATTCACCTTTTACGTGTAGGACGACTAAAACGTCCACACTTGTGTACACTGTATCATCATCATCATCATCATCATCATCATCATCATCATCATCATCATCATCATCATCATCATCATCATCATCACCACCACCACCACCACCACCACAACCACCACCACCATCATCATCATCATCATCAGCAGCAGCAGCAGCAGCAGCAGCAGCAGCAGCATAACCATTGTCACCATCAACAACAACAACAACAACAACAACAACAAAATCATCATCATCATCATCATAATCATCATTGGGCCAACCTCTAAAACAAACTATGGCTAAGCAAGTGTGCATTGATCGCTTGCAGTATGTGCGTGAGGCATTTGCGTGCTGAGCCAACGCCTTTAATGCCTGACATCGTTAGCTTATTAGATTGTTAACCCATATTTGACGAATGGATTCTCCCATCGTTATCAATTGGGTGAGTCCACTTTCATTTTTAGGGACATCAGGAGTGATTTTTAAATTTTATTCAATTTTGCGATGAACTTTCTCTGTGCAAACAGAATAGCCCCAGATGGGACGCCGCGTTATGCGGCGTCCCATCTGGGGCTATACTGTTTGCCTATGTCCCACAAAAGGGACGCCAGGCTTATATGAGTAAAATTGGTTTACTTCGATGGTATGCTGTTGATATCTTCGTGATATACCAGTAATTAAAAGCGGGGAGTATCCCGATGTTAAATAACATGTTAATGGCAGGTGTTTGATTTGCATCTGCAACAAGATTCATTGAAACCATAAGAACGAGCGGGAGTTTTTAGAATCGAAAATCTAGGTACAGTATAGAGACCTTACATTAAATTATAGAAAAGTATTGATCAGCAGAACAGACGTATATAATTTTTTTTTTTTTTTTTTTTTTTTTTTTTTTTGCTTTACGTCCCAGTCAACAGTAAAGGTCATGTCTGGACGTTGCCTCCTTTTTATGGGACTTTTATCCAACATTAGGATGTCATGACAATCAAAATGTGCTTCATTAATATAACCACCCAACTTAGCCAATAAGGCTAATAAGGCTAAACATGTATGCATGTTTTTTTTTTCCTAGGCAGGCTCAGACTTGAGCGGTTCACCAGTAATCACATGGTCGGTCAGTAGATTAGAAGCTTTGTCTGGAGGCATAAGCAGTTCATACATTTCTTCTGGGCGGGGGCCCTTTTTTGTGTGTGTATGTGCGCGCGCGCATGTGCATGACAACGTTCAATATTTTTTCACGATCAAATCATATATTATAACGAATATCCAAACGGAACCTACTTAATAAATCTGACACTTGAAAACTTGAACTCGAAGAGCCTGAATGCTTCGTGTGGGTAGAAATTAATGACAAATCAAACTGATCATATTTGAAAAAGGCCATGTTCTGCAAGAGTCCAAGCGCTACCGACATTTTAATTTCTCAAAAAAAAATTTAGACTAAACGCTTTCTGAAATCAGAATTCGTATTGCGACTTTGTAAACGTGACAGCGGCACATCGCAGAGCTGTTCTTTAACTTCATGAATATTCATGAGTACAATTAAACAATGGCTTATGTCTGGTATAATTGTATTTGGCGTCTTTCTAACGACCGTCTTGACATTTTACAGGCTTGACTAGGTTTCTTCCATCTACAAATTAACCCATTTTTGACGAATGGATTCTCCCATCATCATCAGTATCATTTGGGTGAGTCCACTTTCATTTTTAGGAGCATTAGGAGTGATTTTTTTTAGGTTTTATCTCATTTTTCAATGAAATGTTTCTATGCAAACAGAATAGCCCCAGATGGGACGCCGCGATCTGCGGCGTCACATCTGGGGCTATGCTGTTTACCTTTGTCCCATAAAAAGGATGCCAGGCTTATATGAATTAACGTTGCCTTTACAGATCATTGGCAAAAATCGAAACCACGAGGACTGCCTTCGAATGCAACCTTGGAAAGTACAAACTTCAGGCATGTGACTGGCCAGAACACTGAGCAAGACACGATGACTCATCATAGTACTTATTAACAGCCAATGACACAGAAACCACGCTGGCTCCGTCCTGCCATAACTGAAAAATTGACCGGGGCGTTAAACCTAAATCCCCCCCCCCCCCAAAAAAAAAAAAAAAAAAAAATCCGGTTTGGGAAGAGACGAAATGCAATTTTACAGCCGTCTGTGCAACAGTCAAAGCTATTCCCGCCTCGTACCCTCCCCGCCCCCTTCACCCGAGGTATTAGCAATTTAAATAGCTAGGAAATCAAACGGAAATTGTGGATAAGTGAAACACTCCAAATTGTCAACGCGGTTGTTAGAATAACGCCAAATACAATTATTGTAGACGTTAACCAATGCTCTTTCTGTCAACTTTAATGATGTTCATAAATATTCATGAATTTAAAAGACAGTCTTTTGGGGTTTCTGCTGTCGCAATAACAATATTGCAGGCTATACTGGTGGTGTTTGTTTCGTGCTCGCAGGAACTTAAGATTGATGGAAGAAAATGTCTCTACAAAAAGAAAAAAAAAAGTTTAGACTAAAGTTTTAGCTATGATAAGCTATGACAGTAACGCTTAATGAAGATTTTTGCCATAAAATAATCAGTATTGAAAAGAATGTTTGCCGAAGAAATGTACCTTCCTCTGTAGGAAACGCATACTTGGGGCATTCGGACTATTGATAGCCGTCCGTCGCACGGGGCTGCCCTAATTGACCGGCAGAAATGACGGCCGAAATGACCGATCTCGAAATATTCCTAACCTTGAACAAATAAAAGCTAGGGGCAGCTGATAACCTCAAGTTTTCATATAAAGAACTGCTGAGCCTCAGCTGTCTCGTTTGCGGTCGGGTCTGTTGGAAACCCCAAAACCTGAGCAAATCAGCATGACAATGATAACGGTTATGTCAACACATCAGGTTCTACACAAGCTATCGTAGACTCATGTTATCCACAGAACAAGAAAGACCGTTACATGCAACAAATACCAGAAATCACCGTCAACGTCAACAAAATGAATTATACGTCACGTTTTTTAACACGGTGCTATAAAAACGTATCCTGGGGCCAGTTGTTCAAAATTAACGATGTCGTTAGTTAAGAATTCGTTAAAAATTTCAAATGGCAATATTACAAATACACTGTTATTTTTTGTTGAAAAAATGTGAGAATCCTTTGCACTGCAAAGGATTCTCACATTTTTTCAACAAAAAATAACAGTGTATTTGTTATTTTTTGTTGAAAAAATGTAACAGTGTATTTGTTATTTTTTGTTGAAAAAATGTGAGAATCCTTTGCACTACTGCAAAGGATTCTCACATTTTTTTCAACAAAAAATAACAATGTATTTGTTACTTTAGCTGATATTTGCTTAACAAATTTATGTCTTAACGATATCGTTAAGCTAACGATGCTTTGAACAACTGGGTCCTGGTAACGATTTGAGGTCACCAGTCTCCATATGCTTGTTAATTCTGACGTCGACGCCATCTATAACCTATACAAAATTATATGATCATGTGAGGTCACTGGTCGCCCTGTGATGGTATCTGACAGCTGCCTTCCACGTCAGTATATTTTTCGATTTCGGATGGATACGACGCCAGTGGGTTCTTACCTTGGTACAGACAACATTTCCTGGCGAAGGACAGAGGTCGCTGTTCAACATATGCCAGTACTTCATTTTATGTGTGGGGGTGTGAATGTGTATGTATGAAAGTCATATTGTGTTTGTATATTGTATTTGTTCATTGTTATATAAGCCTTTAACCCAAATACTGGGTATGGCTGTGAATTATAATAAATTCTATTCTATTCTATGATGACGTTGTTTGTTGACCTGTGCCGTGAAACCAACAAAGAACGCTGTTCAACGTAAAGCTGAAAGTTACGTCAGTCACGTCACATAATTATATAACATGTGTTTCTTACCTTGATACAAACAGTGTTTTCTGGCGAATACTTATCCGCTGTTCTAAACGTGCTAATATACTCATGACATCGACGCCATAATAGGCCTTAACTTGGTACAATCACAGTGTATGTTGACGTCATCTGAACGTAGCATAAGATATCTTACCTTGGTATAAACAGCGTTTCCTGGCGAAGATCAGGGGCCGCTGTTCTACACGTGCAAGTATACTCTCGACGTCAATGTCATCTAGCCGTCGGTCGAAATCCGTCTCCACCTCCATCATCGATTAGCTTTTCTAAACTTTGAAAATGAATAAGTGCCTGAATGCCCCACCAGAATATGTTCCTCTTTCCTGTTGTCGAACAACTAATCACGTTACACCGTAAGATGACGTCCCTGTTGGATTTCTTCGTTTATGATATGCGTACGTTAACGTATACTGTTTAGAGTCACAAGTAGCATGAACGTGCGTCAACGCTGTTTAAATTCCATGGCAGCGAAGGTAAACAGACAACCTCAACGCCCATAGAAATAAATCTATCCAGAGCAAACCAAGAAGCAGAATTTCCTAACGTGCAACCTGCGTCATTTTTGCATGTTTCAATCACATAGCTGTATGCTAGATTACCCAATTCACATCACATCGACTGAAGCAGCAGTGTTGCTTAATTCCAGAAGAATATTTGCATATCGAAAAGCACACTTGTCTTATGTAATTTGTTTTTCTTCAGTAATCTTGAGTATAGATCAACAATCAAGTAGGCGAAAATTTGAGTGTTGCCAGAATACCGAATACAAATTGTTCAAATCATTAGTTAACAAGCCGTTTTTTCTGCTTAATGAACGAAGTTTTAGACAAAATACTCAATGCACAGACGGTTATGTAATTACTGCAAATGACAGAAAAAGTGATAAGGCTGGAAATAATAACCTGCGCCAATGGAGCTTATGCAGTCTACGTCAAATTCTTGTATTTCCATAGAAACAGCTATCGAAACTTGGAAACCAAACTTTGCATATTATTTAAGTCTAAGAGGTCATTCCGCGTTCAGCAAATACTCTACACTCGACAATGCAAATTTTCTTGATATTATCCCTGAAAATGACAGTTTTTGTTTTATATATCATCCACATAGCCTTTTTTATGCATTTTATAACGTCATATTATTCCGAAAATGTGAGCTTCAGCGGCAATATTATTTCCTTTACATAATTCCTTCTCAGATCTTTTTTATGAAGAACGAAAGAAACATTCTTCTTCGAAAATAGCTCACGCTGCTATGGTACTTTGAAGGTTATTAATGCTAATATAAACATAGATGTTTCGCAAGAAATCATAGCTTGAGCATTGTTTGGACCAGGGCGGAATTATACACAATTTAGGTGGAAAATTATGGATATATAGATTAAGGCCATGATCAGGCAGCGAAGATCTGCTGGATGACCGACGTATTTGATGTTTGTGCATATATGTATACGCGTCTCTCAATTACGTATTATGGCGAATCTCATTTTTTCTGGGCTGCAAACCATCTTATTGATGGAACTAAAGTTCAGGAAGCGATCAAAACCAATCAACTTTAGTCATGTCAGTATACAAAGTACAACATAGCCTGGGTTCCAGTCTGATCATTTTTTCTCATTTTTATTTTTTCTTTTCTTGGTCAAAATGACAATATCTTCGGAAATCAATAACGGCTACCTTTGATGTGTAATTTCATAACGTACTCATTGTCGAAATAAAACAACATAAAAACAGTATTTGGAAAAATAATTATATTGACGACTGGACCCAGGCTAAGTACAACTATGTGTCGATTGTGCCTTTTGACGACAAAATGCCAACCCCTTTCATTACGAAAACTTGCCCCATTCAATATACAGAGAACTTTTTTCAGCATTAAAAATTGAAAAGTGACCGAGGTACTCCCAATCTATGTTTTGGAGCAAAAATAAGAAAAATAGGTATACCACAGTTTTACTATATAACAGTGGGGTTTAAGGGGGTATACATTTTATACACGGACATGTTTTCATGATGTGTTTCTAGTTCCAATAGAGAATGAAGCTGACAAATATTTGAGCCGACCAACAATGTTTGTTTACGAACAGGCCCGACACATACCGAGCTGTACAAACACAGAAGATGGCTAGGGGCTGGAAGTTTCGGATTTAGAAAGAAGAGGAACTGTACTATCCGCGTAGCAAAAACAAAGGCGCTGATCAGCTTCGCAGGTACTGCAAAGCTGATCTGCGTCCTTGTTTTCGCATATGTAGACTGTCGGTTTTCTCATGTGGCGACTCAATTTCAAGCGTTTCTAAGCTGATATGGAGGCAGCATTTAGAAAATGAGCCGTCTCACGGGAAAACCAGCAATCTGCATAGGCAAAAACAAAGACGCAGATCAGCTTCGCGGTAACCGCGAAGCTGATCAGCGCCTTTGTTTTCGCTACTCGGATAGTACAATTCCTCTTCTACCTAAATCCGAAATTTCAAGCTGCTAGCTCTTTTCTGTGCTTGTACAGGTCGATTTGTGTCGGACCTGTTCGGTGACCACATTGCTGGTTTTTCCACGAGGTGGCTCAAATATTTTTGCCTGGTGGGTCTACTTATCGCGGGCGGTATCTCTATGATCTCTTGATTAATATGAAAATCAGGTAATGATATCAAAACATACAAAATGACCGGTACCAATAGCTTTGGTGATGTAGATTAATTTCTTAATGTAGATTAAGATCCCGATAATTCTGCACATGCACGCGAACCAAACAGTCTGCGCAATCCCCTGAAGAAACCACTCCTGGGGCCAGTTTTTCAAAACTTTGTTAGCTCAACGTTATCGTTAAGACCTCAACTCGTTAAGTAAATGGTGACTACATAAGCAATATTATATACACTGTTATTTGTAAAAATAACAGTGTATTTGTTATTTTTGCTGATATTTGCTTAACAAATTTATGTCTTAACGATATCGTTAAGCTAACGATGCTTTGAACAACTGGGTCCTGATTGTTAAACTATCTAGAGATCTCAGATCGATGACGTTGACCAGACGGGTAGCTTTATATATATCCTAGCTCGTTCACGGGTGAAGGTACTATGGGTTTAAACTATGTGCGGCCCATTTACGGAAATACCACTATGATTAAGCACCCATAAAAGTGAGAATTAAGTTTAGATCAAACGTTTTGTCTGTAGCATTCATGCATGGACGGTCTGTAGTACTCTGTACCACTCGATCTGTCGAGGTTGAAGGTACAAAGGAGCATTGCATTACAAAAATAAGTCCATGCAATATAGAGATTTTTCCGCTGCAAAACAGAAATATTTCATTTGATTAAAAAAAAAAATGATTGTCTTCCCAGGTACACGCTAACGGGTACCAACAATCTATGTTTTGGAACAAAAATAAGAACAAAATGCCCTGTACAACAAGTTTTAATACATAAAAGTGGGGTTTAAGGGGTTAATCATAACTAATCCTATAGGCATAGTACGGAGCCTATGGAGAAACAGTTGTGATTAAATCAGTTAACGAAAGTTATACAATAAATGTACACCTTTCATCATGAATTTTTTTTACTCGCTTCGGGCTCCTGAGGTCATGACAAAATGTCATTAAAACTATGGATTAATTTCCAAAAACCTGTACTTGAGCAAAACTCGGTTGATAATCTTTAACATGGACATGTTTGAGTGGTGCATTGTGGAGTACATACAAGACTCCACAGCCGAAAGCTTTTACAAGCACATATGCTTTTGGCTATTGCAACTCACTCCACCAGGTGTAAATATTATTTGTGATGGTTTTGCTCTGGCTCAGACGATTTAGCAGAAGTTTACCAAAGTTGATTAGGTGCCAAACCAGCAGAGAAATACGGCTTAGTTTCAGACAATGTTTTCCAAACAACAATATTGGAGCCGCGACGCGAAAAAACATGTTTTCGGGGTTTCCGACCAGATCCAACACAAATTGGCCTGTACAGTCAAAAAAGGCTAGAAGCATGAAACTTTGGATTTAAGTAGAAGAGGAAGTGTACTATCTGTGTAGCGATAGAAGAGGAAGTGTACTATCTGTGTAGCGAAAACTAGGGCGCTGATCAGTTACTGCACAGTTGGTCTGCACCATGCGAAAATCCGGTAGTTTTCTAATGGCGAGGCTCATTGGCTCTCAAGAGGAAAGATCGCAGAAAATATAACCAACGCCATAAGAAAAGCCGGAAACAGCGCAGCTAATTAGCTGCTACAATTGTATATTATTGAACGTTAATGCATTAATTCTGTTGTGGGTCAATTTTTTTTATTGTTTTGGTGTCGATTTTTGTCGTTTGAACCATTTACATGCATATTCATACATTTTGTTCAGGAAAGGAAACAGAGTGGCCACCATGAGGGAATAGCTGCTCACTAGGTTTGCCAAAGCTCTCTTTGCATCCATATACCTATTTGCCTGTTGTTGTTGTTGTTGTTTTTGTTGTTTTTTTTCATTGAGTTTTTTGGGTGGGACTTTTATTTGGTTTCATCAGGAAAACATGTCCATGCAATAAATACCCACATAAAACCCTACTTTTATATTTAGTAAAACTGGGCTATGCAGAGGTATACCTATTTTTTCTTATTTTTTGGTCCAAAACATAGATTGTGGGTACTCGTTAGAACCGCCTCGGCGATCTACGTAAGAACAATATCAAAAATTTTCCAATGAATTTTTCAAGTTTTACAGCTGAAAAAAAAATCTCCATATATTGTTCATAATGTGCACAGGTTGTTGGTCATTGCTTTCTTTGAACTTTTCTGTGGTTTCGCTTAAAATTGTGTTTGTAATTCCAACAACACTAAAAAGGGTTTAAGGTCTCTATCTCAAGCGGCTGTACAGCCAAGTTTCCGTCAAGTCATCAGGAAAACATGTCCGTGAAATGTGTACCCCCTCAAACCCCACTCTTATATAGCAAAACTGGGGTATGCAGGGGTGTACCTATTGTTCTTATTTTTGCTCCAAAACATAGATTGAGGTACTCGTTAGAACCGCCTCGGCGAGGCAGTTCTAACGTGTACCCGCAATCTATGTTTTGAGCAACAATAAGAAAAATATCCAAAAATTTCCACTGAAAATTTTCATTTTTTACAGCTTTAAATATCTCTGTATACTATATCGCATGGGCATGTTTTCGTAAGTCGTGTAGATAACACAAGCAACAGTTTTTGCAACGAAACGGCTCACTTCGAGAACTGTTAAGTTTGTCTTCGGTGTGAATTACTGACAGAATTATTCTGTTGCTTAACACTCTACCGTGCAAGTCTTAGGGAGAAGGGGCTTACATTACGAAAACACACCCATGCAATATACAGAATTTTTTTTTTAAGTTGTGAAATTTGAAAAATTTCAGAAGAAAATTTTTGATATTTTTCTTATTTTTGCTCAAAACATAGATTGTGGGTACACGTGTGACTTGGATTATTTATAAACACATTGATTCCCCCTTCCTATAGATGCTTCATATAAAATTTGGCTTTGATTGGCCAAGTGGTTTCTGAGAAGAAGATATTTGAATATTTTTTAATATACATGTACATGTATATTGCCCCAGGGTGGGGGCAGACTCACCCCTAGGGTCCATTTTTTTTCAGAATTACCTACCTTCAGTCCATTTGCCCATTTTCTGCAAGATTTGCCTTTCAAATGACATTTTAACAATTTTTCCCATTCAAATGCATGGGCGACCCATGTTGACATTGCCATAAAATAGGTCAAGGTCATCCAAAGGTCATAATTTATAAACACATTGTAGTACTCTAGTCCCCGATGCTTCATGCCAAGTTTCGTTGAAATCGGTCCAGTGGTTCCGGAGATTGAAGGGTTTTTACCATATATGGGCATGGCGGCCTTCTTGGTCATGTGACCTAGATTATTTATAAACACATTGATTCCCCCTTCCTACAGATGCTTCATATAAAATTTGGCTTTGATTGACCAAGTGGTTTCAGAGAAGAAGATCTTTGAATATTTTTGTAATATACATGTATATTGCCCCGGGGTGGGGGCAGACCAACCCTGGGGTCCAATTTTTTTTCAGAATTACCTACCTTCAGTCCATTTGCCCATTTCCTGCAAGATTTGCCTTTCAAATGACATTTTAACAATTTTCCCCATTCAAATGCATGGGCGACCTATGTTGACCTTGCCGTAAAATAGGTCAAGGGCATCCAAAGGTCATAATTTATAAACACATTGTAGTACTCTAGTCCCCGATGCTTCATGCCAAGTTTCGTTGAAATCGGTCCACCGGTTCCAGAGGAGAAGATTTTTGAAGGGTATTTACCGTATATGGGCATGGCGGCCATCTTGGTCATGTGACCTGGATTATTTATAAACACATTGGTTCCCCCTTCCCATAGATGCTTCATATAAAATTTGGCTTTAATTGGCCAAGCGGTTTCAGAGAAGAAGATCTTTGAAAATGGTGGACGACGACGACGGATCATGGCCATCCTATAAGCTCACCTTGTGAGCCTAATGGCTCAGGTGAGCTAAAAACTAGGTATACCCCTGCATACCCAAGTTTTGCAATATAAAATTGGGGTTCAAGGGGGTATACTTTACATGGAAATGTTTTCGTGATGGTAAATGAGAACAACTTGTGTTTTTCAACTATTTTATTAACAAATATTTCATATTTCACACCGTTCATCCAGATACAACAAACGCGGAAAGGTCTTCCAAACGCGGATATAAACAACTGTGTCACGGGAATACACAAGGTAGGAAAACATAAACCAATAACATTTAAATTGTTCCTATATAAAATGTGTTTATGCAGAGCTGATGCGAAATGGTATATCTTGAGAATGGTACAGTATCATTACAAAAGATTTGTGTAGACTATAGATACAAGCGATTTTAATTCGTAAATCATAATTTTCTCGCCTACTTCCCGATTCTTTTCATATTTGTAGAATTTCTTTGCTTGGTTTCGTGCAAATATCTCTTCAAAACTAATTTTCGACATCTATGGAATATAGTTATACCATGCATCAAACTGGAAACAGTTTTTTGGGTGTCAATATCCATGATTAAAAATCAGCCTTGTTTACTTCAAGGTACAACTTACCACGGACGTTGATACTACACAACGCGGATGATCCACATAATTTGGGTAAAACAAACACGGATTCGAAAATCTGGTTTTAACGCTCAAAACACTAACAGAACGTTTTAAAATGCAATTAAAAATCTATATTTTCATAACATAAACGTGCTATAAATGCATCATGTTGGCTTTTTAGCCGAAGGCTCAAAGGGGAGCTTATAGGATAGGTAGGCACCCGGCGTCCGTCCGTCGTCGGCGTCGTCAACCATTTTCAAAGATCTTCTCCTCTGAAACCGCTTGGCCAATCAAAGCCAAATTTTATATGAAGCATCTATAGGAAGGAAATGTGTATACAAGAAATCCAGATCACATGAACAAGATGTCCGCCATGCCCATATATGGTCAAAACCCTTCAAAAATCTTCTTCTCCAGAACCGGTGGACCGATTTCAATGAAACTTGGCATGAAGCATCAATGGCGCAAGCACTACAATGTGTATATAAATCATGACCCTGTGATGACCATGACCTATTTTACGGCAAGGTCAACGTAGGTCGCCAATGCATTTGAATAGGGAAAAAATCTAAAAAGTCATTTGAGGTTAAAATCTTGCAGGAAATGGGTAGTAGGACTGAATATTAATAAGAGCTGTCGCAGGACAGCGTAGCTCGCCTGACTTGTGTTGGTCGCCAATGCATTTGAATGGGGAAAACTTTTAAAATGTCATTTAAAGTGAAAGTCTTGCAGGAAATGGGCAGTAGGACTGAATATTAATGATTCTGAAAAAAATTGGACCCCAGGGACTCATGTGCCCCCACCCTGGGGCAATATACATGTATATCTCCAAAATATTCAAACGTCTTCTCCTCTAAAACCGCTAGGCCAATCAAAGCCAAATTTCATGTGAAGCATCAATAGGAAGGGGTAACCAATGTATTTATAAATAATCTAGGTCACATGACCAAGATGGCCGCCATGCCTATATATGGTAAAAACCCTTCAAAAATCTTCTTCTCCAGAACAGGTGGATCGATTTCCATGAAACTTGGCATGAAGCATCTATGGCTCAAGCACTCCAATGTATATATAAATCATGACCCTGTAATGACCTTGACCTATTTTACGGCAAGGTCAACATAGGTCGCCAATGCATTTAAATGGGGAAAACTTAAAACGTTATTTGAGATGAAAATCTTGCAGGAAATGGGCAGTAGGACTGAAAATTAATGATTCTGAAAAAAATTAGACCCCAGGGGCTCATGTGCCCCACCCCGGGGCAATATACCTGTATATCTTCATAATATTCAAACGCCTCTGAAACCGCTTGATAAATCAAACCCAAATATGTGAAGCATCTATAAAATGGGGGAATCAATGTGTATATAAATAATCTAGGTCACATGACCAAGATGGCCGCCATGCCCATATACGGTAAAACCCCTTCAAAAATCTTCTTCTCCAGAACCGGTGGATCCATTTCAACGAAACTTGGCATGAAGCATCAATGGGTAAAGCACTCCAATGTGTATATAAATCATGACCCTGTGATGACCTTCACCTATTTTACGGCAAGGTCAACATAGGTCGCCAATGCATTTGAATGGGGAAAACTTTTAAAATGTCATTTGAGGTGAAAATCTTGCAGCAAAAGGGCAGTAGGACTGAATATTAATGATTCTGAAAAAAATTGGACCCCAGGGGCTCATGTGCCCCCACCCCGGGGCAATATACATGTATATCTTCATAATATTCAAACGTCTTCTCCTCTGAAACCGCATGGTAAATCAAAGCCAAATTTTATGTGAAGCATCTATAAAATGGGAAAATCAATGTATATATAAATAATCTAGGTCACATGACCAAGATGGCCGCCATGCCCATATATGGTAAAAACCCTTCAAAAATCTTCTACTCTGGAACTGGTGGACCGATTTCAAAGAAATTTCGCATGAAGCATCGATGGCTAAAGTACTACAATGTGTACATAAATCATTACCCTGTGATGACCTTGACCTATTTTATGACAAGGTCAACATAGGTCGCCTATGCATTTGAATAGGGAAAAAATCTAAAAAGTCATTTGAGGTTAAAATCTTGCAGGAAATGGGTAGTAGGACTGAATATTAATAAGAGCTGTCGCAGGACAGCGTAGCTCGCCTGACTTGTGATATGCCACTACATCTGTTAAAATCTATGACCCATGACCTTGACCTCAAGGTCACTCAGGTGGGTCATGATGGTACAACATAAAACTTCAGACCAATGCAAAGTATCAACTTGATTAATTTACATGTTCAAGAGATATAGACTTATAAAAACATTAACCAAAACTTAAACACAAAACTTCCAAGTCCGTGACCCTGACCTCAAGGTCATCCAGGTGAGTTGTGATGTACAGCATAAAACCTGAGACCAATATCTATCAACCTGCAAGTATCAACTTTATCCATCAACATGTTCAAGAGATTTAGACTTTAACCAAAAAATTTAACAGAAAATTTCTAAGTCTGTGACCTTGACCTCAAGGTCACCCAGGGTAGGTCATGATGGTACTGCATAAAACTTCAGACCAATATCTACCAACATGCAAAGTATCTACTCGATCAATCAACATGGTCAAGAGATATAGACTTCCAAAACCTTAAATCAAAAACTTAAACACAAAATTTCTAAGTCCATGACCTTGACCTCAAGGTCACCCAGGGTGGGTCATGATGAAACTGCATAAAACTTCAGACCAATATATAGCAACATGCAAAGTATCAAAACAATCCATCAATATGGTCAAGAGATATTGACTTACAAAAACTTTACCCAAAAACTTAAACACAAAATTTCTAAGTCCGTGACCATGACCTCAAGGTCACCCAGGGTGGGTCATGATGGTACTGCGTAAAACTTCAGACCAATATCAAGCAACAGGCAAAGTATCAAAACAATCCATCAATATGGTCAAGAGATATTGACTTACAAAAACTTTAACCAAAAACTTAAACACAAAATTTCTAAGTCCGTGACCTTGACCTCAAGGTCACCCAGGGTGGGTCATGATGGTACTGCGTAAAACTTCAGACCAATATATAGCAACATGCAAAGTATCAAAACAATCCATCAATATGGTCAAGAGATATTGACTTACAAAAACTTTACCCAAAAACTTAAACACAAAATTTCTAAGTCCGTGACCATGACCTCAAGGGCACCCAGGGTGGGTCATGATGGTACTGCGTAAAACTTCAGACCAATATCAAGCAACAGGCAAAGTATCAAAACAATCCATCAATATGGTCAAGAGATATTGACTTACAAAAACTGTAACCAAAAACTTAAACACAAAATTTCTAAGTCCGTGACCTTGACCTCAAGGTCACACAGGGTGGGTCATGATGGTACTGCGTAAAACTTCAGACCAATATCTAGCAACATGCAAAGTATCAAAACAATCCATCAATATGGTCAAGAGATATTGACTTACAAAACCTTTAACCAAAAACTAACACAAAATTTCTAAGTCCGTGACCTTGACCTCAAGGTCACCCAGCGTGGGTCATGATGGTACTGCGTAAAACTTCAGACCAATATCTAGCAACATGCAAAGTATCAAAACAATCCATCAATATGGTCAAGAGATATTGACTTACAAAAACTTTAACCAAAAACTTAAACACAAAATTTCTTAGTCCGTGACCTTGACCTCAAGGTCACCCAGGGTGGGTCATGATGGTACTGCCTAAAACTTCAGACCAATATCTAGCAACATGCAAAGTATCAAAACAATCCATCAATATGGTCAAGAGATATTGACTTACAAAAACTTTAACCAAAAACTTAAACACAAAATTTCTAAGTCCGTGACCATGACCTCAAGGTCACCCAGGGTGGGTCATGATGGTACTGCGTAAAACTTCAGACCAATATCTAGCAACATGCAAAGTATCAAAACAATCCATCAATATGGTCAAGAGATATTGACTTACAAAAACTTTAACCAAAAACTTAAACACAAAATTTCTAAGTCCGTGACCTTGACCTCAAGGTCACCCAGGGTGGGTCATGATGGTACTGCGTAAAACTTCAGACCAATATCTATCAACATGCAAAGTATCAACTTGATCCATCAACATGGTCAAGAGATATAGACTTCTAAAAAACGTTAACCAAAAGTGTGACGCGGACGTAAACGTAAACGTAAACGCGGACGACCGAGGTGACTACAATAGCTCTATGCACTTCGTGCAGGCGAGCTAATGATTCTAAAAAAGTTGGACCCAAGGGCTTATATGGCCGCACCCCGGGCAATATACATGTATATTACCAAAATATTCAAACATCATCTTCTCTGAAACCGCTTGGCCAATTAAAGCCAAATTTCATGTGAAGCATCCATAGGATGGGGGAACCAATGTGTATATTAATAATTTAGGTCACATGACCAAGATGGCCGCCATGCCCATATATGGTAAAAACCCATCAAAAATCTTCTTCTCTGATTGATTGATTTCAAGGAAACTTGGTATGAAGCATCGATGGCTAAAGTACTCCAATGTATATATAAATCATGACCCTGTGATGACCTGGACCAAGTTTATATAATATGGCAAGGTCAACATGGGTTGCCTTTGCATTTGAATTGTGAAAACTGTTAAAATGTCATTTGAAGGGAAAAGCCAGCAGAAAATTGGCAAATGGATGGAATATTGAAGATTCTGAAAAAAGAAAATGGCCCCAGGGCTTTATCTGCCCCTGCACTGGAGTTAAATACCATAATATTCAAACATGTTTATTGGTATATGCAGCAGATCTCAGGTGAGCGTTTACAGGACCATTGGTCCTCTGGTTAGTATATATGATCGAATTCGGGGGGTGGCATATAACATATAACATATCTGCTGACAGGATAATTATTTTGTAGAATCAGAGAAATAAGCCACCTCGTGGGAAAACCAAAAATGTGGTTTCCAAACAGGCCGGACACAAATCAGGCTGCACAGTCACAGAAGCAGGCTAGAAGCTTGAAATTTGGGATTTAAGAAGAAGAGGAAGTGTATTATCCGTGTAGCGAAAACAAAGGCGCTGATCAGCTTCGCGGTTATGAATTAACATTCTAGTTAACGACTCTTCAGTCGTGTCAGGAAGGAGCCGCCGCTTCCTGGGTACTAAAGTTCTACGGAAAAACCCTGGTGCCAGCATTCCCCCCCCCCCCCCCCCCGACCTCGCCGGATCAGGAGCCAATCTATGCCACGTTGCTATAAGGTTTTGTTCTTTCATTACGTACAGGATCAAACTTTGCATGGAGAAGAACTCTTTAAGCTCTGCTTTCGTTCTGATCCTTTTCGTCATGTACCTTTAGCCAATGTATGTAGATATGTTGAATAAAATATGTATAAACCCAAACTACAGGATCAACAGCCGAGGTCATATAGAGACGGTCAATCATTATTTTCACACCAAAAGCCTTCCAGAGGCATGGTAACGAGTTCTTTGTGCACATTTCTTTCACCACTGATAACTGCTCTTCTTGAATCTACGTAGTCTATGTTCGTTTGTATTCATAATTTGTTTCACATGTTGTCATAGAGGAGCTTTTACAAAGGATTTCACATAACAACACTTAAGAGTGAGAGAGTCAATCATGATAAATATATTCTTGGTCATATCTTCGTGTATGAAAAGCATCCATACATTACACCATATGTTTAACATGTAATAATTTACAGACATGCGTAATCTAGTTGGTGCTTGAATATAAACGGCGAAAGCATTTGGAGCTATGACCATATTTGACACTATCAAACTTCATGAAGCTAACTAAGACTTTCAATTGTCGAATTAAAAGAACGGAAACAAAGGCATGGACAGTTTCTCAGGTTACCATGCAGCTGATATGGGCCTATCGCTCTATAAAACAGGTTAACATGGGTTCCCAATGCTGCGACCAAAACGTAGTGAAAGTGCTCATGAATCCACGTTCCTTGTGGTTTTACCACGCCTTATTAAGGCATAATTGGTCATAAACCAACCACCTTTGGACTCTAAACCTCACAAAATTGGCTTTAACAATGACTGCAGTCAGTTTTCCTTAAAATAAGACGAGAATTTGGGTTGTATTATCCGTGTTTGTTGCACCGAATGGTCCGAGTTTGTTTCACCTGCCTGAGAATTTGAACCGTGGTATGTTGCACCATATTTAATGAGAGTACCCAATTTCAAATAGTTCTTATTCTCTTTCTATAATTTTGCGTGGGTTCTTGTAACGGCAACACTTGAAGCGATGCCCGATCCTCCGAAAAACATCAATTTGGTCATATTTTCGTGCTTTTATAATGATTTACAGACATTCTTACCAAGAGTTTTCTCTTTTCGTGCATTCTAGTCAGATTTAGAAGCCCATATTTCTCGAACTAATAGAATTTATGAGACAGGATTTGAGGTAAACATTTGCAAAGTTATGTACTTTTTCATTGTTTGTCAAACAAAAATCAACGCAGCTGATTTTCGTTATAATTAAAGATAATAAATACTCACCCTTTTCCCCCGCCGTTCAAAATACTATTGTTTATATCCGCGTTCGGAAGACCTTTCCGCGTTTGTTGTATCTGGATGAACGGTGTGTATTTGCACTTACAAAAGTTGGTGCATATCAATGATAGACGGCAGTGATATTATTTACAGTAATACATGTAACCATGTAATTGATAATTATAAAAAACAAATATGTCAATTTCCTGCTGAAATACGTGGTCAGTATGGTCTTGTAAATGCCTCAAACATGGGATTTACAGAGAACAAAAATAAATCAGAATCCACACATAATTACAGCTAAAACTGTTACAAGTACTAACAGTAAAATCTACGCTCTTTTCTTGTTGACTAGCTATTAAGTGGACTTTCAAATGTAGAAATGACGTTTCTTCATATACCCCAAGACAGAGCAAACTAATAGGCATTATGAAAACTTGCCCAGGCAATTTACAGAGATTTTTTCAGCAGTAAAAATTAGAATATTTTTGCTCATGACATAGATTGTGTCCACAAAGTGTGCCCACAATGTTATGGAGCAAAAATAAGAAAAATAAATTTACCCCTGAATACCCCAGTTTTACTATATAAAAGTGGGGTTTAAGGGGGTATACATTTCACGGACATGTTTTCCTGATGGGGAAATTACATATCCAGTCAACAATTTTTCAAGTCATACCGGGTATGGAGCCACCATTAAAAGTACTGTGGGACTCCAAATGTCTTGCTCAAGGATACAACACTGCAGCAGTGGGACAAGAACCTAAGTTTTCTATATCCGGAGACAGATGCTCTTTCACTCGACCATGGCCTCCAAAAATGGAAGAAAGGATGACATCCTGAGAAGATATTTCATTACGAAAACATGCTCATGTGATATATTGAATTTTCCTCAGTTGTAAAAATTGAAAATTTTCAGTAATTTTTTTTTTATATTTTTCTTATTTTTGCTCAAAACATAGATTGTGGGTACACGTTAGAACTACCTCGCTGAGGCGGTTCTAACAAGTACCCACAATCTATGTTTTGGAGCAATAATAAGAAAAATAGGTATACCCCTGCATACCCCAGTTTTTCTATATAAAAGTGGGGTTTAAGGAGGTATACATGTCACGGACATGTTTTCGTGATGTCCTGTCACAGACTGATGAACACATGTGCTATTGGACCTCCTTAATTTTTATTAATTTATCTGCTAAATGCACTTTCAGTTCGTCCAATTTGGCTTTATTTACTCTGTCACCGTGTAGAGGTAGGAACATATGAAACCCATTGCCGACTATATCTACTGATCGCTGGAGTTGAAGATGATGGGCCTGAAATGTAAAGAGAACAGTACGGAAACTTGCCCATATAATATGCAGAAATTATTTTCCTCCATAAAAATTGAAAAATTTCATTGGAAAAGATTTGATATTTTTAGAATTTTTGATCAAAACATTGATTGTGGGTACAGGTTAGAACCGCCTCACGGAGGCGGTTCTAACGAGTACCCACAATCTATGTTTTGGCGCAAAAACAAGAAAAATGGTATACCCCGGTAAACCTATAAAAGTTGGGTAAAAGGGGCAAACATTACACAGACACTTTTTCTTGATGAACACGAAAAATTGCCCATGCAATATCAATATTTAGATTTTTTTCTCAATGTAAACTTAAATATTTAAGAAAAATAAGTATACCCCTGTACAACCCAGTTTTACTACATGAGCCGTATGATGAGAAAACCGGATTTCGCCTGTATGAAAACAAAGGCTCAGATCAGCTGTGCAGTAACTGCACAGCCGATCAGCGCCTTTGTTTTCGCTACACGGATAGTACAATTCCTTTTCTTCTTAAATCCGAAATTTCAAGCTTCTAGCCATCTTCTTTCTGTAGGTGCACAGGCCGGTTTGTGTCAGACCTGGTCGGAAACCCCCAAGACCGGTTTTCTCGCGTTACGGCCCATATAAAAGTGGGTATAAGGGAGTATACGTAACATAGATGAGCACAGATAATGGTAGTTCTAGACTGGTTTGTAACAACTGAGAGTTCTCAAATAGGAAAACATAGCTAGGCTTGCTTCGCCAGTTTTGACCATAGCTGTATGTTCTGTAACAGGATTCTGATTCCATTGTCAAAATTCTCAAGCTTACAATAAGAGAAACTCAAAACCAGGACAATCAAGTGAGCCGCATCACGAGAAAACCAGTCTTGGGGGTTTCCGACCGCGTCTGACACAAACCGGCCTGTACAGCCAAAGAAGAAAGCTAGAACCTTGAAATTTTGGGTATAAGTAGAGGAGGAATTGTACTATCTATCCGTGTAGCGAAAACAAAGGCGCTGATCAGCTGTGCAGTTACTGCACAGCTGATCTGCGCCTTTGTTTTCACATATGCAAATTGTTTGTTTGTTTGTATCAAAGATTAACGTCCCAGTCAAAAAATTTTCAGTCATGTCAGGACAGAGCCAACGCTTCCTAGGTTTAACCAGTTAATGTGTCTTGCTCAAGGACCCAACATGGTGCCGCCTGTGGGGATCGAGCCCAGGACCTTTTGATTCAGAGTCTGATGCTCTACCACTATGCCACCGCGCTCCTAATGCAAATTGTTGGTTTTCTGATGCGGTGGCTCATTTAGTATCTTCATTAATGTTTGAAAGGTATGATTTCCACATGCTTCGATGCAAACACGATTTATCATTACCTGTTTTCGTATATAATGTACAAAAAGTTCTAATTTTTCAGCATCGGCTTCTTGATAGCCATACAATATCCTCCATATAGCACCGGCTAATGCCTTGTCATCGCCTAAAAGGCCCTGAAGATAGAACAACTCATTACGAAAACTTGCCAATGCAATATACAGAGAATTTTTCAGAAGCAAAAAATGAAAAATTTCATAGGAAAATTATTGATATTTCTAATATAATTGCTCAAAACATAGATTGTGGGTACACATTAGAACCTCCTCAGTGAGGCGGTTCTAATGAGTACCCACAATCTGTTTTGGAGAAAAATAGGTATACCCTTGTTAACCCCAGTTTTGCTATATAAAAGTGGGGTTTTAGTGGGTATACATGTCACGGACATGTTTTCCTGATGTCATGAAATAGAAAGGATGATATTTATGCATGTTCGTATATAATGTACAAAAAGTTCTAATTTTTCAGCATCAGCTTCTTGATAGCCATACAATATCCTCCATATAGCACCGGCTAATGCCTTGTCATCTCCTAAAAGGCCCTGAAGATAGAACAACTCATTACGAAAACTTACCAATGCAAGATACAGAGATAATAAAAGCGCTGCAGGCATGCATGATACCCCGCCACACAAATTTAATTTAGTACAAATGCACAGAATATCTTTGTCAATAAATTCTCAAGATGAAGAGCAGAACAAAATTTTGTCATAAATGAAGGACCATAACTCTGTATGTATGTACTTATTTGATAAAATTTACCCATCTTCAATCCCAAACCACTACTTCCTGATATAACCTTTTATTCAAAGTTTGAAGAAAATTGAATGATAAATACACAAAACAAAGACAGGAAACGAAATTTTATCATAAATCAAGGACCATAATTCTGTACTCATTAAATGAAATTTACACATCTTCAATCCCAAATGACTCCTTCACGATTCACACTCCTATACAAAGTTTGAAGCAACTTGGTCGATACATGCTCAAGATAGAGGCAGGAAACGAAATTTTAACATAAATCAAGGACCATAATTCTGTACTTATTGACTTATTGACGAAACTTACCCGTCTTCAATCCCAGACCACTCCTTCCTGATATGATCTCCTATACATAGTTTGAAGAAAATCGGTCAATAAATGCTCAAGATAGAGCCCGGAAACGAAGTGCTGATGGACGGACAGATGGACGGACACTCGAACACAATTTTTTTCGGAGGGTATAACATAATACCCCACACTTTTTCAAGTGGCGTGGTTTAAAATTGAAAATTTCATTAGAAAAAAAAAAGATATTTCTAATATTATTACTCAAAACATTGACTGTGGGTCCACGTTAGAACCGCCTCGCGGATGCGGTGTACCCAAAATCTCTGTTTTGGATAAAAAAAAATAAGAAAAATAGGCATATCCCTGCAAACCCAAGTTTTGCAATATAAAAGTGGGGTTTAAGGGTGTACATGTCACAGACATGTTTTCCTGATAAAACAAAATAGAAAGGATGATATTTATGTATGGTCTTCATAAAATGGTGTAGATTAAGATACAGCTATATTTGTCTTAGCTGGTCATTACAGTCAAAGGTGATGTTTCTACTTGTTTGTTTGTCCCAGCCAACAATTTTTCAGTCACGTCCGGACAGAGCCGCTACTTCCTGAGTTTTAAGAAATTTTTAGGGGGAGTAGACGAAATATTTCCATTGGTATTCCATTAAACCCCTCAATACCAACTGTCAGGGAAGTGGAACGAGGTACCGAAGTGGAGCGGAGTGACAGTTAGCGAACTGATCTATCTGGGCAGTTAATACGTATTGCTCAAGGACACAACGCCGCCAGTAAGGATCGAACCCAAAACCTCACAATTCAGAGTCCGATGCTCTACCACTACACACCACAACGCTCCCCAATCATGTTTCTTCTGGCTTACCAAGTATATATAATAATAGAAAAGTTTGTATTTTCGTAAAATATTTCATATCAACAAAACGTATTTTCTTTCTTTTGTTGTCAGTCCTTGACAGGCAGGGCCACAAGTTTTTTATTTAAGCATTCCCTGGATACTGAATCATGCTCATGATAACTGACCGCGGAACTGTTATACAGTAACGTCACATCGGATATGAGCCGCTGCATGGGAAAACCGCATATGCAAAAAACAAAGACGCAGTGTCTTTGTTTTCGCTATACTGATAGTACTATCCCTCTTCTTCTTAAATCCGAGATTTCAAGCTTCTAGCCTTTTTCTGTGACTGTACAGCCCAGTTTGTATCAGCCCTGGTCTGAACCCCAAATTGTTGGTTTGCTCATACACAGGCTTAAAGGAAACTCCTAATGCACACTGTTTCTTCTGCTATACCTACCTCGTCATAGTTGATTATAGCTCCTAGAAAAATCTCATTATACTCGTTGAAATCTTCACTGCTTACTGAGAAACCTTCTTTACGCTGTAACGAAAAACATGGTAAAATATGAGATACCGGCCCCAAGGTTATATAACTTTTTTCATGCTCAGCTCAGCTGAGACTAAAATTTATCCTGCTCATAAATGTTAAAATGCCAACAGTTGTTGGCAATTTAACATTTATAAGCAGGATAAATTACAGGCTGTGGAGTTCTAAACCTACAATTTCAATATATTTGGGCTATTTCAGTTTTTATGATGATTTGAAATTTCAAGCTCAGCTGAGTTGAGCATGAAAAAAGTTTTATAACCTTGGGCCTAGGGCGTAGCTCAAACATTTTTAGTGCTACAAAATCAGGAAAACATGACCGTGAAAAGCATATCCTCTTAAACCCACCAATATTTTATAGAAAAACAGGGGTTTGCAGGGGTATACCTAATTTTCTTATTTTTGATCCAAAACATAGATTCTGGGTACTCGTTAGATCTGCATCGCTTAGGCGGTTCTAACGTGTACCCACAGTGTATGTTTTAAGCGAGAATATTAACAAAAATCAAAATTTTTCACATATTTTTTTTTTTATTTGTTTCTTCTAAAAAACCTCTGTTTATTGCATGGGCCCATTTTCATAATGATATGAGCCGCCTCATGGGAACACCAACAATCTGCCTAGGCGAAAACAAAGGCGCAGATCAGCTTCGCGGTAACCGCGAAGCTGATCAGCGCCTTTGTTTTCGCTACTCAGACAATACAATTCCTCTTCTACTTATATCCAAAATTTCAAGCCTTTAGCCATCTTCTGTGACTGTACAGGCCGGTTTGTGTCGGACCTGTTCGGAAACCACATTGTTGGTTTTCCCACGAGGCGGCTCATATGACATTCGTCACCCAAATAATTGCACATGCTATGTACATGCAACATTTCGTACAATTTATTTTGAAGACATTCTTTATGTTTATAAGTTTTTCGTTTGAATTGATGATTAACGTCCTAGTCAACAGCCATGGTCATGTTGGGGTGTTGCCTCCATTTTATGGGACTTATACCCAAAATGATAATGTCATGACATCCAACAAGTGCTTCAAATATAACCTACCCAACTAAACCAAAAAGGCTCATATCGTCGGTCGGGTGCCAAACCTCGTAACTTAACTTTTTGCCAAAATGCTTTTTTTTACACCGCGGGAATAACAGCCATGAGGCGCACATTCTGTCAAAAAATCGTAGTCCTAGGCCAATCAGAACACAGAAAAAATCAAACTAATTGTTTGTGTTACGAGTATTTGGCATAATATTGTCACCAATTTGTGATCAAAATGTCGTATTACATGCTAAAATAGGGTCAAAAGGTCGTATCTCAGCCAATTATTTGTGAAAAAAAGGGTGAAAAAATCGTGTCACATCCAATTATTTGATTTTTTTTTCCATGATCCTTTTCATTAATTTAAGAAAGAAAAAAATCTGTAATATGAATTTTTGTAAATAGTATTATATCTGAATTTAATAAACATTGAAAGCACCTATCAAAAATTATTAAGTTTTTTTCTCTCTCCTGAAAAGTTGGAAAATCGCAGATACGAGGTTTTGGTACTCGACCTACGATATATGTATGGATGGTTCTACTTTAACCACTTTTCCTGGGCAGGCTCAGACCTGAATGGTTAACCAGTAATCAGATGGTCAGTCAGCTGCGTAGCTTTGTCTGGAGGCACAAGCAGCCCATCTATTTCTTTAGTCTCCAAAGGGCGGGGGCTCCATTCTTTATGAATGGGAAATTAAGATTATTTATTTATTTATATTTTTTCAGTTTAATGTCCCTTTCAAGATTATTTCAGCTCATATGAGACGGGCCAATCAGTAGGTGGGGCGAAAACGGGAGAACCCCGAGAAAAACCACCTGGCACACCTACAAGCAGAACTTGGCTTGTGTCACCTGTGGCCAGAGCGGGGCTCGAACGAAATTAAGATTAGGAATATCATGAGTTTTGTTTCATTACTACCAAAAGGCAGTACAATTGCAGAGGGAGTCAACTTTGTAAATGGTTGGGTATACATACTATTCTGAACTGCCTAATGAGAAAACCAACAATGTGGTTTTTGAACAGGTCCGACATAAACAAAGCTGTACGAGCGCAGAAGACAGCTAGATGCTTGAAATTTCAAATTTAAGAAGAAGAGGGATTGTACTGCCCGGGTAGCGAAAACAAAGGCGCTGATCAGCTTCGCTGTTATCAGGAAGCAGGGATTTTTTTCGGGTGTCTCAGGGGCCGAAATAAGGCCCCATTCCCAATGAGATTTAGGTGACTTTTTTCCCAATTTGGAGATAAAAATTCCCAATCACAACTGAAAATAATTTACTATAGGTCAATTCATTGTGAAACTCAAGTTCTTCTGTTTGAAATGCTGTTTAAAGTTGATGTTATGCTATTATTAATGATTCTAAATGCATAAGCTTGATTAACTATGTCAACTTGGAAAATATTATCAACTTTGAACGTTCTGAAAATTTCCCAAATTCCGGGTTTATGTTGCTAATTTTCCCAATCAGAAAGGCCCTAGGGCCCCTTCCCAAAATTGCCAAAAAAATCCCTGGGAAGCTGATCTGCGTCTTTGTTTTCGCCTATGCAAGTTGTTTGTTTTCTCATGCGGTGGCTCATTCTGTTACATCACTGAACTGAACCAAGGGTTTTGTCTGTTAAAACTAGATAGTAGACATGTTTTCGAAACTTCATGAAAGGACTCTTCACACATTAGCGAAAATCCATCAAAGCAGGCTTGCGTAGACTTGCGTTTTATAGCAAAAAGGCATTCTTGCTTGTTTGATTTATTGCTTTATGTACTTTTCAACAGTAAACATTCCGGCATGACCATAGCCGTTAAATGGGACGTAAAGTGATTTATTATATGGCAATTGATGAAATATAGAGAAATATGTATTAAATATAACCAATATTTGAAAAAGTTATATTTTCACATGTGAAAATATAAAAAAGTTATATTTTCACATGTGATAAGAGCTGTCGCAGGACAGCGTGCTCGACTGCTTCTGACCTTTGTCAAGCATAATGCCAAACCCGACCAGTAACCCAAAGCATTATGCTCACATCTTTTTGCCTTGATGCAATAAGGCAAAATCACAACCATGAAAGTTGACTATAACTACCTAAGATTTAAAGGTCTCACTCATATTGTGAAAGAAGTGTATTCATATACCAACTGAGTGCCAAGACACAAGGCAAAATCACTGAACCGTGAAAAAAGGTCACACTGACCTATTAGTATTGCAGGGTCAAAGGTCTAGTGATACTTACTCATAATGTGAAAGAAAAATGATCATATACCCATTCAGTGTTGAGATATAAAGCAAAATCACTGAACCATGAAATTAGGTCATATTGACCTGTAAGTATGTTTGGGTTAAAGGTGTGGTCATACTCATTCATAATCAGAAAGAAGTATGAAAAAATACCAACTGAGTGTTGAGATATAAGGCAAAATCACTGAACCATGAAATTAGGTCACAGTGACCCAGGACTACTTTATGGTCAAAGGTCTTGTCATACTCATACATATCGTGAAAGAAGTATGTTCATATACCAATTGAGTGCCGAGATATAAAGGAAAATCACTGAACCGTGAAATTAGGTCATACCTAGGACTACTTTAGGGTCAAAGGTCTTGTCATACGCAAACATAGTGTGAAAGAAGTTTGTTCATAAACCACTTGAGTGCAGAGATATAAGGCAAAGTCACTGAACCGTGAAATTAGGTCACAGTGACCTATAAGTATATTGGGGTCAAAGGTCTGGTCATACTCACTCATAATCTGAAAAAAGTATGAAAATATACTAATTGAGTGTCAAGATATAAGGCAAAATCACTGAACCGTGAAATTAGGTCACAGTGACCTAGGACTACTTCAGGGTTAAAGGTCTTGTCATACGCAAACATACTTTGAAAGAAGTTTGTTCATAAACCATTTGAGTACCGAGATATAAGGCAAAAATCACTGAAGCGAGAAATTAGGTCACAGAGACCTGTAAGTATATTGGGGTCAAAGGTCTGGTCATACTCACTCATAATCTGAAAAAAGTATGAAAATATACTAATCGAGTGTCAAGATATAAGGCAAAATCACTGAACCGTGAAATTAGGTCACAGTGACCTAGGACTACTTCAGGGTCAAAGGTCTTGTCATACGCAAACATACTTTGAAAGAAGTTTGTTCATAAACCATTTGAGTATCGATAAGGCAAAATCACTGAACCGTGAAATTAGGTCACAGTGACCTATAAGTATATTGGGGTCAAAGGTCTGGTCATACTCACTCATAATCTGAAAAAAGTATGAAAATATACTAATTGAGTGTCAAGATATAAGGCAAAATCACTGAACCGTGAAATTAGGTCACAGTGACCTATAAGTATATTGGGGTCAAAGGCCTGGTCGTACTAACTCATAATCTGAAAGAAGTAAGAAAATATACTAATTGAGTGTCAAGATATAAGGCAAAATCACTGAACCATGGAAAGTAGGTCAACCGACCATTACCGTCATGACACACAAGTCAGTGTCACAAAGTCAAAAGATGAATGACCAACCATCCTCCTAAGTTGTTTCTATTAAGAAATAAAAAGAAAAAAAATCGAGGAGTTCTAGATTTTGACCTCTAGCCCCGCCCCCTGACTCCGACCCAGAGGTCCGATGTCATGGAACCTAAAGTGTATGAAGTATGAATGCTTTATGATAAGTTGTTGTCAAGATATGCCTCCTTGTAAAAGTTACACAGCAGTACATCTATTTTTTAGTGTTCTAGTTTTTAACCTCCAGCCCCACCCCACAAGCATGGACCCAGGGGCCCAATGCCATGGAATGAAACTCAACCCTACAGGGTACCTATGGTCCGAGTATGAAAGCCCTCTGATAAAAAGTTTTCAAGATATAGACTTCTAAAATACTATATCACAGAAAAGCCATTATTATTAATGGTGTTCTAGATTTTAACCTCTAGCCCCACCCCCTGGCAAGGACCCAGGGATCTGATGCCATGGAATGAAAGCCGACCCTACAGGGTGTCAATGGCCCAAGTATCAATGCTTTCTGATGAGTGGTTGTCAAGATATGGACTTCTAGAAAACTTTAACATAAGAATTGCCATTTTTGAAGGTGTTCTAGATTTTAACCTCCAGCCCCACCCCCTGGCCTGGACCCAGGGGCCCGATGCCATGGAATGAAAGCTAACCCTACAGGGTATCTATGGTCCAAGTATGAATGCTTTCTGATGAGTGGTTGTCAAGATATGGACTTCTAGAAAACTTTAACGCAAGTGTGACGCGCACGCGCACGGGAACGCGCACGGGAACGGGAACGGGAACGGGAACGTGGACGACCGGGGTGACTGCAATAGCTCTATGCACTTCGTGCAGTCGAGCTAAAAATATAAGATTTGGGAATACGCAAATTACGATTCCACCGTTTCATTTCTAATTTATACATAACTAAATGTTATAATCTATGCTATTGTTGACGCAATGAACGTTCACACACAATAGCGACGTAATGACGTCATTTAAGATTTTGACGTCATATGCTTTAGCACGCAACGTTACAATGACTACATGCAATATAATAAAAAGAAAATTCAAGTTTTGTCGTGAATATGACTTTTATTTCATCTCGTGAAGTGGAAAATTATATATTTAAAAAAATATAAAAAATTTTCACTTCACTCAATGAAATAAAACTCATATTCACTCCAAAAACTTGAATATCCTCTATATATCAAATGAACAAAAACTAATTTTGGCAATTAAACACAAGTCTATGTCGAGAGATTTTTGCTTATGTGTGACAGGTTTTAAAGATGGTTAGTTAAACTTACCGAGAAAGTTTTGCTTCTGTGTTTCATATCATCATGAAAACTAGTGACAACGCTGTTCCGTACATGTCTCCCCTCTCGCCCCTCTGTTATTAACCGCGTCATCAATAACCTGTAACATAAATGAGCTGCATCATGAGAAAACCAGATATTTGCCTATGCGAAAACAAAGGCGCAGATCAGCTGTGCAGTAACTGAGCTGTGCAGTAACTGCACAGCTGATCAGCGCCTTTGTTTTCCCTATATGGATAGTACAATGCCTCTTCTTCCTAAGTCCGATATTTCAAGCTTCTAGCCATCTTCTGTCATTGCACAGACCGGTTTATGTCAGACTTGGTTGGAAACCACCAAGACCGATTTTCTCGCGTCCCGGCTCAAATTTTGTTTGTTTGTTTGATTTTTTGCATTACGTCCCAGTAAACAGCAAAGGTCATGGTAAGATGTTGCCTCAAATTCATGAGACTTCTGTCCAACATTAGGATGTCACGACATTTGAAGTATTCTTTGAATATAATTTTCTTATAATATAAGTGAAGCTAAGGCTTATACATGTCTGTATTGATGGTTTGGGCAAAGGTTGGGGAATGAAACTCTTTTTTTTTTAGCGTTCGAACTGTATATTAGCGTTCGAATGCTATTTTTGGTTGTTTTTGATCCTTTTGAACACCATAGGCACAGACCTGGCAGTCAACCAGTAACCTAATGATCGGTCAGTGAGTTGCCTGGAAGCACAAACAACCAATCTATTTCTCATGGCCCCAATGGCCCGGGAGTGAAACTCTTATTTAAACGTCTTTTTAGGTCAAACAAAACACCTATGCTGTAATTGAGCCGCATCGTGAGAAAACCGGATTTTTGCCTAGGCGAAAACAAAGGCGCAGATCAGCTTCGCGGTAACCGCGAAGCTGATCAGCGCCTTTGTTTTCGCTACACGGATAGTATAATTTCTCTTCTTCTTAAATCCGAAATTTCAAGCTGCTAGCCCTTGTCTTTAACTGTACAGGCCGATTTATGTCGGACCTGGTCGGAAACCCCGAAGACCGGTTTTCTCGCGTCGCGGCTCGTATGTAACTACAGATGATCGACAAATGCCTCCTCCACAGAGACATACACAAACATGTGGGAGTGAAAATAGACATTCATGATTATACTGGTTTGGCTTTTGAGAACATGGGTAACGAGACGATTACATAACACAGACCAGAGTTCTATATACGCCCCACTGTTCTAGGATGAAAGTAAGTATCTACAACGCTGAAAAGTTTCAGCTGGCCTATCTGAATCATTTATATCCATGGTACCCATGGCAACAGTATTGCACCACCCAGCACCAGCTCTATAAAATTGCGACACCAGCCTGATGTCATTAGTTGGCATCAGTTTAATCAAGTTAACCAAACCATTAGGGGGAGCGCGTGGCCTGGTTGTAGAGCATCATACTCCGACTTGAGAGGTCCTGGGTTCGATCCCCATATTAGGCACTGTGTTGTTCTTGAGCAAGACACATTTACTACCCCGCAGTACTGGCTGTACATATCCAGGAAGCATACAGGTTATGCATACCGAATGACCTCCGTGGTCATATTGACCTGATATGAGGGCCATCCAATAAAGAATGGGACTTTTTTTAATTATTCTCATGTAAAAAAAGTCCCATTCTTTATTGGATCACACTCCTGCGTGTATTCACTACCACCACTGATAAAAGTAACAAAGTTCATCAATGTTCCAATAATTCCTAAAAGGAGCATCAAAGTGTAAAACCAATTCACTTTTGCAAGACTGTGTTTTCTAAATGACACACGAGAAAAGGTGTGCATCCTGCTTAATTAATTACTGAAATTGTCAAAGTTACTGACTCAACATTTTCTTCTGAATATATCTTTCGTTTCAGGTTAAAGAGATAACAGTAAAATTAGTTCATCACGCAATCACGCAAACATGTCCATGTATTGAACACCACCTTATACCCCATTTTTATATAGAAAAACTTTGGTTTACAGGGGTATACCTGTTTTTCTTATTTTTGATCCAAAACACAGATTGTGGGTACTTGTTAGTATGTACCCATAGTCTATGTTTTGAGCAAAATATTAAAAATATCAAAAATTTTCCAACAAAATTTTTTTTATTTTTAGAGCGGCAAAAATTCTCTGAATATGGCATGAGCAAGTTTTGGTAATGGAAAGTGCACTTTTTTTCACATCTGTTGATGGACATACACCAGTAAAGAAATCTGCCTATGGACCATTCACTTGATACCGCTTTTATTTCTTTTAATGAACTGTTTCAAAGGGAAACCTGCCTCTTCCTTTTCAATCAGGGTCTTTTGGTCCTTTGAGATCAGTGAGGGTATTCTGAGAAATCAGAAAATTTTTATTGATTTAGATTCATTTTTGAACCAATGTTTAATATAGCCCAAAATGGTTAATGCTAGTCTTTGTATCCATACAACTGCCCTGTTGAGAAGTGCAAAATTACTGTAAAGCCCCTATCTCACTGGAATGCGACAACTGGAGACTAGTTCGCAACTATTTCGCGACAAAGATATATAAACGATATAAACACAACTTACGCGTTGCTGTCTCATTGAATAGACATTTTTGCGACAAATTCGCGAATTTCGGTCTAATTTTGAAAATATATCGCGCGACATTCGTGAGAGTGTCTCACGACTTTCCAGCGAATGTAACTTATTTTCATTTAAATTGGTACGACAGTCGCGCGACATTCATGCGAGTGTCGCACGACATTCGTACGAATGTTGCTTAGTTTTATTTTCTCGCCAGATAGTCGCGAGGTTTTTGCAAGACTGTCGTGCGACCGTCGTGCGGCACTCGCACGACATTCGTTCGAGTGTCGCGAAAATTTCGCATGGTAAATTCACCAAAATTTCGCGGCGACTCGCACAAACATTGCGCGACAGTCTTGCAAAATATTTTGGAGAAAAAATTTGCATAAAATTTTTCAACATGTAGTTCGCGACTAGTTCGCGACACAAGAAAATTCTCATGACACTCGCGCGACACTCACACGAATGTCGTGCGAAAGTCCGCGACAAAATTTGCAAAACAGTCGCGAGAAATTCGCATGCTAGAGAGATACTAGCTTAATTCTCTTAGACTGAATTTGACCAAATCTATAGGGTCACTGAAGAGGATAAAGTAGCCGAATCCATGATTTATTTCATTTTTTTCTGTTGAGTAAAACCAGAGGACCATGGGTACTGCAATGCTCACCTGACCTGGTCCATTGACATTGGTGGGAAACAGGCCAAGGTCATCCCAGGGTCATTATTTCATTATTTGGTGCCCTAAATGCTACATACCCAGTTTTAAGAAAATTGGTCCAACTGTTCCAAAGAAAAATTCTGAAGATTTGTAAGCAGGAAGGCCCCTGTTGAGCATGTGTCCCAATTTTCATGAAATAAGTTTCTTTGCCCCTGCAAATGAAGTCTTTATTCTTTACCCAACTTATGATGGTTTCAGAGATCTTTGAAACGTTCGGACAGATGACAGACAGGCCTCTATACAGTAATGACCCTGACCTAAATCAATCATTTACTTTCATGTGAATGTTTGACCAGGATTTTGCTGATATACTCTGTTCCACTTACAGGCTCAATGCAAAATATGGCTTTTATCAGCCAAACTGTTAAGACAGATCTTCGATAATGGTGGACGGACAGTTCCGATGGTTTGAAACCAAAGAATTGGTACATTATGTGACTGAACATTCATGAAAGTGTTAAATCTGAAACTTGACATCTCTAAATATCTTCTATCTTCTCTTACTGTAAAGCCAAAAGTGTGTCAGATCTGATCAGAAATCTTCACAACAGATTTTGTAGCATTATGGTTATAAATTTTTCTACCATCAGTATATTAACCCATATTTGACAAATGGATTTTTCCATCATTATCATCAGGGTGAGTCCACTTTATTTTTTAGGGGCATCAGGAGTAATTTTTAAATTTTGTTCAATTTTTCGATGAAAATTCTCTAAGCAAACAGAAAAGCCCCAGATGGGATGGCACATTCTGTGGCATCACATCTGGGGCTATTCTGTTTGCCTGTCCCATAAAAGGGATGCCAGGCTTAAATGAGTCCCCCTTATACCCCCTTTTATATACTTGTAGTAAAACTGGGTGAACCTTTTTTGTTGCTCACCTGAGCCAAAGGCTCACAAGGTGAGCTTATAGGATGGCCATGATCCGGCGTCCGTCCGTCCATCCGTCCGTCGTCGTCCACAATTTCAAAGATCGTCTTCTCTGAAACTGCTTGGCCAATCAAAGTGAAATTTTATGTGGAGCATCCATGGGTAGGGGGAACTGAAGTTTGATCGTGAGATCCGGGTCACATGACCAAGATGGCTGCCATGCCCATATATAGTAAAAACACTTCAAAAATCTTCTTCTCCAGAACCGGTGGGCCGATTTCCACGAAACTTGGTATGCAGCATCGGGGAATTCGACCAATCATAGATTGATAAAATGATGACCCTGGGATGACCTTGACCTATTTTACGTCAAGGTCAAATTTGGAAACATAGGCATTTACATGGGTAAAAGTGAAAACTATGGATTTTTTGAAAACTATTGCAGCCTGAGGCCTGAAAAGTGGTAGATGAAAACAACTAATGGAGTAGATGAAGGTATGTGATTAATTTAGGTCAAGGTCATCTCTTGACCTTGGCCAGTCTGTCCTCCATACACACTTTTCAAAGATCTTCTCCTCTGAACCCGCTTGGCCAATCAAGTGAAATTTTAAGTGACCAAGATGGCTGCCATGCCCATGGGTAGGGTTGACGAAAGTTTGATCGCGAAATCCAGGTCACATGACAAAGACGGCCGCCATGCCCATATATGGTAAAAACCACTCAAAAATCTTCTTCTCATGAACCGTAAGGCAGATTTTCATGAAACTTGGTATGTAGCATTTGGGACTACAGCCCATCATAGTTTGATCAAATGATGACCCTAGCATGACCTTGACCTGTTTTACGGCAAGGTCAATTTTGTAAACATAGGCTTTTACATGGGAAAAAGTGAAAATTATGGATTTTTTGAAAACTATTGCATCCTGAGGCCTGAAAAGTGATAGATGCAAAACAACTAAAGAAAGTATGTGATTAATTTAGGTCAAGGTCATCTCTTGACCTTGGTCAGACTGTCGTCCATACACACTTTTCAAACATTTTCATCTCTGAAACCCTTTGGCCAATCATAGTGAAATTTTATGTGGAGCATCGATGGGTAGAGATAATGAATGTTTGATCGCAAAATCCAGGTCACATGACCAAGTTGGCCGCCACGCCCATATATGGTAAAAACCACTCAAAAATCTTCTTCTCCAGAACTGGCAGGCCGATTTTCATGAAACTTTGTATGTATTATTTGGGACTCCAGCCCATCATAGTTTGATAAAATGATGACCCTAGGATGACCCTGACATATTTTATGGCAAGGTCAATTTTGGAAACATAGGCTTTTACATGGGAAAAAGTGAAAATTATGGATGTTTTGAAAACTATTGCAGCCTGAGGCCTGGAAAATGGTAGATGCAAACAACTAATGGAGTAGATGAAGGGATATGATTAATTTAGGTCAAGGTCATCTCTTGACCTTGGAGGCTCTGTCGTCCATACACACTTTTCAAAGATCTTTCTCTAAAACCGCTTGGCCAATCAAAGTGAAATTTTATGTGGAGTATCCATGGGGTTTGATCGCGAAATTCAGGTCACATGACAAAGATGGCCGCCATGCCCAACTATGGTAAAAACCACTCAAAATTCTTCTCCAGAACCGGCTTGCCGATTTTTGCGAAACTTGGTATGTAGCATTTGGGACTCCAGCCCATCATAGTTTGATAAAATGATGACCCTAGGATGACCTTGACCTATTTTAGGGCAATGTCAATTTTGAAGACATAGGCTTTTACATGGGTAAAGGCGAAAACAATGGATATTTTGGAAACTGTTGCAGTCTGAGACCTGAAAGTTGCTAGATGTAGACAACCAATGGAGTCAATGAAGGTAAGTAATTAATGAAGGCCATGGTCATTTCTTGACCTTGACCCAAAGTCATTTAAATATCAAAATTAAAATTGTTTTTCTCAGAAATCACTGGGTTTGGAAACTATTGCAGCCTGAGACCTGAAACTTTGCAGATGCAGACAACTTATGAATTCATTAAAGGTGTGTGAGTATTCAAGGTCAAGGTCATTTCATGATGACTTAATACTCCAGGATCAGGCTTCAGGTGAGCGTTCTCAGGACCAATGGTCCTCTGGTCTTATTTTTGTTGAAAACATAGATTGTGGATACACTTTAGAACCGTCTTGGTAAGGCATATTGAATGTGTATCCACAATCAATGTTTTGAGCAAAAACATTGAAACCATCAAATATTTTATAATGAAATTTTCAACTTTTAAAGCTGAAAAAATCACTGTATGGTGCAGGGACAATTTTTCTACTTTGTATAAGGCCAAGTTTTCACGGACAATTTTTCTACTTTGTGTAAGTAACTTACCATATATGTAGTGTTGTGAGCTTGTACCATGTGAAGAATGTCTGTGGTAAGCCACACACTGAAAATAAATGTTTGAAAAAAGATACACGAGTCTGTTAATTTCTTTACAAGACAATTTATTCTCGAGATACACAGTACATTTAATACATCCTTAAATATGTGGATATTTTTTGTTTTGTGGTGTAGTAAACAGAACAGTTAAAATATCTGTGAGTGTTGTGTCATGGGAGGTTAATAAATTTCATATGAAATGACCATGTGTGTAAGATTCATCTTATCATATGACTTTAGAATTATTATTTTATCGCCTCCAAGGTGGACAAATTTTCAATGAAAATTTACATTGTTGTTACGGTCGTCGTCAATGACCTTACAGATTCCCACAAAAGTTAATACATGTGTGGTCATCACACTTGTTATTACATGACATTATCAACTAGAAAACAGCAACGTCATATCATCAGGAAAACATGTCCGTGCAATGAATACCCCCTTAAACCCCACTTTTATATAGTAAAACTGGGGTTTGCAGGGGTATACCTATTTTTCTTATTTTTGCTCCAAAACATAGATTTAGGGTACTCGCCTCGGCGAGGCGGTTCTAACGTGTACCCACAATCTATATTTTGAGCAAAAATAAGAAAAATATCAAAAATTTTCTGATGATATTTTCAATTTTTGCAGGTTAAAAAAATCTCTGTATATTGCATGGATGTGATAAATGCAGATAGAAAAACTGGTTCAGGTATGCTGAGAAATATTTGAAATTGCAAATTTAATAACACATGATAATGCTCATGTCACAAAATCTAATCTTTTTTTTTTTATTTTTCAAGTTGGAAAATAAAACCTTTTGACACCTGATGAACTGATTTTCTTTCTACTTCTTTGATAAAATGCATTTAATCTGGCAGATTCAAGATCCAGCCATCTTCTGCAATTGATCAGTTCTGTTTGTTGCTGTTGATGTCCTCCAGATTAACATCCAAGCAACAGAAAAGGTCATATTGAGACATGACCTTGAATAAAAGTTTCTTGAAAAAGACTGGAGATGCACGTGTTCCAAGCCATTAGCCTGGGCCCAGTTGTTCAAAATTAATGACATCGTTAGTTAACGATTCCTTAAAATTTCAAACTTGAATATTACAAATACACTGTTATTTTTTGTTGATAAAATGTGAGAATCCTTTGCAATGCAGAGGATTCTTACATTTTTATCAACAAAAAATAACAGTGTTTTTGCTTATGTAGTCGGCATTTACTTAACAAGTTGAGGTCTTAACGATGATGTTAAGCTAACGAAGCTTTGAACAACTGGCCCCTGGATTGTGTCCTTGAGCTAGACACTTTAACTTTCCATAATAACGTTTAACACCCAGAAAGTAATGTCTCCATCTGAACATGACTGAACAGTAGTTGTCTAGGACATGTGGTTTACAAAACGAATCATCAGGAAAACATATTCATGTAATGTGTACACCCATAAACCCCACTTTTGTAAAGTAAAACTGGGGTATGCAGGGGTATACCTATTTTTCTTATTTTTGCTCCAAAACATAGATTGTGGGTTCTCATTAGAACCCCCTCGATGAGGTGGTTTTAACGTGTATCATCAATCTATGTTTTGAGCAAATATAAGAAAAATTTCAAAATTTTTCTACTGAAAATCTTCATTTTTAACAACTTTAAAAATCTCTCTGTATTACATGGGCATGTTTTCATAATGGAGTCAGTTTAACACTTACCCTCCATTAAATTGTTATATTCTACAGCCTGCTCACAGCATATATACAGTCTTATACCATTCACTTGGAGCCTCTGTAACAAAAGAAACACAGCATGCATATAATTTGAGCTGCATCATGAGAGAACTTGCCATTACGGTTTCTGACCAGGTCCTACACAAATCAGTCTGTGCAGTCACAGAGCAGGAAAAGAAGCTTGAAATTTGGGGTTTAACATGCAGAGGGATTGTACTTATTGTGTAGCAAAAACAAAGGTACTCATCAGCTGTGCAGTTATTGCACATTTGATCTGTCTTTCTTTTCACATAGGAAAAAAGTCTGTTTTCTCATGATGTGGTTCATTTATACTAAAGTTAATATTGTTTACAAGCTACATGCATTACTTTTCAGGATTGTTAGGACTACAGAAATTTGTGATATTCAAGAAAATGGTATAAAATGCATCCATAAATATCTTTCCCAGTTCTCAGATACTGTTAGTGCTTGGAAAGTATGCCATATTTTAACAACTTAGGATGAACTTTTTTAGGTCTGAAAAGTTTTCTGCTTTACCTTCCCACCAACAATTTTCAGTCATGTCAGGACGGTTCAATACTTCTTTGGTATTTACCAGTACTAATTTAATTTGTCTTGCTCAAAACACAATCTGGTACTTATGGGATTTGAACACAGGACCTCAATCCCAAGTTCAACACATTTACCACAAAAGAACTGTGCTACCTGAACTATTTTATAATTTGAGCCTATGCATGAGAAAATCGAAACAATTTGTGTTTCCAGCCATGTCTGACACAAACCAGCCTGTGCAGTCACAGAAGCAGGCTAGAAGCTTGAAATTTTGGATTGAAGAAACTATCTGTGTAATGAATACAGATGTTGGTCAGCCATGCAATTACTTCACAGCTGATCTGCACCTTTGTTTTTGCCTATAAAAAATGTTGGTTTTCTTATGCGGCGGCTCATTTTCGTACCTGTCTGGAGTATCAAAGTTTTCCCTTGAATCCAACAGACTCTTTGACTCTAACCAGTTCACATCAGCATCACGGTAAACATTGGGCTATCTCCCTTAGCTTGCAAGTATCTGTCATGTCAAACAACTAGGCCAAACCATGCCCCCTCCCCCCATTTTTTATTACAGTTTTCCTACCTGTCGGGAGTATCTGAGTTTTCCCTGGAACCCAGCTGACTCTTTGAGTTTATCCCACCAGTTCATATCTGCATCTCCAGTGAACATTGGATTATCTCCCTTGGCCTGTGTCTGAAACAATTTTTGCAGTGAACATTTTATTTAAGTTTAGAAGCAATAAATAACTGTACAGGAGTAGACTGCTCATTTGCACTGTTCTGTATTTTAGGCATAGCTCAAATGTTTTTAGATTATAGCTTAAGATAGAGTTAAAGGCTTACAATCGTATGTAAATGGATCTCAGTAGCTTATGTATGACTGTAAATGACACTGTGCCAGTGAGGTTTGAACCCTTAGCTAGTTGATCCAGAGTCTGCCGCTAAACCCACAAGGCCACCATGTTGCCAAAAACCATGTTTGTGCCTGCCTTGGTTGGAAAGTCAGATGACAAATGAGCCATCGCATACCAACATTCTGCATACACGAAAAACAAAGGCCCAGATCAGCTGTGCAATGACTGCACAGCTGATCAGGGCCTTTGCTTTCGCTTCATAGATAGTAAAATGCCTCATCTTTCTAAATCTGAAATTTCAAGCTTCTAGCTTACTTCTGTGACTGTACAGGCCAGTTTGTGTCGGACCTGGTTGGAACCCCAACTTGTTGTTTTTCTCATGCAACTTAGACTCAAATTTCTTACAATGATGCAGCTCAAATTAATTTAACATTTTACACCTTGGTCTACTGACAATCTATCAGCACACCATTTTACCAACTTTTTAAGACAGTCTAAGGTTATTTTGTTACTTTTAATTTTTTCTTCTTCTTTCTTTTTGTCCTTGTTTTAACCAACATTCATAACATAAGCTGGCCTCACCTGTTTTGTTTGTTTGTTTGTTTGTTGTTTAACGACACATCAACCCTGATGTGTCATTAGCTTCTAACAAGGTAAAAAGATAAAATATATTGAAATCATATTAAAATGTAACACTAAGTAAGATATAAATGTTGTTGTAAAGAAATGATATAGGCCTAACCTGTGGTGATGAATGAAAACTTGCACTTGATAGTAGCTTGGGCTTGAGGCATGCCGATGTCTTCCTTGCATACAGTCGAAGTCCCACAGCCCGCAAAAAGTGGTACTGGCAAATCTTACTCATCTATAGATTAAAGAAACCATCAGGAAAATATATCTGTGAAATAAATACCCCCTTATACCCCACTTTTATATAGTAAAACTGGGGTGTGCAGGGGTATACCTATTTTTCTTATTTATGCTCCCAAACATAGATTGTGGGTACTCGTTAGAACTGCCTCAACGAGGTGGTTCTAATGTGTACCCACAATCTATGTCTTGAGCAAAGATAAAATATCAAAATTTTTCTACTGAAAATTTTCATTTTTTATAACTATCAAAAAACCCCGGTTTATTGCATTGACAGGTTTTTGTAATGCACAGTTTCATGGTTGTCCTTTGGTGTGCGGTTGAATATCCTACCAGCAGCTATGGCCATACTGATATGGGATCAATGTTTCAAGTATTATCCTAAGGACTGGAGAAGCCTGGGATCTAACCCATGAACCTTGGTTTAGAACGAGAGCACTGCAGAGCTACTACTAAGGTATTGTGCCTGAGAGGCTACTAAAACAGTGTTTAGATATATATTTTTATTCTATTTGATTTAATGCTTGACTTCAATGGTCAACAATACAACAACTAGGCTCACAGCCCAATTATTTAAGGCTTGAAATAAATACACCGTTTTCCGGTGTATTTGGTAGGGATTTTAACTAAATTTTATAAAAAGTTTTTGTTACATGTGTTCGCCAGTTGAACACTATTTTTGTTTTTATTTAATTTTCTTTCTTTATGAATTCGAGGATGTCCCAAGGAGAAGTTGTTTTCTGCATTGTGCCCGGTAAACACGATAAGTTGTGTCCCAGATATAGAGGTTTGTCTTCATCATACTTGTCCCCAGTTAAAACGATAATCGGTATCCCAGGAAAAGTGGTTCATCTTCATTATACTACTGTTTATTGTGCCTACCTCTCTGTCGTGCTTGTTCCCTTTCGTTCCTGTTGAAACTTAGCCGGATGGCTACCTTGTTGGGAAAGAGCTAGTCATTCTGCTCATCGATTGTGTTGTCGGAAAATGTTTTGTTGTATTTTTTCCCACCCGTTGTCTATGTTGGGACTTTAAATTTAATTGCATCGATTCCTGGTCACAATATTCTTACTTGACTTCCACGAACAACATTTCAACAACTAGACTTGCCCATGCAATATACAAAATTTTTTTTTGGTTGTAAAAATGAAAATTTTCACTGGAAAAATTTTGATATTTTTCTTATTTTTGCTCAAAACATAGATTGTGGGTACACATTAGAACTGCCTTGCCGAGGCGGTTCAAACGAGTACCCACAATCTATGTTTTTGAGCAAAAATAAGAAAAATAGTTATACCCCTGCAAACCCCAGTTTTTCTATATACTAGTGGGGTATAAGGGGGTAAGCATTTCAGACATGTTTTCCTGATGTCACATCCGAATGATTTAAAGCTTGACTTCCATGGTCAACATTAACCAGAGGACCAATGGTCCTGTAAACGCTCACCTGAGACCTGAGATATATACATGTACCAATAAACTTGTTAGACTAGAATGGTACAATGCATGTATATAACCCTAGGGCAGGGTCAGAATAACTCCTGGAGTCAATGTCTTTTTCAAATCATAAAAATTCAGTCCATTTGCCAATTAACTGCAAGTTTTGTCCTTCAAATGACATTTTAACAATTTTCTCCATTCAAATGCATGGGCGATCTAAGTTGACCTTGCCGTGAAATAGGTCAAGGTCATCCCAGTGTCATAATTTATACAAATTTTGTAGACCTCCGTTCCTTAATGCTTCATGCCAAGTTTCAAAATCATAGGCCTTCTGGTTCTGAAGAAGAAGATTTTTAAAAATGTTTGCTATTTATACCCATGGTGGCCATCTTGGTCATGTGACCTTCACCATTTATATAAACTTTCATTTCCTCTTCCTAAGGATGCTCCACATAAAGTTTGGCTTTGACTGACTAAGCAGTTTCTGAGAAAAAGCTGTTTGAATATTATGGTCATCTACATGTATATAGCTCCGGGGCAGGGACAGACAACCCCTGGGCATATAATTCTTTCATAAACATAAATCTTCTGTCCATTTGCTTATTCCTAGCAAGTTTTCTGCCCTTACATGACATTTTTCTATTTTTTTCCCATTCAAATGCATGGGCGACCTAAGTTGACCTTGCCGTAAAATAGGTCAAGGTCATCCCAGGGTCATGATTTATATAAGCTTTGTAGAGCTCCATTCCCAGATGCTTCATACCAAGTTTCAAAATCATAAGCCTTCTGGTTCTAAAGAAGAAGATTTTTAAACGTTTTTGCTATTTATAGCCATGGCGGCCATCTTGGTCATGTGACCTTGACCATTTATATAACTTTCATTCCCTCTTCCTAAGGATGCTCCACAAAAAGTTTGGCTTTGATCGGCCTAGCGGTTTCAGAGAAGAAGATGCTTCAATATTATGGTCACATACATGCATATAGCCCCGAGGCAGGGGCTGACAACCCCCTGGGCCAAAAATATTTTCTTAAACATAAATCTTCTGTCCATTTGCTCATTTCTAGCAAGTTTTCTGCCCTTACATGACATTTTTCTATTTTTTCCCATTCCAATGCATGGGATACCTAAGTTGACCTTGCCGTAAAATAGGTCAAGGTCATCCCAGGGTCATGATTTATATAAACTTTGTAGAGCTCCATTCCCAGATGCTTCATACCAAGTTTCAAAATCATAGGCCTTCTGTTCTGAAGAAGAAGATTTTTAAACGTTTTTGCTATTTATAGCCATGGCGGCCATCTTGGTCATGTGACCTTGACCATTTATACAAATAACAAACTTTCATTCCCCCTTCCCAAGGATGCTCCACATGTAGTTTGGCTTTGATTGGCCTAGCGGTTTCAGAGAAGAAGATGTTTGAATATTATGGTCATATACATGTATATAGCCCCGGGGCAGGGGCAGACAACCCCCGAGGGGCTAAAATTTTCAATTAACATTAATCTTCTGTCCATTTGCCTATTCCCAGTAAGTTTTACTCATTAAATAGCATTTTACCATTTTTTCCTATTCAAATGCGTTGGCGACCTAAGTTGACCTTGCCGTAAAATAGGTCAAGGTCACCCTAGGGTAATGATTTATATAAACTATGATGGGCCTGCGTCCCTGATGCTACATACCAAGTTTCGTGCAAATCGGCCCACTGGTTCTGGAGAAGAAGATTTTTAAATGTTTTTGCTATTTATAGCCATGGCGGCCATCTTGGTCATGTGACCTGGACCATTTATATAAACTTTCCTTCCCCCTTCTTAAGAATGCTCCACTTGAAGTTTGGCTTTGATTGGCCAAGCGGTTTCAGAGGAGAAGATCTTTGAAATTGTGAACGCCGGACGGACGACGGACGGACGGACGCCGGAGCATGGGTATACTATAAGCTCACCTGTGAGCCTTCGGCTCAGGTGAGCTAAAAATAGGCTAACATCAGAATGATATAATACTTGACTTCCATAGTCAACATTACAACTAAGCTCACATCAGAAAATTTAATGTAAGTAAACCTAGCCAGACAGTTCCTTTAATAGCAAATCTCCAGATGCAGGTTACCTGTACTTAGTGCCATTTTTTTCACCACTAACTTGAAACTAAAACTAAGATTTGTGTCTGCCTGCATCAGGTTGTAGACAATTAACGAGTTTCACTAATTTCGCACATTACCCAATTTCAAACTTATTTTAAGCGTCCTTGGCAAAAAGCAATGTAACATGTAAACAGGTAAAGTACTCCTTAAAATTTTCTCTTAAAATCTTGTTTAGTTTAATTTTAGGAAGCATTCGGAACATTGTTAAAATTTGCAAAAATGTAATTCACAACGCATGAAAACAAGTTTATACATAACAAAATGTTACTGTATCAGAAATCCAGACCTACTGGCATTTATACTGACCTCTGTTTTCAATATCACGGAGATGAAGATATCTACATTATCGCAGTATATTGGGCAGATATACATTTAAATTATATATGAAGTGTTCATAATTTGTTGCATGCTCAAAACTAACTACTGTGACGAGACAAGTGTGCATGTGTCCCTGTAAATTTCTGGTAATAAAACATTTTTTTTAACAATTTTTGCAATTTCTGCAGGACAAGGACATGCTGTCCATCTGTATATGACCTATGGGTTTATATGAGCCATTTCAGTGTTGGCTGTGGTGATCGGTTTTGAAATCAAATTTAAGCTACTTAAGCCAAACTGGCCTACGCAAAGGGGCACAAAATCACCAGTACTAATGCACTAGTCATTTGTAACCACGCCCAATACCAGATACGGGGAATAGCAGGGACTTTGATTTTTGGTCCGGCAAATCCCAGCTAAAATCCCAACCCTGTGGGGACTGCTCGTCGGTCAATCCACCGCTGTTTACCCCTGCAGTCTGCTCTCTTTTCATTTCATGGCACTTTTAGCCTATATAAAGCAAACCCTGGGTATTTTCCCCCGCACTGCCGTGGCAAAATTTTGGTCAAAGACCTGCTCATTTCCACAGCTAGCTATTGACCCGGTTGGCAAGCTACTCTTTCGTTAGAAAAAATCAATATTGGTTGCTGGAATTGCACCTTGCCCATCTCTTCGCTTATAACTAGGTCAATATCGCTGTTGTTTAATAATTTCTAGTCATAAAATCATAATTTGTCAGAATAATTACCGAGTTCATACCTTGAGTTTAATAAAAAATGACAATATAAAAAGACATGAAAGCTTTTATTAATATTTTTATTTTGTTTTCATATTTTCTGATTTTAATTCAGTAAGGATACAGCGATAAACACTGAGGAATTCACCTCATACAAATGACCTATGATGTCACCCCGATCGTATCTATTAATTACTTGCACACCCCATGTCTGGGGGTTACAAATGACTAATGTATAATGTCAAATTCCAGTGGCGGATTTAGTGGGGGGGGGGGGGGGTTCAAGGGGTTTGCTCGAACCCCCTTCTCGACCCAAATTATTTCATTTTCATGGGGAATTTCCAGAGATTTTGTGTGAAAAAAGGCAAACGAACCCCCCTTTTCTGCATCTGAACCCCCTCTTCAGAAATCCTATCTATCTATCTTCTGATACTGAGTCGATCAATTTCTGATCATCACCTCAGGTGTGGGGTGGGTGGCTAAATTTAGAATTTAGTCAAGGGAAAATAAAACATTTGGGGTGGACCATTAAAACTATTTACAAGATATAGATGAGAGGCATACTAAAACGCATGCCTCTGGGCTAATGATTTAAATAGAAGCCTTAAATTCCTCAATGGTCTTAGATAGGACCACTGAAGAAGGGAGACTATTCCAAACCAGAATAGTTCTGGGGAAAAAGGAATTTTTCAGGGCATCACTATAGGCAAATGGTCTTGTGTATTGTGATTCATGTGATGCCCGAGTATGCCTTAGATTGGGTGCCGGGGTCAGGTATTTGTCTTTATCAAGAGACACTGTACCGGAGTGTATCTTGTAGAAGAAGGTTAAGGAGGACCGCTCCCTGCGAGACTCCAGGGATGGCCACTCAAGTTCGTCTAGCATTTCACCGACGCTACTGGTGTTCCTCCATCGCCTGCAGGTCCACCGGGCAGCAGTCCTCTGCACCTTCTCCACCATCTCAATCTGAGTTTCATGATAGGGATGCCAAATAGGAGCTGCATACTCAAGTTGAGGCCGAACCAATGTTTTGTATGCAACTTCCTTAGTATGCCTAGGTGCCAGTGCCAAATTGCGCCGAAGAAAACCCAAAGTCTTAGTTGCCTTGCATGTAATTTCAGAAATGTGTTGACCCCAATCAAGATCATCTGTGATAGTTAAACCGAGGTATTTAGCGGACTGAACCTGTTCTAATGTTTGCTGATGCAGTGTGTAATTGAAATCTATATGCCTGCTTGGATGTAGCCGCGTCACCCTCATTGAATGACATTTGCTAACATTGAATTTCATTTGCCAATCCATTTCCCATTTGGCCAAGCTATTCAGGTCATCTTGTAAAATTTGACAATCCAATGGTGACTTGACATTTCTGTATAAAACACAATCATCAGCAAATAGCCGAACAGATGTCCTGCATCAGCCCTTGAATTCCAAGGAATCATTCAGTTCAAATTCATCTTGAGTTAAATCTCTTGGTTGCTGCGGCATATCTTCATGAGAAAACAAATGGTTATACACTAAAAATAGAGCTGAGAATGAGTGAACTTGTGACAAGGTTGTGTAATGATACCCCACCCACAATTCGACACAATGTCAGAGCCTTTGGCCTGAAATTGATCATGATACCGTCGTTTTCTTTTCAGCTGACATTTAAAACATGCTGTCTTAATGCATTTTCAAAGCAATTTCAAACATTTCAAAGCTTGTTAAATCGTGTAACTTTAAAAATTATGAGGAAAACTTCGGTTGTGTACTCACGTTGGTTTTGTGACCGCTTACAACAAAAACAAACAAAAATTCATGGGGTCGCTTTATTACCCCAGGACGCCCCGAACCACCGGAGGACACCCCAAGACGCACCAGGACACCCCAGGACGGTTCTTTTTATATGCCAGTAAACAGTTTATACCATTTAATAACTTTATTTTAGTGCTTAGAACATGTTTTGGTCTATTTCTGTCGAATTCAATTATGTCTCGATAAGGTTTTATGTCAGTATGGCTGTCAATGTATATCTAAGGTTTTGTTTCAGTATGAATATACAAGTATACTATTGCAGTGAAGTGTATCACTGCATGTTTTCATCGCCTTGTCACGTTAGCCTAAGGATAAAATTTTATCGTTACTTTCCAGCTGGTACTGAACTGAATTGGAAAACGGCTCTGAATCAGTTTGGGTAAAGGTATTTGCGAACAAAACTTCCCATTTTGTGGCAAGTTGGTATCGACCTCCAGATGGTAAGATAGAGGAACTTGAGTTATTCAAAGACCAACTTGAAAAGGTGAAAACTTTACATAAAGGAAACAAACCCCCCTCGGTCCATGTCATGGGTGATTTCAACTTCAGAGATATTGTTTGGCCAGATAGACTCAACAAACTAGGTTTTTCATTGAGCGTGTCTGAAGGTGCAAAGTTGGTAGAACTTATTAGTGACCACGAATTGGAACAGGTAGTGCACTTCCCCACAAGAGGACAAAACACATTGGATTTGATTATCACTTCACTTCCCGGACAATTTGTTGATATTCATTCCCCGGACAGGCTTAGTGATCATGACATTGTCTCTGGAACTTTGAAAATAGTTATTCCCCCCATCAAGAAACCTAAGAGAAAGGTGTATAAATATCAGAAAGGTGATTATGAATCTATGAAAGGTGATGCCCTTCAATTTGCAAAGGAGAAATATTTCAACGGTTACTCTGGCACACGGTCGGTTCAAGAAAACTTTAATTTGATCACATCTTTTATCCAGGAATCAGTGGATAAACATATCCCATCAAAGACTAGTCGCTCAGTTTCCTCAGTCCCATGGTTAACTCCTGAAATAAGAAGAAAGATTCGTAGAAAAAATGCAACTCACGCTAAAGCGAAGAAAACTGGGAATGCAAAATTTAGAACGAAATTTGAAACTTTGAGAAGAGAAATCAAAGCAGATATCAGAAAACAGCATGAGTTGTATGTAAATAACTTGGTTGGTGATGTTAAGGCTAATCCAAGAGATTTTTATCGGTACATAAATAGTCAGAAAAAAGATGTTCAAGGTATCCCCCCTTTGAAAAAGCGAAATGGAAGTGGTCTTGCTGAATCAGATTTTGAAAAGGCTGGTGAATTCAATGGTCAGTTTACGGATGTGTTCACCAAAACTGAACATAGCCAGGTCCCTCTTCTGAATAGAAAAGCCCCGTTTATGGAAGACATAGTGATATCCAAAGAAGGTGTCACAAAACTTCTGAAAGGTTTGAACCCGTCGAAAGCTTTAGGTCCTGATGAGCTTCATCCTAGAGTCCTTAAGGAATTGGCATCTGAGCTAGGTCCTGTTTTTGCACATCTTTTTCAACAGTCAATAGACTCGGGTGAAATCCCCAAAGAATGGTCTTTAGCAAACATTTGTCCCCTGTTCAAAAAGGCTGACAGGTCTCTTGCTTGCAACTATCGTCCAGTTTCCTTGACCTGCGTACCCTGCAAACTTCTGGAACATATAGTGTGTTCTAATATCATGTCCCATTTGGATCATCATAAACTTTTGTCAGACAGGCAACATGCATTCAGGAAATCCCACAGTTGTGAAACCCAGTTAGCTACAGTGATTGATGACTGGGCAAAAATCTTAGACAATCAAGGTCAGGTTGACACATTTATCTTGGATTTCGAAAAAGCTTTTGACACTCCTCCGCATGAACTCCTTAAAAGCAAATTGTTCAGTTATGGAATTGGTGGGAAAACAATTAAATGGATTGATGCCTTCCTTTGCTATAGACAACAAAGAGTTGTGGTTAATGGCGTTAAATCAGACTGGGCTCCTGTTGTATCTGGTGTCCCACAGGGCACCGTTCTTGGCCCCTTGTTGTTTTCGTTGCATATAAATGATATCACCTCAGATATTGAATCGGAAATCAGACTCTTTGCTGATGATTGTGTTTGTTATCGTGAAATTAAGAATGAGGAGGATACAGTGAAACTTCAGAAGGATATTGATCGATTAGGTAGTTGGGCCAGGAAATGGGGTATGAGATTTCAACCTGTCAAGTGCAATATGATGCAGCTGACAAATAAACGTACTAGTAAAATTCAGGCTTCTTACAAGCTTGAGGGTACTGTGTTGGAAAACGTTGAGAGTATCAAATATCTTGGTGTAACAATAACTAAGGATTTAAAATGGAATACTCACATCAGCAATGTGTGTACCAAAGCCAATAGGACCCTTGGTTTTTTGAGACGAAATCTGTTTTCTTGCCCCCAAGATGTGAGAGAAGCTGCCTACAAAGGTCTGGTGAGACCTATTCTTGAATATGGTAGCTCAGTTTGGGACCCTCATTATGAAGGTTTGATAGATGATTTGGAGAAGGTGCAAAAGCGTGCGGCTAGGTTTGTAACTAGGAACTATACATATGAAAAAGGTAGTATGACTGGCATCCTTAAAAAACTAAAATGGGAATCCCTGCAGAAAAGAAGGAAGGATAATAGAATTATATTACTTTACAAAGGTCTAAAAGGGAGAGCAAAAATACCCACGGATGACCTTATCCCCAAAAATAGGCGTTGTAGGAATCAACACTCCTTGGCATTTCAGATACCTTCAGCAAGTACAAATGCCTATTTACACAGTTTCTTCTCCCAGACCATTAGAGATTGGAATGAACTCCCTGATTCTCTGATCTCCTCTGCTGAATTGTCAGATGATTGTGTGTCTAAATTTACTTCTCTTGTGAGAGCTCGGGACTAACCCCCACCGGTCAAGCCCCATCCCCCCCTGGTGTAGTATTGTCAGTTTGACGTTTCACCAGTAAACTATTCTGATTCTGATTCTGGTACCGCACAGCTTTTACTCAGAAACCTTAACTGGTTCTGAGCAAAAACTGTGACTCGTGGAGGTGTGACTAGGACTTGCTGTCATTTTTATTGTTTTTTTTTTTTTTTTACCCAAAACGTTTCCAAAGATAATCAAGTTGATTTATTTGTTTTTTTTTATTTTCTTTTTTTTTTTATTTATTCTTTTATTATTTTTTTCCTTTATTTTTTTTTTACTTGTCTTGTTTTCTTTTCTTTTCTCTTCTTTTTTTATCTTCTTTTTGTTTAAATCTTTATTATACATGTATATATATTATACTAAAACATATACCAAATTCGTTCTAATTAGTGCACATGCTGTGTTTGTGGTTTGTTATATTAATGTCATATTATCTAAGAAGTCTAAACCACAAACATATAAATGGCTTAATATTTCGAAGGCAATGCCCTCTTTGTGGTTTAATGCATTATATAATAACAGCTATGTACCGTACGTGGTGAAGCGATGGTAAACCCATGCTATATAACACAGCTGTCATTTTAGAATTATTATAACTCTAAATATTCTTTGTAGATACACAGACTAAAATTTATTATTCTTTGTAGATAAACAGAGTGCACTGATTAGGTCGAATATGATTTCATTCATATCATAAATATCGCAGAAATTCTTTAGTCTGGAGACGTAACTATCACCGTACAATGCGATTGTCAACGGCATCTTGAAGTAGAATGAAAATACGGATTTTGTGCCTCTTTATGCTTACAAGTGACAGGTGAATTTTATTCAGTGTCAATGAGTGAACGAAATGCTACATATGTAGGTGATTTGATTAACTCAAACTTTGACGTTAATTAGCTTTCACTGAGATTTTATCACAAATTTCAATACTACATCCCTGTAATCACTGATTAATTGATTAAAGAATAAAAATAGAACTGATATCCTTTAAGAGCAGTGAAAATATTAATGAGAAAGGGAATGGGCCATACCATGGTTTCGGCTACTTAAGCCTCTTCAGTGACCCTACAGATTTGACAACATGGAGCCAAAGAGAATTACTGTAATTTCGCATCTTTCAGCACGATAGTCGAAACAAAGACTATTAAAGTCGAAATGGGGCCAAATATATATTAAGTGTTGGTTAGAAAATGAATCTAAACCAATAATGATTTTCTGATTTCTCAGAATACCCCCACTGAAGTCAAAAATAAATTTGTCTGATATAATCTATAATCGAAATAATAATTCAAAGATTCTTTCTTTCTTTCTTTTACTTTGTTTGTTGAAAACTAGAGACTTTAATCTCGTGTAATATATGATAACAGAAGCGTGCGCTTCTCGATAGATAGAGTCCCTGAAGTTGTGAAAAACAGACTTTGACACCTCTGTTAACGACACTAATCTTCTTTAATTATCAATCAGTGCGCGGACAAGCGGGTCTTAAATTGGTGGCAATTATAGATAATTGCCTTGAATTTATCAATTATGCATAAACATTTGAAAAGGAAATAAATAAATAAAAAAAAACAAACAAAAAAAAAATTGGTCGACCGACGGACTGATAGATGGATGGACGAATGAACTGATATTCAACCTATTGCAACCAATATATTTTTGTCTGTATATGTTTCGTTGCTTTTACACTTTCACTTGGTTATCTTTGCACTGTAATGTTGTCGTTCGTCGTTTGTTGTTCTTTTTTCGGTATTTTATCCTGGTCCTTTAACTTAACATCCTGGTCCTTTAACTTAACACGATATCTATATGGTTGTGAGACCAAATGTAAATATACGAGATAAACGATAAATGTGTCCTGGGGTGCTCTTTTAAAATCGATAACCTACATGTATGTATGACCTTATTGCACAATCCTATTTCTTAATAGTACAATTAAAATGAGTTTTGTGCCTATATTCCGCGAGAAGAAGTACCTAAAACATGTTCACATTTAACTATTTTCATGATTTATGAAACAGTTTCATGTGTCCTATAGTATAAAAATGAGTCCTGGGGTAACACAAAATGAGTTCTGGGGTACTACAAAAATCGATAATAATTGTATGACAAACTGGTAAAATTTTGTAAGTTATGTACCGGTACAGACGAAGTACTCAATATCTGTTCATATTTAACATTTTTATTGTCTTTAAAGCATTTTTATGTGTATTATTACATAAAAAAGTCCTAGGGTGTCCTGGTGCGTCTTTGGGTGTCCTCCGCTATTTTGGGGCGTCCTGGGGTAATAAGACCCAAATTCATTCAGATTGTCATTTCGATCCCCCTAGGGCAGCCAAGTCGTTTCGACACCTAAAGGAAGAGATGCCAGGCCAGCATATCACCACCTAGCCCAGAGGATACAGCAACTCTGGGATGAGTATTCTGCTAGAGATATATCGACGGCGACACTGCTGAGAGGATGCAACCGACTCGGAAAACAGCTCACAAGTATGAATGCCATATAGTCCGAATGCCCACTAGTCCGAAGACCCGCTAGTCCGCTGTTGATTTATACAACGCATACTCTTCGGGATAAGGTCATCTAAGGATATTCTGGCTTTTCCCTTTAGACCTTTGTATAGCAATATAAGTATACTATCCTTCCTCCTTTTCTTAGAGATTCCCATTTCAGTTGTCCTAAAATGCCAGTCATGCTCCCAGTTTCAAAAACATAATTTCCAGTAACAAACCTTGCCGCACAATTTTGCAAAACTGAGCCTCCATATTCCAAGACCGGCCGTATCAGCCCTTATATGCTGCTTCTTTCACATCTGGGGGACAAGAATACTAAATTCTCCCCAAGAATCCGAGAGTTCTGTTAGCCTTTGTACAAACATTTGAAATATAAGTATTCCATTTTAAATCATTTGTGATAGGTACACCCAGGTATTTTATGCTTTCAGCGTTTCCCAGTACGGTGCCCTCAAGGGTGTAGTTAGCATGTATCTTACTAGTCCGTTAATTTATCAGCTGCATCACGTTGCATTTGACGGGTTGAAATCTCATTCCCCATTTCCAAGTCCAACTGCCTAAACGATCAATGTCTCTCTGAAGTTTCAATGTATCCTCTTCATTCACAAACACAATCATCAGCAAAGAGTCTTATTTCAGACTCAATGTCTCCTGAGGTGTCATTTATATACAAGGAAAACAGCAAGGGGCCGAGAACGGTGCCCTGAGGGACATCCGACACAACTGGAGTCCAATCCAATTTAATATCATTTACCATTACCTTTTGTTGCCTAAAATAAAGTAAAGCATTTATCCAACCTATTCCATAGCTAAACAATTTGCTTTTAAGGAGTTCATGGGGAGGAGTATCGAATGCCTTTTCAAAATCCAGTATAAAGGTGTCAACCTGGCTTTTTTTTGTCTAAGAATTTTGCCCAATCATTTATCACCGTAGTCAACTGAGTTTCACAGCTGTGTCATTTCCTAAATGCGCATTGCCTGTCCGACAGGAGTTCATGTTAATCAAGATGGGCCATAATATTTGAGCAACAATATGTACAAGAAGCTTACAAGGAATGCATATCAAAGAAACAGGGTGGTAATTGCGGACAAGAGACCTGTCACCCTTCTTAATCAGGGGGGAAATATTAGCAAGAGACCATTCTTTAGGAATTTCACCTGTATCAATTGATTGCTGGAAGAGATGCGCGAATACCGGACCTTATTCCATTGCCAGTTCCTTTAGAACTCCAGGATGTAGCTCATCAGGACCTAAGGCTTTAAACGGGTTAAGACCTTTGAGAAGTTCTTCACAAAGGAAGGTCACCCTTTCCTTTGTGACCACAATATCATGCATGAATGGGGCTGATCTTGAATGGGGCTGATCTATCCAGAAGAGAGACCTGTTTGTATTCACTTTTAGTGAAAACATCCGAGAACTGACGATTAAATTCGCCGGCCTTCTCAAATTCGGACTGTGCAATTCCACTTCCATTCCTCTTTCTCAACGGGGAACCTTAGGTATCTTTTTCTGACTGTTTACGTACCTGTAAAATATCTAGGATTAGCCTTAACATCTCCTACCAAGTTGTTCACGTAAATATCATGGTGCTTCATGATATCAGCTTTGATCTCTCTCCGTATAGATTCAAATTTAGACATTATTTTTGCACTACCAGACTTTTAACTTTTGCATGAGTTGCATTTTTTTCTGCGAATCTTCCTTATTTCAAGCGTTTTCCAAGGGACAGAGGAAACTGAGCGACTAGTTTTTAGAAAATATGTTTATCTGCCGATTCCTGAATAAAAGATGTAAATAGCTTGAAATTTTCTTGGACCGATTGAGTATCTGAGGAGTAACTGTTGAAGTTTCTTTTCTCTGCAAATTTGAGTGTTTCTGCTCTGATAGATTCATAACCACCTTTCTAATAACAATATACGTTTCTCCTAGGTTTCTTTATAGGGAGATAGCAATTTTCAATGTGCCAGAAACAATGTCATGATCACTGAGCTTGTCTGCGGAATGAATGTCTACAAACTGACCAGGAAGAGATGTTAAAATGAAGTCCAAAGTATTTCTTTCTCTGATTGGGAAATTGACTAATTGTTTCAATCCATCGTCATTCATGATATCTATCAAAATCTGACCCTCCATCTGACTCTATGATGACCGAGATTTGTTGCGTCTGTCAGGCCATACAATATCTCTAAAGTTAAAATCACCTAAAACGTGAACTAAGGGGGTTTGTTGCCTTTATTAATGTTTTTGAATTTGTCAAGCTGTTCTCTAAATAAATTGTCAAACCTTTCAGGGAATTCAGTAAATCATTTCCGTTCTCCGATACTTTTAAATGACCACCGACAGGTAGTTGATACCAGCGAGCCACAAAGTGAGTTGTCTTATTTGCCAAACGTTTTAACCAAACTGACTCTTGGTCACTATCCAATTCTGTGAGGGGCATGTGTGGGATGTCCTTGTGGACAAGAAATATACCACCACCACCATTTAAGGTCTTTTTTTTCTGTACACGCTATCTTTGGAAAACTCCATAAACTTCCTTGTATTTTCAAGCTTGCAAGAAAAATTATTCTGCCTGTAAAATTCGCGTTACGCGGAATCAAAAAACTATGTTTTGACATGAAGACATTGCCAGGACTCGTTCGACTTTTGCAAGTGATGCGCTACCTATACAGTCAGTGTACATAATTATTCGCTATCTTTGGAAAACTCCATAAACGTCCTTGTAGTTTCATGATTGCAAGAAAAATTATTCTGCTTCTCTTGGTCAACGAATTTTTATGTTTTGGTGTCATTTGAAAGTTAAATGATTAAAGCAATGAACAAGATATTTTTCATTTAATCCCATGCATGCCTTTTGAAGCTACAGTTTTTTTTAAAAGACTTTTGATATATTTTTTTTTCGGACACTTTTTGGGCGACATCACCATGAGCGTCAATGGGAAAGTGGCTTTTTCAGAATTTTGTAAAACTTAAAACGGCTGTATATGAAAAATACTATGTTGAAACTTCGCCAAATAACCCTTGTTTATTGCTTCATTCATGTAACTTTCAAATGACACCAGAATCGTGAATATATGTTGACTAGAAGTGGCAGAATAATTTTTATTGCGAATATGAAAATACAAACATGTAAGTCTATGGCATTTTCCAAAGGCGGCGAATAACTATGTGCCTTGACTGTACATTAAACGACTGCACGTGCCATTCGTCTGACGTCACGGTACTTTGCGCGGACCAATTTGCACAGGTTAACATGCAGGCGTTCTGTTTGAAAATGGTGGAACTTGTGCGAGGAAAATATCGCGGTTTAATTCTTACAAATCGTGGCTTTAGATATCAAAAGAATAAACAGACAACAAACAACATATACTGGAGATGTTGGAGGAAGACATGTAGGGCGCCTTTGAAGACGAATCTTTCACTATAACAATCCAATCAATGTCTTGCTCGTAGGTATCTTTTCCAAATCATAATCCAAAAAAGCTTCCTATGGTATTCGCATACATGTACATGAATCTTCACAGCATATACATCTATAGCTTCATACTTATCGGTAGTCCCCGATGCCGTGTGGTTAGAGTCGCGGATTTAATAACCCATTTGATCATATCACCGGTGTATCAGAACGGTACAAGTAGGCAAAGATCAGGAAAAGGCGCAATCAGAAAGAGATTCCCACTCCAAAAACCGAGGTGGGAAAAAACCAAACTAACAATCAGGCACTTATACCATGAAACATATCGTAAGCCGAATGAGCAGCTATTTTCCCAATAGGTGGCCACTCAGTTACCTTAACTTAATCAAAAATATGAAAACATACATAAGGCGCCAACAGCACAAAAAATTTTAAACACCAAGACATAAAACAAAAAGAACCACCACAGAAGTATCGCCTTGGAACGATCAGTAACACAAAGTTACTGGCGGGCTTAAACCGGTTTTACAGGATCCTAACCTCACCCTCAGCTTCTGCAGTGGTTCATAACATTTAGTAAGTTCTTCGGTCCTCGTGGTGAATCTCTAACTAGTCAATGAATCATCAAGAACAAACAAATAAATCATGATAAACATCCTGATGAATCAAAAACAAGGACTCACAGATTGAGTAAGCTGCCCGACGATGGAGATCCCTGGGCGCCGAATAACCTACTAACTCCGGAGCAAAAGAAAAACACCAGTTGGACCCCGGTGGGCCAAGCAAAAGACAAGAAGCTCCGGCCCCAACCAACTAAAATGAATAGCTTTAAGTCGGGGCCATCATAGAGTCTGACGCCCGACCCACCTGTTTCCAGAGTGGACCCATCAAGGAGCGCATGTGAGACAAGCCGTTTCAAGTGTTTTGTTATTGTTTTTTTTTTCTCGAGTACCCCTGTTTTCACTGAACATCGACGCTGCGCAAACAGTATGCTCATAAACACTGGTGCAAACAGTGTGTTCATAAACAATAGTAATGCTTCCCCTTAAGAAGAAACATTCCTATTGTTTGTGCTGATAACGCAACGTCGGCGTTTCGTATGTGCATGTTACGCCTAGATTTTAGCGTCGTTTTCCTTTGGTTTCTCACTGACATTGAATTGGACTAATTTTGCGCTTGTTTCTGCAGGCAGTTGAGTGTTGTTCTGTTTGTTTCTGCATAATTGAGGTCTAAAACGGCTATACATGTTGTTCATTTTAAGTATAAAAGAAGTCCAATGGGCCCTGGTTTACTCAATCTCTTACATAAACGAAAATTAATTTGCTGTCCGCAGAAATATACGCGACGTCAGTCCGGGACGCTTCGAGTTTCAAACAAAAAGACGGGAACAAGCGGGATGATCAAAAGAATATTCTTACATATATCTCTGTGCACATACTAGTAGTTGTTTGAAGCCGTTTTAAATTGGTCGAAAGCCGTGTTCAAACAGCAAAAACCATGTTCAAATCATGACATTCACGTGCCGATGGAACGTGGGTTTTGGCCGAAGTCATTGGTCAATGCGACGTGACGTCATGTGTTTCTACAACTGACCGACTTTGACGAAGCTCCGCGGTTTTCGGTGAATTTTTAAACCCCTTCCGAGTGATCCAGCGAATGTTTGAAAACTGAAAAGCATGGTTTATCCTACTCTCCAAAGCATCGGTCATATATTCCAGTATCTTCCATACAAGGTATCAGCAAGGACGTTGCAAAAGGGAGCGTAGCTATATATAGTATGATCCGTATATTATATTTTTCGGACTAGCGGCTCTTCGGACTGGCGGACCTTCGGACTAGCGGGCCTTCGGACAATACGGCCTTCAGACTATAGGGCGGTCACCAGCCGACACTATGGTCATACGGACGACATTGTGCGTGATATGCGTGTCAACACTGAGACTGTAATATTCGTTGATGAACATTATCAGTGAATATGAACATTATCAGTAAATATGAACATTATCAGTGAATATGAACATTATCAGTGAATATGAACATTATCAGTGAATATGAACATTATCAGTAAATATGAACAGTATCAGTGAAAGCAGTGGACTCGTAATGTCAGGATGTACTGTTTAGTCTGTGAATTGAAGATTCTTAATGTGGCTGTGGTAGAACTATAAATGATAATCAAAACAACGTTACATATTTTCAAATAATTGTAAAAAATATATGTAATTAAAATGTTACATTTCTACAAAGCTGCAAACAAAACATTGGTTCGTCCCCAGAAAGTGCAGAAGACAGCGACCAGGTGGGCCTGCAGGCGACGGAGAACCATCAGTAGCGCCAACGGCATACTTGACGAACTTGTGTGGCAGTCCCTGTAGTACCGCAGGCACGAGGCATCCTTAACTTTCATTTACAAGATTCTCTCCGGTTAGTTAAGACAGGAATTGAGAAAAATGTTAACAGGTACAGGCATTTTGTGAGGAAAAGGGTTTGACACTAGAACTAAAAGTAATTTGGTGTGGTGAATCCAAAAATCAATGTCGGCAAGTTGAAAAATGACGTCTTCATGTCCTAATTTGCATATTTTCAAAATGGCCGCCAAAAGTTCTAGAATCTGTTATATTGATGAAACGTTTGTCATGATCTGAGCGTAAAATCACTTTAATATACAGTTAGATGATTGCTTGACTAAACATCAGGAAAACATGTCCGTGCAATGAATACCCCCTTAAACCCCACTTCTATATAGTAAATCTGGGGTTTGCAGGGGTATACCTGTTTTTCTTATTTTTGCTCCAAAACATAGATTGTGGGTACTCGTTAGAACCGCCCCGCCAAGGCGGTTCTAACATGTAGCCACAATCTATGTTTTGAGCAAAAATAAGAAAAATATCATTTTTTTCTACTGAAAATTTTCATTTTTTACAACTTAAAAAATTTCTGTATATTGCATGGGCAAGTTTTCGTAATGTAACATAAATTTAAATACAAATAATTTTTGCCCGCAAAGATAAACTCAATTGCATTATGAAAAAAATGCATGGTTTCCATGGCAACTGTAAGCGTAATTCTTGATGAGAGGTGTACCTACAGAATTTATCATATCGCCACTGTTGCTCATCCTACACCACTGAGCCTGGTCTCGTTGTTAAGCTAAGACATATCCCCTTTGTCCTGTGGTAAGTAATCCAATCTAATTTGCATATTCATGAATTTTAATGAAAACATGGAAAGTGGTTTAAAATCCATAAATAAACAATTTTCATGCCCAGGCCATCATTATGACACTGTTATTGCACTAGTAATACATCAGGTCAGGTCAGTTTAACTGCTACTGTAACATGTAATCAGTACTACCTGTTGTCATGCGGTGCAGATGGGGCTCGTTAGCCTTGGAAGGCAACTCATCTAGGAGTTAAGCTAGTTCTCTACACAAAAATCTAGCTGGGCAGGGGGAACTCATTAGTCTTGGTTGACAGCCCTCCTAGGAGTTTACAGGTCTCTAAACAAAACCTAAGAAAGGGTAGATGGAGCTCTTCAGCTGTGGCCAGCAATTCATCTAGGAGAAGGAAACTCCAAAATCAAACCTGTGTGTCTGGATATGCCTAGTCCAGATATGCAAAGACTGTTTCGGTAGATGGAGCGGAAGAAATCATCTGATTCAACGGTTCAGAAAGCGATACAGCAACATGTTGTGGAACATGCAGAGCGTGACAAGGCACTAAAGATGTTACGGTCATCCACTGCATCCAAACCCAACTCCAGAAGTCTTGACCTGTGTCTTGCCTCTGGGCGCAGCTGGGCGAGGACTAGAGAGTGAGGTTGACGTTGCGCACCTCTTCCTCACTATAATCCAATTTCATAGCGCATGTCATCTTGTTTCTCAACACACAAGCACTTGCATACACAACAATTTCATCACACTTGCACCCACATACCTACAAAGTCCTGTGGCGATGGGCGAGTGGCGAAGCAGCAGGTGTAGGATACACTGGGAGCTGTAGTTGCAGACCTGCACACAGGCGGCTCAGTTCTAATGGTCGCTTTCTGTGAGGAGAAGCAGTAAGCAGAATTCGGCAGTCGGCTGAGTGACTGAGCAGACCTATTTAGGACCGCACTGCTCACCCCCGTAGCATGGGGAAGGGGCTAGAAAAGGTGCCTTAAACAATTGCCTGCTTCAAACCCCCTGGCTGGTTAACCGCGATCAGCGGGGATCCCCTTAAGCGGTCGAAATACAAAGAAAAAAGCTAGAGTAATCCCCTTACGGATTGGCGCATGGAATGTGCGCACTTTAATGGATAGTGCTGGGTCAGATAGACCACAGCGTAGAACGGCCCTTGTGGGCAGAGAACTTGGGAGGTATGATATACAGATAGCTGCATTGAGTGAGACTCGGTTCGCAGATGTTGGGGAGATCAAAGAAGTTGGTGCTGGATACACCTTCTTCTGGAGTGGACGCAAAAGTGAAGAGAGGCGTGAAGCAGGAGTTGGCTTTGCCATCAAAACAGAACTTGTTGGTAAGCTGTCAGGATTGCCAAAAGGCATTAATGACCGTCTAATGACATTGAGACTTCCTCTGTCAGGCAATAAACATGCAACTATTGTCAGTGCTTATGCACCCACAATGACCAATCCAGATGAGGTCAAGGACAAGTTCTATGATGACCTAGACAATGTTATTTCTGCAACACCCCGCACAGACAAGCTTATCCTTCTTGGCGACTTTAATGCCAGAGTGGGTACAGACCACCAGACCTGGGAAGGAGTTATAGGTCCAGAAGGGGTTGGAAAGTGCAACAGCAATGGTCTCTTGCTTCTCAGGAAGTGTGCTGAACATGATCTTCTAATCACCAACACAGTCTTCCGTCTACCTAATAGGAACAAAACATCCTGGATGCATCCCCGTTCCAAACACTGGCATCTCATAGACTATGTCATAGTGCGGAGAACAGACAGGCAGGATGTTAAAGTGACAAAGACTATGTGTGGTGCAGATTGCTGGACAGATCATAGACTGGTTGTCAGCAAACTCAACCTAAGAATACAGCCTGCGAGGCGACCTCAAGGCAAGAAAGCTCCTAAGAGACTGGATGTCTCAAAGCTGAATAAAGACAGCATGAGACAAGATTTCTTAACAGACATTTGCAACCAACTGGATGCAATGAATCTCAGTTCAGAGGACCCCGAAGAAAACTGGACAGTTTTCCATAAAACAGTTCTTTCTTCAGCTGCAAGCACCTTAGGCCATCCATCTCGCAAACATCAAGACTGGTTTGATGAGAATGATGATGAAATTCAGAGGCTTCTTGAAGAAAAGCACCGTTTGCTCAAGGCACATCAAGATGATACTAGCTCAGTATCAAAGAAAGCAGCCTACAGCAACATTTGTAAGACAGTCCAGACCAAGCTTAGGGACATGCAAGATTCCTGGCTGAGGAAGAAAACAGAAGAAATTCAGTCTTTTGCGGATAGAAAGGACATGAAGAAATTTCATGATGCACTGAAAACCATTTATGGTCCAAAGAGTTCTGGAGCCACCACATTGCTCAGTGCAGATGGTAACACTCTTCTCACAGATAAAGAAGCTATCTTGGAAAGGTGGGCAGAACACTTCAATAGTGTGCTTAATCGACCATCAAGCATCAATCAGGATGCAATCGACAGACTTCCACAGATAGAGTGCAATGTTCTGTTAGATGAATTTCCTACCGTTACGGAAACAAGAAAAGCAGTTCAACAACTATCATCTGGCAAAGCCCCAGGTGCAGATGCAATTCCTGCCGAAGTTTACAAGGCTGGGGGGCTACCCATGGCAGAGAAACTGACAGAGTTGTTTCACTGTATGTGGAGGAAGGGGGCTATCCCACAAGAATTTAAGGATGCATCCATAATCCACCTATACAAGCGGAAAGGAAATCCTCAAGTCTGTGACAATCACAGAGGCATCTCCCTCCTATCAATTGCTGGGAAGATACTTGCAAAAATTCTGTTAAATCGTCTGAATGCTCATCTTGATCAGACGGGACTTATCCCAGAAAGTCAATGTGGATTCAGAAAAGACAGAGGGACAATAGACATGATCTTCACAGCAAGACAGCTTCAGGAGAAATGCCAAGAACAGAATGTAGATCTATACATGACGTTTGTTGACCTCACCAAAGCTTTTGACACTGTTAGTCGTGATGGACTCTGGAAAATCATGGCCAAGTTTGGCTGTCCACCCAGATTCATAGCTATGGTGCGGCAGTTTCATAATGGCATGCAGGCACGTGTGCAAAATGATGGAGAGTTCTCTGAACCATTTGAAGTAACAAATGGGGTCAAACAAGGCTGTGTTCTGGCACCAACACTGTTCAGCATGATGTTTTCTGCCATGCTTATGGATGCTTGTCAGGACAGTGACACTGGTTTTCCAATCAGGTACCGTTTTGATGGCAACATATTCAACCTCAGAAGGTTGCAAGCCAAAACTAAGGTCCAGACTGATGTGTTAGATGAGCTCCTCTATGCAGATGATATGGATAAGAATGCCAACACAGAGGCAAAAATGGAAAGAGCCATGGATCAAGTCTCACAGTCATGTGATAACTATGATCTCACAATCAGCACAAAAAAGACAGAGGTTGTACACCAACCAGCCCCCGGAAAACCATATAATGAACCAACCATCACTGTGAATGGGCAAAAACTGAAAGTTGCTGACAAGTTCACCTACCTGGGAAGCACTCTCTCCAGAGCAGTGCATATTGATGATGAGATCACTGCCAGAATTGCAAAAGCTAGTGTGGCATTCGGAAGACTCCGTGCAAATGTCTGGGAGCGAAATGGAATCAAGCTTGACACCAAGCTGAAAGTCTACAAGGCTGTGGTACTGCCAACCCTCTTGTATGCATGTGAGACCTGGACAGTATACCAACGCCATGCAAAGAGACTTAACCATTTCCACTTAAGCTGTTTGAGAAAGTTGTTAAAAATCAAGTGGCAGGACAAGATTCCAGACACAGAGGTCCTGAGGAAAGCAGGGATGCAAAGCATGCATACAGTCTTAAAGCTAGCACAGCTAAGATGGACTGGCCATGTTATAAGAATGCCTGATGCGCGACTTCCAAAGAAAGTTTTCTATGGAGAACTACAGGAGGGAAAGCGCTCTCAAGGTGGCCAGAAGAAACGCTACAAAGACACCCTCAAAGCCTCTCTGAAGGATTTCGAAATACCAATGGGGTCATGGGAAGAGACTGCACAGGAGCGATCAAGGTGGCGAGGTCTCATCAACAAAGGAGCAGCTCTCTATGAAAAGAAGAGAATCTGTGAAGCTGAAAGAAAGCGAAGAGAGCGCAAAGCCAAAACAAATGTGCCACCAGCAGACTCTATGACATTGACTTGCTCTACTTGCAACCGACAGTTTAGAGCCAGAATTGGCCTAGTCAGCCATCAAAGAACTCACCAACACACATCAGCACTATTCAAGAAATAATGATGGTCTTTCTCATTAGTGAGAGACGAACTATCACATCATGTGACAAATATTGATGTCATGGACCTATTTGAATTTTTTTTTTATCTCATTTACATATTCATTAATATTATAATGTTGAAAACTGACTCGAAAATCAGGGGAAAACTATTACCATTGAAAGGTATTTCGATTATAAGATCTTTCTTGCATTTGAGGACAAATTTTCATGGCTTCCAGTGTGGTCAGAGGGACCTCTTAAATGCCATGACATATTGTCCTCAACACTGAACATATTTGCATGATGTAAAATCATATTGTAGGCGGCCCTCGTGGCCGAGTGGTTAAGGTCGCTGACTTCAGTGCTCTTGATCATTCGATCATCTCACCGATGTGGGTTCGCACCTCGCACGGGGCACGAATTCATATGTGAGACAAGCCATGTTCTGCTTGCGGGTGTGTCAGGTGGTTTTTCCCCGGGTACTCCGGTTTTCGCCCCACCTACCGATTGATTCGTCTCGATATGAGTGAAAAAGCTTGAAAGGGACGTAAAACTGAATCAAAAAAAAAAAAAAATGTTTCCGCGCCCATCCATTGGTTGATTCTAAAGAATGCGATACACTTACAAAAATACCCATATCCTCGAAGTTAGAAAATAATACACTGTGCGAAACATTCTGTGGTTAATTAGTGTCAATTGTATTCTGAACATATGTAAGTATTTGTGCAAGAACATGACGAGGATGTCCTTTTAGCGTAACAGATTTTAATAGATTAAAAGTCATCGTGTGCGTATAAGGATTGCCTTGCCATACTTTGAACTTTTCCAAGCCAAGTTTTAGTTTAGTTTAACACATTCTTAAGTTATCCCATGTAAATTTTTAACAATTGTAAGCATTGTAAGTCATCGTGTGTATAAGGATTGCCTTGCCATACTTTCAACTTTTCCCAGCCAAGTTTTAGTGTTACTGTAACAGTAGTAAAACACATTCTCAGCTGATTCTTAAGTTATCCCATGTAGATTTTTAACAAGTGTAAGCACTGTAAATTTATATTAATCATAGCTCTGTCTGTACAACATGTGTGATAATACAATCGTGATCTTTTCACCGCGACGATTCATATTGTGTCAATCCTAAATATTATGAACCAAGGTCAGTGAGAGTGTTTTCCGAAAATGATACACTTTTAAAAGGAAATGGTCATTTTGTCCTATTAGTAGTACAGAGCTGTGTCACGCGACAAGACGTTGATTCGTCAATAACCGTTTTTGACTGGACAGTTTATCTCATTCAGTCGCAAGTTTCTATAATAAATCTACCCTATAATTGATCCTCATCTAATTGATTGCCTCTTAGTTTATGATAATGATGTTAATCAAGATAAAACATAGATAAATTCATTGACATATATTTTCCTTTTCTCTGGACATTACTGCACCTCTGTGCGGATGTTAAAGAACAAAGAACGAACTTCAATCGACAGAATTTGTTTGATGTATATTTTGACCTCCGCATTCAAGTACATTTGAGACTCGTGACCTAAAATATTTCATTGACAGGCCGTGTTTTCTCACGTTTCAATAACGGTTTTCGTCGCGCCTTTCTGCAATTGATTGCAAACAACACAAATTCTTCGCAAAGACCCTTGATATTGTTAAAGAAGGTCTCCTAGCTCGCAGTAAAGTACCAATTGTCTTGAGTGACAGTAAAGGGCGTCGTCTACACGAACAACTATTAAAGGTTGGCCATCAGGTATGTGAAATAGAGCAAGGTATCAACTGGAGCTATGATGATAAATGGACAACTGGTCAGGCTGTCAGTTTCTTTATGAACACTTTCAGGGCTACTCTACAGACACATGGCTCTATTATTTTATTTGTGTGGTTGTGAACATATGATCTGCTAGAACAAATTGGATATTATATACGCCTCAAGTTTAGTTATAAGGAATCTGCCCAACAGGTGATTGAAAACTTCAAAGAACTATCCAAATTTGCTAATGATAACCCTTTCTCAGTTACATTTTTGGAGATCCCTTATCTATCCGTCGCAATACACAATCTAATTCAGGGTCACCCAGATCCAGATATTTATGTGGATTCTGATGATGCACTTTGCAATGCAATTACCGACCTAAACAAAGCAATCAGAGAGATAAATGCAGAAAATGGGACACATTCCCCTATGTTCAATTGTGACCTTGAAAGATCTCAGAAAATAAGGGCAGAAACAAAAAGAAATTCACAAACTTCTATCAATTAGATGACGACATTCATCCTAAAGACCTGCTGTGCGACGTGAGAAAACTAAGCATGCTCATCAAGGAAAATTGTAATTGAAATGGTATTAACCGATTATAATAGCTTATATTAAGAAGTCTTTGTGTGTATAAGGATTGCCTTGTTCCCAGCCAAGATTTAGTTTCTTTAAAGTTTAAGCATTGTCTATTTCCATTAACCTGCTGTGTGATGTTTGCTTGAGCAAACTAACTTATCAAGAAAAAATGTCATTGAAATGGTATTAAATGTGAAGACTTGTTTCTTATTTTGTTGGTGTCACTGATGTGTTTAAAGAATGCCTTGCCATACTTTCACCACCACAAGAGATATACTTAGTGACACATTTAGATAATTTGCATTGGTATCCCTACTATAAATCTAGTCACAACAGTGTTGATAAGTAGAATAAGTAATCTGAATTATGATTGGTTGCCGAGCAACAATGGAGATCAATTTCCTTTTAGTGACTCTATAAGATATTTCGATGTGTTTAAGGAAAGCCTTGCCACGTCATACGTAGTAATTCATACTTCATAGTAAATTAAAATCCTCAATTTCCATTTTAAACTGGAAAATTATGGTATCAAGGGTAATCTTCTATGGATAGAGAACTTTCTCCAAGATAGGCAGCAGAGAGTAAACATCTAATCTAATGCAGCCAATATAAATATTATGATGCTTGACGATGGACAGCCAGTTTCCTTAGACCAGGTCCAAGTTGAAAACAACCTTGGTATCTATATTGACAGTAAATTATCCTTTAAAGATCATAAAAAGTGAATATTGCCAACAGAAATTTGGGCTGTATAATTAGATCCTTCACATACTTGGATTAAGAGATACAAGTAGGCAACGATCAGGAAAAGGCGCAATCAGAAAAAGATTCCCACTCCAAAAACCGAGGCGGGAAAACACCAAACTAACAATAAGGTACTGATACCATGAATACATTTAGTAAGCCGAATGAGCAGCTATTTCCCAATAGGTGGCCACTCAGATACCTAAACTAAACTAATAATGATAACATACAAAGAGATGGTTTAACATCTGTTTAAGTCCCTAGTCAGGCCACATTTAGAATACAGTCGTTATTTTCTCCCCTACTCTTAAAATAAAAGACCAATCTAATTGGAAAATGTGCAGAGACGAGCAACTGGGCTTGTTAAGTCATGACAAGGTAAAACATATTCGGAACGTCTAAGAAACTTCCATTATTACAGTATAGGCATGTAAGAATTGATATGATCCAAACTTACACAATTTTAAGAGACATAGACAAAGTAGATAAGCTGTTTACTGACAGTATCGATTCAAGAACTAGTGGACACCAGTATAAACTGTTCAAACTGTGACAAGACTTTCAACCTGTGCGACATGCATGTGAGTGTCACCAGCTACACCTTCAGAACAAATGACAAAAGCCCTGGGATCATTTTGTATACAGATGAGCAAATGGATGACCTTAAATCATTATGTTGCACAGGTCGACAGGACTTTCATTCTGTGCGACAAGCATGTGAGTGTCACCTGTTACATGCAGTTGTCAGTAGTGGGAGAGACAACAAAAGAAAGTCCGATCTTTAAAGACCCTGTTTTCGTACATGACAACAGTGATTTCGAGACGTACCGTCATTTCTTTCACCACATAAAGGTAAAACATAGATCTTGACATGCAAAAACTCGTGGTAGGTTCGGATGACAAGCGTGCTATGGTAAAAACAATAACCACTGCCTTTCCCGAGGCGACTCACACACTATGCACGCGCCAAATACTCCAGGACGACGCCGTTGACAAACAGGAAAAGAACAAAATGCTTGACATGATCTTTGGGGCTGAAGGTATTATCAACGCTGATAAGAAAAATGTACGGCATTTGAGGAACTTTGCAGTGGAGTTACAATTAAGTTTGTGACATATTTCCAGAAGAGACTTACTGAAACTCTCAAAATCAAGGTAAGTGAGCCAGTACGGAAAGAGCTAGTATCAGCAGATTGGACCAACAATAACTGCAAATCGAATGATCATGTGCTGATACAAGCAATTGATTGAAAGTCTAAATCATTGGTGGAGCTGGTAAGTATTCTAGGAAACTTTGTCGAAGGGCAACACAAGGAACTGCGCAGTGCTTTGATGGGTACAGGTGAATTTAGCCAGACTAGCTGAGACGAACAGGCACTTTGAACATTGACAATCCTTATTTTGAAGGCATGGTCAACCAAATTTATACACCGGAACGACAGTTAAATAAAGCCAACACCACAGATACCGAAGCGCCCTTTTTAGATTAAAACCTTACTATGCAAATGGATTTGTTTCTGCAAATGGATTTGTTTCTTCTAAAATTTATAATCAACATGATGACTTTGATTTTGATATAGTATTTTTTTTCCGTTTTGAAATAGGCATACCTAATGGGCAACCAACCAATCTATCAGGATACCGCACACTTTGATTCGTGATTTTTGTGTGTACATTAGTTCGTTAGTTTTGTTGCTTAACCAAATGAACAACTTTGTTCAATGGTCATATCTGGGCATCAAATTTCTTTTTGTAAACATAACTTAAGATGCCTTTACTTACAAAACGCATGGCTCTCATCATTAAACTGTATGCAAAATGGAGTTTCAAACTGGTTTACATGACCAGATTACGGATATGCACCATAAGAAGTATTCAACAAAGCATCAATAAATGTATTATTAAATAACCAGTCTGCAATTCTATAGTTTTCCACCACTTGAAAAATCAAAACGTAAATATTGGGGGAAAGTAAGTAAAATCAATATTCCTATCAATTTTGGATCAATATGAGATGTTTTGATACAGAAAATTCATATTTTTTGCTTAAGTGATTGCTTTCATTATCTTGTCAGTGTCAGAGGAATCAGGATGTGAAAAGATTTCAGGTTTGGAAGCCCAGAAATAAAGGTGTAGGCTTTTTGCTGCATCCCAAATTTTGTGCTTTCAAAAACATGCATGTTTTGGCACATCTTTACTTCCTCTTTTCAAGAAAAAATATTTTGTTATTCACAAATTTCCAGACCTACAGTATCATTTTTTAAAAGTTTATTTGAAAAAGATGTATACTATATATAAACATTATGTTAAATTGAGAAACCTAGTGACATGTGCAAAACTTCTTTTGAGTAGTATATAAAACATTGCATATCATTTTTAAATTCAGATTACATTTTGGTACCGTCGACTTGCTTTAGGTTTAAGATCCCAGTCAACACCTTTTCATTCATGTCAGGACGGCACCAACGCTTCCTGACTGGTCAGTAAAGTGAAAAACTTGAGTGTCGTGCTCAAGGACACAAAGGAGTAATGTATTAAAGCCAGAAGCTTATACTTAGGGGACCAGTACTGTACCTATACGCCACCAGGCCTTCCATTTATTTTACTCCCCATTTTAAATTCCTCATCAGTGTTCACAGAAGCTATGTTTCAGTTTTGTTAGCACTCGTGCTTCTTATGGTGTATACATTTCACAGTTTATTAGGTTCGCTAGAGTCTCCAATCATGTTGCGGACTCAAACGCGCGAAATAAATGTTTAACAGCCAAACTTCTCCAGCAGGACTATCAGTATCATAAACTTCGAAACACATTTTCAAAGTTATATCGCAGACACTATGAACTGACTTCCAAAGTTAATGTTGGGTTATAGACGCTTATACGTAATGGCCTTTCGGAACCAGAATTTTATGGTGACTTGGGATTAAACAAGCACTTGCATGGACACCCCAGTAAATATGAAGCAGAGTGAGAACAAATCGAAAAACACATGAAGAAGTCTGAGGCTTACTATGGTGTCGAGTATAGGTAAACTACATGTAAAATTTAAATGACAACTCACTCAATGTAAATACCATGGAAGTAATTTGGGATGGGGTCAACATGTTTTGGAAATCTCTTCTAAAGCAACAAAGACATTGGGTTTCAGCGCAACTTGACCCTGGCACCTATAGGCATCTGTAAAGGAAGCTGCATACAAAACATTGGTTCGCACCCAGAAAGTGCAGAAGACAGTGGCCAGGTGGGCCTGCAGACAATAAAGAACCACCAGTCCCGTCGACGGCATACTTGACGAACTTGAGTGGCAATTAAGCTTAAAACTTCCTTAACTTTCTTTTTCAAGATTCATTCCGGTACAGTGCCTTGACGGGAACAAGACATTTCACCGACACGGTGTTTTAGACAATACAGCGACAGATTCTGATACAATTCACCGACACTTCTTAAGGCAATTAAACGACTCTTTTGAAGACAATTCATCAACATCTTTGTTCAAAGATAATGACTTGTAACTGATAGTCATAATTGGCGATTCCCCGTTACTGTAAGGACAGTTCTATCTCGTGTTCGCCGACAAGGAATTGTAAGATAAATCTTTCTTTCTTCAGATACTGAGTTGATCAATTTATAAGAGATTATAAGCTTTTTGATACTCTTCGGTTGACCTGCTAATGATACGATGCATTTCTCAATCACGAAAGGGGATAGATCTGAAACTTTTCTCGATGAGTCTGCCGACTGAACGACTAAGAAGCGCGGTACGTTTAAAGCTGATTGTGACGTTACTTGTATAGTAGGCTGTCGAGTATCAGAATCCGAAGATCCATCTGACTCTTCAGACCTTTGGCGTTTGTTTGAGTTCTGTGACGATTGATTTTCTGGAACACCCATAATTAAATGGATTAATGGTTCATCTCGAATGCTCTCCGCCCTCCTTGGAGCCCTACAAGGGAACACTTAAAATGAGTGGCTTTCCTACTCAAAAGTGTTAGAGATACACAGAGATATACTCGCACAAGCTTGATGCCTACACGATTGACCCGTTGAGCCGCCGCCTTCTAGGAATGATAAAGACAGAAAAAAAAAGACGTTGATGGGCATATGGTAGGTATCAGGGACGATACTAAAAAGACAAGAAGAGAAAGAAAAAGGTGTTCCTAGGGCTTGGCGCGACAAAGCCGATTGACCATATCCGAGCCCGCATGGCCTCCCGTCTAGTCGAAATCAGGGCCAAAGTGATGTGTTGCATGCCGACCATGTCCGTCAGCACAGCCGACACACTCAATCACCAGGATCCCTTCATCCAAACGACACGGGTCGCAGCTCACGGCAAACGAGCCGCTCCTCTATTCGACCGGGTCTTACGGTTCCGCAAGAGGGGGGCGACCGGCCAATTCTAACCCGGGTCCGGCACGGGACGACGGAGTGTTGTTTCACGACGAATATAAACAATTCATGTTTACACATTGACTATAACATGTGTATAAAGTATAAGTTTTAGTTGATGTGTGTGCTATTTTGTTTTCTTCAATCACATAAAAATATGAATTAAATGTCTCCTATGTGTTCTACTTTGTTTTATTTATTTTCTTCATAAAATCATGTTTAGTGTGTCTTTGTGTGTGTATATACTGTCTTACTTTTGTGTGCTATTTTGTTCCATTCATTCCCTCAATAAAAGTATGAATTTTATCTTTCCTTGTTATGCTTATTTCTTATTATTTATATAACATCAGCCACAATATCCATTTACTACATTTTCGAGTCTGAAAAAAGTAGGCAAATGGTCATTAAAAACCTCGTGAAAGCAGAAGCAAAATTCCGCCGTAGAACCAAATAGAACAAGACTTCTATGTCATTTACTCGAATTCTAGTCACATCATGCAGTTTATGGCCCTACTTTGTTCCTTTCAGTGATTGTTAGACAATTAAGTTGACACTTTAAACCTTGGGCAGGTGCCTTCATATGTATTTATCAAAATCTTTCATTGGGAGGTGCCTTCATATGTATTTATCAAAATCTGTCAGTGAATAATCTCAGTCACCGTGTCGCAGAGTGTTGTCTTGAGATATTGTATATAATCAAGCAGATGTCATTGACGCTTACTTAATATTGTATCCCGATCGCTTAAATAACACACATATGCCCAAAATACTCATTCTAGCTGACGAAGTCACCCAGGATATCAACGGCCCGGAGAGGACAGAGGCCGTATTTCGTCAATTTTCAACACTTTCCTTTCAACCTTTAAAATACTAACCGGATTTGAAATAGCTTAAGAACAGAACCCTGAAAACCCTGACAAACCTGATAACCAACATGGACGAGGCGATGATGATAACAGCGTAACTATAGACGACGATATTCCAACAGAAAGAGGAGACGCAGACAGGCCGGGCACTAGTGACATAAGTAAATACAGCCATCAGGATGTAGACTATTTCCTGAGTGAGCATTTCAATGTACCATTCTTTCCACCGACGCCGATCTCATCTGAATTCAAGGATGTATTGACATCTCATATGAACTTTCTCGGTTTTCATATTGACAGATTACTAATGAAACAACCATCAGGAAATGATGACTTTGTCTATGTATACAAGAAATTGAATGACTTTCTTACCAGCGAGGTAAAAATCGATGTATGTAACAAACTGAGCCAGTGCCCAAAAGCACAGAAAATGTCCGCAAAGATGGGTTACTGGCTAGTAAAGCAGAAGGTCGGAGAGACTATCACGAAGAGGAAGACGGAACAAGGACCTCAGAAATCGGCGACTGACCCCTTGTCGGCATCTGCAAAGGCCAAGATGAGATACATGTACGTCGCAGGGGCATGCATTCATAAGATTCTCACCAGGCTGCGTGGTATCGACTCAAGAAATCTATGAAAGCAACACGCAAAGTCAAAAGTATAGTTAACTTGGAACTACATGATGTACAGACTCCTAAAGTCTATCAGGATCTCGGAGGAAAAAGTCATGAAAGAAACAAAACAGGAGTGCGTCGTCGAAGTACAGTTTCGGCATGGACCGTCCAGAGGACTGGTTAACATAAGTGACAACGTATTTCACTTCTTCGTGAAGCTTCACGAATCAAGCCAGAATGTGGTCTCTCATAGATCTTTCCATATTGGTGGAGAAAGTTTGTTTGTTTGTTTGTTTGTTTGTTGTTGTTTAACGACGCATCAACCCTGATGGGTCATTAGCGTCTAACAAGGTAAAACGTTAAAATATATTGAACTCGTATTAAAAAGTAACACTAAGTAAGATATAAATGTGGTTGTAAAGAAACGATATATGAAATAATAAGATTGGTGATTGAAAAATTATATTTTATAAAACAGATTTACTTGTCTAAGAAATGATAAAATCTTTCCAACGGGTACATCTTTGAACAATTCTTTCAAGTTATTAGCTTGAAAACAAGAAATTCGCTCTGCTGCAAAGTCAGTGCATTCTAAAAGAAAGTGTTTAACTGTGAATGGTGTATCACAGCCAATGCATTTAGGTTCATCTTCTCGCTTTAATAAGTGGGAATGTGTTATTCTTGTATGACCAATTCGGAGACGAGCTAGAACGATTTCTTCTCGTCTCGAAATTTTATGAATTGCTTTTGGTCGTTTAACGATCGGTTCGACTTCCCTCAATTTATCAAACTTCGCTCCGTTCCAGATTGTTTGCCATTTGTCAGAGATGTACTCGTTAAAAAAAGGTTTAAAATTGACATAAGGAATTTTAAAAACGGTTTCTTCTAGATTTAACGATTCTTTAGCGTTCTTATCAACTTTCTCATTTCCATATATACCTATATGACTGGGAACCCAGCAATAGATAATTGTTTTCAATTCAGAGATGGTATGATGTTTTATTAATAGCTTTTGTATTTGAGGGTTTTTGGATGATGTATGATTTAAGGCCTGTAGAACTGACATAGAGTCAGAAAAAATAATAAATTTGTCCTTTAAGTTACTTTCATTTATGAAGTCTAAAGCTAAGTCTATAGCTTTAGCTTCCGCTGTGAAAATTGAAGAGCCATCAGGTAAACGTAATGTTTTGCAATTGCCGTTTGTAAAAGTAGCACAACCAACTTTGTTTTCTTCTTTTGAACCATCAGTATAAATACATTGATAGTCAATAAATTGAGATTGTAGTTGATGAAAACTTTCTTTTAGAAGGTGTGGATTTGAGTCGGATTTTTTCCCTGTATGTAGAGTCAAATTAACTTCTGGTTTTCTAATGCACCATGATGGTATTTCGGAAACAAAATGTTCTTCTATTTTATCTTTTTGGATGTTTGCTGATTCTAAAAGTGGTGCAACCCGTAAACCAAAGGACCGGATAGCCTTTGGTTTACTTTCGTAAAGCTGTACGACTTCTTCAGAAATATATGGCGGAAAAGACACATTATGAACTGGATTTGATGGATTAGCAGCAATTCTAATGGCGTACTGTAGGGCAAGTTTCTCTCGTCGTAAATATAGAGATGGCTCTTCGGCCTCAACATAGAGGCTTTGTACAGGTGATGTTCGAAAAGCACCCCTTGATGATGCAATGTGTCAAGAGAACTGATATATGATGGTCTTGCCGATCCATACACGATGGATCCATAATCTAATTTTGAACGAATGAGGGAACGGTATAGCTGGAGAAGGACAGTGCGATCAGCACCCCAGTCTGTGTGTGATAATACTTTTAACAAGTTTAATGCTTTTAGACATTTGGCTTTTAAGTACTTGATATGTTGTATAAAAGAAAGTTTACGATCAAAAAGAACTCCAAGGAATTTAAAATCTTCAACTACTGGAATAAGAGACCCATATAAATACAGTTCAGGATCATTGTGTACTTTCCGTAATTGACAGAAATGCACACATTGTGTTTTCGACTTGGAAAATTTGAAACCATTATGTGAGGCCCAGTTTTCTATTCTGTTAATGCACTGCTGTAAGTGCCTTTCGATAGTTCTCATGCTTTTTGACCTGTAACACATACAGAAATCATCTACATATAAGGATCCATCTGTTTTAGGATCCAGACAATCTATTATGCTGTTTATCTTAATATTGAACAAAGTTGTAGACAAGATGCTCCCTTGTGGGACACCCTGTGCTTGATCAAACTTTTCGGATAAAGTCGATCCAACACGAACCTGGATCCAGCGATCCGCAAGGAAATTTTCAATAAATGTAGCTAATCTGCCTCGTATTCCGAGATCATGTAGATCTCGCATAATACCATGTCTCCATGTGGTATCATAAGCTTTTTCCAAGTCAAAAAACACAGCAACAACATGCTCCTTTGCAACAAAGGCATCACGAATAAAAGTTTCCAGTCTTACTAAATTGTCGTTGGTACTTCGTTCAGAACGGAAGCCCGACTGAACAGGAGATATAAGGTTATTACTTTCTAAGTACCAAACAAGTCTTGCATTTATCATTCTCTCCAAGGTTTTGCAAAGACAACTTGTAAGTGCTATCGGTCTATAACTGTTAGGTTCTGCATGGTCCTTTCCAGGTTTAGGGATTGGTATTACAGTGGCTAGTTCCCAGCTTTCGGGAAACGTTCCAGTTTCCCACATATCATTAAAAATATCTAATAGAGCTTGAAGTGATTTTGGTGGAAGATGTTTTAGCATTTGATAGTGAACTTCGTCGGGACCTGTTGCTGTATCATGGGCTTTACTGATGGCGTCTTTTAATTCATCTAAATTAAAAGGAGTATTATATTCTTCATTATTTGAGGACTTAAAGTTTAACTTAGTTTTTTTCCTGTTGTTTCTTGTATTTTTGAAATTCCTCCGAGTAATGGCTGGTTGAGGAATTTGAACAAAATTGTGATGCCAAAGTATCTGCTATATCTTGTTTTGTGGAAGCTGTTTCGTTCGCATTGTTGAAATTGTAATTAAGATGGTGATAAGTAGCAGATTTAGATTTACCGGATATTTTCCTAACCATGTCCCAAACCTTTTTAGTCGGTGTTTTATAATTCAAATTAGAAACATATGTTCTCCATGATTTGCGTTTTGCAGACTTAATAGTCCGACCGGCTTTTGCTCTAGAATTTCTGTAAGTATTTAAATTTGCATGCGTTGGGAACTTGCAGAACTTCGACAAAGTGTCTTTTCGTTGTTTGATAGCTTCTTTACAATCGTCGTTATACCATGGGTTACTTTTCTTTGGGTTTGTCGAGGTTTTGGGGATACATTTCTCAGATATGGCTATAAAAGAAGAGGTGAAATCAGTTATAGGATCAGAAGAATCAGAGAGAGAAGTATCAGTTAGGGACTCATTACATAAGTTATTAAATAAATCCCAATCAGCTTTATATAATTTCCATTTGGGATTATGATCTTCACCATGAGTCTGAACACTTTCAATCAAAATAGGAAAGTGGTCAGATCCATGTTGATCTTCACAAACAGACCATTCATAGTCTAAATAGAGAGAGGGATGACAGAGTGAAAGATCAAGAGATGAGAATGTGCCTTTACCGGAATCTAAATAAGTGTTAGATTTGTCATTCATTAGACAAATGTCGTTTTCCGTGATGAAATCCTCAATTAATTCTCCTCTGGGATCATTGTCATTACTTCCCCAAAGAACATTGTGGCCATTCAAGTCGCCTACTAACATATAGGGTGAGGGAAGTTGTTGAAGTAAAGAAGTCAGTTGTTCAGATCTTAAAGAATATGAGGGAGGAATATAGATAGAGCAGAAAGTGATCTCTTTATCAAGTGTAATAGAAACAGCTACCGCTTGTAGATCTGTTTTAAGTTTGATTTGACGTTGTGGTAAAGATGAATGGACTAGTAAAGAGCTTCCACCAGAAGCTCTGAGACAATCCGAATGTATGTGATTATAAAACCTTTGAAAGTAAACGTGTCATTAGGTTTAAGGAAAGTTTCTTGAAGACAGAAAACAGAAGGTCTAAGTAGTGACAAAAGAAGTAGTAGTTCTTCAAAACGTGGTTTTACACCTCGACAGTTCCATTGTATTATTTTATATTTGCTACCCATTGAAATATTTGGAGAGGAGGTTCAATTATTTGACCTTTTATTTAAATGTAGACTGGAAACTTTTACTTTGGAGCTTTGATTGGCGATAGAGGACGATGTCCACGGGCTGGGCGCACGGCGGCCTCATTTATTTCCATGGCATCGTCCTCCGCCAGGGCTCCAAATCTGTTATGTTGTTGAACGGGATCATCTGATCCCTTCTGCATCCTATTGGATGCAGATTGTGGTTTTTGTGGTTTGGGGTTCGTACTCGGTTGGTTTGATTTTGCTTGACTATTTGTTAACTTCTGATTTTGTTGTGTATTAGTTCTTATCTGGGAAACCTTCCTTGGAATGATCACCTTTGAACTTTCTGTTATTTTACAGTCTTCGGCACTCCACTGAGTAGAAGTCGTTTTTGTTTCAGGCTTTGCTGCCAATGATTTTACAACTTGTGAGAAATTAAATTCGGGTTTTTGTTCCAACAGTTTTCTAGCTTCAGGGTAAGTCAAATTGTTCGTGACTTTCAATTTCATAATTTCCCATTCCACAACGTTCACAAACCGATCCGGGGTCAACTGGACACTTGTCTTCATGATGTCCGAATTTCTGGCATTTGAAACATCGGAGAGGGTTTGGAACGTACAGCTCAACATTAATAATTTGATAAAAGATCTTAACTGTCTTTGGTGGAACAACTGTATTGAATGTTAGAAGCAGCGTGTTGGTTTCGACGTATTCATGACCTTTTTTAACTTTAAATCTTTTGACCGCTGTAACACCCTGAGTTTCTAAATATTCTTTGATATTCTCCTCTGATTCTCCTTTCAAATTTCTATCCCTGATAATTCCTTTTGAAGAGTTTAGCGTTTTATGTATGGTAACTTCCACAGGCAAGTTAAAAAACTGTTTTAGTTTCATAAGATTTTCGGTTTGAGTTTTCCGTGTGGTCTCTACAAGCAGTGTACCATTTTTAACTTTTTTACAGATTTAGGAGTGCCTATAGTCGCTTCGATTTGTTTTTCGATGACGAATGGCGACAGTGACGTTATTGGTTTCTCTTTGTTTGTTGATTCAATTACAATGAATTTCGGAAAGGTTTCTACAGCGCGAAAGAGTGTTGAAGGATTAATATCATCGTCGGAGTCCGGTCGTTGTCTTTTGTTGTTTGAAGTAGCCATATTTTTAGTTTTAAGTCTCGACGGCTATGCGCTTCACCCTCCTTGGAGCCCTACAAGGGGACGCTATACGGAAACGGCTCTTCAGTTTACAGCGCCAAAGCTACATACCCGTCATACTCGCCGTGCAAGATTCCAAAGTACTTCAGACTACCCAAGCTTTAACAACAACTGAATATTAAGTCAGATGTCTAATAAAGAAAACCGAAATAACATTCAGAAGTTGTACCCACCCTGCCTCTCAACCTAGACCCAAGTAATCCAGAAATACCGAAAAACAAGCCCGTCGATTGACCCTTAAACCACCGCCTTCTGAGATATAGGGAAAAGGATGATAAATGAAGAAATGTGGAACACGGTTGCGTATCATTCGATACTGAGAAAGTTAGAAGGAAGAAGAGATCTCAGAGCAAGGCATGGCAGCCGATTGACCGTGTCGAGCCTCCACGGCCTCCCGTTTACACCGAATCCGAGGCCAAAGAGGCGTGTTGAGACAGGTGAAGATCTCTGGCCTGTCCCTCAACCTCCAGGATCCTCTTCTCCGGCTTACGGGTATCCACCCACGGCAAACAGGTGGCACCTCTTTTGACCGGGTTTTACGGTTCCGCATGAGGGAGCGACCGGCCAATTCTAATCCGGGTCCGGTACGGGCCGGTGGAGAAAGTGTCCAACTAGTTGCTAGGGACGAAATCCTGAATAACCAGGGACTCAAAACATGGTTAGATTTATTTGGTGCAAACGAAGATGACGAAACCAATACTTCAATGATTGTCGAGTTGTATGAGTTGGTAACCGAGCACTTTTTGAGGATTTCCATCGTCGAGGGACTGCAGTTACTTAAGGCTTCAATACCTCGGAAGAAGCAGGCACTGCGGAGCAAGGTCACAGCTCTCAGTGAGAGAGTAGACACAAATTTCTGACGAGGTACTCTTCTACTGCCCAACTTGTAACAAGGAAAGAAGATCTAGGCCAAAGCGACAACAGCGTCGTCAGATAGTATAACATAGTCAATACCGACCTCTGCTAATTAAGCTGTTAATTGGTTTAATTACTAATGAGCTTAATTAGCTACATGTATATTTTGTACCTTGTATCCTCTGCAAGAGTACATCGTTGCATAATCAGTCACATGTTTAGTGCAATACCTTTTGACATTTCAATTCAGATGATGAAACTTGCAGAACGTGACTGACATTTAGGCATCTGGTAAACAACTTGTTAACACCTCCAATTACCAGGGGGGCAAATTAAGTAAGCGATATAAATAAATGCTACATTTTTGGCACCGAAACTAAGAGCATCTGTTTATTTAGGCAGCACCGCCAACTTTGTGATATTTAGAAAATGTTAACTACTGCGTCATTCAGCTGCCGTGTGATTGGTTTATATCTTTAGTACATTACGTATATAGATGGCGCTGAGTGACTGACCTTTGTTTTGATTGGCTAGCCATGACGTAAGTAGATGGAGCCTTGGTAGCATAGAGGGCGCTTGGCCAGAGAGTATATAAGATGTTGCCTCCGTGGGAGAGTTTAGTTATTGAATTATTGTGTTATTGAGTTTGTTACCACTATACGATTACTTTTACTTTATTGTTGGAAAATATAAATATTAATTAAAATTGTGAACTTGTAACAAGACTTTGACATTTGTGTTGGGCCATCTGAGGTTCCCCTTGGGTACTGCTCCACAACTACGCTACATAGTTGATTTGGTGCCTACAAGACCAGGATTTCAGCCTTGTTGTGGACACAGCCGATTCAAGAAAAGGTAGGAAAGGTTACTTATCTCTTTTTAGTGTAACTTTTAGCTAACCTTTGATTTTAATACTTTACTATCATGGATGGTGCTAATGCAAATGTTCAACCTGGTGCCGGTGGCATAGGACAGGTGTTTGCTGATTTAGCAACAGAAATGGCTGGTGTGCAGTCTGCTTTAAGTGCTCAGGGAGTAGCTCAGATGGTACCTGTTTTTGAAGGGGAACCAAAGGGTTTCCGCGATTGGGTTAAGGCAATAGAAAAGTATTGTGCCTTGATGAATCTTCCTGATGGCAGGAAGAAAATGATTGCTTTTCAAGCAAGTAAGGGTGCAGTCAGTGGGTACATTCAAAGGTACATGAATGCATTACCTAAAAGTGCATGGTCAGATCTGAAGGGAGAACTTGCAAAACGTTTCTCAGATGTGACCGATCCACAGTTTGCCTTGAGCATGTTGAGACAAACAGTGCAAAAGAAAGGCGAGAACATTCAGTTATATGCTGAACGTATCTTGTCCTTGGCTGAAGACGCATTCTTAGGCCAGGGAGGAGATGCGATTGAGAGACAACTTATAGACACGTTTGTGGATGGGCTCACAAATGAGAGCTTGAAAATGACTATATTAAGAAGACAGCCAGACAATTTGCAGGATGCAATTGCTATTGCAACCGATGAACAAAATTTATGGGCAAGGGTACATTTATCAGGTTCAGTTCCAAAAACTCAGAGGTCTGACATGCGTGGTACACCTATGGAGGTAGATCATTATGTTACGACCTAGCGTAACTAGACAGGTACAGCGAAAAACAACCAAGTAATTTAAACTTAACAATATTTAATCAAACAAATAGATGCTGCAAATACATAAAAACAAACAAACAGATAAGTAAATAAATAAATAAATAACTTACAAAGTTAATGTCAAATAAGTCCTTGTCCCTCAAATGTAAGTCCACAATCCAGTAACCAGAATATGAGCACATGTATATTTTAATCCACACAAAACACTAGTGAAACAACCAAAATTATATACTTTAAATCACTTCAAATTTCTGAATCCCTACGACTGAATTGGGACCTATATTTATACATCTAAGGAAATTCTCCAGGTTTCTAGAGAATGATATAATAAACTTTTCTCTAGAAAAGAAACGAACTGAACGAAAGTTCTTTTAAATTCTCCAAAGAGAATTTAGAATTCTCCAGAGAGAATTCAAGGCCGCAACGACCATCAAGACTAAACGAGAGTCCACTAGACCCTTCAAGATCTCAGTATACATAGTCCAAATATATTTTTAACTTATGGTAAAAAAAACCACTCACTCCATTTTCATCTGGAATTATCCACAAAGTGCTCATAGAATTTTCTATACTTCTAAATTATATAACAGTGATAAAAATAATCAATGACATTCTTCTACAAAGTTCTAGATAATAAATTGTAGAAACATAAAAAGAAATATATATTAATTAATTGGGTTACTCCCCTTTGATTATATATATATAAATTATAAGTAATAGCTTTTAAAAGAATCAATATTATTGAATCAATTATATATAACACTTCCCCTCTTCAACGAAAAGAAAGTTTTGTGAAATAAAACTTTCTTTTGCAATACTCATATGCAAACATACAAGGCAAAACTGTCAAGCTCTTGAAAGGGTGTCTGGAATTATATTATCTCTACCTTTTATGTGTCTAATGTCAAGATTGTGCTCTTGCAACATGAGACTCCATCTGAGCAAACGCTGATTCTTGTTTTTCATTTTGTGTATGAAGGTCAGTGGATTGTGATCACTGAAGACGACAATTGGTGAATTTGCAGAAGACAGATACACTTGAAAGTATTGAAGGGCAAGAATAAGAGATAGACATTCTTTCTCTATAGTAGAATAATTTCTTTGATGTTTGTCAAACTTCTTTGAAAAGTAACAAACAGGATGATCAACACCATTGTCATCTTCTTGTAACAATACACTGCCTGCACCAACATCACTTGCATCCACCGCCATTTTGAATTCTCTGTCAAAGCGTGGTGCTGATAGAACTGGAGCACTCTTAAGTATGGCCTTTAACTGATCAAAAGACTTCTGACAAGCCTCAGACCAAACATACCTTACCTTCTTACCAAGTAAATTTGTCAAAGGCTCAGCTATAACTGAAAAATTATTACAGAACTTTCTGTAATATCCAGCCATACCCAAAAAGCGCATCAGTTGCCGTTTTCCTGTAGGTACAGGAAAATCTGATATAGCCTCAACTTTGGCTTCTACAGGTCTGACCTGACCTTGTCCAACAATATGTCCTAGAAATGTCAAACTAGCATGGCAAAATTCACTTTTCGGTAAGTTTATTGTCAGTTTAGCATCACTGAGTCTTTTGAAGAATTCTCTGATGATCTCCAGGTGTTGTTTCCACTCTTCACTGTAGATGATGGCATCGTCGATGTAAGCTTTACACCCATCCAGACCGAAAATCAAACTATTAACCAAGCGCTGAAATGTTGCTGGAGAGTTTTTCATGCCAAAAGGCATCACTTTATATTGATAAAGTCCATCAGGAGTAACAAATGCCGAGATCTCCTTTGCTCTGTCTGTAAGTGGAATCTGCCAAAACCCTTTCAAAAGATCGAATTTCGTCACATATTTGGCGTGACCAATGTTGTCGATGCAGTCATCAATTCTTGGTATGGGAAATGTGTCAGTTTTTGTGACAGAATTTACTTTTCTATAGTCTGTGCACATTCGAAATGTCCCATCAGATTTTGGCACAAGTATACAAGGAGAACTCCATTCACTTTGACTAGGTTCTATAAAGTCATTGTCCAGCAAATACTTAACTTCTTTCCTGAGATATTGTTGTCTTTCAGGATGAAGTCTATACGGATGTTGTTTCACCGGTTTTGCTCCTTCAATAATGTCTACATCATGGTAGATTTTATCGGTTCTGGATGGAATGTCCGGAAATAAGTGCTCATATTCAAGAATTAATTGTTTTAGTTCATGTTTCTTGTCCGGATCTAGGTGTGACAGTTTCTGATTTTCTTCAAAGTCTGTCTGATTTTGTTCATGAGGGACAGAATTAACTATGCTTACTGAGGAAATAACTGAACTATCATTATCACTATCCCTATCAATGTACTTTTTAAGCATGTTAATATGACATAATTGTTTTTGCTTGCGCCTCCCAGGAGTGTTAACAATGTAATTTACATCACTTAACTTTTTCTCAACAGTATATGGACCATAATATCTAGCTTGTAATGGCCTGCCAGGAATGGGCAAAAGAGCAATCACCTTGTCTCCAGGGTCAAAATTTCTGTTCTGAGCATTTTCATCAAAATGCAACTTCATTTTGCTCTGAGCTGACTTAAGATTGGACCGAGCAACCTCCCAAGCTTTTGTCAATCTAGTTTTGAAGTCAGACACATACTGAAGTAAGTTCAAAGGACTGTCATTACTTGAAAGAAACTTCTCTTTCATAAGTTTTAAAGGTCCACGAACAGTGTGTCCGAAAACAAGTTCAAACGGACTGAACCCAAGAGACTCTTGTACTGACTCTCTGACAGCAAATAATAGCAAATGTATGCCTTCATCCCAATCTTTTTCGGTGTCAAAACAGTAAGATCTGATCATGTTCTTCAAAGTTTGATGGAATCTTTCCAAAGCACCTTGACTTTCAGGATGATAAGCTGATGACTTGTATTGTTTAATGCCAAGTTCATGCATTACTTGCTGAAATGTTCCTGACATAAAATTGGAACCCTGATCTGATTGGACTGATTTTGGAAGACCTACAAGTGTGAAAAACTTTACAAGGGCCTTAACTATTGTTTTCGTCTTGATATTCCTGAGTGGAATTGCTTCAGGAAAACGTGTTGAAGCACACATTATAGTCAAGAGATATTGGCAACCTGATTTAGTCTTGGGTAACGGACCTACACAGTCAATGATAATCCTACTAAATGGTTCATCAAATGCAGGAATAGGCTGTAAATTAGCTTTTGGAATAGTCTGATTAGGTTTTCCTACCATTTGACAAGTGTGACAGGATTTGCAATGTTGGGAAACATCAGATTTTAATCCTGGCCAGTAGAAATGCTTGAGAATTTTGTGGTAAGTCTTATTTATCCCTAAATGACCTGACATGGGAGTTTCATGGGCCAAGTTTAAGATTTCAGGACGATAAGCCTTAGGAACCACAATTTGGTGATTTATGGTCCATTCGTCTTCCGCTGAAACATCAGGAGGACGCCATTTTCTCATTAAGATGTCATTTTTGACATAAAAACAAACAGGAACCTGAGAAATTTCATTTTCATCTAAAGCCCTTTCAAATAAAGGCGAGATTTCAGGATCACTGTGCTGTTCTTGACAAAGTTGTGACCTTGACATTTGGTCGTGACCTTGGTCAAAAATTGAAGAAGAAAGGTCATTGTCTGACCTTTGATTGTTGAAGTCAGTTTGACTTGAAGAAAGAGATTTTGAAATCTCATCATGAAAAGACTGACCTATAAAAGTGTCAGTTAAGTCAATATCCTGTATCCCATCATTCAATTTGACTTTTTTTGCCATAGCCCTTGTAACGGCACATGAAGGGTAAAGATCAGGAATTTCCTGCTCAATGGGATCAGGCAATTGATCCTCACAAGGTGTATTGGTCAAAAGTGGGTTTACCACAACCTTATCTCCGGCTAAGTCATTGCCTAATAGCAAGTGAACACCTTTAAAAGGTAAAGAAGGCCTAATACCTACAGCCACAGGACCAGAAACTAAGTCTGAAGACAAATAAATGTTATGGAGCGGTACATTAACAAATCCACACTCTACTCCCTGAATAAGGACACTTGTCCCAGTTGAAGTCTTCTCGGAAAAAGGCAGGGTATCTGCTAAAATAAGAGACTGAGAAGCTCCGGTATCTCGTAAGATTTTAATAGGGGTAGACTGGGCAGAATCACTAGTAAGTGACACAAAACCTTCTGATAAGAATGGTTCATAAATCTCCATAATACAATCAGTCGCAGACGTTTTGGCCAAAATAGGATTTTCATCCTGAATAATCGACTGTGGTTTTGACCTTAAAGAAGTAAGACCTGTTGGTCTAGAATTATTTTGATTTTGTCTCTCTTTTCTTCTTTTCAAAGTTTCACATTCAGAAATGACGTGACCGTCACCTTTACAATAATTGCAAAACAGCCGGGGTGAGTATGAGGATCTTTGACCTTTGTTTTCACTAGTATCTTTATTTTTAGGATTATGTGAAGGACTGGAACTATCAGCTGTTAGTCCAGCTTGTGGTTGTGGAATAGGTTGAGGAGAATTATTTCTCTGTTGAGGGTTAAATGGTTTTGACTGAGGTGTATTAGGTTTAAATTGAGGGTTAAAAGGTTTCTTGTAAGGCTTATTTACAAAAGACACCTTATGAGTCAAAGCATAATCATCAGCTAATCGTGCTGCTACATCTAAAGTTTCTACTTCCCTTTCGTCAAGAAAAGATTTGACATCAGAGTGTATGCATCGTTTGAACTCTTCAACAAGCATGAGCTGTCTTAATTTTGCATGATCAGACTTTACATCCTTTGAAGAACACCACCTATCAAATAATTGCTCCTTATTTCTAGCAAATTCTACATGGGTTTGATCATGTTCTTTCCTACAATTTCTGAATTTCTGCCTATAAGCTTCAGGTACTAACTCATAAGCCTTAAGAATAAGATTTTTGACTGTGTCATAATCTGAACTTTGATCAAGTGGAAGCTGAGTGTAAATTTCTCGAGCTTTACCAATAACAACACTCTGTAGAAGCAAGGTCCAATGCTCTTTTGGCCATTTCAAATTTTCTGCTACCTTCTCAAAATGTAAAAAGTACTTATCTACCTCTTTTTCTTGAAATGGAGGAACGAGCCTGATATGTTTTGTAACATCAAATACTTTACTAGGATCAAAAGACACAGGAGGCATAGATTTACTGCTTAATTCATTTTTAAACTATATTGCAGTTTTTCTTTTTCAACCTCAATTCTTTCTTCTTGCTCTAATTTTTCTTTTGCAAGCCTTTCTTCTAACTCTCTTTGTTTTTCTAACTTTTCTATTTCTAACTGTCTTTGTTTTTCTAACTTTTCTATTTCTAACTGTCTTTGTTTTTCTAATCTCTCTTTTTCAAGTCGTTCTTCCATTTCTCTTTGCTTTTGTTTTTCTTCTCTTTCAAACTGCATTTGTTTTTCTTTTTCTCGCTCTTCCTTTGCTAACTTCTCTTTTTCTAACTCTAACTTTTCTCTATGCATTCTTTCTTCCCTTTCTTCCTTATCTGCCCTTCTTTTTTCTTCAAACTCTAATCTTAATTTTTCCAGTTCAAGATGCCTTTTTAATTCTAACTCTTTCAACTGTATGTCGGTTTGTGAGACCATAATTAGAGATGTAGCTGAGGGTTCAAAAAATTCCTCATCAACAAGAAACTGAATGATAACATTCTTAATTTCACGTTTTAACATAGATGTTTTGACATCAGGTATGCTATAATGACTAGCAATGTCTAAAAGATCACTCTTTTTGGCAAAGTTTAACAGCTCTTGAGAAGGCGCAGCAATGAAATCTTCAAGTTTGAATAACATGGTTGCTTTTTGCTGGTATGACAAACAATAAATATCTTTTCAAATTCAGAATAAAATAGGTGCACAAAATGTTCAATCCCGGCTCAGAGCCCCCAAAATCTGTTACGACCTAGCGTAACTAGACAGGTACAGCGAAAAACAACCAAGTAATTTAAACTTAACAATATTTAATCAAACAAATAAATGCTGCAAATACATAAAAACAAACAAACAGATAAGTAAATAAATAAATAAATAACTTACAAAGTTAATGTCAAATAAGTCCTTGTCCCTCAAATGTAAGTCCACAATCCAGTAACCAGAATATGAGCACATGTATATTTTAATCCACACAAAACACTAGTGAAACAACCAAAATTATATACTTTAAATCACTTCAAATTTCTGAATCCCTACGACTGAATTGGGACCTATATTTATACATCTAAGGAAATTCTCCAGGTTTCTAGAGAATGATATAATAAACTTTTCTCTAGAAAAGAAACGAACTAAACGAAAGTTCTTTTAAATTCTCCAAAGAGAATTTAGAATTCTCCAGAGAGAATTCAAGGCCGCAACGACCATCAAGACTAAACGAGAGTCCACTAGACCCTTCAAGATCTCAGTATACATAGTCCAAATATATTTTTAACTTATGGTAAAAAAAAACCACTCACTCAATTTTCATCTGGAATTATCCACAAAGTGCTCATAGAATTTTCTATACTTCTAAATTATATAACAGTGATAAAAATAATCAATGACATTCTTCTACAAAGTTCTAGATAATAAATTGTAGAAACATAAAAGAAATATATATTAATTAATTGGGTTACTCCCCTTTGATTATATATATATAAATTATAAGTAATAGCTTTTAAAAGAATCAATATTATTGAATCAATTATATATATTGATTGATTGATTGATTGATGTTTAACGACGCGTCAACCCTAATGGGTCATTAGCGTCTAACAATTGTAAAATGCATAATTTAGTTCAGAGAAAAAGCAAAAAATATGGTAAGAATTATCAAAGTTATAAATGATTATTCCGCTAGATGAAAGGTACAGTGATTAAAATGAAATGATAGAAATGGAGAAAGGTATAAATATGATTTAAGTTAAAAATTTATATTTTGTTAAAAAGGTTAGTTCGTTTTAAAAATGACAAAATGCGTTCAACAGATACATTTTTGAACAAATCTTTCAAACTGTTACTTTGAAAGCAGGAACGACGTACATCTATAAAATCAATGCATTCAAGCAGAAAGTGCTTGACAGTTAATTGTTTGTCACATCCAATACATTGAGGTTTATCTTCTCGTTTAAGTAAATATGAATGTGTCAAGCGTGTATGTCCAATTCGAAGACGAGAAAGAACAATCTCCTCCCGTCTCGAAAGTTTATGAATTAATCTTGGTCGTTTTACATGAGGTTCAATTTCTTTCAATTTATTGTCATCTGCTCTGCTCCAAATTGATTGCCATTCATTAAAGACGTACTCGTTGATAAAAGGTTTAAAATTGATAAAAGGAATTTTAAAATCTGTTTGTTCTAGGCTCAGTGATTCTTTTGCTTTCTTGTCGACTTGCTCGTTACCATATATTCCTACATGACTGGGAACCCAGCAATACACAATAGTTTTAAATTCAGAAATGTTATGATGTTTCAGCAATATATTTTGTATTTGTTGGTTTTTGGACATTGTATGGTTTAGGGCCTGAAGGACTGATAGAGAATCAGAGAAAATAACGAATTTGTTGTACAAGTTACAGTCATTAATGAAGTCTAAAGCTAAGTCAATAGCCTTAGCTTCTGCTGTGAAAATTGAAGAACCATCAGGTAGACGTAAAGTTTTGCAAGCGTCTTTGGAATAAGTAGCACAGCCTACTTTGTTATCTTCCTTTGAACCATCAGTATAAATAAAATGATAATCAGAAAATTGTGACTGTAGTTGGTGGAAATTTTCTTTGAGAAAGTGTGGATTTGATTCCGATTTTTTCCCTGTGTGAAGTGTCAAATTTACTGTTGGCTTTCTAATGCACCATGGTGGAATTTCAGAAACCGAATGTTTTTCTATTTTATCTTGTTTGATTTTTGCTGATGTTAAAAGTGGTGCTACTCGTAAACCAAAAGACCTGATAGCATTTGGTTTACTTTCATAACGCTGTAAGAGCTCGTCAGAAATATATGGTGGGAAAGTTACCTTATGTGCAGGATTAGAGGGGTTTGCTGCAAGTCTGATGGCATACTGAAGAGTAAGTTTTTCTCGACGCAAATATAGTGATGGTTCTTCTGCCTCAACATAGAGGCTCTCAACAGGTGACGTTCGAAAAGCCCCAAGAGCTAGTCTTAGTCCTTGGTGGTGAACTGTATCAAGCATACTCAGGTATGATTTTCTAGCTGATCCATACACAATGGATCCGTAATCCAACTTCGACCGAATAATTGACCGATATAGCTGCAGAAGGACAGTGCGGTCAGCACCCCAGTCGGTATGCGATAAAACCTTTAGTAAGTTTAATGCTTTTAGACATTTTGCCTTTAAATACTTGATATGCGGTATAAAGGAAAGCTTTCGATCAAATAGAACTCCTAGAAATTTAAAATCTTCAACCACTGGAATAAGAGATCCATATAAGTAAAGTTCAGGATCATCATGTACTTTCCGTAGCTGACAGAAATGTACACATTGTGTTTTCGACTTGGAAAATTTAAAACCATTATGCGACGCCCACTTTTCTATTCTATTTATACACTGCTGTAAGTGTCTTTCAATAGTTCTCATACTTTTCGATCTATAGCACATGCAAAAGTCATCTACATACAGTGATCCATCTGTTTTAGGATCCAAACAGTCCGTTATGCTGTTGATCTTGATATTGAATAATGTTGTAGACAGAATGCTCCCTTGTGGGACACCCTGTGCCTGATCAAATTGTTCGGATAAAGTCGATCCAACTCGAACCTGGATCCATCGATCCGCAAGGAAACTTTCTATAAATGTAGCTAATCTGCCTCTAATTCCGAGATCATGGAGATCTCGTAGAATGCCATACCTCCAAGTGGTATCATAAGCTTTTTCCAAGTCGAAAAACACGGCCACCACATGCTCTTTAGCAACAAATGCATCTCGTATGAATGTTTCCAGTCTTACCAAATTGTCATTGGTACATCGTTCAGATCGGAAGCCCGACTGAACAGGTGAAATAAGATTGTTACTTTCTAAGTACCAGACAAGTCTAACATTAATCATTCTCTCTAAGGTTTTACAAAGACAACTTGTAAGTGCTATTGGTCTGTAATTGTTAGGTTCTGTGTGGTCTTTTCCTGGTTTAGGAACTGGTATAACTGTGGCTAGTTCCCAACTTTCGGGAAACTTCCCAGTTTCCCACATATCATTGAATATTTCTAATAGAGCTTGAAGTGAGCTAGGAGGAAGATGTTTAAGCATTTGATAGTGAACTTCGTCGGGACCTGTTGCTGTATCATGGGCTTTACTGATAGCATCCTTCAATTCATCTAAATTAAATGGTGTATTATATTCTTCATTATTAGATGACTTGAAATTTAATTTAATTTTTTCCTGTTCTTTCTTGTATTTTTGAAAGTCCTTTGAGTAATGGCTTGTTGATGAATTTGAACAAAATTGTGATGCCAAAGTGTCTGCTATATCTTGCTTTGTTGATGCCAATTCAGATCCGTTGTTAAAATTTGTATTAAGATGTTGATAAGTAGCAGTTTTTGTTTTACCTGATATTTTCCTAACCATATCCCAGACCTTTTTGGTTGGCGTTTTGTAATTTAATTTTGACACATATGTTCGCCATGATTTACGTTTGGCTGATTTAATTGTCCGACGGGCCTTTGCTCTAGAATTCCTATAAGTATTTAAATTTTCATTAGTTGGAAACTTGCAGAACCTAGATAGTGTTTGTTTTCGTTGCTTGATAGCTTCTTTACAATCGTCATTGTACCATGGGTTACTTTTCTTTGGGTTTGTCGAGGTTTTTGGAATGCATTTTTCAGATATACTTATTAAAGAAGAAGTAAAAGTTGCTATAGGATCAGAAGATTCTGAGAGAGAAGTGCTAGTAAGGGATTCATCACATAAAGTATGAAATAAATCCCAATTAGCTTTATTTAGTTTCCATTTAGGATTATGATCTTCATCGTGATTCAGAATGCTTTCAATTATTATCGGAAAGTGATCAGACCCGTGTTGGTCTTCACATACAGACCAATTATAATCAAGATAGAGAGAGGGATGAAAGAGTGATAGATCAATAGACGAAAAAGTACCTTTTCCAGAATCAAGATGAGTTTTCGATTTATCATTCATTAAGCAGATGTCATTCTGTGTGATAAATTCCTCGATTAACTCTCCTCTGGGGTCATTATCGTTACTACCCCAAAGTAAATTGTGACCATTGAAGTCACCTAATATCATAAAGGGAGAAGGAAGTTGCTTAAGTAAAGAGTTAAGATGTTCAGATCTTAGTTCGAAGGAAGGCGGGATATAGACAGAACAGAAAGTAATCTCTTTGTCAAGAGTAACAGAAACAGCTTTAGCTTGTAAATTTGTTTTCAACTTAATTTCACGTTGAGGTAAGGAAGACTTAACTAGAATAGAGCTTCCACCAGAAGCTCTGGCACAATCACTGTGGATGTGATTGTAAACATTAAAGCCTTTGAAAGTAAAGTTGTCGTCAGTTTTCAGAAAAGTTTCTTGTAGACAGAAAACAGAAGGTCCTAGTAGACTCAATAGTAATAGTAATTCTTCATAACGTGGTTTTATGCCTCGACAATTCCACTGTATAATTCTTTGTTTACTTTTGTCCATTAAATAATTTCAGAGAATTAAAAAAAATTGACCCTTCTTAAATGTAAAAGACTGGAAACTAAGTATTTGGAATTCTTGGAAGATGCACTTTGCGAGGACTAGGAGGAGTGACATCTGCCTCCATGCTAGTTTCTTCAAGGCAGTCATAGTAATTGTCAGTTCTTACGGGGTCATCAGCCCCTTTCGGTACTCTCTCGGACAGAAGCTTCCTTCTATCCTTTGGTGAGAGAGGCTTTGGTGGTGCAGGAGGCTTTCCTCCTGCCGTTGGAGGTTTACCTCCAGTTGGAGGTTTACCTCCTGCAGTTTTGTTGGACGGAGGGTTTTGAGCAGGAGGAGGTTTGCCTCCTGCTTGTGCAGGGGATGCTTTACCTCCTGCAGTCTGGTTGGTACCAGAAGGGGCATCGCCTCCTGGATTTTGGTGTGTTTTAATTTGAACGTCGTATGTTACATCGGTCTGTGTCATGGCATCTACAAGTTTGACTTGTGTGCCAGCACTTCTTATGATGCTGGCATAGTTTCTGCTTGCAGTCGACGATTGCTGCTCAACGATTTTGCGCGCTTCGAAGAATGAAAGATTTCTGGTATATTTGATTTTAAGGATTTCCTTCTCTTTGTGCCAAGTCGGACAGTCGCGTGAAAAAGTGGGGTGTGGGCCACTGCAGTTGACGCACTTTGCTGTTTTATCACAGTTGCGATCATCACTGCAGTGTTTGTCTTCTCCACAATTTGCACATAGTTTTTGCCTGTTACATCTGCTTTCGTGATGGCCGAAAACCTGACAATGGTAACATCGTAGAGGATTTGGTACGTATACCTCCACGTTCACAGATATGTATGCTGCTTTTATTTTCTTTGGCATAATTGGTGTATTGAATGTTAAAACGTAAGTGCTTGTACGTTTAAGGACACCGTTTCTGCGAACTTGAATGTTACGAATGTCTTGAACTCCTTGACTTCTCAAATGATCTAGGATTTCAACGTCAGTGCAAGGACCTAAGTCCTCGCAACGAATGACACCCTTTGAACAATTGAGAGTTTTGTGCAGAGAAATGTTGACGTCAAGGTCAAATAATTTCTTGGTCCGTAGCAGGTTTTCGATATGTTTCTTCTTTTCGACTTCAAGTAGCAGATCGCCCGATTTAAGCTTTTTGATACTCTTCGGTTGACCTGCTAATGATACGATGCATTTCTCAATCACGAAAGGGGATAGATCTGAAACTTTTCTCGATGAGTCTGCCGACTGAACGACTAAGAAGCGCGGTACGTTTAAAGCTGATTGTGACGTTACTTGTGCAGTAGGCTGTCGAGTATCAGAATCCGAAGATCCATCTGACTCTTCAGACCTTTGGCGTTTGTTTGAGTTCTGTGACGATTGATTTTCTGGAACACCCATAATTAAATGGATTAATGATTCATCTCGAATGCTCTCCGCCCTCCTTGGAGCCCTACAAGGGAACACTTAAAATGAGTGGCTTTCCTACTCAAAAGTGTTAGAGATACACAGAGATATACTCGCACAAGCTTGATGCCTACACGATTGACCCGTTGAGCCGCCGCCTTCTAGGAATGATAAAGACAGAAAAAAAAAGACGTTGATGGGCATATGGTAGGTATCAGGGACGATACTAAAAAGACAAGAAGAGAAAGAAAAAGGTGTTCCTAGGGCTTGGCGCGACAAAGCCGATTGACCATACCCGAGCCCGCATGGCCTCCCGTCTAGTCGAAATCAGGGCCAAAGTGATGTGTTGCATGCCGACCATGTCCGTCAGCACAGCCGACACACTCAATCACCAGGATCCCTTCATCCAAACGACACGGGTCGCAGCTCACGGCAAACGAGCCGCTCCTCTATTCGACCGGGTCTTACGGTTCCGCAAGAGGGGGGCGACCGGCCAATTCTAACCCGGGTCCGGCACGGGACAATTATATATAACAATTATCGAAATATTACATGTTACAAATGCAAACAGAAAGGTCATACAGCGAATCGTTGCAAAAAGGTTAATTCCGTAGACAGACGGACAGACAGAAAAATCATATGTTGGGGTTGTGGTCAAGAGGGTCACATTTTGAAATTCTGTAAAAACATAAACCAAAAACCAAGACCTCCTTTAGGTCATGGTAGGTCGTTTGATCATGTACGAAGTAATCAGCAGTCGGAAAACTAGAGAGCTCTCGGCATGATGAAGCCGATGTCGAGAGCAATGAAACAAAAAACAAATCAAAAGAAAACAAAATACCAACCTTTCATATTCAATTGGCGGGGAGTCCAAATTCATGTATAATCAAAATTGGCAAACAAAAATACAGGTCATTAGTTGATACAGGCGCCGAGGTATCTTTGATGCATCGACGCGTGTATGATCAATTAAGGGACAAACCAAGGCTTCAACGTCGTAAAATCAATCTTCATGGGGTTAATGGAAGTCTTTTAAAAAAAGATGGGTGCATTGACCTTACTTTCAGTGTTGGTGGTGCAATTATGAATCAAAACTTCTACGTGGTTAGAGAAATGAACAGAAATATGATATTAGGGACAGATTGGCTGAAAAGACATGGAGTTCGGATTTATTATGATCTTGGTTGCATAAGAATAGGTGATAAGAATTATGTCAATCTAGAGGAAGATATACACATTGCTTCTGTGGTTAGGATGAAAAGTACAACTGTTATCAAACCTCAGACAGCAACAATTTGCTATGGAAAGGTTAGGTTTAACCCTGATATCAAAACTGAAGTGTTACCAAATATCACCCGCTGATACAGGTTTTCTTGTAAAGGAACCAGGGCTTCAAGTTGTTAATTCAGTGAGTAGGTTACAGAGTGACAGATCTATTCCCATTCTCATAGTCAACAACACCAATAAAACTATGAGAATATTCAGACATAGCACCTTAGCTAAGCTTGAAAGTGACTTTAGTCAAGTCACTGAAGTGAATTCTATCCTGAAAGGTCCTGATGTAGGAGATCACTTAGATCTTAAGGACTTGGATGTACCTCAAGAATTCAGAAAGGATATTGAACATCTTATCCTAAAGAACCAAGAACTATTTGCCAGTAAGGACACTGAACTTGGTCATACTGAAACTGTGCAAATGAAAATAGATACAGGTGATTGTAGTCCAATCAAAATGCGTCCTTATAGGGCCCCATTGAACAAAAGAGAGGTCATAGATAAGACTGTTGATGAAATGCTTGACGCAGGGATTATCAGTAGATCTAGGTCGCCATGGAGTTTCCCAGTTGTCATTGTTGATAAGAAAGACGGCTCAAAAAGGTTTTGTGTAGACTTTCGGAAGTTGAACCAGGTCACTAAGAGGAACTCATATTCCCTTCCTGTTATTGATGATATTTTGGCCTTGTTGGGAAATTCAAAATACTTCTCCTCTCTTGATCTGAAAAGTGGATATTGGCAGGTGTCAATGAATGAACATGACAAAGAAAAGACAGCATTTGCCTGTCATCGGGGTCTGTTCGAATTTAATGTGTTGCCATTTGGTCTCTTAAATTCTCCAGCGGTGTTCCAGGAGTTGATGGCTGTGGTGTTGCAGGGTATTGGTATGTTTGCCATTGCTTATCTTGATGATATACTTGTTTTTAGTCCAACCCTTGAAGACCATCTCAGACACTTGGACATTGTATTTGACAGGTTGCGTCAGCATGATCTGAAATTGAAACTGAAGAAATGTGGGTTTTTGAAGTCTGAAACACAGTACCTTGGCTTCATTATAAACAAAGATGGTATCAAACCGGAACCAAAGAAGGTAGAAGCAATTAGGTCCTTACCTGTCCCTACTTGTGTTAGAGAAATTCGTTCTTTCATTGGAATGTGTTCCCTTTATCGCAGGTTTATCCCCAATTTTTCGGAAATTGCTGAACCAATCATAGACCTTACAAGGAAGCATGCACATTTCAAATGGTCAGATAAACACCAGAAAGCATTTCAATATTTGAAGGACAGTTTGACTGTAGTTCCTTTGCTTGCTTATGCTGACCCAAACAAGCCGTACACTCTCTATACTGATGCCAGTGGAACATGTATTGGTGCCTGCTTGACACAAGCTGCTGAGACTGAGGATCCTCACTTTCATAATGTCCCAAATGAAAAACCAATCTACTATCTTTCTCACAAGCTGAGTAGAACACAGTGTAAATGGTCAACTGTGGAGAAGGAGGCCTATGCAAACCATTTTGCTCTCCAGAAGCTGGATCACTATCTACATGGTGCTGAATTTGTGATCAAGACCGATCATAAGCCCTTGAAGTATTTACTAGAGTCTCCAATGCAAAATAAGAAAGTCCAACTTTGGGCACTGAGCATGTCAGGATACAATTGCCAGATTGAATACATACCTGGTACAACCAATACCTGTGCTGACTGTCAAGAAAACCAGATGATGAGGCTTCAGTGGAACCAGAAAATCTAGATGAAGGCGATGAGATGACCCTGGATATCAATGATAACACTTTTGAAGTGAACACTTTAAACTCCAATAGGTTTGAGCCTAAGAGATTCGCAAAGTGTGATGTCCCAATAGATGACCCTCTTAAGAAGCCAGAAGATTGCTTCCCAGAACTTGACATGGTGAAAGAACAGGCTAAGGATGATGAAATCCTTGAATTGAAGACAATACTTGTTCATGGAGATCCTGGAAAAGACACACAGAGGAAACATCTTATAGTTGACGGTGTCTTGTATTATCTCTCTGATCCTGACAATGATCCAATTCTTAGATTGTATGTTCCAAGACACTTGAGAACTGGAGTAATCACACAATACCATGATGAAAATGGACACATGGGGGTTCAGAAATCTTTCGATGGCATTAGACAGAAATATTACTGGCCAAACTTGTACAAAGAGATTTATCTGTATGTGACAAATTGTGTTGTCTGCAAAACTAGGTCTCTTCAAAAGGTAAAGCAACCATTGCAAGAAACTGACATACATCCTTTTCCAATGGCTAAGCTTTCTTTAAATTTGTCTGGTCCCTATCCAACATCTTTGTCTGGAAACAAATACATCATTGCTTTTGTTGACTGGTTTAGTGGGTGGCCAGAGGCTTTTGCTGTCCCTGATAAGACCGCTGATACAGTTGCAAATTTGTTGATAGAAGAGATATATCCGAGGTATGGCTGTCCTCTACAAATTGTGACTGATAATGGGACTGAGAATGTAAATCAGGTCATGAGAGAAACTTTAGAAACTATGAATATCCATCATGTGCTTACAAGTGTCTACCATCCTCAAAGTAACGCTAAAGTTGAGAGGTTTCACAGGACATTGCATGATGTTCTTGCAAAGAAACTAACAGACAATCAACAGCACTGGGATCTTTATCTGAACCAAGCTTTGGCTGCAATACGCTTCAATATCAGTGTCTCTTCGAGATTTTCTCCATTCTTTCTACTATACAACAGAGATGTGGTATTGCCAGTCGATAATCTTTTGAAGCCCAGACGAAAATACCAAGGAGAAGAAACACACAAAATAGCCTTGGAAGAACAGCATAAGAACTTTGTTTTAGTCAGGAGACATTTGAAGAAAGCAAAGAAGAGGCAGGCTAAGTATGCCGATCAAGGATCAAAGCAGATAGACTATGAAGTGGGTGACCCAGTCTACTACAAGAATCAACGAATGCAAAACAAGCTTGATGCAAGATGGAAACCATTTCATAGAATCATAGCTAAAAGGGCCTAGCTCATATTTGATTCAAAATCAACTGGACGGATCAACCATCAAAGCTCATGCCATAGATCTGAATCCGGTGAATCTCGAGGAATGGGACATTCCATGTACCAAGGACGGCAGATCAATGCGCAAGGCTGCATATGCTATTCCACCAGATGAATCATCATCTGAAGAAGATGACTCAGAACCAGAAGAACCCTTGAAGAAGGTCATAAGACGACATCGAAGGGAGAGAGAAGATTCTGACGAAGAAGATGACATCCCTTTGATGGAGCTGTCTAAGAGGCTGAAAGCCAGAAAAGAAGCTGAAGAACAAGAAATTAGAGAAGCTGAAGAACAGCGACAGTACTTGGAAGGAGATCAACAAGTACAAGAACCAGAACCTATTGATGAGACAATGGGTGAAGACGATGAACCAATGGGCGAAGATGCCTTTGATGATGCTATGTCTGTGAATGAGGTCAATGATTGCATACCTTCAGACACTGAAAGCAAAAGGGTCAATTGCCCAGAGAAGATAGAATCAGAAAACAAATCTAAGGAAAATAAGACAGATCTTAAGGTTAAGGCCGAAGCATTAGTTCAGGCTCACCGGGTATTTTTGAGTATAATGTCTGGTTTGGCCTAAGTTTGAATAGAGAGGCTTCACAGAGAGTATTTGCAAATGCTCCTATTGCATAAATAAATCAGTTGATTTAGTAATAAACTACTGACTGTGCCAATGTGTTGTTTACACTATTTTGTTCTTTTATGTATTTTCAGGTTGCAAAAATGACTGTTTGCAACGCTGGTTATACACTTCTTATCAGTTGTATACTAATTGGCTATACCAGTTGTTTTAACATTCATGTGAATGTGGTTTTCCATAAAACAAATGAAGTTGCATTGAATAGAGCCCGATAGCTAGTGACATTTGTGCATGATCTCAGACCATACGAGCAGTTTATTTCGACTATAAGTAATGACCTTGACCAAACAAATGAGGTCATGGAGACCTTGATACAGTATTCCAAGAAGACTAATCAGACCGGTTACGTGGACACAATTCATAGCCTGCATGAAGAAATTGCAATCCTAAATGACACATATGGCGCAGTGAAAGGTGCCTTTGATGACTACCGGACAGTTAGGTCAATGAATGGCAGACCTAAAAGGTCATTGCTGCCAGTGGTAGGGCAATTAATGAGTTTCATGTTTGGCACTGTGACAGATGCGGATATAGGTCATATTGAAAGGTCAGTAATTGACCTTGCCAGAAACCAAAAGAAAATCATACATAATCTTGAAGAAAGTATGACACTTCTGAACTTATCTAGGGTCCATATCAGCGAAAACAGAAGGGCAATTATGGATTTAATAAAATGCTATCAGCGCTTAGACGCTGAGATATGGAAAATTAAAGAGCTATTTGAGCAACGCTTTGCTTCACTGGAACAGTTTATAAACCTGTATTTCCAGTATAAGCTCTTGCTTGATGAGATTAAGCTAAAAATGCAAAATGCTGTAGTATATCTGGATAACTTAAGAGCTGAACTTAGCATGCTCTCATTAAATCATCTTTCTCCAAGTACGATATCACCATCAAACCTCAGGTCTTTGCTTCTTGAAATTAAAGATAAATTACCTGCTACAATAAGATTGCCTTCAGACCCGATAACCGATATTTGGTGCTTCTACAATACTTTAACATGTACAACGTACTTAGATGGTGACAAAATCCTAATTGTGTTATCTATTCCGCTTCTTGATTTTAAAGAAAAATTTCATGTTTACAAAGTCTTTAACTTTCCACTGCCATTGCACAATGTAACTATTGATTCTGTGACAGGGACAGGCATAACCGCAAAATATGACATTGAAGCTGACGGACTAATGATAAATAATGACCATACAAAATATGCCTTAGTGTCTCAAGAAGAGTACAGTTCCTGTAACAATCGCTATTCGACCTATTGTGATCCGAAAAGTGCGATCTATCAAACAAATCTCAAACACACATGTATAATATCATTATTTCTGAAACATGAAGAGAACATTAAACGATATTGTAGAAGTGTTGTAAGTCTCCACTCAGAGCTGCCTGATGCAAAGTATATGCATTCTGGTATATGGGTCGTAGCCACACATAAAACAATGAAATTTACTGTTGTCTGTAAGGACTCAGAAAATAAACATGGGGATGTAACTGTTCAGGCTCCGTTGGGTGTCATAAGACTAAACATGACTTGTCGAGCCTCAAATGAATACTTGAGCTTACCAGCATACTATGAGAAACGGGGTCAGGGTCAATTTAAAGATTCATGGGAATCATTCTTGAAGCTCAGAAACATCTCGAGATCTTCCTTATGGTACAACTTTAGCACATCATTTCCAAATAAAACATCAATTAAGTTATCTGATGGGTTAAGGGAATTGAAGCGGATTCCCATGCATGCCAGCCTTCTTAAAACATAATTCATGATTATGACGAGGTCAGGGTGGGGAATGACTCTTGGTCCTTCTGACCTTACATAATTGGCATACTATGCATAGTCACCATCTTGATAGTCATGATCTGTAACTGTAATTATAAAAAGCGCAGAGCAGTCTCGAACTGCGAGAGAAACTGGTTAGCTAATTGTTGCAATGATGAGAGTGGTGTGACCAGAACTGCCCGAGTAATTGGTTCGGTGACGTCTGAAGACGAGGCTGTTATTCACAAGCCAAGAAGACAAGAACCTTCTACACCGGATGAGGGGGCGGTAGCATTGGCTACGTTGTTGGGCGAAGGCCGCGGCAAGGTGGCCCAACGAACTTAATGGACAGCTATAGCGATGTGGGAGCGTGATTTAAGTCCATGGTATTGCCCTGAAGGCAATGCCATGGCAGAAGATTATTGTCGACGACTAAGTCCACGGTGTCACCCTGAAGGTGGCGCTGTTGCAGAAGATTCACCTGTATATAGTTCATTGACTGTTTATTTGAAAGACATAAATATTTTCAAACTGTGTTTTAATTATGTCATATATGATGCAGAAAAGACTGCATAGGTTTTAAAACCTAAATGGATAGTATTGGAACAGATAAAACTGTTAGTTACATAACTTGAACAGTACATAGTGTTACTTACATGTATAACATGTATAGTTGCTAAACTTTGTGTAAACCAACGTAGTAACAAAAAATGACATTTTACATAAAATCAGTTTGGACCATGTGCTGACGGACAAGAGGTTAAATCACAATTCTGTTGATTGAGGAATGAGGATAAATTCAAAGCCAAATTTAAAGGTCAGCAATTAAAATTGTATTATTTAACAAACAGTGATCAACATTTTGAAACAAATAGCTACAAAAACTGCTCTGGAAATAATTACAAAACTTTCTTCAAGTTAAATATATAAGAGAAGTGAAACTAACATGGAATGTGTCAGAGAAATGTTACTTAAACAAATGATAGAAGTCTACCCGGACAATACGAAATTTATTGTCGTGGATGTAAACAAAGTGGTTTCTAACCCCCAGAAAATGCTGGAGACCCCTGTGCAGACCACAGGGACACAAACATATGGGGAAATTGATACACCGGCTGATGCTACCAGGGACCACAAATCAGTACAAACTGGAGAGGTAGACATTGACGAGGAAATGAAATGTATGAAAGATTATTACAAGAACGGAGATTATGTTACCACCAAACATGTTGTTGTATTGGAGGAGAAGGAGGGAGTTATCATCTATAGTGGGAAGGGCACTCAGGAGGACCCTGTTGTCATTGACTGGTGTTGAACTTCTATATCTAAATACAACAGACTTCATTATGTGTATTCATAATTTCTAAAATGTGTTTTTTTTTCAATACCAAGACTCGATAAAGTGAATATAAATGTTATTTTTATTATAAATATGCAACAACAAGACTTAATAATTATGTGTTCAATTTAAAGACTTGGTAAATGTGGTTTAGGATTATATAATTTCATGATGTGTTCAATTTCAAGACTTGATAATGTGATTAAAAAGTGTATTTAATTATTATTAATGGACAATAACAAGACTTAATAAATCAAAAAGTAATACATAATTAACAACTTCCTTTCTTCTTCTCAGGATTTATAATGTCATTAAAATAACTTGCAGGTTAAGTGTATTGTATATAAAGTTAATGCATGCTGTTTGTAAATAACTGTATAAAGTTAATGCATGTCGTTTTTGCATTATTGAGCATGCTGTTATATGTATGTACACTCTGGTCCAGTGCTGGGTATGGTCAAGGTTTCGTCATTGCGGTATATTGAATCTTTAATTCTTGAGAGTTTTATTAAATTAAATAAAACTCTTTTAAGAAAGGGGCGGATATAACATAGTCAATACCGACCTCTGCTAATTAAGCTGTTAATTGGTTTAATTACTAATGAGCTTAATTAGCTACATGTATATTTTGTACCTTGTATCCTCTGCAAGAGTACATCGTTGCATAATCAGTCACATGTTTAGTGCAATACCTTTTGACATTTCAATTCAGATGATGAAACTTGCAGAACGTGACTGACATTTAGGCATCTGGTAAACAACTTGTTAACACCTCCAATTACCAGGGGGGCAAATTAAGTAAGCGATATAAATAAATGCTACATTTTTGGCACCGAAACTAAGAACATCTGTGCATTTAGGCAGCACCGCCAACTTTGTGATATTTAGAAAATGTTAACTACTGCGTCATTCAGCTGCCGTGTGATTGGTTTATATCTTTAGTACATTACGTATATAGATGGCGCTGAGTGACTGACCTTTGTTTTGATTGGCTAGCCATGACGTAAGTAGATGGCGCCTTGGTAGCATAGAGGGCGCTTGGCCAGAGAGTATATAAGATGTTGCCTCCGTGGGAGAGTTTAGTTATTGAATTATTGTGTTATTGAGTTTGTTACCACTATACGATTACTTTTACTTTATTGTTGGAAAATATAAATATTAATTAAAATTGTGAACTTGTAACAAGACTTTGACATTTGTGTTAGGCCATCTGAGGTTCCCCTTGGGTACTGCTCAACAACTACGCTACAATAGAATCACTAAATTTCGGCTATTTAGGCTGTTTTATGGTTAAAGAGAGTCAATGACCTATGCATAAAGGGACACTTAAGGTTCCTTCAAGGCACCTCATATTAATCAAATTCGCAATTAATAATCGATCTCAGGCTATCATGACATGCAAAACGTGCTTCAAGTTAAACCACCCACGTAAGTCACTGAGGCTTGTATGTGTGGATGATTTGACTTGAACCACTTTTCCTAGGTAGGCTCAGACTTGCGCGGGTAACCAGTATTCAGATGGCCTGTCCCGGATCAGGTAAGGTCAAATGTCAAGCAGGAAATGATTCAAAAAAGCATAACTGCTTGTTTTCAAATCCTGTTCGAAATTATCATGCTTTGTAATGTTATATGTATGATGTTGTATAATGAGTTTAAGAAATAAATACATGAGTTTAAGAAATAAATACAGTTTAAACTAAATTTCAAGTTATTAACTGATGACACAGCCATGTACCTTACCCTTGATAAGCAATATGAAGCTGAAAGTCTCCAAAAAGACCTTTCAAGCCTAGAAAAAAAAATAAAATAAAATAAATAAATAAAAAATAAATAAATAAAATAATAATAATAAACTTATTTGAACTAATACTTAATGTCCCAATCAAAAGATAAGGCCATGTCTGGACATTGCATCCATTTCATGGGACTATTAACCAAACTGAAGATGTCATGGCATCCAAAAAGTGCTTAAAATATAATCATCCAAGTAAGCCACTCAGGCTTATATGTATGGATGTTTGGACTTCAACCACTTTTCCTCGACAGGCTCAAACCAGAGCGGTTTACCAATTGGTCAGTCAGTAGAGTATAAGCTTTGCCTGGAGTCACAAGCAACCCATATATTTCTTTAGGTCCCAATGGGCGGGAGCCCATATTCCCACCCGACCACCCTTAAATAAAAACTTTGGATGAGGGGGATTCTTTTTATGTATTTTAAGGTCATTCATGTGACCGAACGCAAAGCACCGAGGGAGCCCATATTCCCACCCGACCACCCTTAAACAAAAACTTGGGATGATGGGGATTCTTTTTATGTATTTTAAGGTCAATCATGTGACTGAACGCAAAGCACCTTTTCAAAAATAATAATACAACCATGGCGTTAAACTTGAAAGTGTGGCTTCAGCAAGTTGTCTTGGGGTCACCGTATAAGAAGACTTCACGAGGGCCGAAGAACTACCGAAGAACTAACTAAATGTTATGAACCACTGCAGAAGCTGAGCCGTGTAAAATCGATTTAAACCCGCCAGTAACTTTGTGTTACTGATCGTTCCAAGTCGATACTTCTGTGGTGGTTCTTTTTGTTTTATGTCTTGGTGTTTAAAATATTTTTGTGCTGTTGGCGCCTTACGTATGTTTGCATATTTTTAGTTAAGTTAAGGTAACTGAGTGGCCACCTATTGGGAAAATAGCTGCTCATTCGGCTTACGAAATGTTTTCTTGGTATAAGTACCTGCTTGTTAGTTTGGTTTTTTCCCACCTTGGTTTTTGGAGTGGGAGTCTTTTTTCTGATTGCGCCTTTGCCTGATCTTTGCCTACTTGTACTTTTTCAGTTAGTCATAGGCTATATATCTAATAGCTTCCCCATCCTAGGGCACTTCCTGGGTTTTTGGAATGTGATGAGGGCCATTGACTTTCAGAATCAGGAATCTGGACAGAAAGCTAAAACCTTTGGTGATTTGGGGCGCAGGTCCGAGGAAAACCATTTAAGGAGGTGGGTAAAGAGGTCGTCCCAGATAGTCACTCTCCCTGATGATCAGCGACACTCAAGAAAATGAGGCGTAAAAATTTTCACTTTTTGGGCATGATTTACAATGACTGCCCTACAACATACTGATCTACAATCTTGGTTTTGATTGTTTGTCAGTCAACAGCAATGATCATGTCGGGACGATAACTCCATCTTATGGGACTTTTACCCAACATTAGGATGTCAGGACATTCAAAATATGCTTCATAAATATAATCACCCAAGCAAACCAATAAGGCATAAGTATGGATGGGTTGACCACACCACTTTTCCTGGGCAGGTTCAGACTAGAACAGTTAACCAGTAATCAGATGGTCGATCAATAGTTAAGAAGCTTTGCCTGGAGACACAAGCAGCCCATCTTTTTTGTCCTAGACGCAAATTTGCGGGGGCACATATTTCCACCCAACCAACCTTCTACAATTTTAGGAAGAGAAAAGACCCGAAATAAAGGAGATTTTTTCACAAGAACCTTCGCCGCTCGGTGCAACCACACGAACGCAACAATGCCACATTTTGTCAACACAATTGCTCGAACATTTCAACGTAAAAAAGTTGTTGCGAGGCGGCGAATTCCGGTTCCGGTTGACGAAATGTTTTTGTTTCTGTCAATGCAGAGATGTACCGAATAGAACAGAACATTTGACCATCTTCTAACATAAGAGCGACAATTCGCGTCGCTATTACTGAAAGCAAATCAGACCATTGGATTCAATTAATGTAATATCCGGGCCCATAATAAGGACATGAAGTCCAAAGCATATAAGACACTTGTCCACCAACAGCTAGAATAATGTCTCTTCTGCGTGGACCTCTAATGCTGACCAAGACATTGAATAACTTGAAAATGTGAAACGTTGTATGAAATGCTACAGGATCTCATTTGGCGAAGACTTTACCAACGACACATAGATACTCGACTGGTTCTCATACAGGATGTCAAATATAACCTTGTAGCCAATCCTGCTTCTGACTACGCGACAATCACCTAGAAATCACTCCCTGGCATACCGGCAGAGCTAGAAATCACTCCCTGGCATACCGGCAGATCACAGCTCTAAGAGACTTTCACAAAATACATTCTTCCGGCAAACAATCATACACTGGAATGTCCTATCATCATATACTTCCTACTCTGACAGTTTAGTTCAGCTGTTTGTCAGATAGCCCACGAAACTCCTTAAATACAGCATCTGTTTGTATCTTTAAACTTCACTAACTCTCTGATTGCACTGTATAAAGCATTGTCATCAGCTTTTCGTTTCTCTTTCATTTTAACTTACCCCCTTCAGCTCTTGGTATACTGGAATACCTTTTGAAGTCCTCTTCGGAGGTTAAGAAGTAAATAAAGATAGATCGATAACCTTCGGCTAACAAAGTAGCCAAAAAAAGCTCACAAAAGTAGTTTCTTGTCACCGACTAGTAGTTAAAGTAAGAATAGAATAACCAGGAATCGATGCAATAAAAATTCAAAGTCCCAACATAGACACCAGGTGGTAAAGAAAATACATAAAACAACAAAACATTTTAAGACAACACATGACTAGCTCTTTCCCAACAAGGTAGCCTTTCGGCTAAGTTTCAACCGAAACGAAAGGCAGCTAGCACGACAGAGAGGAAGGCACAATAAACAGTAGTATAATGAAGATAAATCACTTTTCCAGGGGCATCGATTATGTTGTTTACTGGGGACAAGTATAATGAATATTAACCACTTTTCCTGGGACACCGATTATCGTTTTTAATAGTGACAACGCCGAAAACTATTTTTCCCGAAGCCAGCCTCGATTTCATAAAGAAAGAGAATTAAATAAAAACAAACATTGTTCAACTGACGAACACATGTAACACAAACATGTGATTCTCTGATCTCTCCTAATGAAATGTCAGATGACTGTGTGTCCAAGTTCGCTTCTCTTGTGAGTGCCGAGAACTAATTGCAAGCCCAGCTGCCGTCCCCGGCTCGTTCCAATTCCACTACTGTTATGATTGACCTCGTTTCCGCAGCCATATTGACACTTCATGAAGACCCATTCGACTGAGGCGTCGGAAGCATCAATGCTACAACCATTTTCACCCAGAACCCCATCCAGAATGTTGTCCTCCACCCCCAAACGTCAACAGATTTAGAGACCGTTAACGAGTTGGAATTTTGGAAGTTGCTTCCATGTGAAATTCTCGCGAATGACTAGAATAGTGTGTCAGAAACATCAAGGACAAGACGGCCAACGAATTTAATATCGCAGGAAATTTCAACTATGGAATATAAGGAGTTGAAAACGACGTGCTTGAATCAGCGGACTCAGTTTGATAAGGACTGTGTGAACAACTTTGATTGCTGTTGGTGAACTGTACAATAGAAATGTAAATGGACGTAACAGCACAGGAATACGCAAGCAGAATATCAACCCGGCGAAAATCAGTTATGTGAAGGATTCAACATACAAAGTGTTTTCGTACTTACTGACAAATACGAAATCATCATGGAGTGATTGTGTGAAGATCATTGACAAGTCGAATGAGTATCTGTTTAACGTGATTGACAAGAAATTCGACAGGTTAGATGATGGATTAACTTGGATATTCAGTGCTGTTCATTACGGTTTAAAGACAAATCATTAGGAACTCAGTAACATTCTATGACAGATGAAAGAAGGTTTACATCTTGGATTTACATCTTTCTATCGCAAATGGATTTGTTTCGTCTAAGATTTATGATAAACGCGATGACTTTGATTTTGATATAGTAAACTTTCCTTTTTTGGATGGTGACGTTCCTCGCCGTGCTTCGTATGGTGTATACATTTTGCAGCTTATTAGGTTTGCTAGAGTTTGCAATCATGTAGCGGACTTCAACGCGCGAAATAAATGTTTAACAGCCAAACTTCTCCAGCAGGGCTATCGGTATCATAAACTTCGAAAAACATTTTCTAAATTTTATCGCAGACACTAGGAGTTGATTTCCAAATTAAATGTTGGGCTAAAGACCCTTTTACGTGAGGGCCTTTCGGAACCAGAATTCTATGGTGGCTTGGTTTACAAATTTAAGAAGCTTAAAGGAAAGAATGATTTTTCTTTTCAGTTCAGAAAAATCATAACTCGTTACTGACGTATAGGTTATAACTTGAATGTTATACGACAGTCTGCATGCTTAGTTTTAACCCAATCATGGTTGATAACTATGCTGCCTTCTTTAATTGCACGCCGGTGGGTCGGGCGTCAGACTCTATGAAGGCCTCGACTTAAAGATATTTAAGGATGTTCGCTGCCAATGAAAAAAGTATTCAAACTTTTTTTCTAACCACTCTTTTTTGATTCCAAAATACAACACAAGACATTTGAAAACAAAATGAATATAGGGTAGTGTGCATTTTTTCAAGCTACAGGCCTCTGAATGAGACCTCTGAGCACCATGTTTTAATTTTGGTAAAATTAATTTAATTTTTAATTCTTTGAAACATACCTGTCTTGAACAAAAATACACTTAGAATGCTTTCAAAAGTCATAATATTTATGTAACGCAGACTATTTTGGACCAAAAACATAGAGAAATTTGCAACTTGAAGTGGATGACAAAATTTTACGATTCCTTTTCCAACCCTACCCCCATACTTGAAAAGTCGAAAAAAATCAATATTTTTTAATGTGCCAAACCAATATTTGTTGATTCAAACTTTTTCTTGTATTTTCACACAACATAGAACTTGGTAATGTTGTTCGAATAAAAGAAAGAAATTTATAGGGTAGTGAGCATATAAGAGAGAGCCAACAACTTGAAAATCGCCATTATCAGCCTTTCTTCGGCTGTTTTGTTTCTAAAAGCTCATTTCATAAAACCACATAAAATTTTAAAACCAGCACACCAAAGACACAACGAATGACTTAGAAGACCATGTACACATGTATTGCTGCTAAAAGTAACATCGAACTAGTGCAATTAATTTGAAGATGTGTAATATTCAAGTTTAATCTACCCTACCCCCTAAATTTTACTGTCAACTAAAATTTTCTGAAAAGTTGCAGAAAATGGGGTGAAAAAATGAAGTTTCTTAGATTGACAATTTTTATGGCTCATTCAATGCATATCATCAATATGCATCCAAATATAAAATATTAGGAAAATATCTGCAACAGTTTACGAGATATTCAAGAAAAGAAAAACCGGAAGTTCCGAAATGTCAAATGTTAGCAGCGAACATCCTTAAGTTGGTTGGGACCGGAGCTTCTTGTCTGTTGCTTGGCCAACAAGGGTTCAACTGGTGTTTTTTCTTTTGCTCCGGGTTTCAGTAAGTTATTCGGCGCCCATGGATCTCCATCGTCGGGCAGGCTACTGAGTCTGTTGAGTCCTCGTTTTTGATTCATCAAGGTGGTTATCATTATTTATTTGTTTGTCCTTGATGATTAATTGACTAGTTGGAGATTCACCACGAGGACCGAACAACTAAGTAAATGTTGTGAACCACAGGTGTGCTGTTTGAGCCTTACGTACGTTTTCATATTTTTAGTACAGTTCGGGTAACTGAGTGGCTGCCTATTGGGGAACAGCTGCTCACTCGGCTTACATGTTTTCATGGCATATGTACTCAAGTGTCATTTTCGTTTTTTTCCCACCCCTCCGTTTATGGAGTGGGAATTTCTGATTGCGCCATTTCCTGTTCATTGCCTATTTGTACTTTTTTATATGGGGTCGCCATTGACATAATTTGAAATAGACTTCCTTCACATTTAAATAGAATGTTTTCCATTCCTTTTTCATTATTGATTGTCATTAAACAATGTCTTGATAAAATAAAGATTAACATGAGCTTGTCTTGTTTGATTTTTTTATGATTGATTGAATGAGCGTTTAACGCCCAATGTCAACAGCTAAGGACTAATATGTCTCAGACAGTCATTTTTCCTAGCAATCCAGGTTAAATGAGCGCGATTCCTTCTTTGAGGTCAGTTATAAAACGTGTGTCTGAGAAAAAACCTCGGACTTTTTCACTCTCAGCCACTTTCAGGTGCACCTTACAGGCTAGGCCATGGTTGAAATATAGAAACAATGAATGGATGAACTCAATCCACAGTTTGGGAGCTATATGTAGAGGATTCCTTGTTATAAAGATCGATCTTACACCCATGAGGTTTTGGTCATATACCATTAGCCAAATCACATCATAATTTACATTTGGTGCCCAACGTAAAGTGACCCATCCAATGGCTCGGCGGCCCATATTCCCACCCGACCACGCGTTCAAAAGCAATGTGGAGGTCAGTCAGTCGGTTATTAGCTTTGTTTGAAGACACAGGTACAAGTAGGCAAAGATCAGGAAAAGGTCATCATTGGTTAAAAAAAGGGATTTTCTTTGAGTGAAATAAATGAGCCGCCACATGGGAAAACCAACAATCTGCATAGGCGAAAACAAAGGCGCAGATAAGCTTCGCGGTGACTGATCAGCGCCTTTGTTTTGGTTCTACACGTATAGTACACTTCCTCTTCTTCTTAAATCCAAAATTTCAAGCTTCTAGCCTGCTTCTGTAGCTGTACAGCCCAGTTTGTGTTGGACCTGTTCAAAACCACATTGTTGGTTTTTCCACGAGGTGGCTCAAATGTATGCCCGATTACCGCAATGTCTTTGTTGTTCCTCTGTGCAAAACACAAGTTTTCTCTTGGTGTTGTTATCACCTGTAAATGACCAGGTCATGAGAAAACCGATTTTTATGTATGGTCGTTGTAATTTGTTTGTTTTCGTTTCCGTTTCGTGAATAATGTCATCGAACCCTACAGTGAGCGAGTGAAGGATGAAAACGACCTGCCGTTGAGACAGCATTCTCTTTGTATCTTCGATGTGTTTAAGGCCCACCAGAAGGATGAACTCTGCGATTTGTTGAAGAAAAAACATACACGTCGTATACGTGCCTGCCAGCTGTACCGATAGACTCCAGCCTTTTGGACTTAAGTGTCAATGCTTCATTTGAACTCAGTATAAAATTTGCTTTGAAGACTGGTATAGTAATGAGCATCAGGAAAACATGTCCATGAAATACCCCCTTGAACCACACTTTTATATAGAAAAACTGGGGTATGCAGGGGTATACCTATTTTTCTTATTTTTGCTCCAAAACATATATTGTGGGTACTCGTTAGAACCGCCTCGCCGCGTACCCACAATCTATGTTTTGAGCAAAAATAAGAAAAAAATATTTCTTTTTCAGTGAAAATGTTCATTTTTACAATCAAAAAAATTTCTGTATATTGCATGGGCGTGTTTTCGTAATGGGTTGCTCAGCAACTTAATCTCCGGAAAGAGGTCGATGTCAATATGGCCCTGTCTGTCGTGAAACTTCTCCATGCTTTATCGTTGGTCTCTGTCTGCGATAAACTCACAAAAGAAAAGGACAAGGTAAAATGAGGGTGGACTGACGCGGGAATCATATAGACGATAATGTTGGGCAATATTTCATGTAACAAATTGCATGTGTCTGTGTTTTTTTTTATTCACTACGCCCATCAGTTTCGTTACTGAACTCAAATATCTAAGCAATATTGTATGATTTGCACAACTGTACATATTTGTGGGTATTACATGTATGTGTTTCATTGCATCTTTGTATGTAAACCATAATTTGTACTAGCTTCATTTGCTACCTCCCTTGACTTAAAATCTAAAAATAGCCACAATCTTACCGCCAGTTTGGTAAAACGGAGTAAATAATTTTAGTTCTTTCTCATTTATTGCACTTTGGTGTGTTAACTTATTGTAAACAAAAATATGATAGATTGAAGACCAACATAAGAGCTGTCGTAGGACAGCGTAGCTCGCCCGACTTGTGCTTTGCCACTAAACTTATCAAAATCTATGACCCATGACCTTGACCTCAAGGTCGCTCAGGTGGATTGTGATGGTACAGCATAAAATTTCAGACCAATATCCACATACATGCAAAGTTTCAACTTGATCCATCAAGAGGATGTCTGATTCGGACTGGGAAGAGCTCATGGCGGCTAGTTCGCATTGGCACAGTGGTTAGCGGGTCCCAAGTATGGGGTAAAAAGAGTTGTGATCATGCAAATTCTGCACCGATTGGAACCATCAAGGCCGGTGAAACACCCAGTTGATATCCCTTGGTTTAATAAGAGAGTTGATCAGGTCAACAAGTTGGTGGCAGCTTTGGCCAAAGGGGAAAGAGGATAAGGTTTTGGAAACACAAAGGTTTAATTGAGGAAGATCTGTTGAGTATGGCTCTCAAAGATGACGGTGTTCATCTAAATTCTGCCATCGGGTATCCAAAATATTTTAAAAACGTACGAGCGGCTATTGTGTCCATGAGGAATGAGCTTTTATGAATTTCTCAGGATTGAGGGTCAATGGTGGGTGCGCTAATATGGAATAGTTCGATTTCAACAGTGAACTATTCTGATTATGATGCTTTCATTCTTTTTAGGCGACTCTTTGTTTTACATCATTAAGCAGGAGCATGGCAAAGGAACATAATTATGGATTGCCATCGTTTTGGTTTTGTGTATAAGAGTTTACACACGTGTATGTTATCAGTCAGAATATGGTTTTAAATTATTTGTGGAGTATATGTTATTATAAATAAGTGATAATTTACATGGTACAGGTATATAAGGTGTGTCTGGTACTGTTTATCTACATCTACATCAATACGTTGAACCGTCACAATTGACTATTACTCAATGCCGGTTATGCAGGGCCACACAGACGAATAGATGCTGGGATGAGATCTAGGGTGTGTATAAGGGTTTACACGATCTCATATATATATATATATATATATATATATATATATATATATATATATATATGTGTGTGTGTGTGTGTGTGTGTGTGATAATGTGATAGGTGACACGATCTCATATTCACGGTGATTAAAAATAATTATATATATATATATATATATATATATATATATATATATATATATATATATATATATATATATATATATATATATATATATATATATATATGTGTGTGTGTGTGTGTGTGTGTGTGTGTGTGTGATAATGTGATAGGGTGTTCAATAGATCCTATAAACCAATAAGCCACAAAGAGCTTAAAATCGATGGACAAATAACTTGTTAGTGAACATGGCAATACACTTCCCCTTGGCTGTTTTACACATTGTGGGTGGGGTAGTAAAAAGAAAGTCTTGTCTCCGCAACATTGCTAATGCAGATGTCAGTCATCTACCAGCTCTTGTTACAGACTTTGCTGCTTATATTAAATTGTATTAAACTACATGTAATGAATTTTTATGTAGTTTTCCAGAGTCCTATATTTAAAATTTAGGTTAAGTTATCTCTACGTGTGTATGTTTTCAGGAGTTGGTAAATTTCATTGGGAGCCAGGATGGAGCTCCTAGAAATTTTTATTTGCACGTACCTGGACTCCAAACCTTTCCAAGTGCATCGACGGATACAACACTGAAAGACCTGGGTATAACCAGATCAACATCCATAAATGTATCAAGGATGGAGGAGGTGAGATTTTTCTCTTTATTATTTTCAGTTACAAGAAGGTGGTTATTATGTTTGTAAACCTGAGCTGCCAGGTTCACCAGGTCAGCTTAAAGTAGAAGGCTTGTCAATAAAGTTCATAGACTGCTTCCAGATGAACACTTGCCCATGTCAGAATTAATTGAAAATTTGTTATGAAATTGAGGGTACACTGGCTCAATTTTGTTTTATACCCACAATTTATATGCCTGTATAAGAAGGTTTGCAAATTTTGGTGGTGCATGACAAAGTTTGGGGGTAAAAAACCCTCTACAGAGGGTAAATGAGAACCCTGGAGCATATTAAATGATACATGTGACTGAAGCCATAACCATTCTAAAAAATACAAAGGCGCAGTGGCTATGTCACTCGCTACACTGTCTTATGATATCTTTTATTTTGCATAGGAGGTAATGATACTGTATTAAACACTGGCGAAAGTGTCAGAAAAAATTGGTCTGTATCAGGGAATGTTCTTTTCTGCCTATAGAAATCATATAAACTCATGTACTTTTAATGGACATTTACAACCGTTTGTTATTTTTCATTTATATATCTTTCAGCCATCCACAGATCATAGTTTTGATCCAGATCCATCAACTTCACAGTTACCTAATCTGACAGAGCCAACAGAGACAATCACAAGTCAGACTGATACAGAATTACCATCTATTAATATAGTATGTTTTAAAACATTTTGTTTGACATATTTATTAAACTACTTAAATGCCTGCAAAGTTTTTCTAAAGGATGATCTTTATGTGCCCTTGACCTGTTTTTTCAGCAATTTCCTTCTCTGTCAAGGCTTTACCTGTTTTCATCAACTAGTAGCTTTTCCATCATTGAAAATCAACAGAATATTTTGTCTTTCTTTTAAGTTGGCAAGAAGACCCAGGCTGAGGCCTAGAAGAGCCCAAAGAACTGCACGTTTACTGATACATGGATGGACTAATAGTGTAAGTATTTTGTTTGCATTGTCTGTTGCTTTTTCTCCTTGTCAACAGCTACGGTCATTTCTGGACATTGCCTCCAATATATTGGGTTTGTGCCCAACCTATGGATGTCATGAGAAGCGGCTCTGATTTAACGCGTATTTTCAGCTCACCTATTACATGTATATAGTGCTTAAATGGTCATTATGTCTCTCTTTAGTCAGGGTTATTTTAAGTCAAATGCATGTCCAATTTTCATACATGTAGCAGTTAATAAATTGTACATGTATATCCTAGTTTACATCAAAGTTGTCCTGTTTTTTGAACTATGTCTTTTTTACCTATTTCTTTCTTCTTATGCCTTAATTTTGTTGTAAATTGATGCATCTAAAGTGTTCAATTGATCCCATGAAGGGCTTAGATTACAGGAGGCCCCCGCCTAGTTTCAAGAGATTATTACAAGCATGTATTAGTAAACATTTTGTTCTATATTATGGACTTTGAAATTTTAGCTAAGCTCTGGAGTTGTAGATTCAATTTTATACCAAAGAGAAAGAAATTTGATAACTCACTCTTTCACTATGAAAATTTAACATTTTCTACTTTTATAAAGGAGCAGTGAAAAATAAAACTAGGTCTAAGTTTAGAAGTAAAGAAAATTTTAACCTTCTATTTTCTCTTTATTTTTTTGTACACATTTTCAATGAAAAAGCCTTTATTTTGCAAAAAAGAATGCCTTTATATAAAAACCTTTGGTTCTGTGGGCTTGTGTAGTATCATGATCTTTCATGATGCTTCAGTACGCTTCATATTCACATGAATGGTCACCTGTCTGGATTGTGATGTGGAATTAAATGGTTACGTTGGCTAGATATTTTAGACATTGATTAATGTAGAAAAAGAATGAATTGATTTTCACGTGAAAAACTCCTATATTTTTCCCTTAAAATGATTTAAAACCTCCTATATTTCTTAGAAAAATTGCCTATATATACTTCTATATTTTTTAGAAGACTTGGTTGACAGCCTGATTTTACGGCAAGGTCAACATAGATCACCTATGCATTTGAATAGGGAAAACTGTTAAAATGTCATTCAAAGGGAAAATCTTGCAGGAAATGGGCAGTAGGACTGAATATTAATGATTCTGAAAAGAAATGGACACCAATCAAGGCTAAATTTTATGGGAAGCATCTATACCACAAGTGCTACAATGTGTATATAAATCATGACACTTTGATGACCTTGACCTATTTAGGGCAAGGTCAACATGGATCGCTAAAGGTAATAGTGTAAATAGGTAAAAGTGTTAAAATGGCATTTGAAGGGAAAATCTTGCAGGAAATTGGCATATGGACAGGATATTAGTAATTCTGAAATACAAAATGGCCCCAGTGCTTCATCTGCCCCCTTACTGGGGCTATTTTCCATAATATTCAAACATGTTTGTTGGTATATACAGTTGCTCTCAGGTGAGCATATACAGGACCATTAGTCAGCTGTTTTTTTTTTTTTTTTTATTTTATTTCTCAGTTGAGGTCACACGCTTTGTAAACCAGGGCTAACAGGTTCGATCTGAGGCTTTGCCAAGACTTAAAAGAACTGGTCCTGTCACCATAATTATGATGATCTCATCTCTTTGTAGAACGTTAAAACTCCAAATCAACCAATCAATGTTGGGAGGTAATGACATTGCAACATGTTACAAATAAAAATGTTAGGTTAACAACAAAGGCTCATGTATGGATAGCTTGATTTAACACTCAGACCTAAGCTAACCAGTAATGAAACAGGAATTAGCATTGGAAGCACAAGCCGCCTACTTATAAGTACACGTCAACATTTTAAAGCTATCTCTGGGGTCCAGAGAAACAGTCCATGTTTTAATGAATATATTTAAAAGTGTAAAAGATTACTGCTATCTGACCTCATTATATTAGATAAATGACATTAAATTGATGGTTAAATATTTTTATAGAGGGATCCACTTCCAATTGTGATTGATGAAGATGACAATGAACAGCCTTCACATACTTCTGTCATTCAGACATCTAGATCTCAGTTTTTTTCCAATTTTATTTCTCTGTTGAGGTCATGTCATTCAAAAAGTCCTGTACATATTTAAAATTAAATTGTGTTTTTGCTTGTTCTTGATAATGTTTTTTTTTAATATACAGGTGACTCTTATTAACTTAAATTTGAGTGGATCGAGCATATCACTTCGAGTAACAGTATTACGAGTAAACCAATTCATAACATCATAGCTAACAAAGTCATAAGACTGGGTCTTTCATTAGATTGCTCGGTCGTACGATTTCCTAAGAATCATGTTTCCTAAGAATCCTGACAAAGTTTTCCATTTTAAATAAACAAAGGACGACTGAATTCACTTAAAGGTGCTCATTGTTTATATAAATCATGACCCTGGGATGACCTTGACCTATTTTACGGCAAGGTCAACATAGGTCGCCCATGCATTTGAATCGGCAATATTGTCACAATGTCTGGATTTTTTTTGCATGCAGGCAGATGTCAACAACAATGACTTTGTGACAATAATGGAGTCTTTATATGATGAAGAAGAGGAAGAAGCAGATGATGAGTCTGCAGGGTAAATTATGTTTGCATAACTTTGCTATGAATACCTGTAGGTTCTTTGCAGGTTGTAGACCAATTTACATGATTATTGTTGAGTTTTTGTTTTTGTTTTTTTTTTGGAGTAGAAGAGGTGCCTTCGTTTTTGACTTTGTCTCAACCAAAGTTAAAACTTAATTGTTTTCCTCAATAAACCTCCACAGGTTTGCATTAAGGTCAAACTTCCTATTTGATGTATGTACTTTAAAGATACGTTGTATTTATAAAATCAATGTGTTTTAATATTTCTTCTACAGGTTGCTACAAGGCTCCTTTGAGGCTGTATTGATATACATATATTCTGCAGTATGGCCCAACTGCTTTCAAAGTTTATCCCCAACCTGCATAAACTCCTGTTTCATCACCCTTTATAGAACTGATATAGTGCCTTCAATGAAAGATGTCCGGGACATCTTGCTGCAGTGGAGACTGTCCACTTTAAAAACACACAGAAGAAGGACAGAAACTTTCCGTTACGAAAAGACAAGAATCACTATGGGAACATGCCCTTAGGTGCTACAGCAGGGGAAGTTTTGATGTAAAGAAAGTTCTTAAAGTATGTATGTAATAGCTTGCATGATTTGTTTAAAAGCTGTCAAAGTTCACATAGAAGTAAGAAATAATAATATCCTAGAGGTAATGCAAATGCTCAAACAGCAAACTCGAGTGAAAGTTGCTGTAAATGATAGCCCGACGTCATTTGGGATGTGAGAAATACATAAGCTGCAAAACTCTTGGCAAAACTTAATAGCAATTGACTGGCCAACTAATTACTGGTTAACTGCTTAAAAGGTCCAAAGCTCTGATTGTTTCCTTAAGTGGTTATATTTTGAAGAACATTGCACATACCATGACACTGCATTGTTGGGAAATAGTGACTGGAATGTTTGGCAACAAATCAAACAACAGAAAAGAATAAATGAATAAAACTATGTAATCAAGGAAAATCAGAAACCTTTCCCAACACAACTGAAAAATTGTTAATTGGGATGTTAAACCTTGAAAAAACAACATACAAACAATAAATTTTATTAAGTACATTTTATTATACTAATTTGCTGCATACTTACATGCACTTTATTTTCCATTTGTTTCTGTGTATCAGGTAGAGTTTAAAAATGAGAGTGGGCAAGATGAGGGTGGCCTCAGAAGGGAATTCTTTGATATTGCATTGAGGCAGATGATTGCATCACCCTTAATGGAAGGTAAGTATTCAGCTATGTTGTCAGAATGAATTGCTAATAAGTTGCTAGTAATGATTATGTAGCAAAATTTAAAATTAACTTTTCATAAACATACTTTAAATCTCGCTTTTCTCAATTTTTTATGCGTAAGCTTTTCTTTACAAAGACATTAACAATGCCCATATAAGGAAAAAAAAACAACATAAAAAACATAAAAAATCTAAACAAGCAATGGACCATATATTAATTCTCTATGGTCAAGTATTCGGAGAGCATTCTCAGCTCTTCTTTCTTGTTTTATTTTCTAACAGCTAGAGAAAAGGGCCTAGAGGTTGCCAAAAATATGATGGCGTTGGTGGAGAACCAGAACAGGGTCATAGGCAGAATATTCGCCAGTGCTCTAATACAAGGTGCTGGTTTTAAGCCCATTCTAACGCATGACATGTGCAATTATGCTAAGGGTTACAAGGAGGCAAACCTTAGCACTGTTCGGGATGGGGAAAAAGCCTTGATTAAGAAGGTATTTATATAATCAAACTACTAAGTGATTAAAAGCCATTGAATTTTTGTGAATCCTCTACATGACTGATAATGAAAGAGGCTTTCTCGGAACCTGGACAGTCTGCAACAAATGAACATAATAAAAGATAATTTGTCAGTATAAATCACTTAGGTCTAGAAATAAGGTTAGGTTGCTTCTGTTTCCTCTTTCTCATACAATCCAACTAGGTATAATGACTTTAACTATAGAAAATCAACCTTGTTTCAGAGTATAAGGCTGTTTCAGATTTAAAAACTCTAAAACAGGAATTTTTATCCATATGCATTCACAAGGTCCTTCTTAGTCTAGAAAATGGTTGATTACATATTTTTGAAAAGAGGGTGTTAATAATTCAAAGCCTAAGATGTCATTGTCAGTTGTTGATTTTTTTTTTTTCAGATACAAACAGATCCCATTTCGGAATTAAATGAAAAGGATGAAGTTCTAGATGCTATGACTTCAGCCAGTTTGACTGTTCAAACGCTTATTAAAAATCGTAGGATTGTTTCCAATTTATCATTTATGCCTCAGATTGACGGCAATTGATTGTACTTATGATAGCGTATACAATTTGTTTGCAGAAGGATTCAAAGTAGGAAGAAATTGTATTCGTTTGAGTCGGAGGACTTATTTTTATTAAAAAAAAAAACAAAACGTTTTCTCGCTTTATCTCGTTACCGACCTATTGTTTTACAAAATGTTATATTTCAAAATAAAGGTCTTGAAATAAGCTGCAATCTGATATATACATGTCTCGATAAACTATTTACGAGTAAAAAGATATAGATCAAAAACCATAAAAAATGCACTTTTTCGTTTTTTTATCGATACTTAGCGACAGGTATATACACAGTGCACCAGGTAGATCATTGTCAGTTGTTCATCAGCGCTCGAAGAGTTCGGACGACAAACTAGTGTTGGGATAATTATTTTTGTATTCGTTTAAGTAAGTGTTGCTTTTTGACCAGGTTAGACACTAACCATGACGGAGGTTGCTATATTTTGTCATAGCTTTGTGGCTCACCTTAATAGGTACATGGCCAGAGATCCGGCCCGGCAAAATCTTGGATTGCCCTATCCAATGTTCAGGGTCAGGCTCCACGGCATGCCGGGCTTCAGTCTGGAACAAACGAAAAGACTTGCCAAGAATGAAGACTTTGTTAGGGGGGCGGGCATCCTGATATTGGAAGTAGGGACCAATGATCTGGCAGCCATTGGTAAAGGTCCAACGGCTTTCGCTAATGAATTAATGGAGTTGGCTTCGAAATATCTTAATCATTTTTCAGTTGGAAAGGTAGTTATCAGCCAAATTTTATTTCGAGAAGCATCGAACTTGCCCTATGAGACATACAACGACCATGTTACAGATGCGAACCGTGAGCTGGAAGAAAAAGCTAAGTTAGTACCAAATGTCTTCTTCTGGAAGCATAGGGGGGTCTGGAAGCCGGACACTAATATTTATGATCTTTCGGGTCGTTTCCCTGGGGTCCACCTCAATGATATTGGTAATTGGAAATACCTAAAGTCATTAAGGGAGGCAGTATGGAAGGTAAAGTATTGGTAGATCTGCTGTTGAATTTTGTGCCATGCATAGGCTAGAGTCAGTGTCGTGAGCTAAACTATATAAGGAACGACCCGAAAGCTTGTTTAGCGTCCCAGACAACAGCCGTGGTCATGTCGGGACGTTGCCTACTTTTTAAAGGGACTTTTACCAAAACTTAGGTTGTCATGATACGGTTTATATGTATACAAGTACAGATGGGTTTTTGCTTGACAAAAAAATTGGCTTGTTTTTTGTTTATTGTTTAACGACACATCAACCCTGATAACAGCTGAGAAACAGGTGGTACTGAATGAAATTCTGTCCGAAATTTATACGAATAATTCGATTTTTCTCCTACAGCATTTACTCTATTGACTGATAGAATGTTAAGCCAATACAGACATTGAAAAGGGGGGGTCTCATATGCGCCCACGCACCAATTTTGTTCTTGCTTTGCATGGTGAATGCCTTCATTCTAACACCTATAAAAATGCATTTATTTGTTTTGAAAATCAATTTTAGGTCTCAGGATAGCACCCTGACTTACTCCACCTTTGTGACCATACCTGTGTTATTCTTTGCCTATATATTATCTTTTATTTAACTTTTATTAAACCAATTAAAACTGGTATTCAGAAAAGACTCCACATGGGTGACTTTGATACCATTTTGGCTTAAATAGATTAACAGATAGAGTTTTTATGGAAACTTAAACTTGAAATTATCAAAATTTTATTAAAAATAATTTCGAGAATGACAAATTGTGGCTCATATTTTGATATGTTCCAGTGCTTGTCAACCTATGATACTGTCCATAAAAGTGGCCAGTGGTACCCTCTTCATGCTGGCAAAGTTTTATAAATTTTCAAAACCGGTAACACTGTTAAAATGTACATGATATACATGTTGGTCAATTTTTGACAAAAATGGATTTTAATGTTTTTAGCTGTTTTTTCGTCTAAAATCATGTTATTCCATAATTTTATCATTGGAAATGAAAAATTACAAAAGTAATATGAATTTTTAATATAAAATGGTTATTTGATTTGGCAATTTCACATATGTTATAGTGACCTACCTTAAAGTTATTATCAATTTTTCATATACATGTAAATGATCAGCAAACATTTCAGGTTTAGATATATTAATGAAATGTTTTTGTTTCTATAATTTCATCACTTAATATTTCTTTAGGTTCAGATGTATTTTGATACTTCTGCTTGAGTAACATTCATTTAATTTGTGATTGACCACCGTAATAGTAATAGACATTTGACTGATTCCTCCATTTGTTTTACCATCTTTGTATTGTCGTATATAAGATTACTTATTCATAACTTAACTTATTTAATTGTTGCTGATGCCAACTTTAGTTAAATGCTTGACAAGAATACCAAATACAGTGGCACTTTTTAACTTTTCGATCACTATTATCTTATTACTTATCCAGTAAGTGCATAATTCAGCTATGTGACAGGCTTTTTGTAAGTGTTCAGATGTGATGCTTAGGTATAGCTTTCACTTTTGGTATCAGATTTGTTTTAATTCTTCATTAAACATATCCATTATTGACAATCTTTCTACCATTTAAATGTGGTTCAGTTTCCTATTTTTGAATTGAATATTAGAGTTTTGAAAAACACAATTGAGCAGTCAGACAAATATCCAAACTTGATGATTAAAAATCTCGGTTTATAACACATTTATGAATCCATAAATGTTCATGCATTTATTTTAATAGTCAATTATAAATGCAGCAAAATGTTTGTGATTTCATGCTGATAGTTGTCTAGATACTCTTCTTTAATCCTATCCTTAGTTAGAAATCATAGCTGTTTTGTTTATTATATGTCAGCTAGGTAAAAAAAACCTTGTCAGCTACATGTAAGTTTATAAGTTCAAAAGCCCCATTTCGATTAAGGGTTGCCAATATTGTGAAGTGTTGGAAGTATGTTTGAAACTTCCAGTAATTGGTTTGCCTGCTGTAGCAGGTGATAAAATGCATGCATACGATTAATAGCTTTCATCTTAGATATGATATATGGTATGACCTGTTTCAAACATGATATTTTATTGGTAAAATGCTGTCTAGTAAGTACATGCGTTTAATGCTTCAAATGGACGAGAAAAGAAAAAAAAAAACAAAAAAAAAAAAAACAAGTAGTTAACCAGTTCCTCTTGTTAATAGTAACTTATCATATAATTTTATCTACTGATATTTCGTTTTCTCTCTTCATCCTATTGGTTTTGCTTCATTATATACTTGGGTGGATGGGGTGCTTTTTCTGAGGTTGTGATATAGTAATCAGCAGGAAATGAACTGTCCTTAGCCTCATTGGGTTTATTTTATGCAAAATGCTAAATCCCTTAGGTTTTCTATATGGCGTGAGTTACAGGATGTAGAAATCAACAAGATAGCTGTATAATTTCATTTAATTAATATCTAAATTAATTTTTGGAAAAAAATAATCAAAACAGAAAAACTAGGTCATTGCATCATAAACATGAATGAACTATAGAGAATGGCTAACTAATAGATAGAATCATGTTCTAAAATCTAATTATGAAAACTAAAAATAATGGGCATATATGCTTTATAAGGTCCAAGACAGGGTGCAATTTTCTCACTTAAATCAATATTCAAAATAAATATAATAGCATTGATGGTCATGCAAGACACGAAATTGTTTAGCTGGAAAATTATTCACAAAAAGTTTGCTTTGTAACATGTGAATAACATAAAATACTTATAATTTGATAAATCATTATTAATTGTACGTTTTTCAGAATTCTGTCTTGTATCATTCAATGTTCTAGAAAAAGATGTTACCGGTCTTCAAATTTCATGCAATTTTCAGCATATAATCAATATATGTGTAGCCTAATTTGAGGTTAAAATTAAAGGTTGACAAAATCTGGAACATGTTAAAATTGAAAATCAAACATGTGGTTACACCATTATGGAGCTAAAATTTGGGGTTATCTGCAAAACAAATGATAATCAGCTGAATTGAATATTATAGCTATCAACAATTATGCAATACCACAATGACGGGTGATCATTCTAGATCATTTTACAAACAGTCAGAACTAGGAAGAGGCTAAAATGACGGTTATGAGCGACTTCAATCACACACACCCCTAAATTCAGACCCCCTCTAATACAAAATGTTGTATTTAAAAATTTTGAGGAGTTAAGAGAAAATCTATATTACTAATAAAGTGGTCATGCACCAAGTAAGCAATATGCATAATGTTATAAAAAACGGTGCGTGGGCAGAACCCTATGTAAATTTCATATAACGTGAGACCCTCCCTTTATTGAATGAAAGTAACGAAAGTATTCCAGGTTATTTCGTTTACGCAAACACTTCCGCCCCATGAACATAAAGTACTTCCATCACAATAGCATTGGAGTGTTTGCGAAATGAAATAATCTGGGATTTTACTGTTTCTTTGTTTTAATAAATGTTTCATTTCTGCATTGACTGTACATTTTATCAATAACTTGAGTAAATGCTAAAGAAGAAAGTCGAATTTCTCATCTAAACTTTGGACAGAATTTTATTGTGTGCCATCCATTCCGTACCACATTAAAAGTGTAATTTGTCATCTCAACTGGATCCCTATCATTATGTTTCTTTTGTAAGGTTCAATCATAAAACAAAACTTGAAATTTCACTTCTAAGACTAAATGCTTTTTAGTTGAGGACATGGTAGTCCACGACTGAATAGTTTTAAGAATATTCAACATTTTTATATATACACGATGTAATAGGTGAAGTGATTGCCAGTAATTGATATTTACGTCCCATCGACAGGACATCCAAAATGTCCTTCAAATATAACCACCCAACTAAGCCAATACGGCTTATATGTATACAAGTACAGATGGGTTGTCGCATGACGAAAAATAAGGACTGTTTCTTTGTTTATTGTTTAACGACGCATCAACCCTGATCACAGCTGAGAAACAAGTGGTACGGAATAGTTGACGCACAATGACAGTCTATCTTTTTTTTCAACTGATTATATATATATATATATATACGTGTGTGTGTGTGTCTATATAGGATGCATCAGCAGGAGAAATATCAGCTTGTTGGGCGGTCCCTTGGTGCTGTTGTCCCTCCTTGGCTCGTGTGGACTGTCCGTACAGTAGGGAGGGGCGGCGCCGCCGCAGTGGGGCTACGTGTGTTTCATGACACACAACAAAGCACTTTTGAATATATCACAGTAAAAGATATTTTTATATTTTATTATGTGCAAAGACATGTTTATTTTAAACCTATCTGAGTCTCTTGTAATTCTGTAAAGAATAGGTCGATGCATTTTTTAAATTGTCTATATGTATGTAGCTGTATATGACATGTCGACATGAGACTTAAATAAACTATTAAAATATTCTATCCGAAGTTAATGTGAAATTTCACTTTTCTTCTATAGCATTTACTCTATTGAGTGATAGACTGTAAAGTCAATGCAGATATTGATCATTTATTGAATGAAAGTAACGGAAGAAATCCAGGTTATTCCATTTTCTCAAACACTTCCGCCCTATGAAAATAAAGTACTTCCATCACAATAACATTGAAGTGTTTGCGAAAGCGAATAACCTGGAATTCCAATGTTTCTTTCCTTTAAATTATGTTTAATTTCTGCATTTACTGTACTTTTTATCAGTCAATAGAGAAAGTGCTATAGGAGGAAGTCGAATTTCTCATTTCACCTTTGGACAAATTTCAATGTGCGCCATCCATTCCGTACCACATTTAAAGTTGAATTTCTTATCTCAGCAGGGTCACCACCATTTTGTTAGCTCGAAAACTTCTAAGACTAAATGCTTTGAAGTTGAGGACATGCTAGTCTTCGACTAAAGTAGTTATAATAATATTATACTTTTCTAATATATACACGTAGTAATAGGTAAAGTGATTACCAGTAAGTGTTATTTAGGTCCCATGCCTGCCCCCCCCCCCATAAAATAGAGTCACTGATGATGCTTTCATAACCGAAACCGCAGTATGACTCACTCCATTTTACAATGTTGTCTCTGCTTTTAAAACGCTATTATAGTTTGAGGATTGCTTTGCCATGGCCGTCGCCCTGGCATGAACAACTGTCGTGTGAATCCGTTCTGCCGAACATTGTGTTTCCAGGTCAGCAAGTGGCTGCTGGAAAAAGGTACAAGTAGACAAAGATCAGGAAAATGCGCAATCAGAAAAAGATTCCCACTCCAAAAACCGAGGTGGGAAAAAACAAACTAACAATCAGGTATTTACACCATGAAAACATTTCGTAAGCCGAATGAGCAGCTATTTTCCCAATAGGTGGCCACTCAGTTACCTTAACTAAAAATATGAAAACACACAAAAGGCGCCAACAGCACAAAACTATTTCAAACACCAAGACATAAAACCAAAAGAACCACCACAGTAAATATTAGCCCGATGACCCGACTTTATATTGTCATTATTGCTCATTAACTTCTGTAAAATAAGGAGTGTATATTATACTCTTGATTTGTACATATAGTTTCTCTTCGATGGTTGATTGAGTATAGTGTACACTGCTTATTTTTTCAGATTAAGTTGCTGATCCATTAAAGAATGCAACATTTTAGCGGCATTTCTGACACGGTCTGACTCAAACATGTGCATTTTCTTACACAGGGGGGTACAAGTAGGCCTTTTGACATAAATTTTGGCAATTAATTGATAGTGTCTACGATAAAATTTAGAAAATGTTTTTCGAAGTTTATGATACCGATAACCCTGTTGGAAAAGTTTGACCGTTAAACATTTATTTCGAGCGTTGAAGTCAGTAACATGATTGCAGACTCTGGCAAACCTAATAAGTTGAGAAATGTACACATCATAAGAAGCACTACGAGGAACGTCACCATCCAAAACTGGAAAATTTACTATATCAAAGCAATCGCGCTAGTCATAAACTTAAGAAAAAACAAACAGAAAGATGTAAATCTAAAAACGGGGCTTCGGTATCTGAGATATTGGCACAGTTCAACTGTAGTTCAGGACGATGAATTTGTTTGACCATACCTTCAAAATAAGGGTTGCCAGTGTTCAAAAGGTCATCATGTACCTAGAAGTCGAATTAAAAGCCTCGATAACATCAGCTTAATTATCATGGTCAAGAGAATCCATGAAATCTCTATCGTAGCAGTATAAAAATAAATCAGGTTTAGGTTTTATTTTTAAAAAAGAAAAACAAACACCACTAGCAACTGCATATATAGCCAGAAATATGTTTTTTTTGGCGATTATTCATTTCCGTGTTTTTTCGAAAACAGTCCATAATAAAAATTAAAATCATATGCGCAGTCTTATGGACTATTTTAAAATCGACAATGGAATAAAAAGCTAAATTCAATAGGGTTTAATGGGGTTTTTTTCATTCCCAATATTTAAAGTTTGTTTTGTATTACTAATCGTTTCAAGGGAATACTTCCTAAACAGTATTATTGATTTTTTATGGTGACATGTATAAATCAGATTAAATTTTGTTTCAAGACCGTCAATTTGATATATATATGTACGAATCTACGTTGCCTTATAATGAAAATCGATATATCGTGTTACCTAGCGACAGGTATTTATATAATTATACTACGGGTAGATTCTTGTCAGTTTGCAATTAGCCTTCGGACAGTAAGGATGGCTTTGCCGCAAATGATATTGCTGGCCGATTCTGACGAGACAAGAAAAATAATCTAAACTACCACTAGACCTATATAAAATGGGGTATTCATTAAACGACCATGTTTTCATGAAGTATATATTTGATTCTTTAAGTGAAATTCGTTATGAAGTAAAATTGGAAATACGAATGAAATATTGATGGCCACCATGGCTATAAATAGCAAAAATAGTTGAAAATCTTCTCCAGAACCAGAAGGCCTATGTTTTTGAAACTTGGCATGAGGCATAAGTAAAAGGAGCTTTACAATGTTATACTCGTATACATGTAAATCATGACACTGGGATGACCTTGACCTATTTTACACAAGTCAACTTTAGGTGGCATGCACTTTTGAATAGCAAGAACTGTTAATCTGTTATGACAGTTCTCAGGTGAGCGCTCTAAGGACCATTGATCCTCTGGTTTCAAGTCATGACTGAGTTAGTTTTATTGTTATGTTTCAGGAGACATTCCAAACAGGGAGGAAAAATTCAACTTGCACAACGCAGGACTTGGTGAAAAAAGAATAACAGTTCTACGCAATTCAAACAAATTTGATTTTGAAAAAGCTTTGGAAGAGGCGTTTCCAAAGTTGAAAGACTGCGGGGCATATGAGTTACTGAGAACACCTCCAGGAAGTAGAACAGCTCTAGAGAGTATAAGAATGCCTACAGGAGGTTTCACATCAGCTTACCTGGCTGATGAAAGTAATCTTGGTCAGGCAGTATGCTACGTGCGACCCATCCAGAAAGACCTCTTGACATGGGAGTCCTGAGTGTAAGTCAGCTTTAAACAGTAATAACTGTTAAGAAATTAACTATTATCATTGCCCAAAACCCTCTTGTACCTGAATAAGTATACAAAATTCAATCATTGGTCAGCATGAAATTTCAGATAATTTCAGCCATCTCGGTTCGTCGGCTCAACAGCAGGGCCTTTCATACTCGACCACAAATAAAAAAGTTTATCAATGATTCAAGCCACATGTTGCATTTCTGTCTTCCATCATAACTGTTTGCTTTATGAAGGTGATACTTTGCATACATGTACCTGGCATTAGCCTCTACAAAAAATGCTTTTGTTCCAGTCAGATAAGAACTCGGCTTGCTATGGCTACTTTCAGTTTCCATAGACTTATAATGGGGAAAAGTGAAAATTTGCTATTTCTGCAGTCTCATTGGAGATTTTGCAGAAATGTTTATTTAGTACATTAAGGTCTGAATTAAAGTATACAGAAAGTGCAAATGGAGAGCACATTCTCTGAACTTCAGGTGCACATTACTTTGCACAAGCTCTGAGAGTCAAGTGCACTTACCTAGAACTCCAGGTGCACGACACCTATCTGAGCCAAAAAAGCACTTGCTTTTAGCTCAGGTGTCATTTCAATTTTTATAGGTAATTATCATAGGATGCATTTGTGTGACAATCAAACCAATGCATGTAATTGGAAAATGAAATAATTTAACTGAACAAAATAATGCTGAATTGTTTTAAGTTTATGAGAAACAAAGTATCTATATTAAACAATAGTCCCAAAGCAGGCTGTGTGAAAGCAAGTTATTCCATGAGCGATGCGGGAATTTGCCTTACATATTGTTTGAGCTGTGTCATGAGCAAACTGCTTCTTGTTTCTTGAACAAAATACATGAGCGCACAAGTTGCACTGTAAGCAAGCTACACTTGTTTTCATCATAGCTGTAGTGCATTTTTAAAATCATGTGATATATCTGAATTTCACACAGTTACCTGCATAGATAACCAGTCAACATTTACATGAGAACCATTCGAATATTTACTGAACCAGTCCCACGTAAAACCAAAAGCTCTCTTTAATTGGATTATTGACACACTCCCACTGGTGAGTTATTGCTCAAATTTTATGACAGGTATTAAATGGATTAAAGGACCATAAACCATGAAGTCTGAGCTTCTTTAATTTTATTGAACAAAATGAACAAATTTGTCCTGGATAAAATATTGAGGATTCTTGATCGATCTTAAATTTGTTCAAAAGAAGACTAACGGAAATTAAAGAGATCATCTCATTTCTCTCTCTCTCTAAATAAATAAATAAATAAACCAGCAAACAAACAAACAAACACGGCATTGTGTTTCAAGACATGACAGGAGAATGTTTGGTTACTGTTTACCTCAGATACGCATATTGTATACAATGTTCGAATGCTGTTAAATTTTATTAACTCGATATAGATTATTTTACATTTTCCTGAATCATTAGATAATAAATATAATTAGAAACTTTATTTTATTTTCAATGTTTATTTACTTAAATATTTTGCTTTAGTATTGTACTTTGATCTTTTGCTTTAATCTGCTTCCCAGCAAGAAAATCTTTTAGTTACCTGTCTAAATAACCAGTCAACATTTACCTGAGAACCATTCAATTAATTACTGAACAAGTCTCAGGTAAAAACAAATGCTCTCTTTAATTCTATTATTGTAGAGATGAATCATTATAGATGAGTTATTGCTCATATTTTATGAAATGGATTAAAGGACCATAAACCTCGAAGTTTGAGCTTCTTTAATTCTATTGAACAAATTTGTCCTGGATAAGATATTGAGTATACTTGATCAATCTTAAACTTATTCAAAAGAAGGCCTACGGAAATTAATGATTTATGATTCTGTTCGCTTGACAACCGTTGACTGTTTTTTGTTTACCTCCATTGCAGTCCTCTGATTTCAATCGATTCAAATAAATAAATAAATAAATATTGGTTTATGTTCTGAAAACAATATCCTAAATTTTAGGGTATATAGACATTTACATGCATTCCTTTGTTTAAATCTTCCGGAATAGGATTATAAATTTGAAACAATTTTGCAAATCCGAGAGAAAGAAAAGAGAGATTAAAAAAAGCAATAAAGTAATAAAGAATTATAACAGAAGATTAGATCTAATAAAAAAGAAAAAGGAGCAAAAACATAGAGAAAGGAAAACATATATGTAAATTGCTTATTTTCCCCAAAGGAACATTAAATTAGAGGAGATATAATACTTGAAAAATTAAAATAAGACAAACTTAAAATAACGCAACCTTTTTTATTAACAAAACCATTTCATTAAACTGCTGATACAGCAAATACAGGTAAGTGGTATCATCAAACACCAGCGAAAGTGAACTACAGGTACAGGTAGGGGTATTGAGGTGCCAGAAGTTGGAGTGCACTTGAAATGAACATCAGGTGCAACTCATGGCTCAGATCAAGCTCACGCATAGTGCACATGGCGAGCACATGATGTGCACAAGGGAGTATACATTAGTTCAGACTTCACTGTAGTCCTCTGTTTTATATTATTTTTTTGCCCTAATACCTTATTTTGATTGGTTGCTGGGGTCCCATAAAGGTAAATTTTCATTATTTATTTGAGTATTAGAGGTCAAGTTTACTTTTTACATTGACCAACATGACCTTAGCTAAAGGTCATGCAAGACCGAATCTCAGGTGAGCGATTTCAGGACCAATGGTCCTCTGGTTACATGGTGTCAGCATTTAGGGCATTTGTGTGTATTTATGACATCAAATAAATATCAATGGCATTCTGTACAGGCATGTATGGCACAATGTGTATTCATGCCTGTCAGGTGGTGTCGTGTATTCTGTTGACACTTTGTAGACAGCTACAGTACGTGTGCCAGGTTTGACTGCTTGTCACTCTTTAGAATCAAATACACACTAACTAAACTGCTTCAAATCTTTATTTGAAAGAATCGTTATCTATAGTTTATACATGTAGTTCTGTTCTGATTAGAAAGTTTAGATAAAAGACATTTGCTGACTTTTGTGTTTGTGCCTCTTTTACTTTAGATAACAATCTAGTAATGGGCCAAAGCAATGACTTACGTCTCTTCATACTGGCTAGCGCCCAGCCGACATCTCTTCAAGGGGATCGTGGCATATTTGCCATTCAGTTGCCTTTTTCTGGTCGCTTGTATGTGGCGGTTAGCCATTGACACTTCTGGCATTGGTCGATCATCACACCCTTCATCATTTTCGTCGCTACTGATGTCTGAATAAATATTTATCATTTCTCCATTATCCTCTGACTCGGTGTCGGAGGGCTACCAGTTACTGTCAGTTATATCGGACATTTCTCCATCACTGGCATCTGTTGCTGGTAGATGCTGCTCCATAAGCTTTTGTATCAGCAAACAAAGTCTTTCACTCTGCTGTTTCATCACAGGCGCTCGACGACTGGACCCAATTTTTTTTTTTTTTTTTTTTTTTTTTTTTGCATTTTCACCCGTTTGGAGATGCTATCGATACGTTCATGCAATTACTTTACCTTTAAAACCTTTTCTATCAATCTTCAATAAACCATCCTCTATGGGCTACTATATAGACAAGGTCGGAAACGCGGTGTCCTAGTTTTATTGGGGTCATGGGATTTCCCGCATCTCAAACTCACTCTTCACACTTTACCGTTAATTCAATGCTGGCGGTCTATTCATGCGTACCTTTGTAAAAGGTCACACCCATTATCTTCATCCGAAATAAGCATCAGTGATTGTTAACTTATATTTTATAGCACCACCTGTCAACTTGGATGGGATCCCGAATGTTTTTGTTTGGTGACCTGTCGTTTCTAGAATTCAATCGAAGGTCACTGTAAATATCGTTTGAAAGACTCAATCCTATTGGATAATTGTTGCCATGACGCTAGAACAAAAAATGATATTACGGTATCGGACCGGTTTGTGTTGAGTATTTTCGTAATGGATCCTATAACGTTGTAAGTGTTTCTTTATTTTCTACCAAAACTAGATTTCATTGAAAATGGTCATTTATTGTACATTTCATCAAAGTAAAGTCTATGTTTATGTACAAATAATGCTGAGTGGGGGCAAGAGAAAAGTCGCACATATGTTTTTCGGCCTCGGGATTTTGTAAGTGAACCCACCAACAAAACTCGAATGCGGTAGACTGTTCGTTATAATAGCTCTGTCACACATTCGCGTATCAGCGGCGTATCGCTCGTGTATGGATGAGAATAACGATACGCCGAGATCTGAGGCGTATTTTGTTCTAGCCACGTATGTATCACGTACGTGTGACATTCCTGTGGCGTATCAGGGACGTATCGGTACTTCACTTTCGTATGTACGGTTTATCAAGGCGTATGTGCTACCTCAGAATAGGCTACGTACGTGTGACGTACAGTGGAGATAGCTAGCAAGTTGTCCGTGCATTCGCACGCGCCGTGCGTTGCCCACGCACGCTATACGCAGTCATAGGCCACGCACTACCGCGCGAAGTTTGCGCGAGGGATTTTCGGCCAATAAGAAATTAGTCTGAACTCGCAGTACCAACGCATTTTCTAAATATCTTCGCGATGGGTTTTCAGCCAATATAAACTGCGAACCACTCACGCGAAATCTTCGCATTTTTCCAATATGTTTCGCGTTGGTTTTTTAACCAATAAGAAACGCGATAATATCTGCGTGGGGACACATGACCAGCGCACGAAATTGGCCAGCCAATCAAATGTGCGTTGGCATTTTTGCACGATAGACCACGCCCTCTATGGACAGACCCACTATGTGACCCTTTTCAATGAAAATAAACAGCCATGTTTCATCGGATCAGTAAATATTTGTTTTAAATAATGTCTTGACAAAACTTGACACTTCTGTATGTAAAAAAAAAAAAAAAAAAAAAAAAAAAAAATAATAATGGGTAAAATGCACACCATTTTTCGTCATTTATCAGCATTTTCTGCAATTTAAAAAACTTTGTTTTTCGCATGGATGTTAAATTTGCTAAGTGAAATTTGCGTTTCGACAAACTATTAAAGCGTTTCTTTAACTTACCCCTTTGAAGATATATATGCATTTTGATAGATAAAACCATCCATTTATCCGAAACACATGAAATATCACGTTTTAAATAACGTTAAAATTCCGTCACATTGAATGCATATTCTGCATGCATGGAGGAAACCGTCTGCTTTTACAATAGTCAAGCTCATAAAACCCTGGGTATAATATTGGCCCCGTCGAAACAAACCTTTGTGTGTGAAGATTTTTTTTTCTTTATCTTGAAAGACATTTTGGCTACGGGCTTTAGAAAGTATACAAGGCTTTGAAATTCTGATCGAATTTACCGGACAGCGATATGTTGTCTGATTTGAGTACGTGTAGATGTGCAGTCTGGTCCAAGCAATGCTAGCTAAAACCATCAGCTCCATTTGTCATAAAGGACATTTTGTCGTTAAGGGTCTCTTAAGCCCCTATTATACGCCAATGATCACCATACCCCACGGGCCAATACGAGAGTAAATAAAGTGCGTTTTATTGTCAATACTGTCAAAACATTGGGGCTTTGAAGTTGCAGGGCACATTCTTTATTTTAGATCCGCGGTTCTTCCATAAATTATACTGATATAATCGAACTGCATGCGGGAGTAAAATTGCTTATTTGTTCCATTTTTTCAGCCACATCATGAGAAAAAAAAAACAATGTGGTTTCCGAACAGGTCCTACACAAACCGAGTTGTACAAGCATAGAAGTTTCATAGACTCTGAGGCTGCAAATTTTGGATTCTAAAAATTAAAGGAAATTCTAAAAATTAAAGGAGTTGTTCTATTCATGTAGCAAAAACAAAGGCGCCGCTCAGCTTCGCAGTTACTTTGTTTTCGCTATGTAAAATATTTTGTTCTCATGGTGCGGCATATTTATTTATTTATTTATGTTCGAAAGATGTCCCGATCAAATACTAATAACTTCACTTATCACTTCAGTTGATTTGGTTGTGCGAAAATGAGGTCATGTCAAGACGGAGCCACTACTCTGACTCTTGGTTTTAACCAGTACTCTGGAGTGTCTTGCTCAATGACCAGATACGGTGCCGGCAGTGGGGATTGAACCCTCAAGGCTATATTTTTTTCTTCATTGCTCTTCGTATTCTTAGTATAATTCTTCTTTTAGAGAAAACACTGGATCCCTTTATTCGGCTAACGAAGGTTTTAAACAAAGCTTTATGAAAGCCCAGATATACTTCTTTCAACTGAACGGAATGATCACTGTAGGAATTTCAAGTATGTACAAACATGCAACTGCATGTAACACTTCGGTGCGGAGACTCACTTTTGTTGAAAATAAAAATATGCGATTTCGCTCGAATTATTTTTGCATCGTGAACGAAGGAATCGCAAGAAGCTACTAGAAAATTAGCAGTGTACACTTTAATTAAAATGCATTTCACTAATTGAGGTGGTGATCAAGTACACGCTACTCAAGTACACGCTACTGTCACCCATGGAAATAAGGAAGTCTTGTTGCTGATTCTGTGAGATACTTTGATTTTGTTTTGTACAAAAGTGCACCACAATTAAACGAGCATTAAAATAAAACATGACTTGCGACAAACAAACTAGAGAGTTCATTAGAATTCTGACTGGAGAAGCTGTCCTCTCTCTCTCTCTCTCTCTCTCTCTCTCTCTCTCTCTCTCTCTCCTTTCCTTAATGATACCATAAAACTGTGCTTGTTATGCTTATAATATTGCTGCTCATGTTGTTAGCATGTATTGTATCACCTGAGCTATTGAATAAATTTGGAATTTGGAATGAGATTTTTAATAGACGCACATCATCACCTAAAATGAACATGATGAAAAATGCGCTAGTACTCACATACAATCTGGTTTTATTCTAATCCATTTACATTTGTAGAGTCCCAACAAATCGAACCACAACCTTTTGCATTTGTGATTTTTCTATGATTTGTGTCAAAATCACGCATATAAAAATAATTGAGCCGCGACGCGAGAACGCCGGTCTTCTTCGGGGTTTCCGAGAAGGTAAGACACAAACCGGCCTGTACAGACATAGAAGCAGGCTAGAAGCTTGAAAGTAAGGTTTCACGTAAATGAGGAATAATACTATCTGTGTAGCAAAAACAAAGGAGCGGATCAGCTATGCAGTTACTGCAAGGCTGATCTGCGCATTTGTTTTCGCATATGCAAAATCCGGTTTTATCACGATGCGGCTCATTAATACCCCGGAGCGCGCGGATATGTTCTTTCAAGTTGTAACATGAAGACGGCGTGTGTCAAAGGCCGTTGAGTTATACTTGTCGCGTGTCTCAGACACGCTTCTTTAAACTTTACGGGTGTTATTTATTACCTTTTACACCTGTAGAGATATGCCGCTGTCCTAGCCGTTTGGTTCAATTAAAAACTAAAATAGTCTTTACGATTAAAGAAATTCCGGCATATTTTTTTTTCTCTCCATTCTATATGACGGTTATATGAATAAGACGCAGAAAAGCAATTAATGTAAAATTTTGGTCAAAATCTTGAACATAGGCAATTGTCAAATATATTATCTTATTTTGATAAATTATTATTATTATTATTATTATTTTCATTTATTTATTTCACTAAAATGATTTTAGGAAGAAAATATTCCATTATGCAACTTATTCATGCCTATATTTTGGCCCAACGCGCAGGGAGCCAAACTATTGGCTCAAATACCCACGCAGATACTGCAGTGCCCTTTAAATGATTTGATTGGATAAAAGCGTTCCTGCGTGGACCTGCGTTGGCTTCGCGGGTATAAACAGGTAATATGATTGGTGCTTGACTACCTGCGCAGACATCGCGAGTACGACTATGACTGTACGTGTTGATAATATGATTTGATTGGTTTATAATGATACCTGCGCATAACTCGCGAAGCAACGCAGGACTAACGCGATAATTCCCCACGCGTGGGTCTCGCACGTACAACGCAAGGCACCTGCGAAAATGGTTAACTTTTAAGAAATCTCCACTGTATGTATGGCGCATGAAGCGTACGCGTGACCTATCTACAACGTATGCACTACGTTCCATTCTTATCTGCGGCGTATCTGTCGCGTATCCGTGGTGTTTTTAAATACAGATGAGTCCAAAATGGTTCTGTTCACTTCGTTTAATACTTATGATTAACATTCTTGTCATGCAATCATGCTTAAATTCTTCTTCCACTACAGGGGAGACCGGGGTTGAATAAATCACGGGTTAAATGTACCAGTGGGATAACTTAAGTTGACATAAGTTGCACTATCACCTGCACTATCAAATGCGCACGGTGCCTATCTGCGTTTCAGACGGATTGTCGAAAGTTATACCTATAGTTGTAACTTATAACGGGAAAACTGTGTTCTCGTTCCCCAAGTCATATTAAAGCGTTATTTTGCATTAAATAAGAAGTACTTCATAGAAATAAGTACATTAAATTTTAAGCCGAAAACAGGTTATTTCTACAATTATATCTCAAAGTTCTGTGTCATTATCTCATGAGTGGATAAAAAATGAAAAGGTGGCTCATCAACCCCGGTCTCCCCTAGTGTATTGTCATTTGCTTGCTTGTTTATGGTGTGCTCCTCATTTACATGCATTGGTGTCATTAAAACATTATGGAAATCAGAGATTGAGGATAACACCAATGAAAACTGCTTCAGTTCATTCATGCAGCACACGCCAGGTCATATCAATCATCAGAAGCATCTGGATTTTATGAGAACAAGCAAATAATATTTGTATATAAAATTAATTTAATGTGCATATCATGAGACATTATGAAAGCAACACAAACCCGATAGATACTCTTAGATAAGCCCGCCAGTAACTTTGTGTTACTGATCGTTCCAAGTCGATACTTCTGTAGTGGTTCTTTTTGTTTTATGTCTTGGTGTTTAAAAATTTTTTGTGCTGTTGGCGCCTTATGTATGTTTTCATATTTTTAGTTAAGTTAAGGTAACTGAGTGACCACCTATTGGGAAAATAGCTGCTCATTCGGCTTACGATATGTTTCATGGTATAAGTACCTGATTGTTAGTTTGGTTTTTTCCCACCTCGGTTTTTGGAGTGGGAATCTTTTTCTGATTGCGCCTTTTCCTGATCTTTGCCTACTTGTACCTTCTTAGAACGCCATAAATACTCCTTGTACGCCACACATACGTCACAGCAACGAAACGTACGTAGCACATACGTCGCTGATACGTGAGGTACGTAATACATACGCCGCAGATACGCAGTATATACGAAAGGAGAGTCAAATGTACGTCACAAATACGCCACAGATAGGAAAGATACGCCGTACATACGTCACGCTTACGTGACATGGTAATCTCTACATACGTGTGAGTATGGGTATGATTCTCACACATACGTAGCACATACGAAAGCAACGTAGCACGTACGTCGTAGATACGTGCTACGTTGGTTTCTTATGTGCTACGTATGTGTGACGTATGTACGGCGTATCGGAACTGCCACGTACGTGCTACGTTTTTGTAAGTGCACACATAAAAAACGTAGCACCGTGGCGTATGAAGAGAATGAGCTACGCATCCAGGAGTATGAGCTACGTATGCTCACGTATGTACGACTTACGTGTGGCGTACCTTTCGTATCTTGATACGCCGTAGATACTTGAGTCGATACGCAATAGTGTGACAGCAATATAAGAATGTTATTAGAAATAAAAGTATTGTTTTGTACGCATCACTCTGTTATGTACCAGTTAGCGTACTTTTACCCCTTACCAGAAGGACTGGGTCGGGTAATTCATGTGACCGGTGTCCTCTTCTGTGACTGCATAAGTCGGCTTGTGTCGGGTCTGGTCCAACTCAAGATAATAGTTTTTTTCCTGACGCAACTTATATGATAAACCCAGGAAGCAATCACAAAAAGACTTAACCGAATCAAAACATTTGTACATTTTAATCAAAAGAAATTTACTTCATTGAAATTGACATCAAAAACAAATGTAACCAGTCCCAAAAGAACACCCGCACTGGGACGGTCAATAATGTATATACTTATATGCGTTTTATTTTTCTATATTTTAGGTTATTGCATCACCTGGTAGAGTCAGAGGAAAGTGATAAAGTTGATGGTCAACAGCTTTTTGAGGATTTTCTAAATCAAGGTTTCGTTTGCAGCCAGCAGTATTTCGGGCATTGCATGAAATTTTGTTTTCCGAATGTTCTTTCAAAAAGAGGGTTCAGCAAGGCATGCAGCCGAACAATCAACGTATATTTTGGCGTTAAGCAGCGACATGATCCTGTACGAGAAAGGAAGTTTAAGTTTACTTTTAAAGACATTAAATATATAATTCCTAGTGATTTTTATGCAACATCAGAAACAGATAAATCGTTGACAATATTTTCACTTTCTGTTGAATGTCTAAATGACTGCCGAGTAACACAAGAGGTAACATTTGATAGCAATGGTACATGGTATTTATCGGTGGGTAAGAGTGACATAGACCTGGAGAAGCTTGGAATATCAAATTTGTTTACTTTAATGCCTGAATCAATACAAACAGTATGCTGTATTGTAAGGAAACTTTAACTTTGTACTGGAAAATCAAAATCATATATTGATAATGCAAAATTGTGTGGTTATGCACACATTATTCTAGAAAACTGGCGGCAAACTGAGTTACTACAACCAGAGAGTAAGTGTCGGTCGTCACGATGTTCCAGAATTTTGAAGCCACTGTCTACCGGAACAGCTTGTGATAAATGCGTTAAAAATTTACCATTTCACGCAAGTAAAAAATCACAGATTAACGTTTCAACAGACATGGAAACGCATGACAGGAATAAGGAAAACAACGATCCCAGTCTTATAAAAGTACAATCCCCTTCCGAAAATGCTACTTTAATGACTCTGATCAAAGAACAAGAGAAAAATATCAAGTGCCGTCCTACTTCACGGCGCTGGAGTAAAGATACCATCATGTCGTGTCTGTCCATATGGAGGCGAAGTAAACGTGCGTACGACGATTTAATACACAGTAGTGCCCTTGTGATGCCTTCAGATCGGCTTTTACGACTATACCAGAACACCTGCGAGCAGTCTCCGGGTTTTCATTTGGACATTTTTCAGTGGATGAAAGATGAGGCATGTAGAAGAAATATTCAAGGCGCCGGTCTGGAGGGTGGAATTCTGTTCGACGAAATGAGTATCCAAGAAGACTTGGTTCTTCAAGCCTCTGGAGAATATGAGACACTGATAGGATTTGTAAACACTGGTGAGGAAGGTGATGTCATGCGAACCTTATGTGAATCTAAGACAACTAAAACACTAGCAACACATGTCCTACAGTTCGTGTTTTTAACATTTGGTGGCTTTCGCTTTCCGTTTGCACACTTTCCAACAACCCAGATTAAACCATTTGAATTGCAGTACCTCTTTTGGCAAGCAGTGAAATATCTTGGTATGTATGGATTTAACTTCAAGACAATCAAACAGTTCTTGAATATTTTCAGGACTGGGATTATTGTATCACAAACGATAGTTCTCTTTCGAATGGCGAAAAGGAAAAAGCACGACTGTCATACCAGACACGCGATGATATTAAGTCACTCATCACTGGGTTCGATCGTGTTTGTAAAACGCGCTTGGGAAGAAACATGGGATCGGTTGTACCGAGCCGAGTCAACAGCGACGCAATTGAGAATGTGTTTTGCCAACAACGCGGTATTTGTCAGGGAGCAAACACAAATCCAACATACGCTCAGTATTCGAAAGCAATGAACACAGTTATACTTGGACAATCAACTATTTCCAGAAAGTCCAATACAGGTGTCGAACGACTCTCTGCAGCAGAACCAGTTTGTCTCACGTCAGACAGACCACTGAGACCACTTAAAAAAACAGACAGTCGTATCTAAGTTTGAACATAAAAAAATGTAACTTCCGGTTAACAAGGAAGTTAAAAACACAATGCGCATGCGCAAATAATGAAATACTGACTTATCGTAAATCGGCAAACTATATTATTTTGAATGTTAATTACGAATCGTTTGCTAAAACCATTTGAATGCGAAGTTTATGCAAGAAAATTATGAAACCCTAACATTCAGTGAATGCTTTGTAATAAGTTTGTTATATATGCGCATGCGTAGAGTGAATTTTTGCCTTCGGTGTAGATTAAAGCAACTGTATTTTCGTCATCCAGTACGTCAAAAATATTTTGCAACATTCAGCAAATTGAATATGAGCCGTTCATTTTAAAGCACCAGGAAACATGTTTGTGTAATGTATACCCTTTTGGACTCCACTTTTATATAGCAAACCTGGAGTTTGGAGGGGTATTATACCTATTATTCTTACTTTTGCTCCAAAACATAGATTGTGGGTACTCGTTAGAATCGCCTTGTCGAGGCGGCTCCAACGTGTACCCACAATCTATTTTTGAGCAAAAATAAGAAATAAAAAATGCCTTAGATCGGGAAAAAAACATTTCTGTGTAATATATACCCCCGTATACCCCACTTTTATATAAAGCTGGGGTTTGAGGAGGTATTCCTATCTTTCTTATTTTGGATCGAAAACATGTATTGTGGGTACTCGTTAGAACCGCCTCGCCGAGGCGGTTTTAACATGTGTCCACAATTTATGATTTTGATAAACGATAAGAAAATATCTAACTTTTTACCGAAAATTTTCATTTTTCACCACTTTGAGAAACTCTTTATATTGCATGGGCTTGTTTTCAAAATGAAAACCTAACACATGGTGTAAGCTCAGTAGAATATGTTTCAGTAGGTATAGTTTCCATTTATTCGTTACATTGTGGACACAAGAAATCAGTAATTCCATTTTGGTATCGTTTCCAGTCTTCGTCTCCCAATATATTAGCACAATGCCTATGAAGCCAGGAATCGCACAAATCACATGCTATCAAATCTGACTCGCCAAGTTTGTTACCGCAAACAGAACAACTCGTGTTTTGTTCGCAATCAGAACCACATGACATTGCTGTTTTCTTCTTTTTAGCTTTACTTTTACTTGGACATTTCCTTTTGCGCGACTTGGACGAACTTTGATCATTTTCACCTTTACTCTCGTATGTTTGAACAGTATCAGAAGTTGACGGTGTTTGATTGTCAGCTGAACTTTCGGAAGAGATTTGTGTGCCTTTAAGAATTGCATCACTTAGCTTTTCAGATATTACCTTCTTGGTGTCTTTCATTCTGGCCTTTACATCATACTTCTTACATATACTCATAAGCTGTTTTTTCGTGTACGCTCTTGTGTTAAAACACTGTCATTTAAGCACATTGCTTTAAGTCTTAACTGTGTCACTTCTCTCTTTGTTTCACATGTATTTGCTGTAATTTGCTCAACAGACACTGTTTCAGGTTTAGAGGAATGGTCCTTTTTTGCCATGACCTTTTTTCTGTGTGCAATTCCCTTTTCCCTCTTTACAGAAAGTAAATATGTTCGTCTAAACTGAGACGCATATACCTTGACGAATTTCTTCACAATATCAATGTACAAAGAGAGAATAATTTCGTCACAAAATTTACCTTTGAATAGTTGTTGCCATTGATTACGTAAATTCTCATTTTTCTTGATCTCTTCTTGCACGTCTTTAAACAAATATTCACCATATTTGGTTAATTTCTTGTCGGATATTTTATCCCTACACGTTACCTCTAACTGTTCAAAAAATGAGTGTCTCATCTGAAATGTATGTAAGGGATTCTCTTAAGTTTTGTTTTCTGAATGTTTTTTGCAGAGTTTCCTTTTCCTCTATCTCGCTGTAGGGTGCCTCGGTAATACTCAGAATGTCAATTTCTGTTCTTAATCGCTTGAATTCCTTTTTCTTTGCATCATTAAACATATATGCATTCACCATTTTCTTTTTTTTTCCATTTCAGTTTGGCGATACAGAACCCACCGATGTGTCTGATCTTCCCATAGCCCCCTACAGAAATGTTTGACCCAGTTCTACTTGTTGTTTGCAACGAATCAGGGTTATCAGGGATACTTTCATTCGTATTGTGATGTGTGTCACGAGTAACAAGTTCAGCAGCCGACTCGTCATGCGACAGAGACGCAGCGCAAAAATTGTTTAAAAGAGTGTGTTCCAGTAAAAACATGATTGATGTTAGAACTTCAAAATGTTCGTCAGATGCATCTTGGATATATGAGGCTAATAGAGCCTTACTGCTATTAAGATATCCATCGCTTTGCAGATATACATTTATGTCTGTTCCTAAACCGGTCAACTGTTTAAGAGACGCAGGTTTACCATTTTGTAAACGAGTGTTTATGCACTTTTCAACGAGTTCTTTTTGTTGCTGTATCCAAGCATAAAAATGCAATGGTAGTAAGGTAACAGAATCATAGAATTTAACAGCATGTATTTCATTTGGGCCACCATGATAGTCGTCCAACAATCTGTGACATTGCTCGCGTAGTCGGCGAAGCCTGATCGGCTGACTCTGTGGTGTCTATAATTTCATCTATTTTATCTTGATGAAGAAATTCGGTGTCTGACAAGTTGCCACAATCGTCACTGCTATCAGAATTAATTTGAAAGTCATACTGTAGATCTTCGTTGATATTATGGTCAAATGCGATACCCTGGCAACAAGTTGCAGAGACTGGAACAGTCTGTTCAGCGTAGAACTTGTCGACATATTCTGGATGTTTACGAACTAGATTTCTATCATAGTTTAGAACTTGTAACCTAGCTTTACATTTCACACGACCAACAGCCACCCCTATCTGTCCAGGTAGAAACGCGCCCTTACAGATTACGATTGCACGGTCAAGGGTCATGCCTTGAGATTTATGAATTGTTATTGCAAAACACAACTTTAATGGAAATTGTATTCTTTCTGCTATATTTGTTCTCGATACAGGATCGTACACTGTGAAGGTTTCCTTGCGAATTTTATGCGTCGTATCACCAAAACAGCAAGTTATTCCATCCTCTTCAATATTTGTTACTAAACCAGTAACGCCATTTAAAAGTTTAGTTTGCCACCTAGATTGCATATAAGCATAACGGGACACCCAACTTTGAGAGCCAATTTTTCAGGAGCTTGAAAATGCTTGAAATAATTTGGATTTCCTTTATCTTTCGCTTTGAATAATTTACGTTCACCAGGCATTTGTTCCAACATGTCGTGATTTTTCATATCAGCTTCGAAATTTGTTGCATATATGTACGTTGGTGTAGGTCCAGAGTCCAGAGGCCTTGATAAGCTCTCGATTAATTTAGAATCCTCTTTTGACGGAGTACCTTTCTCAAGACTGTTTATTGCTTGGATAAGATCTACTTCATCTTGTCTCATCACCTCATCAAGCTCAATATGATGGGGTAAGGCGGATTTCCAATTCGGGTGTAAAAAACATTGTTTCCCCGTGTCACCATAAAGTTCGTTTGGTACAGGTGGGAGTTGGTAAAAGTCCCCCGCAACAACAAGCTGGATACCGCCGAAGATTCTATCGGTTTGTCGGACGTGTCGACAAACGTGTTCCACTTGATCAAATGTTCTGGAACTTATCATAGATATTTCATCTATTATTAGAATATCTGTTGTCTTTATGTGATTTCTCACGGGCTCAAACGTTTCATCATCTCTGAAAAATGTTAGAACAAAAGAATTTTAACATGCAATCGGTTTTGCAGATTATCACTTTTTAAAACTAATGTAAGGCAAAGGGATAGCACTATCATAATTTTATTTAAGCCCCGTTCTCGCGGTTCCGGTTATATCCCGGTGAAGACAAGCCGGTATACCGTGATAAACCGGTGAAGATTGACGATAAATTCCAGAAATCTCATTGTGGTTACACCGCGTAACGTCTATATTCTACTGCGCATGTCTAGTAAAACCGTGGTCGAACCATAATGAATAGTAGCCATACATGCTTTTTAGAAAATAGCAGCTGTCACGTGCTGTGGCCAGACATGCGCAGTAGAATATGACGGCTATGACAAGGTAAAACGCGGGTGAGATTTCTCGAAACCGAAGGTTACATTACGAAACCTTGCCCCTGCAGTCTAGAAGGGGAAAAAATCATAATTTAAATATTTTTTGCTCAAAACACTGATTGGGGATACACGTAAGAACCGTTTCGGTTCTAACAAGTACCCACAGTCTATGTTTTGGTTCAAAAATAAGAAAACTGGGTAAATGTAGGACCGAGTGTAGGCCAACATCGTAAAATATATGAGCCGTCTCGTGGGAAAACCAACAATGTGGTTTCCGAGCAGGTCCGACATAAACCGGGCTGTTCAGTCATAGAAAGAAGCTAGAAACTTGAAATTTCGGATTTAAGTAGAAGATGAATTGCTTTCAGAGTAGCGAAAACAAAGGCGCTGATCAGCTTCGCAGGTACTGCGAAGCTGATCTGTGCCATTGTTTTCGCCTATGCAGATTGTTGGTTTTCCCATGTGGCGGCTCATATAATTAACGTTAATAATTGACACTGTTGCGCCTTTAGATGTTGTATATGTCATCATATACGAACTCCTGTAAATAGAGGCACGTGGACTTAAAATGGACTATACACCTTATAATTACTCCCAAGGTATGTGGGAGGATATGAGACTGTTCATCTGTTTATACTCAGGACAGTGTAGCGTATTTTGTATGCGTATTTATATGTATGTACAAATGTAACTCAGCTGACACCTTTAGGGAAAAAGCTGATCACTCGGCTTACGACATGTTTATTGTTTGTCAGTATCTATTGGGTAATTTGTTTCACCTGTGGATTTTGTGTAGGACGTTAGTTCTGATTGCACCACCATTCACTGTGAATAATTAACTTTGACCGCTCCCGATTCTTTATAAGCATAACTATTTAAGGGATGCCAGTTGTCAAAATCTAATGTGACTTGTATTGTTTTTACTGTATTAAGAATAAAAAGATAATTTTACCAAGGAGACTGGATATTCTTGAAACATCGAATACAGATTATTTCATGCTCAAAAACTCAACTCATGAGGGCTCAGCAACACGCTTATCAGCAGTATTCAAGTTACTTTCTGGTTTGATTCCATTATCCAAGTTCTTCACCACAATCTTTGAAAGTATTTCTAACAAAAAGTCAATATTTCGAAAGACAGCATACCATTTACTGTAACTGCTGAAATAGGTTTTCAGCACATATGATAAATACCACTTTTTCTTCAAGAAAAATGAATCTCTGAGTGGAGAAACTTTCAAAGATTTTAGTCAGGGTTTTGGAGACCAGGCTTATGTTGAAAGCCTTTAGTAAACTTTATCCAGCATGCCATACGGATGAAAACGGAATCAAACCAGGAAGTAACTCGAACACTGCTGATAAGCGTGTTGCTGAGCCCTCAGGAGCCGAGTTTTTGGGGCGTTAAATAATCTGTATTCGATGTTTGAATGTCTCGTACTAGATTGTTTCAAGAATATCAATTCTCCTTGGTAAAATAGTCCTTTTTTCTATACCTCTCAGGTAAAACTTACACAAGTACTAGATTTTGACAATTGGCATCCCCTTAATCAATATTGAATAAAATTGCACTTACATTCTTTCCAAAAGCTCTGTGATAGTAAATCGACCGTCTTTCAATCCTGCCCAAGAATGGAGAGTCGTCGCCCCCTCCTGTTCATACAAAGCACACGCCTTTCCTGTGCTGCATGTTATCATTACCTTTTTCTCAGTTTGTTTGAAGTATCTAAAGTATCTTTAGCAGGAAACTTTTTCCCGTGCCCCCAAGACCTGTCAGACAGATATTGTGCCCTTCGAGGACAAGATCAAATGCATTCCTTTGGCTTGATGTAAATTCCGCCATTTTTTGAAGAGAGAAAAACAGATTTGTCTCCCTTCACGACACTATAACAACCGGGATGCATAATAAATTTGGTGAGAGCCCGGAGGCATGGATAAAGAGTGTGTGAGGGAGAGAGAAATAAAGGGACGGGACACCATTTGTAGGGTCAGGCTGCTTATTTTGGGATAAGACAAAGGTCTATGAAACGGAGGCAGTAGTTCATCTACGAAGAAGCCAAAGAGTCAGAATGCCTAAATACTACACACCTTACACTTTTCGCACAAGTTACATATGTACCTTTAAAAGATGATTGTGTGGCGGGCCATGCTGGGCTGGTTTTATTGCAAGCGCCTTCTTGTCCGGTAACGACTCCAGCGATCCGGGTAATATCATGTAAGAACCAATTATATTCAATCAACCAATGAAAACCAACGTAACATATATCACGTGCTGACGTAATATTTCGTGTTATAAGTGTATTTATAGTAATGTCAGGGGTAAATTTGCAGATTTCATTCGGGATACCCTCAAATTTTGCAGAATGCTGTAATAGTTAGTTTTTACAGTCACTGGTGCTTATTTTGGGTGAAGATAATGGGTGTGACCTTTTACAAAGGTACGCATGAATAGACCGCCAGCATTGAATTAACGGTAAAGTGTGAAGAGTGAGTTTGAGATGCGGGAAATCCCATGACCCCAATAAAACTAGGACACCGCGTTTCCGACCTTGTCTATATAGTAGCCCATAGAAGATGGTTTATTGAGGATTGATAGAAAAGGTTTTAAAGGTAAAGTAATTGCATGAACGTATCGATAGCATCTCCAAACGGGTGAAAATGCAAAAAAAAAAAAAAAAAAAAAAAAAATGGGTCCAGTCGTCGAGCGCCTGTGGTTTCATCACAGAGCATAACGTAGCACAATGGTTATCCATTTCTTCGATTATTGAAAAATCCATTTTATTTATTTGGTGAACCTGTATTTAAAGGATTTCATTCAAAATGGCATGTGCAACCAATGATAATTTGGACGACACAAATCATCAATCTGACACCTTTTAAATTTTGTTATAGTATAATTCATTTTTAATTCCATTAGATGCACGTGGAGGGGTGAAGAAGAAGACCGCCCGGAGATGTGCGACACTACGGAGAGTACTATTTTGGGCCCTCTATTGCTGTCGCTCATCTTCACACGAGGGAGAAGAAACAGAGTAACCGGCAGTGTCTCCATAAAAGGTATGTTGCTGCACTCAGTATCTGTTTATTTTTCAAAGCAGTTCAAACAATTTCTTGCATGAACTTTTCCTCTCCATTCCCTCCGACCTTGCACAAAGCAATCGGTTCTCCCTTTGAAGAATCTGAAACGATCAACAACAGAACATTATGAAAATTGCGGTAGCTGTGAATATGATATCAATAGTAAAAACCAAGCAATGATCAGGAATTTGCATATGTTTCATGACTCATTAGGTTAATGTAAGGGATTACCAGTAGTTAAAACATACTTTACAGGTTTATAATTTGTAAGACAGTCGTTTTATTCTTTTAGTGTCAATAAAACATATTTGATAATTGTTAAATTTCATGTCAAGATGATATTTATTTACTGAAGACAGAGCGCGCATAAACGATATTTCAAACCAGCAGCTTGACAACCTGCATGATCAAGGTTATCATCGTCATCATCATCATTGTTTCCTCTCGCTCAATGTTTAAAGGGCTGACCTCATTGTATCCAATGTCCCTTTCTGCACTGAAATAACCTATTTTTTTCTGTACCAATAGATGATGATCTTGAATGTTGGATGAGAGAAGATCACTCCAATCAACTCGGAGCGCTTCGATGTTCTACATGCAACCCAAAATCTTGGCAAGAGTGATAAGACTTTTAGAAACAACACCATGTGCCAGTTAATGACTGTCGTCATGACGATGATGGATGCAGGCGTGTCGTCAGCCGAATTTGAAGAGTTTGTTTCCACACGGTATCCAAGACCAGCCTTTCGTAAGAAACGTAGTGGCACAACTACGTCAGAGAGAAGCCCATAACTGCACCGTCTGACCCGAGTTGTCCTGGAGTGTGGTAGAAGCAAATGACATGCTCAAAATGATAGCATCGCCCATTAAATATCCCCGTACTTTCGAACCAGTTGATCGTACTCCTTCATCGAACAAACAATGTTCAACCGTTCAAATCGGAAACGGAAAAAAATCCAGCCGTAATTTCGTTTTTCACATTTTATTTTTATGGTGTTGTTTTTGAGACACTATAACTGAAATAATGTCAATGTTAAGCTTCCACTTATCCATGTAACAATTTCATCACTCTTTCAGGATGCTACCGCCACTAGCCAGGGACTAGCCACTGCCACTAGTTAGGGACTAGCCACCTATTAAAATTTCACTCACTTTTCTTATCTTAAATGGTATGGCCTCATCACATTCGTCGTCGCTGTCAATTCTCATGCGTTTACGAGGTGCAGATGTTGAATGCTGCAGCATTTCTGCATCTTGTGTGTCATCTTCCTGGTTCATTTGTTCCAGATCAACCTGTGTAATAAGAATGACTTGTTGCATTAGAAAACAACCTACCTTCATGAAGCTTCATAATGCGACTTAAGACATTCCTTAAAACATATAAGCGGTTAAAGCCTAAGATGTAATATAAATTGATGTTTGTCTGATCACGATAAAATAGTAAATTAAACCTCACCGTTTCATTTTCGCCCATTCTTTCCCTTTGCCTCTTCTTTCTTTTCAACTCTATAAAACAACAAATGGATAAATAAATACAATTTACATGTCATCATTATCAGTAATCAAAAATAGGTACAGATCCATGCTCATGAATTAACAATCTTGAAATAAAAGCTGAAATATATATGTGGATTTTTCAGTCAGATGTGATCGAAAGTTTAACATAGATTTAGACAAGATACGGTTAACACATATATATTTAATCGTGTTCAAAACAGCAAAAAAAGTAAATTAAGTCAAACAACTGGCTTACCTGTTGTGCCATCACACCAATGATTTTTTTATCTTGTCAGAATTGTCCAACAATAGGTTGAAATGTTGAAGGTAAAAGCCTGCGCTCATTTCCGTGGCGTAATTGTTGAGGTACACAACCAGTTCGCCATTATTAAACTTAATATCGGTGCACTGTTGGTTGCCCATCTTGCAAATTACTTGCTCGATATCATTATCTACGTTCACCTTTATTCTGAAAAGCTTGTTTGATGCCATGATCGAAACAAAAAATTAAATCGAAAATAAAAACGAAAGTAAAAAGTGACTGCAGTGCGCAAAGTGATATTTGCCAGGATTATCGAGTCTTATAAACTACCCTTTATTTTTTCCAATTATACAGTTGAACTGAGAGCCACATTTTGAACAGGTTATCCATTAAAGGGGTAAACATCTCGAGGCTGGTGGAACTAGTGTAGTCATCACAGGTTAATATAAAATGGCCCGTGAATGTATGGGTGAGAAAAAAATAGACTCAGGAACCGATATAATAAGAGAAACCAAAAAATCCTTAGGATTTTTTCTCCCTTTTCTTTCCGACTAATGGAGAAACTACTGAAAGAAGCTCGATCACCACAACAACAACTGCTGCTAGAGTTGTTACGACAGCAAGACCGTTAAGACGTCAGTCTACAACAACCAAGCAACAGACAACTCGCACAATGCAGCCAACAACACCTCCGCTTGAATCGATATGCCTATTTGACAATCAATGTTACCTCTAATGCTATTTGACAACCAATGTTACCTCTAATATATGTAGTTTATAAGCAAAACCTGAAAAATTTACATGCATAACCAGTACATATTTGGAATCGTTTTCAGAAATTACAAAGTGCCAGTTGCAACAGTAGATAAATCGAATATCAGGGCAATTTTGTTGATGTGGAAATTGGGCACTTTAAAGAATGACATCTAGGATCATCTGCAGAAGATTTATATCACAAGAAGACCAGCACCGATGTGGGACCATGCACTAAGATGCTTCAGCAGGGGCAGCTTTGATCTCAAGAAGGTTGAGTAAGATGATAATGTTACCCCCCTTTAGGGTCGAGAGACCTTGTTTTTCCCCGGGTTATCTGTCCATCTGTCCCTAACCGTTTCAGCTACTGGAGACAGTTTTATGACACCTGAAATTACGATGCCCATAATCATGATAGTCGGCTATTATTTATTACACCCTCTTCAAAGAAATGACACATTCTTGGGGTACTATATGAATGAAAGGGATTAATGAGTCCCCGGGGCAGCCGGCGTTTGAATTCAGTCGGTCGAAATGTCATAACAGATGTTGATATCGCATGGATTAGATCTAGAAAAAGATAATTATGATTCCAGTGTCGTAAATAAAAATGGATACACTTCAAAAAGTTATTATAACTTGTGGATAAATTATATTTATTCCACGGACTGAAAAAAGTGTTTTTATTTCACCGCATGCAAGACATAATTAAATCGTGTGCTCTTGAGAGAGAGAGAGAGCACCCAATTTCTAACGGCTTAAGTTTTTTTTTTCTTCATAAAACTCGTTTTTCATAAAACTTAAACTTGCTTCAAACACGGCTCAAACACGGAAATTATTCAATGTTGATATCCGATTTCTACCGTATAAAAAAAAACAAACTTTTGATTGACTGAGATGCAAACCTTTTTAATCCCGCACGGGAAGTAAACGCTAACTACTTATAATACTAAACTAGAAACACACATCAATTAAGCACTTATGGGTGGTCACTGTATATACATAATTGAAGATTTACCTGTATAAAAAGCATTGTCTATTTTGTCAACAACGCTACATTTTTTAGCATGCTTTATCATGGGACTGTTGAATATGTTGCAAATACATGGATTTTTGTATACATGATTGTGGAATGAGTGGTCAGCTCAGAGCGTGAGTCATTTTTCAGTTACTTCCGGGTTGAAATCGTCGGACCCATTTTTCTTAGCTTTTTGACAACAATAAGACAGATTTTTCGATGTAGTCATTGACTTCAATCATATAAGAACCTGAAACAAAAGGCGTGTCATCTTTCAGCAAACAATAAGCGCACGCGATCCGCCCCAAGTTACCCACTTTCAGAATTTTCCAGAAAAACATGTTTACACTAACTTTTCCCAGAGAAATACATTTCCATGACCCCAAAATAACTTTTAATTTGTCAGATTATGTATCCTAGACATTTAGGCTTTGCGTAATTTTTATCCAAATGCATTCCATTTTCCAGGAAACGGGTCCCACGAAAACCAGTTACATTTCCAATTTTACACCAAGCTATTTAAAATAATAACTATATTGACTCATTCCTAGTATCAGTGACGTCTATTAGCAATAAAATACACATCATCATTTGATTGACAGATTCAAGAAAACAGTAGATTTCTGTTTTACATACCCCACCCACTCATGTCAATATTGATAAATCCTTAATGCGCTCAAATATTTGGAAATGTAATTTGTTATGAACAAGTAATACTTTGACATTATTTTACATTTGTAATACATCAAAACATTAGAATTCATTACACATTCATTGAACTGGGGTCGCTTTTTTGCCACCCGGAAGTGGAAAGAAGTCACGTGAAAGTCACCTGACTTACCTGGATAATATAGACCACGTGGGTTGTGACGTATTGTTTGTATCTGTGTATAGGCAAGAAGATAAACACCACACTGAAGCGGATAACAATGTCAGGTGGCGTGACGGCCCAAGTTTGAGTACCAAGTATTGAGATATTGACACAGTCTCATAACTTTCCGGACAGCCTTCGTATATTGCAGCAATGCTCCAATTCTTAAACCTAGTCGCTTGGATTTTAAAATACTATTTTAGTCAAAAGTTCGTCGATATAAATTTTGTACAGGTGCGTATAGACAAAATAGCGCCTTGACGGACGCCTTGGTTGATCGGGAAGCTGTTACTGAAACCTCCAACCCACTTTACTTTCGACGATATGTCTTGATACAGTTCTTTTATTACTAGCCAAGTAGTGTCATTAGTGTCTTTGTCAAAGAATGATGTGGTGGACCACGTCAAAAGGTACAAGTAGGCAAAGCCTATAAACACAGCGTTACAAAATGATATACTAAATTTGTGTGCTTCAGATAGCAAGAGGTATGTTGAGTACAAATGCCGCTTACGAAAGCGTCCAACCCCGACAACCCCTTTCATACGGTAGTTAAACCTTACCTAGCATGCAGTCTGGCATAATCAAGCATGATTTCAAACATGGCGTAAAACATCAAAAAGCAACCAGCGGAACAAATAAATATATCATTCGCTTTATTATTCCTTTATTATCACTGATTATTCTTTTGTTTGCATTCAATTTAGTAAAAAATGAAATACGTGCATGTTGCATGACTCTGCACTTTTCAAACACAAATCAAGGTTACAACAAAAATAATATAAACTTTCCTACAGAAACTAAAAAATATAATTTTGCTTAGCCTGTTGGCTATAAAAATGATAAATTATGTTATGCGGTAATATGCATACATTTTTGTAAGAGGCGGCCAAAGGAAAATGACATAATTACTTCGTTCCCTGTAATTGATAGGGTAGCAAAAATTCATATAATCAGTCTACCCTTTAATGAAAATAAAAACGGGGTAAGAAAAAAACAGAAATTTATCCTGCCGCCCTAAATTGCAGCAAAATGTCTGGCTTTCGCTGCCAGTTTTATAAAGGGTCACTGATGAAGGTTCATTACCCGAAATTGTACAATATGGCCCATCTTCTAGCTTTGTATTTTTACTGCTTCCAAAGGATCTAACAATTATTTTTATTTGCTATTACTGCAGCTGGTGTTGTGCCGTGTGGCGGCCCTAAAAAGTCTCCCCGTACATCATCCATAGCATCAGGAAAACATGTCCGTGCAATGAATACCCCCTTAAACCCCACTTTTATATAGCAAAACTGGGGTATGCAGGGGTATACCTATTTTTCTTATTTTTGCTCCAAAACATAGATTGTGGGTTCTCGTTAGAACCGCCTCGGCGAGGCGGTTCTAACGTGTACCCACAATCTATGTTTTGAGCAAAAATAAGAAAAATATCAAACATTTAAGATTTTCCTCTGAAAATTATTGATTTTTGACCTGAAAAAAATTACTGTATATCATATGGGCATGTTTTCGTAATGGTGCAGATTATATTTTTCTTTTCATCCTTTGCGATCAGTGAATATATATGAAGTATTTCAAATTTTTATATGTTAAGAATCATCTTCTTAACAGTATTTTGATTTTTTTTGCCCCTCTGGGAATTTGAGTCTTTGATTTAGACTACACAGATGTAAGTTCTTGAAATTGCAGCAAAATGTCTGGCTTTCGCTGCCAGTTTTATAAAGGGTCACTGATGAAGGTTCATTATTCAGCAATTTGGAAAAAGCTTTCTGACTTTCAGTGTTTTGAACATATCACTGTCATTATAAAGACCTTTTAAGGAAATTCATTAGCCTTCATTTTCAGATTCAGTCTGTAGTTATTCTGGTTTGAATCAGTATGTTCTGCTATATCATTATCTTCTCATTATGGTGAAATGGCATGCTGAATATTTGAGTGTAACATCATATATTCTGGTGTTAGTGGGGTTCAGCATTATAGTCTAAGGGTAATTACCTCAACCTTCTCTTCACTACAGAACGTGATACATGTAGTAGACTGGCCATCTCTGCGGTCGAGAACCCTTCCTCTACCATATATGTCAGCTGCTCCCTGGAGATAATGAACATTGGTCTGCCAACAGTTCCCCTTCTCTGTGGTGCCTGAAACCCTGTTGGGTTGTCCAGAGATCTGGAAAAAGAAACTAAATTGCATGTAAAGGATGTTAAGATATGCTGACCTTGCCTTAAAATAGGTCGAGGGCATCAAAGGGTCATGTTTATATATACACTTCAACCTCATTATAACGCGCCTCGTTATAATGCGGTTTTCAATATAACATGACCATGTCTTGGCTCCCAAGTTGATTATTTTGCTACATGTCTATAGTACAGTACCGTCACAATTCATCACAACCAAAGCATCGATCGCTCATTCAGCAATCATCAATCAGCATTCGCTATAATTCAAATCATTCTCCGGTCATCGTTCACTCCATTCATGGCGTTCATTTATCGTTCATTCCAGTGTATCGGAGCCCTTCTATCAGCGATCATTCCAGTCGTTCCAACCGATTTTTCAATCGTTCCAATCGTTCATCGATCATTCCATTTATGGTCTGGTTCCCGATTTTACGCACGTATATACGCTCTAAGTCGGTAACCAGATCGGGAAATTGTAAATTGTGTGTATTTCGTTTCATTTTGTTATTTCGGATGAGGAAAACTTGGGATTTATGTATCATTCAAACTGCAAACTTTTTGATATTTTATATCGATACATTATTAGCCACAAAAATAAGCAACGCATTAAATTTCGTTCAAAAATCAATTTCTTATTTTACATATTTCCCGCTCTAGAGGCGCCAACCATAAACATCCGGAATTCAAATCGTTCAATATCTTGTGTATTTGCTCTTGTTCAAAACAGTTTCTAGTGCTTTTTATTTGAATTGTGATAGTATGAACGTAATTTGTTAGATATTATTGTTATTGTGGTTCATCTGACTTTTGACTTTAGCATTAAAAAACGGTAGTTTTTGATAGTGAAGCTTTGGTGTCATTAGTTTTCGCGACAGGATGAATCGCATGTCTGACCGCGTGAAGAAGCTAGTTTGTATGTACCATGATGAACAGGGCTATTCGACGACGCAGGTATCTAGGCTGTTGATGTCTAATCACGGATTGAATTTCACGAGATTCGCAGTTCTGGCCTATTTGAAGAGAAGGACTCGCCCTGCAAAGAAGCGGATAGGTCCCCAGAAAGTGCTGGACATTCACTGTGAAGCTTTGCAGCTCTGGCTCCAAGAAAACAGTGAGCAGACAGCCAGAGTCTTGCAAAAACGTTTTCAGGAGGTATTCAGTCTGGAGATTTCAACGACAAAAGTGAAGCAGATGAGAAAGAAACTTGGGTGGACAAAGACAAGAAGAAAGTATGGGCAGCTAATAAGTGGGAAAATCGTGTTTTGAGAGTTCAGTGGTGCCTTGACAAATTGGCATCCAGAGAGACCTTCCAAGATGTAATATTCATTGACGAATCATGTGTTGAGATGAACTCTTCTGGACGCATTTCATTTTATCAGCCAGGCTCACTGATTGAGTGTCCAACAGCGAAAGTGGCGAAGCCCAAACATCCGTACAAGGTACGTAAATGGCTGTGCTTCGGGAGTCCCGACCCTTACTAAAAATCTGCTGACCCTTCACTATTTTTGCTATTCAAAATAAATTAAAAAAAAAATAATAATCGGGGCAGGTACGTTGTTGATTTGTAAATGAAACATGCCATTTCACGGAAAATGCACTGCTAGAATCAGTATTGCATATCTCAGTGATTTATGTCTCAAAAATCTGCCTAAAACTTTATTTTGAAAGCACTAACTCAAACAAGGGATAATATGCATAGTCAGTGAAATTTCAATGATAAGTTAATAGTAAAAACAAAAAAAAAACTGAAACCCTAAGCACAGCTTCTTTTTTAAAATTTGGCCTTATTTTATACAGTCAGCCTCAGGACCTTAGAACTTTAAGAAATTTTCATAATAAATCGCAATGCACTAGTCATTTGTAAACGCGACCCCCACTCGGGGAAGGGTTGGGAATAGCGGGGGAAAGAGCTGAGATTTTACTGTCAGCTAACACTCACAGTGCCGGGTGAATGCGGTGATTTTGTATAGGCATCATTTTGGATGTATTTTACCCAGCATGCTTATCCTGCAAGGTGGGGTTTAATTGCAGATATTTGACATATTGCTGTTTTAGTTTTTTTTCATCTAAATTCCAAAATTTATACTAAGCAAAATCTGAGGCCAAAAACAGGCCCTAAATACCATAGGCCTTTTCCATAAGAACTTCGAAGATTTATTTAGATCACTATCATTCCTTCAATTCAAAAAAGGTATGAACCCTGTAATACGTTTGGCAAATTATGATTTTTATAAGCATAATAAATGATTAAATCATATAACGATATAGACCGAGTTATGCTCTCCGCAGGAAAGTAGCAGTTCCAGACTTCCGGTAAACCAAGATTGATTTTTTTTCTCACGAAAGGGACCCCAAAGTCTAATCCGACACTGACTGGGCCAGTCTGCTCCACGAAATTGCTAATTATGCTAATTTATTTGTGATAGCCTTCAGAGATGATTAAATGATTAAATAGTTTTGATATTTACTTCCTGTACATGTATATTATTGACATGTACTTGTAACAGTAAATCATTTTCAACCAACATTATGAGATGAAACTTGTGTTGGGCCTAAAAACAGATACTATATACTTTATACAATGTATTGTCTGTATACTGGCTTAATTTTCACCACCCAGCCACCTACATCCTCTTGAGAGTAGTCTAAGCAACTGAGTGGTAGCTGATAATACTGATTCAAATTGTATTTCAGGTGAATGTATGGGCAGGTATATCGTACAGAGGGAGGACTGACCTATGCATCTTCACTGGTGTGATGGACTCTGTCATATATCAGCAGATTTTGGCCAAGAACCTGTTACCGTTTGCCCAGACACGATTTCCTGATGGATATCGTGTGTACCAGGTAAGACAGGCAGAGATTAATTGTGAAGAAAATAGAAACTACAATCAGAAATTAAAGTAATTTGTTTTAGCACTTGAAAAGAATAATTGACATTTCAAAACCAGACAAAAAGTATTTGATAAAAAACATGATTATGGACTGAACTTTTCCGAAATGATCTGAATGCCAGAAAAAAGACTGAATAGCCGTAAAAAGCGTCCAGATTTGGCAAAATAAAATTTTAGGCGCAACAAAACACGCGTGACGGTCGCCAACACCAAACACACAATTTTTAGCTCACCTGAGCTTATAGGATGGCCATGTTCCGGCGTCCACAATTTCAAAGATCTCCTTTAAAACTGCTTGGCCAGTCAAAGCCAAATTTCATGTGGAGCATCCTTAGGAAAGGAAAATGGTAGTTTGGTCACATGACCAAGATGGCTGCCATGGCAATAAGTAGCAAAAACCTTTAAAAATATTCTTCTACAGACCCTGAAGGCCTATGATTTTGAAACTTGACATGAAGCATCAGTTAAAGGAACTCTACAAAGTTTATATAAATCATGACCTGAGATGACCTTGACCTATTTTATGTCAAGGTCAACTAATGCATTTGAATGGTGAAAAGTAGTAAAATGTAACTAAATGTGGGGAAACGTGATGGCAGTATGCAAATGGACAGAAGATTTATGTTTATAAAAAAATGACCCCAGGGCGTTGTCAGCGCCTGTCCCGGGGGCCGGGGCTATATACATGTATATGACCATAATATTCAAACATCTCAGTTTTTGAGAAAAAAAATGAAGTAAAACTGTGACATTGACCCATTTGAGGTCAAAATTGAGATGTGCATTTGTCTTTTTAATTTTTGTTCCTGGTTTTTCTAAGGATATCAAAATAAATCAACATTCAAATCTTTTTGACAATGGCCATTTTTTGTGATTTTTTTTTGTTTCTTTGCTTTTTGTTGTTTATTTTCAAATCTGGTGATATACCTTATAAGTAGTGCTACATTTGTAGCATACACTTTATGTTTCAAATTTGATCTTAGTTTGATAGATCCTATATTGGGACTAGACTCAAACCATTAATTTGATAAAATTCTCAAAAAAAAATTCACACATTTATTTGATAAATTTGACCCTAATATTGCTTTCTGCACTTATAAATGTTTCCATAACCACTCAAATGATTAATGTATTTAATAATGAACAGTATCTTACAAGTGTACAATGCTTCCTGTGATTGTCATATAAATTTATAAGAGAGAAAGTAATATGTATCGTTAGGAATTAGAGTTCAATTTTTTAGACTAGAAAATATGCGTTTTGCACTTGTGACATCACTTTTGTTAATTATTAGAAAACCAATATGCATAACTGTATGCAAAGGGTTGTTTTTTGTTGGTTTCTTTCTGACCTGCCTGACTAAAATATAAAGCAAAATAATGCTTATATGGTCAGTCGAGAAATACAAAATGTGCACTTGTGACAAAAATGACTTGATCAGTAAGAGCATACAATAGATGTAGGATTTACAATGATTGAACACTGGCTTTCACAAGTTTAAGCTAAGCTATACTGTAGTTTATTTTTAGGAGTATGTTTATTATTTATATATGCTGAAGAGGCAACAAACGCGAAATGCATGCATGCTTCATTGACAACTCTCAAGTACCTCATCGTTTGTAACTTTTTATAGGGTAATCAGATAATTGTTTTCTGACTATTTGAAAATGACTTAATATTCAAAATGTCACGCTAAAACGTTGCACTTGTGACATTTTTAGGTATATATTGTTGTATAAATCTAGTATAGATCCATCTTTTTTATGAAATTTTGCATGGAGTTTGACACCTTCATAACACACATTTAAGGATGTTCGCTGCTAACATTTGACATTTCGGAATTCCGCTTTTTCTTTTCTTGAATATCTCATAAACGGTTGCAGATATTTTCCAAATATTTTATATTTGGATACATATTGATGATATGCATTGAATGAGCCGTGAAAATTGTCAATCTAAGAAACTTCATTTTTTCACCCCATTTTCTGAAACTTTTCAGAAAATTTTAGTTGTCAGTAAAAATTAGGGGGTAGGGTAGAATAAACTTGAATATTACACATCTTCAAATTAATTGCACTAGTTCGATGTTTATTTTAGCAGCAGAATATGTGTACACGGTCTTCTAAGTCATTCTTTGCGTATCTGGTGTGTTGGTTTTAAAATTTTAGGTGGTTTTATGAAATGGGCTTTTTGAAACAAAACAGCCGAAGAAAGGCTGAAAATGGCGATTTTCAAGTTGTTGGATCTCTCTTATATGCTCACTACCCTATATATTTCTTTCTTTTATTCAAACAATATTACCAAGTTCTATGTTGTGTGAAAATACAAGAAAAAGTTTGAATCAACAAATATGGGTTTGGCACATTTCAAAATATTGATATTTTCCGACTTTTCAAGTATGGGGGTAGGGTTGGAAAAGGAATCGTAAAATTTTGTCATACACTCCAAGTTGCAAATTTTCCTATGCTTTTGATCCAAAATAGTCTGCGTTACGTAAATTTTTATATTATGACTTGAAAGCAGTCTAGGTGGAGTTTTGTTCAAGACAGGTATGTTTCAAAGAATTAAAAATTAAATTAATTTTACCAAATTTTAAACATGGAGCTCAGAGGTCTCATTCAGAGGCCTGTAGCTTGAAAAAATGCACACTACCCTATATTTATTTTGTTTTCAAATGTCTTGTGTTGTATTTTGGAATCAAAAAAGAGTGATTAGAAAAAAAGTTTGAATACTTTTTCATTGCCAGCGAACATCCTTAAGGTATGAATGAGACCATATATGTATAAAGCTTATCAGTTCAGCTTTAAATCCCTTGAATATTGAAAAATACTTCTTTTTTTTTTGAAAACCATCCCTTTATAGCCATGATAGCCATCTTGGTCATGTGACCTTGACCTTTTATAAAACACCAGTCATGTGTATCCCCGTCATCCCTAGGGCCAGGGATAGCAGGGACATAGCAGGGCTTAAGTGTCAGGATTTTCAGTCTCCGGAGGCTTTTAGCAGGGATTCTACCAAAAATTTAAACACGCAGGGCGGGGCATTTACCAGGGCTTTAAAGTTTAGAAAGTTGCACGCCCCGTCATTTCCCGGCCCTAGGGGAGCCGGGAATACAAATGACCAGTGCATAAATTTAAAAGTATATAATCAAAGTAGTTAAGACTTAAAATTATGGTGTTTTATGTATTATCTCATGTACTAACATAAATTACTGTTCCTTTCGTCTGGTGAAACGTCAGTGAATGGATCCCTGAGGAATCTCGGTCTCCCATGTACTCAAATCTTTTGATATCACACGTTGATTATTCCAAGTTATGCTCAAACCATTCGCATGTGTGGATATTTATCCATTTGATGGCACTTAATTCTCCAGATAAGCCGAACAAAATCATAAACACTTAACAAAACTCCATCTTCATCTTTTCAGTTAGACAGTTGCCACACGCGAAGAAAGAGTCCCCTTGTTTGTAGTCAAAAAAGGGTATGTTGGATATAAATTTTACTACTTAAGTTCATGATATTCGCAATATTTGCACAACAATAGCTTTTTGAAATACATTCTAGAATAATGAAAATATTGTCATCAACTTTTTTGGCTTCTTTCTTCTTCAAATAACGAAATTCTACATATTATATTCTCTATCGTTTTACCTTAAAAATGGATTTGCCCCAGATTCGCCCACAAGGTATCCAACGACACAGTTTCTTTTCTAAATGGCTCCTGATGATAACTTTCCAACTCGCTCCTTACTCCAAAACTCCGCTTATTTTCCACCCTAGTATACTACTGCTGTGATTAAATTTTAGGCGTTTAGAAAATTTTGTTAAAACCGTTTCAAAATTGTTTAAAACATTATATGACGAAAAGATATGAAATATTCTACTTACTTGCGCTTTTAAATTTCTGACGTAGTGAACGAAATTGTGAATTAATGAATCCATGTTCTGCCTAGAATGTCAGTGAGGGCGTATGGTAGTATATGAAGAGAGATAAACAGTACGCGTTTGAAAATAGGAGGCTTATTGCTTTCGTATGCGAGCTTAAGAGACTGATCAACAGCTGTGTCTGGTGTAGGTTCGAGCCCCCCTCTGGCCACATGTGAGACAAGCCAAGTTATGCTTGCGGGTGTGTAAGGTGGTTTTTCTCGGTGTTCTCCCAGAGAGGGCAAAGTCTGATCGCTGCCAATTTAATTACTTTGAAGTTCTTTAATCAATGTAAAACTATTTTTTTCTTTTCAAATTGACAAAAGGCGAAAAAATGTAAACATTTAAATATAGATTGTAAAAGTATTGTAACCATAAATCGCATTCATGTGAGGATGACAAAAGATGTAGATGTAATTTACCCGAGTCAAAAGAGGCTTCTTGTTCTTTTCTCATCTGAAAATATGCGTCAAATATGAAAACGTAGTTAATTCTAGCACTTTGGCATCTTTTGCTCATAACAATCCTGATATCAGGTAGTTACGCTTATTGAAGATTCACCGTCAGGAATTCTAATGGAATGGTTCAAAACTGTCAAAATTTGAAATCAATACAAACAATAATCATTACAATGTAAACTGCTCTTCAGTTAAAATATTGTTCGTAATGTTCAAAGAAGTGGGTCACACTTAAAGCAGCCTGCTCAGCTTCAGAATCTAGCTAGAGTTCCGACATTTTGAATATTGGAAGAATAGCTATTTAGCCTATCAAAGCAGCGGCTTTGCATATACGTTTTATCCCAACATGCCCTCGGAACACACATTTTGCTTACAATATGCATGTTCAACGCAACATGGCGTATAGGGAGTTTTGTATTTAGTATTAATTAGACATTCGGTTTAAATTGTCATTAGTTAGCTGCAGGATTATCTGTTCTGGTCCCCTGTAAGCTTTGGAAGAATGCCACACGTTTAGAAGGTTCAAGCGATTTCAATCTGTCAAATTTTAGTACTTCCACTCATGGGCTTCTCTCCAGGACAAAACAATCCTAATGGTGTGACTGGTTCCTAGTTGATTGGTTAAAACTTACGTTTTTCCTCCAAAGCAGGTTTTCTTTGGTTTCACCATAATCATACCGAATCTCTTCGCCTGCTTGTATGTGTTTTGAAGCGAAGAGACAGAGGCGAGGGTAATTGGCAAATACTTTGAGCTTCATGATGGCATTGCAACCTCGCTCCGTTTTTGGAGCGTCATTGGCGTAGCGACAGAGTCGTTCTTTCTTGTTACTTGCATCAATACTGAAATATGTTTAAACTCTTGAAAATTACTTTCAGCAAAGTATTTATATTCAAATGAGAATTGTTATTGAAATAATTTTGTATAATCATGGTGGGGAATTGCTACAGCATATACCAGCTAAACTAAAATTCCCGTTTCTTTGCAACAAAGGCTTCTTTCATTAAAAATACATTGTCATTCTGTGGGGTACATATTGTTCGTTTGAAGACTTGTAGTCGATATGTAGGAATCACCTGTGAACGAAAACAAAACAGCTTTGAAATGCAAATATACTTCGTTCTGGATTAACTTAAATTCGAAATAAAACTATTGTTGCTTCGAAGCCTGGATTATAGCCTGGAAAAAGCTCTCAGAAAAACGTTGTCTGCATTGTGACTGGTGATGCTGATTACATAAAGTATGATTCTTTCTTCATACGGTAATTTCATGTTCCTCTCGTTCTAATATCCAGATACATCCATTTGTTTGTGTAACGTGCTATAAAATATCTATTTCAGTTGGAGATGAAAAAGAGGGATTTCCCACCGTCATAATGAGAAATTAGCTTTTAATGACCGCTTTCACTGTTTAGTTTTTGTTACTGACATCAAGTAACTTACCACTGACGTTTTCCATCAAATTTAAAATTGTAAATATAGCACCTTGGGTGCGTTTTTGAATCTTGTTTGGCGTATTGTTTATCTCTTTGAGATACCTCTTTGGGAGAAATTCTATCTCCGACGTATTCAAGCAGAAACTGTCCAGGCTCAAATGCTTCCTTTGCAAATAAGCCGTAACCTGTAATTACAAAGCGGTATAAGCGTAATAAACAAAAATGGCTCAAAGAAATACAGTTGGCGGCTGAAAAGCATTTATTTTAATTTCCTGAAGGCTTTTCGATATATTGGATAAATTAATAAAGTTTAATGCACAAAAAAATCTTTTGCCACCTGTACCTTTATCTTCTTGTAGACATTAGAAGCAGGGAATCCAAGATTTTCATATAGAAAGTTTTTTTATTAGCATTTTTGCATAGCTGGCGAGTAATACTGAAGACATTATTCAGAGGTCCGCGAACTCGTGTTTAAAAATAAGCGAACATACCGATTTTTTTTGATACAAATTTCCTTTCAAATCCCTCCTTATCCAAACCTATTTCGCACCAAAAATTTGCGTCTTCGATTGGGTTTTGTCGTTTTGAGATCTGTAGATAGAACAATAGGGCTATTACCAATGGGTGAGCGTATATATAAGGCAGATTAAAGATGAAACTGGATGTTTTGATATATAAATTGATATTTACTGCATTACAAGTTATAGAGTGCTATTCGCTCCATCCAGATTGTAACCAACAGGTATCCTAGTATTTTCAGTTCAGTCGAAACATGACATTTCTTACAATGAATATGAATGACCAGCAAAAACTCAGATCAGCCTGCTCGTCCGCGTAGGACCATAGCTACTCATTGAGCACAAAGCAACGGCTCTTAGGGACAGTAGGGATAGGCAGGTTGGTTCTATCCTTTGCTGGTCACACATGTAATTTTATGGAAGTCCATGCTCTGGCCCACCAAGTCTTGCGATCCTAAGGATATGAAGAATATACAACTCACAAAAACCGGTTTCTACTAGTGATTTAAGTACAGAAGTTACTTACTTATTTTTTTTTAAGGTTGACCTTATTGACGTCAAGTAGTCATGGTCTGCCAGTTTGCTTACTTTTCTTTGAATGCCACTTATTGCAGGTGGCTTAATTTTCATACAGCAAAGCAAATAGTGAATTTTATTTGCACCCATTTTTGTTTTCAAAACTGGTATAGCTATGGCATACCAGACTTCGGTCCACGAACATTTGTCCGGGGACACTTTAGTAAACAAACTGCATGCATCAGAAGTTGTATAGGGCGGGGGAATTAGGTATATTTTACACTTTTAGGTGGAGCCATGACGCCATACACCCAACTGATGCGTCATCTGCAATTCCTTTGCTCTGTGTTGTTAAAAAAGATCTATTGGGCGATAACACTCGCAGGCCGACTTCGTGTGACCTTAAAAATTCAATACTGTGAAAAGTCAGTGACGCGGGCTATCATTAACCAATGAGTATATGGCTTTGTGCTTTTTGACAAAGTCGGGTACTGACTGGAGCTCTGAGTCGTTCCTGAGCAGGAAAGTGGTTTTGTATACGGTAAATCTAACGTTTATGAGAAGTTCCACGACCCATTTTGTGTAATTTCTCTGGTTATCCCTCGTGTTCGAATGGCGTAAAATAGCGAACTTCTCGAGTAGATCTGTGCCTGAGATACAGCCAAAATTCATGTTTACTTTAAAAGCGGAGTTTTGTCTCCTGTACACTTCTCTGGCGTAGACAATCAGTTGATCCACTTGGACTTCGTTGTCTACCGACCAATTTTACACGCATTCGATGTCACCTTCTCTGATAGTTTCTAAGATGAGAGGCTTATTGCTTTCGTATGTGTGCTTAAGAGCCTGGTCAACACCTTTGGGTCTTATCCGGGGGGGGGGCATTGCGATCGTCATAGGGGTCTTGGTGAAGTCCGTTGCCGACTTGTGGATGACGCGCCTTTTTGTGCTTGTGCAATTGTCGTTTATTGTCAAATCTTTGTTCTTAAATACGACAACAAACGGACCTAAGCGAACGGTTGTTTTTGCTGTTGTTGTTAATGATGATGTTGTTGTCATTATTATCATTATAATTATTATTATTGTTGTTTGTTTTTGCCGTTATTATTATTGTTGCTTTCGTTGACCTTATTGACGTCAAGTAGTCATGCTCTTGGACAACCGTTTTGCTTGTGAGCATATAGTTCCGAAGTCATTTATCTTTTGTCCGCATGGTACGCTGGTGACTTTTTTCCCTCTATCACCGAGGTGCTGCGCGCTATGTTTCGATAACCTGGAGAGAAAGGGGAAATTCTTTGACATAATAGGCATAGGTACCCGTTGTTTGTACTTTTGCACCTTTGTTGTTGCCTATTTAAATTCGACAAGCTGCAAAACCTCCCGGAACACCGTTCACACTTAAATCTTAAGTTTTCGTGCTTGTTTTTCTTGTGACGTGTTAGATCCGAGCGAAAACTGAATGTGGATGGCAACATCGGATCAACAGTGTTCATACTCTGCTGCACAACAGCTAATGCACAGGGAACAGAAAGTTTGCGCCAACTGTTGTCTTTTTGAACTAGTTTCAGTCTATTAACTCTTGCCTTTTTATTTTGCGGTTCAGAGTCACTTGACGGATCATAGTCTCTTTTTAGCTCACCTGAGCCGTTAGGCTCACAAGGTGAGCTTATAGGATGGCCATGATCCGGCGTCCGTACGTCATCCGTCCACAATTTCAAAGATCTTCTTCTCTGAAACCGCTTGGCCAATCAAAGCCAAATTTTATATGAAGCATCTATAGGAAGGGGGAACCAATGTGTACATAAATAATCCAGGACACATGGCCAAGATGGCCGCCATGCCCATATATGGTAAAAACCCTTGGAAAATCTTCTTCTCTAGAACCAGTGGATAGATTTCCACGAAACTTGGCATGAAGCATCGATGCCTCAAGCACTACAATGAGTACATAAATCATGACCCTGTGATGACCTTGACATATTTTATGGCAAGGTCAACATTGGTCGCCAATGCATTTGAATGGGGAAAACTTTTAATTCCCATATTCTTATACTTGTTCGCAATCTGTCGAAGTCTACCCTTCAGAAAGAGAATTCTCCGGGCCATTTCGTGTGTTATTGAAATACCACTTTGCATTCCTTAGACAGTTTTCGTAAACTTGTAAATGAAACCATTAACAACCACGTCATAGCTATGCATAAAATACGCGTCTATGCTGTCTTCCCCAATTTGACAATCTTTCAGGATAACATCCTCAGGTAAATGTCAATCATCCCCGAGCTGAATAACCTGAGCCCACGAAAAGCTACTAGACTGCCCATTATCGAAACGGAATACTGCCACGCTTGATCGAAACGAAAATATCAAGCAAGTTTCACCGACTTCACACTATTGCACTGCTTAATCGAAAACGAAATATTAAGCTACACCAAGAAATATTTGCTTATCAAACAGAAAACCTCTCCATATATATACAAAAATCCATAGAAACTCCGTTGTAATGTGAAAGATAGCAAATTCAAAAACGATCATCAACTAAGAAACTGTAACCTGTTGAAATAACATGAATTCAATAGTTTTCATGGTGCCAAAATAAATATTTTCGCGTTGTCATCAACATGTTTTGCTTTTTTTTTCATCTCAAGCCCCCCTACTTTCACTTGACCGATTTTCCCCATCTCTATCACCTTCACCTTGCCCTAGCGTTCGAACAAACCTTTCTACAAATCAACAAGAAAAAAAGGACACAATTATCATTTCTATCACGCTGAAGATAGAATATTTCTAATTTCAACTTACATGTCATTCACAGACTGCTCAATTAAATGCCCCTGATCTAATTGTTTTACAAGTGTTTCTACATCAATAAATATGCTCTCATTACTATCTGATATATAAAGTATTTCTTCCATGCAGCCGCCAACCTGAATCATATGCACACATCAATTACGCACACACACACACACACACACACACACACACACACACATAAAAACACTACATTCCCGACCAACGCCGCTCCTGACCTTCTCAATTATTTTTTCGCGAGCATGCGTGCGTGCGAGCCTCGATACTACAATGATTTTGACGAACGTAACCTTTAACATGTATTTCCTATCGAACTCCAATTTAACTGCTGGCTGCTGACGGCAAACGGAACCTATAAGAACCCCTATTATACTTCTTCTAGTACAGAGAGCAATATCAATCATAGATTATAATGTTGCAAATAATCAAAACGGCATGTGCTAATAGTAAAATAGAATATTTTAGTGAAGATAATGTGGGCTTATATACATCGAATTTCTTGTAGAGTAACAAGCAAATCTCACAATGGAAACGAACAAAACGAACAGATCGAGAACGAAATAATTACCTGCATTCCCTTTTTGGTGTATTATATGCATACAACACTCTGAACAGTTCCCTTAGGTCATGCAGCATTATGGGCATATCATCATGCTTCTCATTGGCCCCAATTTGTTCGGCCGGTATCAAGCGTCTGGGTACAGGACAGGCGATTAAGAATCGCTCCAAAACCCATCTCTCCTGCATACCACGTCAACATTTTACTTCAGAAATGGGCGTTGTTGGTGAAATCCAGCCACTGACGAGGAAAAATCCGAAGTTACTACTCTAAGACTTTTTGCCGTCATTCGTTGCACGAACAAGTTACTGGGATGTACCGTCATGCAAAATTAGGTATTATCGTCGTTTTCCATGGGTCGTAATGGGTGAAATGTTTGAAAGGTAAATGAAGATGTCGTTTTGGTATATATATTTTGGTATATATGTTTTAGATCAGAGAAAGAGTGAGAGGGGGAAGATTATAACTAGATTGGATGCGATGTTACAATCCAACCCTTCCCCGAAATAACAACTTAGCAGCCAAACAGTGTTGTTTCAGTGACACTGACAGATGTCATAAAATTGAAAAACACTTTCAAAATGTTTCTGGCCCGTTTTCTCTTCATGGGACATATGATTTTCTGTTTTCCTCCGTATAGCGATAAGGTGCTGCTAATTTTTGCATCATTAATAACAAGATGGCCGCAATGTTTCATGAAATTCAATCAATGTGTCTAGAATATATTAAAGAAACAAAACGGCATGGACAAAACTCTCTTTTTCTCCTGTTTTTCTCGAGTTTTCTGTCCATTGCCGGCTAACGTCTGAAATAAACAGAAATTTGTTAATAAATATGTTTTCTATAAAGCGACTCTATGATGACGGCACGGTCTAAGTATTTGTATTATATCATACAATTCAAATCTATGGGCCCGCCCATTTGGGCCTAAAGAAATAGGTGGGCTGCTTGTGCCTACAGGCGGAGCTTGTTCGCTGCTGACTGATCATCTCGCTCAGGTCTGACCAAGAGTAATTCATAAACTTTCGAGACGAGAAGAAATCGTTGCTCGTCTCCGAATTGGTCATACAAGAATAACACATTCCCACTTATTAAAGCGAGAAGATCAACCTAAATGCATTGGCTGTGATACACAATTTACAGTTAAACACTTTCTTTTAGAATGCACTGACTTTGCAACAGAGCGAATTTCTTGCTTTCAAGCTAATAACTTGAAAGAATTGTTCAAAGATGTACCCGTCGGAAAGATTTTATCATTTCTTAGACAAGTAAATCTGTTTTATAAAATATACATTTTCAATCACCAATCTTATTATTTCATATATCGTTTCTTTACAACGACATTTATATCTTACTAAGTGTTACTATTTAATACGAGTTCAATATATTTTAACGTTTTTACCTTGTTAGACGCTAATGACCCGTCAGGGTTGATGCGTCGTTAAACAACAAACAAACAAACAAACATTATTAACGAGGACATCTCTCACAAGTGGCAAACAATCTGGAACGTAGCGAAGTTTGATAAATTGAGATAGAAGTTGAACCAATCGTTAAACGAATAAATTGAGATAGAAGTTGAACCAATCGTTAAACTGAACTTTCTAAATTATTTACTTCCTGTCTTACTGCTATCAAATCTCATGTTATAAGAGGCTTTTTTCACTTCCTCTGACCAAAGTCGGTATACACTTTGGTCATGTCAGAATGTGTGCGACGCCTTATCATATCTCCTTGATAATATTTATATTAGATTTGGGACCAAGTTATACAGACAAATTGTTGGAATTCCGATGGGTACAAACTGCGCACCTCTCGTAGCTGATTTATTTTTATACTGTTACTTGTTTTGTTCCCGGGTTCCGGCACCAAATATCGCAGAGATCTTCATTATTTTCTATTTATCCTTATTTTATTTCCCTACGATAAAAACACAAATCATTTATACATACTCAATTTGTTCTTACTTTTATTCATGACACATAATTTTCAAAATTGGCTTATATAGCCGCAGAAAAACACGTGCAACATCCAGCCGCACGTGCACCATGAGCAGCCCCGCCTGGTATCCGTCAGAACGTCGCCGCCAGAGATAATACCGCCGTCAGAGAACTATCGCCATCCGCGACAGTATTCTTTAATCTCCTTTTTGAAATCGAACCGTTGGTCTTTGACGTTTTATTACCATTCCAGAAACTCCTTGCGTTCCTTAGACGTCATAAAGTTGTAGTTATATAACTCTGGTGCTGGATAGCTTCCGACATAATTTTGGTTTTCTTTTCGATTAAAGTGATGTGGAAACCATCCCTTTTTCAGTTCTTTTCACCCAAATGCATCTGGGAGAGCTGCCAACTTCATGGGAAGGAAGTTTAAACTGTCGATGACTTGAATATGTAGCCCCTTTTCAACAGTCATGTACATAATCTTGCTGCCATTGTTAATTATTTTGCCAGGGCGCATACTGTTATCTAGAAGGTATTCCAGCAAAAAATAACCGTCATAAGATTGTGGGCTATCACCTTGACATTTTTTTGCTGTTCCGTAAACAGCCACTGGCAAAATTTCGTGGCATTGTCTTCTCCCTGGAACGTAACCTGTCTGAACCCGCAAGTGTCAGGACATGGGCCTCGGTCGTCTTCGTCTCCATCTGGTTTCACGCATTTGTCACATCGAGGACCGCAATCATCACATTTTGAATCCGCAGTCACGTCGATATCAATGCAACTGTTGCATACGGACTGCGCCACCACATAATTCGGTCTATGGGTTGTTCGTCCGCACCAAGCAGTTTTGCAATTTTGCCATTTTCTGCACTTGCCGCATTTGTGATCCATTTTGCAGTCTTTGCACTCTTTTTGAGATGGAGCGTAACCGTCTTGGCATGTGCTGACCTCGTCCTGGCTACAATCGAAATCAAAGAAGATAAAAATAGCATTCAGCGAGGATTTGAAGGGCGTTGCTCGCATGTAACACATGTGTCCAGGCAAAACGTATTGTTCGCAACTTGAACACATGTATTCCCCACACTTGTGTTGTTCTATCTTCCTGGTAACGCGGTTGACCACCTTATAGCAAATGGAACATTTCCACCATTTCTGACATTGAGAAGGGCCACTTTTCTTGGATCCTGCCTTAGCCACTTGTACCTTCTTATGGGCCTGGTAACAGTCAATTGATCGACACTCCATATTGCATTCGCTGCACGTCACCGACTGCGTCTTGGGGCACTCTTGACGTTTGCATATTATGCATGAAGTGTCACATCGGTGAGCTCCTCTTGTGTTATAATGTTTTAAACAAGAGCTGCAGAAAAAAACAGCACTAAAAAAGCGGTAATATTCGTTAAACTGTGAAAGTGCTAGTCATCCACGAGATACATGTATATACACGGTCGTTCGTCCGTGCTCGGTGTGGTGATGAATTTGTTGCCTAATCTGGCACTCACCACCATGATTCGGACACCAAGAACCTCTTCAAAGGCTGGAATGTCGCCCAAGCTAGCTGGTCTGTCGAGGGGAACACCCGCCATGCGACTAATAGCTTCAGCCATGTCCCTTCGCTCTTTTCGTCCAGATTTTGTAATGTTGTCGTAACAGGAAAGAGGCACTTTACAGTGCTCTTAGATTTGATTTTGCTCCTCTTGACTTTGTAATGTCTTTCCACTAGGAAGGAGAACACCGTTTCTGTTTGGCCCAGCTCACGCTTATCGCCCTGGCCATACACAATTTATCATTATTTACTATTGTCACGATACTTTTCTTCAAGTTTTCTTGCCGATAAGTTTTGTTATTCGACGTCTGGCTCCACCTTTTGGCAAGTCAACTGACCCCACCGTTATATGGAAACTCTCATCGACAGACAGATTTTGGTGACTATTTAGCACCTTTTCAATTGTCTCCATAACTCTGTCAGCGTTAAGTTGGTCCCAACGTTGGAGCGGTACAACGATCGGGTTGTACAAATCGTTGTGCTGAATGATGACACGTCCCAAATCGTTTCCCGCCAAGTCACCCCTCGCTTGATCTAAAACGGCGTCGAACATGTCGTGGAGTCCTTCTCTTATGTCGTTCAGACGTTGATGATGTTGATCGTCCACCTGAAATTGTAACAAAGTCAATTACTTGAAGAAAAAACATTGATTAAACATGAATGTGTGCATACACGCGCTTATGTATGTGTGTATGTGCATGCATAATACGCATGTGTATGTATGTAATGTATGTAATGTATGTATGTATGTATGTATGTATGTTGAAAAACGTGATATGATTAAGTATGAAATGAAAAGACGTAAAATAAGTGTTGGAACAGATGATTTTCCTGGCGTTAAAAGTCTAAATTTTGACACATTGTGCATATCTGAATAAATAGGTATTGGATGCTCTCTTACCTTGACCTCATAGCACGTATCTACTGCAGCATTTTAGAGTATCTTCGTTTGGTCTTCTGTCGACATGTATAATTAAGTGCCTGAGCAGCTGGTGGCGGATCTGGTCTGTGAGACGGTCCTGGCCTTGGCTCATCCCCTCTTCCTCTCTGTAATGTAATATTTGATAATCGTTTATAATGACAAGTAGTTCCCTTAAATGGCAAATACACTGATACATGCATTATTTTTTCATTATGCAAAATGCTCGAATTTCAGTAACACGAATGTCTATATATCTTCTTGGTTATTTTACATCATGAAAATTAATAATTTATAATGCCTGATACAAAAAAAAGTGATTAATTTCCGTAGAAAACTAACCTGTACAGTTTGTGGGGTATTCGGTATTTGAGACGGTCCAGACTGAGGTTCATTCCCACTTCCATACTTTAAAGAGAACGCAATAGATTTTTTTATAATTGCGAGTTAACTGACAAAACGAACGATTTTTACTCTATAAAGCGAACACAATGCACGTTTTTAATCGTTAGTATAGATTTTTCTTATTTTCATTTGGAAAATTAAGTTTAATACAGTGTAAATATGCAATACAACAAAAATGCGTGGTCTGTGTGACCAGTCAGTATAATAACTGGATTCATTGGTTATAAGTTAATACCAAACACGATGAAACGCTAATAAACAAAAGCTAACCTGTACAGGCGGTAGAGTATCCATTCTGTGAGACGGTTCCGGCTGTTCTTCATTCCTACTTTCTTCCTGTAAAGTTTCATTATAAGAATTAAGAGCCTCATAGAACAGCTATATAGCAGACCGAGCTTTAAACAAAACTTCTGTTAAAACTAAATTTAAAATAATGCTAGTCTATGTATCCAGATGAAAGTTGCAGAATTACATAAATGCTATTTCATGTTGCCAAATTGAAAGGGTCAGGTAGCGGTATGGCGGTATCTCCTGTCTCATAAACATGTTCACCGCTCTTTAAGGATCTATGTTTTATTTTTCATTCTTAGGAAACTACTTCAACGCTTCGCATTCAAAAGCCATACGAAACATGTAAGGCAAATACGAAAACATAGGATCATACAAATAAAACAAAAGTATTTACGAGTTACTAACCTGTAACGACCGACTCTCTCGGCAATTCGCTTCATGCATGTCGTTCTCTGTTCGATCTGGTGCCTGTAATAATAATAATAATAATAATAATAATAATAATAATAATTCGAATCATGCAAATATTAAGTTTAAAACTACTTCATTATATGATTTGTTTTTCAACATAATTAAGCATTAAATGCTTCACAAGAATCATGAGATATTAAGAGCTGTATAATTATCTAAAACATGTACAATAAGAATTGATAAAATGGCGTCAGAAGAATTTTACCTGCGTCAATGAATTCCATTCACCATCATCTATACAATCTTGAGCCAATGAATCCATTTCGTCGTCGAACTCTAATACCCTGGTTGCCTTTTCGATCTCATCTTTCTCTTCTTGCTCTTTGACAAATTCGAGCGCTAACTCCAAATTGATGTCATCTTGCGCCTGGTCGAATGTCCGCATCACATTGTCAAGTTGTTCCATAATAAAATCATTGTCATTTTGCGGGTTTCTTAATTTAAAACACGCGCATTCGTACCACTGGTGTTTCTTGCAGATTCCAAAATACTGCAAACGCGATTAATTCATCAACATCCGTGAAAGAATTTAGTATACTTTCCAATGCTCCGGTATATGTATCCATGTTGATCACTTTATTGCGAATAAAGGCCGTTTACAGACATATGCGATCTTACCTGGCATCAGAAATCAAAACGAGGCTACCCAATATTCATTGGGTACTACTTGTTGATTGCCGTTTTCTTAATTTCCTTGTTGCCATATGTGCTTTCTGCTCTTAGCAGTGTTTCTTTCTTTTATAGACCGTTCCAAACACACAATTTATCGAATAACGTTGTTCCCTTCGCATTTTAGGCATACCCACTAAACAATATGGCCGCTTTACGCCCAAATGACGTCACACACTTATATGACGTCACGTGCTCATAACAAACATACTGAACTTTGCTCATACAAAGTTTGGTGAAAAAAGCACGGTAAACTATCAAATGCAACGTCATCATTAAACATAGACTTTTTGCAAAAATGAGCAAAGGTGGGCCGGTAATCGTGATGTACGGTTTCCATAGCAACCACTGTTAACATTGTATTCATGTCAGAGCCGCAAAATTTGCTGTATAAGTACAGATCATGTTTGTCTATATAACTGTTATAGTTTAATTCAGCTGATTAACAAAATAAAAATATGATGGCACTTTTCCGCGAACTTTTTGAACGGCCTTCGTATAAATAATTTGCATAACATAAATAACATAAGTTATATAATTTCAACTTGAGCAGTTTTTCGGTTGGCATTTCTATAAACTTGGATTAGTTGACTATGTTCATCGTAATTTGCAGAATATGCCAATGTACCGTATATGAATATGCCTCAAGGCGTGAAAAGAGAAGTGTAACTATAAAAACATGTTAGGGCCCTTAGGGGTATTCTAGTTTTTATGACACCAAAAGAAAACAAAACTGTGGTTTCTACGCAGCATATAGCCAACACCCCTGATCTCACTAATATTTAGCATTATTGCGTTGTTAATCCGGGTTCTCAACTTCCATTAAATGTGTCTGTCAGTTGTGAAGGACCTTGGTTTTGGTTGTATTAGTAACGAAATTTTAGGGGTTTTACAATGATGTAAAATGTCTGGGTCATTTTATCATATTTTACCTTATTTCGATGTAAAAACTATTTCTTGGTAAAAAAAGACATGTATTTTGCTTTTGCTTTGACAATTTCGTTGCTTTTATTTGACAATATTTAACAAAATCTCAAATTCTGTGTAATTTACTGAAGTTTTAGCCATTTTTCTGTAACCTTAAGTAACCTTTTGTTAACTGGGACGTAACGCATCAACTCATACAAACATGCATACTGGAGATAAAGTTTATAAACCATGAAAAGCTTTAAGCATAACATGAACTGTAACGATCAAGGTCGATCAAATTAGAGATTTTATAGACGAAAAACATTATCAATTACTTTTTGAATCATCACATCCATGAACGCTAAATATGAAATTCACGAACGAAAATAGATTTGAATTTCTGGACAAAACTGTTTTTCTTAAAATGAAAAAGTAACTTCAGCATCATAGACGCTCGTTCGCACCGAGTTTACATGTATCTGTGTCTCTTACAGGTCTCGTACTTCTTTTTCCACATCCGGCATCCAGGGTTTTATCAAAAAGTTAACAAATAGAATTATTCAGTGGGCATTGTTCATGTAAATGGGATATGATGTGTCTGTCATCAGCAAAAAGTCGGTGAATTTGCTATTACATTGGGCGTCTGTCAATAGCAAATTTACGGATATTTTGCTGCTGACAGACGTCTGGTAATAGCACATTTGCCGAATATTTGCTATTGACAGACGTCTGGTAATAGCACATTTACCGAAGATTTGCTATTGACAGACGTCTGGTAATAGCACATTTACCGAATATTTGCTATTGACAGACGTCTATCAATAGACACTCCGTAAAAGAAATCATATTCCGTCATCTGTGACGAAGATGTTTTACCGAATCACTCCCACATTGGCCCTGTGGCACAGAACTCGTTCAAGGACAGCTGTAAGATTAACAGAAAATTCAAATGCATGTACATTTATATTTGATATTTTATAAACAGACTTACTATGTTATTATGTTTCCAGGTCAATGCAAGGTGGGAACCGCGACGTCTAAAGGGGTACAAGATGGAGAGACGGGTTCGTGATTCAAGAGCGTTTTTGAGACGGTTCGAAAGAAAGGACAATAGTTTTCTTGACTGTATAATAACAACTGACGGGGCGTGGCTCTGGTTTCATTACCCGGAAAAAAGCAGCATCTGCTGTGTAAATCGATCAGGCTCCCCTCCCGAGGAAAAGGGAATGGTATCGAACTCTGGCGGGAAGTTTATAATTATCCTGTTCTATGACCGATAGGGAATGCTGTTGCAGCATGACGTGCCCAGGAATACCACGGCGAATGCTTAATACTTTTCAAAAGTATGTGATCAACGCAAGTTAAAAAAACAGGTGATCAATTTTCAGTTAAAAACAAATTTTATGTATATCCAAATTAGTCCAAAGATAAAGTAAAAAATTTATATTGAAACTAAATACATATCAGTGAAAGTAATGTCGCCAATTGCTTTTTTAAATAGACGGGATAAAACAATTTTATTTTGACCGTCATGTGTATTTCAATTTTATCATATTAGTACGACGCAACGGAATGTTTAATAGTTAAGCACCATGGGTACATCTAACACATTTTGCAGGTATCCGACGGGGTCTTGTTCACGCGCCCAAGAAGAAGCGACGCATTATACATCCTCCACCAGGAAAATGCCCCGACAGCGGAAACTACAACACTTGTGAGATAAAAGCCTTATTCGCAACGGAATGTAACATAGTTCAGCACCATGAAAACATCATCTAACACATTTTGCAGGTACTACGACGGGGTTTTGTTCACGCGCCCAAGAAGAAGCGACGCGGTATACATCCTCCACCAGGAAAATGCCCCAACAGCAGAAACTACATGTACTTGTGAGATAAAAAGCCTTATCCGCAACGGAATGTGTCATAGTTCTGCACCATGAACACATTTTGCAGGTACTACGACGGGATCTTGTTCACGCGCTCAAAAAGAAGTGACCCAGTATTCCCACAGAACATTACATCCTACACCAGGATAATGCCCCTCCCCATACTATACATTGGAAACTGCAACATTTGAACTAGGAGTTCTTAAACTGAAGACCATCGATCACCCTCCGTATTCACCAGATTTGGCACCAAATGATCAGGACTTTCCTTGTTCCTTAACGCTGTTATGTATGAGACGGATACGGACACCGGTGAAAATCAAACTGTTCTGCTTAAGTTACCCACATCGTGGATGAAATGTCAGAGAAATATAGAAAACGTTATAATAATTCCTCCGACATTTTCTCTGTTATTGCTATAAACTAGTACAACCGGTATAGTACTTGCCTAGCAGACGAGAACAAGATGTTAATCCTGGAGAAGGGGCGTAAAGAGGCGCATGTCTACCGAGAGCATATTCCATTTGCTAGGCCCCCTTCAGCTAGTTCCAAAATAAAGACAAACACTAAGAAAACACGCCACTTATTGAAGACAGTAAAATGGCTGAGTGTCAAATAATCGATGACTGCTAGAAGGAAAGTCTCAACCCATATGTCGCTTTTAAGGCCGATTTCCATGTCTAATCCCAGGAAGAATCTGTGAGGCTACGGCTTGAATAGAAGCAGAAGCGATCGGGGACTAGCACGGCGTACCTAGACGGGACAATAACAGATCCATTAAATGACGTTGATCTGCAAGCAGTGTTGCCAGGTGTATAGCTCAATTGCCGGCGGCATCGGCTGACCAAACATTACAAGTTCTGTCCAGCCTGATAAACACTGGTCTTCTCCAGCTTGGTCCTGGGTTTGAAGTTACCTCACTCCAGGCGGCCTTGTCCAACCAGAAACAGGAATGTGAAAAAACCTAATCAATTAAGCCATATGAGACTGCTGCCAGGACCAGTGTAGAGGCGACACCGGTGCAGGATGGAACCGAAGTACCCTCTGGTTGGTCACCAACAAATGCCTTTAAAGCATCATTACCGGTCCCTACAATAGAGACGAAGACTCATGTTAATGAAGGCTCTGTTGATCTGACAAGGAAGACTGCACGACCTCCCTCAGCACATGGTGGGACGGCAACCCGACCAGTCTCCGAAGCAACTGATGTCATTGATCTAACAACCATAAGGAAAGTCACCAAAGATATAAGAGGCTAGTTGTTGGAGGATTCCCAGGCTCCAATAATTGACGAAGACATCGGGCATATCAGGGCCAGAGGCTATCAAAGGTGCCGCCTCCCCTGGCCATGGCTCTGCTTAAAGCTACTCCAGCTGCTCATTTTCGGCCATGGAGGGCCATCTAGAAAAAATAAACTAGTCAACTAGCAAACCTGAAAGAGCATGTCAAGACTGCTGACCACAGACTTGCTGTACAGTTCCCTATCCTCCAGAAAAATCAAAAACGGTTGATGGAAAAAATGTCAAATGAGCAAGAACAGGCTATTCTGGTAGCTATGAAATCTGTACACTGGTTATGCTAAGAGGATGTCGTACTAACGAAATTCAAGTCACTGACGATCCTTCTTAAGGACTTGGATGTGCCTAGTATTGGCCATGTGACAATTTCAGAGAAAATAAATTATGAATCAAGTGAATTGGTTCTAGAATTTGTTGAGGCTATGTCTAAGTATATTGAATCTGAGCATACTTCAAAACTTCAGTCCTCCGCCTTCATAACTGTGCTCGCAGATGAGATTTTAGAATTTTCTGTGCGTAAAAGACTGGTCATCTATGCCCAAGCTTTGGATCCTGAAAGTATGTCTCCAAACACCATATACATTACCAATGTAGAGCTTCAAGAAGCGACCGTAGCTGCCATCGCGGCGTCAGAAATATATACAGAACTCGATAAGTGAGGTGTTCATTCAAGCAAAGTAATGAGACTTGGGAGTGATGGAGCAATCAGTAATGACAGGTAACCCCCATGCAACGTTCCATGAGCCGTTGGAAGCTGGCAGGTGCGTTAGCAAGACCGAACGCCATTCTGTTGCATTCATAGAAACCCAGTGGTCCGACAGTGAATGCAGTCTTATGCTTATCTTCCTCTTTGATCTCAACTTGCCAGTAGCCTGAGCGAAGGTCAAGTTTCGAAAAGTACTTCGAACCGGCAAGTGAATCAATTGTCTCTTCAATGCGAGGGAGGGAGTAAGCATCCTTGATGGTTCTAGCATTAAGCTTACGAAAGTCTATGCAGAACCTCAAGCTATTGTCCTTTTTCCGGACAAAGACCACATTAGATGAAAACGGACTGCATAATTCACGGATAGCTCCGGCTTCCAGCATTTCTTTTAAATGCTCTCGCACCTCTTCATAGAGTGCGGGTGGGATACGCCGGTAGGGATCCTTGAATGGTGTGTCATCCTGTAAGTGAATCTCATGTTGTATGAGATCAGTGTTCCCAAGATCAGTAGGGCCCTTCGAGGAGATGGGTAACCACTTCTGCAGCAAACTAGCAATTCTGTTTTGCTGGTCTTCATTCAAATCATCCATATTGACTTTAAAACCAAGTTCACTCAGTGGTGTTGTACTATCTTGTTTCTCTTTAGAAACAACATCAGGCTCAGACTCAATGTCATTGGATGGTGACAGCGAGCGGAGTACCTTCACCTCGTGAAGCTCACATAACTGGGTGTGTGGCTGTACCTTGATAACCTTAGCTGAAAGGTTGCAGACTTTGATGGGTACTTTGTTATACTTGGTATTCACTTTCAGAGTTACCACACGTGAACAGATATTCAAAGACCCTGATAAGCCAAAATCACCAGGCTCTGTAAGAACATCTTGTGCCTTACAGTTTCTCACTGAGCCAGTAATAATTCTAGACTCCATAGGTTTAATGGTAATGGGTCTACGATTGGTGGACTTGACAGTTCCAACAGCATTATCTTGTAATGCGTCAAATGTAATATTCCATTGATCAGGCACTATTGCATCATCAGATAGAAGCTTAAATCTTCCAATCACATTTGTTCCAATATTTACAGGTACCTGTCCAGGGTACTGTTTATCTTGAACAATCAGAACAGGAAACCACATTGTCCTGTTGTTCAGAAATGGAACAGTTATGGATGCTATTATGCATCCACTGTATGGAACTTGAGTACCACCAGCTGCTCTTATATCAAGCTTAAAAGCTAAATAAAATGATTGTGACATTGTAGTCATTGATGAGCCTGTGTCAATTAATGCTTTGCATTTCACTCCACACATCTCTATGTCAGATTCATTTTTATTGCCTATCATCCTATCCATGATAGGTTCATCCTCTATCCAGTCAAAGCTGTTATCATCTGACTTTGTACTATGTTCAAGCTTGTAGCTCAACTCTGCATGAACATTTTGATTCATTGAATGTGTTTCTTGAACACTTTTAGAATTAAAGACAGTTTGGCATGACTTATCTTCAGATTCTTTCTTCTTTCTTTTATTTTCTATACTATTCTGGTCCACTGATTGGGATCCAGAGGAATTATTTCTATCTGCACAATCATGTTTTATTTCCTTGAAATGCAGAGACGTTTTTCTATCTGAGTCATTAAAGCTTCCCTCTGAAGCATCTGATCCCAACTCAATCTCTTTACTATTTTCTAAATTACTTTGTACTGGGTTTGATGTACAATCTAAAATACTTGAGGCATTTTGAGACGGTTGTCGAGCCATACAAAATTCCTCAGAAGGGCTTTCTATTCCTTCCTGGTCTACCGTCTGCCCTACGAGGTAGACCCGATCCCGTTTAAAGAGCCTCTGTCTCCTCGACCTCTACCCTGGCCTCGGCCACGGTTAAATCTCCTATAAGAACCCCTTGACCTTCCTCGGCCTGATTCTTCTTTGGGAGAGGTTGTACTTGGTTCAGATCTCTCTCTGAATTTCTTATCTATTTTTTTCTCAATACTCTTATCCAGCCCTTCTGTCTTTCCTTCCATTGTTCTAAGACGCTTTAATATCTCCTCAAAAGCACTATCTGAAGCTTTAGCAGGAGTAGCCTGTTGTAGTGAAGCAGTCTGAACTATTTCAGCAGGCATATCTTGCTCTATCTGCCTTATTGCTATTCTCAATGTATTGAAATATGTCTCCAATTCATACTTAAACCTACTTGCATTCTTAAGCTGAGGGTCTCTAAGACCACTCCAGAGCTTTGACCTTAACATCTCATTCTTTGTCTTCTCTGGGACATAATCTCTAGTCTGCTGCAGCATATTTTCTAAGCGTATGCTATAATGAGCCACGTTCTCATTGTCTTTCTGGTGAGCCAGATAAAACTGCTGCAATATTGATTCATTTGATGACACTATGCCATAAATGCCATTAAGTTTAGTCAACACATATTGTGAAGTGGCACTATCTCCAACTGTAAGAACAATATCCCTAGCTTCACCTTTTAGAGATTGTCTGATGGCCTGAAGTATGTGTATATCAGGATAAATATTTTCCTTTTGCAGACATACCACTTCAAATTTCCAGACTTCATAAGAAGCATCGCCCTTGGCATCAGTTCCAGAGAACTGAGGTAACTTTGGAATAGATACCTAGGCTAAGTCTATCAGACTAGCATCTGAAAGCCCAGAGGTTCCTGCTTTAGGGGACACAGGATCTTTAATCTGTGGCTTCCGTTTAGTGGGCGAAGGAAACTTCGGCGTGTCAAAATCAAACTTAGAGTATTCCACATTTGGAGTAACTGGGTGCTTTTCAGTCTCTTTACTGAAACTCACGTGTACTGGAAGCTTTTCATCTTTCTTAGTGTCCACTAGCTTATGTGCAGGCATTGCAGGTGGTACCATTGATGTTTTATATTTGACATCAGGCCCAAGTGGAGGCTTTGAAATGCCCTTTAAGAAGTCTTCCAAGTCAGAGACCTTACCACTAGTAGGAGTACTAGTAAAAAGAGGTGGTGCCAACTTGGGTGTACCCACTGAAGTTGCATGCTCTAAACCACTTATTAACACTGACACTGGAGGCACTGAGGTATGAACACCAGTAACTATTGCAGAAGTTGTGGTTGTACCACCTATAGTCACTGTATGTGGTACAATAGTCAAACCAGTTGTAACTGGGGGCTTAATGTCTACTGTACCAGTTGTAACTTGAGGTATCACACCAACTGTGCCAGTCGCAACTTGGGGCTTTACATCAATTGTGCCAGTTGTAACTGGGGGCTTTACATCAATTGTGCCAGTTGACACTGATGGCCCAGGATGGATAGGATCCATTCCTGTTGTGTCATCTTGAGACTTAGGCTGCTCAGTTACTGGCATATGACCAAGCAAATGCTTGTACTTCTCATGCTTCACTAATTCAGTGAACATGAAATCATATGTTTCATCCTTGTAGATATGCTCAGTTGGTTCCTTTTCTGCCATTTTGTTCAGGAGTTACAGAATAAATTGTCAAATTGTGAACAAATTGTCAATTTGTAAGACTTAAGTCCACAATCTATCTACTATCAAATACAATTGATTAAGTAGAGTAGAACTATTTGCATACCATAGACTATTTCCTATAGTCTATTAAATCACAACAAACTGACACTCCAAATTCAGTATGCAAAATATTCAAGATAAAACTAACTAAGTTAGTTTCAGTAAGTGTGTAAACTTCAGCAAATGTCTTCAATCTATTCAAATTCAAAATTTCTATTTGAATTTGCCAACTATACTCTATCTGTCAGTATAGATACTTTTCCGCATCAAGCTTTATTCGCTTTCAGTGTTTCAACTATACTGTATCTGTCAGTATAGATACTTTTCCGTATCAAGCTTTATTCGCTTTCAGTGTTTCAACTTTCAACGCAATCTTCTTTTATCTATTCACAAGTCAGATGCATTAAAAACAACACGACTATCATGCATTAATCAACTTCCAGATTACTGGAAAAATACATGATATTTCCGCAAAGCAAATCGATAGTCATATCATGCATTAATCAACTTCCATATCACTGGAAAAATACATGATATTTCCGTGACGCAAATCGTTAAACTGTTTCGCAATTGTTGATAAAGCTGTAAACTGATATTAGCTTTGTAAACGCTCTTTCAAAATAATTGAAAAATCTTCAAAAATTTCTAAACGAAAACTTTTATTCAATGATGCAAGATTTTTTTTTTATTCAAATCCGCAGACTGCTTTACTCATTTGTACCTTTCACAAAAATTGCATTTTTTACAGTGAATGTGAAACAATTCAATAATTAAGACTGCTTGATATAATTTAAGATTCACAAAAGTGCGCAATCAGAAAATTTTCCAAACATCGCAGTCAGCTTTATTGACTTTTGATTCAAATTTGATCAAATGTTCACGATACAAATTGAAATCTCATTCAATAAGGAAAATTTTGAAATTCAAAACAAATTGAATTAATTTCAAAGATTTTGTCAGCTGAATTATTTTCCAAAGAATTTATTTCAAAATCCGCAGCAAGCTTTACTCAATTACTGAGCTGTTCCGGTATGCTGTAACGGAGATTTCGGAATAAGTTCGGCGATACAAATAAATCAATACTCAAAGGGTTAATATGAAGGATTTAATTTCAAAACTCCGCGGAAAGATTTACTCGTTTGAACTGCGTACAGATTCTGAACGTTCAAGTGTCGCTAGGGCAAAGGGATAATATAGGATATGTTATAAGGCCATATTGGAAAGGGACATTTTGATCAAGGAACAGGACCACTTAATACCCAACTTCAAAATTGTTTCAATCGAAATTCAGTTTCACAGCAGGCTACAGACAGCTTTACTCAATTCCTAATGTCCAAGTATTTAAGAGCTTGAGGAAATAATGATTTTTTTTTCAAAGTTAATCACCGCATTTGGCTTTACTCAATTTGATTGGAAGCACTGTTTCAATTTCAAATGCCTAAGTTGAATCACTGATTAGCTATGCAAAAACAAATGCTTTGATAATCAAAGTCAAATCACAGATGCACTGAAATTAAGATTTATTCAACCGTGTTCAGCTATACTCAAATTAGCATGCACAAAATATACTATGTTATCGTCACATTATCTCACTACTGTTACCAGTTATTCATTTCTTGTCACAAAATTTCTAAGACGATTTCTCAAAAATCTCAAATTGTATTTCACTGCATCTGCTATATTCAAATTTCAAAGCTACAGTGTAAATGAGGACCCCTGGTTCGATTCCCAATGTTAGCTCTGTGCTTCACCGCATTTACATTACTCAAACAGCAACAGCTTTACTCAATTGCACTTTCAAATTTGTGTAGTAGCTGCCTGTAAAGCCTGAGGGTTTTTTTAACTGTAAAGTTTTCTACCAATGGGTTTGCCAAATTTATATCAAATATATTTGACATAAAATTATGACAATCTCAGTAGCTTGTTGAAAAACTGTTTTAACTTCCTATCACTGACAGTTAAGTACAAGGCTAGTAATGGGGATTATTTTCTAAGACAACAATAGAAGACCACCTAAAGTTTGTAAAAGAACACAAAGTTACTAGCAGTCATTCTGTCCCCTTGTCGCTAGTCTGCTAATACTGAAATGAATAGGCGTTTGTTTGTTTGCTTTTCAGCAAGGTGGGAAGTGAAGGGTTAACAAGTGAAACATGCAAGGGAAAGGATAGTGTTTTCTTATTCCATCACCAAACATGCATACATAAATGACAAGAATGAGTTGATGATCAAAATCAATACTTGAAAATTTATACTATGTTGAAAATTAAGCAGTTTAAAACTGTCTCTTTCTTTACTTTAGTTGTGCAGTATACTTGTCCTACTTTCACGTTGGCAAGTGTGTGTAATACAAGGGTATTTATTTCAATTTCACTGATCCACGAATGAATAAACACAATATTGATCAGTATTACACCACACTTTTATTCTTCAAGTACACGGAAGAAGACCAATGTTTTATCCTTTCATTGTGGGCAATTTGGTAATTATACATGAGAAAGTTATACGATCAGTGTAACCATGACATGTATAACACTTGAATGGGGTATAAGCTATTTAATTCAATGAATATTATCAAAATAAATAACTGCATTAAGAGCCCTTTCAGTGTACTTGAAAAAGATTGACCAACAATCGAGCTATGTTAATTGCTCAAGGCTAAGTCGTGAACTTCATGCACTTTTACTATGGAATGTCATCGTAGTACAAACCGTAGTATTCTGTAGTAAATAGGAGTAAACCCTGAAGAAGTTCTTTGAAGTTGAATAAACGCGTTTTCCCAGGAAATGGACAGAAACGTATGAGTGGACGAATTCAGAGAATGTTTATATCAGCTGCCGGCAATATGAAGTGTCTGTGCACAAACATAAGTCACTCACCAACGAAGAAGAGCTTCCATGAATGAGTCGAAACTGTTTATCAATGGAGGCCGCCAAGTAGTATAGTTGACGTTCTGTACATTTACAGCGACATTTGCAAGGAAAGCACCGTGCACGGTGTCGAACAGCCACTGTTGAGGCAACTGACTAAAACAAACCGCATATGTGGAACTATTTGCTTGAAACACCTTACTATCTGCCTGTGAGAAAAAAAGAGTTGAGAGAATTTCAAATCTGTATAAAAGCCGCAGACGGTTCATTCGTGTCAGAGTTGAAAGAGCCATTGCACTTGACACTTCATTTGAAACAGTATCCGTTTCTGTAAATTGAAGCAGATGAAACTTTACGTTCCCAATCCACAAAAGTGGGTAGACTTTTTTGACAGAGTCAGCAGTGGAAAAGCAAGGCTCAACCAATCTGGAGGCGGTCGAAGGTTTTCTGTCATACCTTTAGACAATACCAGTCCAGGTGCAGAAAAGGAACATCCTGTTAAAGCCGTATTACCTGTTGAACAGACCACGGCTCAAGCTAAATCTGAATTAGAAAGAGAGGATATAAATCCAACAAAAGTTGTGGACATGATTCATTCTTCATCTCGAAAGCGACGGCGTGGAATCAAACGCAAGAGGATTAATAAAAAATCTAAGAAAGGAATTAAGCGGCAACGTGGGAGTGGCAAGAAAAAATCATACAGAAAAAGGAAAGTGTCCAGAAAGGGGCAGAATAAATCACCTGTGAGCCGTAGAAAAGACATATTTGAAATCAGTTGAACAGAATGTCAGTATTGAACGAAGATAAGTTTACTGAAGGACGTGTGTCTGAATTGAATTTGTTCGATCTTCCAAGTGTTCAATCCAGTGTTACTGGAGTTTACTATGACGAGATACGTCCTTTGTCACAAGTCTCAGCAGACAGTCCGTTCGAATTTGCAATCAGTCGACAAAACTCAGCTGACTTTTTGGATTTGAGAAATTCTCAGATTTATGTGAGACTCAAAGTTACAAAGACCGATGGTACAGCTTTGACGAATGAAAACGTGGGGCCTGCTAACATGTTTCTGCAGGCTTTCTTTTCTGCTACAGAAGTGACATTGCAAAACAAAGCCACAATTACTTGTAACTACAATCCATACAGAGCTTACATCCCCACCATACTAAACTATGGAACTGATGCAGTGGTTAGTCAGCTCGACACTCAACTTTTCTACATGGACGATTCTGACAGTCCAGCCGTAACAGATCCTGCATCGACTAACAACGGACTCTTTGAGAGAGCCAAAGTTATCAGCAAGTCTAATGTTATAGACTTGCAAGGACCAATATTTCACGACTTGTTTTCCATGTCCAGATACTTGATCAACCAAGTTGATCTGAAGATAAAGATGTACAGAAGTCCCGCCGAGTTCTGCTTACTGACTGGCGATGCAAACACCTATCGCATGAATATCGAAGACATTTACATTTTAGCCAAGAAGGTCAGAGTGAATCCTGCTGTCATCTACGGACATTCAAAAATTCTTGAGAAACAGAATGCTCTGTATCCCTACAACAAAATAGAAGTTAAATCTGTAAGCATCTCAAGGGGCTCTACCAATTACACCTGGGACAATGTGTTTCAAGGTAGAAGGCCTAACAAACTCATTATCGGCTTCGTGAAAAGCAGAGCAATTAACGGCGATTATAAGACCAACCCATTCAATTTCCAGAACTGCTCTATTCAGCAAATGCTGTGTACGTCGACGGCTTACCTGTCGGTGGAAATCTGCTGAAACTGGATTTTAATCCTCAGGGGGGTTCAACCTTTATACGTGCTTATTGGTGTCTGGTGGAAAATGGAGACAAGACGAAGGAAATCTGCTTGACCGGAAACACTACTTAAGCGGCTCTACCATCTTCGTGTTTCAGTTGGAACCTGACTTTTCACATCACGGAGAGTACATGTCTCTAGTTAAAACGGGTAACGTGCGGCTGGATGTTATGTTTAATGCTCCACTAGCAGGTATGTTTATATTGTATTAAACAAATTAGCCAAATAATGATCAGTCATTTATATTTGAGTCCTTATTGCTATTCATTGACTTTGATAGTATCGCTTCCTAGTCATTGTTATTGTTTTGTTATACTTGTTTTTACCTTTACGTTTCATTGATAATATTTTCTAACTTTAATGCTAGGTGTTACCTATTTTTCGTGCTTGTGTACCGATCTTGAATGTCATATTGAATGTCATTCTTTTTCTAAAAAAAAAACATTTGTTTTTGTTATCATTTCTTTCTTTTCAATTTGCAGAACCAATGAGCTGCATTGTCTACAGCGAAGGGCCAGGCTATTTCGAGATAAACAAGGAGAGAGACATCATCCTCCCTTGATGGATACCTCACAGCTGACATGTATGATAGAGTGTGACGATGCTTTAAAGGGAACAATCATTGGCGTGTTTGCCGCTGACAGACTTCCAACACAACTTCCTCGTGTGCCTTTTTGATTCATTGTCAACACAGACATTCATTCTAAACCGGGTCAGCATTGGTGTGCTTTTTATTGCAATTTTAAAGGACACCTTGACTTTTTTGACACTTATGCTAGATCGCCTGCTCAAAATAGTCACCTTTTTCAACGTTGGTTAAACATCAATGCAAACACTGTGCAGACTAACCGCATTCAGATTCAAAGTGATAGTTCGTCACTCTGCGGACTATACTGTATCTTATTTCTTCGTGAAAGACTAATGGGGTGTAGCTATCAGGATTTTATAAATCTTTTCAGTTCTTCGGATTTGAATGTGAATGATAGTTTTGTTGCTGAGACTATGCTTAACGCATATTCCGAGTGTGTCGGACACACGGACTTGACAATAATCAAACCTGTAGTTCTTTAATGAAATGCATGCAATAATTTCGATATAGTCTATCATCATGCATAAAGAGTCAATTAAAAGGGATGAAACATTTCTTGTTATTCGTTGTTTTTATTTCTATCCTTTCCTAAAATGATCAAGAAATAACAAGATGCATGGATATAGAATTTATTATCATACACACAATGTAAAACATAAAATTATGGCTGTGCAACAAGTAATGAAATATTTTAAAGCTTTGCACAAGGCGTGATTGTAAAGTCATCAATGATGAACATATTTTCATTTAGTTTGCTGAACACCTCTTCACTTTGATCAACAGGAATGATCGTCAGTGATTGTCTATCAATGCAGTCATCCCTATTGTCACAGTCAGTGTTTGTTTCACCAGTAATTTTATAATGACCATATGAATAGCTTTTGACGGCATCTATGAGATATCTTTTGTCATCAAAAGCAGAGAGTCCCGTTTTTTGAATCGTTTCACCATACAATTCGTGCTTGCGACTTCTCATTGCTGTCATGGAAGACACCATACTAGTTTCGTCAAATACAACATTCTTGTAATGAGCGTGCTTTAGTTCTTTTTTTTTTACTGTCTCTTTTGAAATACCCTTTGCTCGTTTCTCGTCTTTGTGCCCTCCCTCACACACGAACTATACATTTTAGACCTGAGTCCCACAAATTCTGATATAGGCTTTCCTTGTGTCTCATCTTTCCACTTCCCAACGATCTTTTTATTTGAATCACTGAAAAGCGTGTGTTCTTTTGGATAATCAGATGTGTCAAAGTAGTCTAGGGATTCTTTCATATCTTGATATATGTCGTTTGTCTCACATGAGAAAAGAAGACTGTCAGTATCTGTCATAAGCAGCTGTGCCGTGTTTCCGTACTTCTTCTTGATGAAATTGTACCAAAAGTCAACGATCAGGGTTTTGCTCAATTCTGGAAAAAAAAAGCATGATCAACTTAAGATATAGTTGGATTCTAGTTTTTCCATTGCATTGGTTTCCTCGGAACAAACCCAGTTTTATCAAATCGTTCACCCGTTTTCGTCAGTTTCATTATATTATATTTTTTAATTGAGCTAGCAAATGCATATAAAATAAACAAACCAACTACATAAATGAATAAACAAATACCTAATATTGCCATTCCACAGTAAATTGGCTTGAATAGTTTGACATAGGTCCTATACAATTCTGCAGCAACCAGATCCTCGTTGAAGATGGTGGACGTTTTGTACGTTGGTTTGGCACTGATTTTTTCGAGTCTTGTTTCATTATGTATCAGCTCTATATTCCTGTGTTTTCTGGCGTTTTCCATGGTCTGAAATATAGAATTGTGGTCTGTAAAGTCTATGAAGTAAAAAGACACATGCAAATTGAAACACAATCAGCAGCAATACGGCTTACCTTTCCAAAGACAGAGACATTCATTAGTTTGAAGAAATTCTTCTGAAAGGTGCTCTTAGCCTTCTGACGTAGTTCTGTGTTCTTATCAATATAGATCTTCATCCACGCTTCTTGTGTAAACTTCAGAATTCTGTGAATGTCTGATATTTCTAGTCCTAATCTCAAATACAGTTTGAGGGTGTTTATATGTACTGTATATTTATTCTTGTCTTCTAATGTTGTTAAAAGTTTTTCCGTTTTTCCTCTTTTTGGAAGTGGCTCCTCAGGCGATAGCCCGTGTAGTTTCCTCAGCAGCTGCTGTGCATACGGTGAAAGCTGTTCATTGGAAACGACTTGCCGGACAGGGGCAAGGGGTAGGCAGTTGTGTTCTTCATGAAGATGTTTAGGATATTTCAAAGAGACTTCCATGATATACCCCGTATCTCCATTTTCGTCTACAGACATGACATCAAAGCATTCTACTTCCCGTTTGTCCATGAAAACAAAGTCACGTGATGGAAGCAGTTGACTCATTGCCCAGCCATATAAATTGTTTGCGTCATAATACATAATAAACTTGTTTGGCTTTGACTGATCATAGTCTTTGACGTATGGATTATTGACCTTTTCATAGCGGTTGGATATTTGTGATATACCCCCGCGAATGCCGGACTCAACCATTAATATCTTGTCAATGTCAGTGAGTAACTCTAGCTTCACTCGACTCATTTTGAGACATGCCAACCATGAGAGACCCGGTGAAGTGTAAAAATGACAAGGGTCTAGTTCATATTGTGCCAGACACACATTTCTAAAGGCCTCAAAAACGTCGCTTAGTAGAACTACATCCGTTTTCAAATAAACATCATGATACTCTCCCAAGGTTGACATTCCTAACTTCTTGAACACTAACAGAGCATGCTCATAATCTTCGTCAGTAACATGCTCCTTTTTGATAGTTGAATAGAATTGATCTTTTGTTGGTAGTTCTGACTTGTCAAATTTCTCAAAAGAATCCATGTATTCATATGGATACACTACCTTGCGAAGGAGCAGTCTGGCTTCCATTTCATCCGCTGTTTCACTGCGCAAGTGAGGAAATGCTTGCAAGCCGTCCTGTGCTAGATCTTCTACTAAATTTCCTAATGACGAGGGAAGGAATTGAAAGCTGTCTATGAAACGTAGGTTTCCTAGAGAAAAGCTGACATATTGTTCCGTATTTTGAGCTATGCATGTCAGTTTGCGGTTTTTGAAGTGACCTAAATTTTGACATATGATATGTTAACGTCAAAGTTTTTAAGGTTGTGAAACAATACTGGAATAAATTTCGCTTGACGCCATCTGAGATTGCAGGCATTGCATGCAGCTCCAATTACCTGACCCGTGAGGTGGTTGTGGTGTCGACATATCCTGTTGTATTTCTTGTCATAGATGGTGAATCGTGATTTACAAAGGCAGCATTCAATAGCATTTTCAATAAGACCCTTGTGTTCTTCTGTTATGTCCATAGGTTGAACATTGGAAAGAATTCTTTGTATTTCTTCCTCTTCTCTTAGCAAACATTCAATTAATTTTCTACCCGCATATCCTTCCCTCTGTAAATGACAGATGGTTTAGTGTATTGAGCATCCTCACACACTACTTTGTAACCGAATCCACAAACCTCTAGCTTGCTTACCGGAATACTGGCTGAACTCTCTGGATTTGGTTGACAAGTATCTAACTTTTTAACTATAGTTTCAAAGTCTGCATAGATAACAAAAGGAATGTCTTTTAATGTCTTTTCGTATTCTCTGAATTCCAGTATATCATTTTGACCCTTTAATGGAAGCTCTATTCTTTGCGCTTCATGTCTTGAGCAGTTCTGTATGTGTTCCTGTTTTGACTCTTTTTTACTGAAAGCGTGTAGGCAATAACAGCAAAAATACATTTTACTATGGTTGTTCTTTGTACGTGATAAGAACCGGTTTAAGTCCTTAATTAAACAATAATTGGAGTTTATTCCATTTGTCAGCCAAAGTAAAATAACGTGATGTAGACGTTGATATTGTTCTGTAATTCTTAGAGGAACAATGGTTTTATTCTCATAACCGAATACGTTGATTGAAATGTTTTCATTCTAATGCTCAACCTTCTTAATTTGAGACAAAGTAACTGGATATGTGATACCAGACATATTCACTTCATTGGAAAACTTGTAGTAACGCTCCACACACTCCGGCTCTGATACTTCTGGATGCAGTGACGCTAACAAGCAGTAAAGAAAACACTTATCATCGCTGTTGCCGATATTCAAGAGGCTACCACTTTTCGAAAGTGACGCAGGTAGGGGTATGTATGCGGATCCATGCAGGGGTTTGTAAACAATGGTTTGGATTTCCAGCTTAAGTACCTTTTTCACGTACCATCCAGACTCTTCGCGCATAAATTTTTCTAGACTTTCATACATTTTCTGTATGGCCTCGTTTAAATTGTGTTCGCTTAAACCTTCACCTGATAATGTTATGTAAGTTCTGCTTCTGAAATAGGGCGAGGTGCTGGCAATTTCGTTAACATCGTCTCGTCCCATCTCTACCTGAACACATAAATTCCATTTTATACCACCCAGTTCACGAGCACGAGATTGTAAATAATTTCTTAGACGATCTCTGACATTACTAAAAAATATCAACATATCGTATCTTTCATTCCCTGTCGGTAGTATATATCTATTCACCACTCTGTTTCTCATAGCTGATTGCTCTTGAGGATGATCATTGACCTGTTGATTGTTAATACTGTCACCTCTATGTTCAGTCTCAGTGGTGCCATGACTGTCTGCAGAAGAAACTGCATCATTGGAGTCAGCATTATTGGCATCCGGAACATCTACAGCATACTTTTGAGTATCAGCAGTATCATTGATTAGCTGTTGTCCTGGTAGATTACAGGGTTCCCACAGGACCGGGAAAACGGGAAAAAGTCGGGAATTTCGATGTACCGGCTCCCGGTCGGGAGAGTACCGGGAAATAGCAAAAAAAAGCTTCAGACCCGGGATTTGTCCGGGAAATTTGTGAAAACTGGTGTACACTATTAGTAAAGCTGGTAATTATAGAATATTAATAGCCAGTTTTGTAATTCGTTGCATTTTTGGGATGTTTTTCGCCCTCGGAAACCTTCCTAACACGAGGCGTTCCTTAGTGTAACGTAATTACAGTACCGGCTTTTTTACGCGAGATCGAGACGACCCGAACCAAGGGGAATAATAAGTGACAACTTCCGATCGATCCAGATCTCGCAAAGTTGAAACGCGGAAGGCGTTTGAAATATAGATTTCTTTGCTTTTTTTTCCAAATACTGTAGATGGTAAGGTTATGATTAGTTATACGATCTTTTGTTCTTCATGTTTCCATGCATCGCTTGTAACCAGTATCCAAAATAAGCCGAAATATCGTTTCTTTTTATATTGACATTGGAAAATTGCCATCTAAATCTCCCAAGCGCTTGTTACTTAGCACGCGGTTCAAGATGCTGCGATTTTTGAGGAACCGTGAACTTAATGGCTCTCAAGACCTCAGCATATGCCCACTCGAAAAAATAAATATAGCCTCATCAAAGCTTACAATTATGCACTTGGAGTCAATGACTTTGGGTTTACCCATGCTTACTGAATTAAAACTGAAAAACTGTGTTGGACTAAGGGACCAGAATATAACCAGAGATATTGTTGATTTGATTTCCAGACTGTCTAATTTAAGAGTCTTGGACATTGAGTCCACAACTTTTCTCCAACCTGGAGAAGTTTGCAGAATCAACTGGAAGTGTCATAACTTAACACAATTTTGGTTTTTACCCGTGTGGAAAAGAATTCGTGGAGGTCATGCCAACCCAACAAATATCTGGGTGGAAATCTACGAAAGTGAGCCCCAATCTAAATGGGGACCTGACTTTCGGGCTGTTTATATGAGAGTGAAGCATAATTATTATAGTGCAGCATTTCTTAAGCTATACAATGATGGGCCTGAATGGGCTCTGACAGATTCAGAAAGTGAATCTGATTGATATTTTAGGTAAAAATTTACTTTGTAAACCAGCTTGTTTAGGGTTACCTGTATATACCAGGATTTTATTATAAAAAAAGTAAAATCTAGGTTCATTATGAAGATAATGTATACCATACAATTGTACACTTTACCTGGTAAGAAAGAAGTTAGCAATAACCAGGAACTGGCACACTCAGAACCAAAGACTTGCCCAAGAACCAAAGTGGGCTGATCCAATTTACAAATGATACCAAAAGAATATGAGTAATCCAGTGAGTAGCTCTTTCCGAAAAGGTGGTCATAACCTAATTACATCATGATAACATGTCTGTAAAATGTATACCCACTTTTATATGAGCCGCGGTATGGGAATACCAGACTTTTGCATATATGCGAAAACAAAGGTGCAGATCAGCTTCATGGTAACGGCGAAGCTGATCAGTGGTTTTGTTTTCGCTGCACGGATAGTATAATCCCTCTACTTCTTACATGTAACTACGAAATTTCACGCCTCTAGTCATCTTCTGTTGCTGCACAACCCGGTCTATGTCAGACCTGGTCGGAGACCCCAAATACCAGTTTTCTGACATCGTGGCTTACAGAGATATACCTATTTTTTCTTCTTCTTGCTGCAAAGCAGATTCATTAGAACTGCCACGCCTAACTTGTGCTCGCAATATATATTTTGAGCAAAAAAAAAAAAAAAAAAAAAAAAAAAAAAATCTGAAATTTTCATTTTTTACAGATGAAAAAAAACCCCACTAAACCCCACTTTTCTATAATAGTGAAGCTGGGGTATCAGGGTTAATTCTGGCTGAGAAATATCACGCGAGAAAATCTCTAGCTTGACCAAAACTAGCAAGAAATTCTGAAATTTCATAGGGAAATACAGGGATAAAGACTGACATTTTTTCTTTACTAAACACCTGGGCCCCTAACTCTTAATATTTATGGGCCCAGCCCAGAATTCAGGGGTTCAGCGCCGAAACGTAATATTCTCAGGCTTTTGTCACACAAAAACATAATGATCATCTTTTTGCAGCTACACTCCCGGTAAAAAAATAACAACATATTCCGCGTTTCTCCGCAACCATGGCAAACGCGAAATTTTTATTTCTCGGAGAAACACCGCGAAATAAGCCAGGTAGACGAAATCGTCTGCGCGAAATTTCGCGGTGTTTCTCGGTGAAATTTCTCGGTGTTTCTCCGAGGAAGGTAATTACCTGGATTTATCGATAAAACTCTTTTTCTCGGAGTTTCTCGGAGGAATTTAAAAGACAAATGCATGTTTATAATTTTTGAATATAAAACAATAAATTAAAAAATAATAAGTATTTGCAAGTATGAAGCTTGCAGATGTTACGTATTTGTTTAGATGGCTTATAATCCACATAAATATATTCTTGATTGCATTTAAATTTATGTTCGTCCTTGTGGTGGAATCTTGGATTAAGTCCGTTCAGCCCGGCATGACGAAAAACTGCCACTTTTTACTACTACTACTTTAAATTTATGATGACCTTTGTCACTTGTGTTGCTTTTCACATCATCCATGATTATTCGATCTTTGAACAGAAGAATGGAAGCGAAAAAATCATTTAAAAATCAAGGGCGTCATTAAAAATTCGCGCCTTGAGCATTGTCCTTTCCGACAAAGAATAAAATTACCACACTTCCAGTGACTATGTGGATAATCAGAATCATTTTCATTGAATGAATAAATAAGTTTAATGACATTTGATCAAAGGTATTTAATTATGTACAATAGCAATGATTTTACAGGCGGTTTACTTTAATTATGTCAGGATAAACACAAGTCATCAAAATAACATGAATATACCGGCCGGAGATCAAAATCGCAACTTTTTTTTTTCGAAGCGAACGCACTATCTATACATGTAAAACCATCGCGGCCTGTCTTTTTTAGTTATTAAATGTTCCGACCTTACTTGTCCGCCAGCATTTCTTGGTAAGCTGTTAACGTAACCGTTATCAAATATTCAGATTATGGTTCCATATAAATCGCAAATAATTTGAGCATTCGTACATGTACATGTACATGTATATATACTTGTATGTTTTAGATCGAGACTACATGTAGTAGGAAAGAATTTGCATCAAAAGTTATTCTCCATGAACAACCACAAAACCAAGTGGTAGAATTTGCAGCATTACCAGGAAGTGTGTTTCGGCATACACAGTCATGTTCTTGTGTCACATTCTCTAATGAACACGAAGCTGACACTGCTCCTTCACATTATAAGGAAGCTGTCTGCCGTAAAGTGAAATAAAAAGTCAAGCAAATAAAAATGTCGACCGTGCAGCCAACACTGTCATATGACTTACTCCCAATTGACGGCTAAATACATCACGTAGATATGAATGTACATGTCCATACATTGCTATTCACGCACATGCATTTGCATCATTAAAATCATTCTTGTTCAAACATTTTACATCAGGAAAACATTTCATGGAAAATGTGTATCCCATCAAAAGCAAAACAGGGGTATGCAGGGGTATATATACTTTTTTATCTTTTGCTCCAAAACATAAGATTGTGGGTACTAGTTTGAACCGCCTCGGTGAGGCGGTTATAACGTGTACCCACAATCTATGTTTTGAGCATGAATAAGAAAAAGCAAACATTTTCTACTGAAAATTGTCATTTATTTTTTTTTTTTTTTTTCATCTTTAAACATCTCTGTATATTGCATGGGCATGTTTTCGTAATTTTAAAGTTACGGTATATGAAATTATTTCTTTAAAACATCATCGACACAAAAGGCAGCAACGCTTTCGGAAGGAGCGATCGGAAAACCTCATAAATACATTTACATGTTTGTTATACCTTGTGCAGAATTGCGGTTTGTATGGAACATTGTAAATGTACATGTATATACAGTCGAGAAATTTTAATGGTCTTAAATTTTTATTTTGCTCCCTCTTTAAATCTGATTGATATTATTAGATGAAAAATGCATTATGTGCAACAAATACTTTTGTATAGGATATGTCACACAGTGCATCAAAGTAAGTGGCTGAAATATACAAACTTTTCTTTACATGTACATGAATTTGGGACAATGTCGGTTATGATAGTGTTTTTCTTTTATTTTTCTTTTACGTATGCACCATTATTTTGTCGTCATTTGTGTTACGACATCGAGATATAAATGTGGATGCATCAAACATACAAAACATACATACTCAAGTATCTGCAGTTCATAGCGTGTCGGATGCTGTTTCGGTAGTTTTTGTAAGTAAAGGGTTTACAAATACGAATGTTGTGTAGCCCATTTCGAACGTCAGGACATCCAAAACTTGTACAGTACCATAAAGCGACGAAAACGTACCGACATAACCGTGGCTGAGGACAACGACGTTAGTAACGGCAATATTTCGCAGTGATTTTTCTATTCATGCACATGCATATTAAAGTTTTTATACGTAGACGGTCCCGGTAATTTTTAAAACTGACACCAAAATATAAGGTCATGTATTTGTTTTCGTGTAAAATGAGTGTATCCGTTCCTGCCTTCTACGCAAACATTAATAAAGGTTAAGTTTTAATGCGAATTAACGTGTAAATTTGATCTAAGATATCCATACGCCAGTTGAGCTGTGTGCTAGTCGAGCTGCACATGTCTTTCGGAAACAATCAGGATGTGCGATTTTTGGAACAAGTGCACTTATTACATGTAGATCGAATACGGTGAAAAATTCATATCTATACATCTTGATCATGTAACGGGATAGCTTCCCTTGGAAATATGCAAATTTCAAACTCGAGACTTTGTGAATCGAGTAAGTGTTAGGTATATAGCGCAGTAAACCACCCTTGGTGGATGAGCATGCTTTTCCATCGACGGGGTTTGCTGTCACGGGCTTGGTTCGGCTGTACGTTACATGTAACGTACAGCCACGTTACATGTAACGTACAGCCGAGCCAAGCCACAGCGTACAGTAATATCAGATTAAAGAAGTAGGGGGATTGTACTAGCCGAGTAGTGAAAACAAAGGCGCTGATCAGCTGTGCAGATACTGTACAGTTGATCTGCGCCTTTATTATCGCATGAGTATAAGTCCATCGTTCTCATGACGCGGCTCATATAAAAGTGGGGTATACATTACATGGACATGTTATCATGATGTGTGTAAATATGTTGAGGAATACCTCATACAATGTATATGGGTTTAAAGCATATGAACATGTAAATGCGTTTGTTAATTTACTCGATTAATTATCAATTAATTTATCAATTATCAGTAATTGATAAATTGTCTTTACTTGTCATTTTTCACCATGTATCATTCACTTTCCTATGCACTTGACATTTCGGACCGCACCTTGTAAAAACAACATGCCGCCAACACAAAATGTTCATGGCGGAGTTGTCGTTATGCATGGCAATAGGTTTTGCGTTTATGCATTTAGCAAGAAAAACAGATGCTTAAAAAAAGAAAAGTGAATAAATTGTTTTCTCGTTATCCGCCTTATTCTTATGTGAAGATTTGGTCATAAATTTGGTATGAAAAAAGTGTTTATGCGAACAGTGCCCCTGATAAACGAGTGATTTAGAGGTATTGACAAAACTTTGTGCTAGTTAAATACTGTGTATCCTTATCATCGAGAATGTTGTAATGCATATTCATATAGGAGTTAGAAGATCGCTGCAGGGTAATCGGGTCAATAAAATTTTACAAAAATAGCTTGCTCCATAAGCTGACAATGTGATGACATTATGCCATTTCATTCTACATGCATGTTTCCATAGCTTGACATACAACCAGAACCAGAAAACATTTATTTCATTACAATATGAATTCAAGAATGCGCAAAATGGTAACTTATTATACTCGTACATGTTTATGGCCTATTGCTTTTATGTTTCCTAGCTCAAACAAATGAAACTACTTGGATAAAGACATAATTGAGATAAAACAAAGTACTTCTTAATTTGTATGTCAAATGCGAGTCGAGTCATGCCTGACCAACCGTAACGGAAACCAGTGAAGAAGATTGTGGAATGTTTGCTCAGTAATTAATGTGCCTTATTAAAACGTGTCAAACTGTTAGAGGCGCCATATACAAAAACACTTATAAATACTGATCAGTTAAAGTTCTAAAACTTCTTTAATTATTAAAAATATGGTAAAATCGATTTTCACAATCGTGCACAATATTTCTCCGAGAAACACCGCGAACAGGTAAATCTGGACTTACCTGTTTTCACCGGTTAATACCTGCGGTCGCGGTGAAATTTCTCGGTGTTTCTCCGAGAAATCGAACTGAATGAAACGCGAAATATCTTAATGAAAAGAGAAATTTAGCGTTCTTTCTCCGAGAAAAATAGCTTAGGGTCCTCCGAGAAAAGAGGAATATGTTGTTGATTTTTTACCGGGACTGTACATGTACATCATTTCGGGTACCTTTTTCATGTTTGTAATGCAGTTACTGTCTACTTTCAAGAGAAGGTTGTTCTGCAATGAAAATGTAGAAATTTTAATGATTTATAAGCTTGAAATTGTTGAAACTGTACTCATTTACCTTGAAGTTTTTCCTCTTAATAAGTCAATTTCAATAAGATTTTTAGCCTTTTTAAAATTGAGAGAATCTCTCAAATAATCTATGTGCAATTTTTATAACAATGATGCTGTTGCATAAGCCTTCATTTTTCTGAATACTATTTAAACAGGCCTGTCTAAGCTATTTGGTTCAATGCCTCTTCAATCCAAGATCACAAAAGAGTATATTATTGCAGTTGCTTCCCTTGAACAGATGAAATGTGTTGGTTCTTCTCATTCAGTGTTTTGTTGCTTAGATTTAAACAAAGAAATATTTTTAAAAAAATCAAATTGCCGCATATATCAGAAGTAATAAAAAGTTTATTTCTTTGCTGCAGTATAAAATTAATCTGAAATAAGTAAAAGTAATGATAGAAATTTGTCACCAATAAGTGATAAAAACTGCATAATATATTTAAAGTTTTGCTACTTCAAGGTTATTGAATATGAACATGCTGCTCTCTGCTAGCAAGCTGGTCTACCAAGTGATATTTTCTGGGGGCCCAGCCTAATTTTCACTCCACTGGGCGACTGGGCGAGTGTTAGTCTTTTTTCCTGAAATTTTAGCCAATTCCCTCGAAAGAAACATTTTTGTATGAGATTTTTCCTCTCATTTATCCAATTTCAATGAGATTTTGCTATTTTCAAGAAATGAGAGAATCTTTCACAATCTCACCAGAAGTGGGGTATACCGGGGTTTACTTATTTTTCCTATTTTTGCTCCAAAACATAGATTGTGGGTACTCGTCAGTCTTAGAACCGCCTCACTCTCGTTAGAACCGCTTCAGTGAGGCGGTTCTAACGAGTACCCACAATCTATGTTTTGAGCAAAAATAAGAAAAAATATAAAAAATTTTCATCCGAAAAATTTCTATTTTTACAGCTGAAAAAAATTGCTGTAAATTGCATAGGTGTGTTTTTGTAATGACATCATATTCTTTCTTTGTAGTTTGTATCCTTAGATTGTGCAAGAACTTTCTTTATATGTTTCAGATCATGCCAGGGTGCACATTTCAGCCAAAATGGCACTATGATGAAAAATACAAAGGATGGATTAAAGAAGTTCTAGACAACAAGCACGCAGCGCAATGTACTGTTTGTTTAAAAACTATAGACTTGACAACAATGGGCGTTACAGCCTTAACCTCCCATGCAAAGGGAAAAAACACTTGGAGAATCTCAGCCTCAAATTGAACGCTGCTCAAATGACACTGGATTCCTATTCTGATTCATCAAAACCAGATAATCATAAATCAGAAACTGTTAAAGCTAGTTCTTCAGTAGATACTTATGTGACTAAAACCGACACGCTGAAGGCAGAAATATGGCACTGTTTTAACACTGTCAATTCAAACCATTCTTTTTCATCAAATGAAGATGCTGCTTTCTTTTTTCAAAAACAGTTTCCAGATTCAGAAATTGCAAATGGTTTCACTTGTGGGGAGACAAAGTCTATGTATTTATGCTGTTTTGGAATAGCTCCTTACCTTCAGACCTTGTTAGAAAATAAAGTTAAAAATGGACCATTTGTGATGTTGTTTGATGAGTCTCTCAACAGACAGTTAGCTAAGAAACAATTAGATTTCCATGTTCGCTTTTGGGACCATAACTTAGTTGAAAGCAAATATTATACATCTGCATTTATAGGTCATGCAACAGCATTAGACCTTGTCAACTGTTTTGAAACACATCTGGAGAGGAAGATTGGATATGCAAATCTAATCCAGGTATCCATGGATGGACCTAATGTCAATTGGGCAACATTTGATAAACTTGAGAACAAGTTACAAACAGAGAACAATAAGAAGCTACTTAACATAGGCTCTTGTGGCCTTCATACATTACATAATGCTTTCAAAGCTGGTGTCAGTGATACAGAATGGGATATAGGCCACAAATTGTCTGCGCTATACACACTTTTTGATGAAGTACCTGCCAGGAGGGATGATTATGAAAAGGTTACAAAGCAGGCATTATATCCTTTGCAGTTCTGTGCCCACCGTTGGGTAGAGAATGTTTCTGTATGTGAAAGGGCAATAGACTTACTTCCACATTTAAAAGTGTTTGTTGACAATGTAAATCAGAAATCCATAAAAAAAACCCTGGTACCAAGTCATATGACACTGTCAAGGAATTCTGTAAGAATCAATTTAGTGAGGCCAGATTGGCTTTTATTGTATCAGTAGCTAAGCCTATTGAGACATTTCTAACCTCATATCAAACAGACAAACCAATGATTCCATTTTTATCAACAGATTTAGAATTGTTGATTAGGGCTTACATGAATAGGTTTGTGAAACATGACATAATAGGAAAGGCCACAACTGTACAAAAGCTGAATGACATTGATGTGAAAGATAAGAGCAATCACAAAAGCTTAAAACAGACTGATGTTGGATTTATTGCTGACCAAAACATCAAATCTATGCTTGTTGAAAAGAAGGTTAGTGAAAGAGCAGTAATGGATTTCAGGTCAGAGTGTCTAAAGTTCTTTGTAACAATGGTAAAACGACTACAAACCAAATCACCATTATCATATGGCCTTGATAGAAACCTTTCCTGTTTAGATCCAAGGAAAATTTATGAACAACATGAATCAAATAATGACAGGTTTAGGAGAGTACTCAGTGTACTCACTTCATGTAATAGGCTCAATGACAATGAATGTGATGAAATACAAACACAGTATAATCAGTTTGTTGAGGAAGCAAAGCATTTGAAAATGTTCAGGGAGTTCTCAAAGGAGAAGGATAGAATTGACAGTCTATTTTTTGATAACATGAATTCTAAGGAATGCTATAAGAATCTCTGGTCAGTAGTGTACATTCTTTTAATCCTGTCGCATGGACAAGCCAGTGTTGAAAGAGGTTTTTCAGTTAACAAAGAGGTTAGTGTCTACAATATGCCAGAACACAATTTAAGAGCCCGCCGTGTCATTAAGGATCATATCAAACATGTAGGTGGTGTAAGAAAGATACAGATTTCAAAAGAACTTCTTCAATCATCCCAGGCAGCCAGTCAGAGATACCGATCATATTTAGACAGTAACCAAGTGGAAACACAAAAAAGATTAAGATCTGAAAAAAGAAAACCAGTGGAACTTGAAATAGAAACAATGAGAAAAAAGCAGAAACAACTTGAAAATGACATAACATCTCTTTCCAGTGATGCAGATAGAAATTCTGAAAAGCAGAAATGTTGCAAAGTTTAACACACATTGCTACAGCTAATGCTCTCCGCCGCAGGGCCAAAGAAAAGGAAGATGAATTTAAAACAGTGAACAAATGTTTGGAGGAAAAAGTAGTGATGCTCAGGAATATGTAACATGTTTGATACTGGTAGGGAAGGGGAGGCAATACATTATGTCATGTTTCACAATATGATTTGAAGATTTTGAACTGACTGTTTAAAAGTTTGTTTCAAGGAGGGTCAAGCTATGTCTTTAATTTACAGATGACTAGATAATGGGAGTATTTGATGATAACTAGATAAGGGATAGCTCTGCTTATTTCTTCATAAAACGTATGTTGTCAACTTGTGGTTACTCATTAGAATCACCTTGCCAAGCTGATTTAAATGAGCATCTATAACATTGGTTTTAATCAACAATTGACCAAAATTACTAGTCAATTATCATCAAATACTCCCATCATATAGTCTAGAAAAATTTTGAGATTTATTTCAGTTTCTCAGTTTCCAGAAATAAAACTGTTTGAACTTTAAAACGCTTCATTTGATTAACGCCAGCAAGGCAAGAGATAATGTCAGTATATGGTGATAATTTTTGGATATTTTTTTTCTTGACAAGATGGTTCTTATGATTGCACACAAGCTTTAAGATAAATCGAAGAAACATTTCCAGAGACTATCACCTAATGTGCACCATCTCTTTCCTTGACTGACCTCTTTAGCCTCGTTGACTGCATAAAAACCAGTAGCGTGTGTCATAAAATTTGTAAGTAGTTGGAGATTGTAATCCAGTGTACTACTTGAATGTAGTTTTGCATACTATTTCCCATTTTGTATATTAATACAATTTTTTTATTCATCCAATGGTATGATAATTTGTTTTAAGATAAGTGCAATAGATATCCAACGATTTAGAAGTTTTATGGCACAGAATTTGTGTGCCAGGAACCCTGTCTCAGTTTTGCTTAAATTGGCCTCCCTTATCTCCTGATTGAAGTTCTTAGCTGGAGGACAAAACAAGAAGTAAAATAGCAATGGCCAGGAACTAGCACAATCATAGACAAACATCCATCCTTGAAACCCAACCAGGACATACCTATAACAACAAATAATCAAGGGAGCAGCTATTTCCCAAAAGGTGGCCACTCAGCTACTTTTACTGAATCAAAATTAATGCATTCATGTACATGTAGCCTTCCCAGAAAAAGTGTGGTTGTTACAGTAACTGACCATCCTAATATGACCATAACTGTTGACTGGAGTACTGGAGTACTAAACCACACACGTAAAAAACTGGATAAAATAGCTATAGATGTCTTGAAAGATTGGTATAATTATAAACTAGAGGACCATTGGTCCTGTAGCTCACCTGAGAGATTATCACATTGTAAGCTCATGAGATTTAAATTAATTGAGAATCGACCAATGAAAGTCTATGCATGGACACTATTGACCCCCGGGGCATGGCCAAATTTGACCCAGGGGCATGACTGGCACAATTTATAATGGGGACTACCAAACATTGCTACATACAAAATATAGAAGCTCTGGGCCTTTTGGTTTCAGAGAAGAAGATTTTTTTAATTTTTCCCATTGTAAGTCTATGGAGACTATCTACCCCCGGGGCGTGGCCAAATTTGACCCCAGGGGCATGGCTGGCACAATTTATGTAGAGGACCATTAGCCATTGCCACATACAAAATATCAAAGCTGTGTGCCCTGTGGTTTCAGAGAAGAAGATTTTTGAATTTTTTTCCCATAGCAAGTCTATTGAGACTATCAACCTCCGGGGCCTGGCCAAATTTGACCCCAGGGGCATGAATGGCACAATTTATGTAGAGGACCATTAGCCATTGCTACATACCAAATAACAAAGCTGTGGGCCCTAGTGGTTTCAGAGAAGAAGATTTTTTTAGTTTTTCCTATTGTAGGTCTATGGAGACTATCGACCCCCGGGGCGTGGCCAATTTTGACCCCGGGGACATGATTGGCACAATTTATGTAGAGGACCATTAGCCATTGCCACATACCAAATATCAAAGCTGTGGGCACTGTGGTTTCAGAGAAGAAGATTTTTTAATTTTTTTCCCATAGTAAGTCTATGGAGACTATCAACCCCCGGGGCGTGGCCAAATTTGACCCGTGGGGCATGAATGGCACAATTTATGTAGAGGACCATTAGCCATTGCTACATACCAAATATCAAAGCTGTTGGCCTAGTGGTTTCAGAGAAGAAGATTTTTTTAGTTTTTCCTATTGTAGGTCTATGGAGACAATCGACCCCCGGGGCGTGGCCAAATTTGACCCAAGGGGCATGATTGGCACAATTTATGTAGAGGACCATTAGCCATTGCCACATACAAAATATCAAAGCTGTGGCCCTGTGGTTTCATAGAAGAAGATTTTTTAATTTTTTTCCCATAGTAAGTCTATAGAGACTATCAACCCCTGGGGCGTGGCCAAATTTGACCCCAGGGGCATGAATGGCACAATTTATGTAGAGGACCATTAGCCATTGCTACATACCAAATATCAAAGCTGTGGGCCTAGTGGTTTCAGAGAAGAAGATTTTTTTAGTTTTTTCCTATTGTAAGTCTATGGAAACTATCCACCCCCGGGGCGTGGCCAAATTTGACCCCAGGGGCATGGCTGGCACAATTTATGTAGAGGACCATTAGCCATTGCCATATACCAAATATCAAAGCTGTGGGCCCTGTGGTTTCAGAGAAGAAGATTTTTAATTTTTTTTTCCCATAGTAAGTCTATGGAGACTATCGACCCCCAGGGCGTGGCCAAATTTGACCCCAGGGGCATGAATGGCACAATTTATGTAGAGGACCATTAGCCATTGCTACATACCAAATATCAAAGCTGTTGGCCTAGTGGTTTCAGAGAAGATTTTTTTAGTTTTTTCCTATTGTAGGTCTATGGAGACTATCAACCCCCGGGGCGTGGCCAAATTTGACCCCAGGGGCATGATTGGCACAATTTATGTAGAGGACCATTAGCCATTGCCACATACAAAATATCAAAGCTGTGGGCCCTGTGGTTTCAGAGAAGAAGATTTTTTATTTTTTTCCCATAGTAAGTCTATGGAGACTATCAACCCCTGGGGCGTGGCCAAATTTGATTTGACCCCAGGGGCATGAATGGCACAATTTATGTAGAGGAATATTAGCCATTGCTACATACCAAATATCAAAGCTGTGGTTTCAGAGAAGAAGATTTTTTTAGTTTTTCATATTGTAAGTCTATGGAAACTATCCACCCCCGGGGCGTGGCCAAATTCGACCCCAGGGGCATGGCTGGCACAATTTATGTAGAGGACCATTAGCCATTGCCACATACCAAATATCAAAGCTGTGGGCCCTGTGGTTTCAGAGAAGAAGATTTTTTTCCCATATCCCATAGTAAGTCTATGGAGACTATCGACCCCACGGGGTTTGGCCAAATTTGACCCCAGGGGCACGAATGGCACAATTTATGTAGAGGACCATTAGCCATTGCTACATACCAAATATCAAAGCTGTGGGCCTAGTGGTTTCAGAGAAGAAGATTTTTTTTTAGTTTTTCCCATTGTAAGTCTATGGGACCTATCTGTTGCCATGGAAACCACAATTTTGATACAATCTGCTCCAAAACCTAATGCCATCAATCCCCCAACCCAATTATGGTTCACATTAAATTTGATCAAGATCGGCTTTCTAGCTTCAGAAATATTCTTCTTTGAAATTGTGGACGGACGACGACGGAGGACGGATGCCTGCCTATCCTATAAGCTCACCTGTGAGCCTTCGGCTCAGGTGAGCTAACTAGAGGACCATTGGTCCTGTAGCTCACCTGAGAGATTATCACATTGCAAGCTCATGAGATTTAAATTAATTGAGAATCGACCAATGAAAGTCTATGCATGGACACTATTGACCCCCGGGGCATGGCCAAATTTGACCCAGGGGCATGACTGGCACAATTTATAATGGGGACTACCAAACATTGCTACATACAAAATATAGAAGCTCTGGGCCTTTTGGTTTCAGAGAAGAAGATTTTTGTTAGTTTTTCCCATTGTAGGTCTATGGAGACTATCTACCCCCGGGGCGTGGCCAAATTTGACCCCAGGGGCATGGCTGGCACAATTTATGTAGAGGACCATTAGCCATTGCCACATACAAAATATCAAAGCTGTGTGCCCTGTGGTTTCAGAGAAGAAGATTTTTGAATTTTTTCCCATAGCAAGTCTATTGAGACTATCAACCTCCAGGGCCTGGCCAAATTTGACTCCAGGGGCATGAATGGCACAATTTATGTAGAGGACCATTAGCCATTGCTACATACCAAATATCAAAGCTGTGGGCCTAGTGGTTTCAGAGAAGAAGATTTTTTAATTTTTTTCCCATAGTAAGTCTATGGAGACTATCAACCCCCGGGGCGTGGCCAAATTTGACCCCAGGGGCATGAATGGCACAATTTATGTAGAGGACCATTAGCCATTGCTACATACCAAATATCAAAGCTGTGGGCCTAGTGGTTTCAGAGAAGAAGATTTTTTTTAGTTTTTCCTATTGTAGGTCTATGGAGACTATCGACCCCCGGGGCGTAACCAAATTTGACCCCGGGGACATGATTGGCACAATTTATGTAGAGGACTATTAGCCATTGCCACATACAAAATATCAAAGCTGTGGGCCCTGTGGTTTCAGAGAAGAAGATTTTTTAATTTTTTTCCCATAGTAAGTCTATGGAGACTATCAACCCCCGGGGCGTGGCCAAATTTGACCCCAGGGGCATGAATGGCACAATTTATGTAGAGGACCATTAGCCATTGCTACATACCAAATATCAAAGCTGTTGGCCTAGTGGTTTCAGAGAAGAAGATTTTTTTAGTTTTTTTTCCTATTGTAGGTCTATGGAGACTATCGACCCCCGGGGCGTGGCCAAATTTGACCCCAGGGGCATGATTGGCACAATTTATGTAGAGGAGCATTAGCCATTGCCACCTACAAAATATCAAAGCTGTGGGCCCTGTGGTTTCAGAGAAGAAGATTTTTTAATTTTTTTCCCATAGTAAGTCTATGGAGACTATTAACTCCCGGGGCATGGCCAAATTAGACCCCAGGGCCATGATTGGCACAATTTATAATGGGGACTACCACACATTGCTACATACAAAATATTGTAGCTCTGGGCCTTGTGGTTTCAGAGAAGAAGATTTTTTTAGTTTTTCCAATTGTAAGTCTATGGAAACTATCCACCCCCGGGGCGTGGCCAAATTTGACCCCAGGGGCATGGCTGGCACAATTTATGTAGAGGACCATTAGCCATTGCCACATACCAAATATCAAAGCTGTGGGCCCTGTGGTTTCAGAGAAGAAGATTTTTGAATTTTTTCCCCATAGTAAGTCTATGGAGACTATCGACCCCCGGGGCGTGGCCAAATTTGACCCCAGGGGCATGAATGGCACAATTTATGTAGAGGACCATTAGCCATTGCTACATAACAAATATCAAAGCTGTGGGCCTAGTGGTTTCAGAGAAGAAGATTTTTTTAGTTTTTCCCATTGTAAGTCTATGGGACCTATCTGTTGCCATGGAAACTACAATTTTTATACAATCTGCTCCAAAACCTAATGCCATCAATCCCCCAACCCAATTATGCTTCACATTAAATTTGATCAAGATCGGCCTACTAGCTTCAGAAATATTCTTCTTTGAAATTGTGGACGGACGACGACGACGGACGACGGATGCCTGCCTATCCTATAAGCTCACCTGTGAGCCTTCGGCTCAGGTGAGCTAATAAGCAACTATTGGTGTGTCATAAACTGAAATCAATTAGTATTACAGAACAAGTGGAATTCAATTCCGAATGGCAGTCTTCTTTAGAAATGTATTTAAAATGATTTGCTTGTGTATGCATCAACAATAACAGTGTCTTCGAAGCTGGTAAGTATTATAATTCTTCACTTTTGTGATCCTGGAAAAAAATATAACCTGGAAAAAGTCTGGAATTTGTATAAAAAAAAAGTGTGGGAACCCTGAGATTATCAACCCTTTCATTTGCATTTATTGTTGAAGAAATTGTGGCTCTTCTTCCTTCCTGCTGATTTAATGGGTGCCTTATCTGCACGTGTTCAAACAGTTGATCATACTCCTCAAATTCACACTCGCAATGCCTGCATGAAAAGTTAGTTTTTATCTTTTTTTCTGCGCTGCATGATCATGCACGCGACTACAATGTCTGATAAGATTATATTTCCTGTTGAAAATTTTGAAGCAAGTATCGCACTTGAATTGCATTGATTTTTGTTTTCTCTCCCCTTTGACTCTTCCATGATGTTTGTACTCGTGGAGGCGTAGATTTCCGACTCGGGAGAATGACTTATCGCAAAATTCGCATTGTCTTTTTCTCATGTGAGTTTCCTGCATATGTTGCTTCCACGATCTTAAAGATTTGTAAAGCTTATCGCATATTACACATTTCAGAGACCTCTGCTTTTTGCTGTCGTACACTTTTTGATTTTCTTGAAAGTCTTCGTCACTACTTTCACCTGATCCATTGCCATTTTCTTGATCGCTCATCGTTGCAGTTTATTGTTTTTTTAAAAAAAAAAAAACTAAATGCCATTCACAGAATTTCAAAGTTTATTCAAAGATGTTAAGCCTAAGTTATTGTTGAAACTGGATGTCTTAAAAGAAATAATCCAAATTCTGTTTTTAATAACGCTGTCTCACTGACAGTCTGAATTATTCATCAGTCAATTTCTCATTGTGAATGAGTATAAGTTTCATGACAACTACCTACTGCCTAAATGGCAACGATACTGAAATTGATATGTCTCGAAGCAATTTCCATATGTTTATTTCACGTCATTTGCATTAAAAAAATAGCAATTGTCATTTACTTCATTTACATTTATTTTAAGTTTTGGCGACATAATGTCTGCGCCCATCTCACCCTAGGAAATAATAAGACGTTAGATTATTGCGATAAATGTAAATCTGCCCTTTGATGTGAAAGTATCTTGGTTTATGGGGGAAAAAAGAAAACTACTTTTTGAAAAGCGAAAAAATTACATTTTCATTCAAATTATTGAAAGGATGCGATCAAAACACTTACCAGAAATCAGATAATGTAGTTTATCCATTTTTCTTTTCTGCTTTTTTTTCTTCCGCTTTCTCTTCTGTTTTTCGTTGTTTTGGAAGGTGTTTTTATGCTGCCAGCTTTTTGTCTGCTAGAAGCTAGTAAATGTGGTTTCTTAAAAGGCATTTTCGACAGCGGTTTATTGACATACAGTCTTGGTTTTTCTTTTTCCATTTTATTTTCACTTTCTCCTTCTCCTTCTTCCATTTTCTTCTCACTTTCTCCTCTGCTGTCTTGGCTGCTGTTGGTCGTTTCATTTGACACATCGTTTGTCTTTATATCAGATTCTGGAGGTGGCATTTTCTCTGAAGAGTCTACTTGTCCACCGCTTTGTTCTGTCTGTCCTGACGCGTTTGTCAGTTTAAGCAAGTGTTCGTATTTACTTTTAGGAACGAGCACTAGTTCTTTAGCCATTTTTTGTCAGTTCACTCCGCACAGCGCTAATGAATGGTAAAATAAACTTAAAGTATTTTAAAAGCAGATCTCTTCTCTTTTTAAATGAAAGACCCTGACTTACAAATTGTCTGATCACAGTTTTTCTTTTTGTCAACTTTTTTTCACCTCTTTTGCCAAGGGACGGTTTCCCAGCATAACATTGTACACGATTTGCACTATGGCTCTTAGCTGTGATTTCTCAATAGATTGTAATAATACCTTTTTCTGTTTTATTGTGGTGTTCAAGAGCAAACACAGAAAATATTTTTCCTGCTTTATTAATTTATTCATGCTGCCTTGTCTTCTGGCAGATACATTGTCATCAACTGCCCACCAAATATTTTTGTTCTTAATCTATACTTGGGGTTAGAATGAGGCGAGAGATCTATTAAAAGATACCCGAATTTCTCCGCCGTAGCCTTTTTAAACGCATCCATAAAATATTTTACTTGACCACTAAATATTTGTCGTCCCAATATCTCTGTTTGCAAAAGTGATCGGTTGTTGTTAAATAAAAAGAAATAGTGAGTATTTAGACTGATGGTACGGAATTCCCGTCCAGGACAAAACGCATTTTGACAAATGAGAATACAAAAGAACTTATAGTGATGTGCGTATTTACAGTAAATGTCAACTACATCTTTGCTTTTTGCGCTTTCGCTCATCATGTCATCTATGCATAATATCTTATCTCCTGGCTGTTGCATATGCCACATCTCTAAATCCGTTTTCTTGGGGAGACCCTCGAAAAAAGTTATGTTGGGTATTGCCTTTTTCATCTCCGCATAAAGAGGTTGATCAACACTATAGCAAAAGTAGATTGCATTAATCGGCTTGGTGAAAGCTCCGTCAGCATGTTTTAACAGCTCAAAGACGAATGTGCTCTTCCCAACATTGGTAGGACCTATAAAGCAGGTATTGGCAGTGGATGAAATTCATATTGTCTTGACTTTCATGCTGCATACATGTATTAATATGGCCAGTGTCAATTGTATAGCTTCAATACTCAAATAAGCATGCCATTCAGAATGACATTTCACTGTATTGATTTGGGTTTAGTCAGCTCCCAATTAGAAAGACACTGGGCATATCAAGATACCTATGCAACTGAAGTGAAAAGACAAGCTGCATCTTCAGTTATATGTGGGTTTCAAAATCTCCTGTCTGGTGTGTTGGAATAGGAATGACTGGGATAAAATCGTAAGAGCTAAGTGGTCTCTGGTTGTTTTGTTGTGATGCAGCAGTAAACCCTTCCTCTTCGTGTCTTTGATTATAAAACAGTTTGGTTATTGATGGATGCTTTTTCTATCTGGTGTCTTGAGATGGTTCTTTGTGATCTTGGTAAACAACGTTACTTTCTTAGCAACCCTTCTTTCATTTTACATACATGTCTTTAATATTGTGAGTGTCTAAAGTTCAAAGTAAGGAATATTATTACAGTAAATACTAACCGACTACTTGAGCAGTGGAGCCAACTTCCAGTTTAATGACACTCTCCATTTCAAGACATCTATCAAAATGAAATCAAAGCTACTCAGCAATTTCATTTATATGCAGGGGATATAGTCAATTGAGTTGTCTAATAACCATGTTTGCAAACAGAACAAATACAAAATGACAAGAGATTTTGTTTACTAAGTTTATTTTATGTTACATATCATAACTGAAACTACCTCTGATTAAATGAAAACAAGAAATGAACTATTGTTTAGATGCACTTTGACATGTAAAACATATAAAAGCAATGTAACAATAGGTCTTTATTCCTTTCTTGCAAGTTAGAAGTCATCAGTGGTCTTGTTATGTTGATAAAACCGTCTTTCTAAATGCAGTAGTCTCATAGTCATATGTATCATTCTATCTCTGCATTTGGCGCTTTTCATATCAGCCTGGCGCCAATCTAAACAACCTAGTTTCAATCCGAACATTTCAATCAATTCTGAAGGTATGCCAATAACGGTTACTGCATCATTCCATTGTTTCAAAATTTCTGATTCATCTACATCCAAGAGAATGTCTTCAAAATGTAATTTGAGTTGTTGTTCTTCTGTTAACATCAAACAAGCATGGTCAATCTGTGACAGACGAGAACTCTGACATCCGCTACATTTTGTTTGAAACACTCGGTGCATTTTCAATCTTATTTCATTGGCATAATAAAAGTCGAAATATGACTGCAGCAAAGACACCGATTGACGCAGCTCCATGTTATTTGATCTTTATTCGTCGTCCAAGATAGACGAAAATGCTCCACGATCTAAACTTTGTGACTTTGAATCAGTACAACCAGTTAGTTTTAAATAAATACAATCCGGTGACCACTTTTTATGTTCCACTGCAGGAATATCAGAAGTTTTCCACTGGCTGACTCTCACGCCGCAAGCAAAGCATTCCACGATGTCTCCCTCTTTTGTATAGATAAATCCAGCGTGAGCCAAAGTGTTTTTATCTTGTTGCATCTGCTGAGGCCACGTTTCAAACGACGATAGACGTTGGAAATACTGAACAAAATTGTCCCATTTCAATTTGCATCCGAAGAGAACAGTTTGATTAAAATCCATTTTTTATATCCTATCAGATCAAGGAATCTACGCTTACTGCAGTAATTTCAAAGTTGCATCAGCTCTTAGCGTACACAAAAAGTATTACAAACTCTGGAAAACCCCACTTACCACATCAATGGGGAGCTGTTCAAATGTTTCAGAGCTGTTCTGTTGCGAATCAAAGATTTCTGGTGGTATCTGGCTGGTTTCTGTAGAGTTATAAGTGTTATTTAAATCTTTATCATCGGCAAACCATTCACTTTCGTCGTTCCAATTAAGTCCAAGTGCTTCCAGCAAATTTTGTGGTACTTGGCTGGTTTGTTCCCTTCCAGTTTCCGCACTTTGGCCGTGATACAGACGCTGTTTGACTTGTTCGCGATCTTCAGGTTTATATGAAGTCGACGGTTCTATGTCGCTGCACCCCTCGAGAAGAAAGTTGCTATGATTGTGGCTGCATTTTTTGAGTGTATCTTCTTCAAAAGAAAAGATTCCCTGGTGTTTAGGCGTTTTGCAATTTTGGCTGACTGGTAGATAGTCCGGTGAAACTTGTCCCATGACATGACTCGACCTATCATTTTCAGCTTCATTGTTGCTGAATGTTGTTGAAAACGATCGGTTTGATGCCTCTCTTAAATCCAAATCCTCGACATCTCTACGTTTCTGAAGAGCACCATCTGCCATTTGGTTGTTTAGATATTTCGATTGAAGTGGTATCTTTAGCTTTTTCTGCTTGCTATTATAATTCTTATGAAAAACATGTTGCTTTTTCTTGGCACGTTTCAACTGTGAATGTTTTTTCTGCTGATGTTGTTCTGCATTAAAGAACTTCTTAGTAAAATGGAATTTACTGTGTAAATGTCTAGACACGTAAAATTCAGTCATCCATTTCATACAAGTGGCACAATAAATATTTTTAACGCCGTCTTTCTTTATTTTCCCCATTGTGTCGTATGCGCAAACAGGTGTTCATTGATTTTTCTTTATTCCTTATTCTTTATATATGTCACAAGACGATAGAGTCAAATCATTCAAAGCTCGGTAAAAGTGATTTGATTGGTTTAACATGTGTTTAACTATACTCTCAACTATAACAAGACCACTGATGGTTAATGTTTAGCAGCATGATTTGATTGGTTAGGCATTTGCTGAACTATACTCTCAAAATAGTTTTTTTTTTATAACAAGACCACTGATGGTAACATTTTCATCGTCAATCAACGAGTACCTCATAGCAAAGTAATTGTTCGTGAACATTAGTGTGACAATATACGCATCTTCTAATAATAATAATCTTATGGTCTAGTGTCTCTTGTTCAAGATATGTAGCCCTTCTTTGAAGGCATACAACACAAAATCTAATTTGATTGTCAACGTAATAAGACATTTGCGTTATGATGTTGTGTCTTGTAATGTGTTTAAACTGACAAATACATCATTTATACTTTACTTAAACTTTTATGTTTAACATTATAACTTAAGACGCTTAAACATGTTTCTGTTTTGTTTTTTTTTTTATTTTTTTTTTTGGTTTCTTCGTTTTTCCTCTTTTTTTCAAAATCAAATACACGATACAGAGCAGTTCTCTACTTTAACCTTATGCACTAATCAAGATGTACTATCACATTCGCAAAGGTTTGAAGTGGATCTGTTTGAATTGAAGCAATCATTTAATACGTATTCGTGGAAACAGTTTCCAAATTGGGATGCTGCAGTATACATAGTCTGTAGAAAAGCGTGACATTCTTCTCTGTCTTGGATTGAGAGCAACAAAATACCTTTATCAGTTTCGGAAAAAGACACAACATCAAACATGATAAAGTTATCTCTCAAATAACGTTCCATTTGCCTGAAACACGATAAGTTTGATGTAACAATTATCCTTACAGGACATCTTCCAGTGTCAAAGGCATCACACATTACTGATAATATAGTATTACCAATCAAAAAAAACAAAACAAAAAAAAAAACAAAAAAAAAAAAAAAAAAAAAAACGAACCTTAAGAGTGGAAAAAAAATAGTTATAAGTCAAAGTTTTTAGAATTGTCTATCTTTTACTGTTTGGGTGTGTTGAACTTGTTTGTTGTTTTGCTTGCCTTTGCTGCAGTCTGCTTCTGATTATTTTGTTTTCGTTTCACTCCTGAGGAATTGCCTGTTGTTTCAGTTGTAGCATGTGTAGACGACTCGGCATCAAAATCCTGTAATTGACGTAAACGATATATAAAATGTGTCATTGTATATGAATAGTTAATCATAAAAAAGAAATGAAAAAATAAAAAAAACCTCAACTTTTCAAGAAGATCGAATATAAACATCAGCAAGCGAGTTATCAAACAATTCTTTATTTTTTTATTAATATACTTTAAGACAAAAAAAGTTTTGAATATATACCGAAGGAAACTTACCTCTAGGCATATTAATTGCTCCTCTGCAGTGTTTATTGCATCCCTAAGCCTTAATGCTTCTTCCCACTTCAACCATACTGACTTAGATTTATCCTGAACTAGCTGCCCGTTTTCGAAGAAGTTGTCGTTGACATATGCGTTAGTGTACTGTCCGTTCTTTTTCACAGTTAAGTTTTTATTGTATCCGATGCTGATACGAATTGGCTGCTGTTCCATTTTTTTTGTATGAGATGATTGCTTCAATCTAACTCTGTTAGCTGTATGACTTATCCTGCCTTTCACTGGCTATATAAAGGTTAGCTGACTCAGTCTGTGAGTCCTGGTTTTTGATTCATCAGGATGTTTATCATGATTTATTTGTTTGTTCTTGATGATTCATTGACTAGTTAGAGATTCACCACGAGGACCGAATAACTAACTAAATGTTATGAACCACTGCAGAAGCTGAGGGTGAGGTTATGGCCATGTAAAACCGGTTTAAGCCCGCCAGTAACTTTGTGTTACTGATCGTTCCAAGTCGATACTTCTGTGGTGGTTCTTTTTGTTTTGTGTCTTGGTGTTTAAACTTTTTTTGTGCTGTTGGCGCCTTATGTGTGTTTTCGTGTTTTTAGTTAAGTTAAGGTAACTGAGTGGCCACCTATTGGGAAAATAGCTGCTCATTCGGCTTACGATATGTTTCATGGTATAAGTACCTGACTGTTAGTTTGGTTTTTTCCCACCTCGGTTTTTGGAGTGGGAATCTTTTTCTGATTGCGCCTTTTCCTGATCTTTGCCTACTTGTACCTTGTTTTTCAGTCAGTGATGTCAGCAATTTATTTAAATTTAAATGATATTCCCACGGACAGCGGACTATTTGGAGCCACTTTTTACAGATAAAAAATTGCTTTTTCATCGAAACCTTTTGAGGTTTAATCATCGGTGAAATCGTCATAATTATCTAGTTTTAATATTCTCCCCCTTGGTAAAATAGCTGTGTGTGGTAGTATATAGAGATAGATAGAAACATCAACTGACCACCTCGACCTTTGATCTGATAGATAATTGTGAGAAATGCAGACATTCTGGCGTCGATGCAAACTTTAGCAAACCCACCCCACACCGGAGGTGATGATCAGACATTGATCGACTAAGTATGTAAAGAAAGAAAGAAAGAAAGAAAGAAATGCTGGGAAACATTTAACATCGTGAAAGCAATATAATCAGATTTAATTACTTTTGAAGTGAACTTACATATGAATAAGCATTTATGAAATGAGAATTTAGTTACTTTGATAAAGGTGAAAAAATGAAACATTTCACAGGTAACACTGAAAAATGAAAGGAAAATAGAGAGAAAGAAACTGAAACGTTTTTGACTATAAAAGACACCTCTTATGCTGTTTTCCTGACGTTATTACTGTGCAGCTCTGAAGAAATATTTCACTTAACGTACTCCGTAATGAAACTACCTATGCGGATCGAGTTGACCAGATTCTTTTTCGGCAACCAGTGTGACCTGCACGATTTCCATGTCAATAGTCCTCTAAGATCGTTACACAACAAAAGAAAAAATGACGCAAATTTTGCTGTTTTTCGTCGCTCTACAATTTGCATCTGCACGGGCAGATATTCAGCTGATTGACTCGTGTACCATAGATGAAGCTGTAGCCGACTGCACCTTTGGGCAGAAAGGGGTGTATGAAAGCGGAGTTCTTGACAGGTAAAAATGCCTTTTGTATTTCATTTCATGTCGATCAAGTGGGTGGAGTACACCAATTTCAGACACTATTTCGATTGAATTCTTTGACTTTATCGAAAAGAGACATTTAATTGAAAAGATGCTACTGTTCTATTTGCTTACAATAATTTGTGTATCACTCCACGCAATACTCTGATGAGGTGTGAGGAGTATCTGGCAGATTCTGATTATCCAGACCTGTCACTAGTGGTCTTTTCAGATTTAGAACTTGATATGATACTGGACAGGGAATTCACAACCATTTAGTTTGTTAAACCACTAAAATACCCCGTTGCTTGCTGTATGTCACGATAAAAAATGTACTTTTGCTGTTTGTGGGGTTTGGATAATTTGTTTGATTTTCTAAATGGTTAGTTGAGCATAATAGGTATTTGGAGAACTCTTACACAGGAGTAAACATGACATGTTTACTGCATTGTCAAGGATATCTATGTATGTCAGACACGACAAAAAATATTTGTGCCATGAAGAATTTTATGCTCAATTGTGATATTTTAACATTCTTTTTGTGTTATGGTATTTGTTGATTTGTTGCGTGGAAATTGGCATTATGTGCAGTTTAATTGGATTCTGTACTGGGCTCAGATTCGTGTTTTATCAGTTTGCCATAAATGGTTTCTGAGAGTGACACGGCTTTAACGAAAACATGAAGTCCGGGGATTTGAATCGTATGATTTACACCTTGAGGTATAATCCAGAGAAAATTTGTATTGCCGATTTTATGGTTAGTAATATAACTTTTTGCAAGCTGATCTGGGTGTGGTTGTCAGGGTATGTGCATTTAGAATTGTTATTCACTTGCTCACGTGGGTTATTCACATGTTCTGATGAATGGTTTTGGAATATATGATGGAAAACGCTATGGTTTTCAGGGAAATGTTCACAAACTTATGCGTATAAATAGGCAGCTTAGTTTGTGTGAAGTCAATATGAATTATCGGAAGAAATGTAAAGATTGGGCATGAATTTGAGATGTTTGGATATGGGTTTATCTGGTACACCTGGTTATGGTCAGCGCCAGTCTGAGTAGTCGGCCGTCGGTAAGTTATAACTGTTCATAAATATACATTTTGTACAGTGAGATTGTACATGTATAGCCATAATAATGTAGCTCATTATGGTGAAAAGCACATTAATAGGGTTGTAAAAATGAAGATTTCTATATTTCTGCACGCTACGTTGCCGTGAAGCGGCATTGGTTTAGTTTTTATGTATTGAATTTCGCGTAAGAATGGCATTGCGCGGTATGTATGTCAACCAAAGTTGTAAAATGGAAATTTCTGTTATGTGCTACGTTACTTGTAGAAACGTTATTGTCGTTGACGTACATTTAGTTTCATGTTATGTTATGTTATCTAATCATCTCATCATAAAGGAAGTTAATGTTGACTCGGAACAAAGCTGTAAGGCTGGAAATTTCAGATTTTAAGTTTTACGTTATAGTAACGTAACGCTTAAATTTGACGTTAATGACGTCATTAAGAATATTTGCTATTACTGAAATTAGTGATGTCATTTAAGAAAGGTTTAGTATTGTAACAAGATTGTCTCGCAAGATTTATCGTATTCTGAGAAATGGCTTTCTAAGAATTTGGTCATAGATTGGCAGGACCAATTCCTGGGTGAGGAATTGTGGATGCATGTCGGAGATTTGCTTGTGATGTCGCTGGGTAAGGAACTAGGGTTAGTTCGCGACATATATGGCTTAACTGTATCTTGCATGTGAATAAATGTTTCAATGTAGATACTGGAATATTATAGTTTATATGTAGTACAAGCAATCTAGCGAATAAACTAATACAGTTCCGGGGTACGGAATTGTGGGAGGTTATTTGCAATTGGATGTTGTGACGTGCATAGCTGCAGGAGATTTCGTTATGATAAATTGCGACACTATCAGTTCTTTTGTTGTTAAGACACAGTTACTTTATTTCAGGCCCTGAAGCTGAAGTTGTTACCTGAAATTGTAATCTATGGATGTAGTCTGAATTCCTGAAACTAAACTGGGCTAAACTATATGGGGTGGCAGTGACGGTATAAACGGGACGATATAAAATCATTGGTATTTGGTTTACTATGGACGGGCGTGGTCTACAGTTCGTATTGGGAACACTGGACTGTTTTTGCGAGCAGTGGTGCGGAGTGTACTAGTGAGACGAACGTGTGACAGTATAGCCGGAGATGCCAATGGGAAAGTGTGTAGGGACAATATAGAACAGTACTACAATGTGGGAAAATAATTGACGAACAAAGGACGTATTTTTTTTTTCTTTTCTCAGTAATTTCTTTTTGTAATCTCTTTCTATCTTTTTCTCCTTCTTTGCTTCTCACTTTAAACATCATTATAAATAAATCATCATAATTTGAAAATTCTGTTTAATTGAACCCTCCCATAGATTTGCTGGTCATTCATAGCAGGAAGCGTATACCCTTGGTCATTCGATACATGATTTGTTGGGCACAACAAGCCATTGTATCCTCTGACTTTATATTAAGTAGAGTCAGTCCGTGACATTTGGTGTCAGAAGTGGGATACGCCCAACATTTCTGCATTGGATATCAGTAACTCTTGGAGGTGTTTATATATGCTAGGATTTAGAGAACCAAATGTGAATCACAGTGAAATTCTCTAGTGTACCAAAGTAAGCAATGCTTAAGCAAAGTAAAAGTAATTGTTTAAAATAATGCAAATGTTAACTCTAAAATTTCATTGTTCTGGTATATGTTACAGTCACACTGTCACTTAAGAACAAGATATCAAAGTATATTTCAGTTATGAGGGCCGATGGTTAGACTGATGGGAGTCCTCCAATAATTCATATTCCCGTCGACCGACTGTCAGGGTTGGCGAGCACCAGAGACGGGGTGTACCAGTGAAGCACCAGGTGATCCTGAAATTTGAGGTTTGTCAATTGAACGGTTTGTTTAAGGTATTCATGAGTATGGGCTTACTTTTGTAAATTGTTACGCAACGGTTAAAGGCATTAGTTGATTGTGGTAGAATGTCTGGGTGATTCTTAATGGGTTATTAAGAATAGGTTGCGTTGAGGCAATTGGTAAACAAAAGTTGAAGCTTGGTAAGCATTGGGTTTTGCTTATTTATTGATGTGAATACTGTGAAGTTTACGTTGTTCAGAATCAATTGATAACTCAGATTTCGTTTTATTGTGACCATCCTTACAAACAGTAATAATTTTTCAAAAGGGAAATAATCATGGATGTAGTTAAAGAGTTAACCAAAGTGGGAAAAGATTTAGGTCTTGAAGGTGAAGCACTTAATGCGTTTGTTTCAGAGCAACAAGTAATATTACGTGATGAACGTCAAGCGGCACGTGATGCAGAACGTGAGCGTCGAGAAGCAGAGCGCGAAAAAGAAAAAGCAGAACGCGAAATCCGTGAGATGGAATTAAGAGCTGAACGCGAACGCCATGAGCGCGAGTTAAAAGCTAAAGCTAATGAACAAGAAAAGCAGCGAGAAATTAAGGAGTATGAATTACAACTTAAGAAACAGGAAATTGAACTGAAGCGGAATGAGTTGCTAGCACAAGAAGCTGAAAAGGTAAGACAGAAAGAATTAAAAGAACAAGAGTTAGAAACCCAGAGAGCATTAAAAGAGCGTGAACTGGAAGTACAATACGGGCATGCAAATGAAGAAATGGAGCTTAAGGCAGATGAGGAGCGTAAGATCAGAATTGCAGACAGGGCTAAGTATGAGGCAGAAATTGCATTGCGACAACAGGAGATTGCATTGGAACGAGAGAGGTTAGTAGCAGAGAGAGAGAAATTAGAACGTGAGTATGAAATGCAGATTGAATTACAGGACAGAAGACATTTCGCAGAAATGGAGAGGATCACAGCGCAAAGGGCGGAGAGGCCAATCCCAGCGCCAAGAGACACTATTAAGGCGAGAACGCCTAAAATCCCGGCGTTTAATGAAGGTAAGGACGAAATGGATGCATATTTACTTAGGTTTGAACGGTATGCTACAGCACAAGGGTGGAAAAGAGAAACATGGGCAACTGATTTGAGTGCGTTATTACAGGGTAAAGCGTTAGATGTGTACGCATTGATGCCACAGGAGGATGCAATGGACTACGACAAGTTGAAGTGTGCATTGTTACAAAGGTATCAATTAACAGAGGAAGGATTCAAGCGTAAGTACAGAAAGTGTAGACCAGAAACCGGTGAGACATTTCAGCAGTTTTCAGCACGGTTGAAGAGCTACTTTACAAGATGGATAGATACGGGGCTTGTCCCAGAAATACGTAGACATTTGTGATAAAACAGTAATGTGTCTGCAGAATTTCATGAAATTTATATGATCTGCTTGCATACATCTAATAAACATTCCGTACAAATATGGATGAATTCACCCCTTACACAACATATTTATATGCATTTATTCCAAGAGGGGTAGGTGTCTACGGCGCACGTCAAAAACACTGTTTTGAAATTCATCAAGATCAAATTCAATAGTTCCTGTAATTGAGAGTTGAGGTGATATTACACAATTCTAACTATCAGTTGCACGAGTAATTATGTAAAATAAGTTTTTGAAAGTTTGAAATAATTTCCACCTTCAGCGTTGATTTTATAGAAATTTTATTAAACCTACTGCAATTATTTTATTAGAATATAGTGACGTAATGTAAGTTTTGCGGCGCAAAATTAGACCTTCCCAAAGCCTTTCTTTCCAGTTAAGTATATTTTTCAAAATTAATTTATAAAATCAACCTTCCATTGTGTCATTTATAATCCTGTGATGATTCTGTGTGCATTTTTTCTTTAAATATTCTAAATGCTCGGTTCTTGTTGTCATTTTAAACAAGCGACATCTTTTGTTTTATTTCAGTCTAAAATAAAATTAGTGTTCTCCCATATAAAATGAAACTGATCATGCTATATTTTTCTACTTATCATTTATAACTCAAATAATTGACTTTAATTGTAACTAAGAAGACTTAATCAATGCTTTGATGACGATATCCATCACCATTACGGCTCTAATAAATAGACTGCACACAAAACATTCAACCACCCCTCCACAAAAACGTAGCAAAATGATTTTCAACGTGCTCCGTAAACGTCGATACACCATCATTTAAATCTCCATAACTTTTGCAATTTGTAAGCGATTGAACTAATATTTTCACAGATTGCTCAGTACAAATGTAGTTTAAAAGCATGAACATAACTTTTAATTTCAACGAACCGTTCACGAAATATCAGACATTTTTACGATTTCCCGGGACAGACCTCGTATGTCAGGTATTCCTAAAACTTTTGAAGGTTTGCAGGATCTCATGTTGAGAGACCAGTTTACATTTATTTGTAACAGAGAACTGGAATTATTTCTACGGGAGAGAGAACCAACTTCGTTGGAGCAAGCTAGTAAATTGGCGGATTCCTACAAGGAAGCTAGGTATGTGGATATTGTTAATTTGACCTTCAAGAATGACAGAGGTAGATCTCGTTCTAATTCAGCATCCAGATCAAGGTCACCAGTGAAAAGAGACCAGATTCCTAATAATCAAAACTCATATGGAAGAGGAAGAGGTAAATACTATCCAGGTTTGAAATGTTATAATTGTGGTGGAACACATTACAGGAGGGAGTGTCCGGAACTAAAACCCGGTATCATGAAAGTAGGTGCGGTAGGACATAGAGGTAGATCACCAACAAAGAAGGTTACTTTTCAGAGCAAAGATTCGGAGGTACAGACTACATATGAAGACAGTCATGAGGATACAACAACAGATGTTAAGAAATGTGGTGCTTGCTTGACGTATACAAATACTGTCAGTTATTCCAAAGCAGCAATGGAGAGTAAGGATAACATACATGAGAAACGCCAAGTAAGTGTGAGTTCAGTATCATCTCTTTCAGAACTTAGTACTGCACAAGGAATGGTTGAAGAGAAATCGGTTGAGGTTTTACGAGATACTGGATGTTCGGGCGTGATAGTAAGTAAACATGTAGTCCCGGAAGGTGCATATACAGGAAGAAATCAAACTATGGTAATGGTAGATTATTCTACAAGAGTTGTACCGGAAGTGAAGGTAAACATTGACACACCATATTACAAAGGAGAAGTATTGGCACTATGTGTGGAAAAGCCATTGGTTGATTTAATCATAGGTAATATTCCAGGTGCACGGGAACGCAACAAACCGGATATAGACTGGGTGCCAACATTAGCAGTGCAAACTAGGGAACAGAAGAAACAGGAAGGAACACATGTGAGTATGAAGACACCAGAAATAGTTATACAAGAAGTTACACCGGATCAAATTCGGAAGGCCCAGAATGAAGATCAGAGTTTGAAGGTAATGAAGGCACGGTGTGAAGCCAAAGAGTGTCTTAAGAATGCATCATATTTTATTAAAAATAACTTGATGTACCGGAAGTTTAGCTCGCCGAACATTGAGCGAGGTAGGTTATTTACACAACTTATAGTGCCACAGCAATTTCGCACAACGGTAATGAAGTTGGCTCACGAGTCAAAAATGGCAGGTCATTTAGCTGTTAAACGAACCATACAAAAGGTTCTCTCAGAATTTTATTGGCCAGGCATCAGTAGCGATATAAAACGATTTTGTCAGTCATGTGACATTTGTCAACGTACTGTACCCAAGGGTAAGATAATTCGAGCACCCTTAGGAAAGATGCCTAGAATAGATGTACCATTCAAGAGAGTTGCAACTGATTTGATAGGACCTTTGAAACCTGTGACATACAGTAAGAATAGATTCATACTTACAGTAGTTGATTATGCAACGAGATATCCAGAGGCAGTGCCATTGGCGTCAATTGACACGGAAGCTGTTGCAGATGCATTGGTAAGTATTTTTAATCAAGTTGGAGTAACCTATGAGATCAGCTCAGACTTAGGATCACAATTTACGTCATCCATTATGAAGGAAGTGAGTACTAGGATGTTTTTCAGGCGATCAGTGACGGGCCCGCACTCTACACCGTACACTAACCCGTACACCAACTTGTACACCAACCCGTACATCAACCCGTACATCGCTCTGTATACCGTCCCGTGTACCGCCACGTATTCTACGGTACATGACGTATTTGTGGAACATTTCAGGTGGACGATAAACAGCATGCTGATAAGAATCTATACGGAGAAATCAGCAGATTGTGGTAAGTTACCATTTATCATTTACAGAAACATGGAGAGTCAGAATGGCCGAGATGGAGATTGTGTGGCAAACGTTGCCAGTGGGAGCGAGTGCAGGTTTGTTACCAGAAAGATCGACAGAAGAAAAGCCGGCAAAGGATGTAACACAGTGTTATGCTCAAAGTATGGTTGGTATTTTCAGCTCCGACGTTAACGAGACCGACACCGGAAGTTGTAGTTTAGAGACAAGATAATATCCAGGTTTAAGATTTAACGAGAGTTTGGCAGGTAGACAATATCTTACTTTCACAGGTTGGGTACACATTTGTATCAGTATAATGTTGTTCCTTACTTCCCAATGTCCAGGAGATATATTGGCATTCATGGTTTGGTTTTTGTCGATATGTAATAACGTGATCACGTTTGTTGCGGTGGTTACCGTGGCGTTGCGGGTAGACAGTATTGTAACTGACGGGCATATATCTTTTATTTGGGTAAGTGTAGTCAGTGTAATGACTAACTGGTGGCTGTGGCCGCATAGATGGAAGCCCAATAATAAGGTTAATACTACATGTGGAGTGTTCCAGTGACGTTGAATGGAAATATGTAAGATGGAAAGCAAGGAAGGCGGAACAGACTATTTGTCACGTATTTAGTGGATTACGGTTAACGCCGATAGCTTTTGCTGTTTCCTCCGGAATCCGAGTATAGATCCGATTGTCATGGAAAGTTTAAGTTCGCGGTAATCGGGGTACGGTTCTTGAAAGTATAATCTTCTAAATATGACTTCAATTAGTGTTATTCTGTGAAACATGAGTATTGTGCATTAAGGTTATCTATTTGTTGCGTATGTAGTGAATCAAGGGCAAGAAAGCAGCTTTGCAGTTTCCTCCGAGATCCGAGTATGTTCCATTTATCATAAAAGATTTAGATTGCGATACGTGGAAGCAGGTTTTTGCAAGTATGATTCTCTATATATAACTTCATTTAGTAAATTTTTTATCGCGTAGATCTAGTGTTACGCATTTTTGAGATGCTTCACACTTCAAAAGGGGGAAGGTATGTCACGATAAAAAATGTACTTTTGCTGTTTGTGGGGTTTGGATAATTTGTTTGATTTTCTAAATGGTTAGTTGAGCATAATAGGTATTTGGAAAACTCTTACACAGGAGTAAACATGACATGTTTACTGCATTGTCAAGGATATCTATGTATGTCAGACACGACAAAAAATATTTGTGCCATGAAGAATTTTATGCTCAATTGTGATATTTTAACATTCTTTTTGTGTTATGGTATTTGTTGATTTGTGGCGTGGAAATTGGCATTATGTGCAGTTTAATTGGATTCTGTACTGGGCTCAGATTCGTGTTTTATCAGTTTGCCATAAATGGTTTCTGAGAGTGACACGGCTTTAACGAAAACATGAAGTCCGGGGATTTGAATCGTATGATTTACACCTTGAGGTATAATCCAGAGAAAATTTGTATTGCCGATTTTATGGTTAGCAATATAACTTTTTGCAAGCTGATCTGGGTGTGGTTGTCAGAGTATGTGCATTTAGAATTGTTATTCACTTGCTCACGGTGGGTTATTCACATGTTCTGATGAATGGTTTTGGAATATATGATGGAAAACGCTATGGTTTTCAGGGAAATGTTCACAAACTTATGCGTATAAATAGGCAGCTTAGTTTGTGTGAAGTCAATATGAATTATCGGAAGAAATGTAAAGATTGGGCATGAATTTGAGATGTTTGGATATGGGTTTATCTGGTACACCTGGTTATGGTCAGCGCCAGTCTGAGTAGTCGGCCGTCGGTAAGTTATAACAGTTCATAAATATACATTTTGTACAGTGAGATTGTATAGCCATAATAATGTAGCTCATTATGGTGAAAAGCACATTGATAGGGTTGTAAAAATGAAGATTTCTATATTTCTGCACGCTACGTTGCCGTGAAGCGGCATTGGTTTAGTTTTTATGTATTGAATTTCGCGTAAGAATGACATTGCGCGGTATGTATGTCAACCAAAGTTGTAAAATGGAAATTTCTGTTATGTGCTACGTTACTTGTAGCGACGTTATTGTCGTTGACGTACATTTAGTTTCATGTTATGTTATGTTATCTAATCATCTCATCATAAAGGAAGTTAATGTTGACTCGGAACAAAGCTGTAAGGCTGGAAATTTCAGATTTTAAGTTTTACGTTATAGTAACGTAACGCTTAAATTTGACGTTAATGACGTCATTAAGAATATTTGCTATTACTGAAATTAGTGATGTCATTTAAGAAAGGTTTAATATTGTAACAAGATTGTCTCGCAAGATTTATCGTATTCTGAGAAATGGCTTTCTATGAATTTGGTCATAGATTGGCAGGACCAATTCCTGGGTGAGGAATTGTGGATGCATGTCGGAGATTTGCTTGTGATGTCGCTGGGTAAGGAACTAGGGTTAGTTCGCGACATATATGGCTTAACTGTATCTTGCATGTGAATAAATGTTTCAATGTAGATACTGGAGTATTATAGTTTATATGTAGTACAAGCAATCTAGCGAATAAACTAATACAGTTCCGGGGTACGGAATTGTGGGAGGTTATTTGCAATTGGATGTTGTGACGTGCATAGCTGCAGGAGATTTCGTTATGATAAATTGCGACACTATCAGTTCTTTTGTTGTTAAGACACAGTTACTTTATTTCAGGCCCTGAAGCTGAAGTTGTTACCTGAAATTGTAATCTATGGACGTAATCTGAATTCCTGAAACTAAACTGGGCTAAACTATATGGGGTGGCAGTGACGGTATAAACGGGACGATATAAAATCATTGGTATTTGGTTTACTATGGACGGGCGTGGTCTACAGTTCGTATTGGGAACACTGGACTGTTTTTGCGAGCAGTGGTGCGGAGTGTACTAGAGAGACGAACGTGTGACAGTATAGCCGGAGATGCCAATGGGAAAGTGTGTAGGGACAATATGGAACAGTACTACAATGTGGGAAAATAATTGACGAACAAAGGACGTATTTTGTTTTTTTTCTTTTCTCAGTAATTTCTTTTTGTAATCTCTTTCTATCTTTTTCTCCTTCTTTGCTTCTCACTTTAAACATCATTATAAATAAATCATCATAATTTGAAAATTCTGTTTAATTGAACCCTCCCATAGATTTGCTGGTCATTCATAGCAGGAAGCGTATACCCTTGGTCATTCGATACATGATTTGTTGGGCACAACAAGCCATTGTATCCTCTGACTTTATATTAAGTAGAGTCAGTCCGTGACACTGTACTGCAAAGACATGAAGTGAAAAATATTTAACATGTTTATTCCCTGTTATGTTGAATGTTTTTTGTTTTTTTTCAGAACAACAACCAGAATCCAGTTCGACAGGTTGACGGAGAGTGTGATGAACCTGCAGAATCTGCCATCTGTCAGGTTGGTGATGGTTGACGATAACCTTTACGATGACAGGCAACCATGCGATCTGGTACAGGGCTATTCTCATCCAGTGGTTGTTGCTTTGAGCAACTTGAAGCCTCAGACATGTGTAAGTGTTTAAACCATATAATATATAATAATCTAGCAATGACCGCAAATTTATATGCATTAGCTGTACAGCTCGGTTTCAAAAATAACATACCCCTGCAATGTCGCAAAATAAATTGACCTCTTCACCTACATTGCATCGACCATTGCTTGATGGCTATTTACCTGGTACGAATGAAACTTCTACATTTTGTGCATATGGTTAAGTGTGTTTAAATGGTATAACTGTTATATCGAACATCAGCAGTCCGATCGGACAGGAAGCTGCTTTTGGCGTATACCAAAATTCTGACAGATTTAAAGTCAAGTTTTCAACTTGAAGCTATTGGCATGGTGTACGTACTGTGAATATTGCCACTTTATGACCTGCATTTTATGCATTGACACATATTTTGGACATCTTAAAACTTGCACCACACTCGAAAAAGTATAGAATCAGAAAGTGGGAATTAAATGTACCCACTGCCTCGTTTATAAGTACCTTGCAAATGCATATTTTTAGCACAAAAATTCTCTTCAAATGTATCCAATTTAATAAAGGGCAAAATTCACGAATGTGGGATTTAGGCCCTGTAATATCCATTTTGTGTACATATGTTATTTATGAATGCGACCTCATTTTTATCTAACACTGTCTTTCGTCTTTACAAATAAACAAAAAGCAGCTCCAAAAATTTCTCTCAGTGACTAAAAATAATACCCAGATGAACCATGCGTAGGCAGAAAATCAGCATTTTTCCATAATTTACTGCAAAATGCAGTATAAAATTATGAAGTCCCTCATGCGACATCACCATTTTTTGTGGAATACTTCTCTAAGCCATGTTGAATATTCGATGAAAATTTCAAGGTGTCGCAGACGGGACTTCATTGTCAAATAAAACAAAAACGGAAATGAGCTTGTGTGTGATATTTTATCGGGACGTATGATAATTACGCATTTTGATGGCAAAATAATGAAACATACATCGATGTTGTGAGTAACGCCACAACCAAATCACATAAAACGCAAAGACTTTGATCTTTGACTCCTATCATCAACGAACAGCGTCTAGTGCGGAGCTTTCCGAACCAAAGTTACAGCCGAAACAAGGATGAGTCAAGGCACGTCACTCTGACTGGCAAGTGCAACTGACAGTTCCGCGTCATTGACAACATCGATATAACGGGTTTCATTATCTGAAGCATGTGTATTCTAGTAATTACAGATGACAGTTTAAACGGTTTCATGAAAAGTAAGTATTATTTTTATTTTCCCTGGTTATATTTTTACTGCGGGTTTTATCCTGTAAAAATGCGATTTTAGCGTGGGATGATTGATTGATGCAGACGGCATAAAACATGAATAGGAAAAGTAACGGAGACGATGTAAATCACCTATGTATGGCATATCACAGTAGTCCTTCATCATTTCACACAAAAATACACGTATAATTGTTAAAAAAAAATCGGGATAACCGCAACAGACAAAATACACAATCATTCAATAATAGTTTATGTGATATATATTACTGTCTGAACACCATCTTTCAGAAACTGCATTTTTCGAAATCTCACGTTTCTGAAAGGCCTCAGGAAAAATATGAGCATGTGATCATTTTCCATTCCAAAAGTCTTAAAAAGTGCCACAAAAATTTTGAAAATCGGTTAACAAATAAAAATTTTATGCAAGAAAATATTTTTGAATAGGGATTTTTACACTGTAAAATTGCCAGCAAGGGAAGTAACTATTTTCCCGGAAAAAAACCTAAATTTATTATTTTTCATCAAAAATGCACCAAACCAAAATAAAATTGTTTTGTATGCATAGCTGAGCACCAAACTCTTAAAATTATTCTACAAATTCGCTTGATTTTTAGTTTTAAGGTGTTTGGATTACCTCCCTTGCACATGCAAAATGCCTACTCAAAATGATTTTTGGGCATAATTATTTTATTAGTGAACCGATTTTCAAACTTTTTGTGGCACTTTTTAGGACTCATGGGTTGTAAAAAGATGGCATGGTCATATTTTTCTTGGGGTGTTTCAGAAAAGTGAGATTTCGAAAAATGCAGTTTCTGAAAGATGGTGTTCAGACAGTAGTTATTTCCCGATATTTGTAGGTAGACTCCGTGGTGTATTGGTTAGAGCTCTGTCTTCGCACGCGAGGGGTCGTGGGTTTGATCCTCGCTGAAGACGAAATATTTTTTTTTTTTTAATTCTTATTTCACCCGCAAAATAAACTGAGCGTATGTACTTTTCAATTATTTATTGGTATTTTTTTATTATAATAATTTGATTTCTTTTACATGTATTTACAGATGCCTTGAGTACAGTTGACTGGATGGACATCATGTCAGAAGTACAGTTTAAAAATCGACATACCCAGTAGCTGTTCTGACCAAATGTAACTATTATTTATGTTTATTACTCACATGTAAACTTACAGGAATATGCAACGATGTATGGCCTACACATACATGATACGTCCATTTTTATATTCAACTATAGATACAAAACTATATGAACATTTTAAAAATATTTATCACATAGCGAATTTTATTGCCTATTTTTACTTTTTCGAAAGCAAAATTGAAAATTTCATTGGAAAAAAAGATGATAATATATTGTTACGGATTTTAACTCACTCGTTTGCATTTTACTCTTTAGCTTCTCAAAATATGTAAAATATGTAATTTTCGTCATTCAAATGCATGCATCATGCTAAAATCTAATAGTGATCATTCCTTAATCCTTCTATGATCATAAACAGTCACTCATGATTTGGTTTTGGATGAAAATGGAGTTGGTTGGATCAGAATGATCATACTCATTATTATGCGCTCATTTGGACTTCCTGTTTGTGTGAGTGATCCATCTCGCCATATTTGGTATGATCAGCGGCTAAGCATTCTCTGCAGATGAGTAATTCTGATCCTCCACATTTCATTAGGAGTGAGGTATATAAGGGCATGTTTGAGAGAGAGAGGGCGTTCTTTGGGGTATAGATTCTTTTAGATATAGGTTCTTTTTGGGTTGTTTAGGCCAGCTACCAACATATTGAAATTAATAGAAAATATTAAAGTAAGAAAATCAGAAGTATTCTTGTGTTTTTATTGAAAGAAAACGACCATCTATCACAAATTAATTAGCAGTGATTTTTCTGAAATATTGTAACAATATATATTTTTGCTCAAAACATTAATTGTGGGTACACATTATAACCGCCTCGGCGGTAATAACGAGTATCCACAATCTATGTTTTGACTTAAGAATTAAGAACATAGGTTTACCCCTGTAAACCCTAGTTTTACTATAAAAACGTGGGGTTTAAGGGGGTAAACTTTTCAGGAACATGTTATCCTGATATTTGTTTTTGTTTTACAGCATGCCACCCAAAAAATGTGTTCTCTGCAGCAAAAAGCTGAGGATTCATCAGAGACGTCCTGTCAATCAGCATCATATCAGGTACCTGCGGAAGAATTTTCTTCTAGAATGTTCTCGTTCTGACTACATATGTGGAAAATGCAGCCGTCCAGCCTATCCGTATCAAGAGTCAGTATCCTGTTCAAACGTTAAGGCGAAAAATGTGAATTCCACTGATGATATGGCAACTTCAAGTCAGACCCTAAGTCCACCTTCAGTTAGGCTCAGTATTAAATGTGCCAGTAAAAGCCATGCTTATTGTTTCATTTGCAAAAAACCTGGTCCCAGATTGTTGGTAGTTCCCGAGACGTTGAGAATAGACATGTTGCTTAGACACAATATACTTATAACTACAGACAGCAGATGCTGCCCTTCCCATTTAAATGGCAACTTGGACAGTTTTGATCCAGCGGTCCTCTCACAGCTTAAAACAATGGATCACAGTTATCTAAACAGAACAACGATTCTTGAACTTATTAACAAACTTCGAGAAGTGGCTTTAAAGTCGTCGTCCAAGCGAATGTCATTTGACAGCTTAGATTCATATTCAGATGAAGATCTGCTTAATATGACTGGTCTCAATAAGGAACAGTTCGTGGATTTATACCAGTATATACAGCCTCATATCAGGAATACACCTGCTAGAACAGCATTAACTACCCTGGGACTATTCTTATTCAAAATGAAATCTGGACTTTCGAATATCCAAAGCAAGTGTCCGTAGGGCTATACATTCTGTTCGACAGGTTCTGATGTTGAAGTTTGTACCATCCAATTTAGGATTCTCTCATGTATCCCGAGAAGATGTTCTTCATAAACATACCCGTGCTCTAGCACAATCACTGCTTGCAGAAAATGACGGACAAGCAATTCTAGTGCTGGATGGTACATATATTTACATTAATAAGAGTAACAATTTTCAATTTCAAAGACGGTCTTATAGTGTACATAAGGGACGACCGCTTGTGAAACCGATGATAATAGTGTCAACCACTGGCTATTATGTGAGTGTATTGGTACCTTACTTTGCGGATGCGAAAAATAATGATGCATCAATTCTGAACCACATCATGAACAACAATATAGAGGAAATAAAAGACTGGGTTAAACCAAGTGATATATTCGTAGTTGACAGAGGTTTCAGGGACTCTGTGGCTCTGCTGAAAGATCTTGGTATACAAGCTGAAATCCCAGCATTCATGAAGCGAGGAGAGAAGCAGATGTCAACAGAAGAAGCCAATACTAGTCGTCTAGTTACAAAGGTAAGCTTTTTTATAATCTCAACTGATTAAGCTGACGACTGTATACACTTTGACTATATTAACTGTCAAATATACGTTTTATCTGATCGATAAACCATATCCACCCAGTTTATGAACACTTTTTCCTGGGTCTGATTTGTTTACCTAGACTTACCTGTCGCAAAATGCACACGGGAATGCTGTGCCAAGCATAAACGTGTCTTATTACCTATGCAAACAAAAAGCCGCAGATTATACTGCATCCACGCAGGATGATCATCGTCTTTGCTGTTCGCTGCTTAGATAGAATTCAATAGCATCTTTAGTTGCATAGATCTTTGTGATATGTATGGTCGTTTGAGCCTTTGCTGAGATTGTGAACTTAGTCTCAACAAATAATTTTCTTCTTGCAGGTGCGCTGGGTTGTGGAGGCAGCGAATGCGCGTATAAAGAGATGGAAGTATTTAGACAGAATTTTACCAACAAGCCAAGTACCCTACATTGGAGATTATGTGAAAATGGTGTGTGCCATATCAAATAAGTATATGCCACCGATCAATGCCACCAAAGATTCGGAAGAGGATCAGCTCACTGCCTTCAGAATGTTAGACCGGTTAAAACAGTCAAATGAACTCCAACTGTATGTAGAAGAACAACACCTGGAGCGGCGTAGCACGAAGTGGGTCAGCACAGAAGAATGTCAGTTGGATAACTTTCCTAAACTTGATGACACCATGTTAAGGCTTCTAACTTTGGGCACCTACCAGTTAAAACTAAGTAGCAGCTATATACAGGAGTTTGTCGGTGGTGAGTGTAATATCCAGCTGTTTAAGGAGGAGGATGGTCTGTTGCGTGTAAGACTTCAAAGTAGACACGGTTCTGCCAAATCATATCTAGTTTGGATCAAGTACGACTGTGATCATATTAAAGCATGGTATTGTAAATGCAGGGCCGGTGCGAGAACAGTAGGCACATGTTCACATATTGCTGCCATACTCTGGTATCTAGGACAGTCTATGTTTAACAGGAGTAAGTACGGTGTTAAAGACTGGGGACAGTATCTAGATGATGCGGCTGAAGTTCCAGAAACAGTAGACTCATCAGACTCCGAGGGTTGTACATGTGAAGAGTTATTTCAAACTGTTACAAAATATCTGTGGGCCAGTTTAGCTCGCGGTCATTGTATAAAATGATATAAAAATTTATAAGCTGAGGCGAAACACTTCTTACATCACATACATGCACCCAGCGAATACTTCGATCAGCCTGCACATCAGCACAGTCTGATCAGAGCCTTCATTGGTCGCTTAGGAACATTCATGTTATACACTGAGCACCCAGTGATGACTCTGATCAGCCTGCACGCATGCACATGCTAATTTGAGTCTTCACTGGGTGCATATGTGTAATATGTAGTAATTGTCATGCTTTGGCTCAGTTGTTAACATGTCATGATAAGAGGTGTGACAAGTTAACAAAGATGTCTGCACAGTTTCAGAAGCTAGCTTTACTGTTTCACGCACAAGTCTTTTCGTTTGGTTGTTAGAAACAAAACCATTAGTTTGTGTATTCTGTGTTATTATTCTGGGGAAAGTTCACAAAACATCTTAAGTGGTTGCTATGTGGTTGCTAAGGCGAACTTTCTAAGAAGGAGATTCCCTACAACTGTGAAATTTGCTGTTAAGAAAGAGCCTAAAATACTGTTCCTCCATAGCAAAGTTCATAGTTGTAGGAAATTCCCTTCATAGAAAGTTTACCTTAGCAACGCCTTAGCAACCACTTTACATTTTTGTGCATTTATTGCCATGTCAATTCTGTCTTTGAACTGTTTGTGATAACAATTTGCACAGTGACTTGAAATAAAATAAATCTTTGATAAATAAAAAAAGTAAGAAGCATATTCAAACACAATCAAAATCATAAATCTCAGTTATATATTATATTGAATTAAAATAATTTTTGTTTCCATGGAAACAGTTTTTTGATGAGTATTTGCATTTTTTCATTACTTGTTTCTTTCAGATTTCATAGTATTAGATAAAAAAAAACTAGACACCAATAGAAAAACACAAACTCAAAATCTGAAAAAAGGTTTATGTTTAAATGATCGTATCATTACTGTATGGAGTAAAGGAACTAATACAGTTACCATGGCAACATTCATGAAATCATGACTGTATCATTTATTATAAATTAAGTCATATATTTTCACTTGCCCAGCAAATATGTTACAAATAAATAAGTGTCTTGTTATGTATAATTTTACCTTTTCTTCAATGAAAACCCTGAAAATTCATCATTTCTATAGGTTCATCTTCATGTTGCCATAGCAACGCAGGCTGATGATCTTGACAGTTTTTATTGTAGATTTTGAAAGTGCCCCATCATTGTCTACTACTAGGAGGCTTTTCAAGAAAAATATGTACAGGGCCATTTTTGGCCATTTGTGAACCAAGCCCTTTGCATCTAAGAATAGCAGTAATAATTTAGATAATTATTTTTAGATATTTTCTACATATATTGATTCTCATGCAACGCGCATATGCCTATGACAATGTTGAAGTTATGTCATGACATTCTTAAACATAATACTATTAATCAGACATTTGTTGGTATGTGAATATATCTGATTGAAATACTGTGACTGGTGATTTTATGAAGACAGTTTATATAAGAAATAATTCCAGAGAAACTCCAACAAAACAAATATCAGGTGCAAGAGAACACAGTAAGATGTAAATGGACAGTAAGAACAGTTTTGCTTCCGGAACAAACGCCTGTAATGAAAGGAATAGTGTCTATTTAATCATTATTTCTGTACTTCAAATGTAAAGCGAATCTGGTGCAAGTTTTAAGATAACTAAAATAGATGTCCCTGAATGGCATTCAGGTCAGAAAGTGGCAATATTCACAGTATGTACATCATACCAATCGCCTACACTTGCGAACTTGACTATAAATCTGTCAGAATTTTGGTATACGCCAAAGGCAGCTTCCTATCCGATCGGACTGCTCATGATCAATATAAATTTAATACCATTTTAACACATATAAACACGTGCACAAAATGTAGAAGTTTCATTTGAATCAGGTCAACAGTCATCAGGCAATGGTCGGTGCAATGAAGGTGAAGAGGTCAATTTATTTTGCAACATTGCAGGGGTATGTTATTTTTGAAACCGAGCTGTACAATATGTTTTTCTCTCCTACTACTTTGTGAATAAATACTGTCGCTAATCAACAAAAAACTGATATGAAAAAAACAGTGTCACTCCTGACACTAGAGACCCTGTAAACATTACATTTTTGTCCCCCTCTTACTGCAGCATAATGCAACACAGCTTTTGCTTTGACTCTAAAATTACACCTTACTTATTTCAGCCTCCAGATACATCAACACTACGAGACACGGAATCCACTACTTCGAAGGCAACTACAAAGGAGCCTGCCAATTTGAGCAGAAAGGTATTTTTAAGCTTAAGCTTAATTTCAAACTTAGAACGAAGATGATTCCATATTAATCAGATCATATGTCAGAAACCACTGATTTTCGTTATGCCACATCAAATGATCTCTGTGATCTGAAAGAACATGAATCGAAACAAATTCAATATATGCTGTTTTTTTTTTTGTTTTTTTTTTTTTTTACTTATAAACTAATAAGAGTGTGACAAGAAAACAGAGCAGGTTATCCAAAGTGTCAAGATGAAAGGGTAAAACTCAGTATTTACTTTGTCTCGTTTTAGTTGACTGATTCCACAGTAAAACAAGCTGCCAGCAGCAACACAGCCAGGCCAGACAGCAGCCACACAGCTAGGTCGGACAGCAGCCACACAGCCAGTGACCACACAGCCAGGTCAGACAGCGGCCGCATAACCAGACCAGACAGCACCATCGACTTCACCAGTGCGGATGGCAGCACCGGTAATTATCTATCAAGGAACACAACAGCTGCTGACAAATCAATAATTACATTGCATACATCTTTCACTGTAACAAGGCCATTATCATCTTTTCCCATTACAAGATCACCATCATCATCTTTTACTGTTGAAACATTTAGACATGAGAAAACTGATTTGAACATCCTGTGGCTCGTTTTATCCACTGTAGCCTCTGTGTTGATTATGATATTTGTAATCATATTTGTTTATTTTGTTATCAAAAGAAACAATTGTTGTTTCAAATATAAAGACAGTCAAAGAATAGACACGGTTGTAACTGATGATGATGAAATTGTTCTCTTATCCCTTCCTGAACTCAATCGCACTTCGACTGTTACAAAATTATAAACTCAAAAAGTGTTAGGCACTGACATATTTAGAAGAAGACTATTTTTGAACTTCAGTTACAAGGTGTCTGGTCTTTGTCTTTGCTATACAAAATCAAATTTGTCATAAGGTTTCTAAGTTAAGAACCACCACCATGATTCTCTATTTCTTTTACTAGCTATCATCATCATTGCAACATCATCGAGCATTGTTCTTGTCGTTTTTACGGCTATCATCTGTTTCGTTCATGGAAAGTGTTGCAAAAGAAGACTGAGGTCAACCCTAGACAACATTGAGTTGGGACAACTACCGAGAGGAGTGTCCGAAGGGTCCGACATCACCTTATTTGAAACATCATTCAAGAAAGATTAAGATAAAAACAGATTTTTTATATCATTTCAGACCACCTAGTGTATTTGATTATGGCCACGGCTTCCATGATCTTAGGATCCATGTTGAATTATCGTGTAAGACTTGTTGTGCTTTGGATGCAACTTACAGCCAGACTTCTTATGCGAAAGCTACTAAGATCTCTTCTTTATCTGCTAGTTCAATTTAGACAGCACTTACAGAATTTCAGACAACAGCAACAACAACACCAAAACCAACCTCAACAGCAAAGAAATGTCCGCCGCTACCCAGCAAGAGAGCATCGCCAGCCAGTCCGTCTAACCTATTACCATTAGACAGTGTCGTCTTGCTCATAATCAAATACGCTAGGTGTCGGAACTTTAATGTTAATAGTCTAGTCATTTGCTTTTGAATTTTTCATGATCATGGTAATGTGACCTAGCACTGAACAACTACATCTACTGTTGTTTGTCTTTCAGATAAATGTTTTACACAGAGATATTTTTATACAGCAATTTTTATACTTGTACGTTTTTTTAAGGTTATATACTCTTAAAATGCTCAAATATGTCTAGATTAAAATCATAATCATTTCATTCACTGTTCATGTTCATCATGCTTGAATGTCAACATGTATTCATACATATATATTTTCATACAGAATTTTTTTCATGATAGCATGGTTTTGTGACTGGACAATACTTTCAAAATATGCTCTCAATATGCTCAAATATGCCTAGATGGAAATTATGTTCATTTTAGTCACTGTTCATGTTCATCCTGCTTGAATTTCAACATGTATTCATATATATATATTTTCATAGAGACATCTTTTCATGACAGCATGGTTTTGTGCCTGGACAATACTTTCAAGATATGCTTAAGATCTCATTTCATATGCCTTAATATACAAAATCATTTTTCCATGTTCCTGTCCATTCCTGATTACCATGGTTTGAGAATCATAAGACTGAGCAGTCTGATAAGAGTTTACACTACAAAACTAGACTTTAGTGTTCAAACTGTTTACAAATTAAAGTAATACTTTTAGTCAGTGCCCAATGCTTTGTAAATTTTTATAATTGTTTACTTGAAAACTTTTACATAGCGTGTCACATGTTGTTAATCATTCTAAATCAAGTTGATTATTTACTGTCAGCAGAATGATGGCTGCCTGGAAAGATAGAATTATCTGGCTTGCTGATTTCACAATAGCCTGTGTCATATATGTTGTAGATAGTGCCAAATGCTTTGTAAATTTTATAATTGTTTTACTTGAAAACCTTTATATAGCGTGACACATGTTGTTAATTATTCTAAATCAAGTTGATTTTTTACTGTCAGTATTATGGCTGCCTGGAAAGATAGAATTATCTGGCTTGCTCATTTCACAATAGCATGTGCCATATATGTTGTAGATAGTGCCAAATGCTTTGTATAATTTCAAATTCTTTTTCACATTCACACAGAAAATACTTTCTGATTTAAAACTCTAATTGCTGAACAAATATCAGTTGACTAGCAATATAGAAATTGGTTGCAAACTCAGATGAGCGTTGTAGTTCCATAGAAAGCTCTAATGGGTTGATGTTCAGACTGATTTATGAACACAAATAAACTAATCATACAGCCAATCTCTTAACATTGCATATTTTTTCCAGAAAAAGACATGAAATGAACTCAGCATGAAGGTTTGCCTGTTTGTTAATCAAGTTTGTGTCAAAGGTAATTTTGAGTCTTATGCTCTTACCCATGTGTTACTATGTGTTTTTGTTCGAAAATAATATTTTTGAACAAAGCTGGAAAATTTCTACACAGTTTACTGAGCAAAAGAATGTTTTACAACATGGATGTATGTTTTGTTTATTTGCTTTTGTGTCAAGAAAGACCCAAGAGGAAATGAATATTTTACAGTTTAATAAAATCATAAAAGGATCAAACAACAAATAGAATGGACATAAAACCAACATTCATCTTCAGAGATTTACACTTTTTACGTCGTTTTTTTCTCTCAGATGCACTATAATCTCTTACAACTGAAAAGAAGAAAAAAAAACAAACAGACAGAGCAGGAATCAATAGATGCTCTAATAATTTCAATAGATACTAGTAATAAGATATAAATATTACTTTTATGGTCCTAAATTTGCAAATGTACTTGTGCATTTACATGCATAAATTGAAGCCCCTCTCATATTTCAGTTTCATCAGAACAACTCCCAGCTGTTGTTCCTCATTATTTTAAGCCACCGGGGAGCTTTTACTAGGGATTTTACCACAAATCTGATCCCGCAAGGCCGGGCTTTTACCAAAACTTTGAAATTGAAAGTTAAAAGCCCCGCTATTGCCCGTCCCTAGGGGAGCTGGAGATACAAATGACTGATTCATAAATGAAGTTGACTGAAAGTAAATTGAACAATTTACCTTATGATTTTCAGCTGCCATTTTGTCCTGCTCATTTAGGCAGACGAAGGGTTGGTTTGCCTGAAAAAAAAACAAAAAAAAAAAAAAAACGAAACACAAAACTAATACATCATTGAACATTTTCAGTCCGTGGAAAACATTAAGAAGTATTGATTTATGTAAGCTTTGGATTTTTTTTGCAAGGTTTCAAACATATTTTGGCAAATACTTAGACTTCAACTAGAACAAAAAAAAAAAAAAAAAAAAAAAAAAAAAAAAAAAAAGAAAAAAAAAAAAACTTGTTTGAGTTTTGATCAGGCACAGCCACAATTTTAGTGGAAGGCAGACATAGGTTGTTTTTTTTTTCATATAAAACGCGAACTGACTGACAGTTGCAACACAGCTACTATGAGATGTTGCCTTTATGCAGAGCTTCCATTGCCGGTTGAGTACAATAATAAGTAAAGTCATAACAAAATACTCACACTTACTTTCTTATGCAACGTAGTTTTCGCAGTAAGAATTGGCATTTTGTTTCTTCCTTGCTGTTCTTCATCATTCCTGTAAGAAATATTTGTGTTACGACTCAGGAAAAGACCAACTGTTTGTTTTGTTGTTGTTGTATTTTTGTAAATCTAGATTTTAGTTTAAACTGTTACATATTAAACTAAAAAAAAAGCTGGTGGTGATAAAACTTGTCATATTCATGTAGGAGGAAAAAGCAAGCTTTTCAGTTCTAAGGAATACCTTGCAGCATCATGTAAATGAGGAAGAAGAAGACGTTTTATCACCACAAGGCTTTAAAAAAAAACAACATTAGACTTGTCTTTGATATTACGCCTGACATGAGGAGGTGAGATAAGCAAATGAGCAAACTTACATTTCAGCCTCCTCTCTTCGCCGCTTCTCTCTCTTTAGGAGTTCCTGAAACGAAGGCCCGGGCATGGGCTCTCTAGCCGCATCCATATCAATAAATTTGATTGGCTGCGACTGCTCCAATTCAGACTGTTTAGGCTAAAACAAAAGAAAAAAAAACAATGTTATCTTTAAGGTTGAAATGTCCTCCAGCATATCTGATCAAAACAAAGGTACTAACACCAAGAGGTGTCAGCAGTTCTGTTGAAAAGCATAGCATTCCGAAGAGGTAAATTATGTTGTAAAGCACAGTAATTCAAATTGTTGACACAATTCACAGATCAACCAGAATAAATGGAAACGAGGCACATAAAACTTATACTGTAGTTTTTAGCATTCACTGGAGATCAGACAGTAGCGGCTGTGCATGTCATGTTCAATAAAGTATTGCAATAAAAACCCATAACAGGTGAGTCAAAGTTCACGGAGAATTACAGCACTAAACTTTAGACAACAACCATGCAGAATGCCACTTACCGTTGTTGTTGCTTGTTGCATCTTTTGCAACGTTTCCAGTATTTGCTTTTGCTAAAAAGAAAACAAAAATGAAGGTTTGCTATGATTTTCTACATGCATTACAACATACCTGACAGAAGAATTACAAGAACACTTGTTTGTTTTGAGTTTTAACGTTCCAGTCAACAATTGTTCAATAATGCCAGGGCGGAGACAAGAACATAAAATGTCGAAGAAATACAGAGACAATTAAGCAGTTCTTTTTCATGATAACAGTTAAACAGCAAATACTTTTAGAGGAAAAAAGAGACGAAAACAATATTCACCTATAAATGTGAAATGCAGTTCTTTTGTCTGCTAACAATTAAACAACAGACTTTATAGGAAAAAAAAGAGAAGAAACCAATATAGAATAAACAAATGAGAAGAAAACAATATTCACCTGCGAGGCAACGTGCACGATCATAGATTGAAGGCAGTTCTCGAGGAACTGCACCCTCTGTTGGCTCAATTGTGCGTTCTTGATTGCCTCATTTTTAGAGGCCTGTAAGAGTTGATTCTGAAATTAATCGAAAGAGCATTTTAACTACATGGATTAGCAGAAACAAAATAGAATAGGCGTTCAATGTCACACGACTTTTTAAATGGTCCAGTCAATTTAAAACAATGACAAGTGCATTTTAAACAAATAGGAATAGACTTACTTCATGTTTATGACGCTCAATATCAGCATGCAGGGCTTGGTTCCTGTTGTTTAGATTACACGCCAGAGCCCTATAATCCGTCAAGGACTGCAGCAAATTTTCTCTAGTGAATTCGCTGGACATCTAGTTTGTTAAACCTTCCTTCACGCACAGACTAGCAATGACTTTTTGGAGCGGTTCTTCATTTTTAAACTTTCCAAAAAACTCAATGTGATGGTCAGTTAGGATAAAGACAAAGGCTAAAACACCTTTAAGCATTTTTCCCCTTAAAGCGTTATATTTAGACATTTTTTTTTGTCTCAAAGAGATAAAATGCTGAAATTTACATATATAGTTGGATAGATCAAAATGAAAATCGATTCAAGTATACGCTAAAATGTCAAAAAAATTTCACGGACGAGACTGACCATGAACAGCATGAAGAAAGAATGCCAAACGAAATACAACTGCTTTGATGATATGATCTTCAATTTCTACCGTAAAATTTCCATTGAATATTAATCAGGTGTCGTTAAACACTTACAATGCCAAAGGGCATAACACTTCGAATGTAAAATAAAATCACCACTAGTGGACTGAAGAGCAAAAACAGCACTGGAGCAAAATCATCACTTTTGGAGCAAAATCATCACTTTATGATGATTACTCTCCACAATTTTATACTACTCCGCCATGAACCAATGCGCAGCCAATGGAGCGACGGGTATATCCGATGACGTCAATGGTTGACTCCCATTGGCTGAGGGTGTCACGTGATCGTTGCAGGACCCAATGGCGCAGTCCCTTAAATGTTGTAGGGTTCAGAGGTCGTTATGGAAGACGACACAAATAGAGGTTTCTCTGTTGTTTACTGCGTCAGCAACTGCAACAATATATCCAAACAATTTATACAAATAATTGTTATGACACTGATTTGCAAGGAACTACGTTGGATGAAGAGTACACGTCCTAACGCTTTGCAAATAGAGATGTGAATGCTCATTGCGAGAAACTGGGTTACGAACAACAAAGGCAGTAAACAAACCAACGTGACCTAATTTGTACTCATGTAGTTATGAAACTATGCTTTTATGCACAAAACACAGCTGACAGACCGGCGGAATGAAAAGTTTGCCTGCTCAGCTGTAAACTAAGAACATTTGAGCCTAAATGATATGCGGACATGATGAGCATGAAAATATGAGCATGAAAATAAATGCATTAAAGCGTACCTGCAACAACATATCCAAACAATTTATACAAATAATTGTTATGACACTGATTTGCAAGGAACTACGTTGGATGAAGAGTACACGTCCTAACGCTTTGCAAATAGAGATGTGACTGAATGAAGCGGGGGGTTTAGTGCGCATGCGTGATTGGTTAGTCAAGCAACTTGGCGCGAAAACAGTCATATGTCATTGATCGTCACAGTCATTGATTGTCCACAGTACGCTTAAGGCAAAAATGGAAAAAAATAAAAAGGTAGGACGACTTAATGCAGTATAGGATATGGAAGTATCGGATTTCATTACGGCTATGGGAAATGGATATTGGAGATATAACAGCCCTGTCACATATCCCTCCAGCCTGAACTACTTTCAGAAACCCTTCATTGGTGATCAAGGGTCATTTTCATCGTATAAACAAAACGTCTGTACTCAAATTTTAGCTGAAAAAATGTAAACACTGTTTTTAAATAAATCAATGACATGTACCTGTACCTTTTCGGCCCTTTCATCCCCTTAACACAGTATTTCCTTTCTTTTCTGTTTTTGTTGATTTTTGAATTTCAACTAACTGTTCAATGTAAGCCGTTCACGTTGGTGTGGAGTATAACGAAACACCAATGGGAATATCCCTTCTAACAGCAAAGATTACTTAATATATTACTTAGTTTCTTTTTTTCCCACAACTCAGAAAAAAAAGAAAGAAAAAAAAGTATAACGAAATGCCGATGGGAATATCCCGTCTATCAGCAGCAAAGATTACTTAATATATTACTTAGCTTGTGCATCTTTATCACAGATATTTGACAATGAAACTTTGCCACAGAATTGAAGGCAGGTACTTCATACTCCCGGTCCCGAAATGTATCCAGGCATGTGCATATACTGTTTTCAGGGTATTCATTAAGATTTGAAGTGGAAGGCCTGAAATTAAAAGTAGGAGGCAGGGGGGTCTGGGGGTCCTCCCCCAGCTGGGGTTGAAGGCCCCCGGCCGAAAACGAATATAAGGCATTCTAGGACTCTCTCTGTGAGCTCTCCTGGACTCATTTTGTCATGTTCTTGAGTAGGTTTTTTTGTATTATAAGGCAGTTAAAAACACTAAGGTCAAGTTTCATCCAATCTATTTGATACATCACAATAGAAAATTTGCAAAATTTAATATTAGAATACATTTGCTTTCTGAAAATTGTTTTTCTTGATCATGCCTGTGTTCTGGCAGCAAGCTATGGCAGAATTTGAGAACTCTTTTCAGCCAAATATTTAAGATTTTGAAGCTGAAAGAAACCAGTTTGCTTATTAATTTAATAAGCAAACTGGTTTCATTCAGCTTCAAAATCTTTGTAAAGATAGTCATCATCTTCATCATCTTCATCCTCTTCATCTCTTCCTTCTTCATCACTGTAACCTTCCAGGTTTAAAGTCTTTGCTGCAGCTCTTACTGCAGTCTGGAACACCTCTTGATTCACTACAGCCACTGGTTCTGTTTGAACTCCTGCATCTTCCAAAACGATGACTGGTGTGGCAGCTTCCTTTTCAACTGCTGCAGAAGACTTATATTTAGGCAGCTTTCTTCTGGGCTTCTTCTGCAGCCAGGACTTTACCGCTAACTTCACAATGTTCTGGCCTTCTTCTGAACTAGGCTCAGGAGCATTTATACTAATGTGAAGGAGACTCTCCAGCATCTGGGTCCCAAGTCTGTTTCTGAGACGAGTTTTGAGGGCTTTAAGAGTGCTTGCTCCTCTTTCAGGCCACGCATTCGAGACTGGTAATGATACAACCACCTCAACAATGTACATGATGTCTGGATACAGATCCTTTAGCATAGTCTGGTTCAGCAATTGAAGTAGTAGCCATTCTGTTGGAGTTGTTTTTGCTAATTTCTCTGGCAACTTGGGTTTAATTACATCTCGAATGTAATATTTCATTCCATGCCACTGGGCCTTAAGTCTGTTTATCTTGTCTTGATTATCCTTGAAGTAGTGGTTGCTCAGGGTTTCTAATTGTTGGTTTCCATAGACTTTCAGTTCTTCTGTGGTTTCAGGCATTACATTTGGATCAAATATGCTGAAAGCAGCCAGGACAGGAGAACTGTCTTCAAACCTCCTTTCAATGTTGTTGATCAAAGCTGTAATGTAATTACGGAACAGTGACTGTAGTTCTGTAGCATCCCTCTGGTTAAGACGTATATCTGCACACGTCTGTGAGGCTGTCTATGTCTTGTTGAAGTTCTTGTATGGGTGTCTCATCCTGCAAGATGGTCTGAAGACTGTCCTTAGTCATATTGATGGTTGGTAGGATTGCAGCAAAGCTGAAGGACCCCTTCTGAAACCGCCTGGACAGTTCCCCAATGGCTGGAAGAACCGAGTTCAATATATATACAGCCCCAATGAATTTTAAAGTCCTCATTTTCTTCAGCAGCCCTGATGCTGTAGCATCTTGCTTTTCAAACTTGGAAAGCGTTTGAAGGAGTGCTTCATAGTCATCTTTTACTGCTTTCACTGCTGCTTCTAAGCTCAACCATCTAGTTCTGCAAGCTTTTTTCAGGCGTTTCACCACTCTTTTAACAGTCTGTCTGTTAAGCCGTATCACCTTAAGTTCAGTTTGGATTTTCAAATATGCAGACATTCTTTGAGGAGAGTTCTCAAAATACTGCCATAACTGGCGAAGCCAGATCTCAAGATTCTTAATGTAATTCAAAGACTCATTTGAATCTGTACAAGCTAAGGCCAGCCTGTGACATATACAGTGCACATTTAGCAGAGCAGGGTTCACTTGTTTAAGCCTAGCAGCAACACCGGATTTTTTCCCTACCATGACTGAAGCCCCATCAGATGTAAAACCAGTGAGCCGTTCTAAATTAAGCCCATCATTTTCTTCTAGCTCCTTCAAGAGAAGAGTGGCTATGGCCTCTGCATTGGCATGTTCAAATTCTGAAAGAACATTCTGGCATGATAAAAAATGTGTTGCAACCTGTTTTGTACCAAAGTCATAAAACTGGATGAAAGTAACAAGGTTTTCGGTAACTGAAATATCAGCAACTTCATCAGTTAGGACACCAAAGGCTGCTGCAGTCTTCACTTTCCTTAACAGTTCAGTTTTTACAGTCTGACCAAGTATCTCAAAAATACTAATCCGAGACTTCTCTGACATTAAATAGCCTTCGATTATTTTTGACTGGCGGCTATTATAACAGACCTTTTATGGGTTTGCACCCAGAGAAGACTCGGGTTAGTTCAAAACAGATTTTCTAAGACTCGGTCTCATTTCATGGTGGTATCAAACACTGTAAAGTTTTTGTTCAAGTTGAGGGAAAAAGTTGGTACAGGCCATGCTAAGTAACCCATGTACAAGTTGTGGGTGGGGTATTAGGTAGGAGCAGGCTGAATAAATTCTCAGCTCATTGTAAGCTCAACCACCTATTTCAATTTAAGAATTCAGTGCTGTTATACCTGAATTGACAGCTTTGAAGAAAGAAGTCATCATCTTTTGACCCTTTATGGGGCCTGGATCTGTTTTCACTTTCTTTGCCTTTGGCTCCATCGCAATCACGCTGTGTTGAAAGTGGAATGAATGCCAGACTCCGATTCCTATGCATTTTGTGTACATGACTGGTTTCCCAGATTTCTACTTTCGGTTTCAAACAGATCGATCACGCAATAAGAACAACAAACGAATGATATTGAAAAAGATGCCGATGAACTTTACCTTCAAAAAGTAAATAATAAATTATTGTCAACTCGATAAATCAAACACTTATCGAATATTATTGTTTATGTTGTTTATTTCCGTATCTGGAAATCTGCATAGAACTCTACTAAAAATAGTCGTGTTAATACTTCCTGGTTACCGGCTCGCTGTAGATAAAACCACGCCGATCAATGACTGAGTCGGATACCGGAAATCCAATTGTATTCGAGAGGGGGATATAAGTAATTGTCAATTCGGCTTTACTAAACCGCAATATATATTTCGACTTTCGTTTTTGATTTCGTGTATCTTTTTACGGAGTAGGGGCGGGGTAGAGGTGAATAAGCGTATTGTAGACATTAATCGTTACACACTATCAATAAGCAATCGCTGTCTTGTTTTTTTTTTTTTTTTTTTTTTTTTTTTTTTTTTTTTTTTTTTTTTTTTTTGACAGATTTGAGCCGACCAGAAAACGATTTGAGGCGGTCAATTCGGCCGGCGGCCGGCTCTTAATGAAAACCCTGTATACACACTTTTCAAAGATCTTCTTCTCTGAAACTGCTTGGCCAATCAAAGTGAAATTTTATGTGGAGCATCCATGGGTAGGGGAGACGAAAGTTTGATCGCGAAATCCAGGTCACATGACCAAGATGGCCGCCACGCCCATATATGGTAAAAACCACTCAAAAATCTTCTTTTCCAGAACCGGTGGGCCGATTTCCACGAAACTTGGTATGTAGTATCAAGGACCTCAGCTCATCATAATTTGATAAAATGATGACCCTTGGATGACCTTGACCCATTTTATGGCAAGGTCAAATTTGGAAACATAGGCTTTTACATAGGAAAAAGTGAAAACTATGGAATTTTTTTGAAAACTGTTGCAGCCTGAGGCCTGAAAAGTGGTAGATGCAAACAACTAATGGAGTAGATGAAGGTATATGATTAATATAGGTCAAGATCATCTCTTGACCTTGGCCAGTCTGTTGTCCATACACACTTTTCAAAGATCTACTTCTCTGAAACTGCTTGGCCAATCAAAGTGAAATTTTATGTGGAGCATCCATGGGTAGGGGAGACGAAAGTTTGATCGTGAAATCCAGGTCACATGACCAAGATGGCCGCCATGCCCATATATGGTAAAACCACTCAAAAATCTTCTCCAGAACTGGCTGGCTTATTTCTGCGAAACTTGGTATGTAGCATTGAGGACCTCAGCCCATCATAGTTTGATAAAATGATGACCCTTGGATGACCTTGACCTATTTTACGGCAAGGTCAAATTTGGAAACATAGGCTTTTACATAGGAAAAAGTAAAAACTACGGATTTTTTGAAAACTATTGCAGCCCGAGGCCTGAAAAGTGGTAGATGCAAACAACTAATGGAGTCATTGAATGTGATTAATATAGGTCAAGGTCATCTCTTGACCTTGGCCTGTCTGTTGTCCATACACAGTTTTCAAAGATCTTCTCTGAAACTGCGCGGCCATTCAAAGTGAAATTTTATGTGGAGCATCCATGGGTAGGGGAGATGAAAGTTCGATCGCGAAATCCAGGTCACATAACCAAGATGGCCGCCACGCCCATATATGGTTAAAATCTTTCAAAAATCTTCTTCTCCAGAACCAGTGGGCCGATTTCCACGAAACTTGGTATGTAGAATTGGGGACTCCAGCCCATCATAATTTGATCAAATGATGACACTAGGAAGACCTTGACCTATTTTACGGCAATTTCAATTTTGGAAACATAGGCTTTTACATGGGAAAAGTGAAAACTATGGATTTTTAGCTCACCTGAGCCGAAGGCTCACAGAAGAGCTTATAGTATACCCATGCTTCGTCGTCCGTCCTTCCGTCGTCCGTCCGTCGTTCACAATTTCAAAGATCTTCTCCTCTGGATTCACCTGGCCAATCAAAGCCAAACTTCATGTGGAGCATCCTTAGGAAGGGGGAACGGTCCAGGTCACATGACCAAGATGGCCGCCATGGCTATGAATAGCAAAAACCTTTAAAAATCTTCTTCTCCAGAACCAGTGGGCAAATTTCCACGAAACTTGGTATGTAGCATCAGGGATGTTGGCCCATCATAGTTTATATAAATCATGACCCTAGGATGACCTTGACCTATTTTATGGCAAGGTCAACTTAGGTCGCCAATGCATTTGAATGGGAAAAAATGGTAAAATGCTATTTATTGGGTAAAACTTATGGGGAATAGGCAAATGGACAGAAGATTAATGTTAATGGAAAATTTTAGCCCCTGTGGGGTTGTCTGCCCCTGCCCTGGGGCTATATACATTTATATTTCAATAATAATGAAACATCTTCTCCCCTGAAACCGCTTGGCTAATCAAAGCCAAACTTCATATGGAGCATCCTTGGGAAGGGGGAAAGGAAGTTTATATAAATGGTCAAGGTCACATGACCAAGATGGCCGCCATGGCTATAAATAGAAAAAACCTTTAAAAATCTCCTCCAGAAACAGTGGGCAAATTTCCACGAAACTTGGTATGTAGCATCGGGGATGTGGGCCCATCATAGTTTATATAAATCATGACCCTAGGATGACCTTGGCCTATTTTACGGCAAGGTCAACTTAGGTTGCCAATGCATTTGAATGGGAAAAAATGGTAAAATGCTATTTAATGGGTAAAACTTACGGGGAATAGGCAAATGGACAGAAGATTAATGTTAATGGAAAATTTTAGCCCCTGGGGGGTTGTCTGCCCCTGTCCTGGGGCTATATACATGTATATTTCCATAATAATGAAACATCTCCTCTGAAACCGCTTGGCTTATCAAAGCCAAACTTCATATGGAGCATCTTTGGGAAGGGGGAAAGAAAGTTAATATAAATGGTCAAGGTCACATGACCAAGATGGCTGCCATTGCTATAAATAGAAAAAACCTTTAAAAATCTTCTTCTCGAGAACCAGAAGACCAATGATTTTGAAACTTGGTGTGAAGCATCAGTGACTGGAGCTTTACAAAGTTTATATAAATCATGACCCTTGGATGACCTTGACCTATTTTACGGCAAGGTCAACTAAGGTCGCCAATGCATTTGAATGGGAAAAAATGGTAAAATGCTATTTAATGGGTAAAACTTACTGGGAATAGGCAAATGGATAGAAGATTAATGTTAATGGAAAATTTTAGCCCTTGGGGGGTTGTCTACCCCTGCCCTGGGGCTATATACATGTTTATTTCAATAATAATGAAACATCTTCTCCCCTGAAACCGCTTGGCTAATCAAAGCCAAACTTCATATGGATCATCCTTGGGAAGGGGGAAAGAAAGTTTATATAAATGGTCAAGGCCACATGACTAAGATGGCTGCCATGGCTATAAATAGCAAAAACCTTTTAAAATCTTCTTCTCGAGAACCAGAAGACCAATGATTTTAAAACTTGGTGTGAAGCATCAGTGACTTGAGCTTTACAAAGTTTATATAAATCATGACCCTGGGATGACCTTGACCTATTTTACAGCAAGGTCAACTATGTCGCCAATGCATTTGAATGGGAAAAAATGGTAAAATGCTATTTAATGGGTAAAACTTACTGGGAATAGGCAAATGGACAGAAGATTTATGTTAATGGAAAATGTTAGCCCCTTGGGGGTTGTCTGCCCCTGCCCTGGGGCTATGTACATGTATATTTCCATAATAATGAAACATCCTTTCTCCAGGGCCCTGAAACCACTTGGCCAATCAAAGCCAAACTTCATATGGAGCATCCTTGGGAAGGGAGAAAGGAAGTTTGTATAAATGGTCAAGGTCACATGACCAAGATGGCCGCCATGGCTATCAATAAAAAAAAAAAAAAACTTTAAAAATCTTCTCGAGAACCACAAGGCCAATGATTTTGAAACTTGGTGTGAAGCATCAGTGACTAGAGCTCTACAAAATTTATATAAATCATGACCCTGGGATGACCTTGACCTATTTTACGGCAAGGTCAACATAGGTCGCTCATGCATTTGAATGGGGAAAAGTGTTAAAATGTCATTTGTAGGTAAAAACTTGCAGAAAATGGGCAAATGGTCTTAAGATTGATGATTCTGAATAAATTTGGACCCCAGGGATCTGTCTGTCCCCACCCCGGGTCAATATACATGTATATTACAGTGATATTCAAAGATCTTCTTCTCTGAAACTGCTTGGCCAATCAAAGCCAAACTTTATGAGGAGCATTGTTAGGAAGTGGGAATGAAAGTGTATATAAATGGTCAAGTTCACATGACCATGATGGCTGCCATGGCTATAAATAGCAAAAACCTTTAAAAATCTTTTTCTCCAGAACCAGAAAGCCTATGATTTTGAAACTTGGCATGAAGCATCAGGCAATTGAGCTCTACAAAGTGTATATAAATCATGATCCTTGAATGACCTTGACCTATTTTATGGCAAGTTCAACTTAGGTCGCCCATGCATTTGAATGGTAAAAATTGTTAAAATGTCATTTGAGGGGCAAAACTTGCAGTAAATTGGCAAATGGACTGGTTTTATGTTTTCAAAAAGAAATATTGACTCCAGGGGTTGCTTTGACCTGGCCCTGGGGTTATATATATGTATATTACCATTCTAGTCAAACAAGTTTAGTGGTATATATCTCAGGTTTCAGGTGAGCGTTTACAGGACCATTGGTCCTCTGGTTCGAAAACAGTTGCAGCCTGAGACCTTCAAACAACTAATGGATTAGATGAAGGTATGTGATTAATTTAGGTCAAGGTCATCTCTTGGCCTTGGCCAGTCTGTCGTCCATACACACTTTTCAAAGATCTTCTTCTCTGAAACTGCTTGGCCAATCAAAGTGAAATTTTATGTGGAGCATCCATGGGTAAGGGGAACGAAAGTGTGATCGCAAAATTTGGGTCACCTGACCAAGATGGCCGCCATGTCCAACTATGATAAAAACCACTCAAAAATCTTCTTCTCCAGAACTGGCTGGCCGATTTACGCGAAACTTGGTATGTAGCATTTGGGACTCCAGCCCATCATAGTTATTTGAAATGATGACCCTAGGATGACCTTGACCTATTTTCGACAAGGTCAATTTTGGAAACATAGGCTTTTACATGGGAAAAGGCGAAAACAATGGATATTTTGGAAACTTTTGAAGCCTGAGACCTGAAAGTTGCTAGATGCAGACAACTAATGGAGTCATTGAAGGTAAGTAATTAATGAAGGCCAAGGTCATTTGTTGACCTTGACCCAAGGTCATTTAAATATCAAAATTAAAATTATGGTTTTCTCAGAAATCACTGGGTTTGGAAACTTTTGAAGCCTGAGACCTGAAACTTTGCAGATGCAGACAACTTGTGAAGTCAATAAAGGTGTGTGAGTATTCAAGGTCAAGGTAATTTCATGATGACTTAATACTCCAAGATCAGGCTTCAGGTGAGCGTCTCAGGACCAATGGTCCTCTGGTTATAAATCCTGCCAATCATGCCCCTGGGGTCAAAAATGGTCCCGCCCCGGGGGTCATTAGCTCCCATAGACTTACAATGGGAAAAACATAAAAAAATCTTCTCTGAAACCACAAGGCCCAGAGCTTTCAATTATTTTATCTGTTGCAATGTATAGTGGTCCTCTTTATAAATCCTGCCAACTGTGCCCCTGGGATTCATACAGGCGCCGCCCTGGGGGGGGGGGGGGTCATGGGTAAAACATAAAAAAATCTTCTCCGAAACCACAAGGCCCAGAGCTTTCATATTTTGTTTGTAGCAATATATAGTGTTCCTCTTTGGAAATCCTGCCAACCGTGCCCCTTGGGTTCATACGGGCCCCGTCCCGGGGGCATTATGGGAAAAACTTAAAAAAATCTTCTTCTCCGAAACCATAAGGCCCAGAGCTTTCATATTTTGTGAGTAGCAATGTATAATGGTCCTCTTTATAAATCCTGCCTACTGTGCCCCTGGGGTCCATACGGGCCCCGCCCTGGGGGTCATTAGGAAAAACATAAAAAAATCTTCTTCTCCAAAACCACAAGGCCCAAAGCTTTCATATTTTGTATGTAGCAATGTGTAGTGGTCCTCTATATAAATCCTGCCAATCATGCCCCTGGGGTCAAAAATGGCCCCGCCCCGGGGGTCATTATCTCCCATAGACATACAATTGGAAAAAACATAAAAATCTTCTTCTCTGAAACCACAAGGCTGTTAAGCATTTCATCACACTTAAGAGTGTACCACGAACCCGTGGCCATCTGTTCAAGACTAACTACATTTTGTACAAAAATTAGTGACAGCTGCGCAAACTAGCATGTACAATGCGGTCAGAGTAGAATAGATATGGTGACAACATCCCGTGTAGGATTATAGTATAAAATGTTTTATTCATTTTGTAAATCAGTTATTGAAATAAGTGTTCTGTGATGTTAAACAACTTGATTAGATGACAAGCGATGCAGTGGAAGCATCAGTGACAGTACCCTGTTCAAAGCATAAAAAATCCATAATGTTGCTAAACATGATTTACGATGTGACCTGGTTCGCAATACACCAGGTTATTCAATTGACAATAAAAATATTATTTTTCATGTTTCTATCATGAAATTTTGCCACTTTATCGACTAAAACATTTGTCTTTTTAAAATTTTCTTTTGCTCCTGGTTACTTGTGTGAATTAGCAATTATACGCTTTTTTAGGACGAGTCACCCTCGTACATATATATGACTTACCTAAAAGCAAAATAAACTGTGTCTGTCTGCCAAACAAACTGTGTCTGTCCACTTTCGTGTGTATGTGAGAAAAAAATGTTTTGTTCGTGTAAACAAACAGTTAATAGAGCAAGTGACTGGTTATCCAATGTACAACATTGCAAGTGACGTTGCTTTACGTTCAATCGCAGAACTTGTCAGTTCGCTTCCATTTCCCTACTGTGTCCTCGCCCAGTCAAACCTTGAACATGTAGCCAGGCTTTGTACAGATTAGTTTTGATTGGTCAATCTTTTTCTCAAGAATTTCTTGCATGGAACCATGAGGGGTGCGTATCTTGGATGTGTTTGAATTTTGGCCAGGTCCAAACACAGACTGGGAAGTATGCATAGAATGTTGTCCACATATTTTCATCCCTTTTGGTACAAGGGCATGCTCAAGATCTTTGATGATTTTGAAATGCAGCCAGATTCGATCACCAACTGGTAACTGCATAGTTGCTGCCATTGATAATTTATTAAAAAATATAGCACTCATGTGAGCGATCTGATGATTGCCCTTTTGGCTACAGGTTTAGGTATTGTTATAATTTTTCCTCTCTTTCAGATCATAGGCCTTTATTTGAAGACATTCCAGAGTCAAAAGAAGGTGAATGGGCCATTAGACTTGCACAGCATCTACTTTCGAAGCTTTCTGTGCACGGATCCTATGTTATCGGCCGTTATCCAGGCTGTAAATTTGGATGTATATGTCCATGTCGAAAACATGATGCTCTAGTTGGTTATTGTGGTGACACTAGCTTTGGTATGTAATTTATGTATTACCATTGAGCGGAAGGCTCACCAGGAGCTAATTATAGTATAGTCATGCTAGGGTATCCAGGTCTGGTAGCAACAAAAGATCCTTTCCTCTTAAGTCTCTTGGAAAATCAAAGCCAATAATTAATTTGGAGCATCCTCGGGAGGGGTACAAATGGTCAGGATCACATGACCAAAATGGCCAAAAAACCTTGGAGAAAATTGCTAAAATATAATAGGCAGCCATCCATTCATATATTTGATGCTTATTTTCACTTTAAATGGCAAAATTGAGTAGAAGCAATTTGATGTTGTAAATATGTTCTTTGATGCATGCCTGAAGCCATAGGGGTGGATGCCATGTCTAGATTTGCTTATTAAGGTCAGAAACTAGGTCAAAGTTCAATGAGTGCAAAAATTAAGAAAACTTACCCCAGCTGAAAACTCAAGCAAAACCAAGGCCAAAGAAAGTGGTTTGAATGCTAAAATTTGGTGTAATAACTGTTAGATAGTACATTAAGGGTTTGTATGTGTCAGATAATCATGCATGTTTGTCTGAACCGAAGTACAAGTGGTCAAAAGGTCAGTAAGTGCAATTTAGGAAAATTTCAGAGAAATATTCCAATGTTTTATTAGAATGTTCAAAAATCTTGATATAAAATCATTTCATGGTTGAATTGCTCTCAATTTATTCAAAGAAACACATTAGAGGCATCATTGAATAGATATTTTAGTCTCAAGACATGTAATTGCAAATTGCACATTCCATTTACGTTCATGTGTATTTACACATTTGTAAAAAATGAATTTCTTTAATATAGTTTGGCATGAAACCTAGATGACCGTGTCATATTACTACAGAATATATTTCCAAAGGCATAACTACAGATCAGTATCCTGATATAAAATCCTCAAGCAATTCAAGGTAGCCTTCCAAATTCAAGATGGCCACCAAAATTCAAGATGGACGACAAAAAGGGGTTTTGATAGAAATTCTTACACATGGATGTGATGCAATGTTAAGGATCACATTTAAAGTAAGGCCATCCTTAAAAAATTCTTTGTTTGCTGTCACCCGACCGACCCAATGTTTTTGGCCCGACTAAAAAAATTTAATTGAAAATGCTTGGAGAATTTTTTTTTTTCCCCGATTTTTCCCCGGTGCCGAATTGGTAATGAAATGATTCGGTTCGGTTCGGTTTCATATTTTTGGTTCGGTTCGCCTTTCGGCAATTAGCATTATCTAAAAATAGGTAGCATTCAAATACTGACCTATCTGATTTGGGTAATCTTGGGCCCAACCATGTTTGATTGCGTCACCCAGTCATGTGATTTGTTTGATTGGTGCAAACATTCTACGTCACTGGAAATCGTCTGATGTCCTCGCCATGTGGTCACCACGTGGCATTTTATCGATCATATTCCAAGAGCACAAATGATTATAATTTTATCGCTGATATTTTTTGTTTACCTAAGTAACATTATTGATATAAAACGCAAGTAATGATTCTATTAATTTACTTTGAAACATTACGTTTTGCTTGCTTGTTATTTTCTTGGAAGTAAACAGGTCAGCGTATTACTTTTTATCCTGATCAGGATAGTGCTACGTCATAGCAGACAGTCCAGTGTTCGAAGAATATGGACATGCGCAGACAATGGGCAATTAGTCCTACCGACAGACTGGTTATCAAACGCGGTTTCAAACGCGGATAAAATCATGTATAAATGTCAAGACCAGTCACAATATTTCGGCGACAAATGGCGGAAAAACGCCCAAGAGACGATGGGACCGTTGTTTTATGTAGCAGTATATTTCGAAACAACAGCTGTATTTTAAAGAATAGACTATACAGTTTTGAGCACGCATGGTCCTGGAAGGATGTCCTCCGAGACCTATCTCAAGAACTAGAAGATCCTCCCCATAAAACGGAGGAAATAACTATAAGTTTAACATCTAAATCACAGGGAGAAGCCTTGAGCAAGTCACAATTCCACTGCTCCTGCGGAAAATGATCAACTCTGTTCACAGTAAAAAAATACCAAGGTTCAGCCAAGCATTCTGCTGTGTTCTTTTTTTTTTTCTTTTGATTGAATGTTGAAAATTTTTCCAGGTACAGGAATAAATTAATTTGATTAAATTATTAAAAACCGTTCTACCACGACGTTATTGTTTTACCCATTGAACCTAATGGAAACATCACAGTGTGAAAATTAACAATCACAGATCTCCATGACAGACTTTAAAGCATCCATCACCTACAGATGTAACAATACAAACAAACATGCATGCAAGTTTCATTTGTATAAAGCTATAATCATGTATACTATCAATCTATGGTTTATTCCAGAAAAAAAAAAGATACCTACCCACCCAGTTTTCAAAATTAAAAAAAAAAATGCCTACCTACAGACCCAACCTCAAAATCATGGGTCGGGTGACAGCAAACAAAGAATTTTTTAAGGATGGCCTAAATAATATATAAAGCTTACATATTTCACCAATATGAATCAAGATATAATAATAATAATAATAATGATAATAATAGTAAAAACAGAATTGCTGCCAAAATCCAAGATGGCTATCGAAAAGCAGGTAGTGTATTCGAGTAAGCAGTTGATGGTCATCTACATTTGGATAGGAGAATTTATGTTTAATTTTAGAATTTTACATCCATAATTAACTGGCCAATATCAATTTGCATTTAAGCGTTGTCTATAAAGACAATGCTTGAAATTCATACTGTGTCCTTCATGTTTATGCGACATTATGAAGAATAGGATGAGATGGAATAGACTACGATTCACATTGTGTGGCGTTTCAAAACTGTTGGGTATGTGTAGAGACTAGAATAGAGGTCGGTACAGCGATATTAGATAGTGGTATACGTAGCAGGGAGGGTAAATGAGAAAATGGTGTAGGTTAATTCGGTTCGGTTTGGTAATGGCTTGATGTTCCTGTCAACATTTTTTCAGCCCGCTGTGATAGAGCCAGACGTTTTGATTATTAACTAGGAATATGCGGAGCTTAAAGTGTCTTGCTTAGGGACACTGCATTGAGAAGATATGCTTTAAATCCAGGATCTGTTGCTCTACTACTAGGCTACCACACTCCCCTAGACTAGGAAAGGTATAGAAGGATGGGTTTGCATAGTGTTAACATGTTAAAAATGTGAGTGGTAAATCACATTTTGCTCAGACTGAGGATCAAACCATGTTCTCTTGTGTGCTAAACCAACACTCTACAACACCACAAAGCAGTATTAGTGTGATTATACGTATAATGACAATACTACAATCTGCTTCTATTTTGGATTTGCCCACAAATTTCTATTTAAGATTCCACAAATCTGTTTTTTGACATCGATGCGCTCCTATCCATCTACCATCCTGGTGTGGTATTGTCAATTTGACGTTTCACCAGTTAACAATTCTGAATCTGAACAGATAGGACATTTTATGTTGGACACCACATATATATAAGCATACATTAAGAGAAAGGCGGGATACAACAGGGTTGGGGTGGGGAGTTTGAAGATACGATTTCTATACCATATGGTACCTGTTTACAAAAATGATGGGTTAGAAATGGGTTGTGGTCAGTGGGTCACCGTCACAATTGAGTTTCGGACTTTTATATTTCTTATTTTTCCGCAGTATTGTCCATCACCTTTCTTATTAATACGCTCACTGCTTTTAAAGGATCTCAGTTTTATTTTTGATTTTCAAGAAAAATGAAAAAAATAAATGTGGCCATAAACGGAACGCGAATAGTTGTAATTTCTACCAAATGCAAAACTGACAATACAATCATGTATAACAAAAGTGTAAATGACAACAGTCTAGTCCATAGCACTCAAGATTGCATCATTCTTCTTTCCTTTCAGTTTAAAAGAAAAACAGCGGAATCAGCATTGTTGCATATATTGGTTAATAAATAAAAAGAAAAGGCTAAAAACAACTTCAGAAGTTCAGGACGGTATTGTAAAACAATGCTAGGATGTACCCCTGAAATCTGGTATCCATCAGTACTTCAACCAATTGTTTCTACGGTCTGGTACTCGAATGCATTATAATTTTAAATATTCCCTTTAGTATGGAGATGCTTTTCTACCGATATCAGCATCCAGTGGCTGTTGATGTGGACAGGTATCACCGGGGAATTATAAAGATAATGGAGACTGAATTGTTTTTGTTATTTGAATTTTAATTGTTTTTGATTACTTAAATTTCTATGTCCATCTTTTGCCTTTCTCACAAATATTCAAAATACAAATTCAAACTTTTCTTTAGTCAAAATTTACAAAGTAATTTCTCAGTACAATTTCTTATTTTTCAAACACTTTCAGATCATAACACTTTGCCTGAATTTTCAAAACCTAAACTTCAACTTTTAATGCTTTTCCTAAAATTCCTAAACATGAACTGAATAAGATTTCAAAATTCTAGTTTGTGTCTGGTGCCCTGGTCACATGATACATTTTCTCCACCTCCTGCTATCATACCAAGCTCCTCTCTCAAACTGAATCCCTAATTAACTAATTAACAAGTTTCTTATCTTGGCTCTGAGTGGTCAGTTTCATATCATAAGTGGCCAGCATCCAACAGATATTTTTCTCATAGATTATTACACATCAAAGGAAATTAACATGTACTTGCAAATGTCTTTTTGAATTCAGCTTCCAGACAACAGGCTGAAAATAGTTCCACCTGATTTGTGTAATAGCATTTTGATGATGGTCTAACCATTGCAATATGTGGCTTCTTCCTAATGACAATGCCATATTTACATGACCACAAAACTTAATAAATATGTACATGATCTTTGCATTATTTCTATTTTCAAAATTATTTTACTATTTTTGTTTTATTTTCTAATTAAACTCATTTGCTTATTTAATGACTCTGTGACACATGCCTTGGCTCCCAATAAGTTTGCTCTGCAAACTTCGAATAACATGTTCATAAAATCTCAATGTAACAACTTAAATACCATTTGACTATTTACACTCTTGCCTCTCCAACACTTTCTCTCCAGATGGACTGCAAAGGTAAAAATAGGCAACGATCAGGAAAAGGCGCAATAAGAAAGCAAGTCCCACCCCAAAAACCCGAGGTGGGAAAAAACCAAATTGAAACTCTAGGACTTTGAAAACATTTAGTAAGCTGAGTGAGCGGCTATTTCCCACTAGGCGGCCACTCAGTTACCTGAACTTAACTAAAATATGAAAACGTACAAAAGGTTAAAAAAGGAGAAAAATTCAACTAGACAACATAAAACAAATAGAACCACCACAGAAGTACCGCCTTGGAACGGCCAGTAATATAAAATTACTGGGGGGCTTAAACCGATTTTACAGGCGCCTAACCTCACCCTCATCTTCTACAGTGGCTCTAATATACATAAATATAAACAAGGAATGAAAAAAATCATCAAAAGAATTATAAAACATAGGTACCAACGTATAACATGTATAACGGAAACCAGGGTGAGCAGCTATTGAAGTGAGGTGGTCACAGTGCTAGCTTGGACAGAACAAATTAAATGCAGAGGGCTTAGTGAACAGCCAAATTATATTCGGGTGGCCACAAAGTCATACAACATAAATGTGAACCACAGCAGTCCCGCCTTGGAACGGTCAGTTATAAATAACTGGGGGGTTTAAATCTCCTATACTGCAAAGTTGAAAATAACTAAGAATGGTCAGACTTACAATTCATGCAAATACAAGAAAAATTTATATACATGCACATAAAAATAAAATGATAATGGTAGCAAAACTTTAAATGTCCTTCTCATTAGACCTATCAAATTGTTTCTTTCATTAGATATTTGTAGTCCTCTTCACATTTTAACTTTTATGTTTTATGATTATGTGGATCTGTATGGCACTGGATTTCATTATAACAGCGTCCTTATCACTGTAAGAAACAGTGTCCATATATCACTAGATATTTCACATTGTGTCCCTTCCACACAAAGAATTTATCCTTATTTACAAAATTCACTGTTTTTCACTGCTTCACTTAATTTTCACCATAATGCGCTTCACTTAATTTTCACCATAATGCAGGTACATTCACATGCTTCACATACAATTTTAAGAATGCATTGTGCTCAGAATACTATCTCCATACATATGTCTTTTAAAATTGCTTACCAATATTTTCATAATAACACAATGAGCATAAATTTTCGACATCTTAGGGTTTCCCTTATCTTAACCCTTCCTCTAAGTCCTACATAAGTACCAATTCCCCAGGGTGCATCGGTCAGGTGCCATGTACTAATAATCAAAATTTAGACTTATCACATGCCCCGTACCCTTATTCTTGTGATAACTTCCTTTCTCATTCTCTAATCACCTCCCTAAAGGGAATCTTATAAATGGTAAGTTATGATTGCATACTGCGATATACCCCTATACTGCAAAGTTGAAAATAGCTAAGAATGGTCAGACTTACAATTAGTTTCAAATATAACCCACCCCTTGAAAATTTCTTTGAGAAACTGCTAGCTAGACTAATTTAATTTGAATGAATATATATGAAACAAATTTAATCTTACCAAACTTGAGCCATTTAACACCTTACATATGGATATTGCTGCTCGGACTCCTTATCTGTCTTGTCTTATCTTGCTCATAATTATGTGTTATTGTATGTGTATCTCAATTTGAAGACCATGTTTCCTTTATTAGACATGAAACACTGTGCATTCTTAAATCTGCATGCAGAAGAAATATGACTGCACCTACCACAATGTTCCTCCTAGAAAACCTCCTGGAATGGTCTCCTCTTTAGTTGTCGACCCTGATAGTGACATAACCCATCTCCCCATTCTGGTGTCGGAAACCCGCTTCCCAGTGTCGGTCGCCCCTGTCATAGTGACCCCAAATACATTGGAAGAAAGCACCGTTGGTGAGTGGTTGTCCAATTCTCCTAGGTTGATATCGACCCTGATAGTGATGTAGCCCATCTCTCCACGCTGGTGTCGGATACCCGCTTCCTGGTTGAGGTCATCTCTCCTATAACGATCCCACATACATAGGAAGAATTCACCGCTGGTGAGTGGCTGTCCCATCCATCTATATTTCGTAACCAGTTCCAGAGTTTCCACCTCTTTCATTCTCGTGTTGTTTCTCGTCATTATCATTTTTTGTAAGTTTTCATCACATTTCAACAGTTTCTTTATGCACACTGTCAGATCCTCCTCTTTCAAATTATTAGCTCACCTAAGCGGAAGGCTCAAAAGGTGAGCTTATAGTATACAAATGGTCCGGCATCCGTCCGTCGTCCATCCACAATTTCAAACTTCTTCTTCTCTGAAACCGCTTGGCCGATGAAAGCCAAATTTTATGTGGAGCGTCCTTGGTTAGGGGGAGCGAAAGTTTGTTCGCGGGATCTTGGTCACATGACCAAGATGCCTGCCACGCCCATATATGGTAAAAACCACTCAAAAATCTTCTTCTCCAGAACCGGCGAGCTGATTTCCACCAAACCTAGTATGTAGCATCGGGGACTCCAGCCCATCGTAGTTTGCGAAAATGATGACCTTAGGGTGACCTTGACCTATTTTACGTCAAGGTCAATTTTCGAAACATGGGCTTTTACACTGGAAAAAGTGAAAACCATGGATTTTTTTATAACTATTGCAGCCTGAGATCTGAAAATGGGTAGATGCAGAGAACTAATGGATTAGATGAAGGTATGTAATCAATTTAGGTCAAGGTCATCTCTTGACCTTGGCCGGTCTGTGGTCTATACACACTTACAAAGATCTTCTCCTCTGAAACCGCTTGGCCGATGAAAGCCAAATTTTATGTGGAGCCTCCATGGATATGTGGAACGAAAGTTTGTTCGTGAAAACCAGGTCACATGACCAAGATGGCCGCCAAGCTCATATATGGTAAAAACAACTCAAAAATCTTCTTCTCCAGAACCGGTGGGTCGATTTCCACGAAACTTGGTATGTATCATCAGGGACCCCAGTCTGTCATAGTTTGTGAAAATGATGACCCTGGGATGACCTTGACCTATTTTACGTCAAGGTAAATTTTGGAAACATAGGTTACATTGGAAAATGGGGCATTAAAATACCATTACAATGCAAACACATGAAAAATATGATGCTTTTTTGGAGTAGGGGTTGCTTTTAGGAAACGGCAGCCATCTTGGACGCCATCTTGAATACTGGAGTTATGCAAGGTTTGCCAAGGTGGCAAACGCTGGATTTCAAAACTACAGACCGAGACAAACATTTTGGTATATAGAAACAAATGTGGTACTCCGTAGACCACCTACTACTATTTCTAAGCTACTTTTTGAACTGGCGGCCCCCGTGGCCGAGCGGTTAAGAGCGCTGTCTCTTAATCACTCGATCATCTCACTGCTGTGTCTGATGTGGGTTCGAGCCCTGCTCTGGCCACATGTGAGACAAGCCAAGTTCTGCTTGCGGGTGTGCCAGGTGGTTTCTCTCGGGGTTCTACCGCTTTCGCCCCACCTACTGATTGGCACGTCTCATATGAGCTGAAAAAATCTTGAAAGGGACGTTAAACTGAATCAAAAAAAAAAAAACCAAAAAAACAAAAAACTAAAAAAAAAACAAAACTTTTTGAACCATATTTGCTCCACTATTATGAGGATTATAGTTGAATCAATTAATTTTTCATGCTGATCAACTAATTTGGTGTTCTATTTCAGGCTACAAGTTTGGTTGGCATGGAGAGACGGACATAATAATTCAAGAGATACCAGTTAGTGTGCATGAAAGTGCAGCAGAGATGAAACCGAAACCAGATGCAAAGGTTTCTGTTAATTCGATAGAAGTAAAGAATACACCATGGTTTTCACTTGATAATGAAGCACAGATGAAAGCACAAACAATTACATTTTCTCCTTTACAGGTAAAATACAATAAAACTGAACTTCGTAATTGCCTTATACCAGGTATAGGTATTGGTAGAAGGGATGTAGTTGCATTTTTTTATGACTCTGAATATGACATTCTTTTGAGGTCTGATGACATGGCTCTTTTTTTGGATCAAGAATTGACATATTCTGTTGTTATATTTTTGTGGCTCACTCTAAACTATAGGCTTTTTTGTTCCGGACTTACAGAGGAAATGAATAGATTCAAGGCAGGCTTTTTTGATGTGGTTGACTTTGAAGAATTTATAAACAATGTAGAAAGACCTATGCACATCAAACCGTCAGAAGAGTCAGTATTCCAAAAACGCAAACCAAGTGCAAATCCTGCCTGTAGCAGGTTCAAACGACCCCCCAGACCAGACATAAAATATAAAGATCCTCAGTAAATATATAAACAATAGACCAGGGAATAGAGTGATTAAACACATTTTGAAATATTTTACTTGTGAAATTCAGAAACACAACTCTTCTTCCCTGTCATTCTGAAATTCTATGAATCTTTGATACTGTCACAAAATTTTAGTTTCTTGGCAATGTTGACAGTATGTAACCAAGTTCGACCAAATTTTGTATACATTTCAATATTGTTGATAGATGCCATAGTCTGCAAATTTGCAACAGAGTTAGGGCCCTTGGTTGATTTCAGAAAATAAGTTAAGCACCACTGAACTGTTTTTCATATATCAGTGTAAACCACTCTAAGTATAACCCACAACATCGGAAATGTCCACTTCTGTTGCACCGTTTGAATAGTGCCAGCTCGAGAAATTTTGTTCAGGAAATGTCCTGACAGTGTCTATTGGGGATGGCAATGAACACTTGAATGTTTGGATCGAGATCTGCTGTTCGAACCCAATTTTCGAGATCTGCAGTTTGAACCCAATTTCCGCATCTGAAGGTTTGCAACAAAAATGATGTCATTTATCTGTCCTTCCCTTTCGTTTTTGATTTCGTGCATCTTTTTACGGAGTAGGGGCGGGGGTAGAGGTGAATAAGCGTATTGTAGACATTAATCGTTACACACTATCAATAAGCAATCGCTGTCTTGTTTTTTTTTTTTTTTTGACAGATTTGAGCCGACCAGAAAACGATTTGAGGCGGTCAATTCGGCCGGCGGCCGGCTCTTAATGAAAACCCTGTGTTTTACTCTGAAGAAAGCACATCTGATTATTTGCCCTGTGCTTGTAAGAGCGTCTAATTTCGGGACACGGAGTATGAAGTACGAAGCCAAATAGCAAACATGTATTTTGTATGGGCCAAAAATTTCGGGACAATCATAGCTATGTAGGTATATAGGGATTGTGTCACACATAGCGAAAAGTAGCTATGCATAGTAGGCCTTGGCGCCGCCTGTTGCTGCTGCTGCTGTTGAGATGTGACGCTGTATATTTCAATTGTGTAGATATTCGGGACCGGGAGTATGAAGTATAAGCCGAATTGAATATACACGCGCATATTTTTCTGCGACAAACGATTGTACACGGAAAGGAGACCTCGATACATTGTCATTTGAACTTTTGATTTGTAGCGGTGTGTTTATTAAACTAATTAGATTTCTTTTCTTTTTGCTTTGTCTCAATCATCTTCAGGATCCTTTTCTGGATTTTCAAAATAGTTTTTTTAAAACGTTGATGCCACTCTTAAAAACACCTGCAAAGCCATATACTTCTTTCCAACTCTCATCGTCAAAATGATTGTTTGTGGTTCAGTATCATAAAACTTCAGTCATTCGTTTAAGACTTCTGTCCTTTAGGAACAGAATATGAAAATCAATTCTGTACAACATTTGTCGGCTCAGTCACAATCAGGGTTGCCTGTACCAGCTATGTTATGCTATGTTCGTATAATTTAATAGGATATTATCTAAGAATGTTATTTTTATTTTACCATAATACTTAGGCAATAAGCTTTCAGGCGATATATAACACAATAGGATATTTTGTGCAACATATTGTTATTAGCAAGGTAATATGTGTCGTTTGGGTCGATCTGAGGCACGAGTCGCCTCACGATGTGTAGATTAGAAGTGACCATTTCCTAGATATTATCCCTCAATATCCTTCTTCTGGTCTTGGCAGGGGGCTGGTCCTGTTGCGGAGCGCGGGAGAGGGTACCTTGAAGGGCGTGCTCGTGGATGGCGAAAAGTAGCTATGCATAGTAGGCTTTGCTGCTGCTGCTGTTGTTGCTCGTTCTCCTGAAGTTGCCGTCTAACATCCCGTACTTCCCCCTCTACAGCCTCGATCCTTTCATCAAAGGTTGACAGCTTCTCCGCTACAAACCCCATTATGGCCTCCAGTCGGGGGTCCTCTTCATCTTCATCGTCCATCTCTTCAAACAGATCCTTCTCCCGATCATCTTGCACCTGAAACGACAAAAGAAACAATACGGGATTAGTCAACGATCGCTACAAATGATAAATTTGCAAAAAAAAAAACAAAAACAAAAAAAAAAACAAAAAAAAAAAACGCGATTTGACCCCCTTTGGCACCTCAGCGGCGATTTTGCTTGTTTCACTTCATAGCAAGTCCAGTTTTTATTTCTTTTGCAAAGTTGTCTATGAAGTCTTGGCTGACCAGTAAATATCTCTTGGTTGACCATTAGGGCCTAAGAGAAATAGATTGGCTGCTTGTGCCACCAGGAAAAGCTACTAAACTACTGACCGACTATCTGGTTAACCGCTCAAGTCTGAGCTTACGCAGGAAAAGGGGTTTAGTCAAACCAGCCATGCATTTAAGCCTTATTGGTTTGCTTGGGTGTTTATATTTATGAAGCACATTTTGAGTCATGCCATCCTAATGCTGGGTAAAAGTCCCATACAATGGAGGCAACGCACCGATTGTTTTTGACTGGGACGTAATGCATCAATTCAAACAAACAAGTAAAAAAATCGATTTTTAAAACCTATAAAATTATTTTGTTAAAGGATTTTGATAATATAGATCAACTATAGATCACGTAACAAAAGCTACTTCTTTTAATACATAAATTAAAATCATCATCCAAATAAGCAACCTAACGGTATCTCTCCTGTTCATAGATCAAAATCATGTTGTGATCCATGTCTAGAATTTCCTCCACGACCTTGATATCCGATTCCTCCCGTTAATCCCATCATCCTACAAATGCAAATATATCCTCAAATAATGATACGTTGTTTTACTCATATGAACGTGTACTTCAAGTTATTATATCATTTCTTACTTACCATCTTACCATAATTATATTGTGTTTAAGCTTACATATACAGAAATTGCTTCATACATTAAACTGTTAACATTTGAATATACTGATATTATAAATTATAATGTTCTCTATATTTCCCACTTTTTAATTACATGAGCAATAACAGAAGCATATAAAATTTTCAACTTAAACTCGCCTAAACTTGATTGAAACTATAAAGCACACCTTTATATAACTGACGATAAGTTATAGATAATCAACTGATTTTTTCTTCAAGTGCTGTGTTTTGGAAATTAATTCATAGTTCAATGACCTTTCATCAGGACCTTTTACGAGCCGAAGGCGAGTAAAAGGGTCTTGATGAAAGATCACTCAAACTATGAATTAATTTCCAAAACACAGCACTTGAAGAAAAAATCAGTTGATTATCTGTTTCATCCTATAGACCGTAAGATCCAGACCAGCTTGTTACAACTGAGCAGGTGATCAGTGTCTTTGTCTTACTGTAACTGTACAAAAAGTAAAGTTCATTAAGAAAAGGTTTGTTGTGACACAGCTTTGTACTCTTGTACACAATGGCACTTCCTGTATTGCCATAAAAAGGTACCTTTGTAAATCTACATGTGATCAGCCAGTGCAAATAAACTAGCAGGAACATGACCTTTTAGTACAAAATAAAGATTGAGATCAGTTGTGAGATCAGCTGTTTGACAACAGACCAGCTTATCAGTGTCTTCGTTATGATGGTATGGAAAGTACAGTCTCTAAAGATAGACTTTGTTTTGCCATGGCACATATGAATAGAACAAGTGTACTAAAGGTCAGGATGGTAAAAAATTAACTCATATTGTTTAATTTTCGTTAACTCATTTAACCATAGTTTTGTCTCCATAGGCTCTGTACTATGTCTATAGGATAAACTGCTTTAATTATATCAACCTAGACCAGAAAATAAGCACGAACACATAGTACCTGCTTGAATACTTTAGACTAGTCAGTCAGTGCCTTGCTAGTTTCTATTCAGGTGGTCTGGTGGCCCAATCACGATTCTCTGAAATTGACCCTGAATACGATAACAGCACCCCTTTCAGGTTTTGCATAGTTCGAGGGTCGATCAACAGTTTTAAATACACTTATCAAAACCATCACTCCCAAGTTAACGGTATCTCTCCTGGTCTTGTACCGAAATCATGTGAGCCGCGACGCGAGAAAACCGGTCTTCGGGGTTTCCGACCAGGTCTGACACAAACCGACCTGTACAGTCATGAAAGCAGGCTAGAAGCTTGAAATTTCGGATTTAAGATGAAGAGAAATTGTACTATCCGTGTAGCGAAAACAAAGGCGCTGATCAGCTTCGCAGTTACTGCGAAGCTGATCTGCGCCTTTGTTTTCGCATAGGCAAAACTCCTTTTTTCTCACGATGCGGCTCATACAAATGCACGCATACCCGCAAAAGATGATACATTACTTTACTCACATGTACTAATACGTGACGTTATTATATTATTTCGTATTTACAATAATTATATTGCGTTTAAGCTTACAAATACAGAAACTGTTTCATACATTATACATGTACAGACTAATATTTAAATAAACTGATACTAACTAATAATCTTATACATGTACTGTAAATTCCCAAAATTAAATTGCACAAACCATAGCAGGACGTATAGCGTACAGCATATTCAAGAAAACCTTAGGTGTCTGAATTTGATTGAAACTAAAATGCATAATTTTAATATCACAACTCTTCAATTTTGCTGGCTTTTGTGTTTGAAGACATTATTTGAGCATTCGTAAATAAAAACAGTGAAATGCATCTGATTACTTGTTAATCGCTCAGAAGGACCGAGCAGGCTCAGGAAATGTGGATCAAGTCAAAACATCTAAGCTTACTTTGAATGAAAATAAAACATACCCTATAAGAAAAATGAGCATATTTATGAATAAAGGGATGGGTCATACCGCGGTTACGGGGAAACTTATGCCTCTTCAGTGACCCTTTACATTTAGCAAAATGGAGCCAAAGAGAAATACTGAGGTATTTCGGTCTGAACTATGGTCCGACTTAACATTATCGAATGGAGTCCAGTCCGACCAGAGTGACGTTATACCTAGACTATAGTTCAACAAAGCCTTCCACTAAGGTTTCTCCGCAACAAATCGATTAACTATTAATTAATCGATACACGATTATTTTAGCACTTTTAATTGTTACTTACATGTTTGAATTTATTTTCCCGTGTTTGTCAGTCCACTAAAGTACTCTCTTTTCTTTGTCTTGAAACTAAAAGAAATAGAAGGCGCCGCAATATTCAATAGACCATGGATCAATTTAACACTATTCAATCAGCTTTCCGCTGGAGCATGCGCAATAACACCTTCCGGTACTAGACTATGGTAAGAGATCGTAGTACCTCACTGTAAATTTGAAACTTTCAACAGGATAGTCGAATCAAAGACAAATATTACTCTAAATTCGGAAATTTTCAAGAATTTTCCTTTTCCGAATTATTAGCCAGTTATTGAATTCGCGATTGAGTGTCCATGTATTCTATAATGTTTGTTAAATTTGAATTCGGGAGGCAACCAATTCGCGAATATTAGCGAAAATTAAGTTATCGCGAATATTTCGGGATCTACAGTTTCCAAACAGAGCCAAATATATAAAACGTTGGTAAGAAAATGAATCTTAAACGATAATGAATTACTGATTTCTCAGAATACTTTCGCTTCTCAAAGGACCAAACGATAAATATAATCTGCACTATGGATAATGTACGAGAAATTTTATGGGCTGCACACAGCACAACACCAGCTGCAGTAATAGCAAATAAAAATTAAACAGATCCTTTAAGAATAGTTAATATATTGATTAGGAAAGGGATAGGCCATGCCGCGGTTAAGGATACTTAAGCCTCTTCAGTGACCCTTTAGATTTGGCAAAATGGAGCCAAAAAGAAATACTGTAATTTTGCAACTTCCAACAATATAGTTCATACAAAAACAAGTATTAACTAAACAGAGCCAAATATGTAAAACGTTGAAGCTCTTTTTGGATGTCATGACATCATTATTTTGGCATAATTTAAAGTCTCATAGAATGGAGACAACGTCATGACATGACCATAGCTGTTGACTGCGACGTAAAGCATAATTCAAACAAACAAACGTCTATGCTACTGACTGAACATCTGATTACTGGTTTACCGCTTAGGTCTGAGCATGCCCAGGAAATGTGGTTCAAGTCAAACTGTTCATACATTAAGCCTTATTGGCTTAGTTGCGTGTTATAATTGAACCACCGCCCATTGGAACTTAAAGAAATAGATGGGCTGCTTGTGCCGTTAGGCAAAGCTTCTACGCTACTCACTGTCCATCTGATAAAATATAGAAGCAACGTCGCGACAAGACCTTTGCTGTTGATTGGGACGTTACACATTAATTGAAACAGGCTTGCCAGTTGGGGTAAAACTTAAGCTAAAATATAAATAAAATTAAAAAAATAGACCCTTTGATACAATTAACCATTGAGAGGGAAATAGTATGGGCCATATTGCGAAGTATCGGGTAACGAACCCTCACCTGTGATCATTTACCAGCCGGCAACGAAAGTCTGATTAAAGTGCTGCAATTTCGTGAATTCACACAAGGTAATTCGACATCAAAAACATATTCCTAAAAAGGGTCAAATTATTACATCATTGTTTAAACAACACTTTAAATTTGAAGCTGTTTATCTTTGTTAGCAGACCTGATGCAACAGCATCTTTATCTTTCAGCTGAGGCATTGTCTGCAAAACAGTTGGATAATCTTGAATAATGTTGTAGGACATCTTGAACAGACTCACCGAACGAAAGCCTGCGCATTTGACAGTCATGTACTTTCTTTAGGCGCTTTGCTGCTTTATCATGTCTTTTTTCATTTGACAGTGTCCCAGACTTCAGTTGGAGCTGTATTTAAAAACAAAACAAAAACAGCATACCTCTTTCAAATGGCCTACATAGTTGAAGCAGTCATAAGTGCAGCAATTTAAACTAGCGTATCTGCACATCCCAGTGCAGGACGATGACATATGCCATGAATGCTTACCATATTTGGATCCGCAGTGCGCTTTTGTCTTGTACCTACTCCATTGTTTTATTCAACCACTACCGCCGTCACAAGAGGACATACTTTCTGGAAACAGCTCAAAATCCTCCATATGAGTATTATGGAGCAAATGGTCTTCAAGTTTGCCGACTTTAAGTTCTCAGACAGGAGTGCTATATAGCTCACCTGAGCCGAAGGCTCACAAGTTGAGCTTATAGGATGGTCATGGTCTGGCGTCTGTTCGTCGGCGTCCGTCACATGACCGAGATGGCCACCATACCCATATATCATGATAAAAACTCCTCCAAGAAACTTAGTATGTAGCACTGGGGACTCCAGCCCATCATAGTTTGCTCAAATGATGACCATGTAATGACCTTGACCTATTTTACGGCAAGGTCAATTTTGGAAACAGAGGCTTTTAACGGGACAAAAAGTGAAGACAATGGATATTAAAAAAACTATTGCAGCCTGAGTCCTGAAATTTGGCAGATGCAGACAACTTATGTGTGTTAGTATTCAAGGTCAATGTCATTTCATGATGACTAAATGCTCGAAAATCAGGCTTCAGGTGAGCGTTCTCAGGACCAATGGTCGTCTGGTTGAATGTTATGATTAAATAAAAAATATTGGCCTATCAACCTACCCTGATTTTTTGGACATGAAACAGGAACTACACATATTATTAAGACCTAACCAAATCATGATAAAACTGAACTAACTGGGTTTTGCAAGACCTTTGACTTCGGAACCCATGTTGACAGTCAGCAAGAATGCTTTCAAGAGCCAAGTGCACAGACCAGTTCGTGTCAGACCTGGTCGGAAACCCAAATTGTTGGTTTTCTGAATGCAGTGGCTGACATATCTGTTGTCTTGCCAGGATAATTGTGAAGGGTGTTTGCTCTTTTGGTTTTGTTGTCCTGGCCTCGAGGTTATAAAACTTTTTTCATGCTCAGCTCAGCTGAGCTTGAAATTTTAGATCCTCATAAATACTGAAATAGCCCAAATATATTGAAATTAAAGTACACCAAAGCCTGTAATTTATCCTGCTTATAAATGTTAAAATTGTTGGCATTTTAACATTCATGAGCTGGAGAAATTTTAGTCTCAGCTGAGCTGAGCATGAAAAAAGTTTTATAACCTCGGGCCCAGGACTTTCAAGATGCAAGGTGCTGACCTGTCCCTGATTAAAGATATCCCAGGATATAAGATCATCATGAAGGCTGTTCTCAAACACCAGATACAACAACTGGTAAGGATATAAAACAAAATTGGTTGCATTTCCAGAGTGACCTGAGATAACAGCTTTACTGAGCTTTGTGTTTTGAATTTCAAAAAAGAAAAAAAAAGATGCTGTGAGATTGGATCTGAGTTTTGTTTGGCCCCTTGTTTCCACTTTTTTTTACTTTCTTTCTCATGTTTGTCGTTCTTGTTTTTGTCTTTGTTACCACTGCTTCTACTTTCTTTTTCGTGTTTGTCGGTTTGTTTGTCTCCTTGTTTCCACTTTTTTACTTTCTTTCTCATGTTTGTCGTTCTTGTTTATGTCCTTGTTACTACTGCTTCTACTTCCTTTTTCGTGTTTGTCGGTTTGTTTGGCCCCTTGTTTCCTTTTGTTTTACTTTCTCATGTTTGTCGTTCTTGTTTTTGTCTTTGTTACCACTGCTTCTACTTTCTTTTTCGTGTTTGTCGGTTTGTTTGTCTCCTTGTTTCCGCTTTTTTTACTTTCTTTCTCATGTTTGTCGTTCTTGTTTTTGTCTTTGTTATCACTGCTTCTACTTTCTTTTTCGTGTTTGTCGGTTTGTTTGTCTCCTTGTTTCCACTTTTTTTACTTTCTTTCTCATGTTTGTCGTTCTCGTTTTTGTCTTTGTTACCACTGCTTCTACTTTCTTTTTCGTGTTTGTCGGTTTTGTTTGGCCCCTTGTTTCCACTTTTTTACTTTCTTTCTCATGTTTGTCGTTCTTGTTTTTGTCTCTGTTGCCACTGCTTCTACTTTCCTTTTCGTGTTTGGCGGTTTGTTTGTCTCCTTGTTTCCACTTGTTTTACTTTCTTTCTCATGTTTGTCGTTCTTGTTTATGTCCTCGTTACTACTGCTTTCACTCTCTTTTTCGTGTTTGTCGGTTTTGTTTGGCTCATTATTCCCACTGTCTTTGTTCTCTATTCTTGTTTCGTTTTGTATGGTGATGGTCAAAGGTTCAAACCTTAGTCCATTTTCAAGATCAGATGAGCTGGAACTACTGCTTGAGGACATACTTATTAAAGCGAGAAGATCAACCTAAATGCATTGGCTGTGATACACCATTTACAGTTAAACACTTTCTTTTAGAATGCACTGACTTTGCAGCAAAGCGACTTTCTTGTTTGCAAGCTAATAACTTGAAAGAATTGTTCAAAGATATACCCTTTCGAAACATTTCATCATTTCTTAGACAAGTAAATCTGTTTTATAAAATATGAATTTTCAACCATCAATCTTGTTATTTCATATATCGTTCCTTTATGACGACATTTATATCTTACTAAGTGTTACATTTTAATACGATTTCAATATATTTTATCGTTTTACCTTGTTAGACGCTAATGACCCACCAGGGTTGATGCGTCGTTAAACAACAAACAAACAAACTGCTTGAGGAACTGGAGCTCTCACTCTCACTGTCGCTCATTCTAGATCCATACCACCACTTTTATAGGGGGCTCAAAAACCACACCTTCCAATGAGGGATTGGGTCTCGCCTCGAACCCAGGAGGGACGTCCAAACTGATGGGTACCAGGTCATGTCCTAGGTCTAGGTCATCTTCGGCAGTCGCATTGGCTAGTTTAGACTCCCTCGCTTTCTTAGCTGGGTCGTTATAAGAGGCTTTAGGGGCCGGCCTCTTGTAGCAATTTTCTAGAAGGGAGCGTCTTCTCTCAGGGAGAAGTGGGCTGACTGGTTTTGGGGCCTGGAATGGGGATTTAAAATACACCTTGTACATCCAAGGCAACCGCTCTTCCTCCCACTTCCTCAGCATTTCCTCTGCCGGCCTCCCTTTGTCCCAGTCTCTCTGTGGTACAGGAACAGGTCCATGGGCCTGGCTTTACATGGAGAATGGCTCATATGTCGAGGTAGGATTTTCCCACACGGGGCATTTGTAACCAAAAACCAGAATGCACTTCCCTACAGTGTTTTTAATCTTCCAATGAGGATGACTGAACAAGTGCCCATCATCACAGGGTATACAGATGTACTTGTTGGCCTGAAAAGACATGAGTTTATGACGACATGAGGATTGGGAAATTGAGATCTTTCAGGTTTGTATTATCTTGTATTCTCTGACATGACAGTTTCTTAGTAACGATGAAATACCATTAGCTGGATAACATTGACAACTTGAATTTGCTTCGGTTTATCTGTTTCTTGCTGTATATATAAGAACAGCATTCGAGTCTTTTGAAAAGTAACTGCCTTACACAATTTTAAAACAAAACAAACAAAGCAGTCATAAATATTTAAGTAAGAAGCTTGGAAGTTACCTGATCTTGAGCTATTTAACTGCTACAACTAGGCATAGATAGTAAGTACATGTATAGTGTCTTTATAACACCATCCCTAGAATTTAATGTCAACTTGAGTAAACCTAACAGCATTTTCTGGACAGTTTTCATATTCTGCGATGTCAAGTATAATATATTGTTTTTTCGTTAGTTTGCATTATGAAATCTTGAATACATTCTGTCGGGCCGCGCAATGTGAGTCCCGACTAACTTTCTGTGTATTTCTACTTCAGGCAAAATGTGAATTTGTTCCTCCACCAAAGGTAACACTCTCAGTAATGAAAGAAAGGTGGTTTGTATAAGCTGTAAGAACTCGGTAAACAAATTAAAACCAAACGGAACAACAGGGTCTTAAATTTATGATCTCTTTAATTATTGAGTTAAAATGAAAACTCTGCTTTATTCTATTTCTCTCTCTGTGCTTACCTTATTTTAAGGATTTGTTACTGCCGTTAGTTTGATTTACCCTGATGCTACGCGGAACCATGAAGGATTTTTATCCCCTTGATACGGTTTCAGTTTGTCATAGTGGACACGTTTTGGTTTTCCTCGAGGGTTGAGTTGTATCATGGATACGGTTTCAGTTTGTCATAGTGGACACGTTTTGGTTTTTTTCGAGGGTTGAGTTGTATCAGGGATACGGATTAAGTTTGTCATAGTGGACAAGTTTTGGTTTTCCTCGAGGGTTGAGTTGTATCAGGGATACGGATTAAGTTTGTCATAGTGGACAAGTTTTGGTTTTCCTCGAGGGTTGAGTTGTAGCTGATATAGAACTTCACCAAACTTCTGTGTAACTGTACATTATGAAAACTTGCCCATGCAATAAACAGATATTTTTTGAGTTGTAAAAATTGAAAATTTTCAGTAGAAAATTTTTGATATTTTTCTTTTTTTTGCTCAAAACATAGATTGTTGGTACACGTTAGAACCGCCTCGCCGAGGTGGTTCTAGCGAGTACTCACAATCTATGTTTTGGAGTAAAAATATATAAAGGTGGGGTTTAAGGGGGTATCCATTGCACGGGCATGTTTTCCTGATGATATGGACCTTTCCATTTTCTGGCCAATTTGGGACTATTTCCCGCTCGTTTCTCTGCGTATGAATATCACACTGCATCGCCTACATTGTGCTCTATGAAATTTGTATTTCTGTCATAATACCTTTTCATGTCGTCGCTTCAGAGTTTTATGTTTTTGCGTGCTATTTCATGCATGCGTAGCATTTGTTTTTCTGACTTGTACGCATATTCGGATTCGCAAGTGCTTTGTGTCGTTTCAGGTATGCCTAGAGCTAGATCTATGGGTAATCGAAGCTGACGACCTAACATGAGTGACGCGGGGGTACAACGTGTTGAGTCATGAACAGCTGAATTGTAGGCCAAGACTAACATCGGTATATATAAGGACCAATCTTTTTGAATCTCACTGACACAGGCAGACAACATTGCTTGCACACTTCGACATGCGCGTTTTATCATTCTGTCAGATTGGGGTCGACCTAGTGTTGTACGCGTTTTCTTAATACCTAATAGTTTACATACTTCTTGGAACACGGTTCACGTTACTTAAATAGTCAAAAAGTCACGTGACAATGTGACGTCATCGAACCACAACCTCACGACCTTGGCGATCATGTGACTGAAAGCTAATGCATTTGGATGGAAAAGTCCGAGGTATCCGAGTTACATATTGCAGTCAAAGGAACACACAGGAATACTTCGATTATGGCCAAAGATCCTGGATGATCGATCGATATATCGGAATAATGCTGGTGAATAGGGGTTAGGGAATAAGTCAGCTCTGTGTACTGTTCTAAAGTAGATCAGTCACTCTTCAACTAAACTCCCCCATGTATGTTGGCAAAGTGCTTTATAGAACGCACATTCCTAAATAAAAATGAATTTGATAAGGGTTCCGTCTTTTCTTCGGGATTTTCAGTGTCAGTGTATGCATGTGCTGGGTGGTTGCGCGAGGGGGAAGTGGGGCCGGGTGGCTACTAGCCGGGTGTATACGTATCTCTGAAGGCACTTTTTCTAGTTTTCCAGTCTAGAATGTAGCCCCAAATGATTCCAATAAACGTCCCGACATTACCTTAGCTGTTGACTGGGACGTAAGGCATCAATTCAGATTCAAACAAAATGAACTCCTTCATTTGTTTATTTGACAAAGATCTACAGTTAAGCAAACAATACCTGTCTTTTTCAATTCTCCATTAATCTCTTTTTCTTATTTCTTCAGCTTTTTCATTAAGGAGTTTATTATAAAGATGTTTGTGGAAGGCACTCAAGATCTCTGCTCAGCCTTAATCATCATATTTCGGAAAAAGGGGCTCTAAACAACTTATAAAGGTGAAAGGTTCCCAGCAATGTACAACAACAGAGCATTTATTAATTCCGTGTGACGAGAATATGAAATTTCTTGGTTCTTTTTCATTATGAGATAGAAATTTTTGTTTGTTGAGATTTCGTAGGTGTACTGGGTTTGATTTCCTCAAATTCATTTGTGTGCTTTCTCTGGAAAGAATGATGTGTTTGTTATTAGTTTGTTTATGTTTTGTTTATCTGGAAACTGAAGTCCTAGTGTTTATAGCTTTCAATAGTTTTAAACATATTAGTGCCGACTGATGCAATATGTTAACAAAGTATAAAATTCAAAACAAGCCTGTGACTGGTAGCATGAAAATTCTTAAGAAAATGTAAGAACATGTATGGAATTATGGACAATTCGGACCTTGACTAATTCGGCCCTAGTCAATTCGGACCCCGACCACTGGTCAATTCGGACCCTTTTTATTGGTCAATTCGGACCTCAATTAGAAAAATTCTTTGGTCAATTTGGACCTTTTCTCTTGGTCAATTCGGACCTTTTGTCTTGGTCTATTCGGACTTTTTCCTTTGGTCAATTCGGGCCTTTTCCTTTGGTCAATTCGGACCTTTTCATTATGTATTTTCCATAATGAAAACTGCGTTCAGTTTAAACGAGCCGTCCAAATATCTAGAATAAGACCTCAATCCATACATTGGCCGTACAATCTGCTGTGGCAAATGACTGACCGGCTGATCACTGGTCAACCGCTCAGAAGGTCTGAGCGAGCCCAGGAAAAGTCAACCATCCATACTTATAAGCCCTAGTGTTAACTTGAGGGGTTATATTTTCAAACGCATTTTATGTGCCGTGATATCGTTATGTCCGAATTGTCTACGTATGACATTATTATTTTTTTTTTTTGATTATGCATACTTTGTATTTGTCAACTAGAAATATTTGAACCGGTCTTCAGTGTTTCTAACTGCAGATCTACAAGTCGTCCGCCGCCTCCGAGCCGGTTACCATTCTCTCCAGCTTTGTCCGATGATATTAAATGTGTTGTGGCATAACGATATTTCATTTTTGATGATGTCCCTTCCTTATCTTTGAACAAAATTTAATGAACAATATGTTTCACCTTAGCCTGTCCCTCACATTCGTCAACATGAAATTTTGTGTGAAAAACTTCATTATTTGAATGCATATACCATAGTTTGTTTACGGTGTCCATGCTAGTAGAAATGTTATATTATTAACAAAATTCTCAATTTTCAGTCCTTTTACCCTATTAGGCAACTTTTGGGGTCAAACTTAATGTAAGATAAATTTTAACCACAGAAACTACAAAATGGACATTTTTAACAATTCTGATCACTTTACAGACACTTAACACATAATATGAAATGCTTTATGTAATTTATATGCTTCATATTTTGGTTCAGTTTAGTCTTGATTACCCCTACCCCATATCAAAACACCCACTGATTTTCTGTTCGTAAATCATGTATTTTGATCTCATGAAAATTAATATGTTCTATCTTAAGTATTATGTTCATGGTAATGTTAAGGACAGTGACTATCACTTAAAATTATTTTATGTTCCCTGGTTTTTATTGTGGGTGTTTTAATTATGTTTAATATACCACCCCCTTTTTACACAATGTCTCATAGAGAATGCGGCAAGCTGTGGCATCCTGGCTTTGAAAATATAATTTACACCAGTCATAACAGAAGTTGTAGAAGCTCTATTATACTGTGCAAACCGACATTAAAAAGGGGTTTAAGTGTGTAGATTTTTGAGATTGTGTGATAATTTTTTGTGAAGTTATGAGGAATACTGCAATGTCTTCAAACATATAAGAAAGCTTTTCTTACTTAACTGAAAAAGAAAAGGAAAGAGAGAAAGAAAGGTTCCTGTGATCTTGACTGATAAGATGAAAAGCAATATTGAGAAACTTATTGAATTGAGAGCCAATGAGAGTATCCAAAACAGTGACAGCTTATTTGCCAGACCAGGCTCTGCGAGATTTCCTTTCAGAGGAGTTGACGCTTTGAAAAATGCAGTAAACCCGAGTTAATTACATCAACATCTCTACGAAAGCAGTTAGCCACGATGTCGCAAGCTTTAAGTCTGGATGAATCATCTCAAGACTTATTGGCAACATTCCAAGGACATGATATCAGAGTACACCGTCAGTTTTGTTTGTTTGTTTGTTGTTTAACGACGCATCAACCCTGATGGGTCATTAGCGTCTAACAAGGTAAAACGTTAAAATATATTGAACTCGTTTTAAAAAGTAACACTAAGTAAGATATAAATGTCGTTGTAAAGAAACGATATATGAAATAATAAGATTGGTGATTTAAAAATTATATTTTATAAAACAAATCGACTTGTCTAAGAAATGATAAAATCTTTCCAACGGGTACATCTTTGAACAATTATTTCAAGTTATTAGCTTGAAAACAAGAAATTCGCTCTGCTGCAAAGTCAGTGCATTCTAAAAGAAAGTGTTTAACTGTGAATGGTGTATCACAGCCAATGCATTTAGGTTCATCTTCTCGCTTTAATAAGTGGGAATGTGTTATTCTTGTATGACCAATTCGGAGACGAGCAAGAACGATTTCTTCTCGTCTCGAAAGTTTATGAATTGCTTTTGGTCGTTTAACGATCGGTTCGACTTCCCTCAATTTATCAAACTTCGCTCCGTTCCACATTGTTTGCCATTTGTCAGAGATGTAATCGTTAATAAAAGGTTTAAAATTGACATAAGGAATTTTAAAAACGGTTTCTTCTAGATTTAACGATTCTTTAGCGTTCTTATCAACTTTCTCATTTCCATATATACCTATATGACTGGGAACCCAGCAATAGATAATTGTTTTCAATTCCGAGATGGTATGATGTTTTATTAATAGTTTTTGTATTTGAGGGTTTGTGGATGATGTATGGTTTAAGGCCTGTAGAACTGACATAGAGTCAGAAAAAATAATAAATTTGTCCTTTAAGTTACTTTCATTTATGAAGTCTAAAGCTAAGTCTATAGCTTTAGCTTCCGCTGTGAAAATTGAAGAGCCATCAGGTAAACGTAATGTTTTGCAATTGCCGTTTGTAAAAGTAGCACAACCAACTTTGTTTTCTTCTTTTGAACCATCAGTATAAATACATTGATAGTCAATAAATTGAGATTGTAGTTGATGAAAACTTTCTTTTAGAAGGTGTGGATTTGAGTCGGATTTTTTCCCTGTATGTAGAGTCAAATTAACTTCTGGTTTTCTAATGCACCATGATGGTATTTCGGAAACAAAATGTTCTTCTATTTTATCTTTTTGGATGTTTGCTGATTCTAAAAGTGGTGCAACTCGTAAACCAAAGGTACAAGTAGGCAAAGATCAGGAAAAGGCGCAATCAGAAAAAGATTCCCACTCAAAAAACCGAGGTGGGAAAAAACCAAACTAACAATCAGGTACTTATACCATGAAACAATCGTAAGCCGAATGGGCAGCTATTTTCCCAATAGGTGGCCACTCAGTTACCTTAACTTAACTAAAAATATGAAAACATACATAAGGCGCCAACAGCACAAAAATTTTTTTAAACACCAAGACATAAAACAAAAAGAACCACCACAGAAGTATCGACTTGGAACGATCAGTAACACAAAGTTACTGGCGGGCTTAAACCGGTTTTACATGGCCATAACCTCACCCTCAGCTTCCGCAGTGGTTCATAACATTTAGTTAGTTATTCGGTCCTCGTGGTGAATCTCTAACTAGTCAATGAATCATCAAGAACAAACAAATAAATCATGATAAACATCCTGATGAATCAAAAACCAGGACTCACAGACTGAGTAAGCTGCCCGACGATGGAGATCCCTGGGCGCCGAATAACCTACTAACTCCGGAGCAAAAGAAAAACACCAGTTGGACCCCGGTGGGCCAAGCAACAGACATGAAGCTCCGGCCCCAACCAACTAAAATGAATAGCTTTATGTCGGGGCCATCATAGAGTCTGACGCCCGACCCACCGGCGTGCAATTAAAGAAGGCAGCATAGTTATCAACCATGATTGGGTTAAAAACTAAGCATGCAGACTGTCGCATAACATTCAAGTTATAACCTATACGTTTGTAACGTGTTATGATTTTTTTGAACTGAAAAGAAAAATCATTAATTCCTTTAAGTTTCTTAAATTTGTAAACCAAGTCACCATAAAATTCAGGTTCCGAAAGGCCCTCACTTAAAAGCGTCTTTAACCCAACATTATATTTGGAAATCAATTCATAGTGTCTACGATAAAATTTAGAAAATGTTTTTCGAAGTTTATGATACCGATAGCCCTGTTGGAGAAGTTTTGCCGTTAAACATTTATTTCGAGCGTTGAAGTCTGTAACATGATTGCAGACTCTAGCAAACCTAATAAGTTGCGAAATGTATACACCATAAGAAGCACGACGAGGAACGTCACCATCCAAAAAAGGAAAAATTACTATATCAAAATCAAAGTCATCGCGCTTATCATAAATTTTAGAAGAAACAAATCCATTTGCAACAGAAAGATGTAGATCTAAAAAGGGGGCTTCAGTATCTGAGATATTGGCTTTGTTCAACTGAAGTTCAGGTGGATAAATTTGATTGACCATACCTTCAAAATAAGGGTTGTCAATGTTCAATAGGTCATCGAGGTACCTAGATGTGGAATTAAAAGCCTCGATAACATCAGCTTGATTATCATGGTTAAGAGAATCCATGAAATCTCTTTCGTAGCAGTATAAAAATAAATCAGCTACGAGAGGACCGGATAACCTTTGGTTTACTTTCATAAAGCTGTACGACTTCTTCAGAAATATATGGCGGAAAAGACACCTTATGAACAGGATTTGATGGATTAGCCGCAATTCTAATGGCGTACTGTAGGGCAAGTTTCTCTCGTCGTAAATATAGAGATGGCTCTTCAGCCTCAACATAGAGGCTTTGTACAGGTGATGTTCGAAATGCACCCAGAGCTAATCTTAGGCCTTGATGGTGTACTGTGTCAAGAGAACTGATATATGATGGTCTTGCCGATCAATATACGATGGATCCATAATCTAATTTTGAACGAATGAGGGAACGGTATAGCTGGAGAAGGACAGTGCGATCAGCACCCCAGTCTGTGTGTGATAATACTTTCAGTAAGTTTAATGCTTTTAGGCACTTGGCCTTTAAGTACTTGATATGTGGTATGAAAGAAAGTTTACGATCAAAAAGAACTCCAAGAAATTTAAAATCTTCAACTACTGGAATAAGAGACCCATATAAATAAAGTTCAGGATCGTTGTGTACTTTCCGTAATTGACAGAAATGAACACATTGTGTTTTCGACTTGGAAAATGTGAAACCATTATGTGAGGCCCAGTTTTCTATTCTGTTAATGCACTGCTGTAAGTGCCTTTCGATAGTTCTCATACTTTTTGACCTGTAACACATACAGAAATCATATAGGGATCCATCTGTTTTAGGATCCAGGCAGTTCATTATGCTGTTTATCTTAATATTGAACAATGTTGTAGACAAGATGCTCCCTTGTGGGACACCCTGTGCTTGATCAAACTTTTCGGATAAAGTAGATCCAACACGAACCTGGATCCAGCGATCCGCTAGGAAATTTTCAATAAATGTAGCTAATCTGCCTCGTATTCCGAGATCATGTAGATCTCGCATAATACCATGTCTCCAGGTGGTATCATAAGCTTTTTCCAAGTCAAAAAACACAGCAACAACATGTTCCTTTGCAACAAAGGCATCTCGAATAAAAGTTTCCAGTCTTACTAAATTATCGTTGGTACTTCGTTCAGAACGGAAGCCCGACTGAACAGGAGATATTAGGTTATTACTTTCTAAGTACCAAACAAGTCTTACATTTATCATTCTCTCCAAGGTTTTGCAAAGACAGCTTGTAAGTGCTATCGGTCTATAGCTGTTAGGTTCTGCGTGGTCTTTTCCAGGTTTAGGAATTGGTATTATAGTGGCTAGTTCCCAGCTTTCGGGAAACTTACCAGTTTCCCACATATCATTAAAGATATCTAATAGAGCTTGAAGTGATTTTGGTGGAAGATGTTTTAGCATTTGATAATGAACTTCGTCGGGACCTGTTGCTGTATCATGGGCTTTACTGATGGCGTCTTTAAGTTCATCTAAATTAAAAGGAGTATTATATTCTTCATTATTTGAGGACTTCTGCTATATCTTGTTTTGTGGAAGCCGTTTCGTTCGCATTGTTGAAATTGTAATTAAGATGGTGATAAGTAGCAGATTTAGATTTACCGGATATATTTCGGCATATGTCCCAAACTTTTTTAGTCGGTGTTTTATAATTCAAATTAGATACATATGTTCTCCATGATTTGCGTTTTGCAGACTTTATAGTCCGACGGGCTTTAGCTCTAGAATTCCTATAAGTATTTAAATTTTCATGCGTTGGGAACTTACAGAACTTCGACAAAGTGTCTTTTCGTTGTTTGATAGCTTCTTTACAATCGTCGTTATACCATGAGTTACTTTTCTTTGGATTCGTCGAGGTTTTTGGGATACATTTCTCAGATATAGTTATAAGAGAAGAGGTGAAGTCAGTGATAGGATCAGAAGAATCAGAGAGAAAAGTATCAGGTAGGGACTCATTACATAACGTATGAAATAAATCCCAATCTGCTTTATGTAATTTCCATTTAGGATTATGATCTTCATCATGAGCCTGAACGCTCTCAATCAAAATAGGAAAGTGGTCAGATCCATGTTGATCTTCAAAAACAGACCATTCATAGTCTAAATAAAGAGAGGGGTGACAAAGTGAAAGATCAAGAGAAGATAATGTGCCTTTACCGGCATCAAGATAAGTGTTAGATTTATCATTCATCAGACAAATGTCGTTATTCGTGATGAAATCTTCTATTAATTCTCCTCTGGGGTCATTGTCATTACTACCCCAAAGCACACTGTGGCCATTGAAGTCACCTACTAACATATAGGGTGAGGGAAGTTGTTGAAGTAAAGAAGTTAGTTGTTCAGATCTTAAAGAATATGAGGGAGGAATATAGATAGAGCAGAAAGAAATCTCTTTCTCAAGTGTAACAGAAACAGCGACCGCTTGTAGATCTGTTTTAAGTTTAATTTGGCGTTGTGGTAAAGATGAATGGACTAGTAAAGAGCTTCCACCAGAAGCTCTGAGACAATCCGTATGTATGTGATTATAAACATTAAAGCCTTTGAATGTAAACTTATCATCTGGCTTAAGGTAAGTTTCTTGGAGACAGAAAACAGAAGGTCTGAGTAATGTTAAAAATAAAAGCAATTCTTCAAAGCGTGGTTTTATTCCTCGACAGTTCCACTGTATTATCTTATATTTACTACAACCCATTAATGTATTTGGAGAGTTAATTAGCTACTTGACCTTTAATTAAAAAGGTAACTGACTGGAAACTTCTACTTTGGAGCTTTGATAGGTGACCTTGGAGGACCGCGAGCGCCATGGCGCTGCACTACCTCTTCCATATCCATGGATTCGTCATCCATCAACGCTCCAAACTTGTTGTGTTCTTTATTAGGATCATCTGATCCTTTTGCTATCCTACTGGATGCAATCTGCTGTGCTTTTAACAATTTAGCATTTTGTAGCAATTGTTTTTGTCTATGTTTGACGTTGTTGGTGTCTGTGTTTGTGACGTTGCTGCTGGAGAACTAGCGCTAGGTTTTGGTTTACGAGCGGTGATTACATTTGAGCTTTCTGTGATTTTAAAGTCGTTTTCATGAAATTGTGTTGATGTTGTTTTAGTTTCAGGTTTAGCTGCAAGAGATTTTACAACTGTTGAAAAATTAAATTCTGGCTTTTGTTCATGTAGTTTCCGTGCTTCAAGGTATGTTAAATTCTTGGTGACTTTCAATTTCATGATGGCTTTTTCTTGTTTCCAAATTTCACATTCATTTGATCTTGGTGAATGTGCACCTCCACAGTTGACACACTTAACTGGCTTCTTACAATGATTAACGTGATGGTCATGACCTCCTGTTCCGCATCTTTCACACACTGATCCGATGTCAACTGGACACTTGTCTTCGTGATGTCCAAACTTCTGACAGTTGAAGCATCGGAGAGGGTTTGGCACATAAAGTTCTACGTCAATGATTTGATAGAATATCTTGAGTGTTTTGGGCGGAACGACACTGTCAAAAGTGAGTAGTAATGTATTAGTGTTGACGTAATCATTGCCCTTTTTTCACCTGGAATCTTTTCACATGTGCAACACCTTGATTTTCTAAGTATTCTTTGATGTTCTCAGCTGTTTCGTCTTTAAGGTTTCTGTCACGAATAATTCCCTTTGAAGAATTCAAACTTTTGTGTACTGAAACTTCCACTGGTAAATTGAAAAACTGTGTCATTTTTAAAAGATTGTCTGTTTGGGCTTTCCGAGTGGTTTCAACTAAGAGCGTTTTATTTTTCAACTTCTTGACTGATTTGGGTGTTCCGATTGATGATTGTATTTGCTTTTCTATTACGAATGGTGACAATGATGTGATAGGTTTTTCTTTATTTTTTGACTCAATAACAATGAATTTGGGGAAATTGTCAACAGTTCTGAACAGCGTAGCAGCGTCGATATCGTCGTCGGAATCCGGTCTAAGTCGTTTGAGATTTGAGGAAGCCATATTTTCAGTTTTAAGTCTCGACGGCTATGCGCTTCACCCTCCTTGGAGCCCTACAAGGGGACGCTATACGGAAACGGCTCTCCAGTTTCCAGCGCCAAAGCTACATACCCGTCATACTCGCCGTGCAAGATTCCAAAGTACTTCAGACTACCCAAGCTTTAACAACAACTGAATATTAAGTCAGATGACTAATAAAGAAAACCGAAATAACATTCAGACGTTGTACCCACCCTGCCTCTCAACCTAGACCCAAGTAACCCAGAAATACCGAAAAACAAGCCCGTCGATTGACCCTTAAACCACCGCCTTCTGAGATATAGGGAAAAGGATGATTAAATGAAGAAATTTGAAACACGGTTGCGTATCATTCGATACTGAGAAAGTTAGAAGGAAGAAGAGATCTCAGGGCAAGGCATGGCAGCCGATTGACCGTGTCGAGCCTCCACGGCCTCCCGTTTACACCGAATCCGAGGCCAAAGAGGCGTGTTGAGACAGGGGAAGATCTCTGGCCTGTCCCTCAACCTCCAAGACCCTCTTCTCCGGCTTACGGGTATCCACCCACGGCAAACAGGTGGCACCTCTTTTGACCGGGTTTTACGGTTCCGCATGAGGGAGCGACCGGCCTATTCTAATCCGGGTCCGGTACGGGCCACCGTCAGTTTTATCGCCTCCCAAATGAAACCTTACAAGTAGCTAAGATAACTAGGCTCTTGCATTGCCTCAACAATGGATCTATCGGGAAGTACAAAGGATGTGACTTCGACAATATCAAGTTTGATCTAGATGGTAAGTTAATTTTGTCCTTGATTTGTTTACAGCAGTATTCGATTTGTTAAAGTCCCTGTCACACACTCACGAGTTCGAGCTATGACATGCTACACGCCTGGACCAAATAAACTCCAATAAACTTTGGTACATGTATGATATTGATTGGAAATATGTTGGCTTAGCAACAATGCTTTGCCCATCATGCTTGTTACTTAAATACGAAATTTGAACAAAATATCTTCATTATTCATGACGCTATATCAATTAAAATACAATGGGTCGAGCACATGCTGAGCAGCTGCACGTTTAGTTTTGATGTTATGATAAAAATGCGATACTAACATTTTGATAAGCCAGCTACAATTTCAGTTTTTAAGGACTTATGGGTGGTCACTGTATATACATAATTGAAGATTTACCTGTATTAAAAAGCATTGTTTATTTTGTCAACAATGCTACTTTCTTTAGCATGCTTTATCATGGGACTATTGAATATGTTGCAAATACATGGATTTGTGTATACATGATTGTGGAATGAGTGTTCAGCTCAGAGCAAGTGAGTCATTTTTCAGTTACTTCCGGGTTGAAATCGTCGGACTCATTTTTCTTAGCTTTTTGAAAAAATAAGACAGATTTTTCGATGTAGTCATTGACTTCAATCATATAAGAACCTGAAACAAAAGGCATCTTTCAGCAAACAATAAGCGCACACGAGCCGCCCCAAGTTACAAACTTTCAGAATTTTCCAGAAAAATATGTTTACACTAACTTTTCCGAGAGAAATACATTTCCATGACCCCAAAATAACCTTTTTTGTCAGATTATGTATCCTAGACATTTAGGCTTTGCGTAATCATTTTTCAGGAAATGGGTCCCACGAAAACCAGTTACATTTCCAATTTTACACCAAGCTATTAAAAATTTTAAAATAACTATATTGAGTCATTCCTAGAATCAGTGACGTCTATTAGCAATAAATACATATCATCATTTGATTGACAGATTCAAGAAAACAGTAGATTTCTGTTTTACATACCCCACCCACTCATGTCAATATTGATAAATCCTTAAACACATCGTCACAACGAATGCATATCTGAACTCAATAAACCCACCTTAAAATATATTACATATGGGTCTTTTCCAGAACACAAGTCGTTTTCAGTACGGTGTACTGTAGAACCCATAAAATAACAATTTTGTCTCCCTATAAAATCACCAACGCGGTGTAATAACTGCTAGGGATTGCAAAATCTGCGATTGTTTAGTGTCTGTCACTACAAAATCGCTAATAATTATTACTATCCACTACTATAATATCACTGGAAGGAAAAGAAGATGAGTCTAGGATTTTGAGGCGTATACTCTAAATTTTTTGAACTATGTACCAAAACATTTGGAAAACGCTGCTCCGACTAAATCGAAGAGGTCAGGATATTTTCAGACTTTAAATTTGCAGTACCTCAAAAACCATACCAATTAAGAAAAAACAAAACATCCCAACGGAGCCGCGCAAGAATATTATCAAACATTTGTAACCAAGAGAAACGTTCGAAATTTTTGTGGTCTTTCTTGAATCGACAGACCATCACCTTTCTTTCCACAATTCAAAGTCATGGCTTTGCAAAGCTAAAAATATTCAAAGTGACTTTACAACATATCATCGCATCTATTTATCACAATAAAACATCGATTCAAGCCCCTAAATGCATCGAAATGTACCATTCAAAAAACTGGAAATGGCTGTCGAAACAAAGCTCATCTTTGATTGTAAATATCTCAGCGTGTGAAATTGCTCCTATTGGCTCACCCAGGTCATTAAAAAGTTCAGGGTATCTGCCTTCAAACGATACCAAGGGTTCTGGGCCAGGCTCTTGGGGATTTTTATGTTCCAGTATTTACGAAAGGACCCCTCTAAAAATGGAACTCTTTTCAAAATGGCAACGAGAGTCAGGCGAAAAACTCAACAAGCCTCCCGCTTGAGTACAGCTTTTTCCCTCCCTACAAACAGAAAGGCAATGGATCAAAACACTTAAAAATGATGTGTTACCTTATTTGTTTTACTTTAATCCAAATGTACAACACGTTTGCTGTTTAAAACACCATTGAATCCACACAGTTCCATGTTTTGTTTTTGGTTTCATTTCTTGGAATTGACTGACGTAATCAATAAACGTCACAGGTTCTGCGCCCCAGATATCGATTGTGTATTTATTCGCTTATAAGTTAACAATTATACTAAATCCAATTGTATTTGGCGAATGTCCACCCCAAAAATCACTCAAAAGAATCACTATACCCTTCTCAGTTTCATTTAGGTATGCGCTTCACGTGGACGGGCACCTGCTAATTAATTGACAGATTAATGGGCGCGCGGGCGAGGATATGCGGAAGGTGTTGTGTTATATATATGCATGATAATTTAAAAAAAAATGGATTGAAATACTAAAGGGGCTATTGAAGGGTGTTTAGATTTACACATGGTAGAGGGATAGGCCAATGAATTTGGAGTTTCCGAGAACTTTCAAGGGAGTCTGAACCCCACCCCCATCCCCTTTCAAACATCTTGAGCAATCCCCGGAGTGTACTCCCATATTAAAGCAGTACGGGTATGTGCCGCAAAAAAGCCCCCCTTTTTGAGATTTATTAGCTCTAAAAGCACCCACTTTTTCTGAATGCACCCATTTTTTTCCCACTTCGATCAGCTCTAAAGGTACAACTTTACCGTTCTTTCTTTTCAACTCTGAAAGCACCATTTTTTTTTTTTTCAGTTTTATCAGCTCCGTAAGCCTCCCCCCCCCACCTTTTTTTTTTGTTTAACCTAGGGCGACACATATATACCAATTTTATATGTGGGTACCCCCACCCCCGGGCCTCTATGATTGACAAGAAGGAAATCGACCGGCATTTACACATTCGTCTCCTATGGTTAACAGTAGATGACAGAAAAAAAGTTGTTGAATGAAGGGTGCTGGGCAAAATGATATTTCTTGTGACTCCATTGCCGTAGAAATGAGCAGATATTTTACCTTCGATTTTTCCCCAAGCATGAGTCGGGGTGAATGAAAACTTAGAAGGTTGTCTTGGGATATTAAGCAGGGATTTTACCGAAATGTGTGTCCCTGCAGTGCAGAGTTGTAAGTCGTAGGGGTGACCAAGGCTAGTTGATGCATGGGGTAGGTTGATGCAGTTTCAATAAATCGTCAACGAGGTTATCTAAGACATCAGAACTACAAAATAAAGTTGTCCTTTGCTTAATACCATCTTTTCCGGAAGTTTGGTGGGGTTTTAAGAACAATATGAAAATTGTATCAACTTGCCCCGATCTGATGAAATGTCTAGTCAACGCATCATCCGTGTAATATAATTATATTCCTTAACCCCATGTTTATGTAATGAAACTGGGTTATACGGGGTATTAAATTTTTTTTTCTAATCCAAAACATAGATTGTGGGTACTCGGCGAGACGATTTGAACGTGTACACACAACTGATGTTTTGTCAAATTTTCAATTTTTACAGCTGAGAAAAATCTCTGTATATTTCATGGGCAAGTTTTCGTTGTGTTACGGCTACGAAGTCATCACAGTAGACCTACCTTCTATCCAAACAATCTCTATTCTTTTGAGCAAACCAAAATGTTAATGCCCGTGCTATCAATACATCATAACACCGTGATTGTCACAATATCGGTATCAAAAGGTAAAAAAATAAGCCATAAAAAAGAGAAACAATGAAGAGGGGGGGGGGCGGGGGCGTGAAACCGGTAACTTCACCTTCAGCGTCTGCTGTTAGTTAGATTCTAGTGTTTTTTTTTTTTTTTTTTTTTTTTTTTTTTTTCGTTTTTTTTGTTTTTTGTTTTTTTTTTTCGATCTCAAGAATGCTACCTGTTATGTTCTCTGTACGCCACCACCATGCTGAAATAACAACCAATAGGCATTACGGTACAAGTCGTCCCGACATGACTGAAAAATTGCTGACTGGGGCGTTAAGCCTCCATACAAAAAAAAAGAGAGAGAAAAAAATATGAAAAAGAAAAACAAGTAACGATTATGATCTTGACCAACAAATTAGCTGTCCAGGGGAAGCAATCAATACGCAGCATGCTAAAATTCGACACGCAGTTTATTATCTTAGCTGGTGAGTACGTGTCTTGCTATAATGTCAAAAATTAACCCAAGACTCGCCTCGCTTCCAAGAAAAAGTAAGAATGGGAGTAAACTGCTTAGGCATTTTACAATTCCGGGTGTTATTTTCAATCTGAGGAACACAATGATGAGATTCCATTGTTTATTTCTTCACCAAGGTGTAAAAGTTTTGATATTTTCCTTACTTTTCTTTCAAACATAGATTATGGGTGCACGTTAGAACAGCCTCGGCGAGGCGGTTCTAACGAGTACCAGCAATCTATGTTTTGGAGCTTACCCTAGTGTTACTACACAAAAATGGGGTGTAAGGGGGTATTCAATACACGGACATGTTATCCTGATAAAATTCCAGTGTGTGTGTGTGGGGGGGGGGCTTACAACGGTTCTTCTGGGGTGGTTAGCGGCTAGATGTTCAATCTTTCAAAGAGAGCTAATTACCAGGGTGACGATGTTATGTTCTATAACATCAGCCTAATAAATCGGCGAATTAATCACTTATTCACGGGACAATACACAACTTTGCGATATTTATTTCATCTTTGTGCTTCAATTTTGCTTAAGTTTCTACAGAGCATCCCATATCTGAGATCTACACACGACTTTAGCTTACATTTCAGGGAAAACAACAAATGCGTGACCTGGATTATTTATATACACATTGGTTTCCCCTTCCTATAGACGCTTCTTTTTATAGGCGGATGGACGACGAACGGACACCGGAGCATGGGTACACTATAAGCTCACCTTGTGAGCTTAACGGCTAAGGTGAGCTAAAACGAGTCTGGAGATGCCCAATAATTAAAACATGTTCTGAGGAAAAACTATGTCACCCCAACCGACCAAATCTAACTAAACAGTCTAGTTTGTGCAATTTAGTTGAAATTAGCAAAAACATGGCCTAGTGAACTTTCAGTAATGTTTCTGTTAAAATCCATCCATTGACTGATTCAGAATATATCGTGGCGGAAGTTTTTTTTTTTTTTTTTTTTTTTTTTTTTTTTTTTTTTTTTCAGTTTTAAGGGGCGTTTGCAAAGAAAATTAGGTCGAGGTCACCAAAATCTAAATTCTTTCAGCTATATTCCAACCATGACTGTATATAGGCTGTGAAAGTTTACTGTCAAAATCCAGACACTGTTCCAAGACATCCCATCAGAAAGAAGCTATGCGGAGACCAACAGAATCAGCACCAGAGATAATATGATCACTCTTCTTTCGGGGTGGAGGGAAGGGGGGACATAATAAGAATATGATACTTCATGTCAAAATTTGGCTTCGACTGGCAAAGAGGTTTAAGATCTTTTAAAATTGTGGATGACTGCCTATCTAATAAGCTCTCACCTATGAGCCTTTGGTGAGCTTAACTGAGAAAGGAAATGGTTGATAAGAAATGAAAGAAAACAACAACACATCATTTTATACCAGTTTGAATGTCTGTTGTAATTATGCGCATACATGACATTGGACAATCAACAAAATTTCAACAAAATCTGGCTGCTTAGGCACAATACGTAGATGCTTGAAATTTCAAATTTGCGCTGCTAAATAAGAACACCATCAATATGCATAGGCAAAATGAAAGGCACATATCAGCTGTCCAGTAACTGCACAGCTGATCAGCATCTTTGTTATCGTTACGCAGGTAGTACAACCACTTTTCTTCAATCCAAAATTTCAAGCTTCTAGCCTTCTTCTGTGATTGCATAGGCCGGATTGTGTCAGACATGGTTGGCAGCGAAGACAGTCGAAATGTACTAGTACTGAGACAGAAATAGCTCAGACGGGCATACAATGAGATATGGTTGTCTGATGGGTGAAAAAAGTTCAACTGTTATCCCAAAGGGTTAAGTTCAGTTCTCATTTTGCAATGAATCAATCTGCAAACATTGAAGAAATTGTATGAATAACATTAATTCTTTATCACTATGAATGGCTTTAGAAATACATAACATTTGAGTTGTCTCCCTTCCAATTAAACATTGAAATTTGTTGTTGTTGGTTCCTGGTTCGTTTTTTCTTATTATTGAGAATGTAGCTGTTATCTGTTTTTGAGGATTTTAATTTTTGGATTGGAATGTGTGCACATGCACAAAGCATTCCCATTGTTTTTCATCAACAGAATAATAAGAAAATGACAATTATGTACAAGACAACCAATGCTTATTGAATGAAGACAGCTACATGTATACCTTACAATTTGACACAACATACAATCCTCAACATGTCTTATTTAAGAACAAAGGTGTGCAAAAAGTGTTAACAACAAATATATTTTATATTATGAAACTTTTGAAAACAATCATTTTGCAGTATACTTGATATGCACCATGAAAACAGTGTGGAAGTTTTATTTTACAATGCACAAGGAAAATACACATGTAAATTCTGGTATGCTGGGTCACAATCTTCTCCATTGACAACACAAAGTACATAGTAATGATACATCTTGTTCCTGGGTTTTTTTGCATAATGCATCTTTGGTACAACCATGGCAGGTGAGAAGTATATGTCAACCAACAAACTTTAACCCTCCTCTGTCTTCTTGGCCTAAAAATAAACAGGGTATAACAATTTTTATGCAATTTGTCATGTAGCTCTGTCTCATATATAGCCCTGAATTTAAAATTACCAATGCACACTCTTCTTTAGAATAAAGTATCATTAGGAAAACACTTTCGAGTAATACCCACATTTTTCTTGCAGCAATAAAAATGTTCTTTTCGTCTGTTTCAATTTTCTTTTTTCTTTTTTGCTTCTGATCATATATTGAACAGCCACCATGACATTACAGAGACATATTCCAATGAATACATGCATTAACAGATTCTTGTAAGTACAACTAAATTAATTGAACTTTGCAAAAACAGTGCAAACCCTAAAGTATCTTTATGTTTCTCATAATAATGAAATCTGAATTGATATTTGTATGCTTAAACTCAGATCTAATAATCCTGGATATGTAACTACTGTGAATGTATGGTATTTATTAGAAATATGTTGTCTTGGCTAGGTTGTCAAATCTGTAATTGATAAGTTGACAAGCTGATAATTCAATTATATGAGCAAATATCCAAGATTTTTTTTTTATTAAGCAATAGCTTTAATATATTAAAATCAAGCAAAGACAACATAAATTGACATTTGCTTTAGTGCCATATCCAGGTTATTTTAGATCTGAGGTATAATACACATGTATATTAAAAGAAAATTGCATGTTAAACATACAAACAATTCAGATACCATCACTGACTTACCTGCATAGGTTTTGTTTGTTAATGTATTGGGCAGTGGTGGCTTCATCTTAGCTTCCTGTTCAAATGGGGTGGTGGTGGCTGTTCATTTGATGTTCGGCATGAACTCGTTTTACTAAAATCAGAATAAAAATCATATAGCATCCGACCACAGAATTAAACAGTCATGGTATCACAGTCAACAACTGGAAGTTTGTATTTTAAAAACAAACAAAAATGATAATTAATGACACTTGCAAAAATGGTAATGATAGCAGAAATTCTGGTTATGGGGGGTACAGGGGTGTATAGAACATCAGGTGTTAGGTGGGGTTGGGGTTGAGCAAACATGCTGACGGGAAAATTGCCCATAATCAATATTCTGATCAAAATGTCTATTTATTTCACTGAAAATTTTCATTTTTTTACAGCAGAAAAAAATATTGCATGACCAAGTTATCATAATATTAAAATATGATGACATATGTAATGAGTCATTGTAAGTTGTAGCCCCACCCTACCAGCCTGCTGCACCCCCCCCCCCCCACACACACACACACATATATGGATACTACTGGGTAGAGTGGGGATATCCAGATTAAAGTGCAATCACTTTTTGTCCCTGCAGCGGCAGTGCAGGGAAGATGCCAGGTTTTTACAGTATTATCCTTACCCTAATGAGGCAGGGCAAAGATCATGGGTTTGACCTCAAGTGTCTCCTGAGACAATGGGGTTGACTTATTGCAGGGCACCGAAAACTGGAATGTCATAATCCCCGCCCTTCCCCACAGTTTAGGGTGGAGGGGCATGTTCCTAATTGTGTAGAAAATTACGCTTGGCATTTCGCAGAGTAACTTGAGATGATGATCAGAAATTGATCGCCTCAGTATATGAAGATATATAGTGGAGCGGACTGATGCAGGGGTAGAGTGGTTGATTCCCGTCTTGGCGGTCCCAGGCTCAATCCTCAGCTGGGGCACTTTTAGTTGTGGCCTTGAGCAAGTCACATTTTCCACAGCTCCTAAGGTTATGCATCAGTCATTTGTAAACACTGCATCCCCCCCCCACACACACACCTAGGGAAAGGGTGGGGGAAATTAACAGGGCTGAAGTGCGGGGCAATTACTTTTCAAGTGTCCCGGCAGTGCATGCGAAATAACGGGGTTTGACATTAAGATCTTTACCCCAAAGAGATTTTCTACTGCGAAGGGCGGGGCAAAGAGCAAAGTTTTGACCTCCAGTTTGCCCCCTGGGTGGGGCTCAGAGCAGAGACCTGAAACTGAAAAGTCATAATCGCTGCCCTTCCCCGTAGGTGGGGGAGCAGTGGTTACAAATGACTGGTTCATAATGGTCAGAAATTGATTGACTCAGTAAACGGTAGGCCTAAAGAAAAAACAAAACAAAAATGTCTGACTTGGCAATGCTGCGCGTCAATGTTGACCGATCGGATGTCATTTCTTTCCAACAAAGATTTTGAGAAATATTTTGGAAAGTGCAGAACAGTATTCGAATTAAACTCTTCTGAGAATATAAACGCTGTAAAACAACACTGAATGGCTTTATCGTGTTTATTCCATTTCTTACCACTTTTGTGGATTCTTTCTTTCCCAGGTGTTGTCAAACTTGTTATCGATTTTGTTTTTTTACACATTCCGGAAGCTCAACTTTGATGACGATTTCCTCAATAAATTGGACTTCTCCCGCGTAGCTACTCAGCTATAAGACGGACTAGAGTTTACACTTCGAGTTTTTGATAAATGTTCCGTTATTCCTTCTGGGGGATTTTTTTGTTCCATTATTTTCAAAGACATGTCTCTCAAGATAATAATTTTCGAGAACTCAGGTGCTTCTTTTCCCATTGCATTTAGATAGCGTTCCTTGATCTGTTAAAGTTAAAAATGTTAAAAGTAGATGTAAATAGGATAGAAAAAAGTAAACAAATATCAAGACAGAACTGACACTTCAAGTTACTCGCAAAATAAAGCCCATAAATTAGGGAGATTTTCGCGCCATTTTCATGACGCCATTTTGAAGGGATTATTTTTTGACGCGCTTGGTGACGTTTTGTAAATACTTTCACAACTTTTGACGTCGTTGCCGTTCGACTAGTTATTGCGTTTTGAAAGAAAGTCTTGGATATTCTCTCAAATACATGAATCATGAGCTTGTAAACTTTGCATAACCTATATCATACTAAGTTTATTCAATACAGCTAAGACAACATTTTAACTGAAAAATGGACCGTTCCCTTGTTTTGAATCTTAAATTAATGACAAGAATTGAAGAAAATAAATTTGTGATTGGTCAGAAAAACTCTGCTTGTTTAGTGTTTAGAAAATCCGTACGAGGTACTCTCTGTCGCTTTCAAGGTCACTTTGTGTGTTGGCTTTGAAGCGACATGTTCGATGAATAAAATGCCATAAACCTTACGGGTTTTCTGGTTTAAATTTCTATTTTAGCATCTCTATTAATAGCGAGAAATGCCCATGCGCTAACAACACAGATTCTATTTTATCATCAACCAACAAACCAATATGTCCGTCCACAAACATAGATAACTATCTTAGCATCTCACAACCAAGCGATAAGCTCTACCACAACCCAGTGAGATGCTCATCTTTAGGCGTCAAGGTGTTGTGCTCAACCGCTGGTCAGCCTCGCTCAAAATATGCCACTAGCGGTACAGCGTTGGCCGCGCACATCACAGCAGCCGATGAGTTCCCGGACGCGGGAAACTAATATAGTGTATTTGTTTACAACTTGTCATCGCTCGTGCAGAAATGTGTATATATTCTGGCGGAGACGGTCGTGAAGGCATAGCTTGCACGTGCTGGTGTATTGAGTTAATTCATATATATCAATTCATTTACAGGCTGTTATTCAGTGTTGGATAAAAATTCCGTTTCTCTGTGATTTTTGCCTTCGCGGATATAAATACAAACGGAACTTAACACGTAATGTGAGTGAGAAGCATTCCAGCCATGAACACTGGAATTGCACAGTAGAAGAATGTCATGCGAAGTTCATCCGCAGAAGCTACTTGTCAAAACGTTTGACAATATGCCATGGATATGATATGGTCACGGCTAGGCAAAGTGCATTAAAAGCCTCAAAGGGTTAAATGCAGAAACATTCTAATTATGAGGACGTCATTGACGATGATACAATATTGGATCTTCTAGCGGTGGCTGATGGAACATTAAACAATCAATCTTTCAATGACACAATGACAAGTTTTAATTTGAAACAGTTTAGAACGAAGCATGGAGCTGATTAAAAGAGTGATTACATAACTGATGGTAAAATTGACAATTCTATGGATACTGATAGTGCTACAGGTGGTGAACTGACATGTTTTAGCGATGATGATGCTGACATAAGTTTTAATAGTGATGTTCATGATGGCCTGAGATGATGACGACGCCGCATGAGTCCCACTTTAGAAAGTTTATTACAAGCACACTATAGAAACTCCTATTACAAGCCCAAATTTATTCGACCAAAAATCATTAATTTGTTACTCTACTTAAAAACAGGGTTTGGGGCTCTTTTTACTACAAAGACAATTATATTGACCATGGCACTTACCTAACCCTTACTTTAACTTGATGTTATAAAATGACATGATATCAATTGTAGAATCAGTTAAACATACTTAGTAGTGTGGTTAGGTACATGCTTAAGTGCAGCAATGCTGTGTGCATGGGTGTCTAATCTGCTAGACCAGACCTAGAAATGTGTGTAATGCACATCAAAATAAGTTCCTTTTTGTAGCCACAGCCTTTCTAGTATACAATGTTAAGTGTATTTAGTTTCACCTGTTCATTTATGAGTTTGGGGTCAATAAGGGGTGACCCCTTCAAAGGAGGTACAACAACAACAACAAGGAATTTCTATTTGGCAAGTCATAAAATTGACTTGCAGTTTTCATTACTATCGGTAAAACATTGACACTAAACCTCTTTTGAACACTTTCAACAAAGTTTTACTAACAATTATGATTTAGAGGTAGAGGCAACCGAAAACAAAAAAAAAATAATCACGATCTTATCAAGTCACGAAAACTAATGACATTTCAAAAATCGCTCCAAGTGTAAAATATTTGCCTCTTACAATTGTTTAGGTAATTCAAATGATTTTTAAATGAAAATCACTAGGTTTTTAAAAGATCTTATGACTGATTAAGAGGTAAATGTTTCCATTGTAGTCGACCAATCAAGCGTATCGATAACTTGTTTACACAAAGATACGTGTTATGAGCTGTTATGAAAACACGCCCGAAGGTGTGGAAATTTATGGCATATCTAATTGCATTGGGACAACATCTTAATTTGAGTAAGGGACCAGTCATTTATTATCAGGCAGGGGGCTGGTTATATTTTCGTTAAAGTACAGAAAGTAAACATGACCCCCCAGATATCTGCCGTAAATAATTTTAGCAGGGCAAAAGCTTTTGATTTTTTTACCCCCCCCCCCCAGCAATATTTGCCCAATTTTGCTTTATGTACTGCTGACTTGGCTACATGCAAATTAATGAACACTGCTATGTTTATGTATATATATTTTGTATACATATTTCATGTTAGTTTATTTTAGGCATGAACATTATTGAAAGAAAAAACTACACTGCTCATGCACATGCAGTACTCACACAAGCGTCCCACATCTTTGATCACATGAATTGTAATCCAGTGTTTGACGGGATACGTGACGATGAAATAGATAAAATGACTCTTGAAGATTTTGTTGATTATGAAGATAAACGGATGCAGTATAATGTATTTATGACATGCAACGATCTGGCATTTCGTGTTCAAGATTCCCCAGGGCCTAGAGATAGCCTTGACCCAATGTCCGGTCTTGTGTCAGAAACAAAAGAACTTTTCTTTAATAACAGACTTTTTAGTTACATAATTAAATGCTTCAGATACAAAGCAGAGTGACATGCCTGGGCATGCCTATTACACGAAAGTATTAAAGTTCATTTTAAAGCAATTCCAAGTTGGTGAGCTATATATGGAATATATATAAAAAAAATGACTGCTCTAAAGATGGCGCCACGTGTGACTTCTGCACTGAACATCCTTTTAGAGGACCATATTTTTTCAAGAGTACTATCCTGGTGATAACGGTGATTTCTTCATATGCTACTATATGGTGTCCGAAATGGGTCAAATCTAACGGTAGCGTTCGAACGCTAAAAAACAAGCGTTCGAAAGCTAAATTTTATCATTCGAACGCTAAAATTTACCGTTCGAACGCTAAAAATTCACGTTCGAACGCTAAATATACCGTTCGAACGGTAAATTAAGCGTTGCAACGCTAAATTTTATCGTTCGAACGCTACTAATATATCGTTCGAACGGTAAATTTAGCGTTTCAACGCTATTTCATAAAGACCCTTTCAAAATATCGTAGCAACGCGACTTTTAAGAAAGTACTAGCCAATCAAATATGATGTAACAAAGTAATGTATGTTAAAACGTATGGCCCTTCATTTTTCTCGTGAATTTTGTGCTACTCTTAAAAGATCTGTATTTAAGTTATTTAAGTTACCATGCCCAATCCTGTCCTACTCATCCCCTACCCGCACCCTACCCATACCCTACTGTACAATACCCTTCTCTACCATACCCTGTCCCTTCCCCTACCTTACCCTTCCATAAGCCTGCCTTATCGTACCCCTAATTCCACCCTACCCTACCGCTTAACAAACACTACTCCTACGCTAGGCATATACCTATCCCTTCCAGACCATGCAACTCCTGTCCTAACACACCCTACCCTAACCTACCCATACCCTAACCCTGACTCCATCCCCACCCCTACCATACCATTTCTCTAACAGTAGATAAATGTACGCTCTAATGCGCATTTATTTGTAAGCCAGCTGTTGATTTGGTTAAAACAATAAACATTTTTAGCGTTGCAACGTTATTTAAAGAAACTCACGAATTTAGCGTTCGAACGCTAAAAAATAGCGTTCCAACGCTAAATTTACCGTTGCAACGCTATTTTTTAGCGATGCAACGATAAATTTAGCGTTGGAACGCTAAATTAGCATATTTTTAGCGTTCGAACGCTAAATTTTAACGTTCGAGCGCTATTTTTTTTTAGCGTTCGAACGCTACCGTTAGTTTTGACCCATTTCGGACACCATACTACTACCCCTTTGGTTACTTCTGTGGGAAGTCCTAGGCCCGTCGATGACAAGCAACCAAGACTACAGTTGAAAAAGTAATTTCATGCGAACCAGATTTCCCCAAAAGCCAAGGAAGCAGGGCCGTCGTCGACATTTGAAAAGTGGTCCGGCCATGAAAAGACATTAACGAGTGCCGAAGGCACGAGCAGGGGAAGAGCACGAGAGGGGGCATTACCCCCTCTCGTAAGGGGGGTTGGGGGGATTTCCCCCGAGAAAATTTTATATTTCCGGACGTTCGTAGAAACGATTTTAATGCACTTTGAGACAATTTTTGAGACATGATGAAGCCACGTACTGGTCGAAAACTATGAGGCCTTGCCGGAATTAGAAAGACGTTGGTTGATTAGGAATCGGCGATATATGAGCCTCGTCGCGAGAAAACCGGTCTTCGGGAGTCTGACGTCGAATTGCGCTATGACGTCGTAAAGTTTCTAAATATATTTTCGGAATTTCCAACTCGAGACGTTTGGCGAGATATTTATAAACACAAAGTATTTACGATTGTAGGCAGTGTTCTAGGAAGCGATATATCACGGTGAGGAAACTACATAGACGGAGCCATTGGCTCTGTTAAGGAAATCTTGTGTGGGTTTTTCCGGTCACGTGCGGCGCCGTCAATCTCGGCTGTTTCGGTGGACACGAAAACGTGAGTTTTCCATTTATTGTCGAAATTTAACTTTATACTGAAAACTAGCGAGAAAATGGGAATTGTATGAGGGGCCCATGACTTACAACTTACTTCCTTGTCTGTTTGCGAGTTCCAAGTCGGCGCGGTTTTGTCTGAATCACTTTTGTCGTGAGCCACGGCGAGGTAAACAAATGTCATTTTCTATAATGACCACAGGCTTTCTAATGCTCTTTCTGCATAAATATTACTTATCTGAATGTTTAGACCGTCCGAATGTATGAAATGATTATCTAATCCTTCCCCAATCATGAAAAATAAAATTTGAATCAAAATAAAAAAAATTGAGAAAAAATAAACAATGGCTCCGTCCATATCGGCCGGCTCTGTCTATATCGACTGGCTCCGCTGTATGAGGGTGAGTTTTAGAAGCGATAGATTTGTTTCGCTGTTGAGTTTACCAGTCAAAAGAGATATTATTTTTTTGAAAGTTATTTTTGGAATGGTGATGCTTTTCTCGAACCATCTATCATTTCAAAAAGGGCGGCCCCTTGGTTAAAGTTGTTGATTTCAGTGCTCTTGATCATTCGACCATATCATCCTGTGGGTGCAAGGCAGTCTCGGACAACGTGAACAAGCCAAGCTCTGCTTGCGGGTGTGTCGTTTTTTTTGTTCCCGGGGTACTCCCGTTTTCGTCCCACTTACCGATCCATTCGTCTCAATACCAGTGAAACAGCTTGGAGGACGCAAAACTGAACAAAACCAACATTTGAAAAAAGGTTTGTCTGAAGCTGACACTGCACACTTGAGTACTTACTGCACGAAGTGCGAAGAGCTATTGTAGTTACATCAGTCGTCCGCGTCCGCGTTCCCGTCACACAGATGTATATAGCTTTTATAAGCAACAGCTTATCATAGAGGGTCCGAACTTGGACAATAGGTACTCAGTAGGGTTGGCTTTCATTCCATGACATGGACCACTGAGTCCTCCTTATTCGGTGGTGGGGCTAGGGGTCAAAATCTTGAACACCTTCAAAGTTGGCTTTTCTGTGGTATAGTTTTCTACAAGTCTAGATTTTGGCTGCTACTTATCATAGAGGTTCCAAACTTGGAAATAGATACCCAGTCTGACATGGCTAGATGCAGTCGAGCTACGCTGTCATCAGACTGCTCTTATTTCATTCATATTAGGGCACGCTCATTCGTGTTTGCGAGTATCTGGCCACTTCATGTAAATGTGTAGTGATTTAAAATATAATCACAAAATATAGTGCCTACAGAATGCAATATAGTAAAACTCACCCTCATATAGCGGAGCCAGTCGATATAGACAGAGCCGGCCGATATGGACGGAGCCATTGTTTATTTTTTCTCAATTTATTGTCTACGCGCCAGCGCGTAGACTACTCTAAGGTTTAAGATTGACCTACTTACAAGACAACTCATACACCTCTCTACAACTGCAACTGCACGTTTGAGTCTAGTGGCTTGACCATCGTGTTAGTAGGATTCCGGGTCGTTTCGCCAAGGACCGTGTAAACACCCCCAAACACCCATGCAAACCTCCCTTTGGTTGGTAACATTTGTAACAATGGTGCAGTAGGTACCAAAATGGGGCAAATTGTTAAATTCGTGGAACTTGTGCATGATTGCATTCGATCTAAGCAACAACGGAATGAAATGAACCGACGGTATTGTGACTCTATATGGTCATATGAAAGCTTTGACCGCGCCCCACCTGCCGTGTAGCCAATTACATTCTATCCAAGCCACAACGGAATGAAGTGAACCGACAGTATCGTGACGGTCGATTGTCAGGTATGAATGCTTTCACCGCACAGCGTTTTATTTCTGTTCAGTCAAATGCACCACGATAAAATGGGAGTACGGTCAGATTCTTTGACATTCTAGTTTATATATGCGAAGCGTAGACCAAGCTTTTTGTTAAAGCTTATACTTGTTTTAATTTGATTCAAATTTTGTTTTTCATGAGTGGGGAAGGATTAGATAATCATTTCATACATTCGGACGGTCTAAACATTCAGATAAGTAATATTTATGCAGAAAGAGCATTAGAAAGCCTGTGGTCATTATAGAAAATGACATTTGTTTACCTCGCCGTGGCTCACGACAAAAGTGATTCAGACGAAACCGCGTCCACTTGGAACTCGCAAACAGACAAGGAAGTGAGCTGAAAGTCATGGGCCCCTCATACAATTCCCCTTTTCTCGCTAGTGTTCAGTATAAAATTAAATTTTGACAATAAATGGAATACTTACGTTTTCGTGTCAACCAAAACAGCCGAGATTGACGGCGCCGCACGTGACCGGAAAAACCCACACAAGATTTCCTTAACAGAGCCAATGGCTCCGTCTATGTAGTTTCCTCACCGTGTATATGAAAGGAGGATAAGAATGGATGAATTTGAGGTAAGATGTTTATTTTCGAACATATTTTGTTTTAATTTGTCCATGATTATTTCGGTTTGATGCAATCAAACTTTGTTGACATTTGTCGGCTGTCAAATCCGCCATTAAAATCCACCGATGAAATGGAGCGTGATTTCTGGCAGTTTTCGAGCAGAAAATATGAACTACCAGCACAAAAATACAACAAAAAATGTTCCGCAGACCCCAAATATACTTATTCGTAAAAAAAAAAAAAAAAAAAAAAAAAAATTGTCATTCGGAAAACAAATGATGCGTAGAGTACTTTAGCAAAGTTTGAGTACTTCGTTATATCACTTTCTTTTATCAGCGAGTGTCTTAGCGTAGTGGATTATGCATTGGCTTCACACGCGGGAGATCGCAGGTTCGAATCCGGGTCGATCACATTTTTTTTTTTTTTTTTTTTAGTGCATTTTTTTTCTAATCTTATATCCAATATTAAAATAGACTTTTGTAATTAATATGTGTGTTTTCAAATCTCCTCAAGAAATAATGATAGAGCCTGTATTAAAATTTTAAAATTATGTTATCATTAAAGGCCCATCTAACCGATTAGAGTGAGACAAGCCAAGTTCTGCTTGCGGGTGTTCTTCTCCCGTTTTCGCCCACCTACTGATTGGCCCGTCTCATATGAGCTGAAATAATCTTAAAGGGACGTAAAACTGAATTAAAAAAAAAAAATAACCGATTAGATGCCAGGGCATGTTATAGGATGGGTTCAGTCGGCTCATTAACTTTGCATATAAAATCTTATCGATATATATATATATATATATATATATATATATATATATATATATATATATATATATATATATATATATATATATATACACATGGAAATAAGTTAGGGAACACCTGTAATAATGTGACTACCACCTTTGGACTGTATATATCCTTCTTTGTAAAAACTATGAAGAATGTTTTGACAACTTGTCAGAATCTGCAATATCCAAAGTTGCTTCTATGTGAAAATGGTTAGCATCAAACATTATCTGTGGCGGACAGCGGTCATCTTTGATTCAGAATTTGTTTGCTAAATTTAAGAAATGCACTGCTAGTCGTTGCGATAACTTCATTATTTGAACTCGCATTGTCGTAATTTTTTGCAAGCATAAAGCTGAGACATTGCTTGTTGAACTCTGATCACAAATTCTTTATTTTCTGGCCGACTGTCGGCGGTAGGCCCATACTTTCCCGGGGGTTGGTTTCTTGATCACGTTTTGTTCTTTGGGTATACATTTTGCAGGTTGTAAATGTTGGGTCAGATATTCGATATGACCCTTTAGGAATCTAAACATGCACGTTCTGGTTATAGTGTCCTAGCGGAATTATTCTTTTACGGCTTTATTTGCAAAATATCCAAAAATTTGCTTTCCATAGAAATCAATGCAAACAGTAGATTTTGTATGATTAGCTTGTTTAGAGATGACGCATGAAGTTTTAAGTCTGAAGCCGTTTATTCATTCAGAACGATCAGATTCAACATTTTATTCCTGTTTTGCTGTTAAAATTTGAGTTTTGTGGAGTGCAGAAGCAAAAAGGCAAACTTGTATTCCGTAAAAGTGAAGTTTTTCACATATGGCATATTGTATCCTCCGTAGTACAAAGACAGAATGTTGTGAATTTCCATAAATTGGTCTGTAGCTAGGCCAAGGTATGAAATACATGTGATAAAAATTTCAGTATCGCCAGAAAAAAGGAAAACGGATTTTTTCATACTTTCCCCAAAAGCTAAAAGTGTTCCCTAACTTATTTCCATGTGTATATATATATATATATATATATATATATATATATATATATATATATATATATATATATTTTTTTTTTTTTTTTTTTTTTTTTTTTTTTTTTTTTTAGTATGATATTTTTACATTATGAATAAATGAATTGATAATTAAATTGACAATGGAACTATAGTATAGGATATATAGTAACCTTAATTACTTACCACACTATAATATATAAAAATACATGTAATAAAACACATACACACAGAAGACTGTACATATTATTTCTGTGTGTATTACAGGACTTGGATGCTATATATGACGATCACTTTGGGCGAGACGTGACGGAGGATACGAGAGAAGAGACAAACGAGGAAGAACAGCAAGCGGGGACTGACACAGAAGAATGGCCAGAGGAGACGGAAGACAACACTAGAGTTACAGAAGAAGAAACAGAGGGACGGATCAATGATATGCTACAGAATGAGAATGGGGATGAATTAGAGGATGTTGCAGCAGCGAATGTCACAGAGGAGGATGAATTTAATGTTGACGGTGACTTTGTGTGCAAATGTTCTACCAACTGTATGGCACCGTTTGAAAGGGACGTTGTGGAGTCACATATTTTAACAGTTAGAGAGATGAACAAGGATGAAAAAGAAATGTACATCATGGGGGTATTGAGAGAAATAGGGGTTGACAAGCAGAAAACATGGCGAGGTGACAGGAAAAGAAAGCGATATGGATACGAGTTTCAAAACAAAAGAGTGTGTCGCCAGTCTTTCCAGTTTATATATGACATTGGGAAACATTCATTGACTAATCCCATAACACACATGAACTTGAATGGGAAGGTGCCGCGAGTCCATGGCAACAGAGGACGATCTCCACACCATGCTCTCAAGTATAGAGAAATTAAGTACTGTGTAGACTTCCTGGTGAACTACAGTGATCAGTTTGGCCTTCCACAACCTGCTGCACCTAGAGGAAGAGATGGGATCGCCCCAGTTTTCCTACCAGCATCGCTATCGAAAGATAAGCTACATAAGGAGTACCTTCAGGCCTGCCAAGCAAACAGTATTCGCCCTCTTCGGATTACCTCATTCAAGCAGACATGGACACAATGTGTACCTCATATCAAAATCGCATCCCCTCGAGATGATGTTTGTCAGAAGTGTGAGCAAATTCGAAAAAAGATCACGGATTCAGTTTCTGAGGAGGACAAAATGAGAACCACCACAGAGCTGCAGGAACATATCCAGAAAGCGCAAGGAGAACGGGACTTATACAAACAATCCATCACAGAATCCAAAACAGAAATTCCAGCTCAGAGACCAGAAGGCCCTATTCCACCGTGTACTGCGGATCTGTGGAAAGTACATTACACTTTCGACTACAGCCAACAAGTCTCTGTTCCTCACCACTATAGACAAATGGGACCCTTATTCTTCCTCTCCCTCAGAAAGGTGCAGCTCTTTGGTGTGCGGCTAGATGGCAGTTCCCGGCAAATGAACTATCTTATAGACGAAGACCAAAGTATAGGTAGGTAAATGTTTCCCATTTCATGTAGCGAAACGAACTCACTTCTTGTGAAAAACGAATATTTTTTTTTACGTCTTACTATACCTGTAGAAACTTCGAATTAAATTGGTGACATTATGGTTAAAAAATAATACTTTATTACACTCAGGATTACAAGATGTAAACAACATGATGATCATGTATGCTATCAAAATGTACATATATACTTGTGAATTCGAACTAAATGCATATATATATATATATATATATATATATATATATATATATATATATATATATATATATATATATATATATATATATATATATATATATATATATATATATATCTGTGTGTGTCTCAAGAAAAAACTAACAAACATATCCATAATTTTAACAATAGGTCATGATGGTTCCCAACTCCACGGCCCCAACGCTGTGATCAGTATGTTGGATCATGCCTTGACGTTTTACGGCTATGGTGAGAAGGGTGCTGTTATGCACTGCGATAATTGCGGCGGTAAGATAACACTATTTAGCATTTATTTTCAGCTCATTCAAATTTTATTTATATTTTATTCTTATAACGTGAGTTGCCTGATAATAATTTTAATGTTAAACTGAGTAAAAGTAAAACACGCACAGAGAGAGAGAGAGAGAGAGAGAGAGAAAGAGAGAGAGAGAGAAGTATGTGTCACTTGTCACAATGTCGTCGTCGGTGGACCGTGATATCATGTCTTAGAGTGTAACAAGGTTCCGAAATCTATCAGAGGTTGCTACTTTGTTGGACACGCCCTACACATCCTACATGTATAGACCATGAGCAGTGGCGCAGTAATTATCTCCACAACAATACAATGCATCGCAGTCTTACGTAAGGCGCTTCAATTTGGGTTAGCAACCCACCTTTCTCAACACGTCTCATATCCTGAATATCTAGTAACATAGAATTCAAACTCAAAATTAAAACATGCTAGTCTTTGAAGGTGATCAATTTTATCATCAATTTGATTCAGTCATATTTTGCTTCAAGATGGCAGAGTCACGGTTGGGACTTACTAATATCAAGACTGATAAATTTCAGGGCAGAACAAGAATATGTATATGCTGGCGTACCTCAGTTGGCGAACGATGATTGGTTTGCATCAAGACATCACCCTACTGATGCAAGTACCAGGACACACACGGTATACTCACCTTATCTATCTATAAAAAAAATAATAATAATAATAATTATGATAAAATAATAATAATAATAATAATGATAATGGACTAACAAACATAAGGCAAGCGTACAAAAGCACATAGCTTGAATGGATAAGAGTGTTTTTTGTTGTCTTCATATGACCTTAGCTGTTAGTGTGACGTTAATCCACAACCCAAACAAATCATTCTTGTTTATCCCTTTTCAGATGTCTTGTTGATGGAGGTTTCGCTCACATCAAGCGACTATATCGTCGGTCTGATGTAGACTCGCTGCAGCAGTTGATAGATGTGGTGGACAAGAGTGCTACTTCTAATTTCGCGGTGCCTTATGTCAAGGAGAATGGGGAAGAGAATTGGCTATGGAGAGATTGGAAAGATTTTTTATCTCAGAAATACATACCACTGAAGGGAATACAGAAATTCCACCACTTTATGTTTCGTGCCAACCAACCAGGTTTCGTGTTCGTGAAGACAGATATTAATGGCCCCGAAATCAAAAAACGTATCCTCAAGAAGAATGTCAATGTCCAGGCTGGAGATAGACCAAGGGTGATTGAGCCGGCAGGACTTACCAGGGATCGCAAGAAGTACTTGTACCAGTCTGTCAGGCCCTATGTCAGGGAGAGGTACCAAAATGTGACATGCCCTGCGCCTCAGGAGGAGTGATGACGTAGCATAACGCGGCATTATATTTAGTAACTTTAGCAATGCTGACAAAAATGAACCGATCATTCGATATATGAGCCGCCTCGTGGGAAAACCAACAATGTGGTTTCCGAACAGATCTGACACAAACCAGTCTGTACAAGCATAGAAGATGGCTCGAGACTGGAAATTTTTGATTCAGAAAGTAGAGGAATTGTACTATCCGAGTAGCGAAATCAAAGGCGCTGATCAGCTTCACGGTTACTGCGAAGCTGAACTGTGCCTTTGGTTTCGCCTAAGCAGATTGTTGGTTTTTCCATTTTGCGGCTCATATGAGCATGTGCACAAGAAAACAATCAGGTTTCAACACAAATCGACCTGTACAGTCATGGAAGCAAGCTTGAGGCTTGAAAGTTTGGGGTTAAGTAGAAGATGAAGTGTACATGTACTATCCGAATAGCGAATCCAAAGGTACTGATCAGGTGAGCGATTATTGCTCAGCTGATCTGCATCTTTGTTTTGGTATATATGCCGATTGTTGGTTTTCTGGTGTGTCGGCTCATTATGAGATTTTGTTTATTTGACCAAATAGCATAATACCTTTTTCTACATGTATGTATGACATTTGAATCATTCTCTTAATTGTTGTTTTTTTTTTTTTTTTTTTTTTTTCAGATGGATTTTCTTGCCGTGCGAAGGATTCAAATATTAAGTAAAATTCATTTGAAAAAAAAAAAAACGTCTTTATTCTTTATTTTCATTTACCTTATAGTATAATTGTTGATATACAAACGCTGTAAAAGTGTTGTGATTCATGTTGACCCTACAGGAACACGAAAAGTGACATGACGTTTACAAGCGTCATTTTGACGCTAACATCATTTTGACGTTAAAATTTTTCCTTAAACACGTGAGGGGTACCGTCGCGTTTTGCTAAATATCTCGAGAAGTAGAAGTGATATTGAAGTGAAATAAAGAGCAGATGTCTTAGAAATGAAATATCTTTCAATCTATATCAAAAACTAAAAATGTGTGAAAAACTCCCGAAGACCCCTTTTCTCGTGGCGCGGCCCATATGTTCCAGGATAAAATTATAACATGCACGTATAACAAATTTTGGAATATGAAGAAAAATAATGTTTGAGAAAATTTTATACGTATACGATTTTTCGGCATTTTTGATTTAATGAAATTATAAACAGTGATTGTGTTATTGTGAAATTATGTTTAATAAGTCGAAATTTCAACTGTGGAATACAGCTTAAAAATATTTTTTAAAAAAGAAAATGTTCTAAGATTACAGAGAATCAGTTTTATTCACAATGAATTAAAGAACACTTCTATGCACCTTCTTCAAACGATAATCCGTCAAAATCAAATAAAATGAAATACCAGTCTTTAATACAGGTGTCATTTTCGTGATTGTTTTAATAACGACCTTGGACAGATTCACCGAGCACGCGTAATATCAAATTGGGTCACCGCGCTTAAAAAAAAGTAGAAAAGGCAACGTCACAGTATGATTTCTGCGCATTGGATATACGGCCAACATGTTTTCGGCCGAATAATCGAAAATTGTGGTCCGGCCAAAACCATTTTCGGCCAAAAATGTGGTCCGGCTCTTCCGAAGAGGTGGCCAAGTTTGCAAAAACATACTATAATGAGAAAAAATTGATTTTAAATGAAATACACCATATGGAATTACTAGAATTTAAGAAAAGAAACCGTTCAGCAAGAAAGGCGACGAATTCAGATGATGAAAATCTTACTATTGACTGGGAAAATGTATACAGAGAAAGGAAATTAAACAAACTTAAACTATGCCACCTTGACAGATATATAAAGGAAAATAATATTAAATTGGATGTAAATCTGAAGAAAAAAGATAAGATTTTTCAAATAGAGGCCCATATAGCTAAAAAGATAGCAGCCCAGTTTGTATGAGCAAGAAAATCAAAAAGAAGGAGAGAAAGCAAGAAGTTGTTTTGAGTGAATCAGAGAATGACTCGGATGATGATGTGGGTAATGATGGAGAGTTGGAAATACCGTTAGATGAACTGGAAACATCTGAACATGATTTTTCGGAAGATGATGCACACACAGTGAATCTTCCCGAAACCACAAGCAGGGTTGGGAGACGACAAGGGCACTGGCAAACTAGAAAGTATTTTGGAGATGACTGAAATGTGATATAAACTTTGCCGTGTGGCGGCCCTAAAAAGTCTCCCCGTACATCATCCATAGTGCAGATTATATTTTTCTTTTGATCCTTTGAGATCAGTTAAAATATTTGGAGTGTTTCAAATATACTGTATGTTAAGAATCACCATCTTGACATAATTTTGAATATTTGGTCTCTTTTGGAATATAAGTCTTTGATTTAGACTATACTTGTGTAAATGTTAGAAACTGCAGCAATCGTGAATGTCTGACTTTCGCTGCCAGTTTTATAAAGGGTCACTGATGAAGGTTCATTACCCGAAATTGTACAATATGGCCCACCTTCTCTCTTTGAATGTTTTTACTGCTTCCAAAGGATCTAACAATTATATTTTATTTGCTGGTGTAGCTGACAAGTTTTTGAAAAAGCAGACTCTTAAAAAGTCTGCCCATTAGGTCAAAAATGAACTGTATAGTATTTTGCTGCAATATAAATATACAGATAAGATGCATCATACATTATGTTTCTGAAAACCAATTATTTAAAAGTAAGAACATTACCTAGATATTAAAGCATTTTCATGTCATCAATGATCAACTAGTTACTTTCCTTAATATCAACTGAAAAATATGACCCCCCCCAAAAAAAAAAATATATGAAAATATTCTGACCCCCCCCCCCCTATATGTTCGTGTTTTTTTCGGCCGACCCCCCAGAGAAGTTCATTTTTTTTTCTTGACCCCCCCCCCATCCCTGAAAATAACCAGCCCCCCCCCCCCCCACTGGTTATAAATGACTGGTCCCTAATCCATTTCTTGGTTGGATATAATTGATTCATGGGGCTAATAAACAACAAAGCCAAGTTAAAGATAGACATTTTCGAAATAATTTTGGGACGTATCACGGCAAAAACTCTTGCGTCCAGGAATAGTCTGTTAGTAAAAATATGTGTCCAAGCCCAAGTTTTCTCGTCTCGGGACGCCGAATCGTCCTCGAGATCTCAGTGAAGCTTCTGTTACATTATGGTTAATGTTATACTATTTTGGTTCGAAGTTATTTATAATTATGTGATTCATATGCTACTATGTGGTGTAATTGTATCCAGCCATAATTGGAAGCAAATTCAATTCTATTCTGTTGCAGGGACACAATCCAGGTGGTGGCATTGAGTCGTCGCTGTAAACGAGGGAGGATTTTTCTGAATTTTCGGTGTAGCCTATCCTTATTCTTATGGATATGTTCGCAGGGATCCCAGTTTTATTTTTATTTGGTGGGACTTCGATCTCTAACCATAGTCTTGTAATGGAAGGGGTTTTTGCGCATGCTTCAGCTCAACGCTGATCAAATGGTGTTTAGTTGATCCATCTAGTGAATATGGCGGCGCCAATAGACAGCCGTCTACTAGTTGTTTCAAGACTAAGAAGAGAGCGTATTTCAGTAGACTGAAAAACGTGAGAAAATAAATTCAAGCATCAACGAAACAATTAAAAGTGCCAAAAGTAACCCAAAATGGTCGAACATCGATAAATTACTAGACTAGGAAATGTCTTAACACTGTCGGCCATTCTTGTTCCGGCGAAGCCCTAGTGGAAGGCTTGGTTGAACTCTGGTCTGGGTATGACGTTACTCTGGTCAGACTAGACTAAATTTGGTCATGTTTAGTCGAACCATAATTCAACCTTAGTTGAGATCGAAGTACCTTTTGAAAATGCAAATAACACAACGCTACACTTCTTTATTTTAATTATCCTATATGGGTCTTTGAAAAAAAATCTATCAAGTAAACGTTTTCCATAGTTTTTAGGTCACCTGAGCCGAAGGCTCACAAGGTGAGCTTATAGGATGACCATGATCCGTCGTTCGTCCGTCCGTTGTCCACAATTTCAAAGATAAATATCTCAGAGACCAGTAGGCCGATCGCAATCAAATCATTGTAGTGGGGCATTGCCTGCATAAGGTTTTGAAGCAGACTGAGTTAGAACTCAGGTTGCTATGGCAACAGACAACCATAGACTTAGCCAGATCCGACCTCGGGCTGTGGAGTTATCTGCCCTTGAGCGTTTGAAAAAATACCTATAGACTTATAATGGGAAAATGGTGTTCACGCATTATCTCCGCTATTTTCAATTGGATCTTTTCCATACTTGCAAGGAACAACATACATAAGATCTTGGTTGAGTTCGAAATTCAGCCAGATCCGACCACGGGCTGCGGAGTTATCTGCCCTTGAGCGTTTGAAAAATAGAGAAAATGTTGTCCATGCATTATCCTCGCTATTTTCAGTTGGATCTGTTCCATACTTGCAAGGAACAACGACATACATAAGAGCTCGGACAAGTTCGAAATTCAGCCAGATCCGACCACGGGCCTGATTGACATACACTTGATCAATCTAGTGTGACTACGAGAAGTTTAAAAATACAAAAACCTACATTTGGAGCACAAAATATTCAAAAACGTCTAACTGAACAGTAAAAACAATGGCAAACACTATGACATTACGTGTTCACGTCGAGTTTCAAGTGGAAAGTTGGATGTTTGAGCAAACAAGACAATTGATCCAACAGCTTGCTATAGGGAGCTGTATGGAGTGTATTCTTGGAAAGCCTGTGATCCATCTCATGAATGTGCAGGGATACAAGGCATGGATTTCGACAGGTTTCATCTCCTTACTTATTTCCTCAAAGCTTCTTACATTTGTTCGGGCATTTTAGAAGTTGACGCAGTTCAAGCGAACGTGAAGGTTTTTAATTTCTCTAGCTTTTCATTTGAAAGAAAAGGGTCTTTCTGATGATGAAATAAGTAGAATAAATACCAAAACAAACATCTACAATTATGGGTCTGGCGATTACTGTTTGAACAGGGTATTTCTTGAACTCTGGATCAAAAACTCCAAGAGTGTCTATGAATACTCCAAAATGCACAATATTCAGAGAGAAACAGCAGTTGTCAATAATGAATCAAACATACAACTTCATCTGTAGACCAGCAACAGTCAACTTCATCTAGACTCCAGCAACAGAAAACTTCATCTGAACTCCAGCAACAGACATCTTCATCTGGGCCCAGAATTACAGTCCTCAAAGTTAAGGAAGACCTTAGTTAATGTGACATTTTTACTCGATATTTTACCGATAAAATCAATAAATGCTTTCTCCCTTTGATTGTTTTACTGCTTCTAAAGGATCAAACCTTTATATTTTATTATACAAAAATATAGAGGTAGGTAAAGTAAGATGTTATTAACATAATAAAACCGACAAATTCGATATCAGCACGTTTTATATGTATATTTTTGGGATGCTGAACTTCGTCACCTTAACTAAGGTCTTCCTTAACTTTTATGTAGGATTGTAATTCTGGACCCAGAACTCCAGCAACAGACAACTTCATCTGGAATCCAACAACAGACAACTACATCTTGATTCCAGCAATAGACACATTCAGATTCACATTTTATATAATCTCCATCTATATATTATTAAATTTTGGACCACATTTTCAAAACACAGATGATAATGAATTTTGTTATTTTATGAATATTACCACTTAATGACCTGCATGCTATGCATTGACACCTATTTGGGACATCTTAGAACTTGCACCACACTCAAAAAAGTATAGAATCAGAAAGTGGGAGTTCAATGTACCCACTGCCTTGTATATAAGTACCTTGCAAAGCACAACAATTCTCTTCAAATTTATCCAATTTTATAAATTTGCATCTGATAATATCAGTAATAATCGAAATGAGTGTTTTAGATGTTTTCTATATATATTGTTTCTCATGCAACGTGCACACGCCTATGACAATGTTAAAATTATGTAATGACCTTCTTAAACATAATATATTAATCAAATACATTTGTTGGTATGTGAATATATTTGATTGAAATACTTTGGTGATCTTATGAAGACGGTTAATCGGCTGAGACACAATCAGGGTTGCCTTTCATCAGGAAAACATGTCCGTGCAATGAATACCCCCTTAAACCCCACTGTCATATAGTAAAACTGGGGTATGCAGGGGTATACCTATTTTTCTTATTTTTGGTCCAAAACATAGATTGTGGGTACTCGTTAGAACCGCCTCGGCGAGGCGGTTCTAACGTGTACCCACGATCTACGTTTTGAGCAAAAATACAGAAAATATCAAAATTTATCTGATGAAATTTTCAATTTTTACAGCTGAAAAAGTCTATGTATGTTGCATGGGCAAGTTTTCATAATGACAACCTTGGTCATGTTATGCATCTGTAATTCAGTGTGATATTATCCAATACCTACTGTTTTTATTTTATTATAACACTGGGATATTAAGCTTTCTGGCGATATATAATGATACCATATTGTGTACAATATTTTGCGTCAGTGAGAGATTATATGCTAAAAACACTGTTTTTAACATGTTATGATGTTGCACGTTTATTTTGGGTGTTTTGTAAACATGTTTGCTTTAATGTTCATGAATGAAATATGTTGCATATGGCTCTAGAACAAAGGAGACATATGTCCCCTGTAATAAACTTTTTACCGCTTTGAATTTTGACTAAAATTAATGAAAGTATGGAGTATGAAGTGAAACAGTGCTTTTCTTATGTTTTTCAATTTTTCATGGTGTCTTTAGTTGGCAGGTAAAAAAATTACACCCATGATTAGAACATGATTTTTTGGTATCTAGTCTTTCATTGTTAAGACAATAGAAAGTTTAGAATCAATGGAAGTTGAATTTATCCTCACAGTGAAGAGCACTTGTTGTTTTAAAAATCATCATTTTTATGTAGAGTCCGTAGCCCCTATTTTCATAATGGATGTTCAAAGCCAGATTCCTATTAACAAGGATGAAATGGTCTTATTATTTTTCAGACTTTGGACTAGTAAAACATGGCTGAAGGTTTTGTCAAGAAATTGTATAGGACCGCTGATGTGGTCAAATATAATTTTTGTATGGCCTGTAGAGTCCGTAGCCCCATGTTAAGAGACACCCTAGAAATAAAATGTGTGTTGCAGTCAAGGTTCCTTCAATTTATTCATATGCAACCACACATGTTACATTGTATTAAATTAACTGCAGCATGGAACAATGACTTATCTAGGCTGCATATGATCTTATTTAAGCAGCCCAAAACACTGGTTTGAAGCTCCTTTTCTGAACTTTTCCCATTACCCACTATGGTGAAATTTGAAAAACGCGAGAGCCAAAAGAATTATTTCTGGAATATAAACCTGATAGGTCATAAGTTATTATAAACCAAGAAAAATGAAAATACAAAGAGGTTACTTTTTGCCTCAAGTGCAACTCAAAAGGCAACCCTGATTGTGTCTCAGCCGAATATAGAAATAATTCAAGAGAAAATCCAAAGAAACAAATGCCAGGCGCAATGAAACACAATAAGATGTAAATTGACAGTAAGAACAGTGTTGCCTGTAATGAAAGGAAAAGCGTGTATTTATCATTATTTCAGTACTTAAAATGTAAAGCGAATCCGCTACAAGTTTAAAGGTATCTAATATCGATGTCCATGAATGGCATTCAGGTCAGAAACTGGCAATAGTATTCACAATACGTACATCATAATCGCATAAACTTGACTTTAAATCTGTCAGAATTTTGGTATACGCCAAAGGCAGCTTCCTATCCGATCGGACTGCTCATGATCAATATAAATTTAATTCCATTTTAACACACATCAACATATGCACAAATGTAGAAGTTTCATTTGACCAGGTCAACGGTCATCAAGCAATGGTCGATGCAATGAAGGTGAAGAGGTCAATTTATTTTGCGACATAGCAGGGGTACGCTATTTTTGAAACCGAGCTGCAGGTGAAAGGAATCATTGGATTCTTTTGCCATTTATGGTTCACCCTAAAAATGATAAACACCAGGTATTTCTGTTCCCAGACTACCCCCAAAAAAGGAAAAACAAATAAACACACGTTTTGTGTTCTATTTTGGATTACACATATCGATAACAAGTCCATAATAATCAAATCCCTGGTTATATCATGAAATTGCAGTTTTATATTTTTGATACAATCATGATGCGTTCTCGTCTACTCAAAACAGCATATTCAGTCGAAAGATCTGGTTGAAAAGTTCTAAGAAGCCTCAGTAATACATTCTGATTGTTCTCAATGATGATATTAAGCTGATCAGCAATGATTAGTGTTTACCAAAAATTTTAAGCAATTATCAGGAAATGTCATAATCAGAACTAAAAGAAGACCTGTCAAAATGTATACTTCTCTGTCCTAACGCCGGTCCCGACTGTGGAAGGGCTTGTCTTCTTATTAGCGCCGGGCGCTGGTTCTGGAACTCTGCATGATCTGCTTTAAACATAACAAGGATATCAGAACTCAGCATGGATTTTAAAAGCAATTATCTGGAGAAATACTCCAACAATCACAACTTTTGAGCAATTATTTAAAAGCCTATCAGCAACGATTAGTATTAACCAAATCATTTTTAAAGCAATGAGCAGTAAATGTCATAAAAAGAACTTAAAATAGACATTACTGGAGAGGATGTTAAAATGTATAAAACTATATAACATATACAGGCAGCATATGTTAGAGTTTCAATTGGTCATTTTTATGGTAGATATATGTCTTCTTTTTTGGCTTTTGTGAGAAAATCTTGGACAAAGTTACAAAATAATTTATGGTGCCCACAAGTTACCCTCTCTTAATCTGCATCTCAGGAGCTCCTAGTGACTATTATATTTCAGCATTTACAATTTAGCGCCAGTCAGTTCTCATAAGATAAGTCTTTGAGAAGGATTTTGCTAATTTCTTTACTTCTTGTTCTGTTAAACAGTATCATACGACAGATAATCGCCTTCTGTAGTTTTTGATGTCATTAAGAATTGTCATTTTGAACCCTACGTTTTCCATATGCTGCATTCATTTAATTGTCATTTATGGGTGTTTAACTTCATGAGATCTGCGGGTGTTGGCAAGAGTCTTCTTTACTTTTCTTGATCTTAATGTCACTGAGGACACCTTACTGCTCCATTCATCCTCTATAAGATTTTGAAGTATTTTAGCCTCTTTTTCACCTTGGTCATCAGACCTTCTTCTGGCTATGACTATTAAAACTACAAAGCAGTTATTTAAGCTTGGTCCACACTTCAAAGCAACTGAGTATTTCTTCAGAACAATAGAGTGTTCTTCCCTTCTTTCATGGCTAAATCTCTGGCTGCTTCGAATAAGCTGTCAAGGGTTTTTGGCTTTTAGAATTTTTGAAGGATAATGCAATATTGGCGCATACACGTGCCGAAAAGTGAAAATTGATGCCTGGTAAAGCATTCCCTCAAATATCAATCACGTATCTCAAGTCTGTAATTAGTAATCTTTTATTGAAAATTGGAAAATGCCGCATCGCCATTCGGACAGATGTACGCCATATTGCTTTGATCGACGGGTAGGTGTGACGTCATACCGCCATTTCCGGTTAGCCGATAACTGAGTCGGGTTTGATCGAGTTTGATTTTCATCACAACTTATAAGAATTTCTATCGTTATTTCTATTCTTGATTCGCCGATTTAATTCGTCGTTAGTTACGAGTGTATTACAGAACATTCCAATTTCGAAGCTATCGTGGTGAAACCCGTTATTCTTGAGGTAGCTTTCATCCAGATAAATGCGTTCAACGGCCAGACAAGCCGGGCACCTGACAGTCTTTCAAATAGGTATAAATGATTACTGACAATGACTACTGAAATGTTCTCCACAAACCACATATTGGCTTGGGTCTACCCCAATAGCGTCCACCTTCAGCTTCGCGTTCCTAAGAACCTCAATCCACCGACGGCACATAGCCCTCTCCGCACGTGACTCATTTGGATTGGGAAACTGGTAAAAAGATGTCTTTGCTTTTCCTCGGCAAATCAATTATGGCGGCCTTATTAAAAGCCAATATACGTTATCGTTTATTTGCACAAATGACCAAAAAACGCACAAATCTTTAAAACTTTTGTTTTGTAACGAGGAAAGGTTGTTTCCAGAATGCATATATTTTGAATTTGGAAGGAAAATATCTTGAATAGCGCAATATTTCCGTGTTTTTTGATAGCTAAATATTTTGATTTTTCGGCAAGCACGGGCGGCTTTGATCTCTCGTTGTTTAATATGCACACACTTTCAGGCACTTTAGTCTCAAATTAAATTGAAATTTTATAACAATTGTACGCATTAGTATTTTTTGCTGTTGGGTTGTAGTATCTGTTTTTGGCGGAGACACATTTAAGATTTTAAATAACGTACCGCACATGCTTGGATTTCAAAACTTCAACAACTTCAACGGCACAGTCATTGTACATTTCTATCTATTATTCTATTGAATTATCATTATTACAAAATAAAATCGTGAAACATAAGCTGCCGTTAGAGAAAAGCAAATCAAAAAAAATATGAACTGAAAATAATAAATGAATAAATTGGATAAAATTATACAAATACATATAAGTTTCTCTGAAGCTCATTCCGTTTTCCGAGTTTAAAACAAACCTTGCCGAAAGAAGATAGGTGATAATTCTTTTTCAGTGATTCTAATATTAAGTTAAATTTATTTTTAGTTAATTCAACTGTGATTTCAACGTATATTTACAATTTAAGACACATTTCCCGCACAAATATGTGTATTAAGTTTGTGTTTTTATTGACTCTGTACCCGTAAATTCACAGGTAATGTTATCGATGACGTCATCGCCATCTTTTCCGATAAGCGGAATTGTAATCTTTCAATTAAAACAATTGCTTTTCCCTTTAAGGAAAAGGTACAAGTTGGCAAAGATCAGGAAAAGGCGCAATTACAAAAAGATTCCCACTCGCATTAACATTTTGTCAATGATATTCATAATCAGTTCATTCGGTAGCTTCTGAATTTGAAATTTAGCGGGCGTTACTATTTCAGAAAATGTCTTTTCCGACATTGAATTGGAGGTAAATACCCTGTAATTTAAGAGAAAATTGTAAATACAATAAAAATGTAACTGAGATCCTTTAAGAGCAGTGAACATATTAATGAGAAAGGGGATGGGCCATACCATGGTTTCGGCTACTTAAGCCTCTTCAGTGACCCTATAGATTTGGCAACATGGAGCCAAAGATTATGGCTGTAATTTACAAATGTTCAAAAGGGTAGTCGATACAAAGACTAGTAAAATCCAAATGGGGTCAAAGTTCCCATTACGTTAACAGAACTATTCAGATTGCTTCGATTCTTTTACATTCAGAATGATTATGGTACATGTAGAATTCAGTTGATTACTTGTTTTGCTTTAAATAATAATAATAGTAATAATAATGACTTTATTTAAGGAAAACTTGTTTCGCTTATAAAAGTAATAATAATAATAATAATAATAATAATAGTAATAATGACTTTATTTAAAGAGGAACCTCAGTTGGACAAGTCCCAGAGGTCTATTAAATATAGATAATGGACACTTTTCAGCTCGCTATCTAGAATAAGAAAATTTCTGCATGCCCAGCGCCAAGAGACACCCTCGACCGATTTCCCATTGCGTCAGTTGTTACTGCATAAGAACCTCCGTTCTCATCTTCCACAATTCTGGCCTTGCTGCTAGATGGCGATAACTTCCTTTTTCTATTTATCCTTCCCATGGTTAGCTCTCATTTGTCGTGTGTAAGGTGTTAGTGAAGATGTATCGTAGAATAGGTAAGGATGGGCATGAAAATTAACTTCTATACAGACTTAGTTGATTGGAAAACAGTTGCATAAAAAGTAAACTCCGCCCATTCGTTAATCAGTCAATTGCATTTGTCGCAAAGCCTATCATCATCATTGTGCGATCAATCAGACGACAACCAATCAAAATTGAATGTAGTGGACCGGACAAGTAGATACATGTAATAACTTGTGAGCCTTGTTAATTTATTCATTCGACCATTAATGGGGCCTCTTTTTAAAGGAGCCCTCATATCTTACTGACCACAAGCTTTCGAACTTTCGAAGATAATCTTTAGTTAACTTATATTTTCCTTTCAACAACATGACATCGAAAAAGTTATTTCGCATTATTAAAGTTGATGAAAAACAGGACATTATACAATGCGTGACAAGACTAGGGCCCATCCAGTGTTGTGTATTGAAATTCAATCCAAACGACGATATTGTCATTTATTTGAGGGGTTTTATCAGTTGAACTTCAGGGTGCTTCTGGATAGCTCGGAAGAAGCTGAAAACAATTATGGGTTAGATGATGAAACAGTTGAGTGTTCGAGTTTTATTATTATTTATATTATTATTATTATTATAATTATTTTCATATATACGTTGAACACTTTTATAAACTGCATGTACTTGATGTATAAAATTACCAGTCTGGCGCGGTTAAACGAGCCTAGATACACTTCAATGCCCTGGTCTGTGCCTACAAAAGTGGAGCATCTCATGTTCCCGGGCTCTCTGACTCTTACGAGTCTCAGCTCTGGCGCTTCCACTTTCGATATATAGAAATCACACCCTTTGGTGCAGCTGTCCATGACCAAGATTTCCACACCGTTCAACTGTTCACCCACAGCTAACGGTTCGAGATCCGCATACTGGCTCTCTAAAGTGTCTATTTCGTCATACTGGCACTCCTGGAAACTGATGTTAGTCCGGCAGAGAAACAGCATATTTTTGGTGGACCTGGATTTGCGGTGAACAGAAAATGTTTTGACTGATAATGATAGCCAACACCTTCAGGAACAAGAATCCACTTGATGCCACCTTGTCACCATTGGGCAACTCCCACAATTCAAGATGGTGTCCAAGATGCAGGGATTGACATAAGGATTTGAGCAGCACTTGCCCGGGGGGCAAGTTGAATTTTATTTCAGCTTGCCCCCCAGCAATTGAACTTGCCCAAGGGCAAGTTGGATTTTATTTCAGCTTGCCCCCAATGCTTTGAACTTGTCCTGGAAGGCAGCTTGCTAGTGACTGCTGTGCTGTTTTAAGAGATGATTATAACATTGATAGGTCTAGCCCTCTGGCACTTTTGTTGTTTGCTGTATAATGTAGGCCTATAACAACATGTAACCATGTCAAAGGAGTGTTTGTTATATTATTATTATCTATTTGATGGGTCCAACTTCATCCAGAGCTTGGATACATTCTTTTGTTCTGGCACTCCAATGACAACTGAAACTTCAATTTAAATGAGCATCTGCGTGAGAAAACCAACAACTTGGGTTCCAAAAAGGTCTGACACAAAACTGGTCTGTACAGTCACAGAAGCCAGATAGAAGCTTAATCTTTCAGATTTAAGAAGAGGAAGGATTGTACTATCTGTGCAGCAAAAACAAAGGCGCTGGTCAGGTGTGCAATTATTGCATAGCTTATCAGCGGCTTTGTTGTTTTTCTCATGCAGTGGCTCAAATCATATTCCTTGTTTAAGTGTTTATGATCTGCACCTTTTATAAACAAATCAGAAAAGAAAAATAAAATTTCTGAACAATAATCAACAATTTTAATACCAGAAATTAATACAAATATGAATTCATTGACTAGGACTTGCAGAAGGATATTTAATTTCCAACTATTCTGGTCAATATTTAATGGATATTTCCGCTCCTGCTAATAGATTCTAATATGCCAACAACTGGTTTGCATTTTAACATTTAAGAGCTGGATAAATCTCAATCTCAGCTGTGTTGAGCATGAATTTTTGAGCCCATAACCTGCAACTCATCTGCTCTCTTGTTCTAGCATGAAAGTGCAGAATTCAGCATATGCTTTTTCTGCTTCTTCCACCCGTTCCCTGTAGCCTTTTTTCTTTTCAAACAGGTTTTCATTAAATTGTTCATTTTCATAATCATTGTCACTGATATAATCTTCTTCAATATCAGGCTCTGGTAAGAGTTCAGTTTGAACACTCTTGTGGACATAGAGGGGAATGGGAATGTCTGAACCAACTGAAACTGACCTCGTACCAGAGTCTAAAATATTGTGGTTTTCATCAACAACTTTATAGCTGTATTCTGGGCCATCACAGACTTCTCCAACTACATGTAGTACATCCTGCATGAAATGGATCATTAGCCAAACAGCCTTTGACCTAGCAATCTGATAGAAATGCTTGGCTTTGTTGCCCTTTTCAGTTCTGCTGATCGCTGCATCAATATTCTGGAGCTGAAAGAGGTTAATTTTCTTACTGACCACTGACAGTTTCATTTTATAAAATCAAATGAAAATAGATTGTGGTTAAGCGGTTCTAATAAGTACCCACAATATATTTTAAAAAGGAAGAAAAGAAAAACAGAGGACCATTGGTCCTGTATATGCTCTCCTAAATTCTGGCTTTCATACATACCCATGTGTTTAGCCCAAGGGGACAAGGCCATACATTGGTGGGGGGATTTATCCCTTAAGGGGTAAACTGAGTTAAGTCAAGGATTTGAACAAATGAAACAGCCACTTTATTTGTAATATGAAAACAATCGGCCAATCAGATTCAGAGATATCTGAAATGAAATATTGGACAACGACAGATGACAAACCAATACCATACTATAGATTATGCTCAGGTCAGCTATTTAGAATAATGTTTACCCTTGCAGACTCAAGATTTACAATAAAAGTGTGTACAGTACATGCTTTTTTCAAGGTCAAGGAGTTTCAGATAATATGAGCATCTGCATGACAAAACCAACAATTTGTTTTCCGACCAGAGGTCTGATACAAACCAGGTTGTGCAGCGATAGAAGACAGCTAGAGACTTGAAATTTCGTATGTATGAAGAAAAGGGGTCATACTATCTGTGTAGCAAAAACAAAGGCGCTGATCAGCTTCGGTGTTACCACGAAGCTGATCTGCGTCTTTGTTTTGCATACGCAAATTGTTGGTTTTCTCACGCAGCAGCTCATATAAATTACCTGTCCAAGGTGGAGAACAAATGCCTCATAGCCCTTCAAGAATGTTTCCATGGCTAGCTTCATATGTCCTACCCATCTGGTACCTCCAACTCTTGTCGGGAGAACAACACTTTTTCCCAATGTTTGCTACGAAAGTTTAAGTCCTGACCTTGTTGTATTACTATTTCTGTAGAAATAGTATAGATTTGTTAAGAATAGTTCAACTTTATTGTATAAGGGAATGTTTTTCTTCAGAGCATCCTTATAAAGCATCCTTGTGATTTTCGACAAGGTCTGATTCACAGCAACAGAAGAAGGCTAGAGGCTTGAGATTTTGTATTTAGGAACTTAGAGGGATTGTACTATCGGTGTAGCTCTGCGGCTTTGTTTTCGCATACACGTTTATGCAAAAATTGAAATTGTTTGTTTTCCCATGTTAATTACTTTTGGGTAATAAAAATAAGTTTGAGTTTCTCGTTTCTCTCTGGGTTTCTCATCTCTCCCTTTCTCTCACGCCGAGGGCTCTCGGAGCAAGAAATACGTAAAAAAAAAAAAAAAAAAAAAGTATTCAGCTGTACCGTCTGTTCCGGCTTTTAGTAATCGGCGTAAGAGTTATCGTTTTTACAAAGAAAAAAAAACTTCAAACGAAATTTTGCTATCTTGTCAGCTGCTTGTTGCAAAGTTATAATATTTCGGACAAGGACCATATACGGATGAAATGCATTGACATCTCTTCGATGGCTTGTAAGCGATTCCTTAATATTTATTTGCTGTGACAGATAGGCAAATCTCTTCGACGGCTTGTAAGCGATTCCTTAATATTTATTTGCTGTGACAGATAGGCACACTTGAAAGCTGAACACATGGCGGCGTGGTGGGTGGGGTGAATGTTTTCAAAGTAATGACATGTGCATGCATTGTATGACAGATTTGTATTAACTAGCACATACAAATGTCATTCCAGCGAGTATGAAAGGAGTATGTAAAATTTATATCAGAATCAGGATGACTTGACAAAACTTCTTTGCTAAAAAGATTATAGCCCAACCTAGTTATTCCAGTATGTTTCATTTTGATGAGTTATTCCATATTTGATTTACTTCAGGGGGAGATAGACGTTAAAGTGGCGAACACTACCACAACCACAGGGCCTGTTACCACAACGACAAACAGAACACAGGTAAATAGTGGATTTGATTTTGGTCGATTTGATGTTGTTGTTTGTTTTTTTAGACTTTTCACTCTGCAACATGAAAGTGAGATGTCACCAGTGCTCATCTTTATTTTATCTCAACATCATTCCTTTTTAAACATGTACATCTGTCTTATTAAGAATGAGGATTTACTTCACAGAGGGATAGTTCTAGGTTTATTTTTTAGTTTTTATAGAAACACTGTTTGGCTGAACATTCCATTCTTGGTAAATTTGTTGCTGCACATATTTTTAAAATAAGTCCAGGTACATGACTTGCACCTCATATTCCTCTATTCAGTTTTGGAAAACACAAAACAAAATGCACATGTCAATTGGTACTTTTTCAGCCTTGGTGGCCAAATGACTCTGATGAGGAGGAGGAAGAGGAAGAAGATGAGTATGATGAGGCTGGAAATTCGACAAGCACCACCACCAACAACCCTACAACCACCACCACACACATGATTGGTAGGTTGAATTTGTATTTTCAATGATAGATCAATGAAATTATATGGTTTGGGTATTTAAAATATGTATATCACCAAAAAGAAAAATACCAACAACAAACAAAAACGAAGTATTAATTAAAGGGATACATTGACATTGGTTTAAGGTATTTAATTGTCATGATTGTGAAAACATAATTTCCAGCTACATATATTTGCTTATCATATATACTTCTTAAAAAGGTTTTTTTTCCTTTTTTTATTTTTATTATTATTATTTTTTTTTTTTGATTCAGTTTTACGTCCCTTTCAAGCTTTCTCACTCATATCGAGACGAATCAATCGGTAGGTGGGGCGAAAACCGGAGTACCCGGGGAAAAACCACCTGACACACCCGCAAGCAGAACTTGGCTTGTCCCACATGTGACTCGTGCCCCGAGTGAGGCGCGAACCCACAGCGGTGAGATGATCGAATGATTAAGAGCACTGAAGTCAGCGACCTTAACCACTCAGCCACGGGGGCCGCCTTTTTTTCCTTTTGGGCCAGTTTTGGCATAATATATTATTTTTTTTTCAGCTCTGTCTGTTGGATTTAGGTGGGGTTCGACAATGATACTTGTAACTGCCGGAGTATCCCTCACGGCCGTGGGGATACTTTGTTCGTTCCGATATTGCAAGAGGAGGATTTGCAAGAGACAGGAGGGAAGACCCTTGCAGGTGCCGGAAGTGTCTTCGTCATCCGGCTTTGAGAGACTGTCAGCCGGTGTGAGGAGGAGGAGTGGGGACAGCTGGGAGTCTGTGGAACTCTTTAGGAAGATGGATTAGACTGTGTTATTTGTGTAGTATGTTATGCACAAAATGTGAACTGAGTACTGGTAAATTGCCTCTGGGAGGTTTGCCCAGGAAAGATTGATGATTAGATACTGTAAGAGTACTGGTAAACTGCCTCTGGGAGGTTTGCCCAGGAAAGATTGATGATTAGATAAGAGTACTGGTAAACTGGGAGGTTTGCCCAGGAAAGATTGATGATTAGATACTGTAAGAGTACTGAGAGTATAAAGTAAATTTAAGTTTTAAGACTAATCTTTTAATGCAAATAAATTCAGCCTATACTAATTTCCTACATGCGTTACATTTATTTTCCATTTGGCAGTCTCGGCACTCTTTCGTTGATGGTGTGTATCCGTTTTGACAGGTACTAATTTCGTCCTGGCTACATTCTAAGTCGAAGAATATAAAATGGTTAGTACATTTTTATAAAGTAAATTTAAGTTTTAAGAAAAATCTTTTAATGCAAATAAATTCAGCCTATACTTGTTTTATGCAACCTGGTCTAGGTGGTTTCCTTTCAGGTACAATACAACCCAGGCTGGACAGTGATATACAATGCGCAGCGAGTTGAATTTTTTTATTTAGAAAGACCAGGGATTTTACTATTTGTGTAGCGAAAACAAAGTCGCTGATTACCTGCCCAATTACTGTGCATCTGATTTGCATCTTTGTTTTCGCAGAAGCAGAATGAGAGTTTTAAAGTGACATGGCTGTTAATGAATAAACAAATTACTAAAATGATAATACTTCTTTCTAATGACATGACTTTTGTACATTTTTGGATTATTTCCCTTTGATCATAAAACTGTAAACCTTTAGTTGATGCTATTATACACTATGGCTAGGATATGAGCTGTGGTGTGAAAAAACAAGTCTTAAGGATATCCAAACATGTCCGACACAATCAAAGAAACTAAAGCTAACTAGAGGCTTACAGTTTCGTATTTAGTTACTACAGGAATTGTACTATCCATGTATTCAAAACAAAACCGCTGATGAGATTGGCAGTTACTCTGCAGCTTGTTAGTATTTGTGTTTTTGCTTCGATAAGGAAAAGGCGAGTGTTCTCCTGATATGGCTTATTCATATGGGTCAAATTCAGATTAGTTTCACGGTAGGTTACCAAAACGGATCCTTTCAGAGGAAGTGTGCGTTGCCGGTTCCTTTCGGATGAAGGGACGGTTCCTTTCAGAGGAAATCGTCAATATCGTCGTCGTTGTGTTTAGAGAAACGATTTTTTGAGGTTTTATCGTGAACAATAAGTGCAAAACGTGTGTGCACGTTATGACGTTGTAATCAAGGTACAATCTCAGCGCTTTCTTTATGTGCACAACCATTTCGTAATTGTTTTCGAGATAAAAATGTTGGCCGAGAACTGCTTTTTGTGACGACAGGCAGGCGAAAACCCTTAAATATTTGGGAAAATGTCATTGATCAAAACGTTTTAGCACTTCTTGTCCCTAGATATTGTATTTGCCAATCTGAAATTAAATGAATAAAGTGGTAATATACTTGTACTTGATAAATAAACGTGAACAACAACTTCTGTTGGTGGTAACGGTTCCTCAAGGAGACAGACACAGGATCCTTTCGGAGCTGAGGCTATGGATCCTTCAGGAGGAAATGTGCTTACATGCATTACCTTCACATGATGATACCGCTTCAGACGGTTACTATTCTTTCAATCACCGAAAATGATGACGGGTAACAAAATGTTTGGTACTACAACTATGTACTGTAAATAACTCAGACGTATAAAATTAAGAGTGTTTCTGATAGTTTCGGAAATAAGGTCGGAAAAAAGAACACTTTATGATAGTTTCATTACTCCAAATTCTTTTTAATACGTAAGCATTCCGCATTGTAACAAACGAGTTTTTATTTGTAAACTTTAAGGACAAGAAGTAAATAAATAAGGTCCAGGAACTGCATATGTCTATAAATAGATAAAGGAAACAATAGTAGAATTAGCGACTCAAAGCCGAAAATCGTTTGATTTTACTAGTTTTGTAGGCTATTTAATGTTTTTACTGGAAGTTTTTTGCTGCTGCTAAAATAATAATAATAATAAAAACACGATTAACACGAAAATAATGCAGCTACAGGTAAAGTTACAAAATCCACAATCGGTTCGACTTTTGTTTAAATGCAACTAAAGGAGCGAGGTCACGAAGTGCAGGTTTGCTAGACAGTGCAACTAGAAAATATGGCAATAAGACTAAACGCACAGCCCCTTAAACCGTTTGTAAAAGTAGCACAACCAACTTTGTTTTCTTCTTTTGAACCATCAGTATAAATACATACCCCGGGAGCTAATTTGACCTACCTTGCACCCCCTCAGGACAATTTTTCATGGGTGCCAAATCGTTCATTGGGACCCCAGAAATGCAAAGAATTTTTGTCCTCAAAGAACTCAATTGCACTATGAAAAAATGCATGGTTTCCATGGCAACCATTAACACGATTCTTAAGCATGGAGGTGGTCATAGAAAATTGATCATATCCCGACTGTTACTTATCCTAGACCACTGAAATTGGTCTCATTTTAAAGCTTAGACATAGCCCTTTTATCCTATAGTAAGTAATGCAAATTTTCGAATTGGCATATTCATGAATTTTAATGAAAACATTAAAAATGACAGAAAAATCGTTAAAAACCCATAAATAAACTAATTTCAGACCCAAACTGTCATTCTGACACTTTATTATTGAACCAGTAATATCATATGGAAAATTTATTGATGACCTGGGCCTATATGATCATTATCTCATTTGCATATTCATGAATATTAATGAAATTGATAGAAATTGAGGAAAAACGAGTGAAAGAATATCTCCATTGCAAGGTATTGGATAGGTTATAAGGTCTATCTTTCATCCCTGGGACAAATTCTGAATGCTGCCAGTGTGGTCATAGGGACCACCTTAATGCCATAAAATATTGTCCTCAATGATAAACATTTTTGCATGATGTAAAATGACCTAGTCTCCACACCAACCCCTAGTGTGATTCTACAGAATAGGGTGTACCTACAAAAATACATCACACCAATAGCGTGCTCTAGGATACTATAATTGGTCTGATAGTGATGCATGAACCTAACAATTTAACCTTGATACCTTATATTTTAATCATTGAATTTGCTTATTCATGAAAATTACTAAAAAAAGACATTAAAAATGGAGAAATATCGTGGAAAAATAGGGGGTATACATACAAAATCGCTTGTACCAGAGCTATTAATAAACCCAAGATGCTGAAATAGGTTTCAATTGAATGCTATTGCAATGTACTATGACCCTGAAGTATGATTTAAGAATAATCTGTTTTTCAGTTTCATGGTTTTTCATAAAAACTTAAGAAATTTAAGGGAAAATGTTAAAAACATATGGGTTAACCTACAAAATGACTTGCATCTCAGCAGTCAAAAGCCCTATAGTGCTAAAATGGTATCAAATGGTTTCTATGGCAATATTAAACCATCCTGTACTACAATATTTGAGTTATTAGATATTTTGTTTGAAGAAAATTAACACAACTTTTTGAATTTAGTGAAAAAATACAGAAAAATAATGGGGGATATATGTAGACAAACGCACATATCTTGGCTACTGAAAGACCTAGAGAGCTATAATTGGTATCAAATGATTGCTAGGACAATGTTCTATGACCATGTAATCAGCAATATATAACATCAGCTATTGTTGTTGTATGGATATTAATGAGATTGTCATAAATAAGAGAAAAATCAATGAAAAATGACAGGGTACACCAACCAAATCGCTAATATCTCATTTACCAATAGCCATAGAGAACTCAAAATGGCATCAATTTATTGCTAGGACAATGTATTATTGCCAGGTACTCAGATATTTGAATCATCTTCGCTGGCAAGCAAGATTTAATAAATTTTGTTTAAGCACAGCCTTCAATTTTCTGTTATTTTCACAAATTTTCAAAACTTTATGTAACATTCAGAAAATTTTATAACATTTTGTTAAACTATCAGAAAACATGGCTATAGTGCATTCTCCTAGCTATCTATTGGTACCATTTTCAGCACTCTATGGATATTAGCAGTTGAGATATAAGCAATTTTGTTGGTGTACCCCTTCATTTATCGTCAATTTTTCTCTTATTTATGACAATCTCTTTATTATACATACACCAACAATAGTTGATGTTTGTATTGCTGATTACATGGTTATAGAACATTGTTCTAGCAATCATTTGATACCAAATATAGCTCTCTAGGGCTTTCAGTAGCCAAGATATGTCCGTTTTTCTACGTATACCCCCATTATTTTTCCGTATTTTTTCACTAAATTCAAAAGGTTTTGTTAATATTCTTCAAACAAAAAATCAAATGACTTAAATACTGTAGTACAGGATGGTATGATATTGCCATAGCCACCATTTGATACCATTTTGAGCACTATATGGCTTTTTATTGCTGAGATGCAAGTCATTTTGTAGGTTTACCCATATAAGTTTTTAACTTTTTCTCTCAAATTTCTTAAGTTTTCATTAAAATTAATGAAATTGAAAAACAGATTATTCTTAAATCATACTTCAGGGTCATAGTAAATTGCAATAGCATTCATTTGAAACCTCTTTCAGTATTCTGGGTTTATCAATAGCTCTTGTGCAAGCGATTTTGCATGTATACCCCTATTTTTTCCACGATTTTTCTCCAATTTAGAATGTTTTTTTTTTTTTTATTAATTTTCACGAATAAGCAAATTCTATGATATAAATATAAGGTAGCAAGGTTAAATTGTTAGGTTCATCACTATCAGACCAATTAAAGTATCCTAGAGCATGCTATTGGTGGGATGTGGGTGTTTTGTAAGTACCCCCTATTCTTTAGAATCGCACGAGGGGTGGGTGAAGACTGTCATTTTACATCATGCAAATGTGTTCATCATTGAGGACAATATTTTATACCATTTAGATGGTCCCTTTGACCACACTGGCAGCCATGGGAATTGGTTAAATGGGTGCAAGATAGACCTTATAACCTATCCAAATCCTTGCAATGGATATAGTTTTTCCCTTGTTTTTCCTCATCTTTTGACATTTTTATTAATATTCATGAATATGCAAATGAGATAATTTTCATATAGGTCCAGATCATCAATACATTTGTCATATAATATTACTGGTTTAATAATAAAGTGTCAGAATGACAGTTTGTGCCTGAAATTAGCTTATTTATGGATTTTTAACGCTTTTTCTGTCATTTTTAAAGTTTTCATTAAAATTCATGAATATGCAAATTCAAAAAATTGCATTACTCACTGTAGGATGAACGGGCTATATCTAAGCTTTAAAATGAGACCAATTTCAGTGGTCTAGGATAAGTAACAATGGAGATGTGGTCAATTTTCTATGTACACCCCCATGCTCAAGAATCGCTTTAATGGTTGCCATGGAAACCATGCATTTTTTCATAGTGCAATTGAGTTTATCTTTGAGGACAAAAATTCTTTGCATTTCTGGGGTCCCAATGAACGATTTGGCACCCATGAAAAATTGTCCTGGGAGGGGGGGTGCAAGGTAGGTCAAATTAGCTCCCGGGGTAACATTGATAGTCAATAAATTGAGATTGTAGTTGATGAAAACTTTCTTTTAGAAGGTGTGGATTTGAGTCGGATTTTTTCCCTGTATGTAGAGTCAAATTAACTTCTGGTTTTCTAATGCACCATGATGGTATTTCGGAAACAAAATGTTCTTCTATTTTATCTTTTTGAATGTTTGCTGATTCTAAAAGTGGTGCAACCCGTAAACCAAAGGACCGGATAGCCTTTGGTTTACTTTCGTAAAGCTGTACGACTTCTTCAGAAATATATGGCGGAAAAGACACCTTATGGACTGGATTTGATGGATTAGCAGCAATTCTAATGGAGTACTGTAGGGCAAGTTCCTCTCGTCGTAAATATAGAGATGGCTCTTCAGCCTCAACATAGAGGCTTTGTACAGGTGATGTTCGAAAAGCACCTAGAGCTAATCTTAGGCCTTGATGATGCACTGTGTCAAGAAAACTGATATATGATGGTCTTGCCGGTCCATATACAATGGATCCATAATCTAATTTTGAACGAATGAGGGAACGGTATAGCTGGAGAAGGACAGTGCGATCAGCACCCCAGTCTGTGTGTGATAATACTTTCAGTAAGTTCAATGCTTTCAGGCATTTGGCTTTTAAGTACTTGATATGTGGAATGAAAGAAAGTTTACGATCAAAAAGAACTCCAAGAAATTTAAAATCTTCAACTACTGGAATAAGAGAACCATATAAATAAAGTTCGGGATCGTTGTGTACTTTCCGTAGTTGACAGAAATGTACACATTGAGTTTTCGACTTGGAAAATTTGAAACCATTATGTGAGGCCCAGTTTTCTATTCTGTTAATGCACTGCTGTAAGTGCCTTTCGATAGTTCTCATACTTTTTGACCTGTAACACATACAGAAATCATCTACATATAATGATCCATCTGTTTTAGGATCCAAGGAATCCATTATGCTATTTATCTTAATATTGAACAATGTTGTAGACAAGATGCTCCCTTGTGGGACACCCTGTGCTTGGTCGAACTTTTCGGATAAAGTCGATCCAACACGAACCTGGATCCAACGATCCGCAAGGAAATTTTCGATAAATGTAGCTAATCTGCCACGTATTCCGAGATCATGTAGATCTCGCATAATACCATGTCTCCAGGTGGTATCATAAGCTTTTTCCAAGTCGAAAAACACAGCAACAACATGCTCCTTTGCAACAAAGGCATCACGAATAAAAGTTTCCAGTCTTACTAAATTGTCGTTGGTACTTCGTTCAGAACGGAAGCCCGACTGAACAGGAGATATTAGGTTATTACTTTCTAAGAACCAAACAAGACTTACATTTATCATTCTCTCTAAAGTTTTGCAAAGACAACTTGTAAGTGCTATCGGTCTATAGCTGTTAGGTTCTGCATGGTCTTTTCCAGGTTTAAGAATTGGTATTATAGTGGCTAGTTCCCAATTTTCGGGAAACTTTCCAGTTTCCCACATATCATTAAATATATCTAAGAGAGCATGAAGTGATTTTGGTGGAAGATGTTTTAACATTTGATAGTGAACTTCGTCGGGACCTGTTGCTGTATCATGGGCTTTACTGATGGCGTCTTTTAGTTCATCCAAATTAAAAGGAGTATTATATTCTTCATTATTTGAGGACTTACAGTTGAACTTAGTCTTTTCTTGTTCTTTCTTATATTTTTGAAATTCCTCCGAATAATGACTGGTTGAGGAATTTGAACAAAATTGTGATGCCAAAGTATCTGCTATATCTTGTTTTGTGGAAGCTGTTTCGTTCGCATTGTTGAAATTGTAATTAAGATGGTGATAAGAAGCAGATTTAGATTTACCGGATATTTTCCTAACCATGTCCCAAACCTTTTTAGTGGGTGTTTTATAATTCAAATTCGATACGTATGTTCTCCATGATTTGCGTTTTGCAGACTTTATAGTCCGACGGGCTTTTGCTCTAGAATTCCTATAAGTATTTAAATTTTCATGCGTTGGGAACTTGCAGAACTTCGACAAAGTGTCTTTCCGTTGTTTGATAGCTTCTTTACAATCGTCGTTATACCATGGGTTAATTTTCTTTGGGTTTGTCGAGGTTTTGGGGATACATTTCTCAGATATATTTATCAAAGAAGAGGTGAATTCAGTTATAGGATCAGAAGAATCAGAGAGAAAAGTATCAGTAAGGGACTCATTACATAAAGTATGAAATAAATCCCAATCTGCTTTATTCAATTTCCATTTGGGATTATGGGCTTCATCATGAGTCTGAACGCTTTCAATCAAAATTGGAAAGTGGTCAGATCCACGTTGATCTTCACAAACAGACCAGTCATAGTCAAGATAGAGAGAGGGGTGACATAGTGAAAGATCAAGGGATGAGAAAGTGCCTTTACCAGAATCTAGATAAGTGTTAGATTTATCATTCATCAAACAAATGTCGTTTTTCGTGATGAAATCCTCGATTAATTCTCCTCTGGGATCATTGTCATTACAACCCAAAAGCACATTGTGACCATTGAAGTCACCTACCAACATACAGGGTGAAGGAAGCTGTTGAAGTAAAGAAGTAAGTTGTTCAGATTTTAAAAGATAAGAGGGGGGGATATAGACTGAGCAGAAAGTTATCTCTTTCTCGAGTGTAACAGAAACAGCTACCGCTTGTAGATCCGTTTTAAGTTTAATTTGACGTTGTGGTAATGTTGAATGGACAAGTAAAGAGCTTCCACCAGATGCTCTTAGACAATCCAAGTGAATGTGATTGTAAACATTAAAGCCTTTCAAAGTAAACGTGTCATTAGGTTTGAGGAAAGTTTCTTGAAGACAGAAAACAGAAGGTCTAAGTAGTGACAAAAGAAGTAGTAGTTCTTCAAAACGTGGTTTTACACCTCGACAGTTCCATTGTATTATTTTATATTTGCTACCCATTAAATAATTTAGAGAGGAGATTTAAATGCGTGACCTTTTGTTTAAATGTAGACTGGAAACTTCTACTTTGGAGCTGTGATTGGTGACCGAGGACGATGGCCACGGGAACCAGGGCGCGAGGCAACCTCGTCCATCTCCATGGCATCGTCATTAGCCAGAGCTCCAAATTTGTTATACTGTTGGACGGGATCATCTGATCCCTTCTGCACCCTACTGGATGCAGAATGTGATTTTGCGCTTGTACTCGGTTGGTTTGGTTTTGAACTAACGTTTGCTTGTTCTGACAGAGATTTGCTTGATGTTACGTTCTGATTTTGAGAAATATTGTTTCTGTTTGGTTTCCTCGCAATGAGAACTTTTGAACTCCCTGTAATCTTACAGTCTTCGACACTGTATTGTGTAGCAGCTGTTTTGGTTTCTGGTTTGGCAGCGACGCCAGCGAGTGATTTGACTATATGTGAGAAACTAAATTCAGGCTTCTGTTCAAGTTGTTTTCGAGCTTCAAGATATGTCAAATTCTTTGTTATCTTCAATCGCATAATTTCTTTTTCCTTCTTCCATGTTTCGCATTCATTTGACCGTGATAGATGTGCTCCGCCACAGTTGACACATTTTGTGGGGATTTTGCAGTGATTTGTATGATGGTCATGGTTTCCCATACCACATCTTTCACAGACTGACCCGGGGTCAACTGGGCATTTGTCCTCATGGTGTCCAAATTTCTGACAGTTAAAGCATCTCAAAGGATTTGGTATGTACAGATCGACAGGAATAATTTGATAAAAGATTTTCAGAGATTTAGGTGGTACAACTGAGTCAAATGTTAAAAGAATGGTATTCGTGTTGATTGTGTCTTGTCCTTTTTTAACTGTGAAGCGTTTTACTGCTGTAACACCTTGATTTTCCAAGTACTCGAGTATGTTTTTTTCCGATTCTCCTTTGAGATTTCTGTCTCTGATTATGCCTTTGGAAGAGTTTAGAGTTTTGTGTGGTTTAACTTCTACTGGTAGATTGAAGAACTTTTTTGATTTTAAAAGAATGTCTGTTTGCATGTTCCTTGTTGTTTCTACTAACAATGTTCCGTTTTTTAATTTCTTCACAGATTTTGGTGTGCATATCATAGATTCAATTTGTTTCTCAATAACGAAAGGTGACAGTGATGTAACTTGTGTTTCTTTGTTTGTTGACTCAATAATAATAAACTTTGGAAAATTTTCTTGTGCTCTAAACAGTGTCGAAGCGTCTATATCGTCGTCGGAGTCCGGTCGTTGTCGTTTGTGTGCCATTGAATCCATTTTTTTTAGTTTTAAGCCTCGACGGCTATGCGCTTCACCCTCCTTGGAGCCCTACAAGGGGACGCTATACGGAAACGGCTCTCCAGTTTCAAGCGCCAAAGCAACATACCCGTCATACTCGCCGTGCAAGATTCCAAAGTACTTCAGACTACCCAAGCTTTAACAACAAATGAATATTAAGTCAGATGTCTAATAAAGAAAACCGAAATAACATTCAGACGTTGTACCCACCCTTCCTCTCAACCTAGACCCAAGTAACCCAGAAATACCGAAAAACAAGCCCGTCGATTGACCCTTAAACCACCGCCTTCTGAGATATAGGGAAAAGGATGATTAAATGAAGAAATTTGGAACACGGTTGCGTATCATTCGATACTGAAAAAGTTAGAAGGAAGAAGAGATCTCAGGGCAAGGCATGGCAGGGCCCGTACCGGACCCGGATTTGAATAGGCCGGTCGCTCCCTCATGCGGAACCGTAAAACCCGGTCAAAAGAGGTGCCACCTGTTTGCCGTGGGTGGATACCCGTAAGCCGGAGAAGAGGATCCTGGAGGTTGAGGGACAGGCCAGAGATCTTCACCTGTCTCAACACGCCTCTTTGGCCTCGGATTCGGTGAAAACGGGAGGCCGTGGAGGCTCGACACGGTCAGTCGGCTGCCATGCCTTGCACTGAGATCTCTTCTTCCTTCTAACTTTTTCAGTATCGAATGATACGCAACCGTGTTCCAAATTTCTTCATTTAATCATCCTTTTCCCTATATCTCAGAAGGCGGTGGTTTAAGGGTCAATCGACGGGCTTGTTTTTCGGTATTTCTGGGTTACTTGGGTCTAGGTTGAGAGGCAGGGTTAGTACAACGTCTGAATGTTATTTCGGTTTTCTTTATTAGACATCTGACTTAATATTCAGTTGTTGTTAAAGATTGGGTAGTCTGAAGTACTTTGGAATCTTGCACGGCGAGTATGACGGGTATGTAGCTTTGGCGCTGGAAACTGGAGAGCCGTTTCCGTATAGCGTCCCCTTGTAGGGCTCCAAGGAGGGAGAAGCGCATAGCCGTCGAGACTTAAAACTAAAATCATGGCTGCTTCAAATCTCAAACGACTTAGACCGGACTCGGACGACGACGAACATACAACTTCGATTTTCACTTCTCAAGAAGCTTTTGCACGATACTTAGTCATTAAATCGAAAGATGAAGACAAACCAATTACTTCTTTATCGCCCTTTGTTATCGAAAAACAAATAGAGGCTGTGATTGGCACCGCCGAATCAGTGAAGAAGCTTAAAAATCAAACTCTTCTCGTCGAAACATTACGGAAAGGACAAACAGACAATTTGAAGAAAATGACCTCCTTCTTTGCCATACCAGTGGAAGTCACTGAACATCAGAGTCTGAACTCGTCAAAAGGCATCATCAGAGAAAAAATGCTAAAAATGGAGTCAGAAGAAAACATCCTTGAGTATCTAAGCCCTCAGGGTGTTATTACACATGTCAAACGTTTCAAGATAAAGAATGGCGAATTAATAAACACGAACACACTGCTTCTGACTTTCAACTCTGTTGTTACACCGAAAACACTTAAAATCTTCTACCAGATCATTCCAGTCGAACTTTACGTTCCCAATCCGCTTAGGTGTTTCAATTGCCAACGGTTCGGACATCATGAAAACAACTGCCCTGTCGTGCCTGGGTCAGTATGTGAAAATTGCGGAACTGGCGGTGACGACCATCGGACAAGCAAATGTAAGAACCCAGCTAAATGTGTAAATTGTGGAGGACCTCACATGTCCAGATCCAGTGATTGTGAAGTCTGGAAAAAAGAAAAGGAGGTCATGAAAATCAAGGTTACTCAGAGACTAACATATCCTGAGGCTAGAAAGGTGTACGACCAACAAACACCAGAATTTACTTTCTCCAAAATTGTATCATCAACTCCCCCAAAACCTGAAACTAAAACAACATACAAATGCTAAACCACATTCTGCATCCAGTAGGGTGCAAAAGGGATCAGATGATCCCGTCCAACAGTATAACAAATTTGGAGCTCTGGCCAATGACGATGCCATGGAGATGGACGAGGTTGCCTCGCGCCCTGGTTCCCGTGGCCATCGTCCTCGGTCACCAATCACAGCTCCAAAGTAGAAGTTTCCAGTCTACATTTAATCAAAAGGTCACGCTTTTAAATATCCTCTCTAAATTATTTCATGGGTAGCAAATATAAAATAATACAATGAAACTGTCGAGGTGTAAAACCACGTTTTGAAGAACTACTACTTCTTTTGTCACTACTTAGACCTTCTGTTTTCTGTCTTCAAGAAACTTTCCTCAAACCTAATGACACGTTTACTTTGAAAGGCTTCAATGTTTACAATCACATTCACTTGGATTGTCTAAGAGCTTCTGGTGGAAGCTCTTTACTAGTCCATTCAACATTACCACAACGTCAAATTAAAACAGATCTACAAGCAGTAGCTGTTTCTGTTACACTCGAGAAAGAGATAACTTTCTGCTCAGTCTATATCCCTCCCTCTTATCTTTTAAGATCTGAACAACTGACTTCTTTACTTGAACAGCTTCCTTCACCCTCTATATGTTGGTAGGTGACTTCAATGGTCATAATGTGCTTTGGGGTTGTAATGACAATGATCCCAGAGGAGAATTAATCGAAGATTTCATCACGAAAAACGACATTTGTTTGATGAATGATAAATCGAACACTTATCTAGATTCTGGTAAAGGCACTTTCTCATCTCTTGATCTTTCACTCTGCCACCCCTCTCTCTATCTTGACTATGACTGGTCTGTTTGTGAAGATCAACGCGGATCTGACCACTTTCGAATTTTAATTGAAAGCGTTCAGACTCATGATGAAGCCCATAACCCCAAATGGAAATTACATAAAGCAAATTGGGATTTATTTCATACCTTATGTAATGAGTCCCTTACTGATACTACTCCGACTGATTCTTCTGATCATATAACTTACTTCACCTCTTCTTTAATAAATATATCAGAGAAATGTATCCCCAAAACCTCGACAAACCCAAAGAAAAGTAACCCATGGTACAATGACGATTGTAAAGAAGCTATCAAACAACGGAAAGACACTTTGTCGAAGTTCTGCAAGTTCCCAACGCATGAAAATTTAAATACTTATAGGAATTCTAGAGCAAAAGCCCGTCGGACTATAAAGTCTGCAAAACGCAAATCATGGAGAACATACGTATCTAATTTGAATTATAAAACACCCACTAAAACAGTTTGGGACATGGTTAGGAAAATATCCGGTAAATCTAAATCTGCTACTTATCATCATCTTAATTACAACTTCAACAATGCGAACGAAACAGCTTCCACAAAACAAGATATAGCAGATACTTTGGCATCACAATTTTGTTCAAATTCCTCAACTAGTCATTATTCTGAGGAATTTCAAAAATACAAGAAAGAACAGGAAAAGACTAAATTAAACTTTAAGTCCTCAAATTGTGGAGGACCTCACATGTCCAGATCCAGTGATTGTGAAGTCTGGAAAAAAGAAAAGGAGGTCATGAAAATCAAGGTTACTCAGAGACTAACATATCCTGAGGCTAGAAAGGTGTACGACCAACAAACACCAGAATTTACTTTCTCCAAAATTGTATCATCAACTCCCCCAAAACCTGAAACTAAAACAACATACAAATGCTAAACCACATTCTGCATCCAGTAGGGTGCAAAAGGGATCAGATGATCCCGTCCAACAGTATAACAAATTTGGAGCTCTGGCCAATGACGATGCCATGGAGATGGACGAGGTTGCCTCGCGCCCTGGTTCCCGTGGCCATCGTCCTCGGTCACCAATCACAGCTCCAAAGTAGAAGTTTCCAGTCTACATTTAATCAAAAGGTCACGCTTTTAAATATCCTCTCTAAATTATTTCATGGGTAGCAAATATAAAATAATACAATGGAACTGTCGAGGTGTAAAACCACGTTTTGAAGAACTACTACTTCTTTTGTCACTACTTAGACCTTCTGTTTTCTGTCTTCAAGAAACTTTCCTCAAACCTAATGACACGTTTACTTTGAAAGGCTTCAATGTTTACAATCACATTCACTTGGATTGTCTAAGAGCTTCTGGTGGAAGCTCTTTACTAGTCCATTCAACATTACCACAACGTCAAATTAAAACAGATCTACAAGCAGTAGCTGTTTCTGTTACACTCGAGAAAGAGATAACTTTCTGCTCAGTCTATATCCCTCCCTCTTATCTTTTAAGATCTGAACAACTGACTTCTTTACTTGAACAGCTTCACCCTATATGTTGGTAGGTGACTTCAATGGTCATAATGTGCTTTGGGGTTGTAATGACAATGATCCCAGAGGAGAATTAATCGAAGATTTCATCACGAAAAACGACATTTGTTTGATGAATGATAAATCGAACACTTATCTAGATTCTGGTAAAGGCACTTTCTCATCTCTTGATCTTTCACTCTGCCACCCCTCTCTCTATCTTGACTATGACTGGTCTGTTTGTGAAGATCAACGCGGATCTGACCACTTTCCAATTTTAATTGAAAGCGTTCAGACTCATGATGAAGCCCATAACCCCAAATGGAAATTACATAAAACAAATTGGGATTTATTTCATACCTTATGTAATGAGTCCCTTACTGATACTACTCTGACTGATTCTTCTGATCATATAACTTACTTCACCTCTTCTTTAATAAATATATCAGAGAAATGTATCCCCAAAACCTCGACAAACCCAAAGAAAAGTAACCCATGGTACAATGACGATTGTAAAGAAGCTATCAAACAACGGAAAGACACTTTGTCGAAGTTCTGCAAGTTCCCAACGCATGAAAATTTAAATACTTATAGGAATTCTAGAGCAAAAGCCCGTCGGACTATAAAGTCTGCAAAACGCAAATCATGGAGAACATACGTATCTAATTTGAATTATAAAACACCCACTAAAACAGTTTGGGACATGGTTAGGAAAATATCCGGTAAATCTAAATCTGCTACTTATCATCATCTTAATTACAACTTCAACAATGCGAACGAAACAGCTTCCACAAAACAAGATATAGCAGATACTTTGGCATCACAATTTTGTTCAAATTCCTCAACTAGTCATTATTCTGAGGAATTTCAAAAATACAAGAAAGAACAGGAAAAGACTAAATTAAACTTTAAGTCTTCAAATAATGAAGAATATAATTCTCCTTTTAATTTAGATGAACTAAAAGACGCCATCAGTAAAGCCCATGATACAGCAACAGGTCCTGACGAAGTTCACTATCAAATGTTAAAACATCTTCCACCAAAATCACTTCAGGCTCTCTTAGATATTTTTAACGATATGTGGGAAACTGGAAAGTTTCCCGAAAGTTGGGAACTAGCCACTATAATACCCATTCCTAAACCTGGGAAAGATCATGCAGAACCAAACAGCTATAGACCGATAGCACTAACAAGTTGTCTTTGCAAAACCTTAGAGAGAATGATAAATGTAAGACTTGTATGGTACTTAGAAAGTAATAACCTAATATCTCCTGTTCAGTCGGGCTTCCGTTCTGAACGAAGTACCAACGACAATTTAGTTAGACTGGAAACCTTTATTCGTGATGCCTTTGTTGCAAAGGAGCATGTTGTTGCTGTGTTTTTCGACTTGGAAAAAGCTTATGATACCACCTGGAGACATGGTATTATGCGAGATCTACATGTTCTCGGAATACGTCGCAGATTAGCTACATTTATTGAAAATTTCCTTGCGGATCGTTGGATCCAGGTTCGTGTGGGATCGACTTTATCCGAAAAGTTTGATCAAGCACAGGGTGTCCCACAAGGGAGCGTCTTGTCTACAACACTGTTCAATATTAAAATAAACAGCATAATGGACTGTCTGGATCCTAAGACAGATGGATCCCTTTATGTAGATGATTTCTGTATGTGTTACAGGTCAAAAAGTATGAGAACTATCGAAAGGCACTTACAGCAGTGCATTAACAGAACAGAAAACTGGGCCTCACATAATGGTTTCAAATTTTCCAAGTCTAAAACACAATGTGTACATTTCTGTAAACTACGGAAAGTACACAACGATCCCGAACTCTATTTATATGGATCTCTTATTCCAGTAGTTGAAGATTTTAAATTTCTTGGAGTTCTTTTTGATCGTAAACTTTCTTTCATACCACATATCAAGTACTTAAAAGCCAAATGCCTAAAAGCATTAAACTTACTGAAAGTATTATCACATACTGACTGGGGTGCTGATCGCACTGTCCTTCTACAGCTATACCGTTCCCTCATTCGTTCAAAATTAGATTATGGATCCATCGTGTATGGATCGGCAAGACCATCATATATCAGTTCTCTTGACACAGTTCACCACCAAGGCCTAAGATTAGCTCTAGGTGCTTTTCGAACATCACCTGTACAAAGCCTCTATGTTGAGGCTGAAGAGCCATCTCTATATTTACGACGAGAGAAACTTGCCCTGCAGTACGCCATTAGAATTGCGGCTAATCCATCAAATCCAGTTTATAAGGTGTCTTTTCCGCCATATATTTCTGAAGAGGTCGTACAGCTTTATGAAAGAAAACCAAATGTCATCCGGTCCTTTGGTTTACGAGTTGCACCACTTTTAGAATCAGCAAACATCCAAAAAGATAAAATAGAAGAACATTTTGTTTCCGAAATACCATCATGGTGCATTAGAAAACCAGAAATTAATTTAACTCTACATTCAGGGAAAAAATCCGAATCAAATCCACACCTTCTAAAAGAAAGTTTTCATCAACTACAATCTCAATTTATCGACTATCAATGTATTTATACTGATGGTTCAAAAGAAGAAAACAAAGTTGGTTGTGCTACTTTTACAAACGGCAATTGCAAAACGTTACGCTTACCTGATGGTTCTTCAATTTTCACAGCGGAAGCTAAAGCTATAGACTTAGCTTTAGACTTCACAAATGAGTGTAACTCAAAGGACAAATTCATTATATTTTCTGACTCTATGTCAGTTCTACAGGCCTTAAACCATACGTCATCAAAAAACCCTCAAATTCAAAAACTATTAATAAAACACCATACCATCTCAGAAGTGAAAACAATTATTTATTGCTGGGTTCCCAGTCATATAGGTATATATGGAAATGAGAAAGTTGATAAGAACGCTAAAGAATCGTTAAATCTAGAACAAACTGTTTTCAAAATTCCTTATGTCAATTTTAAACCTTTTATTAACGAGTACATCTCTGATAAATGGCAAACAATCTGGAACGGAGCGAACTTTGATAAATTAAGGGAAGTTGAACCGATCGTTAAACGACCAAAAGTAATTCATAAACTTTCGAGACGAGAAGAAATCGTTCTTGCTCGTCTCCGAATCGGCCATACAAGAATAACACATTCCCACTTATTAAAGCGAGAAGATCAACCCAAATGCATTGGCTGTGATACACCATTTACAGTTAAACACTTTCTTTTGGAATGCACTGACTTTGCGGCGGAGCGAGTTTCCTGTTTTCAAGTTAATAAATTGAGAGAGTTGTTTAAAGATGTACCCGTTGGAAACATTTTATCATTTCTTAGACAAGTAAATCTGTTTTATAAATTATAAATTTTTAACCATTAATGTTATTATTTCATATATCGTTTCTTTACAACGGCATTTATATCTTACTAAGTGTTACATTTTAATATGAGTTCAATATATTTTTATCGTTTTACCTTGTTAGACGCTAATGACCCATCAGGGTTGATGCGTCGTTAAACAACAAACAAACAAAGGCATGGCAGCCGATTGACCGTGTCGAGCCTCCACGGCCTCCCGTTTACACCGAATCCGAGGCCAAAGAGGCGTGTTGAGACAGGTGAAGATCTCTGGCCTGTCCCTCAACCTCCAGGATCCTCTTCTCCGGCTTACGGGTATCCACCCACGGCAAACAGGTGGCACCTCTTTTGACCGGGTTTTACGGTTCCGCATGAGGGAGCGACCGGCCTATTCTAATCCGGGTCCGGTACGGGCCTTTTTCTGTGAAGGCCTTGTCTGCCTGCTCTAGCAAAGTCTTTATATAAGTGGTCTTGCCAGAATTGCTCATGCCTGGAAACATAGCCGCAAAATAAAGCATTAGCAGAATGTTATATTTAAACTTTAAGGCATTATTTGGAGTGAAAATCTGTGTCCATGAAGCAATATTTCAACATATCAAATATGTGTTGAACAAGAAACAAATATTAATTTCCCCGCATATAAATACAAACACAAGAAAAAAAAACAGGACATACCTATAATTGACATCGTAAATGGAGTTATGAATTTGAGCATAGACTCCTGTAGAGTAGAGTTGAATTTTTCCACCTTCTTATCCATAATGCCTGTAATGATTACGCTTTTGTGATGGGCAACTCAAAACCTTTTTCCCAATGCGTTTCACAGTAATACAATGACTAGCTTCAGTACCAGAGACGATGGTGTAGAAATTAAACAAGTGAAACACATTTTCCCAGGTCGATTTTTAGAAATCACCGAACGCATTCTCAATGACACCCATTCAGAAGTATGTCATTGTTTACCCGTTCGAACGATGACACCTGTTGAAAATTATTTTTTCCATATAGCACAAATTATGTCATTCCAACAATACCAGGAGCGCTGAAAACGCTCTCTTGCAGCGTCTTTTTATTAGAAGGCGATAATTACACTTAATTGGTTTTAATCATTTCCAGGACGAAATGTCACCATCTATGATATGGGACTCGTCGTGGGGAAACCTTTTTTCGCGTATGCGAACACCAAATGCCACGATGTGCATCGGTACGGGCTGATCAGTTTCTTTCTTGCGTGCTTCTCAGGCGGTTTAATGCACCTAAATCCGAAAGTACAGACTCGGATTAGTATGTTGGTCTGTGTTCTTTTTTTCTGGCCGAAAACTTGACAGAACAAGGGTTTTTTTCTCGCGAGCTTGCCCGATCAGAAACTACTCACTCAGATTTTCTTCATAAGCCCTTCACTTCTCAAAAACCATACTACTAATGCCTAAGTTCAAATTGCGAAAAAGTGTCAAAAATTAACCTGAGGATTATATCCAAAGCACATGCATATCTTCAAAGCATCATCAAGACATCTGTAAAGTTTCAAAAGAATCTGAATTAAAAACTGAAGGAGGAGTTGCGCACACAAGGCACCCACTGTCCATTCACTTTCAAAATACTGTCAAAATACCGAAAAACGACTAAGTTCAATTTGCAAAAAAAGTGTCCAAAATTAATCTGAGGATTATATCCAAACCACATGCACATCTTCAAAGTATGATAAAGACATCTGTAAAGTTTCAAAATAATCGGGAAAAACTGTAGGAGGAGTTGCGCACACAAGGTACCCTTTGTCTATTCACTTTCATTATCAAAATGCCCGAAAAATGACTAAGTTCAAATTGCAAAAAAATTGTCAAAAATTAATCTGAGGATTATATCCAAACCACATGCACATCTTCAAAGCATGATGAAGACATCTGTAAAGTTTCAAAAGAATTAGAATAAAACTGTAGGAGGAGTTGCGCACACAAGGTACCCACTGTCTATTCACTTTCATTATCAAAATGCCCGAAAAATGACTAAGTTCAAATTGCGAAAAAAAGTGTCAAAAATTAATCTGAGGATTATATCCAAACCACACGCACATCTTCAAAGCATGATGAAGACATCTGTAAAGGTTCAAAAGAATAGGAATAAAACTGTAGGAGGAGTTGCGCACACAAGGTACATACTCCTATAGGGGGACGGAAGGGCGGACGGTCGGAAAGCCAAAAACTATGTCCCTCCGCTTTTCTTCGAAAAGGCGGGGGACAATTACCCAGGAGTCATCACTTGGACACGATTCTGATGTTTGGCGGGAAAAGAAAATAGATTTATGATACCACAGAGAGTACCTTAATGGGGATAAAAAATATAAAGTTTATTAGTATTCAATGTTCATATGCAATTAATGAAGTGCATGTGAAGAGTTCATTTCTGTGGTACTATTTGCAGTAATTAAAACAGAACAAACATTTCCAAGAAATAATGTAGCCAAAGAAAAATGACAGGTTACCCTTTTTGTGCCCAACACCCCCACAAGACTAAAGAAAAGCATTCACTGATTGCCCATATGTATTTTTGCTTCTAAAATGTGATACCAAGATACATGTATAGTTTTGTGTGATATAGTATTAAAATGGCTGAAAGTAATAATAGTGTGTTTCTGAAAGATCTGTGCACATATTCTTTACTCTTTTTTGTAAACGGTTGCATCTACAAGCATGGATATATATTCTTGATTCTTCTACTGACCAGTCCTGTTATTAAATACAGAGGGATAGATAAAACCGTCAGGCTGACAAATGATCAAAAGGCAGTTCAAAAACATACAGGGCATGGAAACCTCGTCCCTTATTATGACAATGGAGAGGCATTTTACATCAAAAGTCAAACAGCCAGACAATTGTGTGTGCAATATTCTGCCATACTTTTCTTATGTATATTGTATTCATTTGATAAGACATCGTATTTGAAATTCAGAAATGACTTTGCTATGATTTTGGTTCATCTTACTTTTCTAAATTTTGCAAGTATTTGCTGGATAAAAACATTAGCAAATGAAATTCTACCATCTAAAGAGCATACTAATAGCAAATCATGTTAACGAAAATCATCAGAGGGTACCCCTGCTCCGGAGAAAATATACAACCTGGTGATAGTGAACAGAAAGACGATGATAACTCTACCCCTCCTGAAAAAAGAGGTCGGAAGCAGATGATACATAGTGGAGAAGTCTGTGGGCCGTGCTCTGTTTGGGAACAGCTTGGATGACCCTCACTATACAGATGCCCATAGTATGAAAACTCCAAGACATGCTGGAAGTTTGTGCGAACAATTTTGTACCTTTCTGTCTGTTAAGAACCAAAGTTTTTCACTAAAAGAGGACAGTTGCCTTTGTAGCGCATGCTTTGTCGATGCAAAGAGGAACTTGATATCTGCCGACAAGGAGCCAAGATGGGTAGGAATACACATTCCCCCAGCAAAGGTGCAAAATCACTGCCCAGTCTGTCATAATGACTTGGAGGGAGGAAACGAATTATGCCCCTGCAAGGACACATCCCGCTGATATCAGTCTTCTTCCTGGACGTGTGGACTGAAAATTGATGTTTGGAGACAGTATTTTGAAATAACAAGAAACCGGTTTTACGCAACTTTAAAGCCATCGTCAGTTCTATGTATTAGACACTATTTAGAAATTTATCACCATTTCAAAAGTCGTCAATGTAACACAAAAATGACAGACACGCGGGGATTTGTTGGTTCACTGAAATCCACAATATCTCGTATTGTTTCTCAAGATCATGAAAATACACTGTCGGAAAGTGATTGGTTGTGCAGTAGTTGCAAGAAATCCATACAAAATAAGATGAAACCTAGAAAAATTCAAACCACAAACAATGACATAATACAGAAATTGATGGAACAAATATTACAAACAAACTTAGAAAAAGTGAAACAGACGGGATATATACATAGAAAAAACATGCTGGATGAGTTCAGAAGTGCTGTCACTGGTCTCCCATCTAAACCAGATGATGCAGAATTCAAATTTGACAATTTCATAACCTATAAGATTAAGAAGAGGTCTCATCTTGGTTATTTTTCTGGAAAGTCAAAACTAACAAACGTAATAATCTATGACAAGGAAAAGCTACTTTCAGACCTGTTTTCTCCCAATGGGAAGTCTTATCTTGGCACAATTAGCAGATTTGAAGCTACCATTGGAGATTATAAGAACAATAGCCATACACAAGACTTATTTCAGAAACGGAAATCAGGGTATGCTGCTTTTATTTTCTTTGGCAAAATTGGTGTATTAAATGTTAAAACATAAGTGCTTGTAAGTTGAATGGTACTGTTTCTGCGAACTTGTATCTTACGAATGTCTTGAATTCCTTGACTTCTCAAATGTCCTAGAATTTCAACGTCAGTGCAAGGAACTAAGTCCTTGAAGCGAATGACACCCTTTGAACAATTGAGAGTGTTGTGCAAAGAAATGTTGACGTCAAGGCCAATGTGTTTAAAATTGGTGTGCTGTTGGCGCCTTATGTATGTTTTCATATTTTAGTTAAGTTTGAGTAACTGAGTGGCCATCTATTGGGAAAATAGATGCTCATTCGGCTTACGATGTTTTCATGGTAAAAGTACCTGATTGTTAATTTAAGTTTTTTTTTTCACCTCGGTTTTTAGAGTAAGAATCTTTTTCTGATTGCGCCTTTTCATGATCTTTGCCTTCTTGTACCATTTTGTGTCATATACTTTCCATATATCACATGTATGTATGAATGGACTACTGCATGTCATTGATTTACTTCCTGTCTGTTAAATTCACTTTTCAGACCACATTAACAATAAGGACATTGATGTCTTCTGTTATTATGTCCCCCCCCCTCCGAAGTGGTGGGGGACATATTGTTTTTGGTCTGGATCCCGTCGGCGTCGTAGATTTTTGTCTGCTCGATATCTCCTGAACCACTGGATTGATTTAGACCAAACTGGCACAGAAACTTCATTGGGACAGCCGAATGGAGTGATTAGATTTCGGTGACGTTGACCTTATTTTCAAGATCACAAAGAGGTACAAGTAGGCAAAGATCAGGAAAAGGCGCAATCAGAAAAAGATTCCCACTCCAAAAACCGAGGTGGGAAAAAACCAAACTAACAATCAGGTACTTATACCATGAAACATATCGTAAGCCGAATGAGCAGCTATTTTCCCAATAGGTGGCCACTCAGTTACCTTAACTTAACTAAAAATATGAAAATATACATAAGGCGCCAACAGCACAAAAAAAATTTAAACACTAGGACATAAAACAAAAAGAACCACCACAGAAGTATCGACTTGGAACGATCAGTAACACAAAGTTACTGGCGGGCTTAAACCGGTTTTACATGGCCATAACCTCACCCTCAGCTTCTGCAGTGGTTCATAACATTTAGTTAGTTATTCGGTCCTCGTGGTGAATCTCTAACTAGTCAATGAATCATCAAGAACAAACAAATAAATCATGATAAACATCCTGATGAATCAAAAACCAGGACTCACAGACTGAGTAAGCTGCCCGACGATGGAGATCCCTGGGCGCCGAATAACCTACTAACTCCGGAGCAAAAGAAAAACACCAGTTGGACCCCGGTGGGCCAAGCAACAGACAAGAAGCTCCGGCCCCAACCAGCTAAAATGAATAGCTTTATGTCGGGGCCATCATAGAGTCTGACGCCCGACCCACCGGCGTGCAATTAAAGAAGGCAGCATAGTTATCAACCATGATTGGGTTAAAAACTAAGCATGCAGACTGTCGCATAACATTCAAGTTATAACCTATACGTCTGTAACGTGTTATGATTTTTCTTAACTGAAAAGAAAAATCATTAATTCCTTTAAGTTTCTTAAATTTGTAAACCAAGTCACCATAAAATTCAGGTTCCGAAAGGCCCTCACTTAAAAGCGTCTTTAACCCAACATTATATTTGGAAATCAATTCATAGTGTCTACGATAAAATTTAGAAAATGTTTTTCGAAGTTTATGATACCGATAGCCCTGTTGGAGAAGTTTTGCCGTTAAACATTTATTTCGAGCGTTGAAGTCTGTAACATGATTGCATACTCTAGCAAACCTTATAAGTTGCGAAATGTATACACCATAAGAAGCACGACGAGGAATGTCACCATCCAAAAAAGGAAAATTTACTATATCAAAATCAAAGTCATCGCGCTTATCATAAATTTTAGAAGAAACAAATCCATTTGCAACAGAAAGATGTAGATCTAAAAAGGGGGCTTCAGTATCTGAGATATTGGCTTTGTTCAACTGAAGTTCAGGTGGATAAATTTGATTGACCATACCTTCAAAATAAGGGTTGTCAATGTTCAAAAGGTCATCGAGGTACCTAGATGTGGAATTAAAAGCCTCGATAACATCAGCTTGATTATCATGGTTAAGAGAATCCATGAAATCTCTTTCGTAGCAGTATAAAAATAAATCAGCTACGAGAGGTGCGCAATTTGTACCCATCGGAATTCCAACAATTTGTCTGTATAACTTGGTCCCAAATCTAATATAAATATTATCAAGGAGATAGGATAAGGCGTCGCATACATTCTGACATGACCAAAGTGTATACCGACTTTGGTCAGAGGAAGTAAAAAAAGCCTTTCTGTCATTACATGCCAAATAAAGTGAACCATTTTTTTAGTTTTTAATGCCCTTTTGAAAGGTCAATTAACTGTTTGAAAATCTAGGTGTCTCCATTCGTTTCCGCTCTAAAACTCTAGTTTTTGACCAATATTCTTCAAACTTTGTATATTAGTTGATACCGGCAAGGAGTGGTTTGGGATTGTAGATGGGTGAATTTCGTCAAACGACCTTAGAGTTATGGTCCTTGATTGAGGTTAAAATTGCATTTTGTTCGTTTCCGCTCTCTTAACTTGAGTAGTTTTTGACCGATTTTCTTCAAACTTTGCATATGAGTTGATACCGACAAGGAGTGGTTTGGGATTGTAGATGGGTAAATTTCGTCAAACGACCTTATAGTTATGGTCCTTGTTAAAAATTGCATTTTGTTGGTTTCCGCTCTCTAACTTGAGTAATTTTTGACCGATTTTCTTCAAACTTTGCGTATGAGTTGATACCGACAAGGAGTGGTTTGGAATTGTAGATTGGTAAATTTCGTCAAACGACATCAGAGTTATGGCCCTTGAGTGATGTTAAAAATTGCATTTTGTTCGTTTCCGCTCTCTAACTTGAGTAGTTTTTTTACCGATTTTCTTCAAACTTTCAACAGCCATTTGATGACACATACAGTATAACATCACCCTGTAACTGCTGTCTCTTTGTGTTATTTACCTTGAATGCTGTGTATTTGTCTGACTGGAGGGCTGGCACTGCAGATATAACTTAACACCACCATTAATTTGTTACTGACTGTTCCATGTCGGTGCTTTTGTTGGCATCCTTCAATGTTTCATTTTTGTGATGTGCGTTTTTGTTTTTCATTTTTACCATTTCTAGTACATACTTATTTGTTGTTTAGTTTCATAGGATTCTGAATTTCTGAGTCACCACCCGTTTGGGAAAGAGATATTAATTCGGTTTGCTGTACATTTAATGAGTACTATAGAACTAAAGCAATTTGATTAAGGTTTAGTGTTTACCACCATATCTTTTATGATCAGTTGTTTTATTGAATATTTTCATTTGTTTCAGATTTCTAACATGAGTGACTTAACATCTTCATAAGACGTTGAAGCGGCTGCTTCTCCAAAAAGTGAAGTTGGAACTCCTCCAACAAAGATGTTCCGTGTTGCATCACAAGACGCTGAATCTGGTACTCCAAAAAGTCAAGTTAGAAGAATTCCAACCAAGATGTATTCCCCAGTTCCAGTAACTTCTCGGCTATCAAAACAGAAAGAGGAAACCGCATCTGCATTAAGTCTCAAAGCAATGAAAAAATCTCTAGAAGACCATTTCAAAACATCATCAGGTGAAATGGACTCCTTGATAAAATCAACCTTGTACAGTGTGTCAAAAAACGAGAATGCAGATGCAGCAACTGAACTTGAAAAAATAAGGAGAATTAATAGGTGCCACAACCAAAAATCTATGTTCCTGATTTCAGAGTTGAATAAGGAAATAACTAATCATGATCAATTGAGAAGAAATTGTCAAAATGAGAAAAAAGCTGTTGAGGGAAAAGTGAAAATGCTAGAACCGAAAGTGAAAGAACTGCAAAAAAGCATTCAGGACCTTGTTGGATATGATGCAGAGGAAGATAGTGACTGAAACATTCTTCAGTTCTTTATTCTTTAAGCCAACATTTAGATATTGAATCATCTCAAAAATTCTTTTGACATAATATGAGCTATATCTGATGAACATTCTTTAATAGGTTTTCAAACCAGGCCTGACACAGACTTGTATTTGCGGCCAGAAAATAAATGCAAATCTGTTAATTTTCACATTTGCAGACTGATTTTGTTTTAGTTGCCATCCGTTTTACTAGGTTGTAACAATGTTTTAGGTGGAATTCATTTTAGTTTCAATCATGTTATTTGCATAATTGAGGGGCAGTGTGTAGCAAAAAGATTGTCTTTGAAATACAAGTTATTGTTTGTTGTTTAGTACTTCTCATGTATAACCCCCTTGGAACAATTGTCCCTCTTTAATTAATCATAATTACCCTTTACACACCGGTTATCCAGATACAACTAATGCTACTGGCTACAACCAACGCGGATGCAATCAATAAGTGGATCTATGCATTAAATACGTGTCTGCCCACACTTACCACGCATCAGAATGATCCGCCCACACTTACCACGGATCAGAATGATCCGCCCACACTTACCACGGATCAGAATGATCCGCCCACACTTACCACGGATCAGAATGATTCGTAGTAAGTGTGACCAGACAGGTATTTTCTCCATATTGTCACTGATTGATTTCATCCGCATTGGTTCTACTCAGTAGTATTGGTTGTATGTTGATGACCGGCATGTAGGGTCTAGGGTTTCTGGAATAAGAAGGTACAAGTAGGCAAAGTTCAGGAAAAGGCGCAATCCCACTCCAAAAACCGAGGTGGGAAAAAACCAAACTAACCATCAGGTACTTATACCATGAAAACATTTCGTAAGCCGAATGAGCAGCTATTTTCCCAATAGGTGGCCACTCAGTTACCTTGACTAAAAATATGAAAACATACATAAGGCGCCAACAGCACAAACATATTTTAAACACCAAGACATAAAAAACACCACAGAAGTATCGACTTGGAACGATCAGTAACACAAAGCTACTGGCGGGTTTAAACCGATTTTACATGGCCATAACCTCACCCTCAGCTTCCGCAGTGGTTCAGTGATATACAAGAAATAAGAAAAATCATATTAAAAAAATACTAAACATAGATACATGTATCAACGTTTAACACGAATAACGAAAGCAGGGTGAACAGCTATTGAAGGTATTAGGTGGTCACAGTGCTAGCTTGGACAGAAGAAGTAAAATGCAGAGGGCTAAGTGAACAGCCAAATTATAATCGGGTGACCACAAAGCCATGAAACTCGTAATCGGAATAACTTTGATAAGTGTGACTTTGATAAGTGTGAACCACAACAGTAGTACCGCCTTGGACCGGTCAGTTATAAACAACTGGGGGGCTTAAATCGATTTTACATGGTCATAACCTCACCCTCAGCTTCTGCAGTGGTTCATAACATTTAGTTAGTTCTTCGGTCCTCGTGGTGAATCTCTAACTAGTCAATGAATCATCAAGAACAAACAAATAAATCATGATAAACATCCTGATGAATCAGAAACCAGGACTCACAGATTGAGTAAGCTGCCCGACGATGGAGATCCCTGGGCGCCGAATAACTTACTGACTCCGGAGCAAAAGAAAAACATCAGTTGGACCCCGGTGGGCCAAGCAACAGACAAGAAGCTCCGGCCCCAACCAACTAAAATGAATAGCTTTAAGTCGGGGCCATCATAGAGCCTGACGCCCGACCCACCGGCGTGCAATTAAAGAAGGCAGCATAGTTATCAACCGTGATTGGGTTAAAAACTAAGCATGCAGACTGTCGCATAACATTCAAGTTATAACCTATACGTCTGTAACGTGTTATGATTTTTCTAAACTGAAAAGAAAAATCATAAAATACATTTTTTTCTTGGCCCAACCAAGTAGCATTCACAACAACCTCCTTACAGACATCATAATGTTTGCTGTTATTGTATTTGATGTGCAACGCAAGAAAAAGTTTCGTAAGAGTCTCCGTAATGTCAATCGTTTTGTGCAGATGCCAAGCCTTTTCGTGGGGCTACAAAGTCATTTCTTAGGTTGAAACTTCTACTAGGTCCATAAATAATAATTTGAGCAAAACGGGTTCAAGAGAGACTGTGTGGATGCACAGGCTCGCCTAAACCTTTGCTTTTTGCATATGCAATTAGGGCCCTTGTCTTGTGTTGCACATCATCTTCATTGTTGTTTTTTTTAGCATTTAGGCAAACATTTAATTATTGTATCATCTCAGAAAAATGCTTTTGACATAATATGGGCTATATCTGATGAACATTCTTTAATAGGTTTTCAAACCAGGTCTGACACAGACTGGTATTTGCGGACAGAAAATAAATGTAAATCTATTAATTTTCACATTTGCAGACTGATTTTGTTTTAGTGGCCACCCATTTTACTAGGTTGTAACAATGTTTACTATGACAAAGTTTCAAGATGCCTAGCCCTATAGTGGGGCAACAAAGTCCTTTCTTGGTTTGAAACTTCCACTAGGTCCATATATAATAACTTGAGCAAAAAGCAAAGGTTCATGAGAGTCTGTGTGGATGCGCAGGCTCGCCTGAACCTTTCCTTTTTGCATATGCAATTAGGGCCCTTGTCTTGTGTTGCACATCTAATTTTGTCCTCTTTGATGTGTTTTAATAAATAAAACTTTTTTTAGGTGTAATGTGTCAAGAAATCAATAGACGACTCAATATTGTCAGTAATTAGATAATTCATTTAATTAGAAGATGCCAAAGTTAAAGAGAAAGTCAACCCCTCAAAAGTTGCAGACAGACAGAGAGAGAAAGCGATTAAAGTAAGATGTAAGTTGAGAAATGCCACATATCACAAGGGTTGCATACATATGAGTAACATAGAAATTGAAAATCTTAACGCTTTGTTTCTCAGATGTTGGCAAAATGATGCAAACTTAGTACTGTTAACCTGCATATAGCAGGCTGAGCCTGTAACATTGTTCTTCCTTACAATTCTGGCTTATAGGTTCTTCGGTTCCACGAGGACCGAAGAACTAACTAAATGTTATGAACCACTGCAGAAGCTGAGGGTGAGGTCAGGTACCTGTAAAACCGGTTTAAGCCCGCCAGTAACTTTGTGTTACTGATCGTTCCAAGTCGATACTTCTGTGGTGGTTCTTTTTGTTTTATGTCTTGTGCTGTTGACGCCTTATGTATGTTTTAGTATTTTTAGTTAAGTTAAGGTAACTGAGTGGCCACCTGTTGGGAAAATAGCTGCTCATTCGGCTTATGATATGTTTCATGGTATAAGTACCTGATTGTTAGTTTGGTTTTTTCCCACCTCGGTTTTTTGAGTGGGAATCTTTTTCTGATTGCGCATTTCCTGATCTTTGCCTACTTGTACCTTTAAGTTGCTATATAATTTCTATTGTGCATTAGAATATGTACATTTTTATCCAAATTATTAATATCGCATTAATAGGTGGATTTACAAAAACAAAGCAACTTTCTTCAGTTCTGATTTTAAAACGATTGAGCATCTGACAAACTTAGGATATAATGTTTCCTTGTAGAAACAGTATGGTACTTGTTTCCTTGTAGACACAGTATGGTACTTCACCTCACCTGTCCACAATACAGTCCAGTGACAGGCCATCCACTCAGACACTGGGGCCGGGAACAACAGGGTCAAACTGTACAGGTAAAAGCTTCTGTAAAGTATACTATTTTCTAGACTGTGCAATGCAAACTGGGCTTTGCAGATACAGATAATGGCTAGAGGCTTGAAAAAGGACTTCTTATACTATGAGCCCTCTTAGATGAGACTCTAGGTCAATAATAAACGAAATGATAGATTATGGTTAGCACATTCTCTTGTGATTTTATAATGGAAGTACAAGGTCTGTAGCTCCTACGTTTGCAGTGATAATATGGATATAATGTTTCCTTGACAAGGATGGTTACAAGATGACAAGAAGTGGCTGCAACTAAGACAGATGACGAGCTTGAATCCAGCTTGCAGTGCACAGATCATCAATGGGACCTTAATAGTTAATTTGTTTTGGTAGTCTTCACCTTTTTCAAACTATATTTATGTCAAAAGGCAAATAAAAGTATTCATATTTATTATATATGATTTATTTGCCTGGTGACATTACAAATTTCCAAGTTAGCTTAATACAAGGTGAAGGTTGCCAAAATGGGATAACGCAGGTTGTTTGCCCAAATGTAATAAGGAAGGTTTTACAAATGACCTTTAAAAATGTCTAGACTTTAGTGATATTGAACAAAAAATGAGAAATCAGAGGTCTTTTTTCTTTCAGATATTTCGACCTGATTTAAAGGTGAGAACCAAGAAGAAAAGTTTAGATCAAAGGAAGGAGGACAGGCTTTATGACAAAGAAAGACGAAGTTGTGTACAAAGCTGTGAAGTGAAGGAGGACAGGCTTCATCACAGTCTGACACAAAATTGTGCAGAAAGTAGTATGGTGTTTGATGAAAATGCTATGTTGTTTGGTTTTAATCCAGACTCTGTTCTAAAAGGAGAGATCGATATATCAGTGTTAGATAATAAAAATTAAAGTGAGATCCTTTAAGAGCAGTGAACATATTAATGAGAAAGGGGATGGGCCATACCATGGTTTCGGCTACTTAAGCCTCTTCAGTGACCCTATAGATTTGGCAACATGAGGCCAAAGATTATGGCTGTAATTTACATCGTTCAAAAGGGTAGTCGATACAAAGACTAGTAAAATCCACATGGGGTCAAATATTTAAACGTTGGTTAGAAAATGACTCTAAACCGATAATTTTCTGATTTCTCAGAATACCCTAGTTGATCTCAAAGGACCAAAAGGAAAATATAATCTGCACTATGGGTGATGTACGGGGAGACTTTTTAGGGCCGCCACACGGCACAACACCAGCTGCAGTAATAGGAAATAAAAATTAAAGTGAGATCCTTTAAGATAAGTTTTCAACCCTTTTAGGGCTCAAGCCACCTTCATTAATAAAATGGGCTGTCTTACAAAAAGAGGATCTGAAGGACAAGAAAATTAAACCGGGACAGACAGCAGTACAGATACACCACGTTGGTGGTCATTATTTTGTTTCGTAGCAAACTGAATTCAGAGTCACGATATTCGATTCACTTCCAAATAATAACAGAATTTGTCAGCTGTTACTACAGCTAAAAGCAATGTATGAGGTACTTCAAGGTTCAGAAGATCTAAGTTCTATATCATATGTGATAACAAAACTACTGGGAAGTTCAGTAGACTGTGGGGTATTTACCGCTGCTAACGCCTACTTGTTGTTATCTAACATCAGACCAGAGACTGTAGTCTTGAATCAGAGTCAGCTAAGATCTCATCTCTAAAGTGTATGAATACAAATACAATCACACCATTCCCGGTAGTACGCTCAGCAGCAGGGTATGATAATATGATGAGTTACTATATCACTCAACAGCTGCTAAATCAGAAAAAAACAGCTTGATGATATAACTAGACATCTAAATCAACAGGAAACACATGTCGGGCACCATGCAAGGAAAGGGTGATCATCAAAAGAACAAAGTGAATCATCAGAAAAAAGAAAATGTGAACAATTCAGGCCAGATTGTAAATAACTTTAGTAAGAATGCCAAACACTAAAAAGGAAGGAACAGGACAAGTTGCGCCAAAGGAAAAACAGACTATCTAGAGAATACAGGGATACTGAAACAAGAAGAAAAGAAACAAAAAGACTATCTAAAGAATACAGGGATACTGAAACAAGAAGAAATAGATAAAGTGAGAGATCAGGCTAAGTTACACAAACAAAGAAAAAAAAACTATCTAGAGTATACAGGGATACTGAAACAAGAAAAAAACACAAAGATAAAGTGACAAATCACTATTTATCAGTCAGTTGTAAGAATATAAATCACAGATGTTTCAGCCTCCTGATTTGACCTCAAGACTGACCTCCAAACAGTGATTAATTATTACTTGCCAAATCACTGCTAGAGGGGCAGATTAATTTCTGAATCAAATTTAAGGTCTACATAAGGTCTTAAACAAAGTTATCAGTAACCACAATCACTGTTTATCATTCAAACTTTCCATCTTTTTCCCATTTGCCTCTGTTTTATGATTTTTGTTAGTAGAGAGACTCAGATCAGTAGTGAAGACCCTTCAGGACGGTAAGCTGTCTGTAAATAAAATGCAATCTGTTTGATCTTTCAGCTCCCCAGACGTTGTCGATCTGACCAACGACTAGTAAGTAACACGGATTCTATGGACAGCCATCTGTGTTGGATCGACGCTGGATTCGATTGTAAAGAACATTTTGGACTTAACAAACATAACTAACATAAAATATTTTATAATGACTTATTAAGATTCTTACAAAATAGCTGTTCGACTTCTTAGTAAACATCCTAGTACAATTATGGACACACATTATGGATAAAATAAATTCTGAGACACATAAGTTGGAACAAGGTACATGTACGTACAATCTGCATTATGATTTGTGGTTTTGTAATGAACGTTAGCAGGAACACTGACTGTTTCAACAATCATTGTTCCAGTAGAATATGGCGTGTGTAACAAAATCATCATTTTAGGAAACTACAAAAAGTATCAAAGTACAGAGATTGTACTTGTACTCATAATGTTCTAGATATTACGCAACCTGTCCTAATTTATGATTCTGAATTTTTATCATCTAATTTGCATAAATATATTCATTGAATTTCCATCTTAATATTAAAGCCCTGTATTTAAATTTAATAATTCTATCATGAACTGTAAGGACTCGAATAAGATTTAACTGTTAATTTAATAATTCTATCATGAACTGTAAGGACTCGAATAAGATTTAACTGTTTAGTGTTAGTTTTTCAATTAACATACATGTGTCTCACAATAATTTAGAATTAATCAACATACTTTTGGGTATAAATACAAGGGCATCTTCAAGGAGAGAGAGACGGGGTTATCAGATAGACTTAAGAATTATATTACTTATTACATAAAACTATACGATCAAAATTAAAAGAGGTAGAAAGAAACAATTGTTGTTATTTAGACTTTGTCACACAGGAGGTGTTAGACTTTGTCACAATAAGTGCCTGGAATGCTAAGAAGTACTTTCGAGAAACTGGTGCTTCGTTTATACCTTTCCAAAGAATTGCATCTGAAGCATCGTATGTCTCGCTGAAACACGGGTCAGATGAGTAACTACTTCTTTCCCCACAGCAATTCAAACTCTAGTCAACTGCCCCAACTGTGACTAATAATAACCTGAAATATCTAATCGGCAGTAACATAAGTGATTTCTACAATATTTACACAACAACATGCGACGTTGGTTTGTAAAGCCGGTACAATTTTGAGTGACATGTTTGCACTTGGTCTGTATTAGAAAAGTAGGTGATAAGAAGATGACGGTCAAGCTCATATAACGATGTGTTGTATCTTGTATCAAAACATGTCTTGGTTCAAACGTATACCCACAATGTATGTTTTGAGATAAAAATATATATTTTTTTCAACTTAAAATTTCTTTTCTATTTTTCTTTACAGCTAAAACGTCTCTAAAATGGGGGCATATATTTTGTAAAACTTTTAAGGCCCCTCCGTCAATGTTACACACTCTTTTATTCCATATTTTATTATTTATTTAATACCTTTCATTTGTTTTGTCAGCTACAGATACAAGAGGAGTAATTGCGCGAAGGAATCTCACGAATGGAGCGCCGAATTGTGCCGTCATTGGGACAAATCGCCAAAGAGCCGTTTTATAAATATTGTAAGCAGAATATTCCCAGACTGAGGGATATTCAAGTTAAACTGACTGACCCAGTTTTACATTCTTTCTCGGACTACGCGTGGGAGCAGGTATTGGAGATATTCGACGACGATAGCTTCAGCGTTCTAATAGCCGTGGAATTAGTAATAACCCCAAAAAATCAAAAGAAAACGTCAATTGGTTACAACAAAGGTGCGTCATTTCGTTTATTAGGGATGCTGGATTTTTAAAACGCCAAGAATTACTTCTTCATTTTAGAAATTTTCCCGACCATTTTGTATGGTTCTTTAAAGTCCAATATCCAAAATTTCATTGGAAAATTTCTATGGCAAACATTATTAACTTACTGGCATTGTCCGCAATATGTAATGGGTTGTTGAGAAATTTAGAGGCATCTAGATCATGGATGAAGAACAAATAATTTGGTCTCCAATTGAAAATCTATGAGTAAAAGAATTTTGGAAGAAATATTGCACAACACTACACAACGTCCTAGACTTATCTATCACTGAATGACTTAATTATTTTATATAGTACTTTTAAATTTATCAGTGATAGGTCAATGTGAAATTCGACCTGAAATGAAACTGTAAGAGACATCAGGGTGCATCTGAAGTAGGTCATATTTTGATACAAATAAAATAAATGTCAGCTTATCATATTTAAAGGAATAGAATTACAAACATTATCCTTCATTTCAAAAGAAAGAGATCACCGGCACAACCATTTTGACATCACATTTATTAAAATCGGATTAGTGGGTTTGAAGATATGAAAGTTTTAAGATTCAACAATGGCCGCCTATGGTGGCCGCCATTTTGTTTAGCTAGTCATGTTTTCATTTCATACTGATTTTGTAACGGATGAAAGGATTGGGATGAAACTTTGCACACTGTTGCATATTACATGGGTCTATGTGGTTTGAAAGTTTGAGTGGAATCGTATCGTATTAGCATAAGTAATAAGAAAAGTCCACGTAATTTTTTATAATCCCTCGTATATATTGTTTATACGTATTCTTAAAATTAACATATTTTATTTTAAAGAAATTGCTTCTTATTTCATGTTACAAGTACATTGAATGTTAAAATCAAGTACCCGTAAACAAATAGTTATTTAATAAGCGCTTCCTTACCATATACTTATCTTATGGCTATATACCAATGCTACCCTTTCAAAATTTGGACGTCCTTACCAGTTTTGGGGCGAGATGACCAGAAACCGATATGGTGTCTGTGTCAATAGTCATTTGGAAACCCAAAGTGCACGAGACTCTCGTGCCAGAATTAAATTGAAAGGAATGGCGTCGACATTGTTTCTTTGTTGAAGAAAATTTCTACAAGGTTTTCAAAAGAATTCGACTTCCCCCATTCCCTTTTGGATTACTGTGCTATCCTTTCTATTTTCTTCAACCAGTCGAAAGACTCTCGTCTGGAAGCAGAGATCGCCAATCGCCTCTTGAAGGGTGCAGTGGAGAAAATCGACCCGGTAAGTCCCGGGTTTTACTCTCGGATTTTCCTCGTCCCGAAAAAGAACGGGAAATGCCGGCTTATAATCGATCTGTCTCCACTAAACAAGTACGTCTGCGTTCAGAACTTCCGGATGGAAACCCAGAGAAAGTAAGGAATGCCATTTATCCGAACGATTGGGCATTTTCATTGGACCTTACCGATGTGTATCTGCATGTTCCGATTCACAAGCAGTCACATAAGTTTCTTCGTTTCTCTCTGAACGGTCAGATCTTTCAGTTCAAGGCTTTAGCATTCGGTCTTTCGACCAGCCCTTTCGTCTTTTCTTACCTCATGAATATAATTGCTACATTTCTCAGGAAAAGAGCGATCATTCTGCATCCCTACCTCGACGACTGGCTAGCCAGAAACCAATGTCGTCGAACGCTGTTGGAACACAGACATTACCTAACCTCTCCAGGCCTGATTATCAATAACGAGAAATCAGATCTCGTTCCAACCCAGACTTTCACATTCATAGGGATGGAATTTCTGAGCAATCTCAACATTGTCAGTGTTCCGCAGAACAGAATTAAAAAAATACTCCAAGCCCTTCTGGTCTTTTCTCAGGAGACATTCGTATCAGCCAGTATTTTCCTGTCGGTTTTGGGACAGCTCAATGCGGCAGCGGATCACGTTGTTTTGGGCAGACTCCAGCTCAGACCATTATAAACGTACATGTTGTCACAATGGAGACCTCATATACATCCAATGGACCAACTGATCCTGGTCACTCCGGATGTATTACGTCACCTCAGTTGGTGGAAAGAAGAAGGGATCTATCACCAAGGTGTGCCCCTGATAGTAGCCCCGGTCTCTCACACGATCTTGACGGACGCCAGCACGGCAGGCTGGGGATCGCACGTGGAACCGTGGAGTCTGTTGTTTCATGGTGTTTGGACCAGAGACCAATCCCGTCTCCACATCAACATGTTGGAGATGCTGGCAATAGCTCTCACTCTGGAAGCTGCTTGCCATGCCATAATGGGCTCCACGGTTCTGGCAATTGGTCCCAGTTGCCTAAGGGTTTCAGCCTGTGATCAAATATTGCGCAGGTAGAAAGAGGTTAGACCAAACTGCTGCCTAAATGACCTCTTCAAGGGGAATCGAGCTGGTGTACGCCCAAGAAGTGGAAAGAGCTCTCAGTTCATGAGCTTTAACTTTGAGAAGCTAAATGTATGCTTGGATAAACTTTTATAGGCATGACTGAAAGTGTATTCACTCCAAGATGAGATTAACATTGATTTTGCAGAAAAGGCAAAGAAAAGGGAAGGGGACTTTTTCGTCCCCTTATCTAATCACTGATACCGTAAGTATATACATTGTATTGTTTACACGTATTATAAAAATTAACATATTTTATTTTAAAGATATTGCTACTTATTTCATGTTACAAGTACACTGAACGTTAAAATCAAGTACCCGTAAACAAATAGTTTTTGTATATTATTAAAAGGTAAAATTAGAAAGAGATTCCCACTCCAGAAACCAAGGTGGGGAAAAAAGTAAATGAAGAATCAGGTACTTATACCATGAAAACATATCGTAAGCCGAATGAGCAGCTACTTTCCCAATAGGTGGCCACTCAGTTACCCAAACTTAACTCAGTTACCCAAACTTAAATCTAATTACATGATAACAAATTTATATTGATTTATACTGTAAAAACAATATTAAATCTCTGAGCATTATATTTATGTCAGTGAACATTCTACGATTTTTCAGCCTCTACAGAGGGTATCTACACCCAAGAAAAGGTTAAAATTTTCGACACCAAGTTTCGACGAATCATTTGGTTATTTTTTTATAATGTACAAGTCATTTTGCAATCAAATACCCACTCGAGACCCAGAGAATAGCCGTAATATTGACTTTTGTCTTTCCTTAAGCCGGGAATATATATACCCTGCACTGAGAGGAGGGAGACAATCATATGATCAAAAGCTCTTCCAGTTTATTTTTACATGTTATCTATCAGTGTCATTTTATAGATGTCACCATTAACATATCAAAAATGTACATATGTTAACAAGGAAATGTTACAAAGGCAACTACAAATACTTAGGTTATACTCTTGGACATTTTTATTTTTCTTTTCAGACCATTCACTATGAAAGTGAAATGAAAATCGAAAGTATCGATTTGTCAAAAACGTTCAACTCAGAATATTCATTCATATATAAGAAAAAAAACAAACATTTATACACAAAAAAAATCTTCACTTTCAGTAAAGAATTTCATTGTACTGAATGGGTAATTCTACATAATGAATTTTTCATGCTTCTCTTGCCAAACTGGAATGTAATGTTAAGCTTCATGATTTGTACCATTTATGGACATAGAGCTTATTTTTAGTAACCAGTTTCTACTAAAAATAAGCTCTACTTAGGGTGACAGCAATATAAAAAGTCCAGAAGGCTACCTTTGAGCCACAACTGTTGCATTTTTCTTACCGTAAGATCACAATGAAAAACCTTTAATTAAGCCAGCACTTTGAATTGCAAGTCGACAGTTAGGTTTTCGAACAAACAAGGTACTGGATTCAACAATTAGGCAAGGGAGACTGTGCACACTGTCAACTAGGAATTGCATTTAGCCATGAGCATCAATGTTATGGAACTGAAGGAGTCAATATCGATCTGTATTATTTATTGACTTATTTTATGAAAGCTATCTATATATGCTGGGGCATGATACAACTAGATGATGTTCAGGAAAACACCCAAAACCTAATATCTTTGGCAATGAAAGCAACTGAGATAAGCGAAAACGATATCCAAAGAATAAACAGCAAGAGTAATATAATGTGCTATGGAACAGGAGACATTTGTCTAAACAGAGTGTTCAACGAACTTTGGATAAAAAAGTCCACAGGGCATAAATGAATTCAAAAACATGCTTCAAAAACAGCAGCACTTTCAATATTCAGATGCATCACGTAAACAGTCTGATCAGCTAGTGCAATTCAGCCTTATCACATACACAGTCTGATTAGCACCTGCAATTCAGACTATCATGCATATTCTCATCAGCAACTGCAGTTCAGACGTATGATATACATGGTCTAGTTAGCAACTGCAGTTCAGACTCAACATGCACAGTATGATTAGCAGTTGTAATTCAGACTTTTCATATGACTGTCTGATCAGCAACTTATCACATAATAGTTTTATAAATTAGACTTGCCATATACAAGCGCTCTTGTTAGCTAATGCAGTTCAGACTCAATGTGCAGTCTGATTAGAAAATGCAATTCAGACTTTTCACCGACACTGACTGATCAGCAACTGCAAACTTACCATGTATAGCCTGATCAGCAACTGCAGTTCAGACATCATGTACACTGTCTTGTTAGCAAATGCTGTTCATACTCAATGTGCACAGTCTGATTAGCAGTTGCAATTCAGACTTTTCACATACACTGATCAGCAACTGCAGACTTAACCATGCATAGCCTGATCAGCAACTGCAGTTCAGACATCATGTACACAGTCTTGTTAAACTGCAGTTCTGACTCACGATGCACAGTCTGATTAACAACTGCAGTTCTGACTTATCACATACACAGTCTGATCAAACTAACTGTGCCACAATGCAACTCAAACTTATCATGCACAGTCTGATCTTCAACAGAAGATTTTGTCGCAATTGTAGTTAAGGCTCAACATATACACAGTCTGATCAGCAATTGCAATACAGATTTTTCATGCAGTCTGATCAGCAAATGCAGTTCAGACTTAAAATGCACGCAGTCGGATCAACAACTATATAATCACGTATGCAGTGAGTTTGATCAAAAATTGAAGTTCAGCCTTATCATGCATGTGTACACTAATCAGCATCTTCCTTTATGTTTAACACATTTTACATACACTCCCGGTAAAAAAATAACAACATATTCCGCGTTTCTCCGCAACCATGGCAAACGCGAAATTTTTATTTCTCGGAGAAACACCGCGAAATAAGCCAGGTAAACGAAATCGTCTGCGCGAAATTTCGCGGTGTTTCTCTGTGAAATTTCTCGGTGTTTCTCCGAGAAAGGTAATTACCTGGATTTATCGATAAAACTCTTTTTCTCGGAGTTTCTCGGAGGAATTTAAAAGACAAATGCCTGTTTATAATTTTTGAATAAATATAAAACAATAAATTAAAAAATAATAAGTATTTGCAAGTATGGAACTTGCAGATGTTACGTATTTGTTTAGATGGCTTATAATCCACATTAAATATATTCTTGATTACATTTAAATTTATGATGACCTTTGTCACTTGTGTTGCTTTTCAATTCGATCTTTGAACAGAAGAATGGAAGCGAAAAAATCATTTAAAAATCAAGGGTGTCATTAAAAATTCGCGCCTTGAGCATTGTCCTTTCCGACAAAAAATAAAATTACCACACTTCCAGTGACTATGTGGATAATCAGACTAATTTTCATTGAATGAATAAATAAGTTTAATGACATTTGATCAAAGGTATTTAATTATGTACAATAGCAATGATTTAACAGGCGGTTTACTTTAATTATGTCAGGATAAACACAAGTCATCAAAATAACATGAATATACCGGCCGGAGATCGAAATCGCAACTTTTTTTTTTCGAAGCGAACGCACTATCTATACATGTAAAACCATCGCGGCCTGTCTTATTAAATGTTCCGACCTTACTTGTCCGCCAGCATTTCTTGGTAAGCTGTTAACGTAACCGTTATCAAATATTCAGATTATGGTTCCATATAAATCGCAAATAATTTGAGCATTCGTACATGTACATGTACATGTATATATACTTGTATGTTTTAGATCGAGACTACATGTAGTAGGAAAGAATTTGCAGCAAAAGTTATTCTCCATGAACAACCACAAAGCCGTTTAAATCATGAACTTATGGGATCGCCTAAATTGATGCCCTTTCACCCGTAATATTGCATGGTATTAACATACATAAATGGTCAACAAAATTTACAGAAATCACTGTTGACTGATTTGGCCAAGTGGTAGAATTTGCAGCATTACCAGGAAGTGTGTTTCGGCATACACAGTCATGTTCTTGTGTCACATTCTCTAATAAACGCGAAGCTGACACTGTTCCTTCACACGATAAGGAAGCTGTCTGCCGTAAAGTGAAATAAAAAGTCAAGCAAATAAAAATGCCGACCGTGCAGCCAACACTGTCATATGACTTACTCCCAATTGACGGCTAAATACATCACGTAGATATGAATGTACATGTCCATACATTGCTATTCACGCACATGCATTTGCATCATTAAAATCATTCTTGTTCAAACATTTTACATCAGGAAAACATTTCATGGAAAATGTGTATCCCATCAAAAGCAAAACTGGGGTATGCAGGGGTATATCTATTTTTTTTATCTTTTGCTCCAAAACATAAGATTGGGGGTACTAGTTTGAACCGCCTCGGTGAGGCGGTTATAACGTGTACCCACAATCTATGTTTTGAGCATGAATAAGAAAAAGCAAACATTTTCTACTGAAAATTTTCATTTTTTTTCATCTTTAAACATCTCTGTATATTGCATGGGCATGTTTTCGTAATTTTAAAGTTACGGTATATGAAATTATTTCTTTAAAACATCATCGACACAAAAGGCAGCAACGCTTTCGGAAGGAGAGATCGGAAAACCTCATAAATACATTTACATGTTTGTTATACCTTGTGCAGAATTGCGGTTTGTATGGAACATTGTAAATGTACATGTATATACAGTCGAGAAATTTTAATGGTCTTAAATTTTTATTTCGCTCCCTCTTTAAATCTGATTGATATTATTAGATGAAAAATGCATTATGAGCAACAAATACTTTTGTATAGGATATGTCACACAGTGCATCAAAGTAAGTGGCTGAAATATACAAACTTTTTTTTACATGTACATGGGACAATGTCGATTATGATAGTATTTTTCTTTTATTTTTCTTTTACGTATGCACCATTATTTTGTCGTCATTTGTGTTACGACATCGATATATAAATGTGGATGCATCAAACATACAAAACATACATACTCAAGTATCTGCAGTTCATAGCGTGTCGGATGCTGTTTCGGTAGTTTTTGTAAGTGTTTACAAATACGAATGTTGTGTAGCCCATTTCGAACGTCAGGACATCCCAAACTTGTACAGTACCATAAAGCGACGAAAACGTACCGACATAACCGTGGCTGAGGACAAGGACGTTAGTAACAGCAATATTGCGCAGTGATTTTTCTATTCATGCACATGCATATTAAAGTTTGTATGCGTAGACGGTCCCGGTAATTTTTAAAACTGACACCAAAATATAAGGTCATGTATGAGTTTTCGTGTAAAATGAGTGTATCCGTTCCTGCCTTCTACGCAAACATTAATAAAGGTTAAGTTTTAATGCGATTTAACGTGTAAATTTGATGTAAGATATCCATACGCCAGTTGAGCTGTGTGCTAGTCGAGCTGCACATGTTTTTCGGAAACGATCAGGATGTGCGATTTTTGGAACAAGTGCACTTATTAGATCGAATACGGTGAAAAATTCATATCTATACATCTTGATCATGTAACGGGATAGCTTCACTTCGAAATATGCAAATTTCAAACTCGAGACTTTGTGAATCGAGTAAGTGTTAGGTATAAAGCGCAGTAAACCACCCTTGGTGGATGAGCATGCTTTTCCATCGACGGGGTTTGCTGTGGCTTGGCTCGGCTGTACGTTACATGTAAGGCTGTACGTTACATGTAACGTACAGCCACGTTACATGTAACGTACAGCCGAGCCAAGCCACAGCGTACAGAAATATCAGATTAAAGAAGTAGGGGGATTGTACTAGCCGAGTAGTGAAAACAAAGGCGCTGATCAGCTGTGCAGATACTGTACATTTGATCTGCGCCTTTATTATCGCATGAGTATAAGTCCAGCGTTCTCATGACGCGGCTCATATAAAAGTGGGGTATACATTACATGAACATGTTATCATGATGTGTGTAAATATGTTGAGGAATACCTCATACAATGTATATGGTGTTAAAGCACATGAACATGTAAATGCGTTTGTTAATTTACTCGATTAATTATCAATTAATTTATCAATTATCAGTAATTGATAAATTGTCTTTACTTGTCATTTTTCACCATGTATCATGCACTTTCCTATGCACTTGACATTTCGGACCGCACCTTGTAAAAACAACATGCCGCCAACACAAAATGTTCATGGCGGAGTTGTCGTTATGCATGGCAATAGGTTTTGTGTTTATGCATTTAGCAAGAAAAACAGATGCTTAAAAATAGAAAAGTGTATAAATTGTTTTCTTGTTATCCGCCTTATTCTTATGTGAAGATTTGGTCATAAATTTGGTATGAAAAAAGTGTTTATGCGAACAGTGTCCCTGATAAACGAGTGATTTAGAGGTATCGACAAAACTTTGTGCTAGTTAAATACTGTGTATCCTTATCATCGAGAATGTTGTAATGCATATTCATATAGGAGTTAGAAGATCGCTGCAGGGTAATCGGGTCAATAAAATTTTACAAAAATAGCTTGCTCCATAAGCTGACAATGTGATGAAATTATGCCATTTCATTCTACATGCACGTTTCCATAGCTTGACATACAACCAGAACCAGAAAACATTTATTTCATTACAATATGAATTCAAGAATGCGCAAAATGGTTACTTATTATACTCGTACATGTTTATGGCCTATTGCTTTTATGTTTCCTAGCTCAAACAAATGAAACTACTTGGATAAAGACATAATTGAGATGAAACAAAGTACTTCTTAATTTGTATGTCAAATGCGAGTCGAGTCATGCCTGACCAACCGTAACGGAAACCAGTGAAGAAAATTGTGGAATGTTTGCTCAGTAATTAATGTGCCTTATTAAAACGTGTCAAACTGTTAGAGGTGCCATATACAAAAACGCTTATAGAAGGTCTAAAACTTCGTTAATTATTAAAAATATGGTAAAATCGATTTTCACAATCGTGCACAATATTTCTCCGAGAAACACCGCGAACAGGTAAATCTGGACTTACCTGTTTTCACCGGTTAATACCTGCGGTCGCGGTGAAATTTCTCGGTGTTTCTCCGAGAAATCGAACTGAACGAAACGCGAAATATCTTAATGAAAAGAGAAATTTAGCGTTCTTTCTCCGAGAAAAATAGCTTAGGGTCCTCCGAGAAAAGAGGAATATGTTGTTGATTTTTTACCGGGACTGTACAAATACTGAAGTCAGGCCAGTCTTGTGGCAAAGAACTCAAAACTCTGAATAATACACACTTATTTTGAAAGAACTAAATTGTATAAACAGTTTACAAGAGAAGCAGCATTCTAACAAGACTTGCGATTAGATATGGGTCATTAGCAGACTAATAAATGCCAATCACCTCAGATAAAGTCAGTGGGTCCAATTCGTATTTGACAAGTCTCCATATCTTCAGCCAGTCAGAAATATTTCTGTCTTAGAGGAAAGGCAAATTATGAATTTCAATGCATTTTAAAATTGCATTAAAATAAATAAAAAAGTAGTGATATGGAGACTTGTGGCTAGTCTACTGAAAAGCTAGTGTCCAAGTCGGATTTGATGGTTGAAAGAGGAAAACAAGTTCGAAGAGAGTCTGCATGTATCTTTGTGCCAATGGCATTTTATTATAATTGTCTTACCGAATTAATCAGTTGCTTAGTGAAAGGTGTTGATAGACAAATGGCTATAGGTGTCATAGGTTTATATAGTCTTCAACCTGGATGGGTTATCCACATATAGACAAACGTAGTAGTTGGTTAACGGCAGGCATATTTGTATAATAGCAAAGGTACGAAGAAGGACGGACAAATGGTTTTTAACTTTTATTTTACGTTTATAAACCATTTTTGTCAGCATGGAGGTAATTCAAATGATGCTACATGTGCTGTCGTCCGAGTCATACGTATATCATTACGTGCAAAATCTTGCTGTCGACTGAGTATAGCGACAGCCGTATCATGACTCGGACGACAGCAAAATCATTATAGCGACGCCCCTAGCGGAGCGTATATGTATATGCGTGTGTACGCACATTCTGTTTTATTTTCTTCAGAAACTTAACATTCTAAATGGCATGAAAATCGTACTCTTCGCCATTTTGATCGCCATTTTCGAATCATGTGACTCCAAGATCCAATCAGAACAAAAGCCTCGCCTAAGATTCGGCGTGTTCGTTTAGCGCTTGTGAAATTGTTCCTGGTCAAGTCGTGCCATAGTTTAGATAATGTAGGTATGAGTAATTTAGACACCCACCCCACATCTGAGATCTGAATGGTTTACTGGTGATAACGCCAAATTGACAATACTTCACCAGGGAAATTAGTCCCTAGCTCTCACAAGACATGCGAACTTGATCAGAAATAGATCAACTTACCTTTTGAACATTCTCGAGGGTAGGGTAACGTAGCCCGAAATTTTCAACATTTCCCGAGAGTAAGGTACGGTGAATCCGAGGGCGTAGCCCGAGGTTTTTAACACTTCCCGCGGGTGTGGTGTGGTAAAGTAGAGTGAAACCGAGGGCGTAGCCCGAGGTTCTCAAGGGTAGGGTAGGGTAGGGTAGGGATTGTAGATTGCAGAAGTCATGTTTACGAAACATTTAGATATTTCTAAAGCGATCCAGCTGCTTCAATACTACACTGATTTCAGTCCAGGAAGGCAGGATATGTATAAACATGTCCATCTATCTTTCTACACTGCCATATGCATATCGGCTAAATGAGCTAATTCTTAAAATGCAATAATGAATTTTGGGCGTCGCATCGAAGTCAGTGCCTTATTTCACATTAGATATCATATTTACGACCGTCGACAAAAGGCTTTTGCATGTAATTGTATATAAATGACGCGGAGGACAGAACAGGACAGAACAGGAATTATCATGTTAGTCATCCCGTGCACTAACAACTTCCTATGCTCCTTTTGCTCTTGCATAATTTATGCTAATGAAGTAATTCGGATACCTTCGGCACAATGTCATTTTCATTGCACCCTCCCCATGCGCGAGCTAAATTTGACCCCTAAAAGGTAAACATTGCCATGCGCAGTCTACAGAAAGATGTCTCGGAGGCATTAATCCCCATAATAAACAAAACGCCCAACTCTCTCTTTGATATTCTTAAGAGTTCTGACCTAATTAACCTGTTGTTTTGACATCGATCCTCTCAAAATGAATCTCACAGGTGTCATGTTCCAAATCGATTTATTATCATTTAACGAATTTTCCCATGGCCAATGTTACTTTTTGTCGATTTTCTACGCGTTTGTCAGTATGAATATGCAAATAACCTCTTGAGTCATGTGATATGCGCAAGAGTCATCAACTTCAAAGTCGTTTGTTTACATTGAAATTTATCTACTTCCGGTTGAAAAAATGCATTGATTTTGCTAAAAATAAGTAATTTCAAAGGTCAAAGTCCATGTAAATTTAGCGGCAACTGCATAACTAACATACCTGTGTCAGAATTAAGCCATTGTCAAAGCAGTGAGTGGTAAAAGAAAATAACTACAGCCTGTTTTTCATTGAGCACGGGTTGTGGAAGGGTAATAGTCAGCACTCGTTCAGTACAACTAATACCGGGAATGGTAATGACACCCCGTATGTACGTGTATATTGTCATCGATAATGATCGATAATATGTGTTTAAAACAAGTATTGGGTTGTATTACCAATTTATTTGAGTGTTTATTAAAATTATAGACATAGTCTTGATGAATTCTGGCGGATTAACGATATGTGTACGAAAAACTGAGGGCAAGGGTCAACTCGGCCCTCGGAAAGCTCGGATGTCGGTAACCTCGTCTAGCCTGCTATTATATTTCTCACAGGTGAAAACACATGATCCCGAAATGAACACTATTCTGTTGTCCCCTACATACACGCGCATGCACGCATGCACACATACATACAGAGAGAGAGAGAGAGAGAGAATTTTGTCAACTATACAGACCCCTTCAACACGGCCAGATGGGTCAGACAGATGAATTTCGAAATATTGGATTTTTGTGGAGTGCGGGTGGTGGTCCCTCTGACCATATAGATACTTGTCAGGGGTATGAAGCAGACACCCAAAGTATGCGAATTGATTGCGAAACAGTCTCTTATATACTATACAAATAGTACAAGCTTGTATATCAAGAGAATTTCTGAGTACCCCTCCCCCGGGAAGGTACCTATGAAATGTTTATTATTTTTCAGGAGAGGATACCTTTGTAATTACCATGTCATCTTCACCAGTCTTTAATAAGAGAAGAAGGATTCGGATACTGGTACAAACTATTGGTGTATTTTTTTTTCGAAAATAATTAAATTGTTGCATTAGTCATTTTCATTTACAGTCTCAATGTCCCAGTTATGAGAAGGTTCATGTTAACACTTTTCATGTCTATTGTTTATTCACCTACTAACGACTTTTCCATAATATTTGGATTTCCGAGTATAAACTCGTGTGCATGCATGTGCTTGACTAATAATAAATGTTGCTTGCTCACTCATCTACATTGTATTCACTTTTACCTGCACGTTGGCGACAGTGTAATGTTCTTTTGATTCAGTTATACACCGCTTTAAAGGTTAATTCACTCACGTCGAGACGAGCCGGTTGGTGCATGCTTGTGTGAAGTCAAGTTCTAACACTACTGTATGTACGTTATACTTTAGAATCTCTGAGTCCTATAGCAGGGGTCCAATAGCAGGATTTGAGTGTGATAATTAAAGTGAATGTTGTTAATAAATATGAGGTGTCTAATCTTTATAGGAAAGTAAACAGACACCTTCAGATAAGCCCAGCTCAACACCTATATTATTTAGTGATGAAGATGAAAAACAGGTAAACGTATATGGTGGCCCAAGTTGAAAAGTTGCTGTCTCTACTCGAAATAGCTCGACTCTAGCTATTTTCTGCCATAATCTGAATCTGAGACTGACTTCGTATTCATTATCATAAGACTATGTTGATGATAGCCAGGTTATAAAATTCTACTAGGTGTATGCTGACCGTTCGAAATAAGGTACAAGGAAAATATTTTCATCTCTAGTCCAAGTTTAAATTTGAAATGAACACCTAGCTTCTAGCGTTATCCCTTGTGCAGGGAAACCAGAATTTCATTCTATGGAATCCTAACTGCCCTTTTGTTATCTGTTTGTTTTCTAAACAAATGCCGAAGGTCACTTGCAAACTCCTCTGCTTTTGCTTGTATTCATATTCAACATGCCTTTTATTAATATAATTGTATTTGTATCTGCGCTGTACTGATAAATAGTATATATATGACGCAGTTAGAACTGAGTGACCGCCTATTGGGAAATAGCTGATCACTTGGCTTACGATATGTTATCTAAATGGAAGTACCTAATTGTCATGTGAAGTTTTTCCCACCTCGGCTTTTCGTGTGGGAATTTCTTTCTGATTGCGCCTTTTCCTGATAATCATGTGCCTATTTGTACCTTTTTATAAGTAAGCATTGGAAGACACAAGATGAGTTATGACTGTGATCTCTTTCATGAATCTACAGTATGTAATCTTTCTAGGAAAGTGAACAGGATCTCGACCAACCAAGCTCAACTCCAATATTATTTGGCGATGACGAAGACCAAAGGGTATAAGTATTCAGCCTATCTGCAATAATTGGTGGCTTCCAGTCTACAAATTAGCAAAAATGGCAAAACATTTATTTATTTATTAGAAATTTCTCGACACACATATATATACAGACAGTTCAATACATTTGTATTCATACATATAACAGCATTCTAATGTATATATATAAGCATCAAAGGATGGCAAAACATATTACATGAACTCTCAGAGTATCCTATACAAGGTGGACAATCATGTGATAAAAACCAATTATTGAGTACTAGTAATTCTGACAGTACCAGTAAGCAAATCAGGCATAGTTTTAGAGTCTCTTTCGATTGCATCATTTCCTGATCGTTGTCTACTGGTTCTGTTCAAATTACTAGTACAAAATAATTGATTTTAGTCACGTGATTGACCACCTTACTATACCACATTAATTTTGTAGGACACCCTATCTTCAAATATTAATTACTGGAAACCAGCAATTAATGCACAGAATCTTTAATTTGTTTCTGGACCACTAAGTTCATTCTGATGACAATACGTGTGCCATTCTGCTGTGTGGTGGAAAAGTTAACGCACCGGCACAATTTTACTAGAAATGAGCATTTATGGACCTGCGTTAATTTTATAAACGACGGTTTTAATGTCATAGCATAAGACCGGGCATAAGACGGACTGAACATACACGTATAACTGCTAACTTGTTTACATCCGTGTGTTTGAATAAGTAGACTGCTAACAGTGGCTTATTAACTTCTTGCTTCTGTCATTCTTTAACATAATGCCTTTTTCTCCGCACTAATATTGATATGCACCAAACCGCTAGTTTCTTGGAGGGTTTATCAAAGTCATAACCTTATGCTTTTTAAATAGTATTTACGAATGCTGATTATTCTTGTATGGGTAATTTACACTTCAAACATGCTGTCTTTACGAAAACTTGTCCATGCATATACAGAGATTTTTCAGCTGTAAATTTCATTAGAAAATTGTTGATATTTTTTATTTTTGCTTAAAACATCAATTGTGGGTACACGTTAAAATCCGCCTCACCGATGCGGTTCTAACGAGTGCCCACAATATATGTTGGGGCAAAAAAAAAAAAGGAAAAAATGTACCGTACACCCCAGCATACCCCAGTTTGCTAGATAGATGTGGGGTGTAATGGGGTATATATTACACGGACATGTTATCCTGACGATTAGATTTTGACTTTGACATCCCCTTGATAGTTAGTTTTACTAACATAGTTAGTCTTACTAACAATTAGATATATCTTTTAGTGTAGTTATTCTGCTTTTTAGGAACATGTAGATCCAGCTGAGCCCACACTATCACCACCACCCATATGTAGTAATTGTAGTAATGCTAGTGCAGATTCGCAGGATACGATGTGGCAGGCTTATATATATGAAGGCAAAGGGGATTACAACGTTGATGTCGATGTTGAGCGCGAAAATAATGATAGCCTTCACTTTAAACTTGAGACTGTAGAATTAGAAAATGAATCGTTGAAAGAGATCAACGCAGAATTAGAAAGAGAAATTGAAGATTTGAAAAAAATAAATGCAGATCTCCGAGAAAATGCAGATACTGAATTGTTAAAAGAAAATGCCGCTCTTAAAGAGCGTATTGAGGAACTCGAGTTCCTTTTAAACCTTCATACAAAAAACACACAAGCACAAAACACATCAGATTAATTTAATACCATGAATACCCATAAGAATAATATACTTTTTATGTGTAGGGTATGTGGTAAGGATAAAATTAAAAAAGGATATCCAGTCTCTGCTTACATGGCAGAGATAATTACTGCCTACAAAATTGATATTTCTCTGGACGTGGCTTCCGTACATCCCACGCAAGTATGTCAATCGTGTCGGATGATGTTGTATAGGTTTAGGCGCGAAATATCTGACGGCCTCACATCTAAGGTTAAATTAGCACCACTGTTTCCTTTTCAAGAGCATACCGACAATGAACCGTGTAATGTGTGCAACAAAACCAAACGTACAGGCAGGCCTCCAAAACGGAATGGCAAAACACATATAATTTGTGATATAGGTGAAGAGAGTGACACCACAGATACTGCAAGTGAGGCCGGTTCTCCCAGTGCTTCTCACCTCCCAAATAATCAGCCGGGTCCCTCAAGCTCATCCAAGTCAACTTCTTCAAAGAGAAAGCTTGACTATGCAGATGAGCTTGAGGAATCCTCATCTACTAATACCACCATAATCACGAGCATTGACCTAGACCGGATTAATGAAAAAGCACTGGGAGATATCCTGACTTGCACTATATGCAAAGGTGTCCCTACTCTGCCAGTGGTTACCACATGCAGCCATATCTACTGCAGGACATGCATATTGGCTTGGTTAGAAACAGCCAGTGCATGTCCTGTATGTAGAACATACTTGAATGAACATGACATCGGTCCTCTGAGAGGCCATCTCTCTGTGTTGTTTGACGCACTGACTGTGACATGCTGCAATAAATTAAATGGCTGCAGTGAAACGCTTAACCTGAAGAATTTTAATGAACATGAAAAGACTTGCAAATTTGACAAGTACTCGAACTTATTGAAGCCTAAATCAAATGTTGTCAGGGGAGAAAGTCTTAATAAGATACCAATTTATGATTGTAGTAGAAAATATCTCAAACAAAAAAGGCTTAAAGAGGCATTTACATCATTAACTGAGTTTTGCAGTTCACATCATGAAGATGAGACAGACGTTCTGTTTTTCATGTTAAGGCAGAAATTATATGATAAAAACGACGATAGACATCACGCCATAGATTCAATTTGGCAAGGCAATTCTGTTAAACTTACACCGAATCAGTGCCTCGCGATGCGAATTGACACTCTGCAAAGTAAGCAGCAATACAGGTCACAGTATAACTTTCTGAAAGATAAGGCACAAAATCCTTTGCAACCACCAAGCTCTCTTGATGCTGTTGAAATGCTACATACACCACCTTCTGTGCGGTACTCAATCGAAGGTTTCGATTATTTTGACCATTACTATCACACACCAGCGAAAAGACGCAATGAAAATGTAGCTGTTTATGACTCATCACAAATAACTTTCGAACCCATTGATATCCTTGATGATTTTAGTGAGAATATGCCTGAGCTAGCTACCCCAAATGTAAAAGGGGTCAGGTGGAGATACCCGGATGCGATCGCGAAAACCCTGTCAGATTTAGAACCTATGATATGTAAGGGTTTAGAAAGTAATGGTTACAATATGTACGACCCATCCATCTTGCTCACTACCAGCATAAAAGATGGAGCGGATGGTATGGGCGATGTATCCGTACATAAGTCTATTTCTGACAGGTATTTACCCGACAAAGCCTTTCGGTTTTCCTTCTGTGTTTTGAAATGTGAGTTGGTTACTGAAGCTGGTGAAGCTATTGAAATATTTTGTGAAGAGCGACCAAACTCTGTGCGTACGAATAGACCACTTTTGGAATGCCTATGTGACGAAAATAACCATGCATCCAGCGCGTTATGTCTATTGCCTATAGAAAATGAAAGAGAATTCTTAAAAAATAAGGTTCTAAAGGTACAAACAGAAAATGGCTGGAGAAGGCATTCACTCAAATTTTTTAATAGTATGATTGATGAAAAACTAGATAGGAACACCAACCGGTATTTTTTTGACAAACCGCTTTTCGTCAAAGCTAGGACATCTTTCGAAAGCAGCCAGGGCTTCGCAGTTTGTATATACATGAAGTACCTATCAAGTGGTTCTCTAAAAACTTATTTTGTCTGCCTGTCTTATCTGCAAGTGCCTGAAAAATGGACTAGAAGTTGACTTTCCCATGGGAAAACAGGGGAAAATCATGTTTTCCCATGGGAAATGGCACTTTCCCATGGGAAAACAGGTTGGCCATGGACGAAAACTGGGCCATGGGCAAAACATATTGGCCATGGGAAAAATGAAAAAAAAATCTTATGGTCAATCAGTTATTAAACACAAAATTATAATCATTGTTGCTTTGGCCATAATGGCCACGTATATATTTTGCAGTTATAACTATGTGAAAAAAATAACATTTGGGCCATGGCCGACTAAAAATGGCCATGGCCAGATTTGCCCATGGCCGACAAAAAGTGGCCATGGCCATTGTGGTTTTGCCCATGGACAATTCAAATGCTCCCATGGCCAAGTATTTATGGCCATGGCCATTTTAATCACACTCAAGTGGGCCATGGCCATTTGGATGGACATTCTATGCACCATTGAAAAAGAGAAAAGGTTAAAAATTATAGAAAAGGCAGGTTAAAAGCATTCGGTAAGACGGATAGATTATGAAAGGTTAAAAATAGTTAAGCAGCTAAAAAATAATTAAGTAGATGCTAAAATCAGCTTTAACAGCTTGGCGTGTCTCGGGCGTGTGACTTATACGTCCCGATTAACTTGATTAAGTTACAGGTGGTTGAATACACTCTGAACGCACAAGTGTATGTTACATGGGAGGCACGCCAGTGTATGTTACATGTGCGTTCCGATTTCATTAGATGTTGCTTCAGTAGCTTGCCCTATAAGCGTGTGTGAAACACATGTTGAACTTTCGATGCACGTCTGTAGCGCGTGCTAACAGTTAGCGTGTCTGGGACTTATCACAACCGTCCTCAAAAACTTGGAGATTTTTTATACGTCCGGCACTCGCCTCAGTCACGGGCTAATGTGTAACTGCTAAAGCGAGTTAAAAGAAATTAATTTTTATACGTCCAAAGTCTTCAGTGTGTTGAGATTTTTCATACGCCCGGCGCGTGTTTGGGTTATACGCTACTATATGACTGCTGTTTTAGCTAAGGTAGGATAGGGTCCGTCATCTGTCCACCATTTTCACAGATCTTCTCCTTTAAACGTGCTAAAACCACTTTGACAATCAAGGCCATGTAGCACTTATAGGAAAGGGGAAAGTGTATAAAAATAATCCAGGACAAATGACAAAGGCAATTTCCAGGGCCATATATGGTGAAAACTAAAATCTTCTCCAGAACCCAAGTCTTATGATCATGAAACTTGTCATGTAGCAGCTGCATCATGGAATACAGAACTAAAATGTGTAAATAAATAATGCACTTTGATGACCAGCCATATGAAAATAATCTTCTTCTCTGAAACCACAAGACTCAAAGCTTGTATATTTAGTATGTAGCAATCTTATTTGATGCTTTACATACCCCCCCCACCCCCCCCCCCCCCGATCATGCCCATGTGGTTCAAAATGGTCCCACCCAAGGGGAAATAATCTCCTGTATTTATACTACAATGAAGAAAACAATAATATCCAGAAACATTCTCTTAACCGTGAGTTTTTCATATTTTGTGTGAAGCAGTGTGAAGTAATCTTCTTTCTAAATTCTGCCACCCATGCCCCTGGGGTCCAAACAGGCCAAGCCCAAGAGCCCGGGGTCATTAGCTCCCTTACAAATAAAACTGTCCAGATTATAGGCGAGCGTTTACAGGACCACTGGTCCTCTTGTTTGTGTTTCACTATATTTCTGTATTTCTGGTCCAGGCTGGAAATTCCAAAAACAGGATTTTGTATGAAATAACACTATAAACCCTGATCTTCCTAATTATCAAGATGTTACAGCCCCTTTCACTCGAGATTGCCGTTTGAGCATTTAAATCAATCAAATTTGTTCACTCGAGTTTGCCGTTTGTTTGTAAATCAGGTAACTTTTTATTCTATTTTAGAACTGAATCAGTGTCCCGCAGGTGCCAGGTGTTCTTAAAATCTATTCAGCATTTATCTTTAGGTAATGATGTCACCTCTTCTGATAAAAACATTGTAATTGCTTGGTTAAAGCACATTTTTATTTCAAAATTCTTTGTACAACATATACAATGCATATTAAGAACACACATTTGTAACAGGATAGAGACAAAAGCAAAATTTTATCAATTTAAGCAGTTACCTGATCGGTATCTACATGGCAAAAATTCCACATAGGAAGTTAAAAATTTCACTTGAGTTTGCCATTTGTAAAGGTCATTTAGTTTGAAGCTGTCACTCAAATCAGCAGATCAATCAATCCAGATGTCTTTGAGGACAACATGAAAAGAAACTCGGAACACATGGTCTTCTTGTGTGATGCAAATGCTCAAACAGCAAACTCGAGTGAAAGGGGCCGTATTGTGATTGACAATGATGATTTGCCATGATGTGTCTGTCATACGTCTTCTGCATTTCATAATAAAAGTTAAAACCTTTAATTATTGCAGGTGTAAAGTAATGATCACTGACAGAATTCAGCATGGACTTCAGCTTTTCAATGTGAGAAAAAGATCAACATCTAAACCCAACAGATTTGTCCTAATAGAAGAAAGTATATGTATATGGTGGAAAAGAGAAAACAATGTGTTATTGACCATGTTTGCTCCTGAGTTCTTGCTTGGACTTGAGTCAAGATACAGATTTCTCAACATCTAGATTATTCCAGCTTCTCCGAGATTGAAGACAGCAGAAAAGTGACAAGTGTAATTTTGACGATGATATTAGACATGTTTCTTTACACCATGCCTGTTAGTTCATAATGATCTGTTAAGATTCTAGATCTGTCAGAAATTAACAAGTCTTTCTAATAAGCGCAATACGAGATCTTTGTTAATCCAGTTTTTAACTCAGTAAACTCACCTGAGCAGAAGGCTCACAGGTTAGCTTATAGGATAGGCTGGCATCCGGCGTCAGTTGACATCCGTCCACAATTTCAAAGACAAATGAGCCGCCACATGGGAAAACCAACAGAGTCTGCATAGGCGAAAACAAAGGTGCAGATCAGCTTCGCAGATACTGCGAAGCTGATCAGCGCCTTTGTTTTCGCAACTCGGATAGTACAATTCCTCTTCTACTTAAATCAGAAATTTCAAGCTTCTAGCTCTTTTCTGTACTTGTACAAGTGGGTTTGTGCCAGACCTGTTCGGAAACCACATTGTTGGTTTTCCCGCGAGGCGGCTCAAATATTTCTGAATCAAGCCGGCCGATCTTGATAAAATTTTATGTGAACCGTCACTGGGTAGGGGGATTGACTGCATTAGGTTTTTGGAGCAGATTGTATCAAAATTGTGGTTTCCATGGCAACAGGTAGCTCCCATAGACTTACAATGGGAAAAACATAAAAAAAATCACAAGGCCCAGAGCTTCAATATTTTGTATGTAGCAATGTTTGGTAGTCCCCTTCATCAATCCTGCCAACCATGTACCTGGGGTCCAAATTGACCATGCCCCAGGGATGTCCATGTGTGCTGTAGGCTTATAGTGTGAAAAATCTTCTAACTCTAAAACCACAAGACTTAGAGCTTGTGTATTTGGCATGTAACAGTGTTTATTGGTACCCTTTATAAATCCTGCCAATCATGACCCTGGGGTCAAAAATGGCCCCACCCTGGGGTCATTAGCTCCTATAGACTAGCGTATACATGTACCTAATTTTCTTATTTTGGATCCAAAACATACGCTGTGGGTACTTGTTAGACCCGCCTCAACGAGGCGGTTCTAACATGTACCCACAATGTATGTTTTGAGCAAAAACTTTGAAAAAACAGATTTTTCTCAATAAAATTTTTCTATTTTTGCTTCTGTAAAAAACATCTGTATATTGCATGGGCAAAAATGTATTGCTCAAAACAGATTGTGGGTACACCTCCATGGAACTGCCTCGGCGAGCAAATATAAGGCACATCTACCCCAGTTTTGCTATAAAAGTTGTGTATAAGGGATGTATATGGGCTGTGCACAAGAAAACCAGTATTTGGGGTTTCTGACCATATCCGACACAAACCAGAATGTACTGTCACAGAAGAAGGCCAGAAGCTTGGATATAAGTAGAAGAAGAATTGTTATATTTTTGTAGCGAAAACAAAGCACCTTTGTTTTTCACATATATGCAAGATTCAGGTTTTCTCATGACGCGGCTCATATTACATGGACATGTTATTCTGATGTTATAGCTCACTTGAGCCCTTGTGAGCCTGTTATAGTATGGGCATTCTCTGGTGTCCATCTCTCATCTGTCAGTTTATCAGTTGTCCACCGTCGATTGTCCACCGTCGTCAACCGTTTGTTGTATAAATGGTCCAGGTTACATGACCAAGATGAACGCCACGCCCATGATATGTTAAACCACTTCTCTGGAACCAGCAAACTGACTTTAACGAAACTAAGTATGTAGCATTGGGGACGCTGGTTAATCATTGATTAAATTGTGACCTTAGGTTGAACTTGATCTATTTTACAGCAAGATCAGATTTGGTCAGTCACATGCTTTTCAATGGAAACAGTTTGAAACAGGATTTTTCAGAAAGGTTTATAGCCTGTGACCTGATAGTAGATACTGACAAGTTATTGAGTTAATGAGTTATGTTTAAGGTCAATGTCATTTCCTTACCATGGCAAAAAGTAATAAACTAATTGTAATTATTATTTAATTTTCTCTGAAACCATTTGGCCAATCAAGCAACGTTTTAGGTTTCAGAGCTTCCTTTCGAAGGGGAAACAAAATTTTCTATAAATGGTTAGGTCACATCACCAGGATGGCTGCCATCCCCATAATGGTAAAAACAATGGAAAACAGTTTTTCTTCTCAGGAGCCAATGAACCGATTTCAGTGAAACTTGTTATGTATTATCAAGCACTCTAGACCATCATAGATGTATAAAGCTGCTAAGTTGACCTTGCCCTGTAAAAAGGTTTCAGATTTTAATAATTTGGTTGGGTAGCCTGGGCTTTTGATGGGAAAATATGTAAACAATGCATTTTGTCACAAAGATTTTAGCCTGTGACATGTAAATTGATAGATATATTAAAGGACAGTTTTTTGTGTTAATGAAATTATGTGAGAATTCAGTTTTATTTTCAAAGACCAAATCTCGGGTGAGCACTCTGTTTTTTTATATAAAAAAAAGAAGTTTATTAGTTTGAATTATAATCTTGTTTGTATTGCAATTTTGATATTTTTACATGGAGTGTTATTAGGGGCAGCTGTTTGTATCTTTTCAGAATTTTGGGATTAAAATGTGCATATGTGATGTGAACTTTTCTCCTTGTTTTTAGTAGCCACTGTTTTTGTCGACAAAATAAATCATTCAATTTTAATCAATATGAAAATCAAATTTTTGCATTTTTCACTTTTAATCAAGATGAAAACCACATTTTTGCATTTTGTTCTATGATACCATTCAAATGATAAAGGATCATATAGAGACACACATGAAACTATCCATACATAATAGATTATAAATGTGAACCCAACAGGGTTGCATAATGTGGTGTTTCTTTTTGTAGTTGAGTATAGTAGTTAATCAAAAGTTTTATGTTTCAAAATAAGTTAACAATATCTTGGCCATGGCCAGTTATATGGACATGAGAAGGGCCATGGGAAGAAAATTATGGCCATGGGCAAAATTATTGGCCATGGCCCGAAACTTGACCAACTTTGGGCCATGGCCAGAATTTCATTGCCCATGGCCAGAATTTATGCCCATGGCCAATACTTACAAAATTTTAGATTATAATATTTTTGAATTTATAATATCATGGCCTTCATGGGAAGCAATTTTTATGTAGAAATTGATCTCTAAAAACATTTTTTATCAACAGTTAAATTTTCCCATGGCCAACGAATTTTCTGGCCATGGCCACTTTTTTGTCCCTTGCCAATCTGTTTTCCCATGGGAAAGGGCCATTTCCCATGGGAAAACATGATTTTCCCATGGGAAAGCCAACTTCAAGTCCATTTTTCAGGCAGTTATAGATAAGATAGGCCAATAAAATAAGTTTTTAGAGAACCACTTGATAGGTACTTAATAAGTATATAAACTGCGAAGCCCTGGCTGCTTTCGAAAGATGTCCTGGATTTGACAAAAAGCGGTTTGTCAAAAAAATACCGGTTGGTGTTTAGGGCAGAAAGTGGGCTTTCTGGTAGCGGCTCTAAATATTTATGTACCCTGTGTGAGGCCACGAGAGAGACTGCGATAAGTAATCTTGGCACTTTTACAGTAAGCCGAACTTATGAGGGCACCAAGGAGCTGGCAGAGTATATAAGGATTAATCCTGACAATTTAAGTCGGTCAGCTATTGATAATATATGTAAAGGTGTGAAAAGAGAACCTCTTCTAAGGGCCTCAGGATTTGACAAAGCTTTAGATGCTACACATGCAGATATAAACATTGGTTCATTTTTTAGAAAGCTAATAATCAAAGAAATTGCTGGAGTGACCCAATGGGAGGTTACTCAAGACATTAAAAACATTCTTAGGTGTGCGGAGGTCACTTTTGATCGTCATCTCAAAAGTACCGTTGGGATAAATCCTCAACTGATGATGCCAGGCAATTATGCGCGTTTATTATTTGACGCTAAAAATGAACCCCATATTCTGTCATTGATCAAGAACAAAGAAAGGGCAGGTAATTTGGCATTAATCCTGGACAAATTCAGGTTTATCAGAAAGATTTATAGATCGAAAGAACCTGGAAAAGAGTATGCAGATGAACTCAAATCATATAAGGTAGTGGCAGTCGAACTAGGGAATATGCTAATTGAGCATTTTGAATATGTCAGCTGGCCAAATTACTTACATAAAGTGATCGAACACGTTCAAGAAATAATCGAATGTCCAGAAGGTCCTGGCACGGTAGGTGGTTTGAGTAGTGAAGGGAACGAATGTTGAAATAAGATTTTCCGACATTTCAGGAAAAATTTTGCCAGGAAAGGTAACACACAAGGTGGTCTGCGTGATGTTTTATTGATTCACTGGCTCTACAGTAGCCCTTTGTTGTCACAAATGGCACATATCACACTGAAAGAAAAACGGTGTAATCAATGCTTTCAGATGGGGCATAATACAAGGTCGTGCTTACTGTCCAAAAACTGACATGTCAACAACTTTTCGGTTGAAATATAGTGCTTGAAATGTCTACAGTGTTAGAAGCAGTGAGCCAAAAGATATTTTGTAATTCGTATTTGCCAAATATGAGAGACAGTTCCTTGCTATAGTCAAGGACCGTATATCTTTAAGGGGACACCAATCTCAAAATCTTAAACATGTCATAAAAGTTTCATGCTCAAAGGAAAATGGTATAAAAATATGCAAAGAACTAAAAGTATGTGTTACAAAAGCACAATTTTCCTTTGGGCAGGTGAATTTTGTGACAGGTATTAGATTTTGAGATCGGCGTGCCCTTAAAATTTATCTGTAATGAGTTTTTTTGCACTTTCCGATGTTTTACGTCCATGGTAAAAAGCCTAGATTATGTCGAGACGGTCATTTTAACCCTACTGCACTGTTTGTGTTTATAATGGAAGAAAATGCACAGTTCTGTCGTCTTTAAACTGACAATTGTTGTTTTTTTTCTTGAAATATAAGACAAAATTCTTCACGGAGACAAGTACCATTCGCGAGAATGGGTCTCGAGTCTATTGCACATCACATGAAATGTACAAACTATCCACCAAGCTACCACGCCCGTTTCTGTAATGATGTGTGATGGTTTAGTGACATGCCTACTTTGAGTACGAAGCCTATGGGGTGACAGGCATCACTAAATTCTTTCATTTTTGTACGTGTACAGTATGTATATGATGAATGCCTCGGTCATGCTGGGTACCAGATCCCAGGGGGAGGGGGTACTCTGAATAGTGCCATATACGTAGACTCGACCAATTTTCATTTTCCAAGTTTTGGGTGTTTTAAGAAAAACATTTTAAATGTTTTGGGGGCATGGAAATTTTGCAGATATATTTTGGGGTTACCTCAAAAATCAACTATTTTATGGGTTATTATTTAAAAAGTCACATATATTATTTGGTATCCATGAATTACATTATTACTTTAGGTGGCTCCTCAGACCAGATTCTGTTCGGGGCGGGTGAGGGGGCGAAGGGGGTACGGAGCAGATGCAGTCAAAGCCTAAGTATAAGCAAAAATTCAGAGTACCATCTCCCTTGGATTTAGATTTTGTCACCATACAGCTCCTATATTGTATATTCGTTAAAACATTTCCGTTTAAACTTAGATTGCAGCAGTTGCTAGTTTTATCACATTTACTTCTAAGAAAGAATTTCTTTGCTTCAAGATATCAATTTTTACTTGAAAACCAAGGTTCAGATAAGCAATCACAAGGGACTGTTTCAATTTCAACCAAAGAAGAAAATATACAAACAGAACATACTGCCAAGCAGCTCTTTCCCGAAAGGGACTATTTACGTGCCTTATTTTAACTAAATAGTTTTGTCATACATAAGGTGCCAACACTGCCCATTCTACTGGCTGTTTCTCCGCCTTGCGTTTTATGTGGCACTTTGAATAATGCACTGGCTTCAGTCTAAACATTAAAGAAGAAAAAATATGTTTTATGACTTTTAGAACACATGTACCACACATAAATCATAATGGAAAACACGGCGAGTAGCTATTGAATAAAGGGGCCACAATACAGTAATTTGGTAGAGTACATCTGCAAACAACCGATCAACAGTCCATTTTAAAGAACACGTGGGTCTCAGAATTGTCATCAGAACCTATCTATCGTTTTCTTTTTCTGCTTACAGTAGGTCGGCAGTCGGGGCAGACATATTTCCCCCTTGGTACTCCCTTGTCGAGTAAGCCAACACAAAACTGATGAAGCCAGCGATGGCAAGTTGATTCGCACTGCACCCAAGCAATTGGTGAAATTTCCGGTGAATCAGTAATTTTACACTTGTCAGCAAGATCGCAAGCCGTTGGCCTTAATGCTTTTGTAGTATATACGAAGAAATTTTCCGCCACACCACCAACTACCATCAAACAATCGTCTGCAAGCGCTATTGAAGAATTTCCCGCTGTTGCAAATGAACTATCTATTTCTATGATCTCACTTGATTTACTTTCCGTGTCGAATTTTATGATGTTATTATTTAACAAGGGCTTCCCTGCGATGTGTTTTTCTGCTTGAACAAAGCCACCGACTATCTACAGGGACGTTTTGATAACGATACTGCTGTGGTACGATATGTATATGGGTTTTGTCATTTCAAATTTAATCTTATCCAAGCTAAAATGGTTATTGCTAATGTCAACAGCTTTCAAAAGTATACATTCGTCGACACAAATCCTTTCTGATGGACAATTGTTTGAGACTATTATTCCACCAATGAATGCAACGCATAAATTACCAGCTAAAATACAAGACGTTGGAGTATGGTAAGTCCGTGGTTGTATGTCGGGAACATTCGTTAATTTTATCCATGTCAGCGATGATATTTCTAATATGTAGAATGACCCATCATTACATACTTGTGAAAATGGCGATGCCAACCCAACGACGTTTCTTGTCTGCATTGATAATCCTCCAAACAGTAGCAGCTTCTCATCAGATAATTTATTCAAAGTATGGCCTGAACGCCCGTTTGGCACATCTCCTTTTTGTACGTGTCCGCTTTCATTGCCAACATTTGTCTGAACTAATGTGCACTGATACTTTTTTCCACTCTCTCTCGTTTTTTTAAGAAGAAAAAACTCATCAGTTGTGTCTATCCGCTCTGTATTAAGTCCTCCCCAAACTAAAACCTTCTTTTGAATAACGCATGCTGCTGCAGACTGCAAACATGAGAATCTTGACCCAATTGTGTCGCACTGTGTTATATCAGTAATAGTGACATCATCGGCTTCACAGAAGTAAGTAATTTCAAAGAGAGAACTTGCAACCTTCCAAGAAGACTCTTCCGTTCGACGTGCACCACCGAAGTATAAAAGTTTTCTATAACTACCTGTATCGTCTTCAACATTTTCGGAAAGCAAATGGAGACTACAATGACCCTCTGGGGGGGGGAAAGTCTCCATTCTTTAAGTTTAATTCAGTTCGCTTCCTTGTCGCTTTTCCCTTCTCAAGCGATTTTGATTTAAACGGCAAGCATCGCCACATTGTCCCAGATACAGTCTCAGGAATCTTTGCAACTGTTTCTTATATATTATACATCAAACTGTAAACCTGAAACAATAATATATATCGACAAATAACAATTAATGTGGAAACAAATCAACCGCCATAAAGCAGAAAGTGGATGACTGAGGAAATGTACGTGTAATAAACAAAGACATCACAAACGTTCTTCCGTTCTATTAGGCGATGGGTCGTCCCTAAGAAAATACCTTAACAGTTTCTAAAAATTAGTGTTATCATTCGGCTTCACATAAAACACAGCTGCTACAAATTGGTGATATACATCTAACAGTTTTGTCATTTGTATACGAGACGCCGGAACCGGTAAAATCTTTTATATCGTAGGGATAAATTTTCGGGGTTCACCATTTTGCATTTTCCAGAAATAGGAAACAAGAAACCGCCCCCAGTGGGATAACTCTAAAATTTTGTTTATACGTAGGCCTGGATCTAGCATATTCTCTGTACCCCAAAAATATCTGGTCTGAGGCTTCTGAGCCCCTCCCCCCACCTCGCAAATAAGCACATTCAAATAGTGACCCCGCCCCCCCCCCCCCCAAAAAAAAAAAAAAAAAAAAAAAAAAAAAATAATAATAATAATAATCTGCCGAGCCTACGTATGTGGAAAATTTAAGAATAATCCCCCCTGGGCGCCCCCCCCCTCGGTTTTGTAGGGGTTATTTGCGTGGCCTGGTGGTAGACCGTCGCATTTCTGAGCCAGAAGCCAGGATTCGATCCTCACGACCTGTCTCTCCGGATTTAGTCCTTGGGCAAGGTACATTAAGTTTACTTACCACAGTATTAATTAAATACATGATTCAAACGATGGCTTCGTCTCGACATGACTGAAAAAATCTTGACGGAGATGTAAGGCCTTAACATAGAATGAGTAGTGCAGCCAGGCCAAATTTAACAGGCCGAGCTGACCCGGGGCCGAATTGACCTGAGGCCGAGTTGACGCGGCTGTGTCCCTGAACGTTATATCACCAACAAAGCAAAAAAAAAAAAAAAACAAAACAACAACAACAACACTCACAGACTAAACTCCATCTTTTCTTTTCAAAATGTGTAGTTAATGCCGCTGTGAATAAATTTGTTGTCGTGGTGTGAAGCGTTTTACCGGTAAGTTGTTGGTCCGTAAATTGATTGTTTCTATTCTATTCTATTCTACACGGTATAAAACACATAACCAATACAAGTACGCATGCGCTGAGAAATGCAATTGTAAACATCCGTGAGGAGCAAAGGCAAATAGGAAAACGTTGTTAGTGCCGTGGTCAGGGCGGAGCGGAAATGTGTTTTTAACTGGGGACTGTGAACTAATTATTTATCCCATAGGGTCCAATGTTAAATCCCTGCTCTTTGACAGTTTATCCTGCATTCCAGGTAACACTTAGGCCATCAAAATATACCTGAATTTCAAGCCAAAAGATGGATAAGAAGATTTAAAATTGAAAAAAAAAACATACCATCACCGGCTCTTTTCTCAGCTGTTGCATGTTGAAGAATGGCCGTCAATTTTTGGGAAAACCCACCTGACCTCATTTTCAAAATTACTGTTTTTACTTTTTGGACCAGAAAAAACAATTTATGTGCATCAGGTGGTAAATTATATACCAATTTGAAGAAAAATAATTTTTCCAGTTGCTAGAAAGAAAAAAAGTATTTTTAGTTCACAATTATCACCCAATCATATGCCTCCATTACCAGATAACAGTCTCGGAGCAACCTGCAGATTTTGACTTCTGGGATATGTTGACATAATTAGTTCCCGGTCTCCTATACTGCACACTTTTTTGAAGGAATTCTTCTTGTTCTGTGTTGTATATGACAATTTAATGTTTTTCGCATAAACTTGTGTGATTTTTTAATTGTTTTTGTCTCCTTTAGTCCCAAATATCTCAATTTAATTACCTACCCCCTCTGAAGCAATATAATGAAATAAATCAGATTTTCACAAAGTAGAATAGCACTAAATGCCAAAGTAAAACCCTCATTACAACAGAAATGAACATCATATTAACTTGAAATTTTCAGGAAATACTGAATGCATTATTGTATTATTGCTTGAATAGAACATTTCAGATGAAGTATTTAAAGGACCCTACAGTGATGCAATTACCCCACCCACCCCATATTTTTGGCAATTTTCTACCCCCATGCTTGTACATCATATCTGTCACAGAGATTTTCACCCTGAGCTTGCAGTTTTGATTTAAATGGAAAAAAAAGTATCTTTATTAAACATCATATTGGCAGAACATACTAAAATATCAGTTATTCTGCAAGTCAAAATTGGGATATTCCAACCCTGGGGCTGATTTTACAATGGTACTGCGGCCGAAGCCACATGCACTGCTTATTGATGAAAAAAAAATCTGTTATGGGCAAAACCTATATTAGTTTGCATTTTTACCCTCTCCTGGTTGCTGCTTGAGAAAATAATACTACATACAGAGCCAAACAACACTTTTCAGTGACATTTTTACATCAAAATGACAGAAAAAGTGCAAAATTGAGACAATTTCCTGTAAAATATAAGGAAATTCACATTTAAAAGCCCTAAAATAATTTAATTCTTCTTATAGCAGTGCATTCTGGTCAAAAAAGAGGAAAAATAAACAAAAAAGTGCATATTTTTACTCCAAGAGCTCTGCAGCAATACAAGGGAAACAACTCTACTCCAGTGTTCATTCTCATGCTAGTAGCAGAAAAAGGCATATAATATTGGCCGCATCACAGTAAAACTGGTTTTACGCAGATGAAAAACATGTAAACCTGGATCGCGCAGTATGCGCGCATGCTGAACACCTCTTTTCTTGTCATTTCAGTGATTTTAGGGGACTGGCTGTGACTGCTGAAGCACTATTTTATACTGGAAGGCTACAGGATACCACCCCCACCCCCTTCCTAGAGTTCTCCTGGGGGATCCTTTCAATTTTTTATACAAAAATGTACATAGCATCCATATTAAGACATTAATTTATCACCCAGATGCTGCATTCATCCCCAGAAATGGATAATTTGACCCTAAATCAGCCAAATTCATCCTGTTGTACAATTAGTATAGGGGACTGTGAACTAAATTATCACGCAATCATATGCCTCCATTACCAGATAACAGTCTCGGAACCTGCAGATTTTGACTTCTGGGATATGTTGACATAATTAGTTCCCGGTCTCCTATAACTATATGTAATGACTTTACTTAATAAACACATCGTTACAAACTTATATACTAAATTAATATGCTTGAGGTTGAGTGTTGTTGATCCAATACTGCTATCCGACCCGGCATTCTTTTCTTAAGAATTCGCCACATTCAATTTCAAAAAATTGTTAAAATATTTCATTTCACTTTTGAAAAAGAAGTGCATTGTAATTGTACGGTGGCCAATAAGTGTCATTCCTTCGTTATGGACAAAAATAGTTGCCTTCCTTAAAAATAAGGATAAGTGTAATTCTTAGTGGTCCTATTCTTGCTTTCCTATTCTTATACACTATGTCACTTCCTGTCTTTAAGGGCTGGGTCACAAAAAAGCCTTCCTTAAAATTCGAATCCGTCAACTATCAAACAGGTATTTTCTGTTCAAGTATAACATTATTGACATTGCCTTGGATGAATCGACACATAATCCACTGGTACACAGGTTGTTGAAGGTCATATTAAGGACAATAAATCTGCTGCATGTTGTATTGAGAATGAATTAAGTTGCCTATCCAAATCCATGTGAACACTGAACATTGTCGGTAATTTATATAACAAACCATCTCATTCTTCATATTAATAAAGAACATGCCACATCGTACAAGTACTTCTGTTTTCATTTCAATAAATCTTTACTGTCCACTAATTGTGCACACTGGTCAATTTAAAGATACTGTAATGCACTTCAGTTTTGCCGCCAGTTGATTAAAAAAAAATCAAAGGATTCACCTTGCAGCCAACGGGATCTGAAAACAACAACGATAAAACAAACATAAAACAATATAACAAGCCTGAAAACATCAGAATAGCATGTCCATAAAATGTTCACTCCCTCAAAACCCCAATCCTTCTGATTTTGAAAATGGGAACTGAAAATTCCTTATAATCACTGAAATCAGACTACCTAAAATTTATTTTCAGAAGTTTAATTTTGGAGAAAAATGCAAATAATTAAATAGAAAAATAAAATTATTCATAATCCTTCAAATCATATTGTAAATGATATGCATTTATCTATACACAATTCTTCTGTAAGGGGCTCTGTGTTAAACAACACACTATTTCTATAAATAGCCTACCATTTATGTATGAACTATGAAGATGGGGAATTGCATCAAAGCTTGGGCAAAAGTGAAAGTGGCTTCGGAAAAGGCCCATACGGATTTCAGCTCAGAAATATCCTTGCTTCATGTTGTGTCCTTACAAAATATATGGTTCTGATTTATGAAAATAAACCATTAATTTTAGCTTGTCAATATGTTAAAAAAATTCTTTAACTTTTAGAGAGAAACGTCCCATGTGCTTTGGCAAACAAATGCCTTATAAAACAGCTCCTGGTCATAAATTCATACCTAGTTTCCCCGTTCCTTTACACTTTTAATCGAGTTATAGCCTCTATCAGGCATGTGACATTCGTTTTTAGTTGATGAATGGGACGATGAACGCCAATTAAACCAACATCGAGTGACCTGTAAATTACAAATAAGAAAGTATACAAAAAAACTCATACATATTTTTAATGTGAATTGTGTCCATCAATTTATGACCATTACCTCAGCAGTTGTGAAAATGTGACTTGCTGAAGGACACAACAAACCTCAGATCCAATAAACCCTGGATAGGTAATTATGGTGTATATTTATGGTATTTATTGTGGTTTCGGCTAAATTGTCACAGCTGTATTAGCTGTTATTTTAATTATTTGATTTTTTTTAAAAAGGCAAAAGCTCAATATACCAATTCTGGAGAAAGGAACATGTTCAGCACGAATCTTCCAGAAAAGTAGGTACATATATCAAATGTGACAGTTTTCGCCTTTTTTGATATGAAATCAACAGATTTGGTTAAAAAGGAAGGGGACAACTCCAAATACGTTCATAGTTACATATATTTTGACCAGACATGATAAAAAACCTCTTATTATGCACCAGTCATTTGTAACCGTTGTTCCCCCACCTACGGGGAAGAGCGTGGATTTTGACTTATCGGCTTTCACGTCCCTGCTAGAAGCCCCACCCACAGGGGGCAAACTGTAGGTAAAAAAACTTTGCTCTTTACCCTGCCCTTCGTAATAGAAAATCTCCCTGGGGTAAGGATCCTAATGTCAAAACTCTCATTTCCACTGCACTGTGGGGACACTTGAAAAAGTAATTACCCCGCACTTCAACCCGACCATCCCCCGACCTTCCCCATAGGTGGGAGGGGAGGGGATAGTGGTTACAAATGACTGGTGCATATACACACTGGCAATTTAGGCCGGTGTCAGCATCATGTAAAAAAGGTACAGGTGTCAGCATCATGTAAAAAAGGTACAAGTAGGCAACGATCAGGAAAAGGCGCAATCAGAAAACAGATTCCCACTCCAAAAACCGAAGCGAAAAAAAAAAACAACAAACTAACAATAAGGTACTTATACCATGAATACATTTCGTAAGCATGATGAGAACATCTCTTATATCTGTAAGCAAGAATTCTTATCTTGCAGTTATGCACCTATTATGTAAATGAACTAATTAACACCTAGAGTCTTCAGCTACATTTACCTGTATTTTGTCCATTTTCTTTACCTCAACAAAGTATTAAAATGTTATTTTTTGGTCAAATTTAACGTTTGAAAAACAAAATTCAATTACCTTTTCCCCCTCTTTAAAGCTATAGCCTTAAATTTTTTGTACAATTTAAAAACTTAAAATTTATATATTTTCCATTCTTTTGATTGTGGTATCAGATTACCTTTTAATGACCAAGCAGATATCAGACTCTGACCACTCCAACATTTTATTGCAATAATTACTACAGAATGAATCAAAGCCACCTGTTATCAGCAGGAAACCTCAAAACCGCACTTCCTTATCTAACCCGAGTTAGCACCTAGTTTCTCGGGTAACCGCACTTAATTTTATAAGAGGATGTTCTCAGCATGCGAATGAGCAGCTATTTTCCTAAAAGGTGGCCACTCAGTTATCTATAAAATATGATAACATACATAAGGCAACAACAGCACAAAAAATAAACACTTAGACATAAAAAGGGCGCTACACAATGGGGCTGATTGGCAAGACTATGGGGCTAAAAGAAGATACGATGGGGCTACAAAAAATATGAATGGGGCTAATTTACCTGTATTTTTTTCACAGATCAATGGGGCTAATCCTACAGGTAAGTCTATATTTTCATAACACAAGCATTTTTAGTTTTTTGGGCAACTAAATATGACAGTGCCAGTTTCGCGGTCATTCACTAAAAGAAAATCCTCCCCTTTGCTTGTTATTGGACTTAACATTGCCAGTGTATCCATAGTTTCTTCGCGAGATTTTGAGATTTTCGGATATTTCTTCCGTCTCTCTCAATAAAGAGCTTGTTTGACACTCTTCAAATCAGCAGGCCCTAAATTCTCCTAAGACATACTTGAAAGTTCCGTTCTAATCAACTTTGACGGCCTTGCTGAAATGAAAAAAGGAAAGTAACGGCCAGGAACCGGCGCAATCAGAATCAAAGTCCCACGCCATGTTTGGGAAGTCACCAAAATTAAATATATGTACATATATGAAAATAACATATGGTAAGCCGAGTGAACAGCTAGTTCCCAAAAGGTGGCCACTCATTGAAAGTAACTAATGGTGAGTAATATACAATTACTCACCTGAAGCATCAGCAGCAGCTTTCCGTTTTACACGTGTTCTTAGAACCTCGCGCTCAGTTTTTCTGACACCTGGCTCGTGATTATGTTCCAGAGAACCAGAAAGTACTTTCGTTACATCCTTATCTGTTCTTAGTCTTGCATGGCACTTTTTCTTACTCATGGAACATCGCCAAGAAATGTCTTGACACTTTAATTCAATATTCTATATGTGTATCCGTCAACAATAATGCAAGGCTACTTCATGTCAGTTTCTATTTTTTGTAATTTCTAACTCCATGGTTTGAAAATAAAATAATTAATCAAAACAGATAACATGGTCTTTCACACATAAAACCCTATTAAAACAACATTATAAAATATCTTAAATGTCGAAAACATCTTTCCTCTTTAAAACCAAAATCCAGTATAAAAGAACAGTTAAGTTTGTTGATCACTTTTCATTTCATCAGTTTACCTGTATTTACCTGTGATTTAATCCCCTGAACTAGGTGTGAACAACTTAATACTGTGCAGGTAAAATAGCCCCATTCATACATTTTCCCTAGCCCTATTGTAAACTTTCAGAAATTAAAAATTAGCCTCATTGGAATGCGGCTCATAAAACAATAAGAACAAAAAATAAACATAAATTTTTAGAATCTGGTGAAAATATGAGTGATTTATGGCTTTTTTTTTTTATTTTACTTTATATTGAATAAGAATAATCATCATTCTTCACAGAGAGCATGGAATTTTGATGAATGAATGCTTTTAAATGTCAAAAAAAAAAAAAAAAAAAAAAAAAAAAAATGTCAAAAAAAAAAAAAAAAAAAAAAAAAAAAAAAAAAAAAAAGAACTGATAATTGTACCTAGGTTTCGTCAAAATTGTCTTGATTTGTCATGAATTTAAGTCCGCTAATGATAAATCCTTACATTTATGACAAAACATATGTAAAATTTTCATTGTTAAATGTAACAAAAAATGAAGTCTACAAAACTAAAACAGAAAATGTTTTGCGAACAGAAATGCCAATTATCTGAATATTTGCATTTTGTGTTTTGTCACACCGGCGGAAGGAGGAAACGCAAAGTACCGGTGTAGATATACTAGAGTGATTAGAGCCTTAGTTGTCACCATTACTTATTCTAGACCATCTTTATGTGTTTTTGATACTTTAAATAAAGCAGAGACAACACAAATTGACACTTCCTTTAGGTAATTTTCATCTGAGCTCCCACTGAGGCTCGAACCTGATCGAGTCAAAAAATCTACCTCTGTGCCAGTTATCTTTTAATAGTACTCAATAATTTCAAATATGTGACTGCCGTATTGACCACCATACATTAAAACATTCACAATCTTTAAAACCTAGCGTAAAGCAATGGGTTTGGATATATCCTCGAAATTCGAGTTAAAGTTTTATTCGTTCAATAGAAGTATCTACCGAGTATGCAAAACTGAAGTTAAAGGCACACCTTTGCAATAATACTTACCTCGATCGCTCTTTGTTAGTCCTTTGAAAATGCTAATATTCTGTTAAAATTATTGTCAAAGAGGGGAATTTTGACCTAACATCTTCGAGAGACTATGTGCACATACAGCTGAGAAAGTAGTGTAATTATATTTATATTTATTCATGTTCATGTTTATTTTATGATGCGAATTACACATATACTATTTTAATTTATATAGACTTTCAATCCAGAATAAAGTACTTTTTGAAAATATAAAATTAGTCAATATCTCAACCAAAATATGTCAATTATCAATGCAAATGCCGGTACTGCATTGCATAGATAACTGTCCATAACTTATCTGTTTTTCTTCGCTGCGACAAAGCACACTCATAGCCATTCTAGGTATGTGCGCTGTAGGAAATCATATAGGCTCGATACATGACAAACTGGACACCTTTGGCATGCTACGGCAAAAAGCGGTAAAATCCTCAACAAAATTATTTTGGGCTTAAATTTATATTCAAAGCCAGCCATGACATGTGGTCGTGACAGACTGCTTGTGGGAATCTGTAATAAGGTACAACAGAAACAAAAAAAAATACCGAAATCACAATATCACCGGAATCACCACTGAAAACACCCGAAACGACGATATAAATTGATTCATTAAGTAAATTTGTATTATGTTTGGATTTTTTAATGTTTATATAAAAGGAGCATAAAGAAAAACAGAAGGGCAATGACAAATGAAAGGTTGCAAAAGAGATAAACCCAAAGTTACAGGGAAAAGAAAGCACCCATCAGAAAATGACAGAGTGGAAACGAAACAGCATGTAGTAAAGACTATCATGCAAGAAAATATGCAAAACCGGCTGAAACTGTATCAGAGGAACATGGCCCAACTAAGAGTGACTTTGAAGTGGAAACAATCTTGAACAACATGACAAATACATATGCATTTATGCCAGTCAGGCCAATAATCCCGGTTGACTCACAAGGGTTGGAGTCCTGCAGATGCGAAAGGATGACAGAAGGTGAATAACAACAGGACATGGTAAATGGCGAACAACAGGAAACAATAAATGAAGTGGCAGGTCTTCAAAAAGAAATGAGAGAAAGCCAAGAATATCAAATATATGACTCAGTAACGGCAAAAGGAAATGAGAGAAAGTCAAGAAGTTCAAACATGTGACTCAGTAACTGAGTGTTGGAAGAAAATATAATTACACATGAAGTTGAAAAGATGGTGGAGAGTGTGATAGATGGTGAAATTATAAGTGGGGAAGATATACACATGACGAAGAGATCAGAAGTATACACAAGGAAAGAAAGAGGGATGAGATGGAAGACTTTGTTGATGGACATATATTGAAAAGGAAAGTAAATGGAAATATTGAACATGATGAAGAGAATGATGAATTAATGGAAACTGAGTCTATTTATAGTGAAGATAGAGATCGAATGTAACAAAGTAATTTTGAATGTTGGAGGGGCCAGGTTCGAGTCTTACCCTGAGGAATGACCCGGAGTCTCTGCTAGCCAGGCTGTTTACCAGAGAGTCTTCGACCGTGACCCCTCACATTTCAAAATTATACTCAACTATCTCAGACATAACTTGGAAATTAACCCAGCACTGTTACCTAAAGAGAGAAAATACTTACTTGAACTAAAGGAGTGTGAGTACTACAGGATCAAGGGACTGTTGAAAATCGTAGAACAACGTCTAAAGTACACAACTGAGCTGAATGGAATGGATTGAAGACCATTTGTTTCCTTGAGGCTGATAGTCTAAAGATATACATAGACTATACATGGCGGTCCCCGTGGCCGAGCAGTTAGGAGCGCTGTTTCTTAATCACTCGATCATCTCACCGCTGTGTCTGGTGTGGATTCGAGCCCCGCTCTGGTCACATGTGAGACAAGCCAAGTTCTACTTGCGGGTGTGCCAGGTGTTTTTTTTTTCGGGTTTCCCCGTTTTTTGCCCCACCTACTGATTGGCCCGTCTCATATGACCTGAAAACCTACTGATTGGCCCGTCTCATATGACCTGAAATAATCTTGAACGGGACGAAAAACTGAATTTAAAAAATAGACTATACATAGATGGCTACAAGATTGATAGTTTTAATCAAAAAATATGCATCTGGCGGGATGACCGGTTCTATGGCTGATTTGTTTTTATGTTTATAAACTGCTGACAGTTCGTTTAAACAAACTAACCAAAATTGCTGGGAGTTCATATCCCAATTTATGAACTCTTACCTCCGACAAGGAGATGCTGAGAATCTCGCGAAGTCGCGTTAAATGATGAAATTTTGAAATTTTATCGCGTTCAACTTTAAAACATGATGAAAGTATCGAGGAGATGAAGCCACTATCAGCCAAAAAGACACTGGAATTAGTTTTAATACGTAGATATTTGTAATTCATTGTTAAATTCATTGAACATTGTATATGTATAGGAAATTTCAAGAAATTCAATTATTAAAGTCAAAATTCAGATTTCAGTGAGAGACTTTTAAATTTATCTATAGTTAGTTAGCCTTAATTATCAAGTACATTGTAACTTCTTTTGTAATATTTTGCAAATGGTAATCAGTATTCTGTGAAAGTGTCAAGTTTTATTTTTAAAATCTGTTCAAAAACCTAAGAATTTTTGCCTATTTCAATTAAATCATGAAGCACTCTGTTCTTTTTAACTTAACTATTTATTTAAAGCTTGTCTAGTTTTGTGGTGACGTGTTACCTTTTGAAACTCAATTTCTCTTATAAGCCTCAAGTCCACTTTAACAATCTTCAGCAGCAAGTTCCCTTTTCATGTTGCCTGTAATGAAAAACATAAACATTAAGACATCGTTTTAAACGGATGTACATGCACTTATTATTGAAAATACTTGTTAATCATTTTCAAGTTATTTCACTTGATGTATTTCTGTAATGTGTGAGCTTTATCTCACTTCTATACACATGGCACGAGTACCTGATTCTTGGATAAAGTGATGATCATGTCTTTTAATGAAATTTTTCTGCATTCATTAAACTTACAGACTGGGAATTAAGGGTGCATTTCGTTGCTTTGTAGTGAGATGAACAGGCGCATTGCAGTGTTTTATTGTAAAGCCTAGTTTTCATAGTCAGGAGCTCAAAATGAGCTTCATTATTAAAACCATTCAATCAAAACCATAAGGCTTATATGTATGGATGATTTGACTTTACCACTTTGTAAAAATGGTGTAAATCTCTTTTAGCCGAGTTAATTCGTTGCTCATATTTAAAACTCGATATTTGTATATTCTAAAACCTAAAATAAATAGGTATACTATCCCTAATAAATTAAAATAAGAGCTGTCGCAGGACAGCGTAGCTCGCCTGACTTGTGCTTTGCCACTAAATTTGTTAAAATCTATGACCCGTGACCTCGACCTTGCCTGTAGATGTATTTTGTATAGGGAGCTATTTGCATAAATAAGCTAACAATGAACACATTAATCACAAAGTCACTGGAGCGTGAAATATAGGTCAAGGTCAGTAGGTCAATGTGGGTGCCGAGTCGAGACATCGAGGAGAAGCCATATGCAAGGTTTGATGGTTGAAGGCTTTATAGTTGATGAGATATTAAGGGTTGGCTTAAAAAATGACAAAGTCACTAGAGCACGAAATATAGGTCAAGGTCAGTAGGTCAATGTGGGTGCAAAGTCGGGACATCGAGGAGAAGCCATATGCAAGGTTTGATGGTTGTAGGCTTTATAGTTGATGAGATATCAAGGGTTGGCTTGAAAAATGACAAAGTCACTGTAGCATGAAATTTAGGTCAAGGTCAGTAGGTCAATTTGGGTGCCGAGTCGGTACACCGAGGAGAAGCCATATGCAAGTTTTGATGGTTGTAGGCTTTATAGTTGATGAGATATTAAGGGTTGGCTTCAAAAATGACAAGGTCACTGGAGCATGAAATATAGGCCAAGGTCAGTAGGTCAGTGTGGGTGCCGAGTTGGGACATCAAGGAGAAGCCTTATGTAAGGTTTGACAGTTCTAGGCTTTACAGTTGATGAGAAACTAACACAGCATCTGAGCATGGTACAAAGGTGTTCTAGATATTGACCTCTAGCCCCGCCCCAGGCACGACCCCACGGGTCCCTTCACACTAAATCACAGAGGACCCTCATATGCAGCAATGTTCCAAATATGAATGATTGCTGGTCAGTGACTATCAAAATATAACAATTTTAAAAACTTTAACCGAAAGTGTGACGCGGACGTACACGTAAACGGGGACGACCGAGATGACAAAAATAGCTCTGTGCACTTTGTACAGGCGAGCTATCAAGTATAATAGATGAGAAATAAGAAATGTCCTTTAATCTTATTATGGATATCCCAAAACAGCCAATTTGAGAATATCAAATTATGGATACCATAACATCAGCCCCTTAAGGTTTATTATGAATGTCCTAAAGAGTATTTATCTTAATACATAACTATAGATATCCTAATCTAAGTTGAATTAAGGGTATTCTTCATTGGATTTTATACGCATTCAACAATATCCTTTATTCACTTATGGTGACTTGGGCTATTGATATCTATTTATTTTAGGATATTCATTATTGGATTCAGGATAGCCATAATTAGTTAGAGGAAATTGTATAATAGATATCCAACTTGAAGAAATAATAATGCAGCCAGTTGTTGTAGGAACTGGTAAGATCCCTTAAGATAGCAATGTTTATGAATTGGAATTTTCAGGTATCCAAGAGAATCAAGATGTACAACTAGTTAAACCCGGGGATGCTCCTGTCTGCCAAACAAGTGGTCAGCTAGACAAATTACGGCATATGTGTTCCTTCTCTTTCCAGCCCTTTCAACCGTGACCTTCCTTTATGTTATTCTGTGGGTGCCAGACTTGTCAGAATAATGGATGATATCCGGAGTGCTGTCATGTTGAAGGCGTTTTTCAAGGAACAAGGGCGGTCCAAGTTAAGTTCATACATGCACTTAAGCCCTACCTTGAGAAATTGATGACTGCTTCTAAGAACTAAATGTACAGTGAGGATGAGACTTACATTTAAGAGAATTCATGGGACAATTGAATTTTAGCGGTCGCTACTTTTCTGTAAGAAAAACCACGTGAATATTGTTGCTAAGGTGTAGAGAGCGCGTGATTTGGCTGTATATTTCTGTCAGTCACTTACCATTGATTATTACTACAATCTGTTTTGTTCATGACCTCTGTTTCCTGGTGATAAATATTGTCATGCTCTTGTATAAGTTCATTATTCCCATTTCCTTGTCTAAGTTCAATATCTTAATTTCCTTGCATCAGTTCATTATTATCATTTCCTGGTATCAGCTCATTATTGTCATTTCCTTGTATCGTTCACTTTTCTTATTTTTATCACTCCATTAATCTCATTTTCTTGTATCACTTCATTTATCTCGTTTTCTTGTATCAGTTGATTGTTCTCGATTCCTTGTATCAGTTCACAATTCTCATTTTCTTTAATCATTCCATTTATCTCATTTCCTTCTTCATGATTCTCTTTTTCTTTCACCAGTTCATTATTGTCATTTCCTTGTATCAGTTCACTATTCTCATTAATCTCATTTCCTTGTATTAGTTCGTTATTCTCATTTTCTTTTATCATTCCAGTAATCTCATTTTCTTCTATCAGTTCACCATTCTCATTTTCTTTTATCATTCCATTTATCTCATTTCCTTGTATCAGTTCATTTTTCTCGTTTTCTTTTATCAGTTCATTATGGTAATTATGGTCCATTATTACGAGAATTAGTTTTGCTTTGCAAGTTAACTGTTTCCCATCGATTGTAAGTTGAATTCCATCTACATAAAACATGTTCAAGTCTTGCACCAGTGGTTTAAGATACATGGTCATATTATTAAATTTTGGTTTACCTACACCCTGCAAAACTCCCAAAAGTATCATCTTTTTTTCGCAGAAAACGTTGCTTTCTTGGTGTTTCATTCACTTACAGATAAACTGGCCATATAGATACAACCGAACTTTTAAACAGGGGTTTAAAAGGGTTTACTCCATCAGTAAACAAGGATAATGTTATATTGTTACTATCTTCAAGAAACTGTCCACTTTCTTTCAAAGCCTGATATTCAGTTCCATAGTAATATCTGTAATTGATTTAGTAGAGACCTTTGATTGTTCTTGGATGGATTGCCAAATATTTTGTCATAAGAGATCATCGGAAAGCTGCTTTTCAATATTGCTTGTTACAAAATAATTCTCTGTAAGTTCTTGGTTACATATGTACCACTGCAACCATTTGTTTGACTTTGATCAATGTCTTCATCAAACAATCTTTTACAAATGCTGCAGTAAAAATTAAAATTTCAAAAAGTCCTTGAAAATCCACAAACTGGCTTGACTTTATCAATGTCTGTTTCCATTATATTGTTTGCTGGAACATGAAGATTAAAAAAAGCTTTGAATTGTGTGTCTGAACAGTTGTGTCGGGATATATAGGCACATACTGCCAAAAGTTGTTCCTTGTAGTTCAGTGGTGATTCATATAAACCATCAGAACCCTGAATTACGTATAATGAAGCATCATTAGATATTTCCATTCTTCCAGTTTTATATTTAACTTCTGTCCCATCCGAATCATAAAATGAAACTTCTGTATCTGAATCAGAAATATATGACCGCGTTGTAAATTCTTCGCATCGTCAAAGGATTCAAACCGTCCTCGTAAATACCACAATTTACGAGACTTAAAAATGTGCTTCTGAGTTTAGTACATGCCTCTTTGATGTTTATGTCAATAGACATGTTTTTATCGCATATCACTCCTAAGTGTTTATGTTGTGTGCCTTCTTCTATATGTAAATTACCGAATGGCCATTGTCTATTGCTTTGCTGAGACGCCCTCATGAGTTCATTAAAGACCACTACAAGGCATTTTATAATACCGTGTTCGAATCGCCATTTGCTTCCATATCGTAAGCATAAGGAAAGTAGTTGCATAAGGCACCAGACTGAGTATGCACCGACAAGCATATCATCAGCAACTGTTGGTGATCCACAGCTAATACCATAGATGCAAAACCCAAGAGCGGACAGTTCAATTTCATAAATAAGATCATTAATATAAATCAAGTACAAGAAAAGGGAGAGAATCCACCCTGACGCGTGCCCTGCAAGACCGGAAACCAGAATGATTTGTACCCACGACTACGGACACAACTGAACATATCAGTGTACATGTTGACGATCAACCTACAAAATGTCTTGTTGATACCAGAGTTGTACAGTTTATAAAACAACCCATCATGCCAGACGCAATCGAACGCCTTTTTAATATCTAAGAAACATAAAGTTTACTACCATTCTCTTTGGCATAGAATATTGATTCATGTAGTAAAAACGATGTCATAAGACAACCGAAATTCTTCTGGAAACCGCCTTGAAGGGCATAGATCGGAGGAGTTAAAGTATCAAAAAAAGGTACAAGTAGGCAAAGATCAAGAAAAGGCGCACTCAGAGAAAGATTCCCACTCCAAAAACCGAGGTGGGAAAAAACCAAAGTAACAATCAGGTACTTATACCATAAAAACATTTCGTAAGCCGTATGAGCAGCTATTTTCCCAATAGGTGGCCACTCAGTTACCTTAACTTAACCAAAATACGAAAACATACATAAGGCGCCAACAGCACAAAATAATTTAAACACCAAGACATGAAACAAAAAGAACCACCACAGAAGTATCGACTTGGAACGATCAGTAACACAAAGTTACTTGCGGGTTTAAATCGATTTTACATGGCCATAACCTCACCCTCAGCTTCTGCAGTGGTTCATAACATTTAGTAAGCTCTTCGGTCCTCGTGGCGAATCTCTAACTAGTCAATGAATCATCAAGAACAAACAAATAAATCATGATAAACATCCTGATGAATCAAATACCAGGACACACAGATTAAGTAAGCTGCCCGACGATGGAGATCCCTGGGCGCCGAATAACTTACCAACTCCGGAGCAAAAGAAAAACATCAGTTGGACCCCGCTGGGCCAAGCAACAGACAAAAAGTTCCGGCCCCAACCAACTAAAATGAATAGCTTTAAGTCGGGGCCATCATAGAGTCTGACGCCCGACCCACCGGCGTGCAATTTAAGAAGGCAGCATAGTTATCAACCGTGATTGGGTTAAAAACTAAGCATGCAGACTGTCGCATAACATTCAAGTTATAACCTATACGTCTGTAACGTGTAATGATTTTTCTAAACTGAAAAGAAAAATCATTACTTCCTATAAGTTTCTTAAATTTGTAAACCGAGTCACCATAAAATTCTGGTTCCCAAAGGCCCTCACTTAGAGCGTCTTTAACCCAACATTATATTTGGAAATCAATTCATAGTGTCTACGGTAAAATTTAGAAAAGGTTTTTCGAAGTTTATGGTACCGATAGCCCTGTTGGAGAAGTTTGGCCGTTAAACATTTATTTCGAGCGTTGAAGTCTGTAACATGATTGCAGACTCTAGCAAACCTAATAAGTTGCGAAATGTATACACCATAAGAAGCACGACGAGGAACGTCACCATCCAAAAACGGAAAATGTACTATATCAAAATCAAAGTCATCGCGCTTATCATAAATTTTAGAAGAAACAAATCCATTTGCAACAGAAAGATGTAGATCTAAAAAGGGGCCTTCGGTATCCGAGATATTGGCTTTGTTCAACTGTAGTTCAGATGGATAAATTTGATTGACCATACCTTCAAAATAAGGGTTGTCAATGTTCAAAAGGTCATCGAGGTACCTAGAAGTGGAATTAAAAGCCTCGATAACATCAGCTTGATTATCATGGTTAAGAGAATCCATGAAATCTCTTTCGAAGCAGTATAAAAATAAATCAGCAACGAGAGGTGCGCAATTTGTACCCATCGGAATTCCAACAATTTGTCTGTATAACTTGGTCCCAAATCTAATATAAATATTATCCAGGAGATAGGATAAGGCATCGCACACATTCTGACATGACCAAAGTGTATATCGACTTTGGTCAGAGGAAGTGAAAAAAGTTTTTCTGTCATTACATGCCAAATAAAGTGAACCATAGTTTTTTTAATGCCCTTTTGAATGTCCACTCTATCAAATCCGGAAGTTTTTCTTTAATTAGATTATGTGGTAAAGTTGTATATAGAGTAGAAAAATCATATGTGGACAAGCTCGTCGCACGGAACCCTCTACACTTCAATTTATTGAGCACCTCACCAGAATTTTTTATTGACCAAAACCAATTTTTATTTGAAGTTTCATACACTGTCTCACAGTATCTTATAACATGAGATTTGATAGCAGTAAGACAGGAAGTTAATAATTTAGAAAGTTCAGTAGTAGTACAAGAGCTAGAATTTGCAATAAATCTAGCTTTGTATGGTCTTTTGTGAAGCTTAGGTAACCAATACATCGTAGGAAGTTTGTCTTGGCCTTCATTGAAGTTGAATTCTAGTAAGAATAATCCTTTCTAGTAATTTTAAGAGAACAGAAGACAGAGTTATGGCATTGTAATTGTCAGGATCGTCTTTTCTTTTGTTCCCACCTTTAAAAAAGTGTTATTATAGTTCCCCGCTTCATTTCGACAGGAAAATGTGCTAACATTATCATTGCAGAAAATAAATTTGATAGCATTTTATACAAGACGACACCAGCGAAAAGGATGTGCTCATAAAAGAAACCGTCGTCACCACAAGCTTTACCCTTATGTGTGAGTTTTACAGCAGCTTCAACCTCTTCACTACTGGTAGATATAACAGAGCTTTCCGGTTCGTATGCTTCATGATTTAACCGCCTAACTGTGTCACAGACTGTCTGTTTGAATGGTTCTTCAAATGCACAACTTTCCGAGGGGGTATAAAGTTTTGAAAAATAACGCGCCCATTCATCTGTTATCTCCCTTTCACTATAGACATTGTTACCACCGAAGTTGATATTAGATCCTGGAGTACTAGCTGACTTCTTCCGACGACTATTGATATGATGCCAAATCAAACTGCTATTGACTTCTGCGAGCTTATCAATGTCTTCAAATTGATTTTTCATATAACGTTCCATCGTTTGTCGATGCTTACGCCTTAAATGCCTTTTAGCAGCTTTATATGAACAGTACACAACATGGTTGCTATCCCTCGGTTTGCCCCCAGTCACCCAGTTTGACCGTGCAACGGACATGGATCTATGCAAGGTCGTGATTTGTTTGTTTGTTTGTTGTTTAACGACGCATCAACCCTGATGGGTCATTAGCGTCTAACAAGGTAAAACATTAAAATATATTGAACTCGTATTAAAAAGTAACACTAAATAAGATATAAATTTCGTTGTAAAGAAACGATATATGAAATGTTAAGATTGAAGATTTAAAAATTATATTTTATAAAACAGATTTACTTGTCTAAGAAATGATAAAATCTTTCCAACGGGTACATCTTTGAACAATTCTTTCAAGTTGTTAGCTTGAAAACAAGAAATTCGCTCTGCTGCAAAGTCAGTGCATTCTAAAAGAAAGTGTTTAACTGTGAATGGTGTATCACAGCCAATGCATTTAGGTTCATCTTCTCGCTTTAATAAGTGGGAATGTGTTATTCTTGTATGACCAATTCGGAGACGAGCAAGAACGATTTCTTCTCGTCTCGAAAGTTTATGAATTGCTTTTGGTCGTTTAACGATCGGTTCGACTTCCCTCAATTTATCAAACTTCGCTCCGTTCCAGATTGTTTGCCATTTGTCAGAGATGTACTCGTTAATAAAAGGTTTAAAATTGACATAAGGAATTTTAAAAACTGTTTCTTCTAGATTTAACGATTCTTTAGCGTTCTTATCAACTTTCTCATTTCCATATATACCTATATGACTGGGAACCCAGCAATAGATAATTGTTTTCAATTCCGAGATGGTGTGATGTTTTATTAATAGTTTTTGTATTTGAGGGTTTTTGGATGATGTATGGTTTAAGGCCTGTAAAACTGACATAGAGTCAGAAAAAATAATAAATTTGTCCTTTAAGTTACTTTCATTTATGAAGTCTAAAGCTAAGTCTATAGCTTTAGCTTCCGCTGTGAAAATTGAAGAGCCATCAGGTAAACGTAATGTTTTGCAATTGCCGTTTGTAAAAGTAGCACAACCAACTTTGTTTTCTTCTTTTGAACCATCAGTATAAATACATTGATAGTCAATAAATTGAGATTGTAGTTGATGAAAACTTTCTTTTAGAAGGTGTGGATTTGAGTCGGATTTTTTCCCTGTATGTAGAGTCAAATTAACTTCTGGTTTTCTAATGCACCATGATGGTATTTCGGAAACAAAATGTTCTTCTATTTTATCTTTTTGGATGTTTGCTGATTCTAAAAGTGGTGCAACCCGTAAACCAAAGGACCGGATAGCCCTTGGTTTACTTTCGTAAAGCTGTACGACTTCTTCAGAAATATATGGCGGAAAAGACACCTTATGAACTGGATTTGATGGATTAGCAGCAATTCTAATGGCGTACTGTAGGGCAAGTTTCTCTCGTCGTAAATATAGAGATGGCTCTTCAGCCTCAACATAGAGGCTTTGTACAGGTGATGTTCGAAAAGCACCCAGAGCTAATCTTAGGCCTTGATGATGCACTGTGTCAAGAGAACTGATATATGATGGTCTTGCCGATCCATATACGATGGATCCATAATCTAATTTTGAACGAATGAGGGAACGGTATAGCTGGAGAAGGACAGTGCGATCAGCACCCCAGTCTGTGTGTGATAATACTTTCAGTAAGTTTAATGCTTTTAGGCACTTGGCCTTTAAGTACTTGATATGTGGTATGAAAGAAAGTTTACGATCAAAAAGAACTCCAAGAAATTTAAAATCTTCAACTACTGGAATAAGAGACCCATATAAATAAAGTTCAGGATCGTTGTGTACTTTCCGTAATTGACAGAAATGCACACATTGTGTTTTCGACTTGGAAAATTTGAAACCATTATGTGAGGCCCAGTTTTCTATTCTGTTAATGCACTGCTGTAAGTGCCTCTCGATAGTTCTCATACTTTTTGACCTGTAACACATACAGAAATCATCTACATATAAGGATCCATCTGTTTTAGGATCCAGACAGTTCATTATGCTGTTTATCTTAATATTGAACAAAGTTGTAGACAAGATGCTACCTTGTGGAACACCCTGTGCTTGATCAAACTTTTCGGATAAAGTCGATCCAACACGAACCTGGATCCAACGATCCGCAAGGAAATTTTCAATAAATGTAGCTAATCTGCCTCGTATTCCGAGATCATGTAGATCTCGCATAATACCATGTCTCCATGTGGTATCATAAGCTTTTTCCAAGTCGAAAAACACAGCAACAACATGCTCCTTTGCAACAAAGGCATCACGAATAAAGGTTTCCAGTCTAATTAAATTGTCGTTGGTACTTCGTTCAGAACGGAAGCCCGACTGAACAGGAGATATTAGGTTATTACTTTCTAAGTACCATACAAGTCTTACATTTATCATTCTCTCTAAGGTTTTGCAAAGACAACTTGTAAGTGCTATCGGTCTATAGCTGTTCGGTTCTGCATGATCTTTTCCAGGTTTAGGAATTGGTATTATAGTGGCTAGTTCCCAACTTTCGGGAAACTTTCCAGTTTCCCACATATCATTAAAAATATCTAAGAGAGCCTGAAGTGATTTTGGTGGAAGATGTTTTAACATTTGATAGTGAACTTCGTCGGGACCTGTTGCTGTATCATGGGCTTTACTGATAGCGTCTTTTAGTTCATCTAAATTAAATGGAGAATTATATTCTTCATTATTTGAGGACTTAAAGTTTAATTTAGTCTTTTCCTGTTCTTTCTTGTATTTTTGAAATTCCTCCGAATAATGACTGGTTGAGGAATTTGAACAAAATTGTGATGCCAAAGTATCTGCTATATCTTGTTTTGTGGAAGCTGTTTCGTTCGCATTGTTGAAGTTGTAATTAAGATGATGATAAGTAGCAGATTTAGATTTACCGGATATTTTCCTAACCATGTCCCAAACTTTTTTAGTCGGTGTTTTATAATTCAAATTAGATACGTATGTTCTCCATGATTTGCGTTTTGCAGACTTTATAGTCCGACGGGCTTTTGCTCTAGAATTCCTATAAGTATTTAAATTTTCATGCGTTGGGAACTTGCAGAACTTCAACAAAGTGTCTTTTCGTTGTTTGATAGCCTCTTTACAATCGTCATTGTACCATGGGTTACTTTTCTTTGGGTTTGTCGAGGTTTTGGGGATACATTTCTCAGAAATAGTTATTAAAGAAGAAGTAAAGTAAGTTATAGGATCAGAAGAATCAGACAGAGTAGTATCAGTAAGGGACTCATTACATAAGGTATGAAATAAATCCCAATTTGCTTTATGTAATTTCCATTTGGGGTTATGGGCTTCATCATGAGTCCGAACGCTTTCAATCAAAATTGGAAAGTGGTCAGATCCACGTTGATCTTCACAAACAGACCAGTCATAGTCAAGATAGAGAGAGGGGTGACAGAGTGAAAGATCAAGAGATGAGAAAGTGCCTTTACCAGAATCTAGATAAGTGTTCGATTTATCATTCATCAAACAAATGTCGTTTTTCGTGATGAAATCCTCGATTAATTCTCCTCTGGGATCATTGTCATTACAACCCCAAAGCACATTATGACCATTGAAGTCACCTACTAACATATAGGGTGAAGGAAGCTGTTCAAGTAAAGAAGTCAGTTGTTCAGATCTTAAAAGATAAGAGGGAGGGATATAGATTGAGCAGAAAGTTATCTCTTTCTCGAGTGTAACGGAAACAGCTACCGCTTGTAGATCCGTTTTAAGTTTAATTTGACGTTGTGGTAATGTTGAATGGACAAGTAAAGATGCTCTTAGACAATCCAAGTGAATGTGATTGTAAACATTAAAGCCTTTCAAAGTAAACGTGTCATTAGGTTTGAGGAAAGTTTCTTGTAGACAGAAAACAGAAGGTCTAAGTAGTGACAAAAGAAGTAGTAGTTCTTCAAAACGTGGTTTTACACCTCGACAGTTCCATTGTATTATTGTATATTTGCTACCCATTAAATAATTTAGAGAGGAGATTTAAATGCGTGACCTTTCGTTTAAATGTAGACTGAAAACTTCTACTTTGGAGCTGTGATTGGTGACCGAGGACGATGGCCACGGGAACCAGGGCGCGAGGCAACCTCGTCCATCTCCATGGCATCGTCATTAGCCAGAGCTCCAAATTTGTTATACTGTTGGACGGGATCATCTGATCCCTTCTGCACCCTACTGGATGCAGAATGTGGTTTTGCGTTTGTACTCGGTTGATTTGGTTTTGAACTAACTTTTGCTTGTTCTGACAGAGATTTGCTTGATGTTACGTTCTGATTTTGAGAAATATTGTTTCTGTTTGGTTTCCTCGCAATGAGAACTTTTGAACTCTCTGTAATCTTACAGTCTTCGACACTGTATTGTGTAGCAGCTGTTTTGGTTTCTGGTTTGGCAGCAAGTGATTTGACTATATGTGAGAAACTAAATTCAGGCTTCTGTTCAAGTTGTTTTCGAGCTTCAAGATATGTCAAGTTCTTTGTTATCTTCAATCGCATGATTTCTTTTTCCTTCTTCCATGTTTCGCATTCATTTGATCGTGATAGATGTGCTCCGCCACAGTTGACACATTTTGTGGGGTTTTTGCAGTGATTTGTATGATGGTCATGGTTTCCCATACCACATCTTTCACAGACTGACCCGGGGTCAACTGGGCATTTGTCCTCATGGTGTCCAAACTTCTGACAGTTAAAACATCTCAAAGGGTTAGGTATGTATATGTCAACAGGTACAATTTGATAGAAAATTTTGACTGCTTTTGGTGGGACGACTGAGTTGAAAGTAAGTAGCAAAGTATTGGTGTTGATGGTTTCCTGTCCTTTCTTAACGGTAAAACGTTTAACTGCCGTTACACCTTGATTTTCTAAATATTCCAGGATGTTCTTTTCTGACTCTCCTTTGAGGTTTCTGTCTCTGATAATGCCTTTCGAAGAATTCAAAGATTTGTGCGGGTTCACTTCTACTGATAGGTTAAAGAACTTTTTTGTTTTCAATAAGATGTCCGTTTGCATTTTTCGTGTTGTTTCCACAAGCAACATTCCATTTTTTAATTTCTTGACGGATTTTGGCGTACCTATCATGCTTTCTATCTGCTTTTCAATGACAAATGGTGACAGTGACGTAACTGGTGTTTCTTTAATAGTTGATTCAATGAGTAAAAACTTTGGAAAAGTGTCTTGTGCTCTAAACAGTGTCGAAGCGTCTATATCATCGTCGGAATCCGGTCGTTGTCGTTTGTTATTTAAGGAAGCCATATTTTCAGTTTTAAGTCTCGACGGCTATGCGCTTCACCCTCCTTGGAGCCCTACAAGGGGACGCTATACGGAAACGGCTCTCCAGTTTCCAGCGCCAAAGCTACATACCCGTCATACTCGCCGTGCAAGATTCCAAAGTACTTCAGACTACCCAAGCTTTAACAACAAATGAATATTAAGTCAGATGTCTAATAAAGAAAACCGAAATAACATTCAGACGTTGTACCCACCCTGCCTCTCAACCTAGACCCAAGTAACCCAGAAATACCGAAAAACAAGCCCGTCGATTGACCCTTAAACCACCGCCTTCTGAGATATAGGGAAAAGGATGATTAAATGAAGAAATTTGGAACACGGTTGCGTATCATTCGATACTGAAAAAGTTAGAAGGAAGAAGAGATCTCAGGGCAAGGCATGGCAGCCGATTGACCGTGTCGAGCCTCCACGGCCTCCCGTTTACACCGAATCCGAGGCCAAAGAGGCGTGTTGAGACAGGTGAAGATCTCTGGCCTGTCCCTCAACCTCCAGGATCCTCTTCTCCGGCTTACGGGTATCCACCCACGGCAAACAGGTGGCACCTCTTTTGACCGGGTTTTACGGTTCCGCATGAGGGAGCGACCGGCCTATTCTAATCCGGGTCCGGTACGGGCCGCAAGGTCGTGAGCTCTTCGCTCCAATAAGGTTTAAGGTAACGCTTGTATCTCTTATGAGCAAAACTTTTGCCCGCGCTATTTTTTGACACGCCAGTCTACTCAATATATGCAACATCTAAAGAAGACTGTGACTCAAAGCTGTTTTCACACAAACGCTGAAAGACATCGCAGCGAGCTAAGTTATCTCTATAACGTTGAATTGACGGTTCATCAGCCTTTTTCCAGTTAATATTGACGGATTGTTCTACGATTGGTGTATCCGAGACTAAGATCGGAATGTGCAGCTGAGCAATGACATTACAGCCCGAGATCTATTATTTTGCATAGAAACAGATTGACTGTGTAGTAGATTAGCATTTAAGTCCCCCATTATTACTACCAAGCCCTTGTCAGCATACAGTCCCAGCAAATTTTCCATTTTGTCAATATACCCAAGAAATTCAGCGATTGGATGGTTTGAGCAAGGAAAATACGTTTGAAATACACAGACATAGAAAGAAGGGCTTATTTCTATTTGTAATCTATGATTCTGTCATCTTCAAACGATAAAGGAGTTATTATGCTGTCCAACCTTTTATGCCATAACAGAGCTACCCCGCCTTTCCCAACGCGCCTGCGCCCTGGGAATCGGAGATCAAAATCAGATACAGCTTGGCAATTATAATTGCTGCTTATTTGATTAAGGATTAAGTCCTTTTCATATAACCAGTGCTCCGACAGACCGCAGATATCTATGTTTTTTTTTTTTGTTTTTTTATAAAAAAACAGTCACTTAAATAGCTTGAACTGGACATAATGCCAGTGGCGTTCCACGTCATTATGTTAATATCCATTAAAAGATTGATAGGAATTATCCTGATAATTATCTTGATCACGAAGTGGTGCAAACGGGTTGTATACATCCACATCGGACCTGCTAAACACTTGCCTTTCACGGGGTTTATGCGTACTGTCACGTTGGCGATAAGTTGCATCACGAGCTTGATTACGCTCATTTCGATCTAGCCAAGGCCGGCATCTAACACGAGGCCAGAATGAGGGAGACTCAACAACAGCAGCTGACGCATTATCCTCAATAGTCAGCCGAATAACTACATTTCGTTTATTGCGTTTACTGTGCCAAATACGCACGAACGTAACTGTGGGTCCACGCCTGTTAACATATCGCGCAATTTTATCTTCAGTGATCGAAGGTAGAAACCCACCAAGATAATAGCGACGTGGCGTTTTCTTTACGTATTGAACGAAGTCACCATCATCATCACGTGTCGCATGACTGGTAGATTCATTCTCACGAAAGAAGTCATCATAATCCGAAGTTGCAGTTCTCGTAGTAGTGTGAACAGGTATGTTACTTGGCGCAGGTTCTGAAACTGCGTTGCTTTGACCAGTGGACCTTACATTTGCAAGACTATCTTTATATGAGTATGGCTGCGTATCACGCGGTGGACAATGATTTTCATGTGAAGAAACTTTACCAAGTACAGAGGATGGCCGCTCCGCTCCGTTGGTATTAACCAGCGGGTTGGGACGGTCATTATATGGATCACCTGCAACGGACGAACCCTCACTGTCGCCGACACCGTGCTGAGCAGAGTCTTGGGCATCAGGAACAGCATGCCCGGAACGGACACCGGAAGTCACATTTGATCGTATGTTCGACAAGTGAGGTTCTGCCGTGAGGTGATCTTCACTTGTGCGAAGCCACCCACTACTATCATGGTCATTATGAACAACAACGCCCACTTTCTGGACGACAGAGGCCGAGACAGAGTTGGCCTCTCCAGCTAAACGTTCATGCATGTTACTTGTAGCAGAGTCATTACTTTGATCCATCATACTGATAGTTCCGGAAGCGTCTGAAGTTTGTACCACTTTAGCTTTCTTAGAAGACTTTTTACTTTTACCAGAGTTCGTGTTGGGAAGTACATTATTAACATTGTCAGAGAATCCTGTATATCTCGAACTGCGCCTTTTAGCAGGCGAATTTCCGTTCTCAGATTCGCTACGCCAAGACTTTTTGTCCAACTCAATACGTTGGGCAGCGAAACCAATGTTAGTCACAGCATTAGAAACGGTTGTGCTTAGCTTGCTAAAATCTACCTTCAAACTCAGTATAGTTGATTTTAACGACTGTATTTCTGACGAACGAGCCGATTCAACAGCAGCATAACTTTGTTTCAATGACAGCACGTCCGCTTTGACATTGTTTAAATTATTCAACAGAGCTACAACCTCAGCAGAACAACCACAAGAACCACCTGTTGAATTATTGGCCCTTGACGGAGTTTGTGATTGAGACTGAGATTGAGAACGTTGACTCCTATTACCCCTAGCAAGAATATCTTTCAGTTCGGACCACTCTTCACCTTCTAGCACCGACATTGAGAGTATAAATATCGAGCGAAAGTTTGGAGGCCACAGTATCACCATGTCGCGTACGAACTCGGCGTTTGAGTTCCGCCTGCAATCCATATGGAAATTCTTCGCACTCTTTTATGAGTTCAAATAGCATTGAGCGCTGGTTTTCCAGGTCGGCTTCGGACGAAGCCGCACACTGAATGATGCGATTGATAAACATTTCTTTGGGCAACCCTCTAAAAATGTATTGAAATTGCATATAAAGCTTATGTTCTGGTTGTTGAAAAATGTCAGTTTCATCACCGGACCCATCATCTGCACAATTTGGCTCATGCGGCTCTTGCTTAACGGTATGTGTAGGTCCCAGAGACCCCGGAGACCTCGGAGAGTAAGGAACCTTTACGTCGGTCTCCTCCCCATCGCCGCCAACCAGTTTGGTTGGCGTGAGCTCAGTTAAGTCAGGTGAATCACCACTACTAGCCATATTGAGTAGCAGTATTAATCCAATACAGGAAATACAATAGAATGTAACAAAAGCCCAATTGAATAGGGAATAGTTAGTACACTATATCCTTGCCCCAGGGCCGAAATGAGTTGTCAAACACCATGGGTTATAAATATCCAATCTATTGTTTTCCATAGATTTGCTAATAACTTATATGCACATATTTATTTCATATCAGCGATTGAACAGCCAGATAGAGCAGTTAATGCGCAATATTCCAATATAAAATTCTATTGTTTTACTATCAAAAATCACTTAAAATCATACAAATATCTCCGCGGTCAAAAACGTGACCGATCACAATAACGGCTAAGATATTCTGTCAAAGATAGATACCCAGAAATTTACCTTTCAAAACACAGCATTCCATTTACAGTCACAGTTTCATATACATGCAGCTCAGCCATTGGTTCTTTGGGATACAAAAAAGTAACTTTCTGGCATCTAAAATGCATGCTCACTCAAGTAGATCAGTAAAACATGGTCTCTTAAGGGTCAAACTTATTTTAGGGGCCACAGATCAGCCCTACCCTCTAAAATTCAATATTTTCTCCCACCTCAAAAGTACGAAACTGTGAATGGAATATGTATAGTCCTCTTGATTCAGAGTCAAATACTCTAACACTATGCTACTTCCCTACCCTTTAGGAAATTTTTATTTTCAAAATTGTATAGGCTCACTGCATAACTGTTCAGTCATGTATTTAACTTTAAAACTAATTCAAACATTTATACATATATTTTATAGCCCATAGTTAATACTGTATGAGCAACGATGTCAACTATCAAGCCAAGAGTAACAAATTAATGTCAAACATGTATTTGTGGTCTATCATTTACCTTTTTTCCATGTATGCCCTGTACACAGGGCCTCCAGCTCTTCTTCGTTTTCTAATGGTTCGGGCAACAAGTCTTCGTTGTTGTCAGCTGTCAGGAAATGCATTTCTGTACTTCTGACTTTTTATCGAAGATGCAACTTGTTCCTTATTGTGAATATTAACTGTTTTATACCTGTATAATCCTCACTTTACAAGTTGGAAGTTTTACAATAATAATAGGTTAGATTTGCAATGTCACTAGAGTGTAGCCTAGAGTGAGCTTTCATGAGCTATAGTGGGATTTACTGAGTACATTGTTCATTCAGGTTTTAGATTTCAAAGTGGAAACATGTTTGAAGATGTGAAATGAGACTGTAAAATTCTACTGAGTGTTAGAAAGAATAAGGAATTATTGTTTTATTCAAATATGTAAGTAATTTTTTATGTTGAATTCATTCTCTGCTGATTTTGTTAATATTGTGCAATTCTGGAATTGTGAAATTCAGTAATATTCATTTGGCTGCTTAATTTAGTATAGTAATACTAACTTACAATTTTTAGGTGGCCTCTTGGTAGATGATGAGAAGAAGCTCTTGTTATAAATCAGCAGAAGATGTTTCCAACACAATATGTGCATTGATGAATTGAAGTTAGCTGTGGGTCTGCAGAAGTGTAAAAATAGAATGACATTAAGATGATAAAATCTATGGTGTTCTATATGGGTCATAAATCAGAAATTACTAAGATTTTCAGTTGATGAATGACAAATGAAACATATTCAGTCGATTCAATGGATCTATTTGTATAATAATTATTCATTGGGATATTGACAGAATTGGATTGAGATTTGCACTTTGAGTAAAGTGAAACAAATAAACATTGAATAGAAATCTATAGTGTACCACAAGGGGAAAAATTTTAGCTAATTGATCTTACGTATGTGGTGATGAAGTCAATAAACACTGTTATTTGATGAGCTTACATGACAGATGCATTCATTTGAAGTACATAAATAGAAATACTGAGTGGAAAACTATGGTGTACCACCCGAGGCAAACTAATGCGGAGTGACACTGATGAAATAAACTTTATGAAAGATATTTTGACATAAGTGACTACAGTTGTCTTGAATTTGACATTGAATAATTTCAGTTGAAGTGATTTTGATGTACATAAGATTCTGTACAGTTCATACCAGATATTGCACAAACTATAGTGTACCATATGGGTCAGAAAGCTTATATTGAATACAGGATATTTAACAAGTTGGCTAGGGCATAGATGAATAAGTTTGATTAGATTAATATTTTGTTGTTATATACAGGTCAGAGTACTTAGTGATCAGGAAATTCACAAACCAGTATTCTCCAGAGTTGTGCTGTGTGAAGTGTAATGATTAGAGTTTATTGCAATAGGTGTTGAATATGCTGATGAAATATTTCTAAGTGGTCTTTGTGGAATTTAGCAAACATTATTTTGCTGTTAAGAAACTCTATAGTGTTAGTCTTAGTGGTTTAGTTTTGCTTAGTGTAGTTAGTGGCGCCACGTTATAGAGTTTGAATCTTTGTGGATATCTATGTGGTTTTCAGATGTGTTCAACAGCTAGAAAATTGCAAATAAGACAAAGTTCAGAATTGTTTAAAAGAGAAAGTTCTAGATAATTGGTTTGTTTTGAATTGACCTGTATTGAAATATGCCTAGCACAGAATGTCAAAATAAAACTTCTGCTTTGTGGTGAAGAGAAAACATATTGATTTGTTTATCCTATCCTACAATATTATCCTCTACTAGATTTTATATTAACACCCTAAACATGTTCCTGACATCAGCGTTGAGCTCCATTGCAGACAGTAATTGTGTTAGCACTCTTATCTGCTCCTTAACGTGGCTTTCTATGACTGACAGTCTCATTAATATGTTGAGCTGTACACCTGAAAACAGAAGCTGGGTCCTAAAAGAAGCATAACCTGCATCCAGTACTGACATTTTCCCTGGGTCAAGCAAACAAAACAAGGATCAAAACAAATGACTATTTTTGCCAGACTCAACAAAATACACTGGTGGCTATTTTACTGGATGAGACAAAATGCCTTCTGGGCTATTTCTTTAGACCTGGTAGGTATATATGAGGGACTTTGTTGCAGTACCAAAAGTAGTTATAATGTATGATGAAAGTTTGCTTTATATTTTCGTTTTGCTATTTATACAATGTAATCTAATTTTCTGTTTTTGGTGCAGTTTTAATATGTAAAAATTATTTAATCCAGGATCCAAATTTTCAATCATCACTACAATTGTAACTGAAATCAAAATAAAGTACTCAACGTAATTCATGGTCACTTTCATTGAACCTTATCTAGCATGTTTTACATGAAATGAGCCACATCAATCCGGGTTTCTGACCAGGTCCGACTCAAACGAGACTGTATATGTAGCCAAAGAACGTAGCTAGAGACTTGAAATTTCAGATTTAGAAAGAAGAGGCATTGTGCTATCAATGGAGCGAAAAAAGGAGCTGATCTACGCCTTTCTTTTTGCATATGCATATTGTTGGTTTTCTGATGTGGCGGCTAAAATATTGAAGCAATGAATATTAACCCACCTCTGTAGTTTTCTTGCCCACTGAACCTGTCACCAGACTCACCATCAAAGGATTGATCTGCATCTAAAAGAAATGAAATCTGTGCATGTCCAGGTCAGAAACATGATACTTGACATACATGTATTGTAATAAAAACAATATTGAGATGAAATATGTCAGTTGTCTACATTTTAACCAACAAATTATTTCCATTTGAATTAGTTTACAGGGACAAAATGGATGTGGTCCAATTTTTTTTATTTTTATTTTTTTTTTTGCATGAATGTCAACTGGCGTAACTATTCCAATTTCTGTGTCAAATGAGTACTATATGGAGGCTGGTTTGAACATTTATATGAATACTTTGAAAAACATGCATGACCAGGCATCAAGGCATACACTCGTTTAAAATGCAATTCCAAAACTTAAATCTGTAGTTTACATAGATCTTTAAACCATGAATCTTACGAAACTGTGATGGACTTCTACCTCTAGGGCCGGCCGGTGACCCAGGTCGAGACAAGGCCTGACTGGCAAGGCCAGCCTGAGAGAAGGCTGGGCTAGATATTGATCGTGGACTGGTTACCACTGGTGGCACAGGTAGAGAAGGAGCTGGTCTTTTCTTTGGTGGTGGAATGTCATCATCACCAGAATCTTGCTCTGAATCTGAAATTAAAGAAACAAAGCAGATTTTTCAAGTATCATCAGTATCAAGTATCATCAGCTGATTACAAGAATATTGAATAGAAGAAACAAACATTCAATGCAAAGTGAAGCGCTTCAGTAAGAATCCGACTAATCAGTAATGTCTGACATATCATCTTAGAGATTCTTGAAGTTTTCTTAATACTGAGGACCTTGGTCCAGGTAACCACTAAATGATCTCTTCAATAAGAAATAGTATAATCAAAGTATTTAAAATTGTACGCTCGTATAAGCCATATAGGTCATTCCGAGCACGTTGTTTCATGTTTAAACTTTCACCTATTAATAAAATATCTTAAAATGATACCTGCATTTTCTCCACTGTCATCTGATGAAAAAAAAATCGTTCTGGCTTCCTCTTTCTTCTGTTTCCACTTGTTTCCTCTTCTGTGTCCAGATTGGACTAGGAAAAGCCTAAAGCTTTCTCATAATCACCTGTTCAATGTATAAAATGTGCATCTGTTGGTGAACATGCTACATGCACAAAAGCAAATTACATCAAGCATGTTTGATAAGTTTGCAGACACATGTGGTAATCAAATGTAGCAAACCATACGTCTGCAAGCTGCCAAAGTATTTTGTGATCATTGTCCTTTGGAAATTTTCTAGTAGTTTTTTCATGTGACCCACACAACCAAAACCTAAATGTTGAAAAAATATGCATATAGAAGCATCATAATAGTAAGACATCGATAATAACTATCAGGAATCATGCATGAAAAGCTAAGAGGACAACCTGATTTCACAACAAAATCTGATAAAATAGATAAAAGCAAAATTATATAAATTCATGTATGAAACTACCTGTGGGAGTGTGTTTAAACAGTCTGACATCAAACAGCTTCCATTTTTCTCTGTCAGGAAGCTCGTATCTTCTCGCTCTGGCCACACCATCCTGTTGCGGCCAATAAACAAAGGTTCCCTGAAACAAAACAATACATAAGGTGCAGTCACTTCCAGTCGTTGTGAAATCTATTTGCTGGCAGACTTCAAGTTTTTGCTAGACAAAACCCAATTTTGTAGGACAGTTATATACCTTATCATTGTAATTTTGGAAATTTTGTCTAACAGAATTTTGTCTGAATTTTTGCTGGTTTTGACCGACAGACTGGCACTTTTCGCAAAGACTGCACTGCAATGGTTTTTATTTTTAATTAATTACAGATTGATAAGTGTACTAAATACATCATATTAAGGCCCTGACTCTGCTGCAGAGACCCAAGCGGCCCGTACCAGACCCGGATTAGAATAGGCCGGTCGCTCCCTCATGCGGGACCGTAAAACCCGGTCAAAAGAGGTGCCACCTGTTTGCCGTGGGTGGATACCCGTAAGCCGGAGAAGAGGATCCTGGAGGTTGAGGGACAGGCCAGAGATCTTCACCTGTCTCAACACGCCTCTTTGGCCTCGGATTCGGTGTAAACGGGAGGCCGTGGAGGCTCGACACGGTCAATCGGCTGCCATGCCTTGCCCTGAGATCTCTTCTTCCTTCTAACTTTCTCAGTATCGAATGATACGCAACCGTGTTCCACATTTCTTCATTTATCATCATTTTCCCTATATCTCAGAAGGCGGTGGTTTAAGGGTCAATCGACGGGCTTGTTTTTCGGTATTTCTGGGTTACTTGGGTGTAGGTTGAGAGGCAGGGTGGGTACAACGTCTGAATGTTATTTCGGTTTTCTTTATTAGACATCTGACTTAATATTCAGTTGTTGTTAAAGCTTGGGTAGTCTGAAGTACTTTGGAATCTTGCACGGCGAGTATGACGGGTATGTAGCTTTGGCGCTGGAAACTGGAGAGCCGTTTCCGTATAGCGTCCCCTTGTAGGGCTCCAAGGAGGGTGAAGCGCATAGCCGTCGAGACTTAAAACTAAAAATATGGCTACTTCAAACAACAAAGGACAACGACCGGACTCCGACGATGATATTAATCCTTCAACACTCTTTCGAGCTGTAGAAACCTTTCCGAAATTCATTATTATTGAATCAACAAACAAAGAGAAACCAATAACGTCACTGTCGCCATTCGTCATCGAAAAACAAATCGAAGCGACTATAGGCACTCCTAAATCTGTAAAAAAGTTAAAAAATGGTACACTGCTTGTAGAGACAACAAGGAAAACTCAAACTGAAAATCTTATGAAACTAAAACAATTTTTCAACTTGCCTGTGGAAGTTACCATACATAAAACGCTAAACTCTTCAAAAGGAATCATCAGGGATAGAAATTTGAAAGGAGAATCAGAGGAGAACATCAAAGAATATTTAGAAACTCAGGGTGTTACAGCGGTCAAAAGATTTAAAGTTAAAAAAGGTCATGAATACGTCGAAACCAACACGCTACTTCTAACATTAAACACAGTTGTTCCACCAAAGACAGTTAAGATCTTTTATCAAATTATTAATGTTGAGCTGTACGTTCCAAACCCTCTCCGATGTTTCAACTGCCAGAAATTCGGACATCATGAAGATAAGTGTCCAGTTGACCCCGGATCGGTTTGTGAACGTTGTGGAATGGGAGATCATGATCATCATACCAACCACTGCAAAAACCCTACAAAATGTGTGAATTGTGGCGGAGAACATCTGTCAAGGTCAAACGAATGTGCCACCTGGAAAAAAGAAAAAGAAATTATGAAATTGAAAGTCACGAACAATTTGACTTACCCTGAAGCTGGAAAACTGTTGGAACAAAAACCCGAATTTAATTTTTCACAAGTTGTGAAATCATTGGCAGCAAAGCCTGAAACAAAAACGACTTCTACTCAGTGGAGTGCCGAAGACTGTAAAATAACAGAAAGTTCAAAGGTGATCATTCCAAGGAAGGTTTCTCAGATAAGATCTAATACACAACAAAATCAGAAGTTAACAAATAGTCAAGCAAAATCAAACCAACCGAGTACGAACCCAAAACCACAATCTGCATCCAATAGGATGCAGAAGGGATCAGATGATCCTGTTCAACAACATAACAGATTTGGAGCCCTGGCGGAGGACGATGCCATGGAAATAAATGAGGCCGCCGTGCGCCCAGCCCGTGGACACCGTCCTCTGTCGCCAATCAAAGCTCCAAAGTAAAAGTTTCCAGTCTACATTTAAATAAAGGTCAAATAATTGAACCTCCTCTCCAAATATTTCAATGGGTAGCAAATATAAAATAATACAACGGAACTGTCGAGGTGTAAAACCACGTTTTGAAGAACTACTACTTCTTTTGTCACTACTTAGACCTTCTGTTTTCTGTCTTCAAGAAACTTTCCTTAAACCTAATGACACGTTTACTTTCAAAGGTTTTAATGTTTATAATCACATACATTCGGATTGTCTCAGAGCTTCTGGTGGAAGCTCTTTACTAGTCCATTCATCTTTACCACAACGTCAAATCAAACTTAAAACAGATCTACAAGCGGTAGCTGTTTCTATTACACTTGATAAAGAGATCACTTTCTGCTCTATCTATATTCCTCCCTCATATTCTTTAAGATCTGAACAACTGACTTCTTTACTTCAACAACTTCCCTCACCCTATATGTTAGTAGGCGACTTCAATGGCCACAATGTTCTTTGGGGTAGTAATGACAATGATCCCAGAGGAGAATTAATTGAGGATTTCATCACGGAAAACGACATTTGTCTGATGAATGACAAATCTAACACTTATTTAGATTCCGGTAAAGGCACATTCTCATCTCTTGATCTTTCACTCTGTCATCCCTCTCTCTATTTAGACTATGAATGGTCTGTTTGTGAAGATCAACATGGATCTGACCACTTTCCTATTTTGATTGAAAGTGTTCAGACTCATGGTGAAGATCATAATCCTAAATGGAAATTACATAAAGCTGATTGGGATTTATTTAATAACTTATGTAATGAGTCTCTAACTGATACTTCTCTATCTGATTCTTCTGATCCTATAACTGATTTCACCTCTTCTCTTATAGCTATATCTGAGAAATGTATCCCCAAAACCGCGACAAACCCAAAGAAAAGTATACCATGGTATAACGACGATTGCAAAGAAGCTATCAAACAACGAAAAGACACTTTGTCGAAGTTCTGCAAGTTCCCAACGCATGTTAATTTAAATACTTACAGAAATTCTAGAGCAAAAGCCCGTCGGACTATTAAGTCTGCAAAACGCAAATCATGGAGAGCATATGTTTCTAGTTTGAATTATAAAACACCGACTAAAAAGGTTTGGGACATGGTTAGGAAAATATCCGGTAAATCTAAATCTGCTACTTATCACCATCTTAATTACAATTTCAACAATGCGAACGAAACAGCTTCCACAAAACAAGATAAAACAGATACTTTGGCATCACAATTTTGTTCAAATTCCTCAACCAGCCATTACTCGGAGGAATTTCAAAAATACAAGAAACAACAGGAAAAAACTAAGTTAAACTTTAAGTCCTCAAATAATGAAGAATATAATACTCCTTTTAATTTAGATGAATTAAAAGACGCCATCAGTAAAGCCCATGATACAGCAACAGGTCCCGACGAAGTTCACTATCAAATGCTAAAACATCTTCCACCAAAATCACTTCAAGCTCTATTAGATATTTTTAATGATATGTGGGAAACTGGAACGTTTCCCGAAAGCTGGGAACTAGCCACTGTAATACCAATTCCTAAACCTGGAAAGGACCATGCAGAACCTAACAGTTATAGACCGATAGCACTTACTAGTTGTCTTTGCAAAACCTTGGAAAGAATGATAAATGTAAGACTTGTTTGGTACTTAGAAAGTAATAACCTTATATCTCCTGTTCATTCGGGCTTCCGTTCTGAACGAAGTACCAACGACAATTTAGTAAGACTGGAAACTTTTATTCGTGATGCCTTTGTTGCAAAGGAGCATGTTGTTGCTGTGTTTTTTGACTTGGAAAAAGCTTATGATACCACATGGAGACATGGTATTATGCGAGATCTACATGATCTCGGAATACGAGGCAGATTAGCTACATTTATTGAAAATTTCCTTGCGGATCGCTGGATCCAGGTTCGTGTTGGATCGACTTTATCCGAAAAGTTTGATCAAGCACAGGGTGTCCCACAAGGGAGCATCTTGTCTACAACTTTGTTCAATATTAAGATAAACAGCATAATGGATTGTCTGGATCCTAAAACAGATGGATCCTTATATGTAGATGATTTCTGTATGTGTTACAGGTCAAAAAGCATGAGAACTATCGAAAGGCACTTACAGCAGTGCATTAACAGAATAGAAAACTGGGCCTCACATAATGGTTTCAAATTTTCCAAGTCGAAAACACAATGTGTGCATTTCTGTCAATTACGGAAAGTACACAATGATCCTGAACTGTATTTATATGGGTCTCCTATTCCAGTAGTTGAAGATTTTAAATTTCTTGGAGTTCTTTTTGATCGTAAACTTTCTTTTATACCACATATCAAGTACTGAAAAGCCAAATGTCTAAAAGCATTAAACTTACTGAAAGTATTATCACACACAGACTGGGGTGCTGATCGCACTGTCCTTCTCCAGCTTTACCGTTCCCTCATTCGTTCAAAATTAGATTATGGATCCATCGTGTATGGATCGGCAAGACCATCGTATATCAGTTCTCTTGACACAGTACACCACCAAGGTCTAAGATTAGCTCTGGGTGCTTTTCGAACATCACCTGTACAAAGCCTCTATGTTGAGGCTGAAGAGCCATCTCTATATTTACGACGAGAGAAACTTGCCCTACAGTACGCCATTAGAATTGCTGCTAATCCATCAAATCCAGTTCATAAGGTGTCTTTTCCGCCATATATTTCTGAAGAAGTCGTACAGCTTTACGAAAGTAAACCAATGGCGGGCTATCCTGTCCTTTGGTTTACGGGTTGCACCACTTTTAGAATCAGCAAACATCCAAAAAGATAAAATAGAAGAACATTTTGTTTCCGAAATACCATCATGGTGCATTAGAAAACCAGAAGTTAATTTGACTCTACATACAGGGAAAAATCCGACTCAAATCCACACCTTCTAAAAGAAAGTTTTCATCAACTACAATCTCAATTTATTGACTATCGATGTATTTATACTGATGGTTCAAAAGAAGAAAACAAAGTTGGTTGTGCTACTTTTACAAACGGCAATTGCAAAACATTACGTTTACCTGCTGGCTCTTCAATTTTCACAGCGGAAACTAAAGCTATAGACTTAGCTTTAGACTTCATAAATGAAAGTAACTTAAGGATGTTCGCTGCTAACATTTGACATTTTGGAACTTCCGGTTTTTCTTTTCTTGAATATCTCATAAACGATTGCAGATATTTTCCAAATATTTTATATTTTGATACATATTGATGATATGCATTGAATGAGCCGTGAAAATTGTCAATCTAAGAAACTTCATTTTTTCACCCCATTTTCTGCAACTTTTCAGAAAATTTTAGTTGTCAGTAAAAATTAGGGGGTAGGGTAGAATAAAATTGAATATTACACATCTTCAAATTAATTGCGCTAGTTCGATGTTTATTTTAGCAGCAGTATATGTGTACATGGTCTTCTAAGTCATTCTTTGCGTATCTGGTGTGTTGGTTTTAAAATTTTAGGTGGTTTTATGAAATGGGCTTTTTGAAACAAAACAGTCGAAGAAAGGCTAAAAATGGCGATTTTCAAGTTGTTGGATCTCTCTTATATGCTCACTACCCTATATATTTCTTTCTTTTATTCAAACAATATTACCAAGTTCTATGTTGTGTGAAAATACAAGAAAAAGTTTGAATCAACAAATATGGGTTTAGCACATTTCAAAATATTAATTTTTTACGACTTTTCAAGTAAGGGGGTAGGGTTGGAAAAGGAATCGTAAAATTTTGTCATTCACTCCAAGTTGCAAATTTTCCTATGCTTTTGATCCAAAATAGTGTGCGTTACGTAAATATTATGACTTTTGAAAGCAGTCTATGTGTAGTTTTGTTCAAGACAGGTATGTTTCAAAGAATTAAAAATTAAATTAATTTTACCAAATTTAAACATGGAGCTCAGAGGTCTCATTCAGAGGCCTGTAGCTTGAAAAAATGCACACTACCCTATATTTATTTTGTTTTCAAATGTCTTGTGTTGTATTTTGGAATCAAAAAAGAGTGATTAGAAAAAAAGTTTGAATACTTTTTCATTGGCAGCGAACATCCTTAAAGGACAAATTTATTATTTTTTCAGACTCTATGTCAGTTCTACAGGCCTTAAACCATACATCATCCAAAAACCCTCAAATACAAAAACTATTAATAAAACATCATACCATCTCGGAATTGAAAACAATTATCTATTGCTGGGTTCCCAGTCATATAGGTATATATGGAAATGAGAAAGTTGATAAGAACGCTAAAGAATCGTTAAATCTAGAAGAAACTGTTTTTAAAATTCCTTATGTCAATTTTAAACCTTTTATTAACGAGTACATCTCTGACAAATGGCAAACAATCTGGAACGGAGCGAAGTTTGATAAATTGAGGGAAGTCGAACCGATCGTTAAACGACCAAAAGCAATTCATAAGCTTTCGAGACGAGAAGAAATCGTTCTTGCTCGTCTCCGAATTGGTCATACAAGAATAACACATTCCCACTTATTAAAGCGAGAAGATGAACCTAAATGCATTGGCTGTGATACACCATTCACAGTTAAACACTTTCTTTTAGAATGTTTTGACTTTGCAGCAGAGCGAATTTCTTGTTTTCAAGCTAATAACTTGAAAGAATTGTTCAAAGATGTACCCGTTGGAAAGATTTTATCATTTCTTAGACAAGTAAATCTGTTTTATAAAATATAATTTTTAAATCTTCAATCTTATCATTTCATATATCGTTTCTTTACAACGACATTTATATCTTACTTGGTGTTACTTTTTAATACGAGTTCAATATATTTTAACGTTTTACCTTGTTAGACGCTAATGACCCATCAGGGTTGATGCGTCGTTAAACAACAAACAAACAAACAAACAAACAAACAAGCAGAGACCCAAGCGGACATAATGAATTTTAATTATAATATACATGTACATGTAGGTACAACGAGATACACCCAGTAAATTGACTACTGTTAAATCAAGACGATAAAAAAAATATGGATAGGAAGAAAAGTTTGTATAATCTATACATACCCGTTGTGTGTACCAGGTATGTGGAACTACATCCACACTGGCATAACCCAGAAGCTCTATGACATGGTACTGTCTATCAGACTTTGATGAATCAGTCATACTAAAATCATATGGGAATGCAATGAAAGTAAGATACAGATTCCTAACAAATACATGAAATACAATGTATAAAAATTTACCATCCAGCCAATGATGGATCAAGCTTTTATTCTCTATGATGCATCAAGAACGCCATTAATTTCTAACATTACTGATAGTCATGGTCAGCAAATATTAAGCAAAAGTTAAACTAAGGTCAAAGCAAAATGATCTTGTTATGCATGGTTCCCCAACCTAGTATCTGACCTGTTCAAATGGTTTGGCCCCAACCCTTAACATTTTTGGCCTTGCCTCAGCTTTTTTTAAGGTTTGGGAATGTTACAATAAAACATTTTTCCTAAATACATACCCTATTTTTCAAAATGTGATAGGAATCGCCTATGTATTTTGTTTTGGCCTAGGTTCTGTAACTTGATCAAAATGCAGCATGCCGTCAAAAGTACTGTTAACACGCAGCATTCCTCAACAAGCAATTGTGTGTTTTTTAACCTATTTAATTTATCAAAAGCTCTTAATTTCTTACCATCAAGATTGCAGCGAGTCCTGTTAGTTTTATTTCATCTCACCATGATCAGCTATGCAGTATGTTGTATGGCATGTCATCTTTTCCCAACATCTGTACAGCTGTTGTGACCAGTATTAGGTATTATCACAAGGGCATTTTGTTTTTATAGCTTTTCTTAAAGCAAATTGTGCATTGCAGTTTACTGCATATGTATTTCACATGTAAATATCATTTCTCACATATCTTTCCTCCTTTAAACTTGAAATTTCAATATTGTCGGAATGCCATCATGTGTCACAGCTGTTCTTGATCAGTTCTCCTTAACCATGTAAACCAGAGTTGACCAATTATACACAAATGTTTAGTACCCCTTTCCAGTCATTTTTCCACTCACTCTTATTTTAAAAACAGTGCAAAACAGCTATGAATATTACTTCCCCATGATCATTACTGTCAATTAATATTGCTTTCCTGCATAAACAGTCCTCAGATAGAACTTTCATGCATGCATATCTTGCATGCGCTCTAATTGCACCAATTAATTTCGAGTCACATGGATTAAAGAAAAGTGCTCTTTCATACACACGACAGAGGTACTTCCTCGATCCATTTTCATCAACTTCTCTTGATCAGCCTACTACCTTCTATCCTGAGGAATCAGATAACAAATATGCATTATGAGGTCTTTTCATTGAGACTTTGATATTTTTCCCATATAAACATGCCTAACTTTGTCAAGTTCACTCAGTCGCTTTACCATTTGAACATGTGGGTTTCTTCCTGAGCGTACTAGTCTCTTCAGGTGATGGAGAAAGTTTTCAAAGGGGAAGGTGCTACAACCATCAAGGCTTCGAAACTTTGCTGCATCAGAGGCAACATGTATCATGCTCTGGACATTGTACACTTAAAATTAAGGTCCATGGAGATGATAACCCTGCTCAATAAAATATTCCATCAGTTCCTGAGCATATTCATTATGAAGGTTAGATGTTTTTGTACTGACAAGAAGACACATAGCTACACTCAGAACTTATAAATGGTCATACAGATCTCATCGCAAAATGTCCTTTAACACAAGCTTTCCTGTATATAGAAGGAATTGTCTTAATTCAGTAGCTTTCCAACGACCAATCACATCAAGGCCTCTAGGCTTACGAGCAAAAACCTTTGGAATGAATGGTTTCAAATCAGACAGTTTGCTACTGACATCTGCCTGACCAGCGGACATCTTAACTGCTCTAGGTCCTCTAATCCACAACAAAAGCAGTCTACGCATAACACCAAGACATGCTTGATGCATATAGTCAACAGAAAATGTTGTTGTCATATCAATAGGCAAATCACAAAATGGTGATACTCCTTGATGGTGCTTAGCTTGAACCTGATTTCTGAAGATTAAATCATTTCTTAACTGAATATTGTGAACTTCTTGATATGTGATCCTTCCTAACCAAACTCCTCTCTGGCTACACCTTTCACAGCCATAGTAGCCTGAATATTGCTTGGTATTTTTCATTAGTGCTCTTGCTGGTGCATCACATACAATGCACTTCATTTTTTCTTTTGTCACATTCTGATCCGTTTTGAATGAGATCTGCCACTATGTCTTGCAGAAACTCTAAATTGTCTGGTTTTGATTCACCACAAAGAAGGGCAGAGGAAATTTATTTATGTTTGTTTGTTTGTTTGTTGTTTAACGACGCATCAATCCTGATCATTAGCGTCTAACAAGGTAAAACGATAAAAATATATTGAAATCGTATTAAAATGTAACACTCAGTAAAGGAAAAAATTTAAGTGTCTTAAGCCAGATGCCACACAACACAGGCCACGTAGTCCTTTTACTACTTGTAAAGCGTGGCAAACCATCAATATTCAGAGATATTTCCAAAGTTTCAATATCATTTCTATATTCCTCTGGATATTTGCTGACATGTTTTAGAAGCTCTTCCTTCAACCCAGAGTACACATAATCGATACCAGACTTGATGATGGTTTCCACTTCTGAAGAATTTCCCAATAACATACGTATACCGGATGGAAGTTTGGGGTGGCCATGCCTCTGAAGAATCTTCAGCAGGCTATTGGAGTGGCCATGCCTCTGAAGAATCTTCAGCAGGCTATCTCCAGCATTGTTTTACCTGATATTGGTTGATCCACTCTGCAAGATCTGTTCCTAATGTTGCATCAGCAACCTCTAGCTCAGTCTCGGAATCAGATAATAAATACTTGTCCTCGTCTATTTCATCCCAGCGAAAAACAATCCTCCTTATCCGAGTCAAACATTCTCTGCGATGGAATATCACTCAGGTTGCTAATTTCATTTTCCCTCGCTGGAATGTTAATACCTTCATTCTCAGAATTTATACGTTTCATTAATGTCAACATTCATATCTTTGGTTTCATCTTCAGATTCTGAGCTGTACTGATCAGACATTGATGTATTTTTCCAGGAGTTTTGAGCAGACTTCCATTTCTTTGTATAGTCTAATCTTTGTTTCTTTTTGGACCCATCTGGATTAAAATTAGAATTAAGGCATTCATATATATTTATGTGTATATATGGAAATTTCCTGCATGTGCGTTTGTACTGTACAAAAAAATTAAGTTAGGTTATCTCAGTATTTGTTTTCTATATCACTGATTCTCTTTTTAAGAAACTTACACTCTTGCCGTTAAACATATAGTTTGTCTGTTCTTATTTTATTGTTGACTTCATTTTTGGTTGAGCTTGTCAATGTAGTAAGGTTTTTAATTAATCTGCTGGATTCAGACGGAGATTTAGAATCATTTGAAGTTTCACTTAAACAGCATGACGAAGAGCATTCAAATGGAGATCTGCTTCTACATTCAGCTTCAGAATCTTGATCAGCTTTAGAATTTTGCTTCCTTTTCTCTTTTTTGGACTACCTTGTGTTATGCTGATCCATAGAGGACTGGTGTAAAAATAATAACTTGATAAAGTGTGTTATCAGCTTTGCTAAATATTGGTTTCAGTTGTTATTTTTCAGTTTAAATACAGTTTTGCATCATTATACCATGGAGGCGACCCTCATGGTTGAGTGGTTAAGGTAACTGACCAGTCCTCTTAGCCATACAATCATCTCACTGCTGTGGGTTCATGCCTCACACAGGACATGGGTCATATGTTGGACAAGCCAAGTTCTGCTTGTGGACGTGTCAGATGGGTTTCCCCTATAGTTGGCCTCCCAAGCCATCAAAATATTTTTCTGTTGGCATTTTGAGTACATTTTGGCATCCATGCTAAATGTGTTCCTTGATGTGTAACAATACACGCTAGGGTGGATGCCAAGTCTGAAAATGCCCCGGAGTCCCAAAAGTAGGTCAAAAGTCAACTAAGTGCAAAATTTAATATATTTCAACATATCAGCAATAGCTTAAGTAATATTTTCAATTTATTTATCAAATTAACCCCTAAATTACATCTAATACATTTGTGAGGTTTAATCAGCAACAATTGTTACAACAAAGTGATTCAGATTTAGGTCAAAGGTCACTTTAATGCAAAAAAAATGCTTATTTTCATGCCCTTTTACAATTGTCAGTATATTCTGAAGGGGATAAAGTTCTGTTAGGTACTTCTTGAGACTACCATTTTATTTTGTAGTTTTTATTATTTCAAGATAGTGTTCAATATGACTGTCAAAAACAAGAGAATGCTATAACGGTTGATACATGTACAAGTAACTTACCCTTATCTAAAAATCTTCATACACATCCAATTTTATTGTACTTTCTCATATTGTAATTGATCAGTTTTGTTGAACCAAAAAATATTTGATACTTTATGGTGTTTATCACCATCAGCTTGGATTTATAAATGATATTGATTAATATACTTGAGGTTCAATGTCATGTAAGGAAAATATAATTATTTTACATGCTGTTTTCTAATTTTGACCCTGAGAAAGGTGATGATTGAAAATAAGAGTATTGATGGTAATCAGAGTTATTTCAAATGAGTCAGATTGATACTAATGTTTTATTTTTTATACCTATTGTATGATGATGGTGGTCAAGATGGCTGCCACAACAGCAAAAATTAAATATGTATTGGTAAAATTTTATTACCTTACGTATGGAGAACATAAGTAATATTGATTTCATCGCAAGCAACCCTGTCTGGCGCATATTCTCTTCAATAACTTAGTCATCAAGCTAATCTATTCTTCATATATCGTTTCTATACAACGACATTTATATCTTACTTAGTGTTACTTTTTAATACGAGTTCAATATATTTTAACGTTTTACCTTGTTAGACGCTAATGACCCATTAGGGTTGATGCGTCGTTAAACAACAAACAAACAAACAAACAAACAAACAAACTAATCTATTCTTCGAAGCTGCCAGATCAATAAATAGTGTATTACTGATAAATATAAATTGATTGAAATTCAGGCTGTTTTGATGTTTGTGAAGCCCGAATGGCCTCTCGAAGACATTAAAACTGCTGTTTTTCATCATCCAGTGAAAGCTAAACATCTGAATTTCAATACTTACGAGGGGCGATTGGAAAGTACGTAGCGTGGTACATTATTTCAGTAACGGATCGGCAAATCAATACATGTTTGGTATCATTTTAAACAACTATCTTTCCCCAACGTTCTCACACTAGTTTCACGAAGGTGACATGATGCAGTCAGAAAAAATATTATTGTAAACATGGGTACTGTTTGTATACTGGAAAAAGTGAAATTTCAATAAAATAGACAATTTATAATCATTTTTAAATTTAGCAGTGCATGAACACTATTTGATGGAAAGATTATTTTGCACCATTTTGTAGCCCATCATAACGGCAATTTATTATGCAAGTATTGAATGAATTCGCAAATTCTTATAACTTCTAAACGAGACGGCAATATCTGCGTCGCTTGGAATTCTCTGCATTTTGTTCATTGTCTATGTCAAAACGCGCCCGTCACAATGATTTTAATTTGAAAATATAAAATCAGCATTTGTTTGAATTTATTTTAAGTTTAGTTTCATACCAAGCACTGTTATTATTCAGAGCACAACAAATGGTAGATAACTGTTTAAATCTGGTCAAGGGTATGGGTGATTTTAGCTAGGAGGAATAGTTTTGTTAGTATAAATTGAGAACTGTGGGAAATAGAATGGTAAGAAAGAATTGTGAGTTAAAACCAATTACTAGAGTGATGACTGACAAGTTATCTTAAAGAAACTTCCTATAGTTTATAAGATATGAGGGGTTAAGTTACCCCACCCACTTCTTGAAAATAGGGGGTAGTGTCATTAAGATTCATTTTCATAGGAACCGAGTAAGACGAGAAGACAAATTTGCATGACGAAATTCTCTGTGTGCATTGTTCACAACGAATTACGCAGAAAATATACTCAGATGTCACAAATCTTGCTGCAGTATGAGCCTTAATCTCAAAACAAATAGGAAGAAAACATGCAAAAATGCTATGTTTTGAAACGGTACAACTTTTATAGTAATCAATATTTTTCGAATCTAATTATGCAAGCCGTGCAAGCAATAACCGCAGAAGACATCTACAGAAATACAATTCCGAGAGATATCGCTTATTTGTTAAAATGTGATATCGAATTAGGTCACTGATTTTCTGTTGATTTTTCTCAATATTTTTGTCGTAAATATCCGCCAGTATATAAACATGCCTTCATTTTGAGCGTGCGATGCACGTGTATCACTAGTCGCTCTTCAAAAATCAATGCGTCATCTTGAAGAGGAGAAATTCTACTTTCTATACATGTATTACTTTAATATATTTAGCAACGCATTAAGAAATTACGATACCATACTACGTACTTTCCAATCGTCCCTCGTATATTTACATATGTTATTATCAATCAAGTATCTGTCTTTTAGTTCCAAAAACTGTTGCTAATTTTCCGGATTTTTGACATTAAATCAGACTTACCGGAATTTCGGAACATCCCAAACGCTAAATTTTCGAGCTTAACGTCATGGCAATATGCGACCGACGTCACGCTAACATCAGTAAAAAAAAACGACGACACCGGCTGACATTGACGTGACTCCGCCATTAGGCTTGGCTTACCGCCACGTGATATGGATTGTTAGCAGAGTGATCAGAGTGTAATTGGAAGAGCAAACCAATGTTTTGTGAATTTAAAGCGACATGAAAGTTCTTCGACCGTTTTGGTGGAGACTCTGATTATGTAGAGTTGCTTGCACTGGTAGAGAGATTGGCTTGGTTGTGCTGGCATTGAGATGCTATCTTTGACATAGGCATTTGTACATACGTCCATTCATTAAGGTATCATATAGCAACTTGTGGAATTTTACACAATCGAAAATAGAGTATGGTATAAAAGTATAAGGTGTATATTATTGCGCGTTTATCATAAATATATTACTTCATTGATTAAGCTCAGCTGCTGCTTTTTATCATTTGATGAGACTACTTACATTTATATTTTACTTATGAAGTACATGTATATAAACTTGTGTATGTTTGGTGTTCGGACAGATGAAACTGAAAAGTCACTGCAGATCCAACATACTGTCTGGTGTAGCTTTTACATTACTGAGGTTGCTGCTCATTCTATAATTTAAAAGCTAAAACATATTGTCAGTACACTATTTATGCAACATGAGCCGTACTAACACAAATCCTGTCAATGAAAAGCCATTCTCATTTACCAAGTGGGGAGTACTGCACACATAATATGCAAGCTTTACTTGTGTCTCAAAGTACTGAGTTTCTTATTTGTAAATTCCATCATGGCTCTCATAAATCATACAAGTGTATAATATCTATGACACACAGTGTCACTTTACTTCTTTGTCCCGAGACTTGGGCTAAAAATTGCATGGGCTAGGCAATTCTGGCATGACAATTAAAATCATCTCACCACTGCAACCACAAAGAGTGGTTAAGTGCACTTTACTGCGTGCTATTTATGCTCGTATTAGAAGTACCAAGTTTCTTATTTGCATATTTTACCATAGTTCTCAAGCATGGTGTAAATGAGGTTAAAAATATAAAATTGGTGTATACACTCTGGCAAAACCACATACGATAATTCAGTTGTTTACATTGGAAATATTAGTTAATATTTTCAACCCGTAACTATCAAGGAGATTTGAAGACATTGATTTAATCAGGCTCAATGGAATTTTACATGTATTTTCACTGACTAAACGTTTGCTTCTGAGCATATGTAGTTAAGCATTGTCTTCTTAGAACGCTGCAATACCTATCAATTTTGCAGTTTTATTTGCTAAATAACAACTGGCTGTGGAAAGCTATACCAAAATTAAAGTTGTATCATAATCAAAAATGGACCGGTAAGCTTAGCATAACCATATTGTTCTCCTGTTGCAAAGCATTTTATGTTGGTAGCCATTTTGTACCCCATCTTTGAAAGTTCCATATTTCTAACTTTAATATCATGACATAAATTCTGGAAATTGCTACAGTTCTAAAAATGGGCAAAATGAACAATGCACCCGTATGATTTGTTTTGCCGTTTTGCTTGTTTGTTTTCTTGCGGGAGAGGGGGTCAATGGGTTGGGGCAATTACGTTCACTAAGGACAGGATCTTCACATCATGTACAAATGGAATGCATATCCTGTGGTATTATCTTTACCAAAGTAGTTTAGATGAAGAAAAATTACTTTTGTGGGTAATAGTGAACATGCTTGTTTTGATAATTTAGTCTGGTTTTGCTACACTTTTATCCTAAGCGAAACAGTGCGATGGGGTACAAATACGAGACCTGCAAGAACAGATGACTTTAGTCCAGATTTGTATTTCATACTTAAAACTATCAATGCCAAACAAGCACAGCAAGTCTGTCTGCTACTTTTACAACTGAAATGTTTCAGAAACTGAAATTGTGAATGCATTTTCAGGGTATACCCTGTTTTGAATTGATGACCTCAACTGACCTTTGACCTCAATGGCTGACATGCATTATTTTCTAGAGAAGCCTTAAATCATCTCAGAGATGTACTACAAATGCTTTGGGAAACTTTCTTTAAGCCAGCCCATGATTTTGTGATAGAACTGCATTATTTAGTAATCATTACAGGTTTTGACATTTTTGCACTCATATGACCTTTGACCTAATTCTGTGACCCAGAGGCAGTAACAAACTTGGAATAAACCCGTATGAGTTTAAGCACTTATCAATGAATAAAATGAGCACATGTTGCTTTAAGTCAGTCCATGTTTGATATGTAGATTACTTATCATTGTAACGGGTGTTTGTTATTTTGCACTCATTTGACTTTTGACCTAATTCTGCCATCCATGACCATTACAGTTTTGATATCCACCCATATGTCTTTGGACACATGTCAAGGAATAACATGAGTACAAGTTCCTAAAATCACTCTATGATTTTCCAAAATAATAATGTTTATTTTTACTTTTACAGATTTTTGCAATTTTGCACTCATTTGACCTTTGACCTTGTTCTGTTACACAGGGTCATTTACAGACCTGGCATCCACCCGTACGAGTTTGGGCACATGTCAAGGAATATTATGGAGGTTGGGGATAGCAGGGACATAGCGGGGCTGAAATGCCGAGATTTTACTTCCGATGAGTCCCGATAGTGCCTATTCTCACCGCCATGGAATAGGCGAGTAAAAATTATTCAAATAGCTTAGGTCATTTGTCCCCGGTGGACCGGGGCTTTAAGCAGGAATTTTACCACATTTTTGTCCCCGCAGGGCGGAGCTTTTACCAGGGCTTTAAAATTTGAAAAGTTAAAAGCCCCGCTATTCCCCGGCCCAAGGGGTGCCGGGGATACAAATGACTGGTAGAGAAACAAGAGATTCGGCATAATCGGCTGGAATCGCACGAAGTCTTGCAAGATTTCATTAAGATTTCTTCACGATAACACGGTTGAAAAGGGGAAATACGGCACGAAAGTTTGGAGAATAAGACATGAAGAATGTGCCAATAGCTATATATGAATCGTGTACGTACGAGAGGGCATCGGAAAGTACGTATAAAATTGCTGTAAAATAAATTTGCGTCAACTGATTGATATGAAGTTTTGTACGAATAAACATTGATCCTTTTGTAATTCAATGACATTGTCATTTTAAAACAATGACGTCAGACGCTCATGCATGAGACAGCGTTATGACGTCACTTCACGTGACCCGGCGCACCTGTACCCCTGGGTTGACTTTGTTAGTGTATTTGGGGGGTTTGGGGAAGTTGGTCGACATTTTTAATGGAAAATAATTTTTTTCTAACATTAAATTGACCATTTTTCGAAAACATACGGCATTCTGATGGTTTATCTACGAATACGGTGCAATTGAATTCAACAGGTTAGCGTAAAATATGCAAGAACGTCGATTTCTTAGGCGGTGTTTCCATAACGACAGCTGCAACGCACGTGCGCGAATTATGCTTGCGTTATTGCAATGGAATAACTGCATATATATCACTGCATTATTTGATGAAATTTCATCTCGAAATAACGAAAGATAAAGAAATGACAGCATTCATTTTTATAAGGTACTTTCCGATCACCCCTCGTATAAAAGAACATTCTTGGGGATTCTTGATTTTTATTTGTCAGGATAGATACATGACTGTATCTGTGGCGTTTCGCGCCATATGCATGAGAAGCCACGTACATGCTTCCCTGCTTGTCTGTCAGATACCGTGGTTCTAAATTTGCAAAGTCGGGTACTCTCCCCTTGCCCCTTCGTTTGCCCTTGCCTGCATCTTTCTTATTACCCATCTTGTACCAATGAATTAGTCAACAATTCATGATGTTTTCCCGCAAAAATACACTAATGACATCAAATTGCATGCAACATTGCTTTGATTTCAAACGCAGCTGAATCATAAACCATTCGTGGAAGTCTTGGTCGGTTCCATGCCTACACGCATTATTGGCTTAGTTGGCCCAATATATACATGTGTGGGTCATAAATGTGCCCATTTGTGGTAGGATTGTTTCAAAAAAGTTAGTATTTGCGATTCATCTTATATTGCGTTTATCACGTCAGAAGTGTATATACGAACTCAGAAAAAGCCAATCTCTCTTCTTAAAGTTTACCAAAAACTAGGGTTATTTCAAAGAAATGTCAATGTTGTGACCACTAAAACAAACTTCCATCTAATTGGATCTTATCACGAAACCTAAAGTATTTTAGCCATGATCAGGTTGACTTAAAGCCAGATGTACGTAATTGACCTCACGGTAGAATATTTTTATTGTTTGCATGTGAGTGTATTTTGATGTCCTACATACGAAAATGAAAAGAAATCGATACCGTTCCGAGCTTGTTTTCGAGATGTAGGCCTTCAAAATTGTCAAATTTGAGAGCGAAATCACATTGACGTCAACGTAAAATGCGATTTTTAGACCCCCTTTTTGTTAATTTTCTTGATATATTTAAAAAAATCCACGGTAGGATTTAAAAAAAAAAACTGCTATGTATTAGAGAAATTCCTGAACTACATATAGATAACGAGAAAGCTCTTAGCTACCGGATTCGTTTTCCTGCTATAAGCGTACGAGGAGAGGTAGTCGTTGCTGAATTCAATACATTTTACGCGCGACGTCGATTTTTCGCCAAAATTTCCGACACTGTTTAGTATTCAATATTGCTAACTGTCGCGGAAATGCTGTTTTCTTCGGGATAACATGTCCACAATCTATATTTTGAGCAAAAATAATAAATAATATCAAACGTTTTACATTTCTGAAGTCCTCTGCATAATTGTATGGATATAGTTAACGTAAACTGACGCTAGAAATGACGTTTCGAGCAAAAACTGACGTTACGAATGCGGCGTAAAAATGACGTTTTTTAATCCAATATTTTCGACCTTAACTATGTAACACCAATGCCATTGGTAACAACATTGATATTAATGATAACGATATTGACATTTCAAAACTAAGTATTGTTTAAATTTTTGCCTGGTTATTTTACGACACTAACACTACATCATAGTTCTCTTTTCTCATATTCACCTGCAAGAAATAAAAAATACCCACATAAACTTTGTTGCTATGTTGGTCAATGTTGTTACTATGCTGGTCAATGTTGATACTATACTGATCAATGTTGTTACTTTGTTTTTGTGAGAAATCTTCAAAACAATGATAGAACGTAATCTATTTAAATATGCATTGTTAAAATGTATACATTTGTCACACATTAAGCTACTTTTTCGCAATTTTTTAAACTTTCGTGCTTCCAGCATGTGAAAGAAAAAAGTTATATTTGTCAATGTTGTTACCACACAATGAGTAACAACATTGACAGTAACAGCATTGACAAAATTTGACAAATCGTCAAATCTAGGGCTTCTGGATGGATGTTTAAGCACAATGAAAACTTTAATGTGTGTTTACCCTAAAGTGTAATTAAGCATTGACCAGTATTTGAACATTTGATAAGTTCAGAAGTTTTTAATGAGTAACAACATTTGACTTACTTACCGATCACATACCCAGCAGCCATATTATAATATTCAAAAACTAAGGCATAGTTGCGTTTTTGGGAGTCAGCACGTTTTTATCATGGTAATTATATGGAGGTGTTTCAACTAACGTGTAAAAAAAAAGCATTAAAACGCCATGTTCTGCTTGCGGGTGTGTCAGGTGTTTTTCCCCGTGTACTCCGGTTTTTGCCCCACCTACCGATTGATTCGTCTAGATAGGAGTGAAAAAGCTTGAAAGGGACGTAAAACTGAATCCAAAAAATTAAAACGCCATGGTGTGTAACCATAAGAAATGATTTATAAAACAATAACAACACTGACACGAACTCATTGGACAAGCACTTAAGCCAAGAAAAAATCATAAAGCAGTTATGGACATGCTTGGAAATAATTGCAGACGTCTCTTTATTATCTGTTCATATTAAAAAGTAGCTGAACCCTCAGTAACATAGTGACTTTGTCATATTTTTATCACGGGGTTAGTGCCGGACAGCCCAAAAGTACTAATATTTGTGTACTCAACAAGGAATTTGAAGAGCTTATCATAAAGACGATGAACAAAAAGTGCTGTTTCAACATGACCACCATGATGCCTTAAGACTTACTTAAAGAAATAATCTAAAAAGCAGAATGAAGTATGAAAAAATCATCACGGACAGAAAAATGCACATTCTTTGAAAAAGGCCCGTATGACCACGGTGTTTATATTTTAAGCACTTCTGGATGCCATGATATTCTACTTTTGGGTAAAAGTCCCATTAAATGGAGGCAACATCCCGACATGACCTTAGCTGTTGACTGTGACGTAAAGCATCAATTCAAACACACAGAAAATTCATAGCGATTAAGCGTATTGCGTTCATATGCACAAAATACACCCGGGTGCAAAAGAACCGTGACCCGGGTTCAATTTCTATTTGCTCCACCTCGAAAGTAGGGGCAAATTTGCACCCGGGTGTAATTTTTGCACTGGGTTTACTTTCTTAAAACACCGTTGTCATAGCATAAAATACGTAGACCGGATCCAAATTTACAACCGGGGTGCAAAAATACACCAGGTGAAAATGTTGCACATGAACACGGCTTTAGTTTCGTATTTGCTTCGGAATGTATTCATGACATTCGTAACGGATTCGTGGTTCATTCGTAGTTGGGTGACAACCTCCGGAATTCCCGAAAATGTTTCGAATGCATCCGAATAAAATAAGATCCAGCTACGATGTCACGGAATGAACTACGACTTCGTTACGAATTAACTGCGATTTTTGGGTCGAAAATTCCTGAACAAAATTTTGAACAGTTTGGCCATGAATTTCTGACTGACCAACAAACGGCAAGATCTTACTACGAACTGTAAGAATTAGTTAAGATATTCACAAATCGATTACGTTTCAGCTACGAATTCAAAAACTTTGTAAATTTGTGACGATTCGTGTGTCGTTTTGTCGTAGTCTGATAGGGGGCATTATGAATAAAAATTGAAATGTGAAGTCATTGTGTGACTGAGAATGCAGTAATAAGCGCGTCTAGCCCAGCACCCGGGGATACACAGGTTCACCATCCAATAGGGTACACCGGATTCAACGATTATTCTGTCACGTGAGGGAAACGAGGAAAATGTCATGCAATGCGGTAAATGTGAAATGTCAATTTAGATGCATTTTATTGTTGTGTAACAAAACTGTGCTAGTTGACTGACAATCGCTACAATCGGTGTAAGTTGATAGACGGTGAAAAATGTAAAAGTAACGGCAGCGATAAGGAAGTGGCGCAATCAGAACAAAAACAAAACTAAAAGGGCATTCGGGTATATGAAAAATCTTTAAAAGCCTAAGATTTTGCACTGTAGAAATTACTATGATTCTTAAACTCGTTTTAGCAGTCACACATTTAATAGTGTGTGACTGAGGCGTGTGCCGGATGTATAAAAATCTCAGTAGGCTGAAAATTTTGGAGTTCGTTTGTGTTACGTAACAGACACGCTACGCATGCGCTATAGGTGTGCATCAACGCATGTCTCATACACGCTTGGGACACGTTACTGAAGCAATATCTTGTAAAATCGGAACGCACATGTACATGTAGCGTACACTGGCGTGCATAAGACGTGCACCAAACATGTTCAAAGCGTATTCAACGCACCTATAACGCACCTTAACCTTGTCAAAACGTATAAGACACGCGCTCGAGACACGTCAAGCTTTTAGAAAATATTTGAGCATGCTTACAAATCTTTTGAGCCCAAACGTAACTGTGCTCCTGACGTATGTTGGATTTTACGTTTTTGTCAACACCCCAAAGCGCGTTTGGCTTATACGCTAATGTATGACTGCTATTTAAAATAATATTCAGTACTAATGCAAAGAGGACAACTGGTAAGCCGAGCGAGCAACTATTTCCCAATATGAAACAAAGCAAAATGTCATTCCTTGAAAAATTATTAGACCCGAGTTACACCCCTATATATTTTCCTTACTATTATGCAACGTTACATTGGCAAACGCTTTGTGATTGTCTATTCACACACACTGTTTGCATAATTTTTGTATTCTCTCTATAATTGATCATAATCGTTCAAAACAGTGACCTTTTGATAATCAGGATATGCTTAAAACAAACATATAGCCGTAAATTCGCCAAGACAATAGTCGTAAATTATCTATCGCGGTCAATTTGGTGGCCGTAATGTCACCAAGACATAGTCCACAAGTAACATATACTTGTCCAAAATTTGGGGGCTGCTAAAAAGGAAATATTCTTCCGAAAAATGCCGATTCTTTTTTTTTTTCAGAAAAATGATTACATTCTAGAACAATGTTTCTCACAAATGTTTGTGCATATAATCGTTTTTCGAGAATTCCATGAGAAGGCGATTTAACATATTACTATTTAAGTAAAGTTCATATTACACGAAATATATTTTTCCGAAGTTGCAAACAAAATACATGATCACTATCTTGCACTATACAATTTTCTCTGGAATAGATGTCTGGAAAAGCTAGACCAAACACTTTCAGTTGAACCCAGTCCAGCTGCAACCTGCAAATAGCGTAAAGGAACACATACGATTTGTAAATTATCTATGACTTAGTTCGAAATTCTCCAGGACGTAGCCGTAAAGGCAAATGACCGATAGCCGTAAATTATCGCCTCCCATATATACCTTGTTAACCGGGTGTGTTGCTAATCTTGATTGGAAGATGGGGTTGCACTTAATTTTGCTTATATTATTTACATGTACTTGGTCCAAGACAATTTGTTCCATGACGCAAAACAACACTCTTAAGCGCCGAGTCGTCCTTTTTTGCAGGTGATTCCTTTCACAGACGAAATGTCAGATTTGTTACAGAGATATGGATTGTTTTATTTAACTTTACACTGATTTGTTTTGGCTGAAAACTTATTTTTATCGAACCTTCAAAAACGATTATGATCTAAAACTTAAATTAAAAGCTGTCAAAACTAATTTCATATGTTATATTTTTTCTTATTCGGATTAAAAATGACACTTTATTGATCAGTACCCCAGAATGTGGAAGTGTCAATGTGATTATTGTCACCAATTACTACAACAATTACCTACAACAACATTCCATTAAAAAAAGATCAGGGAATCGCAGTGTTTCCCTGGGGCACCAAAATGCGCATTTTGGCCCCCTTGGGCATTCAATGACCCCCAAAACTGTGCATATTGGGAACATCATTGCCCCGAAAAATTCTGAAATATTTATGATTCTTGATGTAAAAGTCCCCCAAATTCTCAACAGATTTGTCAAAATGTCCCTCAAAAGCAGCCAGTAGAGGGACATTGGTCCCCTAAATTAAATCTTCAATGGAAAACCCTGGGGAATCGTTTTCAAAACTTGTATATTATTTTTGTTTGGTGTGAGCATTACCGGTAATTGGACAAGTCAGTTTTGAATTTGTAATTGAGTTTTGAAGCATAAGAGCTATCGCATGACGGCATGCTCGACTGCTTCTGACCTTTGTCAAACATAGGGCCAAACTCGACCTGTAACCCAAAGCATTCTGCTCATACATCTTTTTGCCTTGATGTTATACAGAACAAAATCACAGAACCATGACAGTTAACTATAACTTATAACTACTGAAGGTTTAAACGTCTCAATCATATTGTACATGAAGTATGTTATACAAGGCAAAATCACTGAACCGTGAATGTGTTGCTAGATGTATTTTAACCATTTCATAGATGGTTGCTGACCCAGTCAGACAAAAATTAGTCAGCGTTTACTCAGATAATTTTTAGACTTAAAAAGAATTTCGTAGTCTCAGGATATAACAGGTGTGTCTTTATTCAACCAATCTGTAAATTTCATTGCTTAGCACCTTTAACGTTTTTCTTTCTAGTCTTTACAATACCACTGGTACTTTGGAGCACGCTTAATTTTAGCACATCTGTAGTGCACCCACTGATATCTACACTTAGGATTGTCACATCCAACCATGTCCTCAGAACCATCATCCTCTTCTGTAGTGGTTCTTTTTGTTTTATGTCTTGGTGTTTAAAATTTTTTGTGCTGTTGGCGCCTTATGTATGTTTTCATATTTTTAGTTAAGTTAAGGTAACTGAGTGGCCACCTATTGGGAAAATAGCTGCTCATTCGACTTACGATATGTTTCATGGTATAAGTACCTGATTGTTAGTTTGGTTTTTTCCCACCTCGGTTTTTGGAGTGGGAATCTTTTTCTGATTGCGCCTTTTCCTGATCTTTGCCTACTTGTACCTTTTTGGCAATATCAGTACAGCTGCTTCGATGTTGACGGCTGTGGTTCACTTACAACAGGTTCATTCATCATTCTATTTGTGAGAAGCGCTGGTAGACAATGTCTATTCCAGAATGTTTCAAGTTTTGGCTCCACTCTTTCCAGAAATGAATTGTCACGCGGAACTGCCACAATCAATCACGTCTTGTTTGTCCATACAATGAAATGACAAAACAGTGTTTCATGAACCTACATCTGTAATTGGACCTGGTCATAGTATTCATGGGTGTTCTAAAGCTGGAACATTAAGACAGCAGTCCCTATTCTTCAACATATCAGGTCCATCCATATCCCTAAACTTATAAGGGCATTTAATTTCAATCACACCTTAACCATGACACGAGCACGAAAATTGTCAATGATTATTGGAGATAATGCGAGTGTTTTCCACATTGCGTTAACAATCTTGTTTAAAAAAATCCCAGTTCCTTAACCAATATGCAAAGGAAACTAGGGCAGGACGTTTGTCAAATAGAGACCAATTTTTCATAACATTAGTGAAGCTACGACTCAATCCGAAATTTGAACAACTAGCAGACCAAGCTGGTGTGGCAAAGACAACAGTGATTGAAACGTTCTGGAAGTGGATAAACCTAATTTAAGCTAAGCGAAGTTTTTTAATCCAGTGGCTTGACAGAGAAACTATTTTTTAAAAAATCAAAATGAAAGAAGCTAATTCTATTTACACACTTTCACATTCCTGTGGTGATAACCGCATAGTTTTTGTAACAAACAACACGATGACATACGCACATTACTGTAAAACACGGGCGGGGAACTTTTTAAGCAGGATTATGGAAAATACTCTTTCTCTGTGCACGACAAAACAACTTGTGGTTTCGACCAGGTCAACAAATGCAAATTGTTTGATTTCTCATGACGAATATCAGCTTTTAATTGCAGGTCTTCAAGGTAGATGCAGACACCTATTTCCGCACCAATACAATATCAACTGCAGGAATCACAACCTTGCGTTGTGTGTAAAGCACCTGATTAAGGACTTCCCTATTCTCGCAGAGGTTGACATCGCTCTGTTAGCACCATGGAAGCTGTTTGATAACTCCCAACAACGGTTTGCAGTGTTCAAGGATGTGCAGTCGTCCTATAGGTTAAAAGAGCTCATCCTTGTGCGCGCGGAAGCTACCAGATGACTGTCACATGGTCGCGTCTGTAAGAGGCTTATCTATCGCTACATGCAGGTGACTCAAAACTATGGGTTTGGGAATATTAGTCTTTGATTTAGACTTCATACATCACACCGTTCATCCAGATACAACAAACGCGGAATGGTCTTCCAAACGCGGATATAAACAATAGTATTTTGAACGGCAGGGAAAAAAGAGTGAGTATTTATTATCTTTGATTATAATGAAAATCGGCTGAGATGATTTTTGTTTGACATACAATGAAAAAGTATATAACTTTGCAAATGTTTACCTAAAATCCTGTCTCATAAATTCTATTAGTTCGAGAAATATAGGCTTCTAAATCTGACTTGGATGCACGAAAAGAGAAAAATCTTGATAAGAATGTCTGTAAATCATTATTAAAACACGAAAATATGACCAAACTGATGTTTTTCGGAGGATCGGGGATCGCTTCAAGTGTTGCCATTACAAGAACCCACACAAAATTATAGAAAGAGAATAATAACTATTTGAAATTGGGTACTCTCATTTGATATGGTGCAACATACCACGGTTCAAATTATCAAGCAGGTGAAACAAACTCGGACCATTCGGTGCAACGAACACGGATAATAAAAACCAATTCTCGCCTTATTTTAAGGAAAACTGGATGCAGTCATTCTTTAAGCCAATTTTGTATGGTTTAGAGTCCATAGATGGTTGGTTGAAGACCAATTATGGCTTATTATGACGTGATAAAACCACAAGAAACGTGGATTCATGAGCACTTTCACTACGCTTTGGCCACACCATTAGGAAACCTTGTTAACATGTTTTATAGAGCTAAATGTCCATATCAGGTGCATGTTAACTGAGAAACTGTCCGTGCGTTTGTTTCGACAATCAAAAGCCTTAGCTACATGTAGCTCTATGAAGTTTGATAGTGTCAGATATAGACAGGGCTCCAAATGCTTTCGCCTTTCATATTCAATCACCAACTAAATTACGCATGTTGTAGATTATTACATGTAAAACATATGGTGTAATGTACGGATGCATTTCTTTCATGAATATATGGCCAAGAATATATTTTATCATGATTGTCTCTCTCACTCTCAAGTGTGGCGAAGTGATTTCCTTTGTAAAAGGCCCTCTATGACATCATGTAAAACAGATTATGAATACAAACGTACATAGACTACGTAGATTCAAGAAGAGCATTTATTAGTGGTGAAAGAAATGTGCACAACGCACTCGTTACCATGCCTCTGAGAGGCTTTTGGTGTAAAAATGATAAAGATTTACCGTCTCTATATGACCTTGGCTGTTGATCCTGTAGTTTTAATTTAAACATTTTTATTCAGATTCACAAATAACATTACACACATTGGCTAAAGGTACATGACGAAAATGATTAGAACGAAAGCAGAGCTTATTGAGTTCTTCTCCATGCAAACGTTGATCCTGTACGTAATGAAAGAACAACTAGAGGACCAATGGTCCTATAAACGCTCACCTGAGAATTGGGATATATACCAATAAAAATATTTGACTATTATGGTCATGGACGACCTATTTTGAACTTGCCGTAAAATAGGTCAAGGTCGTCACAGGGTCATAATTTACATATACATTGTAGTACTCTAGTCCACAATTCTACGTGTCAAGTTTGTTGAAATTGATCCACCGGTTCCGGGGAAGAAGATTTTTACCATATATGGATATGGCGGCCATGTTGGTCATGTGTCCCGGATTATTCATGTATACCATCAGGAAAACATGTCCGTGCAATGAATACCCCCTTCAACCCTACTTTAATAACTGGGGTATGCAGGGGTATACGATTTTTTATATTTGGTCCTAAACATAGATTGTGGGTACTCGTTAGAACCGCCTCGGTGAGGCGGTTCTAACGTGTACCCACAACCTATGTTTTGAGCAAACCAGAGGACCAATGGTCCTGTAAACGCTCACCTGAGACCTGAGATATATACAAGTACCAGCAAACTTGAAAGACTACAATGGTACAATGCATGTAGCAGGGTCAGAATAACTCCTGGAGTAAATGTCTTTTTCAAATCATAAAATTCAGTCCATTTGCCAATTAACTGCAAGTTTTGTCCTTCAAATGACATTTTAACAATTTTCTCCATTCAAATGCATGGGCGATCTAAGTTGACCTTGCCGTGAAATAGGTCAAGGTCATCCCAGTGTCATGATTTATACAAATTTTGTAGACCTCCATTCCTTAATGCTTCATGCCAAGTTTCAAAATCATAGGCATTCTGGTTCTGAAGAAGATTTTTAAAAAGTTTTGCTATTTATAGCCATGGCGGCCATCTTGGTCATGTGACCTTGACCATTTATATAAACTTTCATGTCCTCCTCCTAAGGATACTCCACATAAAGTTTCGCTTTGATTGGCTAAGCAGTTTCTGAGAAAAAGCTGTTTGAATATTATGGTCATCTACATGTATATAGCTCCGGGGCAGGGGCAGACAACCCCTTGGCCTAAAATATTTTCATAAGCATAAATCTTCTGTCCGTTGCTCATTCCTAGCAAGTTTTCTGCCATTACATGACACTTTCCTATTTCTCCCATTCAAATGCATGGGCGACCTAAGTTGACCTTGCTGTAAAATAGGTCAAGGTCATCCCAGGGTCCTGATTTATATAAACTTTGTACAGCTCCATTCCCAGATGCTTCATACCAAGTTTCAAAATCATAGGCCTTTCTGGTTCTGAAGAAGAAGATTTTTAAACGTTTTTGCTATTTATAGCCATGGCGGCCATCTTGGTCATGTGACCTTGACCATTTATATAATCTTTCATTCCCTCTTCCTACCCTAAGGAAGCTCCACAAAAAGTTTGGCTTTGATTGGCCTAGCGGTTTCAGAGAAGAAGATGTTTCAATATTATGGTCATATACATGTATATAGCCCCGGGACAGGGGCAGACAACCCCCTGGGCCAAAAATATTTTCATAAACATAAATCCTCTGTCCACTTGCTGATTTCTAGCAAGTTTTCTGCCATTAAATTACATTTTCCTATTTTTTCCCATTCCAATGCATGGGAGACCTAAGTTGACCTTGCCGTAAAATAGGTCAAGGTCATCCCAGGGTCCTGATTTATATAAACATTGTAGAGCTCCATTCCCAGATGCTTCACACCAAGTTTTAAAATCAAAGGCCTTCTGGTTCTGAAGAAGAAGATTTTTAAACGTTTTTGCTATTTATAGCCATGGCGGCCATCTTGGTCATGTGACCTTGACCATTTATATAAACTTTCATTCCCCCTTCCCAAGGATGCTCCACATGAAGTTTGGCTTTGATTGGCCTAACAGTTTCAGAAGAAGATGTTTGAATATTATGGTCAAATACATGTATATAGCCCCGGGGCAGGGGCAGACAACCCCCCAGGGGCTAAAATTTTCCATTACCATTAAATTTCTGTCCATTTGCCTATTCCCAGTAAGTCTTACCCATTAAATAGCATTTTGCCATTTTTTCCCATTCAAATGCATTGGCGACCTAAGTTGACCTTGCCGTAAAATAGGTCAAGGTCATCCCAGGGTCATGATTTATATAAACTATGATGGGCCTGCGTCCCCAATGCTACATACCAAGTTTCGTGGAAATCGGCCCACTGGTTCTGGAGAAGAAGATTTTTTAAGGTTTTTGCTATTTATAGCCATGGCGGCCACCTTGGTCATGTGACCTGGACCATTTATATAAACTTTCTTTCCCCCTTCCTAAGGATGCTCCACATGAAGTTTGGCTGTGATTGGCCAAGCGGTTTCAGAGGAGAAGATCTTTGAAATTGTGAACGACGGACGACGACGGACGACGACGGACGCCGACGGACGACGGACGACGGACGCCGGAGCATGGGTATACTATAAGCTCACCTGTGAGCCTTCGGCTCAGGTGAGCTAAAAAGGGGAACTATCATAACTTTTCCACTGATATTTTCATTTTTATGTGAAAAAAAATCACTGTAATTTTGCATCGGCGTGTTTTCGTGATGCACTGGTTCCCTTCCTATAGCTCTTCATATAAAGTTTGGCTTTGATTGGCCAAGCGGTTTCAGAGAAGAAGATATTTGAATATTATGGTGATATACATGTATATTACCCCGGGAAGGGGTCAGACCAGCCCCTGTGGTTCATGTTTTTTTGTTGTTGTTTTTTCAGAGTCATAACTCTTCAGTCCATTTGCCCATTTTCTTCAAATTTTCTCTTCAAATGACATTTTGACAATTTTCCCCATTCAAATGCATAGGCCATCTGTGTTGACCTTGCCGTAAAATAGGTCAAGGTCATCACAGGGTCATTTATATAAACTTTGTAGAGCTCCTCTCCCTGATGCTTCATGTCAAGTTTCAAAATGCTGGGCCTTCTGGTTCTGAAGAAGAAGATTTATAAAGGTTTTTGCTAGTTATAGCCATGGCGGTCATCTTGGTGTTATGACCTGGACCATTTATATAAACTATAAGGATGCTCTATCTTACGTTTTGCTTGCTTTCATTGGCCAAGCGGTTTTAGAGAAAAGGGCCTTTGAATATTTTGGTAATATACATGTATATTCCCCCTGGGTGGTGGCAGACCAGCCCCTAGGGTCCAAAATTTTTCAGAATCAGAAATCTTCAGTCCATTTACCCATTTCCTATTAGTTGTTCCCTTAAAATGACATTTTGACAATTTTCCCCATTTAAATGCATGGGCCACCTATGTTGACCTTGCCGTAAAATAGGTCAATGTCATCCCAAGGTCATGATTTATATAAACTTTGGAGAGCTCCTCTCTCTGATGTTCCATGCCAAGTTTCAAAATCATAGGACTTTTGGAGAAGATTTTTGAGGGTTTTTACTATTTATAGCCATGGCGGCCATCTTTGTCATGTGACCTGGACCATTTATATAAACTTTCTTGCCCCCTTCCTAAGGATGCTCCTTGATTGGCCAAGCGGCTTCATAGGAAAAGATCTTTGAAATGGTGGACGACGACGGACGGACGACGGAGCATGGCCATCCTATAAGCTCACCTTACGTTCAGGTGAGCTAAAACTTAAAGCAACGAGGCATAGTTTGACTCCTGATCCGGCGAGGTCAGGGGGGGGGGGCATGCTGGCACCGGTGTTTTGTCTTTGAGCAAGACATTTTAATTCCTGTAGAACTGGTTAGTACCCAGGAAGCGGCGGCTCCTTCCTGTCACGTTAACGTGGATGTTGCTTCACAACACAAACATAAAAAACAAATACCTTTACAGAGTCTACGAAATAATCATCCACAGAAAAAAAAGCTGTTTGTTATGTTATAATATGGTGTTATATGTTATATGCCACCCCCGAATTCGACCATATATCAAGTGAATAGCCGACTAAAAAGCCAGAAAACGTTCTGTCAGTGTTTTGCACGTTAAAACCAGACTTTCGAATCCGTGTTTGTTTTACCCAAATTATGTGGGTCATCCGCGTTGTGTAGTATCAAAGTCCGTGGTAAGTTGTACCTTGAAGTAAACAAGGCTGATTTTTAAACATGGATATCGACACCCAAAAAATCTTTTCCAGTTTGATGCATGGTATTAATATATTCCATAGATGTCGAAAATAAGTTTTGAAGAGATATTTGCACGAAACCAAACAAATAAATTCTACAAATATGAAAAGAATCGGGAAGTAGGCGAGAAAATAATGATTTACGAAATAAATTCGCTTGTATCTATAGTTTACGCAAATCTTTTGTTATGAAACTGTAGCATTCTCAAGATAAACCATTTTGCATCAGCTCTGCATAAACACATTTTATATAGGAACAATTGAAATGTTGTTTATGTTTTCTTACCTTGTGTATTCCCGTGATATAGTTGTTTATATCCGCGTTTGGAAGACCTTTCCGCGTTTGTTGTATCTGGATGAATGGTGTGATACATGTAAATTCTTGAAATTGCAAATTGAAAATGTTTTGTAAAGGGTCACTGATAAAGGTTCTTTACCCGAAATTGTACAATATGACCAATCTTCTCGCTTTGAATGTTTTCCTGCTTCCAAAGGATCTAACAATTATATTTATAACAATTATTTTTATTTTTATATATTTAATGCACATGCGCTTGTAATAAAATGGATATCCAAGTCAACTGTTTTAAAACAGCTACCAATATGCTGGACTTTTGAAAAAGGATTAAATTATAATGCATGACGTGTATGTGTCGCTTCAACCAACAAAGAGACGTCACAGTCTTTTCCTCCATTTTGTTTTCTTTTATTTTTGCTGCTGGCCGTACATATAAATTAGTCACAGACCCCCGAACTTTTACAGATTTTGAGAATACACGTATAACCCCAGGTCGACCCCAATCTGACGGAATGATAGAACGCGCATGTCGAAATGTGCACACAATGTTGTATGCCTATGTCAGCGAGAATCAAAAAGACTGGCCCTTATATATTTACCGATGTTAGTCTTGGCCTACACTTGAGCTTTCATGACACGACACCATGTAACCCAACGTCACTCATGTTAGGTCGTCAACTTCGATTACCCATAGACATTGCTTAAGGCACACCTGAAACCACATAAAATACATGTGAATCCCAAATGGCAATCGAGTTAGAAAAACTAATGTTACCCATGTACGACATAGCACGCCAAAACCTAAAAAGTACAAGCAACGATCAGTTAAAAGCGCAATCAGAAAAACAGTTTTAGTTTTACAGAATAAAACAGAATAGAATATAGATAGTTCTATAGATAGATAGTACCAATGCACTTTATGACTTTTGAGAAACTGAGTTGAATATATTTCTAAATCATTCAGTCAGAGATCCTAACTCACCTTATATACTTTAAGATGTCTGGAAAGCGTTTAGAGAATCCCTCTTGAGACGAGGTTATTATGCTTTTATTGTAAATACAGTTCCCCACCCATTCATACTTGCACCCTTAAACATTTACTCACCAATCAGATTACTTACCCAATTTAGGTGGACACGAGGGCTCTCTCTCTCTCTCTCTCTCTGCTTATATCAATAGAATTTATTTTATAATACGTGCTAATTTTAAAAGATAGAATCTTCAGAATCTTACCTTTCCTGATTCTTTGTCTTCAATAGACTATATAGTATGTTGGGTAAACTCTAGACAGAAATGCTAGATCCTTCTCATTCCTAAACCTCGAGTCATTTCCATCATACGTTGTCATCCACAATTGTCAAAGATTTTCTTCTCTGAAACCATTTGGCCAATCAAAGCCAAATTTTATATGAAGCAACTACAGGAAGGAGAAACAAAGTGCACATAAATAATTCACGTCACATTACCAAGATGGCCACTATGCCCATCTAGGTAAAACATTTCAAAAATCTCCGGAATTGGTAGACTGACTTCAACAAAACATGACATGGAGCATAATGGTTAGAGTACAATAATGGGTATTTAAATAAGATGTCTTTAACATATTTTATGGCAAGGTCAACATACATTGCCCATGCATCTGAAGAGGTAAGATTCACATATTAAAATATAAAAGACAAAGGAGCTTCACTGGTCAACCGGTCGTTTATTTTCCAAAAAGGTAAAAAAATGAAAATCCCTGATATATTTCTGATTACAAAATCCAAGCGTTATAATCACTGTGACATGTGAACAATCAAACTGACATGCAATTATTTTCGCATTGCTAGTGCCTACCATCTGCGAATAACATAAAGAATTTGTTTTCTATATTTTGTTTGTTTGTCATTGTTTCTTCACCAGACATAATGGAGGTTACAAAGATCTCGGACATTACCCTGAACAGACAGCAACAGTAACTTAACATTCTGGCCACTGTTGCAATAGAGGTGAACTAAGAACTTGGAAAGATCGATATTCCGACACGAGAGTAAGATAAGTGGAATTCTTTGTTAGGATTCGGGTTCAATAGACTTTGTGTGTTTCACAGATACAGTCACAAACTTTGACCAAGTGCTTACTGAAAAAGACACATGTACTTTTAAGCATGTGAAAGTTGGGCATTACCCTGATCAGCAATACTTTTAAGCATGTGAAAGTTGGGCATTACCCTGATCAGCAACAGTCTATTAACTTTGTTGCCACTGTTGCAAATAAAGATGCATTAAGAAGTTGGAAAACAGATTGATGTTCCGACACCGGAACAAGTTGATTTCTTTGTGATGATTCGGGCTCAATTACAGGTGCACTAAAAAGGTACAAGTGGGCAACGATCAGGAAAAGGCGCAATCAGAAAAAGATTCACACTCCAAAAACCGAGGTGGTAAAAAACTAAATTAACAATCAGGTACTTATACCATGAAAACATATCTTAAGCCGAATGAAATATAATTGTTAGATCCTTTGGAAGCAGTAAAAACAAAGAGAGGTGGGCCATATTGTACAATTTCGGGTAATGAACCTTCATCAGTGACCCATTACAAAACTGGCAGCGAAAGCCAGACATTCATGATTGCTGCAATTTCAAGAATTTTCACAAGTATAGTCTAAATCAAAGACTTATATTCCCAAAGGGGTCAAATATGCAAAATTCCAAAATATGAGCAGCTATTTTCCCAATAGGTGGTCACTTAGTTAGCAATATGATTACATCTTTAAGGCGCCAGCAGCAAAAAAAAAATAAATAAATAAATAAGACATAAAACAATAAGAACCACCACAGAAGTATCGCCTTGGAACGATCAGTAATATAAATTACTGGCGGGCTTGAACCGGTTTTACAAGACTGGTACCTAACCTCACCCTCAGCATTTTACAACATTTATATAGTCGTTCGGTCCTCGTGGTGAATCTCTAACTAGTCAATAAATCATCATGGACAAACAAATAAATCATTATAAACTCCGTGATTAATCAAAAACGAGGACTCACAGATTGAGTAAACTGCCCGATGATGGGGATCCCTGGGCGCCCAATAACTTACTAATTCCGGAGCAAAAAAAAACACCAGTTAAATCCCGGTAGGCCAAGCAACAAACAAAAAGCGCCGGCCCAAACCAACTAAAATGAATAGCTTTATGTCGGTTTGGCGGATCTAACGTGACAACAAAATCTATGATTTGAGCAAAAATAAGAAAACTATCAAAAACTTTCTACGGAAAATTTTCATTTTTTACAATTTTAAAAATCACTGTTTATTGCATGGGCATGTTTTGGTAATGAAATTTTATGGCGAAAATAATCACCTGAGACATCTTGTCTGATTGTCTGTCAAAAAAGTGCTGATAAAGAGCTAAGAAAAAAGAGCTTTGGCGTTCAGTGTGCTACAGAAACTAAAGAAAAGTCAACACAGAAAGGCTTTGAAAAAGCAATCAGTTACTCAAAAAAAAATTGAAGGCAAAACAGACTTAATTAACTACCGAGTTCTTCTCACTGAAATAATTCCGAACAAAAAGGAAACCTTTGATTTTTGTTTCAAAACTGGCTTGTTACCGGACAAAAGAGAATGTCCCACTTGTGACAAACAGATAACATAACTAACAGTCTGCAAAGTTTCTGACGGCCATCGTTGGTATTGTAGAGAGGGGAAAGCTGAAAGCAGGCAGGGACACCGGTTGAGTCTACGGACAGGAACATTCCAAAAGCAATATGACTTTAGAAGAAATTATAAAGTTTCTGTACCCGTGGAGTCATGGATTGAGTCAAGACCAAATTCAGCATGAACTGCAAACGTCATCAACTACAGATGTGGACTGAGCTAGCTTTTGTAGGGAAGTTTGTGAAACGGCTATAATGAAATCTAGTGAAACAATCGGTGGACAGAACATTACCTTACAGATATATGAGAGTACATTCGCTAAAAGGTAATACAATGTTGGCCACAGAATACAGGGGCGTTCGTGCAGTAAAAAAGAAAACAAAACCAAAGTATTCATGGAGGCCGTTACGGACAGAAAAGCAGAGACCATGTTAGCTATAATTCAAAAATGGATCGCCCCGGGGTCAATAATTTGTTCTGACTGTTGGATAGGCTATGATAAAATACCAAGTTTTTCAGAAGGTTACCAGCGTGCAACTGTTAACCACAGCAAAAACTTCGCTGACCCTGAAACAGGAACATGTACCAACAGCATAGAGTCCGACTGGAGACACGCTAAAGGACTATTTCCAAGGTATGGCACAAGGCCGGAAATGTACACCAGTTACCTAGCAGGTATCATATTAGGATATGATATTGGGAGGATATTGCGCAGATATATCCAGGACCAGTGACTGAATCAACATAAATGCACTGCCGACTTTAACTTGTATATAATGTACATATGTTTCGAGAGATTGTTCATTTATATTAAATTTATATTAAATTGGATTTAAAGTTATAAACTTTTTTAGAGTTTGATGGAAGCAGTCATGTGCAAACAGACAGACATCTTGGAAAGTTTAAAATAAAATACGATGTTGTCTTTTTGTAGGTATTTAGTAATCCTAGAGACAATTTCCCGGCCTCTGCTTTCTCCCAAAAGGCCAGCTACAATATAGATTGTGATGAATGTATACAAATTATTGAAGCTTGTACTGTTGGGTGTTGGCGAGGTTTTTGATGTTTGGCTTTTTAGCTCACCTGAGCCGTTAGGCTCACAGATCTTCTCCTCTGAAACCGCTTGGCCGATCAAAGCCACAAAGACCAATTTTCCTGCATCGCGGCTCCTACCTGTATGACTGTTCTCGGAGAGTTGGAGGTGTACCAGATCTATTTTAGAGCAGTATACAGAGCTGACTTGTATACTCAATCTAGGACTTGATCGTGGACATTGAGGGTCAGGTCCTCGGTCCTAGATGTAAAGTAGAATATCATTCTTCAATAATATTAAAATAATAATAATAATAATAAAAAATAAGATTTCCTAGATCTTGACCTCTAGCCACACCCTCAGGGCACGGACCCTAGAGTCTAATGTCATTAGGAACAAGGCAAACCTTATAGGGTACCTTTGGTGCAAGTACGAATCATTTCTAAACATAATGGTAAAGAAAAGTAAAGAAATACATTTTTAAAGAAGTTCTAGATTTTGACCTCTAGCCCCACCCCCCGCACATGGACCCTAGTGTCTGAATCTTACATGGTACATATGGTCTAAGTATGAATGCCTTTCTGATAAGACTTTGTGGATGTCAAGAAAATAGACATACAGAAAATCTATCATAAAATTTTATCATACTATAAATAAGTCCTAGATTTTGACCTCTAGCCCCACCCCCTGGAGATAGTATCGAGCATGGAGTATGAAAGCAAACCCTATAGGGTATCTATGAACTAAATAAGAATACATTCCTATGACTGTTTGTTAAGATATGGAATTATAGAAGAGACATTAAAATTGTATACTTTAAAGGTGACCTTGATTTTGACCTCCAGCCCTACCCCCGGGCATGGGCCCTGGGGTCCGAACACATGGAAACAAAGCAAACCCTATAGGGTACCTTTGGTCCAAATATGAATTGTTTCTGACTATTAGATCATGAGATATACACCTCTAGAGAAACTTTAACCAAAACTTTGACGTAAATTCCACGAACGTTCCGGAATTACGAACGAAGAAACGAACAAACTAACTAACATACAAACGGAAAAGCGAAAGCTATATACCCGTCGGCATAAATGCCGGGAGTATAAATATGTGACATTTAATTTAAGACAAATCAATACAAGTTATGAACATGACCAAGCATTATATAAGCTTGGTAGAATCTCTAGAATATGCTGTGAACGATCGCGATGATTTTATAGAAGGCAACGGTACTCCCATTAATTTTGATGAACTTCTGGAGCCATTTGAACATGACAATATTGTGCAGTCGTTGTTGCTAGTTATCATTCTAGCAGTGATAAAACTATGTAAATAGATGTTTGATGATCACCTTACTGATGGTAAGTTTTCAAATGTGGAAAGAGACCCTACTTTATATGAGAAAACAAAAAGCGTTACAAAACACAATAAATTTGCTGAGAGCATTTTTGCTTATATGGACTGCCTTATGAAGGCAAGACCAAATGTGAGTCTGTTAACCTGTGAAGCTGTGATCATGTTCGCAAAAACAGAACTGCTGAGAGGCTGGAAGGCAAAGGAGCAAAAGAAACTGCATCTGTTCTTGTAAATGCAAGAAAATCTATAGATCATATTGCCCACGAATTCAGAAGACAGAGAGAAATAATGGAAGCACGACCTTTAGAGCCGCTTAGAAAACAGCAAGAGGAAGAACGTAAAAGGCACGAAAGACTGAGAAAGTTAGAACGTTATACAGATAGCATCATTATTCATGGATTGTGGCAATCTCTGGAACAAGTGGATGAGCGCCATTGTACAAGTTGAAGCTCTAAAAGCAGAAATATACTTTAGAGAACATGTTTTAGGACAGAAGCCAGCCGACAAAAATTTACTCCGAAAATCGGTTAGTCTGGAGCAAATGACAATTAATGTGGAAAAAAGCTTATTGAGGATGCAGGGTCCAATGCACTGCCGGAATTCTGAGAGACAAATTATTCTGGTAGGAAAGAAGATACGACATAGACAGGTGGAGCAAGATGGTGGTAAAAAGCTTGAATGGTTGTTCACATGTATATCATGTCCATGTGAACGTCTACTTAAAGGATCTCAGTTTTTTTATTTGCTATTACTGCAGCTGGTGTTGTGCCGTGTGGTGGCCCTAAAAAATCTCCCCGTACATCATCCATAGTGCAGATTGTATTTTTCTTTTGGTCCTTTGAGATCAGAGAGATTATTCTGAGAAATCAGAAATTGTTATAATCGGTTTAGATTCATTGTCTAACCAACGTTTTATATATTTGGCTCTGTTTTGAAAATACTAGTCTTTGTATCGACTACCCTGTTAAAAGTTACTAAATTACAGTATTACTCTTTGCTCTTTGGTTCCATGTTGTCAAATCTAGTGGGTCAAAGAAGAGGCTTAAGTAGCCGAAACCGCGGTATGGTCCATCCCCATTTTTTTTCATTAATATGCTCTCTGCTCTTAAAGGATCTCAGTTTTATTTTTGTTTGTTGCTTTGCATGTTGTTAAATGCATGTGTGTTAGTCAAAGAAGGTTTGATCACTGTACAGTTTGTACCATAGCAGATGATGCCCATATGATGTTTTAGATTCATGCCCACAGGAGCAAATTTAGAGTTAAGTGTTTACCACTGAAAGGTAATTTTAAAAGATCTGCTTTTCTCTTTATTCAAATAGTCGCAATGCCAGAAAAGTGGTGTTCAGAGTTTCCAGCCAAGTCTGACACAACAGAAGATAGCTAGAGGCTTGACACTTTATATACATAATGAGCTGGGTGTCTTTGGTAAAGGTCATTTGTATCTGTAATGCTAAATACTATTACTGTCATAGCACGAATCGAACAACAATGGTAGCTACCGAAGTCCTTACCATAGTCCCAATCGAAGTCGGCCATAGTGGAAGGCTTTGCTGAACTATGGTCTCGGCATGAGGTCACTTCAAACAAGTTTAAATTCGATCATGTTTAGTCGGACCATAGCATCATATTCTTTAGTTTGCATTAAAATTAACACAACGCTACAAATGCAAAATAAATTTGATAGGGTTACCTCAATACAAACAGTACATTCCCTGTTATACTGAAACATTTACCCATGCTAGACTTCAGAACCTGTCCGCCACTTATTTACTAACAGGTTACACTGCTGTAGTGAATATTACTGATTTTTTCTGGCTCTCGTTTTTGCGTAGCGTACCGTATTACTATGGCATGTTTGGGTTCAAGAGAAACGGGGGTTTGGCGGGGGGTGGGAGGGGGGCTCTGCCCCCCAATATGTTTCGTTCTCTATGATAATGTATAAAGAAATATTGGGCCAAGTAAAAAACCCTTACATATTTTATTTTATGTATGTCTCTACTACACCCCCTCCCCATGGTTTTAGTCTGTGCTTTTTGCAAATACAAATTTATAAGATTTACTTGTTGAGGGCGCTCTCTTTCATCAGGAATTGAGGTTTAATGTGTCACTGTCAGTGAGAATGTCTGGATTTGGGGTGGTGGGCTGAGGGGTGGGGGCGATAGAGGGAGCTACCAGCCGGGGGTATACGTGCCTCTCAAGGCACTTTTTCTAGTTCGATATCAAGTCCAGAGCCTTGAAGCCTGAAATGGTTAGGACATTTGAGACTTTAAGAGTCTGTTTTCTCCCATCCTTCAATAAATGAGAGGAACTGATTCCGGAGGATTGCGAACAGTATATTGAAGATTGCCTCTGTAGGGTGCAAGAGGTAGAGGATGAAGTTTCTTTTCCTTCAAAAATGGTTGTACATATGCACTAAATTCTAAATGAACACCATTATTCGCGTTTTATGAGACCAGTTCGTCCTCAATCAGACCCAAAATAGCAGACAACGTCACATATGTGGGATAGAAATTTAATGCGAGAAGTATAAGTGCAATGTAAATCTTATATGTCATTTATTTAGTATTTGGTGTATTTTCTGGTCCAGAACGATATTTGAATTTCAATTGAAACCTTACATTCTCATACATCCATTGTAACATTTTAGCTAGGGCTTTCCTAATGTGCTCTATAACGCATCTGTGACTTGTTATGTGTCTTCTCCTGTTGTCGCAGACGACACGGAGTGACAAAGTATGAGTACATTATCTTTTTGAACAACGTAAAACCAACGGACCGCTTATCACTAACTATGGAATGAAAATAAAACTGAGAATCTTTGTACACAGAAAGTATATGTACTTTTGTCTCATATGTGGGTAGAAGCATTGGGAAATAGTGTTACGACCTTTTGGTGCTGCAGGCGTTGACAAATTATCTTCGCTATACTTCTAAAGAAATAAAGCGATGAATCAAGTAACAAGTGTGCCCGAGAAGAAAGTCGCAAAAAATGGCGCTCCAGAATTTGTGAAAAATTATCGAAGTTTTTGATGGTTTCAAGATAGAGAAGCAGGGTGTATTAGATCTAAAATAGTGATGTAGTCGACGTGTTTCATCGAGATGTAAAAATTTGTGGAATTTCCCACGAATTAGAGATTTTATGAAGACGTCAAATGGGTGCCCTTTGTTCGTATTGAATCCAAAATGGCGGAAATCCGGGACTGAGAGGGTGCAAATTTTTGACTGCTAAAATAAGAGTTGAAATGTGAAAATAAACTCCAACATCGGTATAAATGTGTAAATAAATGATTATACTACACGATTTTGAAAAGATTGTTTGTGGATGCTAAATTGCTGAGTGGATGACAACGGATAAACTTGGACGATTTTTATCACATTTTCCAGTCGTCAAACGTTTCCAAACATTTTTGAAGTTTATTGATTCAAATAAATAAGTGAATAAACACTGAATTTCTGTTATGAATGACAACAAAATAAGAAACTACTTGGAGAACTGTAGTGATTTGGACAAAAAATTGTCGGAAAGAAAATTGACTCCTGTAATTCTGTCAGATAGTAAGGCAAAATACCTGTATCCTGAATCAAGTAGCAGGCTAGAGCATGGCATAGTTTGGTTGTATGAGCCTAATTTAAGTGCGGAAAACGGCATTAAGTGGATTTCACCACAGCTAGACGAGCTCGAAAGGCAATTTGGTAAATTTGAACTGTTTATTTTCCTTGGGACGTGTGATCTGGGTTTAAAGAATAAGCAAGGACTTATTTTGAGACCAAGGGTATCCAGTGTTGCCTGTAGGCTTATTCGGACCTTCAGAGAGGTTGCTCAAAGTGCAAAAGAAAGGGGATACTCGGTCACTATATTGGAAATACCTGGTTTTTGTATTAGAGAATACAACAAGGTACATGGTCATGAAAACCCAGCACTTCTGAAAGACCACGATGAAGGTTTAAAGACTGCCATAAAACTGGTCAATGAAAGTATTAGGGCAATCAACAGTAGAAACGGAAAAAAATCACCAAATTTCAACGCGGCAATAGAAAAAAACCAGGAAAAATAACAGTAAACCAAATAAATACAGGTGGACCTTCAATCAATTCTTAGATGGTATGCATCCTAACCCCTTACTGTCCAGATATTGGTTGCGAAAGATTGCAGAGGTAATAAGAAAGGAATGTTACTAGAGCAGCGTCCCACATGAATTTATGACTTTGACGTGTGTGAATAATTAATTTGCCACGTCTCCTCTAGCATGTGTGAATAAATAATTTGCCATGCGACTTTCAACCTAGTCTCCAAAATAAACATTTTTGCTATTTCTTACTGCAAGAAATATTGTATGTCATCCAAATTTTTCAACAGTTTTATCAAGTGTGAATAAATAATTTACCTTGAATATAATGCTGAACAAATTTCAACAGAGTTTGATCAAGTGTGAATAAATAATTTGCCTTGAAGAAAAAAATAACTGAAACTGAAATTTGTGACCCCCAAACTACAATATGGCTACAAAATCTGACTCTTTATTTAAAAAGAGACTGAGACAAGACTCAAGTGACCCAGAATCCTGTTGTCAAAAATGTGATAAACTGACCAAAGAAAGTGTGAGATGTCAAGGCTGTAAACTAGATTATTGTGTTTCCTGTGCGAAAATAAGTCCAACATTATTTGAATGTCTTATGCAAGGAGAAATGGATGATTTTTACTGGTCATGTAGAAGTTGCAAAACAACTATTCCATCTCTTGACAATATTACTGGTCTCTTAAAAGACATGCAGAAAGAAAGTAACGAAAGAATGACACGACTTGAATCACGAGTAAACACTCTGGAATCTGAAACTAAGGAAAATATAAAAGAATCAGTCATAGATATGAAAGAAGAAATTCTATCCAGTTTGAAAGATGACATAAATAAAATTGTTGACAGTCGCCAGGGTGAAATAGAAGACAGAAAAAGAAGAGAAATTAACATTGTAGCTTTTAACCTGCCTGAGCATAATTTTCCACAGGGTGCATTGAACAAAAATGCAGATGAAAGAGATATGAAAGAAATATGTATGTGCCTTGGACTTGAATCCGTAAATATATTAACATTATTCAGGTTAGGCAAAAAGGCTGACGGGAAAATAAGACCCCTTAAAATAGTACTAGATTCCAAGTTAGATAGAAAATTTTTATTGACAAATGCTAAATATATTGAAGAGAAAGTACCAGAAAAATTTAGAAGAGTAATAATTGGGAAAGATATGACTCCAACACAAAGAACGGAAAGGAAAACACAACGGGCGAAACGTAGAAAACAAAATTTAGAAACAACTCAGCCTAGGCAAAATTCTAGTTTGAACCAATTCAGGGACCCGGTTGCCATGGATACAGAAAATGAGCTCCCAAGTCCTATACATCAAATGGCAAATCTTAACAGCATTACAGACTCACAGTTTTCCGTAAATAGTCAGTATGGGGAAGATCCCTACAACAATACCACTATTGCTCAAGATGAAACTATTTTCGGCGGTTTTGATTATGCATCATCTCAGCCGGGGACCTCGCGTGCCGGAGGCTCAGATCGAAATACGGACGATTAGGATACCATTTTTTATTTTTAACAATGTAGATAGTTCTCGGACTAGTGAACAAAATACTAGCAATGTAAATAACAGAACTTTTTTAAATGTCTTATACACAAATGCAGATTGTTTATCTCACACCAAGCTTGTGGAACTGAGTAACTACTGTGAACATAACAGTTTAGACGTAATTGCCATCTCAGAGATACTACCAAAATTCTCCTTATTCCAGCCGAAAGAAACAAACTACAGTCTCGATGGTTTTGATATTTTTACTTCGGATTTAACCTCTGAGCGCGGTTGTGCTCTCTTTGTGAAACAAGACTTAGCTGCAACAAAAATAACTTTTACAAGTAATTTCAGTGAGTCAGTATGGTGTCAGATAAACTTAAAAAATAATGATAAAATGATAGTTGGCTGTATTTACAGGAGCCCAAATAGCACAATTGAAAACAACAAGGAACTTTTCCATCTATTAAATTCTGTAAATAACAAACATTTCTCGCATATATTAATAGTTGGTGATTTTAACTGTAAAGAAATTGACTGGAGATTACAATCTACATCCGTAAATGAAAATCATGTTGCGTCACAACTTCTCGAATGTATCAGAGACTGTTTTATGTATCAACATGTTGCAGAACCTACCAGATTTCGAATAGGAGAAATTTCCTCTGTATTAGATTTAATATTCACAAATGAAGAGAATATGATTTCTGAATTGAAATATATGGCAGGCTTGGGAAAAAGTGACCATTTACAACTGACATTTAATTTTAACTGTTACATAGAAGAGAAGACACTTTTTTAAAAAGCACAATTTCTTCAAAGGAAAGTACACAGAACTGGCAAATGACCTAAGATTGGGATGGTGTTTTCAACGGGCTCGACTTGTCTGACTCGTGGGATATCCTTACAGATAAAATTACCGGATTGATAGAAAAATATATACCAGAGAGTAGGGTCTCCTCTAGGCAGTGCAAGAAAAATCCCATTGTAAACAATGACTGTATTGAGGCTATAAAGCGTAAACACACAAAGTTGAAAAAAATATCAATACTGTAAAACGGAACAGAACTATGAGCTATATAAAAATGCCAGAAACAATGTAAAAACAGAAATGAGGAAATCAAAATATTCCTATGAAAAAGACCTTGCTTCTAAGATAAAGACTGATCCAAAATTATTCTGGAGTTATGTCAGATCAAAAATGAAAACAAAATCCAGTTTAAGTCAACTGAAGGCACCATGTGGGACTCTTACAAATGACAACACAGAAAAAGCAGGACTTTTAAATAAGTTTTTCGCTAGTGTCTTTGAAACAGAGGGGACTGAGGCCTTACCAGACTTTCCAGACAGAGAATTTACTGATATTATAACAACAGTGGAAATAACTGAAAATACCATAATGAAAGCCATATCAAAACTTAAGCCAGCAAAATCTCAAGGACCAGGCAACATACATCCAAAATTGATAAAAGAATGCTCACATCAGCTGCTGACACCACTGAAAACTATATTTGTGAAATCCTTAGAAGAATAAAAAATACCTGAAGTATGGAGAAAAGCTAATGTTACAGCAATACACAAATCTGGAGACAAGACCAACCCTGAAAATTATCGCCCTATATCGCTGACTTCCGTACCCTGTAAACTCATGGAGAGACTTGTACGCGATACAATAATGGACCACATGGAACAAAATAATCGTTTTAGTCCATATCAACACGGCTTCATTCCAGGAAAATCTTGTATCACACAGTTGCTAGAAATCCTAGAAGAAATAACCATTGCTCTAGACCAGGGATATGATATTGACATAATTTATGTCGATTATACCAAGGCATTCGACAAAATTCAGCATAATCGGCTGCTAAAGAAACTCTGGGGATATGGAATAAGAGGAAAGATTCACGCCTGGGTCAAAGAATTTCTAAGCAACAGAACGCAAAGAGTTGCAGTAAACGGAAGCTATTCCAGTTATGAAAATGTCACCTCTGGAGTGCCTCAGGGGTCGGTACTGGGACCAATATTTTTCGTTATCTATATAAACGACCTACCTGATGTGATAAAAGTGATGATGAAAATGTACGCAGATGACTCCAAATTTTTGAGGCGTATAAAAACAACTGAACATGAAAATCAAGTACAGCTGAGTGTGGATAACTCTGTAACTTGGGCAAATGAATGGCATATGTTTTACCATTTCAAAAAATGTCACCATCTGCACATTGGGAATAATGTTGAAAGTACAGAGTACACAATGGAAACACCAAATGGGAATGTAACCATAGAAAAAGTGGAAAGTGAAAAGGACCTGGGTGTTATATTTGACAGCAAGTTGAACTTTACAGAACATATTAGTACCAAAGTCTCAAAAGCAAACCAGATAGTTGGCCTTATTTTTAGAACCTTCACATTTATAGACAGAGAAATGTTTTTGAACCTATTTAAAAGCTTGATCAGGCCGATTTTGGAGTATGCAACAACAATATGGTCACCAATGTACAAAAAGGATGCAATTCAAATTGAAAATGTTCAACGGCGCGCAACCAGACTAGTTAAAGGATTGAAAGAAATGTCATACCCAGAACGCCTGAAAATTCTAGGTCTTCCCACTTTGGAATATCGGCGTGACAGAGCAGATATGGTACAAGTGTACAAGATTCTTCACGGTCTTGATAAGGCAGACAAAGATTCACTGTTCAAAATGGCTACATATCAACAAACTAGAGGACATCCACTGAAACTCTTCAAAAAAGATATCGTCTTAGAGTAAGGGGACACTTCTTCTGCAACAGCGTTGTCGATGGATGGAACGAGCTGCCACCAGACGTCGTTAATGCACCCTCTCTAAATTCTTTCAAATCAAGACTAAACAAGTGTTGGAAAGGGCACCCATACAAGTTCGATCCATGGTGTTACACTCCGGGCGAGAAAATTCAACGGAGAATCAACCAGAATGCGTCTACAGAGGTCTTCGGGCCTGGAAGGACGTCGACTACGTAAGAAACGTAAGATGAATCAAACGAACAAGAGGTCGGGTGGGAATATGGGCCCTCGCCCATTGGGGCATAGGAGAAATAGATGGGCTGCTGTGTGCCTCCAGCCAAAGCTTCTTATCTACTGACCGACCGACCATTTGATTACTGATTTACCTCGTGTCTGAGCCTGCCCAGGAAAAGTGATTTAGTCAAAGCACCCATACATACGTAACCTTACTGGCACAGTTGGAATGACACCCTAATGTTAAATTAAAGTCCCATAAAATGGAGGCAACGTCCCGAAATTGCTATTGCTGTTGCCTTGGACGTAAAGCATCAATTCAAACAAACAAACGAACAAGAAATCATTTTTTTATTTGCTTATGTGTCTGCGTCGATGGATTTTCGCGTATGTGTGACAATGCCTTAAATGGTTTTGAATGATTTGATACCGATGCCATGATTAAAAACAAATGCGTTCTGGCTTAAGCGCAGTCAGACAGTGTCGTTAAGATCACGTCACCCTCGGCAGTGAATAAGCTCAATTTTTATGAGTTGACACTGGTATACCAATTTAGCCTGCTATATATTATGCCACTGCATGCAAGTGGCATTTAATTATATGAATATTTAACAAAAGTGTATCAATGAAAGGTCTAATTATACGGAGGCAACGCCCCGACTTGAACAAAGCTGTTAAGTGTGGAGTAAATCATTAATTCATACAAATGTATTTACTTGTTATGAACTTGTTATTAAAATATATACTTTTCACACACTATTATAAGTTGCTTTATATAGAGAACGCATTCTAATTCTGCGGTTAAGTTAACATACTTTTCTTACCCTGATTCATTGAATCATTATAGGAATAAGAGCCAAGTGGAACACGTTCTTTTACTTTAGGGTCACAGATTCCCATTGAAATCGTAGTCCCTCAACGTTATTAAAAATTTTCCAAATGCAGGTCATATATAAACATTCAGTGGGTACTTCACTCCAGATCCCAATAGAGTGTCGGATAAGTTTATCTTGGTACACTTTGTTTACTTCAAAAAGGTATAAGTGGGCAATGATCAGGAAACGGCGCAATCAGAAAGATATTCTGGTAGTTAGAGATAGGAAAATGCAAACTGACTGCAAGCAATCCCTGAGCAGTTTCTTTTCACACAAAAATGACTTTTATCCGTGAGATTGGAAAGCTCTTGATTCTAAAACAATTCCTGATTCAGTACTGCAAATGTCTGAACAGAAGACAGATTGTCAGTTAATGTGCTTCAGAATATGACAGTTCTCAACGGTTCCCCGAAATAGGTAACCGTTTTCCGGATAGTAATTTGTTCTAAACAGTTGATAACCATTCATTAAGGGCAGTGATAAACATAGGCACCCACGATGAATTGTTCACCAAGTCCTTCATCCTTTATGTACTAGACAATTTGCAGCTTGGATTGATGAGGACCTAACAGCATCACTGGAGAAGACTTCTTGAAAGACTCTTACACTCACCCCACCTTCAAGAGTGAATGTTCTCCTGAATATGTTTATTTATAGTGACTGCCACAACCCTATATCTGTTTCAATATATTTTATCGCTTTACCTTATTAGACGCCAATGACCCATTAAGGTTGATGCGTCGTAAAACAACAAACAAACAAACCTATATGACTTAAACTTTGATCACTTACTATTGACCTGTGTAGTAGAAAATCACTTAAACTTTGATCACTTACTATTGACCTGTGTAGTAGAAAATCAGAGGATTTTCCTTAATTTTTCACAAAACCACCCTTAAAATAGCACACATGGTGGCTTTGTGTGTTCTTAATACCTAGTCCATGACAGTCACAGAAAATACTACTACTATTTCAGTATTTTATACTTGGGCTCACTAACACTTCGTTGATCTCACATATTGTAGCGGTGAATCCGAATATTAAAATGTTCCTGAGATTACTTCCCAAATAACTCAAATGTACAATATATCAAGAGTGATCCGGGGGTAACATCAGGACCTTGCCAATACGTTTCCACCATTACTCAAATGTTGTACTTGGAGATCCCAGGGAAACATGAGTTGAACGAGGTATCAACGATCATCAACAACGGTCCTGGGGTAACATTAGGACCCTCTGATTATTACTCAAATGTTGTACTAGAAACAATCGAAAAGGTCAAGGGGGTAATGTCAGGATCTGCAATAACGTTAGCGAACAGTCTTGCGATATGTTAACACACAAGTCCTGCGTCCTGCTTTAAACTAACGTTTTTCTTAATTCTCATTATTTAGGTTGATTTTCTCCTGGGTTGGAAAGTTTGATTTATCAACACAGACCAGCTGTATGTCATCTAAGTATGTTAGGCCGTGTATATTAACATTATTTGTTGTAGATGGGGTATTACTACTTTGTTCAGCAGCAGAGGTTCATGATTGATCTCGCTTGTTCTAGTTGCATTCTGGGACGAACGGCTTTCTGGTGACTCCATGAATGCGTGAAAAGACATGGTACTGTACTCGTATGTCACATTTTTGTTCTCAAATAAATTTCAGAATGAACAGTCTACAGCAAACGTCCTATAATTATGCGAGGAAGAGGGTCATGTTCTGGTACAACATTAATTCTGACGTTTCTTTTTTTTCCCCTTTCTGTTCCTTCAGTTTGTTTTTATTTTAAATCCTATTCTTTGTATTTTTTCTGTGTTCAAACAGCACGGATAGCCTAGTCAAATTGTTGGAGAACCCAGAACAAATTGCAACACAATCCATTTTTGTATTTTAGTCGCCTTAGACCTATATAGTAAACATACTAAAAGGACAAAGTCGGAGGGTATGAAATTTTGACTTTTTTTCAATTTTTTTCTTTGACATGTTTTTACTATAATTGTGAAACTATGCTGATATGTTAATCGGTTTTTACCATTATTTGAATAGGCGTTTTGAGGTAAGAAACTAGTAACTAGCTTGGAAATACTAATCTTCTATAGCAAAAGTAATGATAAATACCGAAATGAAGCCCAAACGGCCGTTTGTTTTGTTAAATAAACACCGATTTATCCCACCTACCAATGCAAATTTGATGTTCATTCTGTATGACGACCGACAGTGTTAACTGACTAATGTGCAGGTGGGCGTAAAGTGAGGCTAAAGGATAATAATTATCACATTCTCATCAAATGTGTTTTATAGTCGCTTTGTTCTGATCCTTAGATAATCTCTTCACCATGGACGATGCTTCTTTCTGTCATACAACAATACCTCATCACATCTTTAAGTTGGTTTGTTGGATCTTTCCTGTTCGTGTCAGTCAGCAGCTACAATGATTATTATCCGGGGAGATGGTGAGACAGCTGCTCATATTTTACCATAACTATCATTGGTATTAGCTAAATGATAGGAAAATCTCGACAATTTCCATTGAATGAATTTCTCATGTAGTACAGCCCAGGTTGGCTGCAGGTGAACTTTCCTGTTGATGATGAATATCCAGAACCATAGTTGGTCCTTACTTTGTAGAATTGCACGATATGAGTCTGATAGTATCGTATTACCTGTCGCAGAGAACCCGTTCTGTATCCCTAAAATGCATTCAAAACATAATGATAGCTTGGCCATTTACCGCAATATACAGATTGTTTCATGTTAAATGACTGACAAACTGTTCAAGGGTAGATAATCTCTTTTCAAGTTTTGTACTAGTGTGCGACCTATCGCAGAATTGGCGATGTGCAGCTTTGTTTGACAAGAAACAAGCAAGATGAAACTTTTCTGTTAATGGGCATTTATTCAAAATGCCGGACATCAAAGGCGTAACTGACCATTAATGACATTTAATGGCATGGAACTCTGTATGAATCAGTTTTATCCTATTTTTTTATAACAAAATATTAAATAACCCTGTAAAACCCCTTGCATCGGCTAGTAGGTGTAACCCCATTCAAGTGCCTTGTATGCAGTTCCGCATAAGACAGATATATTCAAGCAACTATTCAATACCAAATTCAATGACAATTTATTTTCAACTGTGGTATGTGTATTTTTACTGGAAATAGCTGGTATGAATCGCAAAACATAGCAACCTGCAATATTTATTCAGCTGGAATCGCACATATTCAACATCTTAAAGGAGTGTGCTGCCGTCTTAAAACATGTTTGTACCATAATGGTCCAAAGTTTACGGACTGGTTCTTTCTCTACGAAGACTGATCAGTATCCAGATTTTCCTCGTCCTTGACAGTTTTATTCAGGGTACTGCCTAGTCAAATGTTGATGCATTCACAAAAAAACTTGCTTCGTGTCCAAAAATTTTGATCTTCATGATAAACATGTCATATGGTTCATCAACACAGCGCAGCCTGTACTCATTCTAGCTCAACCTGGTGAAAGTTCAATCAAGTCCCACACGGAGGGCAGCCACGTAACATATATTTCAAACTTGTGTTCTCATCCAACATGTGTACTCATATCCTACATATTTATCTATATACCCACTGCTTTAGTCAGCCAGGTTGTCTACTAACAACAATTCCCAGATAATGCATCAACTGAAATGTCCTCCTGGTGTCTGTATCCTGCATTGTCAGCGTATTATAAACGCCCTTCAATACATGCAGCCCCTAGTGTACCAATCTTTGCCCAGCTGTCCCAATAATTAATGTAAAAAATGTTAATCACAGCAGATCTACATCAGCTGCATAAGACGGACAGACGCAGATCTACGTCAGCTGGATAAGGCGGACAGACGCAGATCTTCGTCAGCTGCAAAAGACGGACAGACGCAGATCTACGTCAGCTGCATAAGACGGACAGACGCAGATCTACGTCAGCTGCATAAGGCGGACAGACGCAGATCTACGTCAGCTGCAAAAGACGGACAGACGCAGATCTACGTCAGCTGCATTAGGCGGACAAACGCAGATCTACGTCAGCTGCATAAGACGGACAGACGCAGAGATACATCAGTTCGATTCAGCTGCATAAGACGGGCAGACGTAGATCTACCCTGATCCTGAGTCCCTTACAAATAAAATGCGTGCTATGCATGTTGTTGAAACGAAACACCCCTAATTAACCTAACAAGCAATTCAACCGCATAAGACTGGATTTCAAGTGCTTGCTTTATACAGCCAATATCCATTTAGAGAATGTTAGACAAAATTGAGACAGTTATCAGTTTTAGATATGCACCATACAATCCAGTTTACAATATATAAGAATACTGAAAGGTGTAACCTGTGCCGTGGTTTTGAATGAGGTATGGCAAAAAAGTTGTGACGTCATAAAAAGGGGCATTAATTCTTTAAAGTCAAAGTAAGAGATTCTACAAAGTGTTTTCTGTAGCTCATATAAATGTCAAGTGTATGTGTAAAATGAAAGTTTGCCTGTAAATACTGTTGCTAATGTTAAAGCATTTTCTGTACAAGTGATCAAAATTGCATATTGTAAATTAATTGGAAAACAGTCATTACTATACCCTGTTATAAGATGCGATTTCTATATGACCGTGTGTCAGACAGCAATTATTTTGATACCAATTGAATCAGAAAAGATAGGATAAAGAGCGTTCTCATTAACTGTCTACAGGAATAGTAAACAAGCAAATGACAAGAATTAAAAAAACGTCCCTTGTATATTTCCAACTCAAGTTTTTACTCAACAATAGCAGTTTAGATGTGATGATGACTATGACCAGTAGGCATTCGAGGTTAATATATAAAAACCTTTCAAGTCCACAAAAATATAAAATTATATAATCAGACTTAAGACACACAACCTTTGTGAAACATAGCAAATGACATTCCCTTTGAAAAACAAAGTCAGAGAAAATGATGTATACATGTATGTAGTAGAATTGTCTTGCCTGTTTCGATATAAGCTTGAAAATGTTTATAGCTAAGGCCAACCTTAAAAAATTGTTGGTTTGCTGTTTACATTTTTTGGTCGGTCGTTTTTTCCCCTTTCAAAACACTGGGTCGGTCGGTCGGCCAATCATTTTTTTAAGTGAGGATAGTTTGTGGTTTGTACAAGCCATACTGGCCTTGGATTGTTTAAAAAAAAATTGGACATGTTATATCTTCCTTCTGTATTTTTTAGGTATTAAAAGCTTCAAGAATGTCAATAGCAAGCTCAAAATGTCATCATGATGTTTCTATTGATTATGGGAGTGAAAAAATAAATCTTGAAAATGTCATAAACTTCGTTTCATTTAATCTTAACAGTAAAGATTGCATATTCAACATTTCTATTATGTAGCTATAAATTACTTTGAATCTTAAAATTTGGCCAAGTAGATGTTGTTATAAAAATGTTGTTTAAAACAGTCATATTGGTGAAGTTTGCCTCTGGTTGGGATTCATACTGCATTAATCAAAAGTTTACAGACATGCAGTGCAGCACGAATTCTTTCGATTCTTTATGGTAGGTTTTCTTTCAAGCTTTTGGCCTTCATTCGTCCAACTAGGCAATATTCATCAATATCAGTGAAATTTACCAAGAAAACAAGGTAACTGAGAAGATGATCAGCCCTTTGCTTTCTATACACTAATAGTACAACCCCTCTTCCAAAATGTCCAGCCTCTTGTGGTTTTCTGTTGCTGCAATGCCCAGTTTATGTCGGACCTGGTCGGAAACCATAATAACAGTTTTCTCATTTTGGGGCGCACTTGTCTTTAAAAAATACAGTGTCCACTGAACATCAAATATTCATAGCAATAAAGATGTTGTTTAAACCAGTCATATTAGTGAAATCCAATGCCTCTGCTTGGAATTCATACAGACATGCAGTGCTGGACCAACAGTGCAGCAGTGTCTGAATGTTTCAAGCTTTTGGCCTTCATTTGTCCAACAAGGCAATATTCATCAATATCAGTGAAATTTACCAAGAAAACAAACTTTATTAAAAAGACAAAACCTAAAATGAATATCAACCATTTAAATAAAAAAATGACTATTTAGGAAGAGGAGGAATTGTTCTATCCTTCTATAATGAAGCACGAACAGACACTGATCAGCATTGCTATCATCATTGTGCTGATCTGTGTCTTTGATTTCTATGGCAAATATATTTAAACATTGGCATCCAACAAACTAGGCGGCTCAAATGGCAGGTGCAGAAACTTAGTTTTCAGAGGCATTAATTTTTTTCTGTCTTAATTTGCCTCTGCAAGCTATTCATTACATTAAATGCTTTTTCATGTTACAGTTTTCTCTATTGCATAAATGGCTAAGGTCAGAGCTTTTTCAGAAGGCACCTGTACCAATAAAATTGGGGGAAAATTTGTGCTATTTTGGGGGCTAAATCTATTCCTTATGCTCCTTTCTGCTTTGTAGGTCGTCATTTATATTATCATTTTAGCTTTTTGCTGAAATGAATATACATCCTGGCAACAACCTCAAAATATGCTTATAGTACAATTAAAGATCAATGTAGTTTGATTACTGATCAAATTAAATGTCTGAATTTCAACTCTGCCATTGCCAAGCCAAAAGTGAAAATACAATCATATGCCAGACAGATGCTGAGTGCACGTTTTTTAAGACACTGAGTAAGGTATATAAAATGTGTAAAATACCGTAAATATTACCTTTGGGGCAATGGTTTCACATGATCGATGATCTTTTGTTTGTTTCCATCGAGGTACCACAAGGTATCGACAAGGATGTTAACCTGCTTCTTCATCATATCGTCTGGATAGGTTACAGGAAAATAAGCTCCCTCAGTCTGCATGCCCTCAATCACTGTGTTGTACAACCTGTTTTTGGCTAAAAAATCAAACAGGTCTCGTTTTATTTGCCAGGCATTATAATTTTCACAGGACTGTCTGTATTAATTTTATTCTGGTCCCCTGTCCCCACAGAAACTGGTGGTAAACAGGCTCACTTGTAGTCCACACCCCTATTTTTGCTTCAAAAGTAGGTTGTGGGTACTTGTACCGACAATCTATGTTTTGTGCAAAAACACGAACAATATCAAACATTTTTGACTGAAGATTTTCATACCTGAAAAATTACTGTGTATTGCATAGGGGTGTTGTCATTACGCTTTAGATTGGGTACTCTGATATAAAAAAAATTCTTCAATGTCTGAAATGACTTCTAGGTCGAGGGCACCAGGACAAGAAGTGTACTTAAAGGGTATGTCAAGGACAATTGCCATGCAAGGTTTCACATTCGTAGCTACCTTCTGTGAAGATAAACCAAACTTTGACGTAAACATTGACAAAATCGATGGACCGTGAAATATGGGTCAAAGGCACAAGGTCAAGGTGTGTGCTTGAAGGGTACATCTAGGACAATCAGTATGCAAGGTTCACAGGTGCAGAGAAAACCAAACTTTGACATATAAAATTAACAAAGTCAATGGACCGTGAAATATAGGTCAAGGGCACTGGGTCAATGTGGGTGCTTGAAGGGTATGTCGAGGACAATTACTTTTAAGGTTTTACTTTCGCAGCTATCACTAATGCGGAGAAAACCAAAATTTGACGTAAAAATTGACAAAGTCAATGAACCGTGAAATATAGGTCAAGGGCACCAGGTCAAGGTGCTGCTTAAAGGGTAGTTCAAGAACACTTACTACGTAAGGTTTCACACTCCCAGCTATCACTGATGCAGAAAAACACCAAACTTTGACGTAAATGTCAAACTTCGACGTAAATGTTGACGGACGAACGAACAGAAGATTGGAAATTTGCACTCCTAAATCGCACCCTGCTATAAGCAGGATAAAAATGACGATGAACTATGATTATAGATTTTTATTCAATCTCTCGAGACATGCAGAGTCTTGAATCATTTTTTTAGATGTACATGTCATTATTTTCACGCTATTGAAGTTCAACAAAACCATAATTGAGACGCATCCAGGCAGACGCACCATCAGAAAACCAACGTTTTGCATACGTGAGCAGTTTTACAGCTGAAAGAATAACCTACTATTTCAGTTACATGTATTATTAATACTTTTTATAATGCACAAGTCATTTGTAACCACGCCTTCCCCCCCCCACACACACCCAGGGGAGGTCGGGGGATAGCCGTGGAAATGAGCAGGGCTCTGACCAAGATTATGCCACGGCAGTGCGGGGGATATACCCGGGCTTTGCTTATAGGCAAAAAGGGCCGTGAAATAAAAAGAGCAGAATACGGGGGAAAGAAGCAGTGGTTTTACCAACAAGCAGTCCCCGCATGGTTGGGCTTTTAGCGGGGATTTGCTGGACAAAAAGACAGTCCCCGCTATTCCCCGGTGCTGGGGGCGTGGTTACAAGTGACTAGTGCATAAATCAAATGTACAGTCTTGCAATGATTTTGTCTGGCTTGTGTTGAACCTGGCTGAAAATCGCAAAAATGTGTATCTGACATTGACCGCTGCTGTACCTACCAGTGAACTTTGGCCTACTGGCATCGAAGGTTTTTGCTTTCTTTATTGCAGTTCTTGCTGCCATAAGCAATGACAAGGCATTCTGCTGTCCACTTTTTTCACTGTTGTTGTTTATGTCTGTTGCCTCTAGTTTCAAGTTAATGGTTACATATTTCAAAGATGAATCAAAGTCAGAAAGAACATGGTTTTTTTCGTAAGGGTCCACATTAAACTGTTCGCCACTGGGCGATGAAGATACTGACATAGATGCCATTTTTTCGAACTGATCCCAAGCATATCTGGGAAGTGTATTTTCAGACAGGGTGTCAGTAGCATAGTCGAAAAGGTCAAGCCACGTATTCGTTTTAGAGATTCGTCTTATGGTGTTTTTGATTACTGTGTTTTTTTTTTCCTTCAACTATCTTGTTAACATAAAAGAAAAAGTGGCCTCGACGGCGGCCATGCTGGAGAGGGGATGTCCCAGATGGGTTTACACTTTTTTACATTCAATAATGTGTATTACATCAGAATTCTCGATGTCCAGTCTATCTGATATCGGATTAAGAAACGCTAAATAAAACTGCAGTAGAAATGAAAGCGGTTGGCTGATACGGATCGACCAAATGAACGACACGAACTACTTAGGAAATTTCGAAAACGTCAGGACTTAAAACCGGACCTTACCGGCACGAGTCGGATTTTTTTTTTTTTTTTTTTTTTTTTTTTTTTTTTTTTTGAAGTAAAAAAGAAAAAAAAAATAAAATAATCGGGTCGCAGGAAAACATCGGGTCGGGCGGTAAACAGGAAACCAACACTTTTTTAAATTTGGCCTAAAAGAAAACCAGATGACTAATGGTCCTGTAAACGCTCACCTCAGTTCTGTGATATATATCAATTAATTTCTTTGACTGTTATGGACAAATACATATACATTGTCACGGGCTGGGGCGGGATGAAATTCTGGGGTCATTTTTTTTTTTCAGAATCATAAATATTCATGAATGTTGTTCCTTTCAATGACATTTTAACAGTTTTCCGCATATATGACCGTCATGATATATATAATCACAATGTAATCCTCCCCATGCTATATACTTGTACTTTAAATTGGACCAGCAGTTCTGAAAAAGATTTTTGTTTTTTAAAGCTGTTACCATGTAAGTACATGGTGGCCATCTTGGTCATGTGCCCTGAATTATTTAAATACATATTGGTTTTAACTTCCTGTGTATGCTTCTAATTAAAATTGCCTTTTATTGGCCACGCGTTTTCAGAAATCTTTGAATATTATTGTAATATATATGCAATGTATATTGGCCCAGGATGGGTCAGATCGACACCTTGGGTTAAAATCTTTTCCGAATCATAATCTTTAGTCCATTTGCTCATTTAATTGTCCTTTCAAATGCATATTTCACATTAGTTAACCTCGGCGTAAAACAGGTCAAGGTCATCACAGGGTCACAATTTATGTACACATTGTAGAACTAGAAAAAGTGCCTTGAGAGGCACGTATACCCCCGGCTGGTAGCTCCCTCCAACAACACCACCCCTCAGCCCACCGCCACCAATCCAGACATGCTCACTGACAGTGACACATTAAACCTCAATTCCTGATGAAAGAGAGCGCCCTCAACAAGTAAATCTTATAAATTTGTATTTGCAAAAAACACTGTCTAAAACCATGGGGAGGGGGGGGGGGGTGTAGTAGAATGACAGATCTGTTTTAGAGCAGTATACAGAGCTGACTTGTATACTCAATCTAGGACTTGATCGCGGACATTGAGGGTCAGGTCCTCGGTCCTAGATGTAAAGTAGAATGTCATTCTTCAATAATATTAAAAAAATAAAAAATAAGATGTCCTATATTTTGACCTCTAGCCCCACCCTCAGGGCACGGACCCTAGAGTCTAATGTCATTAGGAACAAGGCAAACCTTATAGTGTACCTTTGGTGCAAGTATGAATCATTTCTGAACATGGTGGTAAAGAAAAGTAAAGAAATACATTTTCTTAAAGAATTTCTAGATTTTGACCTCTAGCCCCACCCCCCACCCCCACACATGGACCCTAGTGTCTGAACCGTACATGGTACCTATGGTCTAAGTATGAATGCTTTCTGATAAAACTTTGTGGATGTCAAGAAAACAGACTTACAGAAAATATTTATTATGATATTTATCATATTATAAATAAGTCCTAGATTTTGACCTCTAGCCCCACCCCCTGGAGATGGTACCGAGCATGGAGTATGAAAGCAAACCCTATAGGGTATCTATGAACTAAATAAGAATACATCCCTATGATTGTTTGTTAAGATATGGACTTATAGAAGAAACATTAAAATTGTAAACAGCATATTTTAAAGGTGACCTAGATTTTGACCTCCAGCCCTACCCCTGGGGATGGGCCCTGGGGTCCGAACTCATGGAAACAAAGCAAACCCTATAGGGTACCTATGGTCCAAATATGAATGGTTTCAGACCATTGGTTCATGAGATATACACCTCTAGAGAAACTTTAACCAAAACTTTGACGTAAATTCCACGAACGTTCCGGAATTACGAACGAAGAAACGAACTAACTAACTAACTAACATACGAACGGACGAACGGAAAAGCGAAAGCTATATACCCGTCGGCATAAATGCCGGGGGTATAACTATACTCCCCATTAATGCTATATGCCAAGTTTGTTTGGAATATGTCTACTCGTTCAGGGGATTTTTGAAGGAATTCTACCATATATGGACATGGTGGCAATCTTAGTTGTAAGATCTGGATCAACTATGTACACATTGGTACCCCTTCCTATAGATTGCTTTATATATGTGTGGCTTTGATTGGCCAAGAGGTTTCCGAGAAGATCTTTGAAAATGGAGGATGACAGATGATGACTGACGGACTCAGGTGAGGTAAAATCCAACTCTATTGAATTGTATCAATGTTTGTCTAGAATTAATATATGCAAGTTATTTAGAATTTAATGCGAAACTGTACAGCACAAGCACCTGAAAAACAGTAACCAAATATGATGCAAAACAAGAATGCGATATAATCAATATTGCATGCCTGTTAATACAGCACCCTTCCTGCTTCCCCTTTGGGAATTCTACCTGACTGAAAAGTTTATTTCAGTGTATATTCTACTCACTGCAATCTTCTCTTAACAACTGAAATAGACACATGGAGGATCTCTGCAATGTCTTTATTAGTTCATGTCCACAAGCAGTTCTAGTTAATCTTGCTTGATATCGTAGACTCGACGCCCTCTCCCATATATCTTCGGATGCTTAAAGTTACTCCCGGCAGGCTGTGAGCTGAAAAAAGTGGTTTATATATAAAATGTTACAAGTCATTATAACACACCTCTATATCATATAATGTGCTTCTCCAGAGTTCTCCTCAACCGAATCTGGCGTCCTCGAGATCCATGAACTCCAATATTAGAGTTTTAAACTCAATCTTTTTGATTCTGACTCCAACTTTTTAGAAAGCCAAAATAGCAAAGTACATGTCATGTATAGGAAGTATTCAACATTTTAGGAAATCCTTCGTGTTTACTTCAAATTTCAAAATCCTAGTGAGAACTTTGTTTTACAATATAACATGACCAGGGTTCATACAGAAATGGATAGGAAAAATTACAGGACTTTTCCAGGATATTCTTACATTTTTTCAAGGACAGGATTTTATTTAATAAACAAGAACACCGCGGCGGTCGATATTGCACCTGCATCGGGCAAAATAACTAAAAACGTGAAATATAGGAGTTGGGCACGAGGTCAAGATGTGTTCTTAAAGGGTATGGCAAGGACATACTATGCACGATTTTACACTCGCAGCTATCACAGGTGCAGAGAAAACTAATCTTTGACTAAACCAAAGTCAATGGACCGTAAAATATAGGTCAAGGACACTGAGTCAAGGTACATGCTCGAAGGATATACAAGGACAATTACTATGCAAGTTTCACATGCGCACCTGTCAATGATGCAGAGAAAACCAAACTTCAGCGTAAAAATGACAGTCAATGGACCGTGAAATATAGGTCAAGGGCACTGGGTCAATGTGCGTGCTTAAAGGGTATGTCAAGGACAAAAACTATGCAACGTTTCACACTCGCAGCTGTCCGTGATGCAGAGAAAACCAAACATCCACGTAACAATTAGCAAAATCAGTAGACCGTGAAATGAAGGTCAAGGGCACCAGGTCAAGGTGGCTGCTTGAAGGGTTTGTCAAGGACAACCACTCTGCAAGGTTTCACACTTGCAGCTATCACTTATGCAGAGTCAACGAAACTTTTACATAAAAATTAACTAAATCAATGGACCGGGAAATAAAAAAACAACTATGCTAAGAAACTTACGATTTCATTTCCTGAACAATATCCAGATACCCTCACATCACACATCCTGGAGAAGAGCTTGGCACTCGGGGTACCTTGTCACCATCCTCCTCACATTTCTCTGCAGACCTTCCAGCCTCACTTCAGCAGCGCTCAAGGTATCTCCATCTTGACCTTGCTCTAAAGTCCTTGTATCTTCAACATCACGGCATGCAGCAATATATTGGGAGATCTAACAGCTTGCACATAGTAGAACAATTATTTATATTAACATTGGTGAATCGATCCTTGACATTTCGTCGAAATTGCATTTGACAAATATGTCCCCATGCCAAGACCTTTACCCTAACCCTAGTGGTTGGTGGCTCAAAATATGGACCTATAGGCTAGTCTTCTACTGAATGAATCTCAGAATTTGGCGGTAATATTTTTAAGTAACAAAATTTTCGACCGAACACATTTTCGACGAAATATGGATCGGGTGAATAGAGACCCTACTCAGGCCCAGTCAGGGTGTCCACAATTTGAGGGAAGCAAAATCCCCTGACAATTCCCTAACTTTAATCAAATTATCCTGACTCCAGCTTCTGTATTTTGCATGAAATGTTCTTGCATCCCGAGAGCTACGGAGTGCCACTCTCTTCCGTTTCTTTGAAAATAAAAATAAAAAAAATGAGAAAATAATTTATGCTTTATCATTAATGGAAACATTATTCTCTTGTTGCTGTCCTCTTTATATTATGGTCAGAAATTGATCAATCCAGTACACAGTAAAAAAAATGTATCCAAAAAAAAAAAAAGAAAAAAAAAAGAAACAGAACAAGAAAACCCCCAAAATGTAGGCGTCATTGCTTGGTGGAAGACTGTAATTAATTGATCATGCTGATGGGATATATTCTAAAGAAGTCTCATACTGTGTCTAAATACTTCCATAAACTATTGTGACGTGATAGCCTCCCTAGGTAGAATCGAGTAAGTGTAGCGTATATAGCGCAGTAAACCACTTTTGGTAAGTGAGCATGTTTCATACATGTGATATCTCCCTATTTCGGAGGAATTACACTATTTTTCAGCAAATCACCCCATTTCAAATTTTAAAAATACCCTATATAATTCATACAGTACATTTCCCTATTTCAAATTTCCGATTTCCCTTTTTGAAATCAAGAATTTCCTTCTTTGTTTAATCTTTCTCCCTATTTCGAAAAGTAAATCTCCCTATTATGCTTCTCGGAAGTATCCATATATGACATGCTTTTCCAACGACAGGGTTTGCAGTGGCTGAGCTCAGCTGCTCGTTTCACTATTTAGATTCAAATGTGTTCTATGGACTAATTCACCACTATCAGAACTTACCTGGTGAAATAAATACCATATGCCGTGTCACCAGTAAACTATTCACCTGAGGTGATGATCAGTAATCGCCTCAGTATCACAGGGTTTTACCTTGAAATTTTAATTTAGGAGAACAATGTCCCTCAATGGGCAGCTTTTTAGAGATATTATGACAAATCTGTTGAAAACTTGGGGGAATATTTACATCAGGAAGTGAAAATCGGAAGTTTCTGGGTCATTGGATGCCAAAGGGGGTCAAAATGCACATTTTTGTGCACCAGGAAAAACACTGGTATTAGAAGATGGATAACCCATTTAGCCGATGTTGGATGCCCCAACATCTATAAATACCCACCGTCTTCTCTACTGTATTTGAAATTAAACAGAGGTGACGGATTTATGTAGGTTTCAGTATCATTTACCAATAATAAACGCGATAAACATAAACTTCAAAACTAAAAAATCAGTTTACCGGAAACAATATCTTTCGTAACCTCACTAAAACCCTCTAAATTCGCCATGAATCTGTGTTTTGTTCTCCCTCTCGTTATTTACAACGCAATATATGCAGCGCGAAATTGAAAAGGGATTGTTTGTAACGACAATTATGATTGGCTAAAATGGAGAAATAAATTGGAATTAAGGTGTATACCTTTAATCGAAGTGAATAAGGGCGTATACCCTAATTAATCAGAGTGTATACCATTATTATATTGAGTATATATTATAATTTTTTTGTCTGTGCTATAATTCAAAAACATACTGTGGCGCACAAAGAGGGTCAAAAGTTTCCAATGAGTGTATACCCAAATTAATTTTGGTATATACCCAAATTAATTTTGGTATATACCCAAATTTATTTTGGTATATGCCATAATTCAAAATTTGAATTATGGTGTATACGCAAATTAAGGTATATACCCTAATTCGATTTTTGAATTATAGCATATACCATAATTAATTTGAGTGTATACCTTAATTAATTAGGGTGTATACCCTAATTCCGCTTTATGAGCCTTTCAGTACACCATAGAAGATAATGGTAAGATTAGGCACCTGTAAAATCGATTTACGCCCCCAGTATTTTTATAGTTCTGATCGTTCCATTGCGATTCTTCTTTTGTGCTTCTATTTGATTGATGCTTTGGAGTCGAATTTTCATATTTGGCTAAGTTCGTGTAACATAGTGGCCGCCTATTTGGAAATAGCTGCTTATGTTATTTGTCCCCACAAATAAATAAGGATAACCACAATGATAAATCAAAAACGAGGACCCACATATTTAGTTAGCTGCTCGGCGAAGGAGATTCATGGGCGCCACACAATTTACTGAAAATCTGAAGCAAATGAAAAACACCGGTGGGCCAAGCAATAGGCTAGGAGCTCCGACCCTAACAAACTAGAATGAATCGCTTTAAATCGGGACAATAATAGAGTCTGACGCCCGACCCACCGGCGTTTAATTAAAGAAGGCAGCATAGTTATCAACCATAATTGGGTTAAAAACTTTGCATACAGACTGTCGCATAACAAGTTATACACTAAACGTCTGCAACGTGTAATGGCTACTGGGACTGGTCGGCCTCTGTCATTCATCATAAATATTTTTACGTTCTATAAATTCTACTAAAATTTATGCTGCTTTTCAGAATGAAAAAAGAGTCAATAAGCAATGCTTATTAAATACCCCCCGCAGGGTAAGTTTACCACAAAAATTATTTTGGCAATACAATTTCTTCATGCAAATGTCCAATGGGTGTACATCATGTAGGCATGATATCAAATTGTTCCATAAAAAACTGTGGTAGGAATTGATCGGCCGTGAAAGCCTTTACCTGTAAGAAAAAACTAAGAAAAATTGTCTAAGTTCTCATAGCTGTCATTTTATCAAAAATTATTTTTTCACAATTAAAATTCTTCATGCAAATGTCCAATGGGTGTACATCATGTTGGCATGATATCAAATCATTCCATCAAAAACTGTGGTAGGAGTTGATCGGCCCGTGAAAGCCCATACCTGTAAAAAAATTAAGAAAAATTGTCTAAGTTCTCATAGCTGTAGTTTTGTCAAAAATTATTTTTTCACAATAAAATTTCTTCATGCAAAAGTCCAATGGGTGTACATCATGTAGGCATGATATTAAATTGTTCCATAAAAAACTGTGGTAGGAGTTGATCGGCCCATGAAAGCCCTTACCTGTAAAAAAGTAAGAAAAAATGTCTAAGTTCTCATAGCTGTCATTTTATCAAAAATTATTTTCTCACAATAAAAAATCTTCATGCAAATGTCCAATGAGTGTACATCATGTTGGCATGATATCAAATTGTTCCATCAAAAACTGTGGTAGGAGTTGATCGGCCCGTGAAAGCCCTTACATGTAAAAAAAAAGTAAGAAAATTGCCTAAGTTCTCATAGCTGTAATTTTGTCAAAAATATTTTTTCACAATAAAATTTCTTCATGCAAATGTCCAATGTGTGTACATCATGTAGGCAAGATATCAAATTGTTCCATCAAAAACTGTGGTAGGAGTTGATCGGCCCGTGAAAGCCCTTACCTGTAAAAAAAGTAAGAAAATTGCCTAAGTTCTCATAGCTGTCATTTTGTCAAAAATTATTTTTTCGCAATAACATTTCTTCATGCAAATGTCCAATGGATCTACATAATTTAGGCATAATATAAAAAAGTTCCAACAAAAACTGTGGTAGGAGTTGATCGGCCCGTAAATGCACTGTTTTCACTGTATACAAAAGCCACCAAGAACTATAAAGGGAAGTAACTCAAAAGGGCCTGATCCCTAGCCCTTAATTTTTGCATGTACATATTTGCCCCATAGATATGCAGATGCCTGCAAAGTTTCATGAAATTTCATCAATGGGTCTTCAAGATATTAAAGAAACAAAACGTTACGGACGGACGGACGCACGCACGCACGGACGGACGGACGGACGGACAACGTGAAAACAGTATACCCCCCTTAAAACTTTGTTTTGGCGGGGGGTATAATAATTCTTTGACAAGATACACTTAGTTATGTTATTCTCTGGTCGCCAGCACCCTTGATATCAGCGCATCATAACTAGTAGGGAGCGCGGTGCCGTAGTGGTAGAGCGTCGGGCTCCGAATCGAGAGGTCCTGGGTTCGATCCCCACAGGCGTCAACGAGTTGTGTCCTTGAGCAAGACACATTAACTCCCTACAGTACTGGTTTAACCCAGGTAGCATTGGCTCCGTCTCGACATGACTGAAAAACTGTTGACTGGGACGTTAAGCCTCAACACAAACAAACAAGCATCATGACTCTGAACAAGTATATTGAGGTGATGATGCCAGAGAGGCACTGAGAAACGAAGTAAACTCCTAATTCACACTAACACGTAGAACTGAAAAACACAAGTCATTATCAGTCAGGGGATGCTTGTTTGGAGGAGATTAACAAAACTGCATAGTCCTGGATCAAACAGACCTGTGTTCCATCGGACAACAACTGGTTGAAGACGTTTGGAAATTTATGTGTGTTTTCATAGTTTTAGTTAAGTTTAGGTAACTGAGTGGCCACCCATTGGGAAAATAGCTGCCCATTCGGCTTACGATATGTTTTCATGGTATAAGTACCTGATTGTTAATTTAGTTTTTTTCCCATCTCGGTTTTTGGAGTAAGAATCTTTTTCTGATTGCGCCTTTTCCTGATCTTTGCCTACTTGTACCTCTCAATAACGTAAATAAGGTAAGTATAATGTGCATGATGAGATGAATTTCAATTAAAATGCCATGTGTACATTTTTTTATTTGTTGCTTTACATCCCAGCCAACAGTTATGGTCATATCGGGATGCTGCCTGCAATAAATGGGACTTTTGCAAAACATTTAGAATGCCGTAACATGCAAAGTATTCTTTAATATTATAGCAATTATATGGTGTAACATTTTAAAGTCTTATGGCTTCAAAATAAAAGAACATATAGTAACATCGTTCCAAGTCGATACTTCTGTGGTGGTTCTTTTTGTTTTATGTCTTGGTGTATAAATTTTTTTTTTTGTGCTGTTGGCGCCTTATGTATGTTTTCATATTTTTAGTTAATTTAAGGTAACTGAGTGGCCACGTATTGGGAAAATAGCTGCTCATTCGGCTTACGATATGTTTCATGGTATAAGTACCTGATTGTTAGTTCGGTTTTTTCCCACCTCGGTTTTTGGAGTGGGAATCTTTTTCTGATTGCGCCTTTTCCTGATCTTTGCCTACTTGTACCTTTTTTGAAGCTATTATTTCTTGTTGTTAAAATACATAACAAAGTATAACAACAATTTCAAACAGTTTAATTAGCCAATACTTGATTTGGGTCATTTCAATTTAAAATGAACATTAACGTCCAAGTCATTTATGCTCAAGGATGTTTTTTGTTGCATTTATAGGGAATACGTTTACTGTTTTAGCCTTTCTACGCATTCTAACGAGGCGGTTCTAACGAGTACCTAAAATCTATGAATTGGAGCAAAAATAAGAAAAATAGGTATACCCCTGCATTACCAGGCTTTGCTATATGAAAGTGTGGTATATGGGGGTGTATATTACACGGACATGATGTTATCCTTATGCTCGTCACGGACACCTTCACGGTGGCACCACAGATACTTTGCATTGAATTGGTCTGAAAAAGAGCAAAGCTTTTGTAAAATTCAAAGATTCGTTTTAGCTGCTGACAAATTTCGCTCGCGTTGCATTTTTGTACGCTTTCAATATATAATTTAACATTCCACCTTGATAGACCCAAGACTTTCAAAGTTATAGTGAAGTGAGTATTTTTTATCTGGCTTTCTTCAACTGGGCTGTTTAAGGTGGACGAAGATAACGAATTAGAAAGATTTTTACAGGGATCCGGGGTCGAAACTCGTTCGATACTAGCGAGTGCAACTTGAATGAAGCATGCACGAAATCGTTCCCTATCCACATTGCCATATCTCTTCCCCACTGATTTTTATGGCCTAGTTGGTCAGACTCCGGGTCGAGAGGTTGGGGTCGACCTCCACTGGCGGTCTTGTCCTTGAGCAAGGTACACTACTCCTCATAGAACTGGTTAATATGACTGGACACTGTTTACTGTGACGTTAAAATATAGCAATGAACAAGGATCTTGATTAATATAATATCGTTTATAATCTGAAATGATTTTGCAGATTTTGATAAAACAACTCAAAAATACATCTTAGTCCTCTTCCTCCTCGTCGGGCTCTGTTGTGGTGAGTTTGTGAAGTGGCTGCGGTTGAAAAGTCGATGACTGTGCTTCTGGTGACACATAGGTGCCATAACTTAACCAATAAATCTGGGGCGGTTAATAAAATGCCACCATTGGTGGAGATGGCTGCGTTGGTGAAATTCCTTCTTTGGATGCCGTTTTTTGCGTCTGCATTTAGGGTGGTATTCAGACTTTATATTCCGCATTATTTGTATAATGTCAAAAACGGCAGAGTTGTAACTATTCACCATTTTAGCTGGAACTTTGTATCGATTTTCATGAAAAATTGTCCAGAAAAATGTTTTCGAAGAACAGCTTTATCCGCGTTAATCGCAACAGCCATTCATGATGTACTTGTTCGGGTCAGAATTGATAGGTATGAATATATTTTGGCTTCAAATGTTGAATTCAGAAATTTTTGCACACGATGTTTAGCAGCAAGCTATTCCTTGAGCTTTTAAACGGGTGTACATGTAGCTGCCTCTTCCCTGAGTTTCTCAAATTAATTTAATTCTGCCTTTTCCCCCTTGATAATCCAGATTCCCACATTGCCTTATATCGTCGCATGGACGATTCAGACACGTGTTATGTCCCTTCGAAATCCTCAAACGGCACCTACCACAAATCGGTAAAGACTTTTTTTTGAACAACGTTCAAACCATACGCCTACTCCAGAGATAAGTACCTTGCATTGTAATCATTAAATTCATACCCCTTTTGGGAAAGTTTCTGTTCTTTTAAGCTGATGTCCAACTCAGTCTCTGATATTTGGAACTTTGTTTACTCGCGGCGAAATCAGTGTCTAGTGTGCGTTTACTCTGCAGGGCCTGCAGTTGAGTAGGACGGTCGCATGGAACACCGTTGGTGAAGTTCAATCTGCTACTTTCATTTGAAGCCACGCATCGGCAACCCCCGTGGCCGAGTGGTTAAGAGCGCAGATATTTAATTACCGCACTTAACCATTTGATTATCTCACCGCTGTGTCTGGTGTGGGTTCGAGCCCCGCTCTGGCCACATGTGAGCCAAGCCAAGTTCTGCTTGCGGGTGTGTCAGGTGGTTTTTCTCGGGGTTCTCCCGTTTTCGCCCCACCTACTGATTGGCCCGTCTCATATGAGCTGAAATAATCTTGAAAGGGACGTTAAACTGAATAAAAAAATAAAAGAAGAAGAAGCCGCGCATCATTGCCCAATTCACACCGAACACACTTTGCAAACTTTGAAAAACATCTGCTAGTTATATCCACCCAACCGTTGTCTTTATCAAAAAATGGGATTCTTAACACTGACATACTCTTTTAAGTGGTGGACATTACCCTTTATGTGTCCATTGAATGACAAGCCTATGTTGTGAGATGCTCATAGAAAAATACACACACGTTCAGTTTCATGTCGGTCATATCTGACCTTTATTTCAACATCCGCAGTTTGCAGTAAAGTGGACTGAGTTATTGTCAACTTTGTATATCAATCTTCGAAGGGGCGGGACAAGCAATTCGTATACTAGCATTTTGCCTCAAACCACAAGATAACTCGTAAAAAGTGGGAAAACATTCTTATTATAATATATTAGTTTGTTATTTCGATAGTTCAAAAAGTAATGCTGTCCAAAATAATATATAGGGCACTTTCATGTTAAATTAGAGAAAAAATTCCCAGACGGTGCCCAAAAAAAGTACCCTTGCACTGAAGCGATATATGACTTTTCCTTTTGTTTATACCCTAAATCACATCGGAAATACTTTGGAATTGACTTTAATTCATTTGCATAAAAATTATTGGAATTCAAATTCAGAAATGTTGATTTTTAAAGAAAACCAAAAATTTTCTTATTGTAGGGGATTTGAATGCTGATAAGGGTCTTTTGGTGAAAAAAAAGTTGCCAAAATGGTAGTCAGGTATCATATAAATTGCAAAAAAACACCCATTTGTTTTCATTTCAGCTATACAGGTTGCAATTTAAATTGCAGATTATGAACTGAAGTAAAAACTGGATTTCACATCCTTATTTCTCTTGTAGTTCTTATACTGTACACTGCAAGTCAATATTTTTAGCTATACAGCATTGGAGTAAGGAGGTTTAACAACTGGCAGATTCTTTTATGGAAAGGAACAGCGGTTTTGTCATAGGAAGATGTCCCAAAAGTATGTCCTCACCAGAACAATGTTCTGGAGAGGACATTTAAAGGGACAAGGTGTTTAACAAACAGTGTGTTAGCTTAAGAGAAAATGGAATAGTTTCTATTTAGATTTAATGAAACTGTAATAAAATACATCAACATGAGACCAATAGAACTTTAGGGAACTTTACGGAACTCTATGTTTAACAGATAATGTATAACACCAAAGAAATGCCTGAAGAGCTGTGCCATGATCTTATCCTGGTGTTAGCAAAATAGTTCTTGCAGATCTATGTACTTGTACCCTGGCATGGTATATTACCCACAAAATATGTTTGCTTTATGCATATAGCTGCTAAATTTAATCCCTATAGTTGTTCTGGAGAGGACATTTTTGGGACAAACTTTAGACTGCCAATTGTTTTTGAAGTTCATTATATTTTTGAACTCCATTACACAAAATTTATGAAATATATCAAGACAAGACCAATAAAAAATTAAGAAACTCTTATTCATAATGGATAATGTAAAACACCAAAGAAGCATTTGACATGTGCCAAGAGCCAAAAATCACTATCATTATATTACCCTGCTGTTTGCATATAAATACTTGCAAATCTTTATACTTGTACATTGTCAAGGTATATTAGTCACAAATAGCCTTGCTTTATGAGTATCACTATTATATCTAAATACACATCATTGTTCTGGAGAGGACATTTTTTGGGACAAACCTTAGACTGTCATGTTTTTGAAGTTGTATCTAATTTTTGAACTCCATTGAAGTTTTAATTAAGATTTTACACAATATTAATAAAATATATCAACATATGACCCATAAAATTTTAAGCAACCCTTTATTTTGTAAAAGAAAATGTATTACACCAGAGAAACATTTGACATGTTGTGTCAAGAACCTACCATTAGTAATATGAGCTCATCTGTTGTTAGCAAAATAAAACTTGCAAATCTATATACTTGTATATAGTAAATTTATATCAACTACAAAACATCTTTGCTGAGTATGTTTAGCTGTTTAATGTAATAAACATTGATGTTCTGGAGAGGACAATTTTTGGGACAGACTTTATATTCCATGAAATTTATGAATCTTGTCATGTGTTTGAAGTTCATCTGACACAAACTGGGCTGTACAGCCACAGAAGACGGTTAGAGGCTTGAAATTGCGTATTTAGAAAGAAGAGGAATTGTACTACCCATGGAGCAAAAAACAAAGTGATCAGCCAGCCTGCGCAGTAACTGCGCAGCTGATATGTGGCTTTGATTTCGTATGTAAGCAAATTGTCCGTTTTCTCATGCAGCGGCTCATTTGGCACTATGAAGAGAAAAATATAAAAGTTTTCATCTAAAGGGGGTGTTACAAATGTGCCCACGCATGGATTTTCTTTAAAATTTACTCATATGTAGGTCATCACAAGTCATGAGCTTTGAAAATGCATATATTGAATTAAATATAATTAATTATAGGACTCAGAAGACAACCCTGGCTCACACCCACAATGCCATGATACCTGTCGTCATCTTTGTGTGTCCAAAATCTTTACTTTTACTATTTTCCAAGATTTATCACGTGGATTGGCTCGAGAACATTCCAGGCATTACACTTACACCGTAAAAACATTTTACAGAAGAATTATATTGATGAAATGATTAAAGCATTTCTCGATTTTTTCTCTTAAATTTACAAAAATTACCAAATTCAACTTCAAAGATACAGATGTTCCAGTCTTTGTCAAGATACCATATTTGCATAAAAACATGCCATATATATCTTCCTGATTTGAGCAAAATTGCATGATAATTCAAAACCGGTAACATTGTTATTTTTAACATAATATACATGTAGGTCACGTTTCATAATTTTAAGAAATATTGAAATTGCTCCAAAACATTACAAAAAGGAATTGAATTTTGATCATTAATGCACCTTTCTTGCACACAATGTGTTAAGATAATCCAAAATGGCATATATTAAGTTAGTTTATGTAAATGAGTGGTCACCTTTTGGGAAATAGCCATTCTCTTGGCAAACTGTACATTTTCATTGTACCAGTAAATATTTGTTATTCCGTTTGCTTTCCACTTGGGATTTTAGGTGGAACATTGGTTCTAATTGCACCAGCTCCTGGTCATTGCTTACGTTTATCTAAATAAGTATAGACTTTGCCAAAAGGATGTTATTCATGGTGGTCTTCTACTATCTGTTTTTCACACTTGTTTGTTTTCTTTAGGTTTAGAACTATATAAAGTAATTCGAAAATAGCAGTGAGACCAAATGGCATAAAATTTGCCTTCTGTTGAATCAATTCTAAAAGCTAAAATATTATTCTAATGAGGCAAAAATAGAGGATGCTTAACTTTGTGTAAATGATAACCAGATATGATTCTCATATAGGAGTGAGGCAGGAAGATCCGTATGTGGAGTTGTCTAGGATAAACTGAATTTCTTACTCTTTGTTATTTACTCCATGCAAAATGACACAATATTTACCAATAACATTTAATTTTTTAACGACACAAGTGGAAATTTTGACAAATAATCACTGTATATTACTATAACATACCAATTCCTTACCAGTTGTAAGGTTTTAAGAAGGGGAGCTAGAGTACCCTTACTGTATCTAATTTTAATACTATGATTTTCAACATATGATCTGATTTTGCACTCTACATGAGATTTAACAGACCATAAATTCTGTGAAGCCATAAGTATTTTAAACATTCAGCCCTCAGTAAAATGTAACATTACTGCATTACATATGTTACCCACATAAATGCTTGTAAACTAAACATCAAACCAAATCTCCTAGAAAATGTACGCATGTTAGGCCAATTATGAAGTATGCTTTATCGTTAAGGTAATTCCACTTTGTATCTTCACAGTCCTTTGGATCTTATTCAACCTTTTAAATGTATATTGTAGGTTACAAACGTTACATTCTTCAAAACTGAATATTTAAAGGTATTTAATGTTAATATTTGCTCTGTGAAAATTAAATTCGGTAAGTTACATTCGTTCATATCATGACAAACATCTTGTTGTTAATGATTTTCCTTTTCATACGAATGCAAACATTATTCTTGCATATTATGTGTTCTTATCTGTTACACAATCCTCCAAAAATACTAAGATAGGGTTTGCATCAAAATAATACATTGAATGATGAATAAATGTCATAAAAACAAATTGAGTAATGAACTTCTAACCTTTTCTTGAGATTGATATCGTGGTACATGTACTGTGATGTTCAAGGAAATGTTATTTCTTAATTTGTGATTTTGTAACATCCTAATTAAATAAGGATAAACAACTCCTTGATTTAGCAAATGCATTAACTTACATTATTATGAATAAAAAGTTCAAATCTTAAAGATCTGTGAAATTTGTTCACATCACATATTGCGCTGAATGTAACATATGTAACAGATTGAAATATAACACAACTTCTGAATTCATAAAGATCAATAAAATTGCATTGTAAACCCTGCAGTTATACTAATATAATGTTAAAACACAAAACTTTATTGAAATCAATAAATTCTTCAAGTCTGTCTAAATGGTAACTTATGTAACAGGGTATAGGGTCTGTGTGTTTTCGGTTTCATTGAAAACTTGCTATAATCATATAAATTGCTAATAATAAGCATACAGGAAAAGTCCTGCAGTCATAAATCATTTATTTAAGTACTTTGAAATTATTTATTAACAAGTTTGCATTTTGATAAAATAAGGGTCATGTGTAATGAATGTAACAAACAACTATAGCATTATATTTCTAATGGGAATATAAGGGAAATATATATCTGGTGGATTCAAAGTAAGATTATCAATCTAAATAGCCCTACAAAAGGATTAAACACAGTCTACAATGTTCAGATATTTAAAAATACAATAAAAATAATGTTCTGGTGAGGACATTTGCTATTTTCGATGTATTCTGTCAAATTATGATTACAAAATCAGTACCAGATGACAGCCAGCTCAACAGGATAGGAGATAACCTGGAATTTTAGCACATTTTCATCACATTTTGCAACAGCAAAGCTGCATTGCAGAAAAAAACATTGTTCTGGTGAGGACATTTTTTTGGGACAATGCATGGTAAAGTTCTTTGGAAGGCTACTATTCTTGAAACTGTTGACAGAACTATAAAGATGTTCATTTATTTAGTTACTGGGACGTTTAAGTTTATTATAGCCACAAAATTCTTAACTTACCTTGCATCTGTTGTCCTCTAATAAACCCCTTGCTCTGGTGAGGACATTTTTGGGACAAATTTAAGGTTTTCTATGAAAGTATTTTTTTTACACTTTTTTTTTGCTCATGGATGATTTTCTGTTGGCAGTAAATAGGTCATGTACACTTCATGAAAACACCCTATTTTATTACTTAACAGTCACCATTGCAGAAAAATACATTGTTTTAAAGTGTAAATTTTAAAATGGGAATTTTATTTGTCCCAAAAAATGTGCATTTTTCACCATTACAGGAGCACTAATGGACCGATCTTAACAAAATTTTCACAACAAGGAGCTGGCGGTCAGACGCATAAGTGGATAGTATTCTATTTGTATTAGACAAAGGATTAAAACAATTATATAGGTCCGAATGTCCAATTTTCAATTCTCTAATTTAACGTGAAAGTGCCCTATGACTCTTTAGGAATTTGTAATGCTGATGAAAGTTTAATATTATCATAATGGGTCGCGTCCTGTGCAAAACTTACAGCATACCATTAGAATTGCGGCTAACCCATTAAATACAGTTCATAAGGTATATTTTCCGTCATATATTTCTAAAGAAGTCGTAGAGCTTTTTGAAAGTAAACCAAAGGTTATCCAATCCCTTTGTTTACAAGTTGCACCACGTTTTGAACCAGCAAACATCCATAAGGATAAAATAGAAAGGTGAAAGTGGGCAATGATAGGACAAAGCGCACTCAGAAAGGTGGGAAAACTACATTAACAATTAGGTACTTATACTTAGAAAACACACCAGGAAACATGTCCGTGCAATGCATACCCCCTTAAACCCCATTTAAAATAGTAAAATTGGAGTTTGCAGGGGTATACCTATTTTTCATATTTTTGCTCCAAAACATAGATTGTGGGTGCTCGTTAGAACCGCCTCGGCGGCACATACTGTCACGTAAAAACCAGAGGGGAAAGGGGTCGTTGCTTTCTCCCTAGGCCCTTAAAGTGCTTTCCCTAGGTTTCCTAGTCCGTTAAACCGAAAAAAGTTTTAGCTTGCTCCCCAGTTCTTTTACAATAAATGGCCATTCTTCCCCTAAACCCCTGGTACCCACCCACGACTGCACGTGACACGACCAAGGCCCACAGACTTCATGTTCTATAATTGTCATGGTTGTGCATGTAGTCCCTAGGATACCAGCGACTGATGTGAGTAAATCTTTCAACTGTGCTACCCATCCTATCTTGATAAGTCTTTTCACTTGATGAGACATGGCCAGGTTTGATCGGGTATGATTACTGTCCAATTCAGGTTACATTCAGACACTGCAGAAGCTGAGGGTGAGGTTATGCCCATGTAAAACCGGTTTAAGCCCGCCAGTAACTTTGTGTTACTGATCGTTCCAAGGCGATACTTCTGTGGTGGTTCTTTTTGTTTTATGTCTTGGTGTTTAAATTTTTTGTGCTGTTGGCGCCTTATTTATGTTTTCATATTTTTGGTTAAGTTAAGGTAACTGAGTGGCCACCTATTGGGAAAATAGCTGCTCATTCGGCTTACGATATGTTTCATGGTATAAGTACCTGATTGTTAGTTTGTTTGTTTTTTTTCCACCTCGGTTTTTGGATTGATCGCGCCTTTTGCTGATCTTTGCCTACTTGTACCTTTTTAGTTTACTTTTTAATTTTGATATATCAGTGTATTTTGCCATGCCTATTCACACCATTTTTAATTATGTATTTTCCTTCCATCCAGTTTCTTTAATTTATACAAGCTGATGGTAGCTGAGGGAAAACTTTATTTTTTTGACAGATATGTCTGATTTGCTTGGCGCAATAGTAGCTGGAATAGTAGCATTGGTGACGTGCGCAGCTTTGATGACGTAATGCCCAAACATTGTATACATGCGTTCGAGTTGCTACTAGGGTGAGCAAACTATTAAAAATATAAAAAATTGTCGATGAAACTTTCAATTTCTACAGCTGAAAAACTGTTTATTGCATGGGCGAGTTTTTTTTTTTTTTTTTTTTTTTTTTTTTTTTTTTTTGTAATGAGACTATTTACAGAAACACTTAACATCACACATGAATATAAACCTGATGCAGTAGCTTGATTTCCACTTTCGACATAATGGTCATTAAAGGTTTTCGGAAGATTTTATAGGTTTCCTGCCTAAAGCTTGAGTGTTTCTGGCAGCTTCTGTGTGATTTGTATAGACAATATGTTGCATTCTCCGTACAATTCAACATTTGATCAACATGGTGGAACCCTCTTGATGTTACATACATGCAGCATAAATCTATGTCAAAGGGGTAGGGGGTCAGATTTTTTTAAAAACATATTTTGCAGAAGACATATTTTTTGCAATAGATTATCAAGGAAATGCTACCACATGCTTATTGCAACCCAAAATGTTGGGTAGAAACTATTTATCCATGAATAACAGGTACAACATCTTTATTAGATTTAGTGTCTGATCAGGTTTAATACTTGCTTTCAAATATCAAACAGTATAGTGTCATACTTACTTTAATCATACTCTTTTTGTCTACTTTCAGAATCGTGAAATCCCAAACAGCTGTTGCACAGTCCACGCCCTTTTCAACAAGAGAGCTAAACCAGCGAGGAACAAAAAACAGTTGAAAAATCGATATTTCTTACATATAGCATCCGCGTCATAAGACAAAACATCAAACCACATCCAGAGAATCACTTGCTTAAATAAATATCCGAACTACTCAACTAAATTCGACAGGTCGCCTGATCACAAACCAAAGATCAAAACGTGGCTTAATCCCAAGCACAACATTCACGAAATTCACGGGCTAAATAAACACCACAAAACGCTGCCGTCATTGAAAATAAGAAAGTTATTTGCCGGTACTGACCGCCTACCATCATCCGCCAATGTAGGGTCACCTCATAATGAGACTTCAAAAATGCTATTTGATCACCACAATCGATATATAAACCTCTCTAAATATAGGCTTTCCTCTTTATAGTATATATTATTTTGAATCTTAAAAATCTTTCTATTGTGTTTCAGATTGAATGGAATCTTTACATCCGGATGCCAAACTACGACTATACGAAAATAGGCCATGCAATTTTGATTGATTAAAGTGTTTTGGCACCTTTTTATGATATGAAGCATATTTCACTTCTCTGATAATATAAATGACCATGGTGTGTTTAATTCTCTAAACAATTTCTCTAATTAGCTGTTATGGCTAATCAAAGTTGAAACCAACATGACCACCATTACTGCTGATAAAATCTCCAGTCATGACATGCAGGCATCTGCTATCTCAATATATTGTTCTTGGCCAGATTTTTTTTGTTTTGACAGCAGACGAATTTTAGCATGTGAGTTGCTGTAGGACAGCAAAGGTATCAATGGTAAAATGCCTTCGTGCAAGGCAAAATTCTGCACTGTGACAAGAGGCATGGGTATAAGCTGTTTTGCTATACCTGATTATTTTCTAATGAGAGAGAGAGAGGGTCAGTATAGGTATTATTGTGCATTGTGTACTGACCTTGGAGATAAAACATCTGGGGCTCTACCACCTTGACGTTTGAATCTCAAGTATCCAACATATGCTGTCTCGAGGACAACTGGATTTAAACAAACTAGTTAAAGTCAGGGTGGCGAGTTATACACTTTGTAGACTGTGATAGATATTCTATCATATAATGTTCAAATTCCTGGCAGCAAGTACTTTCTCTCCTAGTAGGCATTGTCATACATTCCCCACAATGGCACCAAGAAAGATCTGAACTCCTTTCATGCTCACTTGTTGTACTTCGTTGTTGTCTTTCAATATTTTCCCACTCTTCCATTGAATACTCGGGTTCATACTGGTACCCCTGGGCACTAAACTCGCCCATGCTGGACTTAGAGTCACTATTTTCGTTTTCAGACATTATGTATTTAGCCACTAACCCCTGAAATTGGCGTCTAAAGAAGCAAATTCAATTCTGGGATGATGTGGGGATCTGCTGTCATGATAAAAACTCCTGAGAATTAATAGTTTTGATAGGCAGTCGTTTATGTAAACAGATGCCATCATGTCAAAATTTATCAAGTGCACAGACTTCTGGGAATGATTTTATCGATAAGAGATGAAACATGGCTACCTTGATGATAGTGCAAATGGACTATTTGTCATTGATTTAATTACCTTAGGGGATGCCAAGTGGCAATTAGAGTGGGTGTAAATGAAATAATAATTTATTATCTGAAACAGTATTGCATGTCCATAAAAAGGTGCCAAAACACTTTAAGTGTATATATATATTTTTGTATATATACTGAACAAAAAAAGAAACGCAACAATAGGCCACCGAGGATTTACGACTTTAAGGGTAAAACGTTGATAATTTCAGGTCTGTTGCTGTATGATTCCAATTCATGGATATTAGGGTATATCATGCAAAAACTGATTTTCATTTCGATAAAAATTGAATGAGAATTGTTTGTTGTTTTAATTAATGTAAATCGGGAAAGATTTGATCTGCGCATGCGCACACTTTTGAACCTAAAAATCATCAAGAAACAATGTCAGCTACACCCTAATTAAAATTCATGAAAAAGAAAAAAGTTCCACAACACACAAGCTCGTCATTAAAACCATCAAAATCCCTATATGTTTAATTGAAAGGGGGATAATTTCAATTTTACTCCTTTTATTTCTTTAACGTGTGAATTATCTGCTGAGCGGTACATTGTGATTTTGAATGGGGGTTTATAGGGGATTTAAATCGTACCATTAATTTTAATGCTTGCGCATGCGCACTGTGTGGCTTACTACTTTCAGCATGCCCACGGTCGGCATCGCATAACTCCGTAAATACTCATCAAAATGAAAATCGGTTTCTTGCATTCGGAAGCCTGACATCTAGTGCAGAAGTAGAAAATGCAAAGATTTCTGTTTGTGTCATAGTTTGCTCAAAATTTAGTGGAATATAATTGTTGCGTTTCTTTTTTTGTTCAGTATATATATATATATATATAAAAAAAAAAAAAAAAAAAAAAAAAAAAAAAAAAAAAAACAGCACTGTCCATCACTTATGCAAAAGCCTGTACCGTAAATATACTATGCAAAATAAATTAAGCAACTTTTACTTTGAACAGTGACTCCAGATGTTTTGTAGACATTAGGAAAGTTCTTCTGACAATGGCGTGCATGTGTCAAATCATGGTAGAACCAGTTTTTGTGTGATGCTGAAGTGACATTTGACTTTAAGCCCACGGAAGCATATCTCAAGTAAAACATAAACCATCAAATATTGATAAACATATTTTGCACAGTAGATGTATATGCATTATAAGTGTACTCTTTGTGTAAACCTGTAAAATAGGACAATCAGTCTGTTCATTCAGGTAGAACATATACAGTATATTTCCATAGCCTTGGTGAATTACAAATAATGGACCTGAGCCCGTTTATCGGTTTTGGGGCTATTTGACAGCCTCCCCCCACCCTTGCCCAAACATGGCATTTGGATATTATATGTTATTTACAAAATAACAGTTGTGTTCAAAATATTTTTTGTTGAGCAAGGGGGGACATGGTCTTATTATAGGTTTCTTATTTCTTATAAGATGCTATTATAAATTCAAAGATTTTGTCAATCTTTTTAGAAGTCACTGCTTGAGTTACACAAAACATTATATGCCTAAATACAATAGAAACTAATTTTGCGACTGCAATAAACGTCATTTCAGTGCCTGGAACGTGAGATTTTGAAAATTTCTTGGGCATTTCACAAACGAAATCTTCAAAAACATTATTTCATTTCTTCAGTATTCTATATCTTCTGGTGATTCAAGGAGAGCATTTGTCAATTAATTCTGAAAGAAATGTGCACTGAGCACGAATAATCTGCTTTTTAGACCAATGTGGCTCGAATAAATTACGATAATGAAATGACCAGATATTATACCTCTTTACTTTTATTATTTACTTAAACGAGAAGATAAACCTCAATGTATTGGATGTGACACACAATTAACTGTCAAGCACTTTCTGCTTGAATGCATTGATTTTATAGATGTACGTCGTTCCTGCTTTCAAAGTAACAGTTTGAAAGATTTGTTCAAAAATGTATCTGTTGAACGCATTTTGTCATTTTTAAAACGAACTAACCTTTTTAACAAAATATAAATTTTTAACTTAAATCATATTTATACCTTTCTCCATTTCTATCATTTCATTTTAATCACTGTATCTTTCATCTAGCGGAATAATTATTTATAACTTTGATAATTCTTACCATATTTTTTTGTTTTTTCTCTGAACTAAATTATGCATTTTGCAATTGTTAGACGCTAATGACCCATTAGGGTTGACGCGTCGTTAAACATCAATCAATCAATCAATCAATCAGATATTATAAAATTAAAGAAAGATAATGAAAAAAGAATGTTTTTAAGCAGGTACAAGTTTGTGAGCACTTTTTCAAAATAATAAAGACTATAATAGCGTGAGATGACCAAGTCACAAGTTCTTATATGTGTATGATGTATACATTTTACATTTCGTCAGGGTCAGCAAAAAGAATATTCGGTAACATCATCCTTCTCGGATTCATCCTTGCGAATTCCAGACAGATTTCCTTATATTAACTTCAAAAGTCCATGTGAATATCCATATGCACAGATCCACACAATCGTTCCTGTACCATGGCTGATCGCAGGTTGCTTTTGAGAAGTAGGAGACTTATCATAATCCTTTCACACTCACAGCCCGATACTGGGAAGCAAACACAGATCCTCCGAATTGTCTTAATGTTCGAATTAAAGTTATCATCACAATTAGCTAAGGTTGATTCAATAGTTTAGGGCGTGTCTTTCACGTCCTCCCACTTCCTATACTGCAAGGCCACAGGGGTCAAGGTCACCAGTGCATTACATGGACTTCACCGCTATAAACCAGGCAGACGGGGACATGTCCGTATGCTCTGAGGTGTCTGTTAACTCGGATTCTCTATCACCAGCTCCTGATCATTGTTTTCTTGTGATCATTGCTTTCTTTTACCCATGCATTGTGCCAACGGCCTTATCACCGGACAGGACGAGTGTGGATGGAGCGATACCAGTACTTTATTAATCATATATAAGTAATTGACATGAGACTGACAATTGCACATGGCGGTAATTGCATAAACTTTTATTGAGAGACGACAAAGGGAGAAGGGATAACTAAGGCGGATTTCTGCTGAAGAAAAAAAATGATTTATTCTGATTTTTAACACTTAATGTTCAATATTTACCCATTAAGGGTCATATGTATACATCTCTTTCCCCTCAAGTGGCACCAGAGTTTGTATAGAGTTGTCTCCCCTTCTGCTAGCCCCAATTTTACTATTCGCTTAGGGTACCATAGAGCATTCTCTCCACTCGCTATGCTCACTGTCTCGTACTCTGTCTCTGACTGTATCTTGGTTAAGGGTCATTCAAGGCCATCGTGAGGTCATGGCAAGGTCAAGGTTATATATCAAGCTGTCCAAATCTAAGTGGAATACATTACCCTCCATTTCAAAGATCTGATCCAACCCGAAACATTCACATAATACATGTATAAATGTTATATATTTCTTAAAACTCTTAAAGCCTTATGATTTGATAAGTTTAATGGGGTCGGAGCACAGCATAACTTATGCATAGTCCCGGAAAACTATTAATTTGATCTGAGAAAGTTGCAGTACTGAAAACCTCTTATAAAACACTAGCATAACTAGCGTATAAGTCCTTTATCATAGAATAAAGACACTAGCATGACTAGCGTACAGTATGTTCCCTTAACATTTAAGTAAATTGACACTAGCATAACTAGTGTATGCTGGAAGTCTCAGCATGACTGAAACATGCTCCAGGGGCCATTACTTGTTCAAACTTAAACTTGCTTTGAAAGATAAATTAATTATATCTTAAATAAATTATTCTCATTATTGAAACCATATTATGTTGTATCAAATGAACAGTAAAATCTTAAAACATGAAACTTGTTCAACGAGAAAAGTAAAACATTATCTTGGATCTCTCGGGCCCGTCCCATGGTTTATACTATGCACGTCGTTCGGTCACAAAGTAGGACGTTCTGCATTCTTTTCGGATTGCTTCTATAGTCTGTTTCTTGTTTCTCGATACGGCTTGTACAAGGTCAAACTCCGAGCCACATTAGCGATGGTTCCAGCGGTCTTGGAAGGAGCCTGAAAGCTTAGATCTATTAAAATACAACAAAAATATCCAAAAATAAACAGGTAAGTTAAAAATCAAACCGCAACATCTTCAGAATGACAACTGCAACCAAACATCGGCCTCCATTCTTACTTCTTTCTTTACTATTCTGTTTTAATCCAAATTAACACTAGAAAACTGCAGAATATTGATACGCACAGGATCTCGAGCTTTTCGTTTCAAGAACTACTTGGCAGAAGGCCGCTCAAAGGATACAGTTTCTTTATATTCTCGGGACTTCGTGGCGTTGGTAGAATCGGGTCAAGTCGATGGGTACATTTCGGTTGGAAAAGTGCTAATTTGCATATAAGTGGATAGGAGCTTTTTTCCTTGGAAAATATGAAACCTTTGCATAGTATGAGACCCAAAGAAAGTTATCTACTATTTAAAAATTAAATAAGTAATTATTTTATGAAGTATTCCTGGTCAAACGTCTGTCTTTAGGGCTGAAAATCTTGCCATTTTGCATTACCGTAAAGTAAGTCACCTTTACGGAAATGCTCAATTGACGTAACAGCCGATTGATGGCTTCCAAAGTTCCCGCGAACTGTCACAAATGTTTCGAAGTCCTATTCTTTAAGTACATGAATTTAGATACAAAAACTGGTGTAGGTTGATAGAGTCTAGCGAGGATTAATTGTCTCTGCAGGTAATTTGTTTGTCAGACTTGTATGGGCATGTTGCGTCGTCGTCGTAATCTTTGTCATTAGTTTTCGCGACTTTCGTAACGTAAACAATCATTTGTCTACATGAGAAAGCTATTATTGACTCTTTTAACCATATTCATCATCAGTCATCATCACCACAGACAACCACCATGCTCATCAATCACCATAATCCATCACCACTGCTATGATCAATCATGGTCACAGATCGTCATCATCTTCATACATCATCACCCATTTACACCACAACATTCCATTATATTGACACATCATTATTTCTAGGAGTTTATCATCAAGAATCATCATCTTAACCCATATGATACAGCCGTAAAAATTGAAAAAATTTCAACAGAATATTAATATATCTTAATAAACTTATGCGCTGTTCTATTTCTTGCAGGTACTAGACCGACTCTGCCTCAAAGACATACGTGTAATTTATGTATATAATTTGTAAACTCGAGTGTTATGTAAAAAAAAAAAAAAAAAAAATCATCTTAACCCATCAACACACATCATCACTATATACTGTCATCATCACGGCACTTTACCAGTAAGATATGCACACTCATCAACAAACATCATCACCAACAACACGTAGAGCTGGGAATTTTGCATATGTTCTTTAAGTAGGAAGATAATCACCTAAGGAGATACTCAGATATTGATTGACTTTGCATCAGAAGATAGATAGAGGCAGATTTACGCAGGCAAGCCTTGTACGGTCATGAACATGGTATAGTCGAGAGAAATCATGCTGATTTATCAACTATCGCCATGATCATAAGGCATACCCTACAACTACCCCCTGCTAAAATGTTTGATGGTCCCCCACAAACATTTTAAACACCTAGAGCACACTTGGAATAACACCACATCACGAATAACACGTTTTTATTATTCCACAAGACTGGATTCAATCAGTTCAATGCCTATGGCCACTTCGGCTCCTCCCTCTATCTTCTTTCCTACTGTCCCTGTCATCTCTCCTGTCGTCCCTCCTCGTGCTACAAGATGCTGAAGATCTCTGTCTTTCTTTCTTATTTTTTTTTTTTTGAAGCTCTCTCTCTTTCTTTCTCCACGTACTTGTCGAGTCTCTTCTCAAGCCTTAAAATAACCTCCTCCTGCCGCCTGTTGACAACCTTCATATTATCCGCCAAATTGTACACTGATTATACATCTGACTGAAGTTTTCGTCTATTCGCATGACGACCAGTTCCATAGGACTAGGCAAGGGGAGTTCTTTTTCTGTTTGCACTTCCGCATCTTTGAAGAGAATCACTTCTTTAGGTTGTGCTGCTTCAGCCACGGTGTTCTGCGGTGGTGTCAATACCATAGGCTCATGCGCTAAAAGCTCTGGCCTAATGTCTTCGACAGCATCCTCATCATCAGTTGTCAGTCCAACAGAGCCAGTGTTCGGCACTTTCTTCCCTGGAGAGTTTGATGATGTCTTGTCCTGTGATTATTAACATGGGGGTGGCCGACTCTCTCAGAGCAATAATACTTTGTATCGGGTCTACCAGCCGACGCTTGGTGTTTTGTAAACTTGGTATTGTCCCCTGTTCTGAACTCACAGGCCATGACCATAAGGCATACAATACCACTGGTGTAATTCAGCATCAACCATGGTAATAGATTCCACATCATCTTAAAATACTCGGAAGTCTGTCAGCCTATGCAGAGTCGACATAATCGCGGGAACTGGACACTCATCACTTCAGAAATAGATCAGCTCTAGCAGTGAATTGTTGAGTAATAATTCACTGTTTGGAGGTCAGTTGTAAAGAAGATCGAATCACGAGCGCGTAGCGCGAGTGATTTATCTTCTTACAACTGACCGACAAACAGTGAATTATTACTCAACAATTCACGCACTTGAGCTGGTCTATTTCGATTCTAACACACAATTAACGGAATAAATGTTGCTGAAACCGTCGATATCGTTCAGCTTTCCGTCATTGCATTGCAGATATCCCGCCAAATATTTGACTGTAATGCTGGTATTACACACACTTATTACGTTTGTTGTGCGCTAAAACGACGTTTCACCGTCTAACGCTGCTTTGTGGGATAGCTGACGTCACAAATACCGCAAAGTAACGTCACGCTAATTCGCCCAGTGAAATTGTTGCACAATATAACACGTTTTTTTACCATTGGCTATATAGGCGAGGTGTGTTAGAATACCTTCTAATGTATGTCCGTGAATCGTTCGCTCATTTCAGTCAAACTTCGTTGTCACTGCCACTCTTTTAGTATACACCTTGCGGTCATTACAGAGCGCTGCAGCATATTGTCTTTCATTTTCCCAAAACTGTAACATTGGTGACGATTGATAAAACAAAGAAGATTTGAAGAATAGATAGAAGCAAGCAGCAGAAGCTAGTGTAAAACAGGTACAAGTAGGCAAATATCAGGAAAAGGCACAATCAGAAAAAGATTCCCACTCCAAAAACCGAGGTAACTTGGATAAAACCAAACTAACAATCAGGTACTCACACCATGAAAACATATCGTAAGCCGAATGAGCATCTATTTTCCCAATAGGTGGCCACTCAGTTACCTTAACTTAACCAAAAATATGAAAACATACATAAGGCGCCGACAGCACAAAAAATTTGAAACACCAAGACACAAAACAAAAAGACCCACTACAGAAGTATCGCCTTGGAACGATCAGTAACACAAAATTACGTGCGGGCTTAAACCGGTTTTACATGGCCATAACCTCACCCTCAGCTTCTGCAGTGGTTCATAACATTTAGTTCTTCGGTCCTCGTGGTGAATCTCTAACTAGTCAATGAATGATCAAGAACAAACAAATTAATCATGATAAACATCCTGATGAATCAAAAACCATGACTCACAGACTGAGTAAGCTGCCCGACGATGGAGATCCCTGGGCGCCGAATAACCTACTAACTCCGGAGCAAAAGAAAAACACCAGTTGGACCCCGGTGGACCAAGCAACAGACAAGAAGCTCCGGCCCCAACCAACTAAAATGAATAGTTTTAAGTCGGGGCCATCATAGAGTCTGACGCCCGACCCACCGGCGTGCAGTTAAAGAAGCAGCATAGTTATCAACCATGTTTGGGTTAAAAACTAAGCATGCAGACTGTCGCATAACATTCATGTTATAACCTGTACGTCTGTAACGTGTTATGATTTTCTAAATATAATGTTGGGTTAAAGGCGCTTTCAAGTGAGGGTCGGTGGGTCGGGCGTCAGATTCTATGATGGCCCCGACTTCACCCTCCGCTTCTGCAGTGGTCCATAACATTTAGTTAGTTCTTCGGTCCTCATAGTGAATCTCTATCATTATTTATTTGTTTATTTGTTTGTTCTTGATGATTCATTGACTAGTTAAACACCCTGATCAACAAAAAACGAGGAGATCCCTCGGCGCGGAATAAGTTACTTACTCCGGAGCAAAAGTAAAAACACCAGTTGGACCCCGGTGGGCCAAACAACAGACAAGAAGTTCCGGTCCCAACCAACTAAAATGAATAGCTTTAAGTCGGGGCCATCATAGAATCTGACGCCCGACACACCGGCCCTCACTTAAAAGCGCATTTAACCCAGCATTATATTTGGAAATCAATTCGTAGTGTCTACGATAAAATTTAGAAAATGTTTTTCGAAGTTTATGATACCGATAGCCCTGCTGTTAAACATTTATTTCGAGCGTTAAAGTCTGTAACATAATTGCAGACTCTACCAAACCTTGTATACACCATAAGAAGCATGATGAGGAACGTCACCATCCAACGACGGCAAATTTACGATATCACAGTCATCGCGCTTATCATAAAGTGTTGAAGAAACAAATCCATTTGCAACAGAAAGATGTAAATCTAAAAGGCGGCTTCGGTATATGTGATATTGGCTTTGTTCATGTGTAGTTCAGGTGGATAAATTTGATTGACCATACCTTAAAATAAGGGTTGTCAATGTTCAAAAGGTCATCGAGGTACCTCAAAGTCGAATTAAAAGCCTCAATAACATCAGCTGAATATCATGGTTAAGAGCATCCATGAAATCTCTTTTGTAGCAGTATAAAAATACATCAGCTGCAAGAGGTCCGCAATTTGTACCCATCGGAATTCCAACAATTTGTATGTATAACTTGGTCCCAAATCCAATATTAGCCCTGATATAGGCTAAGGCATTGAAGACCAGATATCCACAGGAGAAGCGTGGGAAGAGTGGCTAGAGGGTATCGATGCGATGACTATTTTCGGTGTTAGAGAGTAAGCACGCCCTAAAAAGAGTTTACCCCCACCCCACAGGTCCTTGATTCCGATTCAAATTGAATTATTTCATGACTTAACGTAACAAGCATTATTCCAGGTATCAGTTTCTGAACATACGGACTACAGCCAGTAAAACTACATCAGCCTATGCAGCTAAACAACGAGAGAAGGCGAACTAGTGCGATTTCGGAAAAGCGTTAGAGGACAGAATTTTAGAGCATATTATCCAGAGAATCGACAATCCGAAGTTGATTCAGAAATACAACACTAAAGGGTGGAATCTCGACCAGTTCCTCCTTGAAGCATCACAGATGGAGGGCACCTCCCTGTAGGTACGTGATACGAAACCTTTCAGCGACACAGGCACGGTAGCAATGATTCATGGGTACTGCGATTATCACCGGGAGCACGGGACCAGGACGCAGCGAGTAGAGCAAAATTACTATGACGAGACCAGCGGAGAGAAAGGTCTATTAGAGATATTCAACACCCATGTGACTATTGCGGACGCACGGGTGGACCTAAAGCAAATATGAAACAATGCTTATATGAACACAGTTTGGTTTGGTCATTTGTTTGATTAAACAAGAAACAAAGTATCGATCATCGGACATTGAGAAATGTAGAAAAGTTTTACTATTATTACTGATTGAATATACCGGGTAAAATTAAGTTATGTAAGAAATTATTCTTGAATTTATTTTTATGATTATTATCATTCATTCACCTACAAGTCAAACTAAGTTCAGTGTATCGCTGAACATCAAATTTTCTGTCCACTTCGAGCATTTTGATATTTAAGTTGAAAACAATTACAAATGACCTGCATCATCATTTTGTCAAATTATTGCACAAAACTATATATTCAGGATAACATGCCCGTGCAATGAATACATCACTTTTATATAGTTAAACTTGAGTATTCCGGGTATACCTATTTTCTTTCGTTTGTTCCAAAACATAGTGTATGTATTCGTTAGAACTCACATTCTATAATTTGAACAACAACAACAACAACCAAAACAAACATCGAGTTGTCTGATGAAATGTTCAATTTTACGCTGAACAAAATTTCGAAATAATTTCTGGCACCTCTGTCCTCACAGAAATTGAAGCAGGTTAGCCTTCCAAAATTTGGTCCACATTATGACAAAAATTAACGTCGGTGTTTCCGACAGAATCCTACAGAAATTGGTCTTGACGGTAGAGCCGCCACGTGGGAAAACAAAAAGTCTGCATAGGCGAACACAAAGGCGCAGATCAGCTGATCAGCGCTTTTGTTTTCGCTACACGGAAAGTACAATTCCTCTTCTACTTAAATCCTTCAAGCTTCTAGCTCTTTTCTGTGACTGTACATGTCGGTTTATGTCAGATCTGTTCGGAAACCAGGTTTGCCAGACGGCTCATTTATAGAAGAAGGCTACCTGTAGAAACTGGAATGCCATATTAATGTGCCGCGACGCTCGAACACCGGTCTTCGGGGTTTCGGACAAGGCCTGACATAAACCAGCCTGTAAAGCCACAGAAGAGGTCTACAAGCTTATAGTAGACATTTTCAGTTAAGCGTGGATTCCGACGCGGACACCTATTCTGACTGTTTTGCGTACTTATTGTAGCGGGATCATGTCCAAATTATCTTAGGTATCCGGATCACACTGTGTTTAAGGTGGTACGGCGTTTTTTTTTTTTTTTTTTGTTTTTTTTTGTTTTTTTGTTTTGTTTTGTTTTTTTCGGGAAAAATACATTTTGTTTAATTTTTACGCCCCTTGTCATGTTTGGACGTAAGTCAATTTGTGACAGGCACGACGTTTCCTGCTTATTTGACCAGTGCGCAATTTCATCAAAGCATTTAGAGCACTTTTTAACCTGCGTATGTTGCATATGCAGTATCGGGCATAGAGATGGACATACATAAATACAGACGGAGTAACAGGGGTGGATGCGCGGACAGACAGACGGACATAAAGGCGGGCGCGCGGGCAGGCAGGCAGACAGACAGACAACGAAAGCTTTGAATCCTTCTAGGCCTTGAATATTTTACTATTTATTTTTATTTATATTTTGGTGTACTTTTCACGAGGGGGCACAAATGACACTACACGGCAGCCGTGGGATTAGAATCCCGTACCTCTCGCTCTGTAGCCCGATTTTCGACCGAGGAACTGACTCCATCAGGTCAAAGTTTGATAGACAGTCGATAGCTAACTCGTTTAAACATCATCCTCCTACATCGAAGTCAGCGAAGAAATGAATAAAATTAATAATATACGATACACATTTATAAACAAGAAATAAGAAACATTAGGTCTGAAAACTAATACTTATATACCAATTCTTAACAAGACTGAGTCGTCGCGTGACAAAACCAACAATTTGATTTCCGACCAGGTCTTAGACAAATCGGGCTGTACAGCCACAGGAGAAAGCTAGAGGCGTGAAAATTTGGATTTAGAAAGGAGTGGGATTTACTCCAGTCCCTGAGGGGTCATTCGTGTGCACGAGAGGTCCAGAGAAAATTTTTCAATAAATGGTTCGCGACATATCTGAGGTGCAAGAAAATCGAGGGTGATCGGCTGAAATCATGGTGCGGTCCGAGAAATCCAAGATGGCGGCCGATTTTCTTGAAAATGGATGTATACATAAAATAAGCTTCCACAAAATGCTTTTTCTTCGTTTTTGGAATCAAAATGATTATATTGGAAGAGAATAGATACAAATAGAATGTTTCATGCCATTTTATAATGGCTTAACATCAAAAATATTTTTAAGGAGCCTGAAAACCATACAAAATTGGTCAAATTTTGACGAAAATATGAGGATGGGGTACAACTGTTTCCTTCACTGTCACTCATTATTGATATAATGCTTATAAAACACCATTTAAACTTTAATTAGTCATTAGGCTAAATGACTAAGTTCTTTAAAAGGCTTTATTCTGTCCCTGAAGTCTGATAAAAAGGCCTCAAAAGTGGGTGGGGTAAATAGACCTTTTCGACAAAAATAACCATTTAGATTCTCTAAGTTGTCACAACTTGCTTCTAATTAGTTATGTTGACATACAATATTTAAAAGATAGATAAAAGTGATACAAATACATGCGTTCATGCAATTTTACCCGACTTGACGCCAAACATCTTAGACCAGGATCAGATAGTCCGGCACGAATATGGCATATTTTCGATGGACCTGGAAGTCGGGTATACAGTTTTTTTCTTGATGGATTCTTGTAGGTAAGACATTGCCCTTTAAGATTCTGGATGATGACAGCCTGTCATCATTGAGCGTTTTGAGAAATTCAAGATGGCGTCCAAGATGTCTAAAATGATGAAAATACATATGGTCTACTATAGAGTTTGGTCATAAAAGGAATGATAATGCTATGCTGCCTCACAACTTTATTAGATGGCATCCAAATGGCTGCCAAAATGAGAATTTTTTTAAAGATTTTAATTGTTTTACCAGTTATTTATACGGTATACATATTTAAGCTTCTTCTGGATTTGTCACTGACATTATAGAAACAAAATAATGAACTCGTGGCATCATTGAGCCTTGTTAGAAACTCAAGATGGCATCCAAAATGTCTACCAGATACAGATGTCCAACTACAGAGTTAATTACACTGATCTGAAAGCGAATGTTTGTTTGAATGTTTGTTTGCAGTTTGATCAAATCTTGAAAGGAAGTTATATGAGTATTGAAGCTTATATATTCTTGCAAACTGTAAAATTGTCATATACTTAAGATGGCATCCAAAATGGCCACCAGAAGAAAACAACAACAACATAATTTCTTCTTTTTTGTATATTATAGTTGTAAAATAGACACAAAATACCACATGGTTCATCTAATGAATAAGCAAATGGTTTCTATATATTTTAAGAAATTACGGGCTTTGAAATATCTTTGAAGCTATTAAAAGTGCAGATTAACACAATGCAGTGCTGTTATTCTATTAATGTAATTTCAGTCTATATTTACACATAATGATAAGGATCCACAATAAATGGGCACAGTGTAAAAAGATGATGAAAATAGCATTATCGTTCATTCAAATATTCACCAGGAACATGATAAAACCATCAAATTGACAGTTTTAAGATTTATAATAGAATAAATGAAGATGTTTTCGCTTTAATTGAATACCAATATAATCAAACGCATTTCCTCCACACAAATAAAGCGAAGAAATAAAAATAATTGTTAGATCCTTTGGAAGCAGTAAAATATTCAAAGCGAGAAGATGGGCCATATTGTACAATTTCGGGTAATGAACCTTCATCAGTGACCCTTTACAAAACTGGCAGTGAAAGCCAGACATTTTTGCTGCAATTTCAATAATTTACATCTGTGTAGTCTCAATCAAAGACTCATAATCCCAAAGGGGCCAAATAATCAAAATACAATTAAGAAGATGATTCTTAACGAACAATATATTTGAAATACTCCAAATATATTCACTGATCCCAAAGAATCAAAAGAAAAATATAATCTGCACTATGGATGATGTACGGGGGGACTTTTTAGGGCCTCAACACGGCACAACACCAGTTGCAGTAATAGCAAATAAAAATAATTGTTAGATCCTTTGGAAGCAGTAAAACATTCAAAGCGAGAAGATGGGCCATATTGTACAATTTCGGGTAATGAACCTTCATCAGTGACCCTTTACAAAACTGGCAGTGAAAGCCAGACAACTAGCTTACATATTAAGTACATATTGGAGACTTTTGTACAGATTTTTTTTTTTCTTATTTATAAGTCGTGTCGGGTATGACTGTTATATACTCCAGCTTAGCTAATTTTACTGAAAGTATATTGATCTATATAGCTTCAGAACAAATGGACAGGGTTCAGATCTTAGACTAGAAGAAATATACTGTCAAAAATCAACAGCATTGATGATAAGAACGCCACTGTCGATTTTGCAACTGCAGTGGATGGAATGATTACAACACACGGTGTAAGTCATATGTACCAGGGGTAATGGTGTTTCAGCCGAAGGATGTACGAAGGACCATTCATATCTAAGGATCTATATCTGCAGATATTGGTGTTACCGGAAACGCACTTCAGTGCGAAAATCTATGTAAATGTTGTCGAACTCCAGGTAGCATACTATACAAATTAGATCACTGTCCTGGAGAAATTACGGGTTCACACTAATCTAATAAAGGTGCAGAAATAAACATCTTAGTGCAAGCCGTGACATAAATATTGTCAAAGTCAACAGAGCATGAAAATCAGATCAAGGGGTATACAAGGTCAACGCGCATGCTTTGAAAGTATATCAGTGACAGTTAACATACATGGTTACACATTCCAAGTGTTATCCTCGACATTTATAATATCAAAGTCAATGGCGCGGCATGAAATAATACATCAAAGGTTCCAAGTCTAAGAGTGTGCTTAAGAATATTTCAAAGACAGTTACGCTTTCAGCCAGCTAAGTAATTTGACGTTAATTTGGTCAGAGTCAGAGGAGCATGAAATATATCAGCTGTGCTTGAAAAATAAAAGCATATACATACTAATTTAAAAATAAGCAAGGTTTCACAATTACAGCTAAGTTACTGATAAATTCATATTAATACTAGACTAAATATAGTTTATTTATTTTTATCTATTTTAAATTCAATTTTACGTCCCTTTCAAGATTATTTCAGCTCATATGAGACGGGCCAATCAGTAGGTGGGCGAAAACTGGAAAACCCCGAGAAAAACCACCTGGCACACCCGCAAGCAGAACTTGGCTTGTCTCACATGTGGCCAGTGCGGGGCTCAAACCCACACCAGTCACAGCGGTGAGATGATCGAGTGATTAAGAAACAGCGCTCTTAACCGCTCGGCCACGGGGCCGCTAAACATAGTTTAGCAAAACATTCAACAGTCAAAGTGAATGGAACATACCTGGTCAATATGCATTCTTGAAAGTGTATCTAGCCTAGGAAAATTGTTACATCCAAAACGTTGAGCTCTTATGTCACCCCGTGCTATAAGCAGATGCAATAAAACCACAATTATGCAGCTAAGGACACAGTCTAAAAACCATTTGTCTCACAGTTGTGTTATTAATTTCCTACAAGTCCTAAGCTTGTTTTGTTGTAACCGCAGCGCTATACGGCGCTATGACTCCCACTTTCACTTCGAAAATTTAAAAAGGAGGTCTGATTGTCATCAAGAGGTACAGTTGAAGGTGGAGGGGTAAATTTAGGTCTCATTTGTCAGCCACCAAAATGACTGTGGCAACATCTTTGGCAGATCTTATTTTAAAACATGCTGACAAATAGGCATGATTGACAATTCCAATCATTTAGGAGGCGTAAAATAGTAGCCCACCCACATAGAACATGAGCATTAAATAAATCGGGTGTTAATTCAGCATTCCTTTATACTTAGTCTATCGGCTTAAACAGTTCTTGCTTTCAAACGATACCATAAATCGCGAGGTGTTGAGATTTAAAGTACAAAAACATACATCAGTGTCATCCGCAATAATTGAAACTCCTTTTGGATTTTCGTGAAGTACAAAAGTGACTATCTGGAATGCAGGGATATTATCTGTCTGCTTTGAGTGTGGTTTTGTCAACGCTTTCTACTGAACACATTCTGTTTACTTTTTGCCTGTATCATCTTGTTTGTGGATATCATTGCTTCTTTCATGAAATTCAGCATCCTTTTGAAAGAACATAACCTATCGATTTGATAAGCTGCTGTTTGTTCTCAGTAACTGTAAACCACAGTAAAATGACTATTGACCAGACAATGTGAGCGCACACAATACAGTGAAGTTCTTTTTGTTTTTTGATTAGTATTCCTGAGAAATAAACGTGTTTAATGTTGCATTAAAATCAGAAATAGACAGAAGATTCAAAAATGTATTATTAGGAAAATGTTAATAATATTTGTTCTGACAGCCATCTTGGATTCCGTATTGTACTCAAGCCTGGAAAAGGTAACTTATGTTAGATATGTCAATATGTACTAACTAGTACGATAAAATAGCAGTTTTCATTCTGTTAGAGATCGTTGAACTATAAAACAGTGTGTAAAAATTATTTTCAGATGTCATCTTGATTTTCTCAAATGTTTAATGCTAACAGGGTGTCAGAAGTTGAATTCTTTATTGACAATGTCTTACATATATGAATTTATAAAGAAAACAAAACTCAATATGTCATTTTCTGGCCTAATTGATCAAAATATATATGCATAAGAAGCTCAAATATGTATACATTGTACGGACATTTGTATTCGTCAAGACAATCTTATTTTGGCGGCCATCTTGGATGTGATTTTTTATCCTTAAGCTAGGGAACAATAATTTATGTCAGGTATAATAATACCTGCTGAAGTTTTGAGGAAATATAGCATTTTATTCATTTTAAGGGGCACATTGTTTAATAGTAGATGTATTTTCATTATTTTCTGGCATCTTGGACGCCATCTTGAATTTCTCAAAATGCTCAATGATGACAGGCTGTCATCATCCAGAATCGTTAATGGCAATGTCTAACCTACAAGAATCTGTAAAGAAAAAAACTTTATACCCGACTTCCAGGTCAAATTGATATTTAATGAAAATATGACAAATGTGTTTAACATTATCCTTTAATTTTCTCTTTTGCTCGATCAAAGCTTTCTCAAAATTAAATTGTAAAGATGCCTAATAGTTAAGGTCTTTGAATGCATTTATTCTCGTTTTGCTTCGCCTTAAAAGTGGGTGGGGCAAGCACACCTTTTTACAAACAATGACTATTTAATCTCAGTTAGCTATTACAACTTGCTTCTGCTTAGTATTTCGGGTACTATATTTTTAATAGTAAGGAAGAGATAAAAATACATGGTAATGTGCAATTTTTACCTGATGTAACACCAGTGGGATAAATACATGCTTTGTATGCCATCTTTGCCTGACATAGCACCAAACTATGATACAGGCCAGAAAAATGTCAGGGAACTGTCAAATTGTGATGACATAATACACAACAATGAGCAGGGTCTTTTACTTTACTGTCACCCACTATTCTAGATCAGCTGGCTAACCAGCATTCCGATACACTTTGTGACCTCGCTCCACTTCCGTGTGGAGATGTCTAACGGAGCACCGATGGAAATATTCCGTCTACCACTATTCATGTATGACTAAGATCAGAGGAGGCTCACCTGATCTTGAGTTTTCATTTCAGAAAAATCATTACACGTTACACACGTATAGGTTATAACTTAAATGTTATGTGACAGTCTGCATGCTAAGTTTTTAACCCAATCATGGTTTGATAACTATGCTGTCTTTTTTAATTGCACGCCGGTGGGTCGGACGTCAGACTCTGATGACTCTGATGATGGCCCCGACATAAAGCTATTCATTTTAAATGGTTGGGGCCAGAGCTTCTTAACTGTTGCTTGGCCCACAGGGGTTTAACTTGTGTTTTTCTTTTGCTCCGGGTTTCAGTAAGTTATTTGGCGCCTAGGGATCTCCATCGTCGGACAGCTAACTCCTCGTTTTTGATTCATCATGGTGGTTTTCGTGATTTATTTGTTTCTCCTTGATGATTCATTGACTAGTTAGAGATTCACCATGAGGACCGAACAACTAACTAAATGTTGTGACTACTGCAGAATATGAGGGTGAGCTTAGAGCTCTGTAAAATCGATTCAACCCCACCCCCTGTAATTTTATATATCTGATCTTTCCAAGGCGATACTTCTTTTGTTTTGTGTTTTAGAGTCGAATTTCTGTGCTGTTTGGACCTTATGTACGTTTTCATAGTTTTACTTAAGTTTGGTTCACTGTGTGGTCGCCTACTGGGAAATAGCTGCTCACTCAGCTTACGATATGTTCTCTATGTATTCGTACCTAATTGTCAATTCAGTTTTTTCCCGCCTCGGAATTTGGAATTTGAATTTCTTTCTGATTGCGCATTTTCCTGATCATTGCCTACTTGTACCTGGAGCTAATGACCCCTACCATGGGATGTGTCCTTATGGACCTAAGGAGCATGGGTGACACGATTAACAAAGAGGATAACTTAAGATTGCTACACACAATATAAAATCTCTAAGCTCATGGTTTTGGAAGAAACTTTTTGTATACTTTATCCGTTGTAGGTATATGGGAGCTAATGTCCCCTCGGGATGGGATCATTTTCAGCCCCATGGGCAACACTTTCTGGATCTATGTATCATAAAGCACCATACAAGTTTGTTGCATACTTAATATAATAGCTTTGAGCCTTGCAGTTCCAGAGGGGAAGATTTGTTCCTATAATAAGCATATGATTGACAGATAATGAGGCCCATGTGGCATAGTCTGAATGGACTGCGGGGGCATGATTGGCAGGGCTTATAAATAGGATTCCTTAACATTGCCTCACACAAAATATAAAAGCTCTAGGCGTCCTGGTTTCTGAGAAGGTTTTTTTGTGTTTTACCATTGTAAGAATATGGGAGTATATATAACCTCAGGATGGGGCCAAATTTGACCTAATGAGCTTGATTGTGCCTCATAACATTATTGCTGCATGCTTGATATCCCTGATTTGGGTATTATGGTTTCAGAGAAGAAGATTTTTTTTCTTCATATTTTTCTTATTATAAGCCTATAGCAGACCCAAGGGGCATGGTTGGCAGGATTTATAAAGGGAAGTACTATCCACTGCTACTATAAAAGCCCTGGACTTTGTGATTTCAGAGAGGAAGATTTTTATGGCTTTCCTATTGTAAGTCTATAGAGGCTAATGACCCTCGGTACTAAAATGGTACAAGTAGGCAAAGATCAGGAAAAGGCGCAATCAGAAAGAGATTCCCACTCCAAAAACCGAGGTGGGAAAAAAACAAACTAACAATCAGGCACTTATACCATGAAACATATCGTAAGCCGAATGAGCAGCTACTTTCCCAATAGGTGGCCACTCAGTTACCTTAACTTAATTAAAAATATGAAAACATACATAAGGCGCCAACAGCACAAAAAAATTAAAACACCAAAACATAAAACAAAAAGAACCACCACAGAAGGTTCTCTTGTCAGTTTGGACCCAGAGGCATGATTGGCAAGATTTGTGTAGGGTACCACTAAACAGTTGTACATACTGAATATACAAGCTCTTAGAGAAGACTTTTCCCATTATAGGCCTATATGGCAGATATTTGTTTTGACTACCAGACATTGCTTCATACACAATATAGAAGCTCTGGGTCTTGTGTATTCCCAAATGTAAGTCTATGACGGACGATGATGGAGTCTTGCTCACTTGATAAACTTTTGGCTCAGGTAAGCTAAAAAAGCTTTATAGTTTTAAATAGTAGCATGATAAACAAACATTTTTTCTTTTTTTTCTTTTTTTATTTTGATTTCAATTCAACTGTCTTAAATGTGGGTGGGGTAAATAAACAACATAACTGGAAAAGTGTCATATTTCTTTTACTAAGGTGGTCATTACTTGTAAAAATAAATAAAATATAAGTTTGATCCTTTGGAAGCAATGAAAATGTTCAAAGAGATATAGTGTGGACCATATTGCGAAATTTCTGGTACTGAACCATCATCAGTGACCCTTTCTAAAACCGGCGACGATATAAGACTTGTAAAGAACTTATATTAATCCTACATCCGATTCAACTTTAAGAATAACATACAATGATTAGATCCTTTGTAAGCAGTAAAACATTTAAAGGGTAAAGTACAATGTCGGGTAATGAACCCTAATCAATTCATCTATGACCCTGAAAAACTGGCAACGAAAGCTAGGATTTCAAAATTTTTACATCATCAGAGACTCATATTCCCAAAGGGGCCAGATTATATAAATAGTGTTAAGAAGATGTAACATAACATATCTGTTTGAAAGAATTTAAATATGCTTTTCGATCCCAAATGATCAAAAGAAAAATATAGTCTGCACTATAGATGAAATACGGAGTAACTTTTAGGGGTGCCACATGGCACAACACCAGTTGCAGTAATAGCAAAGAAAATGTAATTATTTGATCCTTTGGAAGTATTAAAGCATTTAAAGGGTGAAAGTGGGCCAAATTGTACAATTCTGGGCAACAAACCTTCATCTGACCATTTACAAGCATTCTTCAAGCACAATACTGAGTGAAATTTACATTAATTAGGACAAATCATGTATGTTTTTCTGATACAAATTTAAGATATTTAGTTTTAAGGATGGGTAAAGTGGCTTGAAAGCAAGCATTTATATCACATTTTATCCATTTTATACACTGTGTGTAAAATAGCTAAGTAGAAGCAATTTGTGATAACTTTATTTAGTTCAAAGTTTATTTTTGATGAAAGGGTTTGTTTACCCCGCCCACTTTTAAGGCACTTTTATCTGAATTCAAGGTCAGAATAATCCATTCAAAGAAATTTATCATATAGGCTGTCTAAACAAAGCTTAAAAGGTGTTTTCTAAGCATAATAAAGCATTATATCATTAATGAGTGGTAGTGAAGGTAACAGTTGTACAACTTCTTCATATTTTCATCAACATTTGACAAATGTTGTGTAGTGTTCAGGCCCCTGAAAATATTTTTGATGTTTAGCCATGATAAAATGACATGAAACCTTTTGTTTGCATCTCTTCTCTTCTTGTGTAATTATTTTGAGTCCAAAAACCAAGTAAAAACATGTATGGTTGCTAATTTGATGTATACAGCCATTTTCAAGAAAATTGGCCGCCATCTTGGTGGCCATCTTGGATTTCTCTTACCAAAATAGTGTAAAATTGCATATAATAAGTATTTGTATCACTTTTTACCTATTTTAAACATTTTATATCGAAATAACTAATTAGAAGCAAGTTGTGACAACTTAATTAAGTTAAATAGTTATTTTTGTCGAAAGGGCTGTTTACCCCACCCACTTTTGAGGCACTTTTATCAGACATCGGGGTCGGAATAAAGCCTTTTAAAGAACTTAGTCATTTAGCCTAATGACTAATTAATGTTTAAATGGTGTTTTCTAAGTATTATATCAATAATGGGTGACAGTGAAGGAAACAGTTGTACCCCATCCTCATATTTTCGTCAAAATTTGACCAATTTTGTATGGTTTTCAGGCTCCTGAAAAATATTTTTGATGTTTAGCCATTATAAAATGGCATGAAATATTCTATTTGTATCTGTTCTCTTCTAATATAATCATTTTGAGTCCAAAAACCAAGTAAAAGCACGTTGTGGTATCTAATTTTATGTATACAGCCATTTTTGAGAAAATCGGCCGCCATCTTGGCGGCCATCTTGGATTTCTCGGACCGCACCCTGATTTCAGCCGATCACCCTCGATTTTCTTGCACCTCAGATACATCTCTAACCATTTATGGAAAAATTTTCTCTGGACCTCTCGTGCACACGATTGACCCCTCAGGGACTGTATTAATACAAAATGCAGAAACATTAAATTCCGTTTTTATTTTCCAAAATGAGTGCATTTTCACTTTTTTTCTCCGCTGAAACACATTTAGACATACATGTACGTGTAAAGTCATGTTTTATAAAGTAAGAATAGAGGGAATAGAAATCGATGCAATTAAATTTTATGTCCAAACATAGACACCAGGTGGGAAAGAAAATACATAAAACACAACAAAACACTTTCCGACAACACACACGTGAGCAGAATGACCAAGGTAGCCATCCGGATAAGTTACCACCGGAACGAAAGGCAACGAGCACGACAGAGAGGCAGGCACACAGGTATACTGAAGATAGACCACTTTTCCTAGGAGACCCGTATTCGATTTTACTGGGGACAATGCATGTTTATCATTTTTGTGATCATTTTGACCTTATCTCATGATTTAAAAATTGAACTCAATTTTCTCGGGATTTCGAAAAAAAAATTGAAAAAGAATACTATACCTGTAACACACAACCGACGGGGTTGTGTGACCAGTCTATTTGGCATGGTGGCACAATAATGTCAATAATGGCATTATGAAAACATGCCCATGTAATTTACTGAATTTTCCTAAGTTGTAAAATTGAACATTTTCATTAGAAATTTGATGATTTTTTTTTTCTTATTTTTGCTCAAAACATAGATTGTGGGTATACGTTATAACAGCTTCGCCGAGTCGGTCCTAACGATTGCCCACAATCTATGTTTTACAGCAAAAATACGAAAAATAGGTATATACCGGTGCGTACCTCAGTTTTGCTATATAAAAGTGGGGTATAAGGGGGTATACATTACACGGACATGTTTTCCTGATGGACTGTTATTCGTTTGCCATATAATGAGATGTGTAATGATTCAGAAAGTCGTTTCATTCTTGCAAGTAGAGTAAACCCACTCTGCAACATTCAGGTTGAATGGGTTTTGAAAATAAGTGCATTAATATTGCTAAAATTGTATGTTTTATGTATTTTTCATAATGTGTTTTACAATGTACATCATAAAATGGGCCGCATTACGAGTTATTCTGCAAAGCTTAAAATGCATTGGATCATCAGATTATTTCACTACTTGAATCGCCACTAAATGAGATATTGTGCCATTCTAATAATATTTTAATACAAATCAAATCAATGACAAAATATGAATCAGAAAAGAAAACGCATATTAGGTGTAGCATGACTTTGAAATTACGACAGTGTTCAACGCAACCACTCTACCCAGCTTTATCTTGATGTGACTCAAATATTATGAAATCACTGTTGCATTCAAAACAGTAGGGTTTATATACATTTGAGCCGCCTCGTGGGAAAACCAACAATCTGCATAGGCGAAAACAAAGGCGCAGATCAGCTTCGCGGTAACCGCGAAGCTGATCAGCGCCTTTGTTTTCGCTACTCGGATAGTACAATTCTTCTTCTACTTAAATCTGAAATTTCAAGTTTCTAGCTCTTTCCTGTGCTTGTACAGGCCGGTTTGTGTCGAACCTGTTTGGAAACCACATTGTTGGTTTTCCCACGAGGCGGCTCATTTGCTGCATGTTCAAAATAGCTCAACATGTGGATAGGCGTGTCTATATGCGCGATCGCTCTAATCTGTAGTGTGGTCAGCCTTGGCCTGCCTTACTGGGCAGTATACGAGTACGAGGCCCTAGGAGTTACAATTAATTATGGACTATTTCAAGTTTGTTCGGACGATCGACAAAGTGATTGCGAGTTAACAGGTAAAACTATACAAAACGTTTTCGTTTGTTTTTTAATGCACATAGGAGGAATGTATTATTGTTTTGTTACTTTGTTTGTTTGAATTGATGCGTTCCGTCCCAGTCAACAGCAAGGGTCATGTCGGGACGTTGCCCCCCCCCCCCCCCAATTTTAGGGGACTTTTACCCAAAATGAGATTTTCATGACATCCAACAAGTGCTTGAAATATAACCATCCAACTAAGCAACAAAAGACCTATAGGTTTGAATGGTTTGGTAGGTTTGAATGGTTTGACTTGAACCATTTTCCTGGACAGGCTCAGACCTGAGAGACTAACCAGTAATCAGATGAACAGTCAGTAGTGTATAGGCTTTGCCTAGAGGCACAATCAGCCCATCTGTATTGTTAGGCCCAAATGGGCAGGGCCTATATTGCGTCTTTTGCTGGCATAAAAGAATGAATGGAAAATAAAGGATCAATGATCAACATTTGAATTACAAATCACAATCTAGTCACAGTGAGCATTCTTCTTGGCCGAATGCATATTGTGATGGTTTCGTCATTAAAATTGTGCCGCGTTGTGAGATAGAAAAGCGCAGGTCAGCTTCACAGTAAATGTGCTGATTAAATATTTTTGTAAGGTAAGTGCATATACAAAATTATTATTATTATTTTTTTTTCACTGGTTAATTTGCATATTGTTTCATGTAAAACAAAATGGCTGCCTGAACTGCATTTGAAGCCAATTCAGAGTCAAAATGGTATAAATTGATGGGTGAGAAAAATAATCAATGATGGTGTTTAGGCCTCAAAAAGGAAATCTCAGGCTCGTTTTCAGATTATTCAAGTCTCATCCTCGACACAGCCTCTGATGAGACTTGAATAATCTGAAAACTTGCCTGAGATTTCCCTGTCTCGGCCTCAACCCCATCATAGATTCTTTTAGTGTCAGACTTGGTCGGAAACCCCGAAGACCGGTTTCCTCGCGTCATGGCTCATTTTTATCATCTTACCGCTGCGTCCTGTGTCAGGCCTTGCGTGCGAAAACCAACAATTTTGGTTCCGACCAGGTCCAACACAAACCGGGCTGTAGTGTCACAGAAGCAGGCTAGAAGCTTGAGGTTCTGGATTTAAGAGAAAGAGGGATTTTACTATCCGTGTAGCGAAAACAAAGTCACTGATCAGCTTCGAAGCTGTTCTTTTTTTTTTCGAATATGCAGAGTTTTGGTTTTCTGATAAGTTGGCTCATTTTAGAGGTGCAAGCTTCTGTTTGTGGGCCGCAGTGTGTCAGGCGTTATACTCGATGAACTCCGTTTACGCCCCACCTACTTACTTGCCTCCGTTCCAACATGACTGAAGGGTTGTTAACCTAGGCGTTAAACCTCAAAACAACAAAACTTATTCGCCGCCATATGAAGAGGCGGTAACCTCTGTCATTAAAACAACGACGACGAGTACATTATTACATTAGAGCCGCCTCATGCGAAAACAAACAATGTGGTTTCCGAGAAGGTCCGTCACAAACCGGGCTGTACAAGCACATTAGATTTGGAATTTTGGAATTAGAAAGTTGAGGAATTGTACTCTCCGTGTAGCGAAAACAAAGCGCTGATCAGCTTCGCATTAATTTGTTCAAGATTACGTTCTTACTGATTTGAGCCGCCTGATGAGAAAACCAACAATCTGCAAATGCGAAAACAAAGACGCAGATCAGCTTCGCAGTAACTGCGAAGCTGATCAACGCCTTTGAGTTCTCTACACGGATGGCACAATCCCTCTTCTAGGTAAATCCAAATTTTCAAGCTTCTAGCCTGCTTCAGTGACTGTACAGCCCAGTTTGTATCAGACCTGTTTGGAAACCACATTGTTGGTTTTCTCACGAGGCGGCTCATTTGTTTCAGCTCAGAGTAGTACAATGAACGCAGTCCGCTCCCTGGAGTGTATTGGAACACTTCTGCTACTGGTCTCCGTCATTCTGGCCGTCATCAAACTGTGTTCCTCGACCAATCGACCAACTCTTTTCAAGGCCTCTGGTGTCCTAGCGATTATTGCGGGTAGGCAACCCATTGATTCCAATGGTTATCAGACTTAAACCAGTGTAAAACAACAATCGCTATCGACGTTAGATGTTTTGTTACAAGTTTATTCGTTCATGCAATACGCCAATTTGCCCATGAGCATATATACAAAATATTATACATAATAAACATGGAGGATAGCGAACAAATTGCACAATATTCAAACAGCATAATTTATAACATTATAATATTGATTTTAGATTTTACATGTCAATGATGTCATTTTAATCACAACTGATAAATGACCCATGTTTTACATTTAATCTAGTCAACATTACATTTGGTGAATTTGCAAACTAATAACTAGACTATTTTACAATCTAACATTTTAAATAATGCTCTAATAATTGCCTACGTTTCGCATTTACCATTCCATAAATAACCAATTGCTACGTGACTTACTGCATTTGAATATATACGGCACATCTTGATTGCATTATGACTTATACTACCCATAGTATGATAATTACAATCTTATCTTTTTCACATGTAGAAGAAATATAAATGAACAAAACGTCTACCTTTTGTTCACTTCTGCCAGACTTGCAGAAACACCCCCCCCCCACTAAAATCGAAGTCACTGCTTTCTACCCTTTAACATTGTGCCATTCAGTCCTACTCATCAGGAAAACATGTCAATGAAACGTATACCCCCTTGAATCCCACTTTTATATAGAGAAACTGGGGTTTGCAGGGATATACATATTTCCCTTTTTTTCTTTATTTTTTGGCTCCAAAACATAGATTGTGGGTACTCGTTAGAATTACCTCGCCGAGGCGGTTCTAACGTTTACCCACAATCTATATCTTGGGCAAAAATAAGAAAAATATCGAAACATTTCTACTTAAAATTTTCATTTTTACTACAACTTTAAAAATCCATGTATATTGCATGGGTATGTTTTCGTAATGTGACTTATGTACCTGCAAAACTTTTTTGATAATCAAACTGCATTTGCTTTGGTATCTTAAACAGACGTTTTTGTTTTGAAAAATCCAAAAATTCGTGATTTTTTGTAACATTATTCACCAAAATATATTTTCGCTTAGCATTGTGAGTATGAAACTGGAAGCCGATTTCTTATAAACACTTTATATTGCTTAAACAGCTTTTCAAAAATCACAATAAAATCCCATTACAAAGTGTTAAGTCCCATAACAAATGCTTAAAAACATCGTAAAACATGCACCAACGACCGTACATTATAGCTCAAATCGGAATTATGTTCCAAACGTTAAGCATAAAAACAAAATTTTAAGCAAAACATATTTGGAGTGAAAGTGCATTTTAACAAACAAACAAACAAACAAAAACAAAAAACGCAGATTTCTGTAATTGTCAAAAAGTCTTCTTTAGACCTATAAAAGTATCAACATTTAAATTACAAAACAACACAAGTTTCGCAGTTGAATGAGTCAGAATGAAGGGTTGAATGTGGTATTTGGATAGGGTAGGCAGCAGTGATAACATCGACTATTGCTGCAAGTCTGTAAGAAACGCTTGGAAAAAAAAACAATAAATATTGGATTGTTTGTAGAGTGATGGTCTTTCTATACATCTAAAGCAAAATTCGTCATTAGTTAGATTAGTGATAAGTTCTTTGAACAAAAATAAATAGAGATTATCATATGACAATTTTCATATCGTACCTCGTATCAACCCGAGAATCCCGTATCAGCCCGAGACTCTCGTATCAGCCCACGGGCTGATACGAGAGTCGAGGGCTGATACGGGATTCGAGGATTGATACGTGGGTACGATATGAAAATTGTCATATCGTAATCTTTTTATCATATATTTTAATTCATGACCATTTTTTCCCTTTCTTTGTTTTATTTACTTATTTATTTTATTTATTTTATTTTATTTCATTTTATTTATTTATTTTGACATACCGCCAAAGCTTGCAGTAGAGCGCATATTATTTCCACATTAGCACAAATCGAAAATTCGTCTCGACATGACAAAATACTGTTGCCTGTGACATAAAACCACAATCCAAACAAATCTAAAATGCCTGCGGTACACTACCTAATGAACTCAATACAATAGGAGCCGAGTGCTCCGAATATAATTTTATTAGCCAATCATTTGGTGATACGGCTTTTTCTCCCTAGGGATGATATGGGTCACGTGGGTATGTGAGCCAATCATTTGGTGATATGGCTTTTTCTCCCAAGGGAGTGATATGGGTTTTATCAGTTTTTGAACGGATACGGCTTTCGAGATACTGTGCCGCGATACGTGAACGTAACTCTTGTCTGTATCGAATATGCAAAAAGAACATATTTTGCAGTAAATATATGGTAAAGATTTGTATCAAACTTTGAGAAGAATATATTCTTGCTTAATGTATCTACTTTGTATCGCGATAACATATCCATGACATTACGAAAACTTACCCATGCAATAACAAGAGATTTTTTGAGCTTTAAAAATTGAAATTTTTCAGCTGAAAATTTTCGATATTTTTCTTATTTTTGCTCAAAACATAGATTGTGGGTACACGTTAGAACCGCCTCGCCAAGGCGGTTCTAACGAGTACCCACAATCTATGTTTTTGAGCAAAAATAAGAAAAATAGGTATACCCCTTCATACCCCAGTTTTACTGCATAAAAGTGGGGGTTAAGGGGGTATATATTTCACGGACATGTTTTCCTGATGAAAAGAATACCCACTTGAATCCCACTTTTATCTCGGATCCAATAAACCCCGGATATGTATATACGGTATATTTATGGTATGTATTGGAAATATGTGGTCTCGGCTAGATTGTCAAAGCTGTAATTGATAAAGTTTAAAAGCTGATAATTTAATTATTTGAGCAAATATCCAAGATATTTTTCATAAAACAATAGCTTAATATATAAACTTTAAGACAGTACCATTTTATATTTGGAGCAATCGTCATGTTCGGCACAAATCGTCTAGAAAGTAAGGTTTCTAATATCACTGTTTCCAGCTTTTTTTTTATAGAAAATCACCAGTTTTTGATAAATATGACGGAGAAAACTCCATTTTCATTCATAGTAACTTATAAATTTTGATCAAACATGATAAAAAAAAAACCTCTTATTAGAGCCTTAGATTTCACTTAAACTCATGTTAGACCATCTTAATGTGTTTTGTGATACTTAAAATCAAGCAGAGACAACATAAATTGACACTTGCTTCAATGACTTATCCGGGTTATTTTGGATCCGAGCTTTTATATAGCAAAACTTGGGTATGCAGGGGCATTTCTATTTATCATATTTTTGCTCAAAAACATAGGTTGTGGGTTCTCGTTATGTGTCACCACAATCTATGTTTTGAGCAAAAATAAGAAAAATATCAAAACTTCACTAGTGAAAATTTTCATTTTTACAACCAAACAAAATTCTGTTTGGGCATGTTTTCGTAATGATATTCTTTGTTCCAGCAATTGTTATAATCATCGGTGTTATCGTCTTTGGAGCCAAGAAGGAACTACAGACGCTAGAAACTAAGAACATCGACTACAAGTTTCACGCTGGCTTCTATATTGCCATTGTAGCAGGTGTTTTGGCCATCATAGCTGGAGTATTGTTCCTGATTGACCCGGTCATAGAGCGCCACCGTCGGGAAGAACAAGTGCTCCAGTCACGTGATCCCATGGTGGAATGGCGGAACCGGACATCGGCAGCGGACCACGTGGACAGCACCAATTCACGTATCATCACGACGCATTCATATTATAGTCACCCACGTAGCTATAATGATCAGCCAGGGGGCTATTATATTGGATCACAGCCTTACTACTATAAGAAGCATCATCGCCATAGGGACTTTGCATTATGATCAATATTAGATACGAATAAAGTGCAGACAGACTGTGAATAGAGCTAAAATAAAAGTACGCTTGTATGTAGATAAATGTAGGCTTGGAACCGCGAACAATACACGTTTCTAAGTAAGCATAGACACCGAATCTTCAGAGATATGCCGGGGCCTTGAAATCGAGATTGTACTATGATGTGCGTTGAAGGCATACTTATAATTCCTCGTAATCTACTCTAAAGTTGGTCTGAAAGATAAACAATTCAGTACTTTATTACTGTCTGTAGTTTTGTGAATCTACTATGTAATCATTTCAAATTACCGAAGTTTAATGCATTATTCTACGCCGCGAGCAAATGATAAGTGCGACATTATGTTCTTAAAAGAATAATCATTCTTATCTGCTTTTCTCTTGTTCCACATTCGTTCAAAATCCTTGGTTATAGAACGGAATGCGATCACGTTTTCGTAAAATATACAATACACCAATATGCATACTGGTCAACAACCACCACCAAGACAAATGGAAACTCAACTGAAGTACCACCTAGGGACTGTTAGTAGTTTACAATTATATATAACCATTTTACCTGTGCCAGACCTCGACTACAGCTTCTGCAGTTATTCAAAGCATTTACCTATTACTCGGTCGTCTTGGCCATTATTTGATTAGCCAATTTATCGTAACAATTGACGAAATTACGGTAAGCTGTATGAGGAATCAACCAGGAGACCAATGGTCCTGAAAACACTCACATGAGATTTTGTCTTTGACAACTGATATTTGGTTAAGGTTTAATTAATTAGCAGTGTGAGTCTTCTTATATTTAGGGATATAAAACTTTGAATACTCACATACCTGTATTAACTCAATACGTTGTCTTTGGCCACAGCTTCAAAACTGCAACTTCGATGTTTCCACCTTTTTCATTCAAAAGCCTAGGTGACCAAATTTGACCATGCCGTTGTCTAAGTCAGTGCAAGGAAATGATTCATACAAATTATGCCAAGGCTACATATACTGACGTCGATAAAAAACGCCTCATCGAAAATGTTGCATAACCTGGTCAGTAGATATACAATATAAATTATATTTGCATTTTTCTTATTTTTACGTTCCCTCTCATGGTATAGCATAAACCGAATTCGGTTAAGATGCGCATTTTTAGCTCACCTGAGCCGAAGGCTCACAAGGTGAGCTTATATGATGGCCATGATCCGGCGTCCGATCGTCGTCCGTCTGTCCGTCGTCCACGTGCACAATTTCAAAGATCTTCTTCTCTGAAACCGCTAGGCCAATCAAAGTGAAATTTTATGTGGACCATCCATGGGTAGGGGGAACAGAAGTTTGATCGTGAAATCCAGGTCACATGACCAAGATGGCCACGCCCATATATGGTAAAAACCACTTCAAAAATCTTCTCCTCCAGAACCGATGGGCCGATTTCCACGAAACTTGGTATGTAGCAATCGGGACTTCAATCAATCATAGTTTGATAAAATGATGACCCTTGGATGACCTTGACCTATTTTACGGCAAGGTCAAATTTGGAACCATAGGATTTTACATGGGAAAAAGTGAAAACTATGGATGTTTTGAAAACTATTGCAGTCTGATGCCTGAAAAGTGGTAGATGAAAACAACTAATGGAACAGATGAAGGTATGTGATTAATTTAGGTCAAGGTTATCTCTTGACCTTGACCAGTCTGTCGTCCACACACACTTTTCAAAGATCTTCTTCTCTGAAACTGCATGGCCAATCAAATTGAAATTTTATGTGGAGCATCCATGCGTAGACATAATGAAAGTTTGATCGCGAAATCCAGGTCACATGGCCAAGATGGCCACCACGCCCATATATGGTAAAAACCACTCAAAAATCTTCTTCTCCAGAACCGGCAGGCCGAGTTTCATGAAACTTCGTATGTATTATTTGGGACTCCAGCCCATCATAATTTGATAAAATGATGACCCTAGGATGACCTTGATATATTTTATGACGAGGTCAATTTTGGAAGCATAGGCTTTTACATGGGAAAAAGTGAAAATAATAGATTTTTGAAAACTATTGCAGCCTGAGGCCTGAAAAAATGGTAGATGCAAACAACTAATGGGGTAGATGAAGGGATATGATTAATTTAGGTCAAGGTCATCTCTTGACCTTGACCAGTCTGTCGTCCATACACACTTTTCAAAGATCTTCTTCTCTGAAACCGCTTGGCCAGTCAAAGTGAAATTTAATGTGGAGCATCCATGGGTAAAGGGGACGAAAGTTTGATTGCGAAATCCGGGACAAATTACCAAGATGGCCGCCACGCCCATTTATGGTGAAAAACACTCAAAAATCTTCTACTCCAGAAAGGGTAGGCCGATTTCCCTGAAATTTGACATGTAGCATCGGAGTCTCTAGCCCATCATAGTTTGATTAAATGATGACCCTATGATGACCTTGACCTATTTTACAGCAAGGTCAATTTTGGAAACATAGGCTTTTACATGGGAAAAAGTATGGATTTTTTGAAAACTATTGCAGCCAGAGACCAGAAAATTGATAGATGCAGACAACATATGGAGTAGATGAAGGTGTGTTATTAATTTAGGTCAAGGTCATCTTCTGACCTTGACCGGTCTGTCATCCATACATACATTTCAAATATCTTCTTCTCTAAACCCGCTTGGCCAATCAAAGTGAAATTTTATGTGGAGCATCCATAGATAGGGGGAACGAAAGTTTGGGTCACATGACCAAGATGGCCGCCATGCCCATATATGGTAAAAACATACAAAATCTTTGTTAAGCCGATTTTCAGGAAACTTGGTATGTAGCATTTGGGACTCCAGCTTATCATAGTTTGTTCAAATGATGACCCTGGAATGACCTTGACCGATTTTGGCAAGGTCAATTTTGGAAACATAGGCTTTTACATGGGAAAAGGCAAAACAATGGATATTTTGGAAACTATTGCAGCCTGAGACCTGAAAGTTGCTAGATGCAGACAACTAATGAAGTCAAAAAGGTATCAAGGCCAAGGTCATTTCTTGACCTTGACCAAAGGTCATTTAAATATAAAAATTAAGAGTAGGGTTTTCTCAGATATCACTGGTTTTGGAAACTATTGCAGCCTGAGACCTGAAACTTAGCAGATGCAAACAACTTATGAAGTCATTAAAGGTGGTTGAGTGTTCAAAGTCAAGGTCATTTCATGATGACTTAATGCTCCAAGATCAGGCTTCAGGTGAGCGTTATCAGGACCATTGGTCCTCTGGTTCTCAAGACTTGCGTGGGTGCACCATTTTTAAACATGCATCCTGACGTCATTATACAGACGTTTTTGACGTGAAAATTCTTGAAAGCCGTGCAAAGTCGATTTACAAACTTAAGAACATCAAAATTTTGAAACATAACATTACTGGACTACGTGAAGTTGAAATACTGAAAATAACATAGGGACTTCTCACAAGAAAAGAAACAGACGAAACGAAAAAATGATCCTGTTCGATTTCTGGCGTCTCCAAAGTCCGGGACCATCATTCGCTTTGATATAAGATTCCCTCTATCGATTTTTGTGTCCGTACCTCTTTCGCCTACGCTTCTGTAGCAAAATAGTTTTGACGTCGACGTCTCTTATGCTTACGAATTCTAATGATAAATAAAAACATTTTAGAAACGATGTCGTTATATACGGATGCACATCTTGAGTTAATTTTCATAACGTAATCGCATTATTTCAAATGAATAGCCAAGAATGGAGCAATGGTATTTTGACGCTTAATGCACTAGACGTCAAATACACGTTATTCGTAAGGACGTTCGTTTCACACTGAAAGGCAGGAGAAATAACAATAGGAACTATTCTTTGTCAAATAACCATGTCAGGATAGATTTTGAAATATTTTTGACCATTTTGACGGCGATTACCATTCATTAGCTGCAGTCACGGACGTCAATAACGCTAGAGAACGAAATTTGGTTTTCAAAAAATGTGTTTCATCAACATATAGTCACGTGTGGATATCCCACTCTATGGCATATGTGTTAGTATTGCAACGGAGATTTTCAGTAATCGAAAGAAGCGATGCCTGATAAACCGGTTCATGAACAGAGTAAGGATTTTGTGACGGGTGTGCGTTTTCAACAGCTGTCATTTTTCAAGCAGCTGTCTGAATAATTCCATATCAGCATTTCCGAATGCGTAAAAGGTTAGCAAAAGATATGACCAGTATTTAAAATAATTTAAGTTGTTAATATTGTCAGTATGACGTGTCAAAGTTGACTGAGGCGTTTTTTGTTGACGTCAGTATACTAAGTTTCATTCTAAAAATCAGTCAACCGGTTCCAGAGAAGTAGATTTTTAAGTTTTTTCGCAATATATGTGCATGGCAGCCATCTTGGTTATGTGACCTAGAACATTTATACATTTTTGCCCCCCCCCACTCAGTTTACTAACGATATTCCTTATGAAGTTTGGATTTGATTGATTGATTGGCTCTGATGTTTCAGAGGTTTGAACATTGTGGACGACGATAAAGACGGACGCCAGAGCATGGGTAGCTATACTTTAAGCTCACAAATGAGCCGTCGGCTACGGTTAGCTAATAACGAGGGGTTTGAGCACAGAAACCTAGTCTTAGAGCGTCCGAGAAGACTGGGTCTTTGGGTTGACCCTCACTGGGGTTGCATGTTGTGTCATGGAAGAAAATATGTGAACTCACAAAAATACTGGTTCACACCCAGGAAGCAATGTTTCCGTTGAAACATGCATAACTGAAAAAAAAATGACTTGGACGTTTAGCCTCAATACATACAAAGAATTATAATACGAGGACGCATGATGCCAGGCAACTGAAGTCCCTGGGACGCCAAGCAGTGCCACATAAAATATGGAGGCCCCGCGGCCGAGTGGTTAAGAGCGCTCTTTTCTAATCACTCCATCATCTCACCGCTGTGTCTGGTGTGGGTTTGCTAAGTAGGACATAAATACCAACACAAAGGTAGTCAAGTTTTATGTACCGCGAATATCCAAGGTTGTTGAAGACTTTGAAGCTTCCCCATGGGGAAGTAATGTCGGAAAAACGAGGTAATAAAAATGCTCGCTGTTTCGATATTATTTAAAATTTGTTGAAGGCCATAAAAAAATATCCGACTCGGTAGAATTGTAGCAATATTTGTCTAGAATTAATATATCCAGGTTATTTAGAATTTAATGCAAAACTATGCCTCGCGGGCACATCCCAAATATGTTGCAAATACTTCCCGAAGGGGAAGCTAACTATCCCATAATGCAATAATCGATACCGACATGACTGTAAATACAACATCCTTCCGGCTTCTCGATCGATAATTCTACCCTACTGATGATAGAAACGCTGTAAAATTACATGATTGAAAACGTCAACCCAAACGCTTCATGAAATTATCTAGTAAATAGATTTTTGGAAGTTGAAGTGGTATTAGTGTATGCTATTATTGTGGTATGGACACCTCTTCCACAGACATATTGTGTTTTCATTCAAAATGCAACTAGTCATAAACCAAGATTCTTGTGGATAAATTATCCAAAACTTATATCCATGGAATAAGCAAAGGTCTGATTCAAAGCAGCATTAACAGTTTGGATAAGTCATAACTATACAGTCAGGAAATTATTAGGCTTTGAAACGTCTATTTCGACATTCGTTCAATTTTTAACTCGTAAAACTGGTGTAGTACTATGTTTACAGCTCTCGTAAATGTTGAAATTTCTGTTTAAGGGACATATTATTTAACATGTGCATTTAGATGGTTATGAAGACCCCACAGATAAAAAAATCGTTCTTCTAACCATTTTGATTCAAACATTATACTGTTTATTGGATCAGGATTAAGCAGATATTTGCAGTGTCATATGGGTGCCCCTCTTCAGTTTGCAATGATAAATTGCACCCTCCTAAAATTGTTCGGTGATTTCAATATCGCAAAGAACCTATTCATAATTACCAAGTCTTTTTGCTCTGGTACAGATGCTGGTTTGGAATATATAATGAGTCGATGACAAGAATTAGAGAACACCCCTCGTATATATCTAAAGTTCTCAGGTATTGTCTTTACACCCTCCGATGTAATGTTTAATTCTATCTCACTGTTTTTGCTGTGTTGTCCATCTTTACTTTTCCAACATGAAATCGGAGACATCTTCACTTGAACATAAAAACTCTACAACTGTACTCGGGGTATTGATTTTGTCCAGTAAGATTTGTGAACGAAGTATACCTTTAATAATTTTCCAAATGTTAAATTTTATTCTTCTTCTTAAGCGGCCTACAATAAGTGACATTATCACGATATCGCAGCAATTCCAGTCCACTAAGTTATATTTTATGCCTCTCTCAAGGAGCTCCTTCCACCATGTCTTGATCTTGTATTCGTCACTTACGTATACTGTGTAGGTTTTGTCCGGTTCTCTACCTTCTAGTTCAATATCTTCATCGAGTGACACGACGTCTCGTGGGGTTTTCTTAAATTCCTTTCCTAAGGTTTTTTCGGTAGGCCACCAGCTAATGTGAGTCCCATCATCCAATGTCAGCGAAGCGTGTCCGACCTGCATACCACTCAGTCTAGGGAACCAAATATACACCTTCATTATTCCAAGATTTATTATTGCCTAAAATGCCCGTAGTTTCTCACAACAGATATATTTCTTTTGAAACAAATACTACGCCTTTTTTCGATTTGCCTTTCTCAAAGGTTTATCTTTGGTATTTGATAAGATTTATGATTTAAATGACTTCCTTCTTAAGTTTGAATAAGGAAATCGATATGAACTACTCAACCTTTGATAGAGGTTAAAACCGTATTTTTGTTCGCAAGACATACTGGTTATCTAACACCAGAAACATAACCGTGTTATCAAAACAGTTTTGTTATTCACCATTTTTGCATTATCGGCTGGTTTCCTGCTGACAAAAAATCAATATTGGAAAAACAGGTAACCAGAACCCCCCCTCAGGGGGTTCATGGTTACCTGTATTTCCAATATTGATTTTTTAAAGCTGAGAACCAGTGGATAATGCAAAAATGGTGAATTGATGGAACCAGTAAGTGGGGTGAATGACAGAATTGGATAGGGTAGGCAGCACTGATAGCTTATGTTAAAGAGGGGATCCGTCGTTTCTGCAAACATGCGACAAGCGCTTGCTGGCAATGCGAAAAAAAAGACTGAATGTACGCACGATAATGGTTCTGCTATATATCTATAGAAACCGTTTTGGTGTTACATGTAGATTACCAGTGATTATTGTGGTCACAAAGGAAGGGGTGACCAAACTACTCAAAGGTCTAAACCTGTCTAAAGCCTTAGGGCATGATGAGCTTTTTCCCAGAGTCCTAAAGGAACTGGCTATGGAATTAGGGCCGGTATTCGCCCATCTCTTCCAGCAGTCAATTGATAAAGGTGAAATTCCCAAAGAATGGTCTCTTGCTAATATTTGCCCCCTGTTTAAGAAGGGCGACAGGTCACTTGCCCACAATTACCGCCCTGTTTCTTTGACATGCATTCCTTGTAAGCTTCTTGAACACATTGTATGCTCAAATATTATGGCCCATCTTGATGAACATGAACTCTTTTCGGACAGGCAACACGCATTTAGGAAATGGCATAGCTGTGAAACTCAGTTGACTACAGTGATAAATGACTGGGCCAAAATCTTAGACAAAGAAGGCCAGGTCGACACTTGTATACTCGATTTTGAAAAGGCTTTCGATACTCCTCCCCATGAACTCCTTAAAAGCAAATTGTTTAGCTATGGAATAGGTGGAACAACACTGAATTGGATAAATGCTTTCCTTTGTTTCAGACAACAAAGGGTAGTGGTGAATGGTATTAAATCGGATTGGGCTCCAGTTGTGTCGGGTGTCCCTCAGGGCACCATTCTCGGCCCCTTGCTGTTTTCCTTGTATTTAAATGACATATAAGCAGATAATGAGTCTGAAAAAAGACTCTTTGCTGATGATTGTGTTTGCTATCGTGAAATCAAGAATGAAGAGGATACATTGAAACTTCAGAGAGACATTGATCGTTTAGGCAGTTGGGCTAGGAAATGGGGAATGAGATTTCAACCCGTCAAATGCAGCATGATGCAGCTGACAAATAAACGGTCTAGTAAGATACAGGCAAACTACATCCTTGAGGGCACTGTACTGGAAAACGTTGAAAGCATAAAATACCTGGGTGTGACTATCACAAATGATTTGAAATGAAATACTCATATTTCCAATGTTTGTACAAAGGCTAACAGAACTCTCGGATTCTTGGGGAGAAATTTGTATTCTTGTCCCCCAGATGTGAAAGAAGCAGCTTATAAAGGACTGGTGCGGCCGGTCTTGGAATATGGAAGCTCAGTTTGGGACCCTCACTCTCGTGGCCTCCAGGAAGAACTGGAAAAGGTCAAAAATCGTGCGGCAGGGCTTGTGACGGGAAATTATGTTTTTTGAAACTGGGAGCATGACTGGCATTTTAGGTCAACTGAAATGGGAATCTCTTAAGAAAAGGAGAAACGATAGTAGACTTATATTGCTATACAAAGGTCTAAAGGGTAAAGCCAGAATACCCACAGATGACCTTATCCCAAAGAATAGGCGTTGTAGAAATCAACACTCTTTGGCTTTTCAGATACCTTCAGCTAGCAAAGAAGCGCACTAAAGTAGTTTCTTTCCACAGACTATCAGGGACTGAAATGACCTCCCTGATTCACGTATCTCCTCTGCTGAAATGTCTGATGACCGTGTGTCCAAGTTCGCTTCACTCGTGCGTTCAAGGGACTAATTTCTCCCCCATCCTGACCCCCTGGTGAAATAATGTCATTTTGAGTGCCACCAGTAAACTATTCAGATTCAGATACAAACCAGTATGACCTGTGAACAAAAAAAAAAGTTTTGATCCCTATCAAAGTTTGAGTAGTACATAGAATCATCATACTATAATTTGAGCAACGTTTGTCTGTTTGTTTGTTCCCCTACTCCTCCCAGGTCCTTGGGCTGATCTTCACCAAACTTGGAGGGAAGGTGGAGGGCGGCCCCGGATATTAGCTTGAGGGGTTCATTTTTTGAAAGGTCAAGGTCATCGAGGTCAAAGGTCAAATTTATGTGTTTTTTTTCTGTTTGTTCCCTTACTTCTCCCGGGTCCTTGGGCCGATCTTCACCAAACTTGGTGGGAAGGTTGAGGGCGGCCCCGGATATTAGCTCGAGTGGTTCATTTTTAAAGGTCAAGGTCATCGAGGTCAAAGGTCAAATTTCTGTATCTCGGCAGTCCTTGTTCCGATTTGCATGAAACTTGGTGAGTGTGTACAGGTTGATTCCTGATTAAGATTTATGTGTCCAATTGAGTCAAAGGTCATCGAGGTCAAAGGTCAAATTTATGTTGTTTTTTTTCTGTTTCTTCCTCCCAGGTCCTTGTGCCGATCTTCACCAAACTTGTTTGGAAGGTTGAGGGCGGCCCCGGATATTAGCTCGAGGGATTCATTTTTTAAAGGTCAAGGTCATCGAGGTCAAATGTCAAATTTCTGTATCTCGGAAGTCCTTGGTCCGATTTGCATGAAACTTGGTGAGTGTATACAGGTTGATCCCTGATTAAGATTTATGGGTCCAATTGGGTCAAAGGCCATCGAGGTCAAAGGTCAAATTTATGGGTTTTTTTCTGTTTGTTCCTCCCAGGTCCTTTGGCCGATCTTCACCAAACTTGGAGGGAAGGTGGAGGGCGGCCCCGGATATTAGCTTGAGGGGTTCATTTTTTGAAAGGTCAAGGTCATCGAGGTCAAATGTCGAATTTATGTTGTTTTTTCTGTTTGTTCCCCTACTTCTCCCAGGTCCTTGGGCCGATCTTCACCAAACTTGGTGGGAAGGTGGAGGGCGGTCCGGATATTAGCTCGAGGGGGTCATTTTTTAAAGGTCAAGGTTATCGAGGTCAAAGGTCAAATCTCTGTATCTCGGCAGTCCTTCGTCCGATTTAGATGAAACTTGGTGAGTGTATACAGGTTGATCCCTGATGTGTCTTATTTGTCTTCATCGCCGCAATCATCTTACAGCTACGTCGAGACCGGTAAAATTTCCTAGTTATATCTAATTCGGCACGATGTTCCATGGTTGAATTAATCGACGTTCGGCTACAGACAATAAAATCGCTAGATGCGACTAGTAAATAACAAGTTGGCTTCTTTAAAATGAATCCAATAGAAAGGTCTGTTGCTAGTTTATAGAGGTGATTTACTAGTAAAACATTTTAGAGATTTCAGAGGAAACAAGAAATTGGCTGCAAACAGGGCTTATAGTATACCCCCGCAAGACAAGCAATGTTGAAAGTGAAAAAAATAAAGCGACGAAATGAATATTGTTTCGCTGTCACAACAGTGCAATTTCGAAATATATTCTGCCTTTCATTCACACTTGGTGAGCAGCTTACACCATTACTTCTACTTCTAATTCATACCGTCTCAACTGACTGCGACTCTGAGGCTCTGTCGGGAAACGGATATTTGTAGATTATTTAAACGCTTGATACACTCAGTAAAAGAAATGCAGTAAAGATTTCGTTACAAGAAATGCAGTAAAGATTTCGTTCTTTCTGTAGACGAACAATATTCAGATTACATGTGTGCGCTCCTATTTTTCTTAAGTTTTGCTCTGTTGTTGATTAAACATAGATTGTACCGCCTCGCCTGACTGAAGCGGTTCTGTTGAGGTGGCGTATAAAGGTTCGGACCAGTTATGTACGCAATGTGAATCAGAATAGTTTGCTTATGAGACGCCAAAATAATTCCTCACCAGAGGCTGTGACTGTCGGAAATTATCCCCTAGCAATGCCGAACAGCGCACTACAATTGTAACAGTAATACGTCTGCGCATAGATCTGTGTATTCATTACTTTGGCATTCCTACTCGAGTTACTCGTGTTACTGGGAGAGCATTTTCGAGAAGGCTATCCCGCGAGTAACCCGAAGAGCAATCCAGAACAGCTCGAGTTACACCCGAGTTACAGTAATACACATGCACATGACGTAGATGCGCATGCATATTGCAGTACCTCGGGTGTAACTAGAGCTGTTCAGGATTGCTACTCGGGATACTTATGTTCTACTCTCGTGTTACTCCGATAGCTTTCTCGAAAATGACCGGAATACTCCAAAAGATCAAGCGGTGCGGATAAATCTTTGACACAGTTTTGAACAAAGTACGGAGACTATATTGTGAAGGAGTTATCCACTAGTCATTTGTAACCACGGCCCCTACCCCCGGGGAATTCACCATATCAGTTTTATCTACTGGTTCCCAGCTTACTTAAATCAATATTGCAAATACAGCTAACCAAAACCTCTCTTGGATTATTGATTTTTCTCTCAGGGGTTTTCTTTTCTTTCTTTTTTTAATTGAGTTTCCAATATTAAGTATGTGTAAGCTGGAACCAACAGATAAAGCAAAAATGGTGATAGATGGGGATTTTGACTTTTGATCAAGCAAATCCCCGCTAAAAGCCCCGCCCTGCGGGGACAACTTGATAGTAAAAACCACTGCTGTTTTCCACCACAGTCTGTTATGTTATTATTTCACTGCCGTTTTTTATATAGAAAGGATATGGTCAAAACCTGAATCATTTACACGGTTGACCAACGCCCTTCCCCGGGGTTGGGGCTGATGTGGTTACACTGGTGCATTAGAAGACCCTGTTACGTCATATGATAAGCGTACGCATTGGCGTGTCACTGCAATAGATACACGACTCAGCAATGGATTCATCATAAGCAGAAAAAAGATGTCCTTTCTTTGTTTTTATACCGTATTGCTTCCTCAAGAGGTACTTCCTCTAGAGGATAACATGTATGTGAATTGCATCTTAAAAGCGCATTAATAGTATACGGAATATATCTTCAGATATAAAAATAAGAGTTGATTATGTTATTAGAAAAAAGTACAAGTAGGCAAAGATCAGGAAAAGGCGCAATCAGAAAAAGATTCCCACTCAAAAAACCGAGGTGGGGAAAAACCAAACTAACAATCAGGTACTTATACCATGAAACATATCGTAAGCCGAATGAGCAGCTATTTTCCCAATAGGTGGCCAATCAGTTACCTTAACTTAACTAAAAATATGAAAACATACAAAAGGCGCCAACAGCACAACAAATTTTAAAACACCAAGACATAAATCAAAAAGAACCACCACAGAAGTATCGACTTGGAACGATCAGTAACACAAAGTTACTGGCGGGCTTAAACCGGTTTTACAGGTACCTAACCTCACCCTCAGCTTCTGCAGTGGTTCACAAGACTTTAAATACAAGAATTAATAATAATAAATTTGAGCAGATTAAAACCCGAGACTTTTAACTGTCGTTGTTTCAAAATCACTCCGAATCTATTAGAAACGTATACAGGGTCGGTGGTGCGGCTTGTTGGTGAACTGTCTTATCTCCGTGTATATTCTACACAGCGTGCGTTCGTAGTTTTTACCATTGGTAGACAGATACCGTTCAATATTTACCAATGGTACCAACATACGACAGCAAATGACGCAGACAGAATACAGCGTAGGTAATTCTACCATCGCTGGAAAAGTCACGTGATTCAATATGGCGAGCCTAAAAAATATATCATGAATTTCGTAGATCAGCAATACGTTTGTCATACATGCAAATGTAAATGTTAAAAATAACACAATATACATGAAGTAAATAAGAAAGACAAAAACAAGTGAGATGTATTGATCAATATAATAAAAATTCCACCATGTGATCTACCAATGGTACCATTGGTACCAATGGTATCATTGGCACCAGAAACAGGGTTCAGGGTTTTCTAATTACCATTGGTAAAAATGGTACCAACAGTACCACTGGAGGATTTGCAGATTTTACCATTGGGAGAACTCCGAACGTAGCCACAGTAAATTTGGGCTGGTTCTCGTATCGGATCTTTTTTCGACATCAGCGATGGACAATTTAAATGTAAAATAAATAGAACCAGCTCAAATTTTACTGCATTCAACATAAACACAGTGGAAAGGTCTGGGGACCTTTCCAATGAGAAGTCATACTAAGTGCAGTTTTGTTGCTTCTGGAATTTTTGCACAAGAATCGTCTGGGTCTGTTAGTTCACATACTGTCCTCGAAGGCAGACTTGTCGTTCTGAAGAGGCTTGAGAAGCCGAAACCGCGGTATGGCCCATTCCCTTTCTCATGAATATGCTCACTGCTCTTAAAGGATCTCAGTTTTAGTTTTATTTGCTATTACCACTGCTGGTGTTGTGCCGTGTGGCGGCTCTAAAAAAGTCTCCCCGTACATATCCATAGTGCAGAGTATATTTTCCTTTCGCCACTTTGAAATCAGCGAGGGTATTCTGAGAAGTCAGAAAACTATTATGGGCTAAGGTTCAGTTTCTAACCAAAGTTTAATATGTTTGGCCCCTTTTTGATTATAATAGCCTTTGTTTCGACTGTCCTAGTGAATGTTGCAAAATTACAGTTATTCTCTTTGGTTCCATGTTGCCAAATCTATAGGGTCACTGAAGAGGCTTGAGAAGCCGAAACCGCAGTATGGCCCATTCCCTTTCTCATCAATATGCTCACTGCTCTTAAAGGATCTCATTTTTATTTTTATATTTTAATTGTCGAATGAGGTTTCTTTTATCTTTATCATTATGTGACGTTTCCTGATCTACTTTTACCTTTATATTTCAGTGGTGTTGCTTGGCGCCCAGGGATCTCCATCGCCGGGCATCTTGTATATGTGAGTTCTCGTTTTTGAGTCTCCATGGTGTTTATTATAATTTATTTGATTTTCCCTGGTGATTCATTGACTAGTTACAGATTCACCACGAGGACTGAAGAACTAAATATGTGTGAACCACTGCAGATGCTGGGGGTTAGGATATCGTTCCAATGCGTTACTTCTGTTGTGGTTCTACAGTAGTTGTTTTGTCGGTATGATATTTTTGTGCTGTTTGCACATTATGTACGTTATTTTTAGTTCAGTTCGGGTAAGTGGTTGACCGCCTTTTGGGAAATAGCTGCTCCCCTGGCTTACTATAGTTTCAATTAAGTTGTTTTCCCACCTCGGTTTTTGGAGAATTTCATTATGACTGTGCCATTATCTTATCATTGTCTATTTTCACTACCTCAAGGACGTTGGACAATCAATATGAATATTTCAACATGCCTGGAAACAGCTGATTTCAAATCTGTGTCAAAGGGAATTAAGACACATGTCCACTCAGCCGTCAGAAATCGACTGGCTGCTTGTACCTACAGGTAAAGCTTATAAACCACTGGCCTACCATCGGTTCGATTACCGACGCTTAGAATGTACACTTCCAAAGTCTGCGTCTGGATTGTCTTTAGGCCAGTCCGTTCATGCATATAAGCATCAGTTGTTTATTGCGATTTTAATACATTTGCAGTTCATTTCGTATGTTATGATATTACAATAATGGATAGAAGTCCCACAAGAAAGCGACAGTATTCCGACATGACCATCTTTGCTTGTTTGATGTGCTTTTAACGCCCTAATCACTGGCTTTGTTCATGTAGCGACGCTTTATTAATTTCATTGTATTTCTACAACCACACACAAGGGAGCGCGGTCGCGTTGTGGTAGAGCATCGGACTCCGAATCGAGAGGTCTTGGCTTAGATCCCCACAGGCGGCACCATGTTATGTCTATGAGCAAGATATATTACTTCCTTCTCGTTGAACACAAGAAGCGTTGGCTCCGTTCCGCCGGCATTACTGAAAAATTGTGGGCTGCGAAATATGCTTGAAAATAAAACCAACAAAGTAAACAACATATGAACCGCCCCATTGGAAAACAAAGATCTGCAGATGCGAAAACAAAGGCGCAGATCAGCTTCGCAGTAACTGCGAAGCTGATCAGCGCCTTTGTTATCGCTTCACTGATAGTACAATTCCTCTACTTTCTAAATCCAAAATTTTTAGCCTCTAAACATCTTCTGTACAGCCGGCTTGTGTCGGACCTGGTCAGAATTCCACTTTGTTGTTTTTCTCACGCCGAGTTTGCTAAAACGAAACAACCTGGATTCCTTATGTTACTTTCATTCAATAAATGTTAAATTTCTGCATTGCCTGCACTTATCTATCAGTCAAAAGAGTAAACGCTATAAGAGAAAACTCGAATTTCTCATCTCAACTTCGGACGGAAGTTCATTGTGCGTCACCCATTCCGTACATGTACCTGTGAATCAGCACGTATCAAACAAGTATTGCAATAAATCAGAAAGTCGTTCTACTGTTGCCAGTAGGTAGAGAATTTTCACTGTATTATCACACCGTACAACCGGCGCCTTTGATGACAGATTATTAACATTGATGACAGACGAATTGTTTTGGTCCATTAAGTAGGTGGGTGATGTTTTTTGATTTTTAAACATTCTCAGAGAAATCCTCTGGTGTTCTGTGACTGGTAATTTAACTTGTAGATGTCTAAAGAGTTTACAGACGCATGATGAATACATACCTGTCACTATTAAGGCCAAACTTGGTCATCGTTTCAGCGTTTTCACAAGAAAAGTCACGAAAATTGGTTACCTGCTCAGGGCTGGCGTCTTTCTGTTGTTTTTGCTGAATTTACTCATATACAATAAAACTTCTATCATTTAACTACATTTCTGCCAAATCTGAATTCGCAATTCTGTATTATAAAGAAATGGCATGCCCTCAAAAACAACAGGTAGGCAGAAAATGGCTGCCTATGTCTACAGATGAATTTTTAAGTGGCTGTCTTTGATGACGGTATGGGACTTTTCGTGGCTAACATTGATGACAGAATTAGAAGTTCAGAAATACCCATCGAAAATGACATTTTTTCAGCTTTTGGTCTCAGATGAGGGACAAAATCATCTTCCACATTTGCCACATACACCAAAAATGTTTTTTATTATTACTTTAAAGCAAAAATAAAAACTGGGTTAATCTTTAACATTGAACATTGTCCAGTTATAGAATAGGTGGAACAACACATTGAATTGGATTAATGCTTTTCTTTGCTTCAGACAACAAAGGGTAGTGGTAAACGGTGAGATCAGATTGGGCTCCCGTGGTGTCTGGTGTCCCTCAGGGCACCGTTCTTGGTCCGTTATTGTTTTCCTTGTACATTAATGACATCTCATATTATAGAGTCAGAAATCAGACTTTTTGCTGATGACTGTGCTTGCTACCGTGAAATTAGGAAGGAAGATGATACATTGAAACTGCAGAGAGATATTGATCGGTTATGAAGTGCAAGTAAATGTGGTATGAGATTTCAACCTGTCAAATGCAAATGATGCAGCTGATAAATAAGCGCATTAGTAAAATCAAGGCTACTTATACCCTTGAGGGCACAGTCCTGGAAAGTATCAAATATCTTGGTGTAACTATTACAAATGATTTGAAATGGAACACTCATATCACCAATGTATGTACTAAGGCAAATAGGACTCTTGTTTACTTGAGAAGAAGGTACAAGTAGGCAAAGATCAGGAAAAGGCGCAATCAGAAAAAGATTCCCACTCCAAAAACCGAGGTGGGGGAAAAAAAAAAAACTAACAGTCAGGTACTTATACCATGAAACATATCGTAAGCCGAATGAGCAGCTATTTTCCCAATAGGTGGTCACTCAGTTACCTTAACTTAACTAAAACTAAGAAATCGGTATTCAATATTCATGTTCCCTAAGTGTCAAGGAAGCAGCTTATAAAGGACCGGTACTGGAATACGGTAGCTCTGTTTCCTCACACTCAGTGTCTCCATGAAGAATTAGAAAAGGTTCAAAACCGTGCTGCAAGGTTTGTGACTGGAAATTATGTTTTTGAAACCGGGAGTATGACTGACATTTTGGGACAACTTAAATGGGAATCTCTTAAGAAAAGTAGGAAGGACAGTGGACTTATATATTGTTATACAAAGGTCTGAAAGGTAAAGCCAGAATACCAATGGATGACCTTATCCACAAGACTAGGCGTTGCAGAAATCAACACTCTTTGTCATTTCAGAAACCCCCAGTTAGTAAAGATGCCTACAAATATAGTTTCTTTCCCCAGACTATCAGGGACTGGAATAATCTCCCTGAATCACTCTTTTCCTCTGCTGAAATGTCAGATGATTGTGTGTCCAAATTCGAATCTCTTGTGAGAGCCAGGGACTAATTTTCCCCCAAGCGCACCCCCTGGTGAGGTATTGTCATTTTGGCGTTTCACCAGTAAACTATTCTGATTCTGACCAGTTGTCAATCACAACCTTCAATGTATATTGCTATTTCACCAAACGAAAATCCATCATTCAAAGGTTATTACATTACGAAAACGCGCCTACAATAACTATACAGTAACTTTTTCAGCTGTAAAAATATGAAATTTTCAGTTGAAAATTTCGATATATTTTCTTATTTTTGCTCAAACCATAGATTGTGGCTAGATGGTAGAACCACCTCGGCGAGTACCCACAATCTAAGTTTTTGAGCAAAAATAAGAAAAATAGATATGACTATGTTAACCCCATTTTCACTATATAAAAATGGAGTTTACTAGGGTATAATCTTCACGGACATGCTATCCTGATGTACCTTCGATGTTCAGTCACAATAGAGTGAACGAGAAAACGAAGTGTAGTGCAGTGCAGGTTGGCCAGCTGATATAAGATTAACACATCAAGGAGTGTTTATTCTTCAAATGAGGTTGTGGGTGCACCAGAACTGCATATGAGCCGGTATTTTTCTTCAAAGTGACAATATGAGTCCAGTATGATTTTGACTCAACGTGGAAATTGATTTTTCTTCTCTATTGCGACCATCCTCAGTGAAAATAGTCTTTTTTTTTCAAGTATCTTCGTAAAGTTCCGATCTGTCTACAACGTTAGCCACTAAAATTTGTCTGGTGTCATCAAAGACAGCCATGTCAAAATCCATCTGTAGACAAAGGCAGCCGTTTTGCAAGTACCTGTCATCTTTGTCGGCATCCAGTTTTTTTACATTGTCGAAATGGGGATTCAGATTTGGCAGAAATGTAGTTAAATGATAGAAGTTTTATTGTATATAAGTAAATTCAGCAAAAAAACAACAGAAAGATGCCAGCCCTGAGCAGGTAACCAATTTTCGTGACTTTTCTTGTGAAAACGCTGTAACGATGACCAAGTTTGGCCTTAATAGTGACAGGTATATATTCATCAAGCGTCTGTAAACTCTTTAGACATCTACAAGTTAAATTACCAGTCACAGAACACCAGAGGATTTCTCTGAGAATGTTTAAAAATAAAAAAACATCACCCACCTACTTTATGAACCAAAACAATTCGTCTGTCATCAATGTTAATAATCTGTCATCAAAGGCGCCGGTTGTACGGTGTGATTATTCATGGGTTCGATGAGTTTTTGAAAACTGAGTGCATTTTTATTGCTAATAGACATTTTTCACTTTTGAACGTAAATGTTGCTGGCGCGTGCGGTTACGATTTTTGGTGTGATGGGGGACGACTCGTGAGGGCATATTTGAGACGATGACGAGGGGCTATATGAAGAATTACTTGGTCAAAACTACCAATAGCCTAACGGAGACCAATTAAACAAGACAGGCAAAAAAGAAATAGTCCACGACGTATTACTCTGTAGCTCAGTAGGTAGCATGTATGGAATAAAACTAAAAGGTCCTGGGTTCGATTCCGGCTAAGACAAAAATTCTTTTTCTATTCTTAATTGCTTCCTTTTTTCGCCCCTGTGACAATAAAGCTTAGAAAATAAAAAAAGAAAAGAAAAGAAAAAAATGCAAACATCACAATGTAATACTAAAATCGTTAATTTGTGGATTAAAGTGTGTAATGAGAAGGCAGTCCGCACGTATAGGTTTTTCACTAAGTCTTGTTGTTTTTTCACCGATTTAAGCCGGTAGCTTGATCGTAATCGGCAGAAGAGCGGACCCGCGACCGATCCACACGTCAATATTTATTTTCTGAAGGCTGGTACAGATAATGCAGCTAGGATAAGTTGACCGCCTCGAATGACTTAGCGGCCCCCGTGGCCGAGCGGTTAAGAGCGCTGTTTCTTAATCAGCCGTTCATCTCACCGCTGTGTCTTGTGTGTGTTTGAGCCCCACACTGGCCACATATGATACAAGCCAAGTTCAACTTTCGGGAGTGCCGGGTGGTTTTTGTTAGGGTACTCACGTTTTCACTCCACCTACTGATAGGTGAGCTGAAATAATCTTGAAAGGGACGTAAAAGTGAACTAAATGCGCAAGACAATAAATCAAATAGTATAGTTTACATGTTCACATACATGTATATCTGTGTTTATTAGATGTAAAACTACAGTTTCACGTGCTGTCTCGTGAGCGAACATAATTCATTCTGTTTATATTTCAAACAGATTATCAGCTTGATGTCGAAGTTTTGTTTATTCGACAGTCATCTGCATGCCATACGAAGTGCGATGGCGGCAACATCCTACATGTAGCTACATTACGCCAAGCCACACAAGTCAACTAATTTTGTTTATTGTAAACCTTCAACAGTAATTCAGCCATATCCAGTGTGCTGGTTATGATGTAGTAAATTAATTTGGCAAGACATAAGTTTTCTTTTTGATCCATATGTATTCTGTGTGATATTGTATGCGTGTTGTTTACCTGTATGAATTCAAATAAATATGATTAAAATCAAACTAACACAATATTATTTTTATGAGTTGCAAAAGTGTTTCCATAAAGCACTCCATGTCGTAGTGGTTCAGTCAGTCGCCTCGTAAAACGGGCCGCGCGTTCAATCCAACGCGTTACTCCGTCTTTCGGGCGAGACCAGGGTCCAGTAAGTAAATAGTTGTTATTTCCACGTGAGACCCCGAATATTCCTCGTTATATGGTTTACATTAAGCGTGCATGATGGAATATAAATGCATTTTTTTCTTATAGGCGCGAGTAACATTTTTCTTATAGGCGCGAGTAACATCGGACAAGGTTTGCTATCAGTTAAAATCTAATCAGGACCCAGAATTACACTACGCCTACCTTAGTGAGGATGTGAAATTTAATTGTATCGATTCCAGGTCCTTCTATTGTTACTTGATTACAGATAAGGGTCTGATTGTGCTCATTTCTGATCATAATTTCGTTTTTATACAATTTTCGGCCCGTTCAAGATTATTTTAGTTCATCTGAGACGGATAAATCAGTAACAAGGTGTGTGTGTGTGTGGGGGGGGGGGGGGGGCAGGGGAGAACCCTGAGAAAACGACTTGGCACACCCACAAGCAGAATTTGGTTTGTGTCACATGTGATTGTAAGACTGATCAATTGGGCAGCAACCTACGACGAAGTGTTCATTGTCTTGGTGATGGTTGTTGCCAAAGCGATATTGCTTTTTTTCAATTACTCCATTTTATCACATGTTGTGTGATGTTGCATCAATCTTTGCTGTAAGGACTTCTGTTGTATCGCAGGCATTTACGATGGTGCTTACACTGATAGACAATTCCTGAATATACATATTCATGTACAGTATATCACGCAGACATTTGACGTGCTCAATTTACCGGCTTTTTATATGTAAACAAACGAAACGACATCCGTGAACCTAATATTGTGTTGTGTTTGGCTGTTGAATTTTTGTCCCACGGCCCCTCGAAAAAAACAAAGAAAAAAAGATTTTATCAAGCAGGATCAGTTATCAAACCACATTGCTGCTTGACCATGTTGACAAGCCGAAATCAGTTAGTGTTAACGGCATGTGTTCGGCCTTTTGAACCAGGGACCGCGGGTTTGATCCCGGGATCCTTAAGTCTGTCGGATGATACTATAAACTGATGTCTCGTTTCCATATAACCTTTGCTGTTGGATTAACGTTAAACCTGAAACCAACAGACCAATTAAATTTATTATTTACGTAAATTCTGATTGAGTAAGAAGCTTATGTGCATTTATGCTCGCCCGGTTCTGGACGCAAAAAATGCCCATAGGAGTAAGGTTAAGAATAATCAAGGTGTTGTACATGTAGCTCTGTCGTCAGCATGTGTAATACATGTGCACTAAAATGGTGCCGTGTATCTTGACGCTAGCATAACAAAACCTTAACAAGCAATATACAGTGTTTTTAAAGTTGTAAAAAATGAAAATTTTCAGTTCAACATTTTTATCTTTTTATTTTGCTCAAAACATAGATTGTTGGTGCACGCTAAAACTACCTCGCAGAGGCGGTTCTAACGAGTACTCACAATCTGTGTTTTTAGATGCATGGGCATCCTAAGTTGACCTTGCCGTAAAATAGGTCAATATCATCCCTGGGTAATGATTTAGGCCATGTATAAACTTTGTAGATGCTTAATGCCAAGTTTCAAAATCATAGGCCTACTGGTTCTGAAGAATATTTTAAAGGTTTTTGCAGTTTATAGCCATGGCGGCCATTTATACAATCTTTCGTTACCTTTCCATGAAGTGTGGCTTTGATCGGCCATGCGGTTGCAGAGATGTTTGAATATTTTGGTCATATGAATGTATATAGCCCCCCGGATAGGAGCAGACAAACCCCTGGGGACTAAATGTTTTCATGAACATAAATCTTCAGTACCTTTGCATGCTCATCGCGAATTTCCGCACCCATTTAGTTACATTTATAATATTTTCCCCATTTAAATGCATGGGCGACCTAAGTTGACCTTGCCATAAAATAGGTCAAGGTCATCCCAGCATTATGATGTATACCAACTTTGTAGAACTCTATTGCCTGATGTTTCAAACTTAGTTTCAAAATCATAGGACTTCTGGTTCTGGGAAGAAATTGTTTTAAAGGTTTTTGCTATTTATAACTATGGCGGCCATCTTAGTCATGTGACCTAGGTCATTTATGCAAACTTTCGTTCCCCCTTCCTAAGAATGCTCCGCAAGAAGTTTAACTTCGGTTTGCCATTTGGTTTCAGAGGAGAATATCATGGAAATTGTTGACGGACGACGTCGGACGGACGACAGGGAATGGTCATCGCTTTTTGAGCCGAAGTGCTCATGTGAGCTTAAAATAGGTATACCCATGCATACCAAAGTCTTGCTGTATAAAAGTGTGGTTCATGGGGTATTCACGGACATGTTATCCTGATATGGATAACCGACCATGCTTGAGATGACTTGAAATATATCAAAACGTTGTAAATCGTAGAATAAAAGACTGCACATAAAATTAAAGATCAACTTATGTTTCAAATCGTAAAACATGCCATGTATACATGTATAAAGTTTTCTGTGCGTTCACGAAAAACACGTGAAAATGTAGCTTAGCAGAACCAATGTAAGTATATACATAAGCCAGTATGTAAAATGTCACATGGCGATAACAAAATAGTTGATATTGGTTTTTCCCACCAACAGTTATGGTCATATGAAGCCGGGACCTCGGTTTATCGAACGAGCGACGTCTAGTTATACACACGAGTGTCTAATCAAATTCTGCATTGGAAGCTGTTAAAATGGAGGCATTTTATTCGCGCCAAGAATTTGTAAAACCGACTCGCATTGAACGAGAAACGCATCTTTAATGGCAAATATGATAAGTGATATATATATATATATATATATATATATATATATATATATATATATATATATATATATATATATATATATATATATATATATATATATATATATATATATATATATATATATATATATATATATATATGATGCGATTTTAGAAAATATTTCGTGTCAAAGGTCACTTCTGGTTCCTTGTTCCATCAGAATTAGATAGTTTAAGGGAAAGACCACAATTTTCATTTTTAGGCGTTTCGTTCTCGCGCTCAACCTGCGAAACTAGTCAAATGTTCTTATTAAAATCATTTTGTACCTGTCATATATCAACTTGCCATGTGATTTTAAGAGGCGACTGACTGAGTCACTGCGAGACAAAGTCCTCTACGGAACGTGTTTGCGTGAGTGTGTGTTTGTGAGAGTGTGTGTATGCGCGCTTAACATTCAGAATATTGTTGTCCTGTTTTAGGGTTAAGCAAGGTTCGCAGCACGTTTGATGTGCTGGCTAGCCTGTACTCCGATTCACTTCGTGACCTCGCTCCTTTTCTGTGTATGGAGAGGTCTAACAGAATACCGATGGAAATATTCCGTCTAGCAGCATTTAATGAAAATCAGAGGACCAATGGTCCTGTAAACGCTCACCGGATACCTAGTTTTCACTTTTTTCCCAAAGTAAAAACCTAAGTTTCCAAAATTGACCTTGCCGCTTAACAGGTCAAGGTCATCCCAGGTTCATCATTTTATCAAACTATGATGGGCTGAAGCCATCGATGCTACATATCAAGTTTTGTGAAAATCAGCCTGCCGGTTCTGGAGAAGAAGATTTTGAGTGTTTTTTTTTTCCATATACGGAATTTTCGTTCCAACTACCCATGGATGCTCCACATGAAAATGTCTCAGTGATTAGCCCAGCGGTTTCAGAGATGAAGATGCTATGGACAACATACTTTCCAAGGTCAAGAGATGACCTTGACCTAAATTAATCACATTCCTTCTTCTACTCCATTAGTTATCTGCATCTACCACTTTTCAGGTCTCAGGCTGCAATCATTTTTAAAAATCCATAGTTTTCATTTTTCCCCGTGTAAAACCTCTGTTTCCAAAATTGACCTTTCCGTAAAATGGGTAAAGGTCATGCGCGGATCCAGAGGGGGGGGGGGGGAACCGGGGATCCGCCCCCCCCCAGAATCTGAAAAATTTACCTAAAAAGGGTAATTTTGGGATTTTTGGGGGGTTGGACCCCCCCCCTCGTCTGCGACAATATTTTACCATTTTGGTTGGACCCCATCTCGTAAAAATGTCTGGATCCGCAAATGAAGGTCATCCAAGGGTCATCATTTTATCAAATTATGATGGGCTGGAGTCATCGATGCTACATACCGAATTTCGTGAAAATTGGCCTGCCGGCTCTGGTGAAGAAGATTTTTGAGTGGTTTTAGCCATATATGGGCGTGGCGGCCATCTTGGTCATGTAATCCAAATTTCACAAACAAACTTTCGTTCCCCCTACCCATAGATGCTCCACATAGAATTTCACTTTGATTGGCCAAGCGGTTTCAGAGATGAAGATTTTTTTATATTCAGTTAAACGTCCCTTTCAAGATTATTTCAGCTCATATGAAACGGGCCAATCAGTAAATGGGGCGAAAACGGGAGAATCCCGAGAAAAACAACCTGGCACACCCGCAAGCAGAACTTGGCTTGTCTCACATGTGGCCAGTGCGGGGCGCGATCCTACACCAGACACAGCGGTGAGATGATCGAGTGATTAAGAAACAGCGCTCTCAACCGCTCGACCACGGGGGCCGCCATGAAGATGTTTGAAAAGTGTGTGATGTTTGAAAAGTGTGTATGAACAACAGACTGGCCAAGGTCAAGAGATGACCTTGACCTAAATTAATTACATACTTACATCTACTCCATTAGTTGTCTGCATCTTCCTTTATTCAGGTCTCAGGCTGCAATCGTTTTCGAAAAATCCATAGTTTTCACTTTTTCCCATGAAAGAGCCTGTTTCCAAAACTGACCTTGCCGTAAAACAGGTCAAGGTCATCCCAGGGTTATAATTTTATCAAATTATAATGGGCTGGAGTCACTGATGGATACATACCAAGTTTCGTGGAAATCGGCCTGTCGGTTCTGGAGAAGAAAAAAATTGAGTGGTTTTTACCATATATGGGCATGGCGGCCATCTTTGTCATGTGACTCGGATTTTATGATCAAACTTTCGTTCCCCCTACCCATGTATGCTCCACATGAAATTTTAACTTGATTGGCCAAGCGGTTTCAGAGATGAAGATGTATGAAAAGTGTGTATGCAAAACAGACTGGCCAAGGTCAAGAGATGACCTTGACCTAATTTAATCACATACCTTCATCTACTCAATTAGTTGTCTGCATCTACCTCTTTTCAGGTCTCTAGCTGCAATCGTTTTCAAAATAAATTCCATAGTTTTCACTTTTTCCCATGTAAAAGCCTATGTTTCCAAAATTGACCTTGCCGTAAAATAGGTCAAGGTCATCCCAGGGTCATCATTTTGTCAAACTTTGACAGGCTGGAGTCACTGATGGTAAATACCAAGTTTCGTGGAAATCGGCCCGCCGGTTCTGGAGAAGAAGATTTTTGAGTGTTTTTTACCATATATGGGCGTGGCGGCCATCTTAGTCATGTGACATGGATTTCGCGATCAAACTTGAAATGCCGCTACTACAGCACGCATACTACAAGAGAATAAATGAGGATCATACAGAAAGCATGTGGCTTGCAAAAATCATCTAAAATTCGTAATTATCGCACTCGATATGGCTGAAATACTGTTGAAAGCTTACAAAACCTCAAATTATTAGTATGGCTATGCATAATGTAGTTAGGTTATCGCATTTATGACATGCAGATGGCTGTTGAATGGGATCAAAACGAAACATCAACCAAATAAACCCCACCAAATATTAACATGTATAAACATGCCAAATGAATTATGTTCACTCACGAGACAGCACGTGAAACTGTAGTTTTTATACCTTATAATATGTCTGTACAGGTACACTATACTATTTGAGTTAGTGCCTTACGTCCGCGGAAAACATTTAAAGTCATTCAGGGTGGCTAACTTATCCTAGCCACATTATTCCTGTACAAGCCTTCAGAATATGAACATTTTTATGTCCCCAAGAAAGAAATATTGACGTGAGGATCGCTCAAAGATCAGCTCTTCTACCAAAAAAAAAAAAAAAAAAAAAAAAACCACGATCGAGCTGTCGATTTCAATAGGTTAAAAGTCGACAAGAGAGAAACATTAATGTGAGGTGCCGTCTCGCGCTTCATTTAAGTTTTTTTTATGCACAAGGGCATTTCCTGATTCTTGCATTCGCCAATAAATATAATCATAATACATTTTTTTTTATTTCCATAGCTTTATTGTCACAGAGGAGACAAATAAAGAAAAGAAAAAAAAAGTGGTCCGACCAGGACTCGAACACAGAACCTTTCGTTTTGAATCCTAGCTTGCTACCTACTGAGCTAGAGAGGTAGACGTTCTACACTATAACATGTATTGCATGTCTTATTTAATTCGTCTCCGTTGGGCTGTTGGTAGTTTTGACTGTGTAATTCTTCATATTGCCCCTCGTCTTAGTCTCACATATGCCCTCACGAGTCATTCCCCATCACACAGAAAGTCGGAACCGCACGCACCAGCAGCATTTACGTTCAAAAGTGAAAAATGTCTACTATAATGTGAGCTATGCGCTTTTCATAATGTGTTTTAAAATGAACAATATAAAAAATGGATCGCATCGTGAATAAAGTCGAACGTTGCTTATGTGAACAACTAAGCAACTTAACACGGTGTTTTACAGGTTGCACCAAGGAAAGTCTTACCGATCGTATTGTGTATCAAGCTAGGTTTTTGCCCATTAAACTGCAGTTATATCAGACACTATCAGGCTACATGTAACTATCTTTTTCGTGGTAAGGCCCAACTTTTGCAATTAAAAAAGCAGATTTTTGAGACATTTTGTACAAAGCAATTCAACATGTGGGCAGGTGTACCAGTAAATGCGTTCGCTTTAATTTTCAGTGCGGTCGCTTTAGGCATACCATACTGGGCAGAATATGAGCACAAGAGTATCGGACTAAAAATCAACTATGGGCTGTTTCAAGTATGTTCGGACTATATTGGTTGCGAGTTGACAGGTAAATACGTTTTGTGACTTCGTTTAGATGCGACGGGTCTTAATCTGTTGAATTTTATTTCATAAACTTTAAGGCCTAGTCATAAAATCAAAATGAAAACACGCTCGACGCATTCTTGCATTTAATTGCGCAAAGGCATTCTATTGTTTTTTCCCCCTTTAAACAGCTAACGTCCCGACATTACCATAGCTGTTGTATCTGTGACGTACAGCAGCGATACGTAAAACAAGCAAAGCCATTTTTTGCAATTAAACGCAAGTCTACGTCGAGAGAATAACGCTATTGGGTGACGAGGCCTTAACAGCCGAAACGTTGCGTATTGTCTAGCAAATACGAATTATTGTGGCGATGCAGTCAGATTATTGGATTCATTGAGAAATGTATGATATTGATTACTTAAAGTTATGTTTTTTTTCAGATCCAACCTTTTCCATGGTAGCAGTCTGTGTATTGGAGTCCATCGGAACACTACTGCTGCTATTGTCCCTCATTGCGGCCTCCCTCAAACTATGTTACTCGACGAATCAGCCAGCTTTTTTCAAGGTCGCTGGGGTACTATCGATTGTTGCGGGTAGGACATTTATCGGTGTATCTAAAATCATTTTGCTTCGATTTCTTAATCAAGTTATATTCTAACGTAATTTGGCCCTCTCGGGGCGGCAAGAATTTACCCCCGTCCAGGACATCCATATTCAGTTAATAATATTATTGGTTCAGCTAAATAATTTTTAAAGTATTTGGAATCTTCAACATGCTTTACATGTAACCAAGCCAATAACATCGTTTGGAATATAACTAGTACACATCATGCTTTTCAAAAGTTAAGCCTTTATACCCGGGTGAGAACACTTTGCGCTGCGTCGGCGTTTTGTGTGTGCATGTTACGCGTAGCTTTTAACGTCTTTTTGTTTTGATTTCTAGGTGACGTTGCAAGCAGAATCTTATTCTGTTTGTTTCTGCATAATTTAGCCCTAAAGCGGGTATACATATTGTTCATTTTTATTCTATAAGAAGTTCTATGGCAAATGACATACCCCAATTCGTATATAAGGTTAATTATATGTAAAATTGTTATTTCGCCGTTGATAACGTCGCATAAATATACGCGACGTCATTGCAACGTTTAGCGTTAACAGGAAAATGGCTTGAATGATTTTCCTCTTTATCTTCTGACGCAATCCAGTGATCCCCATTTTTTTTTATTTCAAATTTTAAATGTTTACATTTTTTTTCCAATCTGTTGGTGTAATTTAATAAACATCATATGCGTAGTTTAGGAGATATCGAAAAAATACGTACATTTTCCTTGTTTACAAAATTTTGTTTTGTTTGAATTGATGCTTAACGTCCCATTCAACAGCTTATGGTCATGTCGGGACGCTGCCTCCTTTTTATGGGCTTTTTACCCAAAATTAGGACGTCATGACATCCATAAAGTGCTTCGAATATAACCACCCAACTAATCCAAAAAGGCTTATATATATGGATAGATTGACATGAACCACTTTTCCTGGACAGGCTCAGACCTGAGCGGTTAACCAGTAATCAGGTGGCCAGTCAGTAGTGGAGAAGCTTTGCCTGGATGCACAAGCAGCCCATCTATTTCTTTAGGCCCCAGTGGGCGGTTTACAAAAATGGCAGGTAAAATAATTTTGCTTGTAATCTCTTCAATTAAAGAGCAAAAAGTATCAAAATATAAGAAAATAACATTCATCGTGTGTAAAAGTTGTTTATGCATTATTAACATATGTATTAAAACACGTGTCCGCTACGAATGCGGTTTCCTGTTATGCACGAGAACATCCAAAAAGTTCTGATACCATGGAAACGCGGCTGGTGACCCCCCATTTTTATTTCGATTTTAGTCCAAGGATACAATTATTTCGAAGCATGTGAAGTGTCATGAACATCATATGCAGGAATCAATTAGTAATGTTTCCTATAACTTTATCAGTCTGATCGAGATCGGTCTGTCCAGTGTGAACGCACCCAACATAGCTGGAAATGCCGTTGACAACCCATCATATTGTTTGTGATATTGAAGGGTTTTCAGGTAGGAATATGGGCCCCTGTCGAATAGGGTCTTGAGAAATAGATTGGCTGCTTGTGCCTACAGACAAAGCTTATTATTTACCGACTGTTCATCAGATGTCTGGTTAACCGCTCAGAAGATCTAAAGAGGTTCAAGTAAAATCATTCATACAAATAAGCATTAGTTGTTCTACTTGGGTGGTTATATATTTTCAAGCACATTTCGAATGTCATGACATGTCGGAAAGATGTCCCAGCCCCGACATGGCCATTGCTGTTGACTTGGACGCTATGTCACAAATGAAATAAATAGATACTTTTTTAAATTTACTTTTCTTTAGATGAAACTTACTACTTTTGTTCCAGCTCTTCTTATTATAATCGGTGTAAATATCTTTGGGACTAGGAAGGAACTTCAAACTGGAAAAGCTAGGAACACTGACTATATGTTCCACGCCGGTTTCTTCATCGCCATAATAGCAGCGCTGTTATCCATCATAGCTGGTATATTATTTCTGGTTGAGCCGCTGCTTGAGCGGCGCCAACGGGGTGTTGAGACGTTCAAGGCGCGTGCACCTGTGGTGGAATATCAGGGCCGAATATTGGCTGACGACCAAATGTACAACGCCAATGGGCAAATCATTACCCACCCATATGTTGGCCAACCAAGGGGCTATTACAATCTGCCGAAAGAAGAAATCATCGCCCACCCTGGTTATAATAATCACACGAGTTATTACGGCCCGCCAGGTGGATATTATGTTGCATGAAAGCCGCACCTTGACGTGCAATACAAGGGAAGATAACAACATGTTTATGTTAATACCAATTGTTGCTCCTTGAAATTATTTTGCGGCAAAGACTCCCTTTGGACTTCCATTTAAATCAATAGTCAACAACAAGAAGCTTTATTTCAAAAAATTGCAATAGGCCACATATAGGTGGCATAAATGTAGCAAGTGTACAACTATAGTAATGGGCAGTGAGGACATCAAGAGTTTGTAGTTATAACCAGGTATATAATACAACCTACATCTTGAAACCAAACTGAGAAATGAGGCTTGTATAGGGTAATTTGGGATACGGGATATTGGCCTATTTTAAAGGGATACTGGGATATTTGTGTTTTTTATTTTGGAATATGGGACATTTGAAATTTTGAGGGATATGACATTTTTGAATAATAATAATAATAATAATTATAATAATAATAATAATAATTAAACACAAGATAACTGCAGAATTGTTATCCTGTTCTATGGTTTCAAATTTTCCCTTGGAAACATGCCACCCAGATCCCAAGGCAAGGCGCATACGGCGCCAAAAATCTGTGGAAATCCTCTCCACAACTTCGATGCTCAAAACTAGTCTCACTAGACCCTCAAGCCTTCAAGCAAATGAACTGCAGCTTAGTCTAGACCTTTTAGTGTGAATGTCACAGCATATTTATTAATTGTTTACCCATTTATATCAGAATATGCATTGTAATATTTTCTAGACAATTCTTTCCAGATTCTAGTAAAGCTCAGTAATAATAAATAATAATAATAATAAAAAAAACACAATATGCCATATTTGCGCCAACCTTTTCACAATTTGTGGGAGCATCAACGGGCCGGATTCCACAGCTGATTTACAAAATGTATGTCTAACATACGTTTTAAACAGAATATTCTCTTATAATGTAGGAGATACTTTGCAATGTTCCTAATTATACAGAACTTCTGGCTCACAAAATACTCAAAATACACAGGAGCCACCAAATTGCACTATGGTTTCAAACATTTGGCCCCCGGATACACTACCAAGGCTTTGCCAATTATTTCAAACCCGTCTTTAAAAATGGCGAACCTAACCCCCTATCAAGGCTTTACAAAAATAATCTCCAATATTCATTTTTGCACGAGTTTGTGAAAAGCTTGGGGTTTCTCTTGTAATGTCAGTATGTGCTCTGAAAATACGTTGGATTAGACAGTTCTATCTACTCGCCAAAATACCAAAACGACACATCGGATGCCGTCGCACAATACCACCAAGATTTCAAAGTTTTACCAGGGGAGCATGCCCACTCCCCTAGCAATGCTTCACGGAAATGATCCCCAAGATTCATTTTTGCATGGGTCTTGTGGAAAAAGGCTGTGGTATTTATCAGAATATGCTCTGAAATACTCAGGATTAGATAGTTCTGCTCGCCAAAAATACCAAAAATACGCTTCAGATGCTACCAAACAGTACCTAGAGCAAGGCTTCGCGCCGACCGCATTCGCCTTTGCACCTTCCATGTTCAAAAACTGTCGCGCCAATATAGCATTCGTTACTACCCCCTTGACACCACACTCGAAAGATAATGAAGTTATTGTGAATGCTTCAAACGTATAGAGATGTTAATTACATGTGATTTTATTGTGCATTTTCATATTATCTAACTGAAGAACTATTAATACAACTTAAGCATTAAAGTCATTATAACAATAATATTATCAAGTTCTACTGAATTACTGCGTACAAATGAATTAAACTTTTGTCTATATTTATTTTGGGATATTTCATATTTATTTTGGGATACAGGATATTGGGGGGGATTATTTCGGGATATTTGCAAATATTTTTATGGGATATAAGAGGTGTTATAAGGGATATGGGATATTCAACACCCCACTAAACAAGCCTCAGAAATAGATACGCTGTTTGTTCCTTACCTGCTGATCTGCTTATAGTCTGCTAGGGAGTTCTTAGCCTGGAAAATATGTGAAGTCAATTCATACATACTTATAAACCTTGGTTGTTTACTAGGGTTGTAATATATTGCAACAAATTCATCACAAAATCGAGTACAGGTCCCACGAAAATGGTTACGATGTGCCCAGCCCGACAATAGCTATTGATGTAGACGTTAAATATAAAAACAATCGATAAAAAGATCAGGTGTCTACTCGTACAAAACTTTATTAAAATGAAATGGAAAATAATGTATATTTATTACCTATAGTCACATGCCTACTGAACAAGATTTATGCACCATGTGAAACATAACACTGGGGAATGATATTTTGGTAAACGTAATAAAATTAATGTGTTATTTTAAACATACGATCACTTTGTAGATTTTAGGCTGTTGACATGAATAAATGAATTGTGTGGGTGCAGATTTCCATATATAGCGCAGTGAACAGGTTTCCAGTTATCTTGAAAGTACGTGTAACACGTCACATGTGGTTATATCTTGACGGCATATTTGGCTGAAAAGACTTAAACGTTGGTCTGTGAAGACTTGTTTTATAAAGCCCCGTGTCTACAGGTCTGACGACGGACACAGCATGTGATACCCTTTGTCCAGGAACCTGTTTGTCTATCCTACACGCACAAAACAGAATCCCAGTTACCACACTTAATATGCCTGCGGTGATTGACAGGTAGAACCCTGTCTGGAGTGTATGTTGTTCGTTGTTTATCAAAATGCCGTGAAGTTTTGTGGACTCTGTCGCAAAAACAATCGTTCCCAGTAGTATCAGGAATCCTAAAATTAAAAACAAAAGACGCATTACATTAGGATATTTTCCTCCTTGCCTACAAGTATGACAATTTACAAATAAACGCAACGCTGACCCAATTTATCTCTTTTACACCCCTTAGATTGGATGCAACATGTGCTGTGATAGAAGCTAACATTTGCAACTCATTTTTGACAGAGAAAAAGTTATTTAGCCATTTCACAAGGGAATCGATTGTCATGACATCCTTATTTTGAGGAAAATTTCCATAAAATGAAGGCAACGTCCCGAAATGACAATTGCTGCTGACTGAGATTAAGCTTCAATTCTAACAAACAGGCTAACAAATTATTCATTATCCTGACATACATACTCTAAAAAGCTACATATATGGATTGCAGATGAGCAGGCTACACAGATCTCTGACAATGTTTACACCTTTGGAATGAAACTCACATACAGCATAATTTGTACATACCCGCAACCATTGACAAGGTTCCTGCTGTCACCTGGACGAGATGAAACCTTTCTGGCCATACGTACAGGCGAACTGCAGCCGATATCACGCCTACGAGAAGCAGAAACATTCCAACGGTGACCATGATTTGAACATCTAGCATAATATCTGATGAATCTAAAGAAGAAAGGTCTACTGGTAACGCCTAAGCACCTGAAATATAACTTTAGATACATTCAACCCAGCAGGCACATGACGTCAGAATGATGTCAGATCGACGTCGATATGACGACATTTTCACGTCATGTGACCGCTGGGAACCCTCGCCAAACTTTCAATGTCTCATTAATGTTAAGGGACGGCCTTTGTAGAAGACACATATGAGCCGCCTCGTGGGAAAACTAGGCGCCGCGAGGACCTCTCGATTCGGAATCCGATGTTTGAACACCAGGTTAATCAACCCCCATCAAAAGTATTGATGTAGTCGGAAAACGGAATCTATTTTTTCTGTGTTAAAATTTCAGTTTCATTAAATTTGTGAACCCTCGTTTATGCATAAGTGCACAAAGAAAAGCGTTTAACTTATTAAAATAATACGAAACAAGGTAAAACATAATCTATACATACTTTTATGGAAAGTATGCACCTCGACAAAAGTTTAGCATATTCTAGTTTTGAAGTGCAAAAGTTTAATTCCCGCAAACTATTTCAAAAACATAAAACAGATTCGCAATTCACGGATTCAGAAAGGAAGCATGTAGTAGCATGTCGTAGCAAAGAACAAATGAAAAATTTGTCTCAGATTTTTTAAAATTTATGTGCTACAATATGCATTATTTTGATAATAAGCCGTATTTCTAAAATATGAATTCTGCACCCCATATGACACGTCTGTACAAAATTCACACTCACATCAAGGAAGCGTTTGTTGGAACAACCTGTTACATACAAAAAATGAGAGCTGAAAGTAAAACTGACATTTCTGGAAAGAACAAAAATGTATAGAATGTTTAGCAAAATTGCAATGTTAAACATTTTGAAAATAAGTTTGTTGCTAAAAATGTCTAATGTCTACATCTCAATGACAGGATAATGATGTCTATACCACATTATTATTCTGTCTGTGGACTAAAGATTTTACTAAGTTTCGTTTTATAATGTTGAATTTGAGTGCTTTTTTAAGAAGCTTTTAAAAATGTGTAGAAAATCGCACTTTCAAAACAGTAGCCTTTTCTTTTGTCATTCAGTATCTAAACAACTGCCGATTTTGAATAAAAAAAAAGCACTGGTTGTTTCCGCTGTAACCATGGCATCGAATAAGGGCGATTGCGTCAACATATTTATTCACTGAGGTAAGTTTTTACCAGACGTGTTTCCATCATTTTAGACATATAATTATGCTAAACTTTTGACGAACTGCATACTGAATAGTTAACATTTTTGATTTTACAATTAGCGAGTAAAAGAATAAATGATTACCATCTTTTTGATACGGATGATTAATATCTAAACGATAAAACTGGAGATAAGAACAGTAACTTATTTGAAATGTCAATTATATTCTGCTCACGAGAATAGGCGCCACGAAGTCAATAACCGGTATAAATTAATACCTATAGTATTATATCAGTGTATAGTATACACTGATCGAACTATCATTGGTGCTTGCATGCTACGAACAGTGCTAGGCGTTGTGTCTGTGCTTGAGTGTATGACTTGAATCGAGAGATTCGGAACAGAGTCTAAGCGCTGTCCTTCAACAAGAAACTATTACCCCAATAATTTATTAGTTGCAAATAATAAATACACAGGAAACTGACGGTCTCGTGATGACTGAGAAATTTAAACAAGCAATTGAATCCTGTTAACGTGTTTTGCAATCAATTCAAAACGAAGGACATACCAGGCTACCTGGGACAATTTCTTAATTGTCGCTTTTAATTTGTCATTCGTTATTCTTACATTATATGATCGTATAGGTAAAATACCTTGACTGTGCCGCTTGAACTCACGTGACTGGATAGAGTACATTTTGTTATAAGGTAGAGCAGTTATTGTAATCCAGACACGTGAGTAGGTGATAGTCAAAAACCGTTATAGCTCCCAGACGATTGGAGTAGACATACGTCACAGGTTAACCGTTATACATATGAATGAAATGAATGTATTTGATCAATAGGATCAGGCGTGTCATTCATATTTATAACGGTAAATCTGTTGAAGTGCAATACGCAGTCAAAAATAAACACGTGGATGTTGATATAACCTATTTCTCATCGTGAAATCTTCGAATAAATATGTATAGCGTGGTATCAAGCTGCACGGTCAAAGTATTTTACCTATACCTATATTGGCACACATGAGCTGACAGAAGATCGGGAACTGTTAACGTTGTCTCCTTATTGTACACTTACTATATTCGTCGATAGAAAATTATATTGACGAGTCATACACGTTTTGTTCGTATGCTTAATTTCACACCCCAGCAGCTATGGTCATGTCGGGCCATTGCCTCCATTTTATGGGATTCCTTTGCGACATCGGGATATCATAAAAATATAGCAATGCAGGTATACAACTAAAACCTATAAATTATGAATGTATTGATGAATTTTAAAACTATGCCATTTTTTCATATGCAGGCTCAGAACTTCTTATCCGTTACATTACGAAAACTTGCCCATGCAAAATACAGATTTTTTTCAGCTGAAAAAAATTGGAAATATCGTTGAAAAAATTGATATTTATTATAATTTTGCGCAAAACATAGATTGCGGATACTCTGTATAACTGCCTCACTGAGGCGGTTCTATCGAGTACCCACAATCGATGTTTTGGATCAAAAGTAAGAAAAATAGATATACCACTGTTAACCCCAGTTTTACTATATAAAAGTGGGGGTTAAGGGGGTATACATTTAATGGACATGTTTTCACAATGAACAGTAATTATAAAGAAAATCTGGGTTGTTATGGTGTCTGAAGGATCTTCTCCTAGACACTTATGTGCAATGCCTTGTACATGGTCATTTCTATATTGGTCGTGACGTGTTGAAACTGCTTCCGAAACACTAAGCATAAATATAATTAAATAATGTTTTTTGCTAAATCATCAAGTTCTTCTTTATCATCATTTCTGTATTCTATAAAGTTTCAATAACGAGATTAGACGCTTCTGCTGGTACTAAACATCTGCTTGTTCTTGTCACTAAGGATGATATGGGCTCCCGCCCATTAGGGCCTAAAGAAATAGATGGGCTTCTTGTGCCACCAGACAAAGCTTATACGCTACTGACTAACCATCTGATTACTGCTTATTCGCTCAGGTCAGAGTCTGCTTAGGAAAAGTGGTTCAAGTCAAAGCATCCATACATAGAAGCGTCATGACTTAAATGGATGGTTATACAATAGTCATGTATTTGAAACACTTTGTGGATAACATGATGACACAACATAACGACAAGCATAGTTCAAAACACTTAAATGGTACGTCATATATATACGGATTAAATAAAATACAACAGTAGTACCTTTGGAAGCAGGGAAAACTTTAAAAGGGAGATAGTATGGGCCATATTGTGCAATTTCGGGTAATGAACCCTCATCAGCGACCCTTTATGAACCGGCGACGATAGCTAGATAAATACTGTATATACTGCAATTACAAAAATTTACACAAGGGAATTCTAAATCAAAGACACTTGCCTAAACGGAGTCAAATAATTAAAACATTGTTTAGAAGATGCCTGTAAACATACAAGCATTTACTACTCTAAATATTCTTACTGATCTCAAAGGACCAAACGAAAAATATTATCTGCACTAAGTTTTGCATGGGTGAAAATTATTCGTCAAAACTCCATGAAAAACAATAATATTTCAAACGCAAATTTATACAACTAAATTTATAAAACAAGATGAATAAAACATTCGACATTATGAGCGTAGTTGATACAGGTATACGTGATTACAAGAAAATTTGGACGCGTTCTTCAGGTATGTGCAATTTGTGAATAATACCAAGGGACCAAAATCATACCGGAACGTCTAAGGGTGTATACATTTCGCAACTTATTAGGTTTGCTAGAGTCTGCACTCATGTTGCAGACTTCAACACGCAAAATAAATGTTTAACATCCATCTTCTTTAGCAGGGCTATCGGTATCATAAACTTCGAAAAACGTTTTCTAAATTTTATCGCAGACATTTAATGTTGGGCTAAATACGATTATACGTGAATGCCTTTCGGAACCAGAATTTCATGATGACCTGGTTTACAAATTTAATAAACTTATACGAAGGAATGATTTATCTTTTCAGTTCAGAAAAAAATACTTATTACAGACGTACAGGGTATAAATCAAATATTTGCGACAGTCTGTATGCTCAATTTGTAACCCAAATATGGTTGATAACTGCACAGCCTTCTTTAAGTGCACGCCGGTGGGTCGGGCGTCAGACTCTATGATGGCCCCGACTTTAAGCTATTCATTTAAGTTTGTTGGGGCCGGAGCTTCCTGTCTGCTGCTTGCCCCAACGGGGTTCAACTGGTGTTTTTCTTTTGCTCCGGATTTCAGTAAGTTATTCGGCGCCCAGGGATCTCCATCGTCGGGCAGCTTCCTGAATCTGTGAGCCCCCGATTTTGATTCATGATACAGGTTATCATGATTTATTTGTTTGTCCATGATGATTCATTGACTAGTTAGAGATTTACCACGAGGATCGAACAACTAACTAAATATTGTGAACCACTGCAGAAGATGAGGGTCAGGTTAGGTCCCTGTAAAACCGGTTTAGGCCCCCAGTATATTTTTATATAACTGATCCTTCTAAGGCAATACTTCTTTTTACCGCCTCGGTTTTTGGAGCGGGAATTTCTCTTTAATTGCGCCTTTTCCTGATCATTGCCTACTGTACCTTTCTTTGTCCTGTAAAAAGGGGGGTTTCTCCTAAATTTGACAAGATCTCATCAAGATGTATCGGGACCCCCACACTGGGGCCTAAAGCAATAGATGGGCTGCTAGTGCCTCCAAGCAAAACTTATATGACCGAATGACCATCGGATTACTGGTTAACCATTCACGTCTGAGCCTGTTTAGGTAAAGTGGTTGAAGTCAAACCATCCGTAAAAATACACGAAAATAAAAATTGTCAACGATTCTTTTTTTTTTTTTTTTTTTTTTTTTTTTTTTTTTTTCATTTTAGGCTGGCAGTGAGAGAGAGCTAGAGAAAACGATGACGAACGACGATTTTTTTTTTAGTTTTGGTCTGACTGTGAACGCTTAGTCTGGTTGTGAGCGCTTAAGAAAACGACGACGGTATTTGAACCATGTTTTGGATTGTCATGACATCCCTAGTTTTGGCAAAAGTCCCATAATATAGAGGCATCGTATTGACATGACCATGGCTGTTGACTGGAACGAAAAGCATCGATTTACATATGGGCCAAGATCTGATAAAAGGGGTCTTCTGGCAGTAAAATCAAAATTAAGATATTAATTACATATGAAAGACCAAGTTTCTCTGAGTATTTACTGAAAATTTGAAGAGCTTATCTTTACAAATAGCAAAGATATGAACGTTGAAAGGTGTGTGGTTGATGCAATCTAAACATGACGTCATTAAAACTGTTGATGACGTGTGGACGTTGATGACGTTAAAGTCTTTAAATCACTGAAATTAAAAGAAGGTAAGACTAAAATTCTCGAAATTCTATGTGTTTTTTTGAAGTTTAACATCTATACTACTGCACAAACTATGCAATAGGCACGAATTCACAAACTGTTTGATAAAACTTGCACTACAATAGGCGTACCTGTTTTTTTTAAAATGAGGGTAGTCCTTATGGTGCAATGGTTGCCATGGCAACATACATGATGCAAATAACGTTTAATCATACGAAAAGTATGTGTCTTGGATTGTGTTACAATATTAAAGCTGTATGAAATAAATATCAGAACATGCCAAATATTTCAAATTTAGATGGTTTTAAATTTTAATAGTATAAAATGTACTTGAATGCCCGAAGACACCTTTTACCAGATCCGCACTCATATCAATAAAGTATGGCGTGGTTCAATAGAGCAAAGTAAATGTACACCATCGAAACCTTCAAACGACATTTACTTAAATTCATATTTTGTTTACTTCTGGGTCTATCGCTTATTGAATTTATAAAGGGGACGCATCTTGTGATTAATAATAGCTACAATGTCGTAGTGACCAAGGAAAGCAGCTAAGCCTAATGCATCCCATCCAAACACGCTCCGTACATATATGTCCGCACCAAGACTCAACAGACACTGTACTGTCGATTTGTGGCCCATAATTGCAGCCATCATAAGGGGGGTGTTGCAATCTTTGTTACGTATATTGATATTTGCTCCAGTATCGCTTAAGACTATAACGACATTAGTGTGACCTGCTTGAGATGCACAATGAATAGCGGAAAACCCTCCTGTATCTTGCAGGTTTATCAGTGCCCCATTCTTGATCAATTCTTTAACAACTGCAAGTCTCCCGTTGAAAGAAGCACTCATCAGAGGAGAATCCAATTCGTTGGTGCATAAATTTACTCCTGCATTGTTTCGTATTAGTTTCTGTACTATTTCCAAATGACCTTGTCCAGCAGCAAAAAACAAAGGTGACCTCCCTTGCTTATCAGTAGCATTAACGTCAGCACCTTTCTGAATGAGTTCCTCTATATTTTGATAGCCACCCTCTGCAGCAACATGCAAGGCAGAACACCCTTCATCGCAGCAAAGACGTGGATCTGCTCCATGCTCCAGAAGAGTGTGTACAACATTATCATGCTTGTTCCATACTGATACCTGTACACATAGCCGATCGTTTGAAGCTCTTTTGTTGGCATCTGCCCCGCTGTGTAAAAGGTATCTGACGACATCATTATGCCCATTCATAGCTGCAACGTAAAGGGGGGTGTGCCCGTCTATAACAGACTGATCTACAACTGCATTGTTTTGGACTAAAGTTCGTACAAGATTTAAATTTCCTTTCTCAGACGCCGTTAAAAGAGGTGATCTACCTTCAATACAACAAATATTAACATCCGCTTTATATTGTAACAGGCATTCAACAGTGTCTACATGCTCGTTTAATGTAGCGATCAAAACTGGCGTAACACCTTTATTTGTGACTATGTTTGGGTCAATGTTAAGTTTCAGTAATGTTTCCACTATGTCAGTATATCCATTCCTGGCTGCATAAAATAAGGGCGACGCTCCATATATGTCAGCCAGTTGTATATTGGCACCGTGTTTTAGCAGCAAATAAAACATCTCTTTTTTCCCACTTTCAACGGCTATGTTCATAGGGGATTTTCCTTCCACCGAACATTTATTGATATCGACATTATATTTCAGCAGAATATTAGCTATGTCAACAAAGCCAAATCGCGCCGCAGCAAATAAGGGTGTTTCTCCGTTTGATTTTAAACCAAGTTTTGCATCATGTTCTAACAAAAACTGTACAAGCTCCAAGAACCCCATTCTTGCAGCTAGATAAAGACTTGATGTTCCGTCATTGCATTGTTTGTTAATATCTGACCCGTGTTCTAATAGCAGTTTCGCAATTTTGACGTGATTGTTGAAAATAGCAATCATTAACGACGTGGTACCGTCATCACGACATTTATCGACATTACAAGATTGTTGTAACATACACTGTACAACATCAATATGACCTTCCTGTGATGCTATGAATAATGGCGTTTCTCCTGTCTTTGAACTCTTATTTATATTTGCTCCTTTTTTTATCAAGAGTTCACATATTTCTCCTAGACCTGCAGCGGCTGCCTGAAAGAGTGGTGTTATTTTGAGTTCGTCTTCAATATTTATATCAACACCCGAGTCAAGAACCATATTCACCATTTCCAACTGTCCAGAAAGCACAGCCATGTGTAAAGTTGACAACCTTCTATTACCCCACACATCTTTCAAGCTTCCAAATCTACCGTCATTCACAAGCATGCAAAGAATCTCCATATTTCCGCTAAGGCAAGTCATTGGTATGAGGTGATGCCTCGGTTTCGTCCTCTTGAGATTTAAACGTTTCTTATGTGATTTGTAAGTTCGACAAATGCTTGGATATAGAAGTTTGAACAGCTGAAAATGATGAAAGGCCAAAATCCAATGGACTGCTCTTGTACCGTCTTCTGTTAGGACCTTGTACACAGATGCATTGCTATCCCAAGATCCTTGCTTTATATTATCGATCTTATGTTCGCAACAATTGGTTTCTAGAAATATTTGACAGCATTCATCTTGAGACATTTTGTCTATTTCTTCTTTCATACAAACCAAAATTGCGCCATCTTTCATTGGTTCACTCAAGAATGTGTCATGGAATTGTCCGTTCCTGATATTCATGAAATATCTCGCTGCAAGCGCCTGATAGTCGTTCCGATTCAAATGTATGGAATGTTTGTTCCTTTGTTCCACCCCTACGCTTATATGTTCCCTTATGAATGCCGGTGCGCATCGCTTTAATACTTCGAGTGGACAGCATTTGCCAAAATGATAAACGACCGCTTCAAACAATGTGTCATGCAAAAACCTAAGTACATCGCCTTCTCTAACAATATACACGTTGAGGAGGCTATCTTCTGTGATCTTCAAATCTTCTTTTGAAAAGTTACATGGCATATCTAAAGATTTTGCCAGGCATTTTGCTAACTCCATTGCATCCTCACACTTTTTATCGTCTATCGCTCTGTTCTCGTTTGCTAGCACAACATACTGAACCATGAGTAGGTATTTTAGGGGTGACATATTCCTTAATTGATCCAATTCTTCGAGAAGAACAGAGAACATTTCATCAAAAAAAGAATTGCCTTTGTTTTGATATTGTTTATTTTTAGCGTATATGCTGCAAAGGAAAGGGAAATTGTAAGAGTTCAAGCCCGATACTCTATTAATGTCCACACTTGTGCCTTCAATATTCCGGGTATAGTGCTCCAAAATTTGGATTTTCTCAGTCTTTGACAACGATAAGGTATCGGAGTGTAAGTCGATGATGTTTTGAGTGACCATGTTAATTGTGTCCTTCACAGCTCTGTCTCTGATAACAATGGCACGGCAGGTAAATATGACTTTACTTGAAGTCTCAGTTAACAACGAGTTAATATGAGTACTCCTTGCCTGAATATCAGCCATCTTTAAAACATCGACTGTTTCGGTACCAACAGGGTCATCGAATACAAAAACTTGTTTCTTTTGCGAGTCCCAAAATCTTTGAACCTCATCAAGGCCTGTGACTGGGAGGATGCTATATCCCTGCGTGTTTAATTGTAAAGCAATGTGGTAGGCTATAGCAGACTTTCCGGACCCTGAGTTACCAGTGATGGTTATTATATTGGATTGTTGACATACACCATATGTGTATCGAAAGGCCTCTGTTTCTATAAAATGATCATCCTCCTTTGTCCAGTTTTCTATAATTCGCAAATGCTGCTCTGAAATGCAAGCAATATAAATCAGTTATTGGCAGGATACTAGGACTTAATCATGATGTTATCACGTCGTATAAACAATAATTATTGTGCCGTGATATGTGGACTTTTATGTAATGTGTACCCCTTTTTACAAAACAGACTACTTAGCTTGATTTAACATCAAAATGCAGGACTGTCAAAAATGACCATGATACTTATTATTGACGTAACTTAATACGATATTCATTTTGGAAACAAACGGTTTAAGCTGCAGAGTAATATTTATTACTTGCCGCCTAAATGTGCTACTTCTATTTTTTGTTATGTTTGCGCTTTCTTCACGTACATACATTAGATTACGTTCGAATAACTAATTACCACCTTAATGGAAATAGCTGCTCTCTGAAAGTGAGATACGTTCTATTTTGTAAATAGTACATGGTTGTTAATTTGGTAATTCCCACCTCTGATTTAAGAGAAGAACCAGAGTTAACCTAGACCGAGTTGACTCAAGGCCGAGTTAACCCGGATTTAGGCTGGTCATTTATTCTGATTGCTTGGGTTCCGGACCATTGCTTTCTGTTACGTTTCTGACACTTTTAAATATTTACCTCTGATATTACGGGGCACCGTATCCATAACCGATGTCTCCAGGTTGAGCATATACCTTGCCAACATGGACATTTCTTGCTGAATCTCTTTGAACACACAAGACAACAATTTGCCTCCAGCAAGCATTTGTGGTCCTATAGAAACAATGAAAAGTGTTAAATGAATAGTATCGGTAACTCGTATTGACTATTTCTTAAATAACTAAGGTACAATTGTTTGAATCATTGCTTTACACTCCAGACAATGTAATCATGCCGGGACGTTGTTTCTATCTCATGGTACTTCTACCTGACTTTAAGATGCCATGACACCAAAAATCTGCTTGAAAATATAATCATTGCAATGAACAATCAATGGGTGTAAGTTTGGATGGTTTCACTAAGCTACTTTTACTGTTTAGGCTCAGACATTCAAAGCGTTTAACCAGTAATCAGGTGATCGGTCAGTCGACTATAAGCTTTATCGGCAGGCAAAACCAGCCCATATGGGCAGGGACCCATATTCCCATGCAACTATTATATTCGTTTGTTTGTTTGATTTGATGCTTAGATAACAGCCATGGTCATGTCGGGACGTTGCCTCCTTTTAATGGGAGTCTTATCCAAACTAGGATGTCATGACACCCAAAAACAAACTGCTTCAAATATAATCAACAACCAAACAAAGCTTACATACACATGGAAAAAGGTTAGGGAACATTTTCAGCTCTTAGAAAAAGTTTGAATAAAAACCTTATTTCCTTTTTTTCTGGCGATACTGAAATTTTTATCACATGTAGACGTTTTTCGTGCCCTGAAATAGCTACAGGCCAATTCATTGAAGTTAACATTTTGTCTTTGAGCTACAATATATTGGAAAGAAAATACATAAAACACAACATAACATTTTTCGAAAACACACACGAAGAGCAGAATGACTAGCGCTTTCCCAACAAGGTAGGCATCCGGCTAAGTTTCAAGCGGAACGAAAGGCAACGAGCACGACAGAGAGGCAGGCACAATAAACTGTAGTACAATGCTTGATGTTAACCATTTTCACATATAAGCAATTTTGGATACTACAGATTCTGGCAAATTGTTAAAACTGCCTTAAGAAGGTTTACAAAGAAAGATACATACAGACTAAAGTTGGTGGTCACAATATCACAGGTGTTTCCTAACTTATATTCATGTGATTATATATATGGATGGTTGAGCTCATTCTCCTGGAATCACCAGTAATAAGATAGTCAGTCAGTATTGTTAATTTCTAGCACCTTGCATTTTATCCAGGGGAAGCTATTCTGCAAAAATGAGTTACTCTTATTGTTTTATCTATGACTTCATAAACGTCATAGTAACAACGTCATGATGTTATGTCAGTTTTACCTCTACCAGTGTATACATTAAACCTACTATAGTCAAGATGGACTGATTTTATGTATTAATACGTGGTAGCAGAGTTAGAAAACCAGACATTTGTTACAGTTTGAGGACAGTAACTGATAGACATTCAACAGCAATCTGAGGATAGCTGATTAAAACAGGAAATATAGGAATAATTCCAAAATGTCAACAAGGATCGATCCACCTACTCTGTGTCCAGAACCTTATGAGTCATATAAGCAGGAATTACTGGCCTGGAGAGAAGTTACAGACTTGAGAAAGGAAAAGCAGGGAGTAGCTATTGCTTTTTCATTACCAAAGAATGATAAGACACAAATCAGCGACAAGGTGTTTGGCCAAATTAGCATTGAAAATTTGAAAAAGGAGGATAGCTTGGATACCCTGATTGCTTTCCTGGACAAACATCAGTAAAAAGTATGATTTAGCAGACAGTCTAGATAAATTTGGAGAGTTTGAGGACTTCCAAAGAAAAGATGGAATAAGTATATCAGAATATATTGCAATCTTTGATTCCAAGTATAGTGAAATACATTACGAAAACTTGCCCATGCAATATACAGAGATTGTCAAGTTGTAAAAAATGAACATTTTCAGTAGAAAAATTTTGATATTTTTCTTATTTTTGCTCAAAACATAGATTGTGGGTACACGTTAGAACCGCCTCGCCGAGGCGGTTCTAACGAGTTCCCACAATCTATGTTTTGGAGCAAAAATAAGAAAAATAGGTATACCCCTGCATACCCCAGTTTTGCTATATAAAGGTGGGGTTCAAGGGGGTATACATTGCACGGACCTGTTTTCCTGATGAGAAAAGCTGAAAATGACTTTAACACCTGAAATTTTGGCCTTTAAGCTCCTGAGGAAGGCCAAAATCAGTAAAGAGGAGACATTGCTGGTGTTAACAGGCATGAATTATACAAAGTAACACTGTATGAAGAGGCTATGAGCTCACTTAAGAAATTCAAAGGTGATCTTACAGTGGGAAATGCGAGTTCAAGCTATGGAATTAAACTGGAACCAGCGTTTCTAGCAGAGAATGAAGAAGCTTTGTTAGCAGCCGGCTACGTTAAACAGTCTTTTGGGAGAAAGACTGGAAAGAAAGGAAAATCAGGATACAGTCGGGGTAGTCCAGTTCAACAGGACAAACAGATGAATCCAACTGGACCAGATGGTAAGACACTTACATGTAGATGTCGCGGCTCCTTTAGACATCTTGTCGCTAAATGCCCACATAATAGTATTCAACAGAAACCGACTAGAGACAATATTGCGGAAGATGAGCATGTTGTGTTTTTACAGGCTACCGTAAAGGAGACATTACCCAATTAGGCATTGAACTGTGCTGTGTTAGATAGTGCATGCAGTAGAACAGTATGTGGAGAAGACTGGCTAGAAACTATCTAAATTCACTTTTAATCAAGTGGATAAAAAGAAAATAAATCAAGCAGACAGTGGGTCAGAGAACATTTAAATTTGGAGGAGGAGAGCGACTGAAATCAAAAGCTGAATACAGTATCCCAGCAGTGGTCGTTCGGAAAGAAGTCACCATCAGGACCAATGTTGTGGACTCTGCTGTTGTGACGGAAAACGATGAAAACTGCAGGGGTAAAGATGGATCTGGAGAGCGATACTGCGATGATTTTTGGAAAAGATGTTGCTCTGAATTTAACCACTTCAGGGCATTACTGCATACAAATAGACAGGGCAGAAAATATATCAGTTGCAGAGGTGTTTTCCGTAGCATTAGGAGAAATGGACAGTAAGGACAGATATAAACACTGTTAAAATTGCATAGGCAGTTTGCCCACCCACCGGTTGCAAAGCTGAACGCCCTACTACAAGATGCGGGACAATGGGGAAACGATATTCAGCAACTACTAGAAGACAAGGTAAGGCATGTGATCTATGTAAACGGTACATGAAAACACCCCCACGGCCAGCAGTTGCTTTACCTATGGCATCCAGATTCAATGAAAAAGTTGCAACGGACAGTTAAACGGCCAATGGATTCTTCACATAATTGACATGTGGTCCAAGTATGCAGTGTCCGTCTTCATTCCAAGAAAAAGGTCATCTGATTTTATAAATGCTCTTATGGAACGCTGGATTGCAGTTTTGGTGTCATGGAATCAATCATGAGTGATAATGGGGGAGAATTCAGTTCCGATGAGATGCGAGATGTTATGTCCATTCTGAATGTGAATATTCTTACTACAGCAGCTGAAAGTCCATTCCAAAATGGTCTATGTGAACGAGTCCATGGTGTAACTGATATGATGCTGCTAAAGCTGAAAGAGGAGAATGAGAAAACTGACAGTCAGACATTGTTGAGTTGGGCAAATATGGCACGCAATTCATTACAAATGTGAAACGGGTTCAGCAGCCATCAGCTAGTGTTTGGATAGAATCCAAAGTTACCAGGCATCATGACAGACAAACTACCAGCTCTTGAAAGAGTTACCCAGAGTGAGAATGTTTGAAAGCATCTGAATGCACTACATGACGCAAGAAAGGCATACATACAAACTGAATCCAGTGAAAGAGTTAGTAGAGCTTTGCGTACCAAAGTCAGAGTTGCAGAGCAAATTTTTGAGAATGGAGGTACAGTGTATTACAAGAGAGAAGGCAAAGAACAATGGTTGGAACCAGCTAAGGTTGTTTTTCAGGACGGGAAGGTCATCTTCGTAAGACATATGGGAATATTTGTAAGGGTAGGTATCACCAAACAGATTGACATAGACACACAAAATGGCTACATCAGCAGAAACAAGAGAATAATGACATTGAATTTTCATTAAATTAGAATGATGCTGATACCGGTAAGATACCAGAGGAGACAGAGAGTAGTCTTTCGCAAACAGTTCCAGCAACCATTGAAATCCCAGAGGAAATCCCAGAACGGAATGGAAGGATGGAAATCAACAGACGTAGAGGTAATCCAAAAGATGCCAAAATAAATGATGTTATCAGATAAAATGTAAATGATGAATGGGTGATCAGCACAATCATGAGTCGAGCCGGAAAAGCCACAGTAAAGAATATAAAACATGGTACAATGTAAAAGATAGCAATAATGAGGAACAAAGCATTGACTTAGGTAATATAGAATGGGAAAAGGTACCTGACACTGAAATAAATGTAGCAAGTGTGTCAAATACATGGTGAACTCAGAAGAGAAAGAAACTTTCATAGCCAAAGAGAATGAGCTGGAGAAGTTAGCCCACTTCAACATCTATGGAGAAGTGGAGGAATGTGGACAAAGAGTCCTATCAACAATGTATCACAAGCAAACAGAAACAGGGTAAAACTAAGGCCAGTTTAGTTGTCAGAGGATTTGAAGAGAAGAACCTAGAAATTCCGAGAGACAGTCCAACAGTCGGTAAAGTTGCAATGAGGATCTTCTTGTCTGTTGCTGGCCTTCAACAATGAAAACCACAGATATTAAATCTGCTTTCCTGCAAGGTAAAGATTTAGACAGAGAGATATACGTCAAACCTCCAAAAGAAAGTAACACATCAAAGAATAAATTTGGAAACTAAAGCATGGACTATATGGTTTAAAAGATGGAGCTAGACAGTTTTATGAAAGTGTAAAACAAGAGCTTCTGAAACTTGAGTTTACCCATTGCAGTTTGGACCCAGCAGTCTTCTACTTCCAAGAGAATAAACAGCTGAAAGGAATGATATGTTGTCGTGTATATGACTTCCTTCATGGTGGAGATCCTAGATTTGAGAAATTGATGGAAAAAATTAAGAGCAAGATTTTCTGCTGGCAAAGTGGAAGAGAAAACATTCAAATTCATTGGTTTTCAGGTAGAAGAGCTCCAAAATTCCATTGTTTTAGACCACTCAAACTACATTGTCAATTTAAAGAATGTCACTCTAGATCCTGGCAGAGCTTCACAGAAAAATGAACTTTTGAATGAAAAAGAGCAAAAACTGTTTAGACAGCTGATAGGTCAGTTAAATTAGGCTGTTCAAGGTTCTAGACCAGACATGGCATTGAAATGATAGCAATGAGTACAAAGCGAAAACAAGCAAGGGCTGGAGATCTTGTTCGAACCATAAAGAAAATCAGCCGAATTAAGGACATGTAGTCATTCATGACATTCCCGAAAATGGACATTACGAAAGAATTAAAGGTGGTTGTATTTACAGATGCGTCACCAGGGAATCTAAATGAAGGAACTGGAAGCACAGGGGCTTACATCATATGGTTAGTGGACAGTGCAGGTCAATGCTGTCCAAGAGCATGGAATGCGAGGAAGATCAAAAGAGTTTCACGATCTACATTAGCTGCAGAAATGCTCAGCTTAGAAGAAGGTCTCGAAGCTAATATTTACAATAGACACGTGATAGAGGAGATTCTAGGATTTAAACCCAACACTAGCAAACTCGCAGCTTATGTGGAAAACAAGAGTGTCATTGAAACTCTACTATCAACACGAATGGTTGAAGACAAGCGGCTAAGAGTCGATATAGCCGCAATACAAGAATCTCTGAAGTTCCATGACATTACCGATATACACTGGATACCAGGACATTTACAGTTAGCAAATGTGATGACGAAACAAGGGGCGTCTGGATTTCAATTACTCAAAGTTTTACAATCAGGCGCCATGTTGACTGATATTTATAACCATTAACTGAATTAATACAGAATTGATGATTGCAATTTAATGGAACTTGCTTATCTATTCCTCTGGATAAAATTCAATATTTAAGAAATTATATCATTTATCAGTATGTTCAATCTAAATTTAAATATCCATATTGTTTAACATTCAATATTATAGATCTAAACATTGAGAGTAGAAAGTTTTTTTATACTTTAGATATTTTTCTTTTAATATATATAATATATAGAGGATATTTGCTTTTTTGAGGTGAATACCAAATATATTTCATCGAATGAGTTGAAAACATCAGAATTTTCACGAGTGCGCAGCACTAGTGAAAAGTGTTTTGTTTTCAACTCAAGAGATGAAATATATTTGGTATCCACCGAAAAAAAAGCATTTTTTTATTTTATACAATACACGGGCATTTTCCAATTCACAAGGCAGTCTGTGAAAATGCAAAAAGTTTTGGTACCACATTGTTCCTTACGTTCTAACTAAGTAAACGAATACCCACACTTTATGTTTTTGTTCATAAATAACGGAGTTATAGGCGTTTGAATTTCTGAAGTGAAACACTTTTAATGACGTCAAGTAAATGGAAACGTCAGAAGTAATAGAAGTAATTCAAAATCTACATTAAGATATAGGCTGATATCAGTCACTAGTGACGTTTGATGTCAGTGAGATTTGATATCAGTGAAATTTTATATCAATGAAAATATCAATTTTATCAAGTTTTGATATACATTGGTTTTCAATGTAAAGTATAAAATAAATATATTAAATAAATAAAAAAGAAAAAGAAAAATAGAAAGAAAAGAAAAATACAATCAATGTTAATTTCTAGCACCTTGCACTTTATCCAGGGAAAGCTATTCTGCTAAACATGAGTTACTGTTATTGTTTTATCTATGACATCATAAACGTCGTAGTAACGACGTCGTGGCGTTATGTCAGTTTTTCCTCTACCAGTGTATACATTAAACATACTAAAGTCAAGATGGACTGATTTTATGTATTAACAAGTAGCGTAGAATATTTGTCTTAAGGCACAAGCAGCCCATCTATATTTTATACCCCAATGGGCGGGTCCTCATTTCCACTCGACCACCTTAATCAGTTTATGGCTCGTAACATATGCAGTTAAAAGTTTGAGCATCTGTCGACATAGCGCAAAATCCTGCAGACGAGACGAATTCCGTTGTTGTATCGCTTGTACCTTTTTTCAATTTTCATTTTTGCAAAGCCAGACAACAAGAAGCTAGAATGTTTCCTTTAAAATCCTTTTCAATATAACGATTAAGTCGTATATAAAATTTGATTATATATTTCATACATAACCTTTTGTTTCCCATTTAGTCAAGGAATCCATAATATCTTTTTCTTCTTGAGCTTGAAGATGCAGCTGTCGTATAGTTTGTTGAAACAACAGAAAGGCTCTATCAAACTTGTTTTCATCCCATTGCCTAAAGTCACAGTGCGCCCACTCGTTTCGCACTTCTGTCCTGATCTATAATAAACATGGTTGTTTGAATTACAAATCGTCAATCACACACTGCAAGAACACAGCATCTTGATATGTCCGTTATTAAAACTTTTCTGAAATTTCACGAAAAAAAAATGCTGTGTTGTGAATCACAACGGAAATCACATTAATTAAATCGATTTCAGTCCATCGATTGCGTCTTTACTGACAGATATTGTGTTGTGCCTTGTTTACACATCTCACTTCTCTATTCATTATGAGATTTTGGCTCTAACTGGGAACGACCTGGTCTTTATGTTTCTGTTCCATGTAGTGATTTGTTTGGAGTGTCAAGTTCGCTTGTCTCAGTTCCATGTTTCCTTCTTTCAGGTTTTAATGCGAATCGATTGTCGTGTTAATAAAACTAGTGGGATTTTTGGTGCGACCCGTTTGTTGATCGGTGTACGCTATTGTACTTCATAAATAGATAATGTCTATAGTGGAACTTCGTCAGACGCTGATTACTCAACAGGATTGACACATGAACTACGTTAAATAAATAAATAAATAAATAAATAAATAAATAAAGGTTGTCTATTTTACCTTCTCTATCATAGTTCTTAGAGCTGGCTGAAAGATCTGTATATTTACAATTAGACTAAGAAGAGCGGACGAGTCGCAGGATTCATCGAAGCCCGTGTAGTGTGCCATGTGAGGTAGTAGAAACAACTTTGAAAAGTCTAGGTGGTCTTTTACTGTGTAATCAAAGTTTCGCACATTTCTACCATGAGCGGCGTTGTTGTTAATGGACTGATAGTTAAGTCTGTAGCCATTCGGAGGTGGGTATTTTTCAAGGATGTTGGGAAACGTCTGAGTGTATATTTGATGCGCTGCTATTGCCGTGTTGTAAAGCTGCTGCACCTCTGGTTCTATGAACTTTCTGAGCTGAGGAGAGATGATGCTATGAAGACACACACCGACCACCAACCATCGCTTCTGGTTCTCATCGAGGTCCTTGTGGTTCAAATCTACATTTCGATAATACTTGGTTAGCAACTGAAAAACCTTCATATATTGAGGATAGTTTGATAAGGCCAATAAAATATGTGTGTTTCCGGTTTCACGACCTACCCTATTTTTTCAAACGACCCTAAAGATTTAATCGGGTTCTCTGAAATAATAAAATAAAAAAAAAATAAAGTGGGCGCGACCGACTCTAATTCGAAATTCCAATTTCTCGGAATCTCGTATCATGCGATCATTTTTGCTCTCTGCTTTTCATTTTGATTGGACGATCTGGTCGTTTTATTAGTTTCCGGTATAGCATGGTCGGGGTGAATGCCCAGACCGAGCCGGTCTGCCGAGTTTAGGAATATTTCTAACAGTTATCACTTGAAATATGTTTCTTTGTAGAAAATGACGAACTAATTGAATCTTTAAACGGTATTTATTGATCGGATTGTTTTTGACAATCTAAGACTTGATTGGTTGGGCGGAAAATAGGCCAAGCTGGCGAGCTAAAATTGGCGAGGAAGAATTTGTGAATTCTGTTACATGTACATCTTTTGTCAATGGGGTGATTTAAAAGTATTCCATCAAGAAACGGAGAAGATGAGAAAAGATTATGGACTCATTTTCCGAACTGCCTGAAAGTGCATGGGTTGTCCGCAAGGTTTAGAGACATGTGCATGTTTTCTCAAACGCAATACAGTAGCCAAGCAACAAGTAATAGTTGGTTTCTTGAGAGGTTAATTTGTTGCAAAACATGACACTAGCTGGCGACCTTACCACTACATTTACATTGGTAGTTATTTTAAATGCTCAAACAGACTGGTCCAGGTTTTGTGTTCCACACGTTTTACCGACGGCACAACTGTGGCGCTGGAATCAGTGGGTAGCCTGGCCTACTCAACAAGCAAATTGCCGGATTATCCTTATTTTTCATAAAATAACTACAAATGGATGCATATAGTATGATTGTAAGTGTGGAATATTTAGCTTTACATAATAACAGAAATAGTTTCATATGCGTACAGATCATGACCAAGCAGATTGCAAAATTGGAAGATTCAGATTTATTGATATTTGATCTGCTTCGGTTATGCCTATTTATTAGTCGAGATTTAATGTATGTAGCATGTGTATCTTTACGGAAGATAACGTATGTAAAATATGCAATAAATGGCAACTTCAAAACGCCTGCTCCGCTGCACCGGAGGTGCCAGTGTTTAAAACGCTACTGATTTATACAGTGTTATATATACATGTATTTGATAAACTTTATAATATCATTTTTCTTTGATTAACGCATTTACTTGATCAAAGCTAAGTAACCTTGTTTATATAGTTCATTTTATGTTATTCTTTTGTTTATAGCATTTATTGTCTAGAACTTGATAGAAGTGTGTCATTGAATTTTCTTAACATTATGATATAATTAAGAAGCTTAGAAAATTCTATGAGCACATTATAGAGAATTCCAGATGAAACTGTAATAGCTTATTTTGTCACCATTAGGTAATACTATTTGTTACACCTGTATATTTCCCTAAAATTCTAGCAATAACTGGATAAATCATAGTGGTCATTTCGGCCCTTGAACCTTCGGGAAGTTTTTTTTCTTTCCAGGTGGTTCTGAAGAACATTTGGCATGTTTTTTTTTTTGTTCTAGAGAACAGATTATTATATAATCTTCTGAAATGTATGAGAAAAATCCTCACATCTGTATATACAGGTCTCAATCCAGGCTCATGCATTTAGAAATTCGAAGTATGTTAATGTTTATATTTTGCTCGTTTCACTAATTTTGGATTAGAATTATTTACCGTGACTTATTGTAAATAAACGGTGGACCAACACTTGTGCTCATATGGACTTGAACTTTTAAAAACTGGATTGAGACTATCAGAGAACTTACATTTTGAGGGACAAGGATTTTTTAGACATTGGTATAGTAAGTCTTCATTTATTTATTTACTTACTCATTCATTTATTCGTATGTATTGATTGCATTTATGTGTTTATTTGTTTGATTAGATTATTAAGTTTTAAAATTTGCTTGATTAGACAGTTACCTTGAAACATTGTATAGTCATATTTGTTTATCTTGACTACCCTACCCTAATATTTTGAATGAAACAGGAAACACGCATATTTTATTTCTAAGAAAACATCAGCTAGATTTTGTCTTTAGTTACTGTTTCCTTAGATGTGTTTTCCTTCATCAAATATGTTTAAGGGGTTCTGAAAATTCAAAATAAAGTTATGTCGTTCTCTTTACAGCAGTCGTTTCTGGCTTTTGTCGTCTTTTATTAGGGTCACTGATGAGGGTTTATTACCCAAAATTGCGCAAAATTGCTCATACTATCACCCTTTAAATGATTATACTGCTGAAAAAGGATGTTTCATCTTTTTGCGTATATTTAACTCACTAAAGTAAAAGGACTGAATATTATACCTTACCTTTGATTGGCTGACAACTGAGGCGTTCAATCATTGATTTCAGGTGCTCGTTCATCTCCGCTGTGCCAGCGTTTGCCACCGCCATATCCTATGCGGTCGCGATAACTGGTCGCTCGACGAATGATCAATAAAAGAAGTATTCTCGTAATAGTGTCTAATCCACTTGTCAGCTGAAAAAAAGATGTTAAATGTAGTCATAAATCGATGCAAGACATTTCGTCGAAAATGTGTTTTGTCGAAAATGTTGTAACTTCAAAAATATTCACCGCAAAAGTTTGAGGTTTATTCCGAAGAAGACTAGTATATAGTTCAATCCACATTTTGAGCCACAAACCACTAGCGTTAGGGTAAGGGTCTGGGCATGGGGACATTTTCGACAAATGTAATTTTCGACGAAATGTCGCGGAGGCGTCATAAATGTGGACTAAATATAACAGCTCAAGTTTATTACAAAAGAAATGTGTGTTTTTCTCATGAATATACACACGACCTGATTCATTCCTGAACAATAGATCAACATCACAACATGTGAAAAAGCGTGTTTTTCTGAGCCTTTACTGCCGTCCAGTTCCGCCTAGCCTCTAACTACATTATGGTAAAACGCGTATTGCGTTGGTGTAACGAATACATGAGACCATCCAATCTTGGATAATATTATTCGATATGATTGAAATACATTCTTATTTGATGCTTTAAGCCCCAGTTCATGTCAGGTCGTTTCCTCTTTTTTGACTTTCATCAACATTAGGGGGCCATGATCCAAAATGAACTTCGAAATTAACCACCAAATAAAAGTAAATAATTAAAGTTTAAATGTACCGAACGGTTTCACTAAGCCACTTTATCGCAGGGCAGGCTGAGACATTCTGACCGAATATCCAGTAATCAGCTGGTTGGTCAATCGATTATAGGCTTTGCCTAGAGGCAGTCCCTCTATTTCATACGGCTCTTATGAAAAGGAAAAGTTTAAAACTCATCTAAACAAACACACAATAATACCATGTTGTTCTACAATAATTAGTACGTGTTAGTCAGAATGAAAAGGAACAGGGAAAAAGCGTAGCGTAAATTGTATGTTTTCATACAACTACACACGCAGATTTGATCCATTTTAGGTAACAATCATCTGTTCACATCCCGATCACCGTCAATCTATTGGTTACACACTTTGGTTTTCCAACATTAAAGTTTGTGATGTATAACGATTGATAACATCTAACTGGGTTAGTAAAACATTATGGATGGCAGACTTCCAAATTCTATTTTCGGATCCCCTAATTAGACTGCTCCACTGCGCATGTGTCGGATTTTAAGATCCAATGACACAAGCGGACAGCTGCACGCCAAAGTTTACATCCAAGGATTCGTGGATATACTTGTATGAACTCAGAGTGCATTGACTGACTCGTGAACGTAAACAATTTTCTATTGGCTGGAACCATGACAACAAAGAATAAACAAGTTGGTGGCTGGCTGGCGTGTGATTGATAATGAACTCGCCAGAACGAAGCAGGCTAACCCCCCAATCTCATTTAAGAGTGTAGAATTTTATGTGACATTTAGTATGTTTTGTAATAAATAAAGATAAGAATTATTTATTTGATTGGTTTCGTAACTTCCCGGTCGGCAACTATGTTAATTTCGGAATGTTAAGTCCATTTTCTAGGACTTCTACCCAATATTTCCGAAAGTGTGCTTCATATCCAATTAAACAATTATGTGAAATTAAGATGTTGATCCCGTAACCATGGCAACGTGCCTCAAAACCACATATTAGCGGAAACTCTCTGGTCACCATGCCTTGTTTCGCGGCATAGCTCTTCGATGGGTTTCTGTCCCATCATGATATGTGAATGGAAAACTGGCGTGGTAGTGCAGATGTCCAAGCTGGCACAATTTTATAAAGTTGAACATGATGGCGACGAGAGTATACGAAAATAATATGGTAGTTTGAAGGTGGCCGTTTAGAATTTTGGCTGAGTGTATGTATGTATGTATGTATGTATGTATGTATGTATGTATGTATGTATGTATGTATGTATGTATGTATGTATGTATGGTGAGATGAGACCTTTTATGCCTATTTTTATCAATTTGATTTTTAGAAGCCTAGGGAGTTGTTTTCGATTTAGATGTCAGGTGCGTTGTAAATGAAATTCCTGAATAATTTTCCTTAAAGGTTGCGTAATTCTTTAAATTATTTTTGTTGGTAACTTTTCAGGGCAGTACCGTTGCGACCGCTGTAAAGAGAAATGAAAAGTGTGTACTTTAAGGCATGTATCAGATGTTATAATAGTTGATCAATGGTTTAACAAATATATTTAGTTTTGTGTCTTTATGTCTTTTCAATAAATCTTCATTTTGTTAGGCAGCCTGTCACTCCCATTTCAGTTCCATGGACAGCACTCAACTTTCTTACAGTAGTTTTAAAAAAGTTCTGATTAGCCTGTTCACAAAAATGAAGTATGGTCTTCATATCAAAACTGCAGTTAGGACTTCATAAAGAATAATTAGCAAAAATGAAAAAATGACCACTAAATGTAAACAGTTGTACCCCCTGTAACAAAGTCATGTATCATGGCACTGGTTGCAAAATAAAACAGCCATTGTAGAACACAAAACCCTATTCAAAACTCAAATCTGAGTCAGTGCTTAAAACTAAGTCCCACTTGAAAAGATATTGTCAAATCTCATGTCACAGGCTTTCTGTTCAGGCACAGTTACTACTCTTTAGTAAGTCAAAACATCATATATTTACTTCAAATATTTTTGTCCTCTGGAACAATGAGATTTGGGTGCATCTGCGTGAAAAGAATGAGACTAGACATTTAATTTACTAGGTGTTGAGTGTATGTACTTTAATATTCAAAGGGATTCATTATGTGTCAATGTTCCATTTTATAATTTGTTTTAATAGGCACTGTGTATTTTTATGGATTGGAGTCTTGGATAGGAGTCTTGGATTGAAGTTTTGGAGTGAAATGTTTTAGTGGAACAGAAAAATTAATTTCAGGGATACAATTTATCTCTGATCATCTCTGTGCAAATGGTGGTCATTTCAAAACATGTAACAAATGCAGAAACTTTTATTAATGATTATTAATCATAAAATACCACCGCCGTTAAAACACTGTTCTGGTCTTTATATAATGGAGCAGAATGCCCTTAAATACTGCCACAGGTTCTTTCACCACAGGAATAGCATTTTCTGCTCCACTCCAAAATTTCCTTCCAAGATTCCACTCCAAGAACCCTTTCAAATACTCCCCAATCTATGGCTCCAATCCATGACTCCAATCCATACAATACACAGTGCCTTTAGATTTTTCTCATGTCTATGCATAGGTATACAGCTAATTTATAAAATTATCTTTCCGTTCTTGAAAAATTGTAATTGTTTCAAGATAAAAGTTGATAAGTGGGTTGATTTACATGTATGCAATGTGTATTTTCATGATACTTACTAAGCAGCCGACTTTATGATCTAAGGCTGCAAATATTTAGCTATCCCAAAATTTCCATTTAGGCGGCCCCAGTTGGCCGATCGGTTAAGAGCGCTATCTTTTAATCAATCGATCACCACCACTGTGTCATTTGCGGGTTCGAGCCCCGCTCTGGCCACATGTGAGACAAGCCAAGTTCTGCTTGCGGGTGTGCCAGGTGATTTTTCTCGCGGTTCGCCCGTTTTCGCCCTACCTACTGATTTACCCGTCTCATATGAGCTGAAATAATCTTGAAAGGGCCGTTAAACTGAATAAAAAAAAAAAAAAAAAAAAAAAAAAAAAAAAAAAAAAAAAAAAAAAATCCATTTATTTCTTTTTTCATATGATGCGGCCAAGTAACAGATCATTCATACCAAGTTTGGTAATGATTGACTAAGTGGTTGTGGAGAAGAAGAGTTTATACTTAGAGCATGTGACTAGGAATTCACGAACTTATTTTGTTGCCCTACCCATGAAGGCCTCATATTCTGGACAATGGGCATACACCAGACCCTTTTCATACTTTTAAGAGTCTGATTAACTCATTAGGCTCGCTGCATTTTATCTTTTAACACCGAGAAAAGGACACATGTTTTCATCTATAAAGTTTTCTTTCATTTAATATCAATACTGTTTGAAAACCGTATAAATAGGTTTCCTCATGAAGCGGCCCAAACAAACATTTGAACTCCAATTGTTCTTTCTTTCAGTCTGTATTATTTAAGCAAAGCAGTTTTCTGTTTCATTATCACAATTTTTTTCTGAAGTTTGTTCATTGCATGGTTTGTTTTATAATAGATCTGTAATTTATCTTTCAACGCCTACTCTGACAGGAAAAAACTGTTTCCGGTATAATCAAAACTTAGATTAGAACTGGATATTCCCTCCCCATAGATAGATTAGCCATGGTTTCATCTGTGGCACAGGAGTAAGGTGGTTAAATTCAAAGCACGTTTCAGTTTGCATTTCATGCCCATTGTTGAAGAGAAGTCCATCCAATTGAGGCGGCGTTCCGTCATGATCAAAGCTGTTGCATGAAAATTAAACGAAAACATTATTGCCCTGGTGTAACGAATACATAGTCTAAGACCTAGGTAGTGACTCAGCAGCCAGAGAAGGATTACAGTATCACTGTGTCTGGAAGAAGTCCTTCACCCATATTTGACGAATGAATTTTCCCATCACTACCAATTGGGAGAGTCTATTCTCACCCACCAGACAAGCATATCCCTTTGTGTGCCTGTCTGGGATATTTCTGTCTCAGTACTAGTACAATTTTAGCTGTCTCAAAATGTCAATCATTTCTGTATTTAGCTAATAGAAATGTACACCTCATGCTTACTTCCATATAAGGAAATGATGAGCTAGGTGTCAACTGATAGAGACAAAAATAGCCTAGCAGGTGTTAATTTCAGGGAGATATCAAGAGTAATTGTAGTCTGCTGCTCTCATAAAAATCTAAAAATTTAATTTTGCCGGGAATTTTGTGAATAAAGCAAAATGCTGATTTAATATTTTTGTAAGGTGAGTGCAAATACAAAATTATTTTTATTAGTTTCACTGGCTAATTTGCATATTGTTTTATGTCCAAACAAAATGGCTGCCTGAACAGAACTTGAAGCCTATTCAGAGTCAAAATGTTTTAAAAGGTGGGTGAGAAAAATAATCAATGATGGTGTTGAAGCTTCAACAAGGAAATCTCAGGCTCGTTTTCAGATTATTCGAGTCTCATCCTCGGCAGAGCCTCGGATGAGACTTGAATAATCTGAAAACTTGCCTGAGATTTCCTTGTCTCGGCCTCAACCCCATCATAGATTCTTATACTGTCATTTTAAGGGGCGTCAGGAGTGATTTTTAATTCTTATCACATTTTTCGATGAATTTTCTCTGAGCAAACAGAATAGCCCCAGATGGGACGCCGCGTTCTGCGGCTTCAAATCTGGGGCTATTATGTTTGCCTATGTCCCACAAAAAGGACGCCAGGCTTATATTAGTTAAAATCTGTGAGCGAACGGCCTGGCAAGAGCATTGATGCGTGGACACTTTACAAATCATCCAAACACACAAAAATAGCTTGTGGTGCTACGATAATTGTCATCCACACTAAGTCAAACTACATACATGTAAGAAAGAAAAGGAACTTACAAGACAAAACGAAACAAATATCCCGACGTAAAGATAATGCCCGTATTAGCCGCTAGTCTGAAGATAATTTAGTCCGAAGGCCCACTGGTCCGACAGTCCGAAGGCCCGCTAGTCCGAAGGCCCACTAGTCCAAAGACCCACTGGTCCGAAGGTCCAGGCGGCCGCCTATAAAACTACATACGCAAATTTGATCCATTTGAATGTCCTGATTGGTTACGCATTTTAGTTTTCTAAAACTGAAGTTTATGGTATGTAACGATCGATAACTTATCTCAATGGGTTGGTAAAATGGGATTCCAAATCTATTTTGGGATCCCCAAACGAGAATAAATGTTTATCGCTTTATCAGCAGGGTATATAGAATAAAAACATATATAGATATTGTGTCATGAGTCAGTCATGACATCCTGCTTTAAGGTCAAAGTCCCATGAAATGAGTCAACGTCTTTTTAAAACATGATATAGTGGGTAACTGTGAAGAAAAGCAACAGTTCAAACAAATATTTCTCGCACCCACAATGGGCGGGGCAAATAAAGATTAAATGTGTAATTCACAACGCTTTGCAGTGCTTTAATACACCGTACCTATGGTCACTTATTAGATGTATTCAACTTAATATACTTCCGGGTATGTCTGCATCATGTACATGTAATTAGGACAATGCCATTACCATGAACATGTGCTAACGTTGTACGTTTTTCTTTTGTTTCAAAGCAAAGCAGCTCCCTCAAAAAAAATATTTGTTTACCCTATATCAGTAAGGGGTTCGTTTATTTATTCAACAAAACTACAGAACATAAACCCCTGTCAGACCAGGGTGGCGTTCTCGTAGCGCTCTCTCTCGGCGTTCTACAAAAATACAGAGCGCCTAAATGCACGTGGTACAAAAGCTACCAACGCCTAAGCAACGTGGCGGGAACTCCATCGAACGCCTTGGGCAATCCTTGAACGCCAAGGGTCTGTCGTTTGTCGTCGTCTACCATTTTCAAAGATCTTCTCAGAAACCCCTTGGCCAATCAAAGCCCAATTTTACGTGAAGCATCTAAAGGAAGGAGGAACCAATGTATGACCAACATGGCTTTCATGTCCATATAGGTAAAAAAAAACTTCCAAAATCTTCTTCTCTATCATGAACCGGTGTACCGGTTGCAATGAACATTTGCATATAGCATCTGGGCATGAAGTACTACAATGTGTTTAGTAAATCATGACCCTGTGATGACCTTGGCCTATTTTAAGGCAAGTGCAACATACATGTAGATCGCCCATGCATTTGAATGTGGATATTTTTAAATTGTCATTTGAAGGGCAAAGGATGCAGGAAATGGGCAAATGAATTGAAAATGTAAGAACCTGATAAACATTTGACCCCAGGGGTTGCTCTGCCACCACTCGTGGGCAAAATATATAAACATAATATTAAAAAATCTTCTCTGAAACTGCTTGACCAATTAAAGTTAAATGTTATAGGAAGCAGGGAACCATTGTGTTTATAACAAATCTAGGTCACATGACTAAGATGGACGCCATGCCCATATATTGTAAACACACCCTTCAGAAACTTATCATCCGGAACCGGTGGCTCGATTTCGACGAAACTTGGCATGTAGTATCTAGTCCTAAAGTACTTCATGTATAAATCGTGACCCTGTGATGACCTTGGCCTGTTTACGGCAAGGTCAAAGTACGTAACCCATCCATTTGAATGAGGAAAATTGTTAAAATGTCATTTGAAGGGCAAAACTTGCAGGAAATTGACTAATTGACTGACGATCAAAGATTCTGAAAAGGTTTGGACCCACAGGGCTGGTCTGTCCCCACCCCGGGGACAATAAACGACGCTCGTACATGTACGAGCGTATATAAACATAATATACCCGCTTGACAAATCAGAGTCAAATTTTGATGTTCTAAAGCCCTGTCTTTCATATTTCGTTAAGGCGACAAGGCGACTGGTTCTCTCTCTCTCTCTCTCTCTCTCTCTCTCTCTCTCTCTCTCTCTCTCTCTCTCTCTCTCTCGTTATTTGCTTTTGTCATGTGATGTTAGTTTTCAACGCTAGCCACGTATTGGTAAAATACCTTGACCGTGCGGCTTAACCTCATTTGTTGATCGGACTGCTTAAATAACTATGTTCTCAATAATGCGACTATGGGGGCAAATAATATATGGCCACATGCTTCACATGGCACTGGAAAAATGTGTAATACAAATGAGCCACCTCGTGGGAAAACCAACAATCTGCATAGGCGAAAACAAAGACGCAGATCAGCTTCGCGGTAACCGCGAAGCTGATCAGCACCTTTGTTTTCGCTACTCGGATAGTACAATTCCTCCTCTACTTAACTCCAAAATTTCAAGCTTCTAGCCTGCTTCTGTGCTTGTACAGGCCGGTTTGTGTCGGACCTGTTCGGAAACCACATTGTTGGTTTTCCCACGAGGTGGCTTAAATAAGTGCCCCTTTTACCGTGTTTACAAAACTTCATCAAGTGAGTTCAAGCGGCACTTTCGAAGTATTTTACCTACGTATAAAACTGTTGTTGAATACTATCTTGTAGGGGGCGGGCTGTAAGTAATGTTGCGTGAACTTGTGGTCCAACCCCTTCTCCTTGAGATGACAATGAAAATTGCATGTTCAAATTAAACTAGAATATTAGGCATTGCTTTCTAAAATTATCAAATGTGGCCATAATTTGGGAAAGCGTATGTTGGCGGTGCAAAATTGTGTCTCTGACGCTGTGTTTTATAAAGCCGCGCATCTTCTGGTCTAGCGATGGACACTATATGTGACTGCATATGTCCAGCCTCATGAGAAAACCAACAATCTGCATATGCGAAAACAAAGACGCAGATCAGCTTCGCAGTAACTGCGATGCTGATCAGCGCCTTTGTTTTCACTACACGAATAGTACAATTCCTCTACTTTCTAAATCCAAAATGTCCAGTTTCTAGCCATCTTCTGTGCTTGTACAGCCCTGTTTTTGTCGGACCTATTCGGAAACCACATTGTTGGTTTTCCCACGAGGTGGCTCGTACGTCCAGGTACCTGTTCGTGCGGCCTAAAGGCACAGAGAAAAAGTCCAGTAGACACACTAAGACTTCCTGCAGAGACGGATAGGTACATCTAGAAACATGTCTGAATCATCTCAAAAGTCATTCCAAACCACATGCTATGTTTCAGCAGATCGGCTAGAGGTTAAAGGAAGCTGGGTAAATCACCCACTTCATGTCATTCTCCGATTTTTGAAAGCTGTCTTAAAATACGAGTAATTATAAATAAAACAAGAGAACACGAAGTCACATACACGTTTCGAGCCCCGCAGCTGCATAGTGTGAAGTTCCGCAAATGAATTTCTTATCATTGCATTTTGCTGTGAAAGAGCTGGATTGTTGGCCATGGTACGTAGATTTGTTAGAAGAACTGGTATAGACGCCAATACCATGTCTAACCAAAGTGTTGTTTGTTCAGTTATCAGGGATATGGTTCGTTTCATAATTACAACTCCTATTCACGTAAATTCTTTTACAAAATGGGCTGTAGATTTCGCATTTTATAATTGAGCCGCCTCGTGGGAAAGCCAACAATGTGGTTTCCGAACATGTCTGACAAAAACTGGCCTGTACAAGCACAGGAAAGAGCTAGAAGCTGGAAATTTCAGATTGAAGTAGAAGAGGAATTGCTCTATCCGAGTAGCGAAAACAAAGGCGCTGATCAGAAACGCGAATATAGCCGTTGTTTTTGCGTACGCAAATTGTTGGTTTTCTCATGATGCGGCTCATTAATAAAGTGCCCTTACGTCTTTACTTATTACTTTGTCACTGTATACACGGTAATAAGTTTCTTAACATTACAGTCAGGATGTCCAAGAACAACAATACTACAGATACTTAGTTATACAAGCCTCAAACATGCATGTCTGCTTAAATTGTGATATTTTTTAAAAAGCAACATCATATCAGGAAAACATGTCCATGCAAAATATACCCCCTTATACCCCGCTTTTATATAGAAAGACTGGGATATGCAGGGGTATACATATTTTTTCTTATTTTTGATTCAAAACATAGATTGTGGGTACTTGTTAGAACCGCCTTGCCGAGGTGGTTCTAAAGTGTACCCACAATCCATGTTTTGAGTAAACATATTGAAAAAAAAAAAAACTAAAAAAAATTCCAATAGAATTTTCTATCTTTAATGTTAAAAAAATCTGTATTATGCATGGGCATGTTTTCGTAATTGATTTAACCAATTAAACTAATCTCAAACGTGCATTTTTAAATTGTGATTATCAAACAGTTCTGCTTAAATTTTGATATTAAATTAATAACTGTACAACCAATATACAAGTATCAAATTATGATATTAAATCAATAACTTAACAACAAAAATAAAATTCAAGTATGTCTGTTTCAGCTGTGATATATGTTTCAACAACCACAGTATACAGATCCCGAACGGCGATCATATGAACAAACATATGTACATATGAATAAACTGAATGCATTTTACCAATAGGAACAGATTTATAATGGTAAATCTGTGACGAAACTCTACTACGATCGTAATACCCCCATTCCACTGGACGGCGTTTCCACTACGTTCATGGCGTTCTTAAAACACTTGTGAAACGCCGTGGAAGCGCCGTCATGTGAAAACAAAATAGGATTCCAACGCTTTTACTACGCTTCTAGTACGCTTTGACTACGTTCTCGCTACGCTAGCGACGTTCTTGTTGCGCTACTACAGCGCTTCTACGGCGCTTTAGCAATCCCCAAGCCGCATCAGCTACGCTTCCACGACGTCAAGGGATTTCTGTCTACGCTTTGACTACGCTTTGCCTACGCTTACTACGTTCCTGCAGCGTCCTTTCTACGTTTAGAGCTCAGGAACCGCGTTTCTGTTGCGTTTTGTCCATGAAAACTCAACAAGTTAAGATCTTTTTCAGCATTTGACAACTAGTCTTCAAAGAAAATGAACCGTATGGTGCCAGTATGGTTAAATTGTCGGAGGCTGGGTGGCAGTACTAGTAGCGTTTGCTTTTCTTCCCTTTCGAGGTGGCATTTTCTTTTATGTGGATTGCTTAAATTAACATTTAACAATGAAGACAATGCTAAAACAGGTAACGTATTTATACCCTGGTTGGCACGTGCGTGCTGTAAATCGCCATGAACGTAGCTCAAACGCCAAGAGCGCAGTAGAAGCGTAGTGGTAACGCAGTCAAGACGCCAAGAGCGTACAGAAAGCGTAGTGGTAACGTAGTCAAAACGCCAAGAACGTACTGGAAGCGTAGAAGAAGCGCGTTGGTTGATATTGGTAATTTGGTCGAATCGTAGTGTAAGCGTGAGTAGCGTGGCAAGGACGTACATAGCGTAGGAGAAGCGTACTAGGATCGCGGACAAATATCGCTACGCTTTTACTGCGATGCTGCTACGTTTCTTCTACGTTATGCACGCTACGGCTACGATACTGCTACGCTAATGCCGTTCTTACTACGCTTTTACTACGCTTCCACTGCGTTTCGTGTCCACGGCGTTTTCTCTACGTTAAAGTTTTAAATCTTTGAGCAGGGTCAAAATTTTCAAATTTGTGTGGCGTTCAAGGCGCTACCAGTACGTTTCTACTACGATCAAGGCGTTTCGACTACGCTTCTGGCGCTCACTCTACGTTTCACGGTATTTTATGCCCATATTTGGAAACGTAGTGGAAACACCGCCCAGTGGAATGGGGGTATAAGAGATTTATACAACGGTACACGTATGACGCGACGTCAAAACATGGGGTACAACTGCGGAACGTCACATAACGTCACCTGTATTAGTTTGTTTGTCTTGAAGGTTAACGGCCCAGTCAACAATTTTTCAGTCATGTCGGGACGGAGCCAACGCTTCCTGGGTTTAACCAGTTCTGTAGGGAGTTAACGTGTCTTTCTCAAGTACACAACACGGTGCCGCTTATGAAGATCGAACTCAGGACCTCTCGATTCGGAGTCCGACGCTCTACCACTACGCCACCGTGCTTCAGACGATAACGTATTTTTTTTTTTTTTTTTTTTTTTTTCAAAATACATTTGTGAATCGCTGCTTCAAACACAATCATTGTTTTATTTTACGTCCAATCATGATGAAAATTTGCATGCAGAAAATATAGTTCAGAAGTAACAAAACACTATTTTAAAAAACGACCATTTGGTTTACTACCATTTTTTACACGACGGGGACATTTTTGAAACGCTATAAAATAATGAAATTAAGAATGTTGAAATGAAATCATTTATGCAATATTTACGTCAGCTTTAATATAGCTCAGACGTATTTTGGCATTCAAATATTAAGTAAATATGATAACAACTTACAATTATATTATTGCTTTTAAAAATCAACCCTTAAAACAAAGTTTAAAGTTACACAACTAACCGCAGTCATTTTTCGCCGCCATCTTACTACCCGTTGATGCCACCAGTGTCAATTTTGCACTGCAATTTTGTGCATTTTTCATAAATATGCACGGAACAGCTATATTGTTTTCTTTACTATGTACCGCGATCGTGTTACAAGTTACAACGTCAATTTTGTTGTATTGCGCAAACATCCCGTTAATAAAATGACAGTTATAGTTGCCTCAAATACTCGAAAGATATATTTTGTAAAATAATAAAATAACAGGGTTCCGGTGATATATAATTATCCTATGTGGCTGTTGATAAGAGACAAATATGATCCGTTTATTACAGTGTGTAACGTTATTCACAAATGTACCCCAACTTTTGACGTCTCGTCAGATCCAAAACAATATTCTTCGCGAAAACGCCACGCCGTTACAAACATTACGTAACCACTCTCGGAATAACCCTACAGCGAAATGGTTTCACCCTCAGAATTGTGCCTTGATTTTCGCAATTTCTGGGATAAGTCCATCTGCAGCCGCTACAATATCAAAAGACTGGAGTACAGCTGTCAAATAAAAGAAAATCCGGAACTTGCCGAAGTTTTAGCCGGGACATTCCCTGCGTCCAAATCCAAAGGATATTACATTTCGTCGCACTTGGTCTTCTAGCGGTAAACGTTTTCCAGCATCATCCAAAAACCGTTCTGGCTTGAAAACCCAAGGCTCAGTCCAAATGTTTGGATCATGATGTATGTACCAAGTGTTGGCAAATATAATGCTACCTTTTGGAATAAAGAATCCTTCAAAATTCTGGTTCTGTGTGGCTTAATGAGGACCGCCCAGCATGTTGGTATATCGAAAAACCTCATAAATCGTTGCCATTGTGTAATGCATGTGTTCCCGATCGCAATTATTGGGCATGCGCGAAAATCCAATGATGTTATCGATTTCTTCTTGAATTTTCATTGCCACGTGAGGATAGGTCAGTATGATCGCAAACGCGTATGTCAGTACAGAGCTTGTGTAATGATAGGTTGCTGCAATAGTTTCAGCAACATGTGCTTTCATGTCGTTTTCAGTTATATAGTTCTCCTCTGCCTTTTGATTTATTTCGTCCTGTAGTTTGATGAGGTTTTTGACAAGTCCAGTTTGTACTTCAGCAGTTGTATCAACAACATCCCGTATCGAAAAATAAAACCGTTCAAGGAGATGATCTCTTGTCCTGATAGCCCTTCGATATCTCTTACCAAAGTATCCTGGCAGAAATCGAATGGCTGGTATCAAATCGTAAAGAAAACCAACCATCGATACAAAAAAGCCAACTTCTTCAGCATATTCCATTATTGCTTTGCGGTCATGGATTGTAGGTTGTGTACCACCAAGAAGCACAGCTAATGTGTTGGCCAACGACTTTGATACGACATCAAACATATCAATGTCGTTTTGATGTGTCAGCTTAAGTTTCTCTAAAAAGTCAACTAATTCGTTCTCACTTAATTTATGGAAGTGTGCTATCGCGTCGCTATAGAATTTAAGGGATCTGTGAAACATCTTACGTTTTACCCATGTATTTTTGTTTGCCTTTGCAAGTGCAAGATCACTGTAATCAAAACAAATGTATTTGCCATAAAATCCATCCGGTCTGTCGTTGAAAACATCTCCATATTTTGAACTTCCATAAGCCTTTCGAACAAGTTCAATATCATTGAGTACAATGATACTGTTTCCCAATAACTTCATTTGAAAGGTAGGTCCATAAACGTCCGCCATCTTAGAAAAGCTCTTGTATCTTAGAAAAGCTCTTGTGCAAGTGTTGTGCAGAGAAAATTGTATAAAAATTTATTTAAATATCTAATTAAAACTGAAATAAAAATGATAAATTTATAAATAAATAAAAGTAGTTCAGAAAAAAATAGAAAGATGGAAAAGGAAGAATAAGTTTACTTTGTACAGTTTTAGACAACAAAGAGTAAAATTTCTTAAAAAGGTACAAGTAGGCAAAGATCAGGAAAAGGCGCAATCAGAAAAAAGATTCCCACTCCAAAAACCGAGGTGGAAAAAAACCAAAGTAACAATCAGGTACTTATACCATGAAACATATCGTAAGCCGAATGAGCAGCTATTTTCCCAATAGGTGGCCACTCAGTTACCTTAACTTAACTAAAAATATGAAAACATACATAAGGCGCCAACAGCACAAAAATTTTTTTAAACACCAAGACATAAAACAAAAAGAACCACCACAGAAGTATCGACTTGGAACGATCAGTAACACAAAGTTACTGGCGGGCTTAAACCGGTTTTACATGGCCATAACCTCATCTTCAGCTTCTGCAGTGGTTCATAACATTTAGTTAGTTATTCGGTCCTCGTGGTGAATCTCTAACTAGTCAATGAATCATCAAGAACAAACAAATAAATCATGATAAACATCCTGATGAATCAAAAACCAGGACTCACAGACTGAGTAAGCTGCCCGACGATGGAGATCCCTGAGCGCCGAATAACCTACTAACTCCGGAGCAAAAGAAAAACACCAGTTGGACCCCGGTGGGCCAAGCAACAGACAAGAAGCTCCGGCCCCAACCAACTAAAATGAATAGCTTTATGTCGGGGCCATCATAGAGTCTGACGCCCGACCCACCGGCGTGCAATTAAAGAAGGCAGCATAGTTATCAACCATGATTTTGGTTAAAAACTAAGCATGCAGACTGTCGCATAACATTCAAGTTATAACCTATACGTCTGTAACGTGTTATGATTTTTCTGAACTGAAAAGAAAAATCATTAATTCCTTTAAGTTTCTTAAATTTGTAAACCAAGTCACCATAAAATTCAGGTTCCGAAAGGCCCTCACTTAAAAGCGTCTTTAACCCAACATTATATTTGGAAATCAATTCATAGTGTCTACGATAAAATTTAGAAAATGTTTTTCGAAATTTATGATACCGATAGCCCTGTTGGAGAAGTTTTGCCGTTAAACATTTATTTCGAGCGTTGAAGTCTGTAACATGATTGCAGACTCTAGCAAACCTAATAAGTTGCGAAATGTATACACCATAAGAAGCACGACGAGGAACGTCACCATCCAAAAAAGGAAAATTTACTATATCAAAATCAAAGTCATCGCGCTTATCATAAATTTTAGAAGAAACAAATCCATTTGCAACAGAAAGATGTAGATCTAAAAAGGGGGCTTCATTATCTGAGATATTGGCTTTGTTCAACTGAAGTTCATGTGGATAAATTTGATTGACCATACCTTCAAAATAAGGGTTGTCAATGTTCAAAAGGTCATCGAGGTACCTAGATGTGGAATTAAAAGCCTCGATAACATCAGCTTGATTATCATGGTTAAGAGAATCCATGAAATCTCTTTCGTAGCAGTATAAAAATAGTTCAGAAAAAATAGAAAGATGGAAAAGGAAGAATAAGTTTACTTTGTCCAGTTTTAGAGAACAAAGAGTAAAATTTCTTAAGTAGTTTTTATCACTAGGCTTGTCACAGTTTTGACAAGTACTTTACATATCTTTTGTACAATCTAAATTCGCTTGTCTGTCGGTCATATTTAGCAAGTTTTATGAGCTCAGTTGCGCAACTCGTAATCATCTTAATCTTGTTTGGCATGGAAGACGCCGGAAAGAAGGCAGTCACTAAAGTCTCGCACAATCACGGTCCTCTTGCCCAAATCTCGTATTGTTACGTGGTAAGCCACGATAAGTAAGTAAGGCTTTATTTCATTGGTTTAATTTTGTTAAATTCTTTTAAAGTATTTTGATTGGTCAAATGGTTAATGGGGTAGAGTGGATGGCCCCTCGAAAAAAAAAAAAAAAAAAAAAAAAAAAAAAAAAAAAAAAGTTATTTTTGGGAGACTTGTGGAATACCACGGAACGAAATAAGTCGGATTTCCGAGTTAAAATAAAATTAGGAACTTTGTATTTAATACTGGATTGCCAGTTGAAACTGTTAAAGTTGGATAGCCAACGTGTTTTAAACTTTTGAGAACATTGTTGTAATTGTGCTGTTGTATGATTTTGTGGATTTCCATAAAGGAACAGAAAACTAAACGTTGTTTATTCATCATTTACGAACACTCCAAATTCAAGATTCTGCACGCGCACGCATACTGCAGAACACAAGTCCAGCAGATTAGTCTGGAACACATTTCCAATCAATGGAAATTGTTTTGGTCCTGGAATTTTCATTCCATCAGTGCTTATATTCCTTGGTCGAAGAATTCTATAAAGTAAAATACACAGACTAGCAGCTGGGAAAATAATTAAAAAGTTAAATTCTTCCATGTTTTTTCGTCAACTCGTTTGTCTTGTAACCTGCTTTTAATGATGCACGTAATGCGAAAAAAATGTTTTATGTGTTTCCGACCAGACCAAACACCAAACAGGCTGTGCAGTCTGAGCGAGTGACCAGGACCTTTTAGTTTGGGAAGGAAATTAATTTCGTTGTCATCACCAAAACAAATGCGATGATCAGCGGCGGAGGTGACATTGTTGTTTGTTTGTTTTTTTTTTATGCAAAAACGCAGCTTTTTTGCCAGTGAACTATCCATCAATGTAGGTTAAAAAGGTTTACGTAAGTGTTATAGCGCGACTGAGACAGGATCTTGTAATTTGCATATCGCTCCAAGAACAAATAATGCACGAGTTCAAACCCGGTGATGGGATAGCCTCCCTTGGTAGATTACGTTGGTGCAACGATTAGCGGCAATAGGAGTGCTAGTAATGTGCAAAATTTGAAATTCGAAACTTTGTGAATCAAGTAAGTATTGACTAAGCAGCGTTGGTGGAGGAGTATGCTTTTCTGTCGACGGAGTTTGTTGACACTCGGCTCGAATGTTCGTTACAGTATGCTGACAGTGTTACAGGTAGTGGCTCTTTAGGTGAGCTAAAATATGAAACATGATATGTATCTCCATGTAAAAATAAGTAAAACACATACTGTGTAAATTATACAATACTGAATGCTCTAAAATACAACAATACAAGTTACAGTAGTGAAAACAAACATCAGGTAAACATGTCCGTGAAATTTATATAGTAAAACTGGGGTATGCAGGGGTTTACCTATATTTTCTTATTTTCGCTGCAAAACATAGAGTGTGGGTACACGTTAGAACACGCCTCGCCGAGGCGGTTCTAACGTGTACCCACAATCTATGTTTTGAGCAAAAATAAGAAAAACATTTTTTTTTCTTCTGAAAATTTTCATTTTTTACAACTTTAAAAATGTCTGTAAATTGCATGGGCTTCTTTTCGTAATGAGTGTCTGTTGGGCTCGCTCTATAAACACTTACAAGTTTATCATAGTTGTGAAACAAATATCATTGTATCAGCCAAATCACGAATTTTCTGCATGGCTATGAAGTTCAGCCTGTTGCTAACACGAGTGTTTAATTTACTCTGTGCGTGTGCGTGTGTGCGTGCGGGTCACTCAAGTGTTTAGTTAATCATGTGTGTGTGTGTGTGTGCGTGCGCGCGCGCGCGCACGGCCGCGCGGGTCGCCTATAAATATTGTCATTATGTGCCCATTGTGGCCTAAAGGAATAGATGGGTTACTTGTGCATCCAGGCAAAGCTTATACTACTGACTGACCATCTGATTACTGTTTAACCGCTTTAGTCTGAGTTTGCCCACGAAAAGAGGTTCAAGTCATACCATCCATATGCATTTATTGAAAGCCTGTGTGGTTAACATGGGTGATTATATTAGAGACACTTTTTGGATGTAATGACATCCTAATTTTGGGTAAAAGACCCATAAAATGGAGGTACATGTAACGTCCCGACAGACAAGATTGTTAAGTATCAAACAATCAAGTTACATGTACATATGTGTTTCGTTCACATTCATGTGTTTTACCTTTGATTTAAATCGTGTCAAACACTTATGTACGATACTTAACGACACTTCCAACGCTACCAATAGAGGTTTTGCTATAATTTCACAACTACTCTAGATATTGAGATGAAAATTGTAGGGACGATAGAAAAAATTAAGAGACGTGTACTGAAGGCAAAATGATGCCAGTAGACTTCTATAAAGAAACGCTCCGGGCGTTCAGGCGCATCACACCTAATATTCAAAAGTCATAAAACCATGTGAGCAAACAAAATCTTTACAACAGTTCCTCCGAATTTCCTTCTCGTTTTGTTTATTCTTTTTGCCAAAGCTCATGAAGGGAAGAACATTTTTCAGAAAAACAAATCATATGCACAGACTCACAGGGTTGTGCGTCTGATGCACGACGGTACAACGTCTCATATTGCACGCAAGACTGTGAACATTCTGCAAGCAAACAGAGTTAATTATTAAGCCATCAAAATCACTGACCTAAGTCAAATCGACCATAGCTGTCGCATGCTGTGTAGGAAAGAGACGGTACCCTGCTAATGTTATACAGTTTTAGCAATTTGTTAGGTATGGGTGGAAGGGTATAGCGAAGTGTACTTGTATGCGGTACGTGGCGTCGAGGCGTAGTTGTTGGCTAGCTGCCATTCGAGTAAGTGGCAGATTAACTAGTTAATTGGATCGGATCAAATGAATATATTTTGGTTTGATAGTTTAGTTTCAATTGTTTTATACGTTTGTTTTGCTGAAATGATGTTTCGTTTAATCCCTCAAGTTTTGCGACTTTTGAAAATGAAGTGTAGTTTGTCTAAACGCCCGGTATATTTCTAGTAAAGGTTCGCTGGCATGATTTTGCATTCAGTACACGCCTCATGATTTTTTCTATCATCCCCGCAATTTTCATTTCAATATCTTGAGTGGTTTTGGAATTATAGCAAAAACTCTATCGGTAGCGTTGGAGATGTCGCAGCAAAATAGATAACGATGCGTACTGCGTATGTACGCACGATTTTTCGGTCTGTACGCATAGAAAATTCGGACCTGTGCGTACCATGTACGTAGTAAAAATCAGCGGTACGCAAACATTTTTCGGTTTTATGCGTACTCAGATAAGAAAAAATCTATAAAATTGTCACAAAATGACAATTCTTCAACTAGGTTTGTCTGGCTGATCTGTCAACAATGGAAAAGTAGTTATTAATGTAGCTTTTGCTCGTTCGATATTAACATATCATGCAATATAGAATGTATCTTCACGCGATCTCCGTTCAGTTCCTTGGCCAGACAATCCGTTTACCAAAGATTTATTCACGAAGTTTAGTGTGTCACTTTTGTTTATTGAATAGGCATTTTGCATCGATTTCCGGTCATTGTTTTTAATTTAAACTTGATGTATTCCATGTTCTACAGCCAGCCCAGTTTATCATGTTCTCCTATTTTTTTATTATCTATGCTGGGGACAAAAGTATGGTTTAACACGCCTAAATATTAGAATAACATGTAATTACAGGATTGGTAGCCAATTTACTTGAGTTTTCATTACTTGAAGAAATTGCCTTATCCATACGTGTACACATACATGTATCTATAAGTTTAATTGATTCTAAATGAGTGGTTAGAATAAGAATCCTCAGAAAACGTGTACACAGTTGTATTCATAATTGTCGGTACGCAGTGTGCATTTATTTTGATGCGTACAGTACGCATTGTGAAAAATAATTATCAACATCACTGTGTCGTTAAGTATATTTTGGACAAACAGTTGATATGTTTGGCTCTGTTTGGATAATACTAGTCTCTGTCTTGACTATCCTTTTTGAAGTTGCAAAATCACACTGTGTCTATTTGGCTTCTTTTTGTCAAATCTAAGGGGACACTGAATAGGTTTAAGTAGCCGAAACCGCGTTATGACCCATCCCTTATCTCTTTAATATGCTCGCTACTTCTAACGAATCTCAGTTTTGTTTTCATACTTGTGGCGTGAATAACAAAACAGTTTTATCGCTTCTTCTTCTTCCCGAAAATGGTCAGCATTCGTCTCCAAGAGTGTTCTTTTGACCAACAAAGAGGGAAAGAAACAGGTTAAAAATATCTTTGTACAAGTTAAAACTGGGTAAAACATCTGTGCTGTAGAAGGTTATGGCCGGCAGGGTAGCACCCAAACCGACACGGAATGCCTTTAGAGTGGCAGCATCAGTGATAGAGGTTGGCAGCAGGTTCCATTCTCTGACGGTCCTTGGGAAGAAGGAGGTTTTGTAGACTGTCACTGTGGCAGCTGGTTGGTAGAGTCTTTGCTGACCTTGGTGCGCGGTTTCAACTTATAAATTTAGTATCAAAATATTATGCGTCACCATTGGAATCTTGTGGTCAGTCTTTACAAACTAAAATACTGTACTTTTCTTAACAAACAAAGGGCCCTGCTGATAACAATTTACCTACAAAACTGTATTGTGGCTGATGGAGTCATAGTCCTACAAGTTGGCTTCCTTAAAAAGAATCCAATAGAAATGTCTTCTGCTAGTTGAAAGAGGTGGTTCATTTGTAAAACACTGTAGAGATTTCAGAGGAGACAAGAAATTGGCTTGGCTCAAAAGCAAATTTTCTCGGCATAACTGGATAAGCCTTACCCCACTGGCCTTACCATAAACATTTGGGAACTACCCACTATGGTCTATGGAGTAAATGTAGTGCGAGAGATGGCTGTAGCAATACGGGTAGATATTAGAGCCGCGACGAGAGAAAACCGGTCTTCGGGGTTTCCGACCAGGTCTGACACAAACCGACCTGTACAGTCACAGAAGACGGCAAGAAGATTAATATTTTGGATTTAAGAAGAAGATAAATTGTACTATACGTGTAGCGAAAACAAAGGCGCTGATCAGCTTCGCAGTTACTGCGAAGCTGATATGCGCCTTTGTTTTCGCATAGGCAAAAGACCGGTTTTCTCACGTCGCGGCTCTAATATCTACCCGTATTGCTACATCCATCTCTCACACTACATTTACTCCATAGACCAAAGTGGGTAGTTCCCAAATGTTTATGGTAATACGTGGCCCAGTGGGATAAGGCTAATCCAGTCATGCCCAGAATAACTGCTTTTGAGCCAAGGAAAATCACAATCCAAACGGTTTCAACATAGTATCTTTCCTCTATGTATTGGAAATGTGCATAAAGTATTCTAAACGAAAACGATGTTCATATGATTTCATGTACACCTAAATTCTTACAGTCTGTCTGCATATCAAGTAATTAACATTTTTGCCTTTCCAATTATATATCTTAATTGTTTAGTAATCATCTTTTGGCCACGGATGATTAAAATCTAAACGATAAAACTTAAGATTATCATAATATTGCCTTTTAAATGACATTCAAATTCCACGAGAATATGCTACAATATGTGCTCATTATTGAAAAATGAAGGCGCGTCTTTTTTTTACAAAAAGCAATCACGCAACAATTTCCCGTCAAAATTACTCATACACACTAACGAACTATATACATCGTTTTCTGTTTGTATATCGCATTTCCTAGCCATTGTTTTTATTTTACTTCTGTGGCTATTGCATAATGAAGTACGTCCTTGTTAAATGAGCCGCCTCCTGGGAAAACCAACAATGTGGTTTCCAAACAGGTCCGACACAAACTGGGCTGTACAAGCACAGAAGACGGTTAGAGGCTGGACATTTTGGATTTAGAAGGTAGAAGAATTTTACTATCCGTGTAGCGAAAACAAAGGCGCTGATCAGCTCCGCAGTTACCACGAAGCTGATCTGCGCCTTTGTTTACGCCTATGCAGATTGTTGGTTTTCCCATGCGGCGGCTCAAATACCTTGGCCCTGAATTAAATCTTCCCTTAAAGTTAAGGAAATAAAAATAAAACAGATTCTTTAACAGCAGTGAACATACACGTATTAATGAGAAAGGGGATGGGCCATACCGCGGTTTCGGCTACTTAAGTCTCTTCAGTGACCCTATCGATTTGGCATCATGGAGCCAAAACTTGCTGTAATTTTGCATCTTCCAACAACATAGTCGATACACAGTATAGTAAAATATATTGGTTTTATTATATTTATTTTAATGACATTTAATTATACACACTTAAATATTTTCGTGACAACAGTTATTTGATTTTAAAAAAGCGTGTCAAAGTGTGTCACCCTAACTAAGGTAGGCTTAACTGCAATTCTGGATCCTGATAACTGTGTATAGTTCCCGGACGATCGTGGAAGGTTTTCGATAAATCTGTGACGAAAGTCGGGAACTATACATAATCTATCAACATTCAAAGTGAATGTGTGTGCCTGTTGCATTGTACCAAATCATTTTCTGTCGCGGAGAAGTTAAAATATGTACAATACATTGATTGAATTGCCTAATGGTTGTCTGGTGGGAATATGGGCCACCGCCCATTGAGATGGGCTGCATGTTCCTCCAGCAGGCAAAGCTTCTTCGCTACTGACTGATCATCTGATCGGATTACTGGTTAAACGCTCAGGTCTGAGCCTGCCAAGGAAAAGTGGTTAAAGTCAAACCATGCAATCATATAAGCCTTATTTGTTTAGTTGTGTGGTTATATTTGAGCCGCATCGTGAGAAAACCGGATTTTCGCCTATGCGAAAACAAAGGCGCAGATCAGCTTCGCAGTAACTGCGAAGCTGATCAGCGCCTTTGTTTTCGCTACTCGGATAGTAACATTTCTCTTCTTCTTAAATCCGAAATTTCAAGCTTCTAGCCATCTTCTGTGACTGTACAGGTCGGTTTGTGTCAGACCTGGTCGGAAACCCCGAAGACCGGTTTTCTCGCGTCGCGGCTCATTTGAAGTATTTTATGGATGCCATGACGTCCTAATTTTGGGTAAAAGTCACATAAAACAGAGGCAACGTTCCGACATGGCCATAGCTGTTGACTGGGACGTTAAACATCAATTCAAACAAACAAACAAAATCAGTTCCCCTTAATATTCTTCATGAAGACCAGGGCCCAGTTGTTCAAAACTAACGATGTCGTTAGTTAACGTTTCGTTAAAATTTCAAACGTTAATATTACAAATACACTCTTATTTTTTGTTACTTTAGCTGATATTTGCTTAAAAAATTTATGTCTTAACGATATCGTTAAGCTAACGATGCTTTGAACAACTGGGTCCAAGTATTTAGCTGTGCGTATCTTTGACTTCAATTGCCGAAGCACCTCAACTGTGTACTATAGATATGTGTTTTGTGTTTTAAGTAATATGCATCACGAAAACATGTCCGTGCAATGAATACCCCCTTGAACCCCACTTATATAACAAAACTGGTATGCAGGGGTTTACCTTTTTTTCTTATTTTTGTTCCAAAACATAGATTGTGGGAAATCGTTAGAACCACCTCGACGAGGCGGTTCTAACGTGTATTTACAATCTATGTTTTGAGACAAAAATAAGAAAAATGTCCAAATTTTTTAGCTGAAATTTTTCAATTTTTTAAACTAAAAAAATCTCTGTATATTGCATGGGCAAGTTTTCGTAATGTGTCTATCCTGGTGGTACAGAAGCACCTTTTATTTTATACTTAACAATGAAAACCAATCAATGTATATCAAAACTTGATAAAATTTGTATTTTCATTGTTATGAAATTTCACTGATATGAAATCTCACTGATATCAGAAGTCACTATTGACTGATATCAGCCTATATCTTCACTGTAGAAGAGGGACTACTTTTTCAGTCTAAAGTATGAAATAAAAAGTAAATTTGCTTTTTTCGGTGAATACCAAATATGATTCATCTCGTGAGTTGAAAACATCAAAATTTGCACTCATGCTGCGCACTCGTAAAATTTCTGACGTTTTTAAGTCACTCGATGACATGTATTTTGTATTCACCGAAAAAAGCAAATTTTCTCTATTTACCTGGTATGTAGGACGAATGCATGTGTACGAAAATACTTGAAAGTACATTAAGTCAGAATAAGCACGAACATCAGGAAAACATGTCCGTGTAATATATACCTCTTGTACCCCAATTTTATATAGCAAAAATGGGGTATGCAGGGGTATACCTATTTTTCTTATTTTTACTCCAAAACATAGATTGTGGGTACTCGTTAGAACCGCCTCGGCGAGGCGGTTCTAACGTGTACCCACAATCTGTGTTTTGAGCAAAAATAAGAAAGATATCAAAAGATTTCAGCCGAAAATTTTCAAATTTATTGCATGGGCAAGTTTTCGTAATGAAACCAACCAGTTAGGTTTCCGACTAGGTCATTCACAAACCGGTCTGTTCAGTCACTGAAGCAGACTGGAAGCTTGAAATTTCCCATTTAAGAAGAAGCTGGGCTGTACTATTTGTGTACCAGAATAAAGTTACTGCAAAGAAGATCTTTATTTTTGCCTATGCATGTTGATGGCTTTCTTATGCGGCAGCGGCGGATATATCAAATGTGGCCGTAGCTTGGGGTAGAACTGAATGTTGCCGGCGCAAACTTGTGTCTCTGACGCTGCGTTTTATAATGCCCAGTATCTTGTGGTCGAGCTACGGACACTTATATGACTGCATTTGTCCAGGAACCTGTTCGTGTGGCCTAAAGGCACAGAGAGAAACCCCAGTAGACACGCTCAGAATGCCTGCAGTGACGGATAGGTCGAAACATGTCTGTAATGTATAGTGTTCAATTCTCTTGTTGTTTATGAGAATGCCGTGAAGTTCTGATTTGGCGTAGGTTCCAAAGATAATTGTTCCAAGTATGGTCAAGATACCTAAAATAAACAATGTATAATACATATGTAACAAACCCGATGAGCAATGCTCACAACAAAAGATGCAGTAAAAAATATTTGATGAAGAACGTAGATCTGTAAGAAAATCCGCCTCGCGGGAAAACCAACAATTTGCATATGCGAAAACAAAGGCGCAGATCAGCTTCGCGGTTACAGCGCCTTTGTTTTCGCTACTCGGATAGTACAATTCCTCTTCTACTTAAATCCGAAATTTCAAGCTTCTAGCTCTTTTCTGTTACTGTGCAGACCGGTTTGTGTCGGACCTGGTCGGAAGCCACATTGTTGGTTTTCCCACGAGGCGGCTCAAATGGTACAGACGCCACTACAATGACTATTATGAAAACATGCCCATGTGATATGCAGATTTTTTCAAAGTTATAAAAATAGAAAATTTTCAGTAGAAAAATTTTGATATTTTTCTTATTTTTGCTCAAAACATAGATTGTGGGTACACGTTAGAACCGCCTTGCCGAGGCGGTTCTAACGAGTACCCACAATCTATGTTTTGGAGCAAAAATAAGAAAAATAGGTATACCCCTGCGAACCCCAGTTTTGCTATATAAAAGTGGGGTATAAGGGGGTATTCATTGCACGGACATGTTTTCCTGATGGCAGAAAGAGATTTTCTTTTTTCAGGAGTAAAAATTGAAAATTTCGGAAAAAATCGATATTTCTAAAATTTATACTCATAACATTAATGGGTACATGTTGGAACCGCCTTGTCGAGGCGGTTCTTACGAGTACCGACAATGTATGTTTTGGGTCAAAAATAAGAAAAATAGGTATAACCCGTACACTCCAGATTTACCGTATATAAAATTGGGGTATAAGGGGCGTATACACTATACGGACATGTTATCACGATGGGTAACCAAAGTGGTGTTTGCTCAGCTAGCAGGAATATGGGTTTATGATTAAACTGCTGATCAAGTAAGTTCGTTGACAAACGTGTCTCTAGATTTAGCATTTTATATGTTTACGATTACACGTACACGTATAAATAATTTTCAATACAATAAGATTCATGATAGCTACCATGACTGCACATTCTAATTTGTTTGGTGACTTCTTGAGTGAGTAAGGTGATTTTAAAGGAAACTGGGCACCAGAGGCACATTGGGGTTACCCCTTCTTCAACAAATGCTTTCATACTGAGAAAACTTCATCAGGCGATATTGGCTTTATCAATCGAGGGGATTAGTGGTCTCTCATTCAGACAGGTAAAGTCATCTTCGTAACTTTCCGGAATTTTACGAGTTCACCTGGCGGACATCAGTTATCCGATGCGGTATGTGTCAGTCTACCTGTGTTCTACCTGTGTTCATTAAAGAGCCGGAGGCCATCTATTATTGCAAGGATATTGATATGGTTCATAGGGTTTTGACAAACAAAAGGAAGGCAGAAAAATAGAATTTATGATTTTATTGATAGTTTTATTGATAGTTGAATAACATATTTCGTATAAAATGACAAATACATTAATTTAACATCTTACTTTGCATTAATAGGATAGCATTTATGCAATGTTGACATTAATAACAACAATGTTTGAACAGATAAAAATCAACATATGCAAAACAAATGCGCTAATCATTGAGCGTAAATCGCAATGCTGATCAACGTCTTCATTTTCGCTACCTCATTAAGTAAAACATAAGCCGAGATATAAGAAACCTATCTTTTGTATATGGTAGCATTTTTTTTTATTTTTTATTTTTTTTTTTTAAACTGAAAGCTAAACTAACATCACACCTTTGTTTTTACACGCATCTCTTCTGTACAGTCCGGTTTGTGTCGAACGTGGTCAGAATCATAAAGATAGGTTATCTCATGCATCGGCTTATATATGCATATACGGAATTATCATCACTGTGTATTGAAAGTTCTCCTGCCATGGATTAAAATGTCAAAGGTTCATATTTACATGAATCTTCATATAAACGAAGAAAAACGCGATTTGGCCGGCAATTACGCCACATGACCAGTTTGTGCTAATACCTCCTTAATTCTGATCAAATATGAAACTTTTAAACGCGATTTGGTCGGCACTCACGCCACATGACCAGTTGGTACTAATAATTCCTTAAGTCTGATCAAGCATGAAACTCTTAAACTCGGCTTTGGCCGGCAGTTACGCCACATGACCATGTTATCTTTCCGAGAACCTTAATCATAAATCTGGTTGATGACTGACCCATACATGTTTATTTATCTAATCTAGACTTCATTTCATTCTGCAAAAGCTCAATCAATTTGTGTTTGAGTTTCAGACGCGTTTTGACACCTAATTCAGATAGCTGATCTTTCAACTGACTCACGGTCATGCTTTCAAAGTCTATATGAACTGGGCGGTTAGCATTGCACTTTTCATCTGCTTCTTTCAGTTCGCGGTCAATTCTTTGTTTTTTAGCTTGCGCAAGTTCTGATTTCTCAACGGCCCAGAAGTGGTTATCGACTTTGTCATATTTTCGTTTTGCCCTATACTCATCTTTGAAACCAGCTTCCAGCCGTTTCCTTACGATTAAAGCATCCCTAGTAGCATCTAATTTGTTTGATTTGGTCTGATGGATTTTTTTCAAGATGTCATTTGTCTTTTCGACAGCCTGTCCACTGAACTGTGACAGACTGCCGTAATTGCTCACAAATATTGGGACGTGGTATAACAAAACGTGGAGGTATGGTGTGACATTTTATGGTTGATACCCTTCCCTTTTCATTTTACCTAAGTTTAAGAAGTCTGACATGAATTTGTGGACTTGTGCAAACACTTCCTTACTTTCAAAGTTTTGGTTTGATGAGTCAGTGACCTTAGTGTAAAGTGCATCAAAATCCTTCCAGAGTTGAACGACATGTTCCCGGGTGTCCTCATGTACGCAAAATAGCAACCGGTCTGGTAAATTCCGGAGTACTTTTTTCATGTCGGCCCCGCTCAGAGATGTATACTCTAATTCACCAGATTTTGATTGCCAGGTTTTAAATGAAACGCCGCAATTCTGAATTTCCCTTACAAGTATATCTAGATTGTCTGTAGCACCGCCCTTAATTTTAGCAAACTGGTCTTTGGAAGCTGAATCATCTATTAAATTTCGCATTAGAACGTCCATAACGCGCATTAACAAATGCAGTTCGTCGGGAATGTAATGAGTTACTTCTATATTCAGCAAAGGGTCATGTTTGGAGCCAAAATTGGCTTTTGCAGATCCTGACTTGGAAGACTGCATTTCCTTAATTGTTCTTGCCATGGTCGACCCGTGGTAAAAATCATACGGCAACGAAATATCTCCCCTACATTCTTTTGAAACCTTGCACCATGGACACGCGTACGTTGCAATACTACTATTGAGGCCAAGTAATAACTGTATAAATTTCATATCGCCACCGACAAACATTTCAAGCTTAATTTTGCGACCGTCAAATTCTAAATATTGGCTGCTGTGTAGCTTATTTATTTCGTCAAACAATGGCCCTAGGGACAATTTCAAGTTGGTATAATTCTCATCACAATTGACAACGGCAAGGACTCTCTGATTAATGTGACTATTTGAACAGTTGTCACCTAAAACTGAGAATGAAACAACAAGAAAATTTGACACCCTGCTTACTTTCGCCCCATCTCCAGAAATTTTGATTTTCAATATTTCATCAGTAGTGGGATTTGTTTCACGACAAATTTGTATAAGTTCGGATTCTAAGCTCATATAGGACCCTGGAAGCATACCTGGAGTACGATTGACATCAAACTTAGAATTCATTTCATTTCTACAGTCTATCAAATGATGACTTCGGGGCATAGACGGCACGCGCATCGAAATTTCATGGTACGCCGCATCCGAAATCATAGAATTGTCACAGACATGTAACATAGATTTTACCTCATGTTTGGATGAAGGTGGTAGATTATTGTACGACGTGTTTTGTGGAGTGCCATCTACATTTAATACACACGGCTTACCGTCTAAGGTTTCGCATATTACTTTTCGCGGCAGTACCCCATAAGATTCTATAAAGTCCAAAGACTTGTCAAGGTTCTCTTTCAGTCTACTGACTACCCTGTTACGGTTTGGTGTCGAAACATTATCTATTCGCTTACCAGGATTTGATAAGGGAGAACTGATACTATCAGCCTGCGCAGATTTGATTTCATTACCTTGAACGGAAATTTGTTTTAATTTCTTATCAAATTTGCTTTTCTTGTGGCCACTTTTTATTTTCTTATATTCGGAAGCTGTCCGTGAAATTTCATTTCTTAAACGCGTCAAAAGGCGTTCACTTGAGTTTAATTGAATACACTTAAGCTCAGAATTTATTGTGTCAATCAAATGATTGTCTTGACCATCAAGTTTTCTTAACACATAATTTGATAATTCAATTGTTGCTTGATTATTATTTGATTTTGGTGAATCTTGAACAGAAACATTCAATTCTCTTAAAATACTATTTGCCATGGTTGCTTAGTATGAAACAATTGGAAATAAACAAGGAAAACAACTACATGTAACAACTACAAATATGGAAATGATTAACATGCACGCACATTCAAATGCACTATTTCACAACGAATGATTGACCATTAATTTTATAAGTCCTCCATCGAGCATGCCTCAGTACATGAATAGATGTTGCACTTCTCAATAGGAATTGTCTTCATCACGAGCTTGTCGTCTTCTTTAACGTACACTTTGCGCATCACCAGTCTTGGGGTCAGTTTAATTGGGAACTTAAGTTTCTTTCCAGTTCCATCGCGATCTAGTATGTAGAACCAGTTTGTTGGGAGCTGAAGAGATACGAAATCTTCTAAACCGCACAGCTTCGAAGACACATCACCGAATATGTACCTAAATACGTCTAAGTCCACGTAAACTGAACACACCGGGTTTTTTGACTTCAAACGACTAGACACAGACCTTTCTAAGTCTACTGAAAATCGTCTCAGTCTATCACTGTCGATCTGACTTGGTATGTAGTTTGAGATGACATGTTGGGGCAGATGATTCTGAGGTTCCCAGGTGCAGTCAGAGAGGTTGAAGTCTTGCCATTTCACCAGATACTGGAAATTCTGAAAAATTAAAATAAAATAAAAGTAAATATTTTTGAAATTTATTCAAGCAGTCCGATAAGCTCCTTTGGCAATTAAAGGTTGGTTTAATGGTCTATTTGTGCAGGGCGCGTGTCATTGACAATGTTAAACAAGATTGTCGATTGCCAATTTTATTAGGTGTTAATAACCAAATCAACATGGTCGATAGCGAAAAATCATGATGAAAATATACATTGCAAAACGCTGATCAATTTTGCTATGAAAACGGACTTTCGAATGACAAAAGCTATTTCTTGTTTAATAATATGAAAGGGGAATTATTTTTCCATTCATTAGTCCTTGTGCAAATACGAATCTTTTACGTGAATAAATATATAATTCATTGATTTAAATAAAAATAACCAGATATTTATATTTAAAGAAAACGTTTAGGTCATTTTTATACTCTGAAAAATTTGCAGAAATTATATTGAGACTATATCTGTTTGACATCTCCAGTGTATCTATTTCATATTTCTATATTTCTATTATATATAAATGAAATTGTTCATTACAAGAAGCACGAAATTGTGTTTTCGGTTTCGAACAAAAAATAGTTGGCAAAGCGCAAACATTGCGTTTTATCATCACATCTTTACAACTCCATTACCAGCCTGTACATGTTCTTATTATATAAAATGCGACAGGTAAATACGATATTAAAACGGTTTTAATATCGTATTTACCTGAAATCAACGTTAACGCTGCTGCAGTTACGTGGAGGATTTCTGCTCTTTCTGGCCACATACATTGTCTTATCGCAGCAGATAGTATACCCAAGACGAGGAGAACCAACCCAAATATTTCCAGAACCCGGACTGTTCTCATTGTTTGTGATGCATCTAGATGATCACAAAATGTGAGAAGTTTACATAACTGAACATAAAGGGTGTTATTTGAGGGTTTACACCAACATTGAGCTATGATAATTGAGCCGCATCGTGAGATTTTTGCCTATGCGAAAACAAAGGCGCAGATCAGCTTCGCGGTAACCGCGAAGCTGATCAGCGCCTTTGTTTCCGCTACTCGGATAGTACAATTCCTCTTCTACTTAAATCCGAAATTTCAAGCTTCTAGCTCTTTTCTGTGCTTGTACAGGCGGGTTTGTGTCGGACCTGTTCGGAAACCACATTGTTGGTTTTCCCACGAGGCGGCTCATGTAGTAAGAGTGTGTAGGCAATTAAGATGTTGCCGGCAAAATCACTATAATTTTAATTTGATGCTGTCAGCATCCCCAATCCCCAATCAGCAGACTACACTTCTAAACCATAGTTTTATTTAGAAAAAAAAAAAAAAAAAAAAAAAAAAAAAAAAAAAAAAAAAAAAAAAAGAAAAAAAAAAAAAAAAATAAAAAAATACTTAGATATAGAAACTCAAGTATTTTAAGGTGATCCTCAATAAAACATGATTAAAATGTAAAATATGTTTTACACGAATCATGCGTTCTAATGCAATAACATGTTTTGTGTATATGATACATGATGACACAATATGACAAAAAAAAAATCATTTATTATATGGCAAGCGATGAAATATAGAGAAATATGTATTAAATATAACCTATATTTGAAAAAAATATTTTCACATGTGAAAATATAAAAAAGTTATATTTTCACATGTGAAAATATCAGATTTGGGAATATGCAAATTACGATTCCACCGATTCATTTCTAATTTATACATAACTAAATTTTATAATCTGTGCTATTGTTGACGCAATGAACGTTCACACACAATAGCGACGTAATGGTGTGACGTAATGACGTCATTTAAGATTTTGACGTCATATGCTTTAGCGCGCAACGTTACAATGACTACATGCAATATAATAAAAAGAAAATTCAAGTTTTTGTCGTGAATATGACTTTTATTTCATCTCGTGAAGTGAAAAATTGTATATTTCATTCGTGCCTTCGGCACTCATGAAATATAAATTTTTTTCACTTCACTCAATGAAATAAAACTCATATTCACTCCAAAAACTTGAATATCCTCTATATATTTCTTACAATCGTCAGGATATTGAGTACAGTCATCCTTAGCATTGCATTTGCGCCAAAGGCCAAAATGTGTAGTTCCCACGTTTCCATGGTAATATGTGGCCCAGTGGGGTAAAGCTATTCCAGTAAAACTAAAAATAATGGCGACACCTCCAAAACCTAACACAATCCACCGTTTCGACATAGTTTTTGTTGTTTAAACAAGTGACTGTAAACAATTTATATTTTCGTTCAATTCCAACCGTACATTTTTATAGGTATTTACGTAAATTACTTTGCTAGTAATTTATGTTTTAATATTTTGTCTATATTAAACGTATTAATTGTTCAAACAAAATGAGACAAGTGTAATCATCTTCTTGCTGCGGACGATTTATAGCAAAATGAACGACAAAATTTAATACCATCAGGAAAACATGTCCGTGAAATGCATACCCCCGTAAAAACCACTTTTATATAGCAAAACTGGGGTATGCCTAATTTTCTTATTTTTGCTCTAAAACATAGATTATGGGTACTCGTTATCCCAAAATCTATGTTTTGAGCAGAAATGAGAAAATTATCAGAATTTTTTAGCTGAATATTTTCCATTTTTAAAGTTTATTGCATGGGCAAGTTTTCGTAATGTTTTGATAGCTGTTTTGTCCGAGCTAGTCAGCACGTGAAAAGTCGCTAGGTTCGAGAAAAAGCAGATTTTGCAGCTGCTGAAACAAATTCTTTTCTTAAAATGTTACATATTTATCCTTATTACATCCTTCTATCTGAAAGTAAACTAAAATGCTATGCTATGCTTGTGTTCAGCGTATGGCTTAATATCTACCATATTTAAATGAGGTATTAAACACGCTTTCACATGTCTCCCTAATAATATTCTTTAACGTACCAAAGTCCCATTATCACATAATATACTAACGATGTATAAATTACACATAATTTCGTGTATTTTAACACCATAGGTGCTACCTTTTTGCGTAAAGATTTGTTCGATGAATTGTTTGCTTAAACTGTTGTCTCACGTACCATTGAGGCGTACCTTATTCAGAAGAAAACGTTAAGGTAACTATAACAATGGGTTTTGTGAAAACAAACCATCTCTGATGATGTGAAGAAAAGAGAAAAAGAGAAAACAAAATGGACGATTTCTGTGTCGTCTCTTCGCTGACGTCAAGCCGCAGTAAAGTGGTAAAAGAAGCATTTGGTTATAACAATAAAGGTTATGGTAATCTTACGTTAGTCCCAAACCTATTTATTGCCTTTGACAACATTTGAATTTGTTGATTTTACACGTATAAAATAAGTTTGCTTCAAAAACTTTTAGAACAAAGGAAAGCCAATCAACAGCATTTATTTAGGTTTTGACGTTTCTTTCGAGCGTTTGTATTTTTCATTGAATTTTGGTAACGCTTAAATATGACGTTTATGATGTTTCGATTTTGGTAGTGGAGCCTAGACGACTGCTTTTCGTTTCGGTTAAAAATATTCCGGAAATATTCTTTTTTAAAACATAGAATCAATATGAAAAGTGATGCGTTTAAAGTCCATGAGCATACATTGTATAATAGACACTGTTAGCGTTAAAGGACATTAAGGGTTCATTTGAATATCTGATAGCAGACAAGCGTTCACAACAATACCCTAGGTTCATTTTAGTAGGATAAGTTGGTTATCAAATAAACCAAAACAAGGCATTGCAATAAAGGGTTCATTTAAAGTAGGATAAAATAAACATATATAGTTTCTATAGGCTTGTTTATCGACCATAGAACATATTTTTGTAAACCAAATTCTCAAAAATTTCGAAGATCTGATTATTGTAATGAAGATGAATAAAAATGAATGTCACATCATGTCGCTGCGGTATTGGTGTATGCAACAATATGTTCAGTTATGGTCAGTGATAGATTGAGCCTCGACGCGAGAAAACCGGTCTTCGGGGTTTCCGACCAGGTCCGACACAAACCGGCCTGTACAAGCTCAGAAAAGAGCTAGAAGCTTGAAATTTCGGATTTAAGTAGAAGAGGAATTGTACTATCCGAGTAGCGAAAACAAAGGCGCTGATCAGCTTCGCGGTTACCGCGAAGCTGATCTGCGCCTTTGTTTTCGCCTAGGCAAAAATCCGGTTTTCTCACGATGCGGCTCAAATATCGAACCATAAATTTCATAGTCTTCAAGAATTTGAGAACACGTGAATAAAATTCACAAGTAAATCGAACATACGCTGAAAACAAAGACGCAATTGAAATTAAATCAAGTTCTAGGGGACAATTTTAGAAAGAAAATATTCTCGGGAGCGCGGTAGCCTAGTGGTTAGGGAAGATATATATCATTCTGACATGTCAATTATAAGAAAACAACTCTGGGGTTCAGTTCAATATAATTGATATTGGAAATAACAGTGACTGAAATATTTAAATCCGAATTTGACACGGTATGATTCATTGACAATTCACAGACAATGTTGTCAGTCTGACATTCATGACTCCACGTTTTGTTTGTGAAAATCAGAGGTAAACAAGCAATGTCCCCCGCCTTGATTGTTTAGTTACACAAATATAATCTGAGAAGTCACATGAACTTTCTAAGTGTAAATGCCCAAAAATGATTAAGTTCAAATCATACTATAATTTGAGCAACGTTTGTCTGTTTGTTTGTTTGTTTGTTTGTTCCCCTACTCCTCCCAGGTCCTTGGGCCGATCTTCACCAAACTTGGAGGGAAGGTGGAGGGCGGCCCCGGATATGACCTTGAGGGGTTCATTATTTGAAAGGTCAAGGTCATCAAGGTCAAAGGTCAAATTTGTTTTTTTTTTCTCTGTTTGTTCCCCTACTCCTCCCAGGTCCTTGGGCCGATCTTCACCAAACTTGGTGGGAAGGTTGAGGGCGGCCCCAGATATTAGCTCGAGGGGTTCATTTTTCCAAAGGTCAAGGTCATCGAGGTCAAAGGTCAAATTTCTGTATCTCGGCAGTCCTTGGTCCGATTTGCATGAAACTTGGTGAGTGTATACAGGGCGGCCCCGAATATTAGCTCGATGGGTTAATTATTTAAAAGGTCAAGGTCATCGAGGTCAAAGGTCAAATTTCTGTATCTCAGCAGTCCTTGGTCCGATTTGCATGAAAATTGCTGAGTGTATACAGGTTGATCCCTGATTAAGATTTATGGGTCCAATTGCGTCAAAGGTCATCGAGGTCAAAGATCAAATTTATCGGTTTTTTTCTGTTGGTCATGTTTTTTTCTGTTTGTTCCCCTACTTCTCCCAGGTCCTTGGGCCGATCTTCAACGAACTTCCGGATATTAGCTCGAGGGATTCATTTATTTAAGGTCAAGGTCATCGAGGTCAAAGATCAAATTTCTATATCTCAGCAGTCCTTGGTCCGATTTACATAAAACTTGGTGAGTGTGTACAGGTTGATCCCTGATTAAGATTTATGGGTCCAATTGGGTCAAAGGTCATCGAGGTCAAAGGTCAAATTTATGGTTTTTTTCTGTTTGTTCCTCCCAGGTCCTTGGGCCAATCTTCACCAAACTTGGTGGGAAGGTTGAGGGCGGCCCAAAATATTAGCTGGAGGGGTTCATTTTTCCAAAGGTCAATATCATCGAGGTCAAAGGTCAAATTTCTGTATCTCGGCAGTCCATAGTCCGATTTGCATGAAACTTGGTGAGTGTATACAGGGCGGCCCCGGATATTAGCTCGATGGGTTAATTATTTAAAAGGACAAGGTCATCGAGGTCAAAGGTCAAATTTCTGTATCTCAGCAGTCCTTGGTCCGATTTGCATGAAACTTGCTGAGTGTATACAGGTTGATCCCTGATTAAGATTTATGGGTCCAATTGGGTCAAAGGTCATCGAGGTCAAAGGTCAAATTTATGGTTTTTTTCTGTTGGTCATGTTTCTTTTTCTGTTTGTTCCCCTACTTCTCCCAGGTCCTTGGACCGATCTTCACCGAATTTCCGGATATTAGCTCGAGGGATTCATTTATTAAAGGTCAAGGTCATAGAGGTCAAATGTTAAATTTCTATATCTCAGCAGTCCTTGGTCCGATTTACATAAAACTTGGTGAGTGTATACAGGTTGATCCCTGATTAAGATTTATGGGTCCAATTGGGACAAAGGTCATCGAGGTCAAAGGTCAAATTTATGTTTTTTTTTTCTGTTTGTTTCTCCCAGGTCCTTGGGCCAATCTTCACCAAACTTGGTGGGAAGGTTGAGGGAGGCCCTGGATTTTAGCCGAAGGGTTCATTTTTTAAAGGTCAAGGTCATCGAGGTCAAAGGTCAAATTTCTGTAACACGGCAGTCCTTGGTCTGATTTGCATGAAAGTTGGTGAGTGTACACGGGTTGATCCCTGATTAAGATTTATGGGTCCAATTGGGTCAAAGGTCAAATATATGTTGTTTTTTTCTTTGTTCCTCCCAGGTCCTTGGGCCGATCTTCACCAAACTTGGAGGGAAGGTGGAGGGCGGCCCCGGATATTAGCTTGAGGGTTTCATTTTTTGAAAGGTCAAGGTCATCGAGGTCAAAGGTCAAATTTGTCATTTTTTTTCTCTTTTCCTCTGTGTATGTCTTATTTGAGATTGTGTGAGTGTGTGTGTATGTGGGTATCTTATTTGTCTTCATCGCCGCAATCATCTTACTGCTACGTCGAGACGGGTAAAATTTACTAGTTGCGAAAAAGTGATAACAATTAAGCTGAGGATTATATGCAAACCATATGCGTATCTTCAAAGCATTATAAAGACAACTGTAAAGTTTCAAAAGAATCAGAATGAAACTGTAGGAGGAGTTGCGCACACAAGGTACCCCCTGTCCATTCACTTTCATTGTCAAAATGACCGAAAAATGACTAAGTTCAAATTGCGAGCAAAAGTAATAAAAATTAATCTGAGTAGCATATCCAAACCACATGCATATCTTCAAAGCCTGGTAAAGACATCTGTAAAGTTTCAAAACAATCGGAATGAAACTGTAGGAGGAGTTGCGCACACAAGGTACCCACTGTCCATTCGCTTTCATTGTCAAAATGCTCGAAAAATGACTAAGTTCAAATTGCGAAAGAAGTGTAAAAAATTAATCTGAGGATTATATCCAAACCACATGCATATCTTCAAAGGATGGTAAAAACATCTGTAAAGTTTCAAAAGAATCGGAGTAAAACTGTAGGAGGAGTTGCGCACACAAGGTACCCACTGTCCATTCGCTTTCATTGTCAAAATGCTCGAAAAATGACTAAGTTCAAATTGCAAAAAAAAGTGTGAAAAATTAATCTGAGGATTTTATCCAAACCACATGCATATCTTCAAAGGATGGTAAAAACATCTGTAAAGTTTCAAAACAATCGGAGTAAAACTGTAGGAGGAGTTGCGCACACAAGGTACATACTCTATAGGGGGACGGAAGGACGGACGGACGGACAGACGGACGGATGGAATGACGGAAAGCCAAAAAACTATGTCCCTCCGCTTTTCTTCGAAAAGGCGGGGGACAATGATGCCAGAGACTAGTTTATTTTACTCCAATAACGATTATTTAGTCGATTTGAAAAGACATAAATTTGAACTATTGACAGAAACTATTTGTTTTTAAATTTAAAACAGAATATTTAAGACTATCATTGAATAGTAAAATGTCCAAGTTGTAGATTGATAGCAGAGTGAAGTTAGTTTGTTTTTCGTTTTTCGTTATTCGACATTCAAGTTCAGGTGAAGTTAGTTTGTTTTTCGTTTTTCGTTATTCGTTTTTCGTTTTTCGTTTTTAGACATTCGAACTGGGACCGAATTTCTTGTTTTGACATTCAAAATCCTATTTTGACATTCGAACTGGGACCGAATTTTGTATTTTGACATTCAAAATCCTATTTTGACATACGAAATGGGACCGAATTTCAGCAGAGTGAAGTTAGTTTGTTTTTCGTTTTTCGTTATTCGACATTCAAGTTCAGGTGAAGTTAGTTTGTTTTTCGTTTTTCGTTATTCGTTTTTCGTTTTTAGACATTCGAACTGGGACCGAATTTCTTGTTTTGACATTCAAAATCCTATTTTGACATTCGAAATGGGACCGAATTTTGTATTTTGACATTCAAAATCCTATTTTGACATTCGAAATGGGACCGAATTTCGTATTTTGACATTCTTAATCCTATTTTGACATTCGAAATGGGACCAAATTTCGTATTTTGACATTCAAAATCCTATTTTGACATTCGAACTGGGACCGAATTTCGTATTTTGACATTCAAAATCCTATTTTGACATTCGAACTGGGACCGAATTTTGTATTTTGACATTCAAAATCCTATTTTGACATTCGAACTGGGACCGAATTTCGTATTTTGACATTCAAAATCCTATTTTGACATTCGAACTGGGACCGAATTTCGTATTTTGACATTCTTAATCCTATTTTGACATTCGAACTGGGACCGAATTTCGTATTTTGACATTCAAAATCCTATTTTGACATTCGAACTGGGACCGAATTTCGTATTTTGATATTCAAAATCCTATTTTGACATTCGAACTGGGACCGAATTTCTTATTTTGACATTCAAAATCCTATTTTGACATTCGAACTGGGACGGAATTTCTTATTTTGACATTCAAAATCCTATTTTGACATTCGAACTGGGACCGAATTTCGTATTTTGACATTCAAAATCCTATTTTGACATTCGAACTGGGACCGAATTTCGTATTTTGACATTCAAAATCCTATTTTGACATTCGAACTGGGACCGAATTTCGTATTTTGACATTCAAAATCCTATTTTGACATTCGAACTGGGACCGAATTTCGTATTTTGACATTCAAAATCCTATTTTGACATTCGAAAAGGGACAGAATTTCTTATTTTGACATTCAAAATCCTATTTTGACATTCGAACTGGGACCGAATTTCGTATTTTGACATTCAAAATCCCATTTTGACATTCGAACTTGGACCGTATTTCGTATTTTGACATTCAAAATCCTATTTTGACATTCGAACTGGGACCGAATTTCGTATTTTGACATTCAAAATCCTATTTTGACATTCGAACTGGGACCGAATTTCGTATTTTGACATTCAAAATCCTATTTTGACATTCGAAATGGGACCGAATTTCGTATTTTGACATTCAAAATCCTATTTTGACATTCGAAATGGGACCGAATTTCGTATTTTGACATTCAAAATCCTATTTTGACATTCGAAATGGGACCGAATTTCGTATTTTGACATTCAAAATCCTATTTTGACATTCGAACTGGGACCGAATTTCGTATTTTGACATTCAAAATCCTAATTTGACATTCGAACTGGGACCGAATTTCGTATTTTGACATTCAAAATCCTATTTTGACATTCGAACTGGGACCGAATTTCGTATTTTGACATTCAAAATCCTATTTTGACATTCGAACTGGGACCGAATTTCGTATTTTGACATTCAAAATCCTATTTTGACATTCGAACTGGGACCCAATTTCGTATTTTGACATTCAAAATCCTATTTTGACATTCGAACTGGGACCGAATTTCGTATTTTGACATTCAAAATCCTATTTTGACATTCGAACTGGGACCGAATTTCGTATTTTGACATTCAAAATCCTATTTTGACATTCGAACTGGGACCGAATTTCGTATTTTGACATTCAAAATCCTATTTTGACATTCGAAATGGGACCGAATTTCTTATTTTGACATTCAAAATCCTATTTTGACATTCGAACTGGGACCGAATTTCGTATTTTGACATTCAAAATCCTATTTTGACATTCGAACTGGGACCGAATTTCGTATTTTGACATTCAAAATCCTATTTTGACATTCGAACTGGGACCGAATTTCGTATTTTGACATTCAAAATCCTATTTTGACATTCGAACTGGGACCGAATTTCTTATTTTGACATTCAAAATCCTATTTTGACATTCGAACTGGGATCGAATTTTGTATTTTGACATTCAAAATCCTTTTTGACATTCGAACTGGGACCGAATTTCGTATTTTGACATTCAAAATCCTATTTTGACATTCGAACTGGGACCGAATTTCGTATTTTGACATTCAAAATCCTATTTTGACATTCGAACTTGGACCGAATTTCGTATTTTGACATTCAAAATCCTATTTTGACATTCGAACTGGGATCGAATTTCGTATTTTGACATTCAAAATCCTATTTTGACATTCGAACTGGGACCGAATTTCGTATTTTGACATTCAAAATCCTATTTTGACATTCGAACTGGGACCGACAGTCTCGCGAAATATTTTGGCAAAAAATTTGCATTAAATTTTTAAACAAAGATTCAAAATTTAATCTGCATTCAATCCAAAACATACAGGATTATGACAGAAACATGTTCAAAACCTTCGCGACCTGTTCGCGACACATGAAAATTCTCACGACACTCGTGCGACACTCGATCAAATTCGCAAAACAGTCGAGGGGCATTCGCATGCCAGCAGAATACTAGATTTAATTCGCATGCCAGTGAGATACTAGCTTAACTAGTCGAGAACTGGTCGCGAAAGTTTTAAACATGTTAAAAAATTTTATGCCAAAATATTTCGCAAGACTGTCGCGCGAGTGTCGCGAACCTGTCGCCGCAACATTTTGTCTCCAGTTCTCGCATTCCAGTGAGACAGGGGCGTATGTCACACTATTTCTTAAGAATAGTTTGGGTGAAATTCTGATATTTTTGTGGATATTTTTGTGGCATAGGTAAGATTTTGTGACGAATTTATGCAAGACAAGGTTACTTAAGGATATAATATGTTCATCCTTAAGTACCCTTATCTAACCCCAGTCAAATTATTTTAGCTGAGCTCAAAAAGGTTTAAAAATTTCATCCGAAACTATCCGTAAGTGCTAGTGTTACCAAAACATAAGTGGGAAAACTGTTAGAGTCGTTTTACAGTAATTGCTTGTAATTGATAAATGCTATGAGTAGAGACTAGGTTATATTTGGCCTACGATTAGCTTGCGATGATCGTGCGATGTCATTTTTTGCATTTTCGTGCGGTCTCCACAGGGTGACCCTACGATGTTCCTACGATTCTACGGCTTCCTACGGCTTTCTACGATCTCCGTAGCCTCCAGTACGATTTTGTAGTAGTCTGCAATTTTATAATTTTTTTAAAAAATGTAAGACCGTAGCCCGTAGACACGTCGTAGGTAGTATCGTACGGGCGCCTTACGGATCGAACGGTCACCGCACGGTTTTTATGATAAGTTGGGGACTAAAATCGTAAGATAATTGTAGACCTTCAGGGTGATCGTGCGACATCCGTACGGCTTTATCGCAAGGTTATTACAATCGTACGGGTATCGTGCGGTCATCATATAGATAGATCACGAATATTTTGCGACAATGGCAACCAGTCAAAATAAAACCGAATGGACAAGAATGAACCGAAACGATCAGTTTCGTGACCTTACGTTTCGAACATATTTCGACCAAAAATGACGTCGTTCATAGTGTCTTGCGTTCAGAAATATAAGTCGGCCCAGGGCGGTTTTTATCGATCATGTCCGATGGCCCGACGAGATTTGGCGAACATGATACCTTTCTTGGTGAAGCCAAATGGGACCCGTCAGCTCAGTACGGTAGACTGCCTAACAACCAGCTACATGCCCCATCCCATGAAAATGCGCATGATTCTAAAATCTGAACCAAACAGCCGCTGGACATAATTATTCGCCACAGGGAGGATATTTGTTTCTTGTAAACCGTTTTTCCGAAAGTTGTGAATACTCTATTTTCAATAGTTTATAAGCGAACCTACAACAGAATACGATAATAATTAAGTTTTTCTTTCGATGTTTAAAGAGAACACTGTCCCTATACTTAAACCGCTGTCACGCTATCGCGTATTGACTCACGTATCTACGGCGTATCGAGATACGAAAGGTATGTCACGCGTACGTACATACGTGAGCATACGTAGCTCATACTCCTCATACGCCGAGGTGCTACGTTTTCTTGTGTGCACTTAAAAATTCGTGGCACGTACGTGGCAGGTCGGATACGCCGTACATACGTCACACATACGTGGTACATACGAAAGCAACATGGCAGGTACGCCGTAGATACGTAGCTCATACTCCTCATACGCCACACGTACGTCGCGGTTAAGATGTCACGTAACCGTGACGTATGTACAGCGTACCTTTCGTAACTGCAACGTATGTGTGACGTATGTGTGGCGTATCATCGACTCTCTTTTTGTTTCTATCAGCGACGTACGTGTGGCGTATCTCGTGTATCAATGTGCTACGTATGTGCTACGCACGTTTCGCTGCTGTGGAGTATGTGTGACGTATTGGGAACATTTTGTGGCTTTTTAAGAGAATCTTAATGCTTCTATATGCATGTTTTCGTTTTTCAGAAGCCATGGATCAGATGTTTCTCACGGTTCTGGGTGCCATGCAGGGTTCTTTCAGGGCTATGCTTGGTGTAGCCTCTATCTTTGTTAATGTCCTCTTACGACCAGGATGGGGAACTTGGAGATGACCCCTCCCCCACCACCACCGCATTTGTTTTTTGTTTTTTTTCCTTCGGTGTTGCTCTAGATTTCTCCGGTGGCATCTTCGACCCCTGATAATTGATAGCTATAATGTGTGAACTGCATGAACAAAGTGAACACAATCGTTTGTTCTCATAGGTATTAAAAAGCAATTGGTACAAAGCAGACGGGCACGGAGATAAGAATGGAACGTAGTACATACGTCGTATATACGTCACGCGTACACTTCATAAGCCATACATACGTCACACATACGTAGCACATACGCCTTGATACGCCGTACATACGAAAGTAAAATTTCATACGAGTTCAGATACGTCACGTATACGCCACGGGAACGTAGCAGGAACGTCACACATACGTGGTACATACGTCGCACGAGCAAAATACGGCTCAGACCTCGGCGTATTGACATTTTCATAGATACGCGAGCGATACGCCGCTGATACGTGAATGTGTGACAGAGCTATTACGTTTCCTGCCGATAGTGTCGGCAAACTGCTGCAGTTCTGAGTCTTTCAATTCTTTGTTGTTCTATTGTTCGTTTGAAATATCATAGAAGTACGGCCTGTCTTCGAAGAACTGCACAATTCTTTTGCTCAGTGCGGTTTGCTTCCCCGTCATCTGTATAATTCTGTGACGTTTCTTGTGTGAACCGCTTGCCGTAGCCATGATGCACTGTGAGGTTGTACACGTTTGGTAGTACACGAAAGACGGACGGACACCTAACATCGTACGACTATCGTAGGGAGATCGCAAGGGCTGAGTTAGAAATCGTAAGGACTCCTCACGGGCATCGCACGGGCTTCGTACGATTTCCACTTTAAGTGTGTTGAGACCCTACCATTTCCCTAAGATCTCCAAGCGGTTCTGACTCAAAACATCGAAGAAAGCCAGAACAAGAAATCGTACGATGCCCATATGAATTGTAAACACCTACGTCGTAGCCCATGATCACCTTCGATGTTGAAAAAAAAAACGTAGGGATAATCGCAGACCGAAAAATCGTACAACGATCTGGGCAAATGTAACATACTATGGAACCCGTTGCGGCCTCCCTACGATAACTGTACGATTTTTGTCCCCAAATTATCGTACAAAAATCGTGCGGTAACCGCTCGATCATCGCAGGGTCTCCGTATGGCGCCTGTATTATGCCCTACGACGTATCTACGGGCTACGGTCTTACGATTTTAAAAATCTGTAATAGTGCAGACTATTACAAAATCGTAGAGGCTACGGAGTTCGTAGGAAGTCGTATAATCGTGGTGACAACGTAAGGTCATCCTACGGAGACTGCACGAAAATGCAAAAATTGGCATCGTATGATCATGGCAAGCTATACGATTTCCACTTAAGGTCTGCGGAGACCCTACGACTACCGTACGGCCTCCTTGCGTTTGTATCAGAACGTATAGGGGCTCCGTACGGACATTGCACGAGATCCGTACGATATCCACTTAAAATCTGCGAAGACCTACGGCAACCGTACGATGCGGCCTTGCGTTTTTGTATCAGAACGTCGATAAAAGGAAGATAAAGAAATCGTACGATGCCCGTATGAATTTTAAACACATACGTCGTAGCCCACGATCATCTACGATGTCTAAAAATCGTAGGGAAAATCGCAGACCGAAAAATCGTACGATGATCGGGGCAAATGTAACCTAGGCTTAAAACATGATTCTTACGTTTGTTGTTGTTTGAGTTCTGGGTTTGTTTAAAGTTAAAAGTAAGCAATCAACAGGGACTGGTGCAACCAGTAGCAAAACACAACCATAAATACGTTGTGAGAAAGCAATAAGAATGCATTACGAAACCTCGACCATGCAATATTCAGCAATTTGAACTGCCGCTACAAATTGAAAATTTTCAGAGGAAAAAGTTTGATATTTTCCATATTTTTGCTCGAAACATGGATTTTGTGTTCACGTTACAACCATCTCGGCGAGGCATTGCTAACGAGTACCCATAAAATCTATGTTTTGGATCAAAACAATTGTATACCCCTTCAAACCCTAGCTTTGCTACAAACGTTTGGTTCAAGGGAGTATACATGCCACGGACATGCTATTCTGATGAAGCGATACGCCGGATAAGCATCTATTCCCTTAATGATGGTCACTGAGCTACATTAACTTAAAGGCCCGCTCAGACCACTTTGACGTATTAGCCAACGTATGAGCAGCGTATGAAAAAATATCCAGTACGCTGTTGTACGTTGTTATACGCTGTTCATTTTATGTTAAAAATCCGGAATAGGCTCTCTCTGAACTTATGCAAAGCGTATGCTTAGCGCAAACGTATGTCTAACGTATGAGTAGCTTATTCATAACGTATCCCTGGCGTACCATGACTTATAACAGCGTACGCCCAGCGTTAGCATAACGTTCGTGACTTATAAGGAGCGTATGTACAACGCACGTCTGACGTTTTCCAAACGTACGCACAGCGTACTTCTGACGAACTCAATGTTCGTCAAAAAGGTGAGTCTAAAGTGCCAGTCCCACTGAATCGTAAGCAATCGTACGATTGCGAAATCACTAGTTTTGCGATAAGACTGCGCAGACAAACTATGTGAAATGTTTTCCAGCGTGTTTATGCTTACTTAATCTGCATATTGGGGTCAAAGAAACGATCCCCAAATTATTATTTAGAGAATCGTATTGCGATCTTAAGCGATCGTAAGCGCAGTGGGACCGGCACTTTAGACATATCCAGTAAAAAGTGAAAAATAAATAAATAAATAAATGAATAAATAAATAAATAAATCAATCAATAAATAAACAAATACATAAATAAATAAATAAATAAATAAATAAATAAATAAATAAATAAATAAATAAATAAATAAATAAATAAATAAAAGAAAAAGAAAAATGATTAAGGAAATCTACATACCTGATTCTTCAGGTGCATTTGCATTTTGTGGAGTTCTTATATCGTTTCTCAGAAGGATCATTTCCTATAATTAGGTTGAAATTAGTTTATGGGTCAGTTTTGCCCCACCTCTCGATTGATCCGTCTCATAATATGAGTTGAAATAATCTTGAAAGGGACGTTAAACTGAATTGGAAAAAATACAAAAAAAAAATAAATAAATGAATAAAAATAAATAAATAAAAATAAAAGCGCTGCAGGCATGCATGATACCCGCCACGCAAATTTAATTTAGTACAAATGCACATAATATCTTGATGACATTAATCTACAATACCAAACCACACCTTCGTGATATGAATTCATATACAAAGGTTGAAGCATACTGGTCTAAAGATGCTCAAGATAGAGCATGGAAAAGAAATTGTTACATAAATCAAGGGCATTTACTCTATATTTATTTGAAAACAATTACCTATCTTCAATCCCAAACCACTCCTTCCTGATATGAACTCCTATACAAAATTTGATAAGAAAAATTGTCAATAAAAATCAAGATAGATAATCAAAATGACATTTTAACGTAAATCAAGGGCCATAACTCTGTAGTTATTTTGACGAAATTTATCCATCTTCAATCCCCAACCACTTTTTCCTGATGTGAACTCCTACACAAACTTTGAAGAAAATTGGTCAATAAATGCTCAAAGAGCCTGGAAATGAAATTTTAACGTAAAACAAGGGCTATAACTCTGTACTTATTTGACGAAATTTACCCATATTCAATCCCAGACCACTCCTTCCTAATATGAATTCCTATACTAAGTTTGAAGAAAATTGGTCAATAATTGCTCATATTCAATCCCAAACCACTCCTTCCTAATATTGACTCCTATACAAAGTTTGAATAAAATTGGTCAATAAATGCTCAAGACAGAGCCCGGAAACGCAATTTTAACGTAAATCAAGGGCCATAACTCTGCACATATTTGACGAAATTTACTCATCTTCAATCCCAAACCACTCCTTTTTAATATGAACTCCTATACAAAGTTTGAAGAAAATTGGTGAATAAATGCTCAAGATAGAGCCCGGAAACGAAGCGCTGACGGACGGACAGACAGACGGACGGACGGACACTCGAGCGCAATTTTTTGCGGAGGGTATAACATAATACCCGGCACTTTTTCAAGTGGCGGGGTATAAAAACCTTTGGAACTTTATATGTCGACAATTTATAAAGGGCCATTCAATATGAGCTTTGAAGGCATCCCGTCCTTACAAAAATATTCTCTTGACAAGCGATAATATAACAGTGGATAAAATTTTAGCCATACACACAATTGTGCAGATTGTTTTTGGTCGAGTATACCATTTTGATGCTTCCGTGTGACTATTTAATCATGAACACAGTACCTATTCCTTCCATTTTTATATATAAAATCCCGACCAATGCGCTACGCGTAAGTTGCGCATACGCTGAGAACGTTCTTCACACGTTTCACATACGCTGCATACGTTCCGAGTGCGCCAGGCGAACGCTGTTCGTACGTTGGTAATACGCTTCTCATACGCTAAAAATACAGGAGAGCTTTGGCGTATGACAACGTATGCGAGCGTATGAGTTACTTAAAGGTAACGTTCGTGAACTTATAGCGTATTCGTTGCGTACACCTAACTTATTAGTAACGTATTATCAGTACGTCGCCATACGTTGGAAATTTTGTGCATGTACACAACGTATGACAGAGTATTGTAGCGTACCCGTAACTTATGCAAAACTTATGCCGAACATGTGCAACGTACACCAACGTATGGACAACATGTCGCATACGTCGTCATACGTTGGCGCTATACGCTGTGGTGTGAGCACCCCTTAACAAACAATATGGGTATGCACATTATAACATACAAAAAAAAAAAAAAAAAAAAAAAAAAAAACCTGTCAAATAGGATTTTGAATATCAAACTAGCATATTCTTGACAAAATCGAATGTCAAAATAGGATTTTGAATATCAAACTAAAAAGGTTAAACTTTATTTATTTTATTTCAATTACACAGAAAGCTCATTGAACTTATATACGCATTCTTGAAGGCGCGGATGTTGGCGTTATGTGGTCCAACGTGGTGGAGGAGCTCGGAGAACCAGGGGAAAACCAACGAATCTGAACGGGCGACCACTACCAAATATCAAAATAGCATATTCTTGACCAAATCGAATGTCAAAATAGGATTTTGAATATCAAAATAGCATATACTTGGCAAATTTGAATGTAAAAATAGGATTTTGAATATCAAAATAGCATATTCCTCACCAAATGGAATGTCAAAACACGATATTGAATGTCAAAATAGCATATTTCTGACCAAATGGAATGTCAAAATAGAATTTTGAATATCAAAATAGCATATTCCTGACCAAAAAGAATGTCAAAATAGGATTTTGAATATCAAAATAGCATATTCAAGGCCAAATCAAATGTCAAAATAGGATTTTGAATGTCAAAATAAGAAATTCGGTCCCAGTTCGAATGTCAAAATAGGATTTTGAATGTCAAAATAAGAAATTCGGTCCCAGTTCGAATGTCAAAATAGGATTTTGAAAGTCAAAATACGAAATTCGGTCCCAGTTCGAATGTCAAAATAGGATTTTGAATGCCAAATACGAAATTCGGTCCCAGTTCGAATGTCAAAATAGGATTTTGAAAGTCAAAATACGAAATTCGGTCCCAGTTCGAATGTCAAAATAGGATTTTGAATGTTAAAATAAGAAATTCGGTCCCAGTTCGAATGTCAAAATAGGATTTTGAATGTTAAAATACGAAATTCGGTCCCAGTTCGAATGTCAAAATAGGATTTTGAATGTCAAAATAAGAAATTCGGTCCCCTGTTGAATGTCAAAATAGGATTTTGATTGTCAAAATAAGAAATCCGTTCCCGTTTGAATGTCAAATAGGATTTTGAATGTCAAAATACGAAATTCGGTCCCAGTTCGAATGTCAAAATAGGATTTTGAATGTCAAAATACGAAATTCGGTCCCAGTTCGAATGTCAAAATAGGATTTTGAATGTCAAAATACGAAATTCGGTCCCAGTTCGAATGTCAAAATAGGATTTTGAATGTCAAAATACGAAATTCGGTCCCAGTTCGAATGTCAAAATAGGATTTTGAATGTCAAAATACGAAATTCGGTCCCAGTTCGAATGTCAAAATAGGATTTTGAATGTCAAAATACGAAATTCGGTCCCAGTTCGAATGTCAAAATAGGATTTTGAATGTCAAAATACGAAATTCGGTCCCAGTTCGAATGTCAAAATAGGATTTTGAATGTCAAAATACGAAATTCGGTCCCAGTTCGAATGTCAAAATAGGATTTTGAATGTCAAAATACGAAATTCGGTCCCAGTTCGAATGTCAAAATAGGATTTTGAATGTCAAAATACGAAATTCGGTCCCAGTTCGAATGTCAAAATAGGATTTTGAATGTCAAAATACGAAATTCGGTCCCAGTTCGAATGTCAAAATAGGATTTTGAATGTCAAAATACGAAATTCGGTCCCAGTTCGAATGTCAAAATAGGATTTTGAATGTCAAAATACGAAATTCGGTCCCAGTTCGAATGTCAAAATAGGATTTTGAATGTCAAAATACGAAATTCGGTCCCAGTTCGAATGTCAAAATAGGATTTTGAATGTCAAAATACCAAATTCGGTCCCAGTTCGAATGTCAAAATAGGATTTTGAATGTCAAAATACAAAATTCGGTCCCAGTTCGAATGTCAAAATAGGATTTTGAATGTCAAAATAAGAAATTCGGTCCCAGTTCGAATGTCAAAATAGGATTTTGAATGTCAAAATACGAAATTCGGTCCCAGTTCGAATGCCAAAATAGGATTTTGAATGTCAAAATACGAAATTCGGTCCCAGTTCGAATGTCAAAATAGGATTTTGAATGTCAAAATACGAAATTCGGTCCCAGTTTGAATGTCAAAATAGGATTTTGAATGTCAAAATACAAAATTCGGTCCCAGTTCGAATGTCAAAATAGGATTTTGAATGTCAAAATACAAAATGCGGTCCCAGTTCGAATGTCAAAATAGGATTTTGAATGTCAAAATACAAAATTCGGTCCCAGTTCGAATGTCAAAATAGGATTTTGAATGTCAAAATAAGAAATTCGGTCCCAGTTCGAATGTCAAAATAGGATTTTGAATGTCAAAATACGAAATTTGGTCCAAGTTCGAATGTCAAAATAGGATTTTGAATGTCAAAATACGAAATTTGGTCCAAGTTCGAATGTCAAAATAGGATTTTGAATGTCAAAATACGAAATTCGGTCCCAGTTCGAATGTCAAAATAGGATTTTGAATGTCAAAATACGAAATTCGGTCCCAGTTCGAATGTCAAAATAGGATTTTGAATGTCAAAATACGAAATTCGGTCCCAGTTCGAATGTCAAAATAGGATTTTGAATGTCAAAATAAGAAATTCGGTCCCAGTTCGAATGTCAAAATAGGATTTTGAATGTCAAAATAAGAAATTCGGTCCCAGTTTGAATGTCAAAATAGGATTTTGAATGTCAAAATACGAAATTCGGTCCCAGTTCGAATGTCAAAATAGGATTTTGAATGTCAAAATACGAAATTCTGTCCCAGTTCGAATGTCAAAATAGGATTTTGAATGTCAAAATACGAAATTCGGTCCCAGTTCGAATGTCAAAATAGGATTTTGAATGTCAAAATAAGAAATTCGGTCCCAGTTCGAATGTCAAAATAGGATTTTGAATGTCAAAATAAGAAATTCGGTCCCAGTTCGAATGTCAAAATAGGATTTTGAATGTCAAAATACGAAATTCGGTCCCAGTTCGAATGTCAAAATAGGATTTTGAATGTCAAAATACGAAATTCGGTCCAAGTTCGAATGTCAAAATAGGATTTTGAATGTCAAAATACGAAATTCGGTCCAAGTTCGAATGTCAAAATAGGATTTTGAATGTCAAAATACGAAATTCGGTCCCAGTGCGAATGTCAAAATAGGATTTTGAATGTCAAAATACGAAATTCGGTCCCAGTTCGAATGTCAAAATAGGATTTTGAATGTCAAAATACAAAATTCGGTTCCAGTTCGAATGTCAAAATAGGATTTTGAATGTCAAAATACGAAATTCGGTCCCAGTTCGAATGTCAAAATAGGATTTTGAATGTCAAAATACGAAATTCGGTCCCAGTTCGAATGTCAAAATAGGATTTTGAATGTCAAAATACGAAATTCGGTCCCAGTTCGAATGTCAAAATAGGATTTTGAATGTCAAAATACGAAATTCGGTCCCATTTCGAATGTCAAAATAGGATTTTGAATGTCAAAATACGAAATTCGGTCCCAGTTCGAATGTCAAAATAGGATTTTGAATGTCAAAATACGAAATTCGGACCTATTTTGAATGTCAAAATAGGATTTTGAATGTCAAAATACGAAATTCGGTCCCATTTCGAATTTCAAAATAGGATTTTGAATGTCAAAATAAGAAATTCGGTCCCATTTCGAATGTCAAAATAGGATTTTGAATGTCAAAATAAGAAATTCGGTCCCATTTCGAATGTCGAAATAGGATTTTGAATGTCAAAATACGAAATTCGGTCCCATTTCGAAAGTCGAAATAGGATTTTGAATGTCAAAATACGGAATTCGGTCCAAGTTCGAATGTCAAAATAGGATTTTGAATGTCAAAATACGAAATTCGGTCCCAGTTCGAATGTCAAAATAGGATTTTGAATGTCAAAATACGAAATTCGGTCCCATTTCGAATGTCAAAATAGGATTTTGAATGTCAAAATACGAAATTCGGTCCCAGTTCGAATGTCAAAATAGGATTTTGAATGTCAAAATACGAAATTCGGTCCCAGTTCGAATGTCAAAATAGGATTTTGAATGTCAAAATACGAAATTCGGTCCCAGTTCGAATGTCAAAATAGGATTTTGAATGTCAAAATACAAAATTCGGTCCCAGTTCGAATGTCAAAATAGGATTTTGAATGTCAAAATAAGAAATTCGGTCCCAGTTCGAATGTCAAAATAGGATTTTGAATGTCAAAATACGAAATTCGGTCCCAGTTCGAATGTCAAAATAAGATTTTGAATGTCAAAATACGAAATTCGGTCCCAGTTCGAATGTCAAAATAGGATTTTGAATGTCAAAATACGAAATTCGGTCCCAGTTCGAATGTCAAAATAGGATTTTGAATGTCAAAATACGAAATTCGGTCCCATTTCGAATGTCAAAATAGGATTTTGAATGTCAAAATACGAAATTCGGTCCCATTTCGAATGTCAAAATAGGATTTTGAATGTCAAATTACGAAATTCGGTCCCATTTCGAATGTCAAAATAGGATTTTGAATGTCAAAATACGAAATTCGGTCCCATTTCGAATGTCAAAATAGGATTTTGAATGTCAAAATACGAAATTCGGTCCCATTTCGAATGTCAAAATAGGATTTTGAATGTCAAAATACGAAATTCGGTCCCATTTCGAATGTCAAAATAGGATTTTGAATGTCAAATTACGAAATTCGGTCCCATTTCGAATGTCAAAATAGGATTTTGAATGTCAAAATACGAAATTCGGTCCCATTTCGAATGTCAAAATAGGATTTTGAATGTCAAAATACGAAATTCGGTCCCATTTCGAATGTCAAAATAGGATTTTGAATGTCAAAATACGAAATTCGGTCCCATTTCGAATGTCAAAATAGGATTTTGAATGTCGAAATACGAAATTCGGTCCCAGTTCGAATGTCAAAATAGGATTTTGAATGTCAAAATACGAAATTCGGTCCCATTTCGAATGTCAAAATAGGATTTTGAATGTCAAAATACGAAATTCGGTCCCAGTTCGAATGTCAAAATAGGATTTTGAATGTCAAAATACGAAATTCGGTCCCAGTTCGAATGTCAAAATAGGATTTTGAATGTCAAAATACGAAATTCGGTCCCAGTTCGAATGTCAAAATAGGATTTTGAATGTCAAAATACGAAATTCGGTCCCATTTCGAATTTCAAAATAGGATTTTGAATGTCAAAATAAGAAATTCGGTCCCATTTCGAATGTCAAAATAGGATTTTGAATGTCAAAATAAGAAATTCGGTCCCATTTCGAATGTCGAAATAGGATTTTGAATGTCAAAATACGAAATTCGGTCCCATTTCGAAAGTCGAAATAGGATTTTGAATGTCAAAATACGGAATTCGGTCCAAGTTCGAATGTCAAAATAGGATTTTGAATGTCAAAATACGAAATTCGGTCCCAGTTCGAATGTCAAAATAGGATTTTGAATGTCAAAATACGAAATTCGGTCCCATTTCGAATGTCAAAATAGGATTTTGAATGTCAAAATACGAAATTCGGTCCCAGTTCGAATGTCAAAATAGGATTTTGAATGTCAAAATACGAAATTCGGTCCCAGTTCGAATGTCAAAATAGGATTTTGAATGTCAAAATACGAAATTCGGTCCCAGTTCGAATGTCAAAATAGGATTTTGAATGTCAAAATACAAAATTCGGTCCCAGTTCGAATGTCAAAATAGGATTTTGAATGTCAAAATAAGAAATTCGGTCCCAGTTCGAATGTCAAAATAGCATTTTGAATGTCAAAATACGAAATTCGGTCCCAGTTCGAATGTCAAAATAGGATTTTGAATGTCAAAATACGAAATTCGGTCCCAGTTCGAATGTCAAAATAGGATTTTGAATGTCAAAATACGAAATTCGGTCCCAGTTCGAATGTCAAAATAGGATTTTGAATGTCAAAATACGAAATTCGGTCCCATTTCGAATGTCAAAATAGGATTTTGAATGTCAAAATACGAAATTCGGTCCCATTTCGAATGTCAAAATAGGATTTTGAATGTCAAAATACGAAATTCGGTCCCATTTCGAATGTCAAAATAGGATTTTGAATGTCAAAATACGAAATTCGGTCCCATTTCGAATGTCAAAATAGGATTTTGAATGTCAAAATACGAAATTCGGTCCCATTTCGAATGTCAAAATAGGATTTTGAATGTCAAAATACGAAATTCGGTCCCATTTCGAATGTCAAAATAGGATTTTGAATGTCAAAATACGAAATTCGGTCCCATTTCGAATGTCAAAATAGGATTTTGAATGTCAAAATACGAAATTCGGTCCCAGTTCGAATGTCAAAATAGGATTTTGAATGTCAAAATACGAAATTCGGTCCCATTTCGAATGTCAAAATAGGATTTTGAATGTCAAAATACGAAATTCGGTCCCAGTTCGAATGTCAAAATAGGATTTTGAATGTCAAAATACGAAATTCGGTCCCAGTTCGAATGTCAAAATAGGATTTTGAATGTCAAAATACGAAATTCGGTCCCAGTTCGAATGTCAAAATAGGATTTTGAATGTCAAAATACGAAATTCGGTCCCAGTTCGAATGTCAAAATAGGATTTTGAATGTCAAAATACGAAATTCGGTCCCAATTCGAATGTCGAAAAACGAAAAACGAATAACGAATAACGAAAAACGAAAAACAAACTAACTTCACCTGAACTTGAATGTCGAATAACGAAAAACGAAAAACAAACTAACTTAACTCTGCTTAGATTGATACAATTTTGTCGATCGATTATTTGAAGTTAGATGACCGAAGAACCATATGAGTAACCGCCTCATGAGAAAACCAACAGTCTGCATATGCGAAAACTAAGGCGCAGATCAGCTTCGCAGTAACTGCGAAACTGACCAGCGCCTTTGTTTTCGCTACACGTATAGTACAATTCATCTACTTTCTAAATCCAAAATTGTCAGTCTCTAGCCATCTTCTGTGCTTGTACAGCCCTGTTTGTGTCGGACCTGTTCGGAAACCACATTTTTGGTTTTCCCACGAGGTGGCTCATTTTCTTATTTTATTTCCGGTCACAACAACTACACTGCAACAGAGCACTCAGTTTCACGATTTTTCTGCTCTCAGTAATGTGGCTGCATTTCTCCCCCCCCCCACCCATTTTCCCTTTTCCTATATCTTTTTGTTTGTTTTGTGTTGGCATGTTACAGTGTTTTAAAGTGTCAGTAAATTTTCAATTAATTTTTTCAATTTTGATAATTTTTGATATGTTCTAGTGTTTCATTTGCCGAACAAGGATCTGTCGAAAACTTCCCAAATGCATTACAGATAAACCAATTAAAGACTAATTAAAATTTGACTTAAATGAGTGACAGTGATAAGTATATATTTTTGCCCGCCTTCACACTCGAATTTTATGCGCAAAGTTTTGGAATTCCGGAAGTAAATAGAAACACGTGCTAAACTCTATTTACGACCAAACATAATTACATATACTTATGATTTACTGTAAAATAAAAAATATTGAAAGTATGATCGTGTGCATCTTGTTCATGACTACTTGTCCCATCACTGGTCTCAATAGTGTGTGCCCAAAACAAAGTGGTATTTTGTCATACATAATCGATTTTATTTACGGAGAGGCTACATAGGGGGGAAATTAAGAAAGATAACAGCGCAGACTGTCCTATACATGAAAGACCGTTCAAAAACCGCGTTCTGCAGCAATTCTGCATTCTCTATAATGCATTACCCGAACATTGGCACATTCATTTTTATGCCAACATCATAGCCACAACGTCATATTTCCTCCCTAAAATAACGTCATGTTTTGTGGTCAGCCTTCATACGGGGTGGCGTTGCAATGAAATCAGAGAAAACCTACGTTTACCGCAAAAATTCTCGATGCCCGGGTTACTGAAAACGAGAATAAAGTGGTTTGTGGAGTATGAGCCATGTCGACCCGGGAACAACCTAAGTTAAAGAGTATACGTAGCTCGCATTCTTCGATACACAACTCGTACAACTGGCAGCCTAAGGTGCTACAATTTTTACGAGTACGTACCATAACGTAGCAGTTCCGATACGCCGTGCATATGCCAATAACATGTATAAGAATACAACGCAGCAGGTACTCCTAATACGCCACGTAAACGTAACGATTAATAGCTTTGTAACATATTCACGTATCTGCGGCGTATCGCTCGCGTATCTATGATAATGATACGCCGATGCCTGAGCCGTATCAGTTTGTTCAAGCGACGTATGTAGGTCACGTACGTGTGACGTTCCTGCTACGTTCCCGTGGCGTATCAGTGACGTATCTGTATTCGTATTGAATTTCACTTTCGTATGTACGGCGTATCCAGGCGTATGTGCTACGTACGTGTTACGGATGTATGGCGTATGAAGTGTACGCGTGACGTATCTACGGCGTATGTACTACGTTCTATTCTTATCTGCGGCGTATCTGTTCTGTACCATTTGCTTTTTTAATGTCTATGAGAACAAACGGTTGTGTTCACTTTGTTCATACAATTCGCACATTTTTAATTTACTGTTATCAATAACTAGTATCAAAGGTCGAAGATGCCACAGGAGAAATCAGGATAATCTAGATTAACACCGAAGAAAAAAAAAACACAAGGGGGGTGACATCACCAAGCTCCCAATACTGGTCTAAAGACGAAAGGCTACACCAAGCGTCCCTACACGGCACCCCGGGCCGTGAGAAACATCTGATCCATGACTTCGGAAATATAGAAGCATTAAGATTCTCTTGGAACGCCACAAAATATTCCTAATACTCCTTATTCCACATATTCCACAGCAGCGAAACGTACATACATGTAGCACATACGCTATTGATACACGTACGTCGCTGATACGCCGTAGATACGAAAAGAGAGTCGAGGATACGACACACATACGTCACACATGTCACACGTACGTAGCAGATACGAAAGGTACGTTGTATATACGCCACGGTTACGTGTTACCCGCGACGTACGTGTGGCGTATCAGGAGTATGAGCTACGTATCTACGGCGTATCTGCCACGTTGCTTTCGTATGTACCACGTATATGTGATGTATGTACGGCGTATCGGACCTGCCACGTACGTCAGCGGCTAAGAATTTTTAAGTGCACACATAATAAAACGTAGCACCTCGGCGTATGAGCTACGTATTCTCACGTATGTACGACGTACGCGTGACGGACCTTTCGTATATTGATACGCCGTAGATACGCGAGTCGATACGCAATAGTATGACAGCGGTTTGAGTAATACATCACCTAGAAACGGTGTATATATATCGTTGTTTGAGTGTTGCTCTTGTGTCATCAAACTGCATGCATTATACTAATTTTATAAGCAATTTATACATATGACCCTTCGCATGAGAAAACCCAACAATCTATGATTTCGACCAGCTTTGACACTAACTGGCCTGTACAACCACGTGCACAGAAGAAGGCTCAGAGAAGCATACAATTTTGGATGTTAGAAGAAGAGGGATAGCACGTTCAGTGTAGCGAAAATAAAAGGTGCTGATCAGCTTTGCATTTACTGGGAAGCTGATCTGCGCTTTTGCTTTCGCATATGCAGATTGTTGTTTTTCTTTTTCTTATGTTGCAACTCATTACCATAAAATATCAGTCGATTACCATAAAATAAGCCCTTAAAATAAGATTTATTTTAAAATTTATGTTTTGAAATTCAATCGATTTCTAAGCGACCAAAATGCAAAACGATCGAAGCCTCAGTACAAAGGTAGTATTGTGGTCCATCATTCTGTAAAGAAGGCGGCCACACATATTGTGACTAGTCACACCTACGCCACAGGACCGCCAGAGGTACGTCGTACGTACGCAGCTGGAGCAAGATACGTCGATCCTTGGTCTCAGCGTATCAAGTCAATTCAAAATCTATTTATTCCCTCATGCAAGGAAAGACTAGAAAGAAACTGTTACAGTATTACACACAAGTAGCTCGACAATGACCACAGACAGATCAAAGACCGAATAAGTATCGAAATTGACATGCGCACATCACTGATACCTGTCAGTAGCATTATGACTCGTCGGGCCATATTTACTAGTATATAATGGATTCATAACATTTTATAAACATATCAAATCATATTATTCGTGTATCATAGATTGACCTTTACATGGATCTAGAAAAAGCCTCTTTGGTGTTGTAGTTTTGCCAGGCAAAACATGGCAATGTGTTCCATCCCGAGCTTCTCTAGTTCTTCGGGCGAGACATTAAACCAAGATCCCGTCCTCGTGTGACCATAGCTGTTGACTGAGACGTAAAAACAAATAATTAAATCAACTGAATGCACATGACTGTACCATATCTACTGTCCATATCCTTCCATCATTTGGTCTTCCGACCAAAATGATGACTTTTCTACCAAAAACTAGTATCTCTGTGTTTCAGCATATCGCTATTAGCGTTTCCTGTTGGTGTGCGGTTTTGGAATTTAATTGTTTTAATTGTTTTAGTTCCTCTGCATTTTTACGTTTCACGTTTTTACTTTATAAATGTTCCTTACGTTCTAAGGAATCATCGGGACGGACTAACCGCTTCCGGGGTTTTAACCAGCACTCTGGGATGTTAATGTGTCTTACTCAAGGACACAGCACTATGCCACCAGTGGGGATCGAAAAAAAGACCTCTCTACACGGAGTCCGATGCTCTATCAGAACGCCACTGCGCTACCCTACTTTTTACAGTCAACCACACAGAATTAAGTCAAATGAATGGAAACGTCAGAAATGATCAAAACTTTACTGTAGATATATCCGTCTGACTTCATGCAATAAAATTAATATTTCATCGGTGAAAAATATCACTTATAAATACTATGCACGTTAAATTTAGCAATTTTTAACTTAGTGCATTCGCATGTCTCTGCACATAATGAATAAAAGTTATATTTTGAATATAGGCGTAAGTGATGACCTTTCGACAAGGACTTGCAAGCGAAAAATTTCAAAAAAGCAAACCTTACGGCGATACTGACGTAACGCCACAAATTAAGACGCATGATCAAAACTTGCAAGTCTGCTTAGTTTGTGAAACCAAAATCATGCTTAAAGCAACTGTTTAGACATCAAAACAAAGAAAAAAACCCAAAAAAACATTAACCATGTAAACGAAGTTTAATTGCCGAGAAATAAAGATCGTTAGTTTTTTAATTATCGCCTTCCAGTTACGTTTCTTATTAGGATTTTCCCTATCTCACTAGCATGACGCGTTATGGCCCTGAAATTTTAAAGTGTTACTTGCCACTGTATTGGTTATATTGTGCTTTGTTTGTCTTGAAAATCCATGGGAACCAAGTAACCCGAAATTTTTATGTTTTCAACTCAAGTTTTCTTTTTATTTTATACAATACACGGGCATTTCATCCGGCTTCATGAGCTCGTGTCGAATAGCACGGTGTCGTCTTAATTACCCCCCACTTTACGTCGGATCCCGGTTTATCATGCTCGAACGCTTTGTCCCGGTGTCGCCCAGTTATGCACAGGAATGTCCCGGCTTGCCACGCATATCCATGGTGGCGCTATGGTTCTATCCCGGTCCGATATGATTCATCTTGGTTAACCGTAGATAATCCAGGACAGTTAGAACATGGCTTAAGCATCTCCCCAACACCTCCGAGCATTAAACCGTCTTCTACTATGTAAGTTAGCACCGTACTTCTTTGCCTAAAAGAATAATATAATACAACTATAAGTTTAATGAGGTAATCTTGTGCAAACGAGCAAAATTAGTGGTAGAGGACAAGTCTGCAGCAAGACTAGTAATTACGATAACTACTTCCACCGTGCAGTGTTCTTCAACAAGGCACTTTTAAGCTTCGCATAACACTGGTTGACACCCAGAAACACAGGAACCGCTGGCGTCGTCCCAACATGACTGAAAAATTGTTGATTGTGACATAAAGTCAGAACCATGGGTTTTGTTTGGATCTGACTTCATGTCACTATCAACAATTTTTAACTAATGGTTTTAATTGGGTACGAAATGAACAAAAATGTGTATGAAAAGACCGAAGTGGTTTTCAAAATGACATGGGTTCGAAGGAAAAAAAAAAACATTCAGGTACGAAACGATTGGAAACCATAGTGAAAATAAATGAAATGTATCACTCAATGAAAATTTTACCTCAGCCCTCTCAATAGGTCTTGGTAGAATCTGTGTCTGGCTTTCACTAAACAATGCCTAAAACGATTAAATCATGCAATATGGCCTGGTATGTATAACATGAATGATTTATTGAAAAGTGTGATGATCTGTGATTATCGAAATCTTATTAAATGTACAGCTCGACACTGTTATTTCCGTTTGAGAAGCGAATACTTGTCATAAGTAGTCAAAATACCCCGTATCGAACCTCAATTAAAATAGATCTACAGTACATGTACATGTCTCTATACCACTTCCAACTGTTATGCAGTACAATATCTAAATTGGAGGTGGACAAGGTGCAATTCTACAGATTTATATATACGTCCATCCATGTGGCATCTCAATGGCTCCTTAACTGGCTTAAGCGGAATGCGTAAAGCGAAATGCAAAATATACATGTACATGAGTGTTATTATTTAGCTTTATGTTTGAAAAACAGAACTGACACTGTATCCTTACCAAATGTCTAGAAGTTTTGAAGTCGCCTCGTCATGGGACCTGCATAACATTCCTCCCATTCCCCGCTCCCCATCTCCTCCATATTCATTGTAGATTTTAATATTTTTTGCTTCCGCATTCAGGCATTGACGAACCGCTCATGGCTACATGTTGTTTACATTTTATTGATGACGCGAGACTATGTGAGTGCGCAAGCCTACTACGGTACCCCGCCTTAAGTCACGCCTAGAACTCTTTATAATATTTGGGGTAGAATCGAAAAATGTAAATAAGGCAAAATTAAGGTATTTCCCTTAATTTTAGCCCAAATTAAGGCGCGTAAATGAGAATTTTAATGCCCATGTTTAGGCACCATTTTAGCACAAAACTTATGACCCGAAAAAAATTTTTTTCACATATAAAATTGATTGAAAATATACTGTGACTTTAATTGTTTGCACTTCCAAGATTCATGTACGTAAAGTAAAGAATGGTACTAGCACTGTTGGAATAAGTTGAAACTTGTTGGTATCGAACTCGGGGTGGTCGAGTGGGAATATACACCCCCATCCAGAGGGGCCCAAGAGAAATAGATGGGCTGCTTGTGCCTCCAGGCATAGCTTATAAACTACTCAAAGCATCCATGCATATACGTATAAGCCATATTGTCTTAGTTGAATGGTTATTTTTGAAGCAGGTTTTGGATGTCATTCCTTATTTTGGGTAAAAGCCCGATAAAAAGGAGGCAATGTCCCGATATGACCATAGCTGTTGACTTGGAGTTTAAGCATCAAATAAACAAACTGAATCAGATCAGATGCTATATTTAAATTGGTTGAAACATTTGTTCAACCATAATCTAAATGGCTACTGTTATAAAACTTTCATGCAACGTATTGCTGTGTTTAACTATGAGCATTACGCAGATAATTGTTTGTCATTATACGAAAATGTAGCATATAATCACGCAGTCCAATCAAGCGGGTGGGAAAAAGAATACAACCATTTTAGAGACGGTACTTGCATTTTTACGACAAAAATGTCGTTTTATGTCCTTTTCCGCTATTTTTGGTCCAAACGATATAGCGCATACAAAGGGTTTTATTATATAAGCTACTGAAAATCTCGCTTTTCATTGGCCCAAAGCGCCCACGTGGCAAGTCTTCAAATTGTCATATTAACTGGCTAGCGCGTGCTGGCAGGTCTATATTAGTTACTAAAATTTAATTTAGAGCTGACGTTCTTGTTCCGCTTTCGCGTAGCGCTGCGCATATTAGTATTGAATTAAATGTTAAAGGTTTATTCTATATATAATATCTGTCTCAGTTGATTTCTTTTTATTGCTTGACATTTTGTCAAAAATTATATAATAAAACAGTTAATGACTTTTGAGGCATTGGATATGATGTGATATCGACCCGAGAATACCAATATTGACCTCGGCTTCGCCTCGGTCAATATTGGTATTCTCGGGTCGATATCACATAATATCCAATGCCTCGGCTTCGCCTCGGTCAATATTGGTATTCTCGGGTCGATATCACATCATATCCAATGCCTCAAAAGTCATTCATTGTATAATATCACACTGCACATTCTGGTACAAACATTATGTCGCAGTCATGCCTCGTGCAGCAAATATGCGCCAGTATAAATCAGCCCGTGGAAATTGTGGGGTCGAAATCAGACTACTTCCTTATTTTGGCCAAATTGTTTCCCCGTATATTGCAATCACTTGTGAAGGGGTAAGTGCTATTTGGACTACGTATTATTGTATACTTTAAATTAATATTTTTTTGTTTTAAGTCCCACACTTTTGAAAATATGTTGATATAAATCAATTACGTCGTCTCCTTAGATGGAGGGGTTGAGTATAAGTATACTTTTACGGAGGAGGCCATCGTCGATAAAACTTATTGTTTCATTAATGCTTTTTTGATTGGTCTATGGGTTTTGACCAAGTCAACAGGTTTTTCAGTCATGTCGGGACGAAACCATTGACTCCTAAATGCTACGCAGTTCCGTGGGGGGCATTAAAGTGTCTGTGCATGGGCACAGCACGGCGGAGGTAGGAATCGAACCCATTATTCCTCGCTCCCGCCTGAGTCCTGAACTCTAAATATAAGCCACCACACTTACCATATTCATCTGTTAAATTCAATGTAAAACGCAAACTAAGGATTATCAAAATCATTTGAAACGCAAATTTCATATATATGTGAGTAGATCGGGAAAGTAAATTTCACTCCGCTCCGCTTCGGTATCTCATTCTACTACCGTGTGAGGTTTTGGTATTTACAAAACAGCGACGGGAAGTAATGAAATGAGAACATCTGGTAGCAATTTGTCATATTTCGGAAATGTGGCATCTTTAAATTTGATTATTATTTTTATTATTATTATTATTATTATTTGGAGGGGGGCAAATGTACAATCAGTCTTCTTATTAAATCCGATATTTAAACCTCTAGCCTGATTATGTGACTGTAAAGGTCGTTTTTTGTCGGACCTAATCGGACACAATTATGCAAAGGCTCAAAGCATATCGTTATCAAAACGGTCTAGCAGACTTATGCTGGTCAGCAATCGCCAGTGAATAAATTGGGTACAAAAATATGTTTTCAGAGCAAAGGTCTATATGCTCAAATCTGATTGATCAACACGGTTATTTGGATGGCATGCGCCGCGCGAGAGATTCTGGAAGTCAGTTTTAACAGAAATTGCTTCTTTATGGATCGTCCAATGAAGCTGGATGGGGTAATTGCAAAATGCCGTCAATTTGTACCCAAAATTTTAAATCAAAGTTTGCATCATTGAAAATTGAACGTTTAATACTGTGTATTCCATTGAACGCAATAGAAAATGAAAGTGGTGAAAAGTGGCGATTATTTTAAATGAAACCTTTGTGGAAACATGTTCATTCCGGTATTTATCATTGTTAGTAAGCAAATAGCATCCAATTATTGGGTCAGGACCGTCTGTAACAAATGTTAAAATGTGAGTAAACTTGAATGATTGGGGGCGAAAATGAGTCTTCAACTCTGCTCAAAACTTAGCAAAATTGGTCTTTTAACAGTAAAATTATTCATTGTCTAAAGTGAAGCAGGGGTAATCCTGAAAACAGACATTAATTTCTAGGATACGAATACATGTCGCATGTCGCGTTCTGAAAAATCACAATACATTTCATGATTTTTTTGCCAAGACCCTACTCGAGTACCTCTGAAAAATGATTAATTTCTTGAGACGCATAACACAGAATGCTAAAAAAAAGTACAAGTAGGCAAAGATCAGGAAAAGGCGCAATCAGAAAAAGATTCCCACTCCAAAAACCGAGGTGGGGAAAAAACTAAATTAACAATCAGGTACTTATAACATGAAAACATATCGTAAGCAGCTATTTTCCCAATAGGTGGCCACTCAGTTACCCAAACCCAACTAAAAATATGAAAACATACATAAGGCGCCAACAGCACAAAAATTTTAAACACCAAGACATAAAACAAAAAGAACCACCACAGAAGTATCGCCTTGGAACCAAGATGTTGCGAGATGGGTTGATCGTCCGGCAATCTAATTCAGTAGAAACAAGGTTTATTTGATAATGTTCTGGGGCATAACATTAAAAACAAACCGATGTTGCGTTATAAGTTTGGCTCAGTATATTAATTAAAAACGAATAAGATATACGCAAACCTTTTAAGCAATGAACCTAATACAATAAATGGTGATGCTGGCTAACTCATTTTAATCACTTTCTCCACCTGCGAGAATGAAATATGTAAGAAGAAACTCTATTTAGATATCAAATATTCTATTTCGGTCAGCTGTTTTCATTATAGTCAGCATCGTTTGTAACCTTCGTATAGGCATTGTGCATTACGGTCGCCGCAAACGTAAAACGTACATATTTTGTATACTTTATACAGCTTCACTGAAGATTTAAATATCCATCCCCTCTGGAAGAAAGGTACATACTACATAAGCCACCGTCGAAGAAACTACGTATACACTCGGACACACAGGGGTCTGTTCTCCCAGAATTTCCTAGGAAAGCAGTAATCATCATGTACAGTTAAACTTCACAGGATGCTGTCAGCCAAGACATTATTATTTGAAAATGATATGTCTAATGAGAATTTACTACATGTGTTTGCCCTCAGATGTTAAACTTTGCAGGGGTTTATACAAGAAGTCGAATTTCTTCCTAGCAGAAGATTTCGAAATATAAATTCATTTCGAAGGTAAAACTCTTTCACAAATGACCATTTCATATTGAATATTTTCCTGTTGAATAAAATGTTACAGCTATTCTGCCATCATTTGATTTTTGCCGTCATATGATTTTTGGAATAATTATGGACATAATTCTTGTAAGTTTTATAAGCAGGCTATTTGAGCCACTTCATGAGAACACCTGTCTTTGGGTTTCTGACCTGGTCTGAGACACACCATGCTGTGCAAGAATAGAAATAGCTTTAAAGCAGTGAAAACAAAGGAACTGATGCGTCACATTTAAAGTTTTATAAGAGATAATTTTTATTTTTCTGTTATATGAAGTTTTGATGAGATTATGGCTGAACATCCAAGTCAAAAGTTTTAGCTCGCCTGAGCCGAAGGCCCACAGGATATGCTTATATTTGACCAATGCTTCATTGATAAAATAATTCTTGTGAGTACACACACAAGTCATTATAAATTATCTAGGTAACCTGATTGAAAAAAAACAGGGTGCTTTATATTTTGTGAAAATTTATTTCAATATTTTGACTCAATCGTATGCATTTTAATTAATATGAGCCGTCTCGTCCGAAAACTAACAAGGTGGTTTCCGAACAGATCCGACACAAACCGATCCCTGCAGTAATAGAAACAGGCTTGAAGCTTAAAATTTCGGATTTAAGAAGAAGAGTAAGTGTACTATCCGTGTAGCAAAAACAAAGGCGCTGATCAGTTACCGCGAAGCTGATCTGTGTCTTTGTTTTCGCAATAGCAAATTGCTGGTTTTCTCACGAGGCGGCTCATATACTCAATAGAAACATGTGGCTAAAACATTTCTTGTGGGTACTAATGACATTCTTTAATTTTTTTTTGTATCAAATAGGAACATTGTTGCAGCAATAACAGTGGCTATCTAGTGATAATTTTATGTTTATTTGGCTTAGCATGTGACGGAAATAAAATGTGGGAGTACTCAATAGAATTAATTGGCGGCCCCCGTGGCCGAGCGGTTAAGAGCGCTGTTTCTGAATCACTCGATCATCTCACCGCTGTGTCTGGTGGGGGGGATTGAGCCTCGCTCTGGCCACATGTGAGACAATCCAAGTTCTGCTTGCGGGTGTGTCAGGTGGTTTTTCTCGGTGTTCTCCCGTTCTCGCCCCATCTCATATGAGACTTGCCCGTCTCATATGAGCTGAAATAATCTTGAAAGGGACGTAAAACTGAATTAAAAGGGGGAAAAAAGAATTAATTGCTATAAACATATTTTGATCTATTATGTTTTAAGAATTTAAAATATTAAATTTGAAAATTTCCGACAATTATTACCAAGCAACAGTGTTCACTAAATGTGTATGTTCAAAGTTTGATAATTCTGTTTGCTGAAATCCCACATCTGGAAAATCTCGAGTGCTGTATCTGACAGATTTAATGGCCATATCATTTACACATGTTCATTCCTAATGTCTAAAAGGTGCTAGAGCTAACTGTCTATCCCCTCTAATGAGCTGCTCAAAATTGAGCTACCTAGAGACCACTGTGTGGCCGAGTGTATACCCGAAAAAATCAGCCATGTGGCATCCCATCTTAATTTATGATAGCATAGATCATTGTTCGGTTACTGTGAAGGTCAGACTTCATCAAAATTTGTACAGGTTAGATCGAATTGCTCGAAACGTCATTTCATGATGTCGCAAGGTAAGGCACAAAGCTTCGATTGAAGTTTTGGCGCATCAATCACGCAGTTTCTAAGAAGTGTTGCAAGGTTATTTTCATATCAGTTTAAAGCTATGTGATGTACTTTATGCGCATACACATATACAACAACCATTTACAGAGAAATGAGTAACACTGATCTTACCTAGCAGTCCCATTAGTTTTATCCATGGTTTGTTTACACAATATTTTCATCCCACCTATCCGGAAGTACGCTTTAAACCCACCCCTCCGTTATGCCGCTCACGTATTGATTGGACTGCGTGATAATGGAAATAATGATCCTCTGAGAAAACGACAACATATTAACAGATTAACTTTCATTAGGACAAAACATACTAAACGCCATGTTAATGAAGGTATGAGAATATTTACAGCATATGAACCACGTGTATTTGTTTCTGAATGCATATATCGTTCAAATGCTTAGGCATTGTCGGTCGACCTTTGCTAATTATTTTGCAGTCGTTGGTTTTGAGTTTCTGCTTTAAAAATTTGTTTTTCATGACACTAGGAACTGCCTAAAGCAATATTTTATGCCTCGCACAGGTTGTAGAAGAAGTATCGTGTGGTCAACCGACAAGTCAAGCGTATTTTACTATAATGGGAAATGTACAGCAGCTGATGTTTTTATCTGAGCCGTCTCGTGGGAAAACCAACAATGTGGTTTCCGAACAGGTTCGACACAGAGCAGGCTGTACAAGCACTGAAGAGGGTTAGAGGCTGGAAATTTTGGATTTAGAAAGTAGAGGTATTGTACCATCCGTGTAGCGAAAACAAAGGCGCTGATCAGCTTCGCAGTTACTGCGAAGCTGATCTGCGCCTTTGTTTTCGCCTATGCAGTTTGTTGGTTTTCCCACGCGGCGGCTCAATATATTTGTCTACGATATTGTCTGTCAATCACGTGAAGACGTCTTTACTTTGACAGGCCTGTTCTCTGTAATCACTTTGTAGATATAGCAACACCACGAACAACCATTGGAACAAAAACCCTGCAACCACTTCAAGTTCCCTATAGCTAGGCCCCTGAAACATAATAATAAAAAAATGGTTTATGCAACATGTACAGACAATTTACATCAGGGCAGTCTAAAAAAATTAAAACAGAGATCCTTTAAGAGAAGCGAACATATTGATGAGCGCGGATGGACCATACCGCGGTTTCGGCTTCTCAAGCCTCTTCAAATTTAAACATGGTTTCCGATTTGTCTGCTCTGAAGTCCATTTTGCAAATGTGTTAAAAGTGTTCGCATTTAAAACAACACCGAGAGATCACAGTTTTCATCTTTTTCACGCAGCTTCTTGTGGGTATATAATCATTTGAGCGGTGACGCGAGTAAACCGGTCTTCGGGGTTTCCGATCAGGTCCGACACAAATCGGCCTGTACAGTCTCAGAAAAAGGCTAGAAGCTTAAAATTTCGGATTTAGAAAGAAGAGGAATTGTACTATCCAAGTGGTGAAAACAAAGGCGCTGATCAGCTTCGCAGTTACTGTTACTGCGAAGCTGATCTGCGCCTTTTGTTTTCGCATAGACAAAAATCCGGTTTTCTCATGACTCGGCTCATTTCCCTCCTTCTGGTGGAGAATTGTTGAGAAGCACGCTCAAACTGATCTATACATGCATTTATGATCTCTATATAATTCATGCCAACCCTCGTAAATTGAGGACCATGTGTTAGATTTACATTTAGCCGAATAAGCTATCCTTTAGATCTCGTTATATTGCTATTATACCTGCAATCTTCTTGAAAATGACTTTTCATTACCATTGTTATTATTTTCTTGCACAGGTGACGACCAAAGTGTTTAATTTCCGACTAGGTCCGACACAAACCGACCTGTACAGTCACAATAGATGGCTAGAATTTTGGATTTAGGGAGAAGAGAAATTGTGCTATCTGTGTAGAGAACACAAAGGCGCTGATCAGCTTCGCAGTTACTGCGAAGCTGTTCGGCGCCTTTGCTTTCGCATAGGCGAAAATCCGGTTTTCTCGTGACGCGGCTCAAATAATATGATTGAAAGAAAAGGCCATACATGTACCTGTCTTCCAAATTGCTTGCTTTTAGAATATTTCGTTTTGCCCCATGCAAATCATTTTGATGCTCCATCGCAATATTCGACTGTTTATTTCGGACCATGCGTCTTGCATCTGCCTCTTCTTCTAAAACCCGTATATATTTTGCGATGCCGTATTTGTCTCTTGTCTTTAGCCCATGTGCTGTAAAACGAAATTGTATGCTGCAAAATTAGAAATGTAACGGGACCATTCATCAATTTTTCATTAATTATCAAATTTAAAGTAATGCCATAATTATTTTCAGAAATATCATTTTAAAGACATGCTATTCAGAAACTATTTCTTTTCAGTTTAGAAAAATCATAACACGTTACAGACGTATATGTTATAACTTGAATGTTATGCGACAGTCTGCATGCTTAGTTTTTAACCCAATCACGGTTGATAACTATGCTGCCTTCTTTAATTGCACGCCGGTGGGTCGGGCGTCAGACTCTATGATGGCCCCGACTTAAAGCTATTCATTTTAGTTGGTTGGGGCCGGAGCTTCTTGTCTGTTGCTTGGCCCACCGGGGTCCAACTGATGTTTGTCTTTAGCTCCGGAGTTAGAAAGTTATTTGGCGCCCAGGGATCTCCATCGTCGGGCAGCTTACTGAATCTGTGAGTCCTGGTTTTTGATTTATCAGGATGTTTATCATGATTTATTTGTTTGTTCTTGATGATTCATTGACTAGTTAGAGATTCACCATGAGGACCGAAGAACTAACTAAATGTTATGAACCACTGCAGAAGCTGAGGGTGAGGTTACGGCCGTGTAAAGCCAGTAACTTGGTGTTACTGATCGTTCCAAGTCGATACTTCTGTGGTGGTTCTTTTTGTTTTATGTCTTGGTGTTTAAAATATTTATGTGCTGTTGGCGATAAATCGAGTATGGTAGATATACTATCCCAAAGACTCCCATTGCAGAGAGACTTTGCACACAATGCTCACTGAATGCAGTGGAAGACGAGGGTCACTTTTTAATGACATGTCCCAAGTATGTTTCTCAAAGGGCTCAGATTACTAAACATTTGAATAGTAATAAGAACATTGTTTCTCAGACTTATATGTCTAAATTTAACTGGCTTTTGAGTAATGAAGACCCTGTCATATGTAAAGATATTGCCTGCTTCATAACGGTGTGCTTTTCCCTTAGATCATAATGTTGCCTTATAGTCATGTTATTATTATGATTGTAGTTGAATGGACTGTGGTTGTCTCCCATGGATTACAAAATGTACTTTATTATTCTAGTCTTCTGTATTGTTATTTTGCTGTTCATCATTGTTTTTGTTTGTTTGTTTTTTCATTCTCTCTTGTTCACTTTCAATTTATGATGTCCTTTAAGGATTTTCTAATAAAGATATTGTATCTTGTATCTTGTATCCTTATGTATGTTTGCATATTTTTAGTTAAGTTAACTGAATGGCCACCTATTGGGAAAATAGCTGCTCATTCGGCTTACGAAATGTTTTCATGGTATAAGTACCTGATTGTTAGTTTGGTTTTTTTCCCACCTTGGTTTTTGGAGTGGGAGTCTTTTTCTGATTGCGCCTGTTCCTGATCTTTGCCTACTTGTACTTTTTTCCCACATCTGTGGATGACAATTTAATACGTTTTGTTAGTCCAGAACTTGAACTGCGTAAATACAATTTCTGATATACATGAATATCGGTTCCGTTGGAAATACGTATCATGAATTTCATTTGAATTAGATCTTGTCGTAGCTTAAATTGTCAAGCATCCCGTAGTTATCAATAGCGTTGCTATTTTATTTCTATAATCTTAGCGTTATTTGGAACCGTACTCACCTGATAACGTAAGCAACACCAAACACGAAAAAGACAGCAAAAAGACGCGGTGATATTGAAGCTCCATATCCTGCTATTTAAATATCAATGGACGTTTTACTTGTTCATATTAAAACAAGTACATATTGGTTTGTACTTAAACCATCCTAATTTTCACGCAACACTTAATGTACAAAAATATTTAACTTTTTACCCTTTTTTTCCCAATTACGACGATGTCACGCATAATTGAACCGATATAATCATTTTTGATTGAAAAATGACTGAGAAAGGTTAATAAAACCCTTAATGTTGTCAAGATCAAAAGCTTGGTTCATTCGAATGACGTACATGTATTAAGAAGGTGGGAATATCATTTATAATCCTGTATACCAAAGTCTAGTCCTCTGCGGTATTGTATTTGTTCGGTTTGAGCTTGCACTATCCACCACATTTCAATAGTTGCTCACCATGCTTTCCTATGTACATATTAAAATATGGAGTCTAAAAGAATCTATGATGGGGTTGAGGTCGAGACAAGGAAATCTCAGGCAAGTTTTCAGTTTATTCAAGTCTCAATCCGAGGCTCTGCCGAGGATGAGACTCGAATAATCTGAAAGCGAGCTGAGATTTCCTTGTCAAGGCCTCAACGCCATCATTGAATATTTTTCTCACCCATCATTTCGACTCTCAATCACAGGCGCTCGACGACTTTTTTTTTTTTTTTTTTTACCCGTTTGGAGACCCTTTCGATATGTTCATGCAATTATTTTACCTTTAAAACCTTTTCTATCAATCCTCAATCAACCCTCGTCTATGGGCTACTATATAGACAAGGTCGGAAACGCGGTGTCCTAGTTTAATTGGGGTCATGGGATTCCCCGCATCTCAAACTAGTACTTCACCCTTTACCGTTATTTCAATGCTGAGTGTCTACTTATGAGCGACTTTGTAAAAGGTCTCACCTATTGCCTTCGTCAAAAATAAGCATAGTCGCCCGTAAACTTATATTTTATACCGCCACCTATCTACTTGGATGGGATTCCGAATGTTTTTGTATGGTGACCTGTCGGTTCTAGAAATCAGTGGAAGGTCACTGTAAATATCGTATGAAAGAATCAATCCTACTGGATAATTGTATTGCATTGTTGCCATGACACTAGATCTAAAAGTGTTTTGACTGGATATTAAATCAAGCAACCTATGGAAACCAACGTAACACATATCACGCGGCGTAACCACTCATTCTAAAATAAGCAGCGCACCCCCTGTCTCGGGGTGTTAAATAAAAATTGGAGTGACATTGTTCAATATATTACCAAGGTTGGCTGTATTTTCAAAATTTGGTACTATCTCCATTTAAACCGAATAAAGTATGATACCCAATTATGTTTTTTAAAATCTCTGGTAGTAGTGAATAATGCGTGACCCCACCAAAAACGGCATGTCACAAACTAAAATGCAAAAATTCAAAAGGCGATAGAATGAACAAATTCTATTTTCACACGAAACATCATCGTTCGATTTATTTAATTTGACATTATCTTTTGGTAAAAGAAATGGTTATTTTATATCTTGTAAACAAACAAAAATATCAAACATCAAAAATCGAAAAAAGCATGTCACAGAGTTTCTGTAATTTACGTGACGCTAAAGAAGATTGTCCAAATCTTAATACTGCTTTCTCTTATTGCAGACCAAACTGTGTCAATTAAATAGTTGTATATGTCCTTTATATGGATAACGTATGGATTTTTCATTTTGCTTTACTATTTTGGTCAAATATATCTAATCCCCCTGCTTAACCATTGCGTCCCTTTTAAGATGTAATCATACGTGACACCATTTTTCTACAAATCCAACATGGTATTTGAAACAACGTTATCTGAATATGAAAGTATTGAGGATGAATACATCTCACAAAAACTAAAGTTAATATCAAACGACCCTAAGGTGGTTTTTTCGGATGCTAAAGTTGAAAATGTAATAAACGTGACAGTAATTTACGTGACGGTACTTGCTTTCAAAATGTCAATATGACATATTATATAGCTAAGATTGTGCTTTGAATCAGCGTCAATAAATGTTTTAATGTCCATTATGTACTTTTCAGTAGTTAAGTTTATGGAATATGATGTTTTTTCAAGCAGTGTCACGTAAATTACGCAGTTGTCACGTAAAATACAAAGGTAGTTTAAGTCTATTTATCAGTTATAGTTGAAAACAGTTGAATCTAAAAGGATCACACCACCTTCAATCAAAGACATAGCAATACTACATTTGTTATTCGCATTTGTCCATTCCAAAATACTGACCAACAGTAAAATATCAGCCCTGTGATTAATATACATTTTTATCAATTTAAAACAGTTTTGTTTTACTAAACAATTATATGGTTATTTAATCGAATGATTTACTTCTAGTGCAGACTGGTTCAAATTACATGCTTCATTTTAAGGTAGCAAAAACTCAAACATATCTAAGTTTAAAAATAATGTAGGTAACTTAAATATTACCGTCACGTAAATTACAGTATTCCGTCACGTATATTACATTTTTATAGAATGTTGTGCAAAAAGTAAAACAATATTAAAAATGATATAGGATCTCACAAGATTGTCTGTTTGGAGTAAACGTATCCAGATAAAGTCTTTCAGATAATATTTAATGCCATTGTTTATCTGTATTGCAAAAATAATTCATGTTGCGGTTTGCAAGTAATTTACGTGACGCTGAATAAAACATGACCTGTCATATAACAAGATGTATTTAGAAAAGTATTTATAAGCTACGCCACTCATGTAGGACAAATGTAATTATCATTACATGTTTTGATATAATTCTGATGTACAGGTCAGATGTTATTATAGTTGCAAGTTAACAACAATGAAAATTCTGAATCAAGAAGCCTGCATCATGCACATATTATCTAACATTTTTCGATAGTAGATATGAAACGACGTTTATTGTTTGATTTAATCTACTTAATATTGTTTTTTATATGAGAAACTGAAGTCTGCTAGTCAGAGATATACTTTGAGTTTGTGTTATGGTTATATTTTGTTCATATGTAGTGCGTCACGTTGATTACCAAAGTGGAATATACCCATTTAGTTTAAAAATGATGTAGAAATTGCAAGAATATCAGGAAGGTGGTGAAATTTTACAGGATGAAGCCTGAATGATCCACAATAGTGATGATATGTCGAAAAAGTGTAATTCTAAAAGTTTATTTTTCTTCATTTTTTTCTTCAGGATTTGCACCTTATTTTAGAATGAGTGAACGTGTTACGTCGTGTGACCAGTGTATTTATTGTAATGTCACGGCTAGATTGCCGATTTCATTCGGGATGTCCTCCAATTCTGTAGAATGCTTTAATTGTTAGTTTTTACGGGCGGTTGTGCTTATTTTGAATGAAGGCAATGGGCGAGACCTTTTACAAAGACACTCATGTGTTGATAGCCAGCATTGAAATAACGGTAAAGGGTGAAGGTAAAGGGTGAAGGTAAAATAATTGCATGAACATATCGTAAGGGTCTCCAAACGGGTGAAAATGCCAAAAAAAAAATGAGTCCAGTCGTCGAGTGCCTGTGCTCTCAATAGGCTTCAAATGCTGTTCAGGCAGCCATTTTGTTTTTTACATGAAACAATATGCAAGTTAACTAGTGACAAAAATTGTATTATGTTTAACGTTTAAGTATTTGGGAGGTATTGGTTTACTTCTATTTAGAAGATATTTGAAAGACTTTAACGTACTTGCGTTTCTAATTTATTCAGGGAGATTGTTCCAGGCTTTTATTGTTGAGGGAAAGAACGAATTAAAGAAGATATTTGTATTAGCGTGAATAGATTGAATGTGTCTGAGTTACGGAGATTGTATGGATTAGTGTCGCTAACAAGGGGAGGTAATAAGTCATGGAGGTATGAAGGAGTGAGACCATTTAGAATCTTAAAGAAGATAACCAGTTTATGTTTATTACGTCGCTCTTGAAGGGTTTCCCAACCGACTTCCGCCGAAAGTTTTTCGATTTTACAAAGTTTGGTAGCCCCGCTGACGATTCTAGCCGCCTCGTTATGTATTGCCTCTAATTGAGATTTGCATTCGGTCGAACAGTTGTCCCAGACGGAATCATTGTATTCGAGTAAAGGACGTATAAAAGCAAAATAGATTTTTTCGAGGGTATTTCGATGTATTCGAAATTTTACTTTCCTGAGAAGATTTATTCTTGTCCAAGCGATCTTTGAAATACGATTTATGTGGTCTATCCAGTCTAAGGTGTTAGAAAATGTAATGCCTAGATGTTTATGATTAGAGGTATCTGAACAGTTGTTATGGTCGCTGATATAACTAACCCTATAAATCATTCAATCATCTCACCACTGTGTCCACTATGGGTTTTGCTTGTGGATGTGCCAGTTTTATCGTGATACGCATGTTTTTGCCAGGCACTTCACACTGATTGGCCCGTCACGTACGAGTGAAATAAAATGTTGAAACGGACATAAATTAAAAACTGGATAAAATATATATATAAGCCCCACATCCTGCTCGGCATTTCAAAGTTTCTGTAAAATCAACAAAATATATCGACCATGGTAAGACTCCTTGCTAAGAGTCTTCACAATTAGATGTTTTAGTCCGAACTGAACAGAACAGATATGAAGACTGGGCTTTAGCAAGTCTAAGCACTCCACCATTTCATTTATTACTACCCATTCAAAAGCGACACTTCTAGTTTGTTCCCATGTATTTGTCAACATAAACAACGTTCTTGCTTTTTTTCTTGTGGAATGGTGTTTAAAACAGATAGATTTCCAGCGACACACTACCAGATTGTCATCCAACAAGGGTTCCACTTGATCCTTCATATGAAACGAAATGAAAGCAAAATAATAATTGTAGTGAAGTGAAATTTAAGTAACAGGGTTAAAAAGATTGTCTTTGGACAAACCAAAACATTGCATAATGCAGCTGATGTAACGTATGAGCCGCCTCGTGGGAAAACCAACAATGTGGTTTCCGACCAGGTCCGACACAAACCGGCCTGTACAGCTGCAGAAAAGAGCTAGAAGCATGAAATTTCGGATTTACGTAGAAGAGGAACTGTACTATCCGAGTAGCGAAAACAAAGGCGCTGATCAGCTTCGCGGTTACCGCGAAGCTGATCTGCGCTTTTGTTTTCGCCTATGCAGATTGTTGGTTATCCCATGAGGCGGCTCATGTGTTAGGTAACTATCTATTCCGACCATTACTCTTGCAATATTCATTGCTCTGAGTTACATTGTGTCTGTAGTCTGAAATCTAAGCTTACACTTCTTCGTGAAATTATGTTAATATGTTCACGGCCATAAAAAAGAATAAATTGTCATTAAAGAAATTGTTTACCTCCTGTACCTGACCTGGCATGCATTGGCCAATCATGGTGAGCTCCGCTTGAATAAACGCCTCTAAAGTAATGTATGCATGGTTTTGCGTAATCTATCCCATTGGCTGAAAAACTGTCAATCACTTTATAAAGTCCCACCTCTGTGTGGCCGTGCACGTGACAGGGTTGTGGAAAGAAGGAAATCTGACATGGGGATGCCTGAAATTTTGAATCCAACTTAAAAACCAGAGGACAAATGGTCCTTCAAACGCTCAACTGAAATCTACTAGACACTCAAATTCATGTCCTTGTGCATATCCCTCAGTCAGTCAACCTTGCATGGGCAGAGAACAAACAAATAATCTTCTATACATTTACCCATTTCTGCAATGCTTCTCCGTGTGATGGTAGTTTATCATTTTCCCCATTCAAATACATAAGCGACCGAAGTTGACATTGCCATAAAATAGTTCAAGGTCATTGCAATGTAATGATTTATATAATCTTAGTAGAGCTCCAGTCATTGTTTCAAGTTTAAGGGCCTTCTGGCTTTGGAGAAGTATTTAGCTTTTTCTCCTGGTGGCCATCTTGGTCGTGTGACATGGATCATTTACAAAGAAAAAAAAACACAAAAAAAAAACATTCAATCTCTCTTTTCAAGAAGGCTACATAATTTATGAAGTTGGTTTCAGAGGAGAATATGTTTAAAGAACAGAAGACGATATACATGGACTTTGCCAGAGGGCAGCGACAGAAAACACCTTGGGGCCAAATTATTTACTCTGTCCATTGTCCTATTCGAAGCAACGTTTCACCCATTTAAAGACATTGTCCAATTTTCCCCATTTAAATGTGTAAGTGACCTAAGTTTACCTTGCTATAAAATAGGACAAGGTCATCTCAGAGCCATGATTTATATAACTTTTGAAGAACTTAAGACTTTGAAGTTTCATGCCACATTTCAAGATCTTAGGCCTTTTGATTCTGGAGAAGAAGATTTTAAAGGTTTTTGCTTTTTATAGCTCTGACAGTCATTTTGGTCATGTGACATTGAACATTTATAGTAAGTAAGTAAGTAATAGTTTATTAAAGTGTCACATATCAACATCACATATATATACAACATTTTAAAGACTAAATACAGAATCATACATTCATAGAACACATAGAACACATACATATTCAATCCATTACAAAACAAATATTTACAAATGGGTCAGTAAAATCTAAACCTAGGAATCATTTGAGTGAGTCTAAAACATTTAAAAGCACCTTGAATTAAATAATTAAACAGTTGTTTTCAAAATTGGCGGGTTTGTTAAGACACATGGTTAAGTTAAAATGAGATAATATGTTCAGTCCTTATTAAAACAAGGAATTGGTAAGAGTGTAGCTTGAGATTAAGATTCAATTAAATAAAATTCAAGCTTAAAGTGAATTTTGGCACAGTATATAGACATGTACGGCGATACAGACCAGATTTTATATAAACACTATGTCAGCAATCGCAGACTGAAGTTGCATGTCAGAAAACTGTCTGATTGGGCATTCCCTACCTAGGTCGCTTCTGACATGCATCCCCAGTGTGCGAGTGTCGTGCAAACAAACATTACTTAATTACTTACTTACTTACTTACTTACTGACATTAGCGAGTACATATGAAGGTGGAAATGCATCATTGGTGTTGATTAAAGCTTCCGGACATAAAGCAACTAATGGATAAAACGTAAGTTCAAAGTTATTACTCATAGTAGATGGTTAAATGCTCCAATGAGTCTACTTAATTGGAAAATCGTGATTTTTTCCTTATTTACAAAAAGCTTTATATTACTTTTGCTTCAGATCTAAGACCAGAGGAACAATGATCCTGTAAACGCTCACCAGAGATATGTTATATCAACCAATAAACATGTTTGAATATTATGGTATATAGCCCCAGTGTATGGGCAGATGAAGCCCTGGGGTCATATCTTTTTTTTTTTTTTTTTTTCAGATTAATCAATATTATGTCAATTGCCAATTTCCCGCAAGGTTTTCCTTTTAACAGTTTTCCCCATTCAAATGCAAAGGCGACCCATGTTGTCCTTAGATCTACCCTAAAAAGGTCAAGGACATCACAGGGCCATGATTTATAATCATATTGTCATACTTTACTCCCTAATGCTACATGCCAAGTTTCCTTGAAACCTGTCCGGAGAAGAAGATTTTTGACTAGTTTTAACATATGGACATGGTGCCCATCTTGGTCATGTGGTCTGGATTATTTATAAACACATGCGTTTCCGCTTTGTATAGATAACTCCTATAGAATTTGGCTTTGATTGGCCAAGCGGTTTCAGAGAAGAAAATCTTTGAATATGATAGTAATATACATGTATATTGCACCTGGGTGTGGACAGACCAACCTCCGGAGTCCAAATTATTTCAGAATCATATATCTGCAGTCCATTTACCCATTTCCTGCAAATTTTCCCTTCAAATGACATTTTATAAATTTTCCCCATGGACAACCTATATATGTTGACCTTGCCGTAAAAAGGTCAAGGTCGTCAAAGCGTCATGATTTGAACAAACTTTGTTGAACTCTGTTCCCTGGTGCGGCATGCCAAGTTTCAAAATCATAAGCCTTCTGGTTCTGAAGAAGAAGATTTTTAAAAGGTTTTTGCTATTTACAGCCATGGCGACCATCTTGGTCATGTGACCTTCACGTTAAATATAAAACACTTTGAATTAACACGAAGTTTACCTTATTTGTATAGAACGTTGCATAGATTTTCTTTCCCAACTGTTTTGCATATTCATAGCCTGCTATCCTTAGTCTGTCTGATATTTGTGGATATATTATGTAAGCAACCTGAAATGATCATCAGGAAAACATGTCCATGAAAAGTATACCCCCTTGAACCCCTTTTATATAGAAAAATGGGTTCGCAGGGGTATACCTATTTTTCTTATGTTTGCTCCAAAACATAGATTGTGACGAGGCGGTTCTAACTTGTATCCACAATCTATGTTTTGAGCAAAAATAAGAAAAACATATCATTTTTTCTAATGAAATTTTCACTTTTTACAACTGAAAAAAAATCTCTGTATATTGCATGGGCAAGTTTTCGTAATGATGATACTTTGAAGTAAGAGCATGACACAAGCAATATAAAAATTACTTATTCCCGAATGGAAATTCACTAACGTTTCACTTTCTATACCAGGCCTCATGGTATTTCTGATACCAACTAGAAACCTAAGGTTTCAACTTTTCATATTGTGGCAAGGGGCCCAGTAAAATCGATATTATAGCCCCACTCTGCAGATTATTTGATGCAGTATAAAAACGATTTACAAGAGAACCGCAGTGGAACGGTCAGTAAAGAAACTACTTGGGACTAAACTTGATTTTCTGGGCGCCAACCCTAAATTTAGCATTGTCATGAGAAAACCGGATTTTTGCCTATTTGAAAAAAAGCGCAGATCAGCTGTGCAGTTTTCGCTACATAGATAGTCAAATCACTCTTCTAACGTGTTACTTATATTCAAAATTTCAAGGTTTTATCCTGCTTCTGTGACTGTACAGGACGGTTTGTGTCCGACATGGTCGGAAACCTTGAAGACTGTTTTTTTTTCGCGCCGCGGCTATATAGGAAATTAAAATAGGAGGCTAGTAATTTATTACAAAATGATTTTTATTCTACCTGAACATCGACACTGTCAAATATATCGATCATGTGATGATTGGCGTCCTGCGTCTTGCCATGCCACGTGATCAAACTTTTCCCACCATTACACTGCCCCCAGTGCCAACTGACGGAATAATGAGTGAGCAGTTTTCCGTGCCGCTGTTTTGCGGCTTCCACCACGATGTATTGGAGATTGTCGAGATAGGCCGTTCGTTTTGCGTCGTCAGCGCATTTGATTCCAGCGTATGCCTCGTTGTTTGTTGCTACACCATCCAGCCTTTCGATCTGAGAGCCTTAAACAAGCAGAAGAAAATAAAATGACTTGTTTTACAGTTAAATTGTTTCTTAACATTTTTTCTGTTTCAATGACTTCAAGCTTTGTAAACTTAGCCTACTGTTGTTTTGATTCTACTGTTATCGTCTGTTATCATTTATATGAAACAGTATGAAAAACTTTAAACACTTATACATTACTCGGATCCAAAATAACCCATTGGGTCCGAGTACATACAAACAATTTAGCCCAAAGCCCGTCCCATTCGACAGAATCCAAAGTTGAAACATTGCAATTCAGTGCATTTGTTTGTTTGTTTGTTTTTAAATTGTTTAAGCAACTTACGAGCACAATGATCATTATAGTAGACAATGTATTTTACGAGATGTTGCTCGGATACCGCAATGTCACTGACGGCGAACAGTCCGTAAATCTGCAGGCCTGGGACCTACATTCAGAACACAACATGAAGGTACATCTAGCTTAAACACTTAATGGTTGGCCCACAAACTTTAATTCTATACATAAATGCTGCAAAGGCTGTGCATGTACATGAAAGCAAGTGTTTATTGGGTAGATAATTAATAGTTAAAACGGCATACAAAGATGCGACTTTGAAAGAGCTGATATTTTATGAAAACTGGTAAAATATTTTCTGTTAAGGACCTTCATGTACAAACTTCGTAATAACGTGACAAAGATAGCTTTTAAAAAAGCTAGAAGCGGCTCGTTTAGCATTTTGTATTATGACCACACCATTTTGGAAATCGATTCATTTTTTAAACAAATAAACTTGTATGCTAGTGGTTTCTGAGAAAACAAATTTCTTATTTTGATGTGCATGAGCTCAAGATTACTCTCTCACACAGAGAGAGAGAGAGAGAGAGAGAGAGAGAGAGAGAGAGAGAGAGAGAGAGAGAGAGAGATTCCGTTACACTTTTATAGGCCAGAAACGGCTCTGTGTGCATAAACATAATGGACAAGTGGGATAAAAAATATGTTGATTTCCGACCCACACTAATCAGTCATTAAGTAGGCATCAGCCACAGTACTGCTTGCAATGAAATAGCTATAGAAATTAGAGGTGTTTTGGAGGCTAACAGACACGGTCCAATGTATGGAAGTCGTGTACATGGTTTACTTCGTGTGAATTGTGTCAGTGAAAGTGGGGTCCCTTTGATCACGGTGCGAGACCTTCTGCTTGCGGTTTGCCAGATGATTTTTCTTGCGGACCTCTCGTTTTCGTACCACCCACTTATATGAGCTGAAATTATCTAAGGCCGAGTGGACTTGGTAAGACCGAAAAGTAAAAAGGCAGAGATGACCTGCTTCCTGGATTTCCTGTTCGGTAATTAGTCGACCCTTACGGCCCCGATATCAGCATACGCAAAAATGGTTTACATCCGAACTTTGCTTAAAAGAAAAATGATGATTGGTTGGATTTCATTAAACCAATCACTGCTAACGTTTAAAACATCACTTGTTTTCGGCTTACCGGATGACTAATTAGTGTAGATTGGAAACCAACCTGTGTAGTCATGCGGAGTGTTCGGTATTTTTCGTAGGTTCCAAGCCAAAATCCTATCGTATATTCGGCTCGTCGAGACGAGCCGAAATAACACAATTAATTCACAAATTAAAAGCAATCCATTAACTTTTCAAGCATGGCATACCTCCGCATACATACCTTTGTATGACCTTCAGTGAGCGTGTGTCTGACCATTTCAACACCAGGTGTATCGCAAACATTAGCGTCATATGCGTCTCGAAGAATATGATGAAAACCACTAAGAAAGATGGCGGAAATTTCTCTTCCGGGTACATTGCACGTATCCCATAGCCACTGTCGCTTAGCAACGGTATCCCAGGTGTGAGAAAAACAATGACCTTTGGTGTTCCAGTTCAGAAATTCTGCTTGATCACAACCTGCAACGATTTCATACTAAAATGCTGTTTACTTTTCTTTGTCTCTGGATGACTTATTTTAAGATTTTGAACACATTCCGGCCTGGGCGAGATCATCATTTCATTACCAATTTATAAGCCAATTATTGATAAAACTAAATCTATCGTGTGATGGAACAGTTGCATATCAGTCCAGATAAGAAATAATTTCGACAGCTCGACGAGGTTTTAAATTCAGTCCCCTATTTTTTTTTTTCTTTCTGTGCTAGCCGTTAGCGCTGGTGTTCAAATAATATCAATGTGATCCTATACCTATAACAATGCTCATCAAGTCTGGTCGCACCGTACGCAGTGTTCTTTCATCTACATTATCAAAATAAGGGGAAACTATTGAACATACCAGTAATGTTTCTGTCAAATCCAGTTGTCCATACATACATAGAATAGCCAGCGCCATTAGACATACCAGAAGCTGAGGACCTAGTTATTGCTAGGATTAAAATAATAACAAACACGTAAATATGCATTTTATTATGTCGACTCATAGCACTAATGGTCATCTAATGAGGTTTTGTATAATAATTATGTAGGTTATCAGATCTTAAATAACTTGACCTTTCATTACATGTATCAAGTTTTCGGTGTTTTTACAATTCGTGGAGACGTATCAGTGACTATATACTGCGCTGATGAGTCCGAAATATAAAAGATGACATAGTTTCCAGATATTGGCTTATATTTTTGGCATTTCTGATTTTAATAAGCCTAACACCGTACTTAGGGGCTAGTTAGCTTATGTAAATCGTGAGATATATACTATATGTCAAAAATTATGAAAATCTATTTAACATATTAAGTACCTATTTCACTACAATTTGAGACAAAAATGTGTTTAGGAAAGAAATATATTTATACATTACTTATCTGCCTATGTGTCTTCACGGCTCCTATGTGAAAAATAATTTATTGAGCATTTTTCAACAATCTCTGTATCCGCTTCGCCACATAACCTTCGTGTACGCTAGTCAAGGTTAATACTATGTTTAAAGTATTGATTGTATTCAAAACAGTTTCATGAAATACATCTATTTCATTTTACAGCATATAAAAAGTGCAAATACTTTGAACGGGCCGGTTGATCGGTCTACTTTTAAAGATAAGAAAATGTGTTATGTCATGCCACTCTTTGGTGATAAACCATATAATGTGGCCCGGTATTCCGAGGGCCCTATAGTCCGAGGGCCCGGTAGTCCGAGGGCCCGTTGGTCCGAGGGTCCGATGGTCCGAGGGCCCGATAGTCCGAGGGCCCGATGGTCCAAGGGCCCGATGGTCCGAGGATTTATGGAATAAATCCAATACCAATATTCTGATTCTCGGACTAGCGGGCCCTCGGACTATTGGGCCCTCGGACTATCGGACCCTCGGACTATTGGGCCTCGGACTATCGGACCCTCGGACTATCAGGATCTGCAACATTATCCAAGGTTTTCACACACACACACACACACACACACACACACACACACACACACACACACACACACACGTCGCGCGCACGCACACACGCACGTGCTTTCATACATACACATACATACCTATACACGAATACAGATACACTCTTACACAATGATACATACATACATACATACATACACACACACACACACACACACACACACAAACACAAACACACACACACACATACGCACGCACGCACGCACGCACACTTTTTAGTTCAGTTTAACGCCCCTGTCAAGATTATTTCACTCATCGAGACGATGCAAATCAGTAGGTGGGTGAAAGCGGGAGAACCCCGAGGAAAACCACCTGGCACGCCCGAAAGCAGATCTTGGCTTATGCCACTTGTGACCCAATCGAGCACCATAAACATTTTCAGTCTCTGTTTGGGAATCAGACTACACGTATAGAAAATATTTTACATTTTTAAGTCAATATCTCTCTAAACTAAAAAGTTTAAAACAATTCTGTATGGTTCTGAATTCATTCATCTTTTTTCGACGAAGTTTCATTGAAATTCTGTGGTATTCTTTCTGGTATCCACTCTGGAATAAGTGCAAACGTTGCTGTTACACGAACGAAGAGAACGATAGGCATGTTTATTTGAAAGAGAAAAATATTGTAGGGGAACTGTCTTCAACATTATCGGGGAACGGACTTGTTCCATTATCGGTAAACTGGTACAATTTGTAAATTACTATAGCTATTTTGGGATCGGGTAGGCCATTGCAAACCCATCCCTTACATGGTTCGGTGAGAATAAACTGATAATATCATACAATATCTTGACACTTTTAAGTTTACAGTAATCGGGTACCAATCGAGCAGGTGAGATGCACAACACCTGAGCGCGAAACAGCGTTTCCTAAAAGCAGCGCTGGAAAAAGCAACGAAATTTCTGTATAAATAGGGGCTTTCAGACTTCTTCCTATAGAGTTGGTTGTTTTGAAAAGAGGAGGAAATTGAAGTACCCCATGCATGGCGATCACATTCAAATGAATTAATTATTTTCCTTTAACCTCCTAAGAGGAACGCATTGGTAGTGGCCTTCAATTGAAGCTCCGTGATCAGTGGTTGTCAGAGTGATACAGCAAATTACGTGTTGTACAGTGTAATCTTCTGATCCTCGGACTATCGGGCCCTCGGACCATCGGGCCCATCGGGCCCTCGGACTATCGGGCCCTCGGGCTAACGGACCCTCGGACTAACGGACCCTCGGACTACAGGGCCCTCGGAATACCGGGCCTACACGGTACCTCACATGGCACTGGAAATATGTGTAATAGATAGATACATGTATGCCCCTTTTTCTAGTGTTTACAAAACTTTGTCCCGTAAGGGCAACCGGTACGGTCAAAGCATTTGTACTATAGCACCGTGTACGCTTCATAAGGGGAATATCAATGACATACCGAGTACGTGACTGACTTTGTCAAAGATTGTACTCAACGCGATAATAGGAAAGGGCAATAGTAGGTATTATAACAGATGTTGCATGCCATTCTGCACATGACCCAGCTGTTATTATACAATTAATGACTTTTGAGCCGAGGTCAATATTGGTATTCTCGGGTCGATATCACATCATATCCAATGCCTCAAAAGTCATTAACTGTTTTATTATATATAATTTTGACAAAATGTTAAGCAATGAAAAGAAATCAACTGATTATGCGCAGCATTATGCGAAAGTGGAACCAGAACGTCAGCTCTAAATTTAGTAACTAATACAGACCTGCCAGCACGCGCTAGCCAGTTAATATGACAATTTGAAGACTTGCCACGTGGGCGCTTTGGGCCAATGAAAAGCGAGATTTTCAGTAGCTTATATAATAAAAGGTCTTCTATAGAAGTTTCCTGGAAATATGTTATTCACATGAATGAAACGAAAGGTACAAGTCAGCATTGTTTACGCTATACGGCGTATACAATTCGCTGATTTCTGAATGTCTGGACATAACTATTCGCCACCTTTGGAAAACTCCATAGACTATACACAATAGTGACACCAAAAACATAAAAATATGTTGATCAGGAGAATTTGCGTAGTTATGCTTGTAAAACATGAAAATACACTGAAGTATATGTCACTTGAAAGATAAATAAATAAAGCAATAAACAATATATTTTCATTTAATTCCATGCTTTAAAATATTATTTTGACGCTTTTTGGGAAACGTCACCATTAACGTCAATGGTAAAGTATTTTTTTCCAAAAGTGACAAACTTTAAACTGCTACTGATAAAAAATGCAATGTTTGAACTTCACCAAATAACCTTTGTTTATTGCTTTATTAATCTAACTTTCAAATGACACAAAATCATGAATATGTGTCGACCAGAAGAGGCAGTTCATGAAAATGCATTGAAGTCTATGGAGTTTTCCGAAAGTGGCGATAGACTGTACATTATAGCCATATAGTGGCAGCTTGGTCACTATCCAATTAAATGTTTCCTTCTAACCTTATTTGTTTAAAAAAAAAAAAAAAAAAAAAAAACAGCGGTTGCGTTTATATATTTTGTTGGTCGTAAAAATATGATAAAAGAACATGCAGTGTTTGAGATATAAGTTATTCAAATAAAAAACAAGAAATATCTTTAAAAAAAGATAATCGGCGTGCTTTAACACTTTCACTGCCACGCCTCTCAAAAAATCAATATCTCACTGCCAAGCATATATTTATTTTATTATTTTTATTGATTTATTAATTTATTTATTTATTTTAATATTTTAGATATATGCGCATATCATATTTCACTGAAAAGGGCTTTTTACGCTGAAAAATCTGATATATAATATATTTACCTCCCTTTAAAACTTTCCTTCTATAACCCGGGACATACGGGTAGACCCGTAAAACGACTACAGTCGTCGGTGGCAGTGAACGGTAAAAACGACTACAGTCGTCGGTGGCAGTGAATGTGTGAAATGGATGTGGGTTATAATATGTTCTGCATTTTGACTCGAACATAATAAATAGTGTGGTCACAGCTTTATATGCTTGCTTCATACAGGTTGAACTAAAAAAATTTAAAACACTGCATGTAATAGGCAACCTTACAGGAAAATAGTTTAGTTTGTTTTGGTTAAACGTCCTGTTCAACAATTTTCAGTCTCTTTCTGAGAATGCTTCACATGAAGTTTGATTTTGATTAGTTCTGTGGGTTATTAGTACAAGAACTTTAAAATTGTGAATGAAGACAATAGATGCCAGAGCATGGTTTACTAAAAACTCACCAGGTGAACTTTCGGCTCTGGTGAGCTTAAAATGTCGAAACATTGCTAGACTATAAGCTTAGCTTGGCAGCTCAATAACTGGAGATATGTGATGGAGCTGAGCTGTCATTAATTAAACGCATCACCAAAATGTATCAAAGTAGCTACCAGAAGTGAGTGTCCTAACAATAGTTAACCGCTTTGTGTACATATTGTTCTTGAATAAAAATCAAAACTCAGTTTCTTTAAGAGGAGTGAAAATATTATTGAGAAATTCATATGGATATGCTCTATGCTTATATGTCACTGTCACAGTGCCAGCACATTTTACCCATTTCTACTTCTATTCACTCCTGTTTTTGCTGCAGAACATCCACTGGTGATTTCTATATATTCCAATCATAGAAACCTCTGAACAGTGGCCCCTTCGCGGACCCCACTACTAAGCTATCCTAACCGCCATAGGGAGTCAATTTTGCTATACTAAGATGAAATTTATCATTTACAAACTATAAATTTGTCTCCAGAAGTACATTTTATGCAGATATAATACAGTTAAAGCACTCAAAGCTACGGTAATACTGTTCATTACGGTAGTCCATTCCGGTATTTATGTCCATTCCGGTCCATTCCGGTAAAGGTACGCACCCGGAAATCCCCATGACCTAAAAAGTCGATCTCGTCTAAATCTCGCGGCTCGTCTAAATCTCGCGGCTTAAGGCCCGCTCAGACCACAACGTATTAGCCAACGTATGAGCAGCGTATGAAAAAACACCCAGTACGTTATTGTACGTTGTCATACGTTGTTCATTCTATGTTAAAAATTTGGAAAATGCTCTCTCTGAACGTATGCAAAGCGTATGCTTAGCGCACGGAACGTATGTCTAACGTATGAGTAGCTTATTCATAACGTATCCCTGGCGTATCATGACTTATAAAAGCGTATAACAGCGTGCGCCCAGAGTTAGCATAGCGTTCGTGACTTATTAGGAGCGTATGAACAACGTACGTCTGACGTCTTCCAAACGTATGCACATCGTGCTTCTAACGAACTTGACGTTCTTCAAAAAAGGGAGTCAAACATATATCCAGTAAAAATGGAAAATAAATAAATAAATAAATAAATAAATAAATAAATAAATAAATAAAAGGAAATTAAAATGACCAAAGTAATCTACACACCTGATTCTTCGGGTGCATTTTGTGAATTTCTTATATCGTTTCTCAGAAGAATCATTTCCTAATTAGGTAGAACTGAGTTTATGGCTCACTTAACAAAAGTGACAAAATCATCAATAATGACAAATAATTGACTGGAGCTGAAAACTTGCATGATAGAACTAATAAACTATACTTAATTGTGCAATAGTTCATCGTATTCGATACATGTATTTTAGTGACTAAGCTTCCATGCACACCAAAATCGAAACAAACAAATTGGCACTGCCTGTATTCTTGTCTTACTTGAGTAGACCTAGTAGAAACATATATTATGATGCCAGGGTAACGTTTTTAAGATTCGCGCCTGTTTCTGTTTCAATCTTAACACTTCTCACAACTAAGGAAGTCTCCCATAACAATTTCTCAACACCTTTTCATCTACAAAAATGTAATAATTCGATATACACGTACTGAAAATAACCAGCATATTGTGGAATCTTATACAATTATTGACTATTGAGTCATTGAATATGATGTGATATCCAACAGAGACTACCAATATTGACCGAGGCGAAGCCGAGGTCAATATTGGTAGTCTCTGTTGGATATCACATCATATTTAATGACTCAATAGTCAACAATTGTTTTATTATATAACACTTTTAACACGATAAAAATAATTTTAAAATAACTATTATCTGTAAATGAGTAAGTGTATACATACAGTTTACATATAGTCCAAGCATGACTGAAAAATGTTCAGCGGGACATTAAGTCTAAATTCAAATAAACTAAACAGTAATAAACATCATTTGTACTTCATCCGCATTACTGCTTGACAGCAATTAGTGTATATTTCCAATGACAGAGAGAGTTCTAAATTTAGTAACATATATTCAATGGGAAAAACCCCAGGTCATAGAATATGACAAAATATGCAATGGGCTGAAAGCATTGTCTGAAATACTGTCTATTTATAGTTATATAATAAACCTGCTTAAATCTTCAGTTACCTTTGATATTCGATTTTGTATTAAGCATATTTTGAAAAGGTGACTTTAATATTCAACAAATCTTTCATACTTTATATGTCGATAATTTTATAAAGGGTCATCGAATATGAGCTTTGAAGGCATCCAGTTCTTACAAACAAATGGATAATACAACAGTGAATACAATTTATTGTGCAATTTGTTGTTGGCCGAGTATATTATTTTGATGCTTCCATGTGGCTATTTAATCATGAACACAGTCCCTATTCCTTCCATTTTTATACATAAAATCCCGAACGCTGACCAATGCGCTACGTGTAAGTTGTGCATACGCTGAGTACGTTCCTCGCACGTTTAACATACGCTGCGTACGTTCCGAGCACGCTACTCGTACGTTGGTAATGCGTTATGCATACGCTTCTCATACGCTAAACAAAAATCCAGGTGAGCTTTGGCGTACGACAACGTATGCGCACGTATGAGTAACTTACAGGTAACGTTCATGAACTTATGCATAACGTATTCGTTGCGTACGCCTAACTTATGAGTAACGTATTATCAGTACGTCGGCATACGTTGAAAATTTTGTGCATGCACAAAATTTCTGGGAGTACACGACGTACGACAACGTATGCCAGCGTATTGTAGCGTACCCCTAACTTATGCAAAACTTATGCCGAACGTATGCAACGTACACCAACGTATGGACAAAATATCTCATACGTCGGCATACGTTGGCGCTATACGCTGTGGTGTGAGCACCCCTTAACTTACATATGACCCATAATTTGTCCAATGAAATTAGGTCAATACTTAGCTTAGATAAAAGCTTGTCACCCGTATCGTATGGTTTGTTGGAGACAAATTATACCGTCACTGACTGCAAAGCTTGCAACACCCAATAATGAGTTCTATAGGATCCATAAGAACATCCAGTCCAAGAGACACGAGTAAGAATACATGGGTCCACGTCTCAAAAACTATACCCTCCCGACCATAGATGGTTCCGGCAAGAGTAATTAGCGCAAGAATCAAGTTCACTGTTTTAAAAGCGATGAAAAATCTGTTGGTTGCGCGACGTTTCCCAGATTCTTCTATAAATATCACTGTGCCTCCTAGAGAGCCAATGATAAGTAGTGCACCTATTGTTAGCGCTGCTATTCCTAAGTTAAGACCAATCTTCAATCCCATGTTATCTTTAGTATAGTCTTCAAGAACAGAATCTGTTAATATTACAAGTTCAACTGTATCCAATGCAATTCCAATACTAGCCCGACACATGATGAAAATAAATCTTAGTTCAGCATCGAGACATTTAGCAATTAATTTTAGTGCTACCAGCGAAAGATCCGCTGGATCCTCACACAAACTGTCCGCCATTTCGCAGACCGAACATAACCTTTAAGTTTTATAATTGGTACAATGTAATTTGAAATATTTTTTGAAAATATATATGATTTATTAGCGGGCCCATTTATTTGTATACAACAGCTTTGTTGAACACAATGTAAATATTCTTCGTGGTCGATTCTATATTATTATTTAGGGAGTCGGTATAATATAGACCATTACATTGTTTTATTCAATGACATGATATCAAATTCTGTTGTGCGTGTACTTTCCAGCTAATAGTGTATTTGCATGATAACTGAAAATCATTTGTCAAGACTGTAATGAAATACTACTAACGATTCGTTAATCAAATTTAGCAAATATATCAGTTTTGATAAAAAAAAAAAACAAACAATATTTCAAATCAATGATACACTCGTTACGAAAACATGCCCATAAATATACTGATTTTTTGTAAACCAGAGGACCAATGGTCCTATAGAGGTTCACCTGAGATATAATATACCATTTAACGTGTTTGACTATAATGGTCATATACATGAATACAGCCCCAGGACAGGGTCAGAATAACCCCTAGGGCCAATTTCTCAAACCCATAAATGTTTCGCCAATTTGCCCATTTCCTGAAGTTTTTTCTCCATACAACAGGTCAAGGTCATCACAGGGTCATGATTTATATACACATTGTAGTACTTGAGTCATCAATGCTTCATGCCAAGTTTCGTTTAAATCGGTCCACCGGTTACGGAGAAGACTATTTTTGAAAGATAGGGGCATTGCACCCACCTTGGTCACATTACTTGGATTATTCATATACACATTGGTTCCCACTTCATATAGACTTTTCATAAACAATTTGGCTTCAATTTGCCGAGGGGTTTCAGAGATGAAGAACTTTGAAAATGGTGGACGACGACGGACGGACGGACGGATGGACGACGACGGACGGACGCCGGGTGCCTGCCTATCATATAAGCTCACCTGTGAGCTTTCGGCTCAGGTGAGCTAAAAATGAAAATTTTCAATAGAAATATTTTGATATTTTTCTTCTTCTTCTTTTTTTTTTTTTTTTTTTGCTCAAAACGAGTCTCCTCAGTTTCATCGAGTCTCGCCAGTTCTAACGTGTACTCACAATCTATGTTTTGGACCAAAATAAGAAGGTTTATCCCTGTATACTCCAGTTTTGCTATATAAATGTGGGGTATAAGGGGGAATACATTGCACGGACATGTTGTCCTGATGCTGGACAAGAGAATGACTCGAACATTTAGACTGTTAGAATTCCGAAGGAAGTACCATTTGTTATCCACTTATCAAAATACCTGACGTTTATCGATGATGAGGAAATACAGAATATGATATCAAATCAACAATAAAACAAAATTCAACAGAAAAAACATAAAATGTTTTACATCTTGTACGTTTCTTGCTTCGTTATAAAACTACTGGTTGGATATGTTTCATAAGTCCTTAACCTGTTGTCACAGTTAACCAATGAGGACACTGTTTGTGTTACATGTTCGCTGACAGCCGGGAGTAGCGTCAGACGCGCCACAGAAAATCACGTGACATCTTACGTCGAAACCCTCTTCGCCATTTTTGTTCTGAAAAGTCTTGAAGGTAAATCGTGTCTCGTGGGTTGACTGTAGTATATAATGTGTGTCGTGGTCTAGAGGACAGCTACAATGTATAAAATATAGAAAAAAGTAAAGCATATAAACACTCACTGTCTTATGCCGTATAGACTTTAAAGTATGCCCTTATATGGTTTTACCTCTCTTTTATTTATGCCATCTACAACAGAAAAGAAGCCAAGTACGACTAATTGTTAACTTTCTTGAAGAAAAAAAAATCGAACGTACTACGAATCTTGACAGCATAGATCACATCTTCCAGAAACTGCATTTTTCAAAATCTCACTTTTCTGAAAGACTTCAAGAAAAATATGACCCGCACATGTCACCATTTTGCATCCCACAAGTCTTAAAAAGTACCATAAAAATTTCGAAAATCGGTTAACAAATAAAGATTTTATGCCAGAAAATAGTATTGGATAGGGCTTTTTCCATTGAATGTCAGTAAGGGAAGTAACTATTTTCCCAAAAAAATCTTAATTGATTATTTATCATCTAAAATGCACCAAACCAAAACAAAATTGTATCGTATGCATAGCTGAGCACCTTGCACATGAAGAGGCCTATTCAAAACAATTTTTGGGCATAATTATACTACTAGTGAACCGATTTCCAAAATTTTTGCAGCACTTTTTAGGACTTTTGGATTGCAAAAAGACGACATAGCCATATTTTTCTTGTAGTATTTCACAAAAGTGAGATTTTGAAAAATGCAGTTTCTGAAAGATGGTGTTCAGACAGTAGCATCTAAATAGAAATACCATAGCAATACCAAAGGTGTCCATATCATGTTTTATTTTCGGACAGTATTTTTATCATTTTATGGCTTCAACTTCAAACGACTATCCAAAGATCTAATTTGATTTTCTCTGTATGTTTAACGTTGTGCAACATACCCATCCTTTATGAGATCATAATCGACATATTCGCCATTTCCAGTTCGCAAGTAACAGTGGTCTACTTTCATTGTTATGTCCCAGTTATCTGCTGTTATAAAGACCTAAAGCAGATGAATTCTACTCTTAAAAAATGTTTTGTAAAAATTACGCATTGAAGTGTAAATAGCTCAGAAATAAATCACACGGCTAATTATCAGTAATCCCTGTTTGCAGAACATGAGAGAGCTATTCTTTTATCATGCATGTACTAAGGAATTTTCTTAAAATACCGTTCTATGTCGTTTATGAAATACATGTATATTGATGGTCATAGTAACGAACCTTGGTGTACACCTGTGAACCCACTGGTACATGACGTAAGCTTCCAGACAATGGGTGTATAAAATTGGAATCGCTGTAGAACGCCAGTCTGAAGTCATAGCTCCCGAACCCTGTCACGTGAGGTCCCGTAGCGTTGTGATCGTGGTGAATATGTGCAGTCGCTATCCCAGTTCGCTAAATATCACATTCAACTTCGACCGCCCACTGTGCTGAACCATGTAGTGCGTATATGACTCTGCTGGTGTATACAGCCTTGTTGTCTCTCCCTTTGGAAAACGTAATAAGCGAATAATATTTATTATGGAAGCTACAGTGCGAAAATATATACTACTCAACAAAAGTTTAGCACAGGTGTCGCCACTATGCGAACTTAGTGTCATTTGCCGTTTCGACTTTTGCTCCAACATCTGTGGTCTTTGATACTTTTTAGTCATGTTAAAAACAAAAAAAATAAATAAAATAAAAAAAATAAAAAAAAAATAAAGAAAAGAAGAGAAAAGAAAAGAAAAGAAAGACAAGAGAGAGAGAGAGAGAGAGAGAGAGAGAGAGAGAGAGAGAGAGAGACAAAAAAAAGGTTTGAGTGCTATTAAAACATATCATATCCAACCCTAGTAAATGATGCATTAGCCTAAAGCGAGGATTTTTAAAGGATACGTGTATGTAAAATGGTACATACATTGCATTTTTACACTCGTGCTCAATATAGCTTAACTTTTTGAGTATGCATTACGATATTTCATTACAGCGTATGATGTTTAAACAAACTAAAGGATTTTAGTACCTACCGTTTTGACAGTTTGACACCCTTGATAGCTGTGAAAGAGTGACAGGTCGGAGCCGAGCGGGCTTCCTGTACAGGACGGTTCACCCAGATAGATGTCGGAGGCTTGTATCAACGGATAGGCTTGTCGGAGAAGCTGTAAATCGACAACAACAACCCGGCCCGAGGAGATACACTGGGGAACAACTGCATACTTTAGTAGCTGGTAGACTGGAAAGGGTAATTACACAGGCTGCTAACATAACCGTTTTCCAAAAGAGCTTTGTATCTGTTAGGTGCATGTCTTTCTTTTGTTTGACCATGATGATTCATTCATTTTAGAGCACTTGTGCTACTAGAACTATAACGTTCTAATGTCATGCTACTGAAAATTGCACAAAAATACTGCTTTCTCATACGAGTAATCCTGAACAAAAATAATACACTTTTTCACCACTACGTTCGTTAACTGAGCTGCATCATGAGAAAACTGGACGTTTGCCTATGCGAAAACAAAGGCGCCGATCAGCTGCGCAGTAACTGCACAGCCGATCAGTATCTTTGTATTTCGCTCTTCGGATAAAAAAACCTCTGAGTTTTAAACCTTAAATTTTAAGCTTCTTGCCTGTTTCTGAGCCTGTACAGGCCGGTTTGTAACAGACCTGGTCGGAAATTCCGAAGCCAGGTTTTCTCACGTCGCGGCTCAACTACAGCGGAGTAAGAAGGTGTGTTGCAGATTGTGCGCTTCTCTTGCACACATTTGACGATTCCTGAGCACATTGGTACAATGTACATCTGGGCCCAGTTGTTCAAAATTAATGACATCGTTAGTGAACGATTCGTTAAAATTTCAAACATGAATATTACAAATACACATGTCCGTGAAATGTTAACCCCCTTAAATTCCACTTTTGTTATATAGAAAAATAAAACTGGGGTTTGTAGGGGTTAACCTAATTGTCTTATTTTCAAACCAAGACATACATTGTGGGTACTCGTTAGAACCGGCTCGGCTCGGCGGTTCTAACATGTACCCACAGTGTATGTTTTGAACGAAAATATAACAAGAGGACAAATGGTCCTGTAAACGCTCACCTGAGAACTGGGATATGCAACCTAAGCTGACCTTGCCGTAAAATAGGTCAAGGCCATCCCAGGGTCATGATTTATACAAACTTTGTAGAGCTGTATTCATTGATGCTTCAGGCCAAGTTTCAAAATGAAAGGCCTTCTGGTTCTGAAGAAGAAGATTTATAACAGTTTTTGCTATTTATAGCCATGGTGGCCATCTTGGTCATGTGACCTTGACTATTTATATTAACTTTCATTCCCCCATCCTAAGGATACTACATAAAAAATTTGGCTTTGATTTGTGGAGCGGTTACTGAGAAAATTGAGTTTAACATTTAATTTGACCTGCCCCTGGGGTCCTCTTTTTTCAGAATAATAAATATTCAGTCCATTTGCCCATTTCCATAAAGTTTTTCCCATCAAATGACATTTTGACAATTTTCCCCATTCAAATGCATGAGCGACCTATGTTGACCTTGCCATAAAATAGGTCAGGGTCATCCCAGGGTCATGATATATATAAACTTTGTAGAGCTCCTCCCCCTGATACTTCATGCCAGGTTTCAAAATCATAGGCCTTCTGGTTCTGGAGAAGAGGATTTTTAAAGGTTTTGCTATTTATAGACATGGCGGCCATCTTGGTCATTTGACCTTGACTATTTATATTAACTTTCATTCCCCCATCCTAAGGATACTACATATAAAATTTGGCTTTGATTGGTTGAGCGGTTACTGAGAAAATTAAGTTTAACATTTAATTTGTAAATGACCTTTGGCCAAGGTCAAGAAATGACCTTGACCTTTAATACTCACATCACTTCATAAGCTTAACATGTTGTCTGTATCTACCAACTTTCAGGTCACAGGCTACAAAACTTCCTGAAAAATTCAATGTTTTCACTTTTTTCCATTGAAAAGCCTATGTAACCAAAATTGACCTTGCCGCAAAATAGGTCAAGGTCAACCCAAGGCCATGATTTATATAAACTATGATGGGCCAAAGTCCCTGATGCTACATACCAAGTTTTGTTGAAATCGGTCCTCCGGTTCTAGAGAAGAAGATTGTTTATGGTTTTTACCATATATGGGCATGGCGGCCATCTTGATCATGTGACCTGGATCATTTATATAAACTTTCGTCCCCCCTTCCTAAGGATGCTCCACATGAAGTTTGGCTTTGATTGGCCCAGTGGGTTTCAGAGGAGAAGATCTTTGAAATTGTGGACGGACGACGACGGCCGACGGACGGACGCCGGAGAATGGCCATCCTTCGGCCTTCGGCTCAGGTGAGCTTAAAAGGGCAAACTGTTTCCAATGAAATTTTGAATTTTTAGAGATGCACAATTTCTGTATATCGCATGGAGAAGTTTTCGTAATGCACACTAATGCTGCATCATGCCAGTGCTTTTTACCTGAGGGTCATTAAATAAGGTACAGGACACTAGAAAATCTAGTGGCCTGACAATGACTCAGAATACAGGTAGGGGCAAAAAAAAAAAAAAAACAGGAAAAATCAATATTGATTGCAGAGGGAGGCAGTTTTATTGCACAGGTTATCAGGGACCATAAACCAATAAACAGTAGAACTATAGGTATTTCCTAGGGGCCTCTTTATTACCCACACAGAGATGTGATAATCACCTCATTATGACAGTCCTTTGATCTAAGGATCATTAGAGGACATTGTCCAAATTAAACTGTGATACCACTATAGCTCCTTCAGGAGCCAAGTCTTTAAAATGGTGGACAAATAGCAATGAATCAAAAACTTACCAGCCGGTCCATACGGAGTTGTATTCCATCCTTTTGTTGTCCAAAATGGATAATAGCTTGGCGTTGGACTTGTTCCAGTTTTATAGTACCATGGAGTTGTATTCCAACCTTTAGTTGTCCAATATGGATAGCTTGGCGTTGGACTTGTTCCAGTTTTATAGTACCGCGGAGTAGTATTCCAACCTTTAGTTGTCCAATATGGATAGCTTGGCGTTGGACTTGTTCCAGTTTTATAGTACCGCGGAGTAGTATTCCAACCTTTAGTTGTCCAATATGGATAGCTTGGCGTTGGACTTGTTCCAGTTTTATAGTACCATGGAGATGTATTCCAACCTTTAGTTGTCCAATATGGATAGCTTGGCGTTGGACTTGTTCCAGTTTTATAGTACCGCGGAGTAGTATTCCAACCTTTAGTTGTCCAATATGGATAGCTTTGCGTTGGACTTGTTCCAGTTTTATAGTACCGCGGAGTAGTATTCCAACCTTTAGTTGTCCAATATGGATAACTTGGCGTTGGACTCGTTCCAGTTTTATAGTACCGCGGAGTAGTATTCCAACCTTTAGTTGTCCAATATGGATAACTTGGCGTTGGACTTGTTCCAGTTTTATAGTTCCGCGGAGTAGTATTCCAACCTTTAGTTGTCCAATATGGATAACTTGGCGTTGGACTCGTTCCAGTTTTATAGTACCGCGGAGTAGTATTCCAACCTTCAGTTGTCCAATATGGATAACTTGGCGTTGGACTTGTTCCAGTTTTATAGTACCGCGGAGTAGTATTCCAACCTTTAGTTGTCCAATATGGATAACTTGGCGTTGAACTTGTTCCAGTTTTATAGTACCACGGAGTTGTATTCCAACCGTTAGTTGTCCAATATGGATAGGTTGGTGTTGTCTTCAGTCCATTTGTTAGCCAGTTTGGATGGTAATACGTCGGTGTTCGATAATACCATGGCTTTGTGTAATACGTTGTCGACTTGTATTTCGAATACCATTGGTTTGTGTACGGTGTTTGCTTATCTGTTGCGTACGACTTATGCCAATATGTTGTGTACCGTGGATAAATATCCGTTGTATACGGTTTTTGTTGTGTACCACAAAGGGCTTGTTTTACGATACCAATAATCGGTTGTTTTGGTGGTATACCAGGGGGCTGATGTTGATGACAATAAAGTTGAATACAGCGATCTAGGTTTCCTTGCGTTCAGTTTTCGGTTTGCATTTTCATTGTTAGTTGCTGTTTTCGTAGATTTTTGGCCCTCCACATTCTTGCACTGTGTAACTGCAACCAATGCTAGAATCTGAAATGATGATTAGCCAGTGGCGTAAAGAATTATTGGTAAGTTTTCATAACGTCCATGGGTTCATATATTATAAATTAACACGAAATAGCAGTAAATGCTTATTCTCCATACTCCCCGTCCCAAAATTGCACACAACTGGAGCAACTGGAGCACCATTCTCTTAGCGGCGCACACTCGGTCTTTTTGCAAAAAGCTTTATTGAACCGCCATTTTTACATGTTCACAACCCGTGAAGGATTGGAACCAATGTGTCACATATTTCATCCCATTATGTCACAAGTTTGTAAGAAATGCGCATGCATTCCAATTTTATGCAGCAGCCATGCGTATTCTTCACATTTATGAAAAGCACTAATTTGAAGTGTTTCTCGCTTAGATTCCAATTCCTCACAGCATAAGATTTGAAAAGTTGGTACCAATTTCTCACGTCTAAGAAAAAATATTCAAGTTCCTCACAGACAGAATGAATTTGTACCAATTCTTCACATGTCAAACCATAAAAGTGTGAACTCTGAGTATGAATTTCAACTCCCCAAAATTATCGAAATTGAATGTGACACATTCACAAAAGTGTCACATTTCTCAAAAGTGAATTACATTGAATCGGTACCAATTCTTCTATGGGTTTTTTGAATTTTGCAAAATGTGAAATCTGCGGTTCTCGTATAAAGCTCAACTTTACTTACTTAGCTCATCAAATATGCATTTTTGATTTTTTATGTTGTCCGAAAATGGTCAAACAAAACGGTAGCGTTTGAATGCTAACCAGAGGACCAATGGTCCTGTAAACGCTCACCTGAGGCCTGAGAAATATACCAATAAACTTGTTTGACTAGGATGGTAATATACATACATATAGCCCCAGGACAGGGTCAGAGCAACCCTTGGAGTCAATTTCTTTTTCAAATCACAAAAAATCAGTCCATTTGCCAATTTACTGCAAGTTTTGCACTTCAAATGACATTTTAACAATTTCCCCCAATCAAATGCAAGGGCGACCTAGGTTGACCTTGCCGTAAAATAGGTCAAGGTCATCCAAGGGCCATGATTTACATAAAATTTGTAGAACTTTATTGCCTGATGCTTCATGCCAAGTTTCAAAATCATAGGCCTTCTGGTTCTGGAGAAGAAGATTTTTAAAGGTTTTTGCTATTTATAGCCATGGCGGCCGTCTTGGTCATGCGACTTTGACCATTTACAAAAAAAAACTTTCATTGCTCCTTCCTAACAATGCTCCACATACAGTTTGGCTTTGATTGGCCGAGTGGTTTCAGAGGAGAAGATGTTTGAATATTTTGGTCATATACATGTATATAGCCCCGGGGTGGGGGAAGACAACCCCCCTGGGCCCAAAATATTTTCATAAACATAAATCTTCTGTCCATTTGCTCACTCCTAGCAAGTTTTCTGCCATTGAATGACATATTCCTACTTTTTCCCATTCAAATGCATGGGCGACCTAAGTTGACCTTGCCGTAAAATAGGTCAAGGTCATCCCAGGGTCATGATTTATAAAAACTTTGTAGAACTTCATTGCTTGATGCTTCATGCCAAGTTTCAAAATCATAGGCCTTCTGGTTCTGGTGAAGAAGATTTTTAAAGGTTTTTGCTATTTATAGCCATGGCGGCCATCTTGGTCATGTGACCTGGACCATTTATACAAACTTTGGTTCCCCCTTCCTAAGGATGCTCCACATGAAATTTGATTACGATTGGCCAAGCGGTTTCAGAGAAGAAGATGCTTGAAAAGTGTGAACAACGACGACGACGACGACAACGATGACGACGGACGACGGAGCATGGGTATACTATAAGCTCACCTTGTGAGCCTTACTCAGGTGAGCTAAAAATACAATGCTAAAATTTACCATTTGAACGCTAAAATGTAGTATTCGAACGCTGAATTTACCGTTCGAACGCTTTCCATGTTGTCCGAAAATGGTCAAATAAAACGGTAGCGTTCGAATGCTAAAAATGCCGTTGCAACGCTAAAATATACCATTCGACCGCTAAAATGTGGCATTCGAACGCTGAATTTTCCGTTCGAAAGCTTTCAATGTCCGTCGTGTCCGTCGTCGTTGTCCACCATTTTCAAACATCTTCTCTAAAACCGCTTTGCCAATCCAAGGTCTCTGTATAGAAATCTATATGTTTACAGAGAGCCAAATAGGAAGGGGGAACCAATGTCTGCATAATAAATCCAGGTCATATAACCAAGATGGCCGCTATGCCCATGTATGGTAACCAGAGGACCAATGGTCCTGTAAACGCTCACCGGAGATCTATAACATTAAACATGTTTGAATATTATGGTATATCGCCCCAGTTAATGGGCAGACGAGCCCTATGGTCATATGTATTTTCTTTTTTCAGGATAATCAATATTCTGTCGATTTGCTAATTTCCTGCATTTTTTCCCTTCGAATGACATTTTAACAGTTTTCCACATTCAAATGCATGGACGACCTATGCTGACATTATAGGTCAAGTTCATCCCAGGATCATAATTTATATATACATTAAAATACTCAAGTCACTGATGCTTCACTCCAAGTTTCGTCAGAATCAGTCAGGAAGATTTTTGGAGGGTTTTTACCATCATCATGGTGGCAGCCATCATGATGATGCGACCTGGATTATTTATAAATACATTAGTTCCACCTTCCTATAGCTGCTTCTTATAGATTTTGGCTTTGATTGGACGTTTCAGAGAAGATCTTTGAATATTTTTGTAAAATATGTGTATATTGCCCCGAGGTGGGGCAGACTAACCCCTGGAGTCGAAAGATTTTTCAGAATCATAAATATACAGTCAATTTGCCCATTTATTGCAAGTTTTCACCTTCAAAAAACATTTTTTCCCTATTCAAATGCATAGGCAACCTATATTGATCTTGGCGTAAATTAGGTCAAGGTCATCCCAGGGTCATAATTTATAAACACATTGAAGCAATCTGGTCACTTATGCTACATGCCAAGTTTCGTTGAAATCGGTCCACCGGTTCCGAAGAAAATTCTTGAAGGGTTTTTACCATACATGGGCATTGTGATCATCTTGGTCATGTGACCTGGATTATTTGTAAACACATTGGTTCCTTCTTCCTATAGCTGCTTCATGTAAAATTCGACGGGGTTTCAGAGAAGATCTTTGAAATTGTGGACGCTGGACGGACGATGGACGGAGGGACGCCAGATCATGGCCATCCTATAAGCTCACTTTGTGAGCCTAAAAACCCTTAAAAATCGTCTCCCAAACCGGTTGACCAATTTTAACTAGACTTGAAATGTAGCATCAGAACTAGAGTACTACAATGTGTACATAAATTATGACCCTGTGGTGACAGTGACCTATTTTACGGCAAGGTCAACATAGGTCGCCCAAGCATTTGAATCGAGAAAATTGTTAAATGTCATTTAAAGGAAATGGGCAAAAGATTTATGATTCTGAAAAATAATAATGGGCCGCAGGTTGGTCTGCCCCTCCTCGGGGGCAATTTACATATATATTTACATAATAATGAGACATCTTCAAATATATTCTCCTCTGAAACCGCTTTGCCAATCAAAGCCAAATTTTATATGAAGCATCTATAGGAAGGGGGAACCAATGTAGCCGAATGACCAAGATGGCCGCCACGCCAATATATGTAAAAAAAACTCTTCAAAAATCTTCTCTGGAACCGGTGGACCGATTACCAACGAAACTTGGCATGTAGAATCTGGTACTAGAGTACTTAAATGGCAAGGTCAACATAGGTGACCAGGATACATTGGCATGGAGAAAACTGTTTTAAAATGTCATTTGAAGGGAAAAACTTACTGGAAATGGGCACATATACAACATATTAATGATTCTGAAAAAAAATGACCCCAGGGGTTCACCCCTCCCTCCCTCCGGCTATCTTGTAGGTTACCATAATATTCTAACATGTTATTGTATCTATATATTATAGTATTATATATATCAGATCTCAGTTGAGTGTTTACAGGACCATTGGTCCTCTGGTTTTTCAATTACTAATTTTGCGAAACTTTTGGAATGCAAATGGTAGTGTCATATTTTTATCAAGATCTTTCAATAATCTGGGGAGTTAAGACACACCCTATTTGTAAAACTGGTACAAATAAATATCCTATTTTGACAAAAAAAAATGAGCCAAGGAGAATCAGCTATGGGCCACAAAAACAATAATAAACTTACTAATATGAAAGTAAACAGTTTCAACAATACGCCCATCATTTTATTTCAATTTCACACTATATGAACTTTTGATAAGCTTCGTAAAAATGGTTAATCTAATCATCACTGATAAAAAATTTGCACCCATAGTATAATAAACAATCAACATCATCACGAAAACATGTCCGTGTAATGTATACCCCCTTGAACCACACTTTTATATAGCAAAACTGGGGTATGCAGGGGTATACCTGTTTTCTTATTTTTGGTCCAAAACATGGATTGTGGGTATTCGTTAGAACGCCTCGGCGAGGCGGTTCTCGTGACGTGTACCCACAATCTATGTTTTGAGCAAAACTAAGAAAAATATCAATTTTTTTCAGAGAAAATTTTTACAACCAAAACATTTTCTGTATATTGCATGGGCGTGTTTTCGTAATGTTATGTCATGCTCAGTTCAATGTACTCAAAACTTACAGAAAACAGGCAATTTATTTATATACATTACAAAAATTTGTGCATGCAATTATATATGGATTTTTAAAAGCGGTAAAAATTGAAAATTTCATTCAAAATATTTTGGCTTTTTTTATTATTTTTGCTCAAACATAGACTGTGGGTACATGTTACAACCACCTCGCCGAGTACCAACAATCTATGTGTTGTAGCAAAACTAAGAAAAATAGGTATACCCCTGTATACCCCAATTTTGCTATAATAAAGTGGGGTATATTTTTCATGGACATGTTTTCCTGATGCAACACTTCAAAATTTGTCAATACAATAGATTTTCAGCTGTAAAAGTTGAAAATTTAATTGGAAAAATTCGATATCTTAATTTATACACATGGAAATAAATTAGGGAACACCTGTAGTGATGTGACTACCAATTTTGGACTGTTTATATCCTTCTTTGTAAAAATATGAAGAATGTTTTGACAACTTGACAGAGTCTGTAGTATCCAAAGTTGCTTCTATGTGAAAATGGTACGCATCAAACATAAAGTGCGGTGATCAGCAGCCATCTGAGATTCAGAATTTTTTTTGCTAGATTCACGGAACGCCCTGATATTCTTTGCGATAAGTTCATTCTGTGAACATGCATTGTCGTAATTTTTCGTAAGCATCAAGCTGAGACATTGCTTGTGGAACTTTGATCATTAATTCTTTATTTTCTGACTGACTGTCGGTGGTAGATCCATACTTTTTTCAAACTTTTCCCAAGAGCTAAAAGTGTTCCCTAACTTATTTCCATGTGCATATTTTTGCTAAAAAAATAGTGTGTGTACATGTGAGAACCCAAAATCTATTACCCCGGGAGCTAATTTGACCTACCTTGCACCCCCAGGACAATTTTTCATGGGTGCCAAATCGTTCATTGGAACCCCAGAAATGCAAATAATTTTTGTCCTCAAAGATAAACTCAATTGCACTATGAAAAAATGCATGGTTTCCATGGCAACCATTAAAGCGATTCTTGAGCATGGGGGTGTACATAGAAAATTGACCACATCTCCATTGTTACTTATCCTAGACCACTGAAATTGGTCTCATTTTAACGCTTAGATATAGCCTTTTCATCCTACAGTGGGTAATGCAAATTTGCATATTCATGAATTTTAATGAAAACTTTAAAAATGACAGAAAAAGCGTTAAAATCCATAAATAAACTAATTTCAGGCCCAAACTGTCATTCTGACATTTTATTATTAAACCAGTAATATTATATGACAAATGTATTGATGATCTGGGCCTATATGAAAATTATCTCATTTGCATATTCATGAATATTAATAAAAATGTCAAAAAATGAGGAAAAACAAGGGAAAAACTATATCCATTGCAAGGATTTGGATATGTTATAAGGTCTATCTTGCATCCATTTAACCAATTCCCATGGCTGCCAGTGTGGTCAGAGGGACCAGTTAAATAACATAAAATATTGTCCTCAATGATAAAAACATCTGCATGATGTAAAATGACAGTCTTCACCCATCCCTTGTGCGATTCTAAAGAATAGGAGGTACTTACAAAAACACCCACATCCCACCAATAGCATGCTCTAGGATACTATAATTGATCTGATAGTGATGAACCTAACAATTTAAACTTGCTACCTTATATTTATATCATAGAATTTGCTTATTCATGAAAATTAATATAAAAAAAACATTCTAAATTGGAGAAAAATCGTGGAAAAATAGGGGTGTACATGCAAAATCGCTTGTACAAGAGCTATTGATAAACCCAGAATACTGAAAGAGGTTTCAAATGAATGCTATTGCAATGTACTATGACCCTGAAGTATGATATAAGAATAATCTAAATTTCAATTTCATTAATTTTAATGAAAACTTAAGAAATGAGAGAAAAAGTTAAAAACTTATATGGGTAAACCTACAAAATGACTTGCATCTCAGCAATACAAAGCCCTATAGTACTCAAAATGGTATCAAATGGTGGCTATGGCAATATCATACCATCCTGTACTACAGTATTTAAGTCATTTGATTTTTTGTTTGAAGAATATTAACAAAACCTTTAGAATTTAGTGAAAAAATACGGAAAAATATTGGGGTATACGTAGAAAAACGGACATATATTGGCTACTGAAAGCCCAAGAGAGCTATATTTGGTATCAAATGATTGCTAGAACAATGTTCTATAACCATGTAATCAGCAATATAAACATCAACTATTGTTGGTGTATGTATACTAAAGAGATTGTAATAAATAAGAGAAAAATTGACGATAAATGAAGGGGTACACCAACAAAATTGCTTATATCTCAACTGCTAATATCCGTAGAGTGCTGAAAATGGTACCAATAGATAGCTAGGAGAATGCACTACAACCATGTGGTCTGATAGTTTAACAAAATGTTATAAAATTTTCTGAATGTTACATAAAGTTTTGAAAATTTGTGAAAATAACAAAATTGAAGGCTGTTTAAAAAAAAATATTTAATCTTGCTGGCCAGCGAAGATGATTCAAATATCTGAGTACCTGGCAATAATACATTGTCCTAGCAATAAATTGATGCCATTTTGAGTTCTCTATGGCTATTGGTAAATGAAATATTAGCGATTTGTTTGGTGTACCCCGTCATTTTTCATTGATTTTTCTCTTATTTATGACAATCTCATTAATATCCATACAACAACAATAGCTGATGTTATATATTGCTGATTACATGGTCATAGAACATTGTCCTAGCAATCATTTGATACCAATTATAGCTCTCTAGGTCTTTCAGTAGCCAAGATATGTGCGTTTTTCTACGTATACCGCCCCCCCCATTATTTTTCTGTATTTTTTCACTAAATTCAAAAAGTTGTGTTAATTTTCTTCAAACAAAATATCTAATAACTCAAATATTGTAGTACAGGATGGTTTAATATTGCCATAGAAACCGTTTGATACCATTTTTAGCACTATGGGGCTTTTTGACTGCTGAGATGCAAGTCATTTTGTAGGTTAACCCATATAAGTTTTTAACTTTTTCCCTTAAATTTCTTAAGTTTTTATGAAAATCCATGAAACTGAAAAACAGATTATTCTTAAATCATACTTCAGAGTCATAGTACATTGCAATAGCATTCATTTGAAACCTATTTCAGCATCTTGGGTTTATTGATAGCTCTGGTACAAGTGATTTTGTATGTATACCCCCTATTTTTCCACGATATTTCTCCATTCTTAATGTGTTTTTTATTAATTTTCATAAATAAGCAAATTCAATGATTAAAATTTAAGGTATCAAGGTTAAATTGTTAGGTTCATGCATCACTATCAGACCAATTATAGTATCCTAGAGCACGCTATTGGTGTGATGTATTTTTGTAGGTACACCCTATTCTGTAGAATCACACTAGGGGTTGGTGTGGAGACTAGGTCATTTTACATCATGCAAACATGTTTATCATTGAGGACAATATTTTATGGCATTAAGGTGGTCCCTCTGACCACACTGGCAGCATTCAGAATTTGTCCCAGGGATGAAAGATAGACCTTATAACCTATCCAATACCTTGCAATGGAGATATTCTTTCCCTCGTTTTCCCTCAATTTCTATCAATTTCATTAATATTCATGATCATATAGGCCCAGGTCATCAATAAATTTCCCATATGGTATTACTGGTTCAATAATAAAGTGTCAGAATGACAGTTTGGGTCTGAAATTAGTTTATTTATGGGTTTTTAACGATTTTTCTGTCATTTTTAAAGTTTTCATTAAAATTCATGAATATGCCAATTCGAAAATTTGCATTACTTACTATAGAATAAAAGGGCTATGTCTAAGCTTTAAAATGAGACCAATTTCAGTGGTCTAGAATAAGTAACAGTCAGGATATGATCAATTTTCTATGACCACCCCCATGCTTAAGAATCGTGTTAATGGTTGCCATGGAAACCATTCATTTTTTCATAGTGCAATTGAGTTTATCTTTGAGGACAAAACTTCTTTGAATTTCTGGGGTCCCAATGAACGATTTGACACCCATGAAAAATTGTCCTGGGAGGGGGGTGCAAGGTAGGTCAAATTAGCTCCCGGGGTATATGTTTTGGATTAAACAAGAAAAATGTGTGTCCCTGTTCACCCAAGTTTTACTTTGGAGTTTAAGGGGGTATTCAATATATGGACTTGCTTGTGTGATGACAGGTTCGAAGTCTCCTAGCTTATAGATTTCCAGATCATAGTGTATACCATTTTTGGTATTGCCTGACAACTTTTTTCTGGAGTGAGGTGATGATGAACAACCATGAAAAAGTTCATGTTCAAGTCTACCAAAGGAAACCAGAGGAACAATGGTCATGTAAACGTTCACCTGAGATCTGCTACATATACCAATAAACATGTTTGAATGTTATGGTAATTAGCCCCAGTGCAGGGGCAGATGAAGCCCTTGGGCCATTTTTGTCTCAGAATAATCAATATTCTGTCCATTTGCCAATCGCCTGCATGTTTTGCCCTTCAAATGACATTTTAACAGATTTCCCCCATTCAAATGCATAGGCAACCCACAATTTGGCTTCGATTGGCCAAGTGGTTCCAGAGGAGATGTTATGGATATTATGGTAATATACATGTATATAGCCCCAAGATGGGGTCAGATGAGCCCCTGGGGTAAATTTTTTTCAGAATCATCAATATTCAGTCCCACTGCACTTTTCCAGCAAGATGTTTCCTTTAAAAACCATTCTAACAGTTTTCCCCATTCAAAGGCATAAGTGACCAATGTTGACCTTGCCATAAACTATGTCAAGGTCATCACAGGGTCATGATTTATATATACGTTGTAGTACTTTAGCCATCAATGCTGCATGCCAAGTTTCGTTGAAATCAGTCCATTGGTTGCGTAGATTTTTTGAAGGGTTTTTACCATATATGGGCATGGTGACCATCTTGGTCATGTGACCTGGATATTTATATATGGTACACATTGGTTTCCCCATCCTATAGATGCTTCTCATAAAATTTGGCTTTAATTGGCCCAGTGGTTTCAGAGAAGAAGATCTTAAAAATTGTGGACAGAGGGATGACAGATGACGGAGCACGGGTATACTATAAGCTCACCTGAGCCGCCGTTGGCTCAGGTGAGCTAACAAGTCAGATGTGGGCTTGATCTTATATCCAATACAATCTGGACACACTAGAAACAAGGTCCAGCATATGAGGTTGATGTTTAGATAGTTAAATATGTGTTGATGTTTAGTGTACATGCACATAAAATTGGGAATAATGGAACACAACCAAGAACATAGTAAAAGAGATCTTTTTATCTAAAATTCATCTTTAAATATACAAATCCTCATATGTACAAAGCTAGTAAGCACCAAAGAAAAAGAAATACAAGAAGCCCAAGGGCAATGATCGCTCACCTGAGAGTCAACAAGTACAGTCACTGGACAAAGTGGTTGTATTTTTTTTTTTTTTTTTTTTTTTTTTAACATATATGACTATGACGGCCATCTTGGGACTACTCAACAAACATTTACGTAAAACAAAACTCAAATATTTCAAGCGAAATGGCAGAAATCGCAATTTTCCACTTTTTGTCTTATAAGTCAATGGAAACTTTAAGTTGCCATAGCAACCAAAGTAGTGGGACAAGGACAATAAAAAACACAAACTTTGTAGAGGCTAATATCATAAGCATGTATGTAAAGTTTCAGCTTCATCCGCCTTACAGCTTCTGAGAAGAAAATTTTTGAATATATTTTCGAAAATTTACCCTTTACGTTGCTATAGCAACCAAACAAATAAAGCGATTTTGACAAAAGTTGCTTAAAACGGGGAGGACTACTCAATAAACATTTATGTAAAAACAAAATTTCAATATCCTCAATGAAACGGCAGAAATTGCAAATTTCCACTTTTTGCCTTATAAGTCAATGAAAACTTCAAGTTACCATAGCAACCAAAATAGCTGGACAAAGACAATAAAAAAACACAAACTTTGTACAGGCTAATGCCATAAGCATGTATGCTAAATTTCTGCTTCATCCCCCATACGGCTTCTGAGAAGAAGATTTTTGAATATTTTTTTCGAAAATTTACCCTTTATGTTGCTACAGCAACAAAACGAATAAAGTGATTTTTACAAAAGTTGCCTTAAACACGAAGGACTACTCAATAAACATTTATGTAAAAACAAAATTCAAATATCCCCAGCCTGACAACGGAAAATGCCAATTTCCACTTTTTCTCCATACAAGTCAATGGAAACTTCAAGTTGCCATAGCAACCAGAGTTCTTATCCGATCGAAATAAAAAACACAAATATTCGTTCCCCCCACCTGTAGATCATGCTATACGTGAAATATGAAAAGATTCGGCCTGGCAGCTTCACAGGAGAAGTCGTTTGAAAATGTTGACGACGACGGACGACGCACGGACGCCGGCTCGACTACTATACTATAAGCTCACCTTGTGAGCCTTCCGCTCAGGTGAGCTAAAAATGCAAAATGCTATTTCTCCAAAGACAAAATGTAAGAAATTCTCTATTGCATAGTCTACAAAGGCAATAAGCATGAGCCTCGGCGCGAGAAAACAGGTCTTCGGGGTTTCCAACACGGTCTGACATGAGCTGGCCTGTACATTCTCAAAAGAAAGCTAGAATCTTGAATTTGGGGTATAAGTAGAGACAGAATTGTACTATCTGTGTAGCGAAAACAAAGGCGCTGATCAGCTTCCCAGTTTAATACTGCAAAGCTGATCTGCACCTTTGTTTTAGCATAGGCAAAAATCTGGTTTTCTCATGAAACGGCTCATATCTTCATCAAACTTTTCTTTTTCTTTTCAGAATACAAAGGAAAAAAGTGAAACAGGCTGATCAGCCCTTAAGTTTTTGATTGAAACATGATTGTAATACATTACATACTTCCTTAATCACATAACTTTCCTCCGACAGAAACATCAAAGGATTTCCTCAAGCAATGGGGCTTGTAAATTCTCAACTCTTAACTTCTTTTGGAATCCACCTTGCTCCATTTCATCCTGTTTCACATGTATATGAACCTCCAGACAAACAGTTTGAGAGAATTTCGAAGTTAAAAAAATAAATATATGAGCCGCCTCGTGGGAAAACCAACAATGTGGTTTCCAAACAGGTCTGACACAAACCGGGCTGTACAGCTATAGAAGCAGGCTAGAAGCTTGAAATTTTGGATTTAAGTAGAGGAGAAATATTACTATCCGTGTAACGAAAACAAAGACGCTGATCAGCTTCACGGTTACCGCAAAGCTGATCTGCGTCTTTGTTTTCGCCTATGCAAATTGTTGGTTTTCTCCTGAGGTGGCTCTTATACTGCCACAAAAAGATTGAAAATTGGTGTTAGTGGTGTTCCTGTGATCATTATGAAAACTTGCCCATGCAATATACACATGTACAGAGAATTTTTTCAGCTGTAAAAATTAGAAAATTCATTGGAAAGATTTTGACTTTTTAATATTTTTGCTAAAAACATACATTGTGGGTACACGTTAGAACCCCCTTGCTGAGGTTGTTAAATAGAGTACCCACAATGTATGTTTATGATCAAAATAAGAATTTCCTTCAAAGAAAGAGTTTTTCCCTTGCAAAACTGTAAGCATAAGGTGCAGCTATTTTCCTATCAGATTACTAAATAGGGAGCACGGTAGCGTAGTGGTAGAGCATCAAACTCCTAATCTGGTGGTCCTTGGTTTGACATCCACTGGAGGCATCATGTTGTTTCCTTAAGCAAGACACATTATTGCATAAATACCCGTATCACACGATATTAACAGCCATTTATAAATGAAAAGAAAGCCATGTATTGATATTGCAATTCTCGTGAGCCCCTGCTGTTAATACATGGCTTTTACTTATGCCTGTTACAGGAACTCTCGCAAAAATTAACGTCATCGCGTAACATGCATTTGAGTTAACATTATTTTGTGACGTCATGGTGACGTTGAAGCTTGCCCTGAAAGCAGCATTTTTAAAATGTCGTTAGCTAACATTTTTTTCCGCGCCATCTTAGGTTCATAACTTTTTGCAAAATCTCGACAATTTCTCCAAATTTTGCATAAAATAGTTGTTTAATGCAATGATAACGATCAGACATTTTCTTTCTGATACATTAACATCTGCTTGACCCTCAGAAACACCTCCCTCGGGGCCCAGCAGATGTTAATGCATAGAAAACCATGTTTGATCCTTATATGAACTCCCCAGATTACAGATTAATTCCCAGGAAGTGATGGCTCTATCCTGACATGGCTAAAAATTGTTGACTGGGACATAAAACCTCAAAACAAACAAACAAAATACCCACGCCTTATTTCTTTAGATTAAATACAGCAGTGCCACCAAATAGTAAAATTTTAAACTTTGATTAAGTAAGATGAAACATTTTGACAATAGTAAATAATTTTCTTTGTGAATTTTTATTTTAGAAATGTCTGGATAACCTCCCTTGAACATGTAGGTACAACATCAGTACAGGGCTGAAAATGTTTTTTTATTTGTTTGTATTAAGGCTTAACATTCCAGTAAACAATTTTTCAGTTATGTCAGGATGCAGCCAACACTTCCTGGGATTAACTAGTACTGTATGGAGTTAATGTGTCTTGCTCAAGGACACAATATGGTACCATTTGTGGGGATCGAACCCAGGACCTCTCTGTTGGGCTGCATATGAAAATATTGTTTGTAATACTGATAAATAAAAAAAAGACTGTTTTTGTAGACTTTCTTGCTTCTGAACCAGCCAGAAGATAAAACATTGCAAGAAAACTTACAATTATTGGGATAAATTTCCAAACACTCTCAAAAATGACTTTCTTCATTGATTTAAACCTCAATTTCTCTTTGGTTTTGGCTATTTAAAAAAAAAATAAGCAAAGTTGGGCACGAAAAGTAAGAAACTTGTTAGTAAACTTTGATAATCATGCACCACAGAGCAGCTACCTGTTTATGTAAATTTGGCGCTGAGAGGTTCGAATCCCCGACCTCTTGAACAGGAGTCGGACATTCTATCACTAGAGCCGCAATGCCAGAAACAGGTCTTCTGGGTTTCCGACCAGGTCTGACATAAACCAGCCTGTGCAGCTACAGAAGAAGGCTAGAAGCTTGAAATTTTGAATAGAGGAAAAATAGGAATTGTACTATCCGTGTAGCGAACACAAAGGCGCTGATCAGCTGTGCAGTTACTGCACAGATGATCTGCGCCTTTGTTTTAGCCTACACAATAATCAAGTTTTCTCATGATGTGGCACACTATGTACAAAACTAATCTGGTCCATTTAAAATTTAGTGTTAACAATTAGTGTCTGATTGAATAAGGATTTCGAAAATTTTAGTTCTTTCTCTGGTTTGGTAGATTCAAGTTCAATTATTCACAGTTCACTGCCCAGTACAAACTAGTCACACCTGAAGTCAAGATGTCTTCATTAAAAACCATCAATTTCCCTCCTAACACATATGAGCACGAGAAAACCGGTCTTCCTGGCTTCCGGCCAGGTCTAACACAAGCCGGCCTGTACAGTAACAGAAGAAAGGTAGAATCTTGAAATATGGAGTGTATGTAGTGGAGGAATTGTACTAACCGTGTTGTGAAAACAAAGGCTATGATCAGCTGATCTGCGCCTTTGTTTTCGCATTGGTAAAAATCTGGTTTTCTCATATGATTTTTACTACCTCAGAGTGACTGGTTTTATCGTTAAGAAAGAAATCGGCAGCGTCATGAGAAAACCTGATTCTTGCCTATCTATATAATAAGGCTAAGAGCTTGAAATTTTGGATTTAGGAAGAAGAGCAATTGTACTATCCGAGTAGCGAAAACTGTACAGTAACTGCACAGCTGATCAACACCTTTGTTTTCACTACTAGGATAGCATTATTCCTGTTCTTCTTAAATCCAAAATTTCAAGCTTCTAGCCTTTTTCTGTGACTGTACAGCCTAGTTTGTGTCAGACCTGGTTGGAAACCCTGAAGTCCAGTTTTCTCGACTTGTGGTTCAAATCATTTTGTTCAACTACTTGTGCCAAACTCAATAATAAATCATTTTGATAACTTGTAGTACATGTAGTTCCATCCATTTCCATGCAGCTCCGTAATTATACAAGTCAGCATTTAAGTCGTTATGTCTTATTTTAAATCCAAAACCACTCCACAGTCATTCACATGTCTTCTCTTAGTTAGTCTGTCTTATTCTTCAAAGTATACTCAGGATTCATTTGCCCATGCTCTGTAGCTCCACAGGTCATGTAATACTCTTGATAAATGGTTTGACTAGTGTGCACTAGGGTCATGAAGTTTTGTTCTTCATAGATAAATCATCAGGTTCCATTGAGTCGTATCTACCTCCGTCTTCATCTTCCACAGGAATTGAATCTACAGAAAGAAACAATATAAGAGTAGTAGATAATTGATAGTAGTGGCGATGCTGTGGTTTTATGTCCCACTCAACAGCTAAAGTCAGAAGAAGATGGGATCTTGGTCAATTTTAAAAATGTAAAAGTAGGGAATGTTCAGGAAACAATGCAATCAAAAAGAAATTCCCACTCCAAAATCGAGGCAGGAAAAACACTACATTGACAATCAGGTACTTATAGTAAGAAAACGTATCATAAGCCTACTTCCCAATAGCTGGCCATGCACCCAAACTTAATTAAAAACAAATTCAGCTGCGCCAAGAGAAAACCTGATTTTCGTCTATGCGAAAACAAAGGCAGAGATCAGCTTCACAGTAACTGCAAAGCTGATCAGCGCCTTTGTTTTTGTTACACAAATAGAACAATCCCTCTTCTTTCTAATTCCAAATTTTCAAGCTTCTAGCCTTTTTCTGTGGCTGTACAGCCTGGTTTGTGTCAGACCTGGTCGGAAACCCCAAAGACATGTTTTCTCACGTTGCAGCACATTTAAAGTTTTATCTAAAGCCCAGATTCAAACTTGCTACCTCTGGTTTACAAGACCGGTGACTTAGCCACATCATCACACAGACTTCTAAATGAATGAAGCAACAGTTTTGATATTTCTCTTTAAAACATTTGAGCCGCATCATGATAAAACCAACAATATGGTTTCCAACCAGGTACGACACAATCTGGCCTGTGCAGTCATTGAAGCTTGATATTTTGGAAGTAGAAAGTAGAGAAATTGTATTATCCATGTAGTGAAAACAAAGACATTGATCAACCATATGCAGATTGTAGGTTTTCTCATCACGGGGCTCAATTATTAAAAGTTCATTTTCTTCACAAGCCCTCTATGTCTTTAACTTCTGTCATACTTGCCGTAACAGTACCTAGCCCATGTAATAAGAGGATAAAACATTCTTTTCCATGCATTAACGTTTGCCAAGCCCAAGGGCAACACAGTATTGCCCGAGGGCTTGGCAAACGTTAATGCACTTGGAAAAGAATGTTATATCGTCATTGTTATATACCTTTCCTCCAGCATATGTACATTTTATTTATTTGTTTACTTATTTATTTATTTATTGTGAATGCTATGTCTTGAAATTGCGCAGAATGCCAATCCCACAGCCGTTGATTGGGCGGTGATTAGCCGCAAAGTGACACGTTAAATTAAGATGAAATATACTTCTGAAATGTACTCCCACCTGCCATGTTAAATTTAGATGAAATGAACACATGCCAGTGTCCATAACATGTAAACAGGTGTAAGTCTCAGGGCAATAACACCATTATTATTGCCCTAGGGCAATAACACCATTATTGCCCTGCTATGACGTCATGTCAGGGCATTAATAGTATTAATGCCCTACGACGCCTAAAACAGCAGAAAGTGCTGTCCATTACAACACGACAAGTTTCTATTGTAGACATACATTAGGTATATAACAATGATATATATTACTGCATAAATACCTGTGTCACATGATATTAACAGTCATATATTAATGAAAAGAAAGCCATGTATTAATATGACAATTTTTTGTGCGCGCATGCTGTTAATACATGTATATGGCTTTTATTTATGGGTTAGCGGGTGCCATACAAAATACATGCTAATAATGAGTAACTGAAGTCTGCCCGGAACAAGCATAAGGATGAAAACGTGATGAGGCTTTAAAATAAAGTGCACCATTATTTCTCTCGTTTGTGCAGATGTGTTCATGATAAAGTCTTCATAAAAGAAAGAGCAAGAAAGTACAAGGCTCTTTTTTTAACAAAAAATACTTTACCAGGAGCTGGTTGTGGCTGCGTCACAGGGAGCTTGGCAGACGGTGTAGCTGACTGTGAACTGATAGGCTTCTGGTCCTCTCCACCCTCGCCTTCAGCATTAAAACTCCAGGTCCTGTGATGACTAGTATACCGCGCCAACTTTTCTATTGCTTCTTTGGTATTGTTTGCTTCCAACATGGGTTGGATGATTCTTCTCCTGGCATTGGTGAACCTGGAAAAATTAACATATCTGTAAAGTGCAAGAAGTACTTCTGTACTCTCATACTGAGTCAGTGTTTAATGTGATAACTAGTGTATTGTGCTTGCCTTTCTATTGCTTCTCATCACAAAGTCATGTCCATGTAATGTGTACCCCTCGAAACCCCACTTTTATACAGTAAAACTGGGGTTTACAAGTGTATACAATTTCTTGTTTTTGATCCATAACATAAATTGTGGGCACTTGTTAGAACCACCTCACAGAGGCAGTGAGGCGGTTTTAATGTGTACCCATAATCCATGTTTTGAGCAAAAATATGGAAAATATGGAAAATTTTCATCCTAAAATTTTCAATTTTAACAGCTTAATAAAATCTCTATATTGCATGTGTGTGTTTACGTAATGTTTGATTAAAATAATTCTTCTCCAGACATTCATAAAATCTGTAATCATTGTACACCTATGTAGAGAAGAATCTATGTACACTTTAAGTTCCATGTTTGGTGATGACTACCCTCCTTTGCAATATACTGTATTCGTTCTAATTAGCGCACATGCTCCAATAAGGGCACACCTTGGTCGTTTCCGGAAAGCATGTGCATTAGCGCACACTGCTCAACTAATATTTTGGTATTTTACACAAATTGTACATAATAATACCACAAAACAGTGCATTTTAACTTCAACTCAAATGATCATACACTATTTTGTAACGACTGGATTACTTAAATGGTACTTTTGACACTGTTATTTCAGCAGTTTATGTATTCGTAACGTGTGAGTAGACTGTAGTGTGCGCTAATTAGAACGATATTTTGTATATTAACTCGAGATATTTTGAAAAGTTAAGCACACTGTGCGCTGATTAAAATGAATATGATACTTTGGAAGCTACTTTTTTAGGTTTCACCATGTTTAAAACATTTAACTTTGGAAATCCAAGTCCTTAAAATTGCCACATTTTTTTTTCTTCAAAACCTTGTAATTTCTACCATCTTAGAAAGGCATTTTGCACATGAAATAATATTTTCTGTATACAGTATCTTCCTTGCTAACGCATATAATCCTTTAAAAGGCTTACAAGTTTTCACCCGCAAACTAAGCATATGCCACATGCTCATGTCAATACAAAAACATGCCCATGTAATATACAGTCTTTTCTAAAGTTGTTAATTGAAAATTTTCAGGAGAATTTTTTTTTTATATTTTTCTTATTTTTTGCTCAAAACACAGATTGTGGGTACATGTTAGAACTGCCTCGCCGAGGTGGTTCTAAAAAGTACCCACAATCTATGTTTTGGAGCAAAAATAAGAAAAATAGGTGTACCCTGCATACCCAAGTTTTGCTATATAAAAGTGGGGTTCAAAGGGGTATACATTGCACGAACATTACGTGATGATACACACTGTTAGAGGTGTAAATGCTTACCAGTTATTAATCTGTACGAGACTAAGATTGGTTTGTCGCATCATCTCTTGTTTTACATCATCTGGTGGATAAGGGTTCTGAAAAATACAATGTTTAATATATTTGGTTCCATTTGAAATTAATTAGTCTTTGTATTGACTACCCTGTTGAAAGATGCAAAATTACAGTAATTCTCTTTGGCTCCATGTTGCCAAATCTTTAGGGTCACTGAAGAGACTCAAGAAGCCAAAACCGCGGTATGGCCCGTCCCCCTTCTCTTTAATACGTTCACTGCTCTTAAAGGATCTCAATTTTATTTTCATTATTCATGTTATATATCAACAGAAATGGGGATAAATGCAAAAGCTACATTGAGAAATCCTGGATTTGAAATCAACTATATCTGCAGTACAGATATACCCTACCATTGATCACTAACCAAACAAGTAATTTGAACTTTATTTTTGATATAAAATATATGAGCCACATCATGAGAAAACCGGATTTTTGCATATGCGAAAACAAAGGCACAGATCAGCTGTGCAGTTACACTGCACAGCTGATCAGCGCCTTTGTTTTCCCTACTCGGATAGTGTAATTCCTTTTCTATTTATAGCCAAAATTTCAAGCCTCTAGCCTGCTTCTGTGACTGTACAGGACGATTTGTGTCGCACCTGGTCGGAAACCCTGAAGACCGTTTTTCTCACGTCGCAGCTCATATAGATTATGTGAAGGGAAGTGTCAGCTGACAACTTGTTGTCACTATCAAGATTCACAGCTGACAACCATGGGTAATTCCCTCTTCTAAGAAAACTCTGAATTTCGATAGCTACATTTTTATCTTATAATAGTGAAGCCCCATTTATGTCAGGCTTAAATGGAGAACCAAAAAGTTTAGACATTCTTTGGCTGACAGTTCTGAAAGCTTTATATGGGATTTAATCAAGGTCCTTTTTTCAATAATTCTGCAAATATATCCCAATCTTGAATATTTGAGTCATCAGTATATTTTTCTTCAAACTCCAGTCATTTTAAGAGCACTTTTATCATCTAAAAGCTCTTTTGCCATTAAAAGCATTTTTGTCATTTTAAAATCAATTTCCTAACACAACGGAGATTTAAAAGAAACCTTTACCATGATATTCCTGAAAAGCCAGGCCTTCATTACTTGTGTAGCTGACTCGGGCAATAGACGTTGCCACCCTGATTTCTTGTTATCTGAGCTATATTTAGACCATCTCCCCTCGGCTTCAGCAGGGGTCATATGGTGTATTGTGAAGGAGCTGGCCCCATGAGGTAATCCTGGACTTCTGTGTTGGGTAGGGCCTGGAAGTCATACATCAGGATAACATGTCCGTGTAATTTATACCCACTCGAACCCCACTATTATAAAGCAAAACTGGGGGATGCAGGGGTATATCTATTTTTCTGATTTTTGCTCCAAAACATAGATTGTGGGTACTCGTTAGAACCGCCTTGCCAAGGCGGTTCTAACATGTACCCGTTTTGAGCAAAAATAAGAAAAATGTCAAAATTTTTCCTTTGAAAATTTTTTCATTTTTTACAACTTTAAAAATCTCTGTATATTGCATTGGCAAGTTTTCGTAATGACAGTGAGTGAAAATGTGATCAGAAACTACCATTCATATTAATTAAAGCCTAAGGTTTTATTTTCAGGACAACATGTGACACCCATGCAATGTTACCCAAAGTAAAGATCCTTGCAAGGGGATATTTCTGTTGTGGTTCTATTTGTTTTAAGTTTTGGAGTCGATTTTATGTGCTGTTTCACTCCCGAGCGTTTTCATAGTTTTAGTTAACTTGGGGTAACTGAGTGGCAGCCTATTGGGAAATAGCTGCACACTCAGCTTTTGATATGTTCTCTAAGTATAAGTACCTAATTGTCAATTTGTTTTTTCCTGCCTCGGTATTTGGAGTGGGAATTTCTTTGTGATAGTGCCTTTTCCTGATCATTGCCCGCTTGTACCTTTTCTTACAGCCATCAATTTGAAAAAGTTTAGTTGACTTAAAGGCTGTTTTATTTTCTTTTTATTTCGCAAAACATGTTGTGGGTACTCATTAGAAGCATTTCAGCAAAGCAGTCATAACGAGTACCAACAATCTATATTTCAGAGCAAAAACTAGTGTTTACAGCTGTATTCTTTTATAAGTGGGCTGTAAGGAGGTATACATTTCATATGAGCCGCCTCATGAGAAAACCAACAATCTGCATATGTGCATTTGTGAAAACAAAGGTGCAGATCAAGTTTACCCCCTAAACCCCACTTTTATATAAAAAAAAAAATTGGGGTTTTCAGGGGTACACCTATTTTTATTTTTGCGAGGCGGTTCTAACGTGCTCCTGAGCAAAAAATAAGAAAATATCAAAATTTTCTTATGAATTTTTCAATTTCTACAGCTGAAAAAAAAAATCATTGTATATTCAAGGTGTACTAGTATTCGGACAGAACCAGTAATAAATCGGCCATAAGTTTCTTGAAACTAGATGAAATTTCACGGGATAAAGTGCACATACCCTGCGTAACAGTACGCTTTAAACTGCTAATACAAATGTCAGTTTAGTGTGCTCTATAATTTAATAGGTTCCCCCGAGCAACTGAATTTATATTTTAACTCCGCGGTTGCTCGGGAGTGTCTAGTAAATAAAAGCGTGCATAATACTGACTGTTATACAACAGTTTAGAGTGTATCATTCCGGGGTATATGCACTTCACCCCATCATAATGAAAACTTGCCCATGTAATATAATGGAGAATGTTTTTCAGTAGCAAAAATTGAAAATTTCATCAGAAAATTTTTGATACTTTTCTTATTTTTGCTCAAAACATAGATTGTGGGTACACATTAGAACCGCCTCACCGAGGCGGTTCTAACGAGTACCCACAATCTATGTTTTGGAGCAAAAATAAGAACAAGAGGACCAATGGTCCAGTAAACGCTCACCTGAGATCTGCTGCATACATATACCAATAAACATGTTTGAATATTATGGTATTTAACCCCAGTGCAGGGGCAGATGAAGCCCTTGGGCCATTTTCTTCTTTTTTTTTTCAGAATAATCAATATTCTGTCCATTTGCCAATTTCCTGCTGGCTTTTCCCTTCAAATAACATTTTATCAGTTTTCCCCATTTAAATGCATTGTCAACCGATGTTGACCTTGCCATAAACTGGGTCAAGGTCATCACTCGGTCATGATTTATACATACATTGTAGTACTTAAGCCATAGATGCTTCACACCAAGTTTCTTTGAAATCGGTCCACCGGTTCTGGAGAAGAAGATTTTAGAAGGGTTTTTACAATATATGGGCATGGCGGCCATCTTGGTCATGTGACCTTGATTATTTATATATACATTGATTCCCCCATTCTATAGATGCTTCACATGAAATTTGGCTTTGATTGGCCAAGCGGTTTCAGAGAAGAAGATGTTTGAATAGTATGGTAATATACATGTACAATGCCCCCGGGTTGGGGCAAATATGCCCCTGGGGCCTGGGGTCCAATTTTTTTCAGAATCATTAATATTCAATCCTACTGCCCATTTCCTGCAAAACTTTCACTTTACATGACATTTTAACAATTTTCCCTATTCAAATGCATTGGCGACCTATGTTGACCTTGCCGTAAAATAGGACAAGGTCATCCAAAGGTCATAATTTATAAACATATTGTAGTACTTCAGTCCCTGATGCTTCATGCCAAGTTTCGTTGAAATGGGTCCATTGGTTCAGGAGAAGAAGATTTTTGAAGTGTTTTACCATATATGGGCATGGTGGCCATCTTGATCATGTGACCTGGATTATTTATAAACACATTGATTCCCCCTTCCCATACATGCTTCCTATAAAATTTGGCTTTGATCGGCCAAGTGGTTTCAGAGAAGAAGATCTTTGAATATTTTTGTAATATACATGTATATTGCCCCGGGGTGGGGGCAGACTAACCCCTGGGGTTGAATTTTTTTTTAGAATTTAATACCTACTTTCAGTCCATTTGCCCATTTCCTGCAAGTTTTGCCTTTCAAATGACATTTTAACAATTTTACCCATTCAAATGCATGAGCGACCTATGTTGACCTTGCCCTAAAATAGGTCAAGGTCACCCAAAGGTCATAATTTATAAACACATTGTAGTACTCCAGTCCCAAATGCTTCAGGCCAAGTTTCGTTGAAATCGGTCCATTGGTTCCGGAGAAGAAGAATTTTGAAGGGTTTTTACCATATATGGGCATGGCGGCCATCTTGGTCATGTGACCTGGATTATTTATAAACACATTGGTTCTTCCTTCCCATAGATGCTTCATATAAAATTTGGCTTTGATTGGCCAAGCGGTTTCAGAGAAGAAGATCTTTGAAAATGGTGGACGACGGACGGACGACGACGGACGGACGCCAGATCATTGCCATCCTATAAGCTCACCTTGTGAGCCTAACGGCTCAGGTGAGCTAAGAATTGGTATACCCCTGCATACCCCAGTTTTACTATATAAAAGTGGGGTTTAAGGGGTATTCATTGCACAGACATGTTTTCCTGATGATGAAATTTCATTCACTTTTAAGAAAAATAGGGCAAATTTGCTAAATGGTTATATCAGAATACTAGTACACAAAAATCTCTTTTAGTCATGTGATTGGCCACCTTGATATTGTATAGGCAAGATTTTGTAATGTGCTATGACCATGGATGTAAGATTTTGTTTATCATTGTGGAATTTAAAAGGGAATTTATTTCTTTCCTTCAAAACTATCATTTTTCATTACAAAATTACCGTTATTTTGTTTTGGACATCATCATGACATTTAAGACTCCTACAAGTGTTAATACAGGTATTATGTGGCCATATCATATTTCTAAATGATTTTACCATATATGAATGAAAGCCACGCCATAAATGTTTTATAAATGGGTATGACATAATCACTGAATAAAAGCCAGGCCATATGATAAAATACTTACTGTTTCTATGATAGAGCACATCCTGAGTTGCTTCCCTTGGACCATTAGCCACTGAACCTGCCGGTATAGACCCTATCATATCCTGCATGTTTGATACCCAGTTCTCACCGGCACGCGGCACTCGCCCAGGATCCATGCCCGTAATTTCTAGCTCCATCTCAGACTCTTGCGCAATTTCAACTTTAATTTCTCTATGATCTGACATCGGGGAATCATTCCCATTATCAGCTTCACTCGCTCTCCTGATCTTTCTGTGATATTCTTCATCATGCTCTTGATTATGTACAAGTCTATCATTATTTCTTACATCATCGGAACTAACGGTGTCTATAACTAGTCTTTGATGTATTTCTGGTTCCTCACTATGTGTAGGAGACTGTGAATGTCCTTCACTTTCCAGGGCACTATGGTAACCTTGTGGGGAATGTCTAGGGGCGTTATTGTCATCTAGGTTATCTGAATGAGTGTCTGAATCTGTCCCACTGTTCAATGCTTCCAGTTTAACTTTCAATGCTTCCTGCATATTTCTTGTAAAAGAATCATCGGCTATCTTTTCAACAGTTACAGAACTTTCTGTCGGAAAATTGCCGAACCTTTGATGTGAATATAGATCTATGCCTTCATTTAGCACCGGCTTGGGTCTAGGGGGCAGGGGATGTCTGGGTAGGCTGACGGGGTAGGGGTCATGCCTAACAGACTTTGAGGACCCTCTGGTAGACTTAGCGTCTGGTTTGACCAGGGCAACTGGGTAGATCTGGGGAGGCTGGGGTGGGGTGATGACATGAGGCCTGGGGCCACGCTGTCGGGATATGGGACCAAACTTTCTAGGTGATGACTGGCCAATCCCAGGGCTCAGTAGGTCATTCTGACTAGCAAGCTCTAACTGTTTCTGTCTGTGGTATCCTGAAATGGAACATATTGAACAAAATCAAAACTGTAGATGCCAGAGTTTCTATGTAAATTGCAAGTACAGATGATGATGCTAGATAATAGCCTCTACGCTAGAAAACCGGTCTTAGGGGTTTCTGACCAGGTCTGACACAAACTGGCTTGTACAGTCACAGAAAAAGGCTAGAAGCTTGGAATTTCGGGTTTCAGAGGCAGAGGGATTGTACTATCTATGTATAGAAAAAACAAAGGCGCTGATCAGCTGTGCAGTTACTGCACAGCTGATCTGCACCTTTGTTTTTGCATAGGCAAAAATCCTGTCTTCTCATGATGCTGCTCATAAAGTGTGATATATCTTTTAAAGATTATGTAAATGACACAAAAAATGCAGGCATTCAGTTGTGTCCTTGGCAAGCTGTAGAATGAGAATGCAAAAACATTTCTTGAGTGTGGTTATTTTCTCATCCCCATTGTGCTTTACAACCTATACATTGTGCTTTACAACTAAAATAATGCCAAGATGGCATGTATGTTGTCTTAATCATCCAGCTTTTGTGTATGTGTCCCTGAGGTAGATTACCAGTGCTTAGCACAGTCACATTCTTACTATTCAGTGACAACTGCTCTTCATCTATCTAGGGAAGAGTGGCCAGAGTAATATTTTTATTACCAAATCTTCATGAAAGAAAAGACAGAATGCAGGTCTGCTTTGTTTCAAATAAGACAAGCTAACGATTGAGCTATCATGCCAGTTCATAACTAAAATGTGCCTGGTATGCAGGTCTGTCTCAGGTCCTCTTCCATACAAATGAGATTTGCTACTTTCCAAGCTATTGTACTCTCTCTATTGTTGCATTTTTGTATGTTATTGTATAGATTTATAATGAAGAAGTATAGATTAATTTTACTCACAATGTTGTATATCATTTATGGCATTTTATTTTTAAAAGACTCGTGTTTATGATATACTCACGTTTTAAGCAGAATCCGAGGAACTGTGATTTGATGTCATCATGATCTTCTAGAAAGCTCTTGCCTGACTCAGATCCCAGATGTGTCAAGCTTCCATCTGACACTGATGCTGTGAGTAGTACAGACTCTTCTCCTGTGTATTCTGCTAGCTGCTCAACCTGTGATATGATAAATGAAGTCTGAAGAAAAGTTTACACATTTGTGCACTTGTTTAGCAAAAGGTGCACATTGCAAATAAGTGCACAAAACAGCATAGCTGGGACAAAGGGTGTACACTTTAATTCAGACTTTACTGAATCCTCATGGGAAAATCAGCTTAAGGCTTATACTTAAAATAAAATTATGCAACAATAGAATTATAGATCAGCACCCTTGTTTTTGATACAAAAATTGATACAGTATTCTGCGGCGTCACATCTGGGGCTATACTGTTTGCATATGTCCCCACAAAAAAGGGATGCCAGGCTTATGAGTTAATCAGGAAAATTTACCATTTGTTGTATTTGACTCTTCAGTATCGCCTTGACGATCACTTTGAATCCTGGGATATCTTTGATCACTTGTAGATCCGACACCTGCATCTTGACGACTTGAGGTCTCAACTTCTCATAAAACAATTAATATCTGAATTCAGTCTGTGTTAGATATCACATAGTTTCTAGGAAAGGTCTGAAATTAAAGAGACAAAGAACATAATTACACATTGTAAATATTCTGAAAATGAAATAGATATTATATTCATTCCAATAAGCCCACATGCTCAAATAAGCGCACACCCTGGTTGTTTGTTTCCGAAAAACATGTACATAAACTCACACTGCTTAACTAGCATAATGGTATTTTACACAATTTTTACACAAAAATACCATATTAACCACATTAAAACTAAACCTTAATTGACTCCTCCACCAGCAAGGTATAACCAGGTCCACCCCTGTTTCCTTAGACAAACGTTGTGTTTTTGCACCTATATTTACCTGTAAAAAGCATGTGTTGGTTTGTTTGCCTAACCCACTTGTTGTTTAACCGTCATTGTCCGTTAGCTAATGTGCTGATTTGAATTGTCAATTTAAAAATGAATACTTATGATGGGTGATTTGACGGAGGACTCAATTAGTCAAACACTATTTTGAAACGGTTGTGACACTTCAATGGCATCATCATTGATTATTTTGACATGTTTATTTAAACAGTTAATGTGCTGTTTTGGTTTGAAGTGTGTGATTATTAGAACAATATTTTGTTACATTAACTTAAAATTATTTTGAAAAGTTAAGTGCACTGTGCGCTAATTAGAACAAATATGGTATGTGTAAATATAGAAAATTGCCTATACATCACGATAACATGTCTGTGTAATGTATACCCCCTTAAACCCCACTTTTATATAGAAAAACTGGGGTATGCAGGGGTATACCTATTTTTCTTATTTTTGCCCCAAAACATAGATTGTGGGTACTCGTTAGAACCGCCTCGGCGAGGCGGTTCTAACGTGTACCCACAATCTATGTTTTGAGCAAAATAAGAAAAACATCAAAATTTTTGAGCTGAAAATTTTCAATTTTTAAAGCACAAAAAATCTCTGTTTATTGCATGGGCAAGTTTTCGTAATGAGTACATGTAGGTCCTCATAAGATTGTTTCAATTCATGTTCAGCCTCTCTTCCATCTCATTCCTTACTTTATGTTCCTGCCAATTTTGAATTTGAGCCACCTCGTGGGAAAACCAACAATGTGGTTTCCGAACAGGTCCGACACAAACCGGCCTGTACAAGCACAGAAAAGAGCTAGAAGCTTGAAATTTCGGAGTTAAGTAGAGAAGGAATTGTACTATCCGAGTAGCGAAAACAAAGGCGCTGATCAGCTTCGCGTGATCAGCTTCGCGGTTACCGCGAAGCTGATCTGCGCCTTTGTTTTCGCCTATTCAGATTGTTGGTTTTCCCATGGGCCGGCTCATTTGTTCATAATGTGAACTTGTCCATGCAATAAACAGAGATTCTTTTAGCTTTAAAAATTGAAAATTTTCACCTGAAAAATTTTGATATTTTTCTGATTTTTGCTCAAAACACAGACTGTGGGTACTCTTTAGAACTGCCGTAGATTTTTGCTCAAAACATAGATTGTGGGTACACATTAGAATGAGTACCCTCAATCTATGATTTGAAGCAAAAATAAGAAAATAGGTATGATCAGGTATTGCCCTGCATACCCCAGTTTTGCTTTACAAAAGTGGGGTTCAAGTGGGCATACATTACATGGACATGTTTTCATGATGAAAAAAACAAACAAACTGAAATTAATCTTGCTTTGGAGACATGTTTATATCTAAAGAACCAGAATGTATGTTAAAATTTTAAATTTGGTTTGTGACTTTGTCAATAAATGCAGTATTATATGAGCCGCATCGTGGGAAAACCAACAATGTGGTTTCCGAACAGGTCTGACATAAACCGGGCTGTACAAGCACAGAAAAGAGCTAGAAGCTTGAAATTTTGGAGTTAAGTAGAGGAGGAATTGTACTATCCAAGTAGCGAAAACAAAGGCGCTGATCAGCTTCGCGGTTAATACCGCGAAGCTGATCTGCGCCTTTGTTTTCGCTTATGCAGATTGTTGGTTTTCCCATGGGGCGGCTCATATATCACTGATAACTTGTTTAACTAATCTTCATTAAAATATCATATAAGAAAAGAAACTTTTGCTACTATTACAAATCATGATATAATTTTAATAGCATTAATTGTCAAAGTTTAAACAATCTTTCTGTGAAACGGTTTGAATACCAAGTTCCCTTTAAACAGCAAAGCACAATGTCATGTAGCAAGTAGCAAATATTAAGAAAATTGCAAGCTGATTTGCTTCCAATTTAAAGCACTCAGATACACCATATAATAGGTTTTCTTGTGAAGTGGCCTATATAATAAACATTAACCATTTCTTTTTAATTTCTTGTAAGAACAAAAAAGGCTATAAAATTATATTGTGGTATTCAAATAAATATTCCACACAAATCGTTGGCCCGGCGCAAAAGTGTTGTAACTACCAAATTTTTCAAAAATCACTTTTTTGCACATTTTGATTTGTCTAACACATATACATAGCCTGCAAAATTATTTTACATGTGTCTTTTAAACTTTCCAAGATATTTTGATATTTGATAAATGGTTGTAACTGAAATGAATGGTATGCACAGCGCAAAAGTGTTGTATCTCGAGTTACAACCCTTTTGCGCTGAACTGTCTTGAAATATATTATAAATAGTTACAGCGCAAAACTGTTGTAACTCAGTTTTACTCTGTATTTCTGTACATATGAAAGGAAATAATTGTTAATATTATGACAAAATGACATCACAGTTAAACTGATGATGTGTTAATGGCATTATTTCTAGCAATAACACACACAAAAAAAACTCTCTTGTGGGGATCCGATCAGGTCAGGCAAGAACTGCGCGGTTAAGCCAGAAGCTACTTTGCATTTAGATTCTTGAAACTTTGTACAGTAATGATGGAAACAGAAAGGCTTTGATCAGCTGTGCAGTTTTGTTTTAGGGGCCGATCCAGTATTTCTGGTGTCGGGTTTCAGATTTAATAAGAGGGGTTCTTTTTCTTAACTCTATGCAATGTCAACCAATGACATGACTGTGTTATACTGGTTGTTTATTAGCAGGTCTGGATCATCTTGGAAAATCGCGATCCAAATTATCGCATATATATGCGACATTAATTCTCCTTATCAAGGGGAATTACACCAAACCAATAATTCTGACTAAATAATGAAACCAATCGGGACTAAAGAATGAAACAAATCGGAAATGGCTGATCGCACTTATGCGCGATCTCCGGTACTTGAGGTGTGGACTCCAGCAGTAAGGTTCCCCTCTTCGAAAAAGGTTGCAACCCAGAAATAAAAGATTACAAACAAATATTTTACTATCTGAAACTCATTCAAAGATCAGAGATAAAAATGATGTAAAAATGGTTGGTAGAAAAATTCTGTGATTCTGTCGACAGATGGTTGAAATCCTAGTTTATTTTGCAAAATTTTTGTCTGCTTCACTCCACGTGGTCCGATCACATCAGAAAAAAGCCAAGCAGAATCATCGAAAACCAGGCTACATGATAGCAATCATGTAAGCTTTTTATCGCGCAGAACCGCAATAAAATTGTCTCATGTCTAAAATATAGAACCTCATGTACTGCCGGTAAATACATGGAGCGTCGCGCATCTGCGCGATAATTTCGATCGCCCTTTTCCGAGATGATCCAGACCTGTTTGGTCATCAAACTGCATTTTGACTTAATATGGTAATCTTAAGGCAGGCTTTTAATTCTAAATATCCAGACAAAGAGCTTTGTTTGGAGAAAATAATGCAAGGGTGTGACCCAAACCGTAGTCTGCTGGGGTAGCAAAACCCACCGTGAAGGTTGTGGCACCAAGTAATTCTGCAAAGACTGATAACTGACATCAAGCCGTAAGAGTATGGCAACTAATGCAAAATTTCTTCCATTATATGCTCCAGTTTCGAATCAAATACAAATGATGTAATATATGGTACTTGTTTAATAAACTATGTTACTAACATGTAGAGGGAGGTGGGGGTGGGGTCACAAAGACCTAGCTGGCCGGTCCATTACAATGAAGTCTCTGACAACATGAACAGTGTGATGGCCTGCATTATAACCCATTGCACAACAACATGATCTCACAATTGGATTCATACATATCTATTAACACTGTAAGACTGCCCCCAGCTACCCTATTTAAGTTTGAGCACCTGTTAAAAGCAATCTCATCCCACAACATGATTGAGTTCCAACCCATTTGTTGTATTCCACAATGGTATCATAGTGCTCTCCCTGCATTTCCAAACATGTCTTCACAAGCCAGAAACATGGAATCAGCTTTCATGGAAAAGAAATACACATAACCATATATAGGGCAAATTCTGCATCTTCAATGACCTAGGGTCAAAACAGTACCAGTACGTAGCAGGGTGTCACAATGAAGGTGGTTTCTAACAGTTACTGTCTTTGCGATTCCCTTTGTGACCTGAAAGTTATTGTGTCTCCCTTGTGAGGTTGCCCCAGTGATAAATTCTACAAAATTGATCTTCCCAAACATTGTCTGTCAGAAGTAGCTTGTTGATTTGTTCTGGTCTTCCACTGTAAGTTCCAGTCTATATTGCACCAGTCATAGCAGGGACAAAGCGGGGCTTAAGTGCCAGTATTTAACTTCCGACAAATCTCGGCAGTGCCGGGGATGTGCCGGGGTTTTAATTTCCCGCCAATATAGCATTTTAGTATCCAACCACACCTTCAAACATGAATATCTCACAATAATTTAAGAACTATTTAGCTGCATTTTCACACTTTATCACTTTAATTTCATGAGCTGTTTTATTCTAGTATGCAAAATATAAAGAACATGAATTAAGATCATTTAATGCCAAAGACTCCCTCCTGGTGTGTGTTTGTGGGAGGGGTGGTGTGTGTGTGTGTGTGTGTAGGCATGTTTTCAAATAGTCTTCTTTTACACCACAGGACCAACTTAAGCCTAATCTCACCACCATGGGGTAGGCGAGTAAAGATTATTCAAATAGCTTACTATAGGTCAATTGTCCCCAGGGGACCGGGGCTTTTAGCAGGGATGTTACCAAACATTTGGCCCCGCAGGGCGGGACTTTTACCAGGGCTTTAAAATTTGAAAAGTTAAACGCCTCGCTATTCCCCGGCCCAAGGGGTGCCGGGGATACAAATGACTGGTGCATAAAATAACAAGCATAAAGTTATGGAAATTTTTAGCTACTCGCCTTGTAAAACAGGGATTAATCATGGGCTTCTACAGTCCTTTGAGAGGTACCATGACAAATTTCCAGGACAAACTGCTGACAAAGATATACTATGACAAGGCTGGAGACTTAGAATGCTGTACCCAGTGTGTCAAGTTCAAGGTATTAGTCTCCTGACATAAGGACAAAAACTGTGCAAATTAACATTCTTCGATCATTTGGACAATTTGGCAGTTTATTAATGGTTCAAATGAAACCTAACTGCCACTGATAATAAACAAATCCAGAAAAAGATTACAAATTCCAGCAAATTTCATCTGCATGAAAACACTATGGGTAAAACCTCTATCGCACTGGAATGCGACAACTGGAGACTAGTTCGTGAGACAATTTCATTTTGCAGTCTCACTGAATGGAGATTTATGTGATATGTTAATTTCGTGACTTTTAGCTTGACTTTACAAAATGCCACATGAAATGCAATGCGACAGTTACAAGACACTCACACAACAGTCGTTAGTGTCTCACAAAGTTCCCACGAATGTAGTTTAGTTTCATTTTCACTCATACAACAGTTGCAAGACATTCCTGAGAGTGTCTCATGACATTTGCACAAAATTTAATGTTGCTCAGTTTTATTTTATGAGTTGTTCAAATTTTTCCTCAAGCCTATCATGTGACATTCATACAACATTTATGTGTGTGCGGCGTATAATATTATGTTGCATTGTGAATTCGCAAAAATTTGGCAGCTACATAATTGTGGCACTCGTACAACTGTTTGGCAGCAGATTCATGATAACTTGCCACGGGCTTCCTAATATTTTGTCGCAGAATTTTGAATAAAATTTTTGAACATGTTTAGAAAACTAAAATATCTTTTGCAAATAGTTGGGTGACTAGTTCCTGACATACATGTGATATCTCCCTATTTCAGAGGGATCTCCCTATTTTTGAGCAAATCTCCCTATTTGGAATTTCAGAATTTCCTTATATATCTTATACATCTCCCTATTTGGAATTTCAGATCTCCCTATTTAAAATCAAGAATTTCCTTCTTTGTTTAATCATTCTTCCTATTTTGAAAAGCAAATCTCCCTATTTGGCTTCCCAGATGGATCACATGTATGGTTCCTGATACACAAAATTTGCACAGAATTCATATCAATGTCATAAGACAGTTTCGCAACTCAATTTGCAAAACAGCTGCCAGGGATTCCCATGCCAGTGAGATACTAGCTTAGTCTTATTTACCATAATTTAGAGTGCATGCTTCTCATGTTAATATGCAGACACATGAACCTGTCAAGTTAGTAACGTATTACATGTACTATAAATTCTGAAATTTTCGTATGACTTTTATTTCGCGAATTTTCTCTTTCAGAATTTTCTTGAATTCACGAACGAGTGTTCGTGTAGTCTTTTTGGCTGATAGAGATTCTTTATTAGCAGAAACATTAAATTTGTGAGGCAACTAAATCATGAATATTCGCGAAAATGAAGTATTTCAGGAGAAAATGGACTTATATAGATGGACAAAATTGACAAAGTTACACAACCATGAAATTATAGGTTAAGGGCAGTGGGTCAAGTGTGTGGTGGAAGAGTATGTCAAGGACAATTTCTATATACAGGGTTTCTTACTTTCAGCTATCACTGCTATAGAGACAAACACTGTACAAAGCTCTAGATTTGATGCAACTCAACATAATATTGAAATATAAGTTTCGGTCATAGTTGAAGAGTCAGGGTGAGGGTGCATGGTTTAAGAGTGTTGCAATTTGCAAGGACATTCCTGCATGCGGGGTGTTTTATCTCTTCTGTCTACCTCTATGTTGAGCTCTCCATCTTTGTTTTGGGTTGAGGCTAGCCAGAAGGTTAACCTGCTGGGAAAGAGCTAGTCTTCTTGCTTTTCATTCATGTTAAAATTTAGGTGGTGTCTTGTGTTGTCATTTCTTTTCCGCCTGGTGTCTAGGTTGAGATTTTCAATTCAACTTTATCAGTTCTTGGTTTTTCTATGCTTACTTTTCCTATTTAATATAGCACTGCTATGGAGAGATAAATTTGCGCTTTAAGAAAAAAAGTTTTGGTATGCTATTTCTATCTATCTGAGTGTTTCTCAATAAAGGTTGGAATACTGCAATGTCAGCAAGTTTTACCTTCGTTTTTATTTGTAAATGCATTTAGTTTCAAGACGTTTTACAACATTCATAATTCAAGATGTCCTGTCCTGATTGCAAAAGAAAATTTTGCAAAATGTAGTAAGTATTATAAAGTACTGGTAAACGGTATGGGAAAAGTCTTATGAGTCAACATTAATATCTCCAGCTACATCAAGAATAATTCAAGTCCCCAAAATATATCTTACACCATATACAACTGAGAATAATAATTGTTCATTTATATTATGATTACCGAATGGCAAACACCCTATTTCAGAATCAAATACCGAGCTTCTCAGTACATCTTGGTTGAATTATGTTGCTGTAAACTGTGCGACTAAATCAGAAGAATCACATATTTTCTAAGTATTACAATTTTCAATCAACTGAATATTCAAATTCAATCAACTGAATATTCAAATTCATCAAATAAAGTTACCACACTTTTGCGCTGACAAAATTTGGTTGCTCCTTTAAGAATGTCACAGCGCAAAACCGTTGTAACTCAAGTTACAACAGTATTGCGCTGTGATCATTTTTAATTTTTTAAAGCTTTTTCAGTGCAAGAAGGTTGTAACTAAAATTTTGCAAATATTTCTTTTAAAGATTGACTTTTTTGAGAAATGGTTAAATACAATAAAAACAATTGGCTTTTTCCATAATATATCTTGATTATGTATGATTACAAGGCTTTTTAAAGAAATAAGAAAGTTTTTTGATCCTCCTGAAAAATTTACTGAAACTGAGTTACAACACTTTTGCGCCGGGCCAACGAAATGTACCTGCAAAATTGTTGTTTATAAATCCTACAATTTGTCCCAACCATAAATTTTCTCCTATGACACACTGTCACAAAGTGAATGACTGAAAACTGTCAAGAGTGTTATAGCTGACACATGAGCCACCACACAAGAAAACTGGTCTTCGGGGTTTCCGACCAGGTCCGACAATAACCGGCCTGTTCAGTCACAGAAAAAGGCTAGGAGCATCAAATTTTGAATAACTGTAGAAGAAGAATTGTACTATCGGTGTAGTGAAAACAAAGGCGCTGATCAGCTGTGCAGTTACTGCACAGCTGATCTGCACCTTTGTTTTCGCACTGGCAAAATCCAGATTTCTCATTACACGGCTCATATAATACAGGACTATTTTTAGAGCCTTACCATCCATTGAAACTTGAGATTTAATCAGCTGCTAACAAAAGTCAGGTTTTTAAGTTATCAAGTATCATCAAGCAATCAAAATGAGCCACATCATGAGAAAAATGGCTTTTTGTATGAGTGAAAACAAAGACACAGACCAGCTGTGCAGTAACTGCACAGATGGTCAGGGCCTTTGTTTCTGCCTCAAGGATTGTACAATCACTCTTCTACTAAATACAAAATTTCAAGCTTCTAACCTTCTTCTGTGGCTGTACAGGCCAGTTGGTGTCATACCTTGTCAAACCCTGAAGACCGGTTTTCTCGCGTCAAGGCTCAGACAATCAAAATGTCAAACAGTGTGACACAATGCCCTTGAGGGCTAGCTTGCTTGTCAAAATGTCAAGTTGTAAAGATATGAGTAGAATGGTTTTGTATAAAATGGGAAAATCAATAAATCTGACAAAATGAGCCGGCTCATGAGAAAACTACCTAACAATTTGAACAGGCCAGACACAAACTGAGCTGTACAAGCACAGAAGATTGCAAGAAGTTGAAAATTTTGGATTTAGAAAGTAAAGGAATAGTACTATCCGTGTAGCGAAAACAAAGGCATTGATCAGCTTCGCAGTTACTTCTTCAGCTTTGTTTTAGCATATGCAGATTGTTGGCTTTCTCATGTATCGGCTCGAACGAAATGGGCTTAAAACTGTCAACAATTTCTGTCACAAATACATGTGCTCCTCCACGAAATCAAGAGGAAAAGAAAAACTGCCTATTAGTATAAAGGTATTAATGTCACTAATGCTCTTTTTTCCCTTTTTAAGTTTTAAGGCTATGAGAAAACCAATAATCTGGGTTTACGACCAGGTCTGACACAAATCGGCCTGTACAGCTACAGGACTATGCAAAAACTTCCTGGGTAATTAAGCAGAACTTATGAGAGTAAACCAATGTTACAGCCTGTTTTACAAAAGCTTTGCATTTTCCGGCCACTAAATTTCCATTCAGGTTTTGCCTTCTGTATACAAATCGCAGACAATTGAGCCGCCCCATGGGAAAACCAACAATCTGCATATGCGAAAACAAAGACGCAGATCAGCTTCGCGGTTACCGCGAAGCTGATCAGCGCCTTTGTTTTCGCTACATGGATAGTACACTTCCTCTTCTCCCTAAATCCAAAATTTCAAGCTTCTAGCTCTTTTCTGTGACTGTACAGTCTGATTTGGGTCAGACCTGTTCGGAAACCACATTGTTGGTTTTCCCACGAGGCGGCTCAATTTTGCAATCATTCAATCTGGCTTTGTACACACAAGGTGATTACATTGATATAGCTCTCTACACTTCAGGCAGTCAAGCTACATCAGGAAAACATGTCCGTGTTATGTATACCCCCTTGAATCCCAATTTTATATAGCAAAACTGGGGTATGCAGGGGTATACCTATTTTTCTTATTTTTGCTCCAAAACATAGATTGTGGGTACTCGTTAGAACTGCCTCGGTGAGGCCGTTCTAACGTGTACCCACAATCTATGTTTTGAGCAAAAGTAAGAAAAATATTAAATTTTTTCAGAGGAAAATTTTCAATTTTAGAAGCTCAAAATATCTCTATATATTGCATGGGCAAGTTTTTGTAATGAAAAATGAGATGAATACTTTTGGGGCAGCAGATTAAACTGGGAATTGGTGTGAAACTACCAACACTTTTTGAAAGCACTCAAGAGAGCCTTAAGTCCATCCACTGCTCAATAGTTGAATTAGCAATACCATCAGGAAAACATGTCAGTGAAATGTATACCCCCTTTAACCCCTCTTTTATATAGAAAAACTGGGGTATGCGGGGGTATACCTATTTTTCTTTTATTTGCTCCAAAACAAAGATTGTGGGTACACGTTAGAACTGCCTCGGTGAGGCAGTTCTAACGTGTACCCACAATCTATGTTTTGAGCAAAAATAAGAAAAATATTAAATTTTTTCAGAGGAAGATTTTCAATTTTCAAAGCTCAAAATATCTCTATATATTGCATGGGCAAGTTTTTGTAATGAAAAATGAGATAAATACTTATGGGGCAGCAGATTAAACTGGGAATTGGTGTGAAACTACCAACACTTTTTGAAAGCACTCAAGAGAGCCACAAGTCCATCCACTGCTCAATAGTTGAATTGAGTCCTCCTCAAACCACCCATCATTTATATTCATTTTTAAATTGGCCATTCAAATCAGAACATTAGCTAAGGGTCAATGACAGTTAGACAACAAGGGGTTAGACAAACAAACCAAAACATGCTTTTTACAGGTCTGGTAAATATAGGTGCAAGAACACAATGTTTGTCTAAGGAAATAGGGGTGGGCGTGGTTATACCTTGCTGGCAGTGGAGTCAATTAGCAATACACACAACTGACTCCTCCGCCAGCAAGGTATAGCCACGCCCACCCCTATTTCCTTAGACAAACATTGTGTTTTTGCACCTGTATTTACCTGTAAAAAGCACGTGTTGGTTAGTTTGTCTAACCCACGTGTTGTCTAACCGTCATTGACCGGTAGCTAATGTGCAGATTTGAATGGTCAATATAAAAATGAATATTAATGATGGGTGGTTTTACGGAGGACTCAATTGGTGCTTATTAAGTTTTCTCTTGAAGTGACTTAAATGATTGGTATTTCATAGTTTACTATATACTAGAGGACCATTGGTCCTGTAGCTCACCTGAGAGATTATCACATTGTAAGCTCATGAGATTTAAATTAATTGAGAATCGACCAATGAAAGTCTATGCATGGACACTATTGACCCCCGGGGCATGGCCGAATTTGACCCAGGGGCATGACTGGCACAATTTATAATGGGGACTACCAAACATTGCTACATACAAAATATAGAAGCTCTGGGCCTTTTGGTTTCAGAGAAGAAGATTTTTTTAGTTTTTCCCATTGTAAGTCTATGGAGACTATCTACCCCCGGGGCGTGGCCAAATTTGACCCCAGGGGCATGGCTGGCACAATTTATGTAGAGGACCATTAGCCATTGCCACATACAAAATATCAAAGCTGTGTGCCCTGTGGTTTCAGAGAAGAAGATTTTTTAATTTTTTCCCATAGCAAGTCTATTGAGACTATCAACCTCCGGGGCCTGGCCAAATTTGACCCCTGGGGCATGAATGGCATAATTTATGTAGAGGACCATTAGCCATTGCTACATACCAAATAACAAAGCTGTGGGCCTAGTGGTTTCAGAGAAGAAGATTTTTTTAGTTTTTCCTATTGTAGGTCTATGGAGACTATCCACCCCCGGGGCGTGGCCAATTTTGACCCCGGGGACATGATTGGCACAATTTATGTAGAGGACCATTAGCCATTGCCACATACAAAATATCAAAGCTGTGGGCCCTGTGGTTTCAGAGAAGAAGATTTTTTTAGTTTTTTCCTATTGTAGGTCTATGGAGACTATCGACCCCCGGGGCGTGGCCAAATTTGACCCCAGGAGCATGATTGGTACAATTTATGTAGAGGACCATTAGCCATTGCCACATACCAAATATCAAAGCTGTGGGCCCTGTGGTTTCAGAGAAGAAGATTTTTTAATTTTTTCCCCATAGTAAGTCTATGGAGACTATCAACCCCTGGGGCGTGGCCAAATTTGACCCCAGGGGCATGAATGGCACAATTTATGTAGAGGACCATTAGCCATTGCTACATACCAAATATCAAAGCTGTGGGCCTAGTGGTTTCAGAGAAGAAGATTTTTTTAGTTTTTTCCAATTGTAAGTCTATGGAAACTATCCACCCCCGGGGCGTGGCCAAATTTGACCCCAGGGGCATGGCTGGCACAATTTATGTAGAGGACCATTAGCCATTGCCACATACCAAATATCAAAGCTATGGGCCCTGTGGTTTCAGAGAAGAAGATTTTTTTAGTTTTTTCCTATTGTAGGTCTATGGAGACTATCGACCCCCGGGGCGTGGCCAAATTTGACCCCAGGGGCATGATTGGCACAATTTATGTAGAGGACCATTAGCCATTGCCACATACAAAATATCAAAGCTGTGGGCCCTGTGGTTTCAGAGAAGAAGATTTTTTAATTTTTTTCCCATAGTAAGTCTATGGAGACTATCAACCCCTGGGGCGTGGCCAAATTTGACCCCAGGGGCATGAATGGCACAGTTTATGTAGAGGACCATTAGCCATTGCTACATACCAAATATCAAAGCTGTGGGCCTAGTGGTTTCAGAGAAGAAGATTTTTTTAGTTTTTTCCTATTGTAGGTCTATGGAGACTATCGACCCCCGGGGCGTGGCCAAATTTGACCCCAGGGGCATGATTGGCACAATTTATGTAGAGGACCATTAGCCATTGCCACATACAAAATATCAAAGCTGTGGGCCCTGTGGTTTCAGAGAAGAAGATTTTTTAATTTTTTTCCCATAGTAAGTCTATGGAGACTATCAACCCCTGGGGCGTGGCCAAATTTGACCCCAGGGGCATGAATGGCACAATTTATGTAGAGGACCATTAGCCATTGCTACATACCAAATATCAAAGTTGTGGGCCTAGTGGTTTCAGAGAAGAAGATTTTTTTAGTTTTTCCAATTGTAAGTCTATGGAAACTATCCACCCCCGGGGCGTGGCCAAATTTGACCCCAGGGGCATGGCTGGCACAATTTATGTAGAGGACCATTAGCCATTGCCACATACCAAATATCAAAGCTGTGGGCCCTGTGGTTTCAGAGAAGAAGATTTTTTAATTTTTTTCCCACAGTAAGTCTATGGAGACTATCGACCCCCCGGGGCGTGGCCAAATTAGACCCCAGGGGCATGAATGGCACAATTTATGTAGAGGACCATTAGCCATTGCTACATACCAAATATCAAAGCTGTGGGCCTAGTGGTTTCAGAGAAGAAGATTTTTTTAGTTTTTCCCATTGTAAGTCTATGGGACCTATCTGTTGCCATGGAAACCACAATTGTGATACAATCTGCTCCAAAACCTAATGCCATCAATCCCCCAACCCAATTATGGTTCACATTAAATTTGATCAAGATCGGCCTACTAGCTTCAGAAATATTCTTCTTTGAAATTGTGGACGGACGACGGACGACGACGACGGACGACGACGACGGACGCCGGATGCCTGCCTATCCTATAAGCTCACCTGTGAGCCTTCGGCTCAGGTGAGCTAAAAAGTGGGGTTTAAGGGGGTATACATTTAACATTACACGGACATGTTTTCCTGATGCCGCAAATAAATCCACGGTCCGTTGGAACACCACCATAACACACCAAACCTATGCAAAACTGGGTACGAAACGTCTTATCGTTATAAATCCCGGTATTTCGGAAAGCTGTAGCACCAAAAAAATGGCGGCTGGGTGATTAAAACTGTGATTTTTTCAGGAGTTGGGAGAGTACAGGATTTCTGCTTTTTGTGTTTTGTAAATGGACACTAGCTGTATGAAATGGCGAAGTGGCGTGCAAATGACATTCCATCTTGGACAAGAAAACGACACAAACTTATTTTGTGTCAATATACATTGCCCCACCATTATTTTATCCGGGGTAAGATTTTTTCATAATTAACTGTAAAAATGCTTAAATACTAATGTTTAGAGCATTTATTTAAGGTCAAACTTGATTCTTGATTCTTGATTTTAGAGTCGCGTAAGCTCTTTTGAGCTTGTCTACTCCCTCTGAACGTTCTCTATACTTTTTCGAGTTTTTTCCGGTTCCGGGTTATGTAGAATGTCTTGTATTCAGTAGCTATCTTTCTGGCAATAACACTTTATCTAGACTTGTTTTGAACTTCAGTACTGTATCACTACACACAATTTCTTCACTCAATGCGTTCCATTTGTTGATACAACGTACAGGAAAACAATTTGATCGAAAATTTTTGTGACATCTCGGCTTCACTATTTTAAATAAGTGACCTGCCTTTTCTGAATCGCTACTGACTAGCTCACCATTTGAGTCTTTTAAATCTGACACAACAGTTCTTGACTTGGTTTTTTCTCTGACATAACCCCAAAATCCTTTTGAATCAGTCTTTACATTTTGTATTATACTCTTCAAATTTCTTCCTGGAGCTTCTGTCAATTTTGTGCACTCGTTTCTAGCTTTACAGTAATTTAAATAGTCTGTTCTATCCTGGGTATGAATGTATCTATTCCAAGCTTTGTGTTTGGTTCTTATGCTAGCTAAACAATCTGCATCTACCCAACATTGTTTTTTCCTATTAGAATTCACCTTTTTCAGAGGGACATGTTTTTCAACACTGTTGCTTATTTTGTCTATAAAGAAATTCCAACTGTCTTCAACATTCATTTCATCCATAGAGTTCCATTCAACTGTTCTAAGGTCTTCTCTTATACTGACATAGTCTCCTTTGTAAAAATTTCTTTTAATTGTCTTTGTGTCTTTGCTGAGTAAATTACATTTCAATTCTGTAATAAAACAAACATGGTCACTGGAACCAAGGTTTGAAGTGTAAGTAATCTTAGAAACTTTTGTCTACAATGAATAGGTCCAATATATTTGCTGTTTGTCCCTCTCTGTATCATGTTGGTTTACTAATGTACTGATTCATGAAGTTGTCTCGTAGACATTCAATAAATTGAAATTCAGGGTGTGTATGGTTAAACGGTGTCGTCCAATCCTTCCAGTTTAAATTTGGGTAATTAAAATCTCCCACCAAAACTGTGTAATCATATGTCAGTCCAACAGCTGTATTCTATCAATTGTCTGGAGTTAGCCACATTACTATTTGGGCTGCGATATATAGAACCAATTAACATTTGCTCATTTGAGTCCAATTTTAAAACGCACCAACAAGATTCACTGAAGTTAGAGTTGTTCAAGTTTGTACATTCATGAAATGATAATCCATTTCTCAAGTAGATACACACGCCCCTACATTTGTCAGTTACTTTCCCAATTATCACATTAAAACCGTCTATTTTGAGTTCTTGATCCATTATTTCTGTGGACTTAATACCCTTTGGAAATATTTCAGATAATACTATAATGTCTGGTTTGTATGTTTCAATTTCTAACTGTAATTCATCTCTCTTATTTATGACACTGTCACAGTTTGTGTAAAATACAACTATATTTCCTTCTTTATTCTCATTGTAATTAAAATACTCTACTGTAGTCTCTAAGCCTGATCCTGATGATTCATATATAAATGTTGATGCAGAGTCTCCATTGTCTTTAGTCGAATTAGGCTAGAGTCTCCGCGTCCGGCAATGCCGGACACCGAGCCTATCCTCACTGGAATGGCTCCGTGTCCGGCACTACATTTTTCCTACCAGTTTCTTGGTTGTAAGTAGTAAAAAGTACAAATAATTTGATAATTTGATTACTATCAATACAGTTTGAAGAATAAATATTTTTTCATTTGTGTTCCGCCATTTTGAAAAGGGGATCTAACTATTAATTTGTTTATGTCTTGTGTAAAGATGAATCTGTAGCGAATTCAATATCATGTTGCATTTTGGTTGTTGAATGAAAAATATATAATCTTGTTGTTGTTTTTTTATCAAATATAATTATCTATCAAATAAGTTCTTTATGCCCATGTATTTAACCTTGCGTTATTAAAATGATGCCAATTAGCCTCTTCTCATCTTTAAGGTAGCTATAGCAAGCTAACCGCGAATTGCACGCCTCTTTTGTTCCTTTTGAAATGATCTCCGACAACAAACGACCGTTCTCAAGTAAAACAAACAAACAATATAATTACGTAAATTAGAAAACAATCCATCCATTAAGATGTACAATGCAAAAATAAATTATGTTGTCTCTGTTTTTTACCAGATCAGACACAAACCGGTGATCATGCAGATGCAACTTATATGAACATACGGCCTATGATTAAAACATGTATATAATATTTAGTGGTCTATTTTCCACACAAGTATATAACTAACCTCGTTTTATCATGTTGAACTTCGACCGGATATGACACTAATCGGCTAGTATGCATAGGCAACATAGAAGCATTCCATTTGCCGTTTATATGACCTATGTGATTAGAACGTACAATCTATGTCTAACACATGTTTAAGGATGCAGGACATTTCGTCTAAAACCATTTGGTCTAAATGCCATTTCGTCTAAAAGCCATTTAAATAACGTTGTTATCATAAAAAATGTTTTATTTGATTTTCGACCAGATCAGACACAAACCGGCTAGTATGCATAGACAAAATAGAAGCATTCCATTTGCCGGTTATATGACCTACATGTACATTAATAGAACATAGGATCTATGTTTAACACATGTATATAATGTTTTAATGAAGGTGGCAATCACTATCTTGCATTTGGCAAAAGTTAATTACATGTAGCATGTACACGGGTATATAAGTTTTATTAATTTTGATCCAAACCATAGATTATGGGTACTCATTTAAGAACCGCTTCGGATCAGCGAACAAATATCTTATATTTCTGTGTCACTAGCCTTTATATCAAACGGCATACTGCCATTGGACAAATAGTCCCTGTAAAAATCCAATATGGCAGCGTTCGATGTGAAAAATATCTAGCGAATTCATTTTGTGACACATTAGCCGGTATTAATCTGATTTATGTTTCTTTTGTTATCATTTACTACCAGGAAACTTGTAAGAAAAATGTAGTGCCGGACACGGAGCCATTCCAGTGAGGATAGGCTCGGTGTCCGGCATTGCCGGCAGCGGAGACTCTAGCCTAATTCGTCCTGTGGAAATGGTACACTTCTCCCGGGGATGAGAAGACCTGATCCGTAAGATGTCCGTGCGAATAGTCAGATATGGAGAATAGAACCTGAAGCACACAGAATATACAGCGGGCAGGAAACCTCTGTGCTCGCCTTCTGCCGTGTGCTACAACCAGAGAAACACAGTTACAAGGCCACCCTAATTGGTAAGAACCCAATTTTACTACAGTGGCGACGAGGCAAAACTCGGTAACCTGTGAATTTCTGGAAATTTGAAATTGTCATTAGTTTTCGTGACCTGAGTTTATTTGCAGGGGAATAAAGACCGGCCATTCAACGTATTGAGAAAGTCTACGGGAATTGGACCGTGATATTCAGGTGCAGATTAAATGCAGATTGTGGAAACTTCATAATTTTTGTATTTTTGAATATTTCCTAAGTTTTAAACTTTGGCAAAATTTAGCCTATTCTATTATTTCAGGCTACAAAAATTATTTTGTTATTTCAACAACAAACCAAACTTATTTCAAAAGGATATAATTTTAGAAAATTTCTCTGACCTTGAGAGAAAGACATACAAGGGGATAAAGACCGATTGTATTGAGCAGGGATTTTGCACAGACAAACGTGATATCCAATGGTTGTATTGATTTTTCATGGTTTTGGAAATATAATCATAATTTGTTGAAAATTTGGCACATTATTTTCTTTGAAAATTAAATTGACAAGGAGTTTTGGATATTTTCTGGAATTTTCTAAATTCTAAAATTTTGGCTTGTACTTTTGAATATGATGAATTTTGATTTTTTGACATTGCACCGTGGAACAAATTTCTGAGCACTAACCACGAGCTCCAGCCAAAGCAGTCAAAATGGCATATCAACACCAACATTTTGGCTCTGTCAATCCATGGAATGCAACAAGGTGCTCCCCTGAGTCCACTTCTTTTATACAAAGTGGGGGAGAGAGTGAGAGGTTCTCACCATTGGGGTATGCCTCACCCATGGGGCACATTGCTTACCCTGTCAACAATCTGGGACTTAGACAACCCACAAATGGGTACTGTCCACAAGAGGGTGCCATGCATTTACCGGTCTCTTTACAGCACCCGTACTTGGCCAACAATACAAGCTGGAGCCAGGCTCCAAGGCTGGGCGTGTACTCGCCCGAACAGTTACAGCAAGCCAGGTCAATAGCACACTTCTCACCTGGTGTGAAGGTGGAAACTTATTGCAACCAGTCTGTGGTTGAACAGCATTTTCCAAGTCTGTCATGTTCAACCGAGTATCCAGCTATTGATCAAAGGTTTCAGATCCAGAACTTTGAAAGAGAGGGACAGACCGAGTCTGAGAAAAGGTCAGTCCAGTACTTGAGACAAGCAGCAATGCAAAAAAATGAACAGACTGTGCTGCCTAAATCACTGTATTTCAGTCATTCATCATCCTGGGCAGAATTTTACAGGAAATTTCTTAATTATGCCCGAGACAAGCAGTGGTCTTCCCAAGAATGCAAGACTTACATGGGCTATGTCTTGGAAGGCAAAGCTGCAGAATACTTCCATTCTGTCAACCAACAAGAACCTGAGCTGCCATACTATGATTTACTCAACAAAATGGAAGATTTTATGAAATTGCATTATTCGCAAGGAGTCATGTCTCCGGTGAAACCCTGCCCTAGTGAAACATTGACTGACACTCAAGAGCAATACTCAACACCTTCTCACATGCACACATACAAGCATAATCCCCTCTCACCGAACATGTTCCAAGAGCCTCATTCTAGCTCATCTTGTGAGTCATTTGGTGGGACAGCAAGATACAGCTACTGTGATACTCCTCAAACTCTGCATAGCTCATTTTTGAGAAATCAGTCTATTGACACGGACATCGTGTCAAACTGCAAGATGAAATACCAAAATAAAACGAAAGACAGTCTGACCTACATTGGCAAAGCTGAAGAGTGTAAGTCCATGAAAAGGCAAAGGTATGTCAGGTACACAGGTTCCAGCAAATCAGAACCAGTTCAGGATTATGCATCAAAGTCAGACATTGAAGTAAAACCAGAGGATCAGACTGGACTTTGCGACAGAATGACACACCTTGAAACAATGTTCAAGAGTATTACTCAATTGGCTGACTCAAAGTTCTTAAAGGAATACAAATTAGAAAAACGTGACTCCGCACTATGGCATGACACAAAGAAACCCTCATTGCATGACCAGCATTCTTCAACATTGCATGACCCTAAACGACCCACTTCTAAGCATGCACAAATCTCAAAAGCACTGCATGACCCTCAGACACCATTGCAAAGCACACTTCAAAATGAAAAAGGAAGACCGGGAAGTTTTAATAATGAGCTGTTTAAACAGGAGCAAAGCTCCAAGACCAGGATAAAGTCCGAGGAAGCTGAACAGCGCATTCAAAGTCTAGAGAATTACGCGGACTGGTTAGATGACCTATCAAATCAACTGGTTGTCACATCAACTCCTAAAGGAGAATCATCCAGGTTGCTACCCGAGTATGGTGAATGGTCGCCAGAGGAGTTTGAATGGAGTGAAAATGGAGAAAACAGCTCGCTACAGCTGTTATTCTCCGAGACAAGTAACACTGTATTGTCCGAGAGTCCAGCCGCTACTGCCAATGGGGCACAAGCCTTTCAACAAGAAAGCCGGGAGCCATGCTCCGTTTTCACTCACAGTCAGGAGTCAAACTCCGAAAAACAAGAGTTCTGGTGGGATAGCCTCGAGACCAGGGGCATCCGAGCTGAGGATGAGGCAGACAGTTTAGCCAGCTGCGAACAGTTTATAGATGGGATGTACATCCGGTTATTTGGGCACTCAACACCACATTCCAAGGCTATCGAGACCTGTACATCCGAGGAGCATGAAACTTGGTTAGATCAGAAGTTTGCAGATACATTCCATTCAGTATCTCTGCAAGAATCCTGTCTCAAGGACAAGGAAGTCCGAGAAACAGAAATTAAAGAAGAAACAAAGTCCCTAGCCGCCCAACAGGAGCAAACTAACACTAGTTTACATGGGGTGACAGCATTCTGGCCGACCTCAGCATGCAAATCATTCTTAGAGGAGGGGAACCAATCCCCGAGTTTCAATGGGAATCCATCCCAGATTAGCTTTGGGACTGTCACTACTTGTCAAGATCAAACATCATCGTCACTGAAAGTTCCAGTTATAGTCCAGGGCATTGTATTGAATGCTGTAATAGACACTGCTGCCATGGTAACCGTCATATCGGACAAACTTTACAAGGAAATGGCTGTTAAACCAGAATCGTTGAAAACTGCAGTCCTGAAAACAGCAGGGAGTGACCAGAAAATAAATGGACAAGTTGTAGGCCCAGTGTCTATGAAGCTCGGAGAATCAGTCTACTCAGTTCTGGTGCATGTTGCACCGATATATGAAGACATGTTGCTAGGGTTGAATTTCTTGATTGAACATGGTCTAGAAATCAATGTGACTGAACAATATCTGTTAGTGAGGCAAAATAAAGAAAGAATTCCACTGGAGATATCAGCATCTCCGAGAAAAGGCTGTGCTGCGTCAAAGGTCACCATTGAACGAGTCGTATACATCCAAGACAGTCCAACCACCCTAGTGAAATATGTACCTCTACAAGAAAGGGCTGCATGCAGTTTGTATCAGCCCGAGAACAAGAAAAGCCACTTCACTTCAACAAGGTTCCAATGGGATTCAAGCCTTTCGGCCAACCTCCAGCAGACAGGATCGTGTGATCCGGGATATAAAGGCAAGCAGTTCAACATGAATCAGATAGGATCATCAGATCCGAAGCCATCAAATGTGCAGAGCAAAGCAACTAGGCTGGCAATTGGTTTTCATGCTCACACTGTGGAGATCATGACTGTTAAAAGTAAACAAAAATCAGAATATGTGAGCAATTACAGCTGCCAACATTCAAGTGACTTGAAACCACAGAAATTGTCTGTTAAGTGGGTTTCAGAAGATGAAGTGACATGGCCATGGGATCCAGGAGGCGAGTGGCGTGAAGATTATTAAATGTGTAATTTGGGCAGTAGCCCGAGAATTACAGGATGCTTCGGGCCACATAGCATCCGAGACCAGGAACAAAAACAGATGGCCAGCCATTAAAATTGGAGTTTAGCAGACTAGAGCAAGATCATCATCATAATCCCCTGGGAAACTATTTCCGAGAAAGAGCTGATAGATCCATGAGTGCCAGCAATAATCGTTTAAAGGGGAAAGAAAAGTAGCCAGAGACTAAAGAAAAATCACATGGATCTGTGAGAAATAGTTTCCGAGTTCCACATGCAGCTCAATTAAAGTGAACAGGGGAGACGAAGAGCCAATATTTGTCACAGGGTTTGAATTTGCATGACTGTCTGTAGATGTTGTCTCTCCCCAAGTAAGAATGGGGTATCACCCCGGGCATCGGCCGAGAAATGGAAGTGAGGAAGCTGTTGGTGGTCACAGTGACCTATTACCATCAATTATACCAGTTGTCCATGATAGTAGTTCATGAAGCAGACCAAGTGGCTGAATAACTTGGTCAGGCTGATGGCAGTAATTAAGCAGTGACGGGAATGAGCTAGTTCCGAGTCATCTAGACACTACAGGATAACCGAATGGGACACAAGCTGGACCTTTGTCCGAGGAAGTTGACAGCTCTCATGATCAGGTTGAGTTGAAGCCTGACAATGAAAACGGCACTGGTGACTGACTGTAAGAAACAAATTGGATATTCGATATTGTGTGCTCATTGGATTAACTTGCACCCCTACACTGGTGACTGACTGTAAGAGACAATCTAGTTATTCGATATTGTGTGCTCATTGGATTAACCTGCACCCCCTACATGTTTGTGAAACAATCTGGATTCTGGACATTCTATATTATGTGCTTATTGGATTAACCTGCTTATTGGATTAACCCTACATGTTTGTGAAAAATTCTCAAGAGACTGTTAGGACATATCTGAATAGGACTAGAACACTAACAAAAGCAGAAGAAGAAAAGGGGGGAAAGTGTGGAAATGGTACACTTCTCCCGGGGATGAGAAGACCTGATCCGTAAGATGTCCGTGCGAATAGTCAGATATGGAGAATAGAACCTGAAGCACACAGAATATACAGCGGGCAGGAAACCTCTGTGCTCGCCTTCTGCCGTGTGCTACAACCAGAGAAACACAGTTACAAGGCCACCCTAATTGGTAAGAACCCAATTTTACTACTCGGGACTTTGAACTTCCGGTTTATTTGTTCAGTCACGTGACTATTTGTTGCTACGGTATGAAAACAAATGGTCGCCGTGTATGACGACTGCATATAACAGGTGGATAATTATTTGTAAAATAATAATTTGAACGAGTTAATGTGCTTTAAAACTGGTGTATTCATGTTAATTTATCTGTTTTTTATTTGGAAATCAAGAGAAATATAGGTGACATGTTTATTATTGTTGTTTTTCTTCCTTCCCTTTTGAACTAACGAAACGTAAACAACGACAGTAGCAAACTGTGTATGTCAGAGAATTGCAATCAGAATAGTGCAGCAGTTGGAAAATGTCAAAATGACAACACCACACCATGCAGCGACCTGAGAAAACATTAGCTCCCATATATAAACTAAGTTTAAGACTCCACTTAGACGCACACTCATCTGACAATCCCGCTGATGAAATGAGAAATTCTGGGTCATTCATGTTGGTCACTGTCTTGTCATTATTTTAATTAATTCAATTTACAGAAAACAAAATTTTAATAAGACTATTGGTCACACGATTTTGTTTTGGAATAGAGGAGCTGAAGTATTGAACTAAGCCTCCGAGTGATTTTTCATGAAAATACATGGAAGTCTATATGTTGTTTTCCAAAGGTGGCGAATAATTACCAGCCAGGGTGGTTTAGTGTGAATGACCAGAAAGAATATGACCAGAAAGAATGTTCATCGGCTTCAAATTTTCATACCTAGATTATGCAAGTCTCTCAATTATTTACACATAGAATATGTTGGTCTTTCTTCCTAACCAGAAAAGATGTGGTTAAGTTTGACTGTCATCTGCTTCAATTATTTAGAACTTGAATACAGTATATTGGTCTCTCTTCCTTACCAGAAAAGGCGGTTTAGTTTGATTCACCAGATAGACTCTTGATCAGCATAAATTATTTAGAACTTGAATTTGTCGGTCACTCTCCCTAACCAGATTTGATTCACCAGATAGACTCTTCATCGGCATCAATTATTTACAACTTGAATATGTCGGTCACTCTTCCTAACCAGAAAAGGCGGTTTAGTTTGATTCACCAGATAGACTCTTCATCGGCATCAATTATTTACAACTTGAATATGTCGGTCACTCTTCCTAACCAGAAAAGGCGGTTTAATTTGATTCACCAGATAGACTCTTCATCGGCATCAATTATTTACAACTTGAATATGTCGGTCACTCTTCCTAACCAGAAAAGGCGGTTTAGTTTGATTCACCAGATAGACTCTTCATCGGCATCAATTATTTAAAACTTGAATATGTCGGTCTCTCTTCCTAATCAGAAAAGGCGGTTTAGTTTGATTCACCATATAGACTCTTCATCGGAATCAATTATTTACAACTTGAATATGTCGGTCTCTCTTCCTAACCAGAAAAGGCGGTTTAGTTTGATTCACCAGATAGACTCTTCATCGGCATCAATTATTTACAACTTGAATATGTCGGTCACTCTTCCTAACCAGAAAAGGCGGTTTAGTTTGATTCACCAGATAGACTCTTCATCGGCATCAATTATTTACAACTTGAATATGTCGGTCTCTCTTCCTAACCAGAAAAGGTGGTTTAGTTTGATTCTCCAGATAGACTCTTCATCAGCTTCAATTATTCACAACTTGAATATGTCGGTCTCTCTTCCTAACCAGAAAAGGCGGTTTAGTTTGATTCACCAGATAGACTCTTCATCGGCATCAATTATTTACAACTTGAATATGTCGGTCTCTCTTCCTAACCAGAAAAGGTGGTTTAGTTTGATTCTCCAGATAGACTCTTCATCAGCTTCAATTATTTACAACTTGAATATGTCGGTCTCTCTTCCTAACCAGAAAAGGCGGTTTAGTTTGATTCACCAGATAGACTCTTCATCGGCATCAATTATTTACAACTTGAATGTGTCGGTCACTCTTCCTAACCAGAAAAAGGCGGTTTAGTTTGATTCACCAGACAGACTCTTCATCGGCATTATATAATTATTAAGAACTTGAATATGTCAGTCTCTCTTCCTAACCAGAAAAGGCGGTTTAGTTTGATTGACCAGATAGACTGGTCATCAGCCTCAATTATTTACAACTTGAATATGTCAGTCTCTCTTTTTAACCAGAAAAGACGGTTTAGTTTGATTGACCAGATCGGCATCAATTATTAAGAACTTGAATATGTCAGTCTCTCTTTCTAACCAGGAGAGAATTATATAATTAAAGTAAATTGAACAGAAAGAATATTCATCAGCTTCAATTATTCATACCTAGAAGATGTCGGTGTCTCTTACTTACCAGAAAAGACGGTTTAGATTGATTGACCAGATAGAAACTTACCGGGCTTCATTTATTTACATATATAGAAACGCCTAAGTTTACTTGACTAGATAGGATGTTCACCGGCTTCATTTATTTACACCTTGAATATGTCGGTCTCTCTTACAAACCAGAAAAGACAGTTTAGTTTCATTGACTTGATAGAAAATGCCATGGCTTCAAATATTTACACCTAGAATTTGTTATTTATTATTTATTATTTTTTTGGTCTGTCTTACTGGGGTCAGCAACAACCATATTCTGTTTCTTTTAAAGTTATACGATTTGTAACTTTTGACCCTATAAATTCAACGGAAAGGGATTAAAAGTTTTAGAGAAAGGTTCTTAACTTTTTTGTGAGTTGATTGGGAGAAAAGTACATGTGTAAGAACAGAAGGCCCATGCAGGGGTACAGTTTAATAATGATAATTAATAATAAAAAAAAAAAAAAAAAAAAAAAGGAGCAATCTGATTAAAACCAGATGTTTCTTCTTATTTACATACAGTTATTGTGTAGATAATGTAAATAACATCGGATTTTAATCAGATTGAAAAAAGAAAGAAACATAACAACAACACAGACACATGGCGATGTCTTCTTTCTGCTGATATACCTGCAATGAAAATATAAAATTTAATTAATTTGTTCTTAGACATGTTTGATGTATTTTCAAAACAAAATTCTAGTGCAAAAATACAATGGAAATACCGCTACATCATTAGAATTACCAACCACCAACCTCGCTTGAATTATTATTTGTTTTGATTAAAATTGTAGTTACTTTGGTAAAATATCAAGTTCACAATGCAAGGAATACCATATTTCTACGTAATGAATGTAATTATGAAGGAAAAATACGAGAACATGAACTATTGTGTGCTTTTTTCATCATTTTTCCTTACACAATAATGCAAATATATGGTCTGTTTTCATCGCGACGCCATATTGTATTGTATTGTATCCGTATAAATTCTGCCTTCCTAGGCACACCTGGAGTAGTCCAGTAAAATCTTCTTAAGAAAGTCTTTACACTTTAGATAAACATACACATCACAGGTTAAGAGCCACGTACAATTAAAAGTTCAGTTCAAGGAATTATTTACAAATAATCCACCACCATACACATACAAATGTATATATAAAACGTTCAGTTAAAAGTTCATAAGACTAGTTCTGCAACTCAACAGGATAAAATGAAAATATTGTTATGTGCGGGTTGCTGCACCCCTTCTTTTTCTTATACGTCTGGGCACTAATTGGAGTTTGTTGTATCTGACAGCATGGAGTTTATAGGTCAGTCTCCTGCTGTGATAATGTAGTGTGTCCACCAAAGTTCTGATATCTTTATGTAGTTTACTTTTATCAGTTTGTATCACAATGTCACTATCTATCAGGAGCTGAATTAGTGTGTATTCAGCACTCACTGGATATTTGTTGATTAATTCTTCGAGAACACGTACAAAGTCAATGAGTATAGGTTGTCGCGCTTCTTCTAGAGTCTTACAGTCCAATAAGAAATGTTGAAGCGTTTCATCGTCTTCTTTACATAACTGACACACTGGGTTCACTTCATTTTGATTAAACTTAGCTCTATTCGTTTGTAGGATATATGTGCCAGTCAAAACTTTATTCTTCACTGGAATCCTTAAGATGTCTCTGTCACTGATTAGACATGGTAATACCGCAGAATGACATTTTCCAACAGTATATGTTTTGGAAAGATACTTCAATGAAGAGTACAGTCTTGATTGTGATATGATTTGGTTACTCCAGTAGTTGTTAATAGCAGTATTAAAGTCTCTTTTCCAGGCTAGCTTTTCAATTGGATTTTCAAGTAATGTCTCTGGATCCGGGAGGTTATATTTTATGAGAACTTTTTTCACGGCGATAAACCAGCTATGACTTTTAAATGACTTCACTTCTAACTGTCTTTTAGCTAACTGGTATTCCACAGAATCATGTGAAAGTCTAGTAATATTTCCGTACAAGGCTAACATTCTTTTATGTATCATAGCTTCAGCAGGAAGAGTCCCCGATAGAATATATACTGCAGGATCAGCTGTATTCGTTGGTAATGAAAGGATTTGCTTCAACAGTTTCTTGTGTTGAGTTTCGAGTACATTTAGGGATTTTCCTGTAGGTACAACCACCTCGAGGCCATAAAACAATACGGGGAACACATATGTTTGTAAAAGTGAAATGGCTGTTTCCGGGTCGAGACCGTTTTCTCCATGTAGACCGGTCCCCATAAGACTATAAACTGTCCGTTTAGCTTTTTGTATGTTAGTTTCAACTGCTTGAATTTCTTGATTTGAGGATGAGCGAAGAATTCCCATGTGTGTAGTGTTCTCGACAATTGGCATTTCTTTTTCACCTATGTACCAATGTTCATTTTCTGGGTAATGTTTTATACTGTCCATTTTCATGACCACGCTTTTGACCTCTTGCAATACATATCCATCCTTTTCACTGGAATCTTCGCAGATATTCACAATGAACTGCAAGCTACATGGATCGTTGCTAAGAACAGTTACATCGTCAGCACACGCTGGGGCTTGTATTCCAATTGTTCCAATTCTGGCACCCTTACCAGATACTTGAATTCTATCTAATAGTCCGTTGTCATAAACCTTGAAGAGGTCAGCACTAAGGACGCCGCCTTGGCGGACGCCCTGTTGATTAAAATATGTAGATGATAACTGTCCCTGCCATTTAACAGCTGTTTGTGATTCATGATGAAGACTATTTATCATAAGCCAATCAAGTCCATTAACACCACTATTGTAGAGCTTTCTCATTAGGTTAGGATGAACTACAACATCAAATGCAGATTTCACATCCATGAATGCGACATATGTGGGTTTATTCAAGTCTTTGTTATTTCGATAAAATTCTTCCACTAGCAGGGCACAATTCATGGGGGAGGAGTTCTCTGTAAATCCTCTTTGAAGTGAATTCTGTTTTTCTAGTAGTATTGGTTTAATTCTGGACTTTAACACTGATTCTAATAGTCTGGTTAACACTGGGGTGATTGTTATACCACGGTAGTTTTGAGATTCTTTACAGTTTCCTTTGTTTTTGAATATGGGATTTAATATTCCGAGTTTCATGGAGGACGGTATTTCTTTATTGAAGAGAATGTTATTGATCAATGTTTGTACACAGTTTGTAACAGCAGGTCCGCCATAATAGACATGCTCGGCGGTGACACCATACACATCTGGAGCTTTTCCACGGTTCAAAGACGCTATTGCTTTCTTTATTTCTTCATCCGTTACTGGTTTAGGATCTACACTTGAGTCTAGACAGATCATATATATTATAGCGACCTCCTCCTCAACTTGTTTCATAAAGTTAAGATCAAACTTTTCATTTACTTTTTTCGAGGACAGTTCTTTAAAATGTTCATACCACCCGGATAAAATTTCATCACCAGAGTAAGATTGGCTACCAACATGAAGTTCATCGATAAACTTATGACATTTTCCTCTCTGATTTCTGATAATCCGATGGAATAAAGCATTGTCCGACTGTTTCGCGTTAACAATAGACATCTTTTCAGCATGTCTTTTTCTAGCAGTTTCTATTCTTATCTGGCGGCGTAATTCAACTGTCTTTAATTTTTTCTCAAGAAGATAGAAATTTGTAGGATCATTTGGTCTACCATTCATTTTCCATTGATGAAAAGCTTTCTTCTTTTCATGGATAGCATGATATATCTTAGGATTCATAACCTTGAGTTTGGGTTTCTTAGTCCCTTTCTTACGGGCTGGGAAACATTCCTTAGCACTGTCAGTGAGTAATTGATTTACAGTGGAAACAGCATTGTCTATATCCGACGACATATTGTTTTGATAATTTCCAATAGCAACCAACGCTGTGACGTCACAACATTTCACCGAACAGTCCAGTACCGGACGCCGAGACACTTCCTTTCCACATTATATGGAGTTGAAGTTCTGTTGGTACTATTCACAGGATTAAAAGTCAATCTACTTGGTGATTCAACATTTTCATGTAGGGAAATAGAGTTATTCTCATACGCCAGTGTAAGGAACAGGATGAGTCACTCATGCACTGAATGGATCGTATTATGATTAAACAGAAATCAGATCAAATTTGAAATTTGTAAAATCAATGAATAACGCATTCCAAGCAGACCAAACGCACCTACAAAATTTGATTCATCAATTTCATCAAATTCATGAGTTTCAAACAAAAACTTCTAATACCGGAAATGACCTTTAATGACTAGTTGCATGATAATCGTGTCATGTTGTTGTTGTTGTTGTTTCGTAGAGTCCCACCGTTGACTTATCGGCGCACCCGGTAAAAGGGGGGATTTTGGATAAAAGTTATTTGCACTATCTATACAAAATCACTATCTTGGTGAAGTCTAAAACGTTCTTGTGAATAAAATAACTGTGAATTCCAGTGAATAAAAGCCTGTGAAGTCTAATAAAACTACAGGTGTTCTGGTGAATAAAAGTCTGTGAACTAAGAGTTTATCTACAAGCACTCTTCCACACTGGGCAGCGCTCTGATAGTTTTACACAGCTGTTTGTGAGATGGCCAATCTTCTGCTTGGCACTTCTTCGACCAATATCCCACAAATTTACAATCCGAGCATTTTTGGAAGTCCCCTTCTGCTAGGCAATTTGAACAGCCTTTTTCTCGATTCAATGTCTGAATCTGAATAATTTACTGGTGACACGCCAAATGACATTATTTCACCAGGGGGTTCGGATGGGAAGAAATTAGTCCATTGAACGCACGAGTGAAGCGAACTTGGACACACAATCATCTGACATTTCAGCAGGAGAAAACAGATAGTCAGGGAGGTCATTCCAGTCCCTGATAGTCTGGGGAAAGAAAATACATTTATAGGCCTCTATACTAGCAGATGGAAGCTGAAATGCCTAGGAGTGACTATTTCTACAACGCCTAGTCTTTGGGATAAGGTCATCTGTAGGTATTCTGGCTTTATCCTTCAGACCTTTGTATAGCAATATAAGTCGATTATCCGTCCTCCTTTTCTTGAGAGATTCCCATTTGAGTTGTTCAAGAATATTAATGCCAGTCAAACTACCTTCCTCGAAAGTATAATTCCTAGTTACAAATCTAGCGGCACGATTCTGTACCTTCTCCAATTCTTCCTCGGGGCATTTAGTATGAGGATCCCAAATAGAACTTCCATATTCCAGGACCGGGCACACCAGTCCTTTATAAGCTGCTTCTTTAACATCTTGGTGGCAAGAAAATAAGTTTCTCCTCAAGAATCCAAGTGTTCTGTTGGCTTTAGTACAGATATTATTGATATGGGTATTCTGCAACGATCTGTCATAAAAGTTAAAGAATCTGAATAGTTTTTCTGGATTGACCTTCCCCCACCCACTTTTTTCATATAGTGATTGAAGGTCTTTTTGTTTAATCATTTGAATTGGAACTCATGGCTTCACGGTTTGTCGGTCCAACTGTGGGGCGGTTGACTTGTCGGGGTGGAAAAAATCCTGTGCGTAGTTTCCATACACCGAAGTCTTTTCCGCTGCTCCTCAGGTTGGCATTGTTTTTGGTTTCAGGTTTTGTCGGTCCATCTGTGGGGCGGTTGACTTGTCGGGGTGGAAAAAATCCTGTGCGTAGTTTCCATACACCGAAGTCTTGTCCGCTGCTCCTCAGGTTGGCTTTGTTTTTGGTTTTCGGACTCTGTGTTTGGAAGTGGACAACATCAGGAGATATTTTAAATGCAAACCAGGACTGTAGTATAGGATTTGGAAAATCAGTTGGTGGAATTGCTCAGAGCTTGGCTTTGACAAGGAAAATTTGTAACCGAAGAGGATCAGAGGGTTTACGCAGCTTCAAGAACTCAAATGGAACAAATCTTCTCATTTTAATTGTTTTGGCCGGAGACATTGAAATGAACCCGGGCCCTAGATTTCAGTGTCGTCTATGTAAAAAATACTGCAAGGCAGCTGATCAGGTAGTAGAATGTGCAGATTGTGAAAAGCGTTTCCACGCATCATGTGCCAACCTTGGAAAGGAAGAATTGCAAGAATTAGAATCTGGTAGCGAATCTTGGTATTGTCCAAACTGCAAGGCTGAGTGTAGCCTTTGCAGCGATGTCACTAAATACAGTAAAGTAGCGTAAAGTGGCGTAAAGAAGCGTAAAGGGGCGCAAAGGGGCGCAAAGTGGCGTAAAGTTGGCGCAAAGTGATGTAGGATGACATTAAACCGTATTATTTATCAAACATGAGGTAAAATGATACACTTTTAGTCACATGCACGCAATCCGCATGTAGGGGTTAGGAGAGGGGGTTGGGCGCAACATACATGTAGTCTGATGAACAGAAACTTATTTTTGCATTAATTTTGGTCAATGTTTTAAAGTGCAGGATAAAAATATGTTTATCATGATGGGTTTGACGGAAGGTACGGGGCAATTATTTTATGATGGTATGCCTTTTCTTATGTTCATAATATTGATATGTTAGAGATACTCTGATAGGCAATGTATATGTTACAAACTACAAAGTGTTACATACAAGGTGAAATACATATATGTAGATCTATGTCAAATATAGATTGGAAATTGTGGTCGTTGTTATTTCTTGCTCTTATGATTATAAAGGGGTATATTTGTTAATGGAGAGAAAGAAGAAATGATAGCGTGTATTGAAAATCGTTTGTAATTAAGATCATGTGTCTTTAACTCAATAAAAGGTGTGAAAACGTGTGTCAGGTTATCGAGCGGTAATCGAATTATCAGCCACGTGTCTGTTTGTAAGGTGTTAAAACAATCGGCTACTGTTGTTGAATTAATCTCTGATAGCGCGTGTCATTTATTATACATTTATATGGAAATATTTCCTAATTTGAACACATACTAAACTTACCTGCATTTTTACCGGAAAATACCGATGAATTATTGGATTTCCGTAGGCAATGACAGGTAGACCTTACCTGTCCAATTTGGTTACCAATTAACATTAGATTGCTATGGAAAACAGTTTTTATACAATTGTATTATTTTTATTTAAAAAGTAAGAAACAGGATGCTGTTATATGCATATTCTACAAATTATCAGCTTTCCGATGATATAAATTTTAATTATTTTGATTTTGATCTTTTTGCTTCCCTGGTCGTCCGAAGGTTACATCTTGTTACCCTATATCAAGCTATTGTTAAAGTGTCAAAACGCGTGTAATCCCATTTTCACGTCTAATTTAATAAAAAAATATTTCACGGAAATTTAGGATGCTGTTATATTTGTTATCTGCAGATTCCATACTTTACATACATATAAGTTTAATGTATCTAGCAATAGTCCTTTTTGCTTCCCGAGTATAGGATAATTCCAGTTTCAACTCTTTTCTGGAAATTATTTTTTGTCCGGAATTTTACTAAGTCCGCACCATAAATATTACAGGTAACTGTGATATGTCAAAGCGCACGTGGTTGCCTCAGGTAATGGATAGATGTAAGAAATTCGCGAAAATACTTCAGCTTAAAATACATAATGGGGCCAAAAATACTTTTAATATAGAAATGATCAAAATTTTATCTTTGAGATTATATATTGTATGTCTGCACTTTCAAAAGCTGACATTATGTCGTATACCCTTACAAAAATGAATATTTTAAGAAATCATGTGCGGTCATTTTAATTTACAGAATATAGAATTAATATACAATATTATTTATCATTATCATTCTAATTATTGTGGATATTTTAGTGCATGTATTATTAGTATTATCATTTGATCAGATAATTGAAGCTTATAATTTTATTTTGATGCCATAATTAGCAAATGGACAAGGTCGCGATACTGTCCTTCAAAGACTATCCGAACATAACAGAAGGCTTTAATTTAATGCTTAAATGCCTCTGACTATAATGCATCAAAGACAAACGTTTAAAGCAAACATCGTATCATGAAAAGTAAAATCCCGCCACCTATTTAAGGATTATTCAATTGTTACTGAATTAGATATAATTGCAATACAAATTCAACCGAAACTTGTTTTGATGATCTGCTCATCAGAATCGCCGTCTTCACACTTTTGGTGAAAACACTTGAAGACAATAAAATGACAGATTATGCTCAAATACTTTAAGTTGGACATATATAAAGATGACTTCTGGATCCAATTTAATCATGGCTTTCACAACTAGTGTACGCCCGCGTAAACAAATTGATTACAAAAAGTTAAATGAGGGTGATCAACTTCCCTTTGTTTCTAGCAAAGTACGCGTTTCGCGAGTGTTAAATGAAACATTTCTCGTGGAGAGGATTATAGCCAGACGACAGTCGCCGAATATCGTAAGTAATATTTATTTTATTTTCATTTATACTAGACAAAAGAAGGTATACATTAAGTGTGTTGAATTTAATGAAATTTTCGCGTCATTTTCTCTCTAATCATCGTGCCATTTATCTTTTCCATTTTGTCGAATATCAGAAGAAATGTGCACATACTGTAGGATGAATGCCTTCTTTTGTTTCTCAGTTTATTTGCATTACCTACAAGTTTTCGGTGGAAATGCGCTAAACATTAAGAAAACATGTCCGTGTAATGGATACGCAAGGGTACACTTATTTTTCTTATTTTTGCTCCAAAACATAGATTGTGCGTACCCACTATATATGTTTTGGAGCAAAAATATCAAAAATTTCGAATAAAGTATGTTACCTAATCCTAAGGCCCATGTAACATACAGTGTTTATTTTCAGCAATAAAAATTGAAAATTTCATTTGGAATAAAAATTGATAGTTTTAATAGTTTTGCTAAAAGCAAGGCGGTTCTGATGAGTACCTCCAATCCATGTTTTAGAGTAATATAAAATTGTACGTCATCTTCTAAACAGTGTTTTTTTTTTTTTTTTTTTTTTTTTCATCAGGAAAACATGTCCTTGCAATAAATACCCACTTATATATGGTAAAACAGGGGTATACCTATTTTATATTTTTGTCCCAAAACATAGATTGTGGGTACTCGCTAGAACCGCCTCGGCGAGGCGGTTCTAACATGTACCCAAAATCTATGTTTTAAGCAGATATCAAAGGATTACTACTGAAATTTATCCATTTTTACAACTTAATAAAGACTTCCCTTGTGTAAATTTTGAAATTTGGATCAAACTTTTCCATTTTATTTAGGGCAAAAATAAGAAAAATATCAATTTTCATCCATTGAAATTTTTAATTTTTATGGGTCTTAGGATTTGGGGCCTATGTAATATATAGAGATTTTTTTAGCGGCAATAAAAAAAATGAATATTTTGATATTTTTAATATTTTTGAGAACAGAACAGATATTTATTGACTTATACATAATACAGCACATCGTCATACAATCAATACAATAAGAACGTTTCATACCGGCCGTGGTGGTCTAATGGATAGAGTATTATCTTTGCAATCAAGAGGTTGCTGGTTCGATACCCGGCTGGTACATGCCTACGTAATAAAGGCAAACCGCCCATAGGGTTTAATATTTCTTTTCGCCAGAAATACTTTTATTCCCAAAACGGAGACATGCATGGTGTTACAATTTTATTTGATCGGTGCAGCACTATTTTTTACAACACAAATTTTTCATTAATTCTCGAATCCAATAAACATATTTTGGTTCCGAGATTAATCTAACTTTTACGATTGCGCGACTATGATGCGTTCAATCTTTGAGCAATTACTTTTTTCCCCATCCAAAGTTAGTTTGCGCTATTTAAAGCGTCATTCACAGGCATTTGGACTAAACATTCATTAGTCTTCTGGTATACGGCATTAACATTTGGAGTAGAAAAACAATGATTATGCTACGTTTTCCGGCATTACCATTATATACGAGAGGACGCACAATAGACGAACAGACTGTGTTAATAGCACTCAACTGCATGGTCGCATGTTTAGCGCATGTTTCATTTTCATTTATATTTTCGCTTCTTCGGAAAACCTTGCGAGTCACGATTTCGTTTCAGTTGAATATTCGGCTGTGCCTTTGTGTACATTAATTATTCCTTATACAACTGAGTACGAATATCAAAAAATATGAATGACGGAAACATGCGCACATGACACCCCACCACCAAACTAGCATATTTTAGGAAAAAGAACATTTTAGAACATTATGTATAGTGCACTGCGACCAAAAACAGATATTTTTTTTCGAAATGGCAGCTTACGTCCGATTTTTCTATAGATCAAACATAACGCCAGGTAAAGCTGGTGCCGTCATGTACGTAAAATGGTATTTCACGGAAATGGGTCGCGTACCCGTACTCTTTGGGTTTAACATTTCAATTTTGCATGGCTGATAATTTTACGGTTTATACTGTTTATCTCTAGTATGCAATCGCTACCCTGGAATTTGTCGGCTGTCGCTGATAATGTAAAGCGTTAATACCCGTTGTGTGAAAAAAAGTGCAGAAACATTTTTATAGGAAAATGTGTCTGAGTACCTTTAAAAGATTTAAAACAAAAATGCAAAATTTATGTTACTTTACCATCGGACCCCTATCTGATTTATGACCATTTTTCTTGAGCACATTTTCGACCCCGGGCCCAGTTTCAATTGCCATATGCATTTACATCGGCGAATAATATATCTTTGAAAAACTCTTTATAAAATTGTCTCATCATTTATGACCTATCTGAAAGAAATGTTAAAAACCATGTGTTATTACTTTGTTCAGATGTTCTGATATGAAACCGAAAGTTTCCTTATTTGAAGACTCTTTATGCTGAAATACTGAAATATACAAAATTGAGCATTGAAATGCTACGTTTTGTAAAGTTTTATAAGCTACTCTACGCCTCTCGTAACCGTTTGTACTACTTTCGCAACAACGTATATAAAAGTTGCAAGTACGGCTACGAAACCACGCCCATGTAAAATACAGATTTTTGCTAAGTTTCAAGCATTGAAAATTGTTATTCTGATGCTCTATCCATTGGACTACTAAGACCAGTGTAAAACATTGGGACAGACTAAAACGCTGAATTTTCTGCTGAATTCAGCAACTGACTGATCAGCGGAAATATACTAAAACGCTGAAATGCTGAATTGCTGATTTTTTTTTGTACACCAGTTTTGATCGTTGTTAAGCAAATGCTAATGTTGATTTTATGTATTTGATAACATTTTTCAGTGTTTAAGCAGTGTCTTTGCCCGTGTGCGACCATACCATTTAGAAACTTGACAGTCGTTTGCTGATGTGCTGATTTGAATTAAATTAGCTATGATGTATTGAAATACATCAAAAGTATTCAAACCGTTATGTTTTCAGTATAGTTCCTGCAGTTTCATTTATACATGCATGTGGACAGTTTGATACACTATCAGAATTGGTCAGAATTCCCACAGAAAAGTGTTTATCGTAGAATGAGCAGTCCGGTCTGGGTTCGATTAGAAATGCATGTAACATTTACCAATTGAAGAAATTGAAAAATAGTGCAAGACGGGCCTTCCGGATATGTCAGTTCTAAAAACACGTTTAAACATAGAAACAAGAAACGGGTGCGGGTGTTTGTTTGATTGATTTGTGGTTAAGCGTCCCAGTCAACAGCTACGGCCGTGTGGGAATGGTACCTCAGTTGTATGGAACTTTTACTCACTATAAGAATGTCATGGCAATCAAAATGCGCTTGAAACTATAACGACCTGAGTACACAACTGATGCTTACATGAATATGTATAGATGGATTGGCCTGAACCACTTTTCCTGGGCAGGTTCCGATTCTGGTTGGTTTACCCGTAATCAGAATATGGTCAGTCAGTTTAGCAGCCTATCAATGAATTTGCGCGGACCCATATTTCCACCAGAAATTTTAGTTTGTCCATATGTGACGGCATTATTAAACATTGTTCATTGCTTCTTGAATGTTTTTGCTTTTGCTGGTAAAAGCGGACAGTTTCATATGATGGCAAAAATTCAGATAAAGCTGAAAAGATATATCAGTTTCTGTGTGGGTTTGAAAGCTGCAGAATTGTCAAACAAAATGTTCTAGCATTCTAGGACTTGATAGTTCGTGGAAGTACATGTACTTCTCTCTAAGTAAAGGTGTCTACTTGTAAAATGGTAGTGTTATTAACATAATCTTCGAGGTGTGAACATACGTATTTGTTTGAACACGAGGTGTGAACACACGTATTTGTTATCACTCAATCTTACTCGATCAACCAAAGTGTCATTTTGACCTTCCGCATGAATTCACTTTCTTTTTCAAATGAATGAATGGAGTGGGAAGTTCTTTTCTGCTTAATTCTACGTTTTCCTTTTTTCTTTGGAAACATATAAGATTGCCATAGACTTTAACTGTTCATTGCAATCGTTTATGGCCCCTATGGTAGTCGCTTATCGCAATTAGGTAGCTGTTTAGTGCAGTTACATGTGTGGCACACTTTTATTTTATGGCCTACAGTAGTCGCCTATGAAGCAGAGACCTCCATACACCTCCAGATATTTTAATTGAATTAACTTTAGTGAAGGACACTATTAGCTAAATAACATTGGTGTCATAGTCAAGCAATATACATGTATACGCGTGCCATTCAATGGCTACCGTGAAAATTTACCCCTACAGATTAAAGGTGCTCTGTCTTCGTACTATCAAAACATTTGGTAATTACATAGGTGTCATCTTGAAGCAATATACATGTACACGCGTGCCATTTAATGGCTACCGTGAAAATTCAAGGTGCTCAAGACCATCACAGTTCGTACTATCAAAACATTTGGTAATTACATAGGTGTCATTTTGAAGCAATATACATGTACACGCGTGTTGCACCTACAAACTAGTTTCGGGTTTCATTTTTTGTCGATGAGTATACATACTTCTTTGTGGACCACTTTTATATATCTTCTGGTACTGAGTCGATCAATTTCCGATCATCACCTCAGGTGTTGGGTGGGTGGCCAAATTTAGAATTCAGTCAAGGGGAAATATTTGGAGCAATAAACTGTTGTACATGCAAAATATTCTGAAGCTTATGTTTTCAAAATGCTAACATGCCAACAGGAAAACAGAGGATGTATGAATATTTTGTCAGACAATATAAGCGCCATTTAGACCACCAAGATTCAGTATCAACCAAAAATCAGTGTGGCGTGTGTCGCAATACATGTACCTGGCTTGAAACTAATCGATTATTAATCGATTGTCATTAGGCACGTGTCTGTTGTACCTATGGCACCTATGAAAGCGTATATTAGAAGCGATTCGGATTTAGTAGGGTTTAAGTAGCAATTTATCTCACGGGTTACTTAGTTAGGCTTCTTTAATTTCGTTATTAGAATGTACAGTAATAACAATGTACCTGAGAGGTTGATTGAGCTGACACCTTTTGTTTAATGAGAGTCATTTAAGAAAACAAAAACAGGTGTTCACACCGCCGTTAAGAAAACAAATACGCATGTTCACACATCGAAGATAAACTTAATCATCATGTCCATTTTTTTACCGTATGGGCAGAAACTTTTACATGGAGTAAAATAGCACACAATTCAGTTTAATTATTCCTTAACTTGGTAAAGATAAATATTACATGTACATGCATTTGAAGATCTACACCTTCTAGGAAAAAAATACATCAGTATTTGTTAGATTTTTGTTGAAGTAGAACTCAACACAGCCCATGCATTCACGGAGATTGTCGAAAGTTTTGATTACTTATCAGCGAATGCAAAGAAATTAGTAAGACCAGACTGCGCGATAGCATATTAAACTCTGTCCACAAGTACACATGTATGAATTGCAAGATCATTACCAAAATATCCATCATCCTATAGCTGTTTTCATAATGCTTCTGATTTACAACAATGCCTTATTATTTCAACAATATACATATGTTCTACCGAGAAAGGAGCCGCACTAACGATGGTAGCAGAATGCTCCGAAAACATGTATAAAATAATGAAATATTTTATGCCGACAAAAGTGCGATGGTGCGATGATAGAGCATCTTTAATTGGTAGGTGTGAATTATCACGGTAGGTGTAGATTGGCCCGTGCGTATATATTGTCCTATGACAACTTTGTTATTTACATTCTGTTGTCTCTATACCATCGTAATCGTGATAGTCATTCATTTTTATTTAATGTATAATTAATATTTTGTATCAAAATTAGGGTATGATATGCAAAATAAAGTTTAAAATTGACAACGAACAAAAATCAGCAGTTCAGTATTTCAGCGTTTTAGTATATTTCTGCTGATCAGTCAGTTGCTGAATTCAGCAGAAAATTCAGCGTTTTAGTCTGTCCCTAAAACATTCCGTAATTCAAAATTAGGAAACATTTCAAGTTAAATAAACATGATATGATTATCACTAATTAATGACACGCGCTAAACAACAGTAGCCGATTGTTTTACCACCTTACAAACAGACGCGTGACTGATAATTCGATTACCACACGGTAACCTGACACACGTTTTCACACCTTTTATTGAGCTAAAGACACATGATCTTAATACACAAAGGATTTTGAATACACAAAATTATTTCTCTCGTCTTTCTTTCCATTAATATAAAATTCTGAGAGCAAAAAATAAAACGACCGCAATTTCCAATCAATATTTGAAACATTTCACCACGTTTGCGACACTTTACTTTGAACTTTAATAGTAACAGAGACATTGCCTATCTGAGTATCTCTAACATATCAATATCATGAACATAAGAAAAAGCTTACCATCATAAAATAAATGCCCCGTACCTTCCGTCAAACCCATCATGATACACAATCACAAATATTTTTTCTGCATTTCAAAACATTGCCGAATATAATTCAAAAAATAAGTTTCTGTTCATCAGACTATATGTTGCACCCATCCCCGCCCCCCTCCTCACCCCTACATGCGAATTGCATGCATGCATATGACTGAAAGTGTATCAATTACCTCATGTTTGATAAATAATACGGTTTTCTGACATTCTACATTACTTTGCTCCAACTTTACGCCACTTTACGCCTCTTTGCGCCCCTTTGCGCTACTTTACGCCACTTTGCGCTACTTTACTGTATTTAGGCAGACCCCTTTGCAGTGGTTTAGTTCTCAATTGCCACAAGGCGGTTCAGTGTGACAAATGTGATATGTGGGTGCACAATGACTGCTCTTTTCTATCCGATTCACAATATGAAACTATGCAAAACACAAACTGTACTTGGATTTGTCCAAAATTTGATTTCTTCAATTTTTCTGACTCTTTTTTTGACGAACAGATAAAACTAAGTCCTCAACACCCTCAACTTTGACAAGCAAAAGCAAGTTTATTGGTGGGTTGAAATTTTTCAGTATAAACATCAACAGCATTAGAGGTAAAAAGCTTGAGTTGTTGGCTTTCATTGATCTTCATGAACCTCAGATTGTAGCGATTCAAGAAACAAAGATTGACAGTTCTATTTCAAGTTCAGAATTGTTTCCGGAAACTTTCCCATATAGTGTGTACAGGAAGGACAGAACTCTTGATGGTGGTGGTGTCATGTTACTTATTCACAAGGATATCCCACACATGCCAATAACAGAATTAGAAAATAAGTCAGAATCAGTTTGGGTAAAAATATTCGCTAATAAAACCGCACATTTTGTTGCAAGCTGGTATAGGCCACCCCATAGTGATGAAAACTTGACACCTTTGGAAGACCTACAGAAATTTGATACTTTGTTCAGAGAGCAGCTTAACAAAATTAGGGATAAACATAAAGGAAATAAACCCCCCTCAGTTCACGTTCTAGGGGATTTCAACTTTGGAGATATTGTTTGGCCGGTAAGACACAATATATGTGGGTCACCATTGAGTAGGACTGAAGGTCAAATTTTGGTTGACATTATTAATGATCATGGATTTGATCAATAAGTCCACTTCCCTACCAGAGAAAGAAATACTTTGGACTTGATTATCACTTCTCTTCCCAATCAGTTTGTAGACATTCACTCCCCAGATTGTCTCAGTGATCATGATATTGTTTCTGGAACGCTGAAGATTGTTATTCCCCCCATTAAAAAACCTCGGAGGAAGGTGTATCGGTACCAGAAAGGTGATTATGAATCTATGAGGGCAGAAACATTAAAATTTGCAAAGGAAAAGTATTTCAATGGCTACTCGGATACCCGTTCGGTTCAGGAAAATTTCAATCTTATTACATCTTTCATTCAGGACTCGGCAGATAAGCATATCCCATCAGAAACAAGTCGCTCTGTCTCTTCTGTCCCATGGATAACTCCTGAGATAAGGAGGAAGATTCACAGGAAAAATATAACTCATGCAAAAGCTAAGAAAACTGGAAGTGCAAAAATTAGATCTAAATTTGAAAACTTAAGAAGGGAAATCAAAGCTGATATAAGGAAGCAGCATGACCTTTATGTCAATAACTTGGTAGGGGACGTTAAGGCTAATCCCAGGGATTTTTATAGGTATATCAATAGTCAGAGGAAAGATACCCAAGGCATCCCCCCTTTGAAAAAGAAAAAATGGAAGTGGTATTGCTCAATCAGATTTCGAAAAAGCAGAATAATTTAATGGACAGTTCACAGATGTATTCAACAAAACGGTACACACCCAAGTCCCACTTCTGGATAGGTCGGCCCCATTCATGGATGAAATTGTTGTTACAAAGGAAGGAGTAACAAAACTCCTTAAAGGTCTGAACCCATCTAAAGCCTTAGGACCTGATGAACTCCATCCTAGAGTCCTAAAAGAATTGGCAAAAAAATTAGGACCTGTATTTGCACATCTCTTCCAGCAGTCAATCAATACGGGTGAAATCCCCAAGGAATGGTCACTTCCTAATATTTGTCCACTTTTCAAGAAAGGTGACAGGTCCCTTGCTTGTAATTACCGCCCAGTTTCTTTGACTTGTATTCCTTGCAAACTTCTAGAACATATTGTCTCCTCAAATATCATGGGTCATCTTGACCAGTATAATCTTTTGTCGGACAAACACCATGCATTCAGGAAATGGCATAGTTGTGAAACTCAGTTGATTACAGCAATAAATGATTGGGCAAAAATATTAGACAAAAATGGTCAGGTTGACACTTTTATTTTGGACTTTGAAAAAGCTTTTGACACTCCTCCACATGAACTTCTTAAAAGCAAATTGTTTAGTTATGGTATAGGTGGAAAGACATTGGAATGGATAAATGCTTTTTTGTGCTTCAGGCAGCAAAGGGTAGTAGATAATGGTGTTAAATCTGACAGGGCCCCTGTTGTGTCTGGTGTCCCTCAGGGCACCGTTCTCGGTCCATTGTTGTTCTCCTTGTACATAAATGATATACCAGTTGGCATTGACTCTCAGATCAGGCTTTTTGCTGATGACTGTGTTTGTTACCGTGAAATTAGAACAGTAGAAGATACATTGAAACTTCAGAAAGACATTGACCTTTTAGGGAGCTGGGCCCGAAAATGGGGCATGAGATTTCAATATGTCAAATGCAACATGATGCAGCTGACAAATAAGCGGATAAATAAAATTGAGGCCTCGTACATCCTAGAGGGAATGGTATTGGAAAATGTTGATAGCATTAAATATCTAGGTGTAACAATTACAAATGACCTCAAGTGGAATACCCATATCAATAATATCTGTACTAAAGCCAACAGAACACTTGGATTCTTGAGGAGAAACTTATTTTCTTGCCCCCAAGATGTTAAAGAAGCAGCTTACAAAGGACTGGTGCGCCCAGTCCTGGAATATGGAAGTTCTGTTTGGGATCCTCATACTAAATGCCTCCAGGAGGAATTGGAGAAGGTACAGAATCGTGCCGCTAGATTTGTAACTAGGAATTATACTTTCGAGGAAGGTAATATGACTGGCATTCTTGAACAACTCAAATGGGAATCTCTCAAGAAAAGGAGGACGGATAATCGCCTTATATTACTATACAAAGGTCTGAAGGGTAAAGCCAGAATACCTACAGATGACCTTATCCCAAAGACTACGCGTTGTAGAAATAGCCACTCCAAGGCATTTCAACTTCCATCTGCTAGTATAGAGGCTTATAATGTAATTTCTTTCCCCAAACTATCAGGGACTGGAATGACCTCCCTGACTATGTTTTCTACTGCTGAAATGTCAGATGTTCGCTTCACTCGTGCGTTCAAGGGACTAATTTCTCCCCCATCCGAACCCCCTGGTGAAATAATGTCATTTGGCGTGTCACCAGTAAACTATTCAGATTCAGATCCAGATTCCACTTGATGTCATTTGTAATTGTTACACCTAGATATTTAATGCTATCAACTTTTTCTAATACCGTTCCCTCCATAATGTACGAGACCTCAATTTTATTTATCCGCTTATTTGTCAGCTGCATCATTTTGCATTTGACAGGTTGAAATCTCATGCCCCATTTTCGGGCCCAGCTCCCTAAAAGGTCAATGTCTTTCTGAAATTTCATTGTATCTTCTACTGTTCTAATTTCACGGTAACAAACACAGTCATCAGCAAAAAGCCTGATTTGAGAGTCAATGCGAACGGTTATGTCATTTATGTACAAGGAGAACAACAATGGACCGAGAACGGTGCCCTGAGGGACACCAGATACAACAGGGGCCCAGTCAGATTTAAGACCATTAACTACTGTACCTTTGCTGCCTGAAGCACAAAAAAGCATTCATCCATTCCAATGTCTTTCCACCTATACCCTAACTAAACAATTTGCTTTTAAGAAGTTCATGACGAGGGGTGTCAAAAGCTTTTTCAAAGTCCAAAATAAAAGTGTCAACCTGGCCCGTTTTGTCCAATATTTTGGCCCAATCATTTATTACTGTAACCAGCTGAGTTTTACAACTATGTCATTTCTTGAATGCATGCTGTTTGTCCGACAAAAGATTATACTGGTCAAGATGACCCATGATATTTGAGCAGACAATATGTTCTAGAAGTTTGCAAGGATAACAAGTCAAAGAAACTGGGAGGTAATTACTAGCAAGGGACCTGTCACCTTTCTTGAAAAGTGGACAAATATAAAGTGACCATTCCTTGGGGATTTCACCCGTATTGATTGATTGCTGGAATAGATGTGCAAATACAGGTCCTAATTCTTTTGCCAGTTCTTTTAGGACTCTAGGATGGAGTTCATCAGGTCCTTAGGACTTAGAAAGGTCCAGACCTTTAAGTTTTGTTACACCTTCCTTTGTAACAACGATTTCATCCATGAATGGGGCCGACCTATCCAGAAGTGGGACTTGGTTGTGTACCGTTTTGGTGAAAACATCTGTGAACTGTCCATTAAATTATTCTGCTTTTTCGAAATCTGAATGAGCAATACCACTTCCATTTTTCTTTTTCAAAGGGGGAATGCCTTGGGTATATTTCCTCTGACTATTAATATACCTATAAAAATCCCTGGGATTAGCCTTAACATCCCCTACCAAGTTATTTACATATAGGTCATGCTGCTTCCTTATATCAACTTTGATTTCCCTTCTTAAGTTTTCAAATTTATATCTAATTTTTGCACTTCCAGTTTTCTTAGCTTTTGCATGAGTTATATTTTTCCTGCGAATCTTCCTCCTTATCTCAGGAGTTATCCATGGGACAGAAGAGACAGAGCGACTTGTTTTTGATGGGATATGCTTATCTGCCGAGTCCTGAATGAAAGATGTAATAAGATTGAATTTTCCTACCCGAACGGGTATCCGAGTAGCCATTGAAATACTTTTCTTTTGCAATTTTTAATGTATCTGCCCTCATAGATTTATAATCACCTTTCTGGTACCGATACACCTTCCTCCTATGTTTCTTAATGGGGGGAACAACAATCTTCAGCGTTCCAGAAACAATATCATGATCACTGAGACAATTTGGGGAGTGAATGTCTACAAACTGATTGGGAAGAGAAGTGATAATCAAGTCCAAAGTATATCTTTCTCTGGTCGGGAAGCGGACTAATTGATCGAATCCATGATCATTAATAATGTCAACCAAAATTTGACCTTCAATCCCACTCAATGGTGACCCACATTTATTGTGTCTGTCCTGGCCACGCGAGATGGGGTTTTCATTTTCTTTGTCTGTGTCCGGTATCCGACTGAACAAACACTTTCGGAACTGTGAACCGTCACTATCAGGAATCACTGATGTGTCTATTTCTGCCTCCTCGGCAGGGAGTTTATTTAGAAGATCCTGTTGTTCTACAACGGCTAAACGACTCTCAGGCTCAGAAACTAAGGGTGAACGCTCCACACTGCATGAAAAAACCCGTTTAATTTGCCATAATATCCGCACAAAACGTTACTAAATTTCAAATTTAATTGAATTTGTGAATTTACGTTGGAATCATATTTCAAAAAAAAACTTCTCGTTTACTTTAAGTTTAATGCAACGTAAACTGTTACAGTTACTGCGTTTATTTGCAAATTATACTCAAACAAAACGTAAAATCTAAAGGAGGAAAAATCAAATTAAATGCCTTGTAAACGTGGAATTGTGTCAGCTCAAATTCATAAAAAAACCTTGGGGTTTAATTTGTCGTAATTTGACAATAATACATGCAGAATCGTAATTGGCAAATAATGTTTTATGCAACATAGATAGAAAAAAATCAAGTGTTTAAAAAAAAAAAAAAAAAAAAAAAAAAAAAGGCATTCATAGTGGGATTCGAACCCACCGCATTTGCTGATTCCCTTTTACACGCTACCCTGTCCCACCCTGCACCCCCAGTCTTCTCAGACCCAGGTTCCAAGTACGTTATGGCACCGGCCTAAGAAAGGAATCATACCAGCGGATCTGCGACTGAAATAAACAAGCCATGTAGGTGATTGAAGGGTGAGATACAACACATTAAACAATCCATTTCTTTTCGGTCGGTCTTTCAGTTGACTCCGCCAGCAAGGTATAGCCACGCCCACCGCTATTTCCTTAGACAAACATTGTGTTTTTGCATCTATATTTACCTGTAAAAAGCACGTGTGGGTTTGTTTGTCTAACCCACGTGTTCAGGGGCGGATCCAGGATTTCTGGAAGGGGGGTTCAAATCTATCGAGGGGGTTCGTTTTCAACATTTTACCCTATTTTTCATAAATTTCTCCATGAAATTGAAATAATTTGGCTCCAGAGGGGGGTTCAAGCGAACCACCCGAACCCCCTCTAAATCCGTCATTGACCGTTAGCTAATGTGCAGATTTGAATGGTCAATATAAAATGAATATTAATAGTGGGTGGTTTGACGGAGGACTCAAATAATGCTGGTATTTGTTCACGAGTAACCACGAGGATTTCGTTTTAAATTGACTGAGCTGAAAGATTAAAGTCTATAAATAGTTTAATATTGGTTTGTTGGGCAGTGAACTTCTCTCAGTAGTTAGTATTTAAGGATTTTGGAATTTGGTGAAAATCAGTCGACGTGAGCTTCACAGATTACAGTTTCGTTTGCTCTTCAAATTTTTCCGTGTGTTTTAGAACTTTCATAGGATAGACAATTTGGTCATAAAAAAGGTTGATCATAACGTTAGATAAGATTGAGATGACAGTTTACCAACATCTATAAATCAAATTACGATTAATTTTATAATGATGATTTCTATATTATGGTATTAATAGATTTTTTTAATAAAACAACTGTTGAATGTGATTGCCTGTTGATTGAAGATGAGCCAAAGGTTGATAATTATATATTTATATGTACTTTTATAATGTTGGGATGTTCGACTTTGCGTCTAACAAAGTGTTCTAAGTTTCATGTTGTAGAAAGTTTAGAAATGTGTTCGGAGAGATGACAGTCATTGTACACCCGTAGCAGTAGATGACCAGGGGACGAACATTAATTGTATAATAGCTATACTGTATATATAGACAGTTTTAAACTGCTGAAATTATTTGTACTTGTCTTTCTGTGAAAAATGAAGCAACAACGGCATTTCAACTTATATTGTGTTTGTTCTTTAGTTCTCTGAAGAATGGTTATTGAATCGATCACTTTCGCTTGTCAATATCTTATATAAGGCCGTAGAGAAAAGCCTATATTTATTTGCGGACGAACGAAGTGAGGGAGAAAATAATTTTACTCTAACAACGTACTAGCATAATCCGCCATATCAGTTGATAGAAGGACTGAACTTTAAGATAATAAGCTTTCTCTTGTTAGGGTCGAAGTTTGATTAAATTTACGGTGATCAAAAACTCCCAAGTTTTATAGCATTTAATTTTTTACTTCACATATAAAATTTTCAAGCTGTTTACTTGGGGTTTAAGCGGTACAACAACTTCACGTTTTATTTATATTTTAAATTTGAATTTTATTTTACAAATGAATTGTTGGTTATATAATTGTGCAATTATATTCTTATATCAGGGATATACTTTAAGTTTAAGTGTCCCAACAATTTCACATTTTCTTTTATCTTAAATCTTAATAATTAAATCTTAGACGTCAAATTATTTCTCATTTAATGCATGCTTCTAGGCAGGTAAACGAGGAATAGAAAGCATAACAAAATGTTTAAACAACGTCAAGATTTGTGTCACCTAAAATTTGAATTAAATTTAAAACTCCGAGTTGTATGGAATTTTACGAAAATGTAAACTTGCTTAAACGCGTTTTTTTTTCATGCAGTGCCAAGCACCCAGATTCCTCTAGGTGACTGCGGAATTGCAATCCTCCTCGTTTCTGGGGATTTACGAGCCACGCGGCACTTGGAATTCTCCGAGTGACTGACCGCAGGAAATTGTGGACTGGCAACCATCCTTGTTTCTTGTAGTCGGGCGTAGTGGGCAGCAAGCTTCTCAGCTCTTAGATGTCTGGCAACTTTCAGTCGTCTCCAGTACTCCCTGTGCCGTGTCCGATCCCTGGCCACGCGAGATGGGGTTTTCGTCTTCTTTGGCTTTGGTTGGTCAGCTAAGCTTTTTTCTTGTCCTTATGTTGACTCACTGACACTCCAGAAGCTCGTTTCTTCAATGGCGACTGATTCCCTTGACACTGTCCTTTGTCTGTTTTGTCGTGAAAGTTAATAATCAATGTAAAGCTGGCTGCATTCATGACCTGCATCCATTTCTGCCGTGTTTCGCCGCCTTCGATGACATTGAGAATCTTTTGGAGGTGAACTTGAATAAGACTGGCAGAAGCATTTAGAAAGTGCGTCTGCCACCTTCAACGATCACTCACCATGGTGCTGGCTTTTTCGGCCAATGAACATTTTCAAGGCAATATACCGTTATCCCCCCCCCCCGGGGGGGGGGCCTTTAATTCATGCCAATACTTTTTATGCTGAAGCAACTTAAAATGATCATGATCACTTGGACGCTTGATTGTTGCTAAAAGTAATACCTACTAGTAATAAAAACTTACCTTGTATCAATTAAAGTTTGTTTATTGTTATCGTCGCTATATATATACTACCGTTAAAGGCCCCGAACTGCAATTTTAATAGAGAAATCCCATTGAAAAATAAGTCACGGGGCTTTTATTTTAACGGATATTGCTATATGAAATACTTTTGCGGGGCCTATAACGGTAGTATATATATATATTGGGAGAAATAGGACAAACATCAAACAAAAATCTTCCCGGTGGCACTGGATCCTAAGAAAGGATTCGAAAATGATTGAAATAAGTATATAGGGGGATTAAACCATTAACAGTGCAAGAATAAATCAAACTAAGCGCGCTTTCGGCTTTCGCCTTCTTCAGGGTCAATATGTATTTACAGGTAAAAACTGGAAAAAAATGAAAATAGGTAAATAAACAAAATAAATAAAAAACAATGCAAAAATACACAAATACACAAAAATCACATGAAATGTGACAAAGTTGACACCACTGTATGTTCGGCAGTGGGTAAACGACTTAAAATTAATTCATGAACGCCCTTTGAAAGGGCCCAGTATCTGCTAAAAATGGCGGCAAAAATTTTTCATGTGATTTTTGGTCCTTGACTGTAGTTGACTTGTCTGTATACCAGTAATAGACGCAGATGGGCGAAGATATATTTTGATAAATGATTTTTAGCTCACCTGAGCCGAGATGTAGGATAGACAGGATACGGCGTCCGTCCGTCGTCCACCATTTTAAAATATCTTCTTCTCTGAAACCGCTTAGCCAACCAAAGCCAAATTTTAAATGAAGCATCTATATGAAGGGGGAACAAATGTGTATATAAGAAATCCAGGTCACATGACCAAGCTGGCCGCCATGTCCATATATGGTAAAAACCCTTAAAAATCTTCTCCTCCAGAACCGGCAGACCGATTTCAACGAAACTTGGCATGAAGCATCGATGGCTAAAGCACTACTTTGTGTATATAAATCATAACCCTGTGATGACCTTGACTTATTTTACGGCAAGGTCAACATAGGTCGCCAATGCATTTGAATGAGGAAAACTTTTAAAATGTCATTTTAAAATGGGCAGTAGGACTGAATATTAATAATTCTGAAAAAAAAAATGGACCACAGGCGCTAATATGCCTTCACCCCGGGGCAATATACATGTACATTACCATAATATTCAAACATCATCTCCTCTGAAACCGATTGGCCAATCAAACCCAAACTTTATGTGAAGCATCAAAAGGAAGGGGTAACCAATGTGTATATAGATAATCCAGGTCACATTACCAAGATGGCCGTCATGCCCATATATGGTAAAAAACCTTCAAAAATCTTCTCCAAAAAAGGGGGACCGTTTTCAACGAAACTTTACATGAAGCATCTGCGGCTAACGTACTACATATACAATAAGTATATAAATCATGACCCTGTGGTGACCTTGACCTATTTTACGGCAAGGTCAACATAGGTCGCCAATGCATTTGAATGAGGAAAACTTTTAAAAAGTCATTTGAGTTGAAAATCTTGCAGGAAATGGACAGTAGGACTGAATATTAATGATTCTGAAAAAAGTTGACCCAAGGGCTCATCTGCCCCCACCGCGGGACAATATACCTCCATACTACCATAATATTCAAACATCTTCTCCTCTGAAACCGCTTCACCAATTAAAGCTAAATTTTATGTGAAGCATCTATAGGATGGGGGAACCCATGTGCATATTAATTATCTAGGTCACATGACAAAGATGGCCACCATGCCCATATATGGTAAAAACTCTTCAAAAAGCTTCTTCTCTGAAACTAATAGACAGATTGTCATGAAACTTGGCGTGAAGCATGGATGGCTAGTGTACTACAATGTATATATAAATCATGTCCCTGTGATGACCTTGACCCAGTTTATGGCAAGGTCAACATGGGTTGCCCATGCATTTGAATAGAAACAACTGTCAAAATGTCATTTGAAGGGAAAAGCCAGCAGGAAATTGGCAAATGGACAGAATATTGATTATTCTGAAAAAAAGAGAATGACCCAAGGGCTTCATCTGCCCCTGCGCTGGGGTTAAATACCATAATATTCAAACACGTTTATTGATATATGCAGCAGATCTCAGGTGAGCGTTTACAGGACCATTGGTCCTCTGGTTATACTGGCGACAAAATCTATGAAATTATTACTGAGATGCATTGCTTGGTTTACATTAGCCCGCCCTGTTATGCAACACGCATTGTCAAAATAATAATTTTAAAGCAATTAAACATTCAAGGCTTTCTGAGATCGAATAATAACAATCTCAGTTTAGATGACATTCTGACTACAGCTTCATTGAGAAACATTTTATATAACCTGTCAGAAACTATATGTACATCTTTCTTCAGGCTCACTATGAAATATATATATATATATATATATATATATATATATATATATATATATATATATATATATATATATATATATATATATATATATATATATATATTGGGAGAAATAGGACAAACATCAAACAAAAATCTTCCCGGTGGCACTGGATCCTAAGAAAGGATTCGAAAATGATTGAAATAAGTATATAGGGGGCCGGTGGCACTGGATCCTAAGAAAGGATTCGAAAATGATTGAAATAAGTATATAGGGGGTCGGTGGCACTGGATCCTAAGAAAGGATTCGAAAATGATTGAAATAAGTATATAAGAAAGGATTCGAAAATGATTGATATAAGTATAAGTTTGATTTATTCTTGCACTGTTAATGGTTTAATCCCCCTATATATATATATATATATATATATATATATATATATATATATATATATATATATATATATATATATATATATATATATATATATATATATATATATATTTTTTTTTTTTTTTTTTCTTGAAAAAACAAATCAGTAGGAAAATTTTGATATTTGTAATGTTATTGCTCAAAACATAGATCTCGGGCCTCTGCGAGGCGGTTATAACGAGTACCCACAATCTATGTTCTAGAACAAAAATAAGAATAATAGATATACCCCTGTAAACCCCAGTTTTACTATATTAACGTGGGGTATAGTCCGGCACAAAATCAATTTGACCTGGAATTGTGGTATAAAGTTTTTTTCTTTACATATTCTTGTAGGTTAGACATTGCCATTAAAGATTCTGGATGATGACAGCCTGTCATCATTGAGCGTTTTGAGAAATTCAAGATGGCGCCCTAGATGACAGAAAATAATGAAAATACATCTACTATTATACAATGTGCCCCTTAAATGAATAAAAATACTATGTTTCCTCATAACTTTAGCAGGCATTATCTTATCTGACATAAGGTATCGTTCCTTGGTTTAAGGATCAAAAATGGCATCCAAGATGGCCGCCAAAATAAGATTTTTGACGAATACAAATGTATGCACAATATATACATATTTGAGCTTCTTATGCATACATATTGATCAGTTAGGCATGAAAATGACATATTAAGTCTGTCTTTTGTTCTTTATAAATTCATGCATGTAAGAGTAAAGTAAGTAAGTAAGTAATTTATTTATTAGAGTGTCATACAGCAATATATACATACATACATTTTCAAAACTTAAGATTATATTGATATCTAGCCATCGTTTGGCTTATAAGACACTGTTAAGTAAAACATTATAAAACATTTTAAAATGCATTTTAAAAGTCACTATAGTTATTGACCAAGTTGTGTATACATAAAATATGCCAATAAAGCACATATTTTATTTTGATTGACAAGGTCTTACATTGACCTTGTCAATAAAAAATCCAACTTCTGACACCCTGTCAGCATTAACAAATTTGAGAAAATCAATATGACATTTGAAAATAATTTTTATGCACTGTTTTATAGTTTGTCTCTAACAGAATGAAAAAGCTATTTTATCCTACTATTTAGTACATATTGACATATCTAACATTAGTTACCTTGTCCAGGCTTGAGTACAAAATGGATTCCAAGATTGCTGTCAGAACATTTAAATATTCTAAACATATTCCTGATACATACACTTTTGAACCTTTTGTCTATTTCTGATTTTAATGCACCGGTAAACACGTTTATTTCTTAGGAGTACTAATGAAAAAAAAAATAACAAGAACTTCACTGTGTAGTTGGCGCTCACATAGTCTGTCTGGTGAATATTCATTTTACTACATGGTTTGCTGTTACTGAGAACAAACAGCAGCTTCGTCAATAGAATGGTTATGGTCTCCCATAGGATGCTGAATTTCATAAAAAAGCAATGATATCCACAAATTAGTTGATACAGGCAAAAAAGCAAACAGAATGCGTAAAAATTATTTCAACTGAAAGTATTGACATAAACACACTTAAAAGCAGACAAATAATATCCTTGTATACCAGATAGTCAGTTCTGTACTTAATGAAATTGGTTGATTAGGGGTTTAACGTCCCACCAATAGCTAAGGTCATATGGAGACTGGTTGATTGGGGGTTTAACGTCCCACCAATAGCTAAGGTCATATGGAGACAGGACCTCGGTTTATAGTCCCATCCGACGGACTGGAGAAGCCCGGGAGCGAATCTGTGACCCTGGTTTACAAGGCCAGTGACATAACCACTGCACTACAGACGCTTCTGTACTTAAGAAAAATCCAAAATAAGTTTCAATTGTTGCAGATGACACTGATGTACGTTTTTGTTACTTTAAATCTCAACACCTCACTATTCCTTGTATAGTTTGAAAGCAAGAACTGTCATACGCCGACAGACTAAGGATAAAAGAATGCTGAACTAACACCCGATTTAATTAACGCTTAATGTTCTATAAGGATGGGTATATATTACATGCTTATATACTTTGACCTCCTAAATAATTGAAATTGTCCATCATGCCTCCTTGTCAGCATGTTTTAAAATCAGATCTGCCAGATATGTTGCTAGAGTCATTTTGGTGGCTGACAAATGAGACCAAACTTTACCTCTCCACCTTTAACTGTACCTCTTGATGACCACCATACCGCTTTCTTAAATCAACTAAATTGCATTTTTGAAGTGAAAGTAAGAGTCATAGCGCCGCATAGCGCTGTGGTTACAAGAAAGCAATCTTAGACTTGTAGGAAATAAATAACAGACTGTGTCCTTAGCTGCATAAATGTGGTTTTATTGCATCTGCTTATAGCACGGGATGATATAAGTGCTCAACGTTTCGGACATAAGAATTTTCTTAGGCTAGATATACTTTCAAGTATGCATATTGAGCAGGTATCCTTGATCTGTTTTGTATGTTCCATTCACTTTGACTGTTTAATGTTTTGCCAAACTACGTTAAGTCTAGCATTAAAGTGTGTGTATCAGTAACTTAGCTGTAATTGTGAAACCTTGTCTTATTTTTATTAGTATTTGTCCTTCATATACATGAACATGCTCGTCTGTTGACATATATTTCATGCTCATCTGACTCTGGCCAAATTAATGTCATGTTACTAAGCTGGCTGAAAGTGTAACTGTCTTTGAAATATTCTTAAGTACGCTCTTTGACTTGGAACCCTTGATGTATTATTTCATGCCAGGCCGTTGGCTTTGATATAATAAATGTCGAGGCTAACACTTATGTATGTAAATTGTCATAGATATACTTTTAAAGCATGTACCTTGACCTGGTATACCCCTTGATCTGATTGCCATGCTGCTCTGTTGACTTTTACAACATTATGTCACGGCTTGCACTAAGGTGTGTATTTCTGCACCATTATTAGATAGCTTGGTGTGAATCCATAAAAAGTAATTTCACCAGAACATTGATCTATATTGTACTACAGTATGCTACTTAGTTCGACAAAATTTACATAGATTTTCGCATTCAATTGCATTTCCTGTAACACCGATATCTGCAGATATAGAAACTTAGATATTAGTGGTCCTTTATAACCATTTTAGTTGGTTGGAGTCTGTTGTTTGGCCCATCGGGGTTCAACTGGTGTTTTTCTTTTGCTCCAGTTTCACAATACTTATTGCATCTGTATCTGTGAGAACCTAAAACCTAACTAAATGTTGTGAACCACTGCAGAAACTGAGCTTGAGGTTAGGCATCTGTAAAACTAGTTTAAGCCACCCTACCACCCCAACAGTGATTTTTTATTACTGATCGTTGCAAGGCGATAATCCTGTGGTGGTTTTTACTGTTTGTGTTTTGGCGTTAATTTTTGTGCTGTTTGCAGGTTATGTATGTTTTCATATTTTCATATTTAGGGTTAGTTATGGTAACTGAGTGGCCATCTACATGTATAGGAAAAATAGCTGCTCACTCGGCTTAAGATACATTTTCATAATATAAGTACTTGATTGTTAATTAGCTTTCTCATCTCGGTTTTTGGAGTGAGAATTTCTTTCTGATTGCGCCTATTCCTGATCATTGCCTACTTGTACAGTTTGTATATCCTTCAACTGTAGCACCATTACCCCTGGTAAACATGACCTACACTGTGTGTTGTAATTATTTCATCCACTGCATTTGCAAAATCAACAGTGGCGTTCTTATGATCAATTATGTTGATTTTTGACCGTATACAGTAAATGTAACTGAGCTGGAGTATATAACAAGTCATACCTGACACGACTTATATGGTAAAACCAAAAAATCTTGATAAAATCTTATTTTGGCAGCCATCTTGGATGCCATCCTTGACTTTCAAACCGGAAAGCATTAACTGAAGAAAAATGAGTTAATATCTAATAAAGTTGTGAGGCAACATAGCATTTTCATTCATTTTATGGACAAACTGTATAGTAGACCATATGTATTTTCATCATTTTAGACATCTTGGACGCCATCTTGAATTTCTAAAAACGCTCAATGATGACAGGCTGTCATCATCCAGAATCTTGAATGGCAATGTCTTACCTACAAGAAACCATCAAGAAAAAAACTTTATACCCGACTTCCAGGTCCATCAAAAATATGCCATATTCATGCCGGACTAGTATGAGGGGGTATATATTTCATGGACATGTTTTTTCTGATGACATGTTCATCTTCCTTGCTCAATTTTGTATTTTCTATTTCTAACTTGTGTGCAATTATTCTAAGTTTGTAAAATACTGTTTATGATAGCCACGTTGATTACATACAATATCTAGATTAAAACACTGACTGCAACTTATCAATTGTCATCTAGCACACCACTTCAGGTTTCGTATTTTTACCAGGCAAGCCTTTTTGTTAGATGTTCATAATTAGTAATCTCAATTTATTACAGTAACTGGCAGCTGGTTTCATTTTCCTTTACTCAGTGAATTGCCATGAACGGATATGTAGTCACTCTCTTTTTCACCATTCCCTAGATTTGATCGCTTGACAGAGATTGCGTTTTCCATATCTCCGTGACTAGCAGCCCCACTTGCGCCTTGACCATTCATCCGTGTTGACTGATGATCTTCAGAGGTTAGCTTTGTACCATTTTTCTTTTGCTGACCGTCTTTGTCGGTAGCCTCAACAACGTCACTAACAGGTGAGGATTGTAAGGTTGTTCTCTGTTACCATTTTCGTTAGACGTAGAGATTTTATCATGTTCGTCGTTAGCCTCCGTGTTCTTAGGATTTTCATCGACCAAACGTCTTGAACGACGATCTTTAGATGTGGACTTTTCACCAGGTAGTGTCATTTGATAGTCTTCATCGGTGTCCCGACTTAATCTATAACTGCTCTTATGCCTAGAATAGAAGTAAAACAAAGTCACAAAGCAAGCATTTTTAAGTTTTGCATCGTTATGAAATTCTTTGTCGGGTAACAATGCTTCATTGCATTTATACGTACACTACAGAAATACGAATTGGACAAACTATATGAAAAGCGCTGTTGATATGCTTTTATAAGCATATTTTGATCTGCTTTTTATAAGCATATTTTTTCAAGTTTTAGAATTCCTCGAATAGAAATGTAGACAGGTTAAAAGATAATGCAAACTTTTCCTAATAGTAAGGAGGACGAGTATCAATGAATGTAAAACAGTGCCAAAATTGAGGCAGGGTGATTAACCAATTAAAAGTATTTTGAAATGCCAAAAATATATATAAACTAGAGCTGATTCTCATGGCATCGAAACACGAATCTCATATAAAGTTTTTTTTTTGCTACAACTCATGTTATATCATGCTCATTTGACGTTCAAATCTATAAGTAAGCAAACTACATTAAGACAAATGTATGTCATACATGTTTCATGTTTTGCAATATGTGTTGTATTTATTGGATTGTTGGATGGTCTTAATCATGACATAAACTAATCGAATAGACTTCAGTCTATGGTTATTATATGTATGCTGACAAAGTTATATGCTATGTTTAAATGTTATCATCTGAGATTGTAAAAGATCATTCTTACATTCATTTCTGATAATTTCATGCTTAGTCTGCCACGGCGTTTTGAATAAACATGCATTTTACTGGCTATTTTTGTTTGCCTCTGAGGTTATTACCTTTTTAAATACAGCACAACAACAACGCCGACCAAACTCAGCACCAAAAAGATGCTTACACTGATGGTAGCTGTTATCCATTCCTCGCAATTGTCTGAAAACATAAAGTATAAGTGAAGAAACACTTGTGGCAAAAACAATGATATATCATTGTAACCATTTTCACCCTTTGTAAGCGTTCATGTCGCCTTTCAAATGTTTTGGTAGGCTAAAATGAAACTTCAGATACCCTTGCATATACCAAATATACCACAATGTAAAGGAAGCACGTTTGAGTGAAGATATTTGTTCAAATAAGTATTTTTCATACATACATTTACATGATAAACATGATAACACACTCAGTGATCCATTTGCAAGGAGTAAGACAAAGCGAATGCCTCTCACCTTTCCTTTTTGCAATGTATGTCAACGATTTAGAGGCTGAATTAGCAGTAAAAGGCGTGGCGGGTATTGATATAGGAACTATTAACTTAAACTTATTGCTCTACGCGGATGACATAATACTTTTTGGCAAAACTCCTGATGACTTACAAATGCATTGAATGTTTTCGAAGATTATAGCAAAAAGTGGAAGCTTACATTTAATACAAATAAAACGAAACTCATGGTGTTTGGGAATGGGGGATGTCTACCAAACAACCTGAATTTCGTATACAATAATATACATATAAAATATGCAACACATTTTGTTATTTAGGTTTAGTTTTCACATCAGGAGGCTCAAATTTCGAATTATCGCCATCATATAAACTTGAACTGTGATAACCTTGTATCCCCTGGAGCTAGATATGTTTTTTTTTATAAATCTCCGTCTATAGAGACGGATCATTTACAATTTTGTAAAAGGATCCTAGTAGGGCCTAAAATGACTTTATCTACGGAGAGTTAAGAAGAATTGATTATCAGTCTTGGAGAAACACATTTCGTATTAAGTATTGGCTAAAAATTATAAGTAGTGATGACAGAAAATATACCAAACAAAAAAATATTAATACTATTTTAAACGATTTAACATTGCAGCCATTAAAGGAAAATTGGGCTTCTTGTGCTAAAACTCGCTAAGCAGACTCGGATTTATACATGTTTTTGAAACACAAGGTGTGGGAAATGAGAATGCGTTAACTTTATGACAGTTTTTAAACAAAGGCTTAAAGATAATTTTACTCAAAATTGGCACTCATGCTTAGAAAACTCAACAAGGGCTCGATCATATCTGACATTTGCCAATTTTCAACATTGAAATTATTAAGATATGTTATCTATTGTTAAATACAGAAAAAAATAATTCGATTAAGACTCTCTTCACATACACTCGAGGTTGAAGTAGGGGGGTGGACAAAGCCCAATAAAACCCCGTATGAAATTAGAAAATGCAAAAATTGTAATGTTGTAGAGGACGAATTCCATTTCTTGTTCGAGTGCCTTTTGTATACACATCTCCGAAAATGTACATCAGTAAGCATTATTGGCCTCATCCAAATATGATAAATTTATACAATTGTTAAGTAACTTTGAAGAATCTAAGCGTCTTTATTTACAAAAAGGTACAAGTAGGCAAAGATCAGGAAAAGACGCAATCAGAAAAAGACTCCCACTCCAAAAACCGAGGTGGGAAAAAACAGACTAACAATCAGGTACTTATACCATGAAAACATATCGTAAGCCAAATGAGCAGCTATTTTCCCAATAGGTGGCCACTCAGTTACCTAAACTTAACTAAAAATATGAAAACATACATAAGGCGCCAACAGCACAAAAATTTTAAACACCAAGAGATAAAACAAAAAGAACCACCACAGAAGTATCGCCTTGGAACGATCAGTAACACAAAGTTACTGGCGGGCTTAAACCGATTTTACATGGCCATAACCTCACTCTCAGCTTCTGCAGTGGTTCATAACATTTATTTAGTTGTTCGGTCCTCGTGGTGAATCACTAACTAGTCAATGAATCATCAAGAACAAACAAATAAATCACGATAAACATCCTAATGAATCAAAAACCAGGACTCACAGATTGAGTAAGCTGCCCGACGAAGGAGATCCCGGGCGCCGAATAACCTACTAACTCCGGAGCAAAAGAAAAACACCAGTTGGACCCGGTGGGCCAAGCAACAGACAAGTAGCTTTTTAGATTCATAAGGAAAAATTGTTTCAGTAATATGCATGTTGAAAGTCATGTATTTAATGTGTTAGTATGTAAAAATGATTTTTTCATGATTCCGACTGGGTGGTAGCCTCAAGCAATGGAGGATATATTATTGTTACATTGTTATATACCTAATGTATCTCTACAATAGAAACTTGCCGTGTTGTAACGGACAGCACTTTCTGCTGTTTTAGGCGTCGTAGGGCATTAATACCATTAATGCCCTGAGATGACGTCATAGCAGGGCAATAATGGTGTTAATGCCCTGAGATGACACCGTAGTAGGGCAATAATGGTGTTATTGCCCTAGGGCAATAATGGTGTTATTGCCCTGAGCCTATGACATACACCTGTTTACATGTTATGGACACTGGCAAGTGTTCATTTCATCTAAATTTAACATGGCAGGTGGGATCACATTTCAGACGTATATTAATGAGCCGCATCGTGAGAAAACCGGATTTTCGCCTATGCGAAAACAAAGGCGCAGATCAGCATCGCAGTAACTGCGAAGCTGATCAGCGCCTTTGTTTTCGCAACACGGATAGTACAATCTCTGTTCTTCTCAAATCCGAAATTTCAAGCTTCTAGCCTGCTTCTGTAGCTGCATAGACCGGTTTGTGTCAAACCTGGTCGGAAACCCCTAAGACCGGTTTTCTCGCGTCGCGGCTCATTTCATCTTAATGTCACTTTGCAGCAAATCACTGACCCATCAACGGCTGTGGATTTTCATTAAGCGCGATTTCAAGACTTAGCATTCAAATAAATAAATAAATAAATAAATAAATAAATAAATAAATAAATAAAATGTACATATGCTGGAGGAAAGGTATATAACAATGACGATATAACATTCTTTTCCAAGTGCATTAACGTTTTCCAAGCCCTCGGGCAATAATGTGTTGCAGCCCTCACCGCTACGCGGTTCGGGCTGCAACACATTATTGCCCTTGGGCTTGGCAAACGTTAATGCACGGAAAAGAATGTTTTATCCTCTTATTGCAAGAACATTTATTTCTAGAATCTTTGCACCTCTCCCGTTAAAAACGGATATGTTGCAAAATAGCTATGTATGTACTATTTAGATGATTTACATGTTTCATGGTATTTTGTTTACATTATATGTATTGTTATGCATTGTTGTTGTATATGACTATATGCTCATGGGCCGTGATGGCTTTTTGCATTAATAAAAGTATTCATTCATATTCATTCTTTTACACATAAATCAATGAAAAGTACGTCATTATCATTGCAGTTTCTGCATCAATAGCGATCTCATATGGTGAGCCCTAGGTTGTAAAGAATTCCCTCAGGTCCTAGCGAATGCAACGGGGTGAAAAATTCGTATTTGATCCCATCATGAAAACATACCCATGCAATGAATGCCTGCTTATACCCCATTTTTATATAGTAAAACTGGCCAGTTTTATGCAGGGGTATACCTATTCTTATTTTTGGTCCAAAACACAGATTGTGGGTACTCGTTTGAACCGCATCGGCGAGGAGATTCTAGCGTATACCCCCGATCTTTGTTTGGACCTAAAAGTTTAAAAGTTTTCTGGAAAAATTGCATTTTTTTTTTCAGCTGAAAATAAATCTTTATATATTTCATGGGTGTGTTTTTGTAATGCCTCCCTTATTCAATTACACTAATAGTGTAACATAAAGATAATGGCCATGTTTTAACGAAGACAACAGCCCTGTATTAATCAGGGAATACGCGATTGTACATGTAATTTAATAATAATAATAATGATAATCTCTATATTTTAGGAGGATAACGTATTTAGCACAAATACCAACCTTCCATACGATTCTACAGTGATTAAGACATTGGTTATTGGACCTTTTTATTCTGGCAAGCGTTGTCATTCACATGAGATGGTAGTGATGCATTTAATGTTTGGGAGAGGAGAAGCCAGTGCTTGCCTTATAATGCCGAGCGCCAAGCAAGGTAACAACTGGTACCATTTTAACGTCTTTGGTATGACACGGCCCGGTATGCTACGTAACCCACGACCCTTCCCGAAGCTGACACTTTATTTAATTGTTTCAGGATCAAATTTGGTGCGCCACTTTCCACTGCCCTCAAGAATGGCTACCTACCCATTCCTATGGTAGTAAGTGTAGCAGAGTTATTTCTCCTTAAATGGAAAACAAAAAAGCACCATAAAAATTTCCAAATATGCGTCACGCCATACGTATTAAAACGCTAAGAATGCTTAAAAAACTTACCATTGGGCATGGCGACACACTTGGGAATGATGTTGCTCCAGTTACCCGAACTTTCGCACTTAATGGTTGGAGAACCAGATAGGTAGTAACCGTCGTTACAACCGAATGAAGCTATTTTGGAATAGGCTGTTCCTGATGGTGTGTTTACCCAACCTTTTTCTGGACTGGCAACAGGGCCACAGTCTGCAAAAAATAAATTCCGTCGAGAATGAAGAAAACGTATCGAAAATGAAGCTGATAGACTAGTCCAACATTTTCCCCTTCACAACACTGTTTGAGCTATATGTTGGCATGGAAACCAAAGTTCTGATCCACACTGTTTCAAAGCATATAGCAGGCAGTACCCCGCCCGGCTAATGATGTTTCATGTAAGGCCTGGCATATTATAAAAAACTGATACCTGAAATAATTTCTCTCAGATTTGTCATATTTTTGGATTTTCATAATTCTGTTTGCGACAAAATAAATTCTTAACGTGTACGAGAATATTTCATCTAACATTCAATATCTGGCACACTAGAAAACGCACTATATTCTTTGAGATTCGGACATTCTATCATGTTATCTGATGTAAATTGCTGGCATTCATGTTTATGTAGTACCGATTTACCTATAACTGTACATTTGCGATCAGAGGTGGGTGAACACTCTATGTGGGCTTGTTCGCCTTCTAGACATCTTGTGCATGGTACGCAAGGTTCGATGCTCGACGTTATGGCAGAGAAACTACCCTCCACGCAGACTTGGCACACCGTGTCTTGGGCTGAGGTCCCTGAAATTGAAGAAGTGTACGAGTGTTACTGCGTGATGTAATAAATAGTAAAGGTGGCAGCACATTTGCGCACATTTTTGAAAGAATGTGGTTCATTTGCGCACACAATCTTCCCAGGTAAGCGTATTCATTTGCGCACACGATTTCGCCAGGTAAATGTTACATTTGCGCACATCAGATGTGCCCAGGTAAATGGTATGTTTGCGCTCACAAGACTCAGTGTATAGACAAGCCAAGTCCTCATCGCCAGTCCAAGCTATATATCTTTCAATGCACACTCTGTGATGAATATTTGAATTAAAACCTTGAAAAAGTATAAAGACAGTGCGTGATGATGCCAAATGAACAAATCAAAGTGCCGCAAAATGTAAATACATGTATGGTAAACTAAAACTCAAACTGACTTTTAAGTGACTGTGTAAACCTATTCGAAATCTTCCACCTCCAGATCTTTGAACAGGGGTTACAGTGCTGATGTTTTATTTGTCGTACCTTGATATAATAAAATACGAGCAGAGGGCTTAGGAAAAGGTAAAAAAACATGTGCGCAAATGTAACACTAAAATTGTGCGCAAAAGATATACATTTCTGTGTGCTAATAGCACCATAGTAATTATAACTACGTTGATTCGTTGATTCAATGTCGGAACGACAGTAGTGTCTCGTCGGTAAGTGAGATCTCGCGGTAATTTTCTTCTTCGTAAGTATCTCCCGGTACATTATGGAGGGCGCGGAACTTAAAAACGTGCGGTCTGGGTGATGAAGTCACCCAGAGCTGATAGTATGGTCCATTCATGGTTTTTCTTAAGGTCACTGTCATTGATGCCTAAAAGGACTTCAGTTGTCAATTCTGAGATGCCTGTTTGATAAAACAGAGTTGTCCTCATGCTTTCCCTTTCATTGAACTACGACGTGCAACAAAAGTCGACAAATATCGCGAAAAATCTCACCCGATGTTAGGAGATTTGCTTTCCGCCATTTTGCTTATGTAGTCAACAGCTCAGCAGTCACTCCACAGAACGACTCCTCAAAATTCGCCAACATAGTAGTAGAATTTGTGTAAATGTTTCTTTTCCATTGTTTCATCTACGTTACGTTGCTTAACAATGGCGGACTTTGACGTCACAAAACGTGACTAATTTGACGTCACTGGCGCGCTTCTTTTTGTTGCGTTAAACAAAATTGCAACGTGGTCAGAGATGGCCTTTATTCGGTCAGTAGCTAAATAAAGCTTATATTTATGAACCTCACTTGATAAGGCCAATATGTAGGATTGTTACATTATAAAACCGAGTTTCGTTTGCGTTTGCACCAAAGAATTTCATACACTACGCATTTATCGTGTATCGTTAGCACAAGTGCATGTAAAATGTACGGTATGCATGCAGGATTTGACAACAGTTTCGAATATCAATAATTTTCAGATGCAGAGACCCAATATTTTTAACATACTCAAGGACTTTGAAAACGCCTCACTTGTTTAATTGCTTCTTACTCACAGAATACATGATATATCTGCAAAAATATTTTTAAGTTAAAAAGTACAACCAGTCTGCTTAACGTCGATACCAAAACCGAAGCGTCAACGCCTATTATTAACGTCATACACGCTGAATTCAAGCGTTACCAATAATTCAACAAAACCAAAGTATGGGGACGGCAAATATTCATCAGATACGACTTGATTTCTGGATAGAAACACCAAAAGCCAAGCAAATGCTGTTGGTTTGCTTCCATTTGCACTAACACAGCGGTAGTTACTTCTCTTTTACGTTTATTAAGAAAATGTTAATTTTTGCATGTAAAATGAAACGAATTCAAAAGTTTTTGTGCACAATGAATAGGCAAATACCTTTGTAAAAATTACAATTACTTACGACGCTGTAATCGAATGTCTAGAGGTATTTTGAACACTTACGCTTGACGTCATCAAGTAACGTTAGCGCCTCAAAGGCCGCCTGAAGAAATCCACCATTTTGATTTTGCTTTTTCCTGTGCTTAAGGTCGTTAGCTATCACTAGAGACTGTTTGTTTTTACAAAATCCGGTTTTCTTACGTTTCGATGACGTCTGTGAAAACAGTTGTAGCAAACAAACGAGCGAACAAATTTTGTGGATCTTTATTGATAAATATTGTTTATCGTGTTGGCGTACACGATATTATGTTTATTTTGTACATCCGCTTATTTTTAAGAAAGCTTTTAAGCAAAGTATAACCAATGTATAGTGAGGCGTTTTCAAAGTCCTCTAGTATATATTACATCTTTACAGGGGCCCGTAAAATTCAAATGGAAACGCTTTAACGCCCTTTCTCACTGCTTCATTTTACTGCCAGACCAAATAAAAAAAGTAAAGATAGGCAGTAATCACACACTGGTCAACCTTTCCGCTGATTTGGTGGGTTTTACGCAAGTATGATGGTGCTTAAAACTTGGAAGTGGTTGTATTCCGTCCATATTTGCATATATACTCTATGGAAAGGCTACGTCAATCACCAGGTGCATGTAGTATTCATAAAACTAACATAAATCTATAGTCCCTTTGACATGTTGTATGGTTTTCTATACAGCAGCAACATGATTAAAAATGAAAAATCCAAAGTTTATTTACTGGTCGCCGCCATTTTTCGTCTCCAGTAAATCAGCGTAAATACCCGCAAACCGTCGTAAACACCGAAAATCGACGTATATGTTGACCAGTGTGAGAAAAGGCGCAATCAGAAAGAAATTCCCACTCCAAAACTCGAGGTGGGAAAAAACTAAATTGACAATTAGGTACTTACTTGAGCAGCTATTTCCTGATAGGCTGCCACTCAGTTACCAGAACTTAGATAAAATATGAAAACGTACATAAGGTTCAAACGGCAGAAAAATTCGACCCCAAAACATAAAACAAATTGAACCAAAACAGAAGTATCGACTTGGAACGATCAGTAATATAACATTGTAATATAACATAGTAATATAACATGACGTGACGTCATGTGTTTCGTTCTAAACAAAATGGCCGACGCTGAAGAAGCTCCGCGGTTTTCGGTGAGTTTTTACTTTGTTAATGTTATTTTCAAGAGATTTTAAGTGGATTAGAGAGAAAATGCAAGAATAGCGATCAACCATGGTTTGTTTCAGTGTTCAAACATTCTCTGGATCACTCGGAAGGCGTTTGAACACGCGGCCTGCGGCCTTGTGTTCAAACGCCTTCCTCGTGATCCATCGAATGTTTGAACACTGAAAACCATGGTTGATCCCTATAGTATATGTTTCCCATAAATACATGTATATACTACTCAAAGTTTGATAAGCATCAAAACTTTATTTTTTGTTGACAGGACATACTTGTAATCTAACACCCGAAATTTTGCTTTAGATATGAAGCAGAACCATCACTATGCAAACATTCCATCTTTTTTTTTTTCGCGTTGCCTGCGAGCGCTTTTCGCAGACTTGCAGAAACGATTGAAACCCCCTGAAATTTAAAGTTGCCATTTTTCATTGATTGTTGCCTACCCTATCCAATTCTGTCATTTACCCCCTCTTACTGGTTCATTCAACTGCAAAACTGTTTTGATAATCGAAATGTCGATACTTTTGTGTCTAAAATGCACTTTTGGAAAATTTAAAAAATCTGTGATTTTTGGTTAAAAACACGATTTTTTTACCAAAAAAAATTCTTTTTTTTTTCGCTTAAAACGTTGCCCTTTAGTCTGCGAGTATGGAACAGAAAACCGATTTGAGCTATGGATTTAGATTTTACAGCGTTTTAAAACATTTGTCATTAGACTGAACGTTTTCTTAATGGAAATTTTCATTGTGTGATTAAAACATGTGACAACAAATTTAAAAAAAAAAAAACCCGCTGGTGTAATCAAAAACGTTTTTCAGTTTCATGCTCACCATGCAAAGGACAACATCTAAAGCGAAAAAAAATTTGGCTAAGAAATCGTGTTTTTGACCCAAAATCACAGATTTCTGAAATTTTCCGAAAGTGCATTGTAGACACAAAAGTATCGACATTTCGATTATCAAAACAGTTTTGCAGTTGAATGAACCAGGAAGAGGGGATGAATGACAGAACTGGATAGGGTAGACAACGGTGACAACTTCAATTTCAGGGGTTTCCATTGTTTCTGCAAGTCTGCGAGAAGGGCTCGCAGACAACGCAAAAAGATGAAATGTTTGCACGGTGATGGTGCTGCTAAATATCTATAGCAAAATTTCGTGTGTTAGATTACCAATATGTCCTATAATTAAAAATAAAGTTTTGATGCTTATCAAAGTTTGAGTAGTATATATATATAACATCAGGACTTTATAAATTTGAATTTTGGTAACGCCAAACAATATGGCAACGTACATGTGTCTTTTGCTGAAGACCTGTAATAAGTGAAAGCGTTACATGAATTAAATTGTTGCTGTAACTTCATTCTAGAGAGAGAGAGAGAGAGAGAGAGAGAGAGAGAGGGAGAGGAATGAAGTAACAACAACAATTACAAAACTGTGACAAAATGTTGGCTTTTTAAATTACCAGTAATAGGCATGGCGACATAAACAAAATCTTGATGCTCGTGAAATTTTGTGCATTAAGTATCATATTATATTCATATTGGATTATGTGTAGTGCATGTATGTCATGTTTGTTTTGTATAAATGTTGTGGCTAAAAGCTGTAATATGCTGATATTGCCAATAAAATATATCATATTATCCATATTATCACATTGCGGTAACAATATTGTGGCTAAACAAATATCATAGTGATTTGAGGATAAAAATGTGTGGTTTGGTATATGTATTGTTATATATTGTTATCTTTATCCTTTGCATAATATGTTTGTTATAACTTGTAACTTTTCGTTTATTATTCACACATTTCTTTAACATGGGGTTAAAAGTATCATTCAAACAGAAACACATAATGCTAAGCCAGCCATGATATAAAAAATATTGTCTGACGCAGTCTTTTCATTACGAAAACTTGCTCATGCAATATACAGAAAATTGTTTAAAGTTAAAAATTCCATTGCAAAAATGTTGATTCTTTTAATAAGTTTGCTAAAAAAAATGATTGTGGGGACACGTTAGAACCGCCTCGTCAATGCGGTTCTTACGAGTACACACAATCTATGTTTTGGAAAAAAAAAAACAAGAAAAAAATAGGTATACCACTGCAAACCCAGTTTTGCTATATAAAAGTGGGGAATGAGGGGTATTATTTTCATGGACATGTTTGCCTGTTGATGACCTATACTTTATATGAGCTACATGAGAGCTCCTCGCGGAGGCGGTTCTAATAAGTACCCACAATCCATGTTTTGGATAAAAAAAGGAAACCCCATTTTCACAATATTAATGTAGCGGACTTCAACGCGCGAAATAAATGTTTAACAGCCAAACTTCTCCAGCAGGGCTATCGGTATCATACACTTCGATAAACATTTTCTAATTTTTAACGCAGACACTATGCGTCGATTTCCTAATTCAACGTTGGGCTAAAGAGGGCTTTCGGAACCAGAAATTTATGGTGACTTGGTTTACAAATTTAAGAAACTTATAGGAAGGAATGATTTTTTTTTCCAGTTCGGCTAAGTTTTTAACACAATCATGGTTGATAACTATGCTGCCTTCTGTAACTCATTTATGGGACATAGGCAAAGAGAATAGCCCCAGATGTGACGCCGCAGAACGCGGCGTCCCATCTGGGGCTATTCTGTTTGCTTAGAGAAATTTCATCGAAAAAAGAGATAAAAATTTAAAATCACAACTAAAGCCCATAAAAACGAAAGTGGACTCGCCCTAATGATAAAGTCCATTCGTCAAATATGGGTTAATTGCACGCCGATGAGATCTCCGTTGTCGGGCGGCTTACTGAATCTGTTGAGTCCTCGTTTTTCATTCATTCATCAGGGTGATTATCATGATTTATTTGTTTGTCCTTGATGATTCAATTCACCACGAGGACCGAACAGCTAACTAAATGTTGTGAACTACTGCAGAAGATGAGGGTGAGGTTAGGCGCCTGTAAAACCGGTTTAAGCCCCCAATAGTTTTATACTACTGATCGTTTCAAGGCGATACTTATGTTGTGGTTCCATTTATTTTATGTTTTGGAGTCGAATTTTTGTGCTGTTTGAACCTTATGTACGCTTTCATATTTTTATTTCGGGTTACTGTCTGGGCGCCTATTGGGAAACAGCTGCTCACTCGCTTTATGATATGTTTCTAATTATCAATTTAGTTTTTCCCACCTCGATTCTTGGAGTGGGAATTTCTTTCTGAGTGCGACTTTTCCTGATCATTGCCTACTTGTCTCTTTTTAAGGGGATACTTATTGCACGGATATGTTATACTGAAGGCAAACACCTATATTGCAAAAAGTGATATCACACCGTATTAGCGGCAATCGCGAACAACCAATTTGTTAAACAAAAACAGTTCTACATTGCCATAAAAGGCGTTACGGATTGCCAAAATGACGAAGTAGAACGTAAATTGAACGTTCTCGATTTCCAACACGTGATATTTGGCAACTTAAAACGCTTTTTGGCAGTCGGGAACGCAGTTCTGGATACAATCACACGTTCCACCCTGCCGCTAATACAGTGTGGATATGCGCCTTTTACGGTGTTTTTTATATACAAGCTAGAAGTCTACGTGGAGCAGTGGTTAAGTCACTCGGCTTGTAAATCAGGATTGTATTTATATCCTAGACTATTTTATTTTATTTTTTTTTTTTATTTATTTATTTATTTATTTATTTTTTTTTTTTTTTTGATGAGACTTTTCACCCAGCTCTCATCTTCATATGCCCTCATCGTTAAGCCCCTTATTATAGAATAAAACGTAAATGGGATCCTTTGTAAAGCAGTAAATATTTAAAGAATGGGCATGGGTCATATATGATCACGATATTGCACAATTTCGGGTAATGACTCATCATCAGTGATCCGTACGGCCTGGCGTCTTTGCTGGTCAATAATGCAGTAAGTTTGACTTTAAATTAAGGGTCGACATCTGAGAAGATGACATGGGAAATAGGCAGATATAATTCCTAAACTGTTGTAGTCGACTCACGTAAGAGATTTACTGTTATAAACTTTATTTGACCAATCGGAAGAGGTGTGCCATTCTTATTTGTAACGGTAAAGCTGTGAAGTAAATCTACGACAGTTCAAGAATCCCGTCCCGCTTCAACTTACCAGCGGTTTTAACTCCTTGCCCCGGTGGACATTCACTGTGTGGAACACATGTAGCCTCAAAATTCGGATGGTACCCCTCAATACACTGGCACTCTAGGTCCGACAGTGAAGTACAGTTCTTTACCATCACCTCCTTTTGCCCACAAGTAGGTCGACAGTCGATACACTGTGTCGAGTTGGTTTCTCCATCCTGATAGGTTCCCGGTTTACACCGTATACAATAGTTGCCGTTCTCTGACGAACACCGCGTACCAGGAGGACAAGATGGCGGACAGGAAGTCGAAAAGGTCACAAATCCGAGGATTAATATCCGCAACAACAAACAATGTAATGTTTGTTTCACAATGTTCCCAAATACTTGATAAATAGAGCCCATGCTTACACTTGGTTATCCTATCATCGTTCTTCACTTTTATATATTATTGGCACGTGGTTTAGATCTTTCTTAAATTTTTGTAGTATCTTAGAAAAAAATATGTCGTGTAAAGCAAGACTTTTGAAAATCACTCCTTTTATATATATAAATCACCGCGTCCAATCGAAACGCCGGACGAACGGTCGAAACGCCGGATCTGCGTTGTTTTAACTCCGGATTGCGGTAGTTTCTGCTGGATTCGCCGCCATTTTCGAAGGAATTTTTTTCCACCAGGTAACAAAAACGTTTATTATAAATATTAAAAGAGTTTATGTCAACGTAAGCACTAGCCTGTTCGGATCTACATACATGTCTCTAACCGCCGATTGTTCTGCTGATGCATAAGCTCCGCTGGAATATGCAAACATTCGAGGAGATTTTTGTTTTACATGTTCGGCCATACGCTAAAATAGTGTTCGCCCCAAAATGTTTCGTACTATTGTCGTCTTCTTCAAAGTATTGACAAGCTGCTGGTTGATTTTGCATTTGTACATGAGACTATATCGTTAGAAGCCAATTGCCAATTGATTCTTGCCCGAACAAGCTTACGTTTCAATAAAATACCGCAAAATCAAAGTAACACCGGATAAAACGGTAATCTGAGTTTTCAAACTTGGCAAGTATTTTCATAGATTAATGTCTTGTAAGGTCTAGTACGCAAGTGGAATGCTCATTTTTTAGCAGAATCACTCATTTGCACATGTATGAAAGCTTGGCTTATTGATATTTACAACAGATTAATAACAAGAGATAGAGACATCGATGTTCATTAATTATTCTAAGCTAGAGCTTTGTGTCTTGCAATAATAAATCAGATACTGTTTAAGTAGATCAAACATGATAGAACATCTCCCGTCCTCTCTGATATGAAATAGAATATTATACTAAAATACCATAAATGAAATTTAAAATTGATTGCATTACGTTTTTCAGCGAAATGCGTCGAGACGGCGTCCATTCAAAACCAGGAGAAAATCACCTATAAGTACGAGTATAGCAAATCAGAAGTAAGATAGGATACATGTATGTTATCTCAAAATCGTGTACTGTAAAAACATGATAACATCATGATACAAATGGTTGTGTTTATTGCCTAAATTGTGTGGTCAGTAACTTAGCTCCACATTATAACCTGCTGGTATGTAGCACAGCATCAGGAAAACATGTCCATGAAAAGTATACCCACTTGAAACCCTTTTTGCTCCAAAACATAGATTGTGGGTACTGGTGAGAACCGCCTCTCCGAGGCGATTCTAACGTGTTACCACAATCTATGTTTTAGCAAGAAATAAGAAAAATATGAACACAATCTACTGAAAATTTTCATTTTTTACAAGTTTCAAAATCTCTGTTAATTGCATGGGCATGCTTTCGTAATGGAGTTGAATTTCTAAATCATCTGCGTGATAGATAAAAATTAAAACTGAGATCCTTTAAGAGCAGTGAACACATTAAAGAGAAATGGGTTGGGCCATACCGAGGTTTCGACCATTAAAGTCTCGTCAGTGACCCTTTAGATTTAGCAACATAGAGCCAAAGAGAATTAATAACATTTGGCAACTTTCAACATGGTAGTCGATACAAAAACTTGTATTATCTAAATGGGACCAAAAGTGTTAAATATTGGTAAGAAAATGAATCTTAACCGATAATAAATTTCTTCTGATTTCACAGAATATCATCGCTGATCTAAAAGGACCAAAAAGAAAATATAACCTGCACTATGGATGATGTAAGGAGAGACTTTTTAGGGTCGCCACACGGCACAACACCAGCTGCAGTAATAGCAAATAAAAATTAAAACTGAGATCCTTTAAGAGCAGTGAACACATTAAAGAGAAAGGGGCTGGGCCATACCGCGGTTTCGACTATTAAAGTCTCATCTGAGTGACTCTTTAGATTTGGCAACATGGAGGCAAAGAGAATTTCTGACATTTTGCAACTTTCAAAACTCAAGTAAAACTCTTTTACACACACACACACACACACACACACACACACACACACACAAAAAAAAAAAAAAAAAAAAAAAGTCATCGCATTCCTTGCGAACTAAAAGAACCACAAATCACAGTATTCAGACAAACAAACCGTGTTTATTCTATTTAGCGCAGGGTGCACCAACATTGTACTTAATTTTAAATGATAAAGTTTAGACCCAATTCAGCAGCACACATGATAAACAAAAACAGCAAAAATACGTAAGCCTTTCCAACATTTGATGATCATGCAATTTAAGTTTTCCAATCTTCAAAGAATTGTCTTCATAGGTTTAGATTGGTTCCATGTTGCCAAGTGTAAAGGGTCATTGATGAAGCTTGAGTAGCCGAAACCGCGGTATGGCCAATCCCTTTTCTCATTAATATGCTCGCTGCTCTTAAAGGATCTCCGTTATATTTTTTATTTAACACTTACGCCGAAAGGTTTTAACACACCGACGCCGAAACAAGTGTAACATGCGCATGAACATGTATTGAGCACTCATGCACAAGTTGTTCAAAAAAAAAAAAAAATGATACGCTCTTCGTGGTACACGTGCGCTTAATATAACGGATACGGATTAAATGTCATCCACACAATCTGAAAAACCCATCCTTAGTCGCAAATCTCCTTCTCCAGAACTGGTTGACCGATTCATGGCATGGAGCATAGACGACTTAAGTACTACAAAATAAATCATGACACTATGATGACCTTGTCCTATTTTATGGTAAGGTCAACATAGGTCACCTATGTATATAAATGGGGAAACTGTTAAAATGTATTTTTAAGGAAAATCTTGCATGGAATGGACAGTAGGACTGAATATCAACAAGTCTGTAAACAATAGGACCCCTGGGGTCCATCTGCAATATACATGTATATTATAATCATAATAATTAAACCTCTTCTCCCCTGAAACAGTTTGGCCGATCAAAGCCAAATCTATATGAAGCATCTATAGGAAGGTGGACCAATACACGTATTAAAAATCTATTTCGCCTGACCAAGATGACCATCATGCCCATATAATGTAAAAAACCCAACTATTGTTCTTTTGTCCAGTGACTGTACACTGTACTTCCTTACTCTCATGTGTGCGATCGTTCCCCTTGGGCTACAAGCAGTATTTAAAGAGAAACGAATTCTTAATTCGATGTCACCATCTGACATTCCTGGTTTTTCTTCAACCCCTCTGAAAGTTCTCAATGCTTCTATATGGTCATATGGTAAGTAACACTTAATTCACTTGACCGGACAAATATAGGCATTTTTGGCATATTTCTTAAGGTTAATTTGTTGTAGGGGTAGTGTATAAGAGACATACCTTTCCATAATCGATCGAAATATTGCGGAAACCTGTTTTTATGGCCACTGCATACTTCCAAAACACGCTCCAGTATCTTGCCTCTTTAAATCAGACTTAAAACCTATCAACCACTTTTATCTTACATGGCTTATCTTCACTGAGAAGCAACAAGTCAAAGGTCATCCATCCTCAATGATGACCGAACGTCGAACTAATTTCTGGAGGTCACAGTCAAAAAGAAAAGTTCTCACTTCCAAGAAAGCGATGCTGCACAACGATGAGCATGTCACTTGCGTACTAGACCTTACAAGACATTAATCTATGCAAATACTTGCCAAGTTTGAAACCTCAGATTGCCGTATTATCCGGCGTTACTTTGATTTTGCGGTATTTTATTGAAACGTACGCTTGTTCGGGCAAACAATTACAAGCAATTGGCTTCTACCGATATAGTCTCATGTACAAATGCAAAAATAACCAACATTTTGTCAACACTTTGAAGAAATTGACAATTGTACGAAACTTTTTGGGGCGAACTCTATTTTAACGTATGGCCGAACATGGAAAACAAAAATCTCCTCGAATGTTTGCATATCCTAGAGAAGCTTATGCATCAGCAGAACAATCGGCGGTTAGAGGTATGTATGTAGATCCGAACAGGCTAGTGCTTACGTTGACAAAAACTCTTTTAATATTTATAATAAACGTTTTTTTTTACCTGGTGGAAAAAAATTCCTTCGAAAATGGCGGCGAATCCAGCGGAAACTACCGCAATCCGGAGTTAAAACAACGCAGATCCGGCGTTTCGACCGTTCGTCCGGCGTTTTGATTGGACGCGGTGTAAATGTGTAGTTGAAATTATTTCGAAATCTAATAGATACAATGGTTGTATCACATTTACTAAAATGTATTACATAATGTAACTTTTCAAATAAAATACATTAGAAGTATGTAGTTACACCCTGGTTGAACCATTTAATGATCAACATATATTCTTTTTAAAGGTTATACTGCACTTAGGAAATAAATATACAGACCTAAATTTAAAAAGATACAAGTAGGCAACGATCAGAAAAAGGCACAATCAGAAAAAGATTCCCACTCCAAAAACCGAGGTGGGAAAAAACTAAATTTACAATCAGGTACTTATACCATGAAAACATATCGTAAGCCGAATGGGAAGCTATTTTCCCGACAGGTGGCCACTCAGTTAGTACCTAAACTTAACTTAAAATATGAAAACATACATAAGGCGCCAACAGCACAAAAAATTTTAAACACCAAGACATAAAACAAGACTTATACCATGAAAACATATCGTAAGCCGAATGAGCAGCTTTTTCCCAATAGGTGGCCACTCAGTTACCTAAACTTAACTAAAATATGAAAACATGCATAAGGCGCCAACAGCGCAAAATAATAAATAAACACCAAGACATAAATCAATAATAACCACCACAGAAGTATCGCCTTGGAACGATCAGAAATATAAAATTACTGACGGGCTTAAAACCGGTTTTACAGGTACCTAACCTCACCTTAAAGTTCTTAAGTTTTTGTCCTACTATTTGGACAGTAATCTTAGTCATATCACTTTGGCCGTTTATGAAAATTTTAGCCCCGCAAAAGATATTAAGATATAATATTCTTAAATACCATAGTCATTACGAAAACTTACCAATGTAATATACAGATTTTTTCAGCTATTAAAAATTGAAAATTGTTCTTAAGGATGTTCGCTGCTAACATTTGACATTTCGGTTTTTATTTTGTTGAATATCTCGTAAACGGTTGCAGATATTTTTCTAATAATTTATATTTGAATACATATTGATGATATGCATTGAAAGGTACAAGTAGGCAAAGATCAGGAAAAGGCGCAATCAGAAAGAGATTCCCACTCCAAAAACCGAGGTGGGAAAAAACCAAACTAACAATCAGGCACTTATACCATGAAACATATCGTAAGCCGAATGAGCAGCTTTTTTCCAAATAGGTAAGAGTCATGAAAATTGTCGATTTAAGGAACTTCATTTTTTCCACCCCATTTTCTGCAACTTTTCAGAAAATTTTAACTGTCACCAAAATTTAGGGTAGATTAATAATAAATCATTACATATCTTCAAATTTCTTGCACTGATTTGGTGTTTTAGCAGAAGTAGATGTATACTGTACAAAGGTACAAGTAGGCAAAAATCAGGAAAAGGCGCAATCAGAAAAAGATTCCCACTCCAAAAACCGAGGTGGGAAAAAACTAAATTAACAACCAGGCACCTATTCCGTGAAAACATATCGTAAGCCGAATGAGCAGGTATTTTCCCAATAGGTGGCCACTCAGTTACCTTAACTTAACTAAAAACACGAAAACATACATAAGGCGCCAACAGCACAAAAACTTTAAACACCAAGACATAAAATAAAAAGAACCACCACAGAAGTATCGCATTGGAACGATCAGTAAAACAAATTCACCGGCGGACCCAAACCGGTTTTACATGGGCACAACCTCACCCTCAGCTTCCGCAGTGGTTCATAACATAGTTAGTTGTTCGGTCCTCGTGGTGAATCTCTAACTAGTCAATGAATCATCAAGAACAAACTAATAAACCATGATAAACATCCTGATGAATCAAAAACCAGGACGCACAGATTGAGTAAGCTGCCCTACGATGAAGATCCCTGGGCACCGAATAACTTACTAACTCCGGAGCAAAAGAAAAACACCAGTCGGACCCCGGTGGGCCCCAACCAACTAAAATGAATAGCTTTAAGTCGGGACTATCATAGAGTCTGACGCCCGACCCACCGGCGTGCAATTAAAGAAGGCAGCATAGTTATCAACCATGATTGGGTTAAAAACTAAAGATGCAGACTGTTGCATAACATTCAAGTTATAACCTATACGTCTGTAACGTGTAATTATTTTTCTGAACTGAAAAGAAAAGTTGTAAACCAAGTCACCATAAAGTTCTGGTTCCGAAAGGCCCTCACCTAAAAACGTCTTTAACCCAACATTATATTTGGAAATTTGGTTGTTAAATGAGTAGAAAAAAATTGTCATCCACTTCAAGATGAAAATTTATGTATATTTTAGGTTCAAAATAGTCAGCGCTACTTAAACAAAATTACTTTTGAACGCATGCATTATGTATTGTTTGTCCAGGAAGGTAGAATGTGAAAGAATCGCAAATTAAATACTTTTTTTCTTATTTTCAAACATATGATTTAGATGTCTCATTAGCCTGTAGCTTGAAAAAATGCACGCTACCCTATATTTATTTTGTTTTATGTCTTCTGCAATTTTATATTTTGGAATCCAGAAAGAGCGGTAAGAAAAAAGTTTGAATACTTTTTCATTGGCAGCGAACATCCTTGAAACTAATAGTTTTAATAGTTTTGTTCAACAAATAACTGTGGGCACACATTAAGAACGCCTCGGTGAGGTGGTTGTAACGAGTAACCACAATCTATGTTTTTGATAAAAAAAAATTAATAAAGTGTATACTCATGTACTCTCCAGTGGGGTATAGGGGAGTATACATTGCACGAACGTTTAGCTCTGAACCTATGGCCGACAGACCCCTATGGATATTCATGTTTTACGAAAAGAAGATAGAATGATGTTTTTTCCTTGAGCGTTGAATACTGAGTTAATTCATCAGTTCACACTCCCTGTAAATTCATGCCCCACTTTATGCTGACCGTAAAGTTCAACTGCCTGATAAACAGTATTTTACTTCCAGGATAGGCATTATTTAATTTTATTTAATTTCTCGATTTAGCTTACCTGAGCCGGAGGCTCACAAGGTGAGCTTGTAGGATGGAACTCGAACGTGTCCGTTTGTGCATGCGTTTGTCCGCCCACACCCTCAAACATGCATATCTCGGAGACGAGCAGCCCAATCCCAATCAAACTTTAACAGATGGATCACTGTAATGTGGGATTGCTTGCATTAGGCTTTGGTCATACTTACACTTACGTACGCGGCAGACGTTACGTACAGGGTTCCGTATCTGTTTGTACTATCCGAAACGATTCTGATCTCATCAGTAACGTCCTTACCTGTACGTGTATTATTCACGGAGCCCGGAAGCTTGATAATTGTCAAAAATCAAGCACTGATGAAAAATCAGTAATAGATTAATCGATGAATTAATCGATCGGCTATCTATCAATATCGACCGAGAGATCGATCGCCGTCGAGGAGTCAATCAACATAACCATCGATCAATCAATCAATCATTTGAAATTATGTCTATAATATAATGTGGTGATTTGAATGGGGAAACTAATGATTGTTAAAATGTGATTTGAAGGACAAAACTTGCAGGAAATGGGCAAATGGACAAAATATGTACGTTTATGAAACAATTTTGTATCCAGTGAATGTCTGCCCCTCCTGCCCCGGGGCTTTATACATATTACCATTATATTCAAACACCTTCTTCTCTGAAACCGCTTGGCCAATCAAAGTCAAAATTTATGTAGAGCATCGTTATGAACGGGGAATGAAAGTTTGTATAAATGGTCAAGGTCACATGACTAAGATGGCCGTCATGGCTATAAATAGCAAAAACCTTCAAAATCTTCTTCTCCATAACCAGAAGACTTATGATTTTGAAACTTGGCATGAAGCATCAGGCATTGGAGATCTACAAAGTTTTAATAAATCATGAACCTGGGATGACTTTGTCCTATTTTACGGCAAGGTGAACATAAATCGCTTTGGTAGTTGAATGGGGATTTTTTTTTTCAAATGGGATTTGAAGGGCAAAACTTGCAGGAAATGGGTAAATGAACTGGAGATTTAAGCTTCTGAAAAGAATTTGGATCCCAGGGGTGGGTCTGTCCCTGCATCGAAGCATTATAGATGTATATATAACCATAATATTCAAAGATCTTGTTCTCTAAAACAGCTTGACCAATCAGTCAAATTTTATAGAAAGCATCTGTATGAAGGAGAACCAATGCGATTATAAATATACAAGGTCACATGACTAAGATGGCCGCCATGCCTTCTATGGGGAAATCCCTTCAAAATCTTTCGAGCCCCGCTCTGGCCACATGTGAGACAAGCCAAGTTCTGCTTGCGGGTGTGCCATGTGGTTTTTCTCGGAGTTCTCCCGTTTTCGCCCCACCTACTGATTGGCCCGTCTCATATGAGCTGAAATAATCTTGAAAGGGACGTAAAACTGAATTAAAAAAAAACTTTCCAGGACTTGCTTAAGGGGATGCCAATTGTTAAAATCTAATACTTGTATAATTTTACCTGTATAAAGAAAAATAACAATTTTTCCAAGGAGACTGGATATTCTTGAAACATTCTTGTATGAGTCATTCAAACATCGAATACAGATTATTTTATGCCCAAAAACTCAGCTCTAGAGGGCTCAGCAGCACGCTTATCAGCATTGGTCAAGTTACTTCCTGGTTTGATTCCGTTGTCATCTGTCTGGCATGCTGGATAAGTTTTACTAAAAGCTACCACCATAAACATGATCTCCACAAGCCAGACTACAATCTGTGAAAGTTTGTCCACTCGGAGATGATTTCTTCTCGGGGAAAACATGGTATTTATCATATATGCTGAAAACCTTATACAGCAGATACAGTAAATAGTATGATTTCTCCCAAAATATTGACTTTTTGTTCAAAATACTTTCACAGATTGTAGTCAAGACATTGAAGATCATGTTTACGGTGAAAGCTTTTAGTAAAATTTATCCGGCATGCCAGACGGATGACAATGGAATCAAACCAGGAAGTGACTTGACCAATGCTGATAAGCGTGCTGCTGAGCCCTCTAGAGCTGAGGTTTGGGGCATAAAAGAATATGTATTCGATGTTTGAATGACTCATACAAGAATGTGTCAAAAATGCCCAGTCTCCTTAGAAAAATTGTCATTTTTTTATACTCAGGTAAAAATTATACAAGTATTAGTTTTTGACAATTGGCATCCCCTTAACCTATTGCAACGAAACTTGATATGTAGCAATCATAATGATTTTTTTTTTAATCATGGTCATGTAATGACCTTGAAAGATTTTACGGCAAGGTCAACATACATGAAGATCACATATGCAGAAAACTGTTAAATTGACACTGAATGGACAAACTTTCAGGAAATGGGCAAATGGACAGAATATTTATGAATTGAAAAAAAAAGAAATTAACCCAAGAGGCCTAGTCAGCCATCAAAGAACTCACCAACACACATCAGCACTATTCAAGAAATAATGATGGTCTTTCTCATTAGTGAGAGACGAACTATCATCTTTTATTGCCGGATGGCTATAATTCTGGCCTGAATGAAATTTCTATATTTTTGTGTATACATTCATGTGTGTTAAACTGGTATTTAGTTTGTATTGATCATGAGCAGTCCGTTTGGACAGGCAGCTACCTTCGGCATGTACCAGAATTCTGGTAGATTTAATGTCAAGTTTTGGCGATTGGTATTATGTAAGTACTGTGAATATTGCCACTTCCTGACATGAATTTTGTTCATTGACATCTGTTGTAGTAACCTTAAAACTTGCACCACATTCGCTAAAGTACAGAAGTAGAAATGGAATATTTATTATACCTACTGCCTTGTATAATGCTACCGTGCAATTGCATGTTCTCAGTACATAAATTGTTTGCAAGTTCATCAAATTTAAAAACCTTTCGTCTGAGAATACCATTAACAGTTGACATGATTAAAGAGAGTTACGATAGAATTGTGTCTAATGCAATGCACACCTACCTACGAAATGTTTTAAGTCATGTAATGACATTCTTAAACATATATTTATCAAGGACATTTGATGGTTTTTGAATACATTTGATCGAAATAGTGTGACAGGCGATTTTATGAAGACGGTTTATATAAGTAATCATCCAAGAGAAACTTCAACGAATCAAATATTAAATGCACGAGAGCACAGTAAGATGGAAGTAGACAATAAGAGCAGTTTTGCTTCCTCGAAACATGCCTGTAATGAAGGAAATAGTGTGTTTAATCATTATTTAAATACTATAAATGTATTGCGAATGCGGTGCAAGTTTTAAGGTATATAAAATAGATGTCAATGAATAACATTCAGGTCAGAAAGTGGCAATATTCACAGTACTTACATAATACCAATCGCCGAAACTTGAAAATTTGACATTAAATCTGCCGGAATTTTGGTACACGCCGAAGGCAACTTCCTGTCCAGTCGGACTGCTCATGATCAATGTAGGATAAATACCAGTTTAACACACATGAATGCATACGCAAAATGTAGAAGTTTCATTCAGGCCAGACTATGAAATGCAGGGTACGGGGTCGATTTATTTTGCGACATTGCAGGGGTACGTTGTTTTTGAAATGGAGCTGTATATGGCGCTTGTAGTCACACAAGCTTATTGGTGCATATTTGAGATCTCAGGTGAGCGTTTACAGGACCATTGGTCCTCTGGTTGATGTTTTGCTCAAAACATCTTGATTGTGGGTATACGTAAGAACCGCTTCGGCGATGCGGGTTTTACGTGTTTTCACAATCTATGCTTTGTATAAAAACTACAAAAATAGGTATGCCCCCCTGTACACCTCAGTGTTACTTATAAAAGGCGAGTGTGATATGGTATATTTCACAGATATGTTTTTCTTAGATGGGACCGTGTATAAAATATACTATGAGACTTAAGTTTAGCAATTTTCAATTAATTTCCAAATTGTAAATTGATATGAAGATGAACTGACGGAAACTCTTTAACCCATCAATATTTAAACCTAAAAGAACCACAATGTACACTTTTAGCCGGAAAGCCATCTTTTCTTGATGCAATTACGTTGCGTCAAATGTTACAGGGGTGTCACCTCAAAATTCACATTGTTTCCCGGCATCTGAAAAGTTAAAGGTTTCTTCCCAAAACAGTCATTTAACACATTCTTGTGCTCAAAAAGAGTACTGTTCCATGATCGTAGAGATTTGGTTACATTCTGAGGTCAGGTAACGGTCTCGGTGTATGACGTAACTGACGTCGTATTTTTCCGTTGTCTTTCTCCCGAAATGATCCCATAAGTGATTATTTGCTAAAATGACGTGTGCATTCGCTTTTTGTTCGAGAAAACTTTCGCTTAGTATGCCTAGACGGTTTTATGTGTTCATGTTTACGTTTACGTTTAACGTTTACAGGACCGGAAACCTAACGGCGATATTCACGGTGTTCGCACGACGCAGGTTGTTTCCAGTCAGCTGTTTCGATACAAATCCCTCTTTTCATGCCGTTAATTATCAAGCCTGAAATTCGTAGGTTGCCTAGAAATCGATTACGTCACTATGACGTCAAATTGTCATTGCCCTATATCATGGTAGCCTTACGTTGTCTGGCCTCATGATGTCAGTTTTTGACGCTGTCAGCAGATGGAACAGGGCTCTATGAGATTTATCGTACTCTCGCAAGCTTAAAAGATTCAACCGTCTTTCTTATTTTTCATGTCTGCACCGAGCATATTGACCTTCGTGTTACGTTGGTTTAACGTCAGGCCATATCGGCGTCCCCTGATGGAATTTTTCAAATGCCATTCCGGTTTATTCTTTATGACACTTAAACCAATCAAACAAGGCAAAAAAATGCTAACATGTGAATCATGTGGAATGCTGGGCGCGTGATTTGCACGATTTTTTAAACGTAACGCATCAACTGGTAGACGTAAGAAAAACACACAAACTCGTCTCGATACATGAATTTGACCATCACTTTACATTTTAAAAGCGTATCGACAGTTTTCAAATTTTTGATTTTGAAAATAATGATGGATAAAAAAATTGCTAAACTTAAGTCTTATAGTATAGTTTCTTGTAGGGCACTGTAACTACGTATCAGACCTGATGTTAAAGCTTTTTCGAAACGTTGATAAAGACAAACAATTATAATAAAAACTGAGATCCTTTTAAAGAAGTGAACATATAAATGAGAAAGGGGATGCACTACACCGCGCTTTCGGCTACTTAAACCTCGTCAGCGGCAATTTACATTTGACAATATGAAGCCGAAGTGAATTACTGTATTTTAGCAACTGTTTACAGGATATTTGCCGATGCAAAGACTAAAATTATCCAACTGAAGCCAAATTCATGTATAATATGAGCTACTGCATCACCTGAGGTGATGATTAGAAATTGATCGACTCAGTATCTAAAGAAAGAAAGAAAGAAAGAAAGAAGGAAGGAAGGAAAACAAACCAATAATTTGCATATATCTGCAGTAACCGCGAAGCTAATCAGCGCCGTCGTTTTCGCTACACGGATAGTAAATTCCTCTTCTACATCCGAAACTTCAAACGTCTAGCAATCTTCTGTAGCTGCACAGGCCGGTTTGTGTCGGACCTGGTCGAACGCCCAAATTGTTGGTTTTCTCATGCAAAGGCTCGTATACGTCACCTTTCTACAGGAATCTCATTTCAGCCCGTACGTGAGAAAACCAAAAATTTGGTTTCCGACCAGGTCCAACACAAACCGGGCTGTACAGTCACAGAAAATGGATAGAAGCTGGAAATTTTGGATTTAGAGAGAAGAGTAATTGTTCTATTCGTGTAGCGAAGCTGATCTGCGCCTTTGTTTTCGCCTATGCTGATTGTTGGCTTTCCCACTCGGCGGCTCATTTAAAATGTTTCTGATGCCCATAGAATGGATCTTGACAAGTCCAAATGATAATGATAAAAATGTCCATTCATCACACACGCTTTAACTCATATAAGCCTGGCGTCCTTTTTGTGTGACAGAGGCAAACAGCATCGACCCAGATGTGACGCCGCCGAATGCAGCGTCCCATCTGGGGCTATTCTGTTTGCTTAGAGAAATTTTATCAAGCGATGGAATAAAAATTCAAAATTTAAAATATCTATGTATCTATGTATCTGACGAATGACAAAACTCAATGAACCTGAAACACAATTTGCACTTCTTTCAAAGTGTTAATTAATACAGAGAATTACAAAGAGCGAAACATTTGCAGTCTCAATCTGTTAATGTTTTGTTTGACTGTTCTACTGTCAAGCCCCGGTCGCAGCCACGACATGCGCCGCTTTGTATTCACTTTCTAGGTCCCATCAAGCTAATAATAATAATAATAATAATAATAATAATAATAATAATAATAATAATAATAAACACTTATTTGATCGATGTAGGCGGATTGCCGTCGGACAAAAGAACCTAACTTTTGGGTATCTGAACGTTTCCAATTTTTGTGAGGACAGATTTTCTCGCAGACAGTCTAACAATAGTCATGTGACGTCATAATGTGGTTCCAATAATAACATACATGCATCATGAAAACTATTGAGAGAACCTTGGAACCCATAGTCAGTAACAAGTAGGTATATTGTTAGACATTTTTTTTATTTTATGTATTTAATCATTATTTTTTTTTGTATTTATTTCTTTATTGCAATGTAATTTGAAATGTTACTTTGATCGTTTTTGTATATTGAAAATATTTATTATATACGTATTTTTAAATATTTGTTTAATTTTCAAGAACGACATTTCAATTTTCGTATCCGTAACGACTCTATGAATAAATCTATATACGCATTTGAACACACAATAATATTAATTAACAATGATGTGATAAGAGAGAGTTTGTTTAAAATGAACCTGTTCTTGCAATTGAATTCCAGAGTAACATTTGTGCTACATCTTGAAAACATATCCATGCGATGAATATCCTTTTTTCTCACCCACCAGACAAGCATATCCGTTTGTGTGCCTGTCGGATTTCTGTCTCAGTACTAGTAGATTTTAGCTGTCTAAAATGTCAATCATTTCTGTATCAAGCCAATAGAAATGTACATCTTTTTGAGTAAATCCATATAAAGAAATGATAAGCTAGGTGTCAACTGTCAGTGACAAAAATAAACTTCAGGAAGTTTACAGGAGTAATTGTAGTCTGCTGCTTTGACAAAAATCTCAAAATTTAATTTGCCGAGAATTTTATGCACAAAACAAAATGCTGATTAAATAGTTTTCTAAGGTTAGTGCATATACAAAATTATTATTACTTTTGTATTTATTTGGTTAATTTGCATCATGTAAAAACAAAATGGCTGCCTGAGCAGCAATTGAAGCCTATACAGAGTCAAAATGATTAAGTTATAGGTGAGAAAAATAATCAATGATGGTGTTGAGGATCTCAGGCTTGTTTTCAGATAATTCGAGTCTCATCCTCAAAAGAGCCTTGGATGAGACTTGAATAATCTGAAAACTTGCCTGAGATTTCCTTGTCTCGCCCTCAACCTCATCATAGATTATTTTAATACCCTACCTTAATATTATAACTAGGGTATGCAGGGTTATGCCTATTTATCTTATTTTTGATCCAAAGCATACGCGGTTCTAAAGTGTACCCACAATCTATGTTTTGAGCAAACATAAGAAAAAAAAATATTTCTACGAAACATTTTCATGTTTAAACATTACGCAAACATGCCCTTGCGATGTATATAATTTTCTGAATGTGTGAAAAAACAACAACAACACACAAAAAAAACATTTTGATATTTTTCTTGTTTTTGCTCAAAAATTGATTGTGGGTACACGCTTGAACCCCTGTTAATCCCAGTTTTACTATATAAAAGTGGGGTATAAGGGGGTATTCATTGCATGGACATGTTTTCTTGATGACAATCTGTCAATTGATTGCTCGGATGAGATTTCGTGACGCCTTCTATGGTTTATATACAAGTACATTACGAAAACTTGCCCATGCAATATACAGAGATTTTTTGAGCTTTAAAAATTGAAAATGTTCAGCTGAAAAATTTTGATATTTTTCATATTTTTGCTCAAAACATAAATTGCGGGTACACGTTAGAACCGCCTCGCCGAGGCGGTTCTAACGAGTACCCACAATCTATGTTTTGGAGCAAAAATAAGAAAAATAGGTATACCCCTGCATACCCCAGTTTTACTATATAAAAGTGGGGTATGAGGGGGTACACATTTAAAGATATTGTATCTTGTATTCCTGATGATAAAAAAGAGAGGGTGACATAACCATCTAAATCCTACATTTTAGTGAGACTCGGAAATTCAGTTTATGGAGGGGATAACTTTGCCTAGAGAACGCGAATACAACAAGAATGATTTTACCTTGTACTTTGTTTAGATCATATTTCACACTTTTTCAGTTGCATTCTTAAATGCCCTGGACAACTTTCTGACCCTGTCTACGATATCAACTGTCAAGATGCTTGAATTCAAACCAATTCTGCCAATAAGTTTATTAGTTCTCTATTGGTGCTTGTCATTCGTCATTCTGATTTTGTGTGCGTTATCCTTGGTAGCCGTGTACCGGACCAAGAAGACCCCTTATGGCACAAAACTGTTGTCACTTGGGCTGCTAACATATGATATACTGTTCCTCCTAGCCGCGTCAGCGTCAAAACCGTTTGACTATACTGATGTTTACCCAATTGTCCATGCTTCAAGAGGATTCACGATCGCCGCGCAGTTTATTGTTGGATGTATGTCATTTGAAAGGCTATTTGTGCTGAACTGGCCTTATGTTTATTTACGAGCCATGTCTGAGCAGCGAACGAAAATTATTTGTATCGCAATATGCATTCTTGGATTTTTACATTATTCAGTGATGCGCGGGGCATTTTGCTATGCACGGGGACAGGCGATGAACTGCGAGCTTGGGTTTGCCGCCTATCTGGTGTTCTTCTGTACCGTGATTCCCGCTGTTTCGTTCATTTGTTTCGTCAAAATCTACAAGATTATACGACGGAGCGAGGCCAAACACCGCACAAAACACGCCATCCGACAATACAAAGGAACGGTCGCCGCTTTTCTGGTGTTGGTAAATACCACTGTCAGCCAGATAGTGTGGCTAGGCCTTGCGGTGATATATTTTACCCGCACAGCACGTGGTCAGAAAGAAGATGGATACGTAGCTACTCTTGCCGATTGGTCATACTTACTTAATTGCATCGTGGATCCGACCATCTATGTGATATGGTTTAGCGAAACAAGGATGGAAATGTTGAAATTGTTGAAATGCCCATGTGTTAAACCTAAAATTGAAAAACTGCGAAAGGAAATATATCATATAAGCTTCACAGACGAGAAGAGTATCACAAAAAGCACTGATTCCAACTGATTTTGCCTTCTAAATGAGCCGCCTCGTGGGAAAACCAACAATGTGGTTTCCGAACAGGTCTGAAACAAACCGGCCTGTACAGCTACAGAAGACAGCTAGAAGCATGAAATTTCGTATTTAGGAAGTAGAGGAATTGTACTATTCGTGTAGCGAAAACAAAGGCGCTGATCAGCTTCGCGGTTACCGCGAAGCTGATCTGCGCCTTTGTTTTCTTTATGCAGTGTTGGTTTTCCCATGAGGCGGCTCAAATGGCCTATAATTGACACCAATGTGTAGTGCTACCTTTCATTTATGCCATTTGTATAAATTAAAGTTAAATATCTGTGATGACATTGTTTACCTGTCTTTAAATTACAGTACCGTAGTGTTCCGACAATGTTACAAGTCTGAACCTCACTTCAAATTCCCTTGAACAGTACCTGTTACACATATTATATCAGAAATATCATAAAAATAATGTATATACATGTATGTTATATGGTAAGAACAAGAATAGGAATGTTGAAATTGTTGAAAAGGATAACCTACGATTGGAAATATATGCCATGTGTCACATAAATTCCGCAGACGAGATAATTCAAAAACACTAATAGCACTGATTTAAACTTATTTTAACTTGTCTCATAATTGTCACCAAATTGAATGTGTAGTGCTACTGTACCTTTTATTTTTATAAATTGTTTTCTTGTCGTAAAGGTATTTTCGTACAGTACCGTACCACAGTACCTTTACACACCTAATAGAATCATTAGATTAGTGAAACGGTAATCCAAAATGGCCAATGTAATATATATTTTTAAGTCTAAGAGACGAGCAAAATGTATGACCTGAAGGCGTTGTTTAGATCTTAATATTTTATAATCATGCAGCTTTCACACTTATCACGATTCGACCACGATTGGTATCGTGGTCTTAATCGTGGACCAATCGTGACTATCGTATCCAATCTTATCAGATAGCATCACATCTTGATGTCAGTTGTGATAATCGGGCTAATCGTGGAAAATTATTTGGCTGCCAAAAATGTTCCACGATTACCACGATTGGCGGGACTATCGTGACCATCGCATCAGATCGTATGACATCGTAACAAATCGTATATCATCTTGTTCCTAAATCGCGGTGATCGGGATCGACCAAAACACCGCGACCTGTTGAGATGAGTTGCGATCTCATTGTTACGGTCTGTCACGATTCGACGAAAATGCCTGGCCCGATTAACTACGAGACGATGCGAATGACTCGCGATACGATACGATCTGATACGAGTAAATGCGATGAGACACGACAAGCCACGCTTTTGCCACGGATGCTTACGATCTGTTACGAATTATCAATCGGGCAAGATAAATGAGTTTTATTTTTTGATCAACAATAGAAAAGTAAACATCAATACGAGCCTTTTCAGTATTAATTAGAAATCTGAAGGATGCCAGGAAAGGGCAGCAGAGGCAGGAGAAGGAAGGGGAATGATAAGACTTTATCATAAGCATACATAAATAATGCAAATGTTGCATTCTCGTCATTCTCAGCTCCTTCCATCATCAATGTTGTTTCGTCTCCAGACATTAAAAACGTAATGAGGTATATGTTTGTTTTCGAAGTATATATACCAATCGCGGTCTCATCGTGACACAATCGTGACCACAATCACCAAAACGTCAAGCCAACAATCGTAAACTATCGCAACACATCGTATCATTTCTTGAGACTCGTACCAGAACGCATCTACGCGTATCAGGTCGTATCAAATCGCGGTCAAGTATCGTGATAATCGTGTCAGATTGCATTAGAATAGGTGCTTAATCGTAATAATCCTATCGGAACAAATCGTATCAAAACGCAACAGAACGTATCATAAGGTCAAATTTTGCCAAAATGTACCGATTAGCTGCGATTTGTCAATCGTAGCGTTCGTAACAGATCCTGCTCTAGTGTGAAAGCCGCATGAGGTATTGGTACTGAGTTTAACATGACAGTGATTAAAGAATTTGCGCTATTGTGTTTTAAAGGTTTACAGTAAGGCTCTGTTGAACCGCATTTCACGTTTTGCAAATTTCACTGTGAATTATTGGGATCCGTAAAATGTTTACATCCCGCGAAGACTTGGTACCAATATGTCACATATTTCATTCCCATGTCTAGCATGCTGTGGAGAATTCGCATGCATTCAAATTTCATGCAGCAGTCATGCGTACAGGTATTCCTCACAGTGAAAAAACAACACTGACAAAGAAAAAAATCACTGTACGTGGGGTTAACAAAATTTACGTGGACTTTTCCTATAACTTGACATCGGTTCAGGCAAACATAGTCAAATTTCAGCTGACGATAAACTTGTTTAAATCCACTAGAATCTGAATGTTTGGTTGATCTAAAGTGTTTTATTAGCGGTTGGTGATGGTTTTACTTACCCCACCCTCCCCATCAAGGAGCACGTCAGAAATGACGTTAAGCTTGGCACTGCAGTATCGCATTTCTTTTGCGTTTTCTTAAAAACGGTTTTGCAGATCACAGTCAAACGTGCCATGTGTCTTGGAGAATCCATGACAAAACAATTTATGGTTGCTCAAAAATTTCTTTGGACCGGTTGTGCACCTACGTTGTTTTGCTTAGCCATGTTTGCTTTTTCGGAATGTTTAAGAGATGTCTGAATTTCATGCAACACAGATCAACCGGCAATATTGTACAATTCCCATTTAAAACAAATCCTAATTTCAACTTCAAGGTCCTTTGATAAAGCATTACAAATGAAACATTGCATGCACGTTTGAACAAATAGGACGCAAATAAATATCAAAAATTCATATCCGTCATTTAAAATGTTCTAACGCCCTATAAATCATAATGTTAAAAGTCAGCATCAATATACCCAGTCCAAATTTATTCTCAAATCAAGGCAATACATTAATGATTTTATACAGATTGGTAATGTAAACCATTCTCCAAATATTTACATTTTTATTGCAATCGCCCTAGATGAAAGTATCTTTCTTGATGTTCTTCATTTCCCAATGAAAAACATTAAGTCACGTGATCTAGAGGCCACGCCTATGGGTGGGGCGACGTCAAAACCCATCCAGTGAGGCCCATGACGTTAGGCGCGAAAATTTGACGTTTTGGCTGTTTCAAAATTACGTTAAGGCGGATTTAATATCAAATAACATGAAAATGAGCGGTGATATGTGCAATTAAAAATCTGATACTTGATTGATAATATAAAATGTAAATATAAGTATTGAAATTCAGATTTTAGCTTTCACTGGATGATGAAAAACATTAGCTGTTTTAATGTCTCCGAGAAGCCCTTCGGGCTTCACAGACATTAAAACAGCCTAATGTTTTTCATCATCCAGTGAAAGCTAAAATCTGAATTTCAATCCTTAATAGTGGACCAAATTTTTATCATATTTTGAGCAGTAAAAATGTAAAAATCAGTAGCCCTAAAAAGCGCATTTTGTGGTTCAAAATCAGTGTTTTTGCGATGACGTCAGTTTGCGATGACGTCACTGACGTCATCGGAGTGCTCCATGATGGCGAAAGTAGGTGTTTTCATTTCACAATAATTTTGTAACGGATGAAGGGATTGTGATGCAATTTTGCACAGTTGCATATTACATGGGTCTATTTGAATTGAAAGTTTGAGTGGAGTCGAGTCATATAATCATAAGTTATAAGAAAAGTCCACGTATTTTTTGATAATCCCTCGTATATTGCATGGGCATATTTTTCTCATTTTTGGACATAACACAGATAGTGGGTACATGTTAAAACCACCTCGGTAAGTACCCACAATCTAATGTTGTGGAGCAAAACTAAGAAAGATAGGTATACCCCTGTATATCCCAATTTTGCTATATAAAAGAAGGGTATAAGGGGGTATTTATTACACAGACATGTTAGGCAAGCTTTGTAAAGTTTATGTTTACTAATAACAAAAAAGTGTTCATAGCTTATTTCCATGTGCAAATATTCTCCTTGCAATGCTTATTGCTGTGTCAAATGTGACGTTTGGTTCTGTGTTCGTTCTGTTAACTACAGTGTATTTAGTATAGCAAGTGCATTCATTTACGAAAAAGGGGGCGTTGTTCCAAAACATGATATACTCTTATATATGAGTGTTAGCGAAACGCAGGCGTGCACGTCACACAGTAATGAATTTCATATTCTAACAATGGCTTGATAAAGAACTACAACAAAAGCTTATGATTACATGTATCACATCAACGTCATCATTACGATAAGCTAATTTACACATAATCATCTCTGCACAATGAATCTGTTATTCAAATTTACGTATCACAATCGACCAGACAAAACTAACAATACGTAAATGTACAATTAGAAGATCATAATAATTTTCTTCATATAAGGACAGTTTTAGGTAACATGTTAATAACGAGATCTAGGGGCAATGGCCTCTTTTGAAACGCTAGAAAAAATTTAAGGGACTGGGGAGTTATCACAAAGTCGGGGGAGGGGTGGGAATAAGGGAGCAGGAAGCTGGAGAAAAAAGCAACAACAACAAAACAATAAGAGGGCTGGGGAGAAGGTCACATTCTTTTTTAAGAGCAGGGAGATAAGACCTTGCTGTTACCAAACATGGTGTATTTCCTTTATTTTCCTACAGTTTAACTTATTAGGAGGCACTTCTGAAACGATGAAAAATTAACAGGTCATTGGATCAACAGTATCTGTTTGCAACAGTAGTTGAAATTTTTGAAATTGTGGCCGGACAACGGAGGAACACCAGATCATGAGTATACTTTAAGCTCCCTGTGAGCCTTCGACTCAGGTGACTGACGACGGAGATATTAACGGTCATACTTATTATATTATTTCCTACGGTTGACGCTGTAAAACAGACTGCTGTTGCATCTGTAATCAATAGTTATTCCTCGTTTCTGTATCTATTTTTAGAACGGCTCCACGAGCGATCAAAAACGGCTCCAGGAGCGATCGGCCTGACGGAGGATCTTGCAAACAAACCCCTATCCATTGGATGGATTTTTTCTAAAGCTGTCATGAAATGCTCTTTCAGCTCGGAATGTAATGCACTAGGGTGTGATACATGGAAATATTACTATGATACTTATAAAACTTTGTGTAGTGTATATAAGTAGTTGAGACGCTACCAGGAAGGCCTCATCCAAAAGCAAATGTATCGCGCCTATCGGTAATTACATTGAGAGCAGAAAGGGGTCTTTTTTGTTCAGACCTGACTTTTCCAATCACTTCCATTAATATATTTTTTCCTTACACAGACAGCATGCACATGTAAAACCCCGTTTACACTGTGCGACGTTCCCACCTCGTCCTTACTACGTCCAAAACAAGTTAAGAAAGTGGCGAGGACGGGATGAAAATGAGACAATTTCTTGTTTCTAAGTCCATACCACGTCCTCGACACGTCCTTATTACGTCACCACCACGTCCTTACGAAGTTCTTCGCGTTTCCACAAGGTCCTCATTGCGCGTTCACCAAACTCAATCCGTTTCTATTGCATCCTTACAACGTTCGCACGAAGATCAAACAGTTCTCCTACGCAGGCACTACGCTTTCAGCACTTTCTGTCTGTTTATGTACTATTCTCCCATGTATTAACAGATTAAGTGTGCTCAATTGAAGAACGAATGCTGAACCTCCATCCTCAACACTGCAAATAATCCGTTGTAATGTCCACAGTGAAGCCTTTTTCTAGCTCATCATCATCATCATCATCATCATCATCATCATCATCATCATCATCATCATCATCATCATCTCCGTCATTATAGCTCATAGCCAGGGTCGCACCCAGCAATATCTTATAATTCTATTCATTTTGCGAAATGACACAAGAGCAGACAGAGCGCCATGAAAGTCTTGTCGTCAATGCAGGAGAGAGTTCCAAGAGTATTTCTCGGTTCATGTGTCGATTTCGAAATGACTGAAGAGCTAGCTATTGCTTTTGAGGAAAAATAATAAAACGCGGTGTACGTGGTACGGACCAGATGTGAACATGGTAAGAACCTGCAGAAGACATGTTTGGAACCGCAAGGACGCGATAAGAACGCAGGTAAGTCTTCTATGACGTGATATGGGCGTACGAGAAGCCTGGTATGGTCTAATCGATTTGATGGACATGGCGCGGACGTGGTGAAGACGTAATGGGGTCTTGATGGTCTGTAACAGGTTCGCTTATCACGTCCATGAAGACCACACTACGTTTGCTCTGCATTCTTACTACTTGCCTTTAAGTTATAAGTTACTTAATAAAAGAGCAGTCACACATCAGCGTATAAGTGAAACGCGCACCGGGCGTATTGAAAAAATAGCAAAATTCCTCACACGCCAGACGCACGTCGGAAACACGTTCAAAACTCGCTACAAGCGCGTTGGGTACGCTTGGTGTACGTCCGGTGCGCGTCGCTGTACGTCGCTAAAAGTCTCTGCGCGTTTCGCGCGCGTTTGGGCTAAAAAAATTTTAAGCATGCTTAAAAATTTTCTAAAAGCTCGGCGTGTCCCGGGCGTGTGACTTATACGTCCCGTATAAGTTCCACGCGCGCTACGGGCGCGTTGAATACGCTCTGAACGCGTTTGGCGCGCGTTTGAAGCACGCCAGTGTACGTTCGATGCGCGTTCCGATTTTATTAGATGTTGCTTCAGTAGCGTGCCCCAAGCGTGTGTGAAACGCGCGTTGAACGTTCGATGCGCGCATGTAGCGCGTGCTTAGCGTGTCTGGGACGTATCACAACCGTTGTCCAAAACTTTGAGATTTTTATACGTCCGGCACACGCCCCAGTTGCGCGCTAATGTGTGACTGCTAAAGCGTGTTAAAGGAACAAATTAATTTTTATACGCCCAAAGTCTTCAGCGTGTTGAGATTTTTCATACGCCCGGTGCGCGTTTGGGTTATACGCTACAGTGTGACTGCTGTTTAAGTTCCTACTACGTCATTGCCATGTCCTTACTGCACTCTAATTCCACCCCGTCATCGCCAAGTTTCTTTTGAGCATGTTCAAAATTTGAATAATACCTACACGTCCATCAAGACCTCGCTACGTATACGTTCTTACTACATTCTAACACGTCATACAAGACCGTACCGAGCCCTTGATATTAGGACGTGGTAAGGACGTAGTGGGAACGTGGTCCGGTGTAAACGGGCTGGATCGTTGACTGTTCCTATATGTTAAGGACATTAACGGTAAACAATGCCACTACGGTGACCTTATTCTTGCGATATCTTTTCTCGTGAGTTGTGATGAACCCTTATCTTAGTTTGACAATATATTGACCCTTTGTTCTTTCTCAAAGCGGTGTCCAAAATGGAAATTCAAAGATCACTTTGGAGTGTCTTAATTTTTATGGTATGCCTCTGTCGATGTCATGGTATGTAATACAATTATATGTGAATGCGCCGTACATAAAGCTCTAAACTTATTTTGAAGAAAACAAATGCTTTGATAACACTTGCTATTGCATGCCTATACGAACATGCAGATTGGCAAAACATCTGACGAAGCTTAAAATAAATAGTACATAGCAAGTACTCAAAATAAATAAATAAATAAATAAATAAATAAATAAATAAATAAATAAATAAATAAATTCCCGTCATCTATCTAAAGCTAGCTCTTACCATATGTACAGGCGATGAATCGGAACCTTCAAAACGCATGCTCCTGGACAGTGCAGCTGCCAACCTTAACGTCCAGAACGGCAAAGTCAGCGGCGGGGTAAGCGGTAACGTCAACCTTGGACCGGTGTCAATGGGTGGCAATCTTAACGTCGATTCCAGCGGAAAAGTCAGCGGGGGAGCAACTGGAAGTGTCAACGCGGGGCCGGTAAATCTGAATGGAAATGTGAACGTTGGGTCAAATGGGCAAGTCAGCGGTGGGGCAAGCGGCAGCGTGAACGCGGGACCAGTTAGTATGAACGGAAATGTGAACGTTGGGTCGAATGGGCAAGTCAGCGGCGGGGCAAGCGGGAGCGTGAACGCGGGACCAATGAGCATGAGCGGAAATGTGAACGTGGGATCTAATGGGCAAGTCAGCGGCGGGGCTTCCGGTTCAATGAATTTCGGCGGGGGCAATTCGCTTGGTGGCAGTTTCAACATGGGCAGCAATGGTCAAATGAGCGGCGGTGCGTCTGGTACTATGAATTTCGGGGGTGGCAGCAGCATGTCAGGAAGTTTCAATATGGGAAGCGGCGGTTCCTCTGGTTCAATCTCTCTGACTGGCCAGGATTTCAGCTTTATGAAGAGTCTGGGAGGAGGTTCCGGTTCGACTATGACTGGTCAAGATTTCAGCTTCATGGGCAGTATTCCTAGCGGAGGACGTAAGTAGTTTGATGCTGTCATATGTGTCCTAGACATATACATATACTGTAAATGGCTCCTGGAAGTTGTATAAAACTTAATGATGTCCGGACGAAAAGAATGCATTAGTTTTCTGAAAATCACTTGAATATCCAGGTTTTAATTGCAACGGGTACAAAAAAGGAAATATTTCTTAGCAAAAAAGAATATGGGTGACATGTGTTTAATAATTTCAATCATATTCGTACAATATTTTTCATTTGAAACCGGTTTCTACATGTAATTTCAGAGTCTGGAACGGGATTTAATCCTTCTACGTTTATGCAGCAAGGTAGGCTACAAGTGTAATATAACACTATTAAAGTATACGTTCAGTGGCGATTCGAGGGTTATTTCAAACTCTCTCTGGCCAACCATTTTCATTTTCTGAAGGATATTCGAGAAAATATAGGTGAAAGTATGGCAACGATACCCCGTTTTAAAATTTGAAAGCCCTGTCTCGAAATGCTGCATTCGCCACTGCAAAATATAGACTTATGATATATATTATATCATACATAAACATTCAACGTACAAAAAATGTAATTCATTCACAAAATATCATATTTTTACTTTGATTCTGGAAGGACCTTCACGAGATTTCATGGAAATGACAGACATTGAAATTGTCTCTAATTGTCTCTAATAGCTCGGCAATTTAAATTGTACCTTTTGAGATTTTTTAAAATGCTTAACATAGAAATATCTGTTTCAGCCGGCCTCAGTGGTGGCTCCAGTGGGTCGAGCGGCAGTGGGTTTGGTGGCAGTGGTTTTCCGAGTAGCGGTATGGGGTCTGGCGGGGGCTCGAGCATGTTTAATCCGAGTGGTAGCGGCCAAACCAATCCTTCTGGAGGTCAAAGTTCAGGTGAGAAGTATAGTTATATGTTCGGCGTGTGTGTGAGGTGGGTGGGGGGGGGGCGGCGGGGGGAGGGAGCAGTACACAAGGGTGACTTCAGATGGGCCAAACAAGCGCAATGTCGATAGGCAATGTCTAGCCGATCAAAATGCAGCGACACCTATGTCCGTTTTCCCTAAGGATACCAACAAATCACAAGACAACTGAATGACTATGTAGTTGACGTTTAGCATCTGTTCCAAAGGCTACATTTTCCAAGTTGCAGTATTATAACAATTGGAAAGGAACAAATTCCTTTTCAAAAGTTATTTACGTTCTAGAAATTTCATCAACCAAACTCAAACTCAGCTTAATTCATTCACAATATTTATACTTTGATTCTGGAAGGACCTTCAAGAGATGTCATGGAAATGACAAACACTGACATTGTCTCTATAACCTCAGCATATAAATCGTACCTTTTGAGATTTCTTAAAATGCTTGAACAGTTGCATAACATACAGATATCTGTTTCAGGCGGCCTCAGTGGTGGCTCCAGTGGGTCGAGCGGCAGTGGGTTTGGTGGCAGTGGTTTTCCGAGTAGCGGTATGGGGTCTGGCGGGGGCTCGAGCATGTTTAATCCGAGTGGTAGCGGCCAAACCAATCCTTCCGGAGGTCAAAGTTCAGGTGAGTAGCATAATTATATGTGAGTGTGGTGGGGGCAGTATACAAGGGTGACTTCAGATGGCCCAAACCAAAACCAGTGAAAAGTGTCGATAGGCACCCTCTGCTTTCATCATGTCTAGCCGATCAAAACGGAGCGCCACTTATAAAATGATAACATTTGTTGACTAGTATTATTACAAATGTAAACAAAAAATTCCTGGTATAAAAAGTTATTTACGTTCTAAAAATTCCATCAACCAAGCTCAAATTCAGCTTAATTTGTATGGTGTAACATTCATGTTTTACAGGTTCAGGTTCGCCAAGCGGATCTTCCAGTTCAGGTGGCAGCGGACAACCTAGCAGCGGCAGCAGTGGAGGTTCGAATCCCGGATCTTTAGTGTCAGGGCTGTTAGGCGGGCTGACTGGTTCTGGCGGCTCATCAAGCGGCGGTAGTCCCAGTGGCAGCAGTACTAGCGGAGGCTCTAACCCGGGATCCGCACCAAGCAGCGGGCAGTCTAGCTCAAGTGGCAGTTCTAGTGGTGGTTCAGGTTCGAGTCCCAGTTCAGGTTCCAGTGGACAAACTAGCAGTGGGTCTGGTGGTAGCCAGACTTCAGGATCAAGCAGCGGTAAGACAAAGTTATAGAAATCTTCTTCCACTATAATACAAATGTATCCTGCCATTCGTTTAGGTTAAAAATGGACACACAAGGAAGTTTGATACAATGTTCAACAGTCAGCCTACAGTGTACAGCGAACATTTCCTTTCCGTGTTTCACATGACAGTTATGTCATGAAAATGTTTCTTCTGCCATTATTCTTCCTTCGCTGATTCAGGAAGAACATTTCTCAGTTGGTGGTGATAGCAATCTGCATTAAGTACTGATAATCTGCCTCTCGAAATCTTCCATAGGAATAGTGCGGCTAGGATAGCAGACCATCCCGACATGACCTTAGTTGTTGACTGGGACGTTAAACTACAGAACAAACAAATGAGTCTGTGCGTGAGACAACCAACAATTTGGAGTTCCGACCAGGTCTGACACAAACCGGCCTACTTCGCAGTTACTGCGTAGCTGATCTGTGGCTTTGTTTTCGCTAATGCAAATTGCTGTTTTTCTCATGCGGCGGCTCAAATCAAATTTTCTTCCAGGTTCTGACATCCAATGCACCAACAATCTCCATGGTACCTGTCAGGTGGACAGTCTACAGTGTAACGGCCATTACCAGTCGGGACTGTGTGGTGGAGCCGCTAACAGGAGATGTTGTGTCAAAGGCAGTGCACCCAGCTCAGGTGGCAGCCAACCTTCAGGATCATCAAGTGGTAGGTTTTTGTTCAACTCTTGTAAGCCTGGCGCTAGTTGTTCAAAACTTTGTTTGCTTAACGTCATCGTTAAGACCTCAACTCCTTAAGTAAATGCCGACTACATAAGCAAATACGCTGTTATTTTTGTTGATAAATTGTGAGAATTCTTTGCATTGCATTTGTGTATTTGTAATATTCATGTTTTTAATTAGAACTGTTAACTGACGATGTCGTTAATTTTGAATAACTGGGCCCAGGTGTGCTTTTTGTGGAACATAGGCAAACAGTATAGCCCCAGATGAGACGCCGCTAAGCGCGGCGTCCCATTTGGGGCTATTCTGTTTGCTATGAGGGTTTCCATAAATATATATGAACCTGATGTCCCTTAAAATGAAAGTGGACTCACCCAAATGATAATTATGTGAAAATCCATTAGTCAAAATGGGTTAATTTATTTTTTATGTATTTGTTTTGTGTCTCTTTCAATTTTAATTCACTAATATATGAGCTACATCGTGAGAAAACCGGATTTTTGCCTATGCGAAAACAAACGCGCAGATCAGCTTCGCAGTAACTGCGAAGCCGATCAGCGCCTTTGTTTTCGCTACTCGGATAGTACAATTCCTTTGCTACTTATATCCAAAGTTTCAAGCTTATAACTTTCTTCTGTGGCTGTACAGCCTGGTTTGTGTCGGACCTGGTCGGAAACCCAAATTGCTGGATTTCTCATGCACAGGCTCATATAAGACGAGACGACAAAATAATACAAGACAAGATTTATTTTGACAAGTCGTTGACTCCAAAGAATTTTCACATTCGACTATGAACCACTGTTAGTAGGAGATACCCGACAAAACACCTAACATACCCTTAAGCAGCGTTAACGCTTCTTCTTGCATTACATGTACATTGTTAATTAAATAATCACGCCACGCGTAAACATGTTCACGCAACCCAGTTGTACGAAGCTCAATTGTATTGTAATTTTGGGTTCAAACTTTAATAAACTAGCGCGTACTTAAATTCGGCTACAACATGCATAAGCCTGTATTAAGTATATATGGTGATCTACAATACTTATAAAAACAACTGAGGGATTTTGAACTTTTTTTAGATTTCATTGCAATGGATGCAATTCCCTCTACCAATATAATAAATGAATCCAACATAGAAGTCAATTTGCAACCCAATGCACAGAATGCATACGAAATTTCACGAATCACTGGTTCCAATACAGTAATTGTAGCGACCATCTATACCCAAAAGTCAAATGCACACTCTTTGTCATTTAGTTTCAAAATATACTCTTTGCTGAAGTGTTGCAAAACGTAGCCACAAACAAATAACGGAGCATTTCAGGCATAGCTTAAAAACATATATAAGCTTAAATTAGCTTCTATAAAACAATATTACTATTGTAACATCAATAATTCCAGTACTTGATCTATTCAGCACTAAGAGTATGATAGTCCGTTTTGTTTGACAACATTGTGGTACCAGTCAAGGGCACATACTCTATTATGCTATTAGTGTCGAATATGTGTAGGTAAAATGTCATTATGATAGCAATCACTGATCGGTAGCTTTCTGTCCACAAACAACTTATGTTGTTTTTGTTTTTTTTTGATTCAGTTTAACGTCCCTTTCAAGATTATTTCAGCTCATATGAGACGGGCCAATCAGTAGGTGGGGCGAAAACGGGAGAACCCCGAGAAAAAACAACCTGACACACCCGCAAGCAGAACTTGACTTGTCTCACATATAGCCAGAGCGGGGCTCGAACCCACACCAGACACAGCGGTGAGATGATCGAATGGTTAAGTGCTGTAATGAAATATCAGCGCTCTTAACCGGGCCGCCACAACTTATGTGAATTACATGTAATTTCACTTCCCTCCCGTTAGGGTATATCATAAATGTGCACTTTGCATTTGGATCTAGAAAGAAAAAAAAATACAGGTACCTGGCAGTATTTTTGGGAGCTTATGAGATTTCCTTTCAGGGTCTTGTGGATCAGCAACCGCCAAACAGTACGCATGTGACCTCCTGAACTGGCACAATGCCGGAAAGATCCACCTCTGGACCCTTCACCCGTCCCGACAACCTGACAACGCCTACGCTTACAACAACATCCGGGACACTTGTCAGGGGAAAGGGGCTTCACGATCGGCGTACAAGTGTTCACTGTGCGGCAGTCCAGCTCCCGGGGGAACCGTCTGTCTCAGCGAGACTCTACTGCGCTACATTCACACCCTTGCTGGCAACGGACAGAAATATATTCATGTAAACGAAGTCGCGGGGGCGTGTCACCATTGTGGCTCCGCCCATTATAAGGGAACCGCTGTGGACTTGGACAACAGTGGTAAAAGTGCGGCCCGACAGTCCGAGTTTATGAGTCTTTGCAGATCTATGGGCGGGTACGCGCTGGATGAGGGAAACCATATCCACTGCAATTTCTGATTCTTCATTTCCACTGCATTATTTTTTTTTATTTTACTGTGTAGACACTTGAATTGTCCGCATCACGAAAATAGTCCGTGTACAATTTATAACATATGAACCGCCTCATGGGAAAACCAACAATCTGCATATGCGAAAACAAAGACGCAGATCAGCTTCGCGGTAGCCGTGAAGCTGATCAGCGTGATTGTTTTCGCTACACGGATAGTACAATTCCTCCTTTTAAATCCGAAATTTCAAGCTTCCAGCCTGCTTCTGTGACTGTACAGCCTGATTTTTGTCGGACCTGTTCGGAGACCACATTGTTGGTTTTCCCACGAGGCGGCTCATATCTCTAAGCAGCGGGTAAATGTGATTAAATTTGTAGCAAAATTTGAAAACTCTACTTATTTCTTTGTAATTTTGTCGGGCGAATTCTGCAAAGATGAATTACCAACGTGAAACGTTTTTGGTTTCCATACTTTGCACGTTACCTATCAAAGTTAAGACAAAAATATAAAGTTTACTTGTCATAGTCTAGGAATATGGGATTGTTCTAGTGATGAATCAGTATTGTCACCATGTGATTGTAAAACCATTCCAGAAAAAAAAAATCTAAAAAATCTCATGAAAATTAATGAAAACGTAGACTGAAGGTAAGTCAAAAGTATGACACCTGTACAGATGGGATCAATAATAAGACCTACTCCGCACACTAGGGCAATTTATATGAATCGAAGTTTGGTCAGAGGGACCACATACATGCAAAATATATTGTTCTAAACTGAACATATCTGAATTGCCCTAGTGGTAAAATATCGACTTCCGCATTGAGATGCCGGAGGTTCAAATTTTTCCTGCGTCCATAAGAACTTAACTTAACCATTATAATAAGAGAAGAAACATTTGTTGAATAATACGTTTGTTTAATTACGACATGACTGAGAAAATGTTGTATGGGATATTAAATCATAAACAAACTAATACATGTAGATCTATTTGTGTTTCCATAGCTACATGCTTTGTCATATTAAACACTAAGGTAAGTCCTAACGATGTTGTAATAGAATAGAATAGAATAGAATATTTTAATCTTCCCACAATGGGCCCATACGTGCATATCACAAGTACAATTTACACATATTATATGTGAATTTTGCGGCCTTCACGCAAAATTGTAATAAACTATAATATATAGTAGACTGAAAGCCAAATGGAATACATGTACTTGTTTTCAGAGTACAAATAGAATAGATAATTTTTGGACCTTAAGCTGCCGATCTGAAATTGCTATTATTTTGACGTTATATTCATCTTTGTTTACTGAACATGTCAAAATACCAAACGGGTTTGTGCTGCAGTGATTTATCATAATCTTGCCCGTTTATTCGTTCTGTCTGACTTTCTGTTTTGCTCTACATCTTTGTTTTCGTTGATGTTAGTCGGATGGCTACCTCGTTGGGAATGAGCTCAGTAAACGAAAACCATCACAAATTTACCTTTAGAAATCAGCTAATATATGCATTATATCCAACTCAATGAATTGGGTAGTGTTGTATTTCATTTATGCAGTAGTTCTAACAGCTATTTATATTTGAGTTGAGTTTTTAAATGTATCAAATAGTTAATACCTTAAGAAGTCTAGATCTAATTAAATGTCCATACAGTAACCGATATATCGAACTATACAAACCATTAGCTAATGTACGTAAAATTTAATTGAGCTTCAAACAACTGGGTCCAGACAACATCATATTGGATATGGGGTTATGGGTCTACGCAAACGACGTCATTTTCTTTACCATTACGAATTTAATTTACTATCAGCATAACATTTCCGTGTTATATACACCCCTTATACCCCACCTTTATATTGCAAAACTTGGGCATGCAGGGGTATACACATTTTTCTTATTTTTGCTCCAACACATAGCTTGTGAGTACTTGTAAGAACCGCCTCCGCGAGGCGGTTTTAACGTGTACCCACAAACTATGTTTTGAGCAAAGATATAAAAAAATATTAAAAATTACTGGTGAAAATTTTCAATTTTTACATCTCGGGAAAATTCAGTATATATCATGGTCATGTTTTCGTAATTTCATTACATTAAGTTTTGTCATTTATTGCAAAAACTATCCCGGAAGTCATTTCTGTTGGTCTTAAGTTGCAACTAAGACGTTGCGTCAGAAGTTGCCTTCATATTTGTAATGTCAAAATCGATGTTAATTACGGCGCTTTATGTTTGAACGTGGACGCTTAGATTTTGTTCTGAAGAGAACATTATTTCTTCAAGAAACTCACATAGTGGCATGGTACGCTGTGTGCATGAAGCGCGTGGTAACAGCGATGGACAAAAAAAAGTAGTGTGTGATTATGTAGCTACAGCAGAAGCTTTTTTTCCACAATATGCGGCTCGAGCCATTTGAGGAAAGTCAGTATTGCTAACCACACTGTCCCAGTGCAGACATGCTGGAGGCAGATTACCAGTACTAAGTGTTCATTCATCAGTTATTAACTAACAAACGTTCTTCTTGGGTCACTTGAAAATGAAGATACATGTCATCATGAAATAAAATTCGATGTCAGTATTCAACGCAAATGTTAAGCGACGCTAAAACAATGTCAATTTTTCGTCATTGTTACAAACTGTAAACGCACCTTTAAAAGCTCACCAAAAATTCAATAATAGTAGTTTTAGGGTAAAAAATCATACAGAACTTCTTTAGAATGTGCGGATTATTGTGATCAATTTATGTGATTGATATGCATAAATAGCCGATTTTTGAAAAATGTTACAAATGAACATACGACTTTTCATTGCATCTCAACTTTGTAACATACATAAATAATCAAATAAAAAATTGTTCGAATATTATTCATTATGTAAGCACTTGATCAGTGTGTAAATATAGATAATAGCAACTTATAAACTTTTGCCACTCTGCGTGCAAAATCCGCACGAGGGTCAAAATATTAAGAAAAACGTCATTTTGTAAAATTGTGACATATCCAACAAACACAAAAACTAATGGCAAAGTGTAGATTCTTTAACGTCAATTACTTTGAAAGTTTTATAAAATGTGCCAAACAGTTTACCAATGCATACGAGATGTGTAGTAATTGTGTGCAGACACATCAGAACATGCAATCTACGATTATATTTCTTGTATGCAAACGTGATTTGCCTTTTTAAAAATTTGTGTCATATTTCCCTTTTTAAAAATATCGTTCATATTTTGAAAATTATAAAGTGAAGAACTAAAAAAAATAAAATTAATCAACTCTAGGTGAATTTGTTTAATTAACTATACATTAAAATGATACGATGCGCGAAATAAACTAAAATAATGGCCATGGAAACTGAGATTATCGCAGTTTAATACTCTGAAAAATGCTAAGTTTACATATACGATATATAATAAAAGCTTTAACGGAGGTCGTTCTTTTCGACGCATTTAAGAATGCAAATATACGCCAAATCCGGAAATCATCTGTAAAAACGCAAAGCGTTCCACGTTAAATTTGACGGAATAATTACAGAGTTATGGGCAATTGAACGATCGTTAGTACAGGCCGTTGTTACAAGTTTACAAGCCGTTTTTTCTAGATAAAATCGCTGCGTAAATCGGTACCACGCTAAAATGCGACGCAGCAAAATATAAATTCAACATTTATCGAATTGCGCATTTCAAAACGAATATTTTATTGAAATTTGAGCAGAATCCTGCCACAAATAAGCATGTTACACGTACATTTATAAACCGTTGTGTCGACTTTTCCGTAAGACGGCAACTTCTGACGCGACGTCTAAAGCATATACAAGAATTAGTTCTGTTTCCGCTAAATCTATGACTTGTCAGTTTTGGTTAACGTCAAATCAATGTAATAAAACCAACGCGACTTTTATAAATCTTTGTTGACGTAAAATTCAATAAAGCAAAGCTACGACGTGACAACCGATGTTGCGTACATTGTACCACTGCGTAACGTCAAAATACGTCAATTTAGCAAAAATTGTTAAGCTGACGTTGTCACCATTCTTCGGCTTCAGAAGCGACGCTAGTGGTCAGGTTAAACTTTTTACATTTCACATGCCCCAGTATTTTTGTACTGTACTCATAACAATTTTGCTGAAAACCTAGCGCAATTATTAAAGCCACGGCACGAAGAAAAATGTTTTCTCAGAATAGTTTGTGTATATCGACCTGGGACGTCATTGATGTCGTTTTTGTACATGTGAAATCGTGGTTGACATTAATAATTTTCTGTTCTAAATCAGCTACGCATCACATACAAAACAATAAGCTGTACATCAATAGACAGCTTTAAACAGCAGTCACACATTAGCGTATAACCCAAACGCGCGCCGGGCGTGTGAAAAATCTCAACACGCTGAAGATTTTGGACGTATAAAAATCTGCACCTTTAACATTAGCGCGTGACTGAGGCGTGTGCCGGACGTTACAGACGCGCAGTAAACGTTCAACGCGCGTCTCACACACGCTTGGGGCACGCTACTGAAGCAATATCATACTATAATTTGAGCAACGTTTGTCTGTTTGTTTGTTTGTCTGTTTGTTTGTTCTCCTACTCCTCCCAGGTCCTTGGGCCGGTCTTCACCAAACTTGGAGGGAAGGTGGAGGGCGGCCCCGGATATTAGCTTGAGGTGTTCATTTTTTGAAAGGTAAAGGTCATCCAAGTCAAATGTCAAATTTATGTTTTTTTCTGTTTGTTCCCCTACTTCTCCCAGGTCCTTGGGCCGATCTTCACCAAACATGGTGGGAAGGTTGAGGGCGGCCCCGGATATTAGCTTGAGGGGTTCGTTTTTAAAGGTCAAGGTCATCGAGGTCAAAGGTCAAATTTCTGTATCTCGGCAGTCCTTGGTCCGATTTGCATGAAACTTGGTGAGTGTATATAGGTTGATCCCTGATTAAGATTTATGGGCCCAGTTGGGTCAAAGCTCATCGAGGTCAAAGGTCAAATTTATGTTGTTTTTTTTCTGTTTGTTCCTCCCAGGTCCTTGGGCCGATCTTCACAAAACTTGGTGGGAAGGTGGAGGGCGGCCCCGGATATTAGCTCGAGGGGTTCATTTTTTAAAGGTCAAGGTCATCGAGGTCAAAGGTCAAATTTCTGTATCTCGGCAGTCCTCGGTCCGATTTTCATGAAACTTGTTGAGTGTATACAGGTTGATCCCTGATTAAAGCTACAGTCACACGGTCACGTTTCGAGGCCTACGTTTTACTACGTTTCCAAGTCCCACGTTTTGCCCTAAATTTGTCCGGTTTTGCAGGTTGTTAGGTTTTAGTACGTTTATAGCTACGTTTTGCGACGTTTTACTCCGTATCGCTACGTATTGTCCGGCTATCCAACGGCTTAGGGCCACAGTTTCACTAGGGATTGGTACGTTTATGTACGTATTTACTACGTGCCGATACGTTTTCCTACGATTCAGTAGGTTTTATCAGGTTATTACTACGTAGGGTCCGGATAGTTCACTTGTACCCGTGACGTATTTATTGGAATTATCGCACCAAAATTAATTAGTTGCATGATGACCACCAAGAGAGGATCCAAGAAAAGCTCCAGGGGTGGCAAATCTGCGCGTGCACGCGTGCACCGGGGCTGTTAAGTGCACTGAAAGATGACACAGAAGAGGTAACCTTTTTTCTCTATATTTTGTGACTCGATTTATTGCATCTTTAAGAAAAAAAAATCACAACCAAACTGTACACATTTAGTGCATATTACTATTTGTTTCGAAATTACACCCAATTCTTAATCCCATGCACACCCAATTCTTAATCCCATGCGTACTGGTCATGAACTTGAGCGTTCGATGATCGTATTCTTTGGAAATTTAATCGTATGCTTTTGTGTCCTTCTTAAGACGTATGAAATATATTCATATCAACGCCATGATTCCATATCATATAAAATGTTTGGGAAATCAGCATTAACTTCTATTACGGCCCGTATGCGTAACCAAACGTAGTATTACTTAGTTACTTCTTAAGACGTATGAAATATATTCATATAAACGCCATGATTCCATATCATATAAAATGTTTGGGAAATCAGCATTAACTTCTATTACGGCCCGTATGCGTAACCAAACGTAGTATTACTTAGTTAAATCGTAGAAGAGCGTGTCAATACGAAGTGATACCTAGTAATACCTGCTGAAACCTACTGAAACCTATCAAAACGTAGGGTAACACGTAGCAAGTCGTAGTAAAACGTATTGAAACGTAGTCCCTGCGTATTGATACGTAGAGTTCCACCGGGTTGTAATTTACGTTTTAGTACGTATTTGTTACGTATGTACTACGTTTTACTACGATTCGACTACGCTTTGCTACGTTTTAGTACGTTTTCCTAGGTATAAGCTAAGTAAATCAGAGTGCCACGTTCGAACTTTTTTTTTAGTTCGAACGTGGCATGGGCCAGGTATATAGCCGTATATAGCCGTATGTAATACGTTCCACTACGTTGTAATACGTTTTACTACGTATATTGCCGTATTGCTACGTTTCAGAAACGTAGTAAAACGTAGGCCTCGAAACGTGACAGTGTGACTGTAGCTTAAGATTTATGGGTCCAATTGGGTCAAAGGTCATCGAGGTCAAAGGTCAATTTATGTTGTTTTTTTTTTCTGTTTGTTCCTCCCAGGTCCTTGGGCCGATCTTCACCAAACTTGGAGGGAAGGTGGAGGGCGGCCCCGGATATTAGCTTGAGGGGTTCATTTTTTGAAAGATCAAGGTCATCGAGGTCAAAGGTCAAATTTATGTTTTTTTCTGTTTGTTCCCCTACTCCTCCCAGGTCCTATGGCCGATCTTCACCAAACTTGGTGGGAAGGTGGAGGGCGGCCCCGGATATTAGCTCGAGGGGTTCATTTTTTAAAGGTCAAGGTCATCGAGGTCAAAGGTCACATTTCTGTATCTCGGCAGTCCTTCGTACGATTTGAATGAAACTTGGTGAGTGTATACAGGTTGATCCCTGATTAAGATTTATGGTTCCAATTGGGTCAAAGGTCATCGAGGTCAAAGGTCAAATTTATGTGTGTTTTTTCTGTTACCCTACTTCTCCCAGGTCCTTGGCCCAAATTGGTGGGAAGGTGGAGGGAGGCCCCGGATATTAGCTCGAGGGGTTCATTTTTAAAGGTCAAGGTTATCGAGGTCAAAGGTCAAATTTCTGTTACTCTGTATCTCAGCAGTAAATCAGTGTATACGTTCCCTTCACTTTAAAGATTCGGTCATTTTTTCTCTTTTCCTCTGTGTATGTCTTATTTGTGTGTGTGTGTGTGTGTGTGTGTGTGTGTGTGTGTGTGTGTGTGTTATTTGTCTTCATCGCCGCACAGTCATCTTACTGCTACGTCGAGACGGGTAAAATTTAAACAGCAGTCACACTGTAGCGTATAACCCAAACGCGCGCCGGGCGTATGAAAAATCTCAACACGCTGAAGACTTTGGGCGTATAAAAATTAATTTGTTCCTTTAACACGCTTTAGCAGTCACACATTAGCGCGCAACTGGGGCGTGTGCCGGACGTATAAAAATCTCAAAGTTTTGGAGAACGGTTGTGATACGTCCCAGACACGCTAAGCACGCGCTACATGCGCGCATCGAACGTTCAACGTGCGTTTCACACACGCTTGGGGCACGCTACTGAAGCAACATCTAATAAAATCGGAACGCGCATGGAACGTACACTGGCGTGCTTCAAACGCGCGCCAAACGCCAAACGCGTTCAGAGCGTATTCAACGCGCCCGTAGCGCGCGTGGAACTTATTCGGGACGTATAAGTCACACGCCCGGGACACGCCGAGCTTTTAGAAAATTTTTAAGCATGTTTAAATTTTTTTTAGCCCAAACGCGCGGGAAACGCGCAGAGACTTTTAGCGACGTACAGCGACGCGCGCCAGACGTACACCAAGCGTACCCAACGCGCTTGTAGCGAGTTTTGAACGTGTTTCCGACGTGCGTCTGGCGTGTGAGGAATTTTGCTATTTTTTCAGCACGCCCGGCGCGCGTTTCACTTATACGCTGATGTGTGACTGCTCTTTTACTAGTCTCATAAAATCGGAACGCGCATGTAGCGTACACTGGCGTGTCTAAAACGTGCATCAAACGCGTTCGAAGCGTATTCAACGTGCCTATAACGCGCGTGGAACTTATTCGAAACGTATAAGCCCGGGACACGCCGAGCTTCTAGAAATTTTTTAAGCATGTTTAAAATTTTTGATCCCAAACGCGCACGAAACGCGCACCGATTTTAAGCGACGTACAGCGACGCGCGCCGGACGTACACCAAGCGTACTCAACGTACTCGTAACGCGTTTTGAATGTGTATCCGACGTGCGTCTGGCGTATGTTGAATTTTGCATTTTTTTTTCAACACGCCCGGTGCGCGTTTCACTTGTACGCTAATGTGTGACTGCTGTTTTACGGACTAGCTTTGAAATACACAAAGCATGCTAAACTCCTTGCGCTACATCAAAAATGCATAAGCGCACCCAACCGAAATATAAAATCTTACGTTTTCGCCGCATGTGTTCCGTCACAAGGTTTTTCTTTATTTTCCTTCTTTCTTTCTCAGCACATAAAATGACACCATGTCATATTATGCATCACGTTTTACGGAAAAAGGCGCCATTAAAATTGATCAAAAAACGTAAAATATGCTGGTAATAGGTCGAAAAATGTTACATCTCATACGATAGTTTCAGTGATGTTTCAGCTGTTTTTGTTTAATTTTTTAAAAAGTGTCGGTTGCGTGAAATGAAAAAATACAAAATTAGACTTGATATGAAGGGAAATGTTTCCAGGGCATGCTAGTATATGACACTTTTGTATTTGATAAATTAAAGAAAATCCACAGCGAGAAAAGTGTACGCATATGCGGCGGACGTCAACATTGTGCGCAACGTCTTCACTGTATTGGCACTTTAGAAATGGTTTGTCTTATCTTTTTGTGGGACCTAAACCGACCGTTAACCAACACTGACATGAATGTCATTCGAATGTCTCGGGAAAAAAAATCCATAATAGTTTTGTTCATCTTTCATTCTTTAGGACCGGTATCACAACATTGTCTATCTTGCATTTGTAAGGTAAGTAATCAAAATCTTATTAAGTCATGCAATCAAATGTTAAATGGGGGAACGCGAGGACGCAGTGGTGGAGCATCGGAATATGCTCGATCCCCACAGGCGACACCGTGCTGTGTCCTGAAGCAAAGCACATTAACTCCCCAGAGGACTGGTTAATACCCAGGAAGCGATGGCAGCGTCTTGACATGACTGAAGAATTGTTGACTGGGGCTTTAAATCCCAATACAATCAAAGTTGGCGTATTATTGATTGGTGCGCACTTAGTCCTAAGTGGACAGTGACTTTAATCATGTGCATTTTTAAAATCATGCAGCCTGTTGAGAAAATTTAAGGACGCACCTATCAAAGCTTAAAGAGCGTATCTCTCTAAACCTTACTGCCAAATGACTGCGTATGTCAACTGGGTAGGTGTATAAACGGACGAGTGCATCACGTTTAGGATGTTAGCATGCATTCAGAGCAGTTCAAGCATTTTAAGGAAAGGGTCGTAAATAATGACCAAACCTTGTTGTATTGAATGAAATTATTATCTACTGAAAATCAAAAATCTTGCACCACCCTTTTTCTGTTATTTTAATGATTAAGTAGAACTATTTTTATTTCAAACATTAATTTAGGTAAATGCCAATATCGAATCTTTGACTTTGCAGCAAAATCAATAGGTGTGGATGACAATGCAAAATTTTAGGGGCAAAAATTGTGAAATTGCATTTTGGGGAAAAATTAATTATCAATGAAAATGTTCAATGATTTTTCATTGTACATGTGATCTGAATCATGACAGTAGCAGAAAAGCAACAAAACATTTTGAATTTTAGAGAAGTTTTCACAAAATTTTGAACAATGGCATTGTCGGAAAATTAACCAGTGGTTTTGAAATTTTCCATTCAACAGCAAAGAAAACAAAGAAAAATGCATTCTCAGTCTATGGCAGGTTAGCACATACCGCATTTGACAAGATTCATAAACAGAAGCCATATCAGTTTGCTGTACTTCCGGTCTTTATGCAATAATTTTTAATTTTGATTTTACAGCTACCATTTCCTCATGTTTTTAATTTTCATGTGCCATTGTAATTAGTGAGGATAGAAAAACTTGTCCAAAACAATAAATTGATAGGAACAAAGTAAATTGTCCCAGGAAAGCAGCGTAAAGTAAGTGCTTCATTTAATGCACTTTGCTTTTGTTTTAAAACTGTACAAAATAAAGCACCAACTTTACGCTGTTTTGCTAGGCCTAAAAAATGAATGTATGGGACAAGTTGTTCAATGACAAAGCAGTGCAATGATACATTAAATTTTTATGTGCCATTGTAATTAGTGAGGATAGAAAAACTTGTCCAAAACAATAAATTGATAGGAACAAAGCAAATTGTCCCAGGAAAGCAGCGTAAAGTTAGTGCTTCATTTGATGCACTTTGCTTTTGTTTTAAAACTGTACAAAATAAAGCACCAACTTTACGCTGTTTTGCTAGGACTGTTTGTTTGGACCTCAAAAAATGAATGTATGGGACAAGTTGTTCAATGACAAAGCAGTGCAATGATACATTAAATACCCCCCTCCAAATTACTAAATGGCAGTTGTAAAATCAAAATTAAAATTTCCTGCATGCCAACTGGGACATGACTTCTGTTTATGAAACTTGTCAAAAGAGTCAAGTATTTACTTGCCCTAGACTAAAAATGCATTTTTGTTTGTTTTCTTTGCTGTTTAAAGGAATACTTCAAAACCACCTGTTAATTATCCGAAAATGTCAATTTTCAAAATTTTGTGAAACTCCAAATTCCGTAAAATTAATAATGTTTTGTTGTTTTTTCTGCTATTGTCATGATTCTGACCACATGTACAATGAAAACTCATTGGTAATCATTTTTTTTTTCCAAAATAATCATAAAAAATAACAAAAACATGGTGGGGCAAGATTTTTGATTTTCAGTATATTATTTAGGGCTCTTATTTAACTAAAATGCACGATACCTGCATTTAAAAGACATTTTGTAGTAAGAAAATTACTTGATTTACTACCTTGAATCTTCAGGAAAACAAGTTTGTGTCATATATATACCCTCTTAAACCCCACTTTTATATGAAATAAAAAAAAACTGGGGTATACCTATTTTTCTCATTTTTGCTCCAAAACGTAGATTGTGGGTACTCGTTAGAACCGCCTCGGCGACTCGTTAGAACTGCCTCGTTCTAATGTGTACCCACAATCTATGTTTTGAGCAAAAATAAGAAAAATATCAACATTTTTCTACTGAAATTTTTCATTTTTTTTACAACTATTAACATCTGTGTATATTGTATATTACATGTGCATGTTTTCGTAATCATGTCTGTTACAGCACGAGTCATCAGGATGTAAGCCCCTGGGTTGTCACTATGACGTGAACTCGGACAGCTGTGGCTATTACCAAATCAAAGAGAGATACTGGATAGATTGTGGGCGACCTGGAGGAAGTAAGTACTTTATTTTTTGCTCAAAACTCGGCGAGGCGGTTCTAACGAGTACCCACAATCTATGTTTTGGGGCAAAAAAAAGAAAAAAATAGGTATACCCGTGCATACCCCAATTTTCCTATATAAAAATGGGGCTTATTGGGGTATACATTACACGGACATGTTTTCGTGATGAGTAATTGCGGGACAGAGCCTACGCTTCCTGGGTATAACCCTATACAACTGAGAGTACATGTGTTGCTATTAAAGACATATCACAGAGGGGATCGAGCACACGAAGTGTCGATGTATTGATCATCAGTGACCACGCTGATAGCCGTATAATGTATAAGCTTTTTTTTCCTTTATGTTCTCTGTCGCCCGCGAAGGTCATCCCAGAACGGTCAGTCAATCTAATAGCCAGTCTCTACAAGGGCGTTCACTTATTAATATACCCCTGCGATATTCAGAAATAAATTGACAACTTTTCTTGTGTTTGAACAATCGTCACTGGCAAGAAATAGACAACTGGATGCATTTAGTTATATAATATGTTAAGTATGTCTATAAATATTTGCTCTGCATAAAAACTTCCAGATCTTATGATGTTGTATGCCCAAATTGATAACATAACATATGGAGCCAAATTTTTAACAATAAATTCGCTGATATTCGTGTTTCAAGGATTCCACAAGGAACCATGCGGTTAATAGTTTGTAATTTTGTTTATAAATTATGAAAGAATAGCCATTTTTGTACTACGGCTGAAAATTTGGTGTCTTTAGGAGCACTTTTACAAAGTAACACCCTTATTGTGCATTTTAGAATTTCGTAGTAAAACGGTTCTTACAATATGAAACTAAGCATGTCAGCTTTAGTTTGCAAGAAAACTTATTTTCTACCAGGACGGTTTTACGAACAAAACTTGCTAGTGGGTTCCTTTATGAGATAAGCATGCCTTAAGGCACTGTGGAGTCACATATGGCTTTTTTATTCTGCCAAAACTTGGATTGACATTTCACCATACAATTCATGGTTTGTTTCTCGGCACAGAATACCATAGGGGACTGGGACTTTCAAAGAGAAACTTTCATACTAAGGCCTTATCTCACTGCTCATATTCATGATATTTAAATCCCCTTGTTTAGGCATAAAATCAAGGAAATCACCAGGACATTCAAAGACAGACGTTCATCTAATATCTATAACAAGGATGAATACAAAGAACATTTGCTTTGCGTAAATACCATTTTGACATACTTTATTGGCATGTTAATTTCAGTGACTTAATCGCTATAGAAGAGGTTTGGAATATCACGAGGAGGAGATGTGAGTCATTGTCCAACAATAAATTTAGCCCACTTAGCCCCTCGGTGCGTAGGAAACAATCATGAATTGTATGATGAAATGCCTACCCACGTTTTGGCAGAATAAAAAGTCATGGGTGACTCCATAGTGCTTTAAGACATGCTTACCTTATGGAGGAACCCACTAGCAAGCTTTGGTCGAATAACCGCCCTAGTAGAATATTTGGTTTCTTGCAAAATAACACTGACATGCTTAGTTTTATATTGTAACAACCGCATTATCATGAAATTTTAAAATGTACAATAAATGAAAATTAGGGTGTAACTCTGTAAAAAGTGCTCATAAAGACACCAAATTTTCAGCCGTAGTACAAAATGGCTATTCTTTCATAATTTACAAACAAAATTACAAACCATTTGCCATGGTTCCTTGTGGAATCATTGCAACTCGAATATCAGCGAATTTTTTGTAAAAAAAATGGCTCCATATGTTGTGTAATCAATTAAGGCATACAACATCACATGATCTGGAAGTTTTATATACAAAGTAAATATTCATAGACATACTTAACATATTATTTGAACAAATTCATCCAGTTGTCTATTTCTTGCCAGTGACGATTGTTCAAAAACAAGAAAAGTTGTAAATTTATTTATGAATATCGCACGGGTATATTAATAAGTGAACGCATCTGTAAATGCTTATGCTTGAATACGCATGTGCGTTTGCTCCCGTTATAGTTGATGTAAAGGGGTAAACTAACGTCAGTTGGCTATTGGCGACGAATTTAGCAAACCAGAGGACCAATGGTCCTGTAACCGTTCACCTGAGATCTGCTGTTTATACAAAAAAAATGTTTGAATTTTACAGAAAAAAGTCCCAATTTTGGGGCAGATGAAGCCCTGGGGCCATTTTTTCTCTCATAATAATCAATTTCCTGTCCATTTGCCAATTTCCTACAAGTTTTCCCCTTCAAATGACATTTTAACATCTTACCCATCCAAATACATAGGCAACCTATGTTGACATTGCCTTAAAATAGGTCAAGGTCATCACAGGGTCATGATTTATATACACATTGTAGTACTTGAGCCATCGATGTTTCAGGCCAAGTTATAGATGCTTCATATAAAATTTGGCTTGATTGGCCAAGCGGTTTCAGAGAAGAAGATCTTTGAATATTATTGAAATAAACATGTATATTGCCCCGGGGTAGGGGCAGACAAACCCCTTGGTCCAAATTTTTTTTCAGTTCAGAATCACATATCTTCAGTCCATTTGCCCATTTTCTGCAAGTTTTTCCTTTCAAATTACATTTTAACAATTTTCCCCGTTCAAATGCATGGACAACCTATGTTGACCTTGCCGTAAAATAGGACAAGGTCATCAAAAGGTCATAATTTATAAACAAATTGTAGTACTCTTGTCCCCAATGCTTCATGCCAAGTTTCGTTGAAATCAGTCCAGTGGTTCCGGAGAAGAATAATTTAATGTTTGTTTGACGCATCAACCATGATGGGTCATTAGCGTCAACGTTAAAATATATTGAACTCGTATTAAAAAGTAAGATATAAATGTCGTTGTAAAGAAAAGATATATGAAATAATAAGATTGGTGATTAAAAAATAATAAAACAGATTTACTTGTCTAAGAAATGATAAAATCTTTTCTAACGGGTACATCTTTGACTAATTCATTCAAGTTATTATCTTGAAAACAAGACATTTGCTCTGCTGCAAAGTCAGTGCATTCTAAAAGTGTTTAACTGTAAATGGTGTATCACAGCCAATGCATTTAGGTTGATCTTCTCGCTTTAATAAGTGGGAATGTGTTATTCTTGTATGACCAATTCGGAGACGAGCGAGAACGATTTCTTCTCGTCTCGAAAGTTTATGAATAACTCTTGTTCGTTTAACGATTGGTTCAACTTCCCTCAATTTATCAAACTTCGCTCCGTTCCAGATTGTTTGTCACTTGTCAGAGATGTACGAAGAATAATTTAAAAGGGTATTTACCATATATGAGCATGGCGGCCATCTTGATCATGTGACCTGGATTATTTAAAAACACATTGATTCCCCCTTCCCATAGATGCTTCCTATAAAATGTTACTTTGATTGGCCAAGTGGTTTCAGAAAAGAAGGTCTTTGAATATTATTGTAATATACATGTATATTGCCCTGGGGTAAGGGCAGACCTTTTTTCAGAGTCACATATCTTCAGTCCATTTGCCCATTTCCTGCAAATTTTTCCTTTCAAATGACATTTTAACAATTTTCCCCATTCAAATGCATGGATGACGTATGTTAACCTTGTCGTAAATTTAAAATAGGTCAAGGTCATCCAAGGGTCATAATTTATAAACACATTGTAGTACTCTAGTCGCTGAGGCTTCATGCCATGTTTGGTTGAAATCGGTCCAGTGGTTCTGGAGAAGAAGAGTGTTGAGGGTTTTTTACCATATATGGGCATTGCGGCCATCTTGGTCATGTAACCTAGATTATTTATAAATACATTGGTTCCCCCTTCCCATAGATACTTCCTTTAAAATTTGGCTTTGATTGGCCAAGTGGTTTCAGAGGAGAGGATCTTTGAAATTGTGGACGACGGACGGAGGACGATCGACGGACGCCGGATCATGGCCATCCTATAAGCTTACCTTGTGAGCCTAACGGCTCAGGTGAGCTAATAAAAGCAGATTAAGAATGCCCTGACAGTAACATTGGCCATAATTTCGAGAACACCTTTTCAACAATTCCTTGTTTGCCTGAAAGTAAACTCCTGATCCCGTTCAACCGGTTTAAGCTCCCATCCCTCCAGTAACCGTCCAATTAGTCTGTAGTCATGGTGTAGACTATTATGCTGTTTGCGCAATTATTTTATGTGCAATTTCGTATATTATAATTAAGTTAGATGCAATTTCGTATATTATAATTAAGTTAAGTCCAGGCAACTGAGCAGCCTCCTTCATGGGAAGAGTTGTTCACTGTCGCCGTTTCATTTTGGCGTTTCTCATCTCGTTTAAGGTGTAACTACTTTTTTACATTTCCATTATGTCTCCATAGGTTGGAAGGCTTGTGCTGATGATTTCCAGTGTGCATCCCAGTGTGTCCAAGACTATATGAAAAGATACGCCAGCCGTAATGGTTGCCCTGCGACATGTGAGGGCTACGCCAGGGAGCACAACGGTGGTCCAAACGGATGTCATTCAAGCGGTACCGATGGATATTGGCGTCTGATTCGAAGTGTGCCTGGGTGCTCGAATGTTCGCTAAAATATGTGAGATATTGTTTAAAAATACAAAACAAACACAACGTATTAGTTTGATTTTTCTAAATCATGTACATATACGATCAATTAATGCGGGTTAAGGGGTAGAGACCTATAATAAACTGTTTATTTCCTGTGCCCTATTGGTGTATAGGATATATACCAACAGAGACATTTAAATCAATACTGACGCCACATTTTACCTCCGATTTTTTTTTCATTTATAGTTAAAACTGTACATTGATGCTTATATATACATGTCTCCTGATTGACTCATTCAGTTTTAATAAATTCTTTTACCATGTGACATCGCGGTTTTTCCAGGGGATAACGTAATGTAAAAACGTGTTATGACTACACGTGTATTAACTTTTTGCGGGAATACGTAACGTCATTGACAGCGTCCGTAATAACAATGTTATATGTCGCTGAAAATATGTGCACTTTGAAGGCGAGAAAATACTAGTTTGAAAGTCATATGATCGCCGAGGCTCGTTTTATAAATTTCATATGAAATGACCACTCGCGCAAGATCCTCTACAATTGCGCCGCCTCGTGGGAAAACCAAAAGTGTGGTTTCCGAACAGGTCCGACACAAACCGGTCTGTGCAGTAACAAAAACAGGCTTGAAGCTTGAAATTTCGGATTTAAGAAGAAGAGTAAGTGTTCTATCTGTGTAACGAAAACAAAGGTGCTGATCAGCTTCGCAGTTACTGCGAAGCGTTTTCGCATATGCAGATTGTTGGTTTTCCCATGAGGCGGCTCAATTACTGATGAAAGCTAGATCACGTCAGCGACTGCTGGTTGCCTGAATAGTTGGTCGCTTCGACCATTTAATAGGAAGAAGTAAACAATGGCTTTCGTTCGCTGGGGAAGACGATTGGATAAATCCTGGATGGATGCGTATCAGCCAACACAAAAAGAGCCTTACAGGCAATAACTAAAACACGGTTCGTATTGTGAATCGCAGAGAATCAAACTGGAATCCCTTGAAACACTCGAAGACAGCCTATTAAATGAGCATCTAAGATTTCCATGCATCAGTAAAGAATCAAAAAGGGAATTATGAGTGATAACAATAATATTTTGCCTGGGTAAACACTTGCAAACACTTTGAAAAGAAACGTGCAATTGATAATTGTAAAAGGAGATAATTTCAAAAGTGCTAAAAAGATGTTTCATGCAATGATTGTCAAATAGAAACAGGAAGTTTTCGGGGCGACACAGCAGAAAGATCGATTATCTCCTGATCACTTTTTAAACCAGAGGACTTATGGTGCTGTAAACGCTCAATTGATTCAAACAATTTTACATGTAAGAGAGGTAATGACCACTGCCCTATGGTGTGGCTTACATCAAGGACAGTTATACTGTCCTTGCTTATATGGACCTTTTTAAAGTCCAATGTTTTCACATCTTTACATTGAAAAGCCTATGTGACCAAAATTATTCTTGCCGTAAAATAGGTCAAGGTCAACATAAGGTCATGATTTCTACAAACTAGGATGAGCCAATGCTGCATACCAAGTTTCATTGAAATCGGGCCACCAGTTTCAGAGAAGACAATTTTTAGATTTTTACCGTATACATTTTGATCATGTGACCATGACCATTTATGCAAATAAAAATATATACTTCCTAAGGATGCTACATATAAAATTTGGCTTTGATTGGTTAAGCGGTTTCAGAAAATTTACATTTAATATGTAAATGACCTTTGGACCATTTATACAAACTCTGGTGCCCCCTTTCTAAGGATGTTTCACATGAAGTTTGGCTTTGATTGGCCCATAAGTGTCAGAGGCTAGGCGTTTGGACATTGTGGACGACAACTACAACAACTCCGACAGACGACTGAGCTTGGGTATACTATACTGAGTTCCACAGCCAACGCAACTCGTCATGACATTTTAATAACATTTTGTGGTTTCAGTCGATTCATCCGAAATTCCAAATAATATGTAGTCAAACCATTTTCAAAAACGACCTGTAAAAATAAGCCGTCAGACTGTTTTCGTTCGCCTACAATTGCGTAGAAACTGGAGAAGGGGTCATTTTCAAATGAAGGAAATCAGCGATTTTTATGATTTTCTTGCAAAACTGTGCAAATCACCCTTATCTAGAGCAACGAAACACATTGAAAACAACTTTCCCATAGTTGCAATACACTTTGTTCAATAGGGAATGGTTGCCAACACAAAATAAAGCATATGGTTGACATCTGCATTGACGTCGACCATGTGACCAAGTGACGTTGAACGCCTAAAAACTAGCATTTTTTTCGGCTACCGATTATCAATGCCCATTTCTGGCGTTGAGCCGTGGGTTTCAACATTGGTATTGGTATACACTAATCGGACGATTGCCCAAGATTTGAATCGTATGAATTGTTTTGAAAAATTTCGAGCCCGCGCGCGCGAGGCACGGGAAATGCAGTTTTGTACCCTTGGATGCGCTCTCGCGCATGCGCACTAAAATCACAGATTTGATAACATGCAAAGATTTTAGAGCCATTTTAATGATGATAGGGCACAAAAGTTTTCACATAATCGAACAATTTAAAAGAAGAGATGAAAAAATAAAGTTGCGATGGCTGTGGAACTCAGTATATAAGCTGACCTTGTGAGCCTAACGACTCAGGTGAGCAAAAACCTGTACTCCTACCTGGAGGCAAATATGGATACCTCTAGTGCACTTCAAAACGAAGTCTTCATCGACGTTATGTTGAATTTTTGCAACAGGGTACGAGAAAATGTATGAGATATCAAACAGTCTGATTTTATCATAGTCTGCAAAGACCAAACAGCCAAGAATCACGGTGGCGACCTATATGATGCCAATTTGTGTTTATGTTGAGGAATAATGTCCCAGTTAACACTTTTTCAGTCAAGTCGGGACGGAGCCAATGCTTCCTGGGTTTAACCAGTAAGGAGTTAATGTGTCTTGCTCAAGGACACAATACGGTGACACCTGTGGGGATCGAACCCAGGACCTCTGACGCTCTACTAGTATGCCGCCAAAAGTGCTAAAAAGATGTTTCATGCAATGATTGTCACGCTCAACTGATCTTAACAGTTTTACTTGTAAGAGAGGTAAAGACCACTGACCTATGGTGTGGTTTATATGGACCAAATAAGCACAGGTTGCAGGATTTATAAAGAGGATTACCATACATTGTTTTACGCAAATTATAAAAGGTCTGGGACTCGTGGTTTTTTAGAAGATTTTTGGGCTTTTCCCCTAAGGTGGGGCTATTTTAAACCCAAGGGGCATCATTGGCAGGATTTATGTTCATCATAGGCAGGATTTATGTTAAATACAATATAACATTGCTGCATACTAAATATACATGCATTGGGTGTTGCGGTTTCAGAGAAGTTTTTTCTAAAGACACCAGCTGCCGAAGGCAGCTTCGACCGGCCAGCCGTAGGCTGGCCGGTCGAGGTGTCTTTAGTATGTAAACACATTGTCCTTCCGAAGTGTCTTCGGCTGTTTCCGCCACATGCCGAACAAATACGAACGCCGTAGGCGTTCGTAAAAAAACACCGAAGGTGTTTTAAAAAAATGATCAAATAAAATGAATTGCAGAAAAATATGTTTTTCAAAATATTTATGTATACATTTTCAATAAATGATTTTCTAAATAAAATACGGAATCGACCGAACTGGGTGGCCATATTGTTTTGGAATGGATCCATCATATTTTTTTTTCACCAGCTTATCGAATCTCACGTTATGCGAAACGCGGGTACCATAGTGTTTCCGGGTCTCCGTAGCAACGGCAAGGTTCTAAAATTATTGAAAATCTAACGCAATGCAGCAAATGATGAACGTTTCTCGCGATTTCAAGAGCTATTTGGAGTCGCTCGCTGTTGGACAGTTGTAATTACAGATGCCGGAGACTTTAAAGTGATAACTAACGTAGAAACAAGTTGTAAAATCAGGAATTTAACTTTTAACGTATAACAAATTCAGGAGGAAGTCGTCATTCGAAAGTGAAAGTACAGGTGTAAGTTTAACACAAACAAGTTTTACTCTTCATATTTAACACATTTTGTACATTCACTAACTGCCACAGCCAGCACAACCAAAGTTTTGTGTTCCTATTTTGGTTGGCGTCACTGCCTATCAAAGTGTCTTAACTGCCGTAGGCAGTTTTCGGTTTCTGAGATGGATGGCATCACTGCCTATCAAAGTGTCTTAACTGCCGTAGGCAGTTTTCGGTTCCTGAGATGGGTGGCTTCACTGAGACAGTTGGCGTCACTGTCTATCAAAGTGTCTTAACTGCCATGGGCAGTTTTTGGTTTATGAGATGGATGGCATCACTCTCTATCAAAGTGTCTTAACTGCCGTAGGCAGTTTTCGGTTCCTGAGATGGGTGGCTTCACTGAGACAGTTGGCGTCACTGTCTATCAAAGTGTCTTAACTGCCGTAGGCAGTTTTCGGTTTCTGAGATGGATGGCATCACTCTCTATCAAAGTGTCTTAACTGCCGTAGGCAGTTTTCTGTTCCTGAGATGGGTGGCTTCACTGAGACAGTTGGCGTCACTGCCTATCAAAGTGTCTTAACTGCCGTAGGCAGTTTTCGGTTTCTGAGATCGATGGCATCACTGCCTATCAAAGTGTCTTAACTGCCGGTAGGCAGTTTTGGGTTCCTGACATGCATGGCTAACTGTCCATTAAAGTGTCTTAACTGCCCTAAGGCATTTTTCGGTTGCTGAGACAGTTGGCGTCAATGTCTATCCAAGTGTCTTGACTGCTGGTAGGCAGTTTTCCGTTCCCGAGATGGATGGCCTCACTGTCTGTCATAAATAACTGTTTTTGGTTCCTGACATGCATGGTTATTACTGTCTATTAAAGTGTCTTAACTGCCGGAAGGCAGTTTTCAGTTCCTGAGACTGATGTCCTCACTGTCTATCAAACTGTCTCTCATTTGTTGAGGCTGATGGCCTCACTATCAATGTGTTTTTTATGCCAGAAGTCAGTTCTGTTGTTTTTTTCACCAGTTTATCAATTCTCAAGATTTGCAAAAACTGAGTACCAGAGCATTTCAGGGTCTGCTTAGCGACGACAAAGTTCTAAAATAACATGCCGAATATGCAGCAGCAGGAACCCTTAAATCCAGAAGCTGCAAAACTTTCTGTATCGAGCAGCTATAAAAATTTAAATCGAAGTTTGGAAGCTTTTAATTTGTTTGTTGTCCAAGGAAATGCATTGAAGTCCGGATTTTAGTCAAACAGGAAGTGACTCAGCCTGTTTGAACCAATGAAAGATATTCGGAAAGTGAAAGTAGAACAATGAATAATTGTGCAGAGGCTCAAATGAAAGTAAAACGCTAAACAGACTATACAATACACAACCCAAAAGACTGTAAGTCTAGTGACTCACAAGTTATATCAAGCACCAGCCGGCAGCTGCAGCCTGTGGCTGGTCTGTGTCTTTACTGTCCATACACCATCCTCCAGAAACTATGTTATGTGTCTCTTCTAAATACACCAGCTTTTCTAAAAACACCAGAAACTATGTTTTGTGTCTTTTGAAAATTTCTGTGGCTGGTTGGTGTCTTTACTGTCAATACACCATCCTCCAGAAACTATGTTATGTGTCTCTTCTAATTATACACCAGCTTTTCTAAAAACACCAGTCAGTGAATCACAAGTTTTATCAAGCAAGCAGCTCGATGTTCGGTGTCTTTACTGCCCAAACACCATCCTCAAGAAACTATGAAAAAGTGTGTCTTTTGAAAATTTCTAAATGCTCTAAATCTGGAAATGTTTGCGAGAATATAATTTTCGCTAATATTTGTGAATTCGTTGTCTCGCAAAATTAAGTTCTCGCTAATAAAGAATTACAATAAGATTTAAAAAAAAAATATCTGTGTGTTTAATCCTGCTGCAGCAGCTTATCTAACCCGTATGAAATATTTCGCCAGTAAAAGAGACAGATTTTTTCTTAAATTTTGCACGGAAATTTGTTAATTGTACGCCTCTAGGACTTAAGACAATACATTAGTTTCCGTGCGGAATCTGGGCTTAAAGGTGGGGCGTAATATGCAAATTAGATGGAATTTTACAAACTTGTCTGGACGGAAAATAAAAAAAAACTTCCGGGTGGGATCCAAAAAATTTCTGTGCGGAATCTGGGCGTAAAACAGAGGCAAAATATGCAAATTAGACGGAATTCTGGTAACTTTTCTGGGCAGAAATCAGAAAATTTCCGGGCGTAATTGTAAAAGGTTCTGAGCGGAATTATTTGTATACACAAAGACCTTGACTTTCAGTTTCAACACACACCTTTTCTATAGCATAGAATATATTATATAAACATTGAATAACTGACACGTAAGCATGATGAAACATGCATATCAGTGCTTTTCAACTTTTTGGGCGGAATTATGATTTCGGCTTCCTTTCGCCTAGAAAACAGGTTTGATGCCCCAATTACGCCTCATTTACAGGCAGAAATTCCGCCCCTAAATTTCGTACGGGCAGTCTCGACTTTAAGATGCATAACATGTTTTCTCATGATATGTATGGCTCTTTCTAAAAAGGTTGTCTGTCTTTATTTCAGTATAATGGCCAATGGTTGGGAAGGTTGGTTGAAAGATGCAGAGGGGCAGGACTCGGCTGATGCGGTACTCAGAACAGCTAGCTCATCACTTTTTGTGATTCAGTGAGCAGTATTTTAGGTATGTACATGTATGTAACTTTTGTATACTTCTTATTCTAAATACTTTTAAAGTAGAAATAAACTGCAAAAATTAATAGAATCTGTGAAACTCAGTGGCAAGGGTTTGATGACAAGAAATGTGATGTACTAGTAGTCTACAGATCATAGCTCTTGATAAAGTGTTTTCTAATCTGCATCTGCAAAATACACAATTTTATCATGACAGTGGCTGCTTACACATGGGCTTGTGACAAGGAACAATATAAGTCAGGCTGCATATCCCGTGAAATGTTAAAACTATGAAAGATTATGTTGTGAAATAACCACCACTGTGTGAAATTATTCGTGAAACAGATCAGACTGAGACTGTAGTATAATTCGGCATATAGGTCACTGTATGGGCGTTACCTCATGAATACGTTATTGGGTATGGTCTACATTTGACTTAGGTAAAAGCTATAGGTATACAGTTAAAAGTTTTCCGTTAGAAAATAAGAATAAAATACGAGTTTGTCTAATTCACTGGATTGGACAAAATACAGGTAGCTGATTTCTAACGGTAAATATGTGACAGTGGTCCAGGCTGACTGAGTTCGACTATTCTCTAATCTCCCTACTTGAGCAGATAGACTAGCCGACCACGCCCAGATATGAATATTAAAGTTGCCGCCTATACAGTGACCTATTTTCCGAATTATATGTTTCTGCATGAATTCAATAAACATAGCTTATGATGTAATCTGCATGAATGGATGAAAATTGTGTTTCAAGATTGATTTATATAAAAAATATGCAATGCCTTCATCTCAAACACTTTCTTATGCATGATTTCTATTATCTTTCAGCATGACCATGTTCAGAGGCAGGGGATGTTATCATCCATGACTCACTTCACAAACCAGAAAGCTCAAGGATGGATTATTTGTTTCTGATGATACATTGTCAAAAACTGTATAAATGAAGAAGGACACCATAACAAGCACAGCTCTGACAACCAAGTTTAATTTTTTCTTCATCATAAATATTAGACTAGCCAAAGTTTGTGAGACTTTCAGTGTCAGATCTATATCACCAAGGCCAGCCAGTTGTCCTAACTGATAAATGTAATAAACAGTACTGCTAATAAGTTAATGCTGATATTTTTATGCTCAGTTGAATTGAGAATGAAAATGGTTTTATACTGTTAACCACAAAGCAGAGATCTTCTCATGACACAGTCCAAAAATGGGAAACAAAGAAAACAGAAATAAATAAAGGAATAGAGTGCAATATTGTCTGTTTCATGTCAAAACATCACTGCTACACCATACATGTACACATTTAGTATTGATGTGCATGGTTATGGTTTACACCAAACCTCTTTCAAAGGGGCTTACAACCAGGTTAGATGCACACAACAGGTTTTATAAAAATCACAAAAGATATGCATGAAATTTGGCGTTTTATGGAACAGCGAAGGCCTGGTGGTAGAGTAGCAAATTCCTGAGCTAGAGGTCCTGGGTTCCATACATTTGCAGCGTAGTGTCCTTGAGCTCTAATAATATTGCTTATATACTCAGAAATGGCTGGTCCACACAACATGACAGAAAAAATGATATTCTGCCATAACCAAACTAAACCAACAAAAGACTTTAAGAATAAGAATAATTGTTCTGTATATATTTTGAGCTATAGCTTCGACGATAGTGTCCGATTCATAATGATTTGTTTGTTTGTTTGTTGTTTAACGACGCATCAACCCTGATGGGTCATTAGCGTCTAACAAGGTAAAACGTTAAAATATATTGAACTCGTATCAAAAGGCAACACTAAGTAAGATATAAATGTCGTTGTAAAGAAACGATATATGAAATAATAAGATTGGTGATTTAAAAATTATATTTTATAAAACAGATTTACTTGTCTAAGAAATGATAAAATCTTTCCAACGGGTACATCTTTGAACAATTCTTTCAAGTTATTAGCTTGAAAACAAGACATTCGCTCTGCTGCAAAGTCAGTGCATTCTAAAAGAAAGTGTTTAACTGTGAATGGTGTATCACAGCCAATGCATTTAGGTTCATCTTCTCGCTTTAATAAGTGGGAATGTGTTATTCTTGTATGACCAATTCGGAGACGAGCAAGAACTATTTCTTCTCGTCTCGAAAGTTTATGAATTGCTTTTGGTCGTTTAACGATCGGTTCGACTTCCCTCAATTTATCAAACTTCGCTCCGTTCCAGATTGTTTGCCATTTGTCAGAGATGTACTCGTTAATAAAAGGTTTAAAATTGACATAAGGAATTTTAAAAACGGTTTCTTCTAGATTTAACGATTCTTTAGCGTTCTTATCAACTTTCTCATTTCCATATATACCTATATGACTGGGAACCCAGCAATAGATAATTGTTTTCAATTCAGAGATGGTATGATGTTTTATTAATAGCTTTTGTATTTGAGGGTTTTTGGATGATGTATGGTTTAAGGCCTGTAGAACTGACATAGAGTCAGAAAAAATAATAAATTTGTCCTTTAAGTTACTTTCATTTATGAAGTCTAAAGCTAAGTCTATAGCTTTAGCTTCCGCTGTGAAAATTGAAGAGCCATCAGGTAAACGTAATGTTTTGCAATTGCCGTTTGTAAAAGTAGCACAACCAACTTTGATTTCTTCTTTTGAACCATCAGTATAAATACATTGATAGTCAATAAATTGAGATTGTAGTTGATGAAAACTTTCTTTTAGAAGGTGTGGATTTGAGTCGGATTTTTTCCCTGTATGTAGAGTCAAATTAACTTCTGGTTTTCTAATGCACCATGATGGTATTTCGGAAACAAAATGTTCTTCTATTTTATCTTTTTGGATGTTTGCTGATTCTAAAAGTGGTGCAACCCGTAAACCAAAGGACCGGATAGCCTTTGGTTTACTTTCGTAAAGCTGTACGACTTCTTCAGAAATATATGGCGGAAAAGACACCTTATGAACTGGATTTGATGGATTAGCAGCAATTCTAATGGCGTACTGTAGGGCAAGTTTCTCTCGTCGTAAATATAGAGATGGCTCTTCAGCCTCAACATAGAGGCTTTGTACAGGTGATGTTCGAAAAGCACCCAGAGCTAATCTTAGGCCTTGATGATGCACTGTGTCAAGAGAACTGATATATGATGGTCTTGCCGATCCATATACGATGGATCCATAATCTAATTTTGAACGAATGAGGGAACGGTATAGCTGGAGAAGGACAGTGCGATCAGCACCCCAGTCTGTGTGTGATAATACTTTCAGTAAGTTCAATGCTTTCAGGCATTTGGCTTTTAAGTACTTGATATGTGGAATGAAAGAAAGTTTACGATCAAAAAGAACTCCAAGAAATTTAAAATCTTCAACTACTGGAATAAGAGAACCATATAAATAAAGTTCGGGATCGTTGTGTACTTTCCGTAGTTGACAGAAATGTACACATTGAGTTTTCGACTTGGAAAATTTGAAACCATTATGTGAGGCCCAGTTTTCTATTCTGTTAATGCACTGCTGTAAGTGCCTTTCGATAGTTCTCATACTTTTTGACCTGTAACACATACAGAAATCATCTACATATAATGATCCATCTGTTTTAGGATCCAAGCAATCCATTATGCTATTTATCTTAATATTGAACAATGTTGTAGACAAGATGCTCCCTTGTGGGACACCCTGTGCTTGGTCGAACTTTTCGGATAAAGTCGATCCAACACGAACCTGGATCCAACGATCCGCAAGGAAATTTTCGATAAATGTAGCTAATCTGCCTCGTATTCCGAGATCATGTAGATCTCGCATAATACCATGTCTCCAGGTGGTATCATAAGCTTTTTCCAAGTCGAAAAACACAGCAACAACATGCTCCTTTGCAACAAAAGCATCACGAATAAAGGTTTCCAGTCTTACTAAATTGTCGTTGGTACTTCGTTCAGAACGGAAGCCCGACTGAACAGGAGATATTAGGTTATTACTTTCTAAGTACCAAACAAGTCTTACATTTATCATTCTCTCTAAAGTTTTGCAAAGACAACTTGTAAGTGCTATCGGTCTATAGCTGTTAGGTTCTGCATGGTCTTTTCCAGGTTTAGGAATAGGTATTATAGTGGCTAGTTCCCAACTTTCGGGAAACTTTCCAGTTTCCCACATATCATTAAATATATCTAAGAGAGCATGAAGTGATTTTGGTGGAAGATGTTTTAACATTTGATAGTGAACTTCGTCGGGACCTGTTGCTGTATCATGAGCTTTACTGATGGCGTCTTTTAGTTCATCCAAATTAAAAGGAGTATTATATTCTTCATTATTTGAGGACTTAAAGTTTAACTTAGTCTTTTCTTGTTCTTTCTTATATTTTTGAAATTCCTCCGAATAATGACTGGTTGAGGAATTTGAACAAAATTGTGATGCCAGAGTATCTGCTATATCTTGTTTTGTGGAAGCTGTTTCGTTCGCATTGTTGAAATTGTAATTAAGATGGTGATAAGAAGCAGATTTAGATTTACCGGATATTTTCCTAACCATGTCCCAAACTTTCTTAGTTGGTGTTTTATAATTCAAATTCGATACGTATGTTCTCCATGATTTACGTTTTGCAGACTTTATAGTCCGACGGGCTTTTGCTCTAGAATTCCTATAAGTATTTAAATTTTCATGCGTTGGGAACTTGCAGAACTTCGACAAAGTGTCTTTCCGTTGTTTGATAGCTTCTTTACAATCGTCATTATACCATGGATTACTTTTCTTTGGGTTCGTCGAGGTTTTGGGGATACATTTCTCAGATATATTTATTAAAGAAGAGGTGAAGTCAGTTATAGGATCAGAAGAATCAGAGAGAAAAGTATCAGTAAGGGACTCATTACATAAAGTATGAAATAAATCCCAGTCTGCTTTATTCAATTTCCATTTGGGATTATGGGCTTCATCATGAGTCTGAACGCTTTCAATCAAAATTGGAAAGTGGTCAGATCCACGTTGATCTTCACAAACAGACCAATCATAGTCAAGATAGAGAGAGGGGTGACAGAGTGAAAGATCAAGGGATGAGAATGTGCCTTTACCAGAATCTAGATAAGTGTTAGATTTATCATTCATCAAACAAATGTCGTTTTTCGTGATGAAATCCTCGATTAATTCTCCTCTGGGATCATTGTCATTACAACCCCAAAGCACATTGTGACCATTGAAGTCACCTACCAACATATAGGGTGAAGGAAGCTGTTGAAGTAAAGAAGTAAGTTGTTCAGATTTTAAAAGATAAGAGGGAGGGATATAGACTGAGCAGAAAGTTATCTCTTTCTCGAGTGTAACAGAAACAGCTACCGCTTGTAGATCCGTTTTAAGTTTAATTTGACGTTGTGGTAATGTTGAATGGACAAGTAAAGAGCTTCCACCAGATGCTCTTAGACAATCCAAGTGAATGTGATTGTAAACATTAAAGCCTTTCAAAGTAAACGTGTCATTAGGTTTGAGGAAAGTTTCTTGAAGACAGAAAACAGAAGGTCTAAGTAGTGACAAAAGAAGTAGTAGTTCTTCAAAACGTGGTTTTACACCTCGACAGTTCCATTGTATTATTTTATATTTGCTACCCATTAAATAATTTAGAGAGGAGATTTAAATGCGTGACCTTTTGTTTAAATGTAGACTGGAAACTTCTACTTTGGAGCTGTGATTGGTGACCGAGGACGATGGCCACGGGAACCAGGGCGCGAGGCAACCTCGTCCATCTCCATGGCATCGTCATTAGCCAGAGCTCCAAATTTGTTAAACTGTTGGACGGGATCATCTGATCCCTTCTGCACCCTACTGGATGCAGAATGTGGTTTTGCGTTTGTACTCGGTTGGTTTGGTTTTGAACTAACTTTGGCTTGTTCTGACAGAGATTTGCTTGATGTTAGATTCTGATTTTGAGAATTATTGTTTCTGTTTGGTTTCCTCGCAATGAGAACTTTTGAACTCTCTGTAATCTTACAGTCTTCGACACTGTATTGTGTAGCAGCTGTTTTGGTTTCTGGTTTGGCAGCAAGTGATTTGACTATATGTGAGAAACTAAATTCAGGCTTCTGTTCAAGTTGTTTTCGAGCTTCAAGATATGTCAAGTTCTTTGTTATCTTCAATCGCATGATTTCTTTTTCCTTCTTCCATGTTTCGCATTCATTTGACCGTGATAGATGTGCTCCGCCACAGTTGACACATTTTGTGGGGTTTTTGCAGTGATTTGTATGATGGTCATGGTTTCCCATACCACATCTTTCACAGACTGACCCGGGGTCAACTGGGCATTTGTCCTCATGGTGTCCAAATTTTTGACAGTTAAAGCATCTCAAAGGATTTGGTATGTACAGATCGACAGGAATAATTTGATAAAAGATTTTCAGAGATTTAGGTGGTACAACTGAGTCAAATGTTAAAAGAAGTGTATTCGTGTTGATTGTGTCTTGTCCTTTTTTAACTGTGAAGCGTTTTACTGCTGTAACACCTTGATTTTCCAAGTACTCGAGTATGTTCTTTTCCGATTCTCCTTTAAGATTTCTGTCTCTGATTATGCCTTTGGAAGAGTTTAGAGTTTTGTGTGGTTTAACCTCTACTGGTAGATTGAAGAACTTTTTTGATTTTAAAAGAATATCTGTTTGCATTTTCCTTGTTGTTTCTACTAACAATGTTCCGTTTTTTAATTTCTTCACAGATTTTGGTGTGCCTATCATAGATTCAATTTGTTTCTCAATAACGAAAGGTGACAGTGATGTAACTTGTGTTTCTTTGTTTGTTGATTCAATAATTATAAACTTTGGAAAATTTTCTTGTGCTCTAAACAGTGTCGAAGCGTCTATATCGTCGTCGGAGTCCGGTCGTTGTCGTTTGTGTGCTATTGAATCCATTTTTTTAGTTTTAAGTCTCGACGGCTATGCGCTTCACCCTCCTTGGAGCCCTACAAGGGGACGCTATACGGAAACGGCTCTCCAGTTTCCAGCGCCAAAGCTACATACCCGTCATACTCGCCGTGCAAGATTCCAAAGTACTTCAGACTACCCAAGCTTTAACAACAACTGAATATCAAGTCAGATGTCTAATAAAGAAAACCGAAATAACATTCAGACGTTGTACCCACCCTGCCTCTCAACCTAGACCCAAGTAACCCAGAAATACCGAAAAACAAGCCCGTCGATTGACCCTTAAACCACCGCCTTCTGAGATATAGGGAAAAGGATGATTAAATGAAGAAATTTGAAACACGGTTGCGTATCATTCGATACTGAAAAAGTTAGAAGGAAGAAGAGATCTCAGGGCAAGGCATGGCAGCCGATTGACCGTGTCGAGCCTCCACGGCCTCCCGTTTACACCGAATCCGAGGCCAAAGAGGCGTGTTGAGACAGGTGAAGATCTCTGGCCTGTCCCTCAACCTCCAGGATCCTCTTCTCCGGCTTACGGGTATCCACCCACGGCAAACAGGTGGCACCTCTTTTGACCGGGTTTTACGGTTCCGCATGAGGGAGCGACCGGCCTATTCTAATCCGGGTCCGGTACGGGCCGATTCATAATGAAATGGGCCTGACAGGCATTCCACATACAACACACTTCTTTCATGAAGATCAGGTTATAAAGCAAACAAACTAAAAAGCTATGTTATGTCTACATTGTAAAAAAATGAGTTCACTTAAGGGAAGCATGGGGACCTTGTGGTAGAGCATCGGACTCTCAGTCAAGAGGTCTTAGGTGCGATCAACACTCCAGGTGCTATGTTTTGTCATTGAGCAACACACATTTTAAAACTACCCACTGGTAAATACTCAGGGAGTGGGGGCTCTGCCCTGACATGACTGCAACATTGTTGACTAGGACTTTCTGCACCCATTATAGCTCACATGAGCCGTTAGGCTCACAAGGTGAGCTTTATGTGTAGCCATGATAGGAGTTCGTCCGTCGTATGTCCACATTTTCAAAGATCTTCTTTGAAACTGCTTGGCCGATCAAGTGAATTTTTATGTCAAGCCTCCATGGGTAGGGGAAAGAAAGTTTGTTCACGGGATTCTTGACCTTGACCCAAGGTCATTTAAATCAATATTATTTTGTTTGTTTTTTTTTTTGTCAGAAGTCACTTGGCTGATCAAGTTGATATTTTATGTGGAGCCTTCTTGGGTAGTGGCATTGATATTTTGTTCACGATATCTTGGTTACATGACCAAGATGGCCGCCACACCCAAATACGGTAAAACTTCTTTAAAAATCTTCTTCTCCAGAACCAATTGGCGGATTTACTCGAAATTTGGTTTATACCTTTGGGGACTCCAGCCAATCATAGTTTGTCCAAATGATGACCCTGGTATGACCTTGACATATTTTATGGTAAGTTCAATTTTGGAAACAAAGGCTTTTACATGGGGAAAGGCGAAAACAATGGATATTTTGGAAACTCTTTCAGCCTGACACTTGAAAGTTGCTAGATGCAGACAACTAATGGAGCCAATGAAGGTATGTAATTTATTAAGGCCAAGGTCATTTATTGACCTTGACCCAAGGTCTCCATGCTTAGGGGGAACAACATTTTGTGTGCAACTAGTCTGGGTCGAATACTGACAATGCTCAACACGGCCACATGCAAACAAATGCTCAAAATATTCTTCTCCAGAACCGGTGGGCAGATTTTCACGAAGCTTGGTATGTAGCATCAGGGACCTTATCCCATCATAGGTTGTAGAAATGATAACCCAAGGATGACCTTGACCTATTTTACAGCATGTCAATTTTGGAAACTGGCTTTTACATGGGAAAAGGTGAAAATGCAGCCTGAGACCTGAAACTTGACAGATGCAGACAACTAATGAAGTGAATAAATGTATGACATTATTCAAAGTGACTTAGGTCATGGTCATTTCAATATGAATGCTCCAAGATCAGGCTTCAGGTGAGCGTTCTCAGGACCTATGGTCCTCTGATTAAAATGTTCCTAACACATCATGTTGTGCTTTGACAGAAACTTAACAAAGTGCAAGTTAACCAAATAATGAAAGACTTTTGTGTAATGAGACATTCATGTAAACATACAGAAAAGTAAGTAGCCTTTTCATAGATTTGCATCCCGACATCACATCAGGCACTTGCCATTGACGAAAAAAGAAAAGAAGTTAAATTTCGCAAAATAACCCACATGCTTTCGGTAAAGGCTGGAAATCAGCTGTCATTAAGTATTGCCAAACGTATTACACCATCTTGAGCTCACTTGAGCTTTCTGGCTTACAAAGTGAGCATACAGTTTACATATGCTCTCACATCCCAGATCGCTGCAACCTTGAGGACAATCCGGCATATAGCCAACTCCATACATATGTACTTACACCTTCATGTCAGTGATTGGCATACCAAATCTTATTGCTCAAGCTTTAAACAGTAACTGAAATTGTTCTTAGGACTGGTGTTTCTGATACCCGTTGTTGGTTTTTGCCTAAACTCTGGATGAAACAGAGTATATAAACTCCTGCAGCTTTGCTGCTTTTTCTTGTTTTCATATGCTTCCTCTAAGAAAGCTATGGCAGATAATAACGACTCTTGGACTCTTGCACACCAGGGGCACGATTAGCAGGTTTTTTTTTAAAAAGAGTAACCTTGCATTGCTACACACAAAATATAAAAGCAAAACAAACTTTTGTATTGTCCATTGTAAGTACGTGTATATGGGAGCTTATGACCCCCCCCCCCCCGCCGCAAGAAACGGGCCATTTTTGACCCCAGGGGCATGATTTATGTAGAGCACCGCGTAACATTGCCGCACACTTAATATACAAGCTTTCGGTTTTGTAGCTTCAGAGAAGAAGATTTTTATCATGGATCTACTTTTATAAGTCTATGGCAGATGGCAGAGGATTTATAAAGGGAACCACTAGACATTGCTATACACAAAAAAGAAAAGCTCTGGGCTATGTGGTTTCAGAAAAGATTTTTATGTTCTTTCTATTGTCAGTCCATGGGGACTAATTGCCAATTTTGACCCCAAATGCATGATTGGCAGGATTTATGAAGGGTTCCACTAAACAACATACTAAATATACAACTCTGGCTCTTGTTGTTTCAGTGAAGAATATTGTGTCCTATTATAAGCATATGGCAGATATTAAGGTCGTTGGACGTGGTCAATTTGGACCACAGTTGTTAGGATTTATGACGGGGACTACCAACCATTGCCCTGGGCATTGTGGTTTCAGAGAAGAAGTTTTTTTTTTTATGTTGCTCCAATTGTAAGTCTATGGGAGATATCTGTTGCCATAAAAACAACAATTTTGAAACAATCTGGTCCAAAGCATAACTGCAGTCAACCCCGACCACAACCCAATGGTGGTTCACATAAAATTTGATCAAGATTGGCCCACTAGCTTCAGAAATATTTATCTTTGAAATTCTGGGCGGACGGACGACCACGAATGCGTACCTATCCTATAAGCTCACCTGTGAGACTTTGGCTCAGGTAAGCTAAAATCCAACTTAAATATATAAAAATATCTTATTCTATGGTGAACATAATGTGTCATGGTGGGTTCCTGACGAATGTTTTATATATCTCTCACGTGTATGTAATTTTTTGATGGATACCCGTTTAAAAAAAACCATAAATAATGAAATAATATGATTGCGAGACTTTTATAGATGCAATGTAAAGATATCAGGCTTTTTATTCAGTATTTACATGGGTGTGTTTACCCTAAATATACACATGGAAATAAGTTAGGGAACACCTGTAATAATGTGACTACCAACTTTGGACTGTATATATCCTTCTTTGTAAAACATATGAAGAACGTTTTGACAATTTGTCAGAATCTGTAGTCTCCAAAATTGTTTCTATGTGAAAATGGTTAGCATCAAACATAAACTGCGGCGGAGAGCGGCCATCTTTGATTCAGAAAATGTTTGCTAAATTTAAGAAACGCACTGCTAGTCTTTGCGATAACTTCATTATTTGAACCTACTTTGTCGTAATTTTTCGTAAGCATAAAGCTGAGACATTGTTTGTGGAACTTTGATCATAAATTCTTTCTTTTACGGACCGACTGTCGGCGGTAGGCCCATACTTTTCCGGGGGTAGGTTTCATGTCCACGTTTTGTTCTTTGGGTATACATTTTGCAGGTTGTAAATGTTGGGCTAGATATTCGATATGACCCTTTAGGAATCTAAACATGTACGTTCTGGTTATAGTGCCCTAGCGTAATTATTCTTTTACGGCTTTATTTGCAAAATATCCAAGCATTTTGCTTTCCATAGAAATCAATGCAAACTGTAGATTTTGTATGATTAGTTGGTTTGGAGATGAAGCATGAAGGTTTAGGTCCGAAGTCGTTTATTCATTCAAAACGATCAGATTCAACTTTTTATTCCTGTTTTGCTTTCCAAAATTGAGTTTTGCGGAGAGCAGAAGCAAAACGGCAAACTTGTATTCAGTAAAAGTGGAGTTTTTCGCATATGGCATATTGTATCCTCCGTAGCATAAAGACAAAATGTTATGAATTTTCATAAATTGGTCTGTAGCTAGACCAAGCTATGAAATATATGTGAAAAAAATTCCAGTATCGCCAGAAAAAAGGAAAATGGATTTTTTCAAACTTTCCCCAAGGGCTAAATGTGTTCCCTAACTTATTTCCATGTGTATATGTTGTGAATGTAAAAACATATGAGTGAATGAATCTTTAATATTCAAGTGAAAGTCCTTAAAAGCAGGTGTTATTGTTTTAAATGTGATAAAATAAAGAACATCGAAGCTAATGAATTCAAGTATGTCTATTTATTGAGAACTACTGAGTATCAACATTTTGTCATGGAACACACGTGCACGGAGAGGGTTGGATGACTTGAAAGTCGATCAAATAAATGTGTACATATGGCAGTTCAAAGTTTGTCACATAACATAGTTTAACATGGCCAGATGGAGACATTTTCACAAGAGCCTTAGGAAAACTAGCCCATGCAGAGAATTTTTTCAGCTTTAAAATTAAAAATTTCGTAAGAAATCTTTTGAGGTTCTTAAGATTTAATTCAAAACTTACATTGTGGGTACACGTTATAACCGCCTCGGCGAGGCGGTTCTAACGAGTACCCACAATGTATGTTTTGGATCAAAAATAAGAAAATTAGGTATACCTCTGCAATCCCCAGTTTTTCTATATTAAAGTGGGGTTAAATGGGGTATATATTGCACGGACATGTTTTCCTGATGAGGGTATCCAATCCAAACGCTAATTTTTTGCTGCAGATGAGATAAGAGGATCAAACAAGAAGTCCTTACCACAATGAGTGTATTTTTTCACAAAGTTTACATTTATTGTCTATGACAAAGAATGCAGAATCTTCAAAGACCACAAAGACAAGAATCACGGTGGCGACCTATATAATGTCAAGTTAAGCCAGGAGGCAGGATCTCTAAAATCCTGGATAATCCGACAAAATATCCCGCTGTGTAATTTCAAACGTTCTCTCTGTAAATTCCGGAAAGTGACGCTTTCTGGTAGAGGCCGAGACACGCCTCCAAGCTTTCAGGTAGTACTTACGCGTGGTATGAAAGCATATCTGCTAGATAGAACATCCTAGGAGATAAAATGGAGATACTTTCAGTTAATGGTGTAACGATGATAGACTTATATTAATGATTCGTTGTTAGAGGTCAAGGAATGACAAGTACAGTAGGTAGGCTGTCCAGGAAGTTTTAAGACTGTGCCTATATCTTAGAAACTACTGAACAGAACGAATGGAAATTGTACATAGGAACATAGAAACATATCCCGAGCTTTGCTTAACATTCAGAATAAAAACGACAAAACAAAAACGATTATCTGGAACTATCTGCAACAGTAAACGTTTATCGACACAAATGCATCCACAGTTTATTTACAAACCTTTTTTTATCTAGACCTAAGTATATTTTATTGTAAAACATATAAATGATTTTTGAGATACAGGCGTATTCTTAAAACTTTACGGACTGCCCTCGTACATATGACCACTTAACTGGTAACTGACTTGGGTCACGATTATACAGTGAAAAAAACCGTGACCCAATGTTGTATGAATTGTAACACTTGTTTGCATTCTGCATTCTGTTATTTTTTGTTGAAAAAATGTGAGAATCCTTTTCAACAAAAAATAACAGTGTATTTGTAATATTAATGTTTGAATTTTTAACGAATCGTTAACTAACGACATCGTTAATTTTGAATAACTGGGCCCAGTTATACAAACGAAGGCCTGTGCATTGACACTTCCGCAATGTCAATGAAAAAGAAAGTTATCAGAAATCATGTGGACAATGTCTATAAAACGCTTGATGTCTTTAAAACGTATGGTACTCTACCTAAATCAGTATTTGAATCATTTGATGATGAATCACGCGTGTTAAGCCTAGAAGGGACCCATGCACCAGGGAAAACCCCAAATGGCAATTACGTGAAACGCTCTGGCAAAGGTAATGAACGTACGTCAGGTTTGTGATGTAAGTATGATATCTGATTGAGTTTACATGTATTAGTAACTGGCTATGCCTCAACCAGAAATGCCTCGAAGGTATCTTCTGGTGTCGTGCAGAAATAATGCGAACTCAAACTTTGAAGTAAAACGAACCTTAGTCCTATTTGTCCCTACACGAGGAATTAATTATGGATTAAGAGTTTGCCCAATCAGAGGGCATGTCGTTGCCAGGCGGTGCAAATGTCAGCAGATTGTCCAACTTTATCATATCATTGCATATGGGCCTGAGCATGAGAAAACCGACGATTTTGGTTCCGACCAGGTCCCACACAAATCGGCGTGTACAGTCACAAAAGATGGCTGGAAATTTTGAATTTAGAAAGTAGAGGAATTATACCATCCGTTTATGGTTGCGTCAAACCTAGCCGATTTTGACACACGATGGCCACACTAATACGAAATTTTGAATTTCGCGCGATTTGCGTCACGAATTTGGTAAAAAGCCAATAGTGAGCTGACGCATACACGAAGCCTACCAATGGTCACACGATGGGCACACGAATAGCTCACGATTTTACCCGAAGCACTAACGAAGATATAGGAACTGGTAGTTTTGCATAATTTTTTTATGATGTTCAAGTTGATGCGAATGGTACACAAAGGTCTCACGATGGCCTGACGACATAGTGTTGGGTGTATAATGTATTCCCGAATGTGTTCTGAAGGCATCGCGTGACTTCCCGATGTTATGTAAAAGTCAACTAAATAAATGTGGGATGAGCATTGATATTATATCATATGTTTAATAATCAGAATAAGTAAAGTATGTATATTGTAGGGACATTGTGTATTTTGTGGGTTAGAGTCAAGACTTGAAGTGGTCATTGGCTGCCGTATGGGAGTGGATTCTTGACATGATACCCTGGGGAGAAAGTTTGAGTGGAACAGGAAATGCAAGTAAATGAGCCAGTGCGTGAGAAAACCAACAATTTGGGTTCCGACCAGGTCCAACACAAACCGGCCTGTACAAGCACAGAAGATTGCTAGAGGCTGGAAATTTTGGATTTATAAAGTACAGGAATTGTACTATCCGTATAGCGAAAACAAAGACGCTGATCAGCTTCGCAGTTACTGCGAAGCTGATCTGCGCCTTTGTTTTTGCATATGCAGATTGTTGGTTTTCTCATGATGTGGCTCAAATACTTTTTGAGAATACAAAGAAACTTTAAGATATGGGTGTTAATTTTTATCATAACCAACCCATGTTTAAAAAGATAATCTACGTTCAGGACCTACCAAAATAAAAAAGAATGATGTGCTAAGACATCAACAGTCATATCCAAAACAATTTTCTATATGTCAGAATTAACTGACTTTGTTTTGATTTAGTTGTCTGCTCCATTGAGCAGTTACACACCATTCCATGACCCCGAAGACTTAAGTCCATAAAATACACGGTACCTACCTATACTGTAGGCTGGTAGTTGAACGATCCCGAGTTTCATTTGTGTGCAAACGTGGCCTCTTTTGAGAAAGCATTTTATTTGTTTGCTTTCGTTGTAGACGTCCATAGTAATAAGTTAACTTAATATCCATTACTTTATAATAAAATTAAAACACTGTTCAAGCTTCATGGTGACATTTTGATTGTACTTTAAATCCTTCTTTCGCTTGAAACTGACACAAAATTGTTCTTGAGTCAGTAGTTAAAACGCCGGTTTGTCGAATTCTGCAATGGGTACTAGTCTATTAGAAAGAAAACTTGGCGCTGCTTAAAAGACAGAGTAATAAACAAACGAATATCCTGTAAGAGATGGTGTTGTTCAGCAGGTCCTGGAGATTTTAGTCATGCTCCATCTGCATGTATAGAAGCAGTGCTGCAGCATTGTTTTTCTTCGAAATACGCCATGATTTAACAGTAATCCACTTGGGGCTTCTGAGAAAAATGTTGTGTGGGTGCTGTTTTTTTATGTGCAAGGTACCCCGGGAAACATTAGAACAGTTTTATGTAATATCGTGTTTCCATCCTGATGCCATCGTGTTCTGGATTTTTCAAATACGATGCTTATACGATGGCTTTGCGAAGGCCACACGACAGATATACGATGTAGTCCCGATGTGATAAGATGGCCTCACGATGCTTTGCGAAGGCCAAGATGTACTCGCGAATTCAACACGAAATTGAGCCATCGTGTGTCCTTCCTGTTTTTTTGACATGTCAAAGATTTTGGTGCCGCTCGCGATGGTGATGCCGAAGGCTTAAAAATCTCCCGATGGACATACGATGGGTAACGATGCACACACGAATGGCCCGATGTCTTCACGATCCCCGCCGAAATAGAAACTTTTAATAATCGTGTGTCCATCGCGTGATACAATCGGCTAGGTATGACGCCTACATTAGCGAAAACAATGTATAGTTACATTAGCATATATAAACCGCGTCATGAGAAATCCGGCTTTTGTCAATGCGAAAACAAAGGCGCAGATCAGCTGAGCAGTAACTGCACACTGCACAGCTGATCTGCGCCTTTGTTTTCGCATTGAAAAAATCCAGTTGTCTCTTGACGCGGCTCATATATGCTCATGTAAGTATACTGGCCAAATGAAGTTAAGGATCAAACATTAACTACACAATTAGCCACCACACAAAAGATATTCCCGATATTTCAAAGATTTTAACCCTCTAGTGCCCAAACACCTTTTTGCTGAGGAGAAAATTATTATTTCATGATAGTGGGCTACGACCATGGAAAGTATTATAAAAATGTGAATATTTAATTAATTTGAATATCTGGTGCAATTTTATGGCATGTATCATATATGATATATTGGGCATTAAGTTCTGGTGTATCATATATGATACATTCAAATAAAATCAAAATGCCTAATTATATCAATCCATTTGTTAAACAGGAAGATTTAATTTGTTTTGAATTGTAACACAATGGCTTGTGGAACAATAAACAGCAACAATTGAACAGCAACAAAACCAAAATACAATGTCATTCAAGAAATGCATCTGATCACCTACATATATGATGAAATGTCATTGTCAAAAGTTATTTGATGGAATTCATATATATCAGTTGAGATCATCTGTGAGGATTAGTCATAACAATGTATTATTCAACATGCAGTGTCCACTAAATTATCCGTATATGTCAGTAGGTTTACATAGAAATTGATTTCCGACCATATTAGTATGAAAAGATAATTAGTTTAAAAGCGCCCATGTTGAGACTATGGCAAGCCGCTTTCTTTTTATTATGCTTATTAGATATCTTGATTAGTAAATAAGATATCATAATTCGGATATAAGATATCTTATTTAGCAATAAATATATCTTTTTATCAAATAAGATATCTTATATCCTAACTAAGATATCTTATATAGTAAAGAAGATACATAACATGCTAAAAGATATCTTATCGCGGCCACGAGTAGATATCTTACATAGCGTTTAATATATAATAATTTAGATATCCATACAATGCTTTAGCTTATATACTAAATAAGATATCTACTTCACCTAAATAAGATATCTACAATACCAAAATAAGATATTTTATTTACAAGATTAATCGAGATATCTACTTTGGTAAATAAGATATCTTTGTTGCTAAACTAGATCTAGTTAGCAAATAAGATATCATATAAATCAAGCCAAATAATATATCTTAATTAGGAAATAAGATGTCTTTATTAAATATTCGAGAATCTAAATTAATATTTCAGAGACTCATCCAAAAATGAAAATCTAGTTCTTGTAATGCCCGATGTAGCATATATGCTACATAAATCAGACATTGGCTGATGCATGGCCAGACTCAAATGAATAAGGATAAAAGCCATGTTTTTACTTACAATCATATTTGTAACAAAAATGTAGCATTATTGTATTCATACATGCATATTGTGAGTCAGGAAACTTAATAAAATTGATATTGGATTGTGTTGCACAATGTATCATATATGATACATCACATTTTCTGCCCGATGTAGCAAAATATGCTACATCAAAATTTGAACGAAAGATCTGCATTATTCAGGTAGCACAGATATCTAAAAGATATTTCTTCATTGTTTTTAACATTTAAAAAGTTATATTAAGAAAGTTTGACATTTTGTACCTACCAGCTTATGATCTTTTCATTTAATTCAAATGACCAATAATTAACACATATACCTGGTTATGGCGGCGGCCATTTTGAAAGGAAGATAAAAGTCACATGACACAAAGCTAGACAAAAACACCACAATTCCTGGAAACACTGCAACATATACTTTTACAATAAAAGGGAAGCAAGTCAAATTATCCATGTTTTAACAAGTCATTGCTTTCTAAAAGTCATGTAGCATATATGCAACACCGGGCACTAGAGGGTTAATAGTTATGAAGAGCTTAAAGGCAAATCTGTTAACATTAGTGATTAATGATGCCAAAATACTTAAAAGTTAGCGGAAATGCGTCAAGCAATCGTTTTGGTGGAACAGACGACCAAATTCCGTGTCGGTTTTGGTTGAATTGCCATTTAGACTTCTTATCATAGTTATAAATTAGAGAAATACTTATGTGTCTAAGGGGCCAGATATCAGAAATGTTGGCAAAATAAGCCAAAATATGATAAATTTCACAGTTAACAACAGAAGGCTTGGTAACAGCCACCAGCAGCAGCATTGGAGCAACAGCCAATGACTACGTACCAACAGCAACAAACGTCATCATGACAACAACAACCAGCGTCATCATGACATCAACAGCCAACGGTATCTTCGCAGCAAACTCCAACATACATGTACATTTGTATCGGCGTTAACCAAGACAACCCAGTAATTTGCCAGCCAGACATCCACAACAACAGAAGGGACAGACTAACCAGCCACCATTTAAATATGGATATTGGGGAGATAATCGGTTTCATATGCGAAAAAAAAAAATGTCCAGCATCTGGTCAACTTTTAAAAATGAATGCCAGAACAGGAAGATGACAACCAATTATCAAAGATAGGAATTCGCGCCTGTCCAAGAGTCCCAAAGATTTGTGGATAGGCACATGGGCTTACACAATGACAATCTCGCTTACACAATGACAATCTCAGTAAGAATGACAATGAGCAACACCCCAAGACGAACAATGGTTAATATAAACGTGCTAAAAGTTCAGTAAATGCTGTATCATCACTACAAAAAAAACTATTTTGGTTACAGTAGGAGGCAAGAAAACACGCTGTTTGGTAGACACGGGTGCTGAAATTTTTATTGCCTCTTTAGAGTTTTTAAGGTAAACATACATTGATTTGTCCTCTTTTAAACCTGCTGACATACATTAAAAAGTGGGGGTAGGAAAAGAACACCACAAAGTTTTAGGAACTTTACAAATTCCTATTACAATTTCTGGTATCAAAATTCCATATGATGTTTATATTTTGGAAAACCTTAGGCATGCAGCTCTTTTTTCTGACGTCACAAGGTCCAAATTAACCTTGATTCCAAAACTATTCATAAATCGGAAAAGCTTGTCAGTGCATGTTATGTCAGAATCAAAGCTGGCCTTGCACAAACACATAGAGGGGTCATCTCCTGAACCTTGCCAGCTTGTACCTTTTCACTATACCGGCAGGTTCTGAAGTTGACATTAGTTTGAAAATTTCAAGGCGCAAGCCTGGGTAAATAGTTTTGTAGCCATCGCCGTGTTTATAAATGCACAATGTAGCAGAAGCTCAAAATTCAAAAAGGTACTATTAAAAAAAACAAAGAGTAACTGAAAGTGAAATGAGAAATAAAAACAGAGAGAAATCTACGTTATTTAGATCATCCCCCTGTATACATGACTGTATGGCTTATTATAAAATTGTCAACTGCACAGCTGAGACAATCTTGTCTGAATTCCGATATGACAACTGAAACCTTGAATCCTGTACAAGGTAAAGTTCATAATGATCATTGCCATTATTAATGTTGTTGTTGCTGTTGTTTATTTTTTTTATTCAGGACACTATGGTGCGTTTCCTTGTTGGCGTTATCTTATTTGTTCAAACTGTCATTACATGCTGATTATGCTCGGCTAGGACGCGATCTTTTTGTAATTCGTGCATGTACTAAAGGGCTACATTTTGCTATTAAAAAGTTTCGATATGGCTAATATCTACTTTTGCCTACCAGCATCCGACTTACGGTCAAATGTGAAAATGTTTTGATATATATTCTGATTTTTCAGACCAGTGTTTTAGAAGGGCCAGCGTTGTCCTGTCGCCAACTGTGGTCCAAAGGCATACTCTTCCTTCAACCAAATGTGCCGTCACTGGAAGACTTTCCACTAGCGGCGCACTACCCTCCATCAATGCATAATTTGTCAAAAAAAAAAAAAAAAAAAAAAAAAAAAAAAAAAAAAAAAAAAAAAAAAAAAAAAAAAATTAAAACATTAACCAAAAACGGATGTTATGAGACATTTACGCCCAAGACATGATGATGGCATTCGTACCATACCCATGAAGAACCACGAGTTCCGAGATCCTGGGAATGCTAGCAGCCCAAAGACAAAGCTTTATTTTTTTACTTTGTCTGTTCATCTGTCTGTTGACTTGTGCGTCCGTCTGTCCGTCTCTACCCCTGGCCTACTACAATTCTGATTGTTTAGACATTTTGGACAGTGTTCGAACCTTGACAGATGATTTTGATTGGTCCCAATAGGTCACTGGACCCCGGTTTTTTTCGCGATCCCTTCTGTGCGGATTTTGAATCAGTTTAATAATTCCTTTTAACCTGTTCAGAATTTAATATTAAAGATCAACAAACCTGGATTCAGTATTTCTTTGTATTTATTTATAGGGGTAAGTCCGCTACTTTTATATTATTTGTTATATTTCTATCTCGATTTGTTCTGTATACATGTTTTATACTTTCAAAAATGTAATAAATTATGCTTAAATAAATGATTTAACATTATGTCTCTATTTTCAAAAGGACAGATTATTCAGACAGTAAATGTCTAAAATCTGTGTTTAGAGAAATTATTAATTAAATTGTGTGAATGTAAAATCTGTCTTGTCTACAAAATTGCCTTTTTCACAAACGACGTTAAAAACATGGAGAAATTAAAGTAAGCACATAATCGGTGTATTAAAACAGCTCCTGGGTCAGTCTGTAATAAAGGTACCTTTGTTTTTGTTATCATAAATTTACATTGTTTTGTTTTATATACTTTGCCATATCTTTTATTGATTTTGAAAGTTTTGCCATATGGGAAAATAGTCTCTGGTATTTGAAGGGGTCAGCGCAACAAGGTACCTACGTCATTTTGGCCAAAATGAGTTAACCACGCAGGCATGCAGAAAATGGTTTCTTCACCTATTTAACTCCCTTTGATCATAGAAAACAGACACAGAATGATTTAAAATTTAAAAGCTTGTTTCTAAAATACAAAGGCCCTAACTCCATTTTGCATGATTAATGCAACAACGGTCCTAACTCCACAAGATTTTTATTTCCATTCTATTGGCCCAACTATAAACTAACAGCATAAATTTTGCACAATTTATCACGACTGTTGGAAATATATGATGGAAACAGATATTCAATGTTGTGCTTTTAAGATGCTCTAAACGAAACACAAAAATACAAGATGGAGTTAGGATCCTTGTTGCATAAACATGTTTAAAAAATAGCTCCTAGTCCGCTAAATACGTTGCCGCTACACGTTTAGACAACTCTACATGCTAACCATGCTAACTTCAAGCTGTCGACTAAATACCGGGCTATTAATTACAACACGTATAGCAATATTGTCTGTATAAATGCAATTTTTCAGTTTCATAAGATATGGACTTGTCAAGATTTGCACAAAAAGGACAGCATGAAGGTTCGATTGTGAAATTAGACAAGTCTAAAAATGAAGACACAAATAAACTGCGAACTTATGCAACTTTCATACGCAATTTCGAACAAGAAAAATATGTTCTGTTGAACAATCTTGAGCAGAGGAAAGTTTTATCACAGTTCAGGATTAGTGCACATAGACTAGAAATAGAAGTAGGTCGCTACACAATACCAAACAAAACCCCTGTGTCAAGTCGTACTTTCAAACAATGTGATTATAATTAGAAAATGAGCTACATGTTTTAATAGAATGTCCTGAATATACTCATTTCAGGAATACTTTGTACAGTAAGATAAATAACAACTACTTCGATCAATTATCAAATGTAAGTAAATTTAATTGGTTGATGTCAATGGAAAACTTACATGTTACCAGAGAACTTGCTGTATACTTAACTAATTGTTTCCATTCAAATTCTGCATAATGATTTTAAAGTATTATGATATTATCAGTATAGACTGAATATGTCATCATTATCTCCTTTTGACTTTGTGGTACTGTGTACATACAAAGTATTAAGCCTAGTTTAGACGGTGTGCTTTTACATATATGCTTTTGTGCATATGTGCTAAGCATACCGTCAAAATTGAGATTTTACTGCTTGCTTTAGCACATCTGCTAAGCATACGGAATAGAACTCGCTCTATCCTTATGCTAAAAAGCATATGCTTTTGGCCAATCAACAGAGAGTTCAATGGGGGTAAATTGCTTTTTCAACCTCAGCAAGACCTGACAAGTAGCCCAAGGGCAACGATCGCTCACCTGAGAGTTCAAGAAATACAGTCACTGGACTAAAGAAAAGTAGTTAAAATTTGGCTTTGATTGGCCAAGCGGTTTAAGAGAAGATCTTTGAAAAGTGTGTATGGACGACGGACCGGCCAAGGTCAAGAGATGACCTTGACCCAAATTAATCATATACCTTCATCTTATCCATTAGTTGTTTTCATCTACCTCTTTTCAGGTTTTAGGCTGCAATAATTTTCAAGAAATCCATAGTTTTCACTTTTTCCCATGTAAAAGCCAATGTTTCCAAACTTTACCTTGCCGTAAAATAGGTCATGCCATCGCAGGGCCATGATTTATATACACATTGTAGTACCTGAGTCATAGATGCTTCATGCCAAGTTTCATTGAAATCGGTCCACCGGTTCCAGAGAGGAAGATTTTTTTGAAGGGTTTTTACCATATATGGGCATGACGGCCATCTTGGTCCTGTATCCTGGATTATTTATATATACATTGGTTCCAACTTCATACAGATGCTTCATATAAAATTTGGCTTTGATTAGCCAAGCCGTTTCAGAGAAGAAGGTCTTTGAAAAGTGTGTATGGACGACAGATCGGCCAAGGTCAAGAGATGACCTTGACCTAAATTGATCATATACCTTCATCTTATCCATTAGTTGTGTGCATCTACCACTTTTCAGGTCTCAGGCTGCTATAGTTTTCATAGTTTTCAATTTTCCCATGTAAAAGCCAATGTTTCTAAAATTGACCTTGCAATAAAATAGATCAAGGTCATCCCAGGGTCATGATTTATATATACATTGTAGTACTTGAGTCATAGATGCTTCATGCCAAGTTTCGTTGAAATCGGTCCACTGGTTCCAGAGAAGAAAATTTTTGAAGGGTTTTTACCATATATGCGCATGGCGGCCATCTTGGTTGTGTATCCTGGATTATCTATATTTACATTGGTTCCCACTTCCTACAGATGCTAGGACTAGCCAACAAACATTTACGTATAAACAAAACTCAAATATTTCAAGCGGAATGGCAGAAATTGCAATTTTCCGCTTTTCGTCTTATAAGTCAATGGAAACTTTAAGTTGCCATAGTAACCAAAGTAGTGGGACAATGACAATAAAACACAAACTTTGTAGAGGCTAATATCATAAGCATGTATGCTAAGTTTCAGCTTCATCCGCCTTACGGGTTCTGAGAAGAAAATTTTTGAATATTTTTTGAAAATTTACCCTTTACGTTGCTATAGCAACCAAACGAATAAAGCGATTTTGACAAAATGTGCCTTAAATGGGGAGGACTACTCAATAAACATTTATGTAAAAACAAAATTTCAATATCCTCAGTGAAACGGTAGAAATTGCAAATTTCCACTTTTTGCCTTATATGTCAATGGAAACTTCAAGTTACCATAGCAACCAAAGTAGTTGGACAAAGACAATAAAAAACACAAACTTTGTACAGGCTAATGTCATTAGGATCTATGCTAAATTTCACCTTCATCCCCCCATACGGCTTCTGAGTAGAAGATTTTTGAATATTTTTTTTTTCGAAAATTTACCCTTTATGTTGCTATAGCGACCAAACGAATATGGTGATTTTTACAAAAGTTGCCTTAAATAAGAAGGACTACTCAATAAATATTTATATAAAAACAAAATTCAAATATCCCCAGCCTGACAACGGAAAATGCCAATTTCCACTTTTCTCCATACAAGTCAATGGAAACTTCAAGTTGCCATAGCAACCAGAGTTCTTATCAGATTGAAATAAAAAACACAAATATTCATTCCCCCCACCTATAGATGCTATATGTGAAATATGAAAAGATTCGGCCTGGCAGCTTCAGAGGAGAAGTCGTTGGAAAATGTTGACGACGACGACGGACGCCGACTCCACCACTATACTATAAGCTCACATGTGAGCCTTCGGCTCAGGTGAGCTAATAATGCCACAGAGGTATAATTAGTGTACCTGTCTTTGAGGAATTTTACATGTGTACATGTATGTTAACTTTGTTCAATAACGAGTTCAAATAGAAAAAATAATGAGCAAGAATTAAAACTGACAGAAGAACAGACATTTAAAATAATAGAATTATACCATGAGGAAACAAGTTTATTATTGTATGGAGGGTCTGAGACCTACATGAATAAAGAATGTCCTCAGTCTCCATTCTTGTGTTTTGCAACACAGACAATTATAAATATCCAGGTAAATGGAGGGAAAATCAGAACATATGTGCTCTCCGCATACTGTGTAAACGGAAAAGCATATATGCTTTTTATATGCTAAAGCATACCATGTAAATAGGCCTTAAGTATAGCTTTTGATTTAGTCCGGCAGAAAACAAATTTGACCTGGAATTGAGGTCTAAAGTTTTTTTCTTTACTGAATCATGTTCAGTAGACATTGCCTTTGAAGAATCTGAATGATGCCACCTTGGCATCATTGAGCATTTTTGTATTTTCAAGATGGCGTTTAAGATGGCGGCCAGAATATAAAATATTCTTTAATACGGGTCTCTGATTGTTTTATCTGGTAAACTGTGGTTAATTCAGTGTCAAATGATGAATAGGTATCAGATTTGTGTAGGTATGTACATTCTATCACAGTTTTTCAAGATAGGATACAAGATGGCTGTCAGCATTCTTATAAAACACTGTATTGATGAAATAAGTCAAGGTTTTTTATGTTTTTGGTTTTACTTTGAAGTTTTGATTCATACAATTAGCACTGTAACTTTCAGAACCATTGCTCAAGCTAGTTTGCCTTATCAAGACGCAGTGATTATCATATTCAAGATGGCATTCAAGAAGGCAGCCATGATTTCTTGCGCAAAACGAATTTGACCTAGAATTTAGTTTTAACATTTTCCCGCACTGAATACACTTAGCACTTAAAAGTCATTTCTCTAGACATTTTGCCTTATCAAGATAAAGGATAATAGAGCTAGTTTGTATTTTAATATTGTGTGTTTCAAGATGGTGGAAGGATGGGTGAAAAGATAGCGAGTGTTGATAAAGATCTCGAACTAGGTACAAAAACAATGAAATGGTTTGAAAGCAAATAACACACAAGCTTTAATTAGGAAACTTTTAAGATGTAGAAACACAAGCAGCAGTATAAATGATCTTACAGTTGGTAATAATAAAGCAGTAGCTACCATCTTAATTAACACTAGAGTGATTGGACAACAGGCAAGGTCATATGACATAGGCATATTAAAACACATTAGCACATGAGTTTGCACTAGAGACAACCTCGATATTTGCAGATACATATACAGGTGATATTCAAAGCAAGATGAAGAAAATATCACAAACAAAAGTATATGTGGGTCAAATAAGAAGAAAACCATTTGTTCTATATCAGATGACTCGATCTGTCATTTTATATACTGGTCTACTAATGATCTGTCAAAGTACAATGTGGACAATTTCCAAACTAACCCAACAGTGAATGATGTTTACCTGGTATTTGTTAGATAAAATTTCAGCACAACAATGTCACAAGACATGCAATTATTGTTCCCACAAAGTGTTGTACAGACAGTGATAGAAAACCAACAGTAGCTGATTAAACTTATTAGTAAATTAGTGTAGCAGACAATCAGAATTCTAAGTTGATAGTTTAAAAGGGAGAAGATGACATCTTTCAGAAGTTTGCAGGGCTATTGTCATTGAAAGAAGTGATATGAAAAGCACCCATGAAGAAGGGGGCACCCGTATGCAGCAAATGGTGTTGGCAGCACTGGAAATCTGAAAAGGATTTCAGCCACCATAGATGTCACAGATGCATTTGTACTGTTATATTTTCAGTACCTTACTCACAGGCTAAGCATTGTTGTGGTAAAGTCATCACCAGTGAAAGAGAGGTCTGCCATGATTGATGTAGAGAAACAATAAAATAAAGCTATTGATCCTTACCTGATTTAATTTAGTATGCATGCCCTTTCGGGATGCGACACAGTCAGTTATTGTTATGTCACTGGTAATGGCATTGTGATCAAGGTATTGCAGGATGGTTATTTACTTCCAATTCTGGGTGACACTGATGTCACATTATCTTTCATAAGCCATGTGCTTCTACGTGCTGCGATTGCTGCTGAGCAGGACTTGGTTGTACAATTTTCGTTCTTGCCAAGACAACAATGTATGCATAAATGAACTGACAGTTGTGTTTTTAGAAATATTTCCCCGTACATAATCCATAGTGCAGGTTTCTTTTCGGTCCTTTGAGATCAGCGAGGATATTATGAGAAATCAGAAATTTATAATCGGTTAAGATTCATTTTCTTACCAATGTTAAATATATTTGGTCCTTTTTAGATATAACTAGTCTTTGTATCGACTAACCTGTTGAAAGTTGCAAAATTTCAGTAATCCTCTTTGGCTCCATGTTGCCAAATCTAAAGGGTCACTGATGAGACTTTAGTAGTCGAAACCGCGGTATGGCTATGGCCCATCCCCTTTCTCATTAATGTGTTCACTGCTCTTAAATAAAAATAATTGTTAGATCCTTTGGATGCAGTAAAACATTCAAAGCGAGCAGATGGGACATATTGTACAATCTCGGGTAATAAACTCATCAGTGACCCTTTACAAAACTGGCAGTGAACTGAAAGCCATACATTTTGCTGCAATTTCAAGAATTTACATCTGTATAGTCTAAATCAAAGACTCATATTCCCAAAGGGGCTAAATAATCAAAATACTGTTATTAACAAGAATAAGAAGATGATTCTTAACATACAATATATTTGAAATACTCCAAATATATTCACTGATCCAAAAGGATCTCAGTTTTAATTTTTATTTACATGCGATTTTAACATTTATCGTTCATACCATTATGTTGATAATCATTATAATGGCTAGTTTTACCATTTGTCTTCTTCATGACTGGAAGACACATAATGGTGCTTTACATTGTGTAAAATTTTATTTTGTAAGATACATATTTGTTTGTTTTTTTGTAAAATTGTATTTTGTAAGATACATATTTGTTTGGTTTGCTTGTATTGTGGTTTAAATTAATCAGGTTGAGATGGAGCTTATATTTCTTTGGTATGAACCAGTACTATTATAACTAGAAAAAGTGCCTTGAGAGGCACGTATACCCCCGGCTGGTGGTCACCCAGTCCTCTTTCTCCCTCCCACAACCACCCAGCACATGTACACCCCTGACATTGAATCACAAATCCCGAACAAAAGACAGTACCCTTATCAAATACTTTATAGAAGTGTGCATTCTAAAGCACTTTGACCACAGACATGAAGGAGTGTAGTTTTTAGAGTGACATATCTTCTTTAGAGCAGTACACAGAGCTGACTTGTGTACTCCATCTAGGACTTAATCACGGACATTGAGGGTCAGGTCCTCAGTCCTAGATGGAAAATGAAAATAGAATGTCAGTCTAAATTAAAAAAAAATAATAGTAATAATAAAAGTATTGATGTCCTAGATCTTGAACTCAAGCGCCCCCTCCCCCCCCCCCCCCAACCGCAATATGGACCCAACCCTATACCCTATAGGGTACCTATAGTCCAAATATGAATGGCTTCTGATGATTGGCTCATGAGATATACCCCACTAGAGAAACTTTAACCAAAACTTTGACGCAAATTAAAGGTGACCTAGATTATGAACTCTAGCCCCACCCCCGGGCATGGACCTTGGGGTCCAAAACCATAGAAGCAAAGCTAACCCTATAGGGTACCTATAGTCCAAATATGAATGGTTTCTGATATATACTTCATGAGATATACACCAATAGAGAAACTTTAACCAAAACTTTGAAGTTAAAGGTGACCTAGATTTTGAACTCTAGCCCCACCCCCGGGCATGGACCCTGGGGTCCAAACTCATAGAAACAAAGCCAACCCTATAGGGTACCTAAAGTCCAAATATGAATGGTTTCTGATATTTAGTTCATGAGATATACACCAATAGAGAAACTTTAACCAAAACTTTGACGCAAATTAAAGGTTACCTAGATTTTGAACTCTAGCCCCACCCCCGGGCATGGACCCTGGGGTCCAAACTCATAGAAACAAAGCCAACCCTATAGGGTACCTATAGTCCAAATATGAATGGTTTCTGATATTTAGTTCATGAGATATACACCAATAGAGAAACTTTAACCAAAACTTTGACGCAAATTAAAGGTGACCTAGATTTTGAACTCTAGCCCCACCCCCGGGCATGGACCCTGGGGTCCAAACTCATAGAAACAAAGCCAACCCTATAGGGTACCTATAGTCCAAATATGAATGGTTTCTGATATTTAGTTCATGAGATATACACCAGCAGAGAAACTTTAACCAAAACTTTGACATTTTAACTGAACTAACGAACCAACGAACATACGAACGGAAAAGCGAAAACTATATACCCGTCGGCATAAATGCCGGGGGTATAACCAGCACCATGGAAAGGTTAACATGGCATGCACAACTCTGTGGTGGCGGGCTCAAACACCAACCTCTCAATTCAGAGTATGGGCTACTGTTGTCGTCTTACAAACCTTTGTGATTCTTGCGTAGCTTAATATATATAGGCCAAGATCTGACAAGAGGGGTCTTATGTCCTAAAAATTCAAAATTAATATATATAAATAACAATGTGAAAGACCAGGTTTTGCGGAGTATTTCCTGAAAGTTTGAAGAGATTATCTGCATAAATATATGAGAATCAAAAGGTGTGTAGCAATCTAAACACGACGCCATAAAAATATTGATGGCGTTTTGACATTGATGATGTTAACATCTTTATACCATTGTACTGAAAAGAATCTATGACTGAAATTCTCAAACTTATATGTGTTCCTTGAAATTCAACACCTATACCACCGTTCAGATTATGAAACAGGCACAAATTCACGCACAATTTGTTAAAATATGTACAACAAAGAGTGTACCTTTTTTTTAAATGAGGGTATTCCTTATGGCACAACTACTGCCATAGCAATATGCGTGATACTAATATCTTTGTTTCATAAGATATTATATGTGTCTTGGATTGTTTTACAATATCAAAGCAGTTTGGCATAAATATCAGAGCATGCCAAATATTTCAAATTTATTTGGTTTTTAAATTTTAATTGCATACAATGTACTTAACTGCCCAGACCTCTTTTGTCTGATCCGCGCTCATATATGAGCTACTACTCTGCAAGATTTACGAAAACATCTAAGCTCTTATCACTGGATGGATTATGGCCAAAATTAGACTGGACTGACATGATACACAAATGGATGAAATGTATATTATTATGCAGGTTGCCAAAGACATGAATTATTGCGCAGTTAATACAAGCGTAAAAATACATGAAATACAGTTTTGATGTTTTGACTACCATCTTGGATGCCATCCTGCATATTGTAATTAGATAATTGGTGAAAAAGACATGCCTCCATTTCTTAAAATGATTTGCCTTACACAAAATGTTTACATTAGCACAACATCTCAAATGTGAACAGGTAAAATTGTGTTTTTGTGCTTCTCATGGCCACCATCTTGGATGCCATCTTAGTTTCTTAAAGCTACAAAATAATGCTTTGACTTGTTATGAAATGTTATGTTTCATAATTTCTTTATCCATGTCTTACTCAAGAGCAAACCAATAAATCAAATCATAGATTTGTCCCATATATGTAAAAATATTGATTTTTGCTATTTCTGGCTTCCATTTTGGATACTATTTTGAATATATCAAAATGCTCAATGATGCCAAAGTGGCATCACTTGGATTCTTCAAGGGCTAGGTCTGCTTAACAAGAGTCAGTAAAGAAAAATGCTTTAGAACTTATTTCCAGGTCCTCTCAGATGCAAAATATTGATTTTTGCTATTTCTGGCTTCCATTTTGGATACTATCTTGAATATATCAAAACGCTCAATGATGCCAAAATGGCATCACTTGGATTCTTCAAGGGCAAGGTCTGCTGAACAAGATTCAGTAAAGAAAAAAACTTTAGAACTCAATTCCAGGTCCTCTCTGAATTCAGCTCTTTTCTACCGGACTAATTTGTTATCTTTTTGTCTATTTCATTCATTACCTGTATTATGTCATGTTTCTTTGTTAGAAACGTCTTAGTATTGAAATACACTTGTAAACTTGTTTATTTTAGACTGACTCGATTATTTGAATGTGCTACTAAGCTTTCTAGATAGTCAGACCTAACCAATGTATTGGCAAAAATAAATAAAATATCGATTATTATGTGATTGGTGACATTTTGCGTGTGAAATAAAGTAAAGGGGTCAAGGTACCGAAATCGTATATCCTAGCTTATAAAAACCCGTAATAACATTGACGATTACGAGATAATGAAGTCATACAGGCATGGACCACCCAAAACAGGTGTGATCAGGTGTTCACGAATGGGTAAGCATCACCTGCCAATTTTAAATCATTCGCCATGTCCATATGACTGATTACAAATCCGAGAAAATGAATCTCTGGTAAGAAACGAATGTGCGGTAATTGAAAGCCGTATTATTTATTGGCAATTGGCATCAGTTCAGTCACAAGTTTAGACGCGGCCACACTGTAGGGATCAACAAGATCATGATGTCTTCCATAGAACTTTTTAAGAGTTGACACAAGCTTCGCCCTGCGATATCCCTGTGACAACAAGTTGCTGGTGAGTAACTTCCCCCTATCAACAAAGTCTTCATAGTTACAGTAGGCTCTAGCATAGCGAACTAGCTGAGAGACATATACTCCGTAAGCAGGTGCTGATGGAATATTGTTACTAATAAATGAAAAGTTAACTATTTAGAAATTGAAAACATCCCTCTTGTCATCAAGCCTAGTAATAAGCTTTCCATTATCAATATTGAGATAGCAATCTAGGTATAAGGCAAATATTCGTCATCTTTCGCGCGGAATTTCGTTTACAGTGTATTATTGCTAATTTTCACATTGTCACGTTTCGATTAGGTTCAAAGAAAAAAACGGTAACGTCGTGTTAGAATCAGTATCATGTTCACAGTTTCTTGTTTACCCTAGACATTTATTTATTTATTTATTTTATCTATTTATTTATTTAACAAGACGCATTTACTTTTTCTAGGGGTTGCTCCGTCGCGATATGACTGAAAGACTGACTAGCTATTTAAACACAAAAACGAATTTTTTACTTGTTATACATACTTTAAAGATAACTTACTCCCGTTCACGATGAGAATGGCATTTCGGAACAAACACAGCAAACGGTACGCACCAGAATCAATCGCCTTGCAGTTTTTGTCAGTGATTTATTAGATATGAACCATTTATTTATTTGCATTTGCTCATCAATACTCATTAAATAATTGTCTTACGTCCGTTCTCAATAATTATTTCAGGTAATTGTATAATCATATCTGAATAAACACTATGACAGTTACAACACGTGCCATAATACAAATATCATTGAGTATTGCAATCAACACCGAACGCGTGCCGGATGAACGATTTACAGGAGCAGAAGTACTTGGTAAAATGGGAAGGCTACCACGCGTCTGACTGTACCTGGGAGCCAGAGAGCCATCTACCGGCTGTTGTCGTGAACAACTACATCCCGACAGAGGTCGACGCTCAAAGACTAAAAGCTGTCTCCGACGCCTTCGAGAAGACTATTCAGTCTCGACTCAAGTCCAAAAACCCACGATCTGTGATTCATATGGACTTTGACATCTTTCGATATCTTTTCGGTGAAAAAGCCAAGTTATGTGAATTGCGCGACTTCGAGTTTCTAAATCTACCTGATAACTGGTATTATAGATTAAATAATGATGGAAGTGGTAGAAAAATAAAGTTCCCTGTTAGACTGTCAATTCGTTTGTGTATGCGGAAAATATATGTCAAGGAGAACCAGAAACTAACCGAAAAAACTATTCCCGTGGAGAGATGCATCATTTATTCTTGCACAGACGCATGTTGTGTGTCTGACTTATAAGATCATTGGATTATATCAATTGATCATTATCGGTCATGGAAGTGCCTTTTGTGTAATTAACACGTGTGTGATGAACTACATTTTGTATTAAAACATACTTTTACTTTTATGTGAATTTCATTTGTACATGTACAATATTCATATTTTCATTGTGCTTTTAACGCATTATCTGCAATTTATTCAACCATGTCAAACTTGCCCCTTGAAGAACAGCACAAGCCTGTGCAAGGTACCCCTGTCAAAAGAAGCACGCCCCTAAAAGAGGTTAATAATGGGGGGTTACAATCGCCTTTGGCGATGATAAACACACCTGATAGGGAATACGCTGTATTTCAAGAATCCCCTATGTCATTTACCCCTATAAGAGGTTCAAACTTGTCTAGCATAGAGCCAAGAAAACTTGAAACTTCACTTTTAAGTGAATTAAATTTATCCATTCACGAATCACCTAAAACCGGCAACCAAACCTATATAGAAATACCAAATAAGGTTTTAAGGAAGCTTGACATGAATGACGATTCTTTAATTGACCAAATTAACACAGAATTACAATATGTCAAATTATATTATCGTCCATCCCGATAGAATATTTGAGCATTCGCATGACAAAACATAATTTGGGTGTTTGACCAGGTCCGACACAAACCGGTCTGTACAGTCGTAGAAGCAGGCTAGCAGCTTGGAGGTTTGATTTAAGAAGTAGAGGAAAATTCACTTTCCATGTAGCGAAAACAAAGGCGCTGATTAGCTGCGTCTTTGTTTTCGCATATGCAGATTATTGGTTTTCTGATGCAGTGGCTCAATTTTCCAATGATTTATTGACAGGTTGGTCATATCAAGAGAACCCATGTCTCAATATTTAGTAGGATTAGGTTTGACACAAACCGGTATAGATGTGAAGTCCAATTCGATGTATCTTTCACAATATATAAACTGTGAATATCAAAGTTTTTTACCCAGCGAAAATGTATAAACATTCTAAATTCATTTATTGGACGCGAATTACATTTAATTTCTATTTAAACAAAAACTTATTTATTTAATATTTTATATGTGTCTTTCACATTCGGATCCTGATAGCCTTCTTAATTTATTTTTCAACAATTTGATTACTACTGCGCAAATATTTTCAAAGGGGAACAACACATTTATTCTCCATTTAAGGTTACAAGCAACTAATAAAGTCAGTAACTTTTTGTTACTGATCGTTCCAAGTCGATACTTCTGTGGTGGTTCTTTTTGTTTTATGTCTTGGTGTTTAATATATTTGTGCTGTTGGCGCCTTATGTATGTTATCATATTTTTAGTTAAGTTAAGGTAACTGATTGGCCACCTATTGGGAAAATAGCTGCTCATTCGGCTTACGAAATGTTTTCATGGTATAGGTACCTGATTGTTAGTTTTGTTTTTTCCCACCTCGGGTTTTTGGGGTGGGAATCTTTTGCTGATTGCGCCTTTTCCTGATCTTTGCCTACTTGTACCTTCTTAAAAATATATGCAGCTTCTTAAATCATCTTGAAAATGCAAAGGCGTGTCCGCGTCTGCAAGATAAGTGATTTTGTTTACGTTGGTTCTTTGTCAGTTATATCCTATATAAAATCATCTGAAGTGACATGGGGAGTAGCAGATGAATACCCCCGGTCCCTGCGTCATGCATTTAGTCTTTTACCATGTCAACTGCGCTTAATTAAAATCAAGGTTTCACGCAGAGAAAGCTGTTAAAATAAAGCGAATAAATTTGATTTACATCGATTAGACAAATGTCCCCAGGCAACACTGACATTACCTGGACAGATTAGCCGAATTATGATCGAATATCGCCGGCCAATATCGGATATTATCGGAAAGTCTCCGTAAATTTACCCGAGCGCTAGTAAAATCGATTGCTTGCTTATGTGCCTATATTGAAATACGACTATTGTTCGGGTTGCTTGTATCTTCCTGGCACTACCCTTATATTGCGGGCGTCAGCAAGGGAGCTACCAGTACCATTTTTACGCCTTTGGTATGGCGCGGCCGAGGATCGAACCTGCGGCCTCCCGATCCCGAAGCGGACGCTCTACCACTTGAGCAATCGGGGCCGGTAACTCAGATAACATATGTTTGTCTTGAATAATTAAAACTAATTTATAAGCTGTTTTCAACCTGTTCATAATCATTAGAGATCAACAAACCTGGGTCCAGGACTTCATTGTATTTACTTGTGGTTACCAAGAGGACCCAAAGTTCAAAGTAAGAGAGTTGCTGGACAGAATCTACAGGTACTGCTCTTAGGATAAATGCCATCCCCTCACAACTACAATACGAGACAGATCCAGCCAACGGTATCAACAGAAACAGTCGTCCCGTCAGGTGAAGACGACGAAACAACGATTATGGCAACAGGGTTCAGACTCGAAAAAGTCCGAGGGGACGGAAAGGTTGATGTTGATGATTTCATCAAGAAATTTGAAAGGTATGTCAATGTGACAAATACAAAACCAGAACAACAAATTGACTTTCTTTGCTTCCACTTTGAAGGGCGTGCAAGCGGGTTCATAGATAACCTGACAGCAGCACCAAACGATCTAAAAGAATTGAAGAATATTTTGAAAAACAAGTTCAAAAGGAAAACAATCATAAAAATGGATATCTTTAAATTGAAGAAGTTATCCACAGAAATCCCACAGAGTGGACAAAGAAACATTTAAACTAGCTCTACCAGAGCAACCAAGAGTGCAGATTGCCATGGATGGTTTAAACCATCTTTGACGCCAGCAATAAGTTCACATGGCCCACCAACCTTAGACGAGGTTAGGGTACTTGCCGATAGAGTTCAGGCATCAGCCTCCGTTAGTGTTACGCAAACAAGTACAGACGCTGCTATGCAGCAAATTCTTAAGCTGTTCCAAACATTGGTGACACAAAAACAAGGAAATTCGACTCCAATGAGCAGACACCAACAGGCAAGACCTCCAATGCAACAAGGGACACAACCGTCAAGAACAACCGGTCCAGCGCCAAGGTCCTTCAGGGACAAACAGGATCATGCTGGAGATGTTTAGGTGAGTCTTGTTTACCTAATACTTGTCCCTCCAAGGGCAGCCTGTCATTTCTGCAAAAAACGAAACCATTTCCAAAGTGTTGATACCCAAACTTTTGAGGCGCAGTGAAACCAACATCAATAGGGATTCGAGCCTGTCCACCAGTCACCACCAGTGGATAGGCACACCAAGGAAGGCTGCCCATCAAGAGCCACTCCAGTCACCAACTGCTTCTAATAGTGCACAGGTGAACTTTGTTGCACCTCATGAGAAAAACAGTTTCGCTTTCAATTAGAATAAAAATCAAACACAGAACAGAAGTCGCAATTTGACGACTCTATATGACACCAGAGCATCTATCTCATGTGCCAATACAGCTTTTCCAAAGTGACATCCTCGAAATTGCAGCACAATAGTCTGGCGTTCGTTGCCAGTTTAAAAAGGGCTACTGACGAGGGTTCATTGCGCAATATAGTCCATAGTATCTCTTTTTGAATATTTTACTGCTTCCAAAGGATCAAACCTTTATATTTTATTTCTTATGAAACAATTCAGAAAGACTTTCGCTTGGGTCCGTCATGTTATAGAACTGTGGTTGGTGTAGGAGGGAACATCATGATGTTGCACGGTCACTTACTTTAACATTGGATTTTGGAAGCTTAAATGTGGACCATACCTCTCGTGTTATCGATGACTTGCATCATTCCATCATTTTAGGGTTGACTTCATGGTAAATATAGGGTAATGATAGACATAGGTCAAACGTTGACATGGAGACAAAACTTTGTTCTCTGTTAACAAAGACAGGTTTTGCGCGCAATGCCCCTGCAATTACGATCGAGCCAAATCATAAAGCTGATATAAACATTCAGCTTTCTCGATGTAATAATGGGACACAAATGTAAGTAGAACCAGCACCTCAATTGCAAAAGTACCAAATTCAAAGTGTTATGTGTGTTATGACGGTACGAAAAGGAAACGTCATTCTTCGCTTTATCAACCCAACCAATGCCCAAATTTACAACCCTGAGAATCAGAAAAATGAGTAATTATTCCCCTTGATTCACCTTCCCGTTTTAATTTAAATTCCAAGTCACTAAGCCAGGGATCAGTAACCCAACAAAACGGTAATGCAAATAGCCAGGCTAATGAAATTAAAGATGAAGATTTGGTCTTTGATTTTGAAAACTCAGACTTGACTGAAGAACAAAAATGTATTCTGTTTGCTTTTCTGAAAAAAAAAAAGAACAAAGACATATTCACAAGTCTTCACAATATAGGTCACACACACTTACAGACACATACCATAAATACAGGTGATGTTCTTTCAGTAAAAAGTGCTTTCTACAGAGTCTCCAGAAATGCGTAGGTAAATAGAGGCAGGTGAATGAAATGTTGGAACACAACATTGTGGAGCCCAGCAATTCAGCATGGTATTCACTGGTGGTACTTGTTTGCAAACCAAACAATGAGTATCGCTTTGCAGTTGATTATCGTAAACTCAATAAAGTTACCAAGCCTCAATCTTTTCCCTTACCACGTCTGGAAGACTTGATTGATGCGATCGGAGAAACTGGTGCAAATTTTACGTCTGCCGACATAAGTAAGGCTTATTGGCAGGTGGCCTACGATGATGCTAAGGAAGAGAGTGCTTTGGTATTTTCTAATGGAATCGCATGTCCTTTGGTCTCTGTAATTCATCTGCAGCGTTCAGGAGTCTCATGTCGCAGGTCTTACGTAGCACAAATGGGCGGTATGCTCTATGAGAAAAATATTTTTATTTGTTTGGTGGTTGAAAACAAAATAGAATGGTGACAATGCGCAAGCAAAATATATTCAGAAAATTAGGAATATATTGCAATTATGAAAATTTAGATTGAAAATTGGTCTATTATTCAGGCCGACCATTTTGAGACTGGAACGTTGCAAGCTGGTAGAAGTCAGAATATGGTGGACTAGTTACTGCGTCGTGCAAGATTACGGTCTCTCGACTATGACAGAAGTTTCAACACACTGGTTAGTTAGTCTAGTTAGAGATTCATCACGAGGGCCGAAGAACTAGCTAAACGTTTTGAACCACTGCAGAAGCTGAGATTGATCTTATGGCCATGCAAAACCGGTTTAAGCCCACCAGTAACTTTGGTCTCTGTAATTCATCTGCAACGTTCAATAGTCTCATGTCGCAGGTCTTACGTGGCACAAATTGGCGGTATGCTCTATGAGAAAAAATATTTTTGTTTACTTGTTTGGTGGCTGTAAACAAAATAGAATGGTGACAATAAGCAAGCAAAATATAATCAGAAAATTAGGAATATTGCAATTATGACAAATTAGATTGAAAATTGGTCTATTATTCAGGCCGACCATTTTGAGACAGGAACGTTGCAAGCTGGTGGAAGTCAGAATATGGTGGCCTAGTTACTGCGTTGTGCAAGATTACGGTCTCTCGACTATGACAGAAGTTTCAACGCACTGGTAAGTTAGTCTAGTTAGAGATTCATCACGAGGGCCGAAGAACTAGCTAAATGTTTTGAACCACTGCAGAAGCTGAGATCGATGTTATGGCCATGTAAAACCGGTTTAAGCCCACCAGTAACTTTGTGTTTCTGATCGTTCCAAGGCGATACTTCTGTGGTGGGTCTTTTTGTTTTATGTCTTGGTGTTTGAATTTTTTGTGCTGTTGGCGCCTTATAACTATGCTGCCATCTTTAATTGCACGCCGGTGGGTCGGGCGTCAGACTCTATGATGGCCCCGACTTAAAGCTATTCATTTTAGTTGGTTGGGGCCGGAGCTTCTTGTCTGTTGCTTGGCCCACCGGGGTCCAAATGGTGTTTTTCTCTTGCTCCGGAGTTAGTAGGTTATTCGGCGCCCAAGGATCTCCATCGTCGGGCAGCTTACTCAATCTGTGAGTCCTGGGTTTTGATTCATCAGGATGTTTATCTTGATTTATATGTTTGTTCTTGATGATTCATTGACTAGTTAGAGATTCACCACGAGGAATGAAGAACTAACTAAATGTTATGAACCACTGCAGAAGCTGAGGGTGAGGTTAGGCGCCTGTAAAACCGGTTTAAGCCCGCCAGTAACTGTGTGTTACTGATCGTTCCAAGGCGATACTTCTGTGGTGGTTCTTTTTGTTTTATGTCTTGGTGTTTAAAATATTTTTTGCTGTTGGCGCCTTATGTGTGTGTTTTCATAGTTTTAGTTAAGTTAAGGTAACTGAGTGGCCACCTATTGGGAAAATAGCTGCTCATTCGGCTTACGATATGTTTCATGGTATAAGTACCTGATTGTTAGTTTGGTTTTTTCCCACCTCGGTTTTTTGAGTGGGAATCTTTTTCTGATTGCGCCTTTTCCTGATCTTTGCCTACTTGTACCTTTTTATGTGTGTTTTCATATTTTTATTTGAGTTGAGGTAACTGAGTGGCCACCTATTGGGAAAAATAGCTGCTCATTCGGCTTACGATATGTTTCCATGGTATAAGTACCTGGTTGTTAGTTTGTTTTTTCCCACCTTGGTTTTTGGAGTAGGAATTTTTTCTGATTGCGCCTTTTCCTGATCTTTGCCTGCTTGTACCCTTTTTTCATCTTAATTGCTTATATTTGTGTTAGAATTGATTTAGGGTCGAATTTATGCAATTTGTGCCACTTCCTTGGCATTTATATTTCGTGTATCTTCATGCATTTCAACGTTTCATGTAACGTTCAAGATCTGCCTCGAGCCGCCAGGAGACGTGTAACAACCTAGGCCATGGACAAACGGATTAGGACCCAGCACCTAAGAGCCGGGTTTTGACCAGCGACGTGAACCGCTGTCGCAACGGCTGGGAACCACGGTCAACGAATCAGTTCGCAGACGGTAATCAACAGGATAAGAGAACATAGAATCCGTCCACGACGTCCCTACGTTGGTCCCCAGTTGTTACCGAGACACAGACGTTGGTGAGCATTGGTGCAGGGCTCACTTTACATGGCAGGAAAAACAGTGGAACCAGATCTTATACTCGGATGTATCAAAATGTTTCCTAGACGGAACTGACAGGCGTGTGAATCGATGTCACGGTAAGCGTTTAACCGACGCATGAGAACGTGGCGTAATCTGACCGATTTAGTGGCGGATCAGTAATGGTTTGTTTGTTTGTTGATGGGTCATTAGCGTCTAACAAGGTAAAACGTTAACATATATTGAACTTGTATTAAAATGTGACACTAAGTAACATATAAATGTTGTTGTAAAGAAACGATATATGAAACCAGAGGACCAATGGTCCTGTAAACGCTCACCTGAGATCAGCTGCATATACCAATAAACATGTTTGAATATTATGGTATTTAACTCCAGTGCAGGGGCAGATAAGCCCTTTGGGCCATTTTCTTTTTTCAGAATCTTCAATATTCTGTCCATTTGCCAATTTCCTGTTGGCTTTTTCCTTCAAATGACATTTTAACAGTTTTCCCAATTCAGATGCACAGGCAAACCATGTTGACCTTACCATAAACTTGGTCAAGGTCATCACAGGGTCATGATTTATATATACATTTGAGTACTTTAGTCATCGATGCCTCACGCCAAGTTTCCTTGAAATCAGTCTATTGGTTTCAGAGAAGATGATTTTTGATGGGTTTTTACCATATATGGGCATGGCGGCCATCTTGGTCATGTGACCTAGATTATTTATATACACATTGATTCCCCCATTCTATAGATGCTTCACTTAAAATTTGGCTTTGTTTGGCCGAGCGGTTTCAGAGGAGAAGACGTTTGAATATTATGGAAATATACATGTATATTGCCCCGGGGTGGGGGCACATGAGCCCCTGGGGTCCAATTTTTTTCAGAATCATTAATATCCAGTCCTACTGCCCATTTCCTGCAAGACTTTCACTTTAAATGACATTTTAAAAGTTTTCCCCATTCAAATGCATTGGTGACCTACGTTGACCTTCCCGTAAAATAGGCCAAGGTCATCACAGGGTCATGATTTATATATACATTGTAGTGCTTGAGCCATCGATGCTTCTTGCCAAGTTTCTTTGAAATCGGTCAACCGGTTCTGGAGAAGAAGATTTTTGAACGGTTTTTACCATATATGGGCATGGCGGCCATCTTGGTCATGTGACCTGGATTTTTTATATACATATTTGTTACCCCTTCCTATTGATGCTTCACATAAAATTTCGCTTTGATTGGCCAAGCGGTTTCAGAGGAGAAGATGTTTGAATATTATGGAGATATACATGTATATTGCCCCGGGGTGGGGGCGGATGAGCCCCTGGTGCCCAATGTTTTTCAGAATCATTAATATTCAGTCCTACTGCTCATTTTCTGCAAGATTTTTCCTTTAAATGACAATTTAACAATTTTTGCCATTCAAATGCATTCGCGACCTATGTTGACCTTGCCGTAAAATAGGTCAAGGTCATCATAGGGTCATGATTTATATACACATTGTAGTGCTTGAGCCATTAATGCTTCATGCCAAGTTTGGTTGAAATCGGTCCAGTGGTTCCGGAGAAGAAGATTTTTGAAGGGTTTTTACCATATATGGGCATGGCGGCCATCTTGGTCATGTGACCTGGATTATTTATATACACATTGGTTCCCCCTTCCCATAGATGCTTCATGTAAAATTTTGCTTTGATTGGCCAAGCGGTTTCAGAGGAGAAGATCTTTGAAAAGTGTGGACGACGGACGGACGGACGACGGACGGACGGACGGACGGACGACGGAGCATGGGTATACTATAAGCTCACCTTGTGAGCCTGACGGCTCAGGTGAGCTAAAAATAAGATTGGTGGTTAAAAAAATATATTTTATAAAACAGATTTACTTGTCTAAGAAATGATAAAATGTTTCCAACGGGTACATCTTTGAACAATTCTTTCAAGTTATTAGCTTGAAAACAAGAAATTCGCTTTGCTGCAAAGTCAGTGCATTCTAAAAGAAAAGGTTTAACTGTAAATGGAGTATCACAGCCAATGCATTAGTAGGAATGGATTATTCTTGTATGGCCGATTCGAAGACGAGCGAGAACGATTTCTTCTCGTCTCGAAAGTTTAAGAATTACTCTTGGTCGTTTAACGATCGGTTCAATTTCCCTCAGTTTATCAAACTTCGCTCCGTGTCAAATTGTTTGCCATTTGTCAGAGATGTACTCGTTCATAAAAAAGGTTTAAAATTGACATCAGGAATTTCAAAAGGATCAGTAATGGTGTATGGCGGAATAAGCCCTATCGAGAAAACTGACCGTACTGTTTTATAATGACAATTATAATGCACAGCTTTATAGGGATATAATTTTGGCACCTGCGGTTTTTCCATACATCAACGTTAATCCTTATGCCATTTTCCAGCACGATAATGCCCACCCTCACACAGCTCGACTGACAACTAATATCCTGCAGGCAAACAAAGTTAATGTAACGGACAGGCCGTCGAAAATTCTCCCGACCTCTAACCGATAGGGCAAACACACCCGTGACATGTTTTTATCGTTTTTGACGTTATCTTATAAACTTTGACTAAATGTGTTTTTACTCGTGATCTCTAGGCTTTCAACAATTACAGCACAATCATTAGAATAAAGGAATTATAGCAATTTAAATTTTAAGCTCGTGTTCTGTTAGCTCTTTGGGTAAGGATAAAATATCATGAAAAAGGATGCATTACCCTAGGTGACAAAAACATAAAGGCGGAAATCTTCGTAGGTGGACACACGAAACTTTTACAAATTTTGTTAGCCCTTTAAGCAGTATTGCTACAAATGCATGTCCTTGGTGTAAGGTTGCTAAAGACGATAGAGTTACTATTTCATTCCCGACAGATTACTATCATACTACGGAGCTACGATGATCCATTCCCGATATTTCATCACTAGAAGCTTCCCCATAAAACAGAAATATGGCGTTAAGCATGCACCATTGTTAAACAGAGGTTGACCACTTCGCCCCGGACGAATTCATTTGCTTATGCGAATTCTGGATCTTTACTTAGAAATTAGATGGATGATGCGCTGTCAAAAGACCAGTTTGATAAAGTTCATGTCAATCGTGTCGTTAAAAGACTCAGGATTGTCTGATCACATTCTGAACATGGTCGTCGAAATCTTAGGATTTAGATTTGACTTCACAATCTGGCAACGACGTCAAAAAGACTGACCAATTAGCCTGTCAAAGTCCTTTTTGCATCCAAGCCTGTCAAAGCACTTTTTTGCATCCACGAGGACAAGGCCGATACGTTAAGACAACTTTGGAAGCAGTTTTTGTTATTCACGCAAAAACACAAAACAGGTTCTATCAGGTACTCCCGGTGAAGAATTGTTATGAAAAACTGGTCCATCTTTTGAATATTCTCTTTTAGTGGCCAGGGCGTTGATAAACAAACGATGTTCTTATTCAAATACACTATGCCAAATCTAACAAGTATGAATCTACTGCAGACGCCCTTCTCGTTGACAAAATACTACAAAAATGATACGGGTTTTCGCAAGAACACTTGTCGTGTCGGTGTAGAGAACTTAACTGCCGAACACCTAAAAGCAATATTAATGGAAGCTGACATCGATACAAGATGCAGTGGAAGAGATAAACGTATCGACGTATTACAATTACACAGCCTTATTTTAGGGAGCATATTGATTGATGTACCTGCATTTAAATCATGAGTCATAGGTTATTTATTTTTCATTCATTTAAATTAAGTTCTGCCATACTTATAATATGGACTGAGGAGAAACCTGTTTTCGATCGGATCCGACACAAACCAGGCTGTGTAGCAAAAAATAGAAAGCAGAGGGACATTATGTGCGTTGATAGGGTAACGTTATGACCACGGTCATGTTGGCTTGACAAGGATCATGTTGGCTTTGTTTTGGTTGATGCTTAAAATTACAGTCAAAAGCTAGGGTCTTGTCGGACAGAGACTCGTAAATATAGGGTTATCGGCCATCAACTGGAAGTGTGGACAGAGCTACCGCTGTGTATTTTATGTAATGGGCTTTATGAATGTTCACTAATTGACAAAAAACGAAAGTAGAGCTTTTTGGTTTAAAGAAGATATATTTACTGTTGAAGATATATTTACTGTTTAATATGTAAGTAATTTGGTCCAGTCGTTTGGTCATTTTTCCAAGAATTCTATTTGACAACTAATGAGAAATTGTTCAAAATGCTTTATTGTCTTTGTGAAACTTTCTAATGACTATTCAGAAAGTGGGATGGTTGGGATTAAGTGTAAAATATGGAAAGGTTGCAAATACAGTCAATGCTATGGGAAAGCGCTGAAAAACAATAGGAAGAACCCACATACTGGCTTATATTGTTCACAATAAGACCCCGAATTTAACACAACATAATAGATATGTGGAGCCTGTGGAAGTCACTGATCTCTCAGGTAAACTTAAGCCTTGGCTTTGGAAGTGGAAACAAACAAATGCATATTTATACATGTAATTTCATGTGATTTGCACTGTGTTTATTTTAATATTCATTTTTTAAGTAGGATTACTTATATAGCTCATACTTACAACAACAATAATTTGAACAAACAACAATGGGGGATGCCAACATTTTTTAGACTCGGGCCAAAAAAAAAAAGAATCGTTTCCGGAAACCCTACCGACTCTCCTTTTTTGGGGCCTTCTCTAAATGTTCTTGGGACATCTGAGAACTTTTTTTTCTATTTTAGGGTAATTTTGGATGATTTTCATGCTTTTCCTATACAAAGAACCTACAAACCCATAAAAATATTTAGACGTTTCCGGAAACAAGACATTTATTTATTAAGGCCTCAGTTTCAGACAAGACAGGTGCATATTGTTATGTACATGTAATACTGCTGCTTGCCAAAGCCGTGTGTAATTTAACAAAAAAAAAAAACACACACACACAAAAAACAATAAGAGCTAATGAACCATTTATCATGTAGTACATGTATATGAGATAAGGGTTTAGAGCACAATTGTGCACTTTTACTGTATTATTTGACAAGGTACGACACTAAAAAGCCATTTTTGTAGATGTTTTTTCCAGCTTCAAAATACTTGGCAAAGCCTCGTAAAACTACAATAGATAATTTATTTAATAAATGATTCTAACAGTACTTGATTTAATTCAATACGTTCAAATCATATAATCATTGAGACAAATAGAATCCATCATTGGTGTTCAGTGAAGACATGAAAATTCAGCCCGGGGGTCCACCGTTTCAGTGGGGAACGAGGCTTTGGATATTGCAATCATCTTTTTGAATATATTAAAATCATCTTTTTGAATATGTTTATTAACTATAAACAGCTTCTGACAATTTTTGTTGTTGTTTTTTTTCAGGTGCCTGGCTACCCTTTGTGGTTTAACGTTGTGTACGAGGGGGGATTATGTTGTTTATACATACAAACTTCTGGATGATCTGAAGGAAGGAAATCTTGAAATTGTTGTGTAAAAATGTGAGTTAGTCTATTTTAAAGTTTAAACTAAGGAAATGTGACTGATACAATATCACAAAACTACCTTTTTTGACAACAACGTTTACGAAACCCACTAGAACTAAAACGGGTGTGCCATTTGTGAACCAATAAAGATAGAAACATAATAACTACAGTTTTGAGTTTGCATATAGTGCAGCAATATGATGAAAAATTAATGATAAAAGCATGGAAGTTGGCATAATGGCAGAATATGACGTTCCAAATACGTTAAGATAGGGACCCACAAAAAATCATCTAAGATGGCTGCCAAATCCAAGATGGCCGCCGAGCCCTAGTAATATACATGGGTACTATCCTATATGTGTTTAAGTCTTTAATATTCATATCAAATAAGGCATTATTTGATATATTTGATGACACATTATGCCAGTAAATTTCATTTCCAACATAAAAAATATCACTGATACACTTTAAATAGTGATAAATTACGGTTTTGTCTCTTTTTGGAAGTTGTAGTTATACATAAATCTTATCACAGTTTTTGCCCTTTATATTTGGCGATGCATTTGTAAACAACTAGACAACAATTCTGATTTACCTGAACAATGTTATGTGTTTGTTGCTCAAAACAGTGTTTACTGATATTAAAGATTATGCAGCTAGAGCCTGTACACGTCATTAGTTTTATGTCTACTTTGTATATTTTTCGTACACGACTGGAATGATTTCAGGAGTTTTTCTATGCATGTGATTTGTTATGAAGTTTGCAAGAGAAAATGCCCATTGAGGCTACCCTGATGATCGATAAAAAACAATATGCTAAGCTAATATACACCCACCCCTCCCCCATACAACACCACCACCACCACTGCCAAAAAAGATACCTGATTTCAAGACATTATATAAATGGTAGATAAATGGTAGATTAGCTTGGTAACTGTTATACTAAATGGTGGTGGAGATGCTTCCTTTATGTTAAAACATATACTACTTTATGTACTAGATCTATAACAAATACATAGCTTTTCTTCTGCGTGCTTTAGTTACTAATGCTTATTGTCGGTATAGTTATATGCTTTGTCTTTTCAGGCTGATAATAATTTGTGGAAAACATGAAATTTCGAATAGTTACATAGTCATACAAGTACTTAAGGGTATGTATGGCAGAACATATAAATGAACACATAACTTAAGGCTGGGACAAATGTATATTATGCCAGAAGAGTTCTAAAGACGCAGGAACCAAGTCAGACTTGTCCATCACAGTACGAGACTTCAGAAAAAGATGCTCTAAATTATATTTTCCTTTTGGTCCTTTGAGATCAGCGAGGGTATTCTGAGAAATCAGAAATTCATTATCGGTTTAGATTTATTTTCTAACTAACGTTTTATATATTTGGTCTTTTTGGATAATTCTTGTCTTTGTATCGACTATCCTGTTGAAAATTTCAAAATTACAGTACTTCTTTGGCTCCATTTTGCCAAGTCTACATGCTCATTGAAGAGGCTTACTTGGCTTACGATATGTTTTCTAAGTAGATGTATAAATACCTAATTGTCAATCTAGTTTTCCCACCTCGGTTTTTGGAGTGGGAATTTCCTTCTGATTGCGCCTTTTCCTGATCATTGCCTACTTGTACCTTTTTAAAGTAGCCGAAACCGTGTTATGGCCCATCCCTTTTCACATTAATATGCCCACTGCTCTTAAAGGATCTGTTTTATTTTTATTTATTATCTCATAGTAGATGGTGCTGCGGTGGTCCAAATGCTGACGCAAAAGCCTACAATACATTTTTAGAGTATGCTCAGACAATTTTCCTGCCATATGTAGAACAACATTTCACAAAAGTGAAAAGACTTGACCCAGTATGGAACCGTTATTTGCCGAAGCCCCGAAACTGAGACACGTTCAAAGAGAGGAAGGGGTCAGAGGGAAAGTACAACCTGATTCCAGAATTCCTGGCAACTGGGATTCCTTTATGCGAATAGATGACAACAAAACTGAGCTGTTTTCCTTTCTAGCAAACCAAGCTATGCTTGTACGGTGTGAAGCAGACAAACGAGTTGTTTCAGCTTTATTTAGGATCGATAGGAATTACACAACTTCGCTGATGAGGAAGCTCACCATGGATTCAGAAATTAATGATGAGGGCTTTTGGATAGCTTTTGGAGTTTGCAAGAATTTCCGCTATATTTAGACAAAGGACATGGGTGCAAATCTTGGAATGAACAAAGCTATGGCTTCTTGGCGTTTCAGGTCTTAACAGGCTGGCTGCGATCAAAGCTCATCATTCAGTGATAAAGGCGAGAACACAGCCTGGGACACATGGAAGTTGTTTCAGGATGTGTCACCAGGATTTGAAACCTTACCAAGCGTTCCAACAGAAGAATCTTAGAATGGTGTTATGCCTCTTTTGGAGCAAACTCTTCACATTTTAGAATCCTTTGGCTTGCACCATGTCCGAGTTTGGTTAAATTCTAAATTATTCAATTTGCCGTATTGAGTGGTAGTCATACTCGCAATAATGCACATACAGTTCATGGTGTTTGCAGTTCATTTGATATGTTTTATTACACGTAATCTATACTAAATCAACAAATGGGTATATGGCTCCGTAGCTCAGTGGTAGTGTCTTTGGAATTTCCATTCAAGCAAACTGAGTTCGAATATAGTCAGGGTTTTGTTTGTTTGTTTTTTTTGTTTTTTTTTTTTTTTTTGTTTTTTTTTTTTTTTTGTTTTTTTTCTTCAACGAAAAACCGTAAATATAAGACTTTTCCTGAATTAATCGCATTTTTCACGGTTACATAGGAGTTCGGAGAAAAACATAAATATAAGAATTTTACGGAATAAATCGCATAATTGTAGGGTGACGCCTTAGTTGTTTATTCTTCGTTTAGAAACCAAACTGTCAGTGACATATAGTTTTATTTCTTTTTCAAACAAAAGCATTGTTCGCGGTCTCATAGGAGTTCGACGAAAACAGATAAATACAAGTATTTTACGGAATAAATCAAATTATTATGGTGTAACGCCTTGAATGTCCGTTCCTTTGTATGCTTTATAACAATTACTATTTCGATGCATAGTATGGACTGGTGGCATGAAAGGACATAGGACAAACGATTGCATTTACCTTAGTAGCAAACTGTGTTTGCTGTGGGGTTGGGATGCTGCCTCATTGATATACGTTATGCATCACATCAACAGGGTTGCATTGTTACAGTTACATGTACATCCACTCTAATACATCTCACCGAAGATAAATGAATAATCAGAACTACATAAAGAGTAACCTGTTGTGTGGGGCTGTGTTTGAATTGGCAGTCTCTCTCCGGTATAAAAAATATTTAAAAGCAAAGCGAACATTTGTCAATATAGGTCTATATCATTACGAAAACTTGCCCATGCAATATATGGAGAATTTTTTCAGTTACAAAAATTGAAAATTTCATCAGAAAAAATGGATATTTTTCTTATTTTTGCTCAAAACATAGACTGTGGGTACACGTTAGAACCGCGTTGTCGAGGCGGTTCTAACGAGTACCCACAATCTATGTTTTGAAGCAAAAATAAGAAAAATAGGTATACCCCTGCATACCCCAGTTTTACTGTATAAAAGTGGGGTTTAAGGGGGTATACATTACACAGACATGTTTTCCTGATGTATAGACAACTATATAGAAAGCCAAACTAGTTATAATTAGAATAAATGACCTGTATTGAAAACCAGACTGTGTATGACAGAGCCAGTGGCTTACATAGTGTGAATGAAGCATCTACATCATCAGTTACTTTGTAGCAGCACACAAAACGTTTAGCTTTCCAGGCGGGCTTTTGCTTGGAACAACCTCTCTCACCAGATAACCATCCGTCTACCTTTGATGAAAAAAGGATAAATGGGCGCCTATATGGTCTGTATTATCTCAGGCTTCAGAAACCTGTCAGAAGTTAATAAGATGTAGTTGTTCAGTAGATAAGGACTGTCGAGGAAGATGTAAATGTGTGCACGCAGAAATGCTGTGTACTGCATTATGTAAGTGTGGTAGACATTGTGATCTTGAATAGAATGCAAATGCAACTGAAAGAAGGTTTGTTTCCGCTGTAATCTCTTAATAAGACAGCTTTTAGCAAGACAAGACTTTTATTTGTATCCTTATTGCAATGTTTGATAAACACTGACAAAGCACAATGAAATTCTTGCCAGACTAGCAGTTAATTTACCATTTAATTTTTCAATAATTGTTATAATTGTTTCATTATCTTTTCATCTGGAGACCTTTCAAACCTTTAATGATCCTATTACAATGGGCTAATAATTCTTAAAAAATAAACTGTTGACCACCAAAATGTTTTTTTACAGTTTCAAATTTTTCAGCCGCAGAATGTAAAATTCACTTATTATCCTGCATCTCCAAACGAGCATTCATTAGACTGAATGTGGCATTTTCAACAACAAAGCCATTAGTTTGGTGTTCATGTGATAATTGTCACAATGATAATTGATTAGTAGCACATAACAACTCAACTTAAACTCAGTACTTAAATTCAAAATTATTTCTGAGAAATATTTTGATATTTTTGACGATTTTAGGCATTTTTAGCTATATCTGCCCCTGAAAAAGGTATTTGAATATCCCTATGTCTCTTTCTCATTGAAACATGTAAGTTAATAGACAAATGAATGTAAAGATGCAAAATAAAGCTATTTCTATGGATTTTGTTCAGTAAACTGAGCCCAGTAAGATGATTACAGTATTTTCAAAGGATTTTGGCGGCCATCTTGGAAAATGGCGGCCATCTTAGATGATATCAGGTGGGTCCCTATCCAAAAATACGAGGGTTGTCCCAAAAGTTCCATTACATTCACAGTTTTGTCATAATAACAGCACATCAGATCTTACAACAATTATGGTCATCAAGTACTATATCTTAGGGCTTTTTGGGTAAATTTTTGTTCAACTGCTTGCATCTGTTAAAATGCAGTGGGGTTTTGAACACTTGTACCCCTACTGCAGCGGAGCAGGTCTAATGACGTTGCCGTTAATGTGATTTTTTCTTCATATTTTGCAGTTTGGATAAATATGCTACATATAAAAAAGCTATTTGAAAATCATATTTATATTTAGCATAATGATGCTGTAGCATATATTTGGAAATTTAAGTAAAACAACTATTAGCAAATTATCAAAATAGTACTATAAATATCAGTCATGCAAAATAAGAATCATTAACTAATGTTATCCACTGTTAATCACTTTCCATGTTTCAGTAGGTCAATTAATATTACTGTTGGTTGAAATATCGTGTTGAAAATATATCGTGTGTAATAGTATTGAAGTCAGCAACTTATATGAATCTAAACAATTGCTAGGTTTTCATTAAAGAACATATTTTAGATGTTTAAACACAATGACCCTGTAACTTTGCTCCGCATATTTTTGCCGACGTCATAATTTTGTCGTTGAAATTTTATAGGTAGGCTTCTTTATTTTTCTCCCAAACTATCAAATTGTTATCAGCTGTCATAAGATCATCACTAAATGATGTGCATAGAATGATATTAAGGGTGGTATATTTTCGAAATGATAACGTTACACCTATATTGATTTATCAGTTTGCGAAAAATGGAAGCTCCAAAAATATTTTGCATAATTTGACTTGCTCCGGTCATGCCTACTCATGGTTACCAAGGTAACTGTAGCAGTGAGGTCATTGATGCAATTGACATGTTGTACAGTAAAATTATTTCTACTATGGCCAATAATTCTGCATGAGAAACTTTGATTGGTTCCTGCCATGTGTTCAGAATAAAAAGCATTTGTAACGGGACTTTTGGGACAAGCCACGTAATTGTTATCTTTAATACATTTCTCATACAAAGTGTCTTGCTTTTATCATTAAGTGAGCAATTCTGTCAAATTTTGACACCACATTGCCGCACTAATATCTTCAAACTGATATATAGAAATAAGTATTTAAAACATGTTCAAAAATGACTGGTGTGCAATTTGGCATTCCGTTAACCAGATTCAAAGCAACATGGAATGGCACCCAAGTATGCAATGACACCAATCTTTATTGCACATTTTCAAGTCGTCGTCACATTACCAAGCGTGCAAAATAGTTGGCATCTTCGCTTTTCCCCATCGTTTACGTCTCAATTTGCGTTTTTCGTGGTTTTTGATATTTTGATGTTAATTTTATCAATCAATTGAATGAAGTTTTCTCATTTCATCGCATGCCACTAGCCATCGTTGTTGTTGTTGATGTTTCTTAGAGTTCCCCCGCTTGTTTATTCGGGGCACACGTCTTTTGACGTTACTTGGGCAAGTTAAGAGCTCAATTTAATTTTTTCAGTGTTTCAATGTACGCAACTGGTGACTTGTTATTTACAGTGCCATATACACAGTACTGTCTCTTGACAAATTATCCAATGTTCTTCAGAGCAGCGAACCGTCGATTGTGAATATTAAACACAAACTCCCTCGTACAGATTTCTAGCGACCCCAACTGAATTTCATCGATGTCCTAGGCTGGGAAGTGCAGATGCATCTAGGGTGAGTTGTGTCAGGAATTCTGGGTCTTGTAGTTGATGTTTCACTAGATCTCCTAGTCCATCGATTGCTAGTAACTTTCTGATATAAGGCTCTCAGATAGAGTCATATATGGGACACTTTCCTATGAAATGCTCTCTAGTTTCAGGTTCTTTAGAGCACAGTTTACAAGTAGAATTCACAGAATACTGATTAAAGGCAGCCATTTTTGCTTGCAATATATATGTGTCAGTTAGCAGTTAACACTTTAATTGTGCCCTTTTACTGTCATGTATGTTATTTCTAACTGTTGACCAAATATGATGGCATGTCAACTTTAAGAACACTTGCATTAACATGTTTGGTTGAAGATTTGCTGGCAATATCTGCTTGCCACAAAGATTCTACCTTCCCATGGATTTTGTGGTTTAGCATACCTTTCCATTCCTCCTTAGTTGGGGGATTATTTAAAAGGGAGAAAATTGAGGGTAGTTCATAGAAATTTAAAATATCTCTAATATAATTAAACAGGCTTTTTTGTTGTGGATCTATCATAACCAATTGCCTATGTGCAATTTCATACTCAATTGAGTTGTCATTTCTAATCATATTAACATACATGTTTAAGAGGTTTTTATGAAGAACCACTTCCATAGGAAAAGGTACAAGTAGGCAAAGATCAAGAAAAGGCGCAATCAGAAAGAGATTCCCACTCCAAAAACCGAGGTGGGAAAAAACCAAACTAACAATCAGGCACTTATACCATGAAACATATCGTAAGCCGAATGAGCAGGTATTTTCCCAATAGGTGGCCACTCAGTTACCTTAATTAAAAATATGAAAACATACATAAGGCGCCAACAGCACAAATATTTTTAAACACCAAGACATAAAACAAAAAGAACCACCACAGAAGTATCGCCTTGGAACGATCAGTAACACAAAGTTACTGGCGGCTTAAACCGGTTTTACAGGATCCTAACCTCACCCTCAGCTTCTGCAGTGGTTCATAACATTTAGTAAGTTCTTCGGTCCTCGTGGTGAATCTCTAACTAGTCAATGAATCATCAAGAACAAACAAATAAATCATGATAAACATCCTGATGATTCAAAAACAAGGACTCACAGATTCAGTAAGCTGCCCGACGATGGAGATCCTTGGGCGCCGAATAACCTACTAACTCCGGAGCAAAAGAAAAACACCAGTTGGACCCCGGTGGGCCAAGCAACAGACAAGAAGCTCCGGCCCCAACCAACTAAAATGAATAGCTTTAAGTCGGGGCCATCATAGTGTCTGACGCCCGACCCACCGGCGTGCAATTAAAGAAGGCAGCATAGTTATCAACCATGATTGGGTTAAAAACTAAGCATGCAGACTGTCGCATAACATTCAAGTTATAACCTATACGTCTGTAACGTGTTATGATTTTTCTGAACTGAAAAGAAAAATCATTAATTCCTATAAGTTTCTTAAATTTGTAAACTAAGTCACCATAAAATTCAGGATCCGAAAGGCCCTCACTTAAAAGCGTTTTTAACCCAACATTATATTTGGAAATCAATTCATAGTGTCTACGATAAAATTTAGAAAAGGTTTTTCGAAGTTTATGATACCGATAGCCCTGTTGGAGAAGTTTTGCCGTTAAACATTTATTTCGAGCGTTGAAGTCTGTAACATGATTGCAGACTCTAGCAAACCTAATAAGTTGCGAAATGTAAACACCATAAGAAGCACGACGAGGAACGTCACCATCCAAAAAAGGAAAATTTACTATATCAAAATCAAAGTCATCGCGCTTATCATAAATTTTAGAAGAAACAAATCCATTTGCAACAGAAAGATGTAGATCTAAAAAGAGGGTTTCGGTATCTGAGATATTGGCTTTGTTCAACTGAAGTTCAGGTGGATAAATTTGATTGACCATACCTTCAAAATAAGGGTTGTCAATGTTCAAAAGGTCATCGAGGTACCTAGATGTGGAAGAATGTCAAGGAGTGCTAAGCAGGCAGAATTTGATGTATTATCTGGTAAACCTTGAATCTGCTTTAGGCATTGCTTTTGAAACTTTTCTAGGTTATCAAAGTCTTTCTTCTTAAGTAACTGAACATCCAAACCATAGAAAAGTCTAGGGATTATGAAAATTGACCAGACATGACCATTCTGGGCAGCCCTCAGACCATTACCCCCATGGGACCCCGCCCCCATTAAGGAGTAAGCTGTTGCTTGGCCCACCGGGGTCCAACTGGTGTTTTTCTTTTGCTCCGGAGTTAGTAGGTTATTCGGCGCCCAGGGATCTCCATCGTCGGGCAGCTTACTCAGTCTGTGAGTCCTGGTTTTTGATTCATCAGGATGTTTATCATGATTTATTTGTTTGTTCTTGATGATTCATTGACTAGTTAGAGTTTCACCACGAGGACCAAATAACTAACTAAATGTTATGAACCACTGCAGAAGCTGAGGGTGAGGTTATGACCATGTAAAACCGGTTTAAGCCCGCCAGTAACTTTGTGTTACTGATCGTTCCAAGTCGATACTTCTGTGGTGGTTCTTTTTGTTTTATGTCTTGGTGTATAAAAATTTTTTGTGCTGTTGGCGCCTTATGTATGTTTTCATATTTTTAGTTAAGTTAAGGTAACTGAGTGGCCACCTATTGGGAAATAGCTGCTCATTCGGCTTACGATATGTTTCATGGTATAAGTACCTGATTGTTAGTTTGGTTTTTTCCCACCTCGGTTTTTGGAGTGGGAATCTTTTTCTGATTGCGCCTTTTCCTGATCTTTGCCTACTTGTACCTATTCCTACCCAGGGTAATTTTCCCATCAATGTCCGGTTTACCCGACGTATTTCTTTGAATCCCCAAATGGACTGCTTGGTCAGTAATATCAACCCTCTCCCCATTTTGGAAAATATTCAGTATAGAGAAGGGTGTGACTTTTTGCAGGATGTATACAGTATCTCTCTCTTCCGGCTCCATTTTCTGCATCCCAAACCATTACTTGCATGTTTGATTTCTCTTTTGCCAATGAAGCTAGATCATCGGCTACTGTTATGTGGGGAATGCTAATGGATCCGATCTTCATACCAGAGTGATTTTTCTCTAGATGGAGGAGCAGTGGATTATTATATCTTTTGTAGTGGCCAGTTGATAGGATTCCACCCTGACGGACACCCTGATAGATATTTATAGGGTGAGAGAGACTTCCTGCCCATTTAATCCTTGATGAGCAATCAGAGTATAGGTTCCTTAGCAGCAGCCAATCGTCACCATGTATTCCATCCAGGTAGTTTCCGTAGCCGTGAATTCTGGTCAACAACATCAAATGCTTTCTGTGTGTCAAGGGTTGTCAAGAGGAAATCATGTTTACTGTTCGCAGCTTCCAAAATACACTCTGATAGAATGAATGCCGCATTCAGCGAAGAGCAGCCAGGAGTAAATCCTCTTTGTGTTCTTGATTGGGTCGGCTCAAGGATAAGGCTATGTCTAGAGTTGAATTTATGCTCAAGGATCTTTAATAGGACTGGCGTAACTGTAATCCCCCTATAATTTCCTGGATCCGATGGGTCTCCCTTTTTAAAGACTGGATGGAGTATTCCTTCTCTAAGTACAATTGAGACTGTTTTCGTACAGATCATATAAATGAGGAAACACGCAAGGAATTCAGCAAGCTCAATACCAGCCATCTTGAAATGTTCACTTGTAAGTCCCATAATGTCAACAGCTTTGTTAATGTTCAGGCGCTTCAATGCAGAGGTAACCTCAGCTATAGTCACTGGGTCCATGGGAGAATTTTTCTCCTGACATAGCATTTCTATGATTTCAATATCTTGATCCACCATCTCTTTATAGTCATTGTCAAAGTAAGGATTTTCTTGGGGTGTGGCTTGCTTCTGGAAATGTTTAGCCCATCCATCTCTAATTTCTTCTGGTGACTGACATATTTTATTATCCACTACCAGGGTATTTAACTGTTTGTTTGCTGCTTTCCTCTGGTTTTGTATCAGTTTGTAGAACATCTTTGAGTCATTTTGAGATTTCATAATTTCTTCAGCCTTCTCTCTTCTCCGTTTGGCAGCTTCCCTCTTTAGTGACTTTTTTGGCAGACGCATATTCTTAACTGTGTCATCATTCTGGCTGGTAGAAGAGCCAGATTTTTTCCACTCCCACCAAGCTAATCGACAATTTTTTACTGCTGCCGAGATTTTTCCAGACCATGGTCGATTCTTTATTTCCTTCACTGTAAGGCATTTATGTGTTCCTAAGTATATAAATACACCGCTACAACACAGCGTTTCGATTTAATGAATATATTCACCGCTTGATGGTTTCACCCACTATCTGACCGGGGGAGCGTTTAACAAAAGAGACCCTAAATGAAAATCTGTTCCCTCCTATATATATTCTTAGAAGTCTTCAAATACAAATGTATAGGAAAATTTGGGGGAAATTGGACTTCTTTGGAATATAGACTACCGTGTTGAAATATTGCTGTACTTTAGCTCGGATCCAATTCCCTTATTTCTTAAATTGCAGACAAAAGATTTTTTTTTTTTTTTTTTTTTTAGAAAATGTCGTGCTACTGAAAACTCGTTTCAAATAAAGATGGTTCGAATCTATAGTAAGTTTGTTTAGTAAGAAAGAACGTGAGAGTGCTTGATGACAGGTATCCGCTGATTTATCTCCGATAACCCAAATTAGACGCGGGTTCAAGCGATCCAAGGATGACAATATCAACCCAAGACTATCATTTAATTTGACAGTCATTTCAAATAAATGAACTTCGCTTTGCATATCAAAGAAAGTTTTAATATATGATAATTACTTAATGATAAATGCTGAAAGTTAACTCTCATATTTAGAAAATATAACCAAATGCTAAAAATAACTACTAACAGAATTTAAAGAAATAATGCCAAATCAGCACTATTCGAATAAACCACCATTAAAAGTATAAAGACAGGTAATATACATATAACCAGACAAGCAGATTATTGCTCTTGGCTAGAAAGTGCAAATGTACGAAACAACTTTCTTGATAAGTTCAAAATATCCAAAATTGACCAATCACAGAACGGCTTATGGAAAAGTTAGGCTCAATCAACAAAATGGTATAAATATGGCAGAATAAGTATGGCAGAATAAATGAATTTGGCTGAAGCAAAATATTGTAAATATGACAAATTTAGACAAACGTTAATGGCCATAGTCATTCAGACCTATTACACACATCCTTCCTTTTGAAAGAAATATATTCAGCATAAATATGTTTTGGAAAATTTTGAACCTAGATCTAATAATAATAATAAAAAAATATTCGGCTGTTACAAAGAATTTTGTTAACAAACATTGACCCTAACAGATAATCACGCCAAATATTTCTTGGTATGTAATGTTTCTCCTCAGTCCTCTCGTCCATTACGAAAATTTGCCAGTGCAATATACAGAAATTTTTTAAGCTTTAAAATTGAAAATTTTCAGCAGAAAAAAATGATATTTTTTCTTATTTTTGCTCAAAACATAGATTGTGGGTACACGTTAGAACCGCCTCGCGGAGGCGGTTCTAACGAGAAAACTAGATATACCCCTGCATACCCCAGTTTTGCTATATAAAAGTGGGGTTCAAGGGGATATACATTACACGGACATGTTTTCATGATGTAGGGTTGTCTTCTGTATTTTCCAGGGTAAAGGGCCTCTCCTCTGGGAATATGTAATCCATTTCTCTGGTTGTCACATGGTTGGGTGAGTAGGCAGCTGCCACTCTTTGACGTTCCCGCCAGGCTGCCTCCCTGGCTTCTTGATTCTCTGTTTTGGTTGAAACGTCTTCACAGTCTTGACATTAAAGAAACAGGACCCGAGGTGGTATGGTTAAGATGCCAGAAACCTTCACTTGCATAGGTCCCGTTGGGACAATGGACAATCTAGCTTCTGGTAGGTTGTGTACAAAGCATTGGAGCATGCTGGCTCTGGACAAGCAAGCCCGCCAAGCGGAAATCTCAAGAGGTTGCAAATTTGCCATTCTAGAAATACGCAAAATAATCTCTCACCGTTTATTATAACCCATTGAACCCTCAATTTTGTTTTAAGCTGTATCTTGTTTTTACTTCAGATGATCCATTAAGTTATCAACGTCTTCTTCTTCTGAATCACTCGGCAACCTAGGTGGGTCTCTTAACGATACCTCTTTACATTCAACAGTGAACTCATCCTCACTGTTTAACGAATCTTTCCCTATGACCAATATGTCTTGGTCGTTTCTTTATGATCTTTCATAGAAAATCTCCAACGGGCTGAACGGTCCGAGAGCGTCATGTTCAGTCTCATTGTATAGTTGCTGGTATCTGGGTAAATAGTCCTGCCGACAAAGACCATCCTCTAAACGCAGAAGGTCATCTTGAAGCTTCTGTTTCCAGGTTCGTTTCGATCTTTCTATTTTACCTTGCCATTTAGGGTGGTACACAAGTGAGTGTATAATTTTGATATTCAAAGATCGACAGAGCATTTCAACGCACCTATCGTTTTCTATGTTTTTACATGTCGGTGCAGAAGACCCAGATCAACCTTTAACACTGCGAAGTCGAATATCAGATGATAATCATCTGAATTATATAATATGAAAACAAGCAAGCATCATTCGATTTTGTGGTAAACAATTAGCCAAAAGGAGAATTGACTATTTTGCCTGTATATGCATATACTTTAGCATCCCAGAACACTGATATTAAGCTCCTGATGGTAATATTGAGGACAATACTTCCATGTCTTTGGAAGATATTAATGGTAAGCTATTTGCATAGTTTGTCCATTATTTGGTTGAAATCTAAGTTCAAGCGGGGATGGGGGTCTAAATTTCATAAAAACAAAACATCGAAATTATGATTTTTTTTTTCTGCATGCTCACAATGTTTACCGCTAGTGTCGTAATTTAAGAGTGGGTAACCGACGGATTAATGCAGGAATCATGTAAAAATCGCCAAAATTGTTTAATGTCTTCGCAGTATGAAATGTAATATGAAAAATATTTAGGAGGTACCTGTATAGCATTTGTACCTTTGAAACATTAAATTACCATTTTTGTTATAAAGTTAAATTTTTCAAACCTGCATGTTCCTGAAACATGGATTTATTCAAAGCAATTGAATGCATTATTTTACATGCAAATATGTAATTACTCTTGCCCAAAATTTTATGATAAATTCTTACAAGATGACCATGGCCAATGTTGCATAACAAATATATACACTTGCCCTGTTTTGTCTAACACGGCTACCTATCTCCACAATTCAGTATAGCATACATGTATAATCATTGCTTGTCAGTTTTCTACTGTATATTTGAGGTTTAACGTCCCAGTCAACATTTTCAGACATGGCCAGAAGGATATGGATACTTCCTGGTATTATGGGAAGCAAGTAAAGTAGTTTGCTAGATGAAACAAACCAGTGCTAGTGGGGTTCGAACCCAGGACCTCTCGATTCTGAGACCGACGGATGCCGTGCATTATAATGCTGTGAAAAATTTTGACTGATTGATTGAATTGATTCTTAACGTAACAGTCAATAGCTACGGTCATGTCGGGACTTTGCCTCCATTTTATGGGACTTTATCCAAAATTAGGATGTCATGACATCCCACATGGCTTATGTATGGTTGATTTGACTTGAACCACTTTTCCTGCGTAGGCTCAGACCTGAGTGGTAAACAAGTAATCAGGTTGTCAGGCAGCAGCGAAGAAGCTTTGCGTGGAGGCACCAGCAGCCCATCTATTTCTTTGGGCTCCTATGGGCGGGGCCCATAGTCCCATCCTACCACTCTACGAAATCTATCTTGTGGCTATTTGTTAGTGTTGAACTTAAAACCCTGTCCTCTTGACTGAGGAATCAGTACTTATTAAACGAACATAGATAAGAACTAAGAAGATAAACAGGGTGTGAATATATCAAGGGTGTATTTGTACAGTACGTTTCCAAAACATTGCAACACATATTGCCCAAATCATTTTGTGCCTGTACCCAAATTATGATAAGTGGTTTTGCAGCATCCCGGTTCAACTTATCTGCAGTTAAAGTATTGTATATGATTGCCCTTTTATATTGTGTCAATTTTGATAACTTTATATCTGCTAGTTTTGCCTGAATGAGAAACTAGAAGTGATAAACATATTTGTGCTCTCGTTTTTGGGCTCTAGAGTATCGTTCCCCACAACGAGTCAGCACGCCACTTTCAAATAGTGTGGGGATATAGGCAAAAGCTTTTGTTGGCTCTCGTGGGGGGGACAATACTCTTTAAAACTTTTCCTATTTCTATATATTTCATACCAACAATGAATGTTTCACTCCAAACTATACATCCCAGGCCATCAAAAAATGAAACAATCAATTATTCTATCACACAGCCCCTTATTCAGGGAAGCTAACATGTAAATAAACAGACCAATTACCAACTTTTATTTTTCCTTAAAACCATAGGCATTTTTAAATAGAAATAGTCAACGATTCTTAAACATGTACTAAGCAATGGCGAAACGATAAAGTATCATTTGCGTCGAAAGTGTCTACAATTTGTGTGGAAACAATTTTATTAATTATTGACCGATAATTTCTTTCCTTATTCATCAAATATTAGGATTGAGCGAAATGTTTTTCAGTATGTAAAGATAACCCGGTGAGAGAGGGAACATTGTTTTGCATATTAGGAACTGATAGCTGTTTGTGGCTTTGCATCTTTGTTGGTGTCTCTCTAGATTTGACATTTGACTCGTGTGAGGTCAAACTCGAGCTATGCATGTAATTATAAATCGTTTTTATTAAAGGAAAAGAGAAACAAAACTTTTTCCCGGGAAGGACTCGAACCATACATTAGATAACGAGATGCAACTTACCGAGCAAACATCGATTCGTAGAAAAAGTGAGTACTCTTCGGTGCAAAATGGTTGACGATATTATGGTACACTTCTAACCTGTACGTCTGGTGCATAGGAGACACTTTGCCTAAATCCCGTAGTAGATATAGACTCTACAACCCCTCTGAAGCCCTTGATCCTACAATATAAAACCAAAACGTGGATAATAGCGTATTTGTATGTAGTGACATTCGATCTTGTATTATTTTGTATTTGGATTAATAAAAATAAGGGTTAATATATTATTTAGATGGATGCCACTGTAGTGAACTGCATTACATTGTTATTATAGCTTATACTCACCAGACTGTATCCATTTCCTTGGTTGGTTCTACGATAGGCCCATGTTCACACTTTGGGAACAATTCGCCATGTCCATCATGTGTGTAACTGACGTGGTTAACCATTGACAGCCATTTGGCTTTTTTCACACTCGAAATGGCAAACAATCTGGAACAGAGCGAAGTTTGATAAATTGAGGGAAGTCGAACCGATCGTTAAACGACCAAAAGCAATTCATAAACTTTCGAGACGAGAAAAAATCGTTCTTGCTCGTCTCCGAATTGGTCATACAAGAATAACACATTCCCACTTATTAAAGCGAGAAGATGAACCTAAATGCATTGGCTGTGATACACCATTCACAGTTAAACACTTTCTTTTAGAATGCACTGACTTTGCAGCAGAGCGAATTTCTTGTTTTCAAGCTAATAACTTGAAAGAATTGTTCAAAGATGTACCCGTTGGAAAGATTTTATCATTTCTTAGACAAGTAAATCTGTTTTATAAAATATAATTTTTAAATCACCAATCTTATTATTTCATATATCGTTTCTTTACAACGACATTTATATCTTACTTAGTGTTACTTTTTAATACGAGTTCAATATATTTTAACGTTTTACCTTGTTAGACGCTAATGACCCATCAGGGTTGATGCGTCGTTAAACAACAAACAAACAAACAAACAAACAAACAATTTTTTCACACTCGCATCCGTTCTGCATGTTGCCGCAATCCAATACATATGGTTGATGGTAGATTTGATCCAAGGTCTGATAGTCTGGCCTTCTTTCTTTTTTGCAGACTACTCCAATTTCTTCGAAACACCTGCAAACACTGAAATATACTTTACTGCATTTTCATAATGATTTATTCAGGGAAATCTCAGAAATGCAAATTCAACATGTACCGAAAGTATGGAAAACAAACCTTTTGCGTAATGCTGTTTGTCGGTGTGCTCCTCTTTCATATACTTCTTGATCTGAATGTGTCTGTCTGTTATGAGTTCACCAATCGTTAAGTCGTAGCCTTCCGGAAATTCAAAACCACGTTTGAGACCTTCTAGTTCTACACCCCATTGCTCTGTAAGGTTTCAATCATTTTATAATGTCTTGTTCATAATATTCAAGCGCTCGCAATAAAATACAAATTTGTACATTGATACAATTTTATTCTTATGTTTCAAAGTAACTCAAATTTTTTCTATAAGATGAAATTAGCTGAATATGCAAACTTCGTAAATCGTATTTTGTTGTTAATAATATGAAAACTTCAATTATACACATGTCGTCTGCTACAGCAAATAACAGAACCGCATGACGTTATTTTTCCGCTGACTGCCGATAAGCTACGACTCTGAGATGCATATCAGAGTAAACTATACATTTCTCGAGTTTCAAAACAAACCGGATGAATAAGTTATCGCAGCGGGAGCGAATTTGATTTGGTTTATTGCATCTAGGGGTATTAAGAATTCATGCGCTTCTAGAATCCTTAAAACTAATTAATTAAATATTGATTTTGTTCTGACCATATTACCTGGATTTTGACTGGACCCGAATAAGCAAAAGTTATAGACAAAATGTATTGAGATTCCTAGTTAGCCTTGCCCAAGGCTTAGAAATTTAAGAAATCAATGTTTCTGACTTTATTTTCGAAATCAGTTTTCCAAGCTTTGTGGCTAGTCTTTAGACCATGGCTCAATTTCTAAGCCTTGTAAAATCCGAAATCAGGAGCCTACAAAATCTCCATTTATCAATGTCAGCATCTTAACTGGAGAGTATTTAATACTTTTCAAGGGTTTATGACTCTGTGTTTAACCAGATGATTGATACCATCTTGCACCTGATAAGAATTTATAACATCTGATTCTACAGAACAGAATTTTATGTCAGTATGACCTGGTCATTTTACATACTATGGATATTGAAGAAGCAATGACATTTGCATTGAACTAAAATGGATATGACAAATTAAGACAGGATCAGAAGATTATTTAAAGGGCAGAGATGTGTTTTGTTCCCAAACTGACAGCGCAAAAGTTTAGTGTTTGAAGTGGCACCATTTCTGTTTCAATTCTTGGAGAAAACACACAAGTGCACATGCATTGTTATTTCACCACTTTCAGCTTTAATGAAATCACAAGTTGAAAAGTTCACAAATAAAAACATCAAAGCAGTGTACCTGAAGGACAAAGAATCAAACACTGTAGAAGACAAAATGTCAGACAGTGTCTTAAAATCTGTAGAAAGTGAACATAATGAATTAATATTTGCAAGTCCAGAGTCCTTGTTTATGGGTAACAGAGACATCGTGATGAAACTTGCAAGGAAGGTGTTTCTTTAGTTATTTTTGTGGATGAAGCACACTGCATCAAGAAATTGTAAGTATAGATAAGTAAACCGGATTTTGCTTTAGCCTATCAGTACGAAAGAAGTGAGCGGTGCTCATAAACCCCCAGCGGTAGTTATCAGAGGTCATAATACTTTTGAATGAAGAAAGCTTATTGCAGAAAAAAAGTATATCTAGTAACCAAATGAATACTTTGGAGGTGTACTGTACGCTTCAACAAATGTAGAATATCAAAGTATTTTCTGGTGTAGGTTTGTTTAAGGTCAGGGTGAAGTAATGGTTGTTATGCAGCGTCACGAGCGACGTTGCGTTGCAACGACGTCGGTTCAAGAGTTGAGACGTTAACGTCGCGCCGTTTTTACTAGAATATAAAATAAGTTCAAGCACATAATAAAATATGTAAATTATGTATCCTAATTGTCTGTCTGTTATTGTGAATATCACTGACTGTAGCATGCTTTAAAAGGACGAGACTTTAGTTGCCGGATTGGACTAATACATATATGATTTATAAAAAAAGAAGCCTATCAGTAAAATCCAGTTACTTTTCAGAAAGAACAAAAATTGCTGACAAACTCTCAGATCTTCATATTGGTGGGGAGGGTGTCGATTCCAAGCGCGATCAGGCAATGAGTTTTCCATACAGTAAACGAGCTCGCAACAGGCCTACGAATAAATGTGCTACCGGGTTTGGGTTAGTTTATTGGTGAAACGCCAAAATGCGGACCGCATATTTCTCACCAGTCCTTCTCTCGGGCCGCCCGATACTTTAAAACATTCCCTATTCATATATCTGGTAATCGAAAAAAGGGACCCATTCATGTATCATGCCTTCGAAAAAAGTGACCCATTCATATATTTGATTGTACAAAATTTTGACCTATACACAATTATATACAAATATTTCGACTTTCTGAGCTGTATATGTCAGCAAAAAAGTGCTCTTAAACATGGATGTCCGAAAAATTTGGTCATTCATAGACTAAATATGGAAAAATGGGGCCATTCATATATTTTAACTTGAAAAAGGTAACCCATTCATATGGACGAGGCTGAAAAAGGGGGCTATTCGGGCGGCACATCCCTACTACGTCATATATAGGTAGTTACCGTCCCCTTCCCCCCCCCCCCCCCCCCCCCCCCGAGGTCCTTCTCTCTCACAGATGTGAAATTAATGAAGTCAAGCGCAGACAAAATAAGGTATTGCTAGAGTTGACCACTAGCGAGTGCATGGAGAAGCACATGAAAGGTAAATCAGGAAGAAATGCTGCAAGATTTTTGTTATACTTAGTTGCACACACAGCAAGTATGTCTGAATATCCTTTCACGTGCTCGTCGATCTTATGACGCGCCTGCAGTCAAAATCGAACAATAAGGCCGCGTCTCCAAGGACAATGTTTCTTTGACGAAGATTCTTTGTCACAGAAACTTTGGCAATGAGATTGTGTTCACAAACAGCATAGATTACTTATACTACTTAGGTCGCTCAACTTTGTCACAGATATTTGACAAAGAAACTTCGCCACAGAATTGAGTTTACACGAGCTTATTTTCTGCGACAAACCTACTTTGCCAGAGAAAAGTGTCCGTGAGAACGCGGCCTAGCGAGAAATGTTTGGCTAGTTCACGATCTTCGGTTGACATGGGCCTTAGGCCAATAACTTTGTTCAAGTTTGGGAGCAGGCCTGGTTTCCACGGACAATTTTTCTAAGACAAAGTAGGTTTGTCGCAGATAAACTTTATATCCTCGTGTAAAATCAATTCTGTCGCGAAGTTTCATTGTCAAATATCTGTGGAACGAGCTCAGTAATATAAGAAATCTTTGCTTGCGTGAACTCACTCATTGCCAAAGTTTCTATGACAAAGAAAAATCTTCGTCAAAGAAACATTGTCCGTGGAAACCAGGCCTGAATAAAATGATCAAAAATGATTTCGTCGAAAATGTGTTTTTCCCACCTCGGTTTTTGGAGTGGGAATCTTTTTCTGATTGCGCCTTTTCCTGATCTTTGCCTACTTGTGCCTTTTTGTCGAAAATTTTGTAACTTCAAAAATATTCACCGCAAACTTTTGAGATTTATTCCGTAGAAGACTAGCCTATAGAAGCTCATTTTGAGCCAACAACCACTAGGGTTAGGGCATGGGGACATTTTCCACAAATGTTATTTTCGACAAAATGTCGCGGAGGCGATAAAGTAAATATCATGGGGTCTATAGAAGCAGACTCACGTCACATATTTACTGTTATAAATATCAATGAAATGAATCTAAATCTGACCTAGGCCCATAAAAGCAGATGTTTCCGGTAAATCTGTGAAGTGAGTATAACACGATCGTCCAGGATCTAAGATAATTCCCCCGAACCGTCCATTATAGAAGTTTTACACGGAGGATGAACGAAATCGTTATTCTTGGTGCTTTCTTTCAAGGGAAGTTTGGAGAGGTAAACGACAAAAATACAGTACAGTATATGTGTAGTGAGTTCCAATTTTGTTTCAAATTCTTTGTAGATCTAAACCCCTATTAGTAAGCCGTTTGCTCTGGATTCTAGATTTTGAACGTTTTATCAGCCGACGTCACATTAAATTGTGACGCCCATTTGCGCCACGACATTACGTTACGTCGTGGAAAATACCAGAAAAACCCGACCCTACACGTGAAAGATGTTAAATAGCTCGAAAACGAGCCTTGTTGTCAAGGACTTTTTTTCAAGCAACCTGTTCCAAAATAATTAACGCAGATAATATCAGTTTTTAAAAAAATTTCATCGTGGAATTTAGGAGAAAAATATGTTTATGTGCGAAATCAGACATCTATTTCCCGTTTCCCATTGAGTTTAATGGTAAAAATGGTGGTTTTGGATTGCCTGTAGCTCAATAACTAATCTGGTAGTCAAGGAATATTTTTACATATTCCGATGGGGGAGCATTTAAAAAATCGATATGCAAAAAATAAAAAAAATCGGTCGTGGCGTTTTTTACTTCACCCTGACCTTAAAATTCAATGAAATTTTAAAACAAACAGAGTTCCGAGACCTGAGCTGTATTGTAAGAAAACTATATGTGAAAACAAAGACCAGCTACACAGAAAATGAACAGCTGATTAACGGTTTTGTTTTTCCTATGCAGATAGAACAATTCCTCAACATTATTAATCGGAAACTGCAAGTGTCTAACCATTTTGTGCTATACAGTCAGTGTCTTCAACCTCATTGCAATTTCCAAGGAAAGGTTTTGTGGCTTTGCTTACATGATGCTATATCAAACTAGAAAAAAAACTTCTGGAGATAAAATAGATTTGTTCTGCGCAGAGTAAGAATCGGTACAATTCCGGAATTGCACCAATTCTCACCTTTTCGGACAAAGTAATTCCTTCTTTGCCCGGTTTGATTCCGGAATTGTCCGTGCGCAAAGTAGGAATCGGGACAAAGTAAGAATCTATTATTTTCCTTGCGGTAAATAGGATTTTTTTGACAAAGTAGGAATATAATCTCCACCAAATCTTTGTTCCGATTTCTCTGTTGTCATTTAAGTGGTTTGTTTTGGATTATTGCCGATAATTGCTTATTTTTTGTTCTGATTGCAGAATTTAAGTTTGGAAGATGCTGTAAGCAGTCACATTTACCAGCAAACTAATCGTTGACTTGCTATCTCTAGTCATATATCACTTGCAGTGACAAGGGACAACAATTTCCATCATAGAAAGAATGAAAATATATACAGTCAGACATAAATTTAGCATCACCCTACACTTTCTAAATGTTTTTTTTTTTTTTTTCATTAAAAATAACTTCAAAACCACAATAAATTAGTAAGGGTCTTTAACTCGCGTCTATCCCTGACTGTTTAGGTCTGTCCGAAGGGCATTTTACCATGTCGCTCAAGTTATATGGTGTACTAAATACACCTATCCCTTTTTTGGGTTTTTGTCATTAAAAGCTGTATTAGTGCCCCCTATATGATCGCAAATGGGTTTCTACAGGCATGGAAAAAAAGTAGTTTCATGTTGTAAAAATGTCCCAAAAAAGTTTTCTTCTACCAAAGGTTTAATGGCAGTTACATGCTGATTCAGGCAAACTTATTTCCTTGTTTATTAGCACGACGTTTTCGCTATGTAACATGCCATTCTTTAAACGCCCATAACTGTTGATGTTTTAGAGTTATTTGTCTGAAATTTTCACACTGATTATGGTTTTGAAATTGTAACAAAATGGCGGTTTGGCGGTTTAAAAAATACTCCTTTTTCTGGCGGCCATCTTGGATTTATGCAAATTGCAAGAATTGTCCAAAGTTGACAGCCTGTCATTCAAGCCAGATTGGTTCTATGGCACCCGTAAAGGACAGAGAAACAAAGAACACCATAGCCCTTAACATTTCGACGTCAAAGTTAAAGCCTTTTAGCAGCGTCATATGGACTAGGAAACATCGATTTTGGCTATGTGGGGATGTGTCTGCTTAAACAACGCCTACATGTTTAACAACCTCATCCCCGTTTGCTTTAATTTATTACCAATATAACAAATATCACAAGAAAATATTTCTGTATTGAAGGTTTCACTGATTATTTCGGAAAATATTCAAGTGATGCTTAACTTTCGTCCGACTGTATATATATTTTTATAACCTTGGCTACATCCTTTTTTTTTAATTCAGTTTTACGTCCCTTTCAAGCTTTTTCACTCATATCGAGACGAATCAATCGGTAGGTGGGGCGAAAACCGGAGTACCCGGGGAAAAACCACCTGACACACCCGCAAGCAGAACATGGCTTGTCTCACATATGAATTCGTGCCCCGTGCGAGGCGCGAACCCACATCGACTAGATGATTGAATGATCAAGAGCACTGAAGTCAGCGACCTTAACCACTCGGAAAATATTCAAGTGATGCTTAACTTTCGTCCGACTGTATATATATTTATATAACCTTGGTTACATCCTTTAAATACAGGGTTTCTATGCCGGGGGGTCAAAATACAGGTAAACACAGGTAATCAATTATTCATTTTTGGTGACAGGAATAAGCCAATCACATTACTGTATTTAGGACTATATATCATCAATTGGCTGAAATTTGATGTGAATGGTCTGAAGTCTAGTGAGAAAATGACAACTGAATGCTAATCCCCTTTATATAGTCCAGCCCTGTCTTTAAGGTCAAATTAAGACTTATAATTTATATGCTCAGCAAACTTAAAATTAAGTTGGGAAAAAACCAAACTAACAATCAGGTACTTATACCATGAAACATATCGTAAGCCGAATGAGCAGCTATTTTCCCAATAGGTGGCCACTCAGTTACCTTAACTTAACTAAAAATATGAAAACATACATAAGGCGCCAACAGCACAAAAAATTACACCAAGACATAAAACAAAAAGAACCACTACAGAAGTATCGACTTGGAACGATCAGTAACACAAAGTTACTGGCGGGCTTAAACCGGTTTTACAGGTACCTAACCTCACCCTCAGCTTCTGCAGTGGTTCACAACATTTAGTTAGTTCTTCGGTCCTCGTGGTGAATCTCTAACTAGTCAATGAATCATCAAGAACAAACAAATAAATCATGATAAACATCCTGATGAATCAAAAACCAGGACTCACAGATTGAGTAAGCTGCCCGACGATGGAGATCCCTGGGCGCCGAATAACCTACTAACTCCGGAGCAAAGGAAAAACACCAGTTGGACCCCGGTGGGCCAAGCAACAGACAAGAAGCTCCGGCCCCAACCAACTAAAATGAATAGCTTTAAGTCGGGGCCATCATAGAGTCTGACGCCCGACCCACCGGCGTGCAATTAAAGAAGGCAGCATAGTTATCAACGCTATGTTCTTTTTTTGGCTCAAAATATGTGTTAAGAGCTCCCAGAACTGCCGCATTTCCCATATCATCTAATGTTTCGAGCAAATCCCGAATTTCTTCACTGGAAACGTGCAGTAGCAGTGCACGCTTTTGTCCATCCTTCGTGATATTTTGTGCGCTTAAGCAATAATCAAAACGTTTGACATATTGTTCCCACTTCTGTGCCAGGTTTGTTTGTTAACCCAACGTTTTGAAGGGTCCAGTTTCATAGCCATTTTAATTCCTGATTTATGTTATGTTAATTCACTTCTGACTTGTTTATTTGCTTAATCCTTCATATTAGTTTAGTCCATTATTTTACTATGATTGTTGTTCTCATTGATTGACCACTACTTGTTTTTTATGTTAATTAATTATATATCACGACGCCAAATGTAGTGGCCGGGTTATTAAAACAAAACAAGTCCTATTGTGATTCTTTATGAACTACCAAATTCAAACTTACTCTACGCATGCACTAATGAACGAATACTTGGCTCCGCCTACGAGGCGTTTCTTGCCAGCAGAACTCATGTAAATATTATAATGCACAACACCACCCTAGTGTCTTCTGAAAGCAATCTGGCTTGAAAATATTTCCTCTGTGTTAGTTTTGGTAATCGCTGAACAGGTAATCTTCCCTCATCTGTGGCCACTTGAGTAAACTTCATTTCCAAGATACTTAGCCAGGTCATCAGGCTGTATGCGTATTGCATACTGTGAACCATGTAAAGATTGTTCATCTTGACATGCAGTTTCCACGTTAAGAGGTCTAATCATTTGATATAAGACATGTCTTCTATACCACTTTACGTTTCAGTTTCAGAGGTATAAAACCAGGAGAATTTGCCGTTCTTGGTAAAGCAGCTACTGTCTGAGCCATGTCTACAGGGACATTTACAACCTGGCCAATGATTGCCTTCTGCTTTCCTCTAGGTAAGTGCGTAATCTTCCAGTGCTGTACTAGCTTCTGTTAGGTGATATACACAGCTGTGAAGTATGCTGGCTCTGGACAAGCCATCCCGCCAAACGGAAATCTCAGAAGTTGTAAAGTTGCCATTCTGAAATATATACAATATTATCTCCCCATATAACCAATTTGAATCCTCAATTATGTTTCAGGCTGTTTTTAGTTGTTGTTTTTTTTTTTTTGTTGACTTCAGATGATCCATTAAGTCATCAACGTCTTCCTCTTTTGAATCACTCGTCTAGCTAGATTGGTGTGTTAACGGCCCCTCTTCACATTCAAACTCATATTCGCTGTTTAACGAACCTTTCCCTATGACCTATATGTCTTGGTCGCTTCTTGATGATCTTCCATAGAAAATCTCCAACGGGCTGTATGGTCCGAGCGCATCATGTTGAGCCTCATTGTATAGTTGTTGGAATCTGGGTTAATAGTCAGTGAAGAAAGCCCATCCTCTGAACGCAGGTCATCTTCAAGCTTCTGTTTCCAGGTTCGATTCGATCTTTTTATTAGCTCACCTGAGCCGAAGGCTCACAGGTGAGCTTATAGGATAGGCAGGCATCCGGCGTCTGTCGTCGTCGTCCGTCGTCGTCGTCCGTCCACAATTTCAAAGAAGAATATTTCTGAAGCTAGTAGGCCGATCTTGATCAAATTTAATGTGAACCATAATTGGGTTGGGGGATTGATGGCATTAGGTTTTGGAGCAGATTGTATCAAAATTGTGGTTTCCATGGCAACAGATAGGTCCCATAGACTTACAATGGGAAAAACTAAAAAAATCTTCTTCTCTGAAACCACTAGGCCCACAGCTTTGATATTTGGTATGTAGCAATGGCTAATGGTCCTCTACGTAAATTGTGCCATTCATGCCCCTGGGGTCAAATTTGGCCACGCCCCGGGGGTCGATAGTCTCCATAGACTTACTATGGGAAAAAAATTAAAAAATCTTCTTCTCTGAAACCACTAGGCCCACAGCTTTGATATTTGGTATGTGGCAATGGCTAATGGTCCTCTACATAAATTGTGCCAGCCATGCCCCTGGGGTCAAATTTGGCCACGCCCCGGGGGTGGATAGTTTCCATAGACTTACAATTGGAAAAACTAAAAAAATCTTCGTCTCTGAAACCACTAGGCCCACAGCTTTGATATTTGGTATGTAGCAATGGCTAATGGTCCTCTACATAAATTGTGCCATTCATGCCCCTGGGGTCAAATTTGGCTACGCCCCAGGGGTTGATAGTCTCCATAGACTTACTATTGGAAAAAAATTAAAAATCTTCTTCTCTGAAACCACAGGGCCCACAGCTTTGATATTTTGTATGTGGCAATGGCTAATGGTCCTCTACATAAATTGTGCCAATCATGCCCCTGGGGTCAAATTTGGCCACGCTCCGGGGGTCGATAGTCTCCATAGACCTACAATAGGAAAAAAACTAAAAAAATCTTCTCTGAAACCACTAGGCCCACAGCTTTGATATTTGGTATGTGGCAATGGCTAATGGTCCTCTACATAAATTGTGCCAGCCATGCCCCTGGGGTCAAATTTGGCCACGCCCCGGGGGTGGATAGTTTCCATAGACTTACAATTGGAAAAACTAAAAAAATCTTCTTCTCTGAAACCACTAGGCCCACAGCTTTGATATTTGGTATGTAGCAATGGCTAATGGTCCTCTACATAAATTGTGCCATTCATGCCCCTGGGGTCAAATTTGGCCACGCCCCAGGGGTTGATAGTCTCCATAGACTTACTATGGGAAAAAAAATAAAAAATCTTCTTCTCTGAAACCACAGGGCCCACAGCTTTGATATTTTGTATGTGGCAATGGCTAATGGTCCTCTACATAAATTGTGCCAATCATGCCCCTGGGGTCAAATTTGGCCACGCCCCGGGGGTCGATAGTCTCCATAGACCTACAATAGGAAAAAACTAAAAAAATCTTCTTCTCTGAAACCACAGGGCCCACAGCTTTGATATTTTGAATGTGGCAATGGCTAATGGTCCTCTACATAAATTGTGCCAATCATGTCCCCGGGGTCAAAATTGGCCACGCCCCGGGGGTGGATAGTCTCCATAGACCTACAATAGGAAAAACTAAAAAAATCTTCTTCTCTGAAACCACTAGGCCCACAGCTTTGTTATTTGGTATGTAGCAATGGCTAATGGTCCTCTACATAAATTGTGCCATTCATGCCCCTGGGGTCAAATTTGGTTGATAGTCTCAATAGACTTGCTATGGGAAAAAATTAAAAAATCTTCCTCTCTGAAACCACAGGGCACATAGCTTTGATATTTTGTATGTGGCAATGGCTAATGGTCCTCTACATAAATTGTGCCAGCCATGCCCCTGGGGTCAAATTTGGCCACGCCCCGGGGGTAGATAGTCTCCATAGACTTACAATGGGAAAAACTAAAAAAATCTTCTTCTCTGAAACCAAAAGGCCCAGAGCTTCTATATTTTGTATGTAGCAATGTTTGGTAGTCCCCATTATAAATTGTGCCAGTCATGCCCCTGGGTCAAATTCGGCCATGCCCAGGGGGTCAATAGTGTCCATGCATAGACTTTCATTGGTCGATTCTCAATTAATTTAATTCTCATGAGCTTACAATGTGATAATCTCTCAGGTGAGCTACAGGACCAATGGTCCTCTAGTATTAACTTGCTATAGAGGGTGGTACGCACGTGATTATATTATTTTGATATTCAAAGATCGACAGAGCCTTTCAACGCATCTATCGTTTTCTATGTTCTTATGTATCGATGCAAAAAAACCCAGGCCAACCTTTGATACTGCGACGTGGAATATCAGATGATAACCATCTGAATAATATAATATGAAAACAAGCAAGCACCATTCGATTTTATGGTAAACAATTAGCCAAAATTAAACATGTACTAAACAATGACGAAACGATAAAGTATCATTTGCGTCGAAAGTGTCTACAATTTGTGCGCAAACAATTTTATTTATAATTGACCGATAGTTTCTTTGCTTAATCATCAAATATTTAGGATTGAAGGAACTTTGCGCTGCCTACTGTGATGCTTCGCAGTATGTATAGACGTAGTATGTATCTATATAATCCGGTGAGAGAGGGAAATTTTTTTGCATATTAGGAACTGATAGCCGTTTGTGCCTTTGCATCTGTATAGGTGTCTCTTTAAATTTGACATTCTACAAATCACGCCGTAACAACTTTCACACGGAAACCATCGAGTGGGTTGTGCCCGTGGGTTGGGGTCGTCTTACATTTAGCGGTCTGAAAGTTTCAATTGTAAATTGTCAAGTTAGTTTTTCCCACCTCAGTTTTTGTAGTGGGAATTTCTCTTTGATTTCGCAATTTTCAGATCGTTGCCTACTTGTACTTGTCTATAACTGGGAACCACTTAATGTCATTCGTGAACGCCCACAAAATGCGCATTTCAGGGTTTAAAATGCCCAGACTCGTGCCAACGTGTATTAATGTTTCGTGAGTAGTTGATCCTAGAGCGCATCGCCAATGGCTATCCTACTAATTTCAGAAATGTCGTTAACGTTGCTTAATAATTCTTCTATGAAAACCTTATTTGCTACGATAAGTAATATACATTTACAGGCACCCACCATCATCTTCTGATGTGGCTCTTATATACAATAATATAAACTAGCAATAATCATGTTAAGAAATACAAAACGTAGGTACTTAGAATTAGTGACAAAATATCAATATAATGACAAAACTATCACATTTTATGTTACCTGCAGGTTCACTTGCAAGGGTATGTTATTAATGCATGTGTTGCGCAATACAGCGATGACTACTGTAATCATGCAAGCTCTCGCAGGTGAATACAGCAATGTACAATCACTATGATCAACACAGAGAAATCGTTCAATAACGTTTCTCACCCGAGCGTGCGCCCTGTGATTTTTTTCCTTCTTAGTGGCTGGGTTAGTAATTGGCACTTTCACCAAGAAAGTACCCTCCCGATATGGTTCCATTCACGAAGATTTTGAACAATGCTGGGTGAATCATGTGCCGGGCCATTTGGCGACCACGTTTAACAACTTCATATTGGCATCACAGACACCCTGAGCATTGATGGAGTGGAATATTCTTCATATACATGTGCTCCTTATCTGATAGACCTTTAACGGCAATATGGGTACCAACAACAGCGCCAAAACATTTGGCTTAAACGGACGTCCGTAAAATTGGGCTGAAATATTGAGCAGTTCTTGTCTTGCATAAAATATAAAAGTCGCCATCGAAGTAAAGTGATGGCTTTTCCGAGCGATGGCCCCGGATACGGCATGGATGGTCCTTTATACAGTTGCGTTGTATAAATGACAGCGCAGCTTCCGCAAAGCTAAAAACAATAATTTCCTTTAGCTGCAGCACACATGTTGTTTGTCATTTAACAGATAAAAGTCGTTTATTATCAACATGAGTTTACTTTTCACTTCTTACCACTTCTCATTGTGTCCCCTTTGTTCCTCGTCGGGAAATAACTTGTGTCTCAGTTCGTGCAAAAAGTTCCAATTTGATAATTCTCTTGAGAAATGTGTTAACGGAGCAGCTTCCAAATTAATTAATCATCCATGTTTCCGAAACAGCTCAGATGAATCGACAGCCCACCTACACCATTGCCCAAGATAAATAAACAACACAACAGTTTTCAGCAATACATATTCCTCCTATCTTCTCCACCATTTAAAAGCATAATGATAGTCTATCAAAGTTCAAACAAATATTTATCTGTTTTTTTTCTTAATTTAACGTAGCGTCTGCTTTCTTCTAATTTAATTTTATGTAGTTTATGCTACTTCATAATTTATCCTGCCACCACTCGACCCTTGCTTTTATCGACCCTTGCTTTTATCTACCTCTGTAATAATGTACATGGTAGGAGTTATTCTGATGTTTCCTTGGAGATAACTTCCGTCTCGGCGACTTGGACCGCGACCATGATCTGGCCTTCTCCTTAGGTTCTTTGATTTCCTTTTCCCTCCGCTCCTTGATCCAGTTGTGTAGGCTGGATCTACTGAATCTCTCTGTCTGTCCATTACATTTAGGGTTTCTCACGTTCTGCTCTTCCTAATCTCTAGCAACCTGCACAATTCCTAAAATATAGTGCCTTCAAAGCTGATTGCCTGATCTGCAAGAAACATGTTACATATATAGACCATATTGAGCGAAAATCTCAAGGCCAGTTGCCTTGAAATAGATAAAATTTCATAATATAATCATTGTCAAGTGTCATAAGAATGAACGTATTAATTGGTAATCATTAATTTATGAATCTGAATTAAAGGAGTGATTAAAGGCGGATACATGTTTGCGCATCGTTTAACGTTCATTCAAATATACTTATCAGAATAAGTTTATCCCTACTATAACATTTTGAAAATAGTGCGAGGTATTAAACACCTGGGGCAGATTCTCACTCCCAGAAAGTTAATTTTATCCCTCCAGATGATTGTTACAACATAACTGCAAAAGATAGGCCCGCAGGAGACCTATCGACCCTGGTTCCAAGTAGGGGTCACTATGAAAATTCACGAAGTTGTTGAAAAAGCAAGACGTTTCAGCAAACATTAGATCGGCATTTACGCTCACAAAATTTCATCTCTATATAAAACACTAATGGGTACATGTCAAAGTTTTGTTTCAGCTTGGAATTTGATGCATATGAATGTGTGTACGCGTTTCAAGAGACGTTAAATGGTAGTGACAGAAAAGATAATCATTTCGATTTAGAACAGAGGCTGGACATTATTTAGGTTTAGGACATCAATAAAAACATTTTGTATTCTTGTTGACGTTAGTACCCAGCTGCAGTGTCCGAAACCAGCTGACAACCTGCCATGAAAACATACAAGATGGTGAAGTGTTAACCTACCAACACAGTCCATGCCGCGAAGACTGGTTCTTTTTGTTTTATGTCTTGGTGTTTAAAATATTTTTGTGCTGTTGGCGCCTTATGTATGTTTGCATATTTTTAGTTAAGTTAAGGTAACTGAGTGGCCACCTATTGGGAAAATAGCTGCTCATTCGGCTTACGAAATGTTTTCATGGTATAAGTACCTGATTGTTAGTTCGGTTTTTTCCCACCTTGGTTTTTGGAGTGGGAGTCTTTTTCTGATTGCGCCTTTTCCTGATCTTTGCCTACTTGTACTTCCTTACAGCGGTTGAAATCCATAAGAAGGTATCTTAATATTTTTATTAAAATAAAATACATGGACATATCGGCTTTCATTGCAAACAATGGCCATATTTTTGCGTCACTGATTCTAGTGGGTGAGTGTAATCACCGGATCGGGCCTAATTACCGGATCGGACCCAAGTTCATGCAGGTTATGGTGTATTTTGTTGTTTACGTTTTGTTTTTCTAGTAGATTATTGAGTTTTATTCATTGTTTGGTCATTTTGAAGCAAGATATTTTTTAGACCGTTGTAGAAATGCAATATGTACATGTGTGACTTTTTATTCATACTGGAGATGACTATCATGCTCATTGTCGTTATATTTCAGTAGCGTTTTGGTTATAACAAAAAAGAATAACACCCAAAGACTTTTTTGTTTTATTCCTATTGCAGCAATGGCATATACAATGAGCATTCGCATGAGAAAACCAACAATTTGCATATTGGAATATAAAGCCGAAGATCAGCTGTGCACAGCTGATCAGTGCCTTTGTTTTCGCTACACGAATAGTATAATTTCTTCTCGAATTATATACAAAATTTCAAGATTCTAGAATCTATTTTCTTTGGCGGTACAGGCCGGTTTGTGTCATACCTGGTGGGAAACCTAGATTGTTGTCTTTCTCATACGCAGGCGCAAATGTCATAATAAAACAACAAAGAAGAATAAGTAACATGGCACTTGACATTTGTACATGTAATGAGTTGAAGAGAATACATGTATGTTTCGTTGTCTATATTATAATATTATAATACATGCCAATAGACAATTACAGAACTTAGCAAAATTGTCCATTTAAGATAGAAATAGGAAAAAAATGACCGCTCCTACCCAGCCGGGCTCCTCAACATCGAGGAACGGCGGCGCGCCATTTCTTTATCTATTTCTATACTTAAATGACAACAAAGAAGAATAAGTAACATGACACTTGACACTTGTACATGTAATGAGTTGAAGAGAATACATGTATTTTTCGTTGTCTATATTATAGTACATGTCAAACGACAATTACAGGCCTTAGCAAAGTTGTCCATTTAAGATAGAAATAGGAAAACAATGACCGCTCCTACCCAGCCGGGCTCCTCAACATCGAGGAACGGCGGCGCGCCATTTCTTTAGCTATTTCTATACTTAAATGACAAAGGTTTTTTTTTTCAAGATGAAATAAAAATAATAAAAATTAAAAACATGAAATGACCGCTCCTACCCTTGCGGGCCCTCAACATCGAGGACGGAAGGCGCGCCATTTCACTGTTTTCATTATGATTATTTTTATTTCATCTTGAATTATCATGGGCCTAATTGACTTTAGACAGAGATCATTATATATAGTGCCTAGTTGGAGTCTGACTTTGGTTTCCGTTTTCGGCCTCCTGGTAGTTTGGTGCGGCTTTTTCCCAATGGTTCTTTGAGCCACAATTGTAGACTGTCCATCTGTGGACGTAACCAGCTTCTTATGCTTCGGTATGTAAGACCGAAACCTAATGTATGCACGGCTTCTGTGCCGAGCATCCTTTGTCACCCATTCTGTTTTAGACATGCTGAATTGCTTATGGGTGTCAGCCAGCCTTAACTCACCGGTTCCTATAAGTGCTGCCCTTAATTCCTAAAACTGACCTTCAACAACATTCTGAATGGTTTCAACGATTTCGGTAAGACTTTTCTTTTTCCAATCGGTTGCTTGCTTCAACACGTGATTCATTGACTCGGAATTGTTGTTGGTCCAATCGGTGTCAATCTTATCTTGCCTAGCCGGGTCATTTAACTTAGTTTTTAATTGAGTTTTCAGGCGACTGTCGAAGTATGTAAGGAACTTCTCTGATTTCTCGGCGCAGAACATCGAGAATGTCTCGCACTTTTGATCAAAGCCAAGGATATCATCTGCATTGACGATGCCATCATTCCCAAATATTTTGTCAATGATGACATTTCGAACTGATTTCGACACGGCGTCGTCTTGTAATTTATGTATCACGTTTTGTTTCAAATGCCGAGAACAGAGCACGTGAGTCGACTCTGGGAAAGCGGTTTGAATCGCTTTCACCAGAGCCTTCTCGTCGTCGGTTCCTAGAACAAGTTGCTTACAGTCTGTTTCTATTAGTTTCATTTTTAAATAAATAAATAAATAAATAAAAATAAATAAATAAATAATGATTTTGACACAAGCTATATCACGGTGGGTAGGTAGAACGGATTCTGGTCGTCCGGCACCGCAAATTTTCGAGTCTGGTCGTCCGAAAATGGAAAACGGTGGTGCAGCGACCAGTTATCAGGTGGTCGGTCAAATAAATAAATAAATGCAACATAAGAATAAATAAATAAATAAATAAATAATGATTTTGACATGTCATGTCGGACACGGATCTTCTTAGTAAAAAAAACAGTAATCATGTGGTCAGTCAAATAAATAAATAAATAAATAAATAATGATTTTGACAACAGCAATATCGTCATGTCGGACACGGATCTTCTTAGTAAATAACCAGTAATCAGGCGGTCGGTCAAATAAATAAATGCAACTTAAGAATAAATAAATAAATAAATAAATAAATAAATAAATAAACAAATAATGATTTTGACAACAGCTATATCGTCATGTCGGACTCGGATCACTTAGTAAATAACCAGTAATCAGGTGGTCGGTCAAATAAATAAATGCATCATAAAAATAAATAAATAAATAAACAAATAAATAAATAAATAAATAAATAAAAAATAAAGAAATAAATAAAAGCAAAGTACATAATGGACACTAACCTGTCTAGGCCTGATTGAGCGGCATAGTTATCCCCACGAGAACAACACTTCCCACACAAAAAAGTTATACTTTTCACTAACCACACCCTAAATGCAGAGGCAGACATTTGCACACAGTCCCTATGCACCCAGTTTTTGCAATTTGAACATTCTAAAACAGTATTGTCAGCTTCCTGACACAACTAGGACAATTTACCTCAGTCAGCTAAGGGACGTTACCAAGGCGTTACCTGGAAAATTACCTGTGCCGATCAAATTTCGATTGTTTCCCATAGATTGCGATGTGCGCGATGTCCTATTTTGACACCTGAGGGACAATTACCAATATAGACCTGTGTTTTACAGGTAACTTGTGGCTAAGGCCTGGGATAGATTTATGCAATTTGAGTTATATGAAATTGAAAGAAAAAGAGCCCATCATAGTAATAGTAATAAGAAATGGATGTTTCAAGGGTTGTGACCAGATTAGACGTATTCCGTCTGTGCAGTCAAAAATGCATCATGAAAACATGTCGATGCAATGAATACTCCCTTAAATCCCAAAATTATTTAGTTAAACTGGGGTATACAGGGTAACCTATTTTTTTTTATATTTTTGTTCCAAAGCGGTTCTAACGTGTATCCTTATTCCATGTTTCGAGCAAAAATATGAAAAAATATCAAATATTTCTAGTGAAATGTTTCTATCATTACCGCTGAAAAAATCTATATATTGCGCGAGGAAGTTTTCGCAATGGGTAAACTATATTTGAATTCTTGAAATTAGAAAAGATGACAATTATTTTTCATAAAATTTACCACGCATGTGCATGCTCCTTAGAATTGCAGGAGCGGACTTTGCTGTCGGTCTGGGTGCTTTTTGGTAATTAAAATACAGTAGAAGGGAGCTCCATATCGAGCGGTCTTGGGTTCGAAACCCTCATGGGGCACTGTGTTTTGTCCTTGAGCACGACGCATTAATTCCCTAGAGTAACGTTGTATGCATGGGAAGAAAGAAAGAAAACAAAACATGATGCAATTTATTTTTTTTATGATCAGGCACGAATCGCACAATAGAGGTACAAATTGCCTGCGGGTATTCAGTGTGCAGGCTAATCTTAAGAGTTCAGAGAGTGAATAGGGACCGGTCCGATGGCCTATTGTCGTTAATTTTAGTTGTGAATTGTCACTTGACAAAACAAACTGAAGCGTCTATCACCTCGATGCACAAACACAGTCTCATGTCTTAAAATGAATTGGAATTTAGACGCATTATTTTTCAGACTAAAACTGTTTGTAATAAAAAAAAAAATCTATTTTGTAGGTGAAAATTAGCTTCCTTCGTTTTGCGCCTAGAAATAATGCAATCTCGGAGACTCGCCAATATGTATGTACGTGTTTATGGAGCAGATATGGTGTGCAGGCTGATCGAAACATGTTTTCTTATCCATATACTCAGATCTATATCCAAAGTCTTGGGTGCATCTAGTTTCTGTACTTGCGTAGAATATATAATGTTGGGCCTAGTCCTCTTTTTTTGTTTGTTTTCTAGATGTAGCTCTAAATAGATCATTTATTTTACGAAGAAAAACATACGCAAGATGCAATCTCTATTCCAAACGCTGAATTTTTCAAAATCACCTATCGTCAAAGTAATACGGCCGCAGGCCCCAGCTTTTATTGCAGGGAATGTTTATTTAAGACACGCGCCACAAGTTGATTTGAGAATGACAACCTGATTCAATGTGTGAACAATCAGTTTGGCCGCGACATGGAAAAAAAATCTTGCTTAATGTTTTCACCAGCCTGTCATCAAACCAGGCCGGTTTGTTACTACAGATGATAACGCTCTTACAAAACTCGGAGTTTGGGACCATAGCAAAATCATTCACGCTGATTAAATACATGTTCAATTATATAAAAAGGTATCTAACATGTATTTCGCGTTAAAAGTTCTCATTGTGAGGTAATAGTTTTATTAAAAAAGATGCATTTAGTAAGTCAAAATCTTTAAATTCCACAATTCATAAAATAGGTTCTTTAATTAAACATGATTTGAACTTCATATTTTATTATCGTTTCTTTCTTTCTTTCTTTCTTTCTTTCTTTCTCTCTCTCTCTTTCACTTTCTTTCTTTCTTTCTTTCTTTCTTATACTATGCATTCTAACACGCACTGATTAAATATATGTACAATTTCCATGCAGTTGATTTCTACCTGTTAAAAGTTGTCTATCATGGTGTCAACATGTATGTCGCGGTATATTTAATGATTTAAAGTTCTCACTTCCAGCTAAACTGCTGTTGAGTAAAACAAATCACTATAGCGAGTACAAACCTTTAATTTCTGCATTGAATTCGGCTCCTTTCATTAAAATAATTTCTTTAATTAAACATGATCTTTCATTCTTTCTTTATTTCTTTATTGAATAACCGACTCAACTGGTAACAGTGGTAGCGACGCTGCTCCTCTTGGTTTGGACTTAGGCATTTCATAGAGTAAGTCAGGATGGTAGTTGCGAAACGCGTAATTGTGCATCTTCTGAGTCAAATGGAAGAAATTTTGAAAATACTTATTTTATTATAAAACACATCAGATTAAAGCTTATAAAATTTTCTAAATGGTAATAACTTATAAAAAGTTCGCAAAAAATCCCAAATTTATGAAATTTAAGGCTAAAAATGACTTCTTGCACCTTTTCGCAAAATTCCTACTGAGTATATGAGATTAATATGGACGAACTTTCGAATATGGAAGGATTTTCAATCGCAAAAGGAAGAAACAAGGCAAATACTTATTTTGTATATTTTTATACCACATTTTATGGCATATTATAAACATTATGACCATAACTTATAAAATTTTGTCGTAAAACGGAAAAAGTGTCATTTTAAACATTTTATATGGTTTTCCTATTCATTTGTGTACATCGCTCAACAGTAATTTCACAGGTAAGCGCTCGGGTATTTCCGTAAATCCGATAATAGCCGATGGTGCTAGTGAAGACTATTGTTCCCTATGGCACTCAACGCATGGGTATTCAGCCATGATTGCAATGCGAAGTAATTTTCCAGAAAAAAAGGCTTGCTTTTATATTAAAAATTTACTCAAATAATTTTCCTGCCTGAATTATCAAAGTCGGTTATTTTGTTTGTCACGAGGAACATTAATTCTTATGTAAAACTTGCTAATCAAATTGGTGCTTCTTTAAATCTTATTTTGATACTTTAATTGCTGGAATAAATTAACCGTACTTAAAAGACATGACGCATTGTTCTCTTATGTTTGAAGATTGGAAATCAAAAGAATGAAGTCGGCATTAATATATTATCTTTTTCGCTTTGCATCATCTATGAAACAAACAAATAAAACCAACAAACAAATATATAGACAATAAGGCCATTCTTTTTACTAATTGAGTTACGGCGAAACAGAAAATGAAATCTAACAATTAAAATGTTGACATTGGAAATTTCCCCAGTCTGCATCTCATACACATATTGCTTATGCTTATTGCTTATGAACCACGACCACTTATTAAAACCACGACCACTTGTACCCTAGAATCCAGCCAGGGTAATTTTTGAAGAGGTGACATCTTCTGCTATAGTTGGTTTGAATGCATTTTTGAATAGTTTTAACCTTCCCATAAATGGTTTAGGTGGGCTGCTCTGGAAATTTTTTTGGCAGATAGGTTTATTCACACCATATTCTGAGGTACCATGGGGAAAATACACATCCCATACAAAGCAGATTTTTACATCATTTATGGGGCCATTGCGCTTTTTTGATCAATAAAACAATGCACATTCATGCAAATACTTTGAATATGAATAACTTCACACAATTCAAATTGTATTTAAAGATCATAAAGTGCTATGAATCCTTTATAATGTAGGGTTTTGTCATGCCAAGTTACCCCACCCACTTTCAATCAATGTGCGTGTTCGAAATTTATCTATACCTTTGCGTTCTAGATACTTTTATTTGAAACATTATCATTGATCGAGATTACATTCTGTCTTTGTGCCTATCTGGGTATTCGTATATACAGCTGACCAGTTTGGTCTGTTCAACTGTATGTTTGTAGCACGTAATTTGCCGAAATCAGTTCTTTTATGAACAAAATTTGTATTTTCATCTAGTTAAAATGAAACATTTGGAAGGCGAAATCAGAAGTACTAAATGGGCCACATTCGTACACCAAAAAATTGTATCAATCCCTGTCCATTGCATTATAGGTATGTTAATATCGATGTATTTTAGTATGGTCTATAAAAATGAAAGGCCATATCTGCCAAAGTTATTGTACTTTAGCTTCTCACGGTCCTGAAAGGCTGGAAATAGTATAGAAAAAAAATGTTGAAACAATGTAAAGTTGGTCACTGTTAGATATATAATCATGAGGCTGAAAGTGTCAAGAAAAAGTTATGAAACAAACAAACAAACACTTACGCAAAATAGTGGAAAAATAAAGAGGTATACTTACAAAAGTTCTGGTATCTCTGCCTCTGACAGCTCTAAATAGCTGCAATGGTGTTTTATGATTACTTAGACTTGGTTCTATAGGCTGGTTTTCAGCTAAATAAATCTTATGGCTTAAAGTATTAATATTTTTGATGAATGCATTGAAAATAGAGGAACAATGCAGAAAAATAAAAGATGTATACACAGAAAAGTTCTTGTTTCTAGGCATTCAATGCTCATTTAGAGCTGAAAATGGTTTAAAATAATTGCTGAGATAATTATCTTTTGGTATGAAATAGGATTAATTAATCATTGTGATTTAAAAGTTTAAAACTAATATTGAAACCATAGATAATTAAAGAAAAAATGAGGAAAAATAAAAGGGGTATACTTATGAATAGCTGAAAATGGTGTCAAATGATTGCTTTGATTTTGATATATAAGCTTTTATTCATATACATAAATCATGTGACTCAAAGTTGTAATATTTTTATGAAGGCATAAAAGATATGGGGAAAATGTGGAAAAAGTAAAGAGGTATACGCACAAAAAAGCTTGTATCTTGGTCTCTTATGAGCCTGAATAGCTGAAAATTGTAACAAATGTTTGCTTTGACGTTGTTCTATAAGCTTGTATTCATATAAATAAATCACATGACTCCAAGTGGTGATAATTATCATAAAGGCATAGAAGATAGAGGAAAAATGTCAGAAAAATAAAGGGGTATTCTTACAAAAATTCCTGTTTCTAGTCAAACAATGATTATAAAGAGCAGACAATGGCAACTATTTATTGGTTTGTAATCAGATAAGTTAATCATATGATTTCAAGTTTCAAAAATATTATTAAAATCATAAATAGTTAAAGAAAAATTGAGGAAATAATAAAGGGATATACTTACTTAAGTTCTTGCATCTCGGCCTCTGGCGGCACAAAATGATTGAAAATTGTGTTAAATGATTGCATTGACCAAGGCACGTTGGTTGGTATTCAGATATATAAACCATATAATTAGATGTATTAATGATTTTTATGAATACGTAAAAATATAGAAAAAATGTGGAAACGATGACAGAGTATACATACAAAAGTCCTTGTATCGTGGCATCAGATGACCATAAAAAGCTAAAAATGGTGTTAAATAATTGCTATGACAATTGTCGTTTGGTATGAAATCGGACGAGTTAATAAATATGGTTTCAAAATTAAAAACATTATTGAAAACATAGATAGTTAAAGAAAAAGTGAAGAAAAAAAATAGGGTATACTTACAAAAAAAATCTTATTTGGCCTCTGATGGGTCTGGATAGCTGAAAGTGGTGTCAAAAGATTGCTTTAACTTTGTTCTATAAGTTTGTATTCATATATATAAATCAAAGTGACTCTAAGTGCTAATATTTTTGTGAAGGCATAGAAGATGGAGGAAAAATGCGGAAAAAATAAAGGGGTATACTTACATAAGTTCTTGTTTCTAGTCAACCAATGATTATAAAGAACTGAAAATGGCATCAAATGATTGTTTAGACAATTATCTATTGGAGTGTAATCAAATAAATTATTCATATGGTTTCAAGTTTCAAAAATATTATTTAAAACATAAATACTTAAACAAAAATTGTGTAAAATCTTAAGGGGTATACTAACTGACATAAGTTTTTGTATAACGGCCTCTGGCGGCCCCAAATAGCTTAAAATGGTGTTAAATGATTGCTTTTACTAAGGCACATTAGCTGGTATTCAGATATATTAACCATACGATTAAATGTTTTTTTATAATTTTATGCATGTGTAAAACTTATTGGGGAAAAAAACGCGGAAACGATAATGTGGTGTACATACAAAAGTCCTTCTATCATGGCCTCAAATGGACATAAAGAGCTTAAAATGGTGCAAAATGATATCCAAGACAAGTTTCTATTTGTTTGTTTGTTTGTTTGTTTGTTGTTTAACGACGCATCAACCCTGATGGGTCATTAGCGTCTAACAAGGTAAAACGTTAAAATATATTGAACTCGTATTAAAAAGTAACACTAAATAAGATATAAATGTCATTGTAAAGAAACGATATATGAAATGATAAGATTGAAGATTTAAAAATTATATTTTATAAAACAGATTTACTTGTCTAAGAAATGATAAAATCTTTCCAACGGGTACATCTTTGAACAATTCTTTCAAGTTGTTAGCTTGAAAACAAGAAATTCGTTCTGCTGCAAAGTCAGTGCATTCTAAAAGAAAGTGTTTAACTGTGAATGGTGTATCACAGCCAATGCATTTAGGTTCATCTTCTCGCTTTAATAAGTGGGAATGTGTTATTCTTGTATGACCAATTCGGAGACGAGCAAGAACGATTTCTTCTCGTCTCGAAAGTTTATGAATTGCTTTTGGTCGTTTAACGATCGGTTCGACTTCCCTCAACTTATCAAACTTCGCTCCGTTCCAGATTGTTTGCCATTTGTCAAAGATGTACTCGTTAATAAAAGGTTTAAAATTGACATAAGGAATTTTAAAAACTGTTTCTTCTAGATTTAACGATTCTTTAGCGTTCTTATCAACTTTCTCATTTCCATATATACCTATATGACTGGGAACCCAGCAATATATAATTGTTTTCAATTCCGAGATGGTGTGATGTTTTATTAATAGTTTTTGTATTTGAGGGTTTTTGGATGATGTATGGTTTAAGGCCTGTAAAACTGACATAGAGTCAGAAAAAATAATAAATTTGTCCTTTAAGTTACTTTCATTTATGAAGTCTAAAGCTAAGTCTATAGCTTTAGCTTCCGCTGTGAAAATTGAAGAGCCATCAGGTAAACGTAATGTTTTGCAATTGCCGTTTGTAAAAGTAGCACAACCAACTTTGTTTTCTTCTTTTGAACCATCAGTATAAATACATTGATAGTCAATAAATTGAGATTGTAGTTGATGAAAACTTTCTTTTAGAAGGTGTGGATTTGAGTCGGATTTTTTCCCTGTATGTAGAGTCAAATTAACTTCTGGTTTTCTAATGCACCATGATGGTATTTCGGAAACAAAATGTTCTTCTATTTTATCTTTTTGGATGTTTGCTGATTCTAAAAGTGGTGCAACCCGTAAACCAAAGGACCGGATAGCCTTTGGTTTACTTTCGTAAAGCTGTACGACTTCTTCAGAAATATATGGCGGAAAAGACACCTTATGAACTGGATTTGAAGGATTAGCAGCAATTCTAATGGCGTACTGTAGGGCAAGTTTCTCTCGTCGTAAATATAGAGATGGCTCTTCAGCCTCAACATAGAGGCTTTGTACAGGTGATGTTCGAAAAGCACCCAGAGCTAATCTTAGGCCTTGATGATGCACTGTGTCAAGAGAACTGATATATGATGGTCTTGCCGATCCATATACGATGGATCCATAATCTAATTTTGAACGAATGAGGGAACGGTATAGCTGGAGAAGGACAGTGCGATCAGCACCCCAGTCTGTGTGCGATAATACTTTCAGTAAGTTTAATGCTTTTAGGCACTTGGCCTTTAAGTACTTGATATGTGGTATGAAAGAAAGTTTACGATCAAAAAGAACTCCAAGAAATTTAAAATCTTCAACTACTGGAATAAGAGACCCATATAAATAAAGTTCAGGATCGTTGTGTACTTTCCGTAATTGACAGAAATGCACACATTGTGTTTTCGACTTGGAAAATTTGAAACCATTATGTGAGGCCCAGTTTTCTATTCTGTTAATGCACTGCTGTAAGTGCCTCTCGATAGTTCTCATACTTTTTGACCTGTAACACATACAGAAATCATCTACATATAAGGATCCATCTGTTTTAGGATCCAGACAGTTCATTATGCTGTTTATCTTAATATTGAACAAAGTTGTAGACAAGATGCTCCCTTGTGGAACACCCTGTGCTTGATCAAACTTTTCGGATAAAGTCGATCCAACACGAACCTGGATCCAACGATCCGCAAGGAAATTTTCAATAAATGTAGCTAATCTGCCTCGTATTCCGAGATCATGTAGATCTCGCATAATACCATGTCTCCAGGTGGTATCATAAGCTTTTTCCAAGTCGAAAAACACAGCAACAACATGCTCCTTTGCAACAAAGGCATCACGAATAAAGGTTTCCAGTCTAATTAAATTGTCGTTGGTACTTCGTTCAGAACGGAAGCCCGACTGAACAGGAGATATTAGGTTATTACTTTCTAAGTACCATACAAGTCTTACATTTATCATTCTCTCTAAGGTTTTGCAAAGACAACTTGTAAGTGCTATCGGTCTATAGCTGTTCGGTTCTGCATGATCTTTTCCAGGTTTAGGAATTGGTATTATAGTGGCTAGTTCCCAACTTTCGGGAAACTTTCCAGTTTCCCACATATCATTAAAAATATCTAAGAGAGCCTGAAGTGATTTTGGTGGAAGATGTTTTAACATTTGATAGTGAACTTCGTCGGGACCTGTTGCTGTATCATGGGCTTTACTGATGGCGTCTTTTAGTTCATCTAAATTAAATGGAGAATTATATTCTTCATTATTTGAAGACTTAAAGTTTAATTTAGTCTTTTCCTGTTCTTTCTTGTATTTTTGAAATTCCTCCGAATAATGACTGGTTGAGGAATTTGAACAAAATTGTGATGCCAAAGTATCTGCTATATCTTGTTTTGTGGAAGCTGTTTCGTTCGCATTGTTGAAGTTGTAATTAAGATGATGATAAGTAGCAGATTTAGATTTACCGGATATTTTCCTAACCATGTCCCAAACTTTTTTAGTCGGTGTTTTATAATTCAAATTAGATACGTATGTTCTCCATGATTTGCGTTTTGCAGACTTTATAGTCCGACGGGCTTTTGCTCTAGAATTCCTATAAGTATTTAAATTTTCATGCGTTGGGAACTTGCAGAACTTCAACAAAGTGTCTTTTCGTTGTTTGATAGCCTCTTTACAATCGTCATTGTACCATGGGTTACTTTTCTTTGGGTTTGTCGAGGTTTTGGGGATACATTTCTCAGAAATAGTTATTAAAGAAGAAGTAAAGTAAGTTATAGGATCAGAAGAATCAGACAGAGTAGTATCAGTAAGGGACTCATTACATAAGGTATTAAATAAATCCCAATTTGCTTTATGTAATTTCCATTTGGGGTTATGGGCTTCATCATGAGTCCGAACGCTTTCAATCAAAATTGGAAAGTGGTCAGATCCACGTTGATCTTCACAAACAGACCAGTCATAGTCAAGATAGAGAGAGGGGTGACAGAGTGAAAGATCAAGAGATGAGAAAGTGCCTTTACCAGAATCTAGATAAGTGTTCGATTTATCATTCATCAAACAAATGTCGTTTTTCGTGATGAAATCCTCGATTAATTCTCCTCTGGGATCATTGTCATTACAACCCCAAAGCGCATTATGACCATTGAAGTCACCTACTAACATATAGGGTGAAGGAAGCTGTTCAAGTAAAGAAGTCAGTTGTTCAGATCTTAAAAGATAAGAGGGAGGGATATAGATTGAGCAGAAAGTTATCTCTTTCTCGAGTGTAACGGAAACAGCTACCGCTTGTAAATCCGTTTTAAGTTTAATTTGACGTTGTGGTAATGTTGAATGGACAAGTAAAGAGGTTCCACCAGATGCTCTTAGACAATCCAAGTGAATGTGATTGTAAACATTAAAGCCTTTCAAAGTAAACGTGTCATTAGGTTTGAGGAAAGTTTCTTGTAGACAGAAAACAGAAGGTCTAAGTAGTGACAAAAGAAGTAGTAGTTCTTCAAAACGTGGTTTTACACCTCGGCAGTTCCATTGTATTATTTTATATTTGCTACCCATTAAATAATTTAGTGAGGAGATTTAAATGCGTGACCTTTCGTTTAAATGTAGACTGAAAACTTCTACTTTGGAGCTGTGATTGGTGACCGAGGACGATGGCCACGGGAACCAGGGCGCGAGGCAACCTCGTCCATCTCCATGGCATCGTCATTAGCCAGAGCTCCAAATTTGTTATACTGTTGGACGGGATCATCTGATCCCTTCTGCACCCTACTGGATGCAGAATGTGGTTTTGCGTTTGTACTCGGTTGATTTGGTTTTGAACTAACTTTTGCTTGTTCTGACAGAGATTTGCTTGATGTTACGTTCTGATTTTGAGAAATATTGTTTCTGTTTGGTTTCCTCGCAATGAGAACTTTTGAACTCTCTGTAATCTTACAGTCTTCGACACTGTATTGTGTAGCAGCTGTTTTGGTTTCTGGTTTGGCAGCAAGTGATTTGACTATATGTGAGAAACTAAATTCAGGCTTCTGTTCAAGTTGTTTTCGAGCTTCAACATATGTCAAGTTCTTTGTTATCTTCAATCGCATGATTTCCTTTTCCTTCTTCCATGTTTCGCATTCATTTGATCGTGATAGATGTGCTCCGCCACAGTTGACACATTTTGTGGGGTTTTTGCAGTGATTTGTATGATGGTCATGGTTTCCCATACCACATCTTTCACAGACTGACCCGGGGTCAACTGGGCATTTGTCCTCATGGTGTCCAAACTTCTGACAGTTAAAACATCTCAAAGGGTTAGGTATGTATATGTCAACAGGTACAATTTGATAGAAAATTTTGACTGCTTTTGGTGGGACGACTGAGTTGAAAGTAAGTAGCAAAGTATTGGTGTTGATGGTTTCCTGTCCTTTCTTAACGGTAAAACGTTTAACTGCCGTTACACCTTGATTTTCTAAATATTCCAGGATGTTCTTTTCTGACTCTCCTTTGAGGTTTCTGTCTCTGATGATGCCTTTCGAAGAATTCAAAGATTTGTGCGGGTTCACTTCTACTGATAGGTTAAAGAACTTTTTTGTTTTCAATAAGATGTCCGTTTGCATTTTTCGTGTTGTTTCCACAAGCAACATTCCATTTTTTAATTTCTTGACGGATTTTGGCGTACCTATCATGCTTTCTATCTGCTTTTCAATCACAAATGGTGACAGTGACGTAACTGGTGTTTCTTTAATAGTTGATTCAATGAGTAAAAACTTTGGAAAAGTGTCTTGTGCTCTAAACAGTGTCGAAGCGTCTATATCATCGTCGGAATCCGGTCGTTGTCGTTTGTTATTTAAGGAAGCCATATTTTCAGTTTTAAGTCTCGACGGCTATGCGCTTCACCCTCCTTGGAGCCCTACAAGGGGACGCTATACGGAAACGGCTCTCCAGTTTCCAGCGCCAAAGCTACATACCCGTCATACTCGCCGTGCAAGATTCCAAAGTACTTCAGACTACCCAAGCTTTAACAACAAATGAATATTAAGTCAGATGTCTATTAAAGAAAACCGAAATAACATTCAGACGTTGTACCCACCCTGCCTCTCAACCTAGACCCAAGTAACCCAGAAATACCGAAAAACAAGCCCGTCGATTGACCCTTAAACCACCGCCTTCTGAGATATAGGGAAAAGGATGATTAAATGAAGAAATTTGGAACACGGTTGCGTATCATTCGATACTGAAAAAGTTAGAAGGAAGAAGAGATCTCAGGGCAAGGCATGGCAGCCGATTGACCGTGTCGAGCCTCCACGGCCTCCCGTTTACACCGAATCCGAGGCCAAAGAGGCGTGTTGAGACAGGTGAAGATCTCTGGCCTGTCCCTCAACCTCCAGGATCCTCTTCTCCGGCTTACGGGTATCCACCCACGGCAAACAGGTGGCACCTCTTTTGACCGGGTTTTACGGTTCCGCATGAGGGAGCGACCGGCCTATTCTAATCCGGGTCCGGTACGGGCCAAGTTTCTATTTGTATATGTTCAAATAGATTAATCATGTGATTTCAATTTTTAAAAATATTTATGAAAACTTAAATAATTAAAGAAAAACTGAGGAAAAATTTACAGGGTATACCTACAAAAGTTACTGAATCTTGGCTTTTCATGGCCCCATAGAGATGTAGATGGCATCATAAGATTGCTAAGACAATGGGACAATGCTCTATTGGTCCATATTCAGAGATAAAAATCGTGCGACTTTATTTTTCAATATTTTTAAGAAATAAAGAGCAAAATGCAGACAAATAAGACATTGACTCATAAAATTACCTGTAAATTGGCTGCTAATTGACCTGTAAGGCTTCAAATGACATCCAATTACATGTATTGCTAAGGAATTGCACAGTTGCCTGTGATATATAATAACATAATATAATTTATAGTTTCATTTAAATGGAAGTAATACTTCGGAAATTTAAGACAGAGTATCAACAATATGCAGAGTTTTAAAGTTGGTGGGGTAATTCGGTGTGAAATAATGCCATTCTTTCAAAAGATCATGATGTTTTTAGTGTAAAATGAGATTGCACTTTATAATTTTGCTTACAAACAATATACAATGCATTGGAAAGTAACTAATAAATAAGAAACAAGAACCAATTTATATACTACATTTTAGCAGACTTTTCATAGGATATATAGCTTTTTTGTCAAAGCACTACCTCCATACATCAATAAATTTGAGCAGTGTGCCAAATAAAATTCAAGAGTAGCCCACTTGATCCTTCATCGGGAAGGTGAGGACTATTTAAAAACATTCAAACCAACTTTAGCAGATGTCACCTCAAACTCAAAATATGAGAGATACAGGTTTTTGTGTTCTTGGGTAAAAGACAATATTTGATTTCAGTGTATAGTAAGGTAAGTATAAGAAATATTCCAAAATAATGCTTAAGCATTCATACAATTGGTATCTTGTGTTTGTACTGAGCTTGACCATTAGCAACTATACCTAAATTGATTTGCTATGCATCATTCAGCTCTAAGAAAATGCCACAAACTTCACTTTTAATTATAGTCTGGATTGCTTTAATGCATTACACCCTCGGTAATTAGCTATGGTCTTGTCGGGCTGTCAGTCGCGTAGCAGCCACCGCTCCTGTGCATAGAGACAAGTGAACCGCATCATGAGAAAACCGGATTTTTGCCTATGCGAAAACAAAGGCGCAGATCAGCTTCGCAGTAACTGCGAAGCTGATCAGCGCCTTTGTTTTCGCTACACGGATAGTATAATTTCTCTTCTTCTTAAATCCGAAATTTCAAGCTTCTAGCCATCTTCTGTGACTGTACATTATGGTTTGTGTCAGACCTGGTCGGAACTCCCGAAGACCGGTTTTCTCGCGTCGTGGCTCAAGAATCAGTTCTTAGTTCACATTTCTATGGCCATTAACTTGAATCAGTCATTGAAAAGGAAGAATGTCTAATTTAGAAATATTTTCAAACCAAGACTTCGTGAACATATTCACTAGTACAAATGTGCATGTATTTGATTTTACATGTGAAATGGTAAAAATCTTAATGCAGAAAAATATTTTAGCAATACAGTTGTTTCATAATCAAATCAATAGTTTCTAAAATTCTTTTAAACACAAAAGCAAGTCATATAGACAGAGAAAATGACTGGATAATGGAAAAGTATGTAGTTGTCTGTTTATTAGATTTAAAGCTATTTCATAGCACTACCATACAACATCGCCTGATTAGACTATCGTGCCAAAAATTTCCAGAGCAGCCCACCTAATCCTTCTTAGGGAAGGTTAGGACTAGCCAAAAATGCATTCAAACCAACTATAGCAGATGATGTCACCTCCAATGCTAAATATGCGAGATACAGGATTTCGGGTTCTAGGGTATTGCAACTCAAATAACAAAAAACAATGGCCTTTATATATAACAGCATTTACACAGTCTTGTACGACATGAAAAGTCCACGGATGCAAAAGAAATATTTCTTTAATCCCTTCTTCTCACCACCAGAACCAAAGTGCACTAGATCGTCGTTATAATCCTTTGGGTACTATATGGTCTTGAATGTAACGAACCGTTCCTTGAAGATTTTTTTCAACTTCCTGTTCATGGCTTCTCGTTTAATGTCAAAAGTCTTTTTATCAATACCAGGTACTCTCTTAAAAATACCACGAGTAGATATTTCAGATACGTAAATTTTCTTCACACCGCTCTCCTTCATTTTATCAGTAACTATTAGAATCTTTTTCACTAAGTCAGATGGGTCAGAATCTGGTCTTATGTCATTTCCACCTAGATAAACAAAACACACATTTGGATTAAAGTCAATTAGCTTCTGCAATTCTATATCATCGTAGTCGGTCGCAGTCATGCCACCAGATGTGAAGAACCCAACGTCACCGGAAACATCACGCAAACATGTCCGTGAAATGTGTACCCCCTTAAACCCCACTTTTATATAGTAAACTGGGATTTGCAGGGTTATACCTATTTTTCTTATTTTTGTTCCAAAACATAGATTGTGGGTACTCGTTAGAACCGCCTCAGCAAGGCGGTTCTAACGTGTACCCACAATCTATGTTGTGAGCAAAAATAAGAAAAGTATAGAAACAATTTTACTGAAAATTTTCATTTTTTACAACTTAAGAGAAATCTGTATATTACATGGGCATGTTTTCTTAATGACCTGAAATGGGCAGAGAAACATTTAACTAAAATGTCTTTCTTTAACGCTCCCTTTATATGCAATTAACAAAGGTGTCATTTTGATAATTGGTTCACACATGCGCTAATCGATTATCACACCTTGGTCTGTTTAATAATTGGATTATCAAACAGGTGATCACAGGTAGCAAATTCAATTACCAAACAATTTTATGTGAAAAATAAAGACGGTTCGAGTCAGTTACACATTATCGCAACTTCCTACATTTTTCATAATTATTATTATTATTATTATTATTATTATGCACGCATTAAAAAACCGAAACATTACAAGTCAAATTTACTAAAAGAATTTGGTTAAAAGACAACATTTTTTTTAATAACAAAACGACAAATTAGAATGTTCGCTTTTAAAACTATTTGAATATAAACAGTTCCAAGGAAAGAATTAAAAAATGAGTACGCGTAAATGGTGTATGTTTTAAATCGTTTTCTCACCAGTATGGATTACGATCAATGCAAGAGATATCGGTCGACACAAACAAAACATTCAGGTGATATGAAAAAAAAATCTAAGTACTTTGAGATTATACTCACAAAACCTTCCCAGATGCCTGATGTAACTGTCTCCATATAGTGCAAACGTACTCATTCTGATACTTTGTAGAATCTTAGAGCAATTGTACAGAAGGTGGAACAATATATATACTAAATTGCTAATCTGAGTGACACTTGTCATGTCGAACGATTTTCATCTCTTTTAATTTCAGTGTGAACGATGTTCAAAGTACCAGTAATCAAACTTATTTGCAGAAAAAGATCAAGGAGATGTCACGCTGAAGCATTTCACTCACTTTATAATTAACATAGTAAAAGTGCTGTAATCAATGTTGACGAGCTTGTGTGCTGAATTCAGAGGAAATTAGCGATCAACTATTGCTAATTTGTTCTTTAATTGATGAAAGAAGAATCTAAAAGAAAAAAATAAGGAAAAAAGGGAAGAAAAATTGAGACGAAATGAAGAAAATATATAGAAAATAGGTCCGATCCGGTAATTAGGCCCGATCCGGTCATTACACACACCGGGTTCGGGTTATTAATTCCTCGCATGTGTTATTGTCGACAACGGTCGCTCCTAAACCGGTGAAGCGTTCGGCGATCCAGTGCGTTCCACTTGAACCAAGCGGTGTGGCGCTAAGTTCAACAATTAGGGCTTCAGTTACGATATAATATTAATTACGAAATGCTCAAAAACCATAAAAATGCATAAAACTGCTAGAGGCGCAAATCATAGACAAACAGTCTGAGGCAAACTACGTAGTTCTATTGAATGATAATCGAATTTTCATTCGAATATGTTTTCCAATAAACGTCACGTAAAGAAAATTCGCCCTTCCGTTCCTGCCGGCAGAACATATCCAGCCTACCTTCCAGAAGCTACGTGAGGAGGCGATCAGATTGAGGCTCTCATAGTCTACATCGATGGGGCGACGCTGAACAGCTCTGTCTGGGCAGTCCAGTCCTTGTGCATGTTTGGCCAAACCACACGAACAAACAACGCCTGCGAGAAATGGCACCACCGGATAAAAATGGGCAAAGAAGGGAAACCTAGTTTTATCTCCTAGTGCTTCTGCTGTACAGGGAAGCCATCCTCTTGTCCACAAAGGTCTAGTATCAGAGGGCAAGCTGCGTCGGTTTCAGCGAAAGAGCACAAACAAATTCAGGGCTGACTATTCAGTCTGTAGACAGCTTATAACGACGAGGGAGATGGAACAGTGGCAAGATCTATGGACTCAACTCTAAGGAGACCAGGGGCGGATGCAGGATTTCTGAAGAGGGGGTTCAAACTTAGAAAAGGCGGGTTCGTTTGCCTAATTTCACACAAAACCTCTTGAAATTCCACATGAAAATAACATAATTTGGGCCAAGAGGGGGGTTCGAGCGAACCCCTTGAACCCCCTCTAAATCCGCCACTGGAGACTGTGCTGTATGTGGATGTAAGCCAACATGTGAAACAGAATTATATTGTGCTGTGTCATGAAATTTCGAAACAGGCATAAACTATTTTTGTTGTAGAAGCCCCCCACCCCATTATAATCTACATTAAACAAACATGGTGTGCTTAATTTACAATTATGCTTTCAGGTATTCCAGTCGACTCTGGGAAAGCGGTCTGAATCGCTTTCACCAGAGCCTTCTCGTCGTCGGTTCCTAGAACGAGTTGCTTACAGTCTGTTTCTATTAGTTTCATTTTTAAATAAATAAATAAATAAATAAATAAATAATGATTTTGACACAAGCTATATCACGGTGGGTAGGTAGAACGGATTCTGGTCGTCCGGCACCGCAAATTTTCGAGTCTGGTCGTCCGAAAATGGAAAACGGTGGTGCAGCGACCAGTAATCAGGTGGTCGGTCAAATAAGTAAATAAATGCAACATAAGAATAAATAAATAAATAAATAAATAATGATTTTGACATGTCATGTCGGACACGGATCTTCTTAGTAAAAAAAAAAAAAAAAACAGTAATCATGTGGTCAGTCAAATAAATAAATAAATAAATAAATAAATAATGATTTTGACAACAGCAATATCGTCATGTCGGACTCGGATCTTCTTAGTAAATAACCAGTAATCACGTGGTCGGTCAAATAAGTAAATGCAACTTAAGAATAAATAAATAAATAAATAAATAAATAAATAAATAATGATTTTGACAACAGCTATATCGTCATGTCGGACTCGGATCACTTAGTAAATAACCAGTAATCAGGTGGTCGGTCAAATAAATAAATGCAGCATAAGAATAAATAAATAAATATATAAATAAATAAATAAATAAAGGTATTCCAGGCAGTACATGACTGTGCAAACGCTCTTAATTTTAATTTGAATTTGATTAAGTAATGTAACCAGAGGACCAACTGTCCTGTAAACGCTCACCTGAGTCTGCTGCATATACCAATAAACATGTTTGAATATTATGGTATTTAACCCCAGTGCAGGGGCAGATGAAGCCCTTGGGCCGTTTTCTTTTTTTCAGAATAATCAATATTCTGTCCATTTGCCAATTTCTTGCTGGCTTTTCCCTTCAAATGACATTTTAACAGTTTTTCCCATTCAAATGCATGGGCAACCCATGTTGACCTTGCCATAAACTTGGTCAAGGTCATCACAGGGTCATGATTTATATATACATTGTAGTACTATAGCCATGGATGCTTCACGCCAAGTTTCACTGAAATCAATCTATTGGTTTCAGAGAAGATATTTGAAGGGTGTTTACCATATATGGGCATGGTGGCCATCTTGGTCATGTGACCTAGATTATTAATATATACATTGGTTCCCCCATCCTATAGATTTGGCTTCAATTGGCCAAGTGGTTTTAAGATTTGGCTTCAATTGGCCAAGTGGTTTTAGAGGAGAAGATGTTTGAATATTATGGTAATATATATGTATATTGCCCCGGGGTGTGGGCATATGAGCCCTTGGGTCCATTTCCTTTCAGAATGATTAATATTTAGTCCTACTACCCATTTCCTGCAAGATTTTCACCTCAAATGACTTTTTTTAAAGTTTTCCCCATTCCGATGCATTGGCGACCTATGTTGACCTTGTCGTAAAATAGGTCAAGGTGACCACAGGGACATGATTTATATACACATTGTAGTACTTCAGCCTTTGGTGCTTCATGCCAAGTTTCTTTGAAATCGAACCACCAGATTCGGAGAAGATTTTTGAAGGGTATTTACCATATATGGGCATGGCAGCCATCTTGGTCATGTGAACAAGATAATTTATATATACATTAATTCCCCCATTCCATAGATGCTTCACATATAATTTGGCTTTGATTCGCCAAGCGGTTTCAGAGGAGAAGATGTTTGAATATTATGGTAATATACATATTGCCCCGGGGTGGGGGCAGATGAGCCCCTGGGGTCCTTTTTTTTCAGAATCATAAATATTCAGTCCTACTGCCCATTTCCTGCAAGACTTTCACTTTAAATGACATTTTAAAAGTTTTCCCTATTCAAATGCATTGGCGACCTATGTTGACCTTGCCGTAAAAAAAGGTCAAGGTCATCACAGGGTCATGATTTATATATACATTGTAGTACTTTAGCCATCGATGCTTCATGCCAAGTTTCTTTGAAATCGATCCACCGGTTCTGGAGAAGAAGATTTTGAAGGGTTTTTACCATATGTGGGCATTGCGGCCATCTTGGTCATGTGACCTGTATTACTTATATACACATTGATTACCCCTTCCTATTGATGCTTCACATAAAATTTGGCTCTGATTGGACAACCGGTTTCATAGGAGATGATGTTTGAATATTATGGTAATATACATGTATATTGCCCCGGGGTGGGGGCATATGAGCCCCTGGGGTCCAATCTTTTCAGAATCATTAATATTCAGTCCTACTGTCCATTTCCTGCAAGACTTTCACTTTAAATGACATTTTAAAAGTTTTCCCCATTCAAATGCATTGGCGACCTATGTTGACCTTGCCGTAAAATAGGTCTATATACACATTGTAGTGCTTGAGCCATCAATGCTTCATGTCAAGTTTCGTTGAAATCAGTCTACCGGTTCTGGAGAAGATTTTTGAAGGGTTTTTACCATATATGGGCATGGCAGTCATCTTGGTCATGTGACCTTGATTTCTTATATACACATAAGTTTCCCCTTCCTATAGATGCTTCATATAAAATTTGGCTTTGGTTGGCCAAGCGGTTTCAGAGAAGATCTTTGAAATTGTGGACGGACGACGGACGGACGGACGCCGGATCATGGCCATCCTATAAGCTCACCTTGTGAGCCTAACGGCTCAGGTGAGCTAAAAACGTCATTCTAACCAATGTTTTATGTGTTTGGCTCTATTTGGATTCTGCTAGTCTTTGTATCGACTATCCTATTGAATGTTGCAAAATTACAATTGGATTACGGATCCATCGTTTATGGATCAGCTAAAAAATCAAACCCGAGTATGCTTGATACGGTACACCATCAATGACTAAGACTTGGGGCTTTTCGAACGTCACCTGTTGAGAGCCTCTATGTTGAGGCAGAGGAGCCATCAATATACTTGCGTCGAGAAAATCTTACTCTTCAGTATGCCATCAGACTTGCAACAAACCCATCTAATCCTGCACATAAGGTAACTTTCCCACCATATATTTCTGACGAACTCTTACAGCTTTGTGAACGTAAGCCAAACGCTATCAGGTAGTCTGGTTTAAGAGTGGCACCACTTTTAACATCAACAAAAATCCATAGAAGAACATTCTGTTTCTGAAATTCCACCATGGTACATTAGAAAGCTAAAAAAATCAGAATGAAATCCACACTGTCTCAAAGAAAATTTCCACCAACTACATTCACATTTTTCTGATTATCATTTTATTAATACTGATGGTTCAAAAGTAGGTACTAAAGTAGGCTGTGCTACTTATTCCAAAAACGCTTACAAAACATTACGTCTACCTGATGATTCTTCAACTTTCACAGCAGAAGCTCTTTAGACTTCATTTATGATTGTAACTCAAATAACAAATTCGGTATTTTCTCTGATTCTCTGTCGGTTCTACAGGCCATAAATCATACACCTTCCAAAAACCAACAAATGCAAAAAATAATGCTGAAACATCATAGCATGTCTGAATTTATAACTTTTGTTAATTGCTGGGTTCCCAGTCATGTAGGTATATATGGTAATGAGCAAGTCGATAAGAAAGCCAAAGAATCACTGAACCTAGAACAAACAGATTTTAAAATTCCCTTTGTCAATATTAAACCTCTTTATCAACGAGTACGTCTTTAACAAATGGCGATCAGCGGATAACAATAAATGGAAAGCAATTGAAACTCGCGTTAAACGACCAAGATTAATTCATAATTTTTCGGGACGGGAAGAGATTGTTCTTTCTCGTCTTCGAATTGGTAATACACGAAATGACACATTCACATTTACTTAACGAGAAGATAAACCTCAATGTATTGATTTTATAGATGTACGTCATTCCTGCTTTCAAGTTAATAATTTGAACGCATTTTGTCATTTTTAAAATGAACAAACATTTTTAACAACATATAAGTTTTTAACACAAATCATATACCTCTTCAATTTAATCACATTTATTTATCTTTCTGCTGGCGCAATAATTGTTTATAACTCTGATTAATACCATAGTATATGCTTTTTCTTTTAACTAAATTATGCATCTTACATTTGTTAGACGCTAATGACCCATTAGGGTTGGCGCGTCGATAAACATCAATCAATCAATCAATCAATCAGTATCTTGCAGATAATTTGAGATTACGTGTCTCGAGGTTTTAAAGATTGGGACGAGCACCTTCCCTTGATTTCCATGGCATTGCATTCCATGAAAAACAAATCTACAGGTTTTTCAGCTAACCAGCTCATGCTGGAACTCATGCTGAGGAAAGAAGAAATTCAGCCCATAGATCTAATATTTGGCATTTCTAAGCCTACTCCCCAGGACACTTTATGCTGTCTCAGTCCATCATGACCGACTGACATTCATAATGTATCTCTCTTATTTCCCCCTCTGCTCTCTCACACTCATGTGACGATATTCGACTGGACTGATAGACTGAATAAACAAGCATTTGACACGACACGTGCCGATATGAGCCGATGCGTGAGAAAACCAACAGTCTGGGTTTCTGACCATGTCCGACACAAACCATGCTGTACAGCCAAAGGAAAAGGCAACGTGCTTGAAATTTCGGATTTAGTCAATAGCGGCGGTGTACTGTCTGTGTAGCGAAAACAAAGACGCTGATCAGCTGAACAATAACTGCACAGCTGATCTGCGCGTTTGTGTTCGCCTAAGCGTATTATTGGTTTTCTGATGCGGCGGCTCAAAACTTTTTTTAATTATGCTATCTTAATTATAAAAACATCATATTATTCTGTCTATTTAGAACCATTTGCACCTTTTTCGACTTTGTAAAAGTTATTTATTAAAACTGTAATATTGCCCTATTTGTCTCATAGTAAATATCGACTCACACCTCGACTATTACCTATACGAAATTTCTGCCGTATGATGATGCTGTGCAAGGAAAGAAGGCATGGAAATTAATTCAGCATAAAGTGTATATAGTACCCGGATCCTTGGTGCCTATATGTATGACAATGCATGCCTGAAGCTGATATATATAAATGCTACATATAAGCAACCGAAGGCTTTGGTTCCAGCAGGTTCCACAAAACGGTACCATTCCTGGAAGTCTGAGATAACAAAGTGTGCATAGTACCCGGAGGCTGGGGTGTCTATATGACAATGTATGCCTGAAGCTGATAGACAGAAATGCTACATATAAGCCACCTGAGGCTGTTGTTCCACTAGGTTCCACCAAATGATACCATTTCTGGAAGTCTGCGATAGCATAAAGTGTACATAGTGCCCGGAGGCTGGGGTGCCTATATATGACAATGTATGCCTGAAATTCCTTACCCGGTATCTTGTCATTTTGGTTCATGACCATTTCGGCCTATGACAATCACGCCATATCAACATTTTGGCCATACCAAGTCGGCCCATTACAATTTTGTCCCATTACCATTTCGTGTCCATACCATAGATGGCTGAAATGTGATGGGCGTCAATCAGTGAATGTTTCGGTGCATAAACTAGCTGTATTGTTTTCGTTTTCAGATTGTTGAAGAACTACAGAACTATGGAGATGAAAATGAAGAAGTGATGATGGTTGTGGCAGAAGTGATGATGATGGCCATTGGCCTGGAAGGTTTCGGTAGTGTAGGATTATTGCGGTCTTATTTTGGCGTATACTTAATTGACAAGGGGACGCTGCATGCCTCTGTTGTCACATGACATCACCACATTGAAGTGGAGTTGCCAAAACTTACTGATTTGGTTCCAGACTTTTGCCGTAATTACAATATGACTCATAAATTACAAAAAGTCAAAGAGTATATTAATGTGAAAAGCGATTATAAGGTTGGATATATTTTAGCTTCTATGAAGCTTAAAAGGACGGTCATTGATAATCTTACGAAAGTGCCAAAAGAGACCTGCACCGCTTGGTTTCATTGGCGACCTTTCTAATCCTATTTTGGGACTGCTACCCCGCTGCCAAGAAGGTTATTTCCCTAAAAACGAGTATCACAAAGGCAATGGCTTTACACGAGGAAACTTTCCTAACTTACATGAAAGTGAATAATCACCGAATCGACTCCGTGTCACAGATTGTCAATGAGAAACAAATTATGGATCTAGAAGAACGGATGTTTTATACGCTGACTGATATGCACACGTACGAAAAACTGCAGTTGCATAGGAGGAGGAATGAGATAGATATTACCGTCAGACAGATTGACGAGATGTCGGCTACCATCAGGGCCATGGCCATGGGTCTATTCCCCTCACGTTTAGTTTCAAATGATGGCATTCCACTCTCTGGCAAAGCAATTCATAAGAATGTTGAAAACGTGATTCATAGAGCAGGCGTTCTGCAGATGTCGCCTAGATACTTAAGGGTTGATAGAATTGTTTTGTGGTCCATTACAACGAAGAGGCTTCGGAAATATGGATCACATTGAAAATTTCTGTAGGGAACGAAGCCCGCGAGTCGAAGGTCTATCGGATTGAGCTTTATCCTGTCCCTGCAGCTAAGGGTGGTTCCCGTGCCACTTTAATACAGAAGATTCCCAATTATGTAGTGATTAAGATTGACGTTAGTCATTTTACTCAATATGCACCCTTGAACACTCTTGAATGTTGTTTATACCATGTGGAAACCGGCTACATGTGTCATGATAATAGTCTTACGTACGAAAATTTGGAAGAAAAAGATTGCTTGGGGTCTCTCATTTCGGATAATTAGCACGGCGCATCAGCGCCGGGCTTATTGGGATGGTTTTCAAATTGTCACTGTTCTGTATCGATACTCTGAATATCCTTTCGGTTTCTTTGCGGCATTACTAGTATTTCAAATCTCTATCGATATTATTGGTGATAGTTTTGTTTTTTCTTCGAGTAAACTTCAATCAAATTCAAAGCAAAGCTCTGACGTAAGCGGCACAGTGTTTGGACGTAGTACCATGCAGTTGATTATATATTTTTATTTCCGGATTTGAAATGTCTACTCGCCTTTCGGTTACTGTTGCGGGGTTTCCGGCTTCAGACATTAAAACCGGGACTGCTAATAAAACCAGAACTATCACAAGGTACTTGCTTTCTTTTCGATATCGACGGTTTCAGCGACTTTTTTTTATATCTTTTTATTAGATCAGTTCAAGTGTATATGTATCTGTATTGGTTGACCTGCGACCTCACACACATAACATAAATTTTCATGCATGAACTATAGATACTCTGTATAATGGATTTTATTCAGTAGAATGGGACCATTTGGTCTCTGATCGGGTTTTGGAAATTGAAATTTTCATTGACACTGTTTATATATTTTAATATTCAGTAATTCGACATATCTTTTAGACCAAGAATTATATTTGCACATTACTTTATAGACGTTGACCTATATTGTACAGTGATTTTGCTAAATGCCATCAAAGCTATGTGATGTTTGTTATGGTTTTGGGTTAGCTCTCAATCGTGATTGCATACCTTTTCTATCGCCGTGCAGTCTTTTCGCTGCCTCTGCAGCGATTCTGTACTTGTAGCACTTGTATACATAGGAATTGTAAGTTCGATGTGCTCTATAAGAACCATCTAACCCCTAGGTCATATAAGATTGCCGACACAATGGTACTCCTCTATCACATAGATCGAGTACAACATATAATGAACATCACACAGTAGACGGTTGCCACTATTGTTTTGTGGATGTACAAAATGCAACTGTGTGGTCCATGCTATGGGAGATGAAGTAGATTTGAATCTTTTACTACTGTGAATCAGAAATGTGCCAATATTACAGCAAATACCACAAGGCATCACATGGTCAACTTGGCATTGATAAGGTCTTTTGAAATGAATCTGGTTCAGAATCTTAAGGCTTCAGACCGTTTAAAAAGCCCTTCAAACTATATGAGTAAGATTGATTGGGACGATAAAAAATTTAAAGACTTTCAGGCTGCCGAGAAAGATGCGAAAATTTCTCTAAATAAATTTGCGCAGGATGCCATGGTTAATGAGCTGGAATTTAAGCACATCGCTGAAAAAAGCTCCCTTTTCAAGCCTTTAGACGGCTTTGAATGGAATACGTCGAATGTCTTAATTGCTGTTTTAATCGGTTTATTTGCAGTTTTATTCACTTGGATCATTCTCCTGACCAGACAAGTTCATCAAGTGAGCAGAGGCCGACAAGCAACCCTACTATGGTGTTTGCCAGGAGCCAGTTGCAAGCTTCTCTGCAACGTTTATTCTATACCGTTGCTCAGAGATGTGCTGTGTCGTATTGTGCCTGGTATATCTTTTGAAGCGATATTTTGTAGAGTCCAACGCGACCGTAGCATTATTTACTTGTATATTATGATCCTAAATGTAAATACTTTTTACGATTGTGTCCTGTAGCTGAAGATGATCACCAATTGTATGTCCGCAAGAGAACCATGGCGTTAGAATAAATGTCAGCTATTGTAATTTGGAGATAGTTTGGAATCAGTTCGGTGTTTACCAAAAAATTTCCAGGTTTTCCTGGTACAGATACATTTAGAAACAAATTTTAGGGTGAATCCATTTACTGCGCATCGCATCAAAAAGCTTATAAAAACTGGGAAAGATATCCAAATACATAAATGTGGGTTGAAAATCTTTGGGCTGTTTTAAGGCTTAACCTTATGATTTTGCAGAACTCAAAAAGAAAATTGACCAAAGGAAAATTAACCAGTTTCAGTTTCGTTATCGTCCTTTAAGGAGCAGAGTTGCAGAAGACAGATATGTGCACAACAGGCACCCCAACGACCAGAAAATTGGCACTCTTGTCACAACAAAGGCGCGGTCTTTTCACTAATCAGCCAATAGAATTGCCTAGTATGTATCCCTTGAAATAACATGCATAACCTTTGAACTTTTGTTTTCGACCAACACTATACGGAATCAAACACTTCCATCCGACTTGCTAAAATATTTGTGATGCTCATGAAATTCGCAGTTTCATGTTTCTTAACGATATAGTTTTACAATAACAAGAGAACACCTGCATGTTTTTGTATGTTTACCTTTTTACTCCTTTTGGTTTACTAGTATAACGCAGCAGGTAGTCTCATTATATGCATGAAAAGCAGACAAACAAAGGTTCAAAGAAAAAGATTTCTCTACGAGTTTCTTTGAAATAAACCAAATTCTAATTAATGATATATTTTCGTCGCCACCAAAAGGTCAAAAGTTTTATCACAATGATATACTGAACAAAGACTTTTTCTAAATAAGGATGACGTTTTGTTCTTATAATAATGAAAGATCATGAAATCGAAAACAAATCATTTTCATAATAAAACGTGAGTTCCGGCAATGCTCCCAGAGAGAAAGTTTTGTGGAAAGTTTTCTGAGTGCAAGCTTCGTTTTGCAATTTATTTTTTAATTCAGTTTAACGTCCCTTTCAAGATTATTTCAGCTCATATGAGACGGGCCAATCAGTAGATGTTGTAAAAAAAGTTGTTCGTTTCGGCATGGTAAGAATGCGCGGATATTTTTTTTACCAAAACGCGGAGTGTTTGTAATGAAAAGCCTCGGATATTTTTTTTATAAAAAGGCGGTGTGTTTGTAATGAAAAGCCTGGATTTTTTCCATTAACATAGGATATCCGTGCGTTTGTATTTTGCCCGTTCGGCTTAAGGCGCTTCGAACTTAAGTTGATGGCATGAAGAACAATCTGCTTTTACGAGTATTTGGAAATGAAGGTGTCGATAAGCTGTAACTACTGTATGCTTTGTAACCAGTTAGTTTTTGAGAAGCAGCACGTATGCTTGAGCACGAATAGATGCATTGACAAGCAAAACGTCATATCAGAAACCAAAATGGGAGTACAATAAATATTAAAGAAAGGCACATTACTTGCACTAAGAAAAGGTGGAAATTGAGTGAGTGATTCATTCCAAAATGGTAGCTGACTATGAATGAGCCGCATCATTAGAAACCCGGATTTTTGTTACGCGAAAACAAAGGCGCAATTCAGCTTTGTAGTAACTGCAATCTTATCAGTGCCTTTGTTTTCGCTACTCGGGTAGTACAATTCATCTACTAATAGCCAGTATCTCAAGGCTCTAACCTGCTTCTGTGACTGTATAGGCCGATTTGTATCGCACGTGGTCGGAAAACCGCCAAGACCGGTTTTCTCGCGTCGAGCTCAAAGTATGCACTCACTCATCACATCCACATCAGAAAAACCGTGCAAGACTTGTCAGCAATAAAATGAGCCGCGAAGCGATAAACCCGGTCTACGGGGATTCCGACCAGGTGACACAAACCGGTCTGTACAGTCACAGAAACGAGCTAAAATCGTGAAATTTTGGTTATACGTAGCACAGGAATAGTAGTATCCTGTAAGCTTGATATTTTGGCTATAAGTAGAAGAAAAATTGTACAATCCGAGTAGCGAAAACTAAGGCGCTGATCAGCTGTGCTGTTATCTGCGGCTTTGTTTTCGCATAAGCGAAAATCCGGTTTCCTCATGAAGCGGCTCAAATGTTATTGAATGGTGGGATGCATGTCAGTGTATAGGGTCACCCAACCTAACATGCAGTATATTTTTAAATAAAGATTAAAACTGAAAATCAAACTATATCGTAAAGTAAGGCTATTTAGCTTGGCTTATGCACGACCTTGTCTGAATCCCCGAAGACAAGATTTTGACATGCCGAAGCGTTCGTGGGTGAGTAAGAAGGATCGAAAGGTTATTGTCCCCTGGTGTGACTTGCTGATGGTCAAGAAATATGTAATTAAGAGTGCATTAGATGATATCGAACTGTCACAGAGTATGCAGGAAAGATATTGAAGTTTAAAGGTAATCCTTACAGTTCTTTCTAAGATCTTTAAAGTTTTAAAAGTTCATGGTATCAACTTATGAATGCATGTCTCTTAACGATTAGTACGGCAGGGAAATAACATAATTTTACATTTTGGAAAAAAAAGCAAAAGTGATTTATGTAAGAAGAAAAACCATGCATAAATTTTAAATGAAAAGTAATTAACCTTTTCGATTGAAAATGATGTTAATAGAAGCGTACTGCCCACTATCAAATATACAAGATAATGCAGTATTTCGCAATAACAAAGTCTTAAGTTTATTGTTCTATGTCCATCCATATTTCTTGTCAGAAAATGATATTAATAATTAGGAATATGTTTTTGCATCTAATTATGTTTGTATGATTTATTTTAATTTTCGATACTTTAATTATAAACGTTTACCTATATATATGCGTGACAAAAAGTAAGAACATTCTTAACATTTTAGGGAAGAGAAGAATAGATCTAGACCGGCCCACTGACTGAAGACTTATTGGTGACAGCTGATTCTTTATTTACAAGTCGTTTCTCCATGTAAGTACTTTATTTCTATATCCATCATAGCTAAGAGCCTTTCACCCATAATATCAAATGACACACACAAGGAATGTAGCTTTAATATCTTTATTCAATAATACTCACTACTACATGTACGAGCAGACAAAATCCTCAGGAAAACATGTCCATAAAATATCTACCCCATTTTAGCCCGCTGAGGCGGTTCTAACGTGTACCTTCAAACAATGTCTGAGCAACGATAAGAAATATGCCTATAACTTTAAACTTTGCAGCTTTAAAAAAATATTCTGTACAAGTTGACGTAATGCACAGCTGAGAAACACCTGGTACGAAATGGGTAATGCACATTGCAATTCTGGCCGAAGGTAAGATGAGAAATTCGAGTTTACTCTATTGACTGATAGATAGGTGCAGTCAATGCAGAAATTGAACATTTATTGAACTAAAGTATCATAAAGAATCCAGGTTATTTTGTTTTCGCAAACACTTCAGAAAAATGAACATATAGTACTTCCCATCACAATAATATTGAAGTGTTTGCGAAAACAGAATAACGGGGATTCTACGAGGGAAAATCCAAAATAACGTAAATTTTTGATGTAACTTCAACATACGCAGATAAATTTTAGAAAAATATATATTGCGATAAATCAGAACATTCGTATAACAAGATAAGGTAAAACAATTACACATTTCATAAGTATCTGAAACACGCCGTGCCATTTTAAAACCATGGTGACGCATAGGCGGCGCACGCGAATTTTCGGTCCTGTCCCGTGTCATACATGTCTCGACAAAATGTAAAATAGGCATGCGAATCGCGCCAAACTTAGTCCAGTTAAAGCTTGGTGTTTAGATAATACTGTGCATAAGTTTCAACAAATTTGAGTGGTGCGTTTTTGAACTATTAATATAAAATGTGCGCCTTTTGAGTGCATTTAACGTTAAAAACGTCGTCACCAGACACAGCTTAAATCTGTATAATTACTAAACTTGCCGCGACTTTTAAAAGCGCCTACACAAAGGCCGAAAATAACTAAATGTAGACAAAACGGGAATATTCAATGAACAAATCAGGTGTGTAAAAATATTCCCGTTGTGATTCTGACGAAAAAATAGCATAACAAAGATGAAAAAAGAAACAAAAATAACGCGCGTCAATGGTGACGTAAATTTTATGCATAATGTGCTGACCGCATGCAGACGGCTGATGATGAGGCGATTTTGAAGCAGTTTAAAGTAAGAATTTGTTCCGAGTTTTGGATACTGACGGAAAATTTGTGAAGTACAAAGCACAATAAGCAAAAAATCTTTTATCTATGGTACATGTTGAATAGATGGCCGTGAGCGCTGAGAGGGTGTTAATTTCAAAATGAATAAAAACGTCAACGACGTTACGAAATCAAAGATGACGTGCGCCGGGTAGACCATAGTGACCTTTTTGTTTTGACTGTAGATTTTTAGCGAGTCGTTATTTTTGCCTGATATTTTGCCACAGTATACTAGACATATTCCGATTTATGTTCATGTTATTTTACAAGCATTTGAATGAGTTGTATAGAAGCTACAGCAAAAGTCTACGTTATTTTGGATCATCCCCCGTATATGTTACTTTCCTTCAATAAATGTTCAAATTCTGTATTGACTGCACATATCTATTAGTCAGTAGAGGAAACGCTATAGGAGAAAACTCGAGAATCTAACCTCAACTTGCAGTGTGCGTCACCGATCATTTATCGGTTTGTATGTATACAATACCACATGATTCTTAGTTATGTAATGCATAGGCGTGTTTTAGGGCTGATCAATTTTGCTTTTAAATGTTTAAACGCGCCTAATATGGAATTAACTTTTAACAAACCTACATGAACACAATCTATATGTATACAGATTGACAGCGGCAAACCCCGAGTTTGTTCCTAAACATAAAATTTAAATTCTTAATAGATGCCTAAGGGAAAGTGTGGCTTGAATAACTCGTTGTCATTTTCCAGGTTTTGAGCCTTCATTGTATCAATACAACACTATAATTTTACAAAAAGTCAAGAAAAGGACAAAATTTCAAGTCCAAAGGATAACGTAAGTCAGATATACTTTTTTCTTCAAAACAGCTGAGTAAACAGCTATAATCATGTACGGGTGCTGCCTTCAAACATTTGATCCAAAATTGAAATAAAGATTATTCAACAAACACTGGAAATTATATCAAATGATGCCAATTAGCAAAACACCAGCTTCATATACGAGAATGGAAAATGCAATGATCACTAAAAGGCACAATCAGAAAGAAATTTCCACTCACAAAACCGAGGTGGGACACAATTTAATTTATACTTAGAAAACATATCGTAAGCCGAGTTAGCAGCTATTTCCCGATACGCGGTCACTCAGCTCAATTTAGGCGCACTTCAACTGATGTGAACATTGAAGTAAGGGTCAGTATCCATGCCAAATCACCTAATTCTAACAATTAGCTACCTCCCAACAAGGGAGCCATCCGGAATGGCTAGCACCAACAAAAGCAATTGTGGCGACAGAAACTGAGAGGCTGACAGAATAAACAGTTACAGACTACAATCAGAGTTTGTTTGAGCTGTGGTTTAGTGTCCCTGTCTATTAGCTCTGGTCATGTCGGGACATTTCCTCCAATATAAGGGACTTTTTATCAAAATTAGGATATCATGAAATCCAAAAGTTGTTTCCATAATTACAAACCAACTAAGCCAATACGGGGTTTAACTTTTTTCTGGGCAGGCTAATGTCTGAGCGCTTAACCAGTAATCGGATGATCAGTCAATAGCGTAGAAGCTCTGTCTGGAGCTAAATCATCTATTTCATTCGGCCCCATTGGGCGTGGGTCCATATTCCCTCCCGGCCTCCCTATCATCAGACAGTATCAGACAGAAAAAAAAATATTTACAGGCTACAATCAGACGGGGCAATCGGAGTCTTTGCTCTCAGCAAATTTCAAATCGTTGATTTTCTGACCACTAAATTCATACAAGAATGCAAAGCTGTCTCATGCTAAAGAATATCGTTGGGTTGTGTGTCTCATATGCCAGGTAACTATCAAAATTAGCCAAAATGATGAATCCACTAAAATGTTTGACGCTGTTGGGTTGTGTGTCTCATATGCCAGGTAACTATCAAAATTAGCCAAAATGATGAATCCACTAAAATGTTTGACGCTGTTGTTCTATGAATTATTTGTATTCTACAGATACAACGTCCACCACAACAAGCTCGATCATACTTCTGCCTGGAGGAGTCACATAGTGTCGGACCTGAGCCATTATATATCATATGATACCAGCACTCGACCAAGCCACCTCAGACATGTACCTCAACAAAACTGTTCCTGCCATAGGATACAACCAAATCTGTGCAACCACAGATTTTAACATAAGTACAATAGGGTGGTATGTCAACCACACTACTCCAGCCTCGGAGTTATATGAGACTTCATCAGTCTTAAATATCTCTGAAACTACGACAGGGCTGTATATTAACGAAACAACCCGAGATTGGTATTTCAATGACACAAATTCAACATATAATGTAGCTACTGTTGGTATCCCCATTACAGGTCTCACATATACCCTATTCGGCATTATAGTAAGGGTACCAGCCATCAGAAAAATGGTGATAGGTGGTCGGAGAGTAGCAAAAATTTCATTCATACCCTCTGACAGAGGACCCCACTGGAAGCTTGAAAACCAATGTTTGGTCAATTTTAAGTCTTGCAAAAGTGTTGAAATTAACGAATGTATAACGCAAAACATGACATTCTAAAACACGGTATTCGAGGATGGGGGTGTACATACGAAACAGCTCATATCGCAACTAATGCTTATCATAGGCCAATGAATATGCTATCCTTTTACATATTAGATACTGTCCGTTCATTCAGTAGTATGAAATGATAATAAACTCACTTGCATCATTCATGCATATTCATGAAATATCAAATATAAGGGACATCAATAATTTCAACTCCATTATAAACTATTTTCAGACCCATTCCATCATTCTGGACCATAATTTGACTGTTGTTATAGCCCATTGATGCAATTATACAATTTTAAATGCAATGCGGCTGCATATGAATGAAAATCATCACAATTGTATTTTCACGAATATTAATGAAAAAATGTGTCCTTAGTAACCAACAATATAAAAATGGGTGCCTACCTACAAAAATGCTCACATCTGGGCAGTCAGTTGTTCTAAAGATGGCTAAAATTGAAACAACAGAAATATATGGATAAAGAGCTGTCTTTCTGGTTGTCAATAATGCAAATATTTACTAGCATGAATATGTTTAATGGTAAATATCGATAAAATCACAAAACTCATTAAACCCCATAATTAAACTCACTTCAGGCCCAAGCTATCATCCTGATACACTGTTATTGCACCAGTGGGTGCCATTTGGCAACTTTACATATATCAAAGGCCTGATATTACAATCATCTCACTTGCATATTCATGATCGTTATTATTTATAAAAACCTAAGAAAACTTGAGAAAAAAAAACCCACTAAAATCTTAACGAGTAAACTTACTAAATCACTTGTATCTGACATTTAAATTGACATAGGATGCTTAAAGCCGTATTGAATGAATGCTTAGACTATGAACTTAAAGTCATATACATGAATCATTTGCCTTTGACTTTCGAGAATATTGATGTTAAGGTAAGAATATTGGATACACAATCACAGAAAAGTTAAGAAGGTACACTTTCAAATGATTTGTATCCTCGCTACTGATAGCAAAAGAGTGCAGAAATTGGTAGCAAATGGTTGCTTTGACAATGTAACGCAACTGTGTAATCTGATTTTCTGATCTAATGTCTCATGAATATCAATGAAAAATTCTAAAGTAAGAGAAAAGGTTTAAAAAATGAAGGGATATACCAACTCAATCACTTATATTTCGGATGTCCATTGCTTTTGAATGCTGAAATTGTCATGAAAGGGTGGCTAGGACAATGCATTATTGGCCATGTGGTCTCTTATACAAATCCTCTGAGTTTTGGTCTCATTGATAGTAAGTAAAACATCGATACAAATAGAAAATGACAGACTAGGAAAGGGTGTCCATCAACAAAAACACCTGTACTTTGGTTGCTTACTCTTGTGCTTTGGTATATCTGACAACTTGAGCTATTTTGAGCTCTCAAAGGTCATTGCCAGCAGAGAAATAAGCGATATTGTTGGTAAACCCCTTCACATTTCCGCATTTTTCTCTCATTTCTGAAATTCTCATGAAAATTCATGAAAAAAGATTCATATAATTTAATCGTAAGATTACATGGTTAAAGGATATTGGGTCCTAGCAATCAGTTTATACCAATTTCAGCTCCCTATGGCTATCAGTAGCCAATATTTGTAGTGGTTAAGTAGGTATACTCCCACTTAATTCAAATGACTTGCATAATACAGTACATGCTGATTGAAAACTGCCCTAGCAGTAGCAGTTATTTGGTACCATTTTCAGCATGTTAAGGATTTTGGTACTTGAGTTCCATGTCATTTTGCAGGTATACTAGCTTAAATGTTCTGTGGTGTTTTCTCCATTTTTAATTTTCAAAAATAATCACGAAGATTATATTTCTATCACGAAGATTATATTTCTATAAAGCTAAAGGGCAACAGTACAATGCACTACGGAATCATTTGTTTTTACCACTATAAGCAACCTAGGTCTATAAACAGTCCAGGTACAAAACTTTGTTATTTTGTAGGTATATCCCTTATTTTTAAAACTTTTCTGCAATTTCTTAAGTTTTATTCGTATTCATGAGTATGCAAATTAAGTGTTTTGCTTATTAGGCATTAAGGTAAAAGTGCTGCGCCCATGGATGCATTTGATGAAGATTAGTTTGGAATTACTACAATCAATAGAATTATTTATTTGTCTTGTTCAAGATTAAGTTATCTTCTCTGCTCTACATATTTCAGCATTAGAAAGGCGGTAATTGAATAGCCTTTATTCTATATATAGATTCATAGGCATGATTTTTAGAAATGAATAGGAAATGTCTGTTGTTTTATTTTACATTAAACACTTAAAATTACTCATAGGAAACAAAGTTTTCACCTTGTTTTGAAACATTACATCTAGATAATGACCTTCTTTATTCATTACATGTGATGTTACATGCATTACATTATTCAGTAAGATCTCTGAGGCTAGGTTCTTGGTAACAGTCGTAACAGTTGTTAGAGCTTTGGTACTCAAATATTAAGGAAGCATCAAAATCATAAGATATAATTACCATTCCCAAGAAATAACATGTTACAGGTAAATAGTAATGCATCATTTGGCGCATGAGACTGGGGGTTAGACTGCTGAATACTTCATTTAAGACAATACATATAAGAAAGAAAAAAAATAAACTTGTGTGTGATTTGAACATTGTAATTGAAATAAATATCTTGTTCTTGGTAAAATGCATAGAACAACCGCAAAAGTGAATGATGTCACTTAAAATTGTGTTTTTCAAAGGATATTTTAATTTACATAACATGTACACATTACAGTCAGTGGAGGTCAGAAGTTTGTTCAAACAACTTTAATATGTAGCATAGACATGCAGAATGCAGACTTTATGAGTAACTTGATTAAAATGATAAAGTACTGTCATTTTTCTGTATCTCAAACAGTCATATATTTTCACTTTACCAGTAATATATGTGACAGCCTATTACATGATAATGCCCCGATGCTCAGAGTGCAAACATCTCGATTTTTCTTTAAGAAAAAAGACTTTTATATTGTCCGAAGACTGTACTCAACAACTGTCCCAGCAAAAAATGACTGACCAAAATGATATTGTGAAGCTATTTCTTTGTTTGGAGCCTTACCTAACTTCTGTTACATACGTTACATGTCACAAAAAGCTAAAAAAAATGTCAACACATAAATTAAAAAAAAATACTTTGCTAGTTTTATTGTTGTAGATAATTGGCTTTAGGGTTTTTAAAATGGATTTTCAAGTTGACGGGTCACTATAAAATGACGCGAATTCAGGGATTTATTCTGTTCATAACGTTACACTATGGACAATTATTTACACTGTAAGGGTCTATAGCTTTCCATTATCTTAAAATAGTCTATAACTTTCTAAAGTTTAATGCAGAACCAAGCAATTAGGCAAAGTGAATCATATTAACAAAAAAACTATAATTTTACAATTCAAAATAAAATTTTAGATATCTCTGAAAAATGGCGTGGTTACGCCCTTAAAGCGTTACATATGTAACGTTATTTTTGTTTTAAAAAGCAAAATCAAGTCTCACTAGCAACTATATGTAATTACTAGCAGTAGCAATGAATACATATTGCATGAACATGAACACAGGCGACATACCTATCGTTTGGGAATCTGCTGGCTGTCCTAGAAGTCACGGATCAAATAAGCTTAGGTACGTCATTTTCACCCACAATAAAAGTACTTTTGCAAGACCGAAAAAAATTAAAACATTGGTTTTCATACTTCCCAAAGATAGTACTAAACAACTAAACAATGGAAATTTTTGCTAAACAGGTGGCCACCTAAAGTGCTTTTTTGGTGGCTTTTTCCCGTCTGGCACCTTCACTATTACATGTTGTTTGACTCTCTTCGGACTAGTTGGTAACGGTTTTATTCTCGTAAGCATGATAAGGTTTAAAGACAGGCTAAAAGGTCACGGAAAATTGATTTCCTCTTTGGCCGTATGTGACATGATTGCACTTCTGTCATTGCCTCTAGCACAACCATGTGTACATGATGTTTTGAGTTTAGACGTAAGGACTGTTTCAACTGTTGGTTGCAAGATATCTTGGTCTATTCAGTGGCCTGCCATGGGGTCTTCATCTGGGATTGTCGTTCTTATCTGTGTGGAGAGATTCCTGGCCGTATGGTTTCCTCTTCAGTCCAGAAGATTCTTGACAGATCAAAACATTCTGAGAGCAGTTTTCGTTTGCACGACTTCTTTTATTCTCATATATGTTACAATGGCTACTTTGTACGTTGAAATTAAAGACAGTGTATGTTATCCAAACCTTGATGGGACTCAGTACAGTACAGTCCTTAAGGGTCTACCGAATACGACTTTTTACAATGTGAGTTTTGGTTTCTTATTGGTCTTTTTCATGTTGATCCTATTGGGTTTGACTCCATTGACGATACTATAGCTGTATAAGCAGAGAAATATCAGGCGCCAGCTGAAAACCAGTGGTCCAAATTCTCAGTTAAACGCAAGAGAGTTTAGAACTTCGGTAAAACTTATTGCTGTTGTCGTTGCACAAGTGACTTTGACCGGCATTCCTGGCATGTTTAGTGTTGGTTTTGGAATTGCAGGAGTCGCATTTCAAGAGAACTCCCTCTCAGCTCTTCTACTACAATGCTTCTGAATCACTCAATTTCATCCTGTATAATGTCTTTGATTCAGAATTTCGCAGAAACATATTTGCTTTGTTTCACTTAAAGAAAAAAGACGGAACACCAGAGATATTGATGGGGGAATTGAATGTTGAACAGACAGGTGTGGTTTCTGTAGGTTCATAGCTTTAGCTAATCATCTTGCCCTTCGTGTCGTTAAAAGTTGTGTTACGTATTGCATTTTTATTGTTTCACGCCTGACCTCTGTGTTGATATTTTGAATTTGTCTTCAAATTGATTGCACTAATATCAGGCTCCTTTATTCTTAGCATTAATATCAGGATCCTTTATTATTACTTTAAAATGTTATGTCAATGGGAGCTACATAGTTATATTATATGTGTGTGTGTCATTAGTTCATGTTATCTTATTTTTGCATTGCTATTTATGTATATAATGCCATGTACATACAATATGTTGCCTTATCATTATGGATTTTAGTCCCATTTTCATTACAAAACCAGCCCCCACAATATACATAGATTTTCTTTTCAAAAATACCCTCTCAGCACTTCTACTATCAATGCTATTGAACCACTCAATCAATTTTATTCTGTATAATGTCTTTGATTTAGAATTTCGCAGAAACATGTTTATAGGAGAAAGGAATAAGTACTAATACACAGCCCTCTTAAATTTGCATTTGGCACTACACGTAATTCATAACAGACATTTGTGTCCGACAGTCTGGTCATTTTTTTTATTCCACGTCACAAACATTAATGTAGTAATTGTAGACATTAATGGAGTTTGATTTGATGTTTTAATTTCTAACTTCCGCGAAAAAGACTAAAGTAGATTAGTTTTTGTGACCATGTTGTTAACCGTAAGCCAAATGATAGGTACACATAAACATTCACACATATTCCATCAATTGATTTCCATCTATTGATATGGTAACAATCAATCAAAGTTATAAAGAACTATTCCGCCAGAATTGGTTTTAGATGTGGTATGAACGTCGCAGTCAATTAGCTCTGGTCATGTAGGGACGTTGCCTACGGACTTTTAACCAAAATTAGGATATCCTGACATCCAAAATGTGTTTCCATAGTGCAGATTATATTTTTCGTTTGGCCCTTTGAGATCATTGAGGGTATTCTGAGAAATCAGAAACTTATCGGTTTAGCTTTAACGGTTAATGTATTTGGCCCCCTTTGGATAATACTAATCTTTGTATTGACTACCCTCTTGAAAATTGAAAAAATAGCAGCTCTTTGGTTCATGTTGCCAAATCTAAAGGGTCACTGAGGAGGCTTGAGTAGCTGAAACCGAGGTATGACTCACTCCTTTCTCACAAATATGTTCACTGCTCTTAAAGGATCTAAGTTTTAATTTTTTATTCAAAAATTACAATCCAACTAAGCCAATTAGGCTTATATGGATGGATATTTGACTTGATTGAACCATTTTTCTGGACAGGCTAAGGTCTGAGCGCTTTACCAGTAATCAGATGATCAGTCAATAACGTGAGGCTCAAAAATATAAACACGCATCTATTTGTTAAGGACGCAATGGGCACCGGCCCATATTTCCAACCGGCCACCCTATCATCTGACAGAATCAGACCGAGAAGAAAAAACAACAAAAGCAGTTACAGGCTACAATCAGACAGGACAATCAGAGTATTTATCTAAGCAAATTTCAAATCGTTAAAGTTCATTCCACAAAATCAAACAACAAAGCAAAGCTGTCTCAGGCTAAAGAATATCGTTGGGTTGTGTGTCTCGTATGCCAGGTTACTATCAAAATTTTCCTTAATGATGAATCCCCTAAAATGTTTGAAGCTGTTGTTCTATTAATTATTTGTATTTTACAGTTACGACGTCCAGCCTCTTCATAAACCACAACAAGCTCGATCATACTTCTGCCTTGAGGAGACACAGAGTGCCGGACCTGAGCCATTATATATCATATGATGCCAGCACTCGACGAAGCCCCCTCAGGCATGTACATCAACAAAACTGGTTCTGCCATAGGGTACAACAAAATCAGTGCAACCACAGATTTTAACATAAGTACAATAGGCTGGTATGTCAACCACACTACTCCAGTCTCTTGAGTTACATGCGACTTCATCCGTCTTAAATATCTCTGAAACTACAACAGGGCTGTACATTAACGAAACAACCAAAGATTGGTATTTCAATGACACAAATTCAACATATAATGTAGCTACTGTTGGTATCCCCATTACAGGTCTCACATATACCCTGTTCGGCATAAAATGTTGTTTGACTCTCTTCGGGCTGGTTGGTAACGGTTTGATAATCGTAAGCATGTTTAGGTTTAAAGACAAGCTAAAAGGTCATGGGAAATTGATTACCCCATTGGCGGTATGTGACTTGATTGCGAACTCCCTCTCAGCTCTTCTACTTACAATGCTTCTGAATCACTCAATTAATTTCATCCTGTATAATGTCTTTGATTCAGAATTTCGCAGAAACATATTTGCTGTGTTTTATTTGAAGAAAAAAGACGGAACACCAGAGATATTGATGGGAGAATTGAATGTTGATCAGACAGGTGTGGTTTCGGTAGGTTCGTAGCTTTACCTAGTCATCTTGCCCTTCGTGTCGTTAAAAGTTTCGTTACGTATTGCATTGTTATTATTTCACGCCTGACCTCTGTGTTGATATTTTGAATTTGTTTTCAAGTTGATTGCACTAATATCAGGATCCTTTATTCTTAGCATTAATATCAGGATCCTTTATTCTTACAATGTCAATGGGGGCTACATAGTTATATAATATATGTGTGTGTGTGTATGTCATAAGCTCATGTTATCTTATTTTTGCATTGCTATTTATGTATATAATGCCATGTAGATACAATGATTATGGATTTTAGTCCCATTTTCATTATAAATCTTGCCCACACAGTATACATAGATTTTTTTTTCAAAACCAATTGCAAACTGTTGATTTTGTTTTTACTCGTTAGAATACCCTCTCAGCACTTCTACTATCAATGCTATTAAACCACTCAATCAATTTTATTCTGTATAATGTTTTTGATTCAGAATTTCGCAGGAACATATTTACTTTGTTTGGAATATAGAAGAATGGAATAAGTACTAAAGCACAGCCCTCGTAAATTTGCATTTGGCACTACACGTAATTCATAACAGACATTTATGTCCGACAGTCTGGTCATTTTCTTTATTCCATGTCACAAACATCTTGTAGACATTGATTTGATGTTTTAATTTCTAACTTCCGAGAAAAAGACTAAAGTAGATTAGTTTTTGTGACCATGTTGTTACATGTAAGCCAAGAGATAGGTACACATAAAAATACACACATATTCCATCAACTGATTTCGACATATCATGTTTGAAACTTTAAGGAAAATTCATTTTCCAGTTGCAACAAAAAGAGGTGCCAAAATCATGACATTTGTTTGTAGATTTATTGCACCATTATCACTAGGTGCTTACCTGGTCCCGATACAGAATGATTTTCTGACATTTTTTTTTCTGAAAAGCGAATTTCAAGGAACTATTGACAGTGTTGGATTGTATTGGATAGTATAGTTCAGTTAAAGTCAAGAAATCCATTAGTTTTAAAATTTACATCAGGATATGTCCATAAAATTTATATGTCATACTCTCCATCTCCATTTTATATAGTAAACGAATAACATAGATCGTGGATACTGGTTACAACCTCACCGATGTACCCACAGTCAGTGTTTGGAAGTTTGAAAATATCGAAATTTCTCAACTGAAAAATAGGAAAACGATGGGGTAACCAGAGTATAGCATGCGCATGCTACGTAATGAAATTGCTAAATGACGTCGAAAATTATTGACAGAACAAATCATTGATTCAGTCGGAAAATATCATAGAACGAATTCATTCAGATGACAAATATCCAGAATCAGCAAAGTATGCTGTTGTACCTTCATTTACATTAAAATGTGTTTGTTTGAGTTGAGGCTTAACGTTCGAGTCAACAGCAGTTGACATGTCGTTACGATGCCTCCATTTTATGGAACTTGTGTACAAAATTAAGGATGTCATGGCATCCAAACAAAAAAGCTTCAAATATAACCACCCAATTAAGCCGATAAAGCTTATTTGTATGGATGGTTTAACTTCAAACCACTTTTCCTGGACAATCTCAGACCTGCGCGGTTAGCCAATAATTATATGGTCAGTCAGCAGCGTATAAGCAGTGCCTGGAGGCACAGGCAGCCAATCTATTCCTTTAGGCCCCTATAGGCGGGGCTCATATTCCCAACCGACATCCCGTATTTATTTTGAAAGTCAGATTTTTTTTTGTATCAGTACCAATCAATCACCTATTGATAATATAATCAGACTGAATATTAGAATAAAATAGCTCATTCATGACATATTCTTTCAAATTTCGCAAACAGCTTGGCGACATTTCGTAAGCTGAAATCAATTGCAGGATAAATTGTCCGACATAATAGAATGGAATTCGGATTTTTAAGTAACGGTTTTGTCCATGTATGTATATGTTTATCACAGTCATCAAACGGAATGTATATATGTTATCTTATTATATACATGTATTAGCATTAAATTGAAATGAAGTGTTATTTTTTAATTCAATTTTACGGCCCTTACAAGATAATTCAGCTCGTATGAGACGGGCCAATCAGTAGGTGGGGCGAAAACGGGAGAACACCGAGAAAAACCACCTGGCACACCCCAAGCCGAACTTGGCTTGTCTCACATGTGGCCAGTGCGGGGCTCTAATCCACACCAGTCACAGCGGTGAGATGATCGAGTGATTAAGAAACAGCGCTCTTAGCCGCTCGACCACGGGGGCCGCTCTGTTGTTATTTTATGATACGGATACGTGCTGTTACCTCACATCATTGTTTTGGTTTGTTTGTTTGTATTAAGGTTTAACGTCCCATTCAACTATTTTTCAGTCATGTCGGAGAGGAGCCACCGCATCCTGGGTATTATCCAGTACTTAAGGGAGTTAATGTGTTTTGCTCAAGGACACATCACTGTGAACTTGTGGGGATCGAACATAGGGCCTCTCGATTCGGAGTCCGACGCTCCACGACTAGCCTCCCCGCTCACTATCCTTATTTTGGTATCGTACTATAAAAGTACAAATAATAGTCTTTGCGAGATTTTTCCCTTTAATTTACGTGTACCCTCAAACATGCCAGCATGCATTAATTATAAGCAGAAACACCATGAAGAAACGATAACTGCAAAGAGGTGGACCTTCCTATAAGATTTCCGATTTTTCTACAGGAAACACAATTCCAATTAACATGGTGCACTATGCTTATCATCAAAAAGCGTTATCTGAAACAAAAGTTGAACAAAGCTATTTCTACCAATGGATAGCTTTCTATTGTAAATGAAACTGTTAAGAAAAATAAAATGAGCTTGTGCTTGAGAAAACCAACAATTTGGGTTCTGACCAGGTCCGACATAAAACGGCCTGTACAATCACAGAAGCTTAAAACGTTAGAACCTTAAAATTTCGGATTACAGATTGCACTCTGTAGCGAAAACAAAGACGCTGATCTGCGTCTTTGTTTTCGCATACGCTGATTATTGGTTTTTTTGTGCAGCGGCTCAAATGATTTATCGCTATTTATGAAAACAAGTCCCTTAGTTATAGAACTTTTTTCATTCCGTATTTTTGAGGTTTTCGTTTGGGAAACATGGTTGTAAATAAGCTGTGTAATCATGCAGTTAATCATTCTTGTTTTACAACATGGATAGTAGAAACCGTTACTTTCTATACAGTAAAACAATATCAGTAAAAAGCAAAACGAGAATCCACCCGAATCACAAGGCATATTGTACTAGTGGAGCATGAAGTTAGCAGTGTGTGCAACTCTTTCCAAGTAGGTGGCTTACTAAAACTACACTAGACACAAATAATTGTTTGTTTATTTGAATTGATACTTTATGCCCCAGTCAACAGCTAAGGTCATACCGGGACGTTGCCTCCATTTTATAGGACTTTTAACGCAAATGAGGATGTCATTACATCCAACAAGTGTTTGAAATATAACCATCCAACAAAGCCACGAAAGGCGTTTACGTATGAATGGTTTGACTTGAACCATTTGACTTGAACCATTATTTGGGTGTACAAAAACTGATGTTATTTCGGTTTGAAGCTTTGAAGCTTACCTGAGCCGAATGCTCATAGGTAAGCCTATAGATTAGGCAGGCATCCGGCGTTCGTCGTCCGTCCACATTTCAGAGAAGAACAATTATAAAGCTACATTAAAGCTACATTACACTTCAACGATGGTTATCAAGAGGCAAGTCTTCTTGAACACTAGTATAGACCAGAGGACCAATGGTCCTGTAAACGCTCACCTGAGACCTAGTTATCACTTTTTCGATGTAAAAGTCTATGTTTCCAAAATTGTCCTTTCAGTAAAATAGATCAAGGTCATCCTAGGGTCATCATATGTACAAGCTATGATGGGCTGAAGTCCTAAATGCTACATACTGAGTTTCGTGAAACTTAGCCAGCCGGTTCTGGAGATTTTTGAGTGTTTTTTACCAGATATGGGCATGGCAGCCATATTGGTCAGGTGACCCGGATTTCACGATCAAACTTCCATTCCCCCCTACCCATGGATGCTTCACATAAAATTTCCCTTTGATTGGCCAAGGGGTTTCAGAGATAAAAATGTTTGAAAAGTGTGTATGGACGACAGACCATGGCCATGGTTAAGAGATGACCTTGATCTAAATTAATCACAAACCTTCATCTACTCCATTAGTTGTTAGCTCACCTGAGCCGAAGGCTCACAAGGTGAGCTTATGGGATCCCCATGATCCGGCGTCCATCCGTCAGTCGTCAACAATTTCAAAGATGAGCAGCATCATTGTGGTGGGGCATTGCCTGCATTAGGTTTTCAAGCAGATTGAATTAGAACTCTGGTTGTTATGGCAACAGACAACTCCCATAGAATTTGTAAGGCGCTGGATTGTTCACAACATTATCTCCCATTGTAAGTCTTTGGGATTTTTTTTCAAACGCTCAAGGGCACCTAACTCCGCAGTCCATGTTCAAATCTCGTGGAATTCTGAACCGAGACTTCATGGCTGTCCTTGTTACATGGAAGAATGAAGAAGATCTGATCAAAAATAACAAAGTTAATGCGTGGACACCATTTTCCCATTATGAGTCTATGGGGATTTTTTCAAACGCTCAAGGGCAGATAACTCCACAGCCCGTGATCGGATCTGGCTGAATTTCTAACTCGTCCGAGCTCTTATGAATGTTGTTGTTCCTTGCGAGTATATAAAAGGTCTAATTGAAAATAGCGGAGATAATGCGTGGACAACATTTTCTCCATACAAAGTCTATGGGGATTTTCTCAAACGCTCAAGGGCAGATAACCCCGCGGCTCGTGGTCGGATCTGGCTGAATTTCGAACTCGTCCGAGCTCTTATGTATGTTGTAATTCCTTGCAAGTATGGAAAAGATCCAATTGTAAATAGCGAAGATAATGCGTGGACAACATTTTCTCCATACAAAGCCTATGGGGATTTTTTCAAACGCTCAAGGGCAGTTGACTCCGCAGCCCGTGGTCGGATCTGGCTGAATTTCGAACTCAACCGAGATCTTATGTATGTTGTTGTTCCTTGCAAGTATGATAAAGATGCAATTGAAAATGGAGATAATGCGTGGACACCATTTTCACATTATAAGTCTATAGGGATTTTTTTTCAAACGCTCAAGGGCAGATAACTCCGCAGCCCGAGGTCGGATCTGGCTGAATTTCGAACTCATCCGAGCTCTTATGTATGTTGTTGTTCCTTGCAAGTATGGAAAAGATCCAATTGAAAATAGCGGAGATAATGCGTGGACAACATTTTCTCCATACAAAGTCTATGGGAGTTCTGTTGCCATAGCAACCAGAGTTCTTATTCAATCTGCAATCAAAACCTAATGCAGGCAATGCCCCACCACAATGATGCTGCTTATAAAGTTTGATTGCGATCGGCTTACTGGTCTCTGAGATATTCATCTTTGAAATTGTGGATGACGCGGTACGGCCGGACGCCGGACCATGGTCATCCTATAAGCTCACCTTGTGTGCCGTCGGCTCAGGTGAACTAAAAATGTAGCTTACAGTTCACAAGAAGGACACCACCATATTAAGTATTTAATCGATCAAATGCTATGTTACTTGAAAATTTATTTATTAGGAATTTAATGACATATATACACATACTATAAAGATTCATAACATTTCAAAGCAAATATAGGCGCCATTTGATCCGATGTAGGTAAGTCAGTATTTATCCTTTCCTTATTACCGACATACTTATGTGATAGCAACCAGCAATATGCCAATGGATACGCCCGATTGTATGTCGGCCACTATATGTAGCAAAAGGCCTAGAGGTACGCCAGAGGTTGACATGCAGGGCTCAAAACATACTTACAATGTCGAAAATGCTTTTTCATATGCTAATAGCGGTTCTTGTTTCTATGTAAGTAGACGAATATATACATATAAAGGCAAAATTCTCATTACTGGCTCAAGCATTAATGTGGAAGCCATACGGCATTTGAAACGTTGGACCATACTATAGACATAAAACCAACTGACAGAAAAATTCGCACTGCAAATTGTGGTTTTCTTGATATTAGTGGAACATGTACATTGTAGTCTCACGATTCATCTGGATCATTTGACATTTCGGCAAGATTTTTATTACTGATACTGATGAATCTTTAGGGATTGTAGGATTTAATTGTCTGGATCAGTATGGGCAAAAGAGAATTTGAGAACAAACAAAGGAAAGGTTAAAGTAAATATAGTTGGTGCCCAAGGAACAGTGCATGCATTAGACTGTAGCTATAAAAAAGGTCACGTTTTCAGCTAAATTAGACATTCGTAAAGGCGTATATGCCTGATAGCAGTCCATCACAATTTGGACCCCTCGAACAAATATGCTGATCGGGGGTTACTCATAGCAAGGACCTTGTTTGATACAAATCAGAATCGGAGGACAATAATAGTATTCAATGTTAGTGATCAACTACGATAGGGCTACATATAAACGAACAACGCAAGACTGGTATTTCAATGACACAAATTCAACATATAATGTAGCTACCTGTTGGTATCCCCATTGCTGGTCTCGCATATACCCTATTCGGCATTACATGTTAATTGACTCTCTTCGGAATGGTTGGTATCGGTTTGATTCTCGTAAGCATGTTTAGATTTATTTTTATCAGATTTAAAGACAGGTTAAAAGGTCACGGAAAATTGATAACATCGTTGGCGGTATGTAAATGATTGCGCTTCTGTCAATGACTCTAGCATTACCATGTGTACATGATGTTTGAGCTTAAATGTCGGTACTGATTCAAGTGTGGGTTCCAATAAAGTCCTGGGCTATTCAATGACCACAAAAAGGAGAACACCATATTCCTTTTTTAAGCAATCAAATGCTATGTTATTTGAAAATGACCAACCGACATACTTGTACATATTATATGCCTAATGCAATGTTAGTGGATGAATGTAGATATATTTAGCTTAAGATTATTAAGGGTATGCTCTTGCTCAGTGTGTTGTATTAGGTATAGTCAACAAGCCCCAAGATTGCGCCTTTGAAAGATGCAACAGATCGGCTGAACCAAATCAGCCACCTCGTGGGAAAACCAACAATATGGTTTCCGAACAGGTCTTACACAAACCGGCCTGTACAAGCACAGAAAAGAGCTAGAAGCTTGAACTTTGGATTTAGGAAGAAGAGGAAGTGTTCTCTCTGTGTAGCGAAAACAAAGGCGCTGATCAAGCTGATCTGCGTCTTTGTTTTCGCCTATGCAGATTGTTGGTTTTCCCATGAGGCGGCTCAAATGTGATTTCATAGAAAACCATATTCGTGCTTTGACGATCTAGTGGGGAAAATCGCTCTCTTGGATGACCAGCAAGATGTCAATCGAAACGCCCGATTGTATGACAGCCACTACGTGTAGCAAAGAGCATAGAGGCACTCCGGAGGTTGACATGCAGAGTTCCAAACACACAATGTCGAAAATAGATTTTAATATGCTCTTAGTGGTTCTTGTTTATATGTAAGAGGACGAATAGATACATATAGAGGCAAATTTCTCATTACTGGCTCAAGCATTTATGTGAAGCCACATGGGCATTTGAAACATTTAATCAAAATATAGACATAAACACACTGACAGAAAAGTTTGCACTGCAAATGGTAATTTTCTTGATATTAATGGAACATTTAATCTCACGATTCAGCTGGATAATTTGACATTTCGACAAGAATTTGTATTGCTGATGAGTCTTTAGGGATTCTAGGAGTTAATTTTCTGGATCATTATGGGGCAGATAGAACATTTAAGTGATAATTTGAAAACAAACAAAGGAAATGTTAAAGTAAATAGGTGTGGTGTCTAGGTACAGTGTATGCAACAGATTCCAGTTTTAAGAAAATGTCATGCTTTCAGCTAAATCTGAGACATTCGTCAAGGCGTATATGCCTGAAAGCAGTCCATTACAATTTAGCGTGCGTGAGCCCTCGAACAAATACGTTGATCGGTGGTTACTCATAGCCAGGGCATTGTTAGATACAAAACAGAATCAGAAGACAAAATCAGACCTCAATGTTAGTGATAAGTTCTGAGTACTGAGTACAGCAGATATTTGAGTATCGAATTAAACTCTGAAGAGAAACAACAAGTTGTTTACTGGGGGAATTCCAGGATTTGTTTAAGGCACATAAAGGGAAACTTGGTCAAACTCATTCAACTTTTATAGACACAAGTGGTCATAAACCATTTTAACGACCTTGCCATCGCATACCATGGTTTAAACAGCCTCTGACTCGAGAAGTCGACACAATGTTAGACCAAGATATAATTGAGCCACGTGCAAGTCCCTGGAATTCACCCATATATTCGGTGTATAAGAAAAAGACCAGGGAATGGCGGATCTGTTCGGGCTTAAAAAGCTTAATTCTTTCACCAGAACTGACTTATCAGCTGCCCCGTATTGTTAAAACCTTGAAGCTGTCTTATTCTCGGATTTGTTCACGATACCACGGAATGAATGCTAGCCCTAAAAGGTATTTATGGCCAACTATGAATGCTACATGTATCTGATGAGTGGTTCTCAAAATATGGATTTTAATTCCACTTCTAGGTACCTCGATGACCTTTTGAACATTGACAACCCTTATTTTGAAGGTATGGTCAATCAAATTTATCCATCTGAACTACAGTTGAACAAAGCCAATATCTCGGATACCGAAGCCCCCTTTTTAGATCTACATCTTTCTGTTGCAAATGGATTTGTTTCTTCTAAAATTTATGATAAGCGCGATGACTTTGATTTTGATGTAGTAAATTTTCCGTTTTTGGATGGTGACGTTCCTCGTCGTGCTTCTTATGGTGTATACATTTCGCAACTTATTAGGTTTGCTCGAGTCTGCAATCATGTTACAGACTTCAACGCTCGAAATAAATCTTTAACGGCCAAACTTCTCCAACAGGGCTATAGGTATCATAAACTTCGAAAAACCTTTTCTAAATTTTATCGTAGACACTATGAATTGATTTCCAAATATAATGTTGGGTTAAAGACGCTTTTAAGTGATGGTCTTTCGGAACCAGAATTTTATGGTGACTTGGTTTACAAATTTAAGAAACTTATAGGAAGTAATGATTTTTCTTTTCAGTTTAGAAAAATCATAACACGTTACAGACGTATAGGTTATAACTTGAATGTTATGCGACAGTCTGCATGCTTAGTTTTTAACCCAATCACGGTTGATAACTATGCTGCCTTCTTTAATTGCACGCCGGTGGGTCGGGCGTCAGACTCTATGATGGCCCCGACTTAAAGCTATTCATTTTAGTTGGTTGGGGCCGGAGCTTCTTGTCTGTTGCTTGGCCCACCGGGGTCCAACTGATGTTTTTCTTTAGCTCCGGAGTTAGTAAGTTATTTGGCGCCCAGGCATCTCCATCGTCGGGCAGCTTACTGAATCTGTGAGTCTTGGTTTTTGATTCATCAGGATGTTTATCATGATTTATTTGTTTGTTCTTGATGATTCATTGACTAGTTAGAGATTCACCACGAGGACCGAATAACTAACTAAATGTTATGAACCACTGCAGAAGCTGAGGGTGAGGTTACGGCCGTGTAAAATCGATTTAAACCCGCCAGTAACTTTGTGTTACTGATCGTTCCAAGTCGATACTTCTGTGGTGGTTCTTTTTGTTTTATGTCTTGGTGTTTAAAATATTTTTGTGCTGTTGGCGCCTTATGTATGTTTGCATATTTTTTGTTAAGTTAAGGTAACTGAGTGGCCACCTATTGGGAAAATAGCTGCTCATTCGGCTTACGAAATGTTTTCATGGTATAAGTACCTGATTGTTAGTTTGGTTTTTTCCCACCTCTGTTTTTGGAGTGGGAGTCTTTTTCTGATTGCGCCTTTTCCTGATCTTTGCCTACTTGTACTTTCTAGAAAACTATACCGCAAGTTTGATGCGCAATCACGCGCGCACGGGAACGCAATTGACCGAGGTGACTACAATAGCTCTATGCACTTTGTGCAGTCGAGCTGATGAATTGTTATGATAGCTGCTATGTAACATTGTCATTTATTTGCCTCAACATTTGTTAGGAATCTTTCAGGTGGGGGCCCCGCCCATTTGGGCCTAAAGAAATAGATGGACTGCATGCGTCTCCAGGCACAACTTGTACGCTACAGACTGACAATCTGATTACTGGTTAACCCCCTCAGGCCTGAGCCTGCCCACAGAATGAATGTGGTTCAAGTCAATCCATCCATACATATAAGCTTTATTGGCTTAGTTGGGTGATAATATTTGAAGCATTTTGGATGTAATGAGTACCAAGGCCTCCAAAGATTCCCAGATAGCAAACACAACATTGTACAGTTAGAGCATGCAGAAATGGGAGAGGTTGTCCAGGATTTCGTCAAGCCAGATTTAACTGATCAGATTCTTAAATTAAAGGAGGACTTGGCAGTCTAAAATTTTCTTTAGGTTGTAAGTTTTTGAAAAAATAAAACTTGAAAGTTGTTAGGTGTAATTATTATTATATGTATACATAATGAACTGAATATGCTGAACAAAAAATAAACACCACAATAATTTTTCTCTACATTCTGGGCAAGCTACGGTATTGTCAGGTACAAACACATTACTTTAACTGTCAGACATCAAAATGCGAGCAACTACTATTCGTTCAAACGGGTATTGTAAGCATTCATAAGCATGTACCTGGTAGACGCCTAACAGTGGCCGTGTTTTACACAAAAAAGATGGCATGCTACAGTGTCTTGGTTCGAAAACATGGGTAGATATAATAATGGATAGCTGCTCTGAACAACTAGCAGAGAGTTTAGCGATGCAAGATGACGCTACAAACCAAATGAGTTGTGCCGGACTTCAACGGTTGCCCGAAGCCGGTCTTCCAACTGAACTCAAAAAATCTGCAAAGTGGTATTCCCATGGCTCTAAAGAATTTACAAGGCTGGGACTATATCAAGTGGGACCACAGGCCCTCGAGAAACGCGAATGTTCGCCAGAGGACGTGGTTGTCGCAAATGATAAGAGGAGACCAGCAGAGCAGAGCGATGGTACCTACATGTATAGTCCTTTTTGACCAATTAAATTGAGCATTCGCATTTGACATGCGATAGATATAAACGTGTCAACTAAGGGTATGGATATAACTATTTAGAGGCGTCTCCTAGGCGAATACAACAAATACCGAAATGTCATAACCAGAGAAAACGTAAAGATCGGCAACAGATGCAATACACTCGACAGGAACAGTCCTTCAGTGTGGCCTCGTGTACGTGCTGATTGTATAGAAAAACCTTCTGCGAATTTCAATACTCTAAATTAGGAAAGTTTCGCGTGACTTTTATTTCGCGAATTTTCTTTTTCCGAATTATTGGCGAATTCTTGAATTCGCGAGTATTAGCGAAAATTAAGTTCTCGTGAATATTTCCGGATCTACAGTATTTCAAACTGACGGAAATAATGTCATAAAATGTCAAACAAAGATCAAGAATGGGGCAAAGATATCTGGGCCTCATTTGAATTATACTAGTCACTGTATCGACTATTTGATGCGAGATGCGAAATTGCAGTAATTTTCTTTGGCTCCATGTTGCCAAATCTATAGAGTCTCTGAAAAAGCTTAAGTAGCCAAAAACGCGGTATGGCTCATCCCCTTTGTCATTAATATGTTCACTGCACTTAAAGCATATGATTTTTTTTTTATTTAATTACTAACATGCACACAATTTTCTAGTAACAACGGTCAGGTGTAACACTTTGATAAAAACATTGAATTTGCAACTGGTAGTCAGAGATACATTCCACATAAAATACAAATACGCAAGCGCCTTGCGGCAATTCTTTTATATACAGGAATATTGGAGTTCTATGACATCCTTAGAGAAGAATTGTCATGAAAATCATTTCTTGTTCCTCTGTGCTGCGCTATCTATCGTTGCTTGCCCACAAACAGCCAGCACAAGAACTGCATAAACATTTTGTGTACCAAAGCCACGATCTTCATGTATATGGTGCTGTATTCATTGTATACAATGTACATAGTATGGTATACAAAGCCCTTACATTTGTGAGTTTATTTCGTTTGCTATTAAGACTGATGCTTAACGTCACAGTTAATGTCGGGACGTTGTCTCCATTTTATGAGAGATTTACCCAAAACTAGAACGTCATATCCAAAAATGCTCCACATATAACCATCCAATTAAGCCATGTATGGATGGTTTGACTTGAACCACTTTTCCTTGGCGGTAATCAGTCATATGGTTATCAATCAGTAGCATATAAACTTTGTCGCGAGGCACAAGCAGCCCATCTATTTTTTTACGCCCCAATGGACGGGACCAATATTCCATCCCGAACGACCTTCTATGTTGCATAACAAGTTAAGTTCTATAATTTCAGGTTTATTATCTATAGATCTTTTATTTGAGCTCCCTTGGTGGATCACGACAGGCTGTGGTCCCTGTATAAAGGTCGAAAGAATAAGAAGTTTAAATTTTAGTGATAAAAACCTCTATATTTTAGCATAACATATTTAGCTTCATTGTCATTCTTCCATTATATTTATGACAACATCAATTTAGTGTAAGGGAGCGCGGTGGCCTAGTGGTAGAGCTTCGGCCTCCGAATTGAGAGGTCCTGGGTTTGATCCCTGAAAGGGTCAACGTGTTGTGTCCTTGAGCAAGACACATTAACTCCCCAGAGTACTGGACCTGGTTAAAACCCAGGAAGCGAATGCTCCGTCCAGACATGACTGAAAAATTGTTGACTCAATACAAACAAACAATTAAGTGTAAGGTTATTTATGATTTGCAGTGACTGTGACGATCTATATCTAGCCCTTCCACTATCCTGAAAATAAGCGACGGACAAATTATACACAATAAATCTGTGATAAGGTGTGGACCAAATATGCACATCAGAATGTGAATGAAATTGGCTTTGGTTTGACTGTTCTGTGAATTGATATGTATTAAAAATAGCAGTCGTTAGTATTGGCATGCCATATTGAATTATTCAAAAGATTTGATGATAAATCTAAATTTTTGTTCCTCAATTCAGAGGCTTACTTGAAAAATCATCCCAGTAGTGGCCAGAAGGGTAGAAGATCAAACAGACCCCATTTAAAAACGGGGTATACAGAGCCTTAGGAAGCTGAATGGTGCTGCCAAGGTGGCTGCATTAAATGGCTATAATAAACTCTCCTTTTAAGCATATTTTTGGAATATTTCCAACACATGTTCTGCCATGTGATGACAAACAGAGCTTCCTGTTTTGTTTTTTGTTTTCCTATTACTCCCATCAATCAATTTCTGATTATTCTTGGGAGGTCATTGTACACTCCGGTGTGTTTGCAGGATGAGCCTACATGCATGAGGATAGAACCTGTGTAGGGATCTTTAACCTGCACATGGGATGACTGTTCCTGCACAGGGGGCCTCCAGTTTACGTCCCGATCCGAAGGACGGCGCACTGTATCATGTCATTCCTGCAAATGACACGAAGGGAAGCAAGTTCGGACCAACAAATTTTCCTCGCCGCCGACAGGGATCGAACTCGGGACCTCTAGACTAGCACAAGAAGCCAGTGCGCTAACCACTCGGCTATCTCGCTTCCTCCTTCCTTCAAATAGCCCTATTCATTTTAGTTGGTTGGGGCCGGACCTTCTTGTCTGTTGATTGGTCCACCGGGGTCCAACTGGTGTTTTTCTTTTGCTCCGGAGTTAGTTGGTTATTCGGCGCCCATGGATCTCCATCGTCGGGCAGCTTACTCAATCTGTAAGTCCTGGTTTTTTATTCATCAGGATGTTTATCATGATTTATTTGTTTGTTCTTGATGATTCATTGACTAGTTAGAGATTCACCACGAGGACCGAAGAACTAGCTAAATGTTATGAACCACTGCAGAAGCTGAGGGTCAGGTTAGGTACCTGTAAAACCGGTTTAAGCCTGCCAGTAACTTTGTGTTACTGATCGTTCCTAGTCGATACTTCTGTGATGGTTCTTTTTCTTTTCTGTCTAGGTGTTTGATTTTTTTTTGTGCTGTTGGCGCCTTATGTATGTTTTCATATCTTTTTGTTAAGTTAAGGTAACTGAGTGGCCACCTATTGGGAAAATAGCTGCTCATTCGGCTTACGATATGTTTCATGGTATAAGTACCTGATTGTTAGTTTGGTTTTTTCCCCACCTCTGTTTTTGGAGTGGGAATCTTTTTCTGATTGCGCCTTTTCCTGATCTTTGCCTACTTGTACCTTCTTATGTTCAAACACAACTTTGAGAAGTACCAAAGTTGCCACAAAAAGTGTTAGTAAGTTTGTGATGTTGAAGGGCTATGTTATTTATTATTGATATTAGAAATGAATTGTACTGAAACATGGTGTGACCACTCCATTAAACGGCCAAAATACTAAGTTCTCCCTACGTTTTTCTTCAAGACTATCTAGCTTTTGGGGTGTCAATCTGATGTATTATTTAAAATCTTTGTAAAGTATTACCAATTTTGAGTTACTTAATCTAAGTTTTTGTTCCTCATTTCAGAGGCTAACTTGAAAGATTATCCCAGTACTGGCCAGAAAAGGGTAGAAGATCAAACAGACCCCATTTAAAATGGGGTATAAAATGCCGGGATAAAATGGGGTATACAGAGCATTAGGAAGCTGAATGGTGCTGCCAATGTGGCTGCATAAAATGGTTATATTAAACTCTCCTTGTAAACATCGTTTGGGAATATTTCCATCACGTGTCCTGCCAAGTGATGACAAATAGAGCTTCCTCCTTCCTCCAACTCAGACACAACTTCGAGAAATACCAAAGTAGCCACAAAAATTGTTAGCGATTTTATGATGTTGTAGCGTTGTGTTATTTATCATTGGTATTAGAAATGTTTCTTTGTTTGTTGTTTAACGACGCATCAACCCTGATGGGTCATTAGCGTCTAACAAGGTAAAACGTTAAAATATATTGAACTCGTATTAAAAAGTAACATTAAGTAAGATATAAATGTCGTTGTAAAGAAACGATATATGAAATAATAAGATTGGTGTAATGGTGATTTAAAAATTATATTTTATAAAACAGATTTACTTGTCTAAGAAATAATAAAATCTTTCCAACGGGTACATCTTTGAACAATTCTTTCAAGTTATTAGCTTGAAAACAAGAAATTCGCTCTGCTGCAAAGTCAGTGCATTCTAAAAGAAAGTGTTTAACTGTGAATGGTGTATCACAGCCAATGCATTTAGGTTCATCTTCTCGCTTTAATAAGTGGGAATGTGTTATTCTTGTATGACCAATTCGGAGACGAGCAAGAACGATTTCTTCTCGTCTCGAAAGTTTATGAATTGCTTTTGGTCGTTTAACGATCGGTTCGACTTCCCTCAATTTATCAAACTTCGCTCCGTTCCAGATTGTTTGCCATTTGTCAGAGATGTACTCGTTAATAAAAGGTTTAAAATTGACATAAGGAATTTTAAAAACGGTTTCTTCTAGATTTAACGATTCTTTAGCGTTCTTATCAACTTTCTCATTTCCATATATACCTATATGACTGGGAACCCAGCAATAGATGATTGTTTTCAATTCCGAGATGGTATGATGTTTTATTAATAGTTTTTGTATTTGAGTGTTTTTGGATGATGTATGGTTTAAGGCCTGTAGAACTGACATAGAGTCAGAAAAAATAATAAATTTGTCCTTTAAGTTACTTTCATTTATGAAGTCTAAAGCTAAGTCTATAGCTTTAGCTTCCGCTGTGAAAATTGAAGAGCCATCAGGTAAACGTAATGTTTTGCAATTGCCGTTTGTAAAAGTAGCACAACCAACTTTGTTTTCTTCTTTTGAACCATCAGTATAAATACATTGATAGTCAATAAATTGAGATTGTAGTTGATGAAAACTTTCTTTTAGAAGGTGTGGATTTGATTCGGATTTTTTCCCTGTATGTAGAGTCAAATTAACTTCTGGTTTTCTAATGCACCATGATGGTATTTCGGAAACAAAATGTTCTTCTATTTTATCTTTTTGGATGTTTGCTGATTCTAAAAGTGGTGCAACCCGTAAACCAAAGGACCGGATAGCCTTTGGTTTACTTTCGTAAAGCTGTACGACTTCTTCAGAAACATATGGCGGAAAAGACACCTTAGGTATTAGAAATGAATTATGATGTCACATCTGAATAGTTTACTGGTGACACGCCGAATAGTTTACTGGTGACACGCCAAATGACATTATTTCACCAGGGGGTTCGGATGGGGGAGAAATTAGTCCCTTGAACGCACGAGTGAAGCGAACTTGGACACACAGTCATCAGACATTTCAGCAGAGGAGTGTGATCACTCCATTAACAGTGTGATCACTCCATTAACAAGAACGCCGCGGAGGTCGACATCGCACCTGCATTGGGCAAAAAAACTAAAAACGTGAAATATAGGTCAAGGGCACCAGGTCAAGGTGTGCTCTGAAAGGGTCACGGACAATTACTATGCTAGGTTTCACACTTGCAGCTATCACAGGTGCAGAGAAAACCAAACTTTGACGTAAAGATTAACAAAGTCAATGGACCATGAAATATAGGTCAAGGGCACCGGGTAAAGGTACTATGCAAGCTTTCACACTTGCAGCTATGAAAGATGCAGAAAAACAAACTTCGACATGAAAATTAACAAAGTCAATGGACCATGAAATATAGGTCAAGGTCAGCGGGTCAAGGTGTGTGCTTGAAAGGTATGTAAAGGACAATTACTATGCAAGGTTTGAGACTCGCAGCTATCACTGATGTCGAGAAACCTAAACTTCGACGTAAAGTTTGCCAAAGTCAGTGGACTGTGAAATATAGGTCAAGGTCAGCGGGTCAAGGTGTGTGCTTGAAGGGCATGTCAAGGACAATTACTATGCAAGGTTTCAGACTTGCAGCTATCACTGATGTCGAGAAAACTAAACTTTGACGTAAAATCTGTCAAAGTCAGTGGACCGTGAAATATAGGTCAAGGTCAGCAGGTCAAGGTTCGTGCTTGAAAGGTTTGTCAAGGACAATTACTATGCAAGGTTTCAGACTCGCAGCTATCACTGATGTCGAGAAAACCAAACTTTGACGTAAAATTTGTCAAAGTGGACTGTGAAATATGGGTCAAGGTCAGCGGGTCAAGGTGCGTGCTTGAAGGATATGTCAAGGACAATTACTATGCAAGGTTTGAGACTCACTGCTATCATTGATGTCGAGAAAACCAAACTTCGACGTAAATGTTTACGGACGGACGAACATACGAACGAACGAACGGACGGACAGAAATTTGGACTCCTATATCGCACCCTGCTATAAGCAGGTGCGATAAAAACGACCAAATACTAAGTTCTCCCTACGTTTTTCTTCAAGACTATCTAGTTTTTTGGGTGTCAATCTGCATGTATTAATTAAAATCTTTGTAAAATATTACCAATTTTGATGTACGGGGAAGTCTGGTTCATCCACCCATCGCCAGATAGAATAGTATATAATAAGTTTTGAAAATATGTTTTAAATCTCCCAGTTTTGTGAGGTGTAAATAGGGTACACATTCCTTGGATCCTTATAAGGGACGGACCATTTGATTTTCTGGGGGGTGGGGGGGGGGGGAGAGGGGCTGGGTTTATTTCTTGAACCATTTATTTTTTTGCGTGGCAAGGAAAACAATATATTTTCTTCGAACATACACAGAACCCAAATATTTTTTTCTCAAATAATCAACACCATTTTTTCTTACAAAGTTTTGTTTAACATGTATAAAACCAATATTTTATATTACATGCCACACATCATTAAAATGTCGCACAGATTCCAGTATTAAGCCCATAAATATATTTTTATGTTTGATATTATAGTATCAAGGAAGACAACCCAGGCGTAGAAATGAAATCCATATTAGTGAACCAGTTTTGAGCACCAAAGGTGCGAATACCAGCCGTAGGCGCAATGCCTTGCTAGGGGGTCCGGGGGCATGCTCCCCTGGGACAGTTTTGAAATCTTGGTACATTTTTGGTGGCATCTGGTGCGTCTTTTTGTATTTTTGGTGAGCAGATAGACCTGTCTAATCCAGAGTATTTCAAAGCATATTTTGATACTACAAGAGCAAACCCAAGATTTTCATAAACTCATGCAAACATGAATTTTGCATATATATATATATATATTTTTCCATGAAGCCATGTCAGGGTGTTAAGTTCACCATTTACTAAGCACCAAATGCGCGAAGGCCGATGTTGGGAAGGCAAGCGCCACAGGTACAAAGCCTTGATAGGGGGTGCGGGGGCATGCTCCCTAGGAAAAATTTGGTAGAGTTTGGTGGCATCTGGTGCATACTTTTGGTATTTTTGAGAGTAGATAGAACTGTCTAATCCAGAGTATTTCAGAGCATATTTTGATATTACAAGCCATATGAAAAAAGCCATGTCATATCGCAATTTTGTATAACTACCGTAATTTGATTTTTCATTCATTAGGTGCATTAAACTCATAAAGAGACTGGAGTTCGAATCTTCTTGTATCATTCCTTAAATAATTTATAATGCACCGGTCCGGTTGTCATTTAGCATCTGGAAGCTCAATTTTATTATTCATGTAGGAAATGCTGTTATTTTAAGAATAAGAATGTAAATTATAAGTACCAGATTGCCCTGACAATATTTTATTTTTTGTCCAGCATATTTTATTCTTTTTTTTTTCTTTTTTTTTTAATTGAACACTTTTTTTTTACATTTTTTTATTTTTTTTTCTTTTTTTTTTTTCTGTCACCCTAAACCAAAACATTTTTTCAGTGATATTAAAACCAAAATATTTTTAACAAAAAACCCAGCCTCCCTCCCCCCACCCCCAGAAAATCAAATGGCCCGTCCCTAAGTACATCAGAGCAATTAAATATTGGCTGAGGATAATAAATTTACTAAACGACAGACTCCCGAAAGTATGTTATAGATTTCAAAAAAGTTGGACAGAAACTGACACATATTGTTGGGCGACACAAATCCGAAAATTGCTTTTCAGGGTGGGGTTTGGTGATGTATGGTTGAACCAAGGAGTGGGGCAGGTGCCCAAATTCATTATAGTTTTAAGACACGGGTATTAGACATTGATATCCAGACTCAAATTGCGATCATACAAGATATGAGCAAGTTAAGAACTTATAAGCTTCTAAAGCACGAATTTGGTTGTGGAGAATATATGTTCTGTATCACAAATAGATCGTTTAGAATTGTATTTTCAAAACTTAGAGGTGGATTCCTAAGGAATGCATGTACTGAGGGTCGCAATAACAATAGATCATTTGACGTACGACTATGTCCACTTCGTAAAACAGATTGTTGTATCTGGGGGTTCTTAATAGTTCAATAAACTAACAATCTTCGCAGTTTGACTTTATTTTCTATTTCCGGACGAACAGACTGACTGCGCGGAGCTAAGTGCGCATGCTCAATAAGACGTGCGAGGATGCACTTGTTTGGTACATTACGTAAAACATGTGCACAAGACAGTTTACCTAGTGCAAACACAACACCTTTCTCCCCGTAGGAACAAATGACTTGATTTAGACTTAGACTTATGACTTATGACTTTAGACTTAGACTTATGACTTATGACTTTAGACTTATGGCCCCGACATAAAGCTATTCATTTTAGTTGGTTGGGGCCGGAGCTTCTTGTCTGTTGCTTGGCCCACCGGGGTCCAACTGGTGTTTTTCTTTTGCTCCGGAGTTAGTAGGTTATTCGGCGCCCAGGGATCTCCATCGTCGGGCAGCTTACTCAGTCTGTGAGTCCTGGTTTTTGATTCATCAGGATTTTTATCATGATTTATTTGTTTGTTCTTGATGATTCATTGACTAGTTAGAGATTCACCACGAGGACCGAATAACTAACTAAATGTTATGAACCACTGCAGAAGCTGAGGGTGAGGTTATGGCCATGTAAAACCGGTTTAAGCCCGCCAGTAACTTTGTGTTACTGATCGTTCCAAGTCGATACTTCTGTGGTGGTTCTTTTCGTTTTGTGTCTTGGTGTTTGAAAAATTTTTTTGTGCTGTTGGCGCCTTATGTATGTTTTCATATTTTTAGTTAAGTTAAGGTAACTGAGTGGCCACCTATTGGGAAAATAGCTGCTCATTCGGCTTACGATATGTTTCATGGTATAAGTACCTGATTGTTGGTTTGGTTTTTTCCCACCACGGTTTTTGGAGTGGGAATCTTTTTCTGGTTGCGCCTTTTCCTGGTCTTTGCCTACTTGTACCTTTTTTAGAATAATGTCATTTCTTCATACTTAAATGAAATTGTTCATTACTCAAATAATATTTATATTTGGAACTGTGAATGAATTAATATCAATTGTCAGTTCTACTAATCTCATGTGTTCCTGTGCACTGTTCATGTAAACCGAGCATCAATGCCACATTGTTTATGTTAATATATAGCAAATTGTTCAATACATGTGAACATGGCAAAATCAAACTTGTCCGTGTGAACTAAGCAAAATTTAATTTGTCCATGTGAACTTAGCAAAATTAAACTTGTCCATGTGAACACACCAAACTGGAAATTTTAAATATAAAAAGCTCAGTAACAAGCAAATAAGGCTTTACTTATAGCCTTTAAACCAACTAAATTAAACATTCTGGTGAACACATAGTCTACTTTTACCACAATGTACAAAACATCAAATTTAAAACACACAAACAACTCATGAGCCTTAAATGAGAGAACTTGTGTTCTCTATGGTAGCACGGGGGTTATTATGCCCCCACACACAGTTACCATGTTACTTAAGGATGTTCGCTGCCAATGAAAAAGTATTCAAACTTTTTTTCTAACCACTCTTTTTTGATTCCAAATTACAACACAAGACATTTGAAATCAAAATAAGTATAGGGTAGTGTGCATTTTTTCGAGCTACATGCCTGTGAATGAGACCTCTGAACACTATGTTTTAAATTTAGTAAAATTAATTTAATTTTCAATTCTTTGAAACATACCTGTCTTGAACAAAATTACACCTACAATGCTTTCAAAAGTCATAATATTTTCGTAATGCAGACTATTTTGGACCAAAAGCAATGAAAAATTTGCAACTTGACGTGGATGACAAAATTTTACGAGTCGTTTTCCAACCCTACCCCCATACTTGAAAAGTCGGAAAAAATCAATATTTTGAAATGTGCCAAACCCATATTTGTTGATTCAAACTTTTTCTTGTATTTTCACACAAGATAGAACTTTGTAATATTGTTCGAATAAAAGAAAGAAATATATAGGGTAGTGTGCATATAAGAGAGAACCAACAACTTGAAAATCGCCATTTTAAGCCTTTTTTCGTCTGTTTTGTTTCTTAAAGCCCATTTCATGAAACCACCCAAAATTTTAAAACTAGCACACCAAAGACAGAAAAACCGACATAGAAGACCATATACACATATACTGCTGCTAAAACAAACATCGAACTAATGCAATTTATTTGAAGATGTATAATATTCAAGTTTAATCTACCCTACCCCCTAAATTTTACTGACAACTAAAATTTTCTGAAAAGTTGCAGAAAATGGGGTGAAAAAATGAAGTTCCTTAGATTGACAATTTTCATAGCTCATTCAATGCATATCATCAATATGTATCCAAATATAAAATATTAGGAAAATATCTGCAACCGTTTTCGAGATATTCAACAAAAGAAAAACCGGAAGTTCCGAAATGTCAAATGTTAGCAGCGAACATCCTTAAATTGCCACTATAAATCCAATTTTTTTCGGTGGAAAACCTCTAGTCGACCTTTTCGAAAATCTCGGTTCAACCTGCGGACTTGCCAATTTTGGACTATCAGCAAGCTTGTCACGCACGGTGGTCTTGCTGACTGGTGTAGGTGAATTCCCTGATGACGCGGTTGGTACAGATTTCTCACTGTGGCGTTCAGCAACATGTACAGGCGATAGTGAGACAAACAGTAGTGAATCTAAATCACCACCATTTACAGCACGTGGAACTGTAACAGTTGGTTCTCGAGAGCGAATCTGATCAATATGACGTTACCATATCAGATCACCAATTTTAACCTTATAAGTTAGTGGTCTTAACTGATGCACAACAGTTCCGTTTATCCATTTCTCAGAAGACGCAGGATAATCATCAACCCAAATGCTTTCTTCTTCCTAAAAGGAGCGAACATAGGACTCTGAAGAAGAGTCTTTTTCTGAAAGTTTTATTTCAAACTCATTTCACAAATGAACTAGTCAAACCATAAAATTTGTTGAATTTTTCTTTCATCTTTTCAAAATTACATGGCAAGGGCACTATTGTACCCGACTGATACTTCCTTATTGCGACATTTTCTTTGACAATTTACATATGTCGTCTTTACGTATTTACATAGGGAAATTAACTTTGAAATGCTTTCGGTCAACTGGTGTTTTTCTTTTGCTCCGGAGTTAGTAGGTTATTCGGCGCCCAGGGATCTCCATCGTCGGGCAGCTTACTCAGTCTGTGAGTCCTGGTTTTTGATTCATCAGGATGTTTATCATGATTTATTTGTTTGTTCTTGATGATTCATTGACTAGTTAGAGATTCACCACGAGGACCGAATAACTAACTAAATGTTATGAACCACTGCAGAAGCTGAGGGTGAGGTTATGGCCATGTAAAACCGGTTTAAGCCCCCCCAGTTATTTATAACTGACCGTTCCAAGGCGGTACTACTGTAGTGGTTCACACTTATCAAAGTTATTCCGATTACGAGTTTCATGTTGCATGGCTTTGTGGCCACCCGATTATAATTTGGCTGTTCACTTAGCCCTCTGCATTTTACTTGTTCTGTCCAAGTTAGCACTGTGACTACCTAATACCTTCAATAGCTGCTCACCCTGCTTTCCGTTATTCATGTTAAACGTTGGTATCTATGTTTAGTATTTTCTTAATATGATTTTTCTTATTTCTTGTATATCACTGAACCACTGCGGAAGCTGAGGGTGAGGTTATGGCCATGTAAAATCGGTTTAAGCCCGCCAGTAACTTTGTGTTACTGATCGTTCCAAGTCGATACTTCTGTGGTGGTTCTTTTTGTTTTATGTCTTGGTGTATAAAATTTTTTGTGCTGTGGGCGCCTTATGTGTGTTTTCATATTTTTAGTTAAGTTAAGGTAACTGAGTGGCCACCTATTGGGAAAATAGCTGCTCATTCGGCTTACGATATGTTTCATGGTATAAGTACCTGATTGTTAGTTTGGTTTTTTCCCACCTCGGTTTTTGGAGTGGGAATCTTTTTCTGATTGCGCCTTTTCCTGATCTTTGCCTACTTGTACCTTTTTCTATCAATTGATTGAACTTCGAATTGTTTTCATTGACTCAAAATTTTCAGATTGTCAATTTCAAAGCCTTCATCTCATAAACCAAAAGGATTTCTAGTCTAGCCGCCTTCTCAAAAGTTTTCAGAGTGTCAATTGCAAAGCCTTCATCTAATCAACATTAGGGATTTCTAGTCTGTCCACCTTCTCAAAAAATGAGCCAAAGGATGTCTCTACAATTACATCAGCTGTTCACCACTATCATATGGAGATGAATCGCACTCCTTCCTTATGACACGGACGTTTTAGCGTTACCTCAAGTACGTCATGATTGACCAGTCAATTGGTTCGTCCTCAAAGTAAGTATTGATGGGTTCGAAACTATCCAACTGTGCCTGACGTCGATTTCATTATTCCGTAGATGATCCCGTCTTCGATCTTCAGAAGTTCGCCACTTTTTCCGAGTCCGTGTAAAGTTGCGCAATGTTCATATTATGCGCTTATGCGCTGCTTGCCTGTTTTCTTCATTGGACTCCCAACTCATCCCATCTTCCGCTGACTCTTCTACAACCATCTCCAGTTTCTGAATTGTAAACGGCTCCAAAGAACCCTCTTCAAACACATCTTCCGGTGCTTCGTCTTCTTTGCCAATAAAAACATGAAATTCCTCTGCATCTTCCGGGTCTGGCCTCTCAAGATCAATCTTTCTTGAACTTTTGAGAGATTGCTGGTCTCGAGGTTATAAAACATTTTTCAAGCTCAGCTCAGCTAAGCATGAAATTTCAATAGCCCATGTATACTGAAATAGTCAAAATTAATGAAATATTCTGGTTCAGAACTCAAAAACTGAAAATTTATCCTGCTCATAAATGCTAAAATGCCAACAATTCAACATTTATGAGCAGGATACATTTTAGTCTCAGCTGAGTTGAGCATGAAAAAAGTTTTATAACCTCGGGCCCTGGTTTCGACGCTCATTCTGAGGATTGTAACAGAATTTCATTTCCTCTTAGTATGCCCGAATTCGAGTCATATCCGATCCAAATATATTTCATTTAATATTTGGTATACCTATCCATCTGTAAACAAGTTTATACAGCTGTGCATGTCAAAAAATAAGGGGACTGCAAATAATATATCACGGTATGTTTATAACGCAATGCAATATCGTAAACTTACTCTATCAGTTGAATAACAGAACGTGTCATTCTATTGAGTATGTACATTTATGTGTATGTAATTCTTTGCATGTGGCCTATATTACATAAGAAATAAACTGTCTAACTGTCAACTGATATTAGAAATTAGTTATACTGACACATGGTGTGATCACTACATTAAACGGCCAAAAATACCAATTTCTTCCTACGTATTTCTTCAGATACATGTAAGAATAAAGCTTTAAATCGTACGAATAAGTTGACCATTGGTTGTAAATTAACATGCTGTTTGGAACTTTTGGTATGTGTAACTGGTAATATTTTCAGGTGCCCTAAGCAGCCAATATAGGTCATGAATAGCCACTACGCCGTGCATAAGCTCACTGATAGCAATAATTAAGAAAACACATTTTAAAAATATACGAAAATTTGTCCATAAAGCTATCGTAGGTTGTGCCTCTTGTGACGTGCGCACAGAATGGCCACGAAACAATGAAAACTATAATAGTAAGACTTTGCATATGGGAAAACAAAGACACAGATCAGTTTCGCTGTAACCACGTGTTAAGCGCCTTTTATTTCGCTCTATGGATAGTACAATCACCCTCCTTTTTAAATTCGAAATTTCAAGCCTTAAGCCATCTCCAATTGCTGTACGTCCATGTTTATGTCAGACCCGGTCGGAAACCAAAATGCTAGTTTTCTGATGATATGGCTCAAATATTTGTTAAGTAAATACAGTATTTTACTGGATCAGCAGTTTAGCCACTGTGTCCACGGTTATCACGGCCTGCTGCGTTTGCCCATCCCGTTCCCTGCGTTGCCTCACGTTTATCCCGTTTTGATCACGGTTGTCTGAAACGTGACCACTGGGAACATCGTCGTATAACTGACGTAATTCCCGAATTAAAGTGCCCATTGATACTAGTGTAATGTCCTCCAGTTTCCAGTTGTCGCTTTTTGGAAATGACGCTTGCAAAGGTCTCCAATTATTTAAAGGTATTTTATCACATTGTATTATCATTGAAATCTGACATGGTATCCTGCAACTGATATTTACTTCGCCCTTCAAAGGGAGATTTTCTTCCGAGGAAGAGTGGCAATGTCCATAATGCCGTCGACTCGAAAATAATTGAGAATGTATTTAAAATGTCCACCGTCTCTGTCAATGAAATAGTTCCGTTTGTCTTCTCTAAGAATTGTATTAGGCATCCTTTATAGGGTCGACCGGGTTGTAACAAATGTCGCCCACCAACGTCTAGGATTATTCGTTCTGGTGTCAACATCCGTCACAATTTGCTCCCCAATTTCTTGCTCCTCTAGTCCTCTTTCCTCCCGTCTTTTGCTCCTTTGTTCTTTCCTTTGTTTCGTTCTCTGTTGTTTTTTTTTCTCTTTTTTTCTCTTCTTCATCTTGTGTTTCTTCTCTTATTTCTTCTTCAGCTATTTTGCTTCATTCTGAATCACTCTTCTCCCTTCCAACCTACGTATCTTTTCTCCAATTTGCAATTCTTCTTCATCTTGTGTTAATCTGTCTCCCCTTTGTATTCTACTTTCTTTTCTCCTCCTGCCTCCTTTTCTTCTCATCTTATTCTTCGTGTCCTTGCTTCTTTTATCGGATGACAAATGCTTCAAATCTGTCAAAATTCTAATGTACTTGGCGATAAAATGCACCCATATTGGTAAAGGACAAATTTGGTCTAACATGAAAGCTTATTATACCTGCTATTGATTCCCGATTGCCGTGGCTTTCCAAAAGTGTAGCGTCATATTAGAAAAAAGGAGATAACTCCCTACTATAACACAGCAAGTATCGACAGACAGTCGTTTCCATTAGAAATCATAGAATTATTCATGGAACAACATACATTTCCTTGTTATATAAATACAAAGAAGTATTTCGCGACGATTGGTTGCTGTTTACGTTCCTTGAATGTCTAGAAGATGTTATTACGTTAGTTTTACGTACGTATGTAATGTACTCATACAATCTTGTTGATGAATGTTTTCTTGACTTACAACCCTTTCAATAGAACAATAGAACATTGTGCAAATTAAATACTCTTATTTCTTAATTCGCAACAAGAAGGCAGCAGAATTTATTAGATAATAATAATAATAATAAAACACTTTAAAAGATCGCATCCCCATTCATACACTGCATGAAAAGGTAATTTTACTGAAATTTGTTGGCGTACGTAAATATGTGATAAATTCTGAAGCTATATGAAATACCATTTTACATACCACATAATTAGATAGTGCATATCGCATGTGTTTAATGACTTTTATACGATGAATAAATCTCTGGTAAATGTATGTTCAATATTTATCGTGTTGGTAAACATGTATGCATTTTGTATTGAAATTTCCTGTATCTCACATAGTTGGGCAAACATTGTTTCATATAAGCATTTAGCTGAAAATTTACCCAGGATCAGTGCATAACGTGGATACCGTATTTATCTGAATTTTTATGCTCTAAACATGGTGAAATGTTGGCCAAATATTTAACAGACAGTGCCAACTTACGGCTACATATGCGCATATAGCTCATTTATGCATGCATGTTTACTGAGGCTAAACCATGACAGAAAATGCTAAAATTTACTTGATCATTTACATAGATTGTTTTTATACATCAAAGTCTTGGTTTGGGGATCTAGATAAATAGCGTATGCACATAGTCAAATGCTTGTGCCTGTTTTATTTCAATGAAAACACCTCTGTAAAACTGCATGCATTTCATGCTGATATTTATACAGCTATGCAGGCGTAGTGAAAAACGAAATGCATCTGTGTAATGATCACGCTGGCGTTCAAGATACTCTACGGACGTGCTCAAAAAGTAAAACAACCAAAAACGCAATTGTTTTTGATTGTCTGTATTTCATACTATTTTCGTAACGTAGGCAAGAACATATGCAAGTTATAAGAATTAAAATACAGGCCTGTATAAATTTGATATTATGAATGCTTAATATCATAAAATGCGAAATTGGCATCGTAGCCAAATGGTCATTCATTTTAGCCGCATCGTCTTGGTCGCTTGGTGTGATACATGTAGTGGTAGTGACACTACAAAGACTTACGACTCAACAATGACAGACGAGTGCATATGGTTTCTGTCGATATGAAAAGCTCATATCAACAGATACCCCTTCCAGAACAGAGACTCGTATAAAATAAATGCTCCTCAGGAATCATTGATAGGCAAAAGCAAACTAAAAAGTCATGACATCAATGCTACATGTTTTAGATGGTGTATTCCCATGCAAATTTAAAGCCTCATTTCAGTTGAATATCTGTGTGATTTTTCAAGGCCGATCTCACCAAGGACTTTCTACGGAAACTCATTGATCTCACTATCTCGATGTATTAAACTGCAGTCGTTTGTCGTTGATAATTTTAAGCGAGTAGTGTTGAGGAACACTTCTAATTAGCACAGCTGGTGTCTGGTTGGAACATTATCTCTGAACGGCTGTTTATAATTTATGCAACATGTTGTACATTGTATTAGGTAAAAGGCGGGAAATTACATCGAGTTAGATTTAGATTTTCTAACGTTTTTGCGAAATTTAAAATTATAGTCCTTTTTAGTCAAAAATGCTAATAAGCCACCAAGGATTTAATCGATTCTCTTCGAAGCCAAGAAAACTACATAAATTATTTTTGCTTCATTGAATACACAAACAAAAGGTTTACGTAGAGGTTGCCAATAAACAGGACGTCTTTCCAGAATTAGAAATACATTGATATGACTTCGCAAATTTAATGACGGGGAACATCGAAGGCAAGCGGCTGGGATTATAGAAACCGGGCTGGTCAAAGTTACTAACTAAACTTTTTCCTCAGAGTATATATGCTATTTTACGATAAATGTACTCTGGAGACCCATCGGGATGACCAATCCCAAAAAACACCTCAAGACTGGTAAAGTGTGCAAGGGCTGCAACCAATTGAATTGCGTTAAAGATTGCGGTTCAACAGTGGCTTTGATTCTTACTTTGGTCCGTCATAGCATTTTAAATTTAATGACGTCGCTTGGATTTTTAAATTAAAACCAAAATAGAATAATTTATATATTTATTTGAGATTCTTATATATATATATGATCACCAATAATTGAATGGAAGAGACAAACACACAATGAGCCAAACAACAATATAATAAATCTGTAAACACTCCTTAAAAAGTATTTTAAGGCCTCGTCACATACTAAGCGAAATTTTCTCGACGTAGACTTGCGTTTAATTGATATATTGCCTTATCTCCCATACAACAGCTATGATCATGCCGGAACGTTTACGGTTGAAAGGTACGTAAAGCAACAAATCAAACAATCAAGAAATAAGTTTTGCAATAAATCGATGGATTCTATTTTCGCTTATGTGTGACGAGGCCTTAAGTACATTTACATGTAATAATTGTCCCCGACTTTGGTGAACTCTCACTTGCTCTATATGGTAGATAAATTGAAAGATAGTTTGATATGCTGAATTAGTGTACATGAGTATACAAGTGTGAGTTGCATAACGCGAACTCATTGTCGTCTATGCAACGGTTCGTGGCGTTTAAAGCGCTTTTTAAAATGAAAGTGTCTATCTACAATACCGAAAACGTAAACAAAAACGTGAATATTTTCATATTCTTTTTGTAACGTTTTACTGTGAAATTGTCTTGCATAACGGGATTCACAGTGAGAAAAATCTTAAGCTCAATGACGACATTTTTATTTTCCTCGTTCCTTAGCAACGATAGGCTGCTTTCCGAGAGGTACATTACATGAAGCTCCTAGGACTTTACGCAGCGCTCGTGAACGTTTTTGTGAAATACCGTTGCATGCATCGTAAATAGTTACAAAGCGCTAAATAACTGCATTTGCCTCATGTAACTCGCGCATGAATTATGGAATGGTTGTAGGGTTCAGGTATGCATTCCGAAACATGTCCATGCAATATACAGAGATATTTTGAGCTTTAAAACTTGAATATTTTAGCTGATAATTTTGATATTTTTCTTATTATCGCTCACAACATAGATTGTGGGTACACGTTAGAACCGCCTCAGGCGGTTCTAACGAGTACCTACAATCTATGGTTTGGACTGAGCAAAAATAAGGAAAATAGGTATACCCCTGCATACCCCAGTTTTGCTATATAAAACTGGGGTATTGGTGTGTTTTTTTTGTCTCACGGACATGTTTTCCTGATGTGAACTCGTCGAAGCTCCTTTTCAATATTACACGGACTTTTATCGTGATGCACCGCCGTGTATGAATTAATAGCACAAACTTTTGTTGACTATATCTTTGTCAAACTGGACAATTTGCTATAGTGACCGTTACAATTTTTGTTTCGTGTTATCTATAAGATATATAGTGCCATTTTGTATGTTGTGGCAAAGGTCATATTGGTTTCGTGTTCCGTTATGTAAACAGTCAAAACGGGATTCAGTCGGTCACGGGGAGGTGATAATAAACAATGCAAGGATTATACAATTCGTCGACAGCTCAAAATAATTTTCGCACTGTACACACAGATTAAGCATCACATTCCAATTTTAAAAAAGAGCATGTTGCCTGAATATTTTCTTGAACTACCGGAATCCCATTAGACGTTACACATAATTGGAACAGGAATCAGTAGATATATTTTCAAAAGAAACGTTTGGACCAAAGAAACTCAGATGCGCCAAATATGTGAATGTCAGTGTGCCAAAACGAAACAAAAGTTTCCTCTGTACCTCAGTGTATAGCATCAGGATAACATGCTTTTAATCTATATAATTATAGCGGGTATTGTACGTGTACTATAGAACCCCTACTGTGAGACGATCCTACAATTTATGTTATCGTATCATAATTGAGCCGCCTCATGGGAAAACCAGCAATCTACTTATGCGAAAACAAAGACGCAGATCAGCTTCCAGGTAACCGCGAAGCTGACCAGCGCCTTTGTTTTCGCTACACGGAAAGTACACTTCCTCTTCTTCTTTTAAAAATCCGAAATTTCAAGCTTCCAGCATGCTTCTGTGATTGTTCAGCCTGCTGTTCGGAAACCACATTGTTGTTTATCCCACTAATTATGGTCACTAAAAGTCTAGTACAGTCTCGTGCCCTAACTGGCAATATATTTTAAACCATGAATGGGCATGCCCAGGAAAAGTGGTGGTTTAGCGAAACCATGCAAACGCATAAGCCATGGCTTTCAAAAGATACATTTTTATCAAATAATTCTTCTGATCAACCATCACCTTTTATGTATAAAAAGTTAAAAATAAGGAATTAACAAATTTTAATGCATAATTATTAGGTTCTTTAAATGCTACAAAAATGAGCAGATTGTTTCAGTCCCGTTCCTAATTCTAAATAGTATATCATGCTTATTTATCACAAATACTATGGCTCAATATCCATCCCAAATGGTCCTCATTAGTGACCACATTGTGGGGCAATAATATGGATATCCCTGCTGAGATTATTAACTTCTACCAATTATCTCATGAGGCTCAAAAATGAGCCAGATATTGAGACTGTGGTTAAGACTGCAAAGCAATGATGAGCATGATTTCCATAGTGCAAAATTGTTAAACACTGAATAGAATTGGAAACACATTTATATACCGCCAAGATTTTCTAGTACCTGGTTCTACAAGAATTGATGCTTAACATCCCAGTCAAAAGCTATGGTCATGTCAGGACGTTGCCTCCATCACATACTTTCTGCTTACCATATTGAACAGTGTACTCTTTGTTTTAATGTCAAGTGTGTATGAAGTATAAAGAGGTTGTGGGTTTGAAGTATGTGTAGGTCTGATAATTTCGCCAATAGTTGCCACTCACCATCTAATCATAGAACAATCACGTACACATATTTATCTTTTCCTAAGCCGTTGTATAAAATATATGTTTAGGTTCAGCATTCCTGAAAAGTTTCAGCAATACGTAACAACGCATAGGATTTTTTAAATACTTTGACTAAATAATTTTGCTGCTTGCTTCTCGCAATTCGTATGTAGCTGTTCTGAAGGAACTTAAACAGATCAAGTGATAGAAATACCCTATGCCGGCATTTTAAAATCTCTATTCTCAATCAAAAACATCATGTACGCTAACTGTTTAAATCATTGCCAACTTGAAGTACACGTATATGCGCATTTGTAAATGAATTTGAATTTGAATATGAAGTTATTAAAATGAGAAGAAAACTTGATTAAAGGTCTGATGAATGCTGGATGCCGAATGATATGAATAGAAAAACAAAATAAACATGTAAATGTGCATTTTAAAAGGAATAAGTAGGCATAAGTGACAGTTGACAATTGTCTGATTTCAAAAACTTCATAGCAAGTGTCAGATTCCAACAGAATGTAGTTTTCAATCTGCTTCCTTGCAACCCTGTCACATATAGTAAATCTTTAACAAGTATGCGTTTAGGCATAAGCGACATTTTACGTATTTTCATCATTCAGCCTAATTTTCTTACAGAGAAAAGGAATGATGCATTTTTATGTCTTGAAAACAACGCACAGCATATTTCTCGTCCTGTAACATTTTTGTTTCTGTCAGTGACAAAGATGTATCCCAACATTGATAAATCCTACAAACAGGCCTGATAGCATAGAGGTAAATGCTCGTGCGAGCAAGAAGTTTCTGGCCATAGTTTCAGAAATAGCTCCAGGTCATTTTGACAGACGCATGTGTTGAAACATTGCACACTTATTATTATCCGTATGTCGGTATTTAGCTCTTATTTCACATTTTCTTTTATCCATTCGTTGTTATACAAAATGCATAGCGCAGGAAAAAATATAGACTTTTTAAGATTTTAAGTCCAAGTTGTAACAGAAATATTGTCACCATGGTATTTTGTTAAACAGCAGTCACACAATAGCGTACATGTATAAGCCAAACGCGCGGGACGGGCGTATTGACAAAACTGTAAAATTCAACATACACCAGGAGCACGTCGGGGACACGTTAGAAGCGCGTTACACGTGCATTTTGTACGCTTGGTGTACGCTTGGTGCACGTTGATATACGTCGCTGTAAGTCGCTGCGCGCTCCAGGCGCGTCCCGGGCGTGTGTCATACGTTTCGAATAAGTTCCAAGCGTGACAGGCGCGTTGAATACGCTTCGAACGCGTTCGGCGCACGTTTGAGGCACGCCAATGTACACTACATGCGCGTTCCGAAATTATTAGATAATAGCGTGCCCGATGCGTGTGTGAGACGCGCACTGAATGTTTGCTGCGCGCCTGTAGCGCGTGCAAAGCGTATTTGGGACGTAACACAAACGTATTCCAAAACTTTGAGATTTTTATACGTCCGGCATACGCCTCAGTCACGCGCTACTGTGTGACTGCTAAAGCGAGTAACAGGAACAAATTTATTTTATACGTCCAAAATCTTCAGCGTGTTGAGATTTTTCATACGCCGGGTGTGCGTTTGGGTTATACGCCATAGTGTGACTGCTGTTAAGCCTTTCACATTTAAATGCAAAAATTCCATTTGTGTATTGTTTACAACACTGTAAATACGACAAAATGACTTGTGATTATGCTAATTGTCCATATGGCTAGGCAATACTTTCGGAAGCTTTGATCTATCTGCAGGTACCAAATGTGTTAATCAAATTACCAATATGCTAAGAATATGTCTGCATCATACACTCATTGGGTCATTCAGAGAAATACACTGGAACGTGGAGCTTCGAATGATTTTTCATATATTTCAAATATTTTAAAGATTTCGGGGACGGATATTAAATACGCTGAATAAATTAAATATGTGTGCGCGAAAAATATAAAAGGGAAAAAATAGCAATGCAAATTTCATTTTGTATTTGATATATTTATTTGCTTGTTGTTGAATGACACATCAACTTCTGTCTCTATAGAAAGTAATTAAATCCGATGCACCCTGTTCAAAACGACAACAGAAATAACTGAAACGCCATGAATTCGAAAACCGATGCAGAGGAATACAATGGATTAAAATTAAAATATTTTTTTCGGCATTTACATCCGCTCGCTACGCATACGCGTTTTCATCAATGCAAAGAATTAAGTTTTTATTGAGAAATTATATTTTATCAATTTAACCCCAGTTTGATCCCGTATTTATTGTATGCAATTGTTTAAAATGCGGAGAGGGGATGGGGTTCTATTTGACAAAGACGAATTTTAAACGAAACCGCGCATGTCTCAAACAAGTCAAAAATGAATTGAAACAAAACGCGGGAAATAAGACAATTTCGAATTGAAGAAAGAAATAAAAACGCGGGAAATCCGAGAAAGGGAACCGACGACGAACTACACGTCATGGTATTACTGTACACAATTGTGTGCCAATGTTCGTTTGTTTAAAGCGAACCTCCAACAAATAAAATGAGTCATTGTCCTAAATATGCCCACTAATATCGCCCCCTAAAGAAGCCCATGTAAATATGTACGCATATGCCATTTATATAGTATACACCATATAGACAAACACACATGCATATTGATGTTTGACCACATTTAACTATGACGCAGCAGCATGCGCATATATCATTTATCAATATTTGAATACCAAGAAGCATACGGCCAAACAGATATGCGGCCTACTATGTAAACCCGTTCTAATTCTATGTTTATACTCATTTCACCTACGTTACCTGCCATGTTAAATGAATACATTCTAACATATTTACTAATATATCACCGAGTGCATGCATTCTGAGATTTGTCAAATATTTCTACGGCTATATATAAAACATTTGCATTCCAAGTTTACATGCATCGTTAAAAATGGAAGCACATTATGTTTAATTTCAGTTTATGCAAGTTAACAAACATCTGTCTTTCTTACAATGCATGCGTCCTATAAATCAGGTGTGCATTTTGATCTTTACCATAACCTTTCGTATGTCTATAAATGCCGTGTGCCTGCAACTGTTTACGAAGCTATACAAACATGAAGTGTACCATTTATGTATACATATTGTAAATTTCCGTATATAGTAAAATGAGAATACCTCTGGAAATGGTGCAATGCCTTTTTTATTTTAATACCCGAAGTTTAGATAAATAATTTTATTAGTTGAACATGGACTAAGAGGTAGGTTCATAGGGTTGTAAATACGGTATCCACGGCATGAACATACCTGGTTTTGAAAAGGTAAATATCAAATTTTCGGATCTGTAAATGATAGTCAAAGATAAGGCAAACGATCACAACCGAATGGTAAACATGTATAAATTTAGGCATCCACACATATTTACATAGGGTTTACCTAGGTGTATAAATCGAACTTTTCATCCAGTGATAACTGAAACATTTTAGTGAATTAAATATGGGGGTACACTTAAAATGGACCACATCACAGCTTTTGCATATTCTAGATCACAGAACTTGGTCTCTATTGGAATCGGATACACATCCCTGATTTCGTAAGATAAAGAATGGCATAGAACTTAAATAAAACATCAAACTGACAGAAAAACAACAACTTCTAAACAACAACTGATTTGATTTCTTACTTACACTATCACTATGACACATTGTAATTGCACCAATAATACAACTTGGCAACATTGTTGATGTCGTGTCCCTGTATGAAGAGACTATTATTGGCATTTCCATGAATATTAATTAGAATTTCAAAAATTAGGAGATACGAGGGGGATATGTTTTGCCATTGACGACTTTCGAGTGGGAAATATTTTGCCATTGAAAACTTTGTTGTGGGTAATATGATCTACCTTGGACCCTTAGACAAAGGACTAGGGCATTTTACGCCTGATTTTGGTCTCAGATTTTGCTAAAAAATAAATTTTGGAATGAAGGTGAGAAAACTATTCCTTAATACTGCGTTTACACTATGTTCACGGCGGCCACGTTTCTGACGACCGTGAGCAAAACGGGATAACCGTGAGGCGACGCAGGGGAACGGGATTGGCAAACGCAGCACGCCGGGATAACCGTGGACACCGTGACAAATTTTTTGACAGTTTAAAAATCTGCCACGGCAGTCACGGCGGAAATGAGAAACGTAATGGGCCGTGATAAAACGGACTGAACGTAACACACCGTGACAGAACGTAACAGTACGTACCGAAACGTGGAGGCGGTCCGTAGTGCAACGGGAAGCTAGTGAATAACCCGGCAAGCTACGGATCTTCCACGTTCTGTTGCGTTTGATCACGGTCGTCTCACGTCTCGTCCCGTTTCCTACGGAATACTAAACACGTTTTGTTGCGTTAAGTTACGGTGCGTTACGGTCTTTGACGGTGTTCACCCCGTTCTACTACGTATGTCACGTTCTGTTACGGTTATCACGGCGCGTGAAGTTTATAGATATTGAATGGCATATCATGGGGACAAGTTCCTTCATATTGGAGCAGTCACTATAGTGAACAATACAGACCATACGCTGCACTATGCAATTGAAGAAGAATTGCAATCCCGAACTCGGCAGTCGGTTGTTGAGGAGCGCGATTGTTATTATTATTTCAAATGAATTATTCGTATACAAAAGGAAAAAAGTGTGCTTTATATTGTATGGTGTCTACGTTTCGTCCGTAGCTGACCTTGACAGACCGAAGAAACGTGTCACGCCTGGGTCAAAACGCAACTGACCGCAACAGAACGTAACAGGCCGTAACAGAACGTGCTAATAACCGTGATAGATCGTGGATAACCGTAACATACCTTAGCGCCTCCGTGACACACCGGTTTATCACTACCACGGCTTGTTACGGATATCGTAATACAACGTAAGAAAACGTAACAAAACGTAATAGATCTTGAAAATCAGAGACATGTATTACCAAAACTCCACGGCACGCTACGTTTCTAGCAAACGGGGCTGCCGGGGCCGCCGGGAACATAGTGTAAACGCAGTATAAAACAGCCATATAGTTAAGCCAAGACGAAAGGTAACACCCTTGTGCCCATGGAGTGCACTAGTAAGTGCACTAATCACTATCTTTGGAAGTAAAGTGCACTTTGTCATGCACACCAAGTGCACTTACTGTTACCTGTCGTCTTGGCACTACTCTATGTCTCCTAAATTAAAAACAAGGGCAAGTACTTCATTTATCCTAGAAGAGTTTCCATGGCAACGCCCAGAAGTACCATAGATAGAGCAAATTCTGCACTTTTTGGTCAATTTTTGACCATTTCTGATCACATTTTTTTCATTTTTAAGTGCCAGCCCACACTCCGAACAAAATAATACTTAGCATAAAATATCCGTGGGTGATACTTCATAATTATTTCACAATAAGAAATTGTTCGTCGCGTTTGCCGGTACTTGAAAATGTTGTTGAATGGTGAAATATATACCCAAAATTGCAAAACGTGGTATTCCTATGTTTTTCGGAGCGTTGCCATGGCAACGTGTAATTTGAATGTGATAGTTGTGCTAGATTTTATAAGCAGGAACCTTTACCTGCTATTTGCAATTCGTTTCTCCTCAAAATTCCAAAATTCAGTTTTTTATCAACACATGAGGCCGAAATCAGGCCTTAAATCCCCTAGGCCTTTGCATGGCGGCCAGTATGTCAAAACCACCAGAATGCAAAAATGATGTCTTCAACACTGAACACATCTAAATGATGTAAATCTCCACCCACCCAAAATGTGAAAATGTACAATTGTAAAAATGGGGATGTACTTACACGAATACTCATATCCGAGCAACAGCATACTGCAGACGATAATAGTTTGTCCAATAGTAATACACGCACAAAGAATTTTTAATACATACATATTAATATCAAAATCATTGATTTTGCATGAAGTATAATGAGAATAAGAAATATCTGTACAAAAAAGGGGGGGGGGGTAGTTTCTAAATCGCTTGTACCTGAGCTGATTATAAACAACGAATACTGAAAGTCGTATCAAGTTAATGCTATGACAATGATCGATCACCCTCAAGTCTGATGAGACTTACCTGATTTTCTGTATCATGAATATTAATGATAACTGGAAATGGGAGAGACAAAACAGGAATATCTGCAAAATGAACTGATTTTCTGTATCATGAATATTAATGATAACTGGAAATGGGAGAGACAAAACAGGAATATCTGCAAAATGACTTGTATCTGGGCAACCAAAACCACTTAAGTGATGAAAGTTCGTTGACCATGGTTATGATAGGACGGTGGTCTGACTCTATCAGCGATAAATTGCGATATAAAAGATGGAACTATTGCGAATTTTTAGTTTCTTCCGATAAATTGTCAAAGGCAACAGGAATGTTCATTTAAAAAACGCGATTTGGTGAGTAATTATGCCCTTTGACCAATTTGTGCTAATAATGCCTAAAGTCTCATCAAAACTGAAACTCTTAAACGCGACTTTAGCCGGCATTTACGCCACATGACCATTTTATATTTTCGAGATCCTTAATCATATAGCTGGTAGATGACTGCCTTATACATGTATATTTATGTAATCGAGACTTTTATTTCTTTCTGCAGAAGCTTAACCACTTTGTGTTTTAGTTTCAGACGCGTTTTCACACGTTTCTCAGTAAGCAAATCTTTCATTTGACAAACGGTCATGCTCCCATAGTCTATGTCAACTGGGCGGTTAGCATTGCACTTTTCATCTGCCTCTTTCTGCCTGCGGTCAATTCTAATTACGGAAACTTCTCCATGATTGCTTGGGAATTTCTTTTTAATTACATATTATATATCTATTTATGATTTTTTTAATTTTACAAATATTTACCTTGCCTTTCAAAAATAATGGTTTATTACATTAATTTTTGTTAGAATTTAACATTTTTGACTTTTAAATTACATAATTACATCAAATGTTGATTTTTTGTCTTGACCTCGTCCAACCTCAATTTTACTATATAAGTATAGGTTTGAAGGGGTTAAGTTCCACATGAAGATGTTTCCAGAGTAGTACCGGGATATGATAAGGAAGAACTGATACTGTCAGCCAGCGCAAATTTGATTTCATTTACTTGAACAGAAATTCGTTTAAATTTCTTACCAAATTTAATTTCTTGTGACCACATTTTAATTCTTGTATTCGGACACAGTCCGGGTGAAATTTAATTTCTTAAACGTGTCAAAAGGCATTCACTTGAGTTTAATCGAATACACTTAATCCCTGAATTTATTGCGTCAATCGACCATAAAGCTTTCTTAGCACAAAATTGGATAGTTTGATTTTGGTGAATCTTAAACAGAAACGTTCAATGTTTTAAAAATACTATTTGCCATGATTGCTTTGTATGAAACAATTGGAAATTAACACGGAAAACAACTACATGTAACAACTGCAAATAAGAAACTTCTTTAATGTACACTTTTCGCATAACCAGTCTTGGTGTCAGTTTAATGAGAGCCTATAGTTTCTGTCAAGTTCCATCGCGTTTTTATATGTAGAACCAGCTTGTTGGGTGCTGCATAAATGCGAAAACTTCTAAACCGCACAGCTTTGAAGACACATTACCGAGTATGTACCTAAATACATCCGTCCACGTGAACTGAATACACCGTTTTTTATTTGTTTGTATTGAGGCTTAACATCAACAGTTTTTCAGCCATGTCGGGTTTAACCAGTACTGTAGGGAGTTAATGTGTCTTGCTTAAGGCCACAACTCGGTGACGCATGTGGGGATTGAACCCTGGACCTCTCGATTCGGAGTCCGACGCTCTACCAATACGCCACCGCGCTCCCTCCATTTTCTAATTCAAACAACTAAACACAGAGCTTTCAAAGTCTACTGAAAATCTTCTCAAATCTTTAATTGTCGATCTGACTTGGTATGTAGTTTGGGGTGGCGTGCAGGGGTAGATGGTTCTTGGTTCCCGGATACAGTCAGCGACGCTGTAGTGTTGCCATTTCACTAGATATAGGGAATTCTGAAAAATAAAGAAAATAAAATATGAATAACAAAATCAACATGATCGATAGCGAAAAATACTGAAAATAAACATTGCAAAGCGCTTATCTTTTTTGCCAGTATTTTAGATCAGGAAAACGGGCGTTCGATTGATAAAAAAGTATTTCTTGTTAATAATAAAAAGGGGAGTTATCCTTCCATTCATTAGTCATAATACAAATACGAATCTTTTGTGTTATCAAAAATGTGCCAGTCCATGACAAAACCAGCAATATTTTTATGTTTCGTTGCAAATGATAGAATGGACATTGGGCTTTCAATCGATGTATTAACATGTATTATATTGTCGTCGGCTCTAGAGATATTGCTGTTCAAAGAGGGGTGTGGTAAAGCAAGTTTTGGAAATGACGTTACGTCATGACATCAAGAAACCAAACAACATAAAGGCGTGGAATTTAGTCCGAGAAACTATACAATTCATTTATGTATACTCAGCGTCAATGAAACGTTACCAGTAAATCGAGTTCAATTAACACATGGCAATATTTGATTCATTCTGAATAGATATCTGCTGATACTTCTGCATTCATTTTCATGGCATAGAGTGTCATTCATCATGGCTATCGAAAACGGTACTCATCACTGCCGTATAAATTATACGCACTCCATGTCAAATGTCAAAAGCTTCCATTGAAATGTATTGAGAAATGTAAAATTTGGGTACCTCCTATAAGTGAGGGCCTCTATTTCACCAGCCGTTTGAAAAATTTAAACCGATTTAGTGGCGATTTCACAGACAGTGTTAGAGGCATGATAAGGCATGACGACTTGTGAAAATATGGCTTTCTAGTTCTCGAAAAATTCGTAAATAACAAATTCACGTGCATCGCGTGCACAATTGCCCCAGGTCTAGTGGAACTGTTTTATGTCACTAAATCAGTTTGCCTCTGAACAGAATCATGAATGAAATTAAGTTTCTGGAAAGTATCGAAATGTTAGTGGTAGTAACTAGTATCTTAAAGAAAAGCAGCACCAACAAGTGTTAAAATAAAACATGAACAATAACGATAATGAAACATAAGCAACAAATTTGAACATCATTTTGGGCCACTGTGTACGAAACAAAATGAAATGTTACTACGAATCATTATGCAGTCCAGCTTGAAAATTTGAACAATAATGAGCAACGTTTTAATAACGCAGGCGTCTTTGTACTCTTATGCACAGCAAATAAGTAAACTAACACAAGGTTATGCGTCTGTGCGAGCCTTCAGGGCAAATGTAACAAATTAATGACCCCTAAATTTTCAATTTTGGCTAATACGACACTATTTTTCACTGGCCGCTGGTGCTTGATATGCAACGTTTTGATACTGCGGTCTGACATTTGGACGGACATTCCTGTTTAAATATTCCTTCCTGGCTGCACTTAAACCGGCTTGTTGCAGGGGACATCTGGGCATCTTGCATCCTGGAACACGTGTCCTCAAAACTAATTTCAGACCTAAACTATCATTGTTGCCCATAGTCATTGTACCAGTGATACTATTTTACAAATTTACTGATGCCATGGACCTATATAAAATGATCTCAGTTGCATTTTCATGAATAATAATGAAAATGACGAAAATCAATATTTACAAAGGGAAAATCAATTGCCATTTGAAGGGTTTGGGGTGGGTTATAGTATGTACCTTGCACCCTTAGAACGAATGCTCATGGGAGCTCGTACGGTCAGAGGATCACTTTAATGTCCATTTTTGCCATGTAAAATCACAGAGTGTTCACACCCATCCCTAATAGTAAGCAGAGGAATAACCACGTGTAGTTTGGCTACAGAGCTGAAATAGGTATAAAATGACCGTTTGGCAATGTAACCATGTAATAAGATATTAATAGCAAGCCAACTTTCCTGGTGACTGTATATTAATTAGAACTTAATGTTAGAAAAACAAAACACAAAAATGGAGTATACCAGCAAGATATGCTTATGTCTCGGCAACCAAAAGCTCTAGAGAGCTTAAATTGGTATCAAATGGCTCTAGAGAGCTTAACTTGGTATCAAATGATTGCTATAACAATGCTCTATAACCATGCAGTAAGATATAAATAAGCTGGATATCTTAATGCGCAAGTATTAAAGAGAAGTTCAGATATTAGAAAAAAATAACAGATAAAGAAAGGGGTATACCAACAAAATTGCTGATATCTCAGCAACCAAAATTTCTAGAGCTGAAATGTTATAATAATATTCTATAATCATGTGATAAAATACAGAAAGAATCCGACTTTATTGCTGTTTAAATATTGGAGAACTTTCAATAATAAAGAAAAATAACAGAACAATGGGGGTATACCTACAGAAACATTAATAGCTCAACAACCAAAAGCTATAGATAGCTCTGAAATTGGTAACAACTGATTGCTATGATAACGTTCTAAAACCCTGAAATAAGATGCATATATAATCAGACTTTCGTGCTGCCCGAGTATTGATGAATTCCTTAAATATAAGAGAAAAGTCACAGAAAGTGGAAGGGGTATACCGACAGAAACGTTTATATCCTAGCAACAAAAAATCCATATAGAGCAGAAATTTGTGTCAAATGATTGGTATGACAATGTTCTATAACCTTAAGATAGATAATCAAGCTGATTTTCTTGTTGCCCATAAATTAAGAAAACTTAAACCCCAGCCCCTGATATGAAAGGGGAAGCTCCACCCCCGAATTAATTGAGGTGGCAAATTCAAACATTTCACGCTTCAGGCGTAAAAAAATCGGTAATTCTGCCTTCCAGCATCATTTTGATCTCAGAAAAAAATACAGTAGCTCATAACTATTCCATTTACAAAGTCGTGCACATGATTTTTTTTTTTTTTCAAATATGATCCACAGGGCATGAATTAAATCAATTTATGTTCAACTATGTCATACTTCTGCTGGTAACTGACAGCTTTGAAATTTCACCCTTGACCACATCACATTATACAAATAAACTACCAATAGAAAAAAACACATGGTAAATTTGCATGCAGTGATAAACACTGGACTCCTATGAAACTTGTTGGAGAATGCATAGCAACAAAACATGCCAAGCTCACCATTTTTGAAGTATTTTCTCTGTCATCACTACAGATTAATCCATAAACAATAAATATCCAATGCACAAAAAGAATATTATCACAAATTAAAATATGCTACACATCACACATATCATTCAGACAAACGAGTTCACCATTTTGATAGTAGACAATTATTGTTGAATTTTATATAGTGTTTTATACAAACTTAATTCAATTTAATTTGAAATGCACATACATGTTATTTATTTTTACGCCCATTTATGTCCCATATATAGTTGACCATGGGGATTCGGATACAAAGATCCGAACTACTCTTAGAGTCCATACATAAGTGTCATTGCCCATTAGTCTTGACTTCTTTTGAAGGTACTTTTCTAATTCCACGCACCTCGTCTATCTATCATTGTCCAAACGTTCTTATTCTCTGTTTTGCACAGTCCCGAATTCCTAACCATATACTTTGTTTTGCGTAGTCCCGAATTCCTAATGTGTGGAGCTAGTGGCTGCTGAGCTGACCATCGTTGCCGGTTTTCAGTCACGCACAGAGATAAAAAAAGCAATGTTCACAACTTCTTTGGTTTGTCTATTATTAAATAAGGGATTGTTTATTAGCCCTCTAGTGCCCAAACACATTTTTGCTGAGCAGAAAATTATTATTTTGTGATTATGGGCTATGACCATGGAATGTATTGTAAAAATGTGAGTATTTAATGAACTTGTATCTCCGATGCAAATTTGTTGCATGTATCATATTTGATACATTGGGCATTAAGTTCTGGTGTAATCATATATGATACATTTTTAAAAACTCAAAATACTTGATAATATCAATCTATTTTCTTAACAGAAATATTTTATTTGTTTTTAATTGTAACAAAACTTCTGGGACACTAAACTGCAACAAGTGAACAGAAACCAAAATACAATATCATTGTCGAAATACTTCTGATCACCTAAATATGTGATGAAATGTCATTGTAAAAGTTATTTGGTTGAATTTATATTTATCATTTGAGATCATCTGTGAGGATGAGTCATAACAATATATTATTAAACATAAACAGTTTCTACTTAATCGACCATATATGTTCGTTGGTTTACGGAGAATTGTTTTCCGACCATTTCCATATATGGAAAAATGATTGATTTATTAGTGTTATGCTGACACGTGTTGAAACGTCACAGTTTTGTAAAATTCAAAATGGCTGACAGACGTCATTTGTAAAAGATATGTGTAGATCATTGGACCAGACCAATCTGGAATCAATTAATGTTCCCCGTCAGATTCCGTAATTTCGGCATGTTTTGGGCTCGTTCCGTAAACGGGACGAAACTGAGAACATGACTGACAATAGCTTTAGGAATGAATCTGATAAAAAAACAACACAGAATTGTAATGGAGAAACAACATCCATCAAATCCTTTACAGCTTTAGCATCTCTTTTTGTCTGTTTTTCGGAGATTCGTCCTTCATGAAAATGTGGGTTCTTTAAATGCCCGATGTAGAATATATGCTACAAAAACGAGTCGATGCATGTCCAGACTCAAATAAATTGGGATAAATACATTTTTATTTAAAACCATGTTCGTAACAATCATGTAGCATTATTGTGTTCATACATGCATTTTGTGAGGAAACGAAATATAAGTAATGTTTGTGAGTCAGGAAACTAAAACAAATCAGTGTATCATATATGGTACGTTTCATTTTCTCCCGATGTAGCAAATATGCTACATCAAAATTTGAACGCAAGTTCTGCATTGTTCAGGTAACATCTATAAACATTTTTTCATTGTTTTTAATATCTAAAAAGTTATATTAAGGAAGTTTTACATTTTGTACATACCTGCTTATGGTCGTTTCATTTAATTAAAATGACCACTGATTAACACTTCTACATGTTTATGGCGGCGGCCATTTTGAAAGCAAGATAAAAGTCACGAGACACAAAGCTAGACAAAAATGCCACAATTTCTGGAAACACTGCAACATATAAATTTACAATCAAAGAAAAGCAAATAAAATTATCAATGTTTTAGCAAATTATTGCTTTCTAAAATCAATGTAGCATATATGCTACATCGGGCACTAAAAGGTTAGGATTGCACCAGTGTCCTGTTTGGTGATGAATCTTATATATTCTTTAAAATTGGTTGGTCTTTGTACGTCACTGGTGTTGATATCAAAGTGTATGTTTAATAGTTGTTTGATATCTCCAAACGACATCTTTCCCTTGGTTTTTATGTAGACATTGCACACGGGGACCCAACTGTTAATCGTGATTATTGATGCGACGTGGAATGTTAATGCTTGCTAATATGAAGTTTCGTATGCGTCGGCGATATTACGAATGCGACGTTCCACATCCTCTGCCCTTGAACGGTAAGTACCACATGTTTTGGAATACTTAACGGCACTTGTGTTTTTCAGCTAATGGTTTATAAAGTTGACCTGTAGCTACAATTTTGCTACAAAAACTCATTACATTTTTAAATTCCTTTTGTTTTTCTTTGTCTTGGTCGTAAACTAAAAAGTATAACACAGTCCTGTGGGTGTCTTTATTGAAATGTGTATATGCATCGAAGACGTTGTTAAAATTTTATATGCGACACAGAAATGCATCGTGGAAGAACAAGACCGATGAATCAGTAAACTAAAATAGCAAATACTACGATATGGAGACAGTGATGCATTTTCTTCAATAGATATTTTAGATACACATGTTAAAGGGGCCAACCATGGTATTTATACTGTATTATTATTTGCAGAGGCTGGAGAAAGTTGTTTGAGGCCGAGGGCTCAAAGTGCTCCCGAAGACTCTTCTAATGTTAATGCAATGAAATAACCATAGTTGATCGCTGTTCTTGATAACACACCATTCCAGTGGAAAACTGCCTCGCAACCGCACCTAAAAACCGCATAAACCCCTTGAATTCTGTTGTTTTTCCCCCTACTTACCATAACTGCATGGAACCACCTATATTCAATGATCAAAAATTATTTGGTTTAGCCTTGGATTCATTTAATGTAAGGAAACATATAAGCTCTGTCACTGATATGTCCGAAAATTATTTGCTGTTCCGAGGCAAGAATAAATCAGTTGTGTCACTCGAATGTTGACAAAGCTGATTCAGAAACCCAACTCTGTGACCTCATTCAAAATAAAAGTGGTATATGCTTTGAAGCTCGCCAAATGAACTGCATGTAGTCCAAGGAAAAAACGCCATGCAATATTTCGCTTGATAAAGGCACTCTATATGCTTTTGTATGTACGTAAATAACTTTTGTAAGAGCACAACGAAAATGCTAATTCTTCAAAAACTCATTCTAGTAGTACGTACCTTCGTCTTCGATGCATACTAAAGATGCTTATCTTACTATTAAATAAATGTGCATTTACAAAGCCGTTTGGATACAAATTTCAATAAAGACACCAAAAGGACTGTGTTATCTTCTTAGTTTACGACCAAGACAAAGAAAACCAAAATTGACAAGAATGTAATGAGTTTCCGTGGCAAAATTGTATCTTCATGTCAACTTCATAAATCAAACTTAAACCATTAGCTGAAAAACACAAGTGCCGTAAGTATTCTAATTGACTTCAATTGGGAACATAGAAGAATTTTGCAGATCATAGTGGACGCCGGTTTTGCAAACTCGGCTTTGTTTATTTGCGAGAGCAAAACATGTGCTACTTACGGTCCAAGGGCAGAGGATGTGAAACGTGGCATTTGTAATGATCTCGCCGACGCATACGAAGTTGGGTCCCCGTGTTGCTATGAGGTAGGTTTGATTCGCTAAATTCATTGGAAATAGCCGCTGTATCACGCTTTGATTTAATCTTATTCAGGGCTTATTTTTAGCTTTAATCCTTGTCTTAAGTTTCAACTCTGGGTGCCTTTCAATTATTGAATTAATTATTTTGCTAACATCGTTTTCTTTTTATCTTGTGTTTTCTCACCAACTCTTTGTGTGATTCGGTTCTAGAGTGGCGGTGATAGTGTCCGAAAGACCTGAATGTTTTCATACATCTTGCATAACCTCTTAGCTAGTTTGTATCAGATAGTGTCCGTAAGACCTGAATGTTTTCATACATCTTGCATCACCTCTTAGCTAGTTTGTATTTGATGGTGTGTTTTTTTTAAAATTCCATGAAGAAATATGTACCTTTCTTTGCTTTGGATTTTCCTTCACCATCGGTGGATTTTAGAACATTCAAGCGAGATTTTACTTTCCTCATTATTGCCTCTTACTATCTCAACGCTTTCATCTCTAGAGCTAATTCTGTTTTCTTTCATTCAGATGTTTCTTGGTTTTCAAGTGTGGTTTTACATTTTTCTTGTACCTTATGTCTATTTCGCAAACAAAATAGTGATAGATGCCATCGCGTTTCACTATTCCACCTCTTTCTATGTCATCGTCGTTACTTTTCATACTCTTTGTTTTACTTGTATTATTGTTATTATCGGATGTTGTAGTGTCATTATCGGAGGTCGTAATGTCATTGTCAGGGGTACGTTTTCTTTTTCTCTCATTTCCTTATTTTGTGTTTGTCATTATTGATATCTTGCACGAGTATCTCCCTGTGGTTTTCCCAGCTAAATGCTTGTCAAGATAAACTTGACTGAAGCATTTAATGTTACAGATGCCACATACACGTACATATTTATTTTCTTCGTTTTTTAAGCTCTTCCAACTTATGCAGTGCAGTCATCATCTCTTGGTATTCGGTGTCGATTTCTTCCTCGTATTTGGTGGCAACCATAAAGGTGCCTACTCAACGCATATCTTTTTCCAAGTTTCTTTTTCTACATTCCACGCAGTTATTTGGATCGTGAGTGTCAATGTTTGGTTTAACACGCAACCACGTTTTCACACATATCTGGTGATAGATTGAGTTAATGTGTTGCTTCCAGTCTTTAAAGTCATACAGTCAAACTACAACATTTACATTGTCTATGATATGTGTCATTTTAATCATCCGGATTTGCCATTCCCTTCAGCGATCTCCTAACAAATTGCTTGCCATCTTGCATTATCTGATCTTTGTTTCTATGAGTTTCAAGCTCGACTGCACGAAGTGCATAGAGCTATTGCAGTCTCATCGGTCGTCCACGTTCCCGTGCGCGTCACTCTTGCGTTAAAGTTTTCTAGAAGTCCATATCTTGACAACCACTCATCAGAAAGTATTCATACTTGGAACATAGATACCATGTAGGGTTAGCTTTCATTCGATGGCATCGGGCCCCAGGGCCCAGGCCAGGGGGTGGGGCTGGAGGTTAAAATCTAGAACACATTCAAAAATGGCAATTCTTGTGTTAAAGTTTTCTGGAAGTCCATATCTTGACTACCACTCATCAGAAAGCATTGATACTTGGGCCATTGACACCCTGTAGGGTCGGCTTTCATATTATGGCACCAGATTCCTGGGTCCATGCCAGGGGACGGGGCTAGAGATTAAAATCTAGAACACCATTAATAATAATGGCTTTTCTGTGATATAGTATTCTAGAAGTCTATATCTTGAAAACCTTTTATCAGAGGGCTTTCATACTCGGACTATAGGTACCCTGTAGGGTTGAGTTTTATTTCATGGCATCAGATCTCTGCGTCAATGCCTGGGGGTGGGGCTAGAGGTTAAAACTAGAACAATGTAAAAAAAATAGATGTACTGCTGTGTAACTTTTACAAGGAGTCCATATCTTGACAACAACTTATCATAAAGCATTCATGCTACATACACTTTAGGTTCCATGACATCGGACCTCTGGGTCGGAGTCAAGGGGGCGGGGCTAGAGGTCAAAAGCTAGAACTCCCTGATTTTTTTTCTTTTTATTTCTTAATAGAAACAACTTAGGAAGATGGTTGGTCATTCATCTTTTGACTTTGTGACACCGACTTGTGTGTCATGACGGTAAGGGTCGGTTGACCTACTTTCCATGGTTCAGTGATTTTGCCTTATATCTTGACACTCAATTAGTACATTTTCTTACTTCTTTCAGATTATGATTGAGTACGACCAGGCCTTTGTCCCCAATATACTTATAGGTCACTTTGACCTAATTTCACGGTTCAGTGATTTTGCCTGACACCCAATTAGTATATTTTCATACTTTTTCAGATTATGAGTGAGTATGACCAGACCTTTGAGCCCAATATACTTATAGATAGGTCACTGTGACCTAATTTCACGGTTCAGTGACTTTGCCTTATATCTCGGTTCTCAAATGGTTTATGAACAAACTTCTTTCAAAGTATGTTTGCGTATGACAAGACCTTTGACCCTGAAGTAGTCCGAAGTCACTATGACCTAATTTCATATTTATTGAATACTATGCAGACAAATTAGCACAAAAAGACATAGTATATGGAAACGTACTTTGGAGCAGTGATTGGTGACCGAAAACGATGGGAATGGACACCCGAGTGCGCTGCAGCCTCAGAAATGCCCATGCCATCGTCCTCCGCTAGGGCCCCAAATCTGTTGTGGCGTTGAATTGGATCATCTGATCCTTTTGACACCCTACTGGATGTAAGTTGTTATTTTAACTGTTTTGTGTTTACTTGATTTTGTTTTTATCGTTGATTGTTGTTAATTCTACTCAATAAACATTTCTCTAAAAATAAAACTCAAATATCTCCAATGAGAAAGCAAAAATTTGCAATTTCCACTTTTTTCCATTATAAGTCTATGAGACGTATAAGTCGCCATGGCAACCAGAGTTCTTATCCGATCTGAACAAAAAACATTTTTGGTCCCCCCCCCCCCTCCTGTGGATGCTTTAAGCCAAATATCAAAAGCTTTGGCCACACGGAGATGTCATTTGAAATTGTGGATGACGGACGGACGCCGGATCATGGCCATCCTATAAGCTCACCTTTGAGCCTTCGGCTCAGATGAGCTAAAAATCTATTATATAAATTGCGTTGTGTATGACTTGTTCTATACTCCAGCTTTGCTGCTTTACTGAAAGTATGTTGATTTATATAGCTTCAGAACAAATGGACTGGGTTCAGATCTAGAAGATATAACCTGTCAAAATAAACAGCATTGATGACAATAACGTGACTTTCAATTTTGCAACTGCAATGGATGAACTAATTACAGCACACAGTAAAGGTCATGGGTACCATTGTGCTTCATCTGAAGGATGTTTAAAAGATAATTAATATCTAATGATCTATATCTGCAGATACATGTATCGGTGTTACGCACTAAAATACGAAAATCTAGGTAAATTGTGTCGAACCTTAGGGAGCATTAAATATAGATTAATGTCCCGGGGAAATCACTATTCACGGACCCACACCAAGATAGCCTATAAGAAAGTAAAAGTAAGTAACGATCAGAAAATGACGCAATCAGAAAGAAATTCCCACTCAAATTACACTGCAAACGCCCCGGAAACGCCTCCTTGTCTGTCAGGGGCTTTCCTAAAACGCTATTTCGCTATGGTTCATGGGAATTTTAGGATCAATATATTTAACATATGAATATCATGCTTTAATAACAAGTAACATTCACCATTGTTTCAGACTGAAGTTGACATTCAATTAATGTTGCGAACAAGTCATCAAGAGAAGTCAGGTCTCTCACTACCATTTTTGGGAATGGGGTCGGGGCCCTCAGCATTAGGAAAATGAATGTCGTTTTGAGCCAAAATATAATAAAATACATTTGTGTCCTACTCACTCATTATATACTCATTATATAGAAACAGATTATTCCATTGATCTTGTCCTCATGGATTTGTCATTTCACTGAACAAGACGTATTTCTCTGATGCCAATGTCCTGGTCATAATCGGAAAAATAGGTATGTAAACACGTAGGAACTGACCACTATATCAATGAATCAGTTGTGCCACTGTCAGACAAGTACAAATATCAAAATACAAATTCATTTAAATGAACCTGAAAGCTGAAAACCCTCTCATGTTATAGGAAAATGATCATGTCTGTTTCTTGACAATTAAAGTCCCAGTCCCACTGCGTTAAGATCTTTTAAGATCTCCTTACGATTGTCTAAATATTTATTTTTTGGGGGGTCATTTCTTTGACCCCGATATGTAAATTAAGAAAGCAGAAACACGTTGGAAAACATTTTCAAAATTTTGTCTGCGCAGTCTTATCAATAAACTTGACAGTCGTACGAGTGTTTACGATTCAATGGCACCGGTACCTTGTTTAACGCTAAAGACCTATCAGGGTTGATGCGTCGTTAAACAACAAACAAACAAAACCTGTTGATTAAGTGTTCGACATCATTATTTCCGTCCTCTTGAAACTTTTTGAGTCTGGATCCCGTTGCTATCAGTGTTTCTCGTTTTCACTTGACTGGGCGTAAACTCTGAAGATGCTGTTCACATTTGGTATGGTCCATCCCCTTTCTCATTTATGTTATCCCGGCTCTTACATTCACTCAGTTTTATTTTTTATTTTATATTACTGATATATTATCGTTCCAACTTCTGTTGTGGTTCTATTCGTTTGATGGTTTTATGTTGTTTGAACATTATGTACCTTTGCGTACGTTTTCATAGTTTAAGTTCGGGTAACTGATTGGCCGCCTATTTGGAAATAGCTACTACCTAGGCTTATGTTTTTGTAAACAATAAGTACCTGTACTTATTTAACACCTCGGTTTGGAGTGGGAAACACGTCCATGCAATATACAGATATTTTTCAGCCGTAAAAAATGAACATTTCACCAGAACACGGTTAGAACCGCCTCCGCTTTTTCGGTCAAGAATAAAAAATATACCCCTGTAAACCCCAATTTTACTATATAAAAGTGGGGTTAAGGGGGTATTCATTGCAAGGACGTGTTTCCCTGATGACCAATTTTTTTGCTTGAAACTTGGGATCTTCTTGGTAGAGCTACAAATACAAAAAGGTACAAGTAGGCAAAGATCAGGAAAAGGCGCAATCAGAAAAAGATTCCCACTCCAAAAACCGAGGTGGAAAAAAAACAAACTAACAATCAGGTGCTTATACCATGAAACATATCGTAAGCCGAATGAGCAGCTATTTTCCCAATAGGTGGCCACTCAGTTACCTTAACTTAACTAAAAATATGAAAACATACATAAGGCGCCAACAGCACAAAAAAAAAATTTGAACACCAAGACATAAAACAAAAAGAATCACCACAGAAGTATCGACTTGGAACGATCAGTAACACAAAGTTACTGGCAAGCTTAAACCGGTTTTACAGGTACCTAACCTCACCCTCAGCTTCTGCAGTGGTTCATAATATTTAGTTAGTTGTTTGGTCCTCGTGGTGAATCTCTAACTAGTCAATGAATCATCAAGAACAAACAAATAAATCATGATAAACATCCTGATGAATCAAAAACCAGGACTCACAGATTGAGTAAGCTGCCCGACGATGGAGATCCCTGGGCGCCGAATAACCTACTAACTCCGGAGCAAAAGAAAAACACAAGTTGGAAATCAGTCCCAAATTAAAAATTGATGGTATTTAATTCTGAAGAGCGGTAGGGTGGGAATATGGGTCGCCATTTGGGCCAAAATAAATAGACTTGCTGTTTGTGCTTCCAAGCAAAGCTTTTAAGTTACTGATTGATCATCTTATTATAGGAATGAAATTCATGTTTGGTGATTTTATCGATGTGTTAACTCGGCCGAAGCACTCACAAAATGAATGAGGCTTCATGTTAAGTTTATGATTGATTCGCCTGAGTTAACACATCGATAAAATCAACAAAATTGAATTTCATTTCCTATAATTCCATTGTTATGGTTTCATTTACCTTTACTATTCATTTTTGGATGATTTCGACCTTAGTATTGCAAATGTTGTCGTTGGAATGTATGTTTGAAATGACCTCCAAGCGTCGTAGTAACGACGTGCATGAATATGAAATTACAAAATGCAACGACAGATTAGTAAAACTGATAATTTTTTACATCTATTTTATTTAGATCTAATACAACATTAACAATGTACAATATACAATAAAAGTTTGGAATAAAAAAAAACGAGTTTCAGAAGATCGCCACTTTTTGGACTATTAAATGAATATTGGGATAAAAAAGGGTCATAACGTGTAGCAAGTGATGTTTTACTGATGGAATGTTATATTGAAAGTACAAATTTCGAATAAGGAACCTGGAGCAAAACCAACCAGCCAGTCTCTGGCTATGTGAATATTCTTGTGTGGATGAAACATTCATTTCCTTTTGAGGGTCGGATGAAAATATTTTGGACACAAGACTATTGCTTTCAGTGACATTGGAAGTTTCACAGTTCGGGTAGGACTCTGCCCATTTTCAAGGGAAGCAAGTGCATTTTTGATTTGTGCTTGGACAGAATCTTCTCTCTTATGATCGGGCATACTCATGATACTCCTGGCTTCAAATCCAGCACCAGTGGTCCACCCTGGGTGACCTTGAGGTAATTTTATGTTAAAGTTTTTCATTAAAGATTTAAGAAGTCTATATCTCTTGAACATGTTGATGAATCAAGTTGATACTTTGCATGTTTGTAGATATTGGTCTGAAATTTTATGCAGTACCATCGTGGTCCACCCTGGGTGACCTTGAGGTCCATGCAATATACAAATATTTTTCAGCCGTAAAAAAGGAACATTTCACCAGAACACGGTTAGAACCGCCTCCGCTTTTTCGGTCAAGAATAATAAAAATATGTATACCCCTGTAAACACCAATTTTACTATATAAAAGTGGGGTTAAGGGGGTATTCATTGCAAGGACGTGTTTTCCTGATGACCAATTTTTGGCTTGAAACTTGGGATCTTCTTGGTAGAGCTACAAATACAAAGCAGTCCTAAATTAAGTTTGATGATATTTAATTCTGAGGAGCGGTAGGGTGGGAATATGGGTCGCCATTTGGGCCAAAATAAATAGACTTGCTGTTTGTGCTTCCAAGCAAAGCTTATAAGTTACTGATTGATCATCTTATATTAGGAATGAAATTCATGTTTGCTGATTTTATCGATGTGTAAACTCGGCCGAAGCACTCACAAAATGAATGAGGCTTCATGTTACGTTTATGATTGATTCGCCTGAGTTTACACATCGATAAAATCAACAAAAATGAATTTCATTTCCTGTAATTCCATTGTTATGGTTTCATTTACCTTTACTATTATTTTGGATGATTTCGACCTTAGTATTGCAAATGTTGTCGTTGGAATGTATGTTTAAAATGACCTCCAAGCGTCGTAGCAACGACGTGCATGAATATGAAATTACAAAATGCAACGACAGATTAGTAAAACTGATGATTTTTTTACATCTATTTTATTTAGATCTAATACAACATTAACAATGTACAATATACAATAAAAGTTTGGAATAAAAAAAACGAGTTTCAGAAGATCGCCACTTTTTGGACTATTAAATGAATATTGGGATAAAAAAAAGGTCATAACGTGTAGCAAGTGATGTTTTACTGATGGAATGTTATATTGAAAGTACAAATTTCGAATGAGAAACCTGGAGCAAAACCAACCAGCCAGTCTCTGGCTATGTGAATATTCTTGTGTGGATGAAACATTCATTTCCTTTTGAGGGTCGGATGAAAATATTTTGGACACAAGACTATTGCTTTCAGTGACATTGGAAGTTTCACAGTTCGGGTAGGACTCTGCCCATTTTCAAGGGAAGCAAGTGCATTTTTGATTTGTGCTTGGACAGAATCTTCTCTCTTATGATCGGGCATACTCATGATACTCCTGGCTTCAAATCCAGCACCAGTGGTCCACCCTGGGTGACCTTGAGGTAATTTTATGTTAAAGTTTTTCATTAAAGATTTAAGAAGTCTATATCTCTTGAACATGTTGATGAATCAAGTTGATACTTTGCATGTTTGTAGATATTGGTCTGAAATTTTATGCAGTACCATCGTGGTCCACCCTGGGTGACCTTGAGGTCCATGCAATATACAAATATTTTTCAGCCGTAAAAAAGGAACATTTCACCAGAACACGGTTAGAACCGCCTCCGCTTTTTCGGTCAAGAATAATAAAAATATGTATACCCCTGTAAACACCAATTTTACTATATAAAAGTGGGGTTAAGGGGGTATTCATTGCAAGGACGTGTTTTCCTGATGACCAATTTTTGGCTTGAAACTTGGGATCTTCTTGGTAGAGCTACAAATACAAAGCAGTCCTAAATTAAGTTTGATGATATTTAATTCTGAGGAGCGGTAGGGTGGGAATATGGGTCGCCATTTGGGCCAAAATAAATAGACTTGCTGTTTGTGCTTCCAAGCAAAGCTTATAAGTTACTGATTGATCATCTTATATTAGGAATGAAATTCATGTTTGCTGATTTTATCGATGTGTAAACTCGGCCGAAGCACTCACAAAATGAATGAGGCTTCATGTTACGTTTATGATTGATTCGCCTGAGTTTACACATCGATAAAATCAACAAAAATGAATTTCATTTCCTGTAATTCCATTGTTATGGTTTCATTTACCTTTACTATTATTTTGGATGATTTCGACCTTAGTATTGCAAATGTTGTCGTTGGAATGTATGTTTAAAATGACCTCCAAGCGTCGTAGCAACGACGTGCATGAATATGAAATTACAAAATGCAACGACAGATTAGTAAAACTGATGATTTTTTTACATCTATTTTATTTAGATCTAATACAACATTAACAATGTACAATATACAATAAAAGTTTGGAATAAAAAAAAACGAGTTTCAGAAGATCACCACTTTTTGGACTATTAAATGAATATTGGGATAAAAAAAAGGTCATAACGTGTAGCAAGTGATGTTTTACTGATGGAATGTTATATTGAAAGTACAAATTTCGAATGAGAAACCTGGAGCAAAACCAACCAGCCAGTCTCTGGCTATGTGAATATTCTTGTGTGGATGAAACATTCATTTCCTTTTGAGGGTCGGATGAAAATATTTTGGACACAAGACTATTGCTTTCAGTGACATTCTAAGTTTCACAGTTCGGGTAGGACTCTGCCCATTTTCAAGGGAAGCGAGTGCATTTTTGATTTGTGCTTGGACAGAATCTTCTCTCTTATGATCGGGCATGAACATGATACTCCTGGCTTCAAATCCAGCACCAGTTAGGACCTGAATGGAAGTGGCTCTCAAAGAGTTGCCGGTATACCTAGATATACCCGCATTCTTACAGAAGTCGGGCATAAAGCTGGTGAAGTGTTTGGGCTTAACGGGGGTCGTGGTATACCACAGACTGTTTCAAAGATCTTTGATAGCTTCAGTGTTGCAATGGTTAAACAGTGCTGTGGCAGATGAATCTGTTTTCTGCACGAAAAGCTTGACAGACCCGACAGTACATTGCTGCTTACCAGCGGCGTACATGCGCTTATTGATTCATACCACCTTGATAGTTGTTTTGACGTGTTTTATGTGATAATGTTATTTATTCACGGCCAGATCAAATAGGTTGTTCGCGATTGCCGCTTGTGCGATGTGATGCCATTGCTCAGCGATGCACGATTCCACAACCAAAGAAAATGGGTTTCAAAACGAACATCAGAACCATTTTCCCAGAAATGATCGCGAGAGAACCCCGAGTCTATCAATAGATCGATGGCGCACGTTTATTTACATCCTGATCCTTGCCTGCTTTTACTATTTTCATAACTTGGTGACGAACAAAAGAAGCCTTGAATTTGTTTGATAATAAGTACTGGGAGTGGCTGCAATAGTATTTTAAAAAGTCACGTCGCAAAATTCTCTTATCATACAATAGATATAAATTTGTGTGTCAGGTTGAAATTTTAAACGTTAACACTTGTCGGGAATGATGTATTGTAAGTATCTTACAAGGATAGCTTTTAAAAAAGCTAGAAGCGGCTCGTTTAGCATTTTGTATTATTACCACACCATTTTGAAAATCTATACATTTTTTAAACAAATAAACTTGTATGCTAGTGGTTTCTGAGAAAACAAATTTGTTATTTTGATGTGCATGAGCTCAAGATTACTCTCACACTGATCTCATGAGAATTAGTCGTAAAGTAAATGTGTGTGTGTGTGTGTGTGTGTGTGTGTGTGTGTGTGTGTGTGTGTGTGTGTGTGTGTGTGAGAGAGAGAGAGAGAGAGAGAGAGAAATTCCGTTACACTTTTATAGGCTAGAAACGGCTCTGTGGGCATAAACATAATGGACAACTGGGATAAGAAAATATTCTGATTTCCGACCCACACTAATCAGTCATTAAGTAGGCATAAGCCACAGTACTGCTTGCAATGAAATAGCTATAGAAATTAGAGGTGTTTCGGAGGCGAACAGACACGGCCCAATGTATGGAAGTCGTGTACATGGTTTACTTGGTGTGAATTGTGTCAGTGAAAGTGGGGTCCCTTTGATCACGGTGCGAGACCTTCTGCTTGCGGTTTGCCAGATGGTTTTTCTTGTGGACCTCCCGTTTTCGTACCACCCACTTATATGAGCTGAAATTATCTTAAAAGGGACATAAAATTGAATTAAAAAAGAAAAAAAGGCCGTGTGGACTTGGTTAGACGGAAATGTAAAAAGGCAGAGATGACCTGCTTCCTGGATTTCCTGTTCGGTAATTAGTCGACCCTTACGCCCCGATATCAGCATACGCAAAATGGTCAACATCCGAACTTTGCTTAAAAGAAAAATGATGATTGGCTGGATTTCATTAAACCAATCACTGCTAACGTTTAAAACATCACATGTTTCCGGCTTACCGGATGACTAATTAGTGTAGATCGGAAACCAACCTGTGTAGTCATGCGGAGTGTTCGGTATTTTTCGTAGGTTCCCAGCCAAAATCCTATCGTATATTCGGCTCGTCGAGACGAGCCGAAATAATCACTTGGATGGCTGTAACCCTCCTCATAGGCAAAAATACGCCCATGTTATATTCCAGTTTTCTTGTTTTTGCCCCATAATTGATTGTGGAAATACATTATAACCGCCTCGCCTGTAGACCCAAGTTTTGCTGTTTGTCATTTGGGATGTAAGCAGTAAATATAGCTTAGATGTTTTGTCATCCTGTTGTAAGGACATCATGATGTCTTAAAAGAACCGGTCTTGTGCAAGTGGGAAGGCCCTGGTCACCCGTCAAATATCGGTGGTTCTCCAATTTCTACAATCATATATGACCATACAACGCCAACATCCGTGTCTTCAAAAGGTACAAGTAGGCAAAGATCAGGAAAAGGCGCAATCAGAAAAAGATTCCCACTCCAAAAACCGAGGTGGGAAAAAACCAAACTAACAATCAGGTACTTATACCATGAAACATATCGTAAGCCGAATGAGCAGCTATTTTCCCAATAGGTGGCCACTCAGTTACCTTAACTTAACTAAAAATATGAAAACATACATAAGGCGCCAACAGCACAAAGAATTTTAAACACCAAGACATAAAACAAAAAGAACCACTACAGAAGTATCGACTTGGAACGATCAGTAACACAAAGTTACTGGCGGGCTTAAACCGGTTTTACAGGTACCTAACCTCACCCTCAGCTTCTGCAGTGGTTCACAACATTTAGTTAGTTCTTCGGTCCTCGTGGTGAATCTCTAACTAGTCAATGAATCATCAAGAACAAACAAATAAATCATGATAAACATCCTGATGAATCAAAAACCAGGACTCACAGATTGAGTAAGCTGCCCGACGATGGAGATCCCTGGGCGCCGAATAACCTACTAACTCCGGAGCAAAAGAAAAACACCAGTTGGACCCCGGTGGGCCAAGCAACAGACAAGAAGCTCCGGCCCCAACCAACTAAAATGAATAGCTTTAAGTCGGGGCCATCATAGAGTCTGACGCCCGACCCACCGGCGTGCAATTAAAGAAGGCAGCATAGTTATCAACCATGATTGGGTTAAAAACTAAGCATGAAGACTGTCGCATAACATTCAAGTTATAACCTATACGTCTGTAACGTGATATGATTTTTCCGAACTGAAGAGAAAAATCATTTATTCCTTTAAGTTTCTTTAATTTGTAAACCAAGTCACCATAAAATTCAGGTTCCAAGTATGCATAAATTAAGTATGCATAAATTACTATCGTGAATTTTCTATGTAACTGGAGTAAAATAAATAAATAAATGTGTAAACTTGATTTAAGTCTTAAAAAACATTGTGTATACTTATACTGATACATAGCTGCTGTAAAAGCTCAAGTGCTTGAAGAGTTGAGATAATTTTAGAAATCAAAACATGTACGAGTATATACTTGTAGAATTCCTTTTGTAAGTGTAGCTGATTACTCACTTATTTATGTGTTGTGTTGACAGAATTTCTGTAAAAACTAAACGTGTTGCCAGTTATTCGAATGTGTAGATACTAAACAATAAGTGGTGATTGTTAATTCCCGCTCAGACCACAACGTATAAGCCAACGTATGAGCAACGTATCAAAAATATCCAGTACCTTGTCGTACGTTGCTATATGCTATTCATTCTATGTTACAAATCCGGAAAAGGCTCTCTCTGAACGTATACAGAGCGTATGCTTAGCGCACGGATCGTATGTCTAACGTATGAGTAGCTTATTCATAACGTATCCCTGGCATATCATGACTTATGATAGCGTTAAACAGGGTACGCCCAGCGTTAGCATAGCATTCGTGACTGATAAGGAGCGTACGTATTCAAACCGTACGCATAGCGGGCTTCTAACGATCTCGACGTTCGCCATAAAAAGTGAGTCAAACATATATCCAAAGTGAAAAATAAATAAATACATACATAATAAATAGATAAATGAAAGGAAATAAAAATGACCAAAGAAATCTACACACCTGATTCTTATAACGTTTCTTAGAAAAATCATTTCCTATAATAAGGTAGAACTGAATTTATGGGTCAGTTAACTAAAATTACAAAATCACCATTAATGACAATAGTTGTCTGGAGCTAAAAACTTGCATGATATTATACATAAACTATATTTAATTGTGCAATAGATCATCGTATTCGCTGTGTGTTTTAGTGACTAAGCTACCATGTATACCAAAATCGAAACAAAACATTGCCACTGCCAGTAATTTTGTTTGTCGTGAGTAGTAGAAATATATATTATGATGGGTAACGTTTCACGTCTGTTTCTGTTACAATCTTTTAATACTCACGTCCGTTTCTGTTGCAATCTTTTAACACTTATCTCACAGCTAAGGAAGTCTCCTATAACAATTTCTCAACAACTTTAATATATATATATATTGAAAAAGTGGCTTCAATATTGAACAATTCTTTGACACTTTATATGTCGACAATTTTATAAAGGGCCAAGGAATATGAGCTTTGAAGACAGCCAGTTTTTTTTTTTTCAAAAAAAAATTCTTTGGGCAAGCGATACTATAACAGTGAATAAAGTTTAGCCATACACCCAATTGTTTATTTTGTGTTTGGCCGTGTATATTATTTTGATGTTTCCGTGTAGCTATTTAATCATGAATGCAGTCCCTATTCCCTTCATTTTTATATATATAATCCTGACCAATGCGCTACGCGTAAGTTGCGCATACGCTGAGTACGTTCTTCGTACATTAACATATGCTGCATGCGTCGTGTATACTGCTCATAGGTTGGTAATACGTTATGCATACGCTTCTTATATGCTTAAAAAATTCGAGGTGGCCTTTGGCGTATGACAACGTATGCGAACGTATGAGCTACTAACAGGTAACGTTCATGAATTTATGCATAAAGTATTTGTTGCATACGCCTAACTTATGAGTAACGTATTATCAGTACGTCGGCATACGTTGGAAATTTTGTGTATGCACAAAATTCTGAGCGTACACGACGTACGACAACGTATGGCAGCGTATCGTAACGTACCCGTAACTTATGCAAAACTTATGCCGAACGTATGCAACGTACACCAACAAAATATCTCATAGGTCGGCATACGTTAGCGCTATACGCTGTGGTGTGAGCAAGAGCATCCCTTTTTCACAAAGACTTTCCTATACATACAAATACCCATAGTTCGTTTTTCTCAAACTCTTTTATCTGTAATAAAACTTGAAGTGTGGGCCCCCGCGCTTTGGTGCTCAGCAGAAATAGATGGTCCGCTTGTGCCTCCAGGCAAAGCTTCTAACCGATTGACCGACCATTTGATTACTTGTTAATCGCTCATGTCTGAGCCTGCCTAGGAAAAGTTGTTTAGTCAAACCATCCATAATTATATATAATCCTTATTGGCTTAGTTGGATGGTTATATTAAATAAGCACGTTTGAGTTTCAAGACAACATAATGTTGGCTAAAAGTCCCATAAAAGGCATAGTCCCGACATGACTATTGCTGTTTACTGGGACGTAAAGCATCAATTCAAACAAAAAACACATCAAGATACCAGTTGGCGTTGTTCAGTAAAGTTATGTTAATACGGTGTTTTATCATATTACACAGGGGCAGCTCTTAGTGGTATTATCGTCTGCTCTTTGCACGTGGTAGGTAAGTACAGTTTTGAAAAATTACTCTTTAATTGTAATACTATCTAGTAGAGTCACGTCATACATTTACCGTTATATGAGCCGCCTCGTTGGAAAACCAACAATGTGGTTTCCGAACAGGTCCGACACAAACCGGCCTGTACAAACACAGAAAAGACCTAGAAGCTTTAAGTAGAAGACGTGTAGCGAAAACAAGTGCGCTGATCAGCTTCGCAGTTACTGCGAAGCTGATATGCATCTTTGTTTTCGCCGTTTTCCTTCGTGGCGGCTCATATATATGAATGGAATTAATGTATTATTGAACCGAAACGAGCAGGAGTGTCATTCATATTTATAAAGGTAAGTGAGACGGGAGTCTACTACAATAATTATATCGCCTTCGTTAGATTTTGGGTGGTGCGCCATGACAATTGAACTTCTTTCAACATGAACCCCCTTTTACAGATTTATCATGGATTTGACATGCCTATTCCTATTGTATGGGTCATACATTATTTCGTTTATATTTATACCAATAAAACTATGATGTGTTAATTATTGTATTATTATCGTAGTAGACTCACGTCACAGATTTACCGTTACAAATATGAATGAAATAAATATATTTGACCAATAGGAACAGGCGTGACATTCATATTTACAACGGGAAATTTGTGACGTGAGGCGTCTACAAAAATAATACAATCTTACACTAAAATTAAAATTAAATTTACAGATGCATATCAAAGCCATTCGAAAAATGGCATGTTAGATCCAGTGTGTAAATAAAGACTTGCAATAACATTTAAATAGCTAAATGGGTAAAAAAAAAGCGAACGCCGATTTCTCCAATATTTGAATGGAATTACTTGTAATTTTGGATAGTGTCCGTATCATTTTAAATGCACACCCATGTGTTATTTCAAACTTCATTATCATGCTTAAAGCTTTCAATATTTTCATACTGTTATTTCAGGCGCTGGCCAAACATGTCTAGCATGCAGTGGAATAGAAGACCCGAGCACGTGCCAGCATAATATCACGTGCGATGATAATGAGGTAACTTGTGTTGAGATTTCGCGCACAATTATATATACCCTAAAGCTTGCTATGTGTGAAAAAGTTATTCCTCTTCTTCATTGCATTACCGATGTATTCACTCACATGTAAAACATGTAGATATTTATCTCATGTTAAATAAAATTATCTGATGCATACACGTACAATGGTTTTCGTGTAAACAATAGTCACACATTGGCGTGTAAGTCAAGCGTCTAACTCTTAACCCCCCGAAACTTTGGACCTATAAAACTGATTTGCGTTTTTTAATTTCGTTAACAGTCACACATTCGCTTGCAAATCAGATGTGTACCGGACGTATAAAATCTCAAAACGCATAAATTTTGGAGTACGTTTCTGTTACGTCCTAGATCCCTTTAACGTTTCCTAAAGGCGCTTATCCGATGTTGTACAATGTATGCGTGTCGAACTAGCGCTTTTGGTACGTAATTGAGGCGTTCAAGAAAGCGCACAAACCAACATCTCAGAAAATTGGAATGCGCATGAAGCGTACATAGGCGCGTCCAAAGCGTGCACCAAACGCATGAAAGCGACATGGTCAACGCACCATAAACGCAGGTTGCACATATTCGAAACGTGTAAGACACGCGTCCGAGATAAGTCGAACTCATTGAAACTTTCTAAAAAGGTAAAAGTAAGTGATGATCAGGAAGTGGCACAATCAGAAAGAAATTCCCACTCCAAAAACCCTAGGTGAGAAAAACTTAATTGGCAATCAGGTACTAACACAAATAGAACAACATATCGTAAGCCGAATCAGTAGCTATTTCCCATTTGGTATCCACTCAGTTACACGGGCTTAACTAAATATATCAAAACGTACACAAGATGCAAACAGCATATATTTCAACACCAAAACATAGAATAAATAGAACCACAACAGAATCATCGTCCAGGTATGGTCAGTTGACGACATTATACTGTGAATTCGGAAATGTTCGCGAGCACCGTTAATGTTCACCATTTTTGTCTCGCTTAATAAACAAAGTTCCTGCTAATAAAGAATTACAAAAAGTACAAGTTTTATACACTGCACGAGTACTTGCTTGCGAATACACAACATACTTAAAATACTTCTTGAACTCAAACGCACCGGGAAAGCTCACGGACAACGGCAACACACGGCAACGATGAACGGCACCGCACCAAGCGTACACAACGCACTTGTAACGCGTTTCTGACCCGTCTTGCTTCTGACGTTTAGTGATTGTTTTCAACACGCCAAGATCGCGTTTGCTTTATACGCCAATGTGTGACTGCACTTTTACTGCACAAACAAGTATATAATAGCTGATTTAATCCTTTGTAGAGCTGCTACATGCACCAGTATCTGACAGAGTCGGAGATGAGTTTGACAGATCTTGGTTGTTCTGTGTCCCAGGTAACAATTTAGTATGACGATTGGATTTTCACCTGTGAATTTGTCTGTCTTAACAGGTGGTCACATAACAACCTGAAGTGATCTTGCTATCAGCAAGCACAAAAGGTAGAACTGGCACAAACTTAGTAAGAGATAATTAAATTTTAAAAAGTACAAGTCATTTATCTACAAGTACGAGTGTTTGATGTTTGTTTTGGTCTTGTCGTCAAACATCCAAATCGACTAGGATCTAATAATGACGCATTGGAATCAACGCTTACTCAGCATTACACGGCGATAGTGCGTCTTGCTTAAAAGACAAAACACGGCACGGTCTTATGTCTGATAGACTGTACCATCATGCCACCATTCTGTCAGGATCCAAACATAGTTCTCATTGCAAATCACCAAAAACAAATGAGCAAGTGTTTCAACTGAGAAAAGACCAAACAAAAAAAATGCTTACTAGGCTTGTGGAAATTTAAGAAACTTAAAGGAATTAATGATTTTTCTTTTCAGTTCAGAAAAATCATAACACATAGGTATCATAAACTTCGAAAAACCTTTTCTAAATTTTATCGTAGACACTATGAATTGATTTCCAAATATAATGTTGGGTTAAAGACGCTTTTAAGTGAGGGTCTTTCGGAACCAGAATTTTATGGTGACTTGGTTTACAAATTTAAGAAACTTATAGGAAGTAATGATTTTTCTTTTCAGTTTAGAAAAATCATAACACGTTACAGACGTATAGGTTATAACTTGAATGTTATGCGACAGTCTGCATGCTTAGTTTTTAACCCAATCAAGGTTGATAACTATGCTGCCTTCTTTACTTGCACGCCGGTGGGTCGGGCGTCAGACTCCATGATGGCCCCGACATACAGCTATTCATTTTAGTTGGTTGGGGCCGGAGCTTCTTGTCTGTTGCTTGGCCCACCAGGGTTTAACTGATGTTTTTCGTTTGCTCCGGAGTTAGAAAGTTATTCGGCGCCCAGGGATCTCCATCGTCGGGCAGCTTACTCAATCTGTGAGTCCTGGTTTTTGATTCATCAGGATGTTTATCATGATTTATTTGTTTGTTCTTGATGATTCATTGACTAGTTAGAGATTCACCACGAGGACCGAAGAACTAACTAAATGTTATGAACCACTGCAGAAGCTGAGGGTGAGGTTAGGCGCCTGTAAAACCGGTTTAAGCCCGCCAGTAACTTTGTGTTACTGATCGTTCCAACGCGATACTTCTGTGGTGATTCTTTTTGTTTTATGTCTCGGTGTTTCAATTTTTTGTGCTGTTGGCGCCTTATGTGTGTTTTCATAGTTTTAGTTAAGTTAAGGTAACTGAGTGGCCACCTATTGGGAAAATAGCCGCTCATTCGGCTTACGATATGTTTCATGGTATAAGTACCTGATTGTTAGTTTGTTTTTTTCCCACCTCGGTTTTTGGAGTGGGAATCTTTTTCTGATTGCGCCTTTTACTGATCTTTGCCTTCTTGTACCTTTTTAAGCCCGCCAGTAACTTTGTGTTACTGATCGTTCCAAGTCGATACTTCTGTGGTGGTTCTTTTTGTTTTATGTCTTGGTGTTTATTTTTTTTTTTTTTTTTTTTTTTTTTTTTTTTTTTTTTTTTTGTGCTGTTGGCGCCTTATGTGTGTTTTCATATTTTTAGTTAAGTTAAGGTAACTGAGTGGCCACCTATTGGAAAAATAGCTGCTCATTCGGCTTACCATATGTTTCATGGTATAGGTGCCTGATTGTTAGTTTTGTTTTTCCCACCTCGGTTTTGGGAGTGGGAATCTTTTTCTGATTGCGCCTTTTCCTGATCTTTGCCTACTTGAACCTTTTTACTAGGCTTGTGGAAGGTGCATTCTGAACCTAGGCCAGGGTCCGGTTATCATTATTATTATTTTAATGTTGTTTTTGTCGCATAGGAAACCATGATATTCTCACAGGTAAAATAGTGTACGAAGTTTGTTTGACATTATCATTTTAGGCATGTCCTGGAAGATCAGGAGGGGTTATTGTTGGCAAAAGGTCAGAGGGTCACCACGTCAAGTGTTCATTATGTTGTAACTCAACAAGCCTTTGCAACAGAGGTCTTACATGTGAAGGATTAACAACACCATGTAATTAAACTTATTTCCGTATAAAAAAAATATGGCCGTGCGTTACCTCGACTGGTAGCGTGTCAACTTCGTATGGAAGTGGGCCCGGAATCGAACCATATGTCATCCACTTTCCTTGCATGATGGATCGGTCATGAACATTATTTTTACGATAATTCTTCCTGTTGTGCTGAATCGAGATGTACATTTGTTAGAATGAAAATAGAATTGAGATCATTTAAGAGTAGTGAACATATTAATGAGAAATTTGATGGGCCATACCATGGTTTCGGCTACTTAAGCTTTTAGATTTGGCAACATGGCACCAAAGCAAAACTTTGTAAGTTTGCAACTTTCAGTAGGGTGGTCGATACAATCATACGTATACATACGTTATAGTTGAAATTTTATGTGCTGCGTACGTATTTTTATTCCTTAAGTATATTATCAAAAGAGTGCCAAACACGAAGTCTTGGCTAGAAATTGTATCTAAACCGATCATAATTTTCTGATTTTTTATCAGAATACCCTCATTGATCTAAAAGGACCAAAAGGAAAATATAGTCTGCGAAAGAAAACTACGGGACTAACAAAACGTTACCCGTCTGTATTAACCAAACCAATGCGCATGGTAATCAGCATAAAAACAAACCAAACCTTTACTTTAACAATTCAACGCATGTACCACATATTGTTTACGCGTTACTTGCAGCAATGTCTTTGCCCACGGACTGTTCAGATGTCAATCATAGTGGTAGAAGCGGTGTGTATGTAATATATCCGTTTGGACGGCAGCAGACACCCGTCTCTGTATACTGCTTCGTTGAGAATAGGATTGCATGGACGGTTAGTATGTGGAGTCCAAAGTATGTCGCTTACAAAAGCTAACGCCAGTGGCGAAATATAAATGCATGTATTACCTGTGTGAAATAAGCACACTCCGATACCACTATGTTTGATGTGATAATGATGAGGCTTGTATAGGGTATTTTGGGATACGGAATATTGGCCTATTTTAAGGGATACTGGGATATTTGTGTTTTTTATTTTGGGATATGGGATATTCAGAAATTTTGGGATATGGGATATTGAAATTTATTTTGGGATACGAGTTAAATTAATTTTGGGATATGGGATATTTTGAACGGTTTATTTTGGGATATGGGATATTGCCTACCCCCTAACCAAGCCTCAATGATGTGATAACAGAGCTTTCGTAAACCGTTTGTAGAGACACACATCAATGAATAACAGAACATGAGTTGATGGATAAGCATTAAGTTTGGTTATTATTTTGGTCACTTATTACTAAAAATATTCTAGATAAACTCAAATATGAGGAAAAAGAATAGTTACAAACGAAAAACGGATTCCTTTATATAATATGTTCATCGTTTGTCTTATATAGCAACAGTTTTTTATATGACACCAATTATAAGGATTATAAATAATAAATATCTGTTGCAGGTTTTCCAACGAAGATATAATGGTTCAGTTGATTTCTATCGCAACTGGACGTCTTACAAAGTCGGCTTTGGTCCAGCTGGTGGAGAGTATTGGCTAGGTACATGTAAATAGTGAAAGCTCGACATTATATCTGTTTACTAATCCTTGCGTGATACATAGAGGATCTTACTCGACTGATCATTTCATATGAAATTTATTATACTAGCCTTCGACGAGTTTAATAAATTTCATGCGAAATAATAACCACGAGTGTAAGAATCGTTTTATCATATGACCTTTAACAAAGGATTTACTGTCCTAAAAGTGGACATATTTTCAATGATTATTTGCATTGTTGTTACGGACGTCGTCAAAGACGTTACGTGTTCCCGCAAAAGTGTTAATACACGTGTGGCCATAATACTATATTACATGACGTTATCCCCTGGAAAGCAGCGACGTCATAAGATAAATCAGATTGGCCACAGGGTAGTTATTCACTTTATAATGCAACGAGAGTCGAAAAATTTCGTCAAAATAGCTCACCCAATGTGAGGAGATTTGCTTTCCGCCATTTTGTTTATTTAGTCAACAGCTCAGTAATCACTCTGAAGAAGGACTCCTCAAAATTCGCCACCATAGCAGTACATTTTGTTGATGATTTATATTTTTCATGTTCATTATTTCATCTTCATAACGCTGCATAACAATGATGGAGAGCGACGTCACAAAACGTCGAAATAATGACGTCCAAGTAAAATTAGGCAATGATCAGGAAATGACGCAGTCAGAAAGAAATTCCCTCTCAAAAAGCCGAGGTGGGAATAAACCAAACTAACAATCAGGTACTAATACTAAGATACAGATTCTGAAAAAGTCGTTTTGACTTTCTTCTGAATCCCTTGTTATATATGCAACGGTTGTATAAAATGCTTTGTTTGTATTATCATATGTGCATGTATATACAAAAATAAAAGTTTAAACCAGGAAAACATAAAGCAAGCCGAATGAGCAGCTATTTTCCGATTAGATGGCCTCTCAATCGGTGACTCCATTCCCATATATAAATGACAACGTGTTAATTATTTTCTATAAATGTTGTTCAAATCCAATTTTATGCTGCTTGCCTGTCGGCGAGTGACTATTTATATAACATAAGATTTTAGTAAACGACGGTTGAATTACATGCTAAATCCCATTCACCTTACTTAAAACTTATCGTTTCATGACGTACAGCGGAGGAAGAATAAGTTTGGCCAATATAACACGCTAGTTCCTGCTAATGTTACAATCATTATATAAACATTCTTTGATGTACTCTTAATTTCTTTGGGAAGTTATGACGAAATACCCATATCAACTTGCCAACAAAAACAAATCTTCGTGTCGACCTTCGTGTGGTTATTTAAGGATTGAAATTCAGATTTTAGCTTTCACTGGATGATGAAAAACATTAGGCTGTTTTAATGTCTGTGAAGCCCGAAGGGCTTCTCGGAGACATTAAAACAGCTAATGTTTTTCATCATCCAGTGAAAGCTAAAATCTGAATTTCAATACTTATATTTACATTTTATATTATCAATCAAGTATCAGATTTTTAATTGCGCATATCACCGTTCATTTTGAAGTTATTTGACATCAAATCCGACTTAACGTAATTTTGGAACAGCCAAGACGTCAAATTTTCGCGCCTAAAGTCATGGCGATATGCAACCAACGTCACGACAACAAGAGTAAACAAACAACGTCACTGGATGGGTTTTGACGTCGCCTCGCCCATAGGCGTGGCCTCTAGATCACGTGACATAATGTTTTTCATCGGGAAATGAAGAACATCAAGAAAGATACTTTCATCTAGGGCGATTGCAATAAAAATGTAAATATTGGTTCATAAAGGTAAAAGTAGGCAATGCTGCAGTTAGACAGAAATTCCCACTCCAAAAACCGAGGTAGGAAAAAACTAAACAAACAATCAAGTAAAAAAAAGAAAACATATCGTAAGACGAGTGAGCAGCTATTTACCAACAGGCGACCAACTTAACCCAAAAGATGTAAACGTACATGAGGTGTAAACAGCACAAAGCATTTTCCATAGGTGCAACATGTGATTCAGCTGGTTCGGCCGCTTTAAACAAAGAAATAGTTTTACTTTACTGTTAATTATGGGATGTTGGAGGGCAGATTGCGATTTAATAAATCATGAGTGCGAAGCCGGTGTTAATCAAAAATAATTCACAGTATTAGTAAAATTATTTCGATTCTAACACGACTAATAAATAAATGCGTACATTTCAAAATGTTTTCCAGTGGACTCATTCTCGGGGGACATAAATATTTATGTGCGACGTTACAGAAAAAAAAAATTCGCGCCTAATTTCGTTACAGTAAATTATTGCTATTTTTCACATAGTGACTTTTCCATTAGATTCGATGGGGAAAACGAAAATGTCGTCTTTGAATTCGTGGATCTCTTTCATAGGTCAAAGCAAGTGTTAATTATTTAATTGAAATGTGGAAAAGTTGGAAGAATAAGTTTGGTCAAACTGACTAAGAAGTTCACAAAGAGAAAATCAGTTCTTTGGCCAAAGTTTTTTTCTTCTTTCGCTGTCAAACGGAACATAGTTTGTATACTTTCTTCAGGAAACGATAATCTCCATCAACTCACATATCACGGCAACTATGAACTGAAGGTGCTTCTGACAGATTTCGCAAACGTCCAGAAGTATGCACATTACACAACATTTAAAATCGCAGATGAAGCTCAGAAATACAAGCTAACTGTCTCCGGATTTTCTGGGAATGCAGGTACGGCTACATCAGGAGAACAAATCCGTGTATTGTATACCCCCTTTAACCCCACTTTTATATATCAAAACTTGGGTATGTAGGCGGTTCTAACGTGTACACACAATCGACGTTTTGAGTAAAAGTATGAAAAATATCAAAAATCTTCCAGTGACATTTATCATTTTTTTCAACCATGGGCGTGGTTTCGTAGTGTACGCTGCACCAGTTTATTTTCGCGTTCGATGTTTCGAGAAGATTTCGCGAAAATAAGTCTCCGCAAAAATGTCACTTTAGACAAACTATTCATGATTTTTGCACAGCGATGTTGTTTAGTTCCCAAATATGTATCGTCATGACAATATACATAGACATGATGATGATAGAGATAAATTCTAGAAATTAAACTTGTCCAATTCAAATGACCAAAAATTCAAACGCGCAAATATATATTTTACATGTAAATATATTTGGGTTCTCCAATGATTCCCTGTGTACGTTTATGGTCGAAACTACCTAATGGTTGTTGTGAGATGTAACGTGTGCCGACTCGTGATGACAGCGTGGAGGCAAAAAGGTTGGAGAATTTGGCGTGAGAGGACAGCTTTACTGGGAGTGTCGTTTTAAACGTTTTATATATGAATGCCAATGCCAGTCGATTTGAACGATGGGGCTTTCAATAAAATTTAAAGAAATTAAAGCTGTGGAAAAGACCACTTTTAGTTTGAGACGAGATGTAATAAATACCTTAATATATGCATGAGTGAGCTAACGTTTACTTGCATGCCACTGATTTGCATCTGCGTCATATACAATGCAATGACTTTTTCAGTTCGGTCTGGTGGTAAAGCATTAGACCGTCACACGGAAATTACACTAGGAATGTGCATGCTTCTTACACAGATTTGAAAAGAAAAACGTTATGACAATGTATTGCTCTAACTGACCAGGCTATCAACAATTAAACTTGAACTCGAACATGGAAAAAAGGCAATATGTCTTTGCTAATATGTTTTGAATTACAGGTGATTCACTTGCACGACACAACGGTAAACCCTTCTCCACATTCGATTCGCCTAATCATTATTGTGCTCAGTTATATCATGGCGCCTGGTGGTACGCGTACTGTCATGACTCTAATCTGAATGGGAAATACCTGGCTGGCAATGACCATACATATGGTATAGGACTGCATTGGCACAGCTGGCACGGTTGGACTACGACATTGAAGGCTACTGTTATGATGATAAAAAGGCACCATTAAAATTAATCATCGACTTTGAAAAATGCGGTGGAGAGTGGGAAAAACATTATTAATAAAATCCTAGTTTAAGGTACCATAGTTATTACTGTGTCCCTCGATATACATGTAGTAGTGCGAGAAATGTAGTTATTTACATTTCAAACCTCAGCGAGCATTATTAAGGTATATAGCTCCCATTAACTATCATAGCAAACGCAGCATTCACGAAAAAGGTACAAGTAGGCAAAGATCAGGAAAAGGCGCAATCAGAAAAAAGTCTGTGTTTCTGTCCTACTTGTATCGCGTATGTTGTTTTTAGCTCACCTGAGCCGAAGGCTCACAGGTGAGCTTATAGTATACCCATGCTCCGGCGTCCGTCCGTCGTCCGTCGTCGTCCGTCCGTCCGTCCGTCGTCCACAATTTCAAAGATCTTCTCCTCTGAAACTGCTGGGCCAATCAAAGCCAAACTTCATGTGGATCATCCTTAGAAAGGGGGAACGAAAGTTTATATAAATGGTCCAGGTCACATGACCAAGATGGCCGCCATGGCTATAAATAGCAAAAACCTTTAAAAATCTTCTTCTCCAGAACCAGTGGGCGGATTTCCACGAAACTTGGTATGTAGCATCGGGGAAGTGGGCCCATCATAATTTATATATATCATGACCCTAGGATGACCTTGACCTATTTTCGGCAAGGTCAACTTAGGTCGCCAATGCATTTGAATGAGAAAAAAATTGTAACATGCTATTTAATGGGTAAAACTTACTGGGAATAGGCAAATGGACAGAAGATTAATGTAAATGAAAAATTTTAGTCCCTGGGGGGTTGTCTGCCCCTCCCCCGGGGCTATATACATGTATATTTCCATAATAATGAAACATCTTCTCCCCCTAAACCGCTTGGCCAATCAAGGCCAAACTTCATATGGAGCATCCTTGGGAAGGGGGAAAGAAAGTTTATATAAATGGTCAAGGTCACATGACCAAGATGGCCGCCATGGCTATAAATAGAAAAAAACCTTTAAAAATCTTCTTCTCCAGAACCAGAAGGCCAATGATTTTGAAACTTGGTGTGAAGCATCAGTGACTGGAGCTCTACAAAGTTTATATAAATCATGACCCTGGGATGACCTTGACCTATTTTATGGCAAGGTCAACATAGGTCGCTAATGCATTTGAATGGGGAAAAGTGTTAAAATGTCATTTGTAGGGAAAAACTTGCAGGAAATGGGCAAATGAACTTAATATTTATGATTCTGAAAAAATTTGGACCCCGGGGGTCTGTCTGCCCCCATCCCGGGGCAATATACATGTATATTACAGTGATATTCAAAGATCTTCTTCTCTGAAACTGCTTGGCCAATCAAAGCCAAACTTTATGAGGAGCATTGTTAGGAAGTGGGAATGAAAGTGCATATAAATGGTCAAGGTCACATGACCAAGATGGCTGCCATGGCTATAAATAGCAAAAACCTTTAAAAATCTTTTTCTCCAGAACCAGAAGACCTTTGATTTTGAAACTTGGCATGAAGCATCAGGCAATGGAGCTCTACAAAGTTTATATAAATTGTGACCCTTGGATGACCTTGAACTATTTTATGGCAAGGTCAACTTAGGTCGCCCATGCATTTGAATGGGGAAAATTGTTTAAATGTCATTTGAAGGGCAAAACTTGCAGTAAATTGGCAAATGGACTGAAGTTTTATGTTTTCAAAAAGAAATTGACTCCAGGGGTTGCTCTGACCCGGCCCTGGGGTTATATACATGTATATTACCATTCTAGTCAAACAAGTTTATTGGTATATATCTCGGGTTTCAGGTGAGCGTTTATAGGACCATTGGTCCTCTGGTTGTTTGTTTGTCGGCACCTGACATAATGCCAAAATTATAAGTAGCTGTAGCGATATTGATAAAACAAACAAACCAAACAAACAAATACAGAGAAGCAAAAACACACAGTATAGATCAAATACTTTGACCATGCCCTTTGATCTCATGTGAAGTTTTGTAAATTCTAACAAATGGACACCTTATTTGTTTTACACATTTCTTCAGTGCCATGTGAAGCACGTTGTCATATATTGTTTACCATCATAGATTCGCATTAATGAAAACATACTTTAGTTATTTAAGCAGCCCAAACAACAAATGCATATCTTATCTATGTCAGAGGGTAACCGGTACAGTCAAATTATTTGCGCTATATGTTGTCTTTTATGATCACCAGTTAAAGTTACAATACAACAAGATAAAGACTGCACCACGCCAGCATGACTCTGTGCGGTAAATCTCTAAAATATTATGTTAATCCATCACACAAGCACACAAGCGCTATGCACGCAAAAAGTCATGGAGTCAGTATCTGGGGCTCGTCCGTCTGGAGACATGACTGGGGAACGGCAATCATTTAGCAGAAAAGCTTGTTAAAGCCTAATTGGTTTCGCCAGAACATTTTCTGGCCCCAATTGCAATTATTTTCTCAATTTTTCGTCCTAGGGTAGTATTCCGTCAAACCATTTAGAAATCGCCCCGGTTTGCATTCCAACTGGTCAGGCGATATCGTCGCAAATTATACATGAACCATTGATTAACAAGAACAATACTAAGTTCCTCTAGAAATAAAATTCAAAAGTAAGATCTTTTGGAATCAGTGCAAACGTTCTGAGGGGGATAGTACGAACACTCATCAGTGTCACTTTATAAACCAACGACGATAGCCAGATAAAAAAAAAAGCTTCGGTTTCTGGTTGTACGCTGAAGGATGGATAATGTTTAAAGCAACAGGGCTTTTTAATCGGAGAAACTAGTGTTTCTGTGTCATGAAATAGTGTCTTGAATGCCAACGAAGACGTCTGACAGTATATAAAACAGATTGTGTACTTTTTGTTTGTTTGAAGCATTTGGCATGTGCGATGACTCAACAAAATTGTCAGTTTCATCTGAAATTTTCAACGCAGCATGTTGATGCGTGATGGTAAAAAGTCGTTACCTAAATCTGTCACCTCAGTTGTTGTTTCGTGCGCCACTAAGAATGATGTCAAAATAATTCCCTAAAATCCATTTTGAGATGCGTAATATGTACACTCGGGCGTTCTTACAATAGTTATGCTTACTATTCGTACATTTCTGATTAATCATCTTGCAAATGTTTGAGCGTTTCAAGAAATTTCGATTTTTTTACTCCTGTGCATGTTTCGTCAGAATTTCGTTCTAATTGTATTTATAAAAATCCAGTCAGGTTATCACTAAGCAGAACAGAAGCACTTTATTTACTACCCAACATACGTTAGTTGATCAAAACGTAATAAAACTTACTTTTTGCTCCACCTAGAAACAACCTGCGTACATCATGATTTTCATCGATGAGATCCAACATTCTTGTTGTTTGTTTACAAAGTTTGATTACAAAAAATACCACAGAAGCACAATAATGGCGTACACCACAACACTACCTAGCGTATATGGTCGCGCGCTGTTTGGCAATATTTTCAATACATTAAAATGTAACATTCTTTCTCGATCCGGGAAAATTCAGCTGGCAAGTAATAAAATATGTGAAAGTGTCGCTTAATGCATACAAGTCACAATAAGAGGTAAAATGTTTACTTAATGTGTAATAATGCGGTAGAAATACATAGAGGATATTTACTTTTTTTGAGGTGAATACCAAATATATTTCATCGAATGAGTTGAAAATTTAGATGTTTTCAAGTCACGAGATGAAATATATTTGGTATTTACCGATAAAAAGTAAATTTTCGTTTTATTTTATACAATACACGGGCATTTTCCTATTCACAAAGCAGGCGGTGAGAATGCAAAATCCAAAAATTTTTGAAAACACAAATAATTTTGGTACCACATTGTTCCTAACGTTCTAGCTAAGAAAATGAATACCCACACTTTATGTTTTCGTTCGTAAATATTGGAGTTATAGGCGTTTGAATTTCTGAAGTGAGGCACATTTAGGCACATTTAATGAAGTCAAGTGAATGGAAGCGTCAGAAGTCATCCAAACTCTACAGTGAAAATATCGGCTGATATCAATCACTAGTGAAAATATCACTTTTATCCATTTTTGATATGCATTAATTTCACTGCTAAGTATAAAATAAACATCATTATCACACATAATGTGAAAGATATTTGGTCATTTGCTGCAGTATTTTGTGAATACGACAGCCATTAACATTCAGAATTTATTTCTGCTCATTCTTTTGTTGCAAATTTCCTTTTCTGTTCATCTTGTCGACATGCATTCACTAGACTTATATTGTTTTAATTTAATTTCGTTTTTCTTTTCTATTTTAATAAACATGTGTACATAAACCAAAATGGATTTAATCATATAAGCTGGCGTAAAACGAAGAAGTGAGATAACAAAAAAGAGATGTGCAGCAGGCTCTAAAGGCGGACGTCATTAATTTGGTTACCATTTTGTGCTAAGGGGATATTTTCACAAATTTTGGCATAGTTCCCGTCTTTAGGTTACTATTTATCGCGACGAATTATCACTTGAATACGTATTTTCTGAACGGAGTTATGACACATGTCAAATAAATTTAATGCCAAATTATGAATAGTTATGATGATAAAAAATCAGCAGAACGTGTTATTTACATTCAAATACATTTCATGTCAATTCTGTTTTGTGTCAATCATGAATGTATACATGTAACTATTGGCATTTATGTCAAATATATTTTATTCCAATAGTCATATATATTTAAATATTCCATGCTAAATGATAAAATATCAGATATGCAACTGCATTTAAAAAATAATGTTCAAACGTCATGAAAACATGCCCATGAAAAGTATACCCCCTCACACCCCACTGTTAAGTTGGGGTTTACAGGGGTATACCTATTGTTTCTTATTTGAATACAAAGACTGTGGGTACTGGGTAGAGCTGCCTCGCCCAGGCGATTCTAACATGTACCAACAATCAATGTTTTGAACAACTTTTTTTTTAAAATATCAGAAAGTTTCCAATGAAAATTTCCAATGAAAATTTCCAATTTTTACACCGTTTATTGCATGGGAAAGTTTTCGGAATGGACCTACTTTCATCGCACCCGGCACCGGGTTGTATCTTTGAGCAAGGAAACACATCAAATTAACTCATTATACCGATTATTACCTATCAAGCGGGGGGCCCGACTCGACTGAAAAATTTTGACTGGGATATTTTATTGACAGGCATTGCTTCCTCAGACTATATATCTTACATCACACTTTGTTTTAATATGCATACTGTAAAAGCAAATTGGATCTTTTCACAGATTCTAATTTGCTGTGAATCTTATCCAGACAAAAAGAGACCATCCAAAATGCATGTACCAAACAAGAGTTGCCTCACATCTAGCCCACTGTCGGCAACCTTCCGTGCCTTTGATTTCGATAAGATTGTGTTTGAGACCAATATATCTAACGATTATTTCCTTTTTCCGATGTTGTAGAAACCACTCGTTTTACAGCGCTCGTTGTTGTAGAAGTAAACTTCGTGTGTTCACTTATTGACGGACTCGATTTCTTAACGAGCTCACACAGGCTTTGTACGCGTTGCTTTGAATTATGTGCACTATATGTTACACCTAGACATTTGAAAACCAGGATTTCCTGTCTATTACTTTTTAAGGCCGGATATATGTCATTGAATAAGGAATGCGTGTCAACAAATCCCAAATCTTTCTCGGTAAATGTAGAAGTCCTGGGCTGTCTAAAAATGCAATTGTGTCCATACGAAAGCACCGAAATACATCTAACTTACGAAATTGGTCGCTGTTGTCGACAGACCGACCTCGACAATACATGATTAAATTGGTGATTGTACGTAATGCTAGATTCTTCTGATGCCTTCTTGCAGATCGGTTTCGATGGTAAAATATACTTGTTGAAAGATGAATCCTTATGCCTTGCAGACAACTGAACAATGTCAAAATCCATGGCTAACGAAGTAGCCCCCGTATAAAGGATACCTGGTCGATAGCCTGACATGTAACATTTCAGCTGAGGAACTGTCAATGGTGGCAAATTGCGTCTGCAGATGTTTCTACAGAACGAGGAGTACATCTGTACTCATAGGTCACTTTTTGGCGTAAATCATTCGTAGCTTCTGCTTTGACTAGCTGACCTTACTTCTCTAGTCGTCTTTTCTTGCAGGCTTGCGAACGATTCATAACAGACACTTGTGTGTTTTTTTGTCAATATTCTGCAGTGTTTTTCTGTAAATATCCCCGGAGATAAACCGCACTTGCCTTAGATTTCGCTGACTGATTTGTAACTTATGTTTAGCTGTAATGTGGCATATTTTACTCTAGCTTTCAACCGCCAGTGGATGAAGAATAGTGGCGAGATTTTGGTGCCTGTTTTGACATCATGTTTTTAAATTGTTTATTGTCCTTAAAGTATGTAGAAACACATTGCGCGATTATATCGACATTGCGAAGAACGTTCCGAATAATTTTTATCTGAAAGCAGAATAGTCGTGATTTTTTTTATTTGTGAAACCAAAACCACGATAATTTGCATAGATCATGCTGGTCGAATAAGTTCGGAACAATGGAGTCTAAATGTGCTAATACTGCGGCTGTATTTCCTTTATTTTGATTCAAAACATAGCTGTAGCACTTTTTGATATGGTCAATGGTGGCTGGCGTCAGGTCGTTTTTGTATGATCCGTTCAGTTTTAATAGTTTCGCCGTAGGATTTCTCTGTGTATTGTTATAGTCACTTTGTTAAATAACCTTGTGTGTCACGGAATTTTCAATTCTATTTATAGTCGTAGAGTCTTCGTCCATGATAAATGTTTTTCTTTGCCATATATGCGGAAATCGTTGCACCTGCGTCGGACACGGCATGAGGAGGCGCTCTATTCCATTTTGACTCCCAATATGATCATTTTACACGCTTTTGACAGTACGTCAATTGCAATTGCCATATTTGCCCCAATCGCACACCCAACACCAGATTTAGAATCAAACTGCCGTGCGTTGCCTTTTTCTGACAGCGCATATCATATTGGGTAAAACGTTCTTGGAAGATTTTCTCTCGTTAAATTACAAAAAAAAACATTACTTTGCTTGTTTTTTGTTTGAATCGATGCTATACAACACCTTAGAGACTGGCAATTTTACGTAAAACGACACCATTTGATTGAATATAAAGTTCATTGATGGGCCAAGTCAGGAGCCCTCCAATTTTGGGCAATAATTGAAGTCTGAAATGTTCAGGTGTAAATTCTTGAAATTGCAGCAAAAAAGTCTGGATTTCGCTGCCAGCTTTGTAAAGGGTCACTGATGAAGGTTCGTTACCCGAAATTGTACAATATGGCCCATCTCTCGCTTTGAATGTTTTACTGCTTCCAAAGGATCTAACAATTATTTTAATTTAAACAGTACAAGCTGATATTCAGCTAGTCTTGCTTACTACGGGGTTGTTTGTTTGCATTCCAGCTGGACACATATCAGGTTTATATATGACAAAAAGCTAACGTAATACCTCATGCCATTTTAATGTTATGGCAGTAGTGCTCGATTTTTTTTGTCATTTATTCTTTATCAAGTCTTCCAATCATACAATACCCGATGTTATACAAATACATGAAATATATTTCATTGCGTAAATATATATATTTCATTGCGTGAACATCGATGCATAAATAGTTTATGCTATATGCACATTGTTACATGTGTAGCTTGAGTTGGAGAATAAACTTTAGTTCTTTTCTAAATTAAGACATGACTAAAACATTAATGCTGCTTATATAACCACCTTTTAGTTCATTGCAAATACATGTATTAATTTTCCACAGAGGTGTTCACGCAATTACGCTCCGTTATAATACGATTTCAAAGAGTAATATTTACATTTTTCTAAAACCTCCTTAGATGAACCATTAGATGTTCATCTGTGTTCATACTTCCATGAACAATATTGTGTCACGCGACGTGACGTAATCCAAACTTGACGTCAAAAAACATGAATCGCGCCAATCTGATTGGACGTTGAAAACGTCGACGCCGTTCCGCTGTTTGAACACACACTGTGTGTAGAATTTCTGTTTGCTGGTAAATGTGACCGCATTGTTGATTTTTCAACAAGCGATAGAGAGAAATGAATGTAAATATAAGCAATGAGTTTAATTTTTCTGTTGTTCATGGAGCTATGAACCGCAGTGGGTCGCTAGCAAAGATTACATGAACCCCTTCGGGGTTCATGCACTTTGCACGCGACCCACTGCGGTTCATAGCTCCATGAACACCAGAAAAATGAAATTCATTTCTTAAATGAAAACCCATTGGACTGGTAGACTTAACATTGAATATTCTAAGGAAAAAGGGAAAAATGAAAAAAAAGAGGAGAAAAGTATGTATCCATGGTGCACCTTTTAAGTTGTAGTTAGCACAAATGACCTTTTTCGTCCTTTAGCCGTACAGAGACTGGTCAAGAATTACGGTTCATATATGATTTGTTATCTTGATTTTAAAGTTGTTTAAATATTTTTTATGAGCTTGTTGTTAATTAGCAATGCGTATTAATTGCCATTTTCTTTGATGAACTTCTACTTTGTCTTTAGAAAGAGCAATGTATTCTTCTAATTCTCTTGTTTGCTGCAATAAACATAGAAAACCATTTATATCTGGTACTTCCGACTTATATTTTGAGGAAAAGATATATTGTTTTACTGAAAGTATTATAAAATTAAACACTGAATTTTTAATTGTGTTTTTGAAACTTGTTCCAAAACTTATATTAAAGTAGTTCCATGTTCAGCTGAATATAAATGTTATTGAATGTCAGGATTTCTTGAATTTTAGACCATAATGCCTGTATATACCAACAATGCTAAAACATATGGAAGTTGGTTTCTTCCTGCATAGAGCAAAAATCACTTAATACTGATGGAGTAAATTTACATTTAAATAAGTATTTATTGTTAGGTAATATTCTCATGAGGTATTTATATTGGAAATTCCTTAGTTTAACATCGATTGTACAATTGAAGCTCATTAAATAGAACTGGGGTCATTTCAACTCTTGCTGCGGGAATTCTTTAGCCCATTTTTCTTCCGCCTTGATGTTGTTAACAGTTGCACTTTTAAATTGTAAGTTATACAGAGTTTTGTTCACCGAACCTTTTTGCTTGGTTACAGCGTTTAATGCTTTGTTTATTTTTTTAGTTAAAATGTTGTGGTTTTCATTCTTTAATTTATTCTTCCAAGCTTTCGGTATGTTTGAAACTATGTTGTAATATTTAAGGAAATATAGATATACCATACAAATCTTTAAGTTGGTTAACAGCATAAAATTATCTTGTTCTAAAGTCATATATATATGTTCTATTAGTTTTATTCCCTTATCATACCAGTCCCGGTAAGTCAAGTCAAGTCAAATTTATTTTGAGTCGGCATTTGTACATAATATAATAACACAAGCTCCTATGAGCTTTTTCCACCGACTAACTAACATAAGGTATATATCACAGAAAGCATGCACGTTTAACATGTTAAAAGAACATATATAAACTATCACAGCCAATTACATTGTACATATAAACAATAAAATAATATAAGATAAGTGGAGTCTGACCAGCAGATCTATACATTTAGAAATAAAAAGTTTAGAATAAACTTTAGTATTTCTTAGTTGCATATATGAATCTCAGCGCGCCATCTTAGGTCGAAAGACAGACAAGCACCAGTTCTGTAGGGCAAAACAGAACAGAGACAAAGCTTACCACGAAAACGAAAGACACCTAAGGTGAGACACTGAGGTCCATTTTAAGTGAGGTTTCATTTACACATGCTGCATTTGCAGCTGACACAATGCCAATTTCTGATAAAATGTTTAAATGTATTGAAGGAAGTGATCTTCCTAGCTTCTTCAGGCAGATCGTTCCAGGGTTTACCTGCTTGAAAACTTAAAGAGTTATTTCCGTACTTTGTACTTCTTACTCTGGGAATATCAAGGAGATTTGTGTATCTGAAATTATAATTTGATTTTTTCATTGTCGTAAAATTTTGTAGATAAACTGGGGATTTACCATAAATAGTTTTAAAACTTTCAATGGCGAGGCCCCTTAAACAGGATAGATGAAGAGTGGTGGTGTCCACTCTGCTAATAAGGTCATCATAGAGGCTTCAAAATCTTGAAAGATGAATTTCAATGCTCTAAAATGAATTCTCTCCAATTTCTCATTTGATTTGGAGCAGAAATGCCAAACCAGGGGGGCAAAAATTAAAAGTGGACATAATGAAGGCATGGTATACTGCTTTTCGAGACTCAAAGTTTAAATACTTTCCTATACGTCTCAGAACATTTATTTGTTGGGATGCCTTTTTACACATGTTGGACAACTTGTGTGTCAAATGATAAAAGGTAATCAATTTCAATGCCAAGAAGTTTAACGGTTTCATCACATGAGATCTCTGCCTCTCCTATATTGAAAGTTGGCTTCTCATCAAAGGTTTTCCCTCCAGCAACAAAAGCATGGAATTTGTCTGGATTAGCCTTTATTGGTTACGGGAGAACCAGTTGATCTGACTTTCCTGTTCTAAAACTTTTAATAATGTGGCAAAATCAGGATGTGAAAAAGATAGTGTATTGTCATCCGCGTAGTTAAAAAGTTTTCCCTTTTCTATAAAGTAAAAAATGTCATTCAAAAATATATTAAAAATGAGAGGGCCTAATATGGAGCCCTGTGGTACACCCTTTGTAATCCTTTGAAAGGAGCTACAGTGTTCACCAATTTTCACACATTGTTTACGATCTGATAGGTAGTCGTGGATAAGCTCTACGGCATCATTTGAAAGTCCATTAGCTCTGAGCTTTTCCGTAATAAGATCAGAAGGAAGGCAGTCAAATGCCTTGGACAGGTCCATCAATATTGCAGCAACATACTCGTTCCTATCCATGGCATTCTTCCATTCCTCTGTTATAGCCAACAAAACTGACTGGCAGCTGAAACCCTTACGGAAAGCTGAGAGATATGGATTAAAATGCTTTTCAAAATACTCATTGAGCTGCTCTTCAAGAGCACACACAAAAGGTTTTGTTATAATGGGAAGTATGCTTATGGGCCAATAATTTTGTACATCAAAAGGATCCTTTTTCATAAAGACTGGCGACACCCGGGCCTCCTTCAAAGGAGCCGGGAATCTCCCATCAGTAAGCATTCTATTTATAAGGGAGGTAGTAGAACCCATAACAACATCTTTTGAGAGGTGTAAGATTTTAGAGAAGATGGTGTAGAGTTCGGTTGCCTTCCCCAGGCCGACTCGACCCAGGTGTCCGGTGACCTTGGCCTCATCCACAGGCTTACAATTAAACTCTGGTTCAGTGGCTGATATATTGGCCCTGATCGCCTGGATACTAGGGTGGTCACCCGGGACAAGGGACCCATTCTCTTCACCAATATCCTTAGCAACATTTATGAAAAAAAGTATTGAACTTTTCACAAATTTCGTTTGTGTCTGTGATTAGTTTGGTATTTTCTGAGAGTGTTATAGTCTCACTGTTTTGAGTACCTTTATTTGTCAGAAAGGGGCGGATGGTAGGCCAGAAGTCTTTTGACCCTGTTCCACCTCCACACCTTTCAGCAAAATATAATTTGATTGACTGTCTCTTAAGTTTGGTAATAAAGTCTCTTTGTTTAGTAAACTTATGACAATTTTCATTTGTTTTATGCCTCAAAAACTTTCGGCGAAGAGCCTTTTTATGATTAATTGCCTTTCTTAAGTCACTGTTCATAAGGAGCACTATGCTTTCTTTTATTATTTTGTTTTATAGGGATATGCTCATCCACAACCTCCCTAAACATCTTGTCATGTGCCCAATAGACATCATTAATGTCCTCAAAAACATTTGGGACATGAAAAGGTATTCGCTGGAGGTCGTGCATGTAAGCATCCCGATCCAGTTCCTTGAAACTTCTATTAGTCATTTTGGAGCTTTGATAAGACACACAAGCTCCCTTCAAAACTGTATACATATAGATCATATTATGCCAATCACTAAGTCCAGTATCACATTGGTTAGATTTAATGAAGTTTGTAGGTCTGTTGGTCAAGATTACATCCGCAAGAGATGCGTTTTTACCTGACGAAGATCGTCACAGAAATTTCCACAACAAGTTTGTGTTCACACACAGAAAAGATTACTTATACTATACATACTTAGCTCGCTCACCTTTGTCACAGATATTTATCGATGAAACTTCGCCGCAGAATTGCGTTTACATGGGTAAAAACTACTTTGTCAAAGAATAATTACCCGTGGAAACTAGGCCTAAACGTGATACTAGTCTCAAATGATCTACGATAAACATGGTGACTAGACTGAAGAACAAATGCTATCATATAGATCAGTTTATATGCACCATTTTTTTTCTAAAATTTTATACAAATACCTAAACTTTAGATTTCCTTGAACCTTTTCTAACGATCTTGGGTATGATTACGGTCCCACAAAAACGTTGTTGTCGGCCACGGTTTACGGCTTTTGGAGCCCTAGTCTTCCTAACACCTTTCATCATTGCATCGACTTACATGTACAACCAGCAAAATGATTTTTATTTTGCCTTCAGGAACATGTCAAGAAGGTGACGTTGCGTTGACGAATTTCCTGACTCAAGGTTGGTTAACGTGACACTAAGGGACATGACTTATCAGCCCATGTTCCTTTCATCCTAAGCGTGATGTAACATGAGAGATTGCTGATCTTAAACGTTAAAACATAAAGCTTTGTTATATTCTTGAGCCCACTGTAATGGATAGAGGAATAAGTCTAGAAAACCAAGGCGTTGTGACAGGCTCGTACCTTAAATGATATTGCAACGTTACAAAGAAAATGACGTTATGAAATTGGCGCACTATAGTAGTATCGTTATTTGCAATAACAGAACTTCTAAACATTTTCCTGCGCCTAAAAGAATGTACATGTTTGTTAAAGCCAAAGTAATGGTAAATTCAATACTTAAGAAAGACATTTCATTTCACTCATTGAACATTTTGAAACACAGATTATAACTTCTTCAGCGTCTAAAAACCATCCGTGCACTGTCTTTATCCCTCAGGTGGAAACAATTTAATCACCGGTCTTGTAGTGAGTCCATGCTAAGTTCTTTGGTTAAAGTCTATGTGAGGTCATCGTTCCCCATTCGAAGCTACTCAACGATTCCCAGTACACATTAAAGTCGTGGAGCAACGTCACCGTGGATCTGAAAATCGTCGACAACTTTGTGTGATTTGAGGTACCAGTTCCCCGACGGTGCTCTCGTGACGCGGGTAAATACTCCAGCTTCCAGCGTCGCATAAAACTGGACCCATTTATTTTCATTTTTCACCCGTTTGGAGACCGAAACGATATGTTCACGCAATTATTTTATCTTTTAAACGTTTCTGTCATTCTTCAATCAACCGTCGTTCGTGGGCTATATAGTAGCCCACAGACGAGGGCTGATTGACGTTTGATGGAAAATGTACTTAACGTAAAGTAATTGCATTAACTCAGTGGGTCCAATCGTCAAGCGCCTGTGCATAAAGACGCATTACGCGTCCCACATACAATAGGACGGGATAGGATCCAACGAATCTGAAGAAATGCGGGTAAATTGTATGTCGCTCAAATAAGCCTTCAATAACCACTGTCTGCACTTTCTCATAGTTGACATATGAGTGGCTTTACTAGACGCTCCCACTATTGTCCAAAACTTTGCATTTTCTTTAGTATGAATTTCCACCCTGTTCTCTGGCTACTGAGTCAGCAGACCGGCATATTTGTTTATCAAGATTGATTTGGCACCGAATATTGAAGTATTGTCCAACCCATCTGCCAAGTTTGGAACCCTCTCCAGGTGAAAAGCCCCCATTGAAGCGCAGGTAAATAAACACACACATTGTTTCTGTTCATTGCTAGTTGTGCCTTGGCGCATAGAGCCCCTGCGAAGTCGACAACGGTTACAGTAAATTGCGTGATAGCAGGTCCACTCAAGCAGTGGCAATAGAAAAGAGAAAGAGTTTGGGTCAGATTGCGGTTTGGTTATTATTTAGACTTCAATAGAGACCCCACAAATTGGCAGTTCTATTATGCCAGACGATTAAAACGACTAGCGTCAGTCAATGAAAATATGACTTAGTGGGCCCACCCATCGACAAACGAACTTAATAATCAACTCTTCCAGAATGAGGTTTTATCAAATTCAGGATATCTAATTTATTGTTTGTTGACTCTATAGCCCATTTCGGTTGGTATAAGGAAACATAACGCCACTAACATGTATTTATCACGCATTTATCATTATGTTAAAAGCTGATTTAGCATATATTTTCATTGAGATGTAACGTGAGAAGTTATGTCACATATAAAATTACATAAATGTACACATATTAAGCATTTTAGTACAATATAGCTCACCTTTATCGAGTGCTCTTAAGAAGTATGTTTAGGCTAAAGCGTTAAAATATACCATAGTCAGCACTTACCCGCGAAAAAGATGCTCCCCCTCAACCCCATGAAAGGGCCCCAGAGTGAGAGAGCTATCATTATGTAGCAATTTTTTAATTATTTGTGCAATAGAAGTGGTCAGTGCGTCGACCCAAAGGTGGTCCCTTTGTGCGAGAGAAAACAAACAATAATTGTTCCGATCAGGTTCGACACAAACCATTCTGCACAGGCACAGAAGATGGATATTTTAGATTAAGTAAGAGTAGATGAATTGTATTTTCCGAGAAGCGCAAACAAAGGCGCAGATCAGCTGCGCAGCGAAAACAAAGGCGCTGGTCAGCTTTGCAGTTACTTTGTTTTCGCCTATGCAGATTGTTTTTTATCCTTGCGGCGGCTCATATTACATGTGGAATTAACTGTATTAGCGGTGCAAATAAATGTTTTATGTTATAGAAATAAAAACACATTGCTCAGTTGAGCAATTATACTATGCCGGAGCTTTCTTAACCTAGATGTAAGTGATATAAGTTTTGTACACGTCGGAGCGCAATGACATTTCACTGGTACAAATTGAAGTGAAAACAACTAAACAATTTTCAGGACAAAATGGAAGTATTATATTATCTATTCCTGTTCATAGCTGTTTCTATCTGTATTTTAATTGGAAGACTTTTCCGATCAAGAGTTTCTAATATAGATGGACTGAAAATCCCGGGACCAAAAACTTTGCCCCTAATCGGAAACGTGCTAGATGTTGATGTCAAATTGCTACACATTAGCGTGTCTAAACTGGCGGAAAAATTTGGACCAATTTTTCGAATCAATCTATTTGGAAGCAATTTTGTTATCATTAACGATGCTGAGCTTGAACGGAAAGCATTTGGATGCGCCAATTATGGAGATGTTTTCAACGACCGTCCGGACCATTTTTGGGGTAAATTCATCTGCTTTGATTACAGTTCCATAGCGTTTGCCAATGCCAACATCAAGACCACGACCAAGCGTAAAATGTTGCACAGATCACTTAAATTCTTTGGCGACGGCATAAAGCGCTTTGACAAAATCAACGAGGAACAATTAATTCAGTTTACTGAAACACTTAAATTGACGAATCAAAGTGATTTCGATATGTATCGTTTAGTTTCAACTTCTTTGGCTAATACTTTGGCAGGGCTGTTCATCGGAAGGCCCCCGAGAAAGGATGATTGTGAACCAATAATGAAGTATGCCGAAGTAGCTAACATTTTCCTTGGACCAATTGGGTTTCTTTATGGTTTTTTTCCGATGCTAAGATTTCTTCCAGGATCATTCAGTCAACAATATGAGGAGGCAATCGCATCAAGAGATGATATTTTGACCAGGTTTTATTTCTCTGTAAAAGACACCGATGACAATATGGGAGATGGACTAATCAAAACTGTCATAAAATTGCAAGACGAAATAAATCAAAGTGCAGGGAAAGAATTGATAACTGAAAATGATACCAAGGGAGTAATTCTTGATATCGTCAGCGCATCACAAGACACGACAATGGCAGTTTTGGCAAATGCCTTCGCCATTATGCTAACTCATCGCCACGTTGCAAAGAAAATTCAAAGCGAGATTGAAACTTGTGTCGGCACGTCGCGTATGCCCAATAGTTCAGACAAAGGCAGTATGCACTATACCATGGCAACAATTTACGAGGTTCTAAGATATACATGTCCCGGGGCGTTAAACCTTCCTCACCAGGCAGCACATGACCAAAACTTCGAAGGCTATTTTATAGCGAAAGATAGTATTATACTAGCTAATCACTGGTACATGCATCATAATCCACAGCTGTGGCAAGAACCATGGGTATTCAAACCAGAACGATTTCTAGATGACAATGGAAAACTATTGCCAGTGGACAGCGATACTCGACGAAATTTGGTTGCTTTTTCAACTGGTGGTAGGGTTTGTCCTGGCAAAAGATTCGCCATTCATCGAATATTTCGCTATCTCACTGCAGTTCTTCAAGCCTTTGACCTCGTGGAGGCATCAGACGGAACGCTTCCAGATACTGATCCCAGAAACTATGACGTTGGTATTGATGTGATGGTTAGAAAACATTTCTGTAGAGCTATACCTCGCACAGATGACTAGGTTTCGAAAGTCCTTAACGAGCGTAGTCTGGGCGGGAATATGGACCCTCGCCCGTTGGGGCCTAAAGAAATATACAGACTGCTTGTGCCTCCAGGCAAAGCTTATACTCTACTGACTAACCATCTGACTACTTGTTAACCGCTCAGGTCTGAGCCTGCCAAAGACAAAATGTTCAAGTTAAACTATTCATACCTTTAAGTTTTAATTACTTACTTTGGTGGTTATATATGAAGTGCTTTTTGCCTGACACCAAAAACTCAATTTTTGACAAAAGTGTACTTAGGCATGCTCTTGAACTAGCCCCTTCATTTATCATGCCATTTCATAACTAGGTGACATTCTATTTTACTTCTAAGAACTTACCCATTACCTGTTTTTTGTTGCTGTTTTTTTTTTTTTTTTTTTTTTTTTTTTTTTTTTTTCATTTCAGTACGAAAATAGCTATGAATATCACAAGCTTCAAGGACACGTGTATGCATTTGACTCATCCCAGTTTTGGATGCTGCTTACATGTCATATTATGTAATATATCGAGGGAAGTATCTTGTAAAATGAAGCTGACATAGTGTATATCAAATAAAAACAATGCTGCCTAACCAGATTTTAGCACAGTGAGACAAAGCTCGACCCCACAGCATGGAACCTCTCTGAACAACTTCCTGCAAGAGCATGGACATTCTATAAGATAACCTGGTTAGCCGCAACAATTTTCAACATGGCAATTGCAATTACGTGACTATAAAATTGCACAAACACATGAAACTTAAAAATGTTCGCATTTTGCGTCATTTTAACATTTTTGCGTAGTGACATGGCTACAAAAAGATCGTATTCTGGTTAAAGCATTGGTACTGGGTACTTATGAAATAAAATATAAAGGTTTGATCCTTTGGAAGCAGTAAAAACATTCAAAGGGAGATAGTATGGACTATATTGCGGAATTTCGGGTAATGAACCCTCGTCAGTAGCCCTTTTTAAACCGGCAACGAACGCCAGACTATAATTGTTCTGCAATTTCGAGAATTTACACGAGGAGTCTAAATCAAAGACATATTCCTTAATTGGGTCAAATAATTAAAAAATGCTTAGAAGTATGTTTCTAAACGTGAGTGTTTTGAACACTCTGAATATCTTTACTGATCTCAAAGGACCGAAATAAAAATATAATCTGCACTATGGATGATGTACGGGGAGACTTTTTACGGCCGCCACACGGCACAAAAAAGTATTATCTGTGATATCTAATTGAAAATTTGTTGCACGAAAGTAACATAATTTATTGAATGAAAGTAACATAAGAAATGCCGGTTATTTCGTTTTCGCAAACACTTCAATGTTATTGTGTTGGAAGTAATATATGTTCATGGGGCGGAAGTGTTTGCGAAAACGAAATAACCTATATTCCTTATTCTGCATTGACTGCACCAATCTATCAGTCAATAGAGTAAACGCTTTTTAGAAGAAAACTCGAATTTCTCATCTCAACTTCGGACAGAATTTCAATGTGCGTCACCCATACCGTACCACGTGTTTCTCCGCTGTGACTACTGAGATTCACGTGGTATTGTATACATACAAACCGATAAATGATCGGTGACGCACATTGCACTTGAGGCCGAAGTTGAGGTTAGATTTTCGAGTTTTCACTTATAGCGTTTACTCTACTGACTGATAGATAGGTGAACTCGTTATAACAAGCATTTAAATGTTATTGCGATGTAATTAATGAGTGTCACTATAGGTTCATTTTCCTGAAGGGTATGCGAAAACGAAATAACTTAGATTCCTTATGTTACTTTCATTCAATGAATGTTCAGTTTCTGCACTGCCTCAACTATCACTCACTAGAGTAAACGCTATCATGATGGGTGAAAACTCGATTATCTCACCTCAACTTCGACGACGATTGTAATGTGCGTCACCGATCTTTTTCGGTTGTATATATTCCATACCACGTGATTCTCAGCTGTGTCTTCAGATGATTATTGGAGTAAGGATAACCGATAGTCCCGATATGACATTGGCTGTAGGCCGTGGTCGTAAAGCAAACAAACAAGCAAACAAATGAACGAGAGAACCAACAAAAGCACGAACCCACATTTTATTTATAATTAAAAAGTTGGATAAGTGAAAAGAGTCTAAGAATGCGTCGATGAAATGAAATATCTTGAGACAATTCCTGACTTTTCGTCAATTTATTGTGTATTTACATGTCAGAGTACATCTCAGGTTAGGCAAGAAATGTCTGATGGATAACATTATATACATGTAAAGGACATTACCATTTAGGTTAGGCAAGATATGACTGATGGATGATATTATATACATGTAAAGGACATTACCATTTATGGACGTATGGTCAAATACTTTCACCGTGCAGGTTGACCTCATGTTATTAAGTTTTGTACACACTTGAGAGGGGCACCTATTTGTTTTACACATTGTTCAGATGCCATGTAAAGCACTTGATCAGATATTGCTTTACCATCATAGAGCCGCGTTATTGAAAACAGTTATTTAAGCAGTCTGATCAACAAATGCATATCTATGCTAGAGGTTAAGCGACACGGTCAAAGTAATTGCACTATATAGACACTGTAAAAAGATTCTAGATACAACAGGTTGCAAGTCCCATAATAAACAGCAGAATGTGTCGAGCATATCAAATTCTCAAGTTACTTTCGCGGGATAAATCTACAGAGATGATGTTCAACCATTACGTTCACTCCAGGTTTGTAATTTCTTGGATCAGTGTCTGGAAGACGTCCATCGGTTGCCGGTACTATATCAAAGGATTGAAGAACAGCCGCCAAATATAGGCATATCCTGGATTTTGCGAATCTTTCCCCTATACAGTCCCTGTGCCCAGTGGAAAAGGGAACAAGATTTTGTCGCTTTGAATCTTCCAGGGGAAGCAGTTTACCGTCACCATCTAGAAACCGCTCTGGATTAAACAGCCAGGGATCATCCCAGACCTTTGCATCATGGTGGATAAACCAGTGGTTTGACAGAAAGATACTGTCCTTTGGAACGAAGAATCCTTCAAAGATGTGGTCTGTTGATGCACGATGTGGAATATTCATCGCAACGGGTGTCGCATATCGGAGAACCTCATATATTGTAGCCATCGTGTAATGCATATCTTCTTTATCCCGATAGCTTGGCAATCGTTCTGAACCTACAATTTTGTCAATTTCTGCTTGAATCTTTCTCGTAACACGAGGATGCGTTAGTAGTATAGCAAACGCGTTACGGATAACGTGAGATGTCGTGTCCTGCGACGCGCCGATGATTTCGAAAATCATCGCTTTTATGTCAGTATCTGTTATAAATTCCGCTCCGTTCTCTTCATTAATGTCCTTCTGCAAGTTCATTAGACTTTTCACTAGGCCCACGTCTTCTGCGGAAGTTTTAGCAACGTCTTTTACTGTAAAATAACATCGATTTAGAATTATGTCTCTAGCAGCAATTGCTCTCCGATAAAGGTTGCCTATGGGCCCGGGGAGATACCTGATAACCGGCATAAAATCATAAATGAATCCCATTCCAGAGAAAAAGACGCTTCCTGTGTCACAGATTTCCTGAATTGATTCGTAATCACGTTTCTCGGCATGTTTTCCAATCAAAAGCATTATCAAAGTGTTAGCTAATGACTGAGATATCATATCTCGCACGTTAATGTCACGCTGATTCGTAAGTTTTAGAGTGTTCACAAAATTGATTAATTCACCTTCGTGCAAATCTTCGAAATGAGCTATTCCATCGCCATAAAACTTCAACGACCGGTGCAACATCTTGCGTTTAGTATGTGTCTTTTTATTTGCATTAGCAAACACAATGTCACTGCAATCAAAACAAACGTATTTCCCCCAGAACGCAGCAGGTCTGTCATTGAAAACATCTCCATATTTTGCACTCCCGAACGCCTTCTTTGCAAGCTCAACGTCACTTAGCACAATTGCTGTCTGTCCTAGAAGATTGATTCGAAATATGGGTCCATACTTCTTCGCTAAATCCGAAAGACTGAGATGCAGTCGTCGAAAATCAACATCAAAGGCATTCCCTATCAGCGGCAACTGCTTTGGTCCAGGAACTGGCCTGCCGACGATAGCGCTCTGCTTTGTACGAAACAATAAAGCAATCACAATAAAACTGCATACTACTGAAGAGAGAATTAAAATACTAATTGCGTCCATTATGATAACCGTTTGATTAACAGGTACATGTATACCGTACAAAGCCTTTATAATTGTGTATGTTCTAAATTGTTCACTGAACTTAAATGAATAGAACTATGTCCTCGTGTGGTGCTATGGCTCACCTGAACTGATTTCGACCGAAACAATCAATAGCTTTGTCTAATTATATGCATTTGAAAAAGTTAAGTAGCTCGAATTTTACTTGCCTATCTTAGTCTTTGCACGTCATCGTTTAACAATATGTTAGTTGTTTATCACACCGGTCATCATGCTTTCTGTTACGCCGAGACATATTCATCACCGCTTTCTTATCATTAAGCAATAATATGGTGAATGAATGCGTCTTACTCGAGTAAATCATTCTCCGCAACAGCCCGACCTCTCGATAGGTACTACTGAAAAAATACAAAACAGTACGATGCTTAACCGAGTAGATACCATACTCATGAATATTTTCATGTGTTTTCGTTCGTAATAAGGTCTACTTGCGGCTCCATAGGACGTTGTGTCACACAGCGAAAAGTCCATGCGAAGAAGCTGTTTATGGCCTATTATAATGAACTGTGCTATAGTTTGATGCACTTAAAAGCATGTATATTTGTCTTTCGAGCCCTATGCTCAGGTGAGCTAAAGTGCACTGAAATGCAAATCAAGTAATTATTAGTGTATGTGCATTTATGTGTGAATCGTAATGTTAATGATATACGTCTCCCAACACATTTCAATGACATAGCTAAGTAAATCAGCTTTTAAAATCATGATAGTTAAATTCGTAATTTAATATGTAGGACGTTGTCGTTTAATACTCGGTCGGATTAACTGCTATTAGACATTTCTTGCCTAACCCGAGATAGATTTGTACACCATACACTGAGATGCAAACGTCTTTTTAATGGGGAGGTTTCTCAAAATTAAGTGCAAATCTTCCATATACGTGTATCCGATTAGAGTTGCTGATCGGGCTGACACTAACCAGGAGCTGCACAGTCACAGAGTGATTGGTGATTGAATATTTAGTATCCAGGAAGTCCTTTCTAATACATGTATGTTCGTTAGGCAGCTAAGCGGTCACGGCAATGCCGATCTGTGCATTGTTGGCTAGAGCGGGTTTTCGCATGACATTTCTTGTCTAATCCAACAGTGTACATCGTATTCTTACAATTGGTCACGATGCAAGAAACCTTTCTTTTGTCAGGTTGCCTTAATATTTTAGAAACGCACACGGCCAACAGCTAAGGTCATATAAGATTAACCGCCTTGTTCGCGGACAAGCCTCCAAGAACCTGACTATCGGTGCTCTATGCACATTTCTTTCAAGATAGAATTGGTTAATAGTCAGGATTGGTTCTGTTCCAATATGAGTAGTTAACAAGGATGTTAAACCACAATAAAAACCGTTGAATGAAAAAAGAAAACAAAAACTTTTTGAATCAGCGGAAGACAGCGAATAGCCGTTGAAATATTTAGGTATGAAAACATAACAACTGCTGCAGTAGCTGAGGACGAGGATGGGGGTCCTGTAAGACAGGTTTAAGCACCACCCCATGTAATTTTATATTACTGTTCGTTCCAAGGCGATACTTCTGTTGTGGTTCTAATTGGTTTGTGTTTTGGTGTTGATTTTGTGATGTTTCGACGTAATGTACGTTTTGATATTTTAGTTACGTTCGGCTAACTGAGTTGTCGCCAATTTGGGAAATAGCTGCTTTTTTTTTTTTTTTTTTTTTTTTTTTTTTTTTTTTTTTTTTTTTTAGCTGCTTACTTTGCTTACGATATGTTCTCTGAGGTACCTCATTGTCAATTTAGGTTTTTCCCATCTTGAGTTTTGGAATCGAACTTTCTTTCTGATTGTTCCATTTCCTGATCATTGCCTGAAAGAAATATGTCGAACGTGGACTACCAAGACTGTAACGGCTGTCATTATCGCACCTGCTTATAGCAGGGTGCGATATAGGAGTCCAAATTTCCGTCCGTCCGTTCGTCCGTCCGACCGTCCGTCCGTCAACATTTACGTCGAAGTCTGACATTTACGTCGAAGTTTTTGTTTTCTCTACATTAGTGATAGCTGTGACTGTGAAACCTTGCATAGTAATTGTCCTTGACATACCCTTCAAGCACGCACCTTGGCCCAGTGCCCTTGACCTATATTTCACGGTCCATTGACTTAGTTAATTTTTACGTCGAAGTTACGTCGAAGTTTGGTTTTCTCTGCATCAGTGATAGCCATGAGTGTGAAACCTTGCATAGTAATTGTCCTTGACATACCCCTCAAGCACGCACCTTGACCCAGTGCCCTTGACCTATATTTCACGGTCCGTTGACTTTGTTAGTTTTTACGTCGAAATTTAGTTTTCTCCGCATCATTGATAGCTGCAAGTGTGAAACCATGCATGGTAATTGTCCTTGACATACCCTTCAAGCAGGCACCTTGACCCAGTGCCCTTGACCTATATTTTACGAACCATTGACTTTGCAAATTTTTACTTCAAAATTACTTCGAAGTTTGGTTTCCTCTGCATCATTGATAGCTGCGAGTGTGAAACCTTGCATAGTAATTGTCATTGACATACTCTTCAAGCATGCACCTTGATCCAGTGCCCTTGACCTATATTTCACGTCCCATTGACTTTGCCCAATGCAGGTGCGATATCGACCTCCGCGGAGTTCTTGTTTATATTCGGTCGACGTCAGATTTTGCATGTAATGATTAACGACAGACACGATTAACATCGCAAGTAGTTTACCTGCGTGAGATACCCTTATTCTTCTCCTAAATTTTTGTATGATATTGTTGCTTTATATTTTGGTATCCCTTAAAAGTCCCTGTCAACAATTGTCCTGTCATGTTGAGTCCGAACCAAAGCTTATTTTGACTGATGAAACACATCATCAAGTTTTCTACACAAGGAAGCCGGTTTTGAGTCTCTGAGTTTCGCTCTGAACTTCTTACCACTAGGACACCACAATATTACACAAATGAAGTTTTGCTCAAATGCACTGACCAGGTATTAGCTACCACTAAGGAGGCATTAGAATGAGTCTTGTATGTAAAATACATGCGTGTGTGTGTTTTAGCCGTCTTCCGAACGAACTCTTAGGTTATTGCATTGCAGATCCTCAACTCCATGACAGGGCCCCAAAGTGGGAAAGCTTCATTATTTAGCTTTTTTTAAATTATTTGCGCAATAGAAGTAGTCAGAGCGTCGCGACAAAGGTGAAGCCTTATTTCATATGAGCCTGTGCGTGAGAAAACCAACAATTTGGGTTTCGATCAGGTTCGACACAAACCAGACTGTACAGAAGATGGTTAGAGGCTGGAAATCTTAGATTTAGAAAGTAGAGGACTTGTACTATCCGAGGAGTGAAAACAAAGGCGCTGATCAGCTTAACTGCGAGGCTGATATGCGCCTTTGTTTTCGCCTATGCAGATTGTTGCTTTCCCATGCGGCGGCTCATATAACATGTGTAGTTAACTGTATTAGCGGTGCAAAATAAAATTATTTATATTATAGAAATAAGCACACATTGCTCAGTTATGTGTCGGAACTTTCTTAACCTAGATGTAAGTGATATAAGTTTTGTACACGTCGGCGCTCAAGGACATTTCACCGGTATATATTGAAGTGAAAACAAGCAAACAATCTTCAGGACAAAATGGAAGTTTTATATTATCTATCCCTGTTCAGAACTGTTTCTATTCGTATTTTAATCGGAAGACTATTCCTATCAAGAAAGTTCAAGTAGGCAAAGATCAGGAAAAGGCGCAATCAGAAAAAGATTCCCACTCCAAAAACCGAGGTGGGAAAAATCTAAATTAACAATCAGGTACTTATACCATGAAAACATATCGTAAGCCGAATGAGCAGCTATTTTCCCTATAGGTGGCCACTCAGTTACCTAAACTTAACTAAAAGTATGATAACATACATAAGGCGCCAACAGCACAAAAAATTTAAACACCAAGACATAAAACAAAAAGAACCACCCATAACCTCACCCTCAGATTCTGCAGTGGTTCATAACATTTAAGTTCTTCGGTCCTCGTGGTGAATCTCTAACTAGTAAATGAATCATCAAGAACAAACAAATAAATCACGATAAACATCCTGGTGAATAACAAACCAGGACTCACAGATTGAGTAAGCTGCCCGACGATGGAGATCCCTGGGCGCCGAATAACCGACTAACTCCGGAGCAAAAGAAAAACACCAGTTGGACCCCGGTGGGCCAAAAAACAGACAATAAGCTCCGGGCCCAACCAACTTCAATGAATAGCTTTAAGTCGGGGCCATCATAGAGTCTGACACCCGACCCACCGGCGTGAAATTAAAGAAGGCAGCGTAGTTATCAACCATGATTGGGTTAAAAACTAAGCATGCAGACCGTCGCATAACATTCAAGTTATAACCAATACGTCTGTAACGTGTTATAATTTTTCTGAACTGAAAAGGAAAATCATTACTTCCTCGTCTAAGTTTCTTTTTGTAAACCAAGTCACCATAAAATTCAGGTTCAGAAAGGCCCTCACTTAAAAGCGTCTTTAACCCAACATTATATTTGGAAATCAATTCATAGTGTCTACGATAAAAGAGTTTCTAATAAAGATGGAATGAAAATCCCGGGGCCTGAACATTTGCCCTTAATCGGAAACATGCTAGATGTTGATGTGAAATCATTCCACACGCGTTCTTGTTTAGCGAGAATCCCGGTCTGAATAGGCCTACCACTTACCGTGATAACAAGTCATTTCGCTCCAGATTTGCGTTAACTGGTTCACTCTCCCTGGAGTCCCTATACCGATTAAGCAATCAGTGTTTAGATTTGGGACGGATTTCTTGTTTTTCATATCATTATTTTATCTGTGTACCAAGTTGATCAACTTTTGACCATTACCTCAGGACTCCGTTCCAAACTTCTACTTCTATTTTAATACTGCCCAGGACCGAAGTACATCAACTAACATGTATCAGGCTCTAAAAAGCCCATTAAAAGAGACTCCATAACGCACGGGCAAATTCTGGAGTCTGTCACTTGTGCAAAATATTTTGGGATTGACATCTCCAGTTCCCAATCCTTGGAACTACCACATTAACCGCATTTTGTGGCTCGTAACACCAAATCTGAGAGAAACGGCCTAAGATTTCATAGTAAGACCGCAGCTTGAGTATGCCGCAGCTGTGTGGGACCCAAAGCATAAGAGATGGATTTCCAAAACTGAACAAGTCCAAAGGAGAGCTGACAGATAAGCCGACTTATAACTTCAAATCAATTGATAGGTCTTAAAAAAAGAAGTTGAATTTGCGTATTACATCATACGAAAAATCTACGAAAAAATATTTGTTACATTGTTAGCTCACCTGAGCTGAAGGCTCACAAGGTGAGCTTATAGTGTGGTAGTCGAGCCGGCGTCCGTGGGTGCGTCCGTGGGTCCGTCCGTCCACACTTACAATCTTGAATATCTCTAAGACAACAAGGCCAATCGAAATCAAATTTTATCTGAAGCATCATTGAGGAGGGGGAAAGGTTGCATTAGGTTTTGAGCCAGGTCGGATCAGAACTCTGGTTTGCATGGCAACATATAGCTTCCATTGAGTTATAATGGGGAAAATGTTGTGGCCACTCTAGCAACTTCATTTTTGATTGGATCTTCTTCATTTTTGGGAATAACAAGGACAACCATAATACCTCGGATGAGTTCGAATTTCGGCCAGGTTCGACCTCAGATCGCGGAGTTAGCTGCCCTTGAGCGTCTGGAAAAATCCCCATAGACTTATAATGGGAAAAATGTTGTGGCCACTCTAGCGCCTTTATTTTTCATTGGATCTTCTTCATTCTTGCAGGTAACAAGGACAACTATAATATCTCGAATGGGTTCGGATTTCAGCCAGATCCGACGTCTGACTGTGGAGTTAGCTGCCCTTGAGTGTTTGCAAAATCATTATTTTTGTTGTGGCCACTCTTACGCCTTCAATTTTAATCAGATCTTCTTCATACTTGGAAGTAACAAGGATAGCCATAACATCTCGGATGAGTTCGAATTTCAGCCAGATTCAACCCTTGACTGCAGAGTTATCTGCCCTTGACTGTGTGAAAAATCAATATTTAGTGTTGTGACCACTCTAGCGCCTTCATTTTTATTGGGATCTTCTTAATTCTTGGAAGTAACAAGAACATCAATAACATCTCGGATGAGTTCGACCAGATCCGACCTCTCACTGCGGAGTTATCTTCCCTAGAGTGTTTGAAAAAACACAAAAATACGGAATCTTGTATCACGCTACTTACCTGATACGATTCCGTATCACCATGCTACATTTTTTACCCAACAATATAAAATCCAGCACCTAATACCGGATTATAAATCTGGATGACATCCAAAGTTATTTTTTTTTTTATTTTATTTATTTTTTTATTTTTTTTTTTTTTTTTTGTTAACGACCTTTCAAGCTCTGTCGTAAAAATTGTCACAATGTTACGTCATCAATATTTTGGCGCAACGTCGTATGGTACGCCGTCACAACGTCGCGATTTTAAGATATTAAAGAATTCTTAGCGTCATTGCTGATTGCAGGTTTATAATAAACGCGTAATTACTTCAGTAACTTAATCTGATGGGTCGGATCATGTCACATAGCTGCGCCAGGAAAGACCGGATCATGCTCGTCTTCGACTCGCGTGTAGTATGAGGCTGCACTGTTAACAAGATGTTATACTCAGCATGCTCTTCGTCCTTTTATCGATTCCGAATCTAATCACATTAGAAGTTTTATTAAAATTCCTTTCATTAATAAAGGAATTGACTTTATTGATTTACCAAGCGTATTCCAGGATAAATCAGTGATACAGTCTATACCTACCTACTTCCAAAAACCAGAACCTCCTATTATTTGTTACAAATATAACAAACCAATCAGAAATACTATTTTTAATTTCAATAAACTTGTTTCTGATCTTGATATCCATGCTAATACTCCTAAGTCTTGAGATTGTAAAGATTCAAAATATGTTTATCAACCAGCCGGACATATTATTACTGGAAATTTTAAAATAATTTCGGATTCTAGAATTCGCAAAATTGTTTCTAAAGGTCCGAAATATAGATTCCATCCTACATTAATTTCGACAAATGTAGAGAGGAGATTGCATCTGCATTAAATGATTTCAGTAATCGATGGTGTAAACGAGGGGGTGTTGAAGATAATGCTTTTAAAGAATGGAAAAGAAGTATCTTCACTATCGTGGATAAACGTATTAAGTTTTATTCACAAAATACTAATCTTTCAAGAATTGTCACGTCAGAAACGTATTTTCACGTCAGAAACGTATTAACGTATTAAGAGAGGAGATTGCATGTGCATTAAATGATTTCAGTAATCGATGGTGTAAACGAGGGGGTGTTGAAGATAATGCTTTTAAAGAATGGAAAAGAAGTATCTTCACTATCGTGGATAAACGTATTAAGTTTTATTCACAAAATACTAATCTTTCAAGAATTTCAAGAATTTTCACGTCAGAAACGTCTGTATAATGACGTCAGGGTGCATTTGTAAAAATGGTGCACCCACGCAAGTTTTGAGAAAAGTGCGCATCGATGGTGTAAACGAGGGGGTGTTGAAGATAATGCTTTTAAAGAATGGAAAAGAAGTATCTTCACTATCGTGGATAAGCGTATTAAGTTTTATTCACAAAATACTAATCTTTCAAGAATTTCAAGAATTTTCACGTCAGAAACGTCTGTATAATGACGTCAGGGTGCATTTGTAAAAATGGTGCACCCACGCAAGTTTTGAGAAAAGTGCGCATCTTAACCAAATTCCTTTTATGCTATACCATGAAAGAGAATGTAAAAATGAGGAAAATGCAAATTTCGTTCATAGTGTGTATCTATTGGCCAAGTTATGCAACATTTTCGATGAGGCGTTTTTTATTGACGTCAATATATTATGAGACGCTTCGAAAAATCATGTAGACAAGCGTCATGTATGGAAAATAACATAGCTGCAGGTTAATAATCCATAATAGAGTATATATAATATAATGAGAATTTAGATCGCATCAGATCGTAAAAATTCTCTTCGTAAAAAATAAGTAGTGAACCATGGATTAAGAATTCCCTATTTAATGTCTTTCTGCAAAGTAAAATTAATACTATTAAAGTAGAACGTTTTTGAACCCAATTAACATCATAGCACGGAGTTACGTAAAAATCGAAAGTATCTGTATGAATACCGACCTGTGTCTTTGCAATAAAAATGCAAATAATAAACATAAATGAACCGCGATGCGAGAAAGCCGGTCTTCGAGGTTTCCGACCATGTCCGACACAAATCGGCCTGTACATTCACATACGAGTGCTAGAAGCTTGAATGTCGGATACAAGTAGATGAAGCACTGTAATGTCCATGTAGTGAAAACAATGGCGCCGATTAGCTGTGCATTTACATAAGCGAAAATTCGGTTTTCTCAGTATACATGAGCAGATTCAAGGAATTACAAAGCATATTTACTTATGGCACAGATATAGACTGAGGCTGACTATTCTATTCTTTTCTATTCTAGATTAAGCTCGTGTCATTTGTCCTGCTAACAAACCAACAATAACTTGATATCATGTGCGTTGAATAGTTTTCGAAGCAATGTACGCTATTTTTTTTCTTCTTTTTTTTCAGTTATACTTGGATTTTTTTTCAATCTGCAGGGGAGGGCTTAGCTTAGCCAAGCCTTGGATGATTTCATTGTTGAGAAAGGGTCCCAGAGCTGACAATATATAATTGAGGTAAAGGTGACTATGCTTGTAGTCTTTGTGCTATACCTGTGTTTCACCTGAATTATTTCCAAATATGTGAAGTGTATGGTAGACACACAAAAACATAAACATTTTGTTTCTAAAATATAACCATACAGCTACACTCAAATATTTCTATCCAGTTAGCCAATACCTCTATTTTTGTAAACAACTCTTTTCTTTACTGCTGGTACATGACCGCAGTAGAAGGTCAATAAAGTACCATTCGAAAAAATAAAGGGATTCGGAGAACCGGCTGATTTTCCTTATTTTTCCTACAAGTTCAGCTCGATCAAATTAGCAGCAAATTTGCTGCATCAAAAACGGTCATGTAAGCAGCAATTTTACTGCAGCAAAATCGGTCATGTTACATGTAGCAGCAATTTGGCTACAGCAAAAGCATTCAAGTTACGGGCAATTTTGCTTGCAGCGTTAGAATTAAATTTGCTGCAGCAAAAACAATCAAGTTAGCGGCAATTTTGCTGCAGCGAAATTGGTCAAGTAAGCAGCTATTTTGCTACAGCGAAAAACAGTCAAGTAAGCAGCAATTTCGCTTGCAGAGAACATTTTTGTCGCAGATTGTTTTGGCTTTAATCTAGGTGATAGTGCATAAGAAAATGACATTTAATGCCACAATCACATCTTTTCGACGACACCTATGAAAAAAATTCCATGTAAGTGGAAATGTTTGTCGCCATTTTTTTTATTATTTTGTTCTTATTATTTTTTTTCTTTTTCGTCTGGCTGTGATCCCTATGTAGAAAATAATGATAAATGCTGCAACATAACTTTTCTAGAACACATATTACCAACGTTATGGAAAATGTTGCCGATTTGTTACATAGCCCAGTAAAATTGTTGGATTGTTATACAGTGAGTGCTATATAGGAAACGAATACTTATGCCGCAAACAAGACTTTTCTATCCCACCCAAAACATAGCTTAAGGACAAAAGTTCCCTGCCAACAATAAAAGTGTCCATAGACTGGGTAATAGGTGGGATATAAAACTTCTGTTTGTGCCGACATTCATCATCGTTTCTTATAGCGCTCATAAACAGACATAAACGAAAACGAGAGACCGAATTGTGCAGTGGCTCACCTTAGTAATTTTCTCATCAGTGTACGCTTCAAGATAGACGATGATACTCTGGAGCCTTGTCTGTATGAACAAAAGAAAAAAGGTGGCAAAAAGTTCCGCTGCAGCTAACTTGACAGTTTATTTATTTATTTATTTATTTATTTATTTATTGCACATTGGAAAAAAATCAGACTATAAATGTCTTCAGCTTATATGAGACGGACCAATTAGTAGGTGAGGCGAAAACGGTAAAGCACCCGGCACACCCGCAATCAGAACTTGGCTTGTATTAGACACGGGGCTCGAACCCACACCAGATACAGCGGTGAGATGATCGAATGGATAAGTACAGAAATGGAATATCAGCGCTCTTAGCCACTCGGCCACGGGGGCCGCCGCTAATGTTTTTAGATGTATTCTACAATCCTACGATTTTGCCAAATATACTCGATTAAAAGACAGACTTGCCTTATACATGCCCAAATGTGGTGGAAACACGTTTAAACCGATCAAGCAATCCTTCTTGCAATCTTACTTAAGCGTCAAATTATTGAATAAAACAAATTGTCTCTTACATATTCACATAAATGGACGTATTCACTCACATTTAACGGTACATCTCTGGCATATTACGCCCATGGTAATCCTAGGTACTGCTTTAGATTGAACATGTTCAAAAACGCCTGCGACGGATTTTTAATACTACGATAAACGCTAGGATCGAGTGTAGGCTGATCTCAGATACTTAAGATTATTTTAGCAAGATTATGCTTTAAAGGCTTCATCATCAGGAAAACATGTCCGTGTAATATTTACCCTCTTATACCCCACTTATATATAGCAAAACTGGGGTTTGCAGGGGTATACCTATTTTTCTTATTTTTGCTCCAAAACATAGATTGTGGGTACTCGTTAGAACCGCCTCGCCGAGGCGGTTCTAACGTGTACCCACAATCTATGTTTTGAGCAACAATAAGAAAAATATTGAGATTTTTCTACTGAAAATTTTCATTTTTTACAACTTTAAAAATCTCTGTATATTGTAACATGTACATAGGCATGTTTTCGTAATGTTGTCTCATATAGAGCATTTCGACAAAATCCGTGCATTTTGAATTATAGTTTCAGACATTTTGGAATGTGCGTGTGTCCTTATAATGATCTTTCAAGGGATCGCCCAAAATCACTTACGATCGGTCTTACGATCCACTATGTTTACCTGTGATTATCAAAATAACGTAATCTTAGACTGGTCTTAAGGAGAACGCTCGTAAGAGTAGTGGAACTGGGGCTTTATTTGTAAACAATATTCGAGTTAAATATTTGATGTGAATTACATAGCATAGCCACCATTGTTCTCTCCAAAATCCTTGAATTAAAGCAGGTTTGTAAGATGACCAACACATTTCTTGGGTTCGGGTGATTATTCACATACATACATGTATCATTATGCACTAGTCCTTTGTAACCACACCTCCAAAGTCCTGGGGGTAAAGCTGTAGAAATTAGTGAAGGTTTTACCTTCGATTTGTGCCCTCCCCCCCCCCCCCCCCGTGCGAGGGAACTACCCGAGGTTTGCATTATATTTGCAAAAATAGCAGTGAAAATGAAATTATAACAGACGGCAAAGGGAAAACCAAAGTGCAGAACTTTTAGCAATGGCTTGCTGGTGTGCTGGATTAACAGTCAATGTCCCCTCTCATTTCTGGGACTAGGGCGTAGTTACACATGCCAACTGAGCCGCGTCATGTCATAACCGGATTTGTGCCTACACGAAAAAAGAGGCGCAGATCAGCTGTGCAGTAACTGCACAACTGATCAGCGCCTTTGTTTTCGCTACAGAGATAGTACAATTTCTCTTCTTTAATCCGGAATTCCAAGCGTCTAGCCTTCGTCTGTGACTGTACATGCCGATTTGTGTCGCACCAGGACGGAAACCGAAGACCGGTTTTCTCGCCTCACGGCTCAATTACAATTAAAGGCTATGTCAATAGAAACACCGTGTGCATCATCATAGCAATGTTATCCTATAAATGTTAATCTTATCAACAAATTTTCATTTTATGCCTGTGCGTATTCAATACAGAAGCATTTGAGTTGCGTCATGAGAAAACCGGAGTTTTACCTATGCGAAAGCAAAGGCGCAGATCAGCTTCGCTGTAACTGCGAAGCTGATCAGCATCTTTGTTTTCGCTACACGGATAGTACAATTCCACTTCTTTCTAAATTCGGAATTGCCAGCCTCTAGCCATCTTCTGCGCTTGTGCAGCTCGGTTTGTGTCGGACCTGGTGGATAAGGCCGGTTTTCTCGCGTCGCGGCTCATATGCATTTCTGAGGAAGCCTATGCTTTTCCTTGGCCAGTGTTTTGATTGACCAAGCGTTTTCGAAGAAAATCTTTGAAAGTGATGCCGACACCTTCGGACGCCGGTGGATTCCTATACTATAGCCTGAGTGCTCAACTAAGTAAAATATGAAAATGTGAAAATAAGGACAATATATTATCAATGGATTTACTCTTCGTTTTATGTCATATTTATTTCTGATAAGCATAAATTGTTGATTCTAGTTAAATCCACCCCTTAAATTTGTTTTGATTTGTATATTGCGTAATGTTTCAGTCAACATTTTCAGCATTGTCGAGAGAACCCACCGATTCCTGGGAATTGACCAGCACTATCAACAGCTTGAAGATTTTTATTCAATGGAACTACATGATGGAAGTATCTCTGTGTATCCCTCTTCTTAAGGATTGAAATTCAGATTTTAGTTTTCATTGGATGATGAAAAACATTAGGCTGTTTTAATGTCTATGAAGGCCGAAGGGCTTCTCGCAGACATTAAAACAATAAATGTTTTTCATCATCCAGTGATAGCTAAAATCTGAATTTCAATACTTATATTTACATTTCATATTATCAATCAAGTATCTGATTTGTAATTGCACATATCATCGCTCATTTTCATGTTATTTGACATTTAATCCGACTTAACGTAATTTTGGAACAGCCAAAACGTCAAATTTTCGCGCTTAACGTCATGGCGATACGCGGCCGACGTCACGCCAACAAGAGTAAATAAACAACGTCACTGGCTTGTTTGACGTCGCTCCGCCCATAGACGTGGCGTCTAAGATCACGTGACTTAATGTTTTTCATTGGGAAATATTTACATTTTTCTAAAACCTCCTTAGATGAACCATTAGACGTTCATCTGTGTTCATACTTCCATGAACAACATTGTGCCACGCGACGTGACGTAATCCAAACTTGACGTCAAAAAACACGAATCTCGCCAATCTGCTTGAATGTTGTAAACGTCGACGCCGTTCCGCTGTTTGAACACACACTGTGTGCGGATTCTCTGTTTGCTGGTAAATGTGACCGCCTTGGTGATTTTTCAACAAGCGATAGAGAGAAATTAATGTAAATATAAGCAATGAGTTTAATTTTTCTGTTGTTCATGGAGCTATGAACTGCAGTGGGTCGCTAGCAAAGCTTACATGAACCCCTTCGGGGTTCATTCACTTTGCACGCGACCCACTGCGGTTCATAGCTCCATGAACACCAGAAAAATGAAATTCATTTCTTAAATGAAGAACAGCAAGAAAGATACTTTCATCTAGGGCGATTGCAATAAAAATGTAAATATAACTATGTAAGTTTGTGTTGTTAGAGAGTATGTGTTTTCATTTTACTATGCGCGTATATGGAACATTAGGTGATACCTCAAATTTGACAGATTTGCATACGCTTTGTTACACGTATCACACCTGTATGATTTCTCCCCAGTATGAATAAGGGTAGCTTGATGCTTTTTTAGAGACTTTTTCGTTCGAAACCCTTTTTGACAAAGTTCACAAACATAAACTTCATCCACAATATGAATAAGCGAATGCAGTTTTAATCCACAAAACGTATGAAACGACTTTTGGCAAATGTCACATTTATAAGATTTATCACTGGCCCTCATATGTACCTTCAGATGCACGTTATAGGTATGTTGACTACTGAACAATAAATTACAAGTTTTACACACAAAATCTGACATCTCACCACTGTGTGAAACTTTATGCGTTTTCATTTCTCGGGAAGATAAAAACGATTCACCACATGTTTTACATTTATATGGCTGTTCTCCTGTATGGATAAGTATATGGCTTCGTAAATTTACCAAATGTGAAAAGGATTTTGAGCATACCTGACAAGAATAAGGTCTTTCTCCATTATGTACGCGCATATGTTGCTTAAGTCGATGTTTCAATTTGAACTTTCTTTCACAAAGCGTACATGAATAACGTTTCACGTTACTATGAATAAGTTGGTGAGAACGGAGCGCACTTGGCTGATTAAAAGATTTCTGGCATGAGGTGCACGTGTATTGTGGTTTCACAGAGTGTATCAACCTGTGTCTTTTCAAATCAATCCGTGTACGTGATCTCCAGGCACATAAATCACACTTATAAGGTTTCTCTCCAGCATGTTGCAACATATGGTCTTTGAGGTTATGTGCCTGTGTGAATGCTCGCTCACAAATTGAACATTTATGTGGTTTTACACCAGTGTGAATAACCACGTGAGTCTCTAGGTTATTTTTAGTAACAAAGGATTTTTGACAAGTATCACATTTGTACTCTTTCTTCTTCAAATGAACACTTCGTATATGATTATTTAATCCAATTTTTATCTTAAACCTCATCTGACAATAGTCACATTCAAATTGTTTCTCAACTGAGTGAATGTGCATATGAATTTTCAAAGAATGCGAATGTGTGAAACATTTTTCACAAACTTCACATTTGTGTCGTTTCGAATTCTTATGAATAAGTGAATGCTCCCTTAGATAAGCTGGTTGATTAAAAGCCTTGCCACAAGTCTCACAAACACATTGTTCATCTCCAGTATGTATTGCGACATGACGCTTGTAAGCACTTGGATCTGCAAACGATCTGCTACATTCCTTGCATTTGTATGGTTTCTTCCCAGTATGTAATCTCTTGTGACGGTGTAAGCCATCCAACTTAGCAAATGATTTTTGGCAAATTTTGCATGTGTGTACTTTATCACCTGTATGAATTAAGTTGTGTGACCTCAATGTGGCCTGTTGAATAAAGGATTTTTGACAAATATCACACGTATAAGGTTTCTGTTTAGTGTGTGTGCGCAAGTGGATTTTCAAAGAACCTTTGCTTTTGAAACTTTTATTGCAAACCTCGCAAATGTGGTCTCTAGCTTGAGAATGAGTAGCTAAATGCTTTGTAAGGTTCGATTTACTTACAAACTGCTTATTGCATGTGTCACAACAATAACGAGGACGCTCTTCACTATGTATAATCTTATGTGCGTTCAGAATGCTAACCTTTTTGAATCGCATTGCACAAAAATCGCAGGAGTACGGCCTCTCTGATGAATGGGTGATCATGTGTGATTTTAGATGGGCTCCAGTCCTAAAGCTCCGCGCGCATGTGTCGCACTTGTGTGTTTTCGTATGACCTTGTATAGCCTTGACAGCCATATTCATAGATAAAAGATATACGGCTTCTCTCTCTCTGATATGAATTGAATTATACATTTAATTGTATTTGCTGTTTCAAAGTATATCTGAAGAATTCTCACTGTACAAGTATGGTAAATTTAAATCGTGCAGACAACCAACGATATAATTTCAGTTCAGGTGCAACGTTTTGTCGACGATGTTTAATCCCTGTACCAAATTAATTCGTCTTGATACATTTACGATCCTACGTTGGTCTTTTCTTGTTTCTGATCGAGCCATAAGTCCTGAAATTGAAAAAAAAAAGAAATAAGCTATTCGCATAGGCGAACTCAAAGCCGCGGATCAGCTGTGCAGTAACTGCACAGCTGATCAGCGCCTTTGTTTTCGCTACAAAGATAGTACAATCCGTCTTCTTAAATCCGAAATTTTAAGCTTCTAGACTGCTTCTGTGACTGTACAGCTGCTTTGTGTCGAAAACCCGAAGACCGGTTTTATCGCGTTGCGGCTCATATACGAATCAATCATGTATCATGTGTCTAGACACTGTTCTTGTCATTTAATTTAAAGAAATGTCCAAAACTGATCTGAGGTGTAACATCAAAAATTGCTAAATTTATTTTGCATAGTATACTATATACTCCTCCTCAAAATAATCCGGTCACCCATTTGTGTTGCAACCGCCAAACAAATAAACGAAAATTGTGTCCATTGCTAGTATTTGAAATACTGAAAAACAGCCATTTCGCATGCAGTGTATGCCTATTGCTCATTCTCTGTCTAAATGGTAGCTATAGGGTACAAAAGGGTGAGGAATCTGGAAGGTCACTCCATTCTAGCCACAAGCCCAGGATACAAATACAGTGTAGAAACCTCTGTGGTGTCTAATAGTAAAGCTTCTCGCCGCTTTTTTTTTTGTATTCAGGGGTCATGGTTTCGATCCAGGGCCCCTATAGCCCTTCGGATAACTTTTCAGCATGCTCTATCTTCATATGACATAACATCACGGGTGGTAATCAGGGGAACTAGCTCCAAAAAGAGTCAACGAGATTTTGTTCCCTCGACACATCCGGGAGCTCACGAGCTAGTCCTCTCGACGGAAAAACAGTAAACAAAGGTATGTCTCGAAGCATTTTATCAATATTTATTTCTTTATAAGCTGTCTGCTGCAAAATCCGGCAATGGTAGTCTGTGTAGATATGATTTAACTCCTCTCGCTGATAGGATTGGTCCTTGGAATATGCACGGTGCGAATATGATTGTAAAAGAGCGTTGAAGACAAGAAATGAAAATATGTCAACACGAAGATTTGGGACCACTATTTTTTCATTTTTCGTCAAATATATATCCTTCCAATCGCATGAAACGTCATCCCTGATAAAACTAAGCCCCTGAAACCATATAAAAGCAAAATAATCCGGTGGAAACATTGTTTTGGGAGGATATTGACTAAATTACCGTCCGAGCTAGTCCTCTCGACATGGAGCTAGGTGCCTCGTCAAGGAGATAGCACCCTCGTTGAGATTTTACTGAGTCAAAAATGTCATTTCATGATAGCTGTCGTTCCTGGTTTTAGCACCATAGATAGGAAATGATCATAATTTGTATACACAATTAGCATGGGCCATGATGGTATACTATTTTGTAATTTACAATATAAATATCACGAGCAATGGGATAGTTAACTGCAATTTTACAGATGTTTTACAGATGTTAACCGTTTCATAACTCACAGCAGACCAAAATTCATTATGCTACTGTATTATCTAAAAACATACGAACGAAAACAACACAGTACGAAAACACGCCTATACAAAATACAGCGATTTGTCATAAGTAAAAATGAAAGTTTCAGTTGAAAAAATGTATAATAGCTTTTATCAAAATAGCGGCTTTTTGCGATTTTGGTGCTAATAAAGACCCTACACTATCGTTTCCGTGTCAATTTTGAATCGAAGGCGCTCTGTTACCATTTTTCTGTGAAGAATATCTAAAGATGAAATTTGAAGCCTCCAAAGCTATACTCACTTTAGTTTTTTGACGAGTTTTGTGTATTTTCGCACACTCAGAACATATAAGAGGGTCCCATTGGGGTTTACTGATTAGCGATTTTTGGCCATTTATTTTACCGATTAGCGATTTTTTGGCAAAAATTTTACTGATTAGCGATTTTTGGGCCAACATATTTTACTGATTAGCGATTTTTGGCCATTTATTTTACCGATTAGCGATTTTTTGGCAAAAATTTTACTGATTAGCGATTTTTGGGCCAACATATTTTACTGATTAGCGATTTTTGGGCCAAACGTTTACTGATTAGCGATTTTTGGGCCAAAAGTTTACTGATTAGCAATTTCAGAGGTACCCCATTGAAACCCTCATATAAGAGGTTTGTGTACAAGGAATACTAGACGAAATGTTCGGTCGGTGTTCCGTGATACCTCCTTTCTAGGAGTGAACGAGGTACCGAAGTGTAGTGGAGTGCAGGTTAGCCAGCTGATCTATCGATCGCCGGTTTGGGCGTCAACAAAATGCATCAACGGGAAGAGGGGAGCATAATTTAAAGAAATCGATTGAGTAGATTCAAACAGAAATCAGCTGGCTAAGCTGCACCCCGTTACACTTCGGTGGCTCGTAAAAACATTTGCACAGAGGCACCATGCACGGAAGACCGACGCGAGGATTCCGTCTAATTCCAACATTAAAACATCAACGAGGGTGCTATCTCCTTGACGAGGCACCTAGCTCCATGTCGAGAGGACTAGCTCGGACGGTAATTTAGTCAATATCCTCCCAAAACAATGTTTCCACCGGATTATTTTGCTTTTATACGGTTTCAGGGGCTTAGTTTTATCAGGGATGATGTTTCATGCGATTGGAAGGATATATATTTGACGAAAAATGAAAAAATAGTGGTCCCAAATCTTCGTGTTGACATATTTTCATTCCGTGTCTTCAACGCTCTTTTACAATCATATTCGCATCGTGCATATTCCAAGGACCAATCCTATCAGCGAGTGGAGTTAAATCATATATACACAGACTACCATTGCCGGATTTTGCAGCAGACAGCTTATAAAGAAATAAATATTGATAAAATGCTTCGAGACATACCTTTTTTTACTGTTTTTCCGTCGAGAGGACTAGCTCGTGAGTTCCCGGATGTGTCGAGGGAACAAAATCTCGTTGACTCTTTTTGGAGCTAGTTCCCCTGATTACCACCCGTGAACATGTTAATAGAACGTAAAAGCAACTTTAATCACAGATTTGGGTTGGGAATAGGATAGTAAAGGGTATGAGCACAACTAACAAGTTTATAACAAAATATACAGGATGCAAAAAGGATTTTCAATTCTTACGACTTTGGGTGACCGGATTTTTTAGAAGGAGTATATGAGCCGCCTCATGGGAAAACCAACAATCTGCATAGGCGAAAACAAAGACGCAGATCAGCTTCGCGGTAACCGCGAAGCTGATCAGCGCCTTTGTTTTCGCTACTCAGTTAGTACAGATCCTCTTCTACGTAAATCCGAAATTTCAAGCTTCTAGCTCTTTTCTGTCGTGTAGGCCCGGTATTCCGAGGGCCCTATAGTCCGAGGGTCCGTTAGTCCGAGGGTCCGATAGTCCGAGGGCCCGATGGTCCGAGGGCCCGATAGTCCGAGGGCCCGATAGTCCGAGGATCAGAAGATTACACTGTACAACACGTAATTGCGTTGGTGATTGGGACAGTTCCTGATCATTGCCTACATGTGCCCCTGGAACCCGTGGGAAATAACCAAAATTACAAATAGCAAAAAAGCAATAAAACATACGGCAAACCCAGCAGTAGAAGAAAATCCCCCGTTCGGAAATCAATGACCTCTGGTGACCTTTGACAGTTTGACAGGTAAATGTTACTAAAATTAGTAAATTGTCCCCCGATCGGGAACATTTTGGTCATTTTCATAGTGCCATTACAAAACAAAAATTATGTGTCAGAGTTTTCATTTAATTTCAATGAAACTTGGCCAGCATAAAGATGAATGAATTTCCAAACTTTTTACCGTCCAGAATTTTTTAAAACTGCTTAGTTTAAAAGCTATTGAATTATGAAAATATGAAATATTTTTAATAATTCTGATTCCTCATCGGAGACATAAATTACATATGCTGCCTGTTCGGGAATCAGTTTATCACGTGTGAAGACTGTCTGTGTTCCAGATTGGGAATCAATTTTTCAGCCTTTTGTAGATCAAACATTAAACACCATGATCCAAAATTATGTCACTCAGTTTTTATTTAATTTCAATGAAACTTCGTCGAAAAAAGATGAATGAATTCAGAACCATACAGAATTGTTTTAAACTTTTTAGTTTAGAGAGATATTGACTTAAAAATGTAAAATATTTTCTATACGTGTAGTCTGATTCCCAAACAGAGACTGAAAATGTTTATGGTGCTCGATTGGGTCACAAGTGGCATAAGCCAAGATCTGCTTTCGGGCGTGCCAGGTGGTTTTCCTCGGGGTTCTCCCGCTTTCACCCACCTACTGATTTGCATCGTCTCGATGAGTGAAATAATCTTGACAGGGGCGTTAAACTGAACTAAAAAGTGTGCGTGCGTGCGTGCGTGCGTGCGTGCGTGCGTGCGTGTGTGTGTGTGTGTGTGTGTGTGTGTGTGTGTGTATGTATGTATGTATGTATGTATGTATGTATGTATGTATGTATGTAAGAATGTATCTGTATTCGTGTATAGGTATGTATGTGTATGTATGAAAGCACGTGCGTGTGTGCGTGCGCGTGACGTGTGTGTGTGTGTGTGTGTGTGTGTGTGTGTGTGTGTGTGTGTGTGTGTGTGTGTGTGTGTGTGTGTGTGTGTGTGTGTGTGTGTGTGTGTGAAAACCTTGGAAAATGTTGCAGATCCTGATAGTCCGAGGGTCCGATAGTCCGAGGCCCAATAGTCCAAGGGTCCGATAGTCCGAGGGCCCAATAGTCCGAGGGCCCGCTAGTCCGAGAATCAGAATATTGGTATTGGATTTATTCCATAAATCCTCGGACCATCGGGCCCTCGGACCATCGGGCCATCGGACTATCGGGCCCTCGGACCATCGGACCATCGGGCCCTCGGACTACCGGGCCCTCGGACTATAGGGCCCTCGGAATACCGGGCCACAACCGTTTCCGAACAGGTCCACATTGTTGGTTTTCCCACGAGGCGGCTCATATGTCACGTATGATAGGGAATGTGTAAAACAATTTTCTTTGAAGTGAAAATGGCAATGCGTGATTTCCGAAATTTTGCAGTACGAAGTCACTCTGTATCGTATGACGTATAGACACATGATCGCAAACACAGAGTTTGTTTCACGACACTGATAAAAGTGATTTCACCATATTTTCATCCCGATTTTCATCCAGTTTGTTGAAAACATCTGAATTTTCGAGATTGCGCAATTATGAGAAAATAAGAAATTTTATGTTTTCTACGCTCACAAGATTTAATGAGCCTTCGCATGGGAATACCAACAATTTGGGTATCCAACCAGGTCCGACGCAAATCAGCCTGTGCAGTTAAAGGAGTAGGCTAGAAGCTTGAAATTTCATATTTGTGTAGCAAAAACAATGGCGCTGTTCAGCTGTGAAGTAACTATCTTTTTTTTTTTTTTTTTTTTTTTTTTTTTTTGACATCGTACTTGCGCGGTCAGCTAAGAAGTAAATAGGCATGAGAGCCTGCTATACAGTCTGATGACAAAAACCTTGTAACGTCGATATATACTGAACAAAAGTGAAAACGTTACACGTTTTTAGCCATATGTTTACATTTTTATTCATATGTTTACACCAGATTTCGTTTTATTGCAAAATATTTTATCGCACATACATGTAAGAATTAACGTTCATTGGCTTTAACTTGCACTCATTCCTTTCTGTCAAAGCTAAACAAACCGTCCTACACTCGTTTTCAGAAGTTTGGGGACAGAAGAAAGATCGTTTAAATTCAGTAGCTTGTACAGCAAACACCCCGAAATGAGCGCATGACCTCGCCTTCATACACTTCCGATATAGTGCGCTCAATTTTTCAAGATCGGTTTTGCGCTCAATAGAAATGACATGGTCATTTTTTCTCACCTCATTTCTGTTAAAATGCATGTTGCAAGCCTCTATTTGCTTTCACGGAATCAAATCAAAGTGCATATTATATATAGCCAAGGAATGCAATTCTGACATGTTATGAAAAAGTTTTGTAATTACATAAAATGCAGAAAAGTAATTCAAGTTAGAATCTTACGTATAGCGTTTACAATTTTGTTCAGTATATTTGACTGTAAGTATTGAACAAAAACACCATCTAAGAGCCCGTGCCTTAACATAATGAAGATAAAAGATGGAAAGAGTACATGTATGTCTCTTGTACTCAAATGGGTTCCAAACATCTAAAGTAAATACCCAAGAGAGAATGAAAACGGCGGTGCAATTTTATGTGACTTTAACATTTGACACCTGCCTGGTTAATGGCCAGTTTTTGAAGTACAGTTTAAAAGTGTATGAAATGCCTGGTCATATAGCATATCTTTGTTAATTCTTATGAGCATTGTGAAAAATAGATTAATGTCATCATTGCGTTTCTTATTTTGTCGGGTAAATAATGTTAAAAAACGATCGTCAAAACGTGAATATTAAATTTGCTACGCACCTTCTTTAAGGTATCCGTATAAAATATCTAAACAATTTTACATTGAATCCATACAGATAGTTTAAAAATGACACCGGCGTTAAAATCTTAAATAAACAATATTGAGCCGCGATGCGAGAACATCTGTTTTCGGGGATCCCGACCAGGTATGGCACAAACTGGCCTGTTCAGTCACAGAAGTAGGCTAGAACCTTGAATATTTAGGAAACTGAGAAGTAGAGGAATTGTTCTATCCATGTAACAAAAACACAGCTAATCTGCGCCTTTGTTTTCGCCTATACATGCTGTTTGTTTCCTTATTCTGCGGCTCTGTGTTACAGTTTATTCATTTTTATCAATGAACCAGTGACAAAATCTTAAATAAACGATTTAATCTCCGTGTAGTAAAACTGTGTTCAAATAGCGTGAATGAAATACTTTAGCCAAAGAACATTACGAAAACATGTCCATGCGATGTACAGAAATGTTTTTGGTTGTACAAAAATTTAAAATTTCATAAGAAACTTTGATATTTTTAATATTTTTGCTGAAAACATAGATTATGGGTACAAAACATAGATTTTTGGCGGTTCTAACGAGTACACACAATCTATGTTTTGGATCTAAAATAAGAAAAATAGATATGCCCCTGACCCCAGTTTTACTATACAAAAGTGGGGTTTATGGGGTATACATTACACGGATATTTTTCCTGATGAAGAAAATAAGCAGCACACGAGAAAATGTGCGTTTCACTCATAGAAAACAACAAAGGCACAAGATGGACGAATGAGCTGATGTGCAGACTGACCAATGGGAATGTCCAACCCACCAGAATGTTGAATGCCCGAACAGTCCGACTTCTACCGTTCCAGGTTTTCATACTTAATGCAAACGCGAATGTCAAAACTTTGTGTTACCTGAAATGTGATTTTGTAACGAATAATACAAAAACGAATTATTATATGGTTCAAGTATCACGGATGCAATTCAGTTTAAAATGCATTGTGGCAATTTTCAAGATACTTCCTGGTTTAGTTCCCTGTGCATCCACGTTGCATGCTGGGTAAATTTGTGACAAAAAAGTTTTTCCCAGTCACAATGCGTATTATATACATGTTTTATTATTAAAGCTTACACGGCTAGCGCGCCATGAAAAGTATAAACGGATCATAATGCCTTCGTGGTTTATAATGGTGGGAGACATTCACTATGAAAAACATACCCATGCAATACATAGTATTTTTTGTTTCAGTTTTAAAAATGAAAATTATTGTCAGCCGATTTTGTTTTACTATTTTCAATATGTTTGCTCAAAACATTGATTTTGGGTATACATGTTAGAACCGCCTCGTTTGGATCAAAAATAACCCTTATACATCCCAGTTTTACCGTTTATAAAAGTAAGGTTTAAAGGGGTATACATTTCGTGGACATATTTTTCTGATTATTAATTACGAAAACTTGCCCATGCAATATACAGAATTTTTTTCATATGTAAAAAATGAAAATTTTCAGTAGAAAATTGTTAGTATTTTTCTTATTTTTGCTCCAAAACATAGATTGTGGGTACTCGTTAGAACCGCCTCGGCGAGATGGTTCTAACGTGTACCCACAATCTATGTTTTGAGCAAAAATAAGAAAAATATCCAAATTTTTCTGCAGAAAATTTTCAATTTTCAAAGCTCAAAAATTCTTTGTATATTGCATGGGCAAGTTTTCGTAATGTATTTTTGAAACTAGTACGTGTTTCCCCAACAGCCAGGAAGTCCGCAACACGCTGTACCGTAAGATTAACTAACGACGAAGAGCGTTTTAGAAATCAACGTCCACGCGGACCTCAGACATAAACGTTTAAATAATTACCTCAATTTTAGTTCTCCATTCAATCGATATGTCACAATCGTTATCTTGTTTATTCACTGTCCTTCACCGGTCGACCAACTTTACATCAGTGAAACATATCTATGAAAAGTATACCCCCTTGAACCGCAATTTCATATTGTAAAATTGGAGTATAAAGAGGTATACATTTTTTTTTCTTATTTTTGATCCAAATCATCGATTGTGTGTACTCGTTGTTCGTTATTCCCACAATCAATGATTTGTGCAACAATATTAGAAAAGTCCAAATATTCCGAATGAAATATTCAAACTTTACAGCTGAAAAATCTATGGGCATGTTTTCGTAATGAAATCATTACCGCTAGGAAAATGTAGGTACAAGGTATCGGTTGCTATGACAGCTCTTTATTTTAGTAAAATCTTTCTATTATGCCTACAAACGCTCTGATGCTCTTCCGATGGTCATATATAGCTATATATTTAAAGTTGCAGTCACATATCAACAGATTAAAGGTATGGACATCTATATACCTCTATGATGATTAATGGATTCTGAAGTAAGGAGCCATCTCCTTTTTAAGTCCAGCATCTCGCGGGAATCTTTCTGTCTCATGTACTTTAGACAAATTCTTTAGTCGTGTGTAGCCCATATCCATTTACAAGTGTTGGTTATATCCATATACATGTACATGTACTTGTTTAAAATATGTGATTCACTTATTACTGATTTTGTTAATATTCATGCGTCACTTCATGGTTCCAGTGTTGATCCAGTTTCGATTTAAAATCGTTTACATCCTTCTGTTAATGGATGTAGTAAAATTTCATTTCAGATTTTTCATGTCCGTTCGTATTCGTTTTCGTCCGTTTCTTATCCGTTCCTCATCCGTTCCTTGTCCGACATTGTCCTTTAAGCATCCGTTATTACCCGTGGTAAGCTTTCAACGTGCTCAAAACTTGCGAGAGGACGCCACCGGATTTACACTGTCGATTACTGGTCGAATTTTAGCTCTTAGTTGGTATCTATTTTGTCCAGTACTCTTGCTTTTAACATCCTGTCCTTATCCTGATTTTCCGGAGTCGCGAACGTACAGGTACGTAACAGCAAACAAACATTCAACGGTCTAAACTGGCGACAGCCACATGTTAAACGGACAACTAACGCATGAATTTGTATCTGTCAGTGGATGTGGATGGCGTTCGTATTTTGTGAGATGATACACACAAGATTACAAACTCAGTCCATCAAATTAAATCTATGGGTTTGTAGAGCGGTCTGGTGCAGTGGTAGAGTGTAGGACCTCCCAGAGGTACAATGTTCGATCCTCAGCCGGGGTGCCGGTCGTTGGTGCATTGAGCAAGGAAATGGTAGATCTAAGAAATTATTGATCCACACCGTATTAGCGGCAATTTCGAACTCGGCATACAATCGTTAAACTCGGCATAATTTTTGTTCAGCTGTATTCTGGTAAGGTTAGTATTTGATTGTTTTCATTGGAACTGAGAGTCTGTCGGTAACCGTAAGTATGTCGTAAGTTAAAAGTGATGTATAAAATATACCTGTGTTCTTCTGGTCCTACAATTCCAAGTGTAAAGTCTGGAAAATAACATTTTTCTCTTTGATGCTTCACTTTTTATACTCAATCCTGTCAAATATGCTCCATTTCGTGACTTTATAAATAAATATCAATCCTTTCACAGGCAAAAATATAAACTTAAGCCATTTACAGTCCTTTTGTGCGTATTAAATAGATTCGATCTGATAAGTGAAAAGCGCAGCGTCTGTTTTAAAAGATGACGTGATGATACTTTGGCAATCGGATAACTCTAGTCATGACAATCGTAGAACGCTGAAATAAAAGCTATTTGGCAATCGGTGAACACGTTTTGTTTCTTGCGGTTTTCCCCAGTTTTTCTCATTTTTAGAGCCTACCATGTTTCTGTTATGACGAATAATGTAAAATAGAACAGTAATGACGACTCTGTTTTATATTCGAGTCTGTATAGGAATATGTTTTAATGAGTTGTACATTCTATGGCAAAAAACAGAAACAATTTTGTAATTTCGTAAAAAATTAATTTGGCATATACAACAACAACAACAACAACAACAACAACAACAACTACTACTACTACTACTACTACTACTACTTCTCCTACTACTACTCCTACTACTCCTACTACTACTACTTCTTCTACTACTACTACTACTTCTTCTACTACTACTACTACTACTACTACTCCTCCTACTACTACTACTACTACTACTACTACTACTACTGTGTTTGCTACTTTTACTTCTACTGCGGCAGTAGTAGTAGTAGTAGTAGTAGTAGTAGTAGTAGTAGTAGTAGCCGTTGTTGTTGTAGTAGTAGTAGTGATTGTGGTGGTGACAGTGGTAGTGGTCGTACACTCCAAGAAGTAGTAGCATTAGTTTTTTCCGAACACATGTACGCTCTCACATTTCCAGAGATGTTACAATCCATTTTATGACGTTTGGCCCTGATAGACTTAGTTGTTTATTAGTGAACAATATTTTCAAGAACATTTGAATTGATAACGCACGACCAACGGATAACAATAAGGTATGATAAAAACATATTGTAACGGCTGCAGTGAACTTAAAACAGTGCTTAAGCAGAAGAAAAACAAGAAGATGAGTTTGTCTTAAAGAAGAAAACTAGTGTTGTTGCTGTTGCTGCTGCTGCTGCTGAAGAAGAAGAAGAAGAAGAAGAAGAAGAAGAAGAAGAAGAAGAAGAATGAGAAGAAAATGAAGGAGGAGTAGGGGATGTACTTCTGGTCTGAAAATACCAAATTCAGCATGTCACTTTTCTATGAGTCGTCTGATATCTGCATTCAACAACTCTTATCCTTGTTCTTAATAGTTTTGCTCAGTATTTCACCGTAATAAATATCTTTTAAGCGTAACTGCAATAATACAATAGCAAATATAAATTACCAGACGTTCTGAAGAAAAACCTCGTTTATTACAATATAAAGTATTCACAAGTAAACTGTGACAAACCAGTTTCTTGTGTATCAGTTTTTTCAACATGAAAAATGTAAAACGAAGTCAATAAGCACGACTTACAACATGAAACCTTGTGTGTTTTGTCACTTAAACGGCTCATTTCAGGTTATTTTAGCTTTTCTTACATTTTGTTCGACGATTGCCATTAGCCGAGTTCAACGACTGCATTCCAATTTATCAAAAGGCGTTCCCGATTGCCATTTTGATTTTCCCCTTCATTGTTAATCCGTATATTGCTCGGCCAAACTTGCAAAGAGCGTAATGAAACTTTGGTGATGTTTTGGACAGACATTCAAATGTGTTATGCACAAAATGAAATTTAAATGTTGTAATAAATAACTAGATAATAGACATTTTGATGCCGACTTTACCTTGTAAACATTACAAAAAAGAAGGTTCAAAGTGATGTCATGGCATTGATAAATTGAAATGAAAAACACCTATTGCACAGGGCATAGACTAATTCATTCAAGATTAGCTATGTGAAGTCAATTTGTATCATACAAAGGTTATTTATTGTAAAAAGATCAATTTAAATGACTTACCAAACGCAGCTGGTCATAAAACTGTGCCGAGTTCAACGATTGTGTGCCGAGTTCGAAATTGCCGCTAATACGGTGTAGTATCCAATTAAAAACATGAAAAAAAAAAAAAAAAAACAATGTTATACTCAATGGGTGGTTTGCCCTTATTACACCAAGATGGACATAAGTCACCAATATGACAGGCATGTATCGACTGAATATTTTGTACGAGATATTTTTTAGACTACCGCAGGTGATATGAGGTAGTTTTGAAGAAGACAAAAAAAAATAGGCGATTAAAACAACACCCAGGGAAGCCGGTTGTTTCGACCTAGGAGGTTGTTCGATATCGGAGGTAAACAAACCTTGTAATGGAGAAACAGGGTCAGTATGTTTTCATTTTTATCTCGTATATTTTACTTCTTAGGAACACAACCACAGAACAGGTCGTCTGTATAGAGATTGTGTAGGGCTCGCTGTGCGTTTAATGGTTTGGAACTGTGTCTGTTTGACACAGAGCCACTTTGAATTGACGATTTTCTAATTTTTAACATAAAAACCATTTACATTTGAACTTATCTGCGTTATTTCTCACTCTTGGCATAATTTGCCTATGTGGTCATGATTTATCATCATTCTTAATCACAATTCAGACATTAAGTGTTTAAATATCGTGGGAAAAAACGTAAATATTCGAAATTTGCCAGCACTAGTAGCGTTTTCTGGTGGTTGCAGTGTTCGGAGTAACTTTTTATCTATCATACGCGATGTCGGAGGAAGGGTGGTTTTGACCTCGGAGGTTCAAAATCAATTGATTTTGAGAATGTCATTTAAAAGGTCGTGAATTTTCATTTCATACGACAATAACTGATCTCTATGATGATACCAGTACTTTTCTTGTTTATTCATCGGTAACAATAATGAATGACACTAGTTGAGTGGAATTTGACGGATGCTTTCGATTTCCCAAGAAAAACTACAAGTCTGTGCATTGAAACAAACAGACAAGGAATGCTTTAGCATGAGAGACTCATTGGCGTAGTCACCCGCAAATGTAAACCAGGCGTCGCGCGTTCGATCCCTCGCTTCTCCATTTTTTTCAGATAAGGTCTTTTACCCGACTTCATGACCGAAGCTGTTGATTGGACGTTAAACATGAAAAGAAAGAACGAAAGAGCATGATTATTACGATGTGACGACAAGTATCATTGGCCGCGTCCTAGAACCCGTTTTCTTGAGCTGAGGGGGGCGGAAAGTAAATCTGCCATGCGCAGCAAATCTGTGTCCTTGTCCTTTTAGCTTCGAGACTACACGATTTGAGTACGATCTGTGTGGCTATTTCGAGTACAGGTCGTCTCACGTACCTTGTTTGTATTAATGTACATTTTATAATAAGATTTAGTATTAATTTAACATGTTGTTGTTAAACCTACCTTTTTCTTCTATCAATCCTATTTTATTTGTCTCAATAATCCAGTTTATCGTGTACCAATATCCAAAACACTCGCGACGAGACACCGCATTCATTATCAATCATGAAGGATTCCACATTATTGCATAAATACCCATGTCACACGATATCAACCCTTTTATGACGAATGGATTCACCCATCATTATCATTTGGGCAAGTCCACTTTCATTTTTAGGGGCATTAGGAGTATTTTTTTTTTACTTTTTATTCAATTTACTGATGAAAATTCTCTTTGAAGCAAACAGTATAGCCCCAGATGGGACGCCACGTTGTGCGGCGTCACATCTGGGGCTATGCTGTTTTGCCTATGTTAACTTATTTTCTTTATTGTTGTTTATCTTTTAAAGATGATACTGGCTGAAAAACAAAAAATACTGTACTTAGAGACGGTCAGAACTCGATATATTCGAGACCATGACAGGTATAATATCAACAAAAAACGTTAATATAGCTTTGTTTCTCCCTTTCTAAACCTGTAGACAATTAACCCCTTGAGGTAGAAAGTGGTAGACGCTTGTTTACGGCTGTGAGATGCTTTAAAGTGGGCATAGTTGAATTGCATTCCTCCGATATCGACGATAACACCCGAGAGCGGGTCCTCCGAGGTCTGTGCAACCTACCTCCGAACACTGCAACCACCGTAAATAAGACACCACCGTCAATAAATAACAAAAATCTAAGTGCCAGTGCAAGATATTCTATATGTCTTCGTCAGACATAATAAAATACAGGTTGAAGATCACAGCAATGCCAATAAACAATATGTAAGATGAATATTAGCACGCACATAAACAAACGTATGTGAAATATCTGTTGAAGATACTGTTTTCCCCCATTCAAACGTCATTTACGGTCAAACAACTTCTGTCCAAATCCATTTTATGCATCGTGTGCCTATATTGGTGTGTATGTGAGCGATGTGTTCTTTTTTAACACCCCTAAGCGCATTCCTATTAGAAATAAAAATGAAAAAATACTGACCCTGTTTCTCCATTACAAGGTTTGTTTACCTCCGATATCGAACAACCTCCTAGGTCGAAACAACCGGCTTCCCTGGGTGACAATTGTAACATATACGAGGGTGGTTCAGAAAGTTCTGTCATAGGTGTTATAACTTTGTTAATATACATGATAGGTTGCTGTATTATACATTGATTGAAAGGGCTACATTTCTCCTTTATAATGATGCCAAAACAATGCACGAACGAAATAAATACTTCGAAATACATGCCTTGAAAGACACCCGGGGTAAAACCACTGGCACGTTTTCTTGAATTTGTGAATATTATTGTGTGCGTTTCATGCGTTATATCTTTATAACTTCCGATCAAATTTTCTCCAACTTTACAGTTATAAGTAATAATATATTTAGAAAAGCAATGTGACAAAAATTGCCGTTATCAATGCTATGCTGACTTTATAATAAAGCGATGTATATGACGTCATTAAAATACGTACCCCTATAGCGTTTCTGGCACCGCTGCACCATTATATGTGTTTGCTTTTTTATAAGTTTACTATAGAGCACGCTAGGATGAAACAATTAAATGGTAAAATGCATTTTAAGCTCCCTGGACTACGTGTAGATGTCAATAAATGTCATTTGAATTTAAACCGTATTTTTAATGTATGTACAACAAGCCAATTTCAATATTTCATTTTACTATAACTCAATTAAATTCAGCTGAATGATTTTGATTTTTGCAGGATATATTCATCTATGTTTCAAAAATATATTACATGGATTATATTTTTTCGATGTCGATTTTCTTTAAATAATATTCACAAATTTAAGAAAATGTGCCAGTGGTTTACCCCTGGTGTCTTTCAAGGCGTCTATTTCAAAGTATTTATTTCTTTTCGTGCATTGTTTTGGCATCATTATAAAGGAGAAATGTAGCCCTTTCAATCAAGGTATAATACAGCAACCTATTATGTCTATTAACAAAGTTATAACACCTATGACAAAACTTTCTGAACCCCCCCTCGTAAATAGCCATGTGCGTTTGCCTGTTAACTTGGTTTCCTCGTGAAACTTTGGCGCCATGCAGGCCGACCTGGTCTTGCAGGAACCATTGATAATTGCGGGCGTTCACGAACGCCCGCATATATATACGTTGATGCAAACACGCATCAATCCGGAAATGACGGCAATTAGACCGATCCCACTGTTGCTCCCGCATCATCATAAGTCAGTATCTGGCGAAAAACGAGTAGGGAACCAACCATAATGATACATGCTAGGAAAAAAATTAGCCTGCTTTGGCTGAGCGAGTTCATTATCAATCACACGCCAGCTGAACACCCACTAATGGCCACTTGTTTACACGCTGTTGCCATGGGGCCAACCAATCAAAAGTTGTTTACATGACCTAGGTCACAGCCGTTACGATAATCGGATTCCTATTTTAAGAGAGGCTTCCCCCACTGAATCGACAGCATAGCATAGATATTTGAGCCACCTCGTGGGAAAACCAATAATGTGGTTTTTGAACAGGTCCGACACAAACCAGCCTGTACAGTCGCAGAAGACAGCTAGAAGCATGGAATTTTGGATTTTAGAAGAAGACGAAATGTGCTATCCGAGAAGCGAAAACAAAGGCGCTGATCAGCTACGCAGTTACCACAAAGCTGATCTGCGTCTTTGTTTTCGCCTAGTCTACGCAGATTGTTAGTTTTCCAACGAGGCGGCTCATTATTGATGCTATTGTAACAGCGAATTATGTGTTTGTAGATCATTGGCGGCACGCGGTAAAAGAAAAACAGGCTTGCTTATTAACGGTTTACAATAGTAGTAGAAATAGATATATCCACATATTGATATTGAAAAAAATAGCTCATTCGTCTTTTGACCTACGAAGGATTTTTCTGTGTCTTTATTCTGCGGCACAGGTCGGCTTGTACACGACCAAATGCCCCTTTTTCTGTGTTTCTTGTCGTGCAACCACAGCGTCTATTAAAATAACACATAAACATGTCATCTCTTAATTACCTGATTCTAAACACGCATTAGTTTAAAACGCTTGATTTTCAGAAAATGATGATAACGCTCCATGTAGTGTTAATATGTTCAAATTGATAATTATGTGATTTCAGTGACTTTTCTAAACTGTTGGCTTTTATAGCTCTAGTTCGAGATGGAGGTTGAGGAAAGTAAGCGAAGCTGATCTGCGTCTTTGTTTTCGCATATATATGCAAAACGTTTGGTTTTTCATGGAACTGCTCAATTATATGTTCAGATACGGGTTCGATTATCGAACTTGTTTTTAAAAGTTGTATGCTGCAAACCCTTCATAATTCTATGACCAGTTTCTATTATATGTACAGGCTATGTTTAAATCTTCCATCATTTGCAGTAATATCCATTCTACAACTGTAGAATCATAAATTCAACAATTACCGCACACATAATGTTATTAACGAGATCTTTTTTCTGCTGGTAGATTTGTGCTAAAAGAAACAATGAACTGGCTAATTGTTTTCAACACCTGATATGGTTTCATTGATAACGACATAGCTACACATCGGCAGCAGACAACAACCAGTATAATTATAGTATTGGGATATCGCAGCTAAAATTATTACATCCACGAATGCTTGGATGTAAATATTGGCGTGCGGCTGTCTGCTTGTGTTATTGGATTTTCAAATCCGACACATGCAGCAGTCTAAGAAAAAAATAAGATCATGAACGAATTATTTCGGAATTAGACCGAACCCATCATTGTTTCCGCGTCTTCATCCACAAGTCCACAGATGGCGAATAATGAGTGGGGAACCAAATCAGCTGTTCAAAGAATTGAACATAATGGCAATTGATTCCATGTGTTAACATTATTATTGTGAAAGATGATAAAAAAAAATAATCCAAAATTACTGTTTTGATTTAAAAAAGGCCATTTAAAAGTTTTATTTTGAATGGTCAGAAAACCATTGCTATCTTGAAGCCCAATATTTTTTTTGATAAAATGATACTTATTTATTTGGAGTTTTTCTGATGATATTAAAAGCGAAGCATAGTAAGGTCTATCTATGCTGCGAAGATGAAGTTAGCGGAAGCGGGTCAACTCGGCCTGATACCAACTCAGCTCCTGAGTCAACTCGGTCTTGTGTCTACTTGGCCGGGTCAACTCGGTCTGGTATTGTTTAAGGTAATATGTAATATGATGTTGTGCGTGTTTTTGGCATGCCATAATTTGTCACAATTGTCAGAAACCTATAAAAAGTTAAAACCCAGCAATTCATTTTCTAAGTGCGGGAATTTGGGCCAAATGCCTATATGTGTATAATAATTTTTGATATACTAGTGAGTAAATTATGCTACAATTCTGAGAATTTACTGGGCAGCTGTGCTGTGAGTTGATCAATGAAACATGAAAAGTGTCACAACCCTCAACATTTTGGATAGTGGAATTTGGAAATCAGAGTTTCCGTTCTTACTTTGTTGTATGTGGGAGAAAACATGTGAATAAATATCCCGACAGGTTAACTCTAAATCTGGTCAAAACTGTTTGCCTGAATCTGAATCTGAATAGTTTACTGGTGTAACGCCAAACTGACAATACCTCACCAGGGGGTACGCTTGGGGAAAAATTAGTCCCTGGCTCTCACAAGAGATGCGAATTTGGACACACAATCATCATTTCAGCAGAGGAAAACAGTGATTCAGGGAGGTTATTCCAGTTCCTGATAGTCTGGGGAAAGAAACTATATTTGTAGGCATCTTTACTAGCTGAGGGTATCTGAAATGCCAAAGAGTGATGATTTACCCGAGTGAATCTTGTATAAGAAGGTTAAGGAGGACTGCTCCCTGCAGGCCTCCACGGTTGGCCACTCAAGCTCGTCAAGCAGGTCATCAACGCTGCTTCTGTTCCTCCACCGCCTGCAGATCCACCTGGCAGCTGTCCTCTGCACCTTCTCTACCTGGTCAATATCAGTATCATTATAGGAATGCCAAATAGGAGCCGCATACTCAAGCTGGGGCCTAACCAATGATTTGTATGCAACTTCTTTAGTATGCCGAGGTGCCAAGACCAAATTGCGTCGAAGAAAGCCCAATGTCTTAGTTGCTTTACATGAAATTTCAGAAACATGTTGACCCCATTCAAGATTATCTGCAATTGTTAAACCAAGGTATATGGCAGACTGAACTGTGATTCTTTATGTTGTATGTTTGGTATGTCGACTTCTGTTGTATACGCTTAATTTGTTTTTAGTTGAAGCAAGCCGGATGGCTACCTTCCTGGGAAAGAGCTAGTCATCTTGCTCTTCGTGTGTGTTGTCACATTTTCATGTTCAGGCATCCTGAACCTTCTTTTGAACTATTATGTTTGCCCTTGTTAAGTCTACATCTTTCCCGCTTGGTGTCTGGGTTGGGATTTTAAATTTAATTGCGTCCATTCCGGTGCTCTCTTTTTTACTTGTTCTAATATTTGACTATCCATTTTTTCTGCACACCAGGAACCAGGAATTAAAGCACATATGTTGAATAGGGTCAGCTTTCATCCTATAACTAGGGCTAAACGCCCGCAAGCTTTTTGAAAAAGCTAATACTTGTTTTTTCAATAATCGATATTTTACTGGCAACGCCAGTGGGATTCGAACCTGTACGGCAGAGGTACATAGCTAGTGAGAAGCCAAACGCGCTACCGACATTTCTATCACGATAACATGTCCATGAAATCTATACCCTTTCATATCGCACTTTGTACGGTAAAATTGTGGTTTACAGGGGTTTACCTAAATTTGTCATTTTTTATCCAAAACATAGTTGTGGGTAGTTGTTAGAACCGCCTCCCTGAGGCGGTTCTAACGAGTGCCCACAATCATGCTTTGAACAAAAAATTTAGAAATATCAACATTTTTCTGATGGATTTTTAACATTTGTAAATTATTAGTTGTGTACATATTTTTTTAGTTAACTCGTACCTAATCTTTGGTCAACAAGTACCTATTTTGGTCAACTCGTACCTTTTACAATGTATCTAAAAAGTCTTTCTTTCTTTCTTTATATACTGTAACACCCCCTCGCGAGGATAACGTGCAGGTCAAGTCGTACCTTTTACAATGTATCTAAAAAGTCGTATAGGGATATCTAGGTAAGTAGGTAGGTAGGTTGGTATTGTAGCTCTGGTACAATATTTGGTCGGAGGTAGCAGCTACGACAGTCAGTCAATAGGCAGTATGTAACAAAAACATAAAATAGTAAAAACTATTTTACAGACTAAACATCTTAGTAGCAAATGTAGTCCTAGGTCAAGGGTCTAAATCCCCACAAGGCCGCTGATCCACATAAACTAAAGCATATTGTCCTACAGACCATACACAAGGAACTTGCTCCGATTTTACAGCTGATTTACCGAAGATCCCTCGACACTGGAAAGCTCCCTATCATTTGGAAAAAGGGGATAAAACCGACCCATCCAACTGGAATCTCAAGAAAAATTCACAGACCAAAACATTCTATTCGAGCTACAGCATGGGTTCCGTGAAAAGGATCTCTTATAAATTACATATTGACCGACTGTCGTAGCTGCTACCTCCGACCAAATATTGTACCAGAGCTACTATTCCAACCTATCTACCTACTTACCTAGCTATTCCTCTACGACTTTTTAGATACATTGTAAAAGGTACGAGTTGACCAAAATAGGTACGAGTTGACCAAAATAGGTACTTGTTGACCAAAGATCAGGTAATATGTACGTACAAGTTGCTTAGGGTACGAGCTGACTTAGGTACGAGTCGACTATAGAAACCTTATACGAAAAATTTACGGTAGTACTGAAATGTGAAATCGGCTTGATTTCGCAAAATGAAATGCGAAATCGTCCTCTTTTTTAATAATTTAAAGGCAAATTGGTAAACAGAAGACACTATTTCCTTGATAATATGTTTAATTAGTTATAGGCCAACATATCGATGTATAAGGTAATAAAATTTGGTAATTGTTAAGTAATAGCCGATTTCGCGCGACAAGCTCAACCAGTTCAATCAGCGAAATCGCCTCTAATGTTAAATTTTAAAAGCAAATTTACAACCCAGATACATTATTTAAGCACAATTATAATTTGGTTAGTTATAAACCAATATCTTGACATAGAAACATGATATATTTGGACTATTGTTATTGATAATCGAGCTTCGGGAGACGATTTCGTCCAACAAGCTTTCCGAAATCGAAGTTCAGTCAGCGAAATCACCTTATATTAAATTTTTAAATCAAATTTATAACCCAGATACATTATCTATTCAATAATATATTTAATTAGAAATATACGAACATGTAAACGACAAGAAATTTTGACAATAATTCTAGTAATATTCAAGCTTGCTCGTGTTTTTAGCTTCTCGCGCAACAAGCTTGACGAAATCAAAGTTCAATTAGCGAAATCGCCTCTTAAATTAACGTAGTTACACACATACAAATTTTACTCAATAAAATAAAATGTTTTAGTAGTAATAATAATCCAACATCTTAAAGTAAAAGATTTTATCTTTTAATTATTGTTAAGAGATTCTGCGCGATAATCTTAACCGTTAGTCAAAGTTCAAAGCGAAATCGCTTCTTATACAAACTTAATTTATATAATAAATAATTAATCCTTTCTCTACATGAAAAAAGTTCAAGAATTAATTACCAAACTTATAACACCGTCATTGTCTCTTTTATTGGAGTTTAAATTCAATTTTACACTACACGATTCAAGACGAAATCACATAACGAAAACATGCTCATGCAATAAACAGAGAATTTTTGAGCTTTAAAATTTTCAGCTGAAATATTGTGAAAAATAAATTGTGGGCGGTTCTAACGAGTACCCACAATATATGTTTTGGCGGACATACTTTCGTAACGATTTATAGTGAATAGCGAAATCGAATAATTTAGAGAGAGAGAGAGAGAGAGAGAGAGAGAGAGAGAGATTTCAGGTGTTCCGATGAAATTATCTGCGTCTCTTAGTGATCAGGTACATTAAAGAAATTCGATAACCCTGTCTTGGCCCTTAATTAGATTAGTTATTGATGTTTACCTTCTGCGCGTGCTTGTTAATTGGATTATCGTCTGAAGTGTCATTTAACACGGAAGGTGTCAATTGGTCTGATAATATTATAACAAAGAAAGCGACATTCTTGATCTGGACACAGAAGCATTTTTCCGAAGGCTTGTGGGCTAGGGATACGGTACCGTATCCCTAGCCTGGCGGCTAGAGATACGGTACCGTATCTGTAGCCTATATGTCGGAAATGGCTAAAGGTACGGTATAAATCAAAAATCGATAATATATTCATATAATATTTTCAGGTGAGTTTTAAGTTGAAGCGTTGCAAGTTTCCTAATGAATCATAAAAATAAACATTTACGGGTGTTTTACTTTTCTCACAGTTTCATGGTTGGGCAAGCTCTACACATGCACACGAATCTTAACAGTAGTAGCGATAATTGTTTTTAATTGCAGGGGAAATTATGCGCATATATAACGTGACACTTCGCCGAAAACCACTTTGCCGAAAAGTTCCGACACTTTGCCGAATGCGACACTTCGTCGAAATATTGCCGAAATTCGGCAAAACTGCCGAAAAAGATGTTATTAAGACTATTTCATACAATGTGTTTTTTCATAACTTTTACTTAAGTCCACAGCATTATAACGATTAAATTTGTATAAATCTATAAAAAGAGGCATTCTAAATTCATAAGAAATTATATGCTTAGGTACATCAATGACCAATTATGGTGAACTGATGAAACTAATTATTACGTATATGACCAATATAAAACATGGCGATAAACCTAATTAATTAATCGTATTATTATTTGCATGAACACATGTTACTTCATAAATAAACAAACAAGGTAAAACAAACATAAAGCGTAATTATAGGAACTGATATTAAGTCCCCATTAAGACAATTAAGGCTCATAGCATGACTCATTGTTAATCATTTAAAACTTTCGGCGAAGTGTCGCACCAGAGAAGAATTTTCGGCATTGTGTCGTTTCGGCGAAATGTCTTTTCGGCGAAGTGGTTTTCGGCAAAGTGTCGTGCACCGTATATAACAACTAAAAAACGTACGAGACAAAGGCGGTTTGCATGTTTTTCAAACATATTTTTGGAGTATCAGTTTGGCTAGTCTTGGTCATTAGATCTGGTATAAAAATGTTATATTTCGATTGCATTTTAGGCAATTTATTACTTGATTTGAATGGAAAATCACTTGTAAACTTTTAAATAAAAAAGCTCCTTAGATAAAGGAACATACATGTATCTCAATCATTTCGACGCAAAAAGAAAAAAAAAAAAAAAAAAAGATCGACATCTTAAGATAAACAGTAATTGCCAAAGTATCACAACATGATTTCCAACTTAAAACAAGCGCATAAAGAACAATCACGAGAACAAGAAAACGTGTAAACCTAGCGTAAAATCATATCATAAATCACGGAAAGAGTTCTTTGATAAATTACTTTGTTTTAAATTTTCAAGTAAATGCACTGACGTGGAGAGCCGCAATTCAAATTTACGCCCTGTCTTTATCTGCATTCTGACGATATGAATCAAGATTTGCATGCATGTTTTAAAATTGTACGGCGATTGAATTGAGTAATAGCTTAATTGAATGTTTTATATTGCAGTTTCTTACTTAACTATAACAAAAGTTAAAATCATTTGCCGAATAATAATTGGCAGATTAAACAATGCCAAAGTCTTACTTCAGGGGTTTAGCGGTGGGACAAAATAAATCAACACTTCATTACTGTTTTGTTATTCGCACATTGAGGCGCGGACATCATATTGATGGTTTAAAGCAACTAATTGAGGCTAATATTATCTTGTTATTATCTTCACGCATCGTTAGAAACTTTCATACTGCTTTATATCCTTTGATGTCGGTCAAATAATTGTAGATAATGGTGATATTGCACAAACACACACTCAAATATAACAATTGAAAATTTCGTTCCACGCGGTTAGAAAAAACTTGAAATCTCTCAACTTTATACATTAACATTGTTTTCTTAAGTCTGTGTCTTTAGTCTTCCGTACTTTAGCCATTTAAGATACTTTCAGTGATTCAACTTAAAACTCACCATTATCGATTTTTATCTATACCGTATCTTTAGCCATTTCCGATATATAGGCTACAGATACGGTACCGTATCTTTAGCCTGTGGGCTAGGGATACGGTACCGTATCCCTAGCCCACAGGCTACAGATACGGTACCGTATCCCTAGCCACTACCTTTTCCGAAAGGTATCTACATCACAAGACAGACGTGAGTTTCTGGTCGACAATGACAGAAGAAAAAAAGACAGAAGAGGACGAAGCGATTTCTGTCAGACTGTGGCAAAGCCAACGCCAACATCGTGGTTTCAACAGACGGTACAAAGACTGCACAGAGAACGCCATCGGCTGGTCGAAAACCCCATCAAGTGAAGCGAAAACGAGCTGAGAGGTCGGTGACACCATCCGCGAAGAGGAGACTCTAGACAACCAATTCCATTATCACAATAATGCCGAACAAATAGCAAAGTCGGTACGGGGGACCCTTGGTCCTACCGGGTGTACAACACACCGACATGCAAATCAACGTTATCAACCATGGTGACTGCTTATGTAAGAAATGCATTCACCCTCCTTTTGCTATTAAGGGTCATCGGTTTTTACCAACAGAGAAGAAATTTATCAAAGTTAATATTCGAGCCTAAAATAATCAAGATGTTTCTGTAGCTCTTCAATGTTTATCCTTAATTTGATGTATTAAAAACAGACCTTTTACAAGCGGATTGAGTTCGCCATTCACGAGAAATCCCAAGTCATATTTAATTCACCTTTAAGTCCTCACAAAATTTTATTGATTAAAATTTGGTTCTATTGAATAATTGCAAAGTCAAATGTTTTTGAAAAGTATGTTGAAAATCTAAGGGACGATTACGTTATTCAGTAGAGACGATTTCGCGAAATCAAGACGATTTCGCGAAATCAAGCCGATTTCGCATTTCAGTACTACCCAAAAATTTAATAGAAATGACTTGGGCACGAGTCGACGTTTAATGAGCGAAACGACTCGACACCACGCTCCCCACTATTATCTCCCTTGTTCACAAAATGGTTGACGCCACAAAGCAATCGCTTTCCAGTGGTGGCACGGCCAATGTGTGAACCTGACCAGGGAGATATGTGAAATTTTCAGGGTAAAAAAGTTGCCTTTCAAGTGTCCTTTTTGTATAACTCGTGAATTGAACAGTTTGGATGACCTTCCAGTGGTAGCTGAGAATACTGAAGTCAAGAAACAGCTAACAGATTGTCAAGCAGAGAAATCTAGATCTAGCGATGAAAGATCGAGAAAGGACAGATTGACTGTATTGCAAGAAAAATACCAGAAGAAGCTTGAAGAAGAGAAAGAGACAAATGTCAAAGATACAGAAAGTAAGCATATTGTGATAGTGGATGGTCTAAAGTCACCAAAGGATTTCAAGGACAGTCATGTTTTAAAGAAGGAGATATACAAGCACAAGAAAGACATTCATCTGAAATACACCTATCCACTGGCCAGGGGAGGAATAGCCATCCATGTGGAGAATGAAAAGGAGATAGAAGAATTGCAGAAAGAATGGCCTGCTGAAGCTTTTGGGGACAGTGGCAAGCACCTCTCAGTACATAAAATAGGTCCAGGGCCAAGATGTGTTTTTAAGAATCTTCAATCATCACTTGGAGAAGAATTCGTAAAAGAGGAAATAAAGAAACAATGTGGTGTTGATGTCAGCATAAGAAGATTGAGGTACAGGGATTCCAAGAAACCCTTACCAGTAGCAGTTGTCACTTGTGCAGCACATGAGGGTTTAGCAGCTCTTTTCAAAGCGGACATCACAATAGCCAAGAAGAAGGTAAGGGTGGTACCATACAGATCAAAGAGGAATATCCCTGTCAGATGCTACAGATGCCAAGAATACGGACATATTGCAAGCAGCTGTGAGAATGAGGAGAGATGTGAAAAGTGCTCAGAAAGTCATAAAGGTGGATGCAAAGGAAAGATCAAGTGTTACAACTGTAAGGGAAGTCATGGAGCAGGAGTCAGGGACTGTCCAGTGTATGTTAACCTCTTTGAGAGGTTAACTTCACGCCAGTAGTATAAACACTCAGTGATTCATCTAGCTGAGAGATGGTGTTCATTTTTAAAGACTCAGTAACTTATCTTTTTGTGTACAATATGTTATATGTGAAAAACTTTTATAAACATTTGTATTTTTGAAAATATGAGATCCCCACGTGTGTGCATCCATCATGAGTGAAAGTACCTTGAGTTTTAAAAATAAGCACAAAGAAGACCAAACAATGTTAAAGCACATGGAGTTCATAGCCAACAATATAATGGCATAAATAGATATACAACAACAACAACAATTAATTTAACAGGTACTTTGACTTTATTTCTTGGCCAAGACAAAAACTATATTCTGCAAACAATACAACATCAAACATATTTATATTCTCTTCTTCTAAAACGAGGCGGATGCGAGGTAGCCGAGTGGTTGTAGCGCACTGATCTGACAGATATATATCCTATCTATCTATCTATCTTCTGATACTGAGTCGATCAATTTCTGATCATCACCTCAGGTGTGGGGTGGGTGGCTAAATTTAGAATTTAGTCAAGGGAAAATTAAACATTTGGGGTGGACCATTAAAACTATTTACAAGATATAGATGAGAGGCATACTAAAACGCATGCCTCTGGGCCAATGATTTAAATAGAAGCCTTAAATTCCTCAATGGTCTTAGATAGGACCACTGAAGAAGGGAGACTATTCCAAACCGGAATAGTTCTGGGGAAAAAGGAATTTTTCAGGGCATCACTATAGGCAAATGGTCTTGTGTATTGTGCTTCATGTGATGCCCGAGTATGCCTTAGATTGGGTGCCGGGGTCAGGTATTTGTCTTTATCAAGAGACACTGTACCGGAGTGTATCTTGTAGAAGAAGGTTAAGGAGGACCGCTCCCTGCGAGACTCCAGGGATGGCCACTCAAGTTCGTCTAGCATTTCACCGACGCTACTGGTGTTCCTCCATCGCCTGCAGGTCCACCGGGCAGCAGTCCTCTGCACCTTCTCCACCATCTCAATCTGAGTTTCATGATAGGGATGCCAAATAGGAGCTGCATACTCAAGTTGAGGCCGAACCAATGTTTTGTATGCAACTTCCTTAGTATGCCTAGGTGCCAGTGCCAAATTGCGCCGAAGAAAACCCAAAGTCTTAGTTGCCTTGCATGTAATTTCAGAAATGTGTTGACCCCAATCAAGATCATCTGTGATAGTTAAACCGAGGTATTTAGCGGACTGAACCTGTTCTAATGTTTGCTGATGCAGTGTGTAATTGAAATCTATATGCCTGCTTGGATGTAGCCGCGTCACCCTCATTGAATGACATTTGCTAACATTGAATTTCATTTGCCAATCCATTTCCCATTTGGCCAAGCTATTCAGGTCATCTTGTAAAATTTGACAATCCAATGGTGACTTGACATTTCTGTATAAAACACAATCATCAGCAAATAGCCGAACAGATGACCTGATGTTGTCAGGAAGATCATTAATGAAAATAAGAAATAGGACCGGTCCTAAGACCGATCCTTGTGGGACACCAGAAAGAACCGGGACTGGGTCTGAGGCACGGCCATCTAATACCACTTTTTGAGAGCGCTCAGAGAGCCACGAGTCGATCCACTTATGTGTAGATCCTCTAATCCCGTAGAAGTCAAGTTTGTATAATAACCTTTTATGTGGTCCTACGAGTATGCTTTTTCACGCTACACAATAATCACGCACCTTTGTTCTCGAGCCTCTCCTGCTGTTTACACAAAAAGTGATGATGTGACACATTTATTTTTAGAGACCACATGCTCTCTACTGTTGCTCAGGGTTATTAATTGGAAATTAACAAATCTTTTGATTAGCCTGCCAATCCAGGCCACGTCAAGCAAGACACACAAACAGAGCTTGAAAGTTCTAAATATTAACTGTCAATCTATTGTTAACAAAAAAGCAGAGTTTCAAGCCATTATTGACAGTCATAACCCTGACATAATAGTAGGCACGGAGTCCTGGTTAAACAAAACCCATCTGAGCAGTGAAATATTTCCAAGCTCTCTTGGTTATACCCCATTTAGGCAAGACAGAGAGGCTGATACCTGTGGTGGTGGCGTTTTTATCCTGGTTAAAAACACACTTATTGCTACAGAGCAAAAACAGCTTATGCACCAGTCATTTGCAACCACGTCCCCCTCGGGGCCGGGGAATAGCGGGGATATTGACTTTTCTCTTTCCAAAGCCCTGGTATATGCCCGGCACTGCAGGGATACTCTTATGGTCAAAGCTCTGCCAAAGTCCCTGCTCAAATCCCGGCAGGTAAATGTAAATTTTCATGGCCATTTTGGGACAGGAATCAAAACCCCTGCTATTCCACGGCACTGCGGGGACAATGCTGAAGTCAAAACTCTGCAGTTAAGCCCGGCTATACCCCCACTATTCCCGGCCCCGAGGGGGCCGTGGTTGCAAATGACTGGTGCATTAAAACAAAATGTGAGCTTATCTGGGTTAAAATTGAGGTAACGCTAGTCGCGGCAAAACCAATATACATAGCTGCATACTATAGACCCAAGGAGGGAGATATGGAAAGTTTTGCTGAATTAAGGCGTTCTCTTGATATGGCTTCACAGCTTAAGGGTACTTTATGGCTTCTTGGGGATTTTAACTATCCTAAATTCTCATGGAGCCATGAACATGTACCCTCAATGAAATCTGGGCAGGGTTTTCCTACTATTTATGAAGACTTCATCTCCCTTCTTGACGACTTTGATCTTGTCCAAATGGTGAGTGAGCCGACCAGGGGTGAAAATGTCCTTGACTTCTTTCTTACCTCAAATCATACACTTGTAGATGAAATAAAAATATCACCCGGTATTGCTGATCATGACATCGTGGTCGCAAAGGTAAATGTCAAACCAAAGATTACAAAACAAATACCGCGGAAAGTACCCCTCTTTAGAAAAGCAAACTGGTCAGATTTCAAAACATATATGACTGAAAAGAAAAATGAAATCCTTAATCTTCAACAAAGTAGCGTTGAAGAAATCTGGACTGCTTTTAAAATCGCTCTCCAAAAGGGTATCACACAGTTTGTGCCCATTAAGAAAATTGGTTGTAAAAAAAGCTTACCCTGGATTACACAAGAAATCAAAAGGCTTATTAGGAAGAGAGACAGTTTATATCAAAAACAGAAAAAGGGGAAATCTAATGATAGGCATCACTTTAAACAAGTGAAACACCTCATTCAAAATAAAATCCAGCTGGCTTACAACAACTATATCCAAAATATACTTGGTCTGAGCGAGGAAGGGAGTGATACTGCTGATAATACATCTACTTTCGCACCAAAAAGCTCTTCTCACTCATAAAAAATGCTAGACAAGATGCACAGGGAGTCTCCACCCTTAAGGACCCTAGCACAAACATGACCTGTTCCCAAAATAAAGATAAAGCAAACATACTTAATAGTCAGTTCCAGTCCGTGTTCTCACAGCTAGCACCCCTTAAACTTGGCCAGATCTGCCTAGACAAACTCCAACATTATTTTAGTGAAAAAATTCCTGAAAAGTTCAAGTGCAACTACCCTCAAATGCCCGAAATAGATATAAACCTAAATGGTATTATCAAATTGCTCTCAAATTTGCAACCTGACAAAGCTGCTGGTCCAGATGAAATCAAGCCCACTGTGCTTAGGGAACTTAGGATGGAGATAGCCCCAGTTATCAAAATGATTTTTGAAAAGTCCCTTGCTACAGGCAAACTACCCTCTGACTGGACAAAGGCAAATGTAACCCCCATTTTTAAGAAAGGTGAAAAAAGTGACCCCTCAAATTACAGACCTATCTCCTTAACATGTATTCTATGCAAAGTAATGGAGCATATAATTGCATCCAACCTCACGGCACATTTAAACAAACACAACATTTTATATGATCTACAACACGGGTTTAGACAAAAACGCTCATGTGAAACACAGTTAATACAGCTAGTCGAAGACCTAGGTAGGCAGCTCACTCAACGTAATCAAGTGGACCTTATCCTTTTAGACTTTAGTAAAGCCTTTGACAAAGTGAATCACCTTAAATTATTGTTCAAATTATCTCAGCATGGTGTCAAAGGAAATACACTTAACTGGATCAGAGCATTCCTTTTGGGTCGAACCCTTGCAGTGGTGCTGGAGGGGGAGAGCTCATCAGAGGTCCCTGTGACATCTGGTGTGCCGCAGGGTTCTGTGCTTGGGCCTCTCCTCTTCCTGCTCTACATTAATGACTTGCCACAAAATATTCAATCACAGGTAAGGTTGTTTGCCGACGACACCGCTGTCTATTTAACAGTGAACTCTCCTGAAAATGCAAAAACACTCCAAGCAGACCTAGACACATTGCAGGAATGGGAGCGAACCTGGGACATGGAGTTCAATCCAGGAAAGTGTCAAGTACTCCACATTACTAAATCAAAACCACTCCGGTCTCAGTACACTCTTCATGGTCAAATCTTGGAAAGCACTGATAGCGCTAAATATCTCTGTATCAACATATCTGAAGATCTAAATTGGAACAATCACATTCATGAAATAACTAGTAAAGCAAACAGAACTCTCGGATTTGTCAAAAGAAATGTTAAAACCAGGAATGAATCAGTCAAAGAACTTGCTTACAAAACTTTAGTTAGACGACAGGTTGAATATGCCTCTTCGGTCTGGAATCCGCATACAAAAGAAAATATTTCTAAAATTGAAATGATACAACGACGAGCTGCCAGATGGGTCAAACACGACTACTCCTCATATAGCAGTGTCTCAAACATGCTTGAAGACCTAGGTTGGCGAGCCCTCCAAAACAGACGCATTGACTCTCAACTAGTCATGCTTTATAAAATCATACATGGCTATGTAGCAATTGAAATACCCCCATATTTTGAGAAGCCCCAGAGATACACACGTCACATGCACCCTCTCTCATTTAGGCAGATTCACACCTCAGCAACATATTATCAGAAGTCTTTTTATCCAGCTACCATTGTTCTTTGGAATAGACTCCCTGCAGATCTTGTTCTTAGAACTGATCTTGACTCCTTCAAAGAAGGAGTCTGCCAGATCAATCATCAGTGCCCATAATTTTAAACACTGTTTTTAACCTGCTTTTAAACCTCTCTCTTCACTAACACTATCAACTTTTAATCATTCTCACTATTTTTACTTTCACATCTGCTAGAATCTAGCTTTTATCTCTGCACTGACAGCGCAACTGCACATAATACTCGTGAGAGGGTGCTGCAGTATGAAAAGATAGATAGATAGTTCATGGTCAAATCATGTACATGGGGTCATTTTTGTGACGTTTTTCTTATACCCAAAATTTTGAAACTTAACATAAGACAATAATATTTTTTCCAATCACCCTAAAATTTCGACAGTTGGTCTGCTGTGTTTGTTAACATCTGGGCTACAGAATCATGTCAACATTTTATGATTACTTGTCCTGTTTAAGAATGTATAGGCAGCCAAACTTACCTTATCTCTTATATGAAATCAATCAAAATAATGATAATTTTCCTTGATCACTTTCAGCGAGTTCATCGCAACTAATATTTATCAAGGAACAGGCATGATCAATAAATCAGACATGGTAACTTTCCTGAAAAGCCTTATTAACCATTGTTGCCAAATTATTTAATTTTGGTCAGAAAGATACTTCATGATAATGATGGAATGAGCAGTCATTCACCTTCACGAGTCTCAACCTTGGTTTCACTTTGTGTATTTGCTATGTCTGTGTTGAATGGCCAATTACTTAGAAGATTTAACAGTTGCAAACTTGAAATTTGGTTCCTGTTTGGCTAAAATACTTAAGTTTTAAAATGCAATGTAGTTCAGACTTGTTGTGCGTTTGTCTGCCCATAGATTCAATTATTTTTGAAGTGAGTGACTTTTGATGACGTAGACAGCAAGCCACCATATTTTTTTGGGATTTTCCAAAGTCAGATATAGCACGTGAAAAGGTGTTTTTTAAATTTGTCACTGGACTAAGAGCAAGGACTTGCATGAATGAATGTAAGAATAAAGATAAGTTAATTGGTTGGTCTATGCTTATATTTTAAATGAGCCGGGAAGTGTTATGTGCGTGATTATTGCTTACACTAGGATACTAATTGGACTAGCACTTAAACCGGAACCGGATAACGCAAAAAAGTACAGAGAAAAGTAAAGAGAGAGTATACATACAAGTTCCAACGAGCTTTCGCGACTCTTCAAGAATCAAGAATCTGACTTCTTGTGCGGTGCGTTCCTTTATGAAATTATGTGGCTTTACTGGAATCAAGGACACTCTATCGAGAGGACGACACACTCAATGGAAATCGCTCATGAAATATTGACTATGTACTATGCCACTTTTACCTGTCCGCTAAGCTGCAGCAGTCAATATTGTCGCCATTTTGAAATAAGATAAATCATACCTGTTCAAGTTTTTATTAAATAACTCCAGAGATTGGTTGCATTCAAATCGATAAATAAATAAAATTAAGTGCACAAAGTCTACCATCATCATAACAGACAGTTTTAGAACCAATTTTAAACGAAAACCTATCAATTTAGGAAAAAACCTAGGAAAAAGAAACCCCTAAAACAAATTTATGAGCCATAAATTTCCCGGAAAAAAATCGTCCTGACAAACTGACAGTATAGCTTGAACTTAGATTTTGCATATATGTTAACATAAAGATTTGTCTTTAACATACAAAGTAAACAAAATAATTATTGGTAGAAAGCTCAAATAAAGCTGTAAAGTGTTCCAAAAGCGCCACCGTTGATTTTCGTTTTCTTAAAACGGTCCGCCATTTTGTCACGCAGACTTTGTAATTTCTAGTAAGTTTACTACTACACATTTCAAAATATCAAACTCTTATATAAAATTTCCGAAACTTTGATGTATCTGCTTTTCATAAATATTATACATACTAATAGCATGCAGCTTATATCTAAGTAGTCGGTTCCGATTTTTGACGACTGTGTGAAAATTGGTCGCCATGACGCCATTTTAAGGTCAAAAATAGAAACAAAATAAGGGTAAAGAAAACCACTAAAATTACTTGTGATAATTAGGGGAAAGATAAATATGTCAGATGAAAGATAATTAAAGGGCCTTTAATCTGGTAAATGGATTTAATTGTTAAAAGGTTCTACTTACTGGCTCAGAGAAGATAATTCCATTCAGTTAATTCTAATTTTGAAACTACTGCTCACTTGCCGGATCACGCAGGGCAACGGGTCATTTCCAAAATCATGTCACAGTAGATAAAGGCAGGGCTGTGGAAATACTACAAAAAATAACTTGTCCAGGGACGAGTAGATTACTACCGCTCACTTGCCGGATCACGCAGGGCAACGGGTCGTTTCCAAAATCATGTCACAGTAGATAAAGGCAGGGCTGTGGAAATACTACAAAAAACAACTTGTCCAGGGACGAGTAGATTACTGAAAATCATTTGTCCGAACAATATTATACTTGTCCGACAAGGCCACAACTGAACATTATTCCATCAATTTATGAAAGTCTTAACTCATGCTCCTTAACATGTGCTTATGCTTGTCTTTTGAAACCAAATCATTGAAGAAAGCATGTCACAAACTTTGAATATTACACATTAAAAACAGTTATTATTTTAGGCACTAAGAATATTTTGCTTGTCCAAGCAGATCTTAAAATTCCACTTCTCCTGTGCTTTCTAGTACCAGGTCGGACAAGTCGGGCATGCTATTTCCACAGGCCTGAAAAAGGGCAAAATAATCAGAGTGTGTTGTCCTCTCGATAGAGTGTCCTTGCTTCCTTGCTGGAATGGACCGGAATGGACGCGATTACCGGAATGGACTACCGGAATGGACATTTATATGTGTCCTTGAGTACTTTTCATTCGGTTTTTGAGGACATATTGGCCTAGAATATATAGAGACAGTGATTTGTTTGAGAATCATGTGGTTTAAATACAGTTATATATTGTGTTCCGTACGGTCGGGTAGGGTCAAGTGCTCGTACGCTTATATGAGTCCCTATCAAAGTGCCAGCAAAATTTCTCATTTATACTTCTACTATTCATCCCTGTGTTTGCTATAGAACAACCACTAGCGATCTCTATATATTTCAATCAAAGAAACCTCCGAACAGTGGCCCTACTCCAGACCCCACCACTGAGCTACCCTAACCACCATGTCAAGTTTGCTATACTGAGATGAATTTTATCTTATGCAAACTATTCATATGACTACAGAAGTACATTTTATGCAGATAAAATACATTTAAAGCACACAAAGCCATAGCACAATGTCCATTCCGGTAGCCCATTCCGGTAATTATGTCCTTTCCGGTCCATTCTGGTAAAGGAACGCACCCCTTCTTGTGCTAGAGCAGTAGAGGTCACGGGTTCGATCCCCGCCAGTGGCGAGGAAAATTTGTTGGTCCGGACACGCTTCCCCTCGTGTCATTTGCAGGAACGACATGATACAGTGTACCGTCCTTCGGATCGTGACGCTAACTGGAGCACAGGACATTGACGTTTGGTGTGTAGAAGCAGAATAACGAGCCACATATCAGATGCCCCCTTTCCGAATCGCTAGGGTGCATTCCTTTACCGGAATGGACTACCGGAATGGGGTCATAGGATTTGCCGGAATCACCGAAATCACCACTGAAATCACCGGAATCACCACTGAAATCTGACACCAAAATCACCCTAAATAAATATACATTTTCACTTAAAAACTATTTAAATTAACTGTATTAAATGTCTAGGATATATAATTTTTCGTAGATTTATCATAGTATATTGCACAACTGTCTATACACACAAAAATCACCAAAATTAACTTCAATATAAGGAATTTTGGACTTGAATTGTTGGTTTGGGATCTAAGTTACAGTAGGTTATGTCGAATGTCTAGGATATATATTTTCTCGATTATACATTGCACATGCGTATAGCTTTAATTTGGTATCTTCAGGTCTGTCAGAAGAAATCACCGGAATCACCACTGAAATCAACTAAATACCCCTAAATCATCAATGATTGGACTCAGGACAACAGTTAATTAAGGGCTATAGTAGTTAAATGACTAGATAAGGAGGTTCGATTATTTCGTTCATGAATTTCTATAGATTTATTATTTCATATATTTGTATAATTCTTTTTATTGTTGTTGGAAAACAAGCTGTGCATCTTAATTTCAGTGGTGATTCTGGTGATTTTGGTGGTTCTGGCAAATTGTGATACCGACCGGAATGGACATTATGCTGTGGCTTTGGGTGCTTTAAATGTATTTCATCTGCATAGAATTTACTTCTGGAGTCATATAAATAGTTTGCATAGAATAAATTTCATCTAGTATATATATAGCAAAATCGACTTCCCAGGGTGATTAGGGTAGCCCAGTGGTGGGGTCCGGAATGGGGCCATTGTTCAGAGGTTTCTTTGATTAAAATATGTAGAAATCACCAGTGGATGTTTTACAGCAAATACAGGGATGAATTGAAGTAGAAAAGAGTAAAATGTGCTGAAACTGTGACAGTGACCTATAAGCACATGTGGGTCCCTGACAGGGTTCAAAGTGCCCATCTCTACCCGGGTTTACCCATGGGTTTTACCCGGGCAAACCCGGGTTGGGCTTTAAGCCTTATTTTGGAAAAGTGGGTACTTAGTGGGTCTTCAGTATTTTGATGTTCAGATTTGTGTATTTTATGGTAATTTGACTTTATTGTTTTAAAAACATAAGCATCAGCCTGATCCTTATTAAGGATATATATACAAAATTAATTCATTTAATACTACTAATGTGTACTATATATTATATCCACTAAAATTCCATGGCACCATGAATTTTGAATATTTGTAGAAGCTAATGATAATTATAGAACTGTACTTCAATGAAAGCTAGCAGTGAAAGTATGTCACCAATCATGTCTTGTTGCATATGACTCTCACATTTAATAGAAAATTGCTTTAATCCTTTGTTTGTGTTTTCATAGGAAGTGTTGATAACACTTTCATAACAATATCCCATATTACATCTATTTTAAAAGCACTGCTAAAATTATGTGTTAACAATTTGTTTGGTATGTTTGTTTTAAAATTGTCACTTAGTTGACTGCCTTGTAGGTCTACCTATAATGACATCTGGCATGGTAGTGAAATGATGAATTATAAGTGAAATGTTCTTGATTTTTATGGCAGTAGAAATTTCTTTTACCCTTCTCTTATCATAAGTCTGTTGATAAAATCCTATCACAGACCAAGTCTTTCTTCTGTGCACGATCAGCCATTTAGTAACAAACAAACAAACAAAAAACTCAATGAGAAGTTAAAACATCTGCATACTTCTGTCTAATCATCAAACACCCCTAATGCAATCTTGCCAGCTTGTTTAGATAGCTGATTGTTCTTTTGGATTTGCTTCATACAAAACTAAGTAGGTTATTCAAAGGAGAAAAATTTAAATGTCTTGTTACTTGTACACATAATATTTCTAATCATCATGAGATATAAAGATCATAAAATTTTTAATACTAAGCACTACCCGCTACCCAGTGGGTATACGGGTTTACCCGCTGAAACCCACTGGGTTGGGTTTTATGGTTTAATACCCGGGTTTTTCGAACCCTGGTCCACTCCCTGACCTGGGCCACCCCACCCTACGGAACACCATTTAACTGTACTTTAACTATATAATTCTCGAACTAATCACTGTATGTGTGCATTCTAGGCAAATGTGTCATAAAAACCAAATGGAAAATACTCAAGGACACATATAAATGTCCATTCCGGTAGTCCATTCCGGTAATCAGGTCCATTCCGGTAAAGGAATGCTACGCTCAGCAATTAAGATAAAAGGGGTTTAAGGCAGCTTTCGACCCTTTATGTTGCTTCTGGACATTAAACATCAATGTCCTGTGACTGGAGGCCCCCTGTGCAGGGACAGTCACCCCTGTGAAGGTTGAAGATCGCTACACAGGTTCTATCCTCATGCATGTAGGCTCATCCTGCAAACACACCGGAGTGTACACCACCCAAGAATAATCAGAAATTGATTGATGGGACTAAGAAGAAAACAAAACAAAAGTTTTCTTAAAGTATCAGTGGGAAGATTTTCTCATGCAGCTCTCATATCACGGGTTCCTCATTATCGCGGTAAGCATACCCATCAGCCACTTTTGCACATAAATGAGAACGTAAACTTACAATTAACTGCTTAAGTGGATGAAAACATGTTATGTCGACAACAATATCACACCAAGCCCACAAAAAGCAAAAATTATACTTGAAACTGAAACCGCTTGTCCAATCAAAGCCAAACATCATGTGGAGCATCCTTGGGAAGGGGGAACGAAACTTGTATAATTGGTCCAGGGCACACGACCAACATGACCAAGATGACCACCATGGCTATAAATAGCAAAAACTAAAAATCTTCTTCTCCAGATACAGAAGGCCTTTGATTTTGAAAGTTGGCATAAAGCATCAGAGAGAGATTTTGACCATTGGATAACCTTGACCTATTTTATGGCAAGGTCAACATAGGTCGCCCATGCATTTGAATGGGGAAAATTGTCAAAATGTAATTTGGAGGGAAAAAATTAAAGGAGATGGGTTAATGGACTTAAGATTTATGATTCTGAAAAAAATTTGGACCCTAGGGCCTGGTTTGCCCCCACCCTGGGCAGTATACATGTATATGACCATAATATTCAAAAGTCTTCTTCTCTGAAACCTCGCAGCCAGTCAAAACCAAACTTCATGTGGAGCATCTTTAGGAAAGGGGAATGAAAGTTTATACAAATGGTCCACGTCACATGACCAAGATGGCTTCCATGGCTATATATAAATAGAAAAAAAACCTTTAGAAATATTCTCCAGAACCAAAGTTTATATAAATCATGATCCTGTGATGACATTGACCTATTTTATGGCAAGGTCAACATAGGTATCCCATGCATTTGAATGGGGAAAATTGACATAATGTCATTTGAAGAGAAAAACTTGAAGGAAATGGACAAATGGACTGAAGACTTATGATTCTGATAAAATTGGACCCAAGGGGTTGGTCTGACCACACCATGTATATCAACATAATATTCAAAGATCTTCTTCACTGAAACCGCTTGACCAATCAAAGCCAAATTTGATATGAAGCATCTATAAGAAAGGGGAACCAATGTATACATAAATAATCTGGGTCACATGACCAAGATGGCTGCAATGTCCATATATAGTAAAAAGCTTCTACAGAACCGGTGGGTCAATTTCAACAAAACTTGGCCTGTAGCATTTTGGACTATATATTATAGGTTGTCCATGACCATATTACTGTAAATCCGGAAATATTGGAGAGAACTTAATTTTCGCTAATATTCGTGAATGGGTTGCCTTGCGAATTCAAAGTTCTCGCTAATAAAGAGTCACTGTAAACTTTGTTATAGAATACATGGACACTCACTCGCGAATTCAAGAACTCGCTAATAATTCGGAAATAGAAAATTTGTGAAATAAAAGTCATGCAAAAATTTCCGAATTTACAGTAGTCAAACAATTTTATTGATATATATCCCAGATCTCAGGTGAGCGTTTACAGTACCATTGGCCCTCTAATTAATATGTTAGCTCAAAACATTGAATCCCTGAGGCAATTCTTACTAATTAGTAAAAATAAGAAAAATAGGTATACCCCTATAATTACCCCAGTTTTGCTATATAAAAGTGGGGTATTAGGGGGTATATTTTTCTGATGCAGGCTTCAGTCTTTTTGATGGTACTTAAATTAATATGGCTTGATTATAAATTACATTGTACATGTACCGTAAGTTTTATCAAGTCATCAACTGCACCATGACAAAAATGTCAGACTGAGTATTGAATTGATGTGTTGCTTAGTGTCGTGGATATTCTTGTCTTTTTAGAGAACTTTTCAACAGTCCCAGATTCTTGAAGCTACAGTTCTAGGAATTAGATACAAGGTTTCAGAAGTAAATCAAGATGCAGTCGGCAGACCTAGCCTTGATCAAAGATATCCCAGGATACAGGATCATCATGAAGGCTGTCCTCAAACACCAGATACAACAACTAGTAAGGATTGTTTTGTGTGTAGCATATGGGCGGCGATGCGAGAAAACAGGGTTTCAGGGTTTTGGACCAGGTCTGATTCAAAGCGAACTGTACAGCCTCATAAGCAAGTTAGAATCTTGAAATTTTGGTGGGGTGCAGAGGAGGAATTGTGCTTTCTGAGTAGGGAAAACAATGGTGCTGATCAGCTGTGCAGTTACTGCACAGCTGATCTGCGTCTTTGTTTTCTCATAGGCAAAAATCCGGTTCTCTCATGACCCGGCTCATATTATCATACTTGTATAATTGCGCATGTTTAGTGAACAATAATATTACTGAAACCTGGTTACCTTTACGATAAACTGAGACATTTGCATGCCACATGATCAGGTTCTACTTAACAGTATTGCTGTGGTTTACATGTAATCAGATCTGTCATACATTACTGTCAATCTATGCTTAGGAGGTAGACAATTCAGAGACAAGATTGAGCATGAAAAGTCATGAAACAGCTCCTCGTAAAGAAGGGAAAAAATGTTTCGGGGGTTATATGTCACGTGGCCAAAAATATAAATCATGGAAGACACAACTTAAACTATTATGACAAAACCAGACTCTTGCATAAGTGAAAACAAAGAGGCAGGCCAGATGCACAGAAAATGTACAGCAGATCAGCACCTCTGTTTTTGCTACATAGTGCTTTTGATATACTTCTTAAATCCAAACTTTCATGTCCCTAGTATGCTTGTTTATGTTGGACCTAATTTATAATCCCAAGGCAGTTTTTCTCTTTTTTAATCTCATTCACTATAGGTTGAGCAGCTCTCAGAGACTACAGGAGAAGAGTCCCTCCTCCTGTCGGCATCAGTGTCAGATGGAAGCTTGAGTCATCTGGGATCAGAGTCAGCAAAGAGCTTTCTGGATGGTCATGAGGAGATCAAGTCACAGTTCCTGGGGCATGTACTGAAAAGTAAGTCCCATTTGAAAGGAGACAAATTATCAATTACCAGAAACTGACACAATCAGATCCATTTTCCCTACCGGACATAAAAGTCACAAATAAGTACTAATACACGGAGAGTGGCAGAGTGTGGTGGTGAAGTGTTAGAGCATCACATCATGAATATATGTCCGTGTAATATATACCCCCTTGAACCCCACTTATAGATAGGAAAACTGGGGTATACAGGGGTATACCTACTTCGTATTTTGTGTATTTTTGCTCCAAAACATAGATTGTGGGTACTCGTTAGAACTGCATTGGCGAGGCGGTTCTAATGTGTACCCACAATCTATGTTTTCAGCAAAAATAAGAAAAATATCATTTTTAGCTCACCTGAGCCTTTGGCTCACAGGTGAGCTTATAGTATACCCATGCTCCGGCGTCCGTCTGTCGTCCGTCGTCCGTCGTCCACAATTTCAAAGATCTTCTCCTCTGAAACCGCTTGGCCAATCAAAGCCAAACTTCATGTGGAGAATCCTTAGGAAGGGGGAACAAAAGTTTATATAAATGGTCCAGGTCACATGACCAAGATGGCCACCATGGCTATAAATAGCAAAAACCTTTAAAAATCTTCTTCTCCAGAACCAGTGGGCCGATTTCCACGAAACTTGGTATGTAGCATCGGGGACGCAGGCCCATCATAGTTTATATAAATCATGACCCTAGGATGACCTTGACCTATTTTACGGCAAAGTCAACTTAGGTCTCCAATGCATTTGAATGGGAAAAAATGTTAAAATGCTATTTAATGGGTAAAACTTACTGGGAATAGGCAAATGGACAGAAGATTAATGTTAATGGAAAATTTTAGCCCCTGGGGGGTTGTCTGCCCCTGCCCCGGGGCTATATACATGTATATGACCATAATATTCAAACATCTTCTTCTCTGAAACCGCTAGGCCAATCAAAGCCAAACTTCATGTGGAGCATCCTTGGGAAGGGGGAATGAAAGTTTATATAAATGGTCAAGGTCACATGACCAAGATGGCTGCCATGGCTATAAATAGCAAAAACGTTTAAAAATCTTCTTCTTCAGAACCAGAAGGCGTATGATTTTGAAACTTGGTGTGAAGCATCTGAGAATGGAGCTCTACAAAATTTATATAAATCATGACCCTGGGATGACCTTGACCTATTTTACGGCAAGGTCAACTTAGGTCTCCCATGCAATATTATGGGACAAAATAGGAAAATGTAATTAAATGGCAGAAAATGTGCTAGAAATGAGCAAGTGGACAGAAGATTTATGTTTAAGAAAATATTTTGGCCCAGGGTGTTGTCTGCCCCTGCCCCAGGGCTATATACATGTATATGACCATAATATTGAAACATCTTCTTCTCCGCTAGGCCAATCAAAGCCAAACTTTTTGTGGAGCATCCTTGGGAAGAGGGAATGAAAGTTTGTATAAATGGTCAAGGTCACATGACCAAGATGGCTGCCATGGCTATAAATAGCAAAAATGTTTAAAAATCTTCTTCAGAACCAGGAGGCCTATGATTTTTAAACTTGGTATTAAGCATCTGGGAATGGAGCTCTACAAAGTTTATATAAATCATGACCCGGGGATGACCTTGACCTATTGTACGGCAAGGTCACCTTAGGTCGCCTATGCATTTGAATGGGAAAAAATAGAAAAATGTCATGTAATGGCAGAAAACGTGCTAGGAATGAGCAAATGGACAGAAGATTTATGATTATGAAAATATTTTAGGCCCAGGGGTTGTCTGCCCCTGCCCCTGAGCTATATACATGTAGATGACCATAATATTCAAACCGCTTTTTCTCAGAAACTGTGTAGCCAATCAAAGCCAAACTTTATGTTGAGCATCCTTAGAAAGAGGAAATGAAAGTTTATATAAATGGTCAAGGTCACATGACCAAGATGGCTGCCATGGCTATAAATAGCAAAATTTTTTAAAAATCTTCTTCTTCAGAACCAGAAGGCCTATGATTTTGAAACTTGGCATGAAGCATTAAAGAATGGAGGTCTACAAAATTTGTATAAATCATGACACTGGGATGACCTTGACCTATTTCACGGCAAGGTCAACTTAGATCGCCCATGCATTTGAATGGAGAAAATTGTTAAAATGTCATTTGAAGGACAAAACTTGCAGTTAATTGGCAAATGGACTGAATTTTTATGATTTGAAAAAGACATTGACCCCAGGAGTTATTCTGACCCTGCCCTAGGGTTATATACATGCATTGTACCATTCTAGTCTAACAAGTTTATTGGTGCATGTATATATCTCAGGTCTCAGGTGAGCGTTTACAGGACCATTGGTCCTCTGGTTTTTCTGATGAAACTTTCATTTTTTTACAACTGAAAAAAATCTTTGTATATTGCATGGGCAAATTTTCGTAATGAGACTTCGAATTGTGAGGTCCTGGTTTCAATTCCCACAGGCAGCACTGTGTTGTGTCCTTTGGCAAAGACACATTAACTCACCAGCCTACTGTTTAATACTCAGGAAGCGGTGGCTCTGTCCCAACATGACCGTAAAATTGTTGGCTGGGGGTGGGGCAGGAGGTTAAAATCTAGAACACCTTCAAAAATAGCTATTATTGTGTTATTTAAGTTTTCTAGAAGTCCATATCTTGACAACCACTCATCAGAAAGCATTGATACTTGGGCCATTGACACCCTGTAGGGTTGGCTTTCATTCCATGGCATCAGATCCCTGGGTCCATGCCAGGGGGTAGGGCTAGAGGTTAAAATCTAGAACACCATTAATAATAATGGCTTTTCTGTGATATAGTATTCTAGAAGTCTATATCTTGAAAACCTTTTATCAGAGGGCTTTTATACTCAGACCATAGGTACCGTGTAGGGTTGAGTTTCATTTCATGGCATCGGATCTCTGGGTCCATGCCTGGGGGTGGGGTGGGGTGGGGCTAGAGGTTAAAAACTAGAACACTAAAAAGTAGATGTGCTGCTGTGTAACTTTTACAAGGAGTCCATATCTTGACAACAACTTATCATTAAGCATTCATACTTCATACACTTTAGGTTCCATGACATCGGACCTCTGGGTGGGAGTCAGGAGGGCGGGGCTAGAGGTAAAAATCCAGAACTCCCTGATTTTTAGCTCGACTGCATGAAGTGCATAGAGCTATTGCAGTCACCCCGGTCGTCCACGTTCCCGTGCGCGTTCCCGTGCGTGTGCGCGTGCGCGTCACACTTGCGTTAAAGTTTTCTAGAAGTCCATATCTTGACAACCACTCATCAGAAAGCATTAATTTCATACTTGGACCATAGATACCCTGTAGGGTTAGCTTTCATTCCATGGCATTGGGCCAGGGGGTGGGGCTGGAGGTTAAAATCTAGAACACCTTCAAAATGGCAATTCTTATGTTAAAGTTTTCTAGAAGTCCATATCTTGACAACCACTCATCAGAAAGCATTGATACTTGGGCCATTGACACCCTGTAGGGTCGGCTTTCATTCCATGGCATCAGATCCCTGGGTCCATGCCAGGGGGTGGGGCTAGAGGTTAAAATCTAGAACACCATTAATAATAATGGCTTTTCTGTGATATAGTATTCTAGAAGTCTATATCTTGAAAACTTTTTATCAGAGAGCTTTCATACTCGGACCATAGGTACCCTGTAGGGTTGAGTTTCATTCCATGGCATCGGGCCCCTGGGTCCATGCCTGGGGGGTGGGACTGGAGGTTAAAAACTAGAACACTAAAAATAGATGTACTGCTGTGTAACTTTTACAAGGAAGCATATCTTGACAACAACTTATCATAAAGCATTCATACTTCATACACTTTAGGTTCCATGACATCGGACCTCTGGGTCGGAGTCAGGGGGGGGCGGGGCTAGAGGTCAAAATCTAGAACTCCCCGAATTTTTTTTCTTTTTATTTCTTAATAGAAACAACTTAGGAGGATGGTTGGTCATTCATCTTTTGACTTTGTGACACTGACTTGTGTGTCATGACGGTAAGGGTCGGTTGACCTACTTTCCATGGTTCAGTGATTTTGCCTTATATCTTGACACTCAATTAGTATATTTTCTTACTTCTTTCAGATTATGAGTTAGTACGACCAGGCCTTTGACCCCAATATACTTATAGGTCACTGTGACCTAATTTCACGGTTCAGTGATTTTGCCTTATATCTTGATACTCAATTAGTATATTTTCATACTTTTTTCAGATTATGAGTGAGTATGACCAGACCTTTGATCCCAATATACTTACAGGTCAGTGTGACCTAATTTCACGGTTCAGTGATTTTTGCCTTATATCTCGGTACTCAAATGGTTTATGAACAAACTTCTTTCAAAGTATGTTTGCGTATGACAAGACCTTTGACCCTGAAGTAGTCCTAGGTCACTGTGACCTAATTTCACGGTTCAGTGATTTTGCCTTATATCTTGACACTCAATTAGTATATTTTCATACTTTTTTCAGATTATGAATGAGTATGGCCAGACCTTTGACCCCAATATACTTATAGGACACTGTGACCTAATTTCACGGTTCAGTGACTTTGTCTTATATCTCGGCACTCAAGTGGTTTATGAACAAACTTCTTTCACACTATGTTTGCGTATGACAAGACCTTTGACCCTAAAGTAGTCCTAGGTCAATATGACCTAATTTCACGGTTCAGTGATTTTCCTTTATATCTCGGCACTCAATTGGTATATGAACATACTTCTTTCACGATATGTATGAGTATGACAAGACCTTTGACCGTAAAGTATTCCTGGGTCACTGTGACCTAATTTCATGGTTCAGTGATTTTGCCTTATATCTCGACACTCAGTTGGTATTTTTTCATACTTCTTTATGATTATGAATGAGTATGACCACACCTTTAACCCAAACATACTTATAGGTCACTATGACCTAATTTCATGGTTCAGTGATTTTGCTTTATATCTCAACACTGAATGGGTATATGATCATTTTTCTTTCACATTATGTGTAAGTATCACTAGACCTTTGACCCTGCAATACTTATAGGTCAGTGTGACCTTTTTTCACGGTTCAGTGATTTTGCCTTGTGTCTTGGCACTCTGTTGGTATATGAACACACTTCTTTCACAATATGAGTGAGACCTTTAGGTAGTTATAGTTAACTTTCATGGTTCAGTGATTTTGCCTTATTGCATCAAGGCAAAAAGATGTATGAGCATAATGCTTTGGGTTACTGGTCGGGTTTGGCCTTATGTTTGACAAAGTCAGAAGCAGTCGAGCACGCTGTCCTGCGACAGCTCTTATTTTTCTTCTTTTTACTTCATAATAGAAACAACTTAGGAAGATGGTTGGTTATTCATCTTTTGACTTTGTGACACTGACTTGTGTGTCATGACGGAAAGGCTCTGTTGACCTACTTTCCACGGTTCAGTGATTTTGCCTTATATCTTGACTCTCAATTTGTATATTTTCTTACTTCTTTTAGATTATGAGCTAATACGACCAGCCTTTGACCCCAATATACTTATAGGTCACTGTGACCTAATTTCACGGTTCAGTGATTTTGCCTTATATATTGACACTCAATTAGTATATTTTCATACTTTTTTCAGATTATGAGTGAGTATGACCAGACCTTTGACCCCAATATACTTATAGGTCACTGTGACCTAATTTCACGGTTCAGTGATTTTGCCTTATATCTGGGCACTCAAGTAGTTTATGAACAAACTTCTTTCAAAGTATGTTTGCATATGATGAGACCTTTGACCCTGAAGTTGTCCTAGGTCTTTATGACCTAATTTCACGGTTCAGTGATTTTGCCTTATATCTCGGCACTCAAATGGTATATGAACATACTGTTTTTATGATATGTTTACATATGACAAGATCTTTGACCCTGAAGTATTTCTAGGTCACTGTGACCTAATTTCATGGTTCAGTGATTTTCCCTTATATCTGGGCACTCAATTGGTATATGAACATATTTCTTTAAAGATATGTTTGCGTATGACAAGACCATTGACCATAAAGTATTCCTGGGTAACTGTGACCTAATTTCATGGTTCAGTGATTTTGCCTCATATCTCAACACTCAGTTTGCATTTTTTGATACCTCTTTCTGATTATGAATGAGTATGACCAGACCTTTAATCCAAAAATACTTATAGGTCTCTATGACCTAATTTCATGGTTCAGTGATTTTGCTTTATATCTCAACACTGAATGGGTATATGATCATATTTGTTTCACATTTTGAGTAAGTATGACTAGACTTTTGACCCTGCAATACTTATAGGTCAGTGTGACCTTTTTTCACGGTTCAGTGATTTTGCCTTGTATCTTGGCACTCATTTGGTATATGAACACACTTCTCTCACAATATGAGTGAGACCTTTAAATCTTAGTTAGTTATAGTTAACTTCCATGGTTCAGTGATTTTGCCTTATTGCATCAAGGCAAAAAGATGTATGAGCACAATGCTTTGGGTTACTCTTGGGGTTTGGCCTTAAGTTTGACAAAGGTCAGAAGCAGTCGAGCACGCTGTCCTGCGACAGCTCTTATATTGTTACTTCCTTCATTCACTTAATTTACTAAAAAGATTGATGAATATCTATATAATTGTAGGCCACCACAGCAAAAAGACAGAGAAACAGTTTGCTGCAGGTCCAGGGAGAAAGTCCAACACCCAAGGGGTAAAATCCAACCAAGTCTCATATGATGATGAATCAGATGTCGCCTACTCTGACAACAGTTTTTATTCAGAACCTCAGCAAGCACCAGCTGTGCCAGTGACCTTGACACAAACTGTTGGAAGAAAGAAAAATAAATCAACAAAAACAGCTACTCATAAACCTGCTGACGTTAAACCACGACCTAAAAGGAGTGCCGAGGCTATGAAAAGCCCTTCAAAATTTGGCATTTACGTTGATGAGATTGATGACACAGAACTGAGTGACACTGATCAGGAACAATTAAAAACTGCAACAGTTACTGAATCTAGTTCTGAGGAGACCCCTTCTAGTTACACCGATATTGTTCCTGTCTCAGGTCCCATACCTGTTTTACAAGCTGAGAATCGTGATGAAGGTTCTGCTGAATTTCATGTGGAAATGGGAGAATTTGGGAATGTAGAAACGTTTGTAGTGAAAAATGAAGGGGGTCAAGATACTGAAGCGGGAACGGTGCTGGATGAAGATGACCCAAGCTGGGAACCAGGAACCAAGAAGAGAAGGAAGAGTTCTGGTGCCCGGTCTGTGGGTAGTGTGGGGAATGTGGCAGGGGACCAGGCGAAAAGTAAGTACAGTTTAGCGGTGATAGGTTTGGATACCAACTTCTCAGAGTAGGCTGGAGTGTACTGGGATTCCTAAGCTTCTGTTTGTATAGAACTATTTTGACAGCACATGCATTTGGTACTGTGCACACTTGAGACGTCTTATCTTTAAAAAAATGTCTCAAAAAGCTTGTACATACTTTTTTTGTTTTGGTAGATTTATATTTCTCAATTTGCCGTTTTGTTGTTTGAGATTTTTTGTTTGTTTGAGCCATTTCATGAGAAAGTAAAAAATTTGCATAGGCGAAAACAAAGGCACAGATCAGCTTTCTAGTAACTGTGAAGCTTATCAGTGTCTTTGTTTTCGCTACACAGATAGTACAATTCCTCTTCCGTAGTAAATCAAAAATTTCCAGTCTCTAACCATCTTGTGTGCTTGAACAACTCTGTTTGGGACAAAAACTGTTTGGAAACCAAACCATATTGTTAGCTTTCTTGTGATATGGCTCATCATTTTTTATGCCCCCAACTAAAAAGTTGGAAGGGCATATTGCTTTCAGCTTGTCTGTCTGTCTGTGCGTGTGTGAGTGGGTGCGTCTGTTAGTCACTTTTTTAAACTTCTGAATGTTGCATGATAGGGATTTGAAATTTCATGTGTGTATTCCTCATGAAAAAATAGTTGACCCGTATTTTTTTTCTTGTCCGAGTTATGCCCCTTTTCTGAGTTATTTCCCTTTGAAAACAAAATTTGAAAATCTTGTGTGCAAGATATCTCGAAAAGTATTTAAGCTAGAACCTTCATATTTGGTATACTGGTTGGGTCTGATGAGTAGATGACCTGATTAACTTTTGAGAACTTTCCGTCAAATTTTGACTTGATTTTTCCACTTTTCGGTGAAATTTGAAACTTTTGAACGGTGAATGCTAGGGTTTTGAAATTTCATATACAGATTCCTCATGAAAAAATAGTTGACCCATATTTTTTTCATGTCCAAGTTATGCCCCTTTTCTGAGTTATGTCCCTTTGAAAACAAAATTTGAAAATCTTGTGTGCAAGATATCTCAAAAAGTATTTGAGCTAGAGCCTTCATATTTGGTATAGTGGTTGGGGCTGAGGAGAAGATAACCTGAATAATTTTTGAGAATGTTCTGTCAAATTTTGACAAAAATACAGAATTTTGAAATTTTGATTAATTTTTGCACTTTTCGGTGAAATATGAAACTTTTGAACGGTGAATGTTAAGGTTTTGAAATTTCATATACAGATTCCTTATGAAAATATAGTTGACCCATATTTTTGTTTATGTTCAACTTATGTGCCTTTTTGGAGTTATGTCCCTTTTAAAACAAAATTTGAATATCTTGTGTGCAAGATATCTCAAAAAGTATTTAAGCTAGAGCCTTCATATTTGGTACACTGGTTGGAGCAGAGAAGAAGATCACCTGATTACATTTTGAAGACTTTACGTCAAATTTTGACAAAATTACTCCATTTTGAAATTTTTACTCCATTTCTAATTTATCTGCAAAAAGTTTACATTCTGTTTCTGGATCAAGGTCAAAACAGAGGCTTCAGGAAATAAAATTTCACTTCATTCAAATGAAATAAATGAATCATACAAGCTGCCAGTTTAGGGACAAGCATACAGTTGGGGGCATAGTGTTTTACAAACACGCATTTCTAGTTTACATTAAAGTACATGAGTTGCTACATGTACATGTAAATGATCATAAAAGTACTTCTATATATATCACAGTGCCATGCAAACAGAGCTTACCGGTAACTCTTAGTATATGTATAAATTGAGCAGTGACTTGAGAAAATGCTTTTAATTAGATTCAGATCAGCTGCAATGTAATGGAGTTCAGTCCTTCTACTGTCCTTACATCATCCTTTGGAAACCACCGTTCCCCATTTCCATTGTTCAGAGACACTGTAAGCAAGAGTAATAATTGCCATTCATTCCCAATTCAAAAGTTATTAAAAGTGCTTCTAACATTTTGAATATTGGTTCAATAATTGATGAAAATTTCAGCCCAAAATATAATAATGATAATTGAATTGTTGGTTTTCTCTATTTTGAAATTGCAAGCAAGGTCACAACTTTTCTTGAAAAAAAAAACCAAAAAACAAAACTCTATTTTTCACTTTCTTAACTTGAATCAAACCAACAGGGAATATGTAAGATATCCTTGATTGGGGTCATATAACATCAACAATACCCTGATTTTTTTTTTTTTAATACTAATTTCAAGATTACCTCCCCTGTACATGTTAACGTTTTAATACATGTTTTATGTCTTTTGGGATGAAAATGGAAACTGATTTTGCGGGTGGTCCTACAAGGTCTTGGGTGGAATGCAGTTTGGTGGTTTGCAGAAGCAATTGACTCCTCCGCCAGCAAGGTATAGCCACGCCCACCCCTATTTCCTTAGACAAACATTGTGTTTTTGCACCTGTATTTACCTGTAAAAAGCACGTGTTGGTTTGTTTGTCTAACCCACGTGTTGTCTAACCGTCATTGACCGTTAGCTAATGTGCAGATTTTAATGGTCAATATAAAAATGAATATTAATGATGGGTGGTTTTACTGAGGACTCAATTGTAAAGACAGTGCATCAGGAAAACATGTCCATGCAATCAATACCCCCTTAAACCCCACTTTTATATAGTAAAACTGGGGTATGCAGGGGTATACCTATTTTTCTTATTTTTGCTCCAAAGCATAGATTGTGGGTACTCGTTAGAACCGCCTCGCCGAGGCGGTTCTGACGTGTACCCACAATCTATGTTTTGAGCAAAAATAAGAAAAATATCAAAATTTTTCTGATGAAAATTTTCGATTTTTGAAACTAAAAAATCTCTGTTTATTGCATGGGCAAGTTTTCGTAATGGTAGTTCTTAAATCTCAAGGTCAAACTTTTGGCCATCTGCTGTGGGTCTGTACAGTCATGCTTGTGTCGGACCTGATCCTAAATTCCAAAGATAGATTCCTCATATCCACTGCTCAATTTCGAGAAGTTGGTATTTATATTGAAACTAGATATTGGAAGGTATAAAATATATCAGAAATAACTATTACCTATTCTAAACATTATGAAAACTTGTCCATGCAATAAACAGAGATTTTTTTCACTTGTAAAATTTGAAAAATTCATTCGAAATAATTGGATTTTTTTTCTTATTTTTGCTCAAAACATAGATCGTGGGTACACGTTAGAACCGCCTCGCCGAGGCGGTTCTAACGAGTACCCACGATCTATGTTTTGGAGCAAAAATAAGAAAAATATGCATACCCCTGCATACCCCAGTTTTGCTGTATAAAAGTGGGGTTCAAGTGGGTATACATTACACGGACATTTTTTCCTGATGAGATAGAAATACCTAAAAATGAAATTTTTGCATGTTTTTGAGTTCCAGGTAACTACCATTATTAAATGTACTATTATAAATACAGTTTGTACCCTCTGTATCTAAACATCTGATGTTAAATCATGGTCAATCTTCTATACATTACCAAAACTTGCCCAGAGATTTTCTGAGCTTTAAAAATTTGATATTTTTCTTATTTTTGCTCAAAACATAGATTGTGTTTACACGTTAGAACCGCCTCACCGAGTACCCACAATCTATGTTTTAGAGCAAAAATAAGAAAGATAGGTATACCCCTGCATACCCCAGTTTTGCTATGTAAAAGTGGGGTTCAAGGGGGTATACATTACACGGACATGTTTTCATGATGAATGTCTAATCATGGTCAATCTTCTATAGATGTTTAATCATGGTCAATCTTGTATAGATGCTTTTATTTTCAAGGGAACTTTTCAGTAGTTGTTTAAAAAATCTGAATGTTGGTTTGTTTTTGGCTTAAAATCCCAGTGAACAATTTTCAGTTATGTCATAATGAACACTTCAAGGGTATTAACTGACTTTAAACTACTACGGGGAACACCAAGTGTCTTGCTCAAGATCAATACAGAGCTGAAGTAGGTGTCAAACTCAGAACCTCTTGCTCCAGAGTCCTCGTCCAGAGGTTATAAAAGTTTTTCTATGCTCAACTCAGCTGAGCATGAAATTTAAACTGCTTATAAATACTGAAATAGCCCAAATAAGTTGAAATAACAGGTTTAGATCACCAAAGTTTGTAATTTGTCCTGCTAATTAATGTTAAAATGCCAACAATTGATGGCATTATAACATTAATAAGCAGGATAAATTTTAGTCTCAGCTGAGCTGAGCTGAGCATGAAAACAAGTTTTATAACCTCAGGGCCCTGGTCTCCACAACTAGGCCACAGTACTGTTGTGCTCATTTTGGAAGCAGCTTCAGCTTAATTTCATGGTCAGATTTTGTGTTGAAATACACCACACAAGCACAACAAAGACATGAGGGTTGACCAGTTACTTAGTTTATCGATTTGTTTGTTGGCTTAATGTCCCTGTCAACAATGTTTCATTCATGTCAGGATGGTACATAGTTATTAAGCTTATTCTGTGAACCTCAAGAACACAACCCAGTGTCAGCAAGGATTGAATCCCCAACCTCTGGGTCAGATACTACCATTAGGTCACTCTGCGCCCCAACACACATAGTATAGATATACACCATGACCTATTTATAACACTATTGCTTGAAGCCAATTTCCGTGTAAGCTATCTAATCTGTGTTATAATGAGAGTAGAATGTATAGACATTATAAGAAAATAGTCTAAAATGACCATTTGGGGTCCAACAATGATCAATGTTATATCCAAAATCATGTTATAACTAACCGTGTTGTAAAGAAGTCCAGGTGTATAAAGTTAAGGTAGATAAAGTCATGTTGAGACCAGCTGAAGGTTTGTCACCTTTCTGTATTATTGTTTCACAGTTTCTTACACTAATTCTGAGTAATTTGTCATTGTTATGTCCCAAAGAAGATATTTGAGTATAAGAGTATATACAAGTAACTGAAATGAAGCAGTATTGAGATAGACTTTGTTTTTCGCATATGCAGATTGTTGTTGGTTTTGTCATGATGGGGCTCATTTAATTATAAATCTACTTCTACCTGCACCCATTCTTCCTAATTATCAATTTATGAGTTAATAGTAAAAGCAAATAGAAATGTGCCCAAAGTACTGGTAATCTGCTTACCAGAGGCTTGCCTAGAACCAGGTTGTTTTGAGTGACTGTTCCAATATGACTTCAGCTTTTGATTATGGATGTTGTACATTAAAACAATAAAAAATACTGTCCAGATCAGCTAATCCTGATAGTATGGACTGGTAAAAAGGACTGGCCCCTGGTTAACAAGGGTGGCTTAAACACCACAACAAGCAGATTTCTTAATGAGTTCATTTTCCTTTGTGAGGCATAACAAAACCTGTCTTTGGGAGTTCTGAGGAGGTCCAAGTAGTTTAGATTTGGAACATAGAGGAATAGTGCTGTGAAAGGAAAATGAGCCTATGCATGAGAAAACCAACAATTTGGGGTGTGGTTGGGGGGTGGACCTGAGGTCCTACACAAACCAAGCTGTACAAGCACAGAAGATGGCTAGAGACATGATTTGGATTTAGAAAGTAGAAGAATGGTACAACCATGCAGCAAAAATGAAGGTGCTGATCTGCGAAGTTACTGCGAAGCTGATTTGTGCCTTTGTTTTCGCATAATGTTCGTTTGCTCATGACGCAGCTCAAAAAAAGCTGCTAAGCTAGAATATCTTAAAGAATAAATTTTCCTTGTTAAAAGGAACGCTTGGCTAGTCTGTATATACCATTATTTGTCCGTGTGTTGTGGTTTTTCGTAGGTTTGTGGAGTTTTTCGGTAACTCGATTGATCGCATCGGTCATGAGCACTTCCTCGCTACGGTGGATTTCAAGCTTTCGTACTTGGTCGGACCTAGGACAAAGTTCCGGGTTTTAGCATTATACGTCCAGACGCCAGCTAAGTGTTTAACGTTAGATCCAAGTACGTCATTCTTCCCACAAGTCCTAATAAAAACCGCCGAGAGCAAGTCTGGGTTCCGTCTTCAATTGCTTTATTATACAAAAAGTGTAGCAAAACATTGCAACTGGAACCAGGCCCCTGGATGTCAAAGGGAAACCCCACAGATTGAAGGAAAAACCCCACGGATTGAGGAGAAATCCTCGTGTCGCCCCAAGCAATAACACCTCCTGCAGATTGAGATTGGTGCTCTAAAGAGGTTTTAATGTATTGGGAAGTTAAGAACATTGTAAGGTCACATTGGCAAGGCTTCTCTGGTATATATGATAATAATTTGATTTCAACCATCATTTCAACAAGCCTTCTCATATTTTACAGTGAATGATTAACTCAGTCAGACTCTATGATATCAAACTAATGGTTTATGATGATGCTTGATTGTAGTTGAGAAAGATCAGGGGTTAGTAACTCGAAGGTATCGTAAGTTTCCCTTCTTACGACATACTTACAATGATCTTAAGATGATCACCTTAGAATTTACGCCCTTGCTATTGCAGCTACTCTAAACTATCATATTTTTTTCTTTTAAATGAAAGGTGCCACTTTGTTAGATGATACGATGCTAAGGTAGCTTGAGTTGATCGTAAAGTTACGATGCTGTTAAGCTATCACTGTGACTTAAGCTCCTTTTTCAGTTATTCACCATAATCCCTAAGAGATACTTAAGTTGGTCGCAAGATGATCTTAAGCTTAAGATGGCTTTGAGTTACTAACCCCAGATTCTTCAAATAAAAGTGCAGTTACGTTACATGTATGAGAGACATACTAAAATAATGCAGCATTGTCACAAGACTCAAACGAGTGTCTCAATTTAAATGATATTTAAAGCCAAGCATGCTTTGAATGTATCCAAATATAGACAATATAAAATAATTTGCTTCCTAGAAACGGTTGCTATTGGAGCCATTATTTGATGAAACTTAAGCATTGTCTGTGTTGTGGGTGGAGCTAGGAGCCGTTTTTTCCTAGAATATACCTAAATTCTTTCTTTAGTTTCTGATTATAAAACCTGACAATTTTCTAATACATGTGGAACATTGTACAGCACAGCTGTGTAAGACAGTACATTGACCTTGAGGTTAGCAAGCATTGAACTCCAGTTGGAATCATCAGGGGTTCCATCCTTACTAGTGCAGTGTTGTGTCCTTGAGCAAGACACATTAAAGCCCCATAATTTAAACCCAGACTCTGCCCCCGCTTGATTGAAACAGACAAGACAAAACAAATGATCAGATTGAAAATTCTTGTGATGCAGAGTGGTGTGGTGGCATAGTGGTAGAGTGTAAATCCAGTGGCCCTGAGTTCAAACCACTACCTCTGCTTAGCTGTTTCCTTTAGTAGTCCCCTTTAGTAGTCCCCAAAGTGTGGTTAGTAACCAAGAAACATCTGCCGAATTAAATAAATCAAACAGCTGATTTAAACATTTTCTATGTCAACATCAAGAGGACCAATTGTCTGTTACAGTCACAAAACGTAAAGTTGCACAGTCCCCAGCTGAAAGGCAGCGCCACTTCAGAGAAAGGAGAGATGCCGACCCTTTGAAAAGACAACAGTACTTGTTGAAGTCAAGGACAAAGTACCAACGTGACAAAGTCGTGGGCAAGAGAAAGCTGGTGAAAGACATGACAAAAGCAGAGCATAGAAAGAAAAAAGCAGAGTGGAGGCAGTGTAAACGAAGATCCATAGGGAGAGTGAAAATTAAGATGTGTGAAGGGAAAGGTTCAGAAACAGGAAAAGGTGCTGCTAATGGTGATGTTTATGACACCATAAAAAGGAATGTTGAAGGGTCAAGTGATGCTAAGACACCGAACGAGATTGTAGAAAAAAACACATTAGTTATTAAAACTGAAGTTGAATGAATAAATGTGAGAAAATGATTTGAATTTTGTACAAAATGATTTTGAGTTGAAAGAAGGTGAAGATGGATAATATATCCTTCTGTCACTATTTAATTCTCTTGATGAGTTTGGAGTTTGCAGTGCCACTGAGTTTATCTTCTGGGCATATTTAGATTGTATATGTATTTCAAAAACGAAGGATCATTATTTTGAAATATCAGAGATAATCTGAGGCATTTTAGTCGCTTAACATATGAGCCGCATCGTGAGAAAACCGGATTTTTGCCTAGGCGAAAACAAAGGCGCAGATCAGCTTCGCGGTAACCGCGAAGCTGATCAGCGCCTTTGTTTTCGCTACTCGGATAGTACGATTCCTCTTCTACTTAAATCCGAAATTTCAAGCTTTTAGCTCTTTTCTGAGCTTGTACAGGCCGGTTTGTGTCGGACCTGGTCGGAAACCCCGAAGACCGGTTTTCTCGCGTCGAGGCTCATATATCACTGAATCCATATTGACAAGACTTAGCCTTGACATGACTGAGCCTTCACATGAAAAAACCAAGAATTAAGTTTTCCAACCAGTCGGACACAAATGGGTCTGTACAGTCACAGAAGCAGGCTAGAGTCTTGAAATTTTGGATTTAAGTAGAAGACGATTGTACTATCCATGTGGTGAAACCAAAGGTAACTGCACAGCTGATCTGCGCCTTTGGTTTCACATATGCATGTTCACACCGTATTAGCGGCAGTCGCGAACAACCATTTTGATTTTTTTGGCAGTCGGGAACGCAGTTTTGTATAAAGTCACATGTTCCACGTTGCTGCTAATACAGTGTGATGTTGTCGGTTTTCTTATGTGTCATCACAAGTGTTTTACATGTACTGATGTAGCACAGTTGCTTTTGTGGAATGGACCTGATCAACTCGACATCATTCTGGTTAATTTCTTTCATGAACAGTTGTCATGAAAATATTTCTCTCTTAACTTGATTGAAGAATTGTTGACTGGGACATTAAATCTTTAATCAAACAAAAACTTTAGGTATAACAGAGAAATGACCCAAAAAGAGGAGCACAGGTACAGTAGCCTACTGATAGAGCTTCAGACTCTGAATGTAGAGGTCCTGGCTTCTAACACCACTTTGATTTCATGTTGTGTCCTTGAGCAAGAACTATCAACTCCCCAGTCCCCACATTACTGTAAATACCAAGGCAAGGAAGGATGGCACTGTCTCAATATGACTGAAAACAATGTTGACAGGGATGTTAAACTACAACACAAACAATTTCAACAGTAGAAGATGTTTAACATGTACTTGTAGTTTTAATTTTATACAATAAGTAAAAGTATCATTTCGAGAAACTGGTTATGGGTAGCGTGGTGGTCTAGTGGTAGAGCGTCGGACTATGAATCAAGAGGTCCTGGGTTTGATACCCACAAGGGTCACTGTGTTGTGTCTTTGAGCTTGACACATTAACTCCTCAATCATGTACTGGTCAATACCCAGGAAGCGGTGGCTCCATTCACACATGACTGAAAAATTGTTACATGGGACTTTAAACCTCAATACAAACAAACTGGTTACCGCTAGCATTTATGCATGCAAAGTCTACATTCTCATAGCTGCGTCATGAGAAAACTGGATTTTTGCATATCCAAAAACACAGACGTAGATCAGTTTAATATGCACATGTAACTGCACAGCTGATTAGTGGCTTTGTTTTCGCTCATACGATAATTAATCTTATACAAAAAGCTGAAATTTTAAGCTTGTTTGAAGCTGTACAGAGCAGAATGTGTCAAACTTGTTTGGAAACACCCAATACCTTTTTTTCTGGTGATTCTATTTATCTTGACATCTGACTGTTCCTATTTCAGTTTCAGGTCCCCTATATCCACATCTGCAGGCAAAAGGTCACTGCTGTATCTACTGTAGCAAATTGTTCCCCACCCCATCTGCTTTAGTAAAACATGTTAGAGTGCATACTGGAGAGAAACCTTACAGTTGTGACATCTGTGGAAAACTCTTTACAGAGAAGGGACATTTGAAGAGGCATGGGATTACACACATGAATAAAGATTTGTGATAGAAACGTGTGTGCTTATATCAGTGCAGCCTCACCAGAAAACCAACAATCTACATGCCATGTGCAAAAACAAAGACATAAGCTAATCAGCACCTTTGTTTTGGCAACATGGATAGCATAATCACTCTTCTAATTAAATCTGAAATTTCAAGTTTAAACTATTCTCTGTGGCTGTACAGCCTGGTACATGTTTGACCTTGTCTGAAACCAAGATTCTTGGTTTTCTAGAGCAGTGGCTTAATTTAGACTTCCGGGTATGTGGACTGTGTTTCTAAATTGTTGTGCATGTTACCAAGAGAGAAGCCATTCTAGAGAGAAACCATAGTTTTGTGGAATCTGTTGAAGGGGAATTCGGGAAAGCATCCAGTCACACACCATTCGTGAGAGTATTTACTGTCAAATATGAAGATGCTTGATCTCCTCTTGGATAAGTTTTCTTGATAGTTGAGGTGCAGCATCTATTGTTTGAGTGGAATTCAGTTAGAATACATTGACACTGTTAGTTTCTTTAATTGGTGTACATAGTTTTTAAAGATTAAGCCTGTGCGAATCATGGAAACGGATTGGGTTTAAGAATTTAAATAACAAGCTTACACTGAGAAACTGTATCATTTCACTTTCCACTGTCAAAAAGGTGAAGAAAAAAAAAAAAAAAAAAAAGAAATGTAAAGGCCTTGTCACACATAAGCAAAAGTTCCTCAACATAGATTTGCGTTTAAATGTGAATATGAATTCTTAATTGTTCAAGTACGAGCTGTTGACTGGGATGTAAATCAATCAGACAAAACTATTTTTTTGCCATTGTATGCAAGTATATGTTGTGGGACTCCCACTTGTATGACAAGACTTTTAGACCTGCAAGTAACAAGCAAATTGTTTAGTTTTTAGAATCAAAGTATGGATCAAAAACAGAGTTTAAAAAAATCTGGATCCTTATTCATTGATGATTAGGCATGCATAAATATAGCAGCTTTGTATCTTCCTTAACAAAATCCTTGTCTTTAATAAGTTGTCTTTTGTTTGTATTGATGTATAAGGTCCCAGGCAACAATTTTTCAGTCATGTTGGGATGGAGTCACCTCTTCCATGGTATTAACCAGTACCCTGGGGGGTTAATGTATCTTGCTCAATTTGACGACACAACATGGTGAACTCAGTACCACTCGATTCAGAGTCTGGTGCTCTACCACTATGCCTCCGAGCTCCCCTTAATAAGTTGTCAGTTACAAAATTTATTATTTGTCTCTAGAAATGAAATGAAAAGTTAACCCATATCTGATGATTGGAGTTGCCCAAAGGGAGTGCACTTATTATAACATGTGCACAAATTAGAGTGAATATGGTATATGGAATTCAGACATTTTATGAGTTATTAAGTACAGGGAGTGTACAAAAGAAAATGTTTTATAGACCAAAAGAAATGGTGCTGATTAGCTGCAGCTACACAACTTTCAAACACCCTTAAGCCCTGAAAATGATAAAGGATGTGGAATGTGCAATATTGCAAAGCTATTTTCCTACTGACTGAATTATCTGATTACTGGTCTGAGTCTGCTCAGGAAAGGTGATCAAGTAGAATCATCCATGCATTTCAGTTGGTTTTTTTTCGGTGTTTGTATTTTGTAGCATATTTTGGATTTCATGACATCGCATTGTTGGGTAGAATTAAGTCCTATGAAATAATGGCAAGCTGTTGACTGGGACATTAAGCAACAAATCAAACAAACAAACAAAAGCTTTTGCCTATACGAAAACAAAGGCACTGATCAGCTGTGCAGTAACTGCACAGCTGATCAGTGCCTTTGTTTTCACTACTCAGAAAGGACAATCTCTTTCTTTCTTAAATGTGAAATTTCAAGTTTTTAGCCTTCTTCTTAGACAGAACAGGTTGGTTTGTGTCAAACCTGGTTGGAAACGGGTTAGATAGGTTTTCTTGCATCACATATGAATAATGCAATGTTCATCAGGAAAACCTGTCCATGCAATAAATACCCCCTTAAATCCCAGTTTTATATAGCAAAACTGGGCTGTGCAGGGGTATGCCTACTTCCCTTTTTTTTGCTCCAAAACCGAGATTGTGGGTACACGTTAGAACCACCTCGCCAAGGGGGTTCTAACATGTTCCCACATTCTATGTTTTAAGCAAAAATATCAGATGAAATTTGCAATTTTTACAGGTGAAAATATCTCTGTATATTGCTTGGGCAAATTTTTGTAATGTCCTTTCAGTGCCAACAACACCAAAGCAAGAGAAAGATAAGAAAACATATGGTTGCCATTTCTGTGAGAAGACTTTCTTCAGTCCTTTTCATGTGAGAAGACACGAGAGAATCCATACTGGAGAGAAACCTTACAGTTGTGAGATCTGTGGCAAATCATTCAATGATAAAGGGAATTATAGCAAACATGTGGCAAGACATGCTAAAGATGAAGCCTTAATTTATTGTTGAGGCTGTAACTGATACTGATACAATGGAATCTTAACTGTTTACAACAACAGAAAAGGTATTGAGCTCAAAGTAGCCATTACCAAAACATGTCTATGTGATAAACAGATTTTTTTAGGTTGTAAAAAATGAAAACTTTCATGAGAAAATGTTTGATATTTTTCTTATATTTGTTCAAGTATTGATTGTGGGTACACATTAGTACTGCCTTGCTGAGGCGGTTCTACATTGTAATGGGTACCCTCAATCTACATTGTATGTTTTGAATCAAAAATGAGAAAAATATGTACACCCCTGTAAACCCCAGTTTTACTTAAAAAGAAGTGCTTAAGGGGGTATACATTTCACAGACATTTTTCATGATGATGGCTCCATGTTAGTTGGCTAATAACACTAGGCCACAACAGCTGAAGTGATTTGTAACAGACCTCAGTCCGTTTTAAGGTCAGGATGTTGTAAAACATTGTTATGCAGTGTTGCGTGCGATGTTGCTTTGCGACACCTAAGCAGAACTAGAATTGACGCTATTATGTCACGCCTTTTTGAAACAGGCGAATGCTGTAACTTTTATGTCATTTAGTACAAATTTCTCCATTAAAGGCTGCGACAAATTTTCACCAAAACACAGAAAATCAGAATTTCTGTCGTAAAGGGCATTAATTAAAATTCTCGCCTCAGTCACACATTGAAATGCGATGCATGTTCGCGCCAAGACGTTATGCATGTTCGCGCCACGACGTTATGTTCCATCGCTGAAAGTACCAAAAACTAACTACCATACATAGCAAAACCTGAAATAGCACAAAAACGAGCACGGTGTCAAAGAATTTTTTTCAAGCAACCTGTTCCAAAGTGATTCACACAGATAATGTCAGTTTTTATATCCCCAGCATTTATGACGACTGGTATATAGTTTTCGCTTTTCCATTCGTATGTTTGTTAGTTAGTTAGTTAGTTAGTTAGTTAGTTAGCTAGCTAGCTAGCTAGCTCGCTTGCTTGCTCGCTCGCTCGTTTGTTCGTTCGTTCATTCGTTTGTTCGTAACGTTTGTAGAATTTTCATCAAAGTTTTTGTTAAAGTTTCTCTGGTGGTGTATATCTCATGAACCAGTGGTCAGAAACCATTCATATTTTGGACCATAGGTACCCTATAGGGTTTGCTTTGTTTCCATGACTTCGGACCCCAGGGTCCATGCCCAGGGGTGGGGCTGGAGGTCAAAATCTAGGTCACCTTTAAAATGTGCTGTTCATAATGTTAATGTTTCTTCTCCTAGTCCATATCTTAACAAACAATCATTGGGATGTGTTCTTATTTAGTTCATAGATACCCTTTTGGGTTTGCTTTTATATTTCATGTCACCATCCCCAGAGGTGGGGCTAGAGGTCAAAATCAAGGACACATTTATAATATGATAGATACCATGATAAATGTTCTGTAAGTCTATTTTCTTGACATCTAGGATCACAAAGTCTTGTCAGAAAGCATTCATACTTAGACCATAGGTACCATGTAAGGTTCAGACTCTAGGGTCCATGTGTGGGGGTGGGGCTAGAGGTCAAAATCTAGACCTTCTTTAAATATTTTATTTTCTGTTTTTTTTTTTCTTCACCACCATGTTTAGAAGTCATTCATACTTGCACCATAGGTACTCTATAAGGTTTGCCTTGTAGACTCTAGGGTCCATACCCAGGGTTGGGTTAGAGGTCAAGATCTAGGACATCTAATTTTTTTTTTATTATTTTTTTTTTTTTTTAATTAATATTATTGAAGAATGACATTCTATTTTCCATCTAGGACCGAGGACCTGACCCGCAATATCCGCGATCAAGTCCTAGATTGAGTATACAAGTCAGCTCTGTATACTGTTATGAAATAGATCTATCATTCTACTACATTACCCCACCCCATGGTTTTAGACAGTGCTTTTGCAAATACAAATTTATAAGTAGTACTTGTTGAGGTTGCTCTCTTTTATTCGGGAATGCAGGTTCATTGTATTAGGGTCAGTGAGCATGTATGGGGCGGTGGGCCTAGGGGTGTAGGGGAGCTACCAGCCGGGGGTATATGTGCCTCTCAAGGAACTTTTTCTAGTTTTTAAAAAATTGTTGTGGAATTTAGGAGAAAAATATGTTTATGTGTGAAATCCGACATCTATTTCCCTTTTCCCTATTCCATTCAATGGCAAAAATGAAGTTCTTGGATTGCCTGTAGCGCAAAAAATAATCAGATAGTCAAGGAATATTTTTGCATATTCCAATGGTGGAGCTTTTAATACATTGATATGCAAAGAATAAAAAAAAATCCATCACATGTGGCGTTTTTTACAACACCCTGACCTTAAGCCTCTTCTGATAGCCTGGAATGTAGGAACTGAAACCCATAACCCTGCTTTTAATGTGTAACTACATGTCCAAAATATATTTTGATTTCTGCATACAAGTATATTTCTATTCCCAGTGTTTAATGCAGTATGCCCCTGAAGCACAAAATAATAGTCAGCTTGTATCAGTGTAATACAAAAAGCTTTTACTTATTTTATTGCTGGCTTAAGGTAAAATATAATTCATACACACATTAGAAGTGCTGTTGTTTAGTTATTAGCTTATTAAGCTCTTATTACCCACTAAGGATTCCAAATATTCACATTGAACTGCATTGAAGATGACACAGGAGATAAAAAATAGAAAATGTTCTGATTTGTCTGTTTGTGTATAACTTTTTTTTTTAATTTTTTGCCTTGTCCTTTATTAGTGATTTGGAGTTAAGCATCCCACCTAATAGCTCAAGTCATATAAAGAAGGGATCTCAGTTTAATGTCTTATTCGAAAACTGGAGAAGCACAAGAACCCACTACCAGTTTATTATGAGGCCAGTGCCCTGATCACATAATGGCCATGGAGGCTTTTGTAGGCAGTAATGTTCTTATATTCTTACTTGTTGTGATTTCAAATTAACAATTAAAACATTAACTTTTCAGATGTAGATACCTTCAGCATTTTCCCAAGAGAAAAACAACAATTTATACCATATAGATGCTCCTTCTGTGGGAGGATTTGTCAGTCTAATTCACATTTGAGACAACATGAAAGAATTCATACTGGAGAGAAACCTTACAGTTGTGAGATCTGTGGGAAATCATTCTCAAAGAAAAGTTCCTTGACAAGGCACTTTTTAGCTTTACATAATTCATGATGTGTTCTGTGTATCATTCATAGTAGAGATGTATCCAGTTAATTTCTGAGTTAAGTGATTAAACCCATCATAATGTTAATTGTAAAATGTGTGTGTGTGTGGATTCTTGTGTTGAAATTGAAATAAACTTGTAGCAATGAGCTTACACAGCAGTCGGAGTGTGTTTAAGGCCAGTAAAGTGATTCTCCACAGGCATGATTTTATTCTTTCGCAAGGGATGCTAAAGGTTTTGTGAATATGTTATGAAAGAAGGTGATTTTACATGTAAGTAATACCTCAAAATGGAACAACTCACTGGATATTTTACTGGTGACACGCCAAATGACAATATTTCAGCATTTTAACAAAAAATGCAGTGACTTAAATTCTTAACAGTGAGTCTATTTATGAGCCACCTCATGAGAAAACCAACAATGTGGTTTCTGAGCAAGTACGACATAAACTGAGCTGTACAAGCACAGAAGTTGGCTAGAGGCTTGAAATTTTGGATTTAAGAAGATGGATTGTACTATCCCTGTAGCAAAAGCAAAGGGGCTGATCAGCTGGGCAGTTACTGAACAGCTGATCTGCGTCTTTGTTTTTGCATATGCAGTTTGTTGGTTTTCTGGTGTACATACAATGTATGTGGGCAGTTACACTTGTACAAGTTACATTTAATACATGTATATAGTAGACAGTGAAGTTTCAAAATATCTAACGCTTAAATTGGATAAAATAACACGATTCTCACAAAAAATCTGATTATGCCACTTGTGGATTTTGTACAGTTAATACAGTCCCTGAGGGGTCATTCGTGTGCACGAGAGGTCCAGAGAAATTTTTTCCATAAATGGTTAGAGACGTATCTGAGGTGCAAGAAAATCGAGGGTGATCGGCTGAAAGCATGGTGCGGTCCGAGAAATCCAAGATGGCCGCCAAGATGGCGATTAATTAAGTTGTCACAACTTGCTTCTTATTAGTTATTTTGACATAAAATGTTTATAATAGGTAAAAAGTGATACAAATACATGCTCTACACAATTTTGGTAAGAGAAATCCAAGATGGCCACCAAGATGGCGGCATATTTTCTTGAAAATGGCTGTATACATCACATTAGCAACCACAACATAATTTTACTTGGTTTTTGGACTCAAAATAATTATATAAGAAGAGAAAAGATACAAACAAAAGGTTTTATGTCATTTTATCATGGCTAAACATCAAAAATATTCTCAGGGGCCTGAACACTACACAACATTTGTCAAGTTTTGATGAAAATATGAAGGTGTACAACTGTTGCCTTCACTATCACTTATTATTGATATAATGCTTTATTATGCTTAGAAAACACCTTTTAAACCCTTTAAACTTTGATTAGACAGTACTTAGCCTATATGATTAATTTCTTTGAATCAATTTATTCTGATCTTGAATTCAGATAAAAGTGCCTTAAAAGTGGGTGGGGTAAACAAACCCTTTCATCAAAAATAAACTTTGAACTTAAGTTATCACAACTTGCTTCTACATTTTTATTTTATACAAAATGTATAAAATGGATAAAATGTGTTATAAATGCAAGCTTTCAAGCCACTTTACCCATCCTTAACATTAAATATCTTAAATTTGTATCAAACAAACGTACGTAATTTGTCCTATTTAATGTAAATTTCACTCAGTATTCAATTTGATATTTTGCTTGAAGAATGCTTGTAAAGGGTCAGATGAAGGTTTGTTACCCCAAATTGTGCAATTTGGTCCATGCCCACTTTCACCCTTTAAATGTCTAACTGCTTCCAAAAGATCAAATAATTGCATTTTCTTTGGTATTACTGCAACTGGTGTCATGCTATGTGGTGCCCCTAAAAGTCACCCTGTATTTCATCTACAGTGCAGATTATAATTTTCTTTAGATCATTTGGGATCGATAAGAATATTTGAATTATTTCAAACAGATATGTTAAGTTACATCTTCGTAACACTATTAATATAATCTGGTCCCTTTGGGAATATGAGTCTTTGATGTAATTTTTTTTTGAAATCCTGGCTTTTGTTGCCAGTTTTTCAGGGTCATAGATGAATTGATGAGGGTTCATTACCCAACATTGTACTTAACCCTTTAAATGGTTTACTGTTTCAAAGGATCTAATCATTCTATGTTATTCTTAAAGTTAAATCGGAAGTATGATTAATATATAAGTTCTTTACAAGTCTTATATTGTCGCCAGTTTTAGAAAGGATCACTGATAATGGTTGAGTACCTGAAATTTCGCAATATGGCCCATACTTCCTCCATTTGAACGTTTTCATTTCTTCCAAAGGATCAAACTTTTATATTTTATTTATTTTTACAAGTAATGACCATCTTAGTAAAAGAAATATGGTATTTTCCATTTATGGTGTTAATTTACCCCACCCATTTAAGACAGTTGAATTGAAATCAAAATAAAAAAATAAAGAAAAAATCATTTGTTTATCATGCTCCTCTTTAAAACTATAAAGCCTTTTTAGCTTACCTGAACCAAATACTTATCAAGTGAGCTTATAAGATAGCAAGACTCTATGTTCAATCGTTGTCCGTCATAGACTTACATTGGAAAAACACAAGACCCAGAGCTTCTATATTGTGTATGTAGCAATGTTTGGTAGTTCAAACAAATAAATATCTGCCATATAGGCTTATAATCGGAAAAAGTCCTCTCTAAAACCACTGAAGCTAGAGCTTGTATATTCAGTATGCTACACTTTTTAGTGGTACCCTACATAAATCGTGCCAATCATAACCCTGGGTCCAAACTGACTAAGCACCGAGGGTCATTAGCACCCATAGACTTACAGTAGGAAAGCCATAAAATTTCTCTATGAAATCACAAAGTCCAGGGCTTTTATATTTAGTGTATAGCAGTGGATAGTAGTTCCCTTTATAAACCCTGCCAACCATGCTCCTTGGGTCTGCGATAGGCTTATAATAAGAAACAAAAAGATGAACATTTTTTCTTCTCTGAAACCACAATACCCAAAGCAGGGATATCAAGTATGCAGCAAAATTGAGACACAATCAAGCCCATGGGGTCAAATTTGGCCCAATCCTGAGGTTATATATACTCCCATAGTCTTTCAATGGTAAAACACACAAAAACCTTCTCAGAAACCAGGACGCCTAGAGCTTTTATATTTTGTGTGAGGCAATGTTAAAGAATCCTATTTATAAGCCCTGCCAACCATGCCCCTGCAGTCCATTCAGACTATGCCACAGGGGCCTCATTATCTGTCATTCATATGCTTATTATAGGAACAAATCTTCTTCTCTGGAACTGCAAGGCTCAAAGCTATTATATTAAGTATGCAAAGATCTTGTATGGTGCTTTACGATACATAGATCCAGCAAATGTTGCCACTGGGGTTGAAAATGACCCCACCCCGAGGGAACATTAGCTCCCATATACCTACAACGGATAAAGTATATACAAAAAGCTTCTTCTAAAACCATGAGCCTTAGAGCTTTTATATTGTGTGTAGCAATCTTAAGTTATCCTCTTTGTTAATCTTGTCACCCGTGCTCCTTGGGCCCATGAGGACACATCCCATGGTAAGGGTCATTAGCTCCCCTTCAAGTAAAAAGGTACAGGTAGGCAATGATCAGGAAAAGGCGCAATCAGAAAGAAATTCAAATTCTAAATACTGAGGCGGGAAAAAACTAAATTGACAATTAGGTACAAATACATAGAGAACATATCCATAACTGAGTGAGCAGTTATTTCCCAATAGGCGGCCACACAGTTAACCGAACTTAACTAAAACTATGAAAACGTACATAAGGTTCAAACAGCACAGAAATTCGTCTCCAAAACACACAACAAATAGAAACACAACAGAAGTATCGCCTTGGAAGATCTGATATATAAAATTACTGGGGGGAGGGGTTTAAATCGATACAGAACTCTGACCTCACCCTCATATTCTGCAGTAGTTCACAACATTTAGTTAGTTGTTCGGCCCTCATGGTGAATCTCTAACTAGTCAATGAATCATCAAGGACAAACAAATAAATCATGATAACCACCATGATGAATCAAAAATGAGTATTGATATATTCAGTTAGCTGTCAGACTATGGAGATCCCTAGGCGCCATATAACTTACTGAAATCCGGAGCAAAAGAAAAACACCAGTCAAACCCCTGTTGGCCAAGCAACAGACAAGAAGCTCTGGCCCCAGCCAACTAAAATGAATAGCTTTATGTCGGTGCCATCATCAGTCATCAGAGTCTGACGCCCGACCCACCTGCGTGCAAATAAAGAAGTCAGAGCATAGTTATCAAATCATGACTGGGTTAAAAACTTGCATGCAGACTGTCGCATTACATTAAAGTTATAACCTTTATGTGTGTAACGTGTAATGATTTTTTCTGAACTGAAAACTGTCAAGATCAGGTGAACCTCCTCTGGTCTTAATCATACATGAATAGTGGTAGACGGAATATTTCCATGTCCTTAGTGCTCCGTTAGACCTCTCCACACGGAATTGGAGCGAGGTCACAAAATGTATCGGAATGCAGGTTAGCCAGCTGATCTAGAATAGTGGGTGACAGTAAAGTAAATGGCCCTGCTCATTGTTTTGTATTATGTCATCACAATTTGACAGATCCCTGACATTTTTCTGGATCATAGTTTGGTGTTATGCAAAGATGGCATATAAAGCAAAGATGGCATATAAAGCATGTTTTTATCCCACTGGTGTTACATCAGGCAAAAATTGCACATAACTATGTATTTTTATCTCTTACTTACTATTAAGAATATAGTATCCAAAATACTAAGCAGACGCAAGTTGTAATAGCTAGCTGAGATTAATAGTCATTGTTTGTAAAAGGTGTGCTTATCCCACCCACTTCTAAGGCAAAGCAAAACCAGAATAAATGCATTCAAAGACCTTTACTATTCAGGCATATTTACCATTTAATTTTGAGAAAGCTGTGATCAAGCAAAAGATGAAATAAAAGGAAAACGTTGCACACATTTGTCATATTTTCATTAAAATGTTACAAATTTTGGACATTATTCTGATCCTGGGCTAACATGTTTGGCGTAAAGTTAGGGTAAAATTGCATGAACTCATGTATTTGATTCACTTTTTATCTATTTTTAATACTTTATGTCAAAATAACTAACTAGAAGCAAGTTGTGACAACTTAATTAAGAGCTAAATGGTTATTTTTGTCGAAAGGGTCTGTTTACCCCACCCACTTTTGAGGCACTTTTATCAGACATCAGGGTCAGAATAAAGCCATTTAAAGAACTTAGTGATTAGCCTAACAACTAATTAAAGTTTAAATGGTGTTTTCTAAGTATTATATCAATAATGAGTGACAGTGAAGAAAACAGTTGTACCCCGTACTCATATTTTCATCAAAATTTGACCAATTTTGTATGGTTTTCAGGCCCCTGAAAAATATTTTTGATGTTTAGCCATTATAAAATGACATGAATCTTTCTATTTGTATGCATTCTCTTCTAATATAATCATTTTGAGTCGAAAACCAAGTAAAAGCATGTTGTGGTAGCTAATTTTATGTATACAGCCATTTTCAAGAAAATATGCCGCCATCTTGGTGGCCATTTTCGATTTCTCTTACCAAAAATGTGCTAAATTGCATAGAGCATGTATTTGTATCACATTTCACCTATTATAAACATTCTATGTCAAAATAACTAATTAGAAGCAAGTTGTGACAACTTAATTAAGTTAAATGGTTATTTATGTCGAAAGGGTCTGTTTACCCCACCCACTTTTGAGGCACTTTTATCAGACATCAGGGTCAAAATAAAGCCTTTTAAAGAACTTAGTCATTTAGCCTAATGACTAATTAATGTTTGAATGGTGTTTTATAAGCGTTTAATCAATAATGAGTGACAGTGAAGGAAACAATTGTACCCCATCCTCGTATTTTCATAAAAATTTGACCAATTTTCTATGGTTTTCAGGCCCCTGAAAAATATTTTTGATGTTTAGCCATTATAAAATGACATGAAACATTCTATTTGTATGTCTCCTCTTCTAATATAATCATTTTGAGTCCAAAAATCAAGTAAAAGCATGTTGTGGTAGCTAATTTTATGTATACAGTCATTTTCAAGAAAATCGCCGCCATCTTGGCGGCCATCTTGGATTTCTCGGACCGCACCATGATTTCAGCCGATCACCCTCGATTTTCTTGCACCTCAGATATGTCTCTAACCATTTATGGAAAAATTTTCTCTGGACCTCTCGTGCACACGAATGACCCCTCAGGGACTGGAGTAAGTATTATGATTTCTAAATATTTGTGCTGGGTTATGATTTTGTGTAAATGTACAAAAGATTTTAATCTCAATGATGAAATTAACCATATGAAATAAGTTTCAATGGCTGTATTAAGCTATTTTCATTATGTCTCCCCCCGACAGGGCCGGGAGACATATTGTTTTTCCCCGTGCGTCTGTCCGTCCGTCTGTCTATCTGTCTGTCTGTCTGTCTGTCCGTCACAAATCGTGTCAGCTCTATAACTTGAAAACCGTTAAAGATTTTTCAGTGAAACTTGGTACACTTGTAAACCACGACGAGACGATGTGTCATGCACAAGAACCATAACTCTAGCTTGAGTATTTTTGGAGTTATTTCCCTTTGATTATTTTCGATACAATTTCGTGTCCGCTGTATAACTTGAAAATGGTTAAAGATTTTTCAATGAAACTTGGTACACTTGTAGACCACGACGAGACGATGTGTCATGCACAAGAACCATAACTCTGGCTTGAGTATTTTTGGAGTTATTTCCCTTTGATTATTTTCGATACAATTTCGTGTCCGCTTTATAACTTGAAAACCGTTTAAGATTTTTCAATAAAACTTGGTACACTTAAAGAGCATGACCAGACGATGTGTCATGCACAAGAACCATAACTCTGGCTTGAATATTTTATGAGTTATTTCCCTTTGATTATTTTCCATGCAATTTCGTGTCCGCTTTATAACTCGAAAATCATAAGAGTTATTTCAATGAAACTTGGTACACTTATAAAGCACAATGAGATTACGTGTCGTGCTAAAGAACCATAATTCTTGCTTGCATATCTTTTGAGTAATTTCCCTTTGATTATTTTCCATACAATTTCGTGCCCACCCTATAACTTGAAAACCGTAAGAGAAATTTCAGTGAAACTTGGTACACTTATAAAGCATGATGAGACGATATGTCATGCACAAGAATTATAACTCTTGCTTTCATATCTTTGGAGTTATTTCCCTTTGATTATTTTTCCATACAATTTCATGTCCACTCTATAACTTGAAAACTATAAGAAATATTTCAATGAAACTTGGTACCCTTATAAAGCACGATGAGATGATGTGTCATGCTAAAGAACCATAACTCTTGCTTGCATATCTTTGGAGTTATTTCCCTTTGATTATTTTTCATTCAATTTCGTGTCTGCTCTATAACTCAAAAACCATTAGAGATTTTTCAATGAATCATGGTACACTTATAAAGCATGATGCACAAGAATCATTACTCTTGCTTTCATATCTTTGGAGTTATTTCCCTTTGATTATTTTCCAAACACTTTCGTGCCCCCTCTATAACTTGAAAACCGTAAGAGATATTTCAATGAAACTTGGTACACTTATAAAACAGAATGACAGGATATGTGATGCACAAGAACTATAACTCTTGCTTGCATATTTTGGACATGCACGTAGAAAGTGGGGAGACATCAGTTTTCACATAGAAAACAAATTCTAGTTATTCTATAGAATTCCTTAATTGGGATCAATCCACAATTAACAAAATGTTAAAGTCTGCTCAGCTCAAACAGTGCTTCCTTTGCCATATTGTTCTGTTGAAGTTTTAAAATGCAGCACCAATCTGTTTTGATTTGTGATAGTCTATTTTCTGATTCTCATTTTGATGGGAGGCTATTCACTGTAGTTGTATATTCTCTTTCGTACCTGTGCAGCAAGTGTGTGGACAGGTCTTAATTGGCCTGGTTAGAATGTAATTTATTAGCTCACCTGAGCCGAAGGCTCACAAGGTGAGCTTATAGTATACCAATCAGTCCGGCGTCCGTCCTTCATCCATCCGTCATCCATCCGTCATCCGTCGTCCACAATTTAAAAGATCTCTGAAACCGCTTGGCCAATCAAAGTGAAATTTTATGTGGAGCATCTATGGGTAGGGAGAACGAAAGTGAAAATTATGGATTTTTTGAAAACTATTGCAGCCTGAGAACTAAAAAGTGGTAGATGTAAACAACTAATGGAGTAGATGAAGGTATGTGATTAATTTAGGTCAAGGTCATCTCTTGACCTTGGCTGTTCTATCCATACACACTTTTCAAAGATCTTCTTCTCTGAAACCGCTTGGCCAATCAAAGTGAAATTTTATGTGGAGCATCCATGGGTAGGGGTTAGGAAAGTTTGATTGCCAAATCCAGGTCACGTGACCAAGATGGCCGCCACGCCCATATATGGTAAAAAACACTCAAAAATCTTCTTCTCCTGAACCGGCAGGCTGATTTTCAAGAAACTTGGTATGTAGCATTTGGGACTCCAGCCCATCATAATTTGATCAAATGATGACCCTAGGATGACCTTGACCTGTTTAATGCCAAGGTCAGTTTGGGAAACATAGGCTTTTACATGGGAAAAAGTGAAAATTATGGATTTTTAGCTCACCAGAGCCGAAGGCTCACAGGTGAGCTTATAGTATACCCATGCTCCGGCGTCCGGCATCTGTCCGTTGTCCGTCCACAATTTCAAAGATCTTCTTCTCTGAAACCGCTAGGCCAATCAAAGCCAAACTTCACATGGAGCATCCTTAGGAAGGGGGAACAAAAGTTAATATAAATGGTCAAGGTCACATGACCAAGATGGCCACCATGGCTATAAATAGCAAAAACCTTTAAAAATCTTCTTCTCCAGAACCAGGAGGCCTATGATTTTGAAACTTGGCATGAAGCATCAAGCAATGGAGCTCTACAAAGTTTGTATAAATCATGACCCTGGGATGACCTTGACCTTTTTTACAGCAAGGTCAACTTAGGTTACCCATGCATTTGAATGAGAAAAAATAGGAAAATGTCATTTAATGGCAAAAAACTTGCTAGGAATGAGCAAATGGACAGAATATTCATGTTATGAATATATTTTGGGCCCAGAGGGTTGTCTGCCCCTGCCCCGGGGCTATATACATGTGTATGACCATAATATTCAAACATCTTCTCTGAAACCGCTTGGCCAATCAAAGCCAAACTTTATGTGGAGCATTTTTAGGAAGAGTGAATGAAAGTTTGTATGAAAGGTCATGGTCAAGGTCACATGACCAAGATGGCCGCCATGGCTATAAATAGCAACAACCTTTAAAAATCTTCTTCTCCAGAACCAGAAGGCCTATGATTTTGAAACTTGGCATGAAGCATCAGGCAATGGAGCTCTACAGAGTTTGTATAAATCATGACCCTAGGATGACCTTTACCTTTTTTACAGCAAGGTCAACTCAGGCAACCATGCATTTGAATGGGAAACTAGAGGACCATTGGTCCTGTAGCTCACCTGAGAGATTATCACATTGTAAGCTCATGAGATTTAAATTAATTGAGAATCGACCAATGAAAGTTTATGCATGGACACTATTGACCCCCGGGGCATGGCCAAATTTGACCCAGGGGCATGACTGGCACAATTTATAATGGGGACTACCAAACATTGCTACATACAAAATATAGAAGCTCTGGGCCTTTTGGTTTCAGAGAAGATTTTTGTTAGTTTTTCCCATTGTAAGTCTATGGAAATTATCTACCCCCGGGGCGTGGCCAAATTTGACCCCAGGGGCATGGCTGGCACAATTTATGTAGAGGACCATTAGCCATTGCCACATACAAAATATCAAAGCTGTGTGCCCTGTGGTTTCAGAGAAGAAGATTTTTGAATTTCTTTCCCATAGCAAGTCTATTGAGACTATCAACCTCCGGGGCCTGGCCAAATTTGACCCCAGGGGCATGAATGGCACAATTTATGTAGAGGACCATTAGCCATTGCTACATACCAAATATCAAAGCTGTGGGCCTAGTGGTTTCAGAGAAGAAGATTTTTTAATTTTCTTCCCATAGTAAGTCTATGGAGACTATCAACCCCCGGGGCGTGGCCAAATTTGACCCCAGGGGCATGAATGGCACAACTTATGTAGAGGGCCATTAGCCATTGCTTCATACGAAATATGAAAGCTGTGGGCCTAGTGGTTTCAGAGAAGAAGATTTTTTTAGTTTTTCCTATTGTAGGTCTATGGAGACTATCGACCCCCGGGGCGTGGCCAAATTTGACCCCGGGGACATGATTGGCACAATTTATGTAGAGGACCATTAGCCATTGCCACATACAAAATATCAAAGCTGTGGGCCCTGTGGTTTCAGAGAAGAAGATTTTTGTTAATTTTTCCCATAGCAAGTCTATGGAGACTATCAACCCCCAGGTCGTGGCCAAATTTGACCCCAGGGGCATGAATGGCACAATTTATGTAGAGGACCATTAGCCATTGCTACATACCAAATATCAAGCTGTTGGCCTAGTGCTTTCAGAGAAGAAGATTTTTTTAGTTTTTTTCCTATTGTAGGTCTATTCAAGGTCACATGACCAAGATGGCCACCATGACTATAAATAGCAAAAACCTTTAAAAATCTTCTTCTCCAGAACCAGAAGGCCTATGATTTTGAAACTTGGCATGAAGCATCAGGCAATGGAGCTCTACAAAGTTTATATAAATCATGACCCTGGGATGACCTTGACCTTTTTTACGGCAATGTCAACTTGGGTTGCCCACACATTTGAATGGGGAAAATTGTTACAATGTCATTTGAAGGTCAAAACTTGCAGTTAATTGGCAAATGACTGAAACTTTATGATTTAAAAAAGAAATTGACTCCAGAGGTTGCTCTGACCCTGCCCTAGGGTTATATACATGTATATTACCATTTTGGTCAAACAAGTTTATTGGTATATATCTCAGGTCTCAGGTGAGCGTTTACAGGACCATTGGTCCTCTGGTTTTGAAAACTATTGCAGCCTGAGACCTGAAAAGTGGTAGATGCAAAACAACTAATGAAAGTATGTGATAATTTTGGTCAAGGTCATCTCTTGACCTTGACCGGTCTGTCGTCCATACGCACTTTTGAAAGATTTTCTTCTCTGAAACCGCATGGCCAATCAAACTGAAATTTTATGTAGAGCATCCATGGGAAGGGGTTGCGAAAGTTTGATCGCCAAATTAGGGTCACATGACCAAGATGGCCGCCACGCCCATATATGGTAAAAACCACTCAAAAATCTTCTTCACCAGAACTGGCAGGCAGATTTTCACGAAACTTTGTATGTAGCATTTGGGACTTCAGCCCAGAATAGTTGATAAAATGATGACCCTAGGATGACCTTGACCTATTTTACAGCAATGTCAATTTTGGAAACATAGGCTTTTACATGGGAAAAAGTGAAAACTATGGATTTTTAGCTCACCTGAGCCGTCAGGCTCACAAGGTGAGCTTATAGTATACCCATGCTTCGTCGTCCGTCGTCCGTCCGTCGTCCGTCGTCCGTCGTCCACCATTTTCAAAGATCTTCTTCTCTGAAACAGCTTGGCCAATCAAAGCCAAATTTTACATGAAGCATCTATGGGAAGGGGGAACCAATGTGTATATAAATAATCCAGGTCACATGACCAAGATAGCCGCCATGCCCATATATGGTAAAAACCCTTCAAAAATCTTCTTCTCCAGAACCGGTGGACTGATTTCAACGAAACTTGGCATGAAGCATTGATGGCTCAAGCACTACAATGTGTATATAAATCATGACCCTGTGATGACCTTGACTTATTTTACAGCAAGGTCAACATAGGTCGCCAATGCATTTGAATGGGGAAAACTTATAAAATGTCATTTAAAGTCATTTAAAGTGAAAGTCTTGCAGGAAATGGGCAGTAGGACTGAATATTAATGATTTTCAAAAAAATTGGACCCCAGGGGCTCATATGTCCCCACCCGGGGCAATATACATGTATATTACCATAATATTCAAACATCATCTCCTCTGAAACCGCTTGGCCAATCAAAGCCAAATTTTATGTGAAGCATCAATAGGAAGGGGTAATCAATGTGTATATAAATAATCCAGGTCACATGACCAAGATGGCCGTGATGCCCATATATGGTAAAAACCCTTCAAAAATCTTCTTCTCCAGAACAGGTGGATCGATTTCAAAGAAACTTGGCATGAAGCATCAATGGCTCAAGCACTCCAGTGTATATAAATCATGACCCTGTGATGACCTTGACTTATTTTACGGCAAGGTCAACATAGGTCGCCAATGCATTTGAATGGGGAAAACTTTTAAAATGTCATTTAAAGTGAAAGTCTTGCAGGAAATGGGCAGTAGGACTGAATATTAATGAATCTGAAAAAAATTGGACCCCAGGGGCTCATATGTCCACACCCCGGGGCAATATACATGTATATTATCATAATATTCAAACATCTTCTCCTCTAAAACCACTTGGCCAATTGAAGCCAAATTTTATGTGAAGCATCTATAGGATGGGGGAACCAATGTGTATATTAATAATCTAAGTCACGTGACCAAGATGGCCACCATGCCCATATATGGTAAAAACCCTTCAAATATCTTCTTCTCTGAAACCAATAGATTGATTTTAATGAAACTTGGTGTGAAGCATCCATGAACAGAATATTGATTAGTCTGAAAAAAGAAAACGGCCCAAGGGCTTCATCTGCTCCTGCACTGGGGTTAAATACCATAATATTCAAACATGTTTATTGGTACATGTATATGCAGCAGACTCAGGTGAGCGTTTACAGGACCATTGGTCCTCTGGTTTGAAATTTATTGCAGCCTGAGGCCTGAAAAGTGGTAGTTGCAAAACAACTAATGGAATGAAGGTATGTGCTTAATTTAGTTCAAGGTCATCTCTTGTCCGTCATCCATACACACTTTTCAAAGATCTTTTTCTCTGAAACAGCTTGGCCAATCAAAGTGAAATTTGTGCAGCATCCATGGGTAGGGGGAACGAAAGATTGATCGCCAAATCCGGGTCACATGACCAAGATGGACACCACGTCCATATATGGTAAAAACCACTAAAAATCTTCTCTTGAACCGGCAGGCTGATTTTGTTGAAACTTGGTATGTAGCATTTGCGACTCCAGCCCATCATAGTTTGATCAAATGATGACCCTATGATGACATTGACCTATTTTACGGCAAGGTCAATTTTGAAAAAATAGGCTTTTACATGGGAAAAAGTGAAAACAATGGATATTTTGAAAACTATTGCAGCTTGAGACCTGAAAAGTGGTAGATGCAAACAAATAATAAAGTAGATGAAGGTATGTGATTAATTTAGGTCAAGGTCAATTTTGGAAACATAGGCAAACGTGGAAACATGGGAAAAAGTGACAACTAGGTCTCAGTTAAGTGTTTACAGGACCAATGATCCTATGGTAACTATTGCATCCATAGACCTGAAACATGACCAAGATGGCCGTCATACCCATTAGTGGTAAAAAATATAAAAAAAATCACTTTGTCCAGTGACTGTACTTGTTGACTCTCAGGTGAGCGATCATTGTCCTTGGGCTACTTCTTAAAATGTCTTTTTCAGCAGTCTGATCAACAATTACATATCTGTTATCAAAGGTCAGCGGGCACTGTCAAAGAAGCACTATAGCATTTGACATGGTTATTAGCTGACCTGAGCAGAAGGCTCACAGATAAGCTTATAGGATAGGCAGGCAGGCGGCGTCTATCCGTCGTCTGTCCGTCTGTCGTCGTCCGTCTACAACCACCATTTTCAAACATCCTCTCCTCTGACAGGGTTCTCACGCGTCAGGGAAAAGTCAGGGAAAAATGGAATTTTGCAAAAGTCAGGGAATTGTCAGGGAATTTAGATGAGTGCCCTTCCCTCAGAATTACATGTAAAGACATGTCAAAGACATGTCCTTACGCGTAATGCCAGGAATGCGGAGTATTGGCACATGCTTTTACAGGTTGTGACGTAAACACGTAAAAAATGCCAGAATAGCAGTCTGCTAGTGAATCTGTTAAAAATTACAGCTTATGACGTGTAAAAACGTGTCATTACATGTAACTTTTTACATGTAACTTTTTACATGTCTTTCTAGTTTTACGTGTAAAAAATGCCGTGTAGTCACTCGGTTTCTCCTCTAAAAATGCCAGTAATGCGTAAAATTTTACATGTCACTTTTTACATGTAAAAATTTACGCATTCCTGGCAGTAACATGTAAAAATTGCCATGTAGAAATTTAGTTCAAAGGTTAACTAACGGTAATGTCAGTATACAATAATTACATTTTTATAACCATATGCTTTAAATAGGCTTTATATGACCTAGTACACAATTTCTTTACTAATATGTGTATTGCCCGTGAAATTGCAATTTGCAGTTTCAGGGGCACAAATTAGTTATAGTTCAGAGAAGACTTCCAGATCTATGCTGTTAGCACATAAGGAAGGTAATATACAGCCTTCATATCATGTGCTACTCAAAGCAATAGTAAAGAGAGAAAAAATAATAATAATACTAATAAATACAAAACTTTTGTCCATTAAAACCATCCTACATTGTACCTCTTGGATCAGCGCAAATGACTTTACATACCATCAGATGCTTCACAGTTCGATATGCTGACACAAAGCAGAGAATTTATTCAAAATTAAGCATATTTTTGAAATTCTTAAACAAAATAAGACAGTTTGATGCTTGAAACACACTTCATTGGTATAACCATGTTGCATATTTATAACTTTTCTTTATATTTGAAAGATTGATCTAAAATCATGACATGCAGGCAAAATTCATTGCAGTGTATATTGTGTGTCAAGTGCAGTCACATAAAATGGAACAACATAAAAATACAGGCCTCTACATACTATAATAAAATAATGTTTAAATACTTACTTTGCTGCTGCACTAACTCTTTCATAGCACTAACTCCTTTATTTAATATGTATGCCAATCAAACTTAAAATAATACCATCACATCCACACATTCCCTCCAATATTCAAACACAGGAAATGAGTCATTAAATATGTCTGCCAAATCTTGACTGTTCATTGGATAGATATTTAAATACAATTTGGCTACATGGCAAAAAAACTCAGTTTTACATATTTTTACGGGTCGAAAATTTTCTAAGTCCACAAATTGTTCATTTTACAGGCTTGATTTTGTCTATGTTGAAGTTTTGACGTGTTTTGCCAGATGAAATATTTGTAAGTCCAAGTTTTACGTGTCAAGACATGTAAAATTATAATTTTACACGTAAAGACGTGTAAAATTTTACGCATTTCGCCAGGTTGGAAGATGCTTTTTTTGTTTTACATGGTATGACACGTTTTTACGTGTAAAATTCATGCTTTGACACGTATTGACGGGCTCTTTTACGCGTCATGCCATGTAAATTGGAATTTTACATGTAATTCTGAGGTAAGGGTGTCAGGGAAATTTGAAAAATGAGGCAATAGTCAGGGAAATGTCAGGGAATTTTGAAACATTGTCAGGGAAATTTGCATTTGGTTGGTTTAATGGTGTTTGGTCTTTGAAGGTTAAGGCAGTGTCATGTTTTTCACAGTTTTTGTTTTGTATAAAATTATTTTTAATTATTTAAGAAGTCATTATATCTGAAGGGATTCTCAGTTCTTGGGTCCAGAGTCACAGTTTCATACCTTTATGGTTATTTAGGCGATCACCCAAATTTGGTAATCAGCATCATTGGTAAAATCGAGGAAGTTCATCAAACTATGTTGTTTTGACAGGGAACAACAGTGCTTCATTTCTTTGTATAGTCAAAGAGATTTAGAGGTCTGGGATATGTTTGGTTAAGCTTTATGTTTACTGTTTAGTTTGACTAGTTCTCTGTTACAGAAACTTGACATCATGCTGTTCATACATCTGTTCATGAATTATTTTTATCTAGTGCGGGGACTAGTTTTGTCTGTTTGTCAGTTGTCTGGTATTTTGATGGGCATTTTAAGTTTGTCATTCCCTGCGGTTTCTATTCCTGCTTTGAAATCCTTCATGCTGATGCTTTGTTTAAGATATTTTACTTAGTCATGATTTAGTACCAAGGAATCAGTTGTTCATACCAACGTGATTGAAAAACTGACAAGTTGAATGTTTAGCCCTCAAATATACATTTTATCTATAAAAAAAAATTGACTTGCAATAGTTTTGGCTTCCGGCAATTAACAAATGTTTGCACTTAATTATGCTGAGCATTTAAAAAACTTAATGCAACAGAATCCCAAATTACATTGACATTGTACATTTACTTGGAACAAATTTAAGAACACGCTGTATACATTTTTGTTGGGATTGCCAAAAAGGTGGATAATGAAGGATTTTATTTTTTCAAATAAGTAGACTTAATAAATCAGTACTTTTATAGGCCCTATAATTAAGCATTTGCTTTGTAATTGTTGGTAAACAGTTGAGTAAGAAGGAAATCATTAGGTTAAAATGTCGATGAAGTGTCAGGGAAAATCAAATATTTGTCAGGGAAAAGTCAGGGAAATGTCAGGGAATTTTGATACCGCTGGAGCATGGGAACCCTGTCTGAAACTGCTTGGCCAATCAAAGCCAACTTTTATATGAATCATCTCTGGGAAGGGGAAACCAGTGTGTGTGTAAATACTGTAGATTCGGAAATATTCGCGAGAACTTAATTTTCGCTAATATTCTCGACTCTGTTGCCTCGCGAATTCAAAGTTCTCACTAATAAAGTGACACTTTAAGCTTTATAGAATAAATAAACACTCACTCGCGAAATCAAGAACTCGCTAATAAATCGGAAACAGAAAATTCGCGAAATAAAAGTCACGCGAAAATTTCCGAATTTACAGTAATCCAGGCCACATGACCAGGATGGTAAAAACCCTTCTTCTTCTCCAGAACCGGTGGACCAAACAAAACTTGGCATGAAACATTCATGCCTAAAGTACTACAATACATATATAAATCATGATCCTGTGATGACCTTGACCTATTTTAAAGCAAGGCATAGATGGGTCCCTATGCATTTGAATTGGGGGGGGGGAAAACTGTTTTTTTAAAATGTGTCATTTGAAGGGAAATTTTGTCAAATGGGCAGAATGTTGATTATTCTGAAAACAAATGGCCCAATTATTATGGCTTCATCTGCCCCTGCACTTGGGCTTAATACCAAAATATTCAAACACGTTAACTTTATTGGTACACCTGGACCTCTTTAGAACATGGTTTGTTACAACACAGTTTTGTATAAAACACGGCTCATTGCTGGGCCCAAAATTGTCATTTTAGACTAATTTTGCTTTTTATCTATACATTTTACTCTCGTTATAACCCGGAGTGCATAGCTAACACGTAAATTGGCTTGGACCCCAACAATGGTGTTATAAAGAGGAAGAGGTGTATATAGCAGATCTCAAGTGAGCGTTTACAGGACCATTGGTCTTCTGGCTTTACTTATTTATTTTGGTTGGTTCCCTGACATCCAAGGTTAACAGCTTGGCCCATTTATGGATGGTACATTATCGACATAGCCACTCTGTTCAAGAGGGAGGCGGGTTTTCAGCCCAAAGTTCACATTTCTTACACCACTTACTGTCGAATGCTCTGCTTAAATTAACTGTAGTGGAAAAAAAAATGAATTAACTATAGACGAAGAATGGCTGCAGGTCTATTTTGGTGACCAAAATTATTCTGGTGATGAGGATTGGTACATTTCATTACAAATTCAATAAGCGACTGATTGTTAAATGCTCCGAGTAAAATTTGTCTATTTTATTTTAGATGATAAATAAAAATAATTGTTAGATCCTTTGGAAGCAGTAAAACATTCAAAGCGAGAAGATGGGCCATATTGTACAATTTCGAGTAATGAACCTTCATCAGTGACCCTTTACAAAAATGGCAGTGAAAGCCAGACATTTTTGCTGCAATTTCAATAATTTACATCTGTGTAGTCTAAATCAAAGACTCGTAATCCCAAAGGGGCCAAATAATCAAAATACAGTTAAGAAGATTCTTAACGAACAATATATTTTAAATACTCCAAATATATTCACTGATCCCAAAGGATGAAAAGAAAAATATAATCTGCACTATGGATGATGTATGAGGAGACTTTGACCCACAACCTGTCATTCTAGGTAGCACCATATTTAAAATGGTTCAATTTTGTCTATTTTATTTTTAGATGAGCATTCAACCCAGAACCTAAAAGACAAACTGAAGAACAGGACCTGCCAATATTGCCAGAAAATTTTCCCTGCCCCCTCCCAATTGGCTTCACATGAGAGACGACATACTGGAGAAAGGCCTTATGAGTGTTCAACGTGTTCTAAGAGATTTTATACCAAAGGAGACTTACATAGACATGAACTCATACACATGAATATAAGCTGAAACTATTTTCAGTAGTGTTATACTGTGTCTGTGCTACATGTTCTAAAAGATTTTTTTACGAAAAGAGACCTACATAGACATAAGCTCATACACATGAATATAAGCTGAGGCAATACAAAAACATACCAATGACACAATGATATTTTCATACACATGAATATAAGCTGAGGCAATACAAAAACATACCCATGACACAATGATATTTAAAGCTGAAAAATTTGAAGAATTTTTTCATATTTTTGCTCAAAACATAGATTGTGGGTACATGTTATGACCAGTACCCACAATCTATGTTTTGAATCAATAATCAGAAAATCTGTATTCTACTGTACACCTGAGTTTTACAATACAAAAGTGAGGTATTTGTTACATGGACATGTTAAAATAATATATACTAAAGACAGGCCCTTGTCTGTTACACGAAAGGATACCTGCATAGACATGAGCTTATACACATGGATATAAGTTGATTTTTTTGTGTAAATAATCATGTTACTGTCTGTTGTACTTGTTCTAAAACATTTTATACTAAAGGACAGACAAGAGCAATTAGAAGCATTTGTGGTGTAGTCGTTAATCCAGTTGCCTTGTAAACCAGTGGTCATGGATAAGACTATAAATCAAGATCCCATGACAATTTTCCACTACAAACTGGTGACAAGGACATACTGTGACTAGGATGTGCCTAATGTGTTAAGTCCATGGACCTAGTCTTCAGACCTGACTTACACACAAAAACTGTACAGCACACATAGACATTGGTTGGTTGATTGGGGTTTAACATCCCACCAACAGCTAAGGTCATATGGAGATGGGACCTTGGTTTATAGTCCCATCCGACGGACTGGAGAAGCCCAGGATCGAACCTGCGACCCCTGGTTTACAAGGCAAGTGACAACCACTGCACCACGGAGGCTTCTACACACAGACATGAGCTCATAAACATGGACATTTTTTGTGAATAATCATGTTATTATTGTATGTTAAACATGTAATTGTTTTTTAAGATTTTATATGAAATTAGAGGGCTCATACACATGAATATAAGCAAGTTTTTTGTGGGTAGTGATGCAAGAAAACAAGCATTCTGGGTTCCGACTGTGAGTACATGATAAAACATTTGCGTGGCGGTTCTAGATAATGAGTACACACATTCTAAGTTCTAGAGCAAAACTAAGAAACCTAAAATACCCTTGTACTATCAGGTCTTACTGTATAAAAGTAGGATATAAGGGAACATGTTATCCAGAGGGCACTTAATGTTCATGGTACATGTAGAAACATTGGCCATGTGTTCTATCCTGGACAAGTTTCCTGTTGGCAGGTAACCAGTAGTAAGTGATAATTGCACTTCTTGAATAAGCATACACTACAGGAAGAAAAACTGAATAGATGTGTTTTGTGACCAAAACTTTATTCAGTAGAAATTCATATTGACATTAAGGTTCAGCTTGGATCTGAATACAGTCTAGTTTCTGGCCAAACTTTGAACCCATGGTTATAACTGGTCCAAAGACTTTGTGTGCACTCAGTTTTCATGCATTTCAAAAATTTTCATTTCTGGTGTAGTGATTCTTGTCTGTCTTAACTGCTGTTGTTCTTACTACACTTCTGAATACTCACATCTTAGAAAAGCATTGAAGATTTAAAAAGTAAATAATTCTACAAACACTAGCATTTGTCTTTATTTCTTATACCTGGGTGAGAAGCTTTTGTGGGATAGTTGTTAAGCTATTTGCATTGTTAAATATGGGTTTTAGGTTCTATCCCAGAATTTACAAGTCCTTGAGATTAAACTAAGTTGTGGTCTGATCTCTATTATGACCCGAGTCGTTTGAGTAGGACGTAAAAACCCATATTAGCCAACTTCCTGTTTGGTCTGTTAATGACCATGGTGTGCAAGGAGATACAGGCGGGAATGATTTGTTTGATTGTATTAAGAATTAACATCCCAGTCAGCAATTTTTCAATCATGTCCGGATGGAGCCACTGCTTCCAGGGTAGTTACCTCAGCAGGGATCAAGCCTCTGGCACTTGATCTTTGTCTTCCTGGTGAGCTATGCAGTTTCCGTGCATATCCAAAAAGCATGCTTGTTCCATAAAGCAGTGATTTGAGTGCAGTAGCATAGTGGTAGAGTAGAGCAGGCTGATTCCAGAGGTCCTGGGTTTGTTACTTAACCTAAATAATGTAGTTTCCTTGAGCAAGACACTTTAAGCACCCATGATAGTTGTTGCTCATACTTAGGAAGAAATGACTCCTTACTGACATTGACACAACTAAAACAATGTTGGCTCGGAGTAAGCCAAAACCAAACCTAATGAACAACAACAAAGATTTTTCTGCTTTTCTAATTGCAGTGTTTATGGTGAAAACTGGTGATGGAGAAACTGCTACAGAACATGTCTTCTCAGACGATTCAGATGACAACACACCATCCAAAGAAATACGTTGGAAACCAGTTCATAACACATTAAAGGTGGACATGCATGATTTGAAACATTCACTAGCTGAGAAACAAGTCAAGCGCAAGAAATATTTATGCATGGTTTGTAATGAAAAATTTCTAAATAAAGGTAACCTTAAAAGGCACATAGAAAATCAGCACAAAGAAACACCAGTGGAACAGGATGGCAATGGACATGAATCTGGCAATGACACTGACAAAGAACAAGATGCTGACAGTGATACTACATGCAGTTATGAACAAGCTGACAACGAAACAAAGAAAACAAAACATGAACACTCAAGTATCAATGGTACTGAAGAAAGTAAACACAACCCTTTGGATGATGTACAGGAATCTGAAAAAGGTGTAAAGCATATTAAGCGAAGAGGCAAATATGAACCCAACAGAAGGTTTCCTTGCGAAGTATGTGGTCGTATTTTCCTGTACAGGTCCAAGTATGTAACACACCTGGCAACACATTCCTCTGACAAGCCATATTTATGTACGGGGTGTGGTACATCCTTTAAAACAAAATCAGGCATGGACAGACATATGAGAAGCATTTGTTTCAAAACTGGTGAAAGTACGAGCGAAAAGAGAAACCCTAGTAAACTTGAATATCCTTGTAGTGAATGTGAGAAATGTTTCTGGAAAAAGTCTGATTTGGAGTCACATTTTAGGAAACATTCGGGTGAGCAGCCATTTCTTTGTGTTTACTGTGGCGCTCGCTATAAACGTAATGCTACTTTGAAGGAGCATGTGGCAATGCACCATGAAAATGGCCCACCCAGGAGTTCTCTGAAACCAAAACTAAGCTGGAAGAAGAGAAATGCCCCCAAAGTCAGTTGCAATGAATGTGGCAAACTTTTTCACTATACATCAGAATTAACAACTCATATGAGAAAACACACAGGGCAGTGCCCATACCAGTGTCCCAAATGTGGGTTTTATTTTAAGCGTCATTCTTATCTAGTGAAAAGTCATATGAAAACATGTACTGGTAAGGGTAAGAGGAGTTACAGAGACATAAAACCTATTCTGAGATAAGGGGTCACAGGGTCGTTGATGTTTGTTGCCCAGCCCCTTTGCTGTGGGTTTTATTTTAAGCGTCATTCTTATCTAGTGAAAAGTCATATGAAAACATGTACTGGTAAGGGTAAGAGGAGTTACAGAGACATAAAACCTATTCTGAGATAAGGGGTCACAGGGTCGTTGATGTTTGTTGCCCAGCCCCTTTGCTTATGATAAGGCAGTAAAATATGTTTAACCTGTTCCTACATGTAGATCCACAGCAAATTACTGCTTGGCTTCTTGTAATTACTTTTGTTTCATGTGTCAAATACACTGCATTACTTAATTGTTTCATTTGTAAAATTGTACTCATATAAATTTTCAACCCCTTATTTTTAAAAAAAAACCAACAACATTTGTATGTCAGAGCTTCTTACTATATTATCATCAGAAAAAATATTTCCGTGTAATATGTATCTATTATACCCCACTTTTATATAGCAAAACTGGGGTATTTAGGGGTATACATTTTTCTTATTTTTACTTCAAAACATAGTTTATGGGTACTCGTTAGAACCGCCTCCGCGAGGCGATCCTAACGTGTACCCACAATTTATGTTTTGAGCAAATATACGAAAAATATCAAAAATTTTCTAATGAAAATATTTGCATTTTACAGCTCAGGAAAAATCTCTGTTTTTACACGGCGTGTTTTGGTAATGTGTGATATGACTTGAGTGTAATAAAGTTTTTGCTCTCACTTCATGCGTAGTCATTTAATGTCCAAATCAAATATTCTTAAATCATCTTGAGCAGAACGACAACTTCCTCAACCCATGTCATGAATAAATGCAGACCCAGCAGCAAACATAAACATGTCTGCTTAATGTATATACCATTATACCCCACATTTATGTTATAGTACAACTGGAGTATACTTATTATACCCCTGGCATTTATGGCGACGGGTATATAGCTTTCGCTTTTCCGTCCGTCTGTTCGTATGTTAGTTAGTTTCTTCGTTCGTAATTCCAGAACTTTCGTGGAATTTACATCAAAGTTTTTATTAAAGTTTCTCTACAGGTGTATATCTCGTGAACCAATGGTCAGAAACCATTCATATTTGGACCATAGGTACCTTATAGGATTTGCTTTGTTTCCATGAGTTCGGATCCCAGGGCCTATGCCCGGGGGTAGGGCTGGAGGTCAAAATCTAGGTCACCTTTAAAATATGCTATTAACAATTTTAATGTTTCTTCTCTAAGTCCATATCTTAAAAAACAATCATAGGGATGTATTCTTATTTAGTTCCTAGACACTATATAGGGTTTGCATTCGATGCTTGGTACCATCTCCAGGGGTGGGGCTAGAGGTCAAAATCTAGGACTTATTTATAATATGATAAATATACCATAATAAATTTTCTGTAAGTCTATTTTCTTGACATCCACAAAGTCTTGTCAGAAAGCATTTATACTTAGACCATAGGTACCATGTAAGGTTCAGACACTAAGGTCCATGTGCGGGGGGTCGGGCTAGAGGTCAAAATCTAGAACTTCTTTAAAAATTGTATTTTCTGTACTTTTCATTACCATCATGTTTAGAAATGATTTGTACATGCACCAAAGGGACTCTATAAGGTTTGCCTTGTTCCTACTGACATTAGACTTTAGGGTCGGTGCCCAGGGTGGGGCTAGAGGTCAAGACCTAGGACATCTTATTTTTATTTTTTTAATATTATTGAAGAATGACATTCTACTTTACATCTAGGACCGAGGACCTGACCCTAAATGTCAGCGATCAAGTCCTAGATTGAGTATACAAGTCAGCTCTGTATACTGTTCTAAAATAGATCTGTCATTCTACTACACTCCCCCCACCTTCCCATGGTTTTAGACAGTGCTTTTTGCAAATACAAATTTATATTTATAAGATGTACTTGTTGAGGGCGCTCTCTTTCATCAGGAATTGAGGTTCAGTGAGCATGTCTGGATTGGAGGGTGGTGGGATAACGGGTGGGGGCGTTGGAGGGAGCTACCAGCCGGGGGGTATACATTGTACGTGCCTCCCAAGGCACTTTTTCTAGTTTTTCTTATTTGGATCTATACTATACTATGTGTACTAACTGTGTACCAGCAATTAATGTTTTGAACAAAAAAAAAAAAAAAAAAAAAAAAAAAAAAAGAAAGAAACTGAACATTTTCAGGGTTTTTCTTACAACTTTAAAACATGGGCATGTTTTCGTAATGGGTTCCAAAGCTACATGTATGGCCTCTTTATGTTTTAGGCTGATGCTCTACCACTGAGCTTCCACACTGCTGTGAGAATATTTTAACACATATTGAACACTTTGACTGCATGTTCAGCACATTAGGAAAGCATGTCCATGTAATGAATACCCTCTCATACCCCACTTTCATATGGTAAAACTAAAACTAAGGTGAGCAGGGGTATACCGTTTTTTCTTATTCTTGCATTTGAAGGATTTAATCAAGCTGAACATGCAGTCAAAGTGATATAAATTATATCAAATGTTCATTACGAAAACTTGCCCATGCATTATACATTTTACTTTTTTGAAAAATTGTTGACTGGGACGTTAAGCCTCAATACAAACAAAAAGGCCTTTTGCTGACATTTGTATCTTAATGGTGTCTGTTTATTTTATGCCCTGGGATTTAGACTGATCACCGTTTTCTGGTATGTTTTATTAAAGAGCTAGGAAACTTCTGCTAGAACCAGAAAAGTCGTATTTATCACAACAGACAAGGGCAAAGATATTATTAAATGAAGTTAAAAGAGGTTTTTGGGGAGCGCGGAGCGACGGACTGAATCGAGAGGTCCTGGGTTCGATCTCTACTGGCGTCACCCTCTTGTGTCGTTGAGCAAGATACATTAACTCCCTACAGTACTGGTTAAAGCCAGGAAGCGTTGGCTCTGTCCCGACATGACTGAAAAATTGTTGACTGGGAAGATAAGCCTCAATTCAAACAAAAAGGCCTTTTGCTGATATTTGTATCTTAATGGTGTCTGTTTATTATATCCGTCTGCCTCTGTTTTGCATGTAATCTTTGTTTTTGGAAATGCTAGCTACCTTGTTGGGAAAAAGCTCACCAGGTTAGTTTATAGGATACTCATCCATTAAAGATCATTTTAACGCACCGGCTTATAGCAGGGTGTGATATAGGAGTCCAAACTTTTGTCCATCCGTTCGTCTGTAAGTTGGTCCATCAACGTTTACGTCGAATTGTGGTTTTCTATACATCAGTGATACCTGCGAGTGTGAAATTTTCTCGACATACCCTTCAAGCAGGCACCTTGACCTGGTGCCCTTGACCTATATTTTATGTTTCATTGACTGTTAATTTTTACGTTGAAGTTTGGGTTTCTTTGCATCAGTAATAGCTGAGAGTGTATAGTAATTGTCCTTGACATACTCTTCAAACATGCACATTGACCCATTGCCCTTGACCTAGCGTTCAACCCCTTAAAGTCGATACACCCCTAAAGTCGATACCATATTTGTTTTGTTCCTTGTCACGTTGGAACATCACCTTTCGTCATGGGAATTTTTTTACTGTCAAAGTATTTTCACTCACAACTCAAAATGAAAGAAAATCTGCTTCACACAGGTTAAGTTCCATGTCAAAAACTTATTCCCATGCATATTTTAAGTATTTGCACTATTGCCTTTTTTGTCCCAGGCTTAACATTTATTTTTTCAGAAATAAACAACAGGAAGATTTTGATCTCTGTACGTCTGCTGTTGTTTACATTTCAGCCATGACAGTCTCGCATAACATGTGAAACAAATTAGGCATTTGACGAAAAATATGTTTTTATCGGTGTTGTGCTGCTTATTGGTATGGGGGAGAATTTTGGATCTAGAAAAGTTAATTTCCACTCATTTCTATCCGGCTGAGGCTATCCGCACGACGGTCGTGCCGATAAGCGGCGTTATCCGCACGACGGTCGTGCCGATAAGCGGCGTAATCGGCCCGACCGTCGTGCGGATAGCCAATGCTACAGGTATTGGCTATCGGCACGACGGGAGTATAAGATTTTCTAACAAGCTCATTAAATAAATTAATTATGTGTTAAGCTATTGAAATACATTCGAAATAATTAATAATTTTGTTAATTATGAATACGAAAACTAGTTTGATTTGATTAATCCAGCTGAAGTAAACCTGAGATAAAGATAAATCTGTATATGTCTCTGTGTAAACTGAATCACAGTAGATTTCTAACAGCGGAGAAAAATATAGATCTAATCATTTTTTTTTTTTTTTTTTTTTTTTAAATTGTGTTACTGAAATGTTTCCATACCCCATTAATAAAAATTAAAGGTTGTTCATTCTTTTGGATTATTTTATTACTTAAGTTACGATAATTACTTTCTCATTTACGCATACGCATGAGTGATTTTTACAGGTAAATTCACAGGTAAACCAATTTCAGCAAAATAACAATTTTGTCAATTAAAAAGTAAAAAATCCTGCATGTGTAATATTCTGTTCCAGTTTTGAAGCCAGTGTAATATATTTATCAAGTTAAAATGTATACATTTCTAAACGTTTTTAACATTTGGATATCGATTTCCCTGTCGTGCGGATAACGCCGCTTATCGGCACGACGGTCGTGCCGATAAGCGGCGTTATCGGCACGACCGTCGTGCGCATAGCCAGTGTCTTTCTATCCACCCCAAAATAGAAAGCTAAATCCAACCAAATAAATGGCATTGTTGTGATAATTGAGAGAAGTGACTTAGTGTTTATAGCTTGATATCACACCACTTGCAGCTATTCTTTTTAACTGTGCTCATCTTCAAGAGGAACAGACACAATACAAAGGCATGCTACTTTTGCATGAATAATTTCCCTCATTCATTCTTGAAGCAGTTTTTATTTGTTTTATTGTGATACGGTGCTTCTTAAGTTTCACCTAAACATTTTAAACTAAAAACATTTTCCTTGGCTTCTATAGGATGGGTGATCTCCTGAGGTATCCACTTTAGGGGTCTAGCAAGTCGCCATTTTGAATTTGGGGTCATCCAGAAAAAAGCTGGTATTGAGGTGTCTTATGTGATTGTTTCAAGTTTATTTATGGACAATAATTGCCTAGGAGTTGATCTACTTTGGTGAGTGTGGTTTGGGTTTTTTATCATTTGATTTTCATTTTTATAAGAAATAACTTCTTATGGTATCGACTTATGGGGGTTCAAGGATATATTTCACGGTCAATTGACTTTGTTAATTTTTACGTTGAAGTTTGTTTTTCTTTGCATCTGTGATAGCTGAGGGTGTGAAACCTTGCATAGTAATTGTCCATGACATACTCTTCAAGCACGCACCTTGACCCAGTGCCCTGGGTCAAGGTTCGTGCTTGAAGAGTATGTCAAGGGTCCCCTTGACCTATATTTCACGGTCCATTGACTTTGTTACTTATTAAGTAGAAAGTTTTGTTTTCTCTGCATCAGTGACAGCTGGAGTGTGAAACATTGAATAGTAACTGTCCTTGACATCCCTTCAAGCTTGCACCTTGACCCAGTGCCTTTGGTCTACATTTCACGGTCCACTGAATTTGTGTACTCGAAGCTTGGTTTTCTCTACATCAGTGATAGCTGCGAGTGTGAAACCTTGACATACGCTTAAAGCACGCACCGTGACCCAGTGCTCTTGACCTATATTTCATGGTTCACTGGCTTTGTTAATTTTACGTCAAAGTTTGGTTTTCTCTATACAATAGCTGCAAATGTAAAACCTTCCATAGTTATTGTCCTTGACATACCCTTAAAGCACGCTTCTTGACCTTATTTTTCAAGTTTACAGCTGAAACAAATCTGTTTGTATTGCATTGGGCAAGCTTTTGTGAATGGAAAGGAAACTTGGCATGTAGCGTACTAAAATGTGTAAATATAAATCATTACGCTGTGATGACTGGCCTGCACAAATGATAATTAACGCCAAATCAGGTTGTCTATATCAGCGCCTTTCTTTTTCGCTACACGGATAGTACAATTCCTCCTCTACTCATACCCAAAATTTCAAGATTCTAGCTTTCTTCTTAGGCCGGTTTGTGTTGGACCTAGCGGAAATCCCGAAGACCGGTTTCCTGATCTTTGCCTACTTGTACTTTTTCATACTGAAACACATTTTTTCTCGGAGACAGCTATGCCAGTTCCTGGATGTTCCCGTTGTCATTTGAGCCGCGACGCCAGAAAACCGATCTTCGGGGTTTCCGACCAGCTCCAACACAAACCGACCTGCACTGTCTCATAAATAGGATAGAAGCTTGAAATTTTGTATTTAAATAGAAGGAGGATTGTACTATCCATGTAGCGAAAACAAAGACGCTGATCAGCTGTGCAGTAACTGCTCAGCTGATCTGCGCCTTTGTTTTCGCATAGGCAAAAATCCGGTTATTCGTGACGCGGCTCATTTTCACATTACTATCTTTTCAGGTGCTAAGACAAGCATCACTTATGGCGGAAAAGCTAGAAGACCAGTCTGTGACGTATGTGGTCTTGTATGCCAGTCTCCAGCCGGATACCAGATTCATCAGCGAGTCCATACGGGAGAGAAACCTTACAGTTGTGAGATATGTGGAAAACGTTTTGCTCAGAAAAGCAGCGTCAAATCCCACATGGTTACTCATTTGAAAACAGTCATTTGATGTGGTTACTCATTTGAAAACAGTCATTTAATATGTCGTAACTCATTTGAAAACAGTCATTTAATATGAGCTGCAACTAGCATGATAAAACCTGTGCATTAGAAAACTTGCCCTGGCATCACAGATACAGAGAATTTTTTCAGCATTAAAAATTAAATTTTCATTGGAAAAATTTGGTTTATTTTAATGTTTGCTCAAAACATAGATTGTGAGTACACCTTAGAACCGCCTCACCGAGGCACATTTTGATAGTGTATCTTTACGAAAACATGTCCGTGAAAGGCATACCCCATTACACCCCATTTTCATGTACCAAAACTGGAGTGTGTGAGGGGTATACAGTATTCTGTTTTGAAGTGGGTACCCGTAAAGTTCTGTATTCCAGGTGACATTTTCATGTAATATATTCCTCCTTATACCCCACTTTTATATAACAAAACTGGGGTATGCAGGGGTATATTTATTTTTCTTATTTTTGAACCAAACCTTGGATTGTTGGGTACTCGTTAGAACCACCTCTATGAGCAAAATTGTAAAAAATATCATTTTTTTTTTTTTTTTCAAATGAAATTTTAAACTTTTTGGCTGAAAAAAATCTCTATATTTTGCATGGGCGTGTTCAAGTAATGTTAACATTATATCTTCACATTTTATTTTACCTATTTTAGATTGATCAGTCACACAAACATTTCAATTTTATAATTCTATTGATACAACACTATCAACTTCAAATACAACTTACTAACAGCAAGAAAGACAACATTTTTATTTGGAACAAAACAAAATTAACTTCAAGCAATCAAGGTCATCCATCGATCGAGCAATTTCAACAGGGTATGGGCTGAACCTTATTTTGATAGAGCTAACCCACTTGTAAAATACACATAAAAGGCAATAACATATCATTCTAAAACTACAATAAGGAAGCACAGTGGTCTGGTGGTAGAGCACCAGACTACGAATCGAGAGGTCCTGGGTTCGATCTCCACACGGTGCACTGTGTTGTGTGCTTGAGCAAGACACATAAACTCCCCAGAGTACTGGTTAATACTCAGGAAGCGGTGGCTCCATCTTGACATGTCTGAAAAATTGTTGACTGGGATGTTAAACATCAATACCCAGGAAGTGGTGGCTCCATACCGATATGATAGAAAAATTGTTGACTGGGATGTTAAACGTCAATTCAAACAAACAAGTAAAACTACAATAAAAATTGAGCATGTGCATGAGAAAACCAACATTATGGGTTCCTACCAGGTCTGACACAACCCTGGCTGTACAATCACTGAAATTTTGGATTTAAGTAGAAAAAGGATTCTAATATCTTTGAAGCGAAAACAAAGGCGCTGATCAGCTTCGCGGAGCTGGTCTGCGCCTTTGTTTTCGCCTATGCAAATTGTTGGTTTTCCCATGCAGCGGCTCATTTATGTCCAGTGACTGTAGTTAGACAGCTGGGCCCAGTAACTCAAAGGCATCGTAAGTTCCCCTACTTACGACATACTTAAGATGACCACCTTAAAATTTACGCCTTGGCTATTCCAGTTACTCTCAGCTGTCGTAATTTTTGTCAGATGAAAGGTACTACTTCGTAAGATAAGACGACGCCAAAGTTAAGATGTTGTTAAGTTCTCATCGTAACTTAAGGTCCTTTTCAGTTATTCACCATAATCCCTAAGAGATACTTAAGTTGGTCGTAAAGTGATCTTAAGCTTAAGATGGCTTTTAGTTACCAACCCCTGATCTGTATCAAAATGCGGATTTGCTTAAGACAGTTGATAAGAATAAATTTGAACAGTATGAATGAATGTGTTTCATTTGAGATTCCATATCCCAAACTTATGGTATCAATAGTGCATCAGTCATTTGTATCCCAGGTCCCTTGACCCAGACACTTTGAGCTACATGTCTCTGCATCACGACGTGTATTGTTGGTAGAGTAGTCTACATCATGCACTTGGTTGCAAATATTAAAACAATTATAATACACGTACGAAGCAAATTCAAATATACAAATTGTAAACTAAAAATATGAACATTCAACGATAAAAATACTGCATGCACCCTACGCTAATTATGTACATGTATATGCAAACTATCGGGATTCACAGTTGAGGCGCGACGCGTGAAAACCGGTCTTGTGCCTATGCGAAAACAAAGGCGCTGACCAGCTGTGCAGTAACTGCACAGCTGATCAGCGCCTTTGTTTTTGCTTCTCAGATAGTACCATTTCTCTTCTTCTTAAATCAGAAATTTCAAGCGTCTAGCCTATTTCTGTGATTGTACAGGACTTGGTTGGAAACCCTGATGACCGGTTTTCTCACGGCGCGGCTCAGTTTGTCTTGTTTCATGTCTAGCCTTATGAATAAGATCAGACAGCATAATTGAGACATCGCACAAGCAAACTAACAATCTGCATTTGCGAAAACAACAACACAGATCAGCTACACTGATTATGGTGCAATACCCTTTTATGTTGAATCCGAAATTTCAATCTTCAATCTTGCCTTTTTCTGAGACTGGTTTGTGCCAGACCATGTTGGAAACCCAAACTGTTGGTTTTCTCATGCCAGTGCTCAGATCTTTTACAGAATCTGACATAATTATGTGAGCCGCCTCGTGGGAAAACCAGCAATGTGGTTTCCGAACAGGTTCGACACAAACCGGGCTGTACTATCACAAAAGATAGCTAGAGACAGGAAATTTTGGATTTAGAAAATAGAGGAATTGTACTATCAGTGTAGTACACTGATCAGCTTCGCAGTTACTGCCAAGCTGATCTGCATCTTTGTTTTCGCATATGCAGATTGTTGGTTTTCCCATGAGGCGGCCATTCCATGTACAAATCAACCTCATTATAATGCCATCTATGAAGTACAGTGTTATAAGTTTGTTACCTATGAGGTTATTTACAATAGTCATATAGCAAAATGACTAATTTTGGAGCTATGACATGGCCATGTTATACCAAGAACCACATTATACTGAGGAGCGTTATAATGAGGTTGATGGTTTTACAGATATACAAGCCTGACATTCCTTGAAATGTGTCCATTACAAAATTATGGTCTCTCTCCCATATGGATTAACAAAATGTGTGAATTTCAAGCCAGCCTTTTTCGCATAGAAGACACGAAAATCAATAAATGCCTGGTCCAGAGGTTATAAAACTTTTTTTCATAAAACTTTTTTTCATGCTCAACTCAGCTGAGCATGAAATTTCAGTTCCTCATAAATACTGAAATGGCCGAAATGGTTGAAATTTCAGATTTAGATCACCAAGGACTGTAATTTATCCTGCTAATAAATGTTAAAATGCCACCAGTTGTTGGCATTTAAACATTTATGTGCAGGCTAAATTTCAGTCTTGGCTAAGATGAGCATGAAAAAAAGTTTTGTAACCTCAGGGCCTGTCTGGTGTTAGTGTGAACCACTATTTGTTTCAGCAGACCTTTTTCATGCTCAAATCAGCTTAGCCTGAATTCTGTTCTACTCTGCAGCTAATATTACAAATCAAACTGCCAACAATCAATTGACAATTTACTTTTATCTGAAGATAAATGACTAGTTTCTGCATTTTTAAATAGGAAATGGGAAGATTTTAAAAGCTCGTTTTATCGTTACTCCAACATGCCTTGCTATATGCCTCCTAAGAGGTCTAAAATGGTAAAACTTGCGACTACACAGATCACATGTATTATCCTTGCCATGTATAAGCACATGTTTTACTAGGTATTTATTCATTGAAAAACATTTGTTACATATATGACAAATGTATGGTTTCACACTAGAATGCATTGTAGAATGAGTGTACAATGAAGCTGCACAATTAAATCGATCATTGCATTGAGTACAAACAAAAGGTCTTTCTTCAGTATGAATTATGTTGTGAATTTTTAGATAACTCTTCCGGGCAAACTTCTCCGAACAAATTTCACAAGCATAGGCTCTCTTACTATGGTTATTGGCTTTGTGAGAATGTAGCTGACTGTTTGTTCTAAACAATTTCGGGCATAAATTACAACTATAAGGCAAATCACCGGTATGGATTAACTTGTGATTTTTTAGACCTTGGGCAAATCTGAATCGTCTTTCACACAGATCACATGCAAACTCTCTGGTGTCAGAATGAATAAGTGAATGTTTCCTCAAACTTCGAGCTTCACAAAACTTTTTCTGACATACAGTACAAGAAATAGGTTTCTCCTGATTGTGGCAACACAGCATATGTCGCTTGAGTTGAGAGGCGAATTCAAATGTTTTTGGACATAGGCCACAGAAAAATTCCTCTGTTTTTGCACTCGGTTCCTCTCTCTGACTCATAATGATATTGTTACTCTTGACATGTTTTAGAATCTGTTTTCAACTTTAGAACAAATTATCTCAGCCCTCAAATCATGTGGTTTTGTTCGATTGGTTGCCTGTGAGTAAGACCAGGTTTTTTCTAGGTGTCTTTGCTTGTAATGTCAAATGAGAGAGGAACGTCCAAAATGCTTGAGTTTTCTGTATACTTTAGCTTGCAGTATAGGTCTGAAATAAGAAAAAAATATTTGATCAAATATGGACAGAAATATGTTATACCAACATATTATAGCTATATATAGATGAATGGGGCCCTTGCAGGGGTTTTGGGGACCAGGGGAGCCAACACATTTTTGTGTGTGGGTGTGTTAAGGGAGCAAGGATCTGAGGTAAAACATTTAATAAGAGATCTGGGGAGATCGGGTGTTTTTCTTCCAGGGAGCAGGGAGCTAAGCTATCCACCCCCCCCCCCCCCCCGATAGGGCCTCATATGATACTACTTTTAACAGAATTAAGTTATCATTATGTTATTCAGTGTAATGCACCAGTCATTTGCATCCCCGGCTCCCCCGGGGCCGGGGAATAAGCGGGGCTTTTAACTTTTCAATTTTTAAAGCCCGGCTAAAAGCCCGGCACTGCCGGGCAAGAATTTTGGTAAAACCCCTGCCAAAAGCCCCGGCTCCCCAGGGGCTGACAATAACATGGAACAACAGCTGGGAGTTGTTCTGATGAAACTGAAACATGGGAGAAGGGCCTCATTTCATGCATGTAAATGTTTAGGTGCATTTGGAAATTAAATAAGTACCATAAAGATAATTAAATGTTAAAAATATCATTAAATTCTAATTTGAATTAATGTGACAGTGTATTGGCGGGAAATCATAACCCCGGCAAATCCCCGGCACTGCCGGGACACATCAGAGGTTAAAGCCAGGCACTTTAGCCGGGGATACAAATGACTGGTGCATAATTAAAGTCATGCCGCATGTCAAAGTGAGAAACCATGCAGCGCACACGCACAAACACTGAAACAATGCCAATGTGACTGTGTTTCCTAGTCGTGTCTTTTTTACACATATTTCTAAGCATAAACAAACCAGATTCTTGACAAATCTTATTGAAGACAGGGACCGGGTGCATGGCAGCCGGTTGGTTAGCACCTGAGCACGTTAGTCTCTTGATCAAGGGGTTAGTGATTCGATTCCAACTGGTGTTAGGTTGTGTCCTTGATCACATTTAGGACCCTGTGGTACCATCCAGACTACACTGAGAAAATTGGTGACTTAGAGGTTACTGTTATATAACATGTCTAGCACTAGAAGAACGAAGGCACTGGCAGGGCATCAAGCGTGTTGTCTCCCTTTCATAGAGCATTCGCTGGTTTCAGTTTCATGCTTGCGAATAAAATATACAGAGAACCGTACAAAGTTTAAAAAATAATGCTAGTTTCACAAAATCGGTCGAATAATTTCTCACAAAGTCTGCTTGTATGGTTTGGACAAGAGGACACAAATCCAGGCACCAAAATATTTTAATAATTGCAACTGCAGCTGAGAACGTGTAAAAACCGGAACCAATCATGCAATGCCCGGGACCATTATTTGGCATTTAAAAGTACCGAGATGTATACAATTGATCACATACTTGTACGTATACCAAGAACTGCGTAGAATATAAGAATCTTACATGAGTGTCAGGTATGGATAGACAAATCTGTCCCGAGGGTCACAGTTTGGCACGAGGCTCGCCGAGTGATGCCAAACTGTGATCCGAGGGACAGATTTGTCTATCCATACCTGACACGCATGATGGATTCTTTTTCTTGCACACCTTCAAGTTGTGAAGCTTGATTTTCAAACTATTCATCTAGAAAAACGCTACAATCGCGGCATCCGCCATTTTGAATAAGAATGTTTTGACGTCATTATGACGTGTGCGCCGAACGACGAAATTACGTGACGTCCTATACAACCAATGTTAAAAAAGAACACTTGAACGCAGGGTGAGCCTGGGGTGAGATAACAAGGGTGAGATGAGAATTTCTCACATGGGGTAAGACGTAGGATGTCTCTATCTGGTGTGCAAGAACACATTTTCCCCTTTTTCAAGATTATTTCAGCTCATATACGAGACGGGCCAATCAGTAGGTGGAGCAAAAACAAAACGGGACAACCCCGAGAAAAAACACTTGGCACCGTGACCCGCAAAGATAACTTGGCTTGTCTCACATGTGCCCCGTGTGGGGCTCGAACCCACACCAGACACAGCGGTGAGATGATTGAATGGTTAAGCGCGGTAATCTTAACCACTCAGCTACAAGGGCCGCCCAAAGAACACTTTAACACCACTTTAAACGCATATGGTCCACCACTGTGTTACTTTACTCTTCTTTCAAACTATTTTCTTTTCTTTTCAGGCCCCCAGATGCCTAGACGCACCGTAGCAGAGGGACAACACACCTGCTTCTTTTGTCAAAAGACTTTTCCATACCGGAATGCATTGGAGATGCATCAGAGGATTCACACTGGAGAGAAACCTTACTGTTGTCAAATCTGTGGCCGAACCTTTGCACAGAAAGGCAACATGAAAACTCACATGATAACACATGTGAACGACTTGAAATGAACCGGTCTTTGGGGTTTCTGACAGGGTCCGACACAAACCAGACTGTGCAATCACAGGAGAAAGCTAGAAACTTGAAATTTCGGATTTGAGAAGAAGAGAGATTGTAGTATCTGTGTAGCGAAAACAAATGGGCTGATCAGCTGAGCAGTTTTGCACAGCTGATCTGCGCCTTTGTTTCGCCTATACAAGTTGTTGTTTTCTAATGCGACAGCTCAAATGATGTCGTTATTTATTAGAAATAGATCAGCTGTGATTTGTCAAGTAATAAATCACCGTTTTCGGGAGACAGCTTAAAAATCGAATCTCGAGCGGGTGGAGATGCGGTAAGAAGCACTTCCTTCCTTCCTGAACAAGTATGTTCATGGAATCATTTTGAAAATCCTTTTTACGAAAACTCGCCCATACAGTCTATTCTTTTCAGAAGCAAAAGCTGAAAATTTCAGTTGAAAAATTGTGATATCTCAACCGAGGCGGTTCTAACGAGTATCCACAATAGGTATACGCCGTCAGACACTAAAATCAAGTTATTTTGAATACTGCAACAGTATAAAATGAATGAGGTGCAAGAGCTTGGGCATCCGGACAACATATCCGTGAAATATATACCCCTTGAATCCCACTTTTACATAGAAAAACTGGGGTTTGCAGGGATATACCTATTTTTCTTGTTTTTGATGCAAAACATACATTGTGGGTACTCGTTAGAATCGCCTCGGCGAGGCGGTTCTAACATGTACCCACAATGTATGTTTTGAACAAAAATATTAAAACTATCATTTTTTCTGCTGAAATTTTCATATTTTACAGCTGAGAGAAATCTCTGTATATTCCATAGGCACGTTTTCGTAATCGTGAGTCGTACATGCGTTATCCAATTTGAGTTTAATACACACCATTGTGTACAAAGAATTTAAGGTACAGGTCTTGATACAATCAATGATAAAATCCCAACCAAGACTACAGACGGTAAAAAAAAAAAAAAAAAAAAAAAAAAAAAAAATATATATATATATATATATATATATATATATATATATATATATATATATATATATATATATATATATATATATATATATATATATATATATATATATATATATATATATATATATATATATATATTTTACAACACGCATGAAGGGCAATGTGGCTAGCTCTTTCCCTACGTGATAACCATCCGGCTAACAACAACCAGATTTAAGGTGACAACAAATGCATTACGAAAACATGCCCATGTAATATACTGATTTTTCGTAAGTTGTAAAAATTTAAAAACATCAGGAAAACGAGACCGTGAAATAAATACCCCCTTAAACCCCACTTTTATAAAGTAAAACTGGGGTATGCAGGGGTATTGCTATTTTTTTTATTTTTGCTCCAAAACATAGATTGTGGGTACTCATCAGAGCCGCCTCGGTGAGGCGTTTCTAACGAGTACCGACAATCTATGTTTTGAGCAAAAATAAGAAAAAAAAAAAAATGTTCACAAAAATTCAAGATAAATATATGTATTACAGGGGCATGTTTTCTTAATGATTTCTACTGATTATTCTTTTATTTTTTTTTGCTCAAAACATAGATTGTTGGAACACGTTAGGTTTCTAACGAGTACATGTACCTACAATCTATGTTTTGGACCAAAAATAAGAAAATAATGTATACTCTTGCATACCCCAGTTTCGCTATATAAAAGTGGGGTATAAGGGGGTGTATTTTAATTATATGGATATGTTTTCCTGAAAATAAAAGAATGAACAGAAAGCGTGAAGAAAACAGTCTTTGAACCGTCAGTCGAGACATTATTGGAGGGCTTATACCGATCCCGTTAGCGTAATGGTTAGTGTCCGCTTCGGGAGCGGGAGGCCGTCGGCTCGATCCCGGACTGCGTCATACCAAACGCGTAAAAAGGGCAGTAGGATGCCTTGCTTGCTTGGCGTTCAGCATTATTAGGCAAGCAGTGACTTCAAGTCTCCCAACAAAATATAGCCTCACTAACATCGCATGTCTAGCAACAAATATGAAAAGTCTTAGTCCAGTAGCCGTCAGCATAACCTGGAAGATGGCGCCGCATGAAATTTTATTGTGGTTTCCGGTTCACTGGGCCATGCTAGTTCAGAAACTGCATGATGCCACCCTGGCATCATTGAGCGTTTCGAGAAAAATCAAGATGGCGTCCAAGATGGTCGCCAAAACAAGAAAACAGCACCCCAGGGTTTAATAAACTCATTTCTCTGCGTTTAAAATGCTCAATTTACGCTGCAAACAATAATAAAAAAGATAATTCTAAGTTTTGACCCCAATGTCATTATTATGAGGCAAGATGGCGGACAAGATGGCTGCCACAATTATACTAAAAGCAATATTTTCGTAATTAAACGACATTCAAGTGCTGCATGTATTGTGCTTGGAAGTCCATTTTTGTTGGGCACATAATACTTAAGTGTTTGGTTTTCAATTATGACCCCACATCATAACAGCGAAACAAGATGGCAACCAAAATGGCCGCCATAATTATGATCTAAAAGATTCTTTTTTCTGATTAAAACGCCATTCCTGTGCAGAATATACTAAATGTAACGCGTTTGAAATGCTCATATAATGTTTTGAGGAGCATGGTTTATTGTTTATTCTCACATTATAAAATGATTCAAGATTGTGGCCAAGATATCCGCCATAATCGTAATATATTAGTACATGATTTCTGATTGTATCAGTATTCCAGTGCTGCATCTGCTCAATGTTTTGTCATTCCAATGTTCAAACTATGTTGACAAATCAAGTGTTTTTGTATAATATTTGACCGAGCATTATAACAATAAAACAAGATGGTGACCAAGAGGACCACCATATTCATGCTTTAATGTTCTCTGGCTACAACAGCATTCAAGTGCTGCAAAAACTGAATAAATTGTATTTGAAATGATCATTTTATGGTGAAAACATCGCAATTTAATTTTCGTGTTTTGTTTTGACACCGCAAAATGATACTAGGGCGTATGTGTCCAACAAAATTATAACATGACTTGAGATCTTCACTGATCAAAACATCAGTTTAATGTAAGTGGTACACATTGATTTAGCAGAATAAAGGGAGGGAAGCAAATGAATCTATATCACTACATGAAAATACTCTTAACATTTACAGTTTAAATATAATAAAGAAGAATAGAGGACTGCATTTTTAAAGATAATTTAGTGAATCCTTCAGTAGAGCTATAAAACGCTAGGTTCGGTCTGGAGCATATTTGGAAATGATGGAACAGACTGAGAAACACAGATAAAGCTTGTTCACAAAGATGAAAGGAAGAGTCGAACTGACGCTAATGCTAAGAACAGAACAGAAAAAAGTTTAAAACGTGCATAGAAACTCTGAATATTGGGAAATACAACATCACAACTTTATATACAATATGCTGTTGTCACATTTCAAATAAATACACGTGTAAACCTTGGCCCAGTCTTCTAAGCGCATGGATTTAAATTGATGGATGAATTTGAAGAAGTTGGCTGGAAAGTTTCCAAACTATGATCGCCTGATCACTTCTATGGCTATTACAATGGCGGTACGCAAAACTCATTTAAGTAAAAGCCACAAACGCATTTGAAGCAAAGATTATTTATCCAAGACACTTCCAGGTAGATTTACCTTACCATGGTATATCCTCGGTGTTGGCTCCCAGCATTCTCCAATGTTGGGGGACAGCGGGGACAAGATGATTACGAAAACACAACGTGTTTGGAAGCAAAATGTACAAGTTGAGAAATCCACATACACTGCGCTGGCCTATACAGTCGTCGCCGATGGGCTGTGCTATTCTGTGGACGACCCATTTGTCACTTTGACTGTAGCATTAAAAGCATATTAACCAAAACTCCTCCAGCAAGACAAGAGGTTTGGCAAAAAGCACAAGCATTCTCATTGACTAGTTAGAGATTCACCACGAGGACCGAATAACTAACTAAATGTTATGAACCACTGCAGAAGCTGAGGGTGAGGTTAGGTACCTGTAAAACCGGTTTAAGCCCGCCAGCAACTTTGTGTTACTGATCTTTCTAAGTCGATACTTCTATTCTGTGGTGGTTCTTTTTGTTTTATGTCTTGGTGTTTAAAATTTTTTGTGCTGTTAGCGCCTTATGTATGTTTTCATATTTTTAGTTAAGTTAAGGTAACTGAGTGGCCACCTATTGGGAAAATAGCTGCTCATTCGGCTTACGATATGTTTCATGGTATAAGTACCTGATTGTTAGTTTGGTTTTTTCTCACCTCGGGTTTTGGAGTGGGAATCTTTTTCTGATTGCGCCTTTTCCTGATCTTTGCCTACTTGTACCTTTTTCTTAACACTATTCGAACTTCTCAGCAGATGACATCTTTAAAACCTATGTTGAAAAGATACGATGATTTAGGTATTTCATGATTATGCAAGCAACTGTGACCTTCTCACATTGAAGAAGGGCTGCGATATCACAGACTGATCAAAAGCACACTCGCTTATCGTGTTCGGACCTAATGCTAACGCTGTTCAGGTGAGACATAGTGTAACAGTGGCAATAAGTGAGATGGTTGCGAACCATTGAGGAAAATGTGTAGGCGTCAAACACGAACGTCTATGTATTGCTGAAGATTAAAATATCTGCAATCAATGTAAACCGAAAAGAATAAAAAGTAAAACCAAGTCCCTTTAAGAGCAGAGAAAACATTAATGCGAAAGGGAATGGGCCATATAAAAGGGACATTTTTATGACCGTAAATATTGGGTTAAGCGGAAAAAACATCAGACCGTAGTCTGCTTCCTTCTTGCAGTCCAGTTTGAAATCAATGTCAAAGGGGTTCATACCTGACAAGCTTAATACCAGATAATATCAGGGGAATTATCGCATTTGAAGGATGTTGTGGCAGCAACGTAGAATTATATATGGTTTAATGTAAAACTGGTAAGCAAAGGCTAATAAACACTCCCAAGCTTAATGCACATAATCACCATATACACAGTCGTTTACCAAAACAATGTGAAACCAACCATGTCCAGACATCCATTTCATAATCCACGCTTGGCCAATGGTTCATGGTCTTATATCCAACTTAAGTCAGGTGGTCGAAATAATGTTGAACGGTTCTGAGCGCTTGTGCCAATTACAACAGCAGACGGTGTGGCTCCAGCAACAGAAAGTATACTTCAAGTAGAATGATTTGTTGTGGGTATGCTTTTGAACAACCATGCTCATCATCGAAATATAGGCGCTTCATAAATCAATCAGCCTGTACAGTGTTTTGAAAATGCAATTGAATTGCAGAAACAATTGTTGCAATAGTTGAACAATATAGCTGATGACTTTGCTAATTATTACAATGGTAATGGCTCAAAAAATACCTAATCTCGGTTTTAGAATAAAATGCCTATTCTATCATTCATGATATGATGTAGATTTGCATCCCTCTGTTAATTCTGCTTACTTAAAACTTAACAAATATACATTTAGATAAGCTTTTTGAATCAGAGGCCATTTTCCCTTATACTAAGATTAAGGCGGCCATTTTGACCACCATCTTGCATCAATGCTATGATGTTGGGTCAGAACTAAACTCAAACTTGAACTGTTAACAAAATAAAGTAAAGTCAAAAACAAGACTTTAATGATTTAACAACGCATATAAGATCAAGACCAAGTTCTCTATATCATTTTTTCGGCGGCCATCTTGGTCACCATCTTGCCTTTTTGTTATGATTGGAGCGTCAAAACATAAACAAAACTAAATTATGGTGTTTTTGTTAATAAGAATATAAAATGAGCATTTTAAACACAAAACATTGAGTATATGCAACTCTGGGATGCTGTTTTCTTGTTTATGCCAACCATCTTGGACGCCATGTTGATTTTTTATTTTTTCAAACAATTCATTATGCAGTTTTTGAACTGGCATGGTCTGATGAACCAGAATAAGACAGTAAGGACAACCAGAGAAGTGAAATTTTTGCTTAACATACATGTATTATGTTGATTTTTGCAATATTTTCCGCCATTTGTCGGCCATTTTGAATTTTTGAATATTTCAAAATGCTCAATGATGCCAAGGTGGCATCACTCGGATTCTTCATATGAAAGGTATCAAGAAGTGAAATCCATAAAAAACATTTAATGCGGCACACATTTCCAGGTCACAGGCCAAATCCATGTTTGGCAATTGGACTATCTACCAGAAAAATAAAAACGTCCGATAACCAAAGTCTGTATTTACTGGGTGACCGTTTGGATGACTGGCATTTGAGTCGCGACGCGAGAAAACCTGTCTTCGGGGTTTCCGACCAGGTCCGACACAAACCAGCCTGATATCAGCTTCCAACTAACTGCGAAGCTGATCAACGCCTTTGTTTTCGCATAGGCAAAAATCCGTGTGCTAAAATACTGTATCCTCTTAAGATATAGCGATGATGATGATGATGATGATGATGATGATGATGATGATGATGATGATGATGATGATGATGATTATTCCAGTCTTCGGTCTAAGTCTGCTGTCATTAAACAACAAGTATTCGGCTTTTTCAGAGGCTTCCTAGCTCGTTGATGACTCCATCAGAAATAAGGGCTGTCGCAGGACAGCGTGCTCGACTGCTTCTGACCTTTGTCAAACATAAGGCCAAACCCGACCAGTAACCCAAAGCAATATGCTCATACATCTTTTTGCCTTGATGCAATAAGGCAAAATCACTGAACCATGAAAGTTAACTATAATTACCTAAGATTTAAAGGTCTCACTCATATTGTGAAAGAAGTGTGTTCATATACCAACTGAGTGCCAAGACACAAGGCAAAATCACTGAACCGTGAAAAAAGGTCACACTGACCTATAAGTATTGCAGGGTCAAAGGTCTAGTGATACTTACTCATAATGTGAAAGAAAAATGATCATATACCCATTCAGTGTTGAGATATAAAGCAAAATCACTGAACCATGAAATAAGGTCATAGTGACCTATAAGTATGTTTGGATTAAAGGTCTGGTCATACTCATTCATAATCAGAAAGAAGTATGAAAACATACCAACTGAGTGTCGAGATATAAAGCAAAATCACTGAACCATGAAATTAGGTCACAGTGACCCAGGAATACTTTACGGTCAAAGGCCTTGTCATACTCATACATATCGTGAAAGAAGTATGTTCATATACCAATTGAGTGCCGAGATATAAAGGAAAATCACTGAACCGTGAAATTAGGTCATTGACCTAGGACTACTTCAGGGTCAAAGGTCTTGTCATACGCAAACATACTTTGAAAGAAGTTTGTTCATAAACCATTTGAGTACCGAGATATAAGGCAAAATCACTGAACCGTGAAATTAGGTCACAGTGACCTATAAGTATATTCGGGTCAAAGGTCTGGTCATACTCGCTCATAATCTGAAAAAGGTATGAAAATATACTAATTGAGTGTCAAGATATAAGGCAAAATCACTGAACCGTGAAATTAGGTCACAGTGACCTATAAGTATATTGGGGTCAAAGGCCTGGTCGTACTAACTCATAATCTGAAAGAAGTAAGAAAATATACTAATTGAGTGTCAAGATATACGGCAAAATCACTGAACCATGGAAAGTAGGTCAACCGACCCTTACCGTCATGACACACAAGTCAGTGTCACAAAGTCAAAAGATGAATGACCAACCATCCTCCTAAGTTGTTTTTATTAAGAAATAAAAAGAAAAAAATTCGGGGAGTTCTAGGTTTTGATCTCTAGCCCCGCCCCACTGACTCCGACCCAGAGGTCCGATGTCATGGAACCTAAAGTTGCTTTATGATAAGTTGTTGTCAAGATATGCCTCCTTGTAAAAGTTACACAGCAGAACATCTATTTTTAGTGTTCTAGTTTTTAACCTCCAGCCCCACCCCCAGGCATGGACCCAGGGGCCCGATGCCATGGAATGAAAGCTAACCCTACAGGTTACCTATGGTCCGAGTATGAAAGCACTCTGATAAAAAGTTTTCAAGATATAGACTTCTAGAATACTATATCACAGAAAAGCCATTATTATTAATGGTGTTCTAGATTTTAACCTCTAGCCCCACCCCCTGGCATGGACCCAGGGATCTGATGCCATGGAATGAAAGCCGACCCTACAGGGTGTCAATGGCCCAAGTATCAATGCTTTCTGATGAGTGGTTGTCAAGATATGGACTTCTAGAAAACTTTAACACAAGAATTGCCATTTTTGAAGGTGTTCTAGATTTTAACCTCCAGCCCCACCCCCTAGCCTGGACCCAGGGGTCCGATGCCATGGAATGAAAGCTAACCCTACAGGGTATCTATGGTCCAAGTATGAATGCTTTCTGATGAGTGGTTGTCAAGATATGGACTTCTAGAAAACTTTAACGCAAGTGTGACGCGCACGCGCACGGGAACGGGAACGGGAACGTGGACGACCGGGGTGACTGCAAGCTCTATGCACTTCGTGCAGTCGAGCTAAAAACATGTCCGCGAAATGTATACCTACGTTAACCCCTATTTTATACTGAAGAACTGGGGTGTTGCAAGGGTATACCTATTTTTCTTATCTTCTCTCAAAACATACGCTGAGGGTACTCATTAAAACGGGATCGGCGAGGCAGTTCTAACGTGCACCCTCAATCATGTCAATGTATGTTATGAGAGAAAATATATATATAAAAAAAACTTGTTTAATGAAATTTTCATTTTTTTTTTTTCTTATGAAAAACAAATTTTGTATATTGCGTGGGCAACTTTTCGTAATGTCATTAAGAAAACTTGCCCATACAATAAACAGATAATTTTTTTCATTACGGAAACATCTCCGTTTTCACAAAATATTCTATAAATCAGCTGATTTTGATTTATTTTTGTATTATTTACACTTGTTGTCCATAAAACCATGTATTTTGAGTATATGTTATGATCATCTCATCGATTCCATGATAACAGATACCCACAATATATGATTTTATGGATTAATATTAAAATTCAACTTTTTCATACCTACCCCTGATTTCCCCCATTTTTTACTATATGTAAGGTGCAAATCTGGGGTAGTTTTCATACGGAGATGTTGCCATGATGTAGCTTTAAAAATGAAAATTTTCAACTATAAAATTTTGATATTTTTCTTATTTTTGCTCAAAACATAGATTTCGGATACACGTTAGAACCGCCTCACCGATGCTGAAGCACCAGCGTAAAAAAACTCTACCTAATCGTGACTTAACTAAACCTTTTAGCGTGATATGTTTAATATGTATAGTCTTCTAGCTACCCATACCCCCCTCCCCCCCCAGGGGGAATTTTCTACACTATGATTTTCTAAAAGTACATTGAAAAAGCTATCAAACCCTGCTTTCTGCCATCTGGAAGTGGAAGCGTTTGCGTTTTATGCTATGTTTCATTATATTACCCTATATATTCAATTTTTGCGTTTTAATAATGGGGGTACACATAGAAAACTGAAGATATCTCAGTTGTTTCTTATCCTAGACCATTGAACTTGGTCTCATTTTAATGCTTATACATAGCCCTTTTAACCAATAATAAGTCATGGAAAATATCTAATTTGCATATTCATGAATTTTCATTAAAACATTAAAATGAAAAACGAAACAGTTAAAAATCAGTTATCCCCATAAAAACTAATTTCAGGCCTAAACTATCATTGTGGCTCATTGTTATTGTACCAGTTATACTATTTGACAAATTTGTTGACGCCATGGACCTTAATGAAAATTTTCTCATTTGCATTTTCATGAATATTAATGAAAATGACGAAAATAAAAATTTACTCTATTGCCATTTAAGGGTTTGAGTGGGTTGTAGGATGTACATTGCAACCTTAGACCAATTGCTCATGGGTTCCAGTTTGGTCAGAGGATCACTTTAATGCCCATTTGAGTGATCACCCCCACCCCTAATAAGCAGAGGAATTATTGTGGTACACCTCTATTACTACATGTATCTTGGCTACTGATAGACATAGAGAGCTGAAATAGGTATCAAATGATTGCTTTGGCAATGTTTTATAATCATGTAATAAGATATATAAACAAGCTGGCTATCTTAATGCTCAAATATTAAAAAGAAGTTCAGATATTAGAAAAGAAACAGATAAAGGAAGGGGTATACCAAACAAAATTGCTAATATCTCAGTGACCAAAAACTCTAAGAGAGCTGAAATGTGTATCAAATGATTGGTATGATAATGTTCTATAATCATGTGATAAGATACAGAAAGTATCTGACTTTCTTGATGTTCAAATATTGATAAGAACTTTCAATAGAAGAGAAAAATCACAGAACAATGGAGGGGGTATACCTACAGATATGTTTATATCTCAGCAACCAAAGGCCATAGAGAGTTGAAACTTATAACAAATGATTGCTATGATAACATTCTAAAACACTGAAATAAGATACATTTACAATCAGACTTTTCTGCTGTTCGACTATTGATGAAATCAATAAATATAGTAGAAAAATCACAGAACTTGGATGGGGTTTACCTATAGAAATGTTTATATCTCAGCAACCAAAAGCCATATAGAGCAGAAATTATTATCAAATGATTGCGTTGACAATTTCTATAACCTTGTAATATGATATATAAACAAGCTGACTTTTTTGTTGCTCAACTATTTAAGAAAACTTAAGATATAAGAGAAAAATCACTGCCAAATGAAGGGGGTATACCAATGACATTGCTAATATCTCAGTGACCAATCGCTCTAGAGTGTTGAAATTGGTACCAAATGATTGGTATGATAATGTTCTATAATTGTATGATTAGACATCTAAATAATCTAACTTTCTTGTTGTTCGAATATTGATGAGAACTTTAAATATTAGATAAAAATCAAAGAAAAATGGAGGGGGTATACCAATATAAACGTTTATATCTCAGCAACCAAATGTCCTAGAGTGCTGAAATGTGTATCAAATGATTTCTTTGACAATATTCTATAACCATGTAATAAGATATATAAACAAGCTTACTTTCTTGTTGCTCAAATATTCAAGAAAACATAAGATATAGCAGAAAAATCACTGCCAAAGGAAGGAGGTATACCAATAAAATTGCTAATATCTCAGTGACCAATAGCTTTAGAAAGCTGAAATTGGTATCAAATGATTGGTATGATAATGTTCTATAATCATGTGATAAGATCATGTAATAATCGAACTTTTTTGTTGTTCAAATATTGAAGATAACTTTTAATATTAGATAAAACTCAAAGAAAAACGGAGGGGGTATACCAATGTAAACGTTTATATCTCTGCAACCCAATGTCCCAGAGAGCTGAAATTAGTATCAAATGATTGCTATGACAATATTCTACAATTATGTAATAAGATATGTAAACAAACTTACTTTCTTGTTGCTCAAATATTTAAGAAAACATAAGTTATAGCAGAAAAATCACTGCCAAAGGAAGGAGGTATACCAATAAAATTGCTAATATCTCGGTGACCAAGAACTCTAGAGAGCTGAAATTGGTATCAAATCATTGCTAGGATTATGTTCTATAACCATGTGGTAAGACACACAAACATTCCGACTTTCTTGTTTTTCGAATATTGATAAAAACTTTAAATTTAAGGGAAAAATCGCAGAAAAATGGAGGGGGTATACCAATGAAAAGGTTAATAACTCAGCAACCAAAAGCTCTAGAGAGCTGAAATTGGTATCAAATAATTGGTATGATAATGTTCTATAATTGTTTGATTAAACATATAAATAATCTAACCTTCTTGTTGTTTGAATATTGATGAGAACTTAAAATATTAGATAGAAAATCAAAGAAAAATGGAGGGGGTATACCAATATAAACGTTTATATCTCAACAACAAACAACCCTAGAGAGCTGAAATTGGTATCAAATGATAGATATGACAATAATTTATAATTATATAATAAGATACAGGAAAAAGTTGACTATCTTGTGGCCAAAATTTAAGAAATCTTTAGATATAAGAGAAAAACATAGACAAATGAAGGGAATATACCAATAGAATTGACAATATCTCAGCAACCAAAAGCTCTAGAGAACTGAAATTGGTATCAATTGATTGACAGGATCATATTCTATACACAAAAAATATAAAACTAACAGAAATAATCAGATACAAGTCATTCTGTAGGTATACCAGTTCATTTTTTCATTATTTCTCTGTGATTTCTAGTTTTCATTAATATTCATGAAAAAATAGATGAGCCTTATATCCTTAAATACATGTATTATATGTATAAGGGTGATAGAACAGGGTCATAGCATTCATTTGATTCCACATTAGTGTTCCATGTTTATCAACAGCCCAGGTACAAATGATACTATATGTATACACCCATTTTTCCAGGATTTTTTACTTTTTAATTAATATTCATGAATATACAAATGAGATAATTTTCACATAGGCTCATGAAAACAATAAATTTATGAAATATGTCTAAATGGTGCAATATAAATTTGTCACAACGATAGTTTAGGCCTGAAATGAGTTAATTTATGGGTTTTTAATGATTTTCTACCATTTTCATGTTTTCATTAATATTCATGAATATGCAAAGTAGATATTTTGCATTACTTATCATAGAATAAAAGAGCTATGTCTAAGCTTTAAAAAAAGACCAAGTTCGATGGTCTAGGATTAGTAACAGCAGAGGTATGATCGATTTTCTACGCCTACCCCCATTATTTCTATACAAAAGATGGTATCAGGTCATTTAATAAAACATAGCGTAAAACGCAAACGCTTCCACTTCCATTTTTTTTTTTTTTTTTTTTTTTTTTTTTTTTTTTTTTTTTGGCGTTAAAGGGACTTATGGAATGCAAAAAGGGTAGTAGTATCAAAGGCTTATATATAAATCAATTACAGCTCAAGAAAAATAAGGTATATAGTGCGTTAAATAGATTAGATTGCTCAATTTCACCCGTACACATTACGAAAACACGCCCATGCAATATACAGTGAATTTAAAGTTGTAAAAAATGAAAATTTTCCGGAGAAAATTTTTGATATTTTTCTTATTTTTGCTAAAAACATAGAATGTGGGTACACGTTAGAACCGCCTCGGCGTGGCGGTTCTAACGAGTACCCACAATCTATGTTTTGGAGCAAAATAACAAAAATAGGTATACCCCCTGCATATCCCAATTTTACTATATAAAAGTGGGGTTTAATGGGGTATTCAGTGCACGGGCATTTTTTCCTGATGAAGAATATCATTTGAGCCTGTGCTAATTGGGTTCCGATCAGGTCCGACACAAACCGGTCTGTACAGTGACATAAGATGGTTAGAGGCTGGAAATTTTGGTTTTAGAAAGTATCTAGGAAGTGTACTATCTGTGTAGCGAAAACAAAGGTGCTCGACATGTTCGTTGTTACCGCGAAACTGGTCTGCGCCTTTGTTTTCGCATATGCAGATTGTTGGTTTTCTTATGCACTGGCTCATTTGGTATGTGTGTCTAAATGTACCTGTGGGATTTCAGTCTTAATTTTAACCAAATGCTAACGTGCTACTGCATCGAATCATTCGCCTCTCGTCCGTACCTTGAACGCCGCTTTTGTATAGCAAAACTGGGGTTCGCAGGGGTTTACCTATTTTTCTTAGTTTTGCTCCAAGTCATAGATTGTTGGTGCTCGTTAGAACCGCCTCGCCGAAAAATATCAAAATTTTTCCGCTGGAAATTTTCATTTTTTAAAGCTCAAAAAATCTCTGTTTATTGCAAGGGCAAGTTTTCATAATGGAATTTCAGTCTTAATCTCAACCAAATGCCAAAGTGCTGCTGCATCGAATCCATCGCTCCTGGTTTACAAGGCAATTATGGCAACCACTGTGACATTTACGAAAACTTGTCCATGCAATATACAGATTTTTTTTTTGGTTGTGAAAAATCTGAAATCTCATTAGTTTTTTTTTTTTTTTTTTTTTTTTTTTTTCTTATTTTTTGCTCAAAACATAGATTGTGGGTACACTGACATATTCTATGTTTTGGAGTAAAAATAAGAAAAATAGGTATACCCCTGCATACCCCAGCTTTACTATATAAAAGTGTGTTTAAGGGGGTATACTTTTCACGCACATGTTTTCCTGATGAAATTGGGATGTTTCTAAACATGAACACGGATAACCTAACTTCCTGACACATGGACTACATGGTATCACCAACCACTTGAACAGGAAATATACAATACATGCCCTTCTCGAGCCTAGTCGTACTATGGGTTTCAATTGGGTTTAGATATATTGTATGTGATAGAATCTTTAAAAAGGTATTTGTATTTTGTAACGAATACCCCATTATACCCCACTTTATATCTGGGGTAGCAAAACTCGTCGAGGCGGTTCTAGACAGTACCCACAATCTATGTTCTGGAGCAAAATAAAAAAAAAAAATAGGTATACCCCTGCAAACCCCAGTTTTCCTTTATAAGAGTGGGGTTTAAGGCGGTATACAATTCACGGACATATTCTCCTGATGTGCCCCTAGTATGTATACACGTAGTTCAATAAAATAAGGTTCCTCGTTAGTATGTACGTATGATTAAATTGGTTTCAAATTTTCACATTTGACAGTGGTATACATGTATGTAATGGGAGTCACAAATGTTTTTTTCTTGGGGTTCTCCCGTTTTCGCCCCACGTATACAGTGAAAATGTTAAATATATAATATATATACTGACAGACAAAAGAAACGCTACACCCTAAAACGAGTGACTTTTTAAACGTAGAAAAATGACGTATCATCTCGTGTACCACCCCCCCCCCCCCCCCAAAAAAAAAAAAAAAAAAAAAAAAAAAAAAACACTTTATAGACAAGGTCAAGACGGGTGGGTCGAAAATGTACACCCCAAACAAAGAATGATAATGACGCCGATACGAAAACACGTTTTTCGTGATTTAATTTGCACGATAACAACAAACTTCAAATGTTGCCATATCTATGCAAGCTACACATTATCAGAAACGTCATGCCTCAACAACGTCAGCCGTTAGCGAGTCATTGTGTGCTGGCATTCCCCTAGATTATGAAGTCATACCCTTTGGTATACACCGAACCACAATAAATCGACTTGCAATCATATTAACATCGGCCTTGACTACAGACGACCAACGAAAATCTCAAGGTCACGAGTTACGTCACAAGTGCATGATCGCTACATTTGATTACGTCATTTACGCATTAGGTTTTCAAATGTTGAATCGTCCCTGTTGTCGCTGGATTAGTTCGAGAATAGTTTTACGTCGACTTGCAGCAGTTGCTTCACGCCCACGTAGGTCAATTCGTGCTCGTTGTCTGACGCACCCTCACTTACGTCAACGCATACAATACGGACTTTCTCAGAAGGAACAACATTGATGTTACTCCCGGTGTAATGCTAACTAACCCTATCGCCAAATATGTCACAGACAGAGCTCATGGGATCAATAGATAGAAGGATCCGTAAACGTCAACAACAGCCATAGACGTTGAACGACCTTCGAGCTGCCTAGAGGGAATATTCGTAACGCACTCCACATTAGTCGGTTAAGTGTCTAAAACCCCTAAATGCGTCGACGAAGAGATTGGTGATGGATGAAAGGGTCATTGACCCATACATGGATGCTTGTGAAAAGTAAAATACGGGTAGTTTGACGTCGGACGCTACATGTATTAGCTGAAGTTGATATCAACTTCAAATTCACGTTGTTAATTGAAAAAAAAAGTATCTTTTGTCAATTTAATCAATTTTGTTTTGAAATAAATAAGATAGAGATTAAATTTCTTAAAGTAACATCTGTAGCGTTTCTTTGTCAGTCAGTATATATAATATACTCAAGGACTTTGCAAACGCCTCACTTGTTTTATTGCTCCTTACTCTCAGAATACGGCATGAAATATCAGTAAAAATATTTTTGAAATAAAAAGTACATCTAGTCTGCTTAACTTCGATACAAAAACTAAAGCGTCAACACCAGTTATTAACGTCATACACGATGGATTCAAGCGTTACCCAGAATTCAACAAAAACAAAGTATGGGGACGTTAAATATTCATCAGATAAAAAATGATTTCTGGAAAGAAACACCGCAAGCCAAGCAAATGCTGTTGGTTTGCTTTCATTTGCACTAAAACGGAGGTAGTTACGTCACTTTTACGTTTATTAAGAAAACTTTATTTTATTCGTGTAAAATGAAACGAATTCAAAAGATTTTGTGCATAATGAATAGGCAAGGACTTACGTAAAATTACTTTCGACGCTGTAATCGAATGGCTAGAGGTCTTTTGAACACTTACGCTTGACGTCATCAAATAACGTTGGCGCCTCAAACGGCATTGAAAGAAATCCCTCATTTTGATTTTGCTTTTTCTTGTGCTTAAGGTCGTTAGCTATCACAAGAGACGGTTGTTTTTTTACAAAAAGGTACAAGTAGGCAAAGATCAGGAAAAGGCGCAATCAGAAAAAGATTCCCACTCCAAAAACCGAGGTGGGAAAAAACCAAACTAACAATCAGGTACTTATACCATGAACCATATCGTAAGCCGAATGAGCAGCTATTTTCCCAATAGGTGGCCACTCAGTTACCTTAACTTAACTAAAACTATAAAAACACACATAAGGCGCCAACAGCACAAAAAATAAAAAAATAAACACCAAGACATAAAACAAAAAGAACCACCACAGAAGTATCGCATTGGAACGATCACTGGCGGGCTTAAACCAGTTTTATAGGCGTCTAACCTCACCCTCAGCTTCTGTAGTGGTTGTGTTATATACAAATATAAACAAGAAATAAGGAAAATCATGTTGGGAAGATATACATAGGTACCAACGTAAAACATGTATAACGGAAAGCAGGGTGAGCAGCTGTTGAAGGTAAGATGGTCACAGTGCTATCTTGGACAGAACATGTAAATGCAGAGGGCTAAGTGAACAGCCAAATGATATTCGGGTGGCCGTTTTAAGGTTTTCTTGCGTCTCGATGACGTCTGTGAAAACAGCTGTAGCAAACAAACGAGCAAACAATTTTTTATTGATCTTTATGGATAAACATTGTTTATCGTGTTGGCGTACACGATACTATGTTTATTTTGTACACCCGCTCAACATTAAGGAAGTTTTTAAGCAAAATATAACCGATGTACATTGAGGCGTTTTCAAAGTCCTCTAGTATACAAACAGGCTATGCAGTGTAATAAATAGAGGATCTTACACGAGTGGTCATTTCATATGAAATTTATTAAACGAGCCTACGGCGAGTTTAATAAATTTCATATAAAATGACCACGAGTGTAAGATTCGTTTTATCTTATGACTTCTAAAATAGGTTTTCATCGCTTTTAAAGTGGACATATTTCCAATGAAAATTTACATTGTTGTTACAGACGTCGTCAATGACGTTACGTATTCCCGCAAAAAGTGTTATTACACGTGTGGTCATACGATTTTTATGACATGACGTTATCCACTGGAAAACAGCGGCGTCATATGATAAGTACATGTAACATGTAAGCTATTCCTGTTTATGACGACGATTTTTACAGCAATCTGTATACTTTAATTTGCTTTTTCCTGGTATTTCAATGAGGGGCTTTGATGATAAAATGCGTTATCATTTTTCCTTCCCTTAAAATCGGTAATGCCGGGCACTAAGAAAACGAAATACATGTACTGGCAAAGACACCAGTTCAATTAGGTAATATACATGTATATTTCTGTAAATCTGTCGTGGAACAATCACTTATTTGATATTAACCAGCAAATTGCCCAATTTTTAGCTGTATTTCGCCGACTTGGGCCTCGTTGTAACAAAATGCTCAAAGGGAACATTTGTTTTCTTAACCGGCGGTTACGCATTTAAAGGTTTGTTAGCCGTGTTAGAGGAGCCCTCGGCACAGCATTTACTGATATTTTGCAAAAAAGGCACACAGGCTTTATTAACAGTTTCAAACACTAGTGTGTGTCTCGCAAGCCATAAGCATTAACTGTTGCCGATTAATAAGCATATGATACTTATTTGAATGGCAGATGATACCGGGGATACCGGCTTTTATCATATATTTACTGTAAAATACGTTCTTTTTACATATGCGATACAGGCGCAAGTCCTATGCACGTATCGGGACACCATATCTCGAAAGCTGTATCAGTTCAAAATTTGTCAAAATCCATATCTCCCTAGGGAGATATGGACTCATATCACACCCCCTAGACTAGCTACTAGTCTGATAAATTGATAAATAGGTTTTTTGTCCTTTTTTGTAAATTCAAATTTTCTCTTCTTGGAAGCTAGAGCACCAGATATTTTCTGATGTACAAATCTTGGCTAGATTTATCAGACTAGTCTTTTCCGAAAATGCTCTGAGAAGAATTTCTGCTGTGATTGACATTTATTAGCCTCATATTGCCCCACATAATCTGATAACAGCCACCAACTCCAATTTGTTTATTTATCTGAGTTTTAATGGTCTACAGGTGATGTCATACAGCTCAAAGAGGAAAACCACAGAATTTGTTTTCTTCAGTTTACCCAGGAATTAGCAGCATTTGTTAATAGGTTTAGGATATTTACTTGAATTCAAATTGAGTGAAGCGTCAGGGTTTAAGAGCCAAATACGTGTTGAAACAAGAAAAAAGATATGCTTATTTTTACATCACAAAATTGATATTTGTTTAACAATGCTTTAATTCAAATAAAGATGCAAATATATCTGAGCCTTTGCATGAGAAAAACAACTATCTGGGTTTCCGACCAGGTCCGACACAAACCAGCCTGTACAGTCACAGAAGAAGGTAGCTGATCCGCGCCTTTGAGTTCGCATAATGTAGATTGTTGGTTTTGTGATGCAGTGGCTCATCTTTGAACTAATATCACAAAAACTGCACAGAAAATACAGAACTGGCTTTTGAAGAAAAATGTGTTCCTATGCTCCAGTCTTTGCTTGTTATCAGTTGCAGTATAAACAATTGGCCTTAAATTCTTATCTCTGATCAGCAACTAGCAGGTTGTTCTGACAGTAATTGGTGGGATCAGATTACTCCAGTATTACCCCGTCAGAAGTGGAAGGGGAATATTTTGCCTGGTACTAGGCGTTAAAATCGAGACAGAGGAGTAGACACACATTATGTCCAAATGATGTACATTTTATATAAAATGATTTTTACCTTTTGTAGATTTGTCATTTTAACGCCTAGTGGCTAGGCTACACACCCCCATATCACACCCCAAATCTCGAAAGCTGTATCAGTTCAAAATTTGTCAAAATCCATATCTCCCTAGGGAGATATGGACTCATATCACACCCCCATATCACACCCCAAACCTCATATCACATCTCACGTGACCCCCACATTCGGAGCGCTCTGTTCTATTCAATAGTACGTTGTAAATTGTTCTCAATTTATAAATCAAATTTTTGTATTTGAATTTTCTGTATTAATGGTTAAATGTTATTGAATAAAATTTGTGACCAGAATTTTTTTTTCATTCTTTTTTTCCACTTGAAATTATGTTGGGAATCATTTTGTGCATTGAACTGTATCAAACACTTTTTTTTTCAATAAAAATATATGATAAGGAGATCATGATATGGCAATTTTCATATCATACCCCGTATCAACCCTCGACTTCCGTATCAGCCCTCGACTCCCATATCAGCCCTCGGGCCGAAGGCCCGAGGGCTGATATGGGAGTCGAGGGCTGATACGGAAGTCGAGGGTTGATACGGGGTATGATATGAAAATTGCCATATGATAATCTCTTATTATTTCTTTTTTCAGCTGCAGTTGCAGTTGTATTTTTATAGCTAAATTTACTTACCTTTAGCAGACACGTTGCTAGCTGAGCAGTTTATCGAATTTGTAAATACCTGGGGGAGGGAGGGAGGACAACTAAGGGGTAATTGTGGTACGGGTGTGTGGCCCAAATTTCTGAAACCTACCCCAATCATATACCTGGTCACTGAAAAAATTGACCCATTCATATACTCAGTTGATTGATCAAAATACTGACTCATTCATATACTGCCCTTTGATTTTTTACACCCATTCATATACAGCTCGGTTTCAAAAATAACATACCCCTGCAATGTCGCAAAATAAATTGACCTCTTCATCTTCATTGCATCGATCATTGCTTGGGGACTATTGACCTGGTTCAAATAGAACTTCTACATTTTGTGCATATGTTTATGTGTGTTAAAATGGTATAAAATTTAAATTGATCATGAGCAGTCCGATCGGACAGGAAGCTGTATTTGGCGTGTACCAAACTTCTGACAGATTTAAAGTCAAGTTTTCAAATTTGAGCGATTGGTATGATGTACGTACTGTGAATATTGCCACTTTCTGACCTCAGTGCTATTCATGGACATCTATTTTAGATACATTAAAACTTTCACCACATTAGCTTTACATTTTTAAAAGTACTGAAATAATGATAAAATAGACACGCATCCTTTCATTACAGGCGTGTGTTAAGGAAGCAAAACTGCTCTTATTGTCCGTTTACATCTTACTGCGTTATCTTGTGCCTGATATTTGTTTCGTTGGAGTTTCTCTAGGATGATTTCTTATATAAACCGTCTTGATAAGATGACCAGTCACAGTATTTCAATCAAATATATTCACATACCAACAAATGTCTTTTTTTAATACATTATATTCAAGAAGGTCATGGCATTACTTTAACATTGCCATGGGCATATGCGCATTGCATGGGACACAATTCTATAGAAACTATCTATAAATAATCATTACGATTATTACTGATATTCTCAGATGCAAATTCATAAAATTGGATAATTTTGAAGAGAATTTTTGTGCTAAAAACATGCATTTGCAAGATACTTGTATACAAGGTAGTGGGTACATTAAACTTCCACTTTCTGATTCAGTACTGTTTCGAGCGTGGTGCAAGTTTTAAGATGTCTCAAATAGGTGTCAATGCATAGCATTCAGGTCATAAAGTGGCCAAATTCACAGTACGTACACCATAACATCCACCTAAACTTGAAAACTTGACTTTAAATCTGTCAGAATTTTGGTATATGCCAAAGGCAGCTTCCTGTCCAATCGGTCTGTTCATGATCAATATAAAATTAATACCATTTCAACACACATAGCCATATGCACAGAATGTAGAAGTTTCATTAGTACCAGCTTATTAACCAGCAAGCAATGATTGACTCAATGAAGGTGAAAAGGTCAATTTATTTTGCGACATTGCAGGGGTATGTTATTTTTTAAACCGAGCTGTACTGTCCTTTGATTTTTATACCCATTCACATACTAATTGCTTCTTCGAAACAAGTTGAAAAACAACAACAGCAGCAACAAACAAACATAATAATAAATGTGTCCAACAATTTCACCTCAATAACACCAGTGGATACAGATATGCTTTAAATAATGAATTGGCAGATGCAGGATCATGGGTATAGCCTACTTTAAGCATATATATCTTGTATTAGAGCTTAGATTGGTTCAGGTGAGTATACAATATAATGCAATTTAACATTCCCTCTTTGTTGTATGCTAATAAGTGTTGATTTTTGTGCTATTGTCCCTCTAGTATTTATCTATTAAAGGTAGCGTAAGTGGCCACCTTTTGGGAAATAGCTGCTCTCTTGGTTTACCATATATCTTTTGCTCACTTGGGTTCTCTTTGTAGCTAAGCAGCACCTTACTTATTGTAATTTTAGTTCATCCCCACCTTATTGTGCTGGCTCTGGATCTTTAGCACTATTCAATTCAAGCGGGGCATGATAGAGCATGATGTAATGAAGCTAAGCTTTGCCCGCTATGTACTTGTTAAAGGAACATTTCGAGAACATGTAGCAGTTTGTATCTACTATTTAGCTTGGGCATGCTGTGGTAGTACTTTAAATGACCATTTATCATCATTATACCCCCCGCAAAACGAAGTTTTAGGGGGGTATACTGTTTTCAGCCTGTCCGTAATTCCGTCATTCCGTCAACATTTTGACATCTTTGCTGAATAACTTAAGTAGTTTTTGCCCGATGTTCTTCAAATTTTCAACACACCTGCACCATTAGACAGCACATGTGTCATATGAATTTAGGGGCCAAAGGGTCAGTTTTGCAAGAGTTATGGGACTTTTTAAATCTATACATAGAATGTTTGCCATAGTGCTAATAGTGCATACTTTGTGAAATCAACTCCTACAGCTTTCAATATTCTCTTTTGATACTTTGCAGATATGTGCCAGAGATATTGAAGATATGCATGAAGAAGTATTATGCTCAAAAAATGAATTTTGACAAATTTACAGCATTTTGAACTTAGCCAATTTTTGATAATTGGCATATTCAACAATGGTTGGTAGTGCATAGTTTGTGAAATCATCTCCTCCTAGGGTTTTCAGTATTTCTTTTCAATACTTTGCAGACATGTTCCACACATATTGAAGATGTGCATGAAGAACTATAATGATGAAAAAAATAATGTTTGACAAATTTACAGCATTTTTCAACATAGACATTTTTTGAACATTGCTTATATACATTAATGGTCGGTGGTTCATGGTTTGTGAAATCAACTTCTCGGCTTTCAGTATTTCTTTTCAATACTTTGCAGACATGTTCCACACATATTGAAGATGTGCATGAAGAATTATAATGATGAAAAAATAATTTTTTGACAAATTTACAGCAATTTTTAACATAGACATTTTTTGACCATAGATTATACAATAATGGTTGGTAGTGCATGTTTTGTGAAATCAACTCCTCCTAAGGCTTTCAGTATTTCTTTTCAATACTTTGCAGACATGTGCCAGAGATATTGAAGATATGCATGAAGAAGTATTATGCTGAAAAAATGAATTTTGACAAATTTACAGCATTTTGAACTTAGCCAATTTTCGATAATTGTCATATTCAACAAATGTTGGTAGTGCATAGTTTGTGAAATCAACTCCTCCTAGGGCTTTCAGTATTTCTTTTCAATACTTTGCAGACATGTTCCACACATATTGAAAATGTGCATGAAGAATTATAATGATGAAAAAATAATTTTTGACAAATTTACAGCAATTTTTAACATAGCCATTTTTTGACCATTGCTTATACAATAATGGTTGGTAGTGCATGTTTTGTGAAATCAACTTCTCCTAGGGCTTTCAGTATTTCTTTTCAATACTTTGCAGACATGTTCCACACATATTGAAGATGTGCATGAAGAATTATAATGATGAAAAAAAAATTTTGACAAATTTACAGCATTTTTCAACATAGTAATTTTTTACCATTGCTTATATTGCTTATATACAATAATGATTGGTAGTGCATAGTTTGTGAAATCAACTCCTCCTAGGGCTTTCAGTATTTCTTTTCAATACTTTGCAGACATGTTCCACACATATTGAAGATATGCATGAAGAATTATAATACTGAAAAAGTGATTTTTTTCAATATAGCCATTTCTTGACAATTGCTTATATACAATAATGGTTGGTAGTGCATACTTTGTGAAATCAGCTTCTCTTAGGGCTTTCAGTGTTTCTTTTAAATTCTTTGTAGATTTGATCCAGATATATTTTAGATGTGCATGAATAATTTTTATGCTGAAAAGTTATTTTTTGACAAATTTACAGCTTCCATTTAACTTAGCCAATTTTTTTGCCATTTCTCATGATAAACAATAATGATCATAGTGCATACAGTGAAATCAACCCCAAGCTTTCAATATATTCTTTTAATATCTTATAGATGTGACTGGCATACTGAGGATGTACATTAAGAATTATAATGCTGAAAAGATATCTTTGACAAATTTTCTGCATGTTTGACTTAGGAAGTTATTGGCCAGCTTCAGATAATTTTGCGGGGGGTATACTGAAAGCCTTGCTTGCAGCCAATTTCTAGTTAAGCATGTTATGCTGGCCTCTCATAGACCGTGTCACATGCTGAATTTAAAAGAATAAGTGAACCTTCGTGTGACAAAACCAACAATTTTGGTTTCCGACCAGGTTCAGGCACAGAAAATAGTTAGAATCTTGAAATTTCACATTTAGGAAGTAGAATGAATGTACTATACCTGCATCAAAAACAAAGGCGCTGACCGACTTCTCGGTTATCGCTAAGCTGTGATCTGCGTCTTTGATTTGAGTGTGCAAATTGTTGGTTTTCTCATGGGACAATTAAAATGTTAAATAGTTATTTCATAGCTAGTATGCTAGTAGCAGCATGAAAATAAAAAATACAACTGTCAACATCAAAGTGGTGTAATTTAATTCAATGGTGAACTTGCCGAACTATACATGTAAACCCGGGCATGTAAAGTCCTCTAAGTATCAACTTGTACTGCTCCAATTCTTTTGTCATATAGACTCACATGTAAATTAATTCATTTGATTGATTGAAATCAGGTACTATAATATTCATATTAAATTAGCCCCTGCGTGAGAAAACCAACAATTTGCATATGCAAAAACAAAATTGCAGATCAGCTACGCAGTAACCGTGAAGCTGATCAGCAATTTTGTTTTCAATACACGGATAGTACAATCCCTATAATTCCTGAATATGAAATTTCTTATGAAATCATGTTACAGACTTCAACACTCGAAATAAATCTTTAACGGCCAAACTTCTCCAACAGGGCTATCGGTATCATAAACTTCGAAAAACCTTTTCTAAATTTTATCGTTAGCACTATGAATTGATTTCCAAATATAGTGTTGGGTTAAAGACTCTTTTAAGTGAGGGTCTTTCGGAACCAGAATTTTATGGTGACTTGGTTTACAAATTTAAGAAACTTATAGGAAGTAATGATTTTTCTTTTCAGTTTAGAAAAATCATAACACGTTACAGACGTATAGGTTATAACTTGAATGTTATGCCACAGTCTGCATGCTTAGTTTTTAACCCAATCACGGTTGATAACTATGCTGCCTTCTTTAATTGCACGCCGGTGGGTCGGGCGTCAGACTCTATGATTGCCCCGACTTAAAGCTATTCATTTTAGTTGGTTGGGGCTGGAGCTTCTTGTCTGTTGCTTGGCCCACCGGGGTCCAACTGATGTTTTTCTTTAGCTCCGGAGTTAGTAAGTTATTCGGCGCCCAGGGATCTCCATCGTCGGGCAGCTTACTGAATCTGTGAGTCCTGGTTTTTGATTCATCAGGATGTTTATCATGATTTATTTATTTGTTCTTGATGATTCATTTACTAGTTAGAGATTAACCACGAGCACCGAAGAACTAACTAAATGTTATGAACCACTGCAGAAGCTGAGGGTGAGGTTACGGCCGTGTAAAATCGATTTAAACCCGCCAGTAACTTTGTGTTACTGATCGTTCCAAGTCGATACTTCTGTGGTGGTTCTTTTTGTTTTATGTCTTGGTGTTTAAAATATTTTTGTGCTGTTGCCGCCTTATGTATGTTTGCATATTTTTAGTCAAGTTAAGGTAACTGAGTGGCCACCTATTTGGGAAAATAGCTGCTCATTCGGCTTCCGAAATGTTTTCATGGTATAAGTACCTGATTGTTGGTTTGTTTTTTCCCACCTCGGTTTTTGGAGGTGGAGTCTTTTTCTGATTGCGCCTTTTCCTGATCTTTGCCTGCTTGTACCTTACTATCTTCTGTGACTGAACAGCCCAGTTTGTGTCTGACTGCTGGTCGGAAAACCAAATTGTTGGTTTTGTCATGCGAAGGATCATTTGAGCCACCTCGTGGTAAACGCGAAGCTGATCAGGGCCTTTGTTTTCGCTACTCGGATAGTACAATTCCTCTTCTACTTAAATCCGAAATTTCAAGCGTATAGCTCTTTTCTGTGTTTGTACAGACCGGTTTGTGTCGGACTTGTTCGGAAACCACATTGTTGGTTTTCCCAGAGGCGGCTCAAATTTTGTAACAATAAATTTGTGACGTGGGTCTATGACAAAAGAAATATAGCTATATATGCAAAATAAGAAGAACATAACAGTTTTATTGTCAGACACAAACTAATAATAATTAACTATACAGTTTCTACTATCTAAAATCTTTCAAAAACCATCTTTTTCAAAAGCATTCTTTTCTGAAACACATCAGGGAAAATCTGATCATGTCACCCATTTGCATCAAAAAAGTCCTCAAAGTGCCAAAAAAAATTGAGAGTAGGTTTACAAATAAAAAAAAGTCATGCATATAAAATATTTTGACAAGGGTTTGTGAAAATGTGAGCAAGGGAAGTAACTATTTTCCCAGAAAAAAGTCAATATTGATTATTTTGATTAAAATGCACCAAACCAAAACAAAGTTTTACTGAGGTCCAAGCACTTAACAATTCACCTTAACTTTGCTTGAATTCCAAATTTAAATACTTTGGATTACCTCATTTGTACATACAAAACCCAGTACCCAAGATTGCTTTTGGTCATATTTTTTTTTATTAGTGAGCAGTTTTGAAAAATTTTGGCAAGACTTTTGAGGAGTTTTGAAATGCAGTGCCATTTTTTGGTGTTTCAGAAAAGGGTGATTTTGAAAAAGGTTGTTTATGAAAGATGCCAGGTCTTTGTCACAGTAGTCAAAATATACATGTACACTGGCAAATAAACAGTGTCATGAGAAAATCAGCTTTTTGTTACATGTGAAAACAAAGATGCATATCAGCTATGCAGTAACTACTTTTGTTTTTGCTACACAGATAGAACAGCCATTCTACTTCCAAAGTACTAACATTAAAGCCCCTAGTTATCTGACTGGTTTGAGGCAAACTATTTCAGAAACCCCAAAAGACGATACCTTATCAGAGGGAGTGTCTGAGGTAAAATTAGTATTAGTCCCTGGCTCTCACAAGAGATTCAAACTTGAACACAATCATCTGACAATTCAGTGGAGGAAATCAAGGAATCAGGGAGTTCATTTGAGCTCCTGATAGTTAAAATAGAATCAATTAAAATTGGCAAAACCACTGGGTAAAACACTAAAACAGTACTTGAATAATTTGAGCCGGGACAAGGAAAAAATGGAATTTCGCATACATGACAAAAGCCCTATGACAGGAAGTGTATTGTCTTTCAAATACGCTCTGACCAACTGCTGCACAATACCGACAAAATGTTGCAGTGATCTGCAAATACGGTTAATTAAACGATACTAGGTCTTTGTAATCCTCCTACCATTGCACCAAAATTTCATTGCATCCTTTGTAGCGTGCCAACATGAAAGTTTTTATTATGTCTGTCTATGACAGGTAGTGTATTGTCCTTCGAACACGCCCTGATGCCCTCCGACCATCTGTGGATTACGAAGGTACAATAGTTTCGCTGTAGCGTCCATCAAATTCATCCTGCGTTTGCGACCGTCTTCTGCTCTAGATTGTGAATTTGTGACACTGCAGCTTCTCTGGAACATACTCTGCACTGTCTCTTTGATGGCATCCTACTCATTATTAGGTATTAAATAATGACCACTTTCGTTTTGATATGATAGATTTACTCTGACAATAATATCTGATGCCAAAACACTTACCAACTTAAAACCATTTAAAGTGTAACACAGCTCACCGACTTCATAGTACTGACAAAAGGTTGCAGTAATCTGTTTCAAATATGGTTCATTAAATGAAACTGGGTATTTGTAATCCACTACCCTTGTACCGAAATTTCTTTGCATCCTTTGTAACCTGCCAACGTGAAAGGTTTTATTATGTCTGTCTATGAAGGTGAAGTCTCCATACAATCCATCTGATGTTGTAGGGGTGCTGGAAACTTGCGGGGCTTCTTTGTGCCTTACTCTTACCAATCTGGAAAAAAATGAGGCAAAGCTCTGTAACCCACATCTGGTGAAATTATAACGTTGTTGAGTTATGCTTATAAGCTTTCTGTTATAAACAGATAAAGACATAAAGTTTGAGACCAGTCCTATTTTTGCTATTCAAATTTTACCCGTATGTCAAAGGTTTTGTCCCTGTCTGATTACAAGAAAAAATTATCAGTTGAAAAAATTTGATACCTTTCTTATTTTTGCTAACATACTAGATTCAGGGTCGATGTTAGAACCGTCTCGGCGAGGCAGTATCCACAACGTATGTTTTAGAGCAAAAATAACATGAATAAGAAAAACAGGTGTACCTGTGTAAACACGCATAAATGGGGTTTTACCGTATAGTGGGAAATACATTACACATAATACATGTTAAGAATCGATGTGCTGCGCATCTAGATTTGAGCTGTATAATGAGAAAACCAAACTTTTGCATACATGAAAACCGAGGCCCAGATCAGCTTTGAGACTACCTTTGTTTTCGCTACATGGATAGTACAAAAACTCTTCCTAAAGCCAAAATTTTAAGCCCAAGGCAATTTCATTGTGAATGTACAGCCCAGTTAGTGTCGAAAATTGTTGAAAATTACAATGTTGGTTTTGTGAAGAGACGGCTCATTTATGCTTTAAACAACATATGCAGGATTGTTAATATTCACCGGTCTTTGGACAACTTTGGATCTTCATTAAGAAGCCGTGCGATAGTAGACTTGTACTGCTGACCATAGCCAGGAACTTCCACTGTAGCAGATCCTCGTTGTCTTCTTGGTGGTGGCGACCTGCGCATAATACTCAGAAATGAGGGTGATGCGGTATCTATATAGATAGATAACAACAAATTAAAGCCTTCGCTTATAACTGTAAACCAGAGAGCCAATGGGACTTGATTCCTCACCTAACACAAGGGCCCTTTAGTTTACAATAGCCTGATTAACGCAATATATACACATTAGCTCAATGGTTGGGAGACAACCCCCAAAATCTCTTTTGATTTAAAGTAAATCTTCTGTCCATTGCATCATTGCCTGTAAGATTCCACCATCATGTCACCATTTCGAATTCAAATCCAAAATTTATCAAAATTGTTCTTGCCATGAAAACTAGGTCAGGCCGACAATAAAAATATAGCATAGGATATTTTTCTGGTTTGCAAAAAAAATTAACCTACCTGTCAAACCCCACTTTCAAAAAATTGATAGGTACGAGCACGGCAAACAAAGAATCATTTAGGGATGGCCTCAAGATCACATCAAGGTCATGAGCAGTCTAAAAGAAATATCTACATGTATGTCGAGAGATCCCTGTCCCAATGGAATGCCTAATATCTGAGTGGCAATTATTCTTATAAATAAGACCTTACATATGTGAATTGGTAATGTCCTCTGTGGCATCAACTGTACTATTCAGGGCATTATTCAAAAGGATTGCCTTTTCTTTTAAGTGGTAGAACATGCCATAACAGCTTTTACATGCAAAATTGATACCTTGAACTTGGTACAAGACTCTTTAAATTTCCAGCAAGGTAGTCGTCCTGCAGTTGGTATATGTATGTGTAGATAGCATGGTCGTCGACATATTTAATGTTGTACCACGAAATAGAGCCCGGAACAACTGATGTAACAGGAGCTCTGTATACTTCCCCATTTTCAAATGTATGTTCCACGTCCTTAACCACAAGAAGATGCCTAAGGGGTATGGCTTTTTCTGTTTCCTTATGGGAAGTTAAAAAGGTACAAGTAGGCAAAGCATCCTCAACTAATTTAATGACATTCTCAGTGAGGTCGGATACAGTGAGGTATTTTCCTTGCTTTTTTGTCGTGTTAAATACAGTCATGTCTGGGTGTGTTTGATTGAGCACAAGTTTCTAAATTTGAATTGTGCTGTCAGGGCTCTCTTCTTTTCTGTTTGTGAGTTTATTTCTTTGAGTCTTTCAAGTGCACTGCTTCTGCTCTACCAAAGGCTGAAGCACTCAATTTCTTTTGTCAGGTCATCCTTCTCTTGAATGACTTTCAGTCGTTTTCTCTCTTTCTCTGATTCCTTCAGTTTCTGAACTTCAATATTCTTTCTTTAAATTTTTTTCACCCGTTCCTTGATTTATGATTTGATTTCTTTTCCAACTTTTCTTCCTTGTTGAATAATGGTCTTCAAATCCTCATCATCTTTGCTGGATAGCCACTGGATGGTTTTATTGACGGAAAAAGCAATAAAGGCTTCCTTGGCTAGAGTGGTTGCATTTGGTCTTTTCATAATAAGAAGGTCTAGCATTCCAAAAATTCTCTCCGCAAATTTATTGCGTTTCTGAAATGATCCTGCTTGTTCAATAAGATTATCATCATTGACTTCAGACAAAATTCCGCCCGGCAGATGATCTTTAACGGCACGTTTCATGTAAGCTGACCATGCTCATAAGACACTGGAAAATTGCACTTACAAATAGGTCATAGTATTGTGGTTTTAGCAAGGCAGAGGCCATCTGTTTCAACAGTTTGGTTGGGGCCGGAGCTTCTTGTCTGTTGCTTGGCCCACCGGGGTCCAACTGGTGTTTTTCTTTTGCTCCGGAGTTAGTAAGTTATTCGGCGCCCAGGGATCTCCATCGTCGGGCAGCTTACTCAGTCTGTGAGTCCTGGTTTTTTATTCATCAGGATGTTTATCATGATTTATTTGTTTGTTCTTGATGATTCATTGACTAGTTATAGATTCACCACGAGGACCGAATAACTAACTAAATGTTATGAACCACTGCAGAAGCTGAGGGTGAGGTTATGGCCATGTAAAACCGGTTTAAGCCCGCCAGTAACTTTGTGTTACTGATCGTTCCAAGTCGATACTTCTTTGGTGGTTCTTTTTGTTTTATGTCTTGGTGTTTAAAAATTTTTTGTGCTGTTGGCGCCTTATGTATGTTTTCATATTTTTAGTTAAGTTAAGGTAACTGAGTGGCCACCTATTGGGAAAATAGCTGCTCATTCGGCTTACGATTATTTCATGGTATAAGTACCTGATTGTTAGTTTGGTTTTTTCCCACCTCGGTTTTTGGAGTGGGAATCTTTTTCTGATTGCGCCTTTTCCTGATCTTTGCCTACTTGTACCGTTTTATCAGTGAATTGCTTCTCAGTACCCCCGAGTATTCCAGATGGATTTGCAGACATTCTGTCAACTAGATTTGTGTAATGAGTGTTCAGTGATAGAATTTGAGAATCAGTCTTTATTATTCTCCATAATGGTGTAGCTACGATTTTTTTTCTAGAAGATCAAGTGCTTTGGCTCCAGCTAGATATTCCTCACACTGTCAATTTGCTAAGGCTGTTCGAAGCTAGCCAAGATTGTTCGAAGTTAGAAATTCGGTGTACCATGTACATTTTTCAAGCAATATGAAATATCTTCCAAGTTCTGAATCTATGAACAACACATTGAACCGTTTGCCCTTCAAATTTACCAACTTATTTGTCTTTCCTGTTAATATTAAGTAATCCGTAAAAGCCATATAGGCACCACTTTTCTAATCTGCTCCCCTTGTGAGAGGTTTACATGCGGTTCGAACAAGGCGTACCGTCCCTGATTCACTTGTATTATTGCCCCTTTCACTCGAGTTTGCCATTTGAGCATTTGCATCACACAACAAAACCATGTGTTCCGTAAATCTGAGTTTCTTTTCATGTTGTCCTCAAAGACATCTGGATTGATTGATCTGCTGATTTGAGTGACAGCTTCAAACTACATAACCTTTAAAAACGGCCCACTGGTTGCAATTTTACTTTCCTATCTATGAGTAGCAGCATATGAAGTTTTTAACTTTAATTTGTTTTTCATTTCCAGATCTCTGCTGTTCTGAAGCTTTTTATCTTTCTCTTTAAGTGCTTTGTTTCTATTCCGTCCGACCATATTCTGTCTCTTTAAGTTCTGTTTACCTTTTCTACCTTGTCTAACTTTTAGTTACTTTATTTAAGTATTTTTAATTCTGCAACTTGTGTGCAAGATCTTTTTTACTGAATGCATGTCCACCTATTCACACGTACAATCCTCCAAGTATTGCCGCCTTAGTCCCATTGCCTTTGCATAACTTAAAACATCTTTAATTAAGTCTTTTGGAACAATTTTCTTGGTAGCTCAAAACTTTACATACGTCTGCTCCTGTTAATTTCTTACTTTGAAAAAATTTATATTAATGAAGTAGTTATTCCGTAGTTATAATTTCTCTCGGTTCTATGGTTGAATTTAGAACTAGGTGTATATATTTTCCGAAGAAATTGTTCTTGATAAAGTTGTTAAAATGTTTTAAATATCTGTGTCTTTGATTTGTGATTTCAAATTGAATTCCAAGAAAATGGAAGTTGTCTCCAGTTAAATCTGTCTGCGTATTTTTAACATTGCTTGCCACCACCACAACTTGGTTATTCATACACAAAGATGAATATGGACTAAGTCCTGCTATAATAGTTTGTGATGCTGAAGAGGACACACAAGCAGATGGGCTAGCAGGTGAGCTAAGTCTCATCTGCTTGCTGAAGTCTATCAGAATATTCCCATGAAGATCGGAAGGTAAGGTCAAACTGTAAAATATAAATATTAGAAGAACATGCACACCTAAAAACTAATTTAGAAAATATTTTAAGGACATTTTTAAAATAGCACATTGGGCCAGTGAACACATAAATACATTTTGCCCAAACAAATACAAGTATATTTATATTGTTTCCAAATAGAATGGGATTTTTGTACAACCATGACATTTTCTACATTACCATTCTTAACAAATGAGTAATAAATTTGATTTAGACAATGCCAAAGGATTCGCCTCGTGAGAAAACGGAAATTCTGCAGGCGCAAATACTAAGGCTCAGATCAGCTTTGCAGTAACTGAGAATACGATCAGTGCTTTGTTTTCGCTACACGGGTGGTACAATTCCTCTACTTTCTAAATCCAAAACTTCCCGTCCCTAAACATCTTCTGTGCTCGTATAGCTACTTTAGTTTCGGACTTGTTCGGAAACCACATTGTTGGTTTTCTCATTATGTGGCTCAAATGCTTTACAAACACAATCAGTGTGTTGTTTTGGGCGATAAGACCACATGATTGGGAACTGTTCAAGATTCAAAACAAGCGAAATCACTCTATATCACCACTCACTTGAAATTGTGATGACTCCTGGGTGACAAAAACAGCTTCACTTTGGGAAATTTCAATTTGTGTCTGTGAAAAATGATGTTCATGTTAAATGTAAATAAAATGATATGTATATATGATCCACATCATGAGAAAACTAACATTTTGCATATGGGAAAAAAAAACACCATTATTCCACCGCCACCCAATCGGTTATGTTCAAGTACGCAGCCCTGAGCAAATGTTTCACCCCGATGCCTGTAAATATGCACGTTACCGCCGGCAAAGGACATGTTAAACTTGCTTTCCGAGAGGCGTCCGTAAAAAGCAATTCTCGCCATTGTTGTCTGGTCCATCCAACGCGATCGTTGGCACAGGCAAGACGACAACGCGTTGACGCACAGTCAACACAGGCCCTTTGTAGTAAACAGGCGTGTTGCAACCGGATATAATGGTCCTGGTTTGGCGTTGTAACTGGTGGTCGCCCGGATCGTGGAAGATCTTCCATCCCTTTTCCTTGTTCAAAACGTCTCCAAACATTTTGAATCGTAACTCTTGAACAGTTCATTAGTCGGGCAAAGTGACATTTCGGCGTTTTGTACTAGTCCGATTGCCCTATTTCTGTCCGCTACATAAAGCTTCCCCATTACGCGTGCGACAAAAATCCGACAGTATTTGTGTTGCTGCAACTTGCACTATATCCAGTCAATGTGTGCATAAAAATGTAAAATTTTAACACGTGCATAAAGAGCACGTGCAGCACAACCATTTTATACACTTGTGTATCGGTGCATAGGTGGATAGACATTTGTCGATGTATACCACAAGTAATTGATAGATACTAATGTACTGAAACAACACCACAAATTTCAACTAAAAGGTGGTTACAATTGAAATATTGTAAAGAAACTTATGGTTTCGAGTATATATATTCAATATGAAATTGTTGATTGACTAAAAGGTCAAACAAGACATACATGTATGCATTGAAATGGAGTTAAACTATTTCAAAATACATGAAAAACTATTTCTTAAAACCCGATTTGTAATACCGTGTGATACTCATACGTTTGCGTGGTTGCATGTGAACTTTACTTTATCAGACATTTCGGTCTGAAGGATAAGGTGCTCGGGAACGCTTTGCATCCTAACCGTTATTTCAACCTGTATGTGAAGCTCAAAATCGCATGGGCTCCCATGCATACTCATCAGTCATATGCGAAAATAATTGGCCCTATCAAGGTTTTTCAACAACAGTTCACTCATACGTAATCATTTTTTATAGTTCACAGTCCATTCAGTCTTTCTTTTTTTATTCAAATCATTCATTTCGTTTCCACAGTTTTCTAATAATTCAGTTCCCATTCACAGTTGTTTGAATGATTCAGTTCCTTTGTTTCCTATATTTGTGGTAAACGTTTCCCAGCATGAACATAATCTTGGGATTCTCTTTCTGATTCTCTTCCTCTTTGTAATTTGACCCTTGATAATAGTTTCTAGGTTCTTCAGATCCTCCTCCCTATCCGCTTTTGCATATATACCGTCTGGTTGGGTGCGAGGTTGGCACTCTTAATTAGGGCAGCCATGGATCGGTTCAGTGAGGTATGTGATATGACGTAGAAGGTCTGTGGCCAGTTGAATAGAAGAGAAAAAGCTGTCACAATATACATGATAGATAATAAAATATAATTGTTAGATCCTTTGGAAGCAGTAAAAACATTCAAAGAGAGAAGGTGGGCCATATTGTACAATTTCGGGTAATGAACCTTCGTCAGTGACCCTTTACAAAACTGGCAGCGAAAGCCAGACATTCATGATTGCTGCAATTTCTAGAATTTACACAAGTATAGTCTACATCAAAGACTAATATTCCAAAAGAGGCCAAATATTTAAACTTCCGTTAAGAAAGTGATTCTTAACATACAATATATTTAATACTCCAAATATTTTTATTGATCTCAAAGGATCAAAAGAAAAATATAATCTGCACTATGGATGATGTACGGGGAGACTTTTTAGGGCCGCCACACTGCACAACACCAGCTGCAGTAATAGCAAATAAAATATAATTGTTAGATCCTTTGGAAGCAGTAAAAACATTCAAAGAGAGAAGGTGGGCCATATTGTACAATTTCGGGTAATGAACCTTCGTCAGTGACCCTTTACAAAACTGGCAGCGAAAGCCAGACATTCATGATTGCTGCAATTTCTAGAATTTACACAAGTATAGTCTACATCAAAGACTAATATTCCAAAAGAGGCCAAATATTTAAACTTCCGTTAAGAAAGTGATTCTTAACATACAATATATTTAATACTCCAAATATTTTTATTGATCTCAAAGGATCAAAAGAACTTGTTGAGGAGATTTGGTGATGAGAGCAGTTGGCGGACACTCTAATGGCTGAATGCTTCTCCTGGAGGGGCTTGTACTTATCGGCGACCCCTGTATGGTATACATTGTAGGATATAGCAAGTTGTTGTCTCCACCATTAACCAAAGCTTGATCCCAAATTCGGAGTGTTTTGTCGGTATGTACTGCGTCATCACACTTCATTATTTCCCTGGTGAAATAATGCCATTTGGCGTGTCACCAGTAAACTAAACTATTCAGATTCGTGACCTGGTACCTATAAGACTTTCGTCGACGGAGAGTTGCCGAGACGGAGTATAAAGGCACTGTGACCTCATGTTAAGATGGTCGATGACTGGCATGAATTTAGCTGCAGGATTATAGCCTGGCTGATTGCGTGCTGGAAAGATTGTGTTGTCCACAACACGTAAGAACTTGAGCAGTAACTGGAACCTATTACGACTGAACATACGCCTGAACCACGGGGTAGACTGACTGGCCCTTGTTGTCCTCCAGTACCGCGAAATCTTCGGCTTTTTGTTGAGACCCATGTTGAGATTACTGCCACAAACCCCTTAAACTCTCTCAACGTTATTCTTCCCACTGGAAACCATTGGCGCACTCTCGATTGCCGAACAAGTCTGTCTCCAATTTGTCTACAATACTGAGTGGCATATCTGAAAGTATACAAATATAGAGATTCATGAATATAACGACATAAATAGAGATTAAACGTACGCTTAAATGTATGTTGATTGATGTTCTGATGAAATATTGCAAGCGCTTAAATGTTGACATGACCCTTGTTTTGATGAAATATGACTCCCGCTTGAATGTTGACATGACATGATGAAAAATTATAAACACGCTTGAATGTTGACATGGCCCAGTCTTCGCCAAAGTTGCCGAAATTTTGCAGGACACTCGGTCGGTCAGAGTCAAAAAGTTTGTCGGACCGAATAATGTTTTGTCTTATCGAACAAAAGGAGACTGACCGAAAGGATTAGAGATAGAATTCGAGTGTTTGAGTAAGCAATAGTCATAAAAACATAGAACAACTGATTTGTATTGATTAATGTGACTTAAATGAATAGATGCTATACTAAATTTTATTTTGAATTTTTTCTTTCTTCCCAGCTCACATACAATAAGCCTTATCTAGTGGTTAACAGCTACATGTTATTGCCTGGTGGCCGGATGCTTCTCCAAGCTGAGACCTTTAAAGCAGGTTGTATTTTTACTGCTTCCAAAGGATCTAACAATTATTTTTATTTCTTAGACCTGAACTGTTGGTGAGACTCAAAACTTTAAAAAAAGATGAGCAATATGTTGTTAAAACAGTTCACATATAGACATAGTCTCAGTATGAATGAAAAACTGTTACTTGGGACATTATGTCTAAATTCAAATAATTAACACAATTAAATGATGACCATCATCTATTTCCTCAACAGTTCTGTAAGACAGCATTTTATGTACATTCCATCCTTGGGTGGTTAAAAGAAGCAATGATCATGTTTGTGTCACAACTGGTCAGATTTGTGAATACAGTAGTACACCAAGTCAAAGAAGGCCTGATGATGTTTGAAGATGATGGTTTTGTTTTTGTTTTCAAACAGAACTATGTCCAAATACTTGATGAGCCACAGTTCAAGAAAAATTCATTTCATGTTCACCACAGATCAGCCTGTATAGACACAGATGAAGGCTAGATATTTGATATTGTGGATGTAAGAAGAAGAGGGGTAGTATTTTATGTGTGGTGAAAACAAAGACACTGATCAGCTGTGAATCAGCACAGTGATTTGGGCATTTTATTTCTTTGGCTAAAATCCATTTTTTTTTCATGACGACCCATATATTCATAAGGAAAACATGTCCGTGAAATGTATACCCCCCTTAAATAATAAATAAAAATAAAGGTTTGATCCTACTTTCATATAGAAAAAACTGGGGTTTGCAGGGGGCGGGCTGAACCTAATGTTGATAGAACTTGTAGCCCAACCCCATTGTACATTAAAAGGCAATAAAATATGTTAAAACTAGGTGTATACCTGATTTTCTTATTTTTGATGCAAAACATACATTGTGGGGGTTCTAACCTGTACCCACAATCTATGGTTTGAGCAAAAATATTTAAAATATCAAAATGTGTCTACTGAAATTTTTAAATTTTTACAGTCTAGGAAAAAATGTATATTGCATGGACATGTTTTCATAATGGTTGAATATTTTAAGAAATTTATGAACTTCTGGAAAAGTTCATCAGATAGAGGATATTGAATTCCTCATCCTGAAAGCCTTGGAAAAAGTAATCGTCGTCATGGAATTTAGAAACTCGACATCATGCAATAGTTGCTCCTCGTCGTCCACTGCTCATGCTCAGACTCTATATCAGGGTCAGCGTCAACTGATGTAGAAGAAATTGAAGTTTTCTCAGTCTCAGAGAGATCAATGACTTCTTCATTAACACTCTGCGGCTCCTTATTTGTCGTGCGAGCAGGTTTCCTCTGATAGGTGGTCCTTTTATCAACTGCCTGAAAATTTAAACATACAAGAAGCTAACACGTACCTTTTTGTTAATGTCTAATTTTAGCTTTAAATAAGAGTAAATACTGATTTTTGTCATTTTATTATTAGATTGATTTACTGATTTATGTCCCAGTCAACTGCGTGTATCTTTCAATAAGGCCTGATTGGATAATAAATTTCATCATAGTGAAACTATGGTGGACTAGATGAGTGTCATGTCATGAGTGTATTGATGTCATCAAAGTGTTAATTTGTTTGCATGTATTAAATAATAAATCAAGCTTTGAGAGTGCTTACCATCCACCTATCAATAGCTGCTTATGGACCATACTTCCTAACAGGAGGAGTCTCAGTAGGCTGTTAAGTGTCGTTTCTGTTTAGTGTCGAGTTCCTCAGTCGCGTCCTTCTACTGCTTAATATATTTGATCCAATTTAGATAATACTAGTCTCTGTATCGACCACCCTGCATAAAGATACACAATTTCAGTAATTCTCTTTGGCTCCATGGTCACTGACGAGACTTTCATAGTCGAAACCGCGGTATGGCCCATCCCCTTTCTCATAAATGTGTTCGCTGCTCTTAAAGGATCTCAGTTTTAATTTTTATTTATTAGTTTCATATGTGAAGACGTAGTCTCACATGTCACACTGGTGGGTGGGAGTGTCAGGAGGAGATCAATGATCATGTTGGCATTCTTAAAAAAATATCACCGCTATCATACACATCCTTGTCAGCCCAGGATTTGCTTCTTAATTGGGCACCATGCCTAGAACAACAAACAGCTTTTTCCGTTTACTCAGAGAACAGGGCTGTTGATTCTTTTTTCATTAAAATTGATCTAAACAGTGAATGCACTTAACAGTTGATCATTTTGTATGCACTTAATAGTTTTATCATTTGTTTGTTTACACTAAAAGATGCTAAACAAAAGTTTATCATTTTGTTTGCACTGAATGTTGAAATCATTCCTGCGTCAGTGTATCAGAAGTTAATATTCTTCTCATTAATATCTAACATTTGACATGTTGATTTTAACACTTCAATTTTTGCTAACATGCCTTTTGTGCATGACTAGTTTCATAAGTCGCCACTCATTAAGCGCCTCCTCTGAGCTAAACCCGTACTTCATCAGTGTTTGAGAATATCGTTTGAACACAGCTTTTATGTCCTCGATGTCGAAGTCTGAAAATTTTAAAACAGAGTTGAATTATTGCATACTTCAATACAGAAAATGTTTCAAGTGCAGACTGAAACGCAAACAGCCATGAAACTGACCAAACAGTCTTGGTCATAATCAGAATGTCCTATCCAGTAATTTCAGTGAGTATGAAATATACCGAATCCAAGCCATCTACATCAATTTTCTCTCAACACATCAAGTGCTTGTATTAAAAGGACAAAGGATCTAACAATTATTTTTATTCCCCATTATGCGTGCGACAAAAATCCGACAGTATTTGTGTTGCACAATATCCAGTCAATGCGTGCATTAAAATGTAAAATTTTATCACGTGCATAAAAACGCGTGCAGCACAACCATTTTATGCACTTGTGTATTGGTGCATAGGTGAATAGACATTTGTCGATGTAAACCACAAGTAATCGATAGATACTAATGTACTGAAACAACACCACAAATTTCAACTTAGAACCACTGGTTAAAAGGTGATTACAATTGAAATATTGTAAATAAACTTGTGGTTTCGAGTATATATTTAATATGAATTGTTGATTGACTAAAAAGTCAAAAAAGACATATGCATTGAAATGGAGTTAAACTATTTCAAAATACATGAAAAACTATTTCTTAAAACCCGATTTGTAATACCGTGTGATACTCATACGTTTGCGTGGTTGCATGTGAACTTGACTTTATCAGACATTTCTTTCTGAAGGATAAGGTGCTCGGGAACGCTTCGCATCCTAACCGTTATTCCAACAATAACAATCACATGGTCTCCCATGCATACTCATCAGTCATATGCGAAAATAATTGCCCCTATCAAGGTTTTTCAACAACAGTTCACTTAAACGTAATCATTTTTATAGTTCACAGTCCATTCAAAGTCTTTCTTTCTTATTCAAATCATTCATTTCGTTTCCACAGTTTTCTAATAATTTAGTTCCCATTCACAGTTGTTTGAATAATTCAGTTCCTTTGTTTCCTATATTTGTGGTAAACGTTTCCCAGCATGAACTTAATCTTGGGATTCTCTTTAGGATCTTTTTCACTGATTCTCTTCCTCTTTGTAATTTGACCCTTGATAATAGTTTCTAGGTTCTTCAGATCCTCCTCCCTATCCGCTTTTGCATATATACCGTCTGGTTCGGTGCGAGGTTGGCACTCTTAATTAGGGCAGACATGGATCGGTTCAGTGAGGTATGGTTATGACGTAGAAGGTCTGTGGCCAGTTGAATAGAAGAGAAAAGCTGTCACAATATACATGATAGAACTTGCTGAGGAGGGTTTGCTGATGAGAGCAGTTGGCGGACAATCCAATGGCTGAATGCTTCTCCTGGAGGTGCTTGTACTTATCGGCGACCCCTGTATGGTATACATTGTAGGATATAGTCAGTTGTTGCCTCCACCAGTAGCCAAAGCTTGATCCCAAATTTGGAGTGTTTTGTCGGTATGTACCGAGACATCGCACTTCGTGACCTGGTACCTATAAGACTTTCGTCGACGGAGAGCTGCCGAGACGGAGTATAGGCACTGTGACCTCATGTTAAGATGGTCGATGACTGGCATGAATTTAGCTGCAGGATTATATCCTGGCTGATTGCGTGCTGGAAGGATCGAGTTGTCCACAACATGTAAGAACTTGAGCAGTAACTGGAACCTATTTCGACTGAACACACGCCTGAACCACGGGTAGACTGGCTGGCGCTTGTTGTCCTCCAGTACTGCAAAAATATTCGGCTTTTTGTTGAGATCCATGTTGAAGATTACTGCCACAAACCCCTTAAACTCTCTCAACGTTATTCTTCCCACTCGAAACCATTGGCGCACTCTCGACTGCGGAACAAGTCTGTCTCCAATTTGTCTACAATACTGAGTGGCATATCTGAAAGTATACAAATATAGAGATTCATGAATATAACGACATATATAGAGATTAAACGTACGCTTAAATGTATGTTGATTGATGTTCTGATGAAATATTGCAAGCGCTTAAATGTTGACATGACCCTTGTTTTGATGAAATATGACTCCCGCTTGAATGTTGACATGACATGATGAAAAATTATAAACACGCTTGAATGTTGACATGGCCTAGTCTTCGCCAAAGTTGCCGAAATTTTGCAGGACACTCGGTCAGACAGAGTCAAAAAGTTTGTCGGACCGAATACTTTTTTGTCTTATCGAACAAAAGGAGTCTGGCCGAAAGGATTAGAGATAGAATTCGAGTGTTTGAGTAAGCAATAGTCATAAAAACACAGAAAAACTGATTTGTATTGATTAATGTGACTTAAATGAATAGATGCTATACTAAATTTTATTTTGAATTTTTTCTTTCTTCCCAGCTCACATACAATAAGCCTTATCTAGTGGTTAACAGCTACATGTTATTGCCTGGTGGCCGGATGCTTCTCCAAGCTGAGACCTTTAAAGCAGGTTTCTTAGACCTGAACTGTTGGTGAGACTCAAAACTTTAAACAAAAATATGAGCAATATGTTGTTAGAATAGTTCACATATAGACATAGTCTCAGTATGACTGAAAAACTATTACTTGGGACATTATGTCTAAATTAAAATAGTTAACACAATTAAATGATGACCATCATCTATTTCCTCAACAGTTCTGTAAGACAGCATTTTATGTACATTTGTAAATTTAATTTAACAATTTCACGGGGACCTAACTGTTAATCGTGATTATTGATGCGACGTGGAATGTTAATGCATGCTTTTATGAAGTTTTGTATGCGTCGGCGACATCGTTACGAATGCGACGTTCCACATCCTCTGCCCTTGGACCGTAGGTAGCACATGTTTTGCTCTCGTAAAAATAAACAATGCCGAGTTTGCAAAATTGGCGTCCACTATGATCTGCAAAATTCTTCTATGTTCCCACTTGAAGTCAATTGGAATTCTTACGGCACTTGTGTTTTTCAGCTAATGGTTTATAAAGCTGACATGTAGATACAATTTTTCCACGGAAACTCATTACATTCTTAAATTCCTTTTATTTTTCTTTGTCTTGGTCGTAAACTAAGAAGTATAACACAGTCCTGTGGGTGTCTTTATTGAAATTGAATCCAAACGGCTTTGTAAATGCCCATTTATTTACTGAGCGTGAAAAACAGCAAGATAAGCATCTTTTGTATGCATCGAAGACGAAGGTACGTACTACGAGAATGAGTCATGGAAGAATTAGCATTTTTGTTGTGCTCTTTCAAAAGTCATTTACGTACATGCAGAAGCATTTCGAGTGCCTTTATCAAGCGAAATATTTTCCTTGGACTACATGCACTTCGTCGAGCGAGCTTCAAAGCATATACCACTTCTATTTTGAATGAGGTCACAGAGTGGGGTTTCTGATTCAGCTTCGTCAACATTTGAGTGACACAACTGATTTCTTGCCTCGAAACAGCAAATCATTTTCGGACATATCAGTGACATAGCTTATATGTTTCCTTAAATTAAATGAATCTAAAGCTAAACCAATAATTTATGATCATTGAATATGGGTGGCTCCATGCATTTCTGATAAGCAATGGGGGGGGGGGGGACAACAGAATTAAAGGGGTTTATGCGCTATTTAGGTGCGGTTGCGAGGCAGATTTCCATTGGAATGGTGTGTTATACAAGAACAACGATCAACTTTGGTTATTTCATTGCATTAATATTAGAAGAGTCTTCGGGAGCACTTTGAACCCTCGGCCTCGGGCTCAAACAACTTTCTTCAGCCTCTGCAAGTAATAATACAGTATAAAAGCCATGGTTGGCCACTTTAACGTGTATCTTAAAATAATTATTGAAGAAAATGCATCACTGTCTCCATATCGCAACATTTGCTATTTTATTTTACTGAATCATCGGTCTCATTCTTCCACGATGCATTTCTGTGTCGCATATTAAATTTTAACAACGTCTTCGATGCATACAACAGATGCTTATCTTACTGTTCTTCACGCTCAGTAGATAAATGTGCATTTACAAAGCCGTTTGGATACATATTTCAATAAAGACACCCACAGGACTGTGTTATACTTCTTAGTTTACGACCAAGACAAAGAAAAACAAAAGGAATTTAAGAATGTAATGAGTTTCCGTAGCAAAATTGTATCTACAGGTCAACTTTATAAACCGTTAGCTGAAAAACACAAGTGCCGTGAGTATTCCAATTGACTTCAAGTGGGAACATAGAAGAATTTTGCAGATCATAGTGGACGCCGATTTTGTAAACTTGGCTTTGTTTATTTTCGCGAGAGCAAAACATGTAATACTTACCGTTCAAGGGCAGAGGATGTGGAACGTCGCATTCGTAACAATATCGCCGACGCATACGAAAGTTCATATTAGCATGCATTAACATTCCACGTCGCATCAATAATTACGATTAACAGTTGGGTCCCCGTGAATTTACTTATAAGTTAATTATGTAATAAATGTTAAAGTAGGTAGTACTATCCCTCTCTACTTCTTCAATACAGATTTCCCTTTTTCTTAAATCCAGATTTCAAGATTCCATCCTTGGATGGTTAAAATAAGCAATGATCATGTTTGTGTCACACCTGGTCAGATTTGTGAATACAGTAGTACACCAAGTCAAAGAAGGCCTGATGATGTTTGAAGATGATGGTTTTGTTTTTGTTTTCAAACAGAACTATATCCAAATACTTGATGAACCACAGTTCACGAAAAATTCATTTCATGTTCACCACAGATCAGCCTGTATAGACACAGATGAAGGCTAGATATTTGATATTTTGGATGTAAGAAGAAGAGGGGTAGTATTTTATGTGTGGTGAAAACAAAGACACTGATCAGCTGTGAATCAGCACAGTGATTTGGGCATTTGTTTTCTTTGGCTAAAATCCATTTTTTTTTTCATGACGACCCATATATTCATAAGGAAAACATGTCCGTGAAATTTATACCCCCCTTAAATAATAAATAAAAATAAAGGTTTGATCCTACTTTCATATAGAAAAAACTGGGGTTTGCAGGGGGCGGGCTGAACCTAATGTTGATAGAACTTGTAGCCCAACCCTATTGTACATAAAAAGGCATTCTTGCATAGATATCTATGCGCATAGCTGTTTGAAGCCGTTTTTGATTGGTCGAAAGCCGTGTTCAAACCGCAAAACCCATGTTCAAATCATGAAATTCACGTGCCGTTTGAACATGGGTTTTGGCCGACGTCATTGGTCAAAGTGACGTGACGTCATGTATTTCATAGAAACAAAATGGCCGACGTTGAAGAAGCTCCGCGGTTTTCGGTGCGTTTTTACGTTGTTAATGTTATTTTCAAGAGATTTTAAGTGGATTGGAGTGAAAATGCAAGAATAGCGATCAACCATGGTTTGTTTCAGTGTTCAAACATTCGCTGGATCACTCGGAAGGTGTTTGAACACGCGGCCTGCGGCCTTGTGTTCAAACACCTTCCTCGTGATCCATCGAATGTTTGAAAACTGAAAACCATGGTTGATCCCTATAATAAAATATGTTAAAACTAGGTGTATACCTGATTTTCTTACTTTTGATGCAAAACATACATTGTGGGGGTTCTAACCTGTACCCACAATCTATGGTTTGAGCAAAAATATTTAAAATGTCAAAATGTGTCTTCTGAAATTTTTAAATTTTTACAGTCTAGGAAAAACATGTTTTCATAATGGTTGAATATTTTAAGAAATTTATGAACTTCTGGAAAAGTTCATCAGATAGAGGATATTGAATTCCTCATCCTGAAAGCCTTGGAAAAAGTAATCGTCGTCCTCGCACATGGAATTTAGAAACTCGACATCATGCAATAGTTGCTCCTCGTCGTCCACTGCTCATGCTCAGACTCTATATCAGGGTCAGCGTCAACTGATGTAGAAGAAATTGAAGTTTTCTCAGTCTCAGAGAGATCAATGACTTCTTCATTAACACTCTGCGGCTCCTTATTTGTCGTGCGAGCAGGTTTCCTCTGAAAGGTGGTCCTTTTATCAACTGCCTGAAAATTTAAACATACAAGAAGCTAACACGTACCTTTTTGTTAATGTCTAATTTTAGCTTTAAATAAGAGTAAATACTGATTTTTGTCATTTTATTATTAGATTGATTTACTGATTTATGTCCCAGTCAACTGCGTGTATCTTTCAATAAGGCCTGATTGGATAATAAATTTCATCATAGTGAAACTATGGTGGACTAGATGAGTGTCATGTCATGAGTGTATTGATGTCATCAAAGTGTTAATTTGTTTGCATGTATTTAATAATAAATCAAGCTTTGAGAGTGCTTACCATCCACCTATCAATAGCTGCTTATGGACCATACTTCCTAATAGGAGGAGTCTCAGTAGGCTGTTAAGTGTCGTTTCTGTTTAGTGTCGAGTTCCTCAGTCGCGTCCTTCTACTGCTTAATATATTTGATCCAATTTAGATAATACTAGTCTTTGTATCGACCACCCTGCATAAAGATACACAATTTCAGTAATTCTCTTTGGCTCCATGGTCACCGACGAGACTTTCATAGTCGAAACCGCGGTATGGCCCATCCCCTTTCTCATAAATGTGTTCGCTGCTCTTAAAGGATCTCAGTTTTAATTCTTAATTATTAGTTTCATATATGAAGACGTAGTCTCACATGTCACACTGGCGGTAGGGAGTATCAGGAGGAGATCAATGACCATGTTAGCATTCTTAAAAAAATATCACCGCTATCATACACATCCTTGTCAGCCCAGGATTTGCTTCTTAATTGGGCACCATGCCTAGAACAACAAACAGCTTTTTCCGTTTACTCAGAGAACAGGGCTGTTGATTCTTTTTTCATTAAAATTGATCTAAACAGTGAATGCACTTAACAGTTGATCATTTTGTATGCACTTAATAGTTTTATCATTTGTTTGTTTACACTAAAAGATACTAAACAAAAAATTATCATTTTGTTTGCACTGAATGTTGAAATCATTCCTGCGTCAGTGTATTAGAAGTTAATATTCATCTCATTAATATCTAACATTTGACATGTTGATTTTAACACTTCAATTTTTGCTTACATGCCTTTTGTGCATGACTAGTTTCATAAGTCGCCACTCATTAAGCGCCTCCTCTGAGCTAAACCCGTACTTCATCAGTGTTTGAGAATATCGTTTGAACACAGCTTTTATGTCCTCGATGTCGAAGTCTGAAAATTTTAAAACAGAGTTGAATTATTGCATACTTCAATACAGAAAATTTTTCAAGTGCAGACTGAAACGCAAACAGCCATGAAACTGACCAAACAGTCTTGGTCATAATCAGAATGTCCTATCCAGTAATTTCAGTGAGTATGAAATATACCGAATCCAAGCCATCTACATCAATTTTCTCTCAACACAGCAAGTGCTTGTATTAAAAGGACAAAGGATCTAACAATTATTTTTATTCCCCATTATGCGACAAAAATCCGACAGTATTTGTGTTGCACAATATCCAGTCAATGCGTGCATTAAAATGTAAAATTTTATCACGTGCATAAAAACGCGTGCAGCACAACCATTTTATGCACTTGTGTATCGGTGCATAGGTGAATAGACATTTGTCGATGTAAACCACAAGTAATCGATAGATACTAATGTACTGAAACAACACCACAAATTTCAACTTAGAACCACTGGTTAAAAGGTGATTACAATTGAAATATTGTAAATAAACTTGTGGTTTCGAGTATATATTTAATGTGAAATTGTTGATTGACTAAAAAGTCAAAAAAGACATATGCATTGAAATGGAGTTAAACTATTTCAAAATACATGAAAAACTATTTCTTAAAACCCGATTTGTAATACCGTGTGATACTCATACGTTTGCGTGGTTGCATGTGAACTTGACTTTATCAGACATTTCGGTCTGAAGGATAAGGTGCTCGGGAACGCTTCGCATCCTAACCGTTATTCCAACAATAACAATCTTATGGTCTCCCATACATACTCATCAGTCATATGCGAAAATAATTGCCCCTATCAAGGTTTTTCAACAACAGTTCACTTAAACGTAATCATTTTTATAGTTCACAGTCCATTCAAAGTCTTTCTTTCTTATTCAAATCATTCATTTCGTTTCCACAGTTTTCTAATAATTTAGTTCCCATTCACAGTTGTTTGAATAATTCAGTTCCTTTGTTTCCTATATTTGTGGTAAACGTTTCCCAGCATGAACTTAATCTTGGGATTCTCTTTAGGATCTTTTTCACTGATTCTCTTCCTCTTTGTAATTTGACCCTTGATAATAGTTTCTAGGTTCTTCAGATCCTCCTCCCTATCCGCTTTTGCATATATACCGTCTGGTTCGGTGCGAGGTTGGCACTCTTAATTAGGGCAGACATGGATCGGTTCAGTGAGGTATGGTTATGACGTAGAAGGTCTGTGGCCAGTTGAATAGAAGAGAAAAAGCTGTCACAATATACATGATATAACTTGCTGAGGAGGGTTTGCTGATGAGAGCAGTTGGCGGACAATCCAATGGCTGAATGCTTCTCCTGGAGGTGCTTGTACTTATCGGCGACCCCTGTATGGTATACATTGTAGGATATAGTCAGTTGTTGCCTCCACCAGTAGCCAAAGCTTGATCCCAAATTTGGAGTGTTTTGTCGGTATGTACCGAGACATCGCACTTCGTGACCTGGTACCTATAAGACTTTCGTCGACGGAGAGCTGCCGAGACGGAGTATAGGCACTGTGACCTCATGTTAAGATGGTCGATGACTGGCATGAATTTAGCTGCAGGATTATATCCTGGCTGATTGCGTGCTGGAAGGATCGAGTTGTCCACAACATGTAAGAACTTGAGCAGTAACTGGAACCTATTTCGACTGAACACACGCCTGAACCACGGGGTAGACTGCCTGGCGCTTGTTGTCCTCCAGTACTGCAAAAATATTCGGCCTTTTGTTGAGACCCATGTTGAGGATTACTGCCACAAACCCCTTAAACTCTCTCAACGTTATTCTTCCCACTCGAAACCATTGGCGCACTCTCGATTGCGGAACAAATCTGTCTCCAATTTGTCTACAATACTGAGTGGCATATCTGAAAGTATACAAATATAGAGATTCATGAATATAACGACATATATAGAGATTAAACGTACGCTTAAATGTATGTTGATTGATGTTCTGATGAAATATTGCAAGGGCTTAAATGTTGACATGACCCTTGTTTTGATGAAATATGACTCCCGCTTGAATGTTGACATGACATGATGAAAAATTATAAACACGCTTGAATGTTGACATGGCCCAGTCTTCGCCAAAGTTGCCGAAATTTTGCAGGACACTCGGTCAGACAGAGTCAAAAAGTTTGTCGGACCGAATAATTTTTTGTCTTATCGAACAAAAGGAGACTGACCGAAAGGATTAGAGATAGAGTTCGAGTGTTTGAGTAAGCAATAGTCATAAAAACACAGAACAACTGATTTGTATTGATTAATGTGACTTAAATGAATAGATGCTATACTAAATTTTATTTTGATTTTTTTCTTTCTTCCCAGCTCACATACAATAAGCCTTATCTAGTGGTTAACAGCTACATGTTATTGCCTGGTGGCCGGATGCTTCTCCAAGCTGAGACCTTTAAAGCAGGTTTCTTAGACCTGAACTGTTGGTGAGACTCAAAACTTTAAAAAAAGATGAGCAATATGTTGTTAAAACAGTTCACATATAGACATAGTCTCAGTATGACTGAAAAACTGTTACTTGGGACATTATGTCTAAATTCAAATAATTAACACAATTAAATGATGACCATCATCTATTTCCTCAACAGTTCTGTAAGACAGAATTTTATGTACATTTGTAAATTTAATTTTACAATTTACTTATAAGTTAGTTATGTAATAAATGTAAAAGTAGGTAGTACAATCCCTCTCTACTTCTTCAATACAGATTTCCCTTTTTCTTAAATCCAGATTTCAAGATCCCATCCTTGGGTGGTTAAAATAAGCAATGATCATGTTTGTGTCACACCTGGTCAGATTTGTGAATACAGTAGTACACCAAGTCAAAGAAGGCCTGATGATGTTTGAAGATGACGGTTTTGTTTTTGTTTTCAAACAGAACTATGTCCAAATACTTGATGAGCCACAGTTCACGAAAAATTCATTTCATGTTCAACACAGATCAGCCTGTATAGACACAGATGAAGGCTAGATATTTGATATTTTGGATGTAAGAAGAAGAGGGGTAGTATTTTATGTGTGGTGTATACCTGATTTTCTTATTTTTGATGCAAAACATGCATTGTGGGGGTTCTAACCTGTACCCACAATCTATGGTTTGAGCAAAAATATTTAAAATATCAAAATGTGTCTACTGAAATTTTTAAATTTTTACAGTCTAGGAAAAATATACTGCATACACGTCAAATGCGACTATTCGGTATGGGTCTTTTAAGTTTTAGTATGTTAATCTGTATAAGTAAAACATAGTGTAAACTACAATTAGATTTAGCATTACCACTGTTAGCAAACACAAACTAAAACCAAGCAATTGACCCTGCACCATATGGTACTTTCCATTTACATAAGCAGACTAAAAATTTGCAGTGAGTTAATCAAGGCACAGTGCCATATACTTGAGGTTTGCATACCAACGTGCAAACTGAATACATTGTTATTGTGAACAAAAACGAAAATTGAAGTTTTCTTTTTAAAGTTTGGTTGATTTGAGGTTAAACGTCCCACTCTCAAGCTCAATCATATGGAGAAGGGACCTCGGTTTAAAGTCTCTTCTAGAAAAGCACGGGGTCGAACCCCTACAACTGGTTTACAAGGCGAGTGGCTTTACCACTACACCACAGAGGCTTCTTAAGTGTAAATCTCATCAAATGTAAATGATTGTATAATTATACAATGTTATTTAACATGCCATACATCTGTAGTGAAAAACAGCACATAAGCAACAACATTCAGATTGTAAAATCATCCTCTTACAATGTTTTATTTCTGTCTAAATACTGTCAGAGGGTTATGAAAAACTTTTTCCATGTTAAACTCATCTGAGCATGAAGTTTCATCAGTTCACCAATACTGAATAGTTCATGAAAACTTAAATTACGGACCTGTCATGAACAAAAATAACTTTATCTTGCTCATAGAGCTTATCTCAGATGAGTTGAGCATGAACAGGTTTTAAAACCTCATAGCCATGTGCTCACTAGAAATAAATACATCAAGCTAACCAGAAGCAAGAAAGGAAATCAAGCAAAAAGGGGATAATGAAAAGAAATATAACAACATGAACATCTTACACACCTCATATTACTGTCTTTCTAAATAAAAATGCAACATAGAAGACAGAAGATCTAACAGGAATTGTGGAAAGACAAAAATTATCTAACATGATTTTTTCTATGTGGATGGTTTGGTTAAAATTAGCATACTGAAGAGTACTCCCACACAAGATTGATTTTAGATTAGCTAGGATGTAACACACCAAATTACCAAAAGCACACAACACTGATTATCAGTACATGCTAAAGAGACGACAGAATTTCTGATTAAATTAAAGCTGCTATATATGGGTTCTATGTGGTTCATACTAAAGTAAACTTACCGATTAATCCCCAATAAAATATGTATAAAATATCAAGAAAAACAAATCATATATTTTAAAGACTGTCAATTTCTCAATTCCTCGTCTTTGAACGCGTCCTGCTTGAGACAGGGGGAGAGGACTCTTCTTCAGGGATTACCTCCAACTGCTCCGTCAGCTCACCAGACAGCTGCTCTTCTGAAGAGACACTGGTCTCTAGAGTAACAGTTGTCTGGTCTGCGGAGGAACTGGTCGTGTCCAGACTCAAGTTGAGAGGAAATCCGTGAAGAGGAATCTGCATTTGCCCCTCTCCTTCTTCTACAGCGCCTCCAGCAGCATTTCAACACCAAGGCAAGTATGGCCAATCCCACACCACTTGCTGATGGTACCGAAATCGCAATCACAATCTCATCTGCTTTAAAAAAGAGAAAAATAGTTTTTTAAATTATTTTTTATACAAAAAAAACTAGCCTGAAACCTGGGTTTACACAAAAAAGGTGTAACCTTTATTAATACATTTTATAGCCTAGTAAATTTAGAAGGTGTTTGTTGACTAAAACAACAAAAAATATACATTTAGAATTTTATACTTCACATCCACCTAATTCGTTGTTGTAAGGGATCATTCAAATATCACATGATCCTCATTTCTTTTTCACCAAAAAATGTTGCCTTATAGTGCAATGAATACTATAATAGTGTTGTCCAAAGATGCAGGGTCGCTCGGGCAAAAATATTATCAGTTTGAAAACACAAACATTTCACATGTGGCAAAACATTGCCTGAGTGAGAGAAACCGATTTCTAAAATATAGTGTAATGAGAATAGCTGTACTAGCTATTAGGGTTTTGCTGGTAAAGGCTTGCTCTCAACAAAAAAAGAAATGTGAATTTTTACCATTCTCCTCGTCATCACTGCTGTCTCGCGCTGTGGTGGTCTTCATCAAGCTCGGGGCAGTTCTCAAGATGCAGGGTCACTCCTGTTTTTAGCTCAACTGCACGAAGTGCACAGAGCTCTTGCAGTCACCCCGGTCATCCACGTTCCCGTGCGCGTGCGCGTCACACTTGCGTTAAAGTTTTCTAGAAGTCCATATCTTGACAACCACTCATCAGAAAGCATTCATACTTGGACCATAGATACCCTGTAGGGTTAGCTTTCATTCCATGGCATCGGGCCCCTGGGTCCAGGCCAGGGGGTGGGGCTGGAGGTTAAAATCTAGAACACCTTCAAAAGTTAAAGATTTCTAGAAGTCCATATCTTGACAACCACTCATCAGAAAGCATTGATACTTGGGCCATTGACACCCTGTAGGGTCGGCTTTCATTCCATGGCATCAGATCCCTGGGTCCAAGCCACGGGGTTGGGCTAGAGGTTAAAATCTAGAACACCATTAATAATAATGGCTTTTCTGTGATATAGTATTCTAGAAGTCTATATCTTGAAAACTTTTTATCAGAGGGCTTTCATACTCGGACCATAGGTACCCTGTAGGGTTGAGTTTCATTCCATGGTATCGGGCCCCTGGGGGTGGGGCTGGAGGTTAAAAACTAAAGCACTAAAAATAGATGTACTGCTGTGTAACTTTTACAAGGAGGCATATCTTGACAACAACTTATCATAAAGCATTCATACTTCATACACTTAAGGTTCCATGACATCGAAACCTCTGGGTCGGAGTCAGGGGAGCGGGGCTAGAGGTCAAAATCTAGAACTCCCCGATTTTTTTTTCTTTTTATTTCTTAATAGAAACAACTTAGGAGGTTGGTTGGTCATTCATCCTTTGACTTTGTGATAGAAACAACTTAGGAGGTTGGTTGGTCATTCATCCTTTGACTTTGTGACACTAACTTGTGTGTCATGACGGTAAGGGTCGGTTGACCTACTTTCCATGGTTCAGTGGTTTTGCCTTATATCTTGACACTCAATTAGTATATTTTCTTACTTCTTTCAGATTATGAGTTAGTACGACCAGGCCTTTGACCCCAATATACTTATAGGTCACTGTGACCTAATTTCACGGTTCAGTGATTTTGCCTTATATCTTGACACTCAAATGGTTTATGAACAAACTTCTTTCAAAGTATGTTTGCCTATGACAATACCTTTGACCCTGAAGTAGTCCTAGGTCACTGTGACCTAATTTCACGGTTCAGTGATTTTGCCTTATATCTTTACACTCGATTAGTATATTTTCATACTTTTTTCAGATTATGAGTGAGTATGACCAGACCTTTGACCCAAATATACTTATAGGTCACTGTGACCTAATTTCACGGTTCAGTGATTTTGCCTTATATTTCGGTACTCAAATGGTTTATGAACAAACTTCTTTCAAAGTATGTTTGCATATGACAAGACCTTTGACCCTGAAGTAGTCCTAGGTCACTGTGACCTTATTTCACGGTTCAGTGATTTTGCCTTATATCTTGACACTCAATTAGTATATTTTCATACTTTTTCAGATTATGAGTGAGTATGACCAGATCTTTGACCCCAATATACTTATAGGTCACTGTGACCTAATTTCACGGTTCAGTGACTTTGCCTTATATCTCGGCACTCAAGTGGTTTATGAACAAACTTCTTTCACACTATGTTTGCGTATGACAAGACTTTTGACCCTAAAGTAGTCCTAGGTCAATATGACCTAATTTCACGGTTCAGTGATTTTTACTTTATATCTCGGCACTCAATTGGTATATGAACATACTTCTTTCACGATATGTATGAGTATGACAAGACCTTTGACCGTAAAAAAGTACAAGTAGGCAAAGATCAGGAAAAGGCACAATCAGAAAAAAGACTCCCACTCCAAAAGCCAAGGTGGGAAAAAACCAAACTAACAATCAGCTACTTATACCATGAAAACATTTCGTAAGCCGAATGAGCAGCTATTTTCCCAATAGGTGGCCACTCAGTTACCTTAACTTAACTAAAAATATGCAAACATACATAAGGCGCCAACAGCACAAAAATATTTTAAACACCAAGACATAAAACAAAAAGAACCACCACAGAAGTATCGACTTGGAACGATCAGTAACACAAAGTATTCCAGGGTCACTGTGACCTAATTTCATGGTTCAGTGATTTTGCCTTATATCTCGACACTCAGTTGGTATTTTTTCATACTTCTTTCTGATTATGAATGAGTATGACCACACCTTTAACCCAAACATACATATAGGTCACTATGACCTAATTTCATGGTTCACGTTTTGTAACGTTCATTGTTGTCTACTCAGCATATTCTAAGCTTACATACGGCCTTCCTTGCGCATCTTGTCTTCATGTATTATTTATATGTAAGTCATTTTTGCGTCTTTGATCTAAACTGATTATTTTTATTCATCGCAGGGTGAGTGTTTGGTCTTTTCTTCGAGATATTGGTTGTCAAAGTGTTATTCGAAGGTTCTTGGAAAAACTTGTCCAGTGACTGCTGAACATATCTCTTTCTTTTTTTTTTTACCACTACCTCTCTGTTTTATCTGCTGAACATTATCCATGTTTTCTTGTTTGTCCGGAGTTTGTGTTTCTTTTGAGTTCTGTTGATCATCAGGTTTTATCTCAAATTTCTCATTACTATCACTTAACTTTTCTTGAGTCTTTTCAGAAGACAGCAACAAAGAATCATACTGCGATAACACTATTTTAACAATGTAGATAAATATAGAAGAGAATTTGTAAAGTAATGCCCTCCTTTGCCTAAGACTTGTGTGTGGATCAACTACTTTTCTGATAACCTTTTTATACCGTGATAAAAGTTGTCAACGTAACTGTTCCTTTCAAGGTATTGACAATCACCTCTAACAAAGCCTGTAGTTGAGATTTGGATACAGTTTTGATAAGTGATTCTCTTTGCTGTTTGGAGCTGGATACCAGCACATGTAGAAAATGTATATTTTCTTGGATCTTTTTCATTTCGACGATGGCGCATAAACAATCGTTGTCTCGCCTGGTAAAATATTTGTTCGCAGGGTGTATCTTGAATCAGATCTCTGAGAGATATCGATGAGTAAATAGCCGTATGGTCGAGATACAGCTTTTTTATAAGCAAAAAATATTTGTTTCTCCGGGAAACATTTGTCTTCCAAGGGTCTGTACTTGTATAGAAGAGCGTTGGTTTTTAAATATTAGAAAATAGTGCGTATTAAGTGATATCGTTCTCAGTCGTTTTGAATCGCCGAAAACATTTGAACCAGAAATATGACAGAGTAATTTATATGACTCGCAATGACACAAAAAAGTTCCACAATGTCATTGCTTCTACTGGCTTTCTGTAGCAGGTCATCTAATACAATTATTTTCTGGCCTTTTACCTTGTTCCATTCTATTAGTTTATCCCTATCAGGTAATCCTTCAAAAATTGTATATTTTTCACTTCCACTTTCATGCGATCAAGTAAGGGAGACTGATAGATGTTGAAACAGTAGATGATTAGTTCAGGTGGTGTTTCAAACATGATATTTGCATTTTTTTAAAAGCTTATACGTCATTTCGGTTTTTCCCCCTCCTGTAGGAGCTGCCATAATAATATTAGAATTAGTGTTAAATGGTATAACACTTCCTTCCATGCTCACAGATAAACTATCAATTACTGATATTGGGCCTCGGTTTTATTGACTTCTTATACTCTTTTAAACAGTTGACGCTCATTTATATAATTAGATTCTTTATTGTTTTATTTCAACGAATGAATCAGAGACAAAAAAAATCAACTTACGATTTATTCAACAAGGCTTTACAAGATTGAATGTCGGTACATAGGTTCTGAGATGAAAAACATAAATTAAATGTATAACTGATTAAATCATGCACATATTGATCATTATAACTGAACGAAAGACTTTTAATAATGGACTCTATTGAATTTTGCCTCGATCTCATCATTAGATAGTGCAAACAATAGTGTCCACATACAGTTGAGTAGTTATATTGAAGTTTAGTCTTATTATATGTGTAAACGTTGGCATTTCGCTTCATAAATGAGACGAACCAGGCGCTTTTCCATAGCTATCAAAGGACTCCCCATTTCTGCATTCATCAAAGTAGAACGCTACCCAGTGTCTCCCAGGTGACCCCAATGGCTCCGTATTAGCTATTAACACACACGGAAAACCAACTAGTCTCTCTTTTGGCAACTGATCTGCCGCGAATAGTCCTTTCATTGGATATTTCATAAATTCATCACAATGCAGGGCACATGTCAGTTGGGCTGTATTCATTTTTATTTATGATGCAGGCAACCGTTTTAACTTCATCCAGTACGTCCTAGCCTCGTGAATGGCCGTGTCGATAAGTGGAGAAATCTGTTTAATTTTTTGCTATTTAAGTAAACTTAGTCTTAGACTAACGAAATCACTACCTCTAGCATCCAAATATATGTTCTCTTTGTCGTTACACACTGTTAAATTCAGACTATTAGCAAGACTGTATCGTTTGACGAAATGACACTCCTTTCCAGTGATATTTGACTGTTCTCGTTTGACGAAATGACACTCCTTTCCAGTGATATTTGACTGTTCTCCAAAGTTAATCGTTGTTTTCTTCGAAGGTGAGAAAATAACAATACTTATGACAGCCACTACCACAACTGACGCTAATAATGCACTGCCAACTAAACTTTATGAATTGTATGTGATCTTTTATAGAAATACGTCTGTTCACAGATGTTTCACAACCAAGTGTCCTGTCTTCTTCTATAGTAAATCGGGTTGTTTCCGACATCTTGCCACGCTGCTGGAAGGTTTCTAAATAAACTTTCTTGTATTACGCGAATAGTTTATATTATCAGCATTATAGAAACTTGTTTCCTCATTTAGCAATATTTCAACAAGCCGATTTGCTGCCTCTCTTGACTCGTATTTAATCAAATAATATGGCCAAACCTTTTTGGCAATATATTCATGTAAAATATAAAGAATGTTTAGTATAATCCTGTTCAATTTAAATTGTTGTTTCATGGGGAAATCAATCAACACTCTATATTTTTAAATAATGTGCAGATGACTCATTCTGTTAAAAAGTCTCTCTCTTTAGTGACTTGTAAGAATCCCTGTGATTCGCTGTAGACAATACATGAATAGGTAGTACTCAATGGTTTTTCAAATTCTACTGCCAGACGTAGAATCCCAGTCTTTGACAGGCTCATGTGCTGGTTTTTCCGTCGTAAAACGGTTCCATGTGAAAGGTGAATAGACTGGTGCCACGGACAAAATCGTTCAGACTTATATTGTTGCCAAATTTTTCTTTAGCTTTGTTCACAAACTGGAATATATCTGAATAAGCCCTGACGACGCTTTTCGTCTTGAAGTTTAGCTTCCAAGGAGCTCCATTGACAGGTATACCATCACAGTAAAGGCACATAGATGTAACACCGCAGTTTTGAAAGTTAAATGGATTAGATGTGTAGCTCCCTGAAAATCCTGTCTCCTCGACAAAACATACCACTATTCTACATGGTTTGCGACCTTGAAACAGATTATCCCAACACACCTTTCTTGTAACCTTTTGTACAAAGCACCAACTCATATTCCAATAGTTTTCCATGGACTAAGGGGGTTTGACAGTCACATTATCGCTCAAAATCTGGGAAAATTTGAAGGAAAAATCAAATGTATACCATAAAACATTGAAAAATACATCTGTTTCAGCATTGGAAACTTACGTTTCATAGACTCGTTACAATTTCTGAACACATCATTAGGTTCACTTTTAGAAAATTTGAAATCAGACAAAGACAGTGTAGAACACAATTTCAGACACTTTTTTGATGACTTTGAAAAGAAAGAAGATGCCGTAAAGTTATTGAGAAAAAACGTTTATCCTTACGATTATATGGAGTGAAGAAAAATTTATGGAAAGGAATTTACCGCCCATAGAATGTTTTTACTCATCACTGAAAAGTGAGGGAATAAGCCAAGAGAACTACAATCATGCTCAGTCTGTTTTCAATACTATGAATTTAAGAAATCTTGGAGAATGGTCTGATGTATCAGGGATCAATTTGGGTGCGCATTTGCGCGTCAAAAATTGTTAGGGCGCATTAAAAGTCTTCGTTCGCGCCGAAAAGGTGCGCCCTTTTCCGCTGCGGCGCAAGGTCTTTTTAAATCCACGCCGCGATTTTTTTTCGGAAGACCGTCGTACCTTTTCGCCATCCATAATACAGCGCTGAAAACAAGTGCGCCGTATTGTGTTCCGGTTTGACTTCGTACCTGCCCAATACGTATCATGTAAAACTTTTTTGCAGCCAACTGCCAAGGGGAAATTACACAGATTTTCCGTCAAATAAGCCTAATCCGATAAATGAAGTTATGTCCCTGAGGACCGGTGAAACCGATATACCTGAGTTTTATCGATATTGGGTTACCTGTAGTTAGAGAGAGAGTTTTGCTCTTTGATTTACCTGTTCTTTTACCTGAACCAAGAGTGCGAGAATCTCGCGTATAGCGAGAATCTCGTGTACTGAATGAGAGCTAGTTAATCCGTTTCCCCATGTGACCAGATGACTGAATGAATTGTTGACAAGACCATTAAATAAAATTGCTCAGTCTGCACATGCCGTAAAATGTAAAGTAATTGTAAAAAGAACAGATAGAGCAACTGAAGTAAAATTAAGTAATACCTTTAAGTATTAAACTTTAAAGAAATAAATGATCTTAAGTTAATATCGTTAAAGCATGTAGCTGCAATAATGAAAATAAAGAGCTAAACTTTATCAAAAAAAGCACATGCGGTAAAATGTAAAAGTAAATTGTAAAATGAATTGTAAATTGTAAAAATAGATTAAATTAACTAAGCGTTCAACCTTTTGTATAAACGTTTAAAACAAAAAAAGAAATAACAACAGGTAAAGAGCTTTAAAACATCGTATCACTTTTCAAGTGTATTTTTAGAAAGACAATGTGGCAAATGCATATACAGTATGCAGCTATATACAGATAAAGATCATTATAAGCATTACAAAGTTTGAGCCGCGTCGTGAAAAAACCTTCCTTATGCATATGCAAACACAAGGGCACGACTCACATGTGAAAATCAGCAGCGTCTTTATTTTATATAGCCTCGTAGTTATTAAATGTCTCATTGCAAATAGGAAAATTCATGATTGCTGTATAGCCAGGTTTGTGCCAGAAACAGTTGAAATTCCGAAGATAGGTTTTATCACGCTACGCCTCATTAAAATTAAAGACAATGTGCAACTCTACGTGGTTCTAACAATCATCCCAGCTGACCAGTCATGTTGTAAAACACATGTCATGGTAATAAAATATTTGGGCCGCCGCATGGGAAAACCAACAATCTGCATATGCGAAAACAAAGACGCAGATCAGCTTCGCAGTAACTGCAAAGCTGATCAGCGCCTTTGTTTTCGCTACATGAATAGTACAATTCCTCTACTTTCTAAAACCAAAATTTCCAGCCTCTAATCAACATCTGTGACTTACAGGCCTGTTTGTGTCGGACCTGGTAGGAACCGAAATTGTTTGTTTTCTCACACAAAGGCTCATTTGTTAAATTTAATGAAAAGCATAAGCTACTGTGCCTCGCGGCGATGAAGATCATGTCGCATTTTTTGTTTCAACACCTTAACTTCGCACTTAACACAAACAGGTAAAATCATTATTTTAGAATGATATAATTCTAAAATTGCACCGTGACCTGAGATTAAGTATGCCATCAAACGTGAATCTAACTCTCACTACGCTCCACTTCAATTCCCAGGTCGATTTTTGTATATGGTAACCTTGCCACTTCACAAGGTAGGACAGACCCTGCAAGTCAATAAAAGTGTAAATAGAAAAGGCATATCTGATACTTCATTAAGTCATTCTGAAGAGCGACTTAAGAAAAATTGGTTTCCGACCAGACCCAGCAGAAACTAGCCTGGGTCCAGTCGTCAATATAATTATTTTCTCTTATCATTATTTTCGACAATGCATACGTTATAAAAATTACACATCAAATTAGTGTATCGGTAGCCGCTATTGATTTCCGTAGATATTGTCATTTTTGACCAAGAAACGAAAAAATATAAAAGAGAGAAAATGATCAGGCTGGAACCCAGGCTAAGCAGAAACAGGTATGTACATCTATCTAACAATGCGAGAAGCTTGAAAATTTCGGATTTAAGATGATGAAAATAAAGCCGATTATAAGCTGTTCAGTCAATGCACAGCTGATCCGCGTCTTAGTTTTCGCATAGGTTTTCTCATGACAATGCTCATTTTATAAATCGGGTTGTGGTGTATATATTGGCCCTTAAGGTATCAATCATAAATTACACGCAAATCATCTTGTCGCGTGGCTGTTAATTGACCCATAAGCTGAGGGTGTGAAATACAAACTAGGTGCCGCGTGCTTGACAGTAAAGATACCGCCTTGCTTTTAGCAAAACTATTAAAACTATCAATTTTTATTCCAAATGAAATTTTCAATTTTTATTGCTGATAATAAAATTGTTGAAAATAAACACTGTATATAACATGGGCCTCAGGATTAGGTAACATACTTCATTAGAAATTTTTGATATTTTTGCTCCAAAACAAAGATAGTGGGTACGCACAATCTATGTTTTGGAGCAAAAATAAGAAAAATAAGTGCACCCCTGCGCATCCATTACACGGACATGTTTTCCTAATGTTTAGCGCATTTCCACCGCAAATTTGTAGGTAATGCAAATATACTGAGATACAAAAGAAGGAATTCATCCTACAGTATGTGCACATTTCTTCTTATATTCGACAATAAGGAAAAGATAAATGGCACGATGATTCGGAGGGAAAATGACGCGAAAATTTCATTAAATTCAACACGCTAAATGTATACCCGGTGGCGGATTTAGAGGGGGTTCAAGGGGTTCGCTCGAACCCCCCTCTCGGTCCGAATTATTTTCTTTTCATGGGGAATTTCAAGAGATTTTGTGTGAAATTAGGCAAACGAACCCCCCTTTTCTAAGTTTGAACCCCCTCTTCAGAAATCCTGCATCCGCCCCATATTATATATGTCCAACTTAAAGTATTTGAGCATAATCTGTCATTTTATTGTCTTCATGTGTTCACCAAAAGTGTGAAGACGGCGATTCTGATGAGCAGATCATCAAAACAAGTTTCGGTTGAATTTGTATTGCAATTATTTCTAATTCAGTAACAATTGAATAATCCTAAAATTGGTGGCGGGATTTAACTTTTCATCATACGATGTTTGCTTTAAACGTTTGTCTTTGATGCATTATAGTCAGAGGCATTTAAGCATTAAATTAAAGCCTTCTGTTATGTTCGGATAGTCTTTGAAGGACAGCATCGCGACCTTGTCCATTTGCTAATTATGGCATCAAAATGAAATGATAAGATCAAATGATAATATTAATAATATATATAGTACTAAAGATATCCACAATAATTAAAATGATAATGATAAATAATATTTTATATAATTCTATATTCTGTAAATTAAAATGACCGCACATGATTTCTTAAAATATTCATTTTTGTAAGGGTATACGACATAATGTCATCTTTTGAAAGTGCAGACATACAATATATAATCTCAAACTAAAATTTTGATCATTTTTATATTAAAAGTATTTTTGGCCCCATTGTGTATTAAAGCTGAAGTATTTTCTTGAATTTCTCACATCTATCCATTACCTGAGGCAACCACCTGCGCTTCGACATATCACAGTTACCTGTAATACATGTATTTATGGTGCGGACTTAGTAAAATTCCGAACAAAAAATAATTTCCTGAAAAGAGTTGAAACTGGAATTATCCTATACTCGGGAAGCAAAAAGGACTATTGCTAGATTCATTAAACTTATATGTATGTAAAGTATGGAATGTGCAGATAACAAATATAACAGCATCCTAAATTTCCGTGAAATATTTTTTTATTAAATTAGACGTGAAAATGGGATTACACGCGTTTTGACACTTTAACAATAGCTTGATATAGGGTAACAAGATGTAACCTTCGGACGACCAGGGAAGCAAAAAGATCAAACTCAAAATAAATAAAATTTATATCATCGGAAAGCTGATAATTTGTAGAATATGCATATAACAGCATCCTGTTTCTTACTTTTTAAATAAAAATAATACAATTGTATAAAAACTGTTTTCCATAGCAATCTAATGTTAATTGGTAACCAAATTTGACAGGTAAGGCCTACCTGTCATTGCCTACGGAAATCCAATAATTCATCGGTATTTTCCGGTAAAAATGCAGGTAAGTTTAGTATGTATTGCGATAACGGGGTACCAGGTGCCTTGCTACTTCCGCTTTGAGAAAAAAGAGACATTTGACCTTCGTTGAGATCGTTAAATCGTTGCAAATAAGACATGCCTTCACGGAAAAAGCTTAAACTTGCCCCCGGTCTCAACCAACGAACCATTACAAGCATGCTTCCTGTAAAGGACGGCCATTCCTCCGATATTCTAGACATTTCTACCCCAAATCCCACAAGTGTCACTGATGAAACTGAAAATGTTGTCGATATGACCGAGGATAAAGAGTTGAATGATGATCCGTCATCTGAGGTCAGAAAATTCCAACGTCAGTGGTTGCAGTTGCACCACTGGCTTCGGTATGACCCCCAAGGAAAACAAAATGTACTGTAAACTCTGTATCGAGTCAAAATTAACAAATGCCATGACAAGGGGCACTCAGAATTTCAAAACATCTACTCTCACCAGACATATCTCCAGCGCTGATCATTCCAGGGCGGTTGAGGCGCCGAAACAGCGCAATGATTTAAAAACAACAGCGGAAAAGGCCCTAACAAAGGAGGAAGAGGCTGTTGTGGTGGCCATGAAGGCTGTTTTCTTTCTCGTGCAGGAAGATCTGCCATTATCCAAGTACACAAATCTAATTAACTTTCTGAAACATTTAAATACCCCGTACGTTGAACACTTGCAGGTGAATGACAGAGTGGACTATACCTCGCCTTATGTTGCAAGTGAGATTTTGAAATCTCTTTCTAAAGTAGTGGATAGTCAAATAACAGAGAAAATTAATGCGTTTTCGTCTAATGACGATACTGACAGATGAAAGCACAGACATAGTTGTCCACCATAAGCTATGCATCAGCTGTCGAATTGTGGGCCCAGTTTCCTTACAGCCATCAACATATTTTTAACTGATGTACGCCTTGAAAAGGGAACAGGGAAGGGGATTTATGACCAGATCAAGTTGGAGTTGAAAGTGAGAAACATATCAACTCGAATGATGGGGCTGGGTACAGACGGGGCCTCTACCATGACGGGAACAAAAGAGGGGTTTACCGGCCAGTTCTTACGGGATAATCCGCATGTAGTAAACACACATTGTGTGGCCCACCGACTTGCTCTGTGCACAGAGCAGAGTGCGAAGAAGGTTACTGCCATGGCTGAATATCAAAGAACATTAGAAATGTTATACTATCACTTCAAGAAATCACCAAACAAGATGGACAAACTTGAGGTTATTCAGAAGTTGCTTGAAGAACCAAGGTTGCGGTACAGAGAAGTCCATGAAGTTCGTTGGTTAAGTTTCTACGAGGCTCTAGATGCAGTTTACCGTACTCTTGATTCGCTTCTCTCATATCTGAGTATTGCATCTGGTTCTGATCCTGCTGCTGCCGGTATCAAGAAAAGAGTTGGTCAAGAACTTTTAATATCAATAACCTACTCCATGATGGATATTCTTCAGCCGATTATGAAACTGTGCCTGTTGTTCCAAAAGCGGGATCTTGACATTGGCCTTGTTCAAGTAAGTTGGATTTTTCACTTTGATTAACAGTATGAAAACACCTAGATATATCGACAACATTTTTTTGTAAAACAGTTGTAAAACTGCTAATATTTAATTTATAAAGTGCTATATTTTTGTTGTTTTTGCCAAAAATGCCCAAATTGATAAAATATACAGAGAATTTTAGATTTAACTTTTTCAATTGATATGTATTTTTTTAAAACGTTTTGCTTACATGATAACAAAGTTTGTGGATACAACATTAGAACCACTTTTTTATTATTTTGCTTTCACAGAATTAATATTGGACAAGTTTACAGGTGAGACAGTCTTATTGGTGGCTGGTTTAGTAGCAATACTTATAATCATAACCTCTTTCTGCTTTATTCACCCATTACTTCACAAACTAATATTATCTTATATCTAACATACTAGCTGCTGATTGTTACCTTTTGTGAAAGACAAAAAATCACCTTTAGTCCAGTAGCCATCAGCATAACCTGGAAGATGGTACCGCATGAAATTTTATTGTGGTTTACAGTTCACTGGGCCATGCTAGTTCAGAAACTGCATGATGCCATCTTGGCATCATTGAGCGTTTTGAAAAAAAAATCAAGATGGCGTCCAAGATGGTCGCCATAAATAAGAAAACGGCACCCCAAGATTTAATAAACTCATTTCTCTGTGTTTAAAATGCCCAATTTACGCTGTAAACAATATGAAAAAGATAATTCTAAGATTTGACCCCCATGTCATTATTATGAGGCAAAATGGCGGACAAGATGGCTGCCACAATCATACTAAAAGCAATATTTTCGTAATAAAACGGCATTCAAGTGTTGCATAAAACAATATATTAAGCTTCGAAGTCCATTTTTGTTGTACACATAATGTGTAAGTGTTTGGTTTTCGATTATGACCCCACATCATCACAGCAAAAAAAGATGGCGACCAAAATGGCGGCCATAATTATAATTTAAATGGTTGTGTTCTCTGATTAAAATACCATTCCTGTGCAGAATATACTAAATGTAACGCGTTTGAAATACTCATAAAATGTTGTGAGCAGCATGGTTATTGTTCATTCCCACATTATAGAAATGAGCCAAGATCGTGGCCAAGACGGCAGCCATAATCATAATATATGAGTACATAATTTCTGATTGAATCAGCATTCCAGTGCTGCATTTTCTCAATGATTTGTAATTCAAATGTTCAAATTATGTTGACAAATGAACTGTTTTTGATTATTTGACCCAACTTGATAACAATAAAACAAGATGGTGACCAAGAGGATCATCATATTAATGCTTTAATGTTCTTTGAAATGATCATTTTATGGTGTAAACATCGCAATTTAATGTTTGTGTTTTGTTTTGACACTGCAAAATGATACTGGGGCGTATGTAACCTACGTAATTTTAATACGACTGAGATCTTCTTCACTGAACAAAACTTAAGTTTAATGTGTTGCATATTGATTTAGCAGAATAAAGGGAGGGAAGCAAATCAATCGTCACCACTAAATGAAAGAACTTGTAACATTTACGGTTTAAATATACTAAAGAAGAAAAGAGGACTGCATTTTTTAAAGATATACTGAGTCAAAAACTTATAACGCAACACGGTTATTGCATTGTTTTCGCATTTTAATGTGATGCAAGATAGTCTACCAGACATGCTGGTCAGCAATCGCCAGTGAATAAATTGGTTACAAAATTTTGGTTTTCAAAGCATAAGTCACTGAGCTCGAATCTGATTGGTCAAAACGGTTATTTGGCCGGCATGCGCCTCCCTAGAGATTCTGGAAGTCAGTTTTAACACAAATTGCTTCTTTATGGATCGTCCAGTGAGGCTCGATGATGTGATTGCAAAATGCCTTCCATTTGTACCCAAAATTTTAAATCAAAGTTTGCATCACTGAAAATTGAACGTTTAATACTGAGCATTCTATTGAACACAATAGAAAATGGAATTGCAGAAAAATTCTAACGGCGAATGTTTTTCATAAAACCTTTGTGGTAACATGTTCATTCCGTCATTCAGCATTGTTAGAAAACACAATAACATCAATTGTTGAGTCAGGAACATCTGTAACAAATGTTAAAATGTGTGTAAACCTGACTGGTTTAGGACGAAAATGAGTCTCCAACTCTGCTCATAATTGAGCAAAATTGATCTTTTGACAGAAAAATTGTTCATTGTCTAATGTGGATCACGGCTAATCCTGAAAACCGACATTAATTTCAAAGGTACGAATACACGTCACATGTCGCCTTCTGGAAAATCACAATGCATTTCATTTTTTGCCGAGACCCTACCTCTGAAAAATGATTAATTTCTGGAGACGCACAACACAGAATGTTCCAATCAAGATGTTGTGAGATGCGTCGATCGTCCGACAATCTAATTCAATAGAGACAAAGTTTATTTGATGACGTTCCGGAGTATAGCATTAAAATAAACTGCTGTTGCGTTATAAGTTTGGCTCAGTACAATTTAGTGAATCCTTCAGCAGAGCTATAAAACGCTAGGCGCTTGATCTGAAGCATATTCGGAAAGGGTGTAACGGACTGAGAAACGCAGATAAAGCTGGTTCACAAAGAGAAAAGGAAGAGTCGAACTGACGCTAATGCTAGGAACAGAAAAAGTTTAAAACATGCGTAGAAACTCTGAATATTGGGAAATACAATATCACAACTTTATATACAATGTGTTGTTGTCACATTTTAAATAAATACACGTGTAAACTTTGACTCAGTCTTCTTAGCGCATGGATTTAAATTGATGGATGAACTTGAAAAAGTTGGCTGGAAAGTTTCCAAACGATGATCGCTTGATCACTTCTATGACTATTACAATGGCGGTACGCAAAACTCATTTTAGTAAAAGCCAAAAACGCATTTGAAGCAAATATTATTTATTCAAGACACTTCCAGGTAGATTTACCTTGCCATGGTATACCCTCAGGAGTTGGCTCCCAACATTCTTCAATGTTGGGGGAACCGCGGGGACAAGAGGATTATGAACACATAATATGTTTTTAAGCAAAATGTACAAGTTGAGAAATCCACATACACTGCGCTTGTCTGATACAGTCGTCATCGATGGGCTGAGCTATTCTGTGGACGACCCATTGTCACTTTGACTGTAGCATTAAAAGCATAACCAAAACTTCTCCAGCAAGACAAGAGGTTTGACAAAAAAGCACTAGCATTCTGTCAACACTATTCGAACTTCTCAGCAGATGCACATCCATTTGACAATCCACGCTTGGTCAAGGGTGCATGATCTTATATCTAACTTAGGTCAGGTGGTCGTAATAATGTTGAAGGGTTCTGAGCGCTTATGCCAATTACAACAGTGGACAGCGTGGCTCCAGCAACAGATAGTATACTTCAAGTAGAATGATTTGCTGTGGGTATGCTTCTGAACAACCATGCTCATCATCGAAATAGAGGCGTTTCATAAATCAATTAGCCTGTACAGTGTTTTTTGCAAATGCAATTGAATTGAAGAATAAATTGTTGCAATAGTAGAACAATATAGCTGATGACTTTGCTAAGTATTACAATGTAATGCCACAGACGAATACCTAATTTCGGTTTTAGAATAAATGCCTATTCTATCTTCCATTATATGTTGTAGATTTGCATCCCTCTGTTTATTCTGCTTACTTTAAACTTAACAAATATACATTTAGATAAGCTTTTTGAATCAGAGGCCATTTTCCCTTATACTAAGATTAAGGCGGCCATTTTGACCACCATCTTGCATCATTGTTATGATGTTGGGTCAGAACTAAACTCAAACTTGAACTGTTAACAAAATAAAGTAAAGTCAAAAACAAGAAATTCAAGACAGTTTATTAGAGACCAAGTTCTCTATATCATTTATTTCGGCGGCCATCTTGGTCACCATCTTGCCTTTTTGTTATGATTGGAGCGTCAAAACATACACAAAACTAAATTATGGTGTTTTTGTTAATAAGAACATATAAAATGAGCATTATAAACACAAAACATTGAGTATATGCAACTCTGGGATGCTGTTTTCTTGTTTATGCCAACCATCTTGGACGCCGTCTTGATTTTTCAAGCAATTCATGATACAGTTTTTGAACTGGCATGGTCTGATGAACCAGAAGAAGACAGTAAGGACAACTTTTGCTTCACATACATGTATTATGTTGATTTTGCAATATTTTCCGCCATTTGCCGGCCATTTTGAATTTTTGAATATTTCAAAATGCTCAATGATGCCAAGGTGGCATCACTCGGATTCTTCATCTGAAAGGTATCAAGAAGTGAAATCCATAAAAACATTTTATGCGGCACACATTTCCAGGTCACAGGCCAAATCCATGTTTGACAACTGGACTACTTCCACTGTGAGTTGGATCTGCGTATTTGAGATTGTTTTTCATTAAGGAAACACGCCCATGTCATATAGGTTTTTCTTAAGTTGTAAAAATTGAAAGTTTTCTGCAGAAAATTTTTGATATTTTTCTTAATTTTGCCCCAAACATAGATTGTGGGTACGTGTTAGAAAGGTACAAGTAGGCAAAGATCAGGAAAAGGCGCAGTCAGAAAAAGATTCCCACTCCAAAAACCGAGGTGGGAAAAAAACCAAATTAACAGTCAGGTACTTATACCATGAAACATATCGTAAGCCGAATGAGCAGCTATTTTCCCAATAGGTGGCCACTCAGTTACCTTAACTTAACTAAAAATAAGAAAATATACATAAGGCGTCAACAGCACAAAAATTTTTTTTAAACACCAAGACATAAAACAAAAAGAACCACCACAGAAGTATCGACTTGGAACGATCAGTAACACAAAGTTACTGGCGGGCTTAAACCGGTTTAACATGGCCATAACCTCACCCTCAGCTTCTGCAGTGGTTCATAACATTTAGTTAGTTATTCGGTCCTCGTGGTGAATCTCTAACTAGTCAATGAATCATCAAGAACAAACAAATAAATCATGATGAACATCCTGATGAATCAAAAACCAGGACTCACAGACTAAGTAAGCTGCCCGACGATGGAGATCCCTGGGCGCCGAATAACCTACTAACTCCGGAGCAAAAGAAAAACACCAGTTGGACCCCGGTGGGCCAAGCAACAGACAAGAAGCTCCGGCCCCAACCAACTAAAATGAATAGCTTTATGTCGGGGCCATCATAGAGTCTGACGCCCGACCCACCGGCGTGCAATTAAAGAAGGCAGCATAGTTATCAACCATGATTGGGTTAAAAACTAAGCATGCAGACTGTCGCATAACATTCAAGTTATAACCTATACGTCTGTAACGTGTTATGATTTTTCTGAACTGAAAAGAAAAATCATTAATTCCTTTAAGTTTCTTAAATTTGTAAACCAAGTCACCATAAAATTCAGGTTCCGAAAGGCCCTCACTTAAAGGCGTTTTTAACCCAACATTATATTTGGAAATCAATTCATAGTGTCTACGATAAAATTTAGAAAATGTTTTTCGAAGTTTGTGATACCGATAGCCCTGTTGGAGAAGTTTTTCCGTTAAACATTTATTTCGAGCGTTGAAGTCTGTAACATGATTGCAGACTCTAGCAAACCTAATAAGTTGCGAAATGTATACACCATAAGAAGCACGACGAGGAACGTCACCATCCAAAAAAGGACAATTTACTATATCAAAATCAAAGTCATCGCGCTTATCATAAATTTTAGAAGAAACAAATCCATTTGCAACAGAAAGATGTAGATCTAAAAAGGGGGCTTCAGTATCTGAAATATTGGCTTTGTTCAACTGAAGTTCAGGTGGATAAATTTGATTGACCATACCTTCAAAATAAGGGTTGTCAATGTTCAAAAGGTCATCGAGGTACCTAGATGTGGAATTAAAAGCCTCGATAACATCAGCTTGATTATCATGGTTAAGAGAATCCATGAAATCTCTTTCGTAGCAGTATAAAAATAAATCAGCTACGAGAGGTGCGCAAGTTGTACCCATCGGAATTCCAACAATTTGTCTGTATAACTTGGTCCCAAATCTAATATAAATATTATCAAGGAGATAGGATAAGGCGTCGCATACATTCTGACATGACCAAAGTGTATACCGACTTTGGTCAGAGGAAGTGAAAAAAGCCTTTCTGTCATTACATGCCAAATAAAGTGAACCATAGTTTTTAATGCCCTTTTGAAGGTCCACTCTATCAAATCCAGAAGTTTTTCTTTAATTAGATTATGTGGTAATGTTGTATACAGAGTAGAAAAATCATATGTGGACAAGCTTGTCGCACGGAACCCTCTACACTTCAATTTACTGAGCACCTCACCAGAATTTTTAATTGACCAAAACCAATTTTTATTTGAAGTTTCATACACTGTCTCACAGTATCTTATAACATGAGATTTGATAGCAGTAAGACAGGAAGTTAATAATTTAGAAAGTTCAGTGGTAGTTCCAAAGCTAGAATTTGCAATAAATCTAGCTTTGTATGGTCTTTTGTGAAGCTTAGGTAACCAATACATCGTAGGAAGTTTGTCTTGGCCTTCATTGACACAAACAGAAAACTTAACAGGTAAATTGTTTAAGTGGGCATTAACTACAGACACCTCATCAGTATCTGTCTCCAGATAAGCCCTGGTACCATCAAGCTCCTGTTTTAAGGTGTTAACGTAGTGAAGCCTACAAACGACAACAACATTGTTTGCGGCTTTATCTGCCGGAACCAAGACATACTGCCTCGGTGAGGCAGTTCTAACGAGTACCCACAATCAATGTTTTGGCGCAACAGTAAGGAAAATAGGTATATATTACACAGATATGTTTTCTTGATGTACACGTCACCTGCCTAGTAAATGTATTTTTTTTTCTGCTTTTCCTGACTTTATCCTTGCCAGTAGTTTGAGTAGCCGAAAGATGACATTGCTTTTGTTCAGGCTCATATGATATTAATTAATGAGTTTCATGTTCTTGTTAAGAACCCTAGCCAATGCCATGTATATATTATCATTATAGTTGTTTTCTAAGCTTGCTGGAAAGATGCAACTAACAATTATGAATTTAAATCATTATGAAAACACGCCCATGTATACAGATTTTTCCCTACTTGTAAAAATTGAAACAGATTTTGGAGCAAAAATAAGAAATATAGGTATTCTCTACATGCCCCAGTTTTGCTGTTCTGCCACAAAAGATAATTAGAGCTAAAAGTTTTAATGATGCCAAAACTGGTCTATGTTTTCTTTTACATTGGGTTTATCATAACGCAGCTCATTTTATTTTAAACTCTTCTTTCAGCTGTCTGTAGATGAATGTGTCAACGCCCTTGTAAACATTCGAGATGACAAGAACCCACTAGCGAAACCCATGTTTCTAGACAAGCTTCCAGAAGACCTCCAGAATGGTGTGTTCAAGGGCCACCATCAGGTTTCCAAACTGAAAACTTCAACACAGTTCACCAATGTTAAGAGAGACTTCATCAATGCTGTGTTGGATAATATTTCCAAGAGGTTATGTATTGTCTTTTAACTTTTCTTCGTCTTTTTAAACCTTTTACGAATGTAAACATTAGACATGTTAAAAACAATGGGGTTTACCACTTAACCACAACAGAAGATGGCTAGATACTTGAAAATTTTATTTGAAAAGCAGGCAGATTCTGATTGTACCATCTTGTTGCAAAACAAAAGGCACTAATCAGCTGTGCAGCTACTGCAAAAGTCAGTTGATTACTATATTTCTGTCTTCATATTCCAGGTTTCCCGAATCTCAGCTGATGACACATCTGTCAGTTCTTGGTCTCAGGCCCATATCATTTCTCAGTGACTCTGAGCTACACGACTGGGGCAACGATTCCATTCAGCACTTGGCCGACTACTATGGGAAGGCTAAAGAGCACACCTACAAAGACCCAGAAACCAACACTACCAAGACCTCCAAGTCTGAGGCTATGATTGACCCAGTGGGACTGCTGGTAACTATTTTTGAAATTGCTCTAAAATTTGCAGAGACCAGTCCCTAAATATGTAAGGTAGAAAGGACAAACCACTCTTAAATTTGAAAAATTATTTAGACCAAAATCATGATTTAGGTGAAATTTTGACAATTTTTATGTTTTATTAGAGAAGGTGCCTTGAAAATTTCTTATGCAGTAATGAGATAAAAATTTTAGCTTTAATTTCGTTTTGGTATAAGCCCCCACATGAGAAAACTTTTGATTGGGGTTTCCAACCAGGTCTGACACAAACCAGTCAGAGACTTAGGCTAGTAGCTTGAAATTTTGGATTTAGAAAGTAGAGGAATTGTACTGTCTCTGTAGCAAAAACAAAAGCGCTGATCAGTAACTTACAGCTGATCTGCGCCTATGTTTTTGCCAATGCATGTTGTTGGTTTTCTTATGCGGCAACTCATGTTTAAAATGATTTCAGGAAGAGTGGTTGAAACTCAAGTCTCTGGTAAAGATACAGTGCTATCCTAGAAAGTCTCTGGCTGCCCTATGGAATATCATCGCAGAATATCACAGAGGAGTTTCCAAACCTAATGCTACTTGCTGCGCTAGCGCTTACACATCCAGTTCACACGAGTGACTGTGAAAGGGCTTTCAGCGCCCAAAATTTAGTCACAACATCCCTACGGAATAGGTTGGGATCAGAAACATGTGATCAGCTGATGCGAGTGAAACTGGAATCAAATGAAATGAAAGAGTTCCAATTTACAACTGCTTTATTGGAATGGAGAAAAGTCAAGGACAGAGTCATATTTCGAAAACATCTGACCAAGAAAAATAAACTGGCTTCATGTGAACAAATAGAAATATGTATCAGTGTTTAAGTGTTAGCATCGGCTTTTACATTTTTGCTGTAACATGGATTGTCAAACTGCCTCAAAGAAGCAACTATAAAGTTGATTTTGCAACTTAAAATTAATTTTCTTACAGCTGTAAAAGTGCTGCATCTAGGCATTTTGTTAAAATTAGAGTTTACTTTTAATGGGTTCAAATAAAATGTTTTATTCAAAAAGTGTTTTAATGTAAAGTAAGAATAGCTATCACAGCAATTCTACAATCAAACTCTATGTTAAGCAACACAGAACATCACAAAAATGTTACATGACTAGCTCTTTCCCAACCAGGTAGATAACTGGCTAGCGTCAACTAAATACAAGAGTGACAAGAACAACAGAGAGGTAGTCACAAACACGCATGTACAGTCACAGAAGCAGGCTAGAATCTTGAAATTTTGGGTTAAAGTAGAAGAGGAATTGTAGAGTACTATCAGTAGCGAAAACGAAGGCACTGATCATCTGTGCAGTTACATAGCAAAAAGTAAACATGAAGATAAATAGCCTTTGAATGGTCAGTGAAGAAACAAACTCTTTATAAAAATATACCTAAAAACATACCCAGGAAATAAGAGATAGAGGCTTCCAGTAATGCTAAAAGCGTTTTCGGCAAGGGGGCTTCGCCCCCCCTGGGACCCCCACCGGGGCTTCGCCCTTGGACCCGACTGGGGGCCTAGGCGGCCCCCAGACCCCCGGCCCATAATCATCAGCAAGATTTTCCAGCAATATCCCTGATGTATATTTAAAAACAGATGTGTTACTGTTATGCTCAGTATTCGAGCATTTCAGGGATGTGACAATGTCTCAATTCCAGTTGGATCCTGCTCATTTTGTAAGCAGTCCTGGCTTGTCTTGGTCGGCTATGCTGAAAATGACAAAAGTGAAATTACAGCTCCTTACTGACATCGATATGCTTAACTTCGTAGAGCAAGGCTTGCGTGGTGGCATCAGCTTCATTGGACACTGATACGCTGTTGCCAACAATTTATTTTTTTAGGGCTATGATGAATCGAGACCTCTCTCATATTGTCAATTTGTTGACGCGAATAACCAGTATGGCTGGGCCATGAGCCAACCTCTGGCAAAAGGTGGCGTCAGGTTCTTAGATTATGATGAAATAAAGAGGCTGAATGTCAGGAATATTGCTGATGACAACCCAAAAGGCTACCTATTGGAGGTAAGTCTACGATGCCCTGAACATCTACATGATACGCACAACAGTTTCCTGTAGCTCCTGTGAGAAGAGCGGTATCAGATGATGAAATTTCACCATACGCCAAGAAGCTATGGTGGGAGTTAAATCCTAGTAAATCAGGGAAAATGAAAGGACGAGGAAAGCAAGGCAAGTTGATAACAGACCTTCACGATAAAGACAATTATATAGTTCATTACAGAAATCTAAAACTCTACCTGGAGCTAGGTTTGGAACTTAAACAGATTCACAAAGTTCTGGAATTTGACCAAGACAGGTGGTTAAAATGCTACATAGATTTTAATACTGAAAGAAGGAAAGAAGCTAAATCAGAATTCGAGAAGAACTTCTTTAAAATCCTCAACTTCTCAGTATTTAGCAAGGTGATGAAGAACCAAAGACGTTATAAGGTCGTACATCTGGCCAACAATGAACGAAAACTGAACAAGATTCTATCGAAACCAACATTTGAGACTTGCAAGATCTTCAACGAAAATCTTGTGGCAGCTCAGTGCAAAAATGCCAAAGTTGTTATCACAAAACCTGTGTACGTGGGACAAGCCGTTCTTGACCTGAGCAACGTTTTGACATTTTCATTCTGGTACAAGGGTCCCGGGTCGTTTCGCCCGTGAGTCGTTTCGCCCTTGAGTCGTTTCGCCCGTGAGTCGTTTCGCCCTGGGTCGTTTCGCCCTGGGTCGTTTCGCCCGTGAGTCGTTTCGCCCTTATTAGGTGAGTCGTTTCGCCCTTATTTTTCTACCATGCCCAAATAAGTAATCTAGTGTCTTATTTGTTATTTGTAACTTATGGATATGCCTTGGGCTGATCATTTATAATTGTCTTTTGGGTATATATACTAAAGAACTTTGAAAACGACTCACTATAGATTGGCTGCGATGCTTATTACAGGATATTTCGGCAAAAATATTTTCGAACAGACTACTTAAATTGTATACCAAAACCGGAACATAAACGCCAGTGTAAAATAAAAATAGCAGTGTTTCCACTAACATGCAGAAGACGGGATAGGGTCGGTAGGTAGGAAATTTTTTTTATTTTTCATTTATTTTTTTTCTCCGTATAAATTTTGTGTAAAAGGTAAAAACGTGTACGCTAAAATCAATTATAAGTACTAGAAACAGACATGCAATCAGTGAGTGGAAACACAGCTATTTTTACGCCTTACGTCATACAGTATAGTTTCAAACGTTACTTCAACGAAAACAAATAATGAGGACGGAAAATATTCATAATGGAGAGAAGCCAGCCTGAGATTAGAAAGTAAGAAAAGTCGGTGTGGACAAAAAAGAAGTTTGTTTGGTTTTTAGCTCGCCTGTACGAAAGTACAGGAAGAGCTATTGCAGTCACCCCGGCGTCGGCGTCGGCGTCAGCGTTAGCGTCGGCGTCGGCGTCGGCGTTGCTCAAAATGTTAAAGTTTTTGGTTAAAGTTTTTATGAGTCTATATCTCTTGAAGTTGTGGATGGATCAAGTTGATACTTTGCATGTTGGTAGATATTGGTCTGAAGTTTTATGCTGTACCATCATGACCCACCTGGGTGACCTTGAGGTCAAGGTCACGGACTTAGAAATTTTTTGTTAAAGTTTTTGGTTAAAGTTTTTGTAAGTCTATATCTCTTGAAGTTGTTGATGGATCAGCTTGATACTTTGCATGTTGGTAGATATTGGTCTCACGTTTTATTCTGTACCATCATGACCCACCTGGGTGACCTTGAGGTCAAGGTCACGGACTTAGAAATTTTCTGTTAGAATTTTTGGTTAAAGTTTTTATAAGTCTATATCTCTTGGATATGTAGATGGATCAAGTTGATACTTTGCATGTTGGTAGATATTGGTCTAACGTTTTATTCTGTACCATCATGACCCACCTGAGTGACCTGTAGGTCAAGGTCACGGACTTAGAAATTTTCTGTTAGAGTTTTTGGTTAAAGTTTTTATGAGTCTATATCTCTTGGATATGTAGATGGATCAAGTTGATACTTTGCATGTTGGTAGATATTGGTCTGAAGTTTTATGCTGTACCATCATGACCCACCTGGGTGACGTTGAGTTCAAGGTCACAGACTTGAAAAATTTTATGTTAAAGCTTTTGCTTAAAGTGTTTTGAACTGTATATTGCTGGAACAGATGGATGGACCTAGTTGATACTTTGCTGTTAGATATTATTCTTTTATTATGCTGTAGCATCTTGACTCACCTGTGGTCAAGGTTGACAGACTTAGATTTTAGGTTATAAGTCTATATCAAATATGTAGATGGATCAAGTTGAACTTAGCATGTTGGTAGATATTGGTCTGAAGTTTTATGCTGTACCATCACGACCCACTTGAGTGACATTGAGGTCAATGTCTTTGGTCATAGATTTAAAAGATTTAGTGGCAAAGCACTAGTCAGGCGAGCTACGCTGTCCTGCGACAGCTCTTATTTTTTTCTTTATTATATTTTTCAGTACTCGATACATAACAAGATATAAAACAACATGCAATGTAGATATATCAAAAGCAATTTTGCAACTTTCAACAGGGTAGTCGATACAAAGACTAGTATTACCTAAATGGGGCCAAATATATCGAAATAAACATCCATATTTTAGACGTAAATTGTTTAAAAAAAAACATAACGTCACATTAACCTCAGAACGAAACCATGTGATCAAATCCCGTTTATGGCAAATCATTCAGTAGGGACATGAATTATACTCTCAAAAATATCCTTACATGGGCAATGTAGAAGAAAACCAGGATGGTTGCGTTTCTTTTGCGTTTAAGTATATATATTCCAATTTACAACATGAATATCCACACTTTGTGCTTTTAAATACACATGTATCTGAGTAAAGATTTTGCGTTTAAGTATATATTCCAATTTAGAACTTGAATATCCATAGTTTTAAATACATGTATCTGAGTGAAGACTGGATGATAACACAAGTGAAAGAACTGTTCTGTTCGTTATATTATGTCACTCTGTCACACGTTGTTCAAACACCATCGTCCCTTGGCCCGTAGAGATGCCCGACGGTCTTCAGAAACTTGCTTGTGGAGAGATGGTCGTCCGTATACTGGTCCCACGCATCCTGTAGCCGGAGTTCAAGGTTGGTTGTCAACGATGAGATGTCCCGCTCTAGGTCGGCTGCCGTCACATTGAGCTCCACCAGCTGTGCCTCACGTCGCAGGAGTGGTAGTAGGCGGTACACCCCCAGACCATTCATCCCCGCCTTGACGTTCAGTCGATGGTGCCACCCTGAAAATAGAAAAAAAGAAATATTAGATGTAGTCACATATATACATTAAGGAATGCATGCAACGTTCTGTTAAATATAATTTGATGGGTTGGAAAATTATCCGAGTTTCTATTCATCTCCAGTATGTTATACTTATTATCTATTTACTATTGTACATGTGTAAACCTAATGAACGTGACATGTTCAACTGCAAGAAACAGTACGATCGGTAAAGTATGCATAAAGGTATAACAAAGTCACACACCTTCTTATATTTTAAAATATAATACAATATACAAGATGTTTCATGATTTCTTATATTAAATGAAATCTACCTCAACACCATCGTTGTCTCTTGGTGGGATGCGAACGACACAGGGTTGACAGACAAACTTGAGTTCTCCTTCATTCCGTAACGATGCGAAATACATGTCCTGCGATATACCTGAAAATAGAGCACGTTATACAAACATGTGCGAAAATAAATTCTAATATGTACCTCAACATTACGAAAACAATCCCATGCATTATACAGATTTTTCTTAAGCTGGAAAATTGAAAACTTTGTGGGTTTGAATTAGAGCCGCCTCGCCGAGGCGGTTCGAATGCGTTTGCGTTTGACATGTTCTGAGATTTTTTTGTCTTGAAAGTGAATAAAACTATGCACTTACCATTGAAGAAATAAAGACGCAGTTTCAAACACGAACTTTTGCATTATCACAAACAAAAATTTGGTACAACAAAGAGCGACAAATACGATTACCTTAAAATAAAAAAATAAATAAATAAATAAATAAATAAATAAATAAATAAATAAATCGAATTTATGTATACCAAAATAGATGCATGTAAGTAGAAATAAATAAACTAGTTACCTGTATCGCCGCAAAGACGATGCTGTTTTCTTCCACAAACGTCACAAACCACTACATGTCGGCGTCCAGAAACAGACAAATTACAAAAAATGCACAACTCAGACATGATTTAATGCTTCTTTGACAATCTTATGACGATTTCAAAGATGAATGATGATAGAGGTCATCAAATACGGTTATATACTTTTCGGTCGGCATATAAAAGGATTTTTTCCAACAAAGAAAATATTACTCATGTTTTATTCCTTTACCATTTAACATTTACTTTAAAGAATGTCGGCTATCGGTCACCGCCAAAGACAAAGCATTCACACATCGCCTTTAATTAACAAACACGATTATTGCCACCTTATGTGTGATTAAAGACGTAAACGAATTAATGGATTATCGCATTAATCAATTAAAGTGGACAAATATCACACTTCTGTTAATTATTTGATTAGTTTAACTGACCCTCGAAATACCACATCTATCTATCTATCTATCTATCTATCTATCTATCTATCTATCTATCTATCTATCTATCTATCTATCTATCTATCTATCTATTGCTCCCTCCCTCCGTTCCTTCATTTCCTTCTATCTATCTATCTATCTATCTATCTATCTATCTATCTATCTATCTATCTATCTATCTATCTATCCGTCCGTTCCTCCCTCCTCTCTGTTCGTTCCTTCCTTCCTTCGTTCCTTCCTCTTTCTACAACATTAAAAGCCACAGAGGCGGAAGCGCTAAAATGTTAAAGATAAATTAAGATACGTCATGATACTCCTTTTAACCAAAATCTATCTATCTATCTATCTATCTATCTATCTATCTATCTATCTATCTATCTATCTATCTATCTATCTATCTATCTATCTATCTATCTATCTATCCGTTCCTCCCTCTTTCCGCTCCTTCCTTCCTTCCTTCCTTTCTATCTATCTATCTATCTATCTATCTATCTATCTATCTATCTATCTATCTATCTATCTATCTATCTATCTATCTATCTATCAGCATCAGCATCTTCAACAACAGCAATATCAACAACAACAACAATAATAATAATGATAATAATAATAATGGGCGAAACGACTCACGGGCGAAACGACTCACCTAATAAGGGCGAAACGACCCACCCATTAAACAAGGGCGAAACGACCCAGGGCGAAACGACCCGGCGAAACGACCCACGGGCGAAACGACCCGGATTCTGGTACAAGTACTTGATAGCGAGATACGGCAGTGCAAAACTGAACCTACTGATGACAGATACAGATAGTTTCCTGTACGAAATCCATGATACTAAAACAGATTTGTATTTGGATATGAGAGACGCTATTTATTTGTTTGACACCTCTAGCTATCCTTTAAATCATTTCTGATATTCTGAAAGAAATAAAAAAAAGTATTGGGAAAATTACAGGATGAAACAAATGGGAAAGCTATAGAAAGATTCTGTGGATTCGCTCAAAGCTGTATACATTCAATGTTCGTGATGAAAAAAAATGTGACAAAGAAAGCCAAAGGCATCTCGAAAGCTGCTAAAAAACAGCAACTTAGTTTCTCTCTATACGAGGAAGCTTTGATTAGAAACGTTCAAACAGTAGTAGCAATAGACTTGATTCGAAGCCGTTCACACCAACTTTACGTTGAAACTGTGCATAAAAAATGCCTATCTTGGTTTGATGACAAAAGATACTTATTAGACGACGGAAAAGGCAGTTACGCATATGGACATTACAAAATAAAAAAACGCACATCTTTTAATTGACTGCTGTAGCTTCAATAAAAATTATGGTTTAAAAAAACCCTTGTTGTTTCTTTGTCCTCAAACTAAGTTAATGATACGCCCTCGATATTAACGAAGTCCTCAAGATTATTCGTCCTCAACTGATACAAACTCCTCAATCTTTTGTCTTCAAGTTACAAAGTCCTCAATAACGTCTTCAATATACAAAGTCTTCAAGATACAAAGTCCTCAAGATACAAAGACCTCAAGTTCTGTCCCCTCAAACAATACTACTGATACCAGTAGGTAACTGCTAAAATTAACAAAATTCTGCTTTTGTTTCTATCCTATTTCAAGTGTGTAATCTTATTATGCATTGTATATGGTATGCAAAGATTGGTGAAATAAAATGTAATATAACCAAATAATTACAATGTTTTTTGTCAAAAGAGGTGACACGATTACCTAGATAAATGCTTAATAGATTTAAAGAACACCTTACACCTTGAATATTGTTTCAGCTCTAAAATAGAATAAAAAAGTTACCTGATTTATACAAAAACTTGATTGACCTAAATGCTGAAATGACAAGCTCAGAGGGCCCAATGGAAGATTATTTTTAACACATATTTATATTGTGATATCACCAATAAGCAGTTTCAAATATCTCGGGAAATATATTCAACATGCTCATAATTTACAAATTATTACTGAACATGCTGTGCGACTTTATTGATATTGTATTCAGGCGAAACATGATCTTATCTAAGATGACTTCAGCAATATCTTCACAACCTCATTATATCACACATGTGAACTACAGGTAATTTACCTAGTTTTGAAGTATCATTCATTTGCAGGCTAATAAGTGGTATATTTATACAATAAAACAGATTGAATTTTAGATGATTTATTTTCGAGTAACAAAATCAAATAATAATCACATCTAGCACCAATGATTTGTGCTAAAAAAAAGGTCTTTGTAAATTGCTGTATCAAAAACACAATATATATAGGATACATCATGGCACTATAATAACATTTAATTATTTTCTTTTAAGTTTGTGTGTGTGTGTGTGTGTGTGTGTGTGTGGTAGATCATAAAATGTGGGTACACATAGAACCTTCTAAGTGATCTATGCTTTCAACTGAACATAAGAAAATAATGTTTACACCAGTAAGCCCCATTTGTCCTATCAATGGGGTCTATATAACCTGTACATGTTAAAAAATTTCAAAACCATGGCAAATATCAAGTTATAATCCAAATTGCCCTATTTAATGGGGTCTATATTACATGAACATGTTATCATGATGTACAATCTCAAAAACATGACTAACATCATCAAGTTGTGATTATTTTACATTATAATGAAAATAATAAATGGTTTCCATAAAGGTAAATGTATCTTGAATGGTGAAAAAATACTTTTTTTCTGATATCAATTCAGAATCTCTAAACAATATTCTCTGGTTATGCTTGATGGAAAATGTGATGTCGAAGCTCATTTTTCTCATGAAACGGTGTTATTTCAAAATGCTTCTTATATGACATTTTTCTAAAAGATGACATAAGCAAAATTAAAGAAACATGCAAAATTTATTACAGTTTTCATTTGAAGTGTCATGTAATTCAAGAGATAAACATCTTTAATAAAGATGGATTTCAAAAATGTAAGCATATTTCAACATTTCTTTTTCATGGGAAGCTCTGACAATTATCACATTTACCTCTGTCTTCTTGACTGTATTGATAATGACTAGAAAAATCACAGTTTCAAAATAAACAAACAACCTGGACAGTGTTCAGAGATCTTTGCCTGTCTCTCAAGCAAATATATTGGAATTTTACTTAAAAATAGCATACAAAAATATACAATGTTTATATTTTTTTTTTGATCCTTTGAGATAAGTGAAGATATTTGGAGTATTTCAAATATATTGTACGTTCAGAATCATTATCTTAACAGAATTTTGAATATTTGGCCCCTTTGGGAATTTTAGTCTTTGAATTAGACTATACTGGTGAAAATTCTTGAAATTGTAGCAATCATGAATGTCTGTCTTTCGCTGCCAGTTTTATAAAGAGTCACTGATGAAGGTTCATTACCCGAAATTGTACAATATGGCCCACCTCTCTTTTAATGTTTTTACTGCTTCCAAAGGATCTAACAATTATATTTTATTACATACTTTAGACCCGTCTATGCTTACCATAAAGCTTAGCATGAGCACTTGATAATTTGATGGTTCTTTATCTCGTATTCAGGCCTATAAGAGTTGCAATGTGAGAAAACCAGCGTTTTGTATATGTGAAAACAAAGACACAGATCAGCTGCCAGCCGATCAGCGCCTTTGTTTTCTCTTCACAGATAGCACAATCTCTCCACTTCCTAAATACTTAATGTCAAGTCTCTAGTTCTCTTCTGTGGTTACACAGTCTGGTTTGTTCTGGACCTGGTTGGAAATTCGACGATCGGTTTTCTCATAGATTTTACACCTACATAAATCTCAGGCAAAGCAAAAAATAATTTTAGATGCCTCGGAAATGATTTACGTATCTCAGACTCTACTTTGAGGTTTCTCTAAAATTAAATCTCGATTTTGAGAAAATACTTATCGAAAGTTATTTTAGAACATATACTGAGCAAAAGAAGATTTCTGATTCACAGAGATTTGGCCATATGTGGTCCTTTCTAGTTTATAAGTAGACCCTCAGCATAGGTTAATCTTTGGCAAGATAAACAATACAATTGTAAATCATCATGGCAAAAATAACACATGAAACAATAATTGAGGCAATGTAAAATTATCTCACTACAATGTTATCATCAAGAATGCGGTAGAAATAAACATATTTAAATTTTACATCAATCCAATGAAAAATAGAAAAAAACTTCCCTGAAGTTTAGTTGTCATACCTGCAGGATATTCTATGGGGTGTACCATCGACAAATTTGACAGACTTTTGTTTATAATCTTAACATTAACCACCTGCGCCAAAATCATGGTACACCAAAATACTAGAGGAATAGCCTGAACAAATCGTCCCATGAATGCAAGAAGGTGCTAAGTGCATTTTTTAAAGTTTTGAGAAAACTGATTTTTTTAAATTTTTTCATTACGCAAAAAAGCTAATCAAAATTTAGCTGGGCCATGGTATACATATATACAATGTCTAAATTTTATGAGATTTGCTTTGATTGGGCTCTTACAGAACAAGAGATATGTAAGGAAAAGTAGTTACCACCTATTGGACAACCCCTTTGTTTCAAAACAATTACCTGCAAGAAAGGTATAAGTGCAACTAGAACCTTTTTGCAGGAACAAGCTGCATATTAATAACAACAATTTGTTCTGCAAAAAGGTGATATGTGCATTTAGAACCTTTTTGCGTGAATGAATATAAAAAAAATAGAACATTCTTTTCCTGTAGTAAGGCGGTATCTTAACATAGAACCTTCTTGCTTGAATGAATATACAAAATGAAAGGCAATTATTTTATGCAGTAAAGTGGTATCTTAGCATAGAACCTTCTTGCATGCATCAGATATAACCATATATGTTTACTTTAAACGGCAATAAGGTTCTACATGCTTCTTAGCACCTTATTGCAGTAAATGAATCCTTCAATGTCTACATAACAGAGTCCATCAGAAGGTGACGCATTTTATGAATTATAAAGAGTTTAGCGATTGGGTGATATCTTAAATACAAATAAGAATGGAGGTCATTATTGGGCTACATTTTAATCTACTAGTATAAACTATAAAGCTACGATTTACGCAAAATACATTCTAATGCATGCTAAAGGTAACTATTCCTGTCTGATAAGCTTTACATCGCAGTCATTTTTCTGTAAACTGGCATGAACTGAATTTCCGAACAGTGGAATATTCTGAATGTAGTCATTTTTGTTCTTGAATGTCCAGTCCTCGAGATTATACTTGTCATTTTATTTAGTCACTGTCCGTATCAGCATCCAAATCATCGTCAACTGTGTCATGTACTGTTTTGTCACCTAGAAGTCCTTCATAATACGGGTGATGTTCTTCTGGAATACAACCAGACTTACACAATGACATCAAATCATTCTTTTTAGCTTGTGACACACGAAGCTTGCTTTCATATAAGGAGCTAATTTGAAGTCCTTTCTTCCCTCGTTTAGGTTTTGTCTTCACCTTCATTTCCGTGAAACAGTTTTTGTCGTAAGTGTAATTGACAAATACACTGTCCGGGTCTGTCTTTCGGTACTGTAGCCATTTCACCTTCAGCCAATTTACAGATTTCCCATTAACATCGACCTTCATATTGTTGCATTGGTCTTTTTTGAGCTTTTTGAGGTCTTTAAACTGATCATACTTCAATGGAATTACTATATATGGGTCCCGTTTCCTTGCCATGTTTATAACAGTAGCCCACTGGGATGGTACAAAGATAGATGTGCACTTCTTTGCTTGCTCAATTGCTGAGTGCATCGAATCTGCCTCCATCTCTGAGTGCTCTCGCTCAAAAAATTTCTGATTTATTATTTCAATTTTGCTGTTAACGTTTATAGCATATAACAGAGCTGACGATACAAATTGATTTCGATTTTGTCCTCCACAGATGTCTGAATAAAACGGTATTTCTTTTATGGCAGATGTATGGCCAGAAAGTCTAGAAATGTACATTAGCAAACAACTTCCAATTTCTGAAGATCCTCGTCCACCTTGGGATTCATCCCACAAGTAGCATATACCTTTTCTGTCACCAAGGGAGTAGAATGTAAGATTATAACATGATAGTTTCCGTTTATAATAAAACTCTCCAACTAGACTACATGGGGTTGACAATACTGCTTCCAAATCAAATGTACATGAGTGAAAACTTTTATCCTCCCTGGCTCTTTTCTTATCTCTGCCTTTTTCATCTCGGGCCTCATCTTTACGTTTCAAGTGTTCTTTATAATCATTTTCCATCTCTGGAGTCCGAGTACCATTCATTTTGTGTTGCAGATAAAGTGTACAGAACGAGCACTGATCCTTCTTAGGTTTGTGAAAGGAATAATTGTAATTTTCACAAAAAATGTTTCGATATACTTTTTCACTGACATGTGTTCTCTTTTCAGTCTTACATTTTTCCTTGTACATTGTGTACATTTTTGTAATGTTCAAATCTCCGTTTAAATATTGTCTTTTTGAAGTTTTCCTTGTATAGTGTGACTCAACAGTGGGAAAGCTTTCTATGTGTTCACGAACAAAGTTAACTGTTTCTTCTGATGTTTTATTTTTTGACGGTTTTTTCCCTCTCAAATCAGTTCCTTGAAAAGTCCCATGTTGCTGCTTCTTCAGTGCATAATCAACTGTCTTCTTGCCAATGTCCAGGGTTCTAAGAAAGAATGATTTACAAACACGAATAGTGGACTGTTCTATCTTAAAAGAAAATTTGGCCGATATTGCTCGTCTTCTTGGTGTGCTGCTGGATCGTTTTACATCCGATACAGTGATATTCTGACAGATAAATTCTCTCTGAAGTGCATAGTTTTCTTTCCCCCAGTATGTATCAAATAAAGACTGGCGCTGCTCTTCACTTATTTTCATAGAACACTTAAACTTACAGCCAGAACAGTCAATTGGCTTCAATGTCCTTTTTGGAACCTTTTTGCCAGAACTTGAGATGTATTCTTCCCCAGCACAACGACGCTTTTTGTTCTTGTTTCGTTTCCATTCGCCTTGATTGGACTTGCGCTTACGACTCAATTGTTTTTTCTCAGGCGAAATGTAATTTGCACTTTTATGTGGTGTAAATACACAATTGTCTTCATTTGTTTTAGTTTTTTCTGGGGTTTGTTTCTCTGTTGAGGCATTAGATACTGAAACATTATCATCCAAATTCGCGCTGGCATTTCTTACGGCATCAAAGTGTTCTGTTCCATGTACTGCCAGTAAAGCTAAAAACAGTGTTTCTCCCCTCTGTAACGAAATGTCAGGCTCTATATCATACACTGGATTAGACAATTTACTGGAGTATGTACGAATAGGTCTTTGCAATTTGTTTGATATTGATAGTGGTAAACAATCGCCAAGTTCAGTATTCCATTTTCCATCTTGCTTAAGTTCATCTACACTTTTGCTGAAAAGTTCATTTTTCTGACTTTCATCTGCTGATTCTGGAAACTGTAAAAAGTTCATGTAGTGTTGTTTGTGTTCAAGCAAATGTTCAGAGACTGTGCTTCTTAACTGTTCAGGGGAAACAGTCTCTTCAAGTTGAATACACACAGCTTTCATTAGGCAGTTTCCATCTGCTTTCACTTCATGTCTGGTTAGTCCATTGCTAGCCAGTAGGTTGTTAAGCCTCGTATTGTGCAGCTTTTTAAGAAAGTTCAATAAATTATTTTCTTTTCTACTGGCTGATTTAGCCCTTTCAATATCACCATTAGAATTGTGTACCGTCCTTACGAAAGGTGCTGATTTTCTCGTTTTAAGCAAAGGTTTGGTTGAACGTGGTGGTAGTTGTATTTTGCGCCTGGCAGTACGTTTCTTGGCTGCATTCAACTTTTCGTTCAGACTAGGTTTTAATACTGTTTTGTTCCTCTTGTTTGTCCTATTGGTTTTCACTTTTTTTTCCTTTACGCTTCCAACCTTTATCTCGTAAGCTATTTTTGATAAGCTCACTCAAAGGAATTGAGTCTTCGTCACTTTCAGATTCCCTTTCTGACTGATTTGATAGAGTTTGATTTTCAGAGTCGCATGAGTTGATATCTTTTTTATTTGGCTTAAATGTTGCATCCAAGGTTGAATCGTCACTATCATAGTCCTTTTCTGAATCCTCAGCTGGTGTAAATACCGACTGTTTTGCAGCTGGACCTATTTGATTTGGCTTAGCAGTTGTACATTTAGTTTCATTGTTGTCACACTCACTGTTGTTGTATCTGTCCTGTGATGTCGTAGTTTGCCCTGTGTTCTTTAACGTTTGAGCTTCAGAATTGGTCTGTTTAGTGGTATTCTCTGGTTCAGTATTTGCAGCTGCATCCAGCAGACTGATGTCAGTATAATAAGTCGACTCAGGATCAGACCAATCAGCATCCGACATCTGAAATAATATGCCATAGGTAAGAATATATTGGTGCATTGAAACGCAAAACCTTCATAACCTTAAGTCCAAGCTAAACACTTTATTATATGATGTGTTTGTTAATATATCTAGCATCTTGTTCAAGTGCAAGGTACATGAATGATTTATAAGAAGTGAAAAAGTATTTACATACATATATGTAATCATATTCCTACACAGCCAGCAGTTCAAAGAAAGAGCTTAGTTGAACAAAATTGGGGATTATTCTAAACAAATTCTTATATCTAAAATTTCAACGAATTAGCATTTCTCTTTTTATTCCCATTCCAATGAAATAAAATGTGCTTACTTTGATTACTGTAAAACTCTATTTTCCACAGTACCAATCCTTTGTTTCCTCCTAAACTACTCAGCATAAACTGATAAAGTTATATCTTTACACCTCTGAAGGCAGCAATGTTTATTGCTAGTACACACATGTGTTATCTATAATCAGATTACGCTTTCAAGGAAATACCTCCTTTTTGCACTGAAATAAATATACAAATACACCTAGACAGCACTCTGCAAGAAGGTGATAACTGCCATTTGGAACCTTCTTGCAGACTGTAGAAAGCACATAGCACCTTTTTGCATGACTTTTTCTGGCAATGGAGACTTACCCCCTTTGGTCTTCGTGCAATAACTTTACAACCAATAATGCCACAATGCTAAGCTTTTGATTATCAGCTGGAGAAAAAAATAAGCTATAATAATTTATAAAAAAACGATTTTCACAAAAAAGTGCATTTAGCACCTTCTTGCATTCAGGGGACGAAATTTCAGAATTATTGAACCAATGGTCTCAGACGAGTTGTGTTCATAAGACTACAATACTAAACATCAAAAGACGGAGACAGGTGGAAATTCGCAGGCCTATGTCGCCCATGCTTAAGGTGGTGCGGCATAAAATGATAATGGGAAAATTTATCTACATGTATCTATGCCATCTTGCCTAAACTTTCATCAACTTTAAAATGAAAAATTTTATCAAATAATGTTTATGTTGCAAATGTAGTCATTTGTTTTCAAAACTAGTACCAGATTGTTATCTGTGTCTTCATTTATCACAACCAAATTGCTTAATTCAAAGCTTGAGAATTTCTCATACTGTATATGGCATCAAACAGTTAAAAAACTATTATTTTCAGAAGTAATTTTTTCTTGTATATCTGCGAAAAATCAGTTTTCTCTTTGATGTGACAGCTTATTAAATTACTTTGAAAAACATATAAAAAGGGAATTCCTTGTCCAGCATTCTCATAAAGTCTTGACTAAATCTTGTAAACTGACTAAAACTTGCAAACATGTCAACTGTCATTAAAGAACACATGCAGTATGTGATTTACAATTGGATGCTCGAACAGGTTTATTACTATATTAACTTTAAAGTCAGAAGTTCTTGTAAACGGTGTCATCAGGGAGAACCAATGGATGATAAGCATATTTGCTATGAACTAGCGCCAAGGTACCACAGCAGATCTAATCTGCTGTGGTTTTTTACTGATGCCATGTCCACAACATGGGATATGCTGTGTACGGAGACACTCTTTGAGGATTTGGTGGGGATATACCAGACTTGAATTAATGAAATTCGGACATAACAGGGAGGAAATAGATCAGATTAACAACCTAGACAACATCAAATCTATTGCGTACGCTGACGTGGCTGCTGAATACATATTTAATAGGCTCTGGAGTGTTCACTCTTCTGTTATTCCAACACTTTCTCCTCCGCAGCCAAATCAAGGAGAGCCTCTAGGTGAGGAAACTGATGTTGATGCGGCACTGGCTCAAATTCAACAGGAAAATAGTCCCCAGACTGCCACTGCCGAACTACAACAAGACCAGGGCTTGCCTTGCCAGATATGATATTTCAGGCCATACAATTGGCAAATTCAGGTAACTAGTTTGCTGGAATATTTATCTCAGATAAGCAGCATATGTCTGGTTTTAAATCCTACAGTCAAGTGCCAATTTTGCTCACATTTTGAAATTCTGTGCGCTGTTTATTGCAAATTAATTTAATATATTGCCATTAAACTACCTTAGTAGATAAAACACATCCTGTCCAGATGACTGATTTTCAGAGTCTTTTAACTTTTATGGCTTCATTAAATTGACTGGACACACCTTAATTGCTTGAAGGCATAACAATGTAATGAAATTTTAATTATTATGAAGGTTTTCAGAGAAATTTCATATATAGACCTGGCAAGATAATCTACAATACAACTTAATGTAAAACTACTCTTTAAAGACATAGCAAAAGTTCCAAAATCTCTTGACAAATAAAAATATGAACTTATACTATATTTCTTTATTTTTTCAGAGGACTAAAATTCTGGACGTGGATCTGTTACACAAAATCATGAGTTTTCACTCTTTGACTTATCAACAACATGATTACAAAGTGATGATGAACTGAGTTTTATGCTGTATTGTTCCAATTGTTCTTATTCATATCCAATTGACCTCAAAATGTATATTGCTTTTTTTAACTGTAAAATTATATTGTACTTCTTTTATTAAAACAATTCTACCTATATTATAGTATTCATTGAAAATCTCAACTTTGTTATTTCTCAACGGCATCAAGCATAAATGTGTCTTAGATTACCCTATCCACAAGCTTCATATGAACTGTGATGTGAGGGCTGTGATGTGGCCCTGGCAAGTGCAACCATCTACGAAACATTTTTGCTTGATGTAAATCTACATGAGGAGAACAAAATGAATACAAAAATAACATGTAAAAAACATCGTTATGCACCACAAATAATTTGGTGGGTATTTTTTTTTTTCGTATTTTTGGAATTCAATTGTTTTGCTTTGTTGACGCTATAAATGACCTATTGTACGATCCGGAGGCTATATATGACCTTATGTTAACTGTTAACAAATTTGGCATCACTCCTATTTCAGAACGGATTTCATCGTGCACTAGGTCATGCGTAGCAACAACAAAGCAGACTAACTAAATTTCAAAAAAAAAAAAAAAAAAAAATAAAAAAAAAAAAAAATAAAAAAAATAAAAAATGTCTTGCTTTGCACCCTGTGCATAGAGCTACGAAAAGAAATCCCATCATAGAATGTTAGCCTTACTAATACAGCCCTGCTCATTCTCAATAATAGCCCTGCTCATTCTCAAACTATAGGACCAGCTGTCCTGTATCGCTCACCTGATCAAATCATACAACCTAGTATACTATCAGCACTGTGAGCTAAAATTTGTACAGCCCTGCTCATTCTCAAACTATAGGACCAGCTGTCCTGTATCGCTCACCTGATCAAATCATACAACCTAGTATACTATCAGCACTGTGAGCTAAAATTTAGTTTGCTTTCTATTTTTTTTTATTTCTCAGGTTATATGGGTCCATTTGTTCCCTTAATAATTTCTGTCTTGGGATAGGAGCCTTTGCCTTTGGGGCAGTAGGTTTTCGTTTTGGTGTGACTGGACATGTTGCAGAGGTGGAAGACATGGGTTGTGTGGGGATTGTCTGCCGTGCAGGGAAGATCAGGAGTGGTTCGGAAGACGAACTGGAAATCAGACTTGTCTCTTTGACTGCTGGAGAGCTGGAAGAGGCGTTCGATGTTCAAATTCCTCAGGTTGATCCTCTTGATTTGTATCATTTTGAAGTGATGAAATATCACAAGAAGAATTATAACTATTACGCAGCCCCCTGCCGACACTGCGGTACCAATCACTGAAAGCAAGACAGTGATATAGATGGGTAAAGTGAAAAAAATGTACACAAGTCCTGTCAGACTATTTCATATTGTTCTATTGGTAAATTCTCTTATGATAAGTCCATGTAGATGCATTTCAAAATATTTTAACGATTATTTGAAGTATATCCCGTAAAACAGCATCACAAACCATCCAGACTACTCTGAATTTGTTTTTAATCTATACGGAAAACTGAAGGCTACACTTCTGCATAAGAGCTGACAAACAGCCCCGAAAATGTTAAGCATAAATTTCTTTCTCAATATTCACTGATACTTTTTTTACTGATTCATAAAGTACATCATCATCATCATCATCATCATCATCATCATCAGTATCATTTTGGCTAAATCTTTTTGATGAAACAGGCTTTTCATAACTTCCATCATCAAAAATATCTGAAGAACTGGTTTGTGGAAATGCATGCAAAGGGTTAGGATATAAATTACTCGGTGCAAAATTGGCTTTAGATATTGGTTGTGAGTGATAAGTTTTAGGCGGGATGAATTTTCGCTTGCTTTTGATAATTTTGCATTGATACAATATAACAGTGATTAGCACTGTTGAAATGACAGTCATTATTATGAACAAAATTTTAAAAATACTCGTCCTGCTACCTGCATTTTTAAGCTCAGTGGATGTTGCCTGCGTTTGTGCAGAGGCTGTTGTAGCTGGTCCATTCTAAAAACATACCAATTACATATATTTCAATAAATTGATAATGGTCTTTGCATATAGGCGGTCTTTATTCAACGGTTATCATATTGAATGTCCAGTTCTTTTTTTTTTTTTTTTTTCACTCAAAAAAAATATATTTTTTATAACAGCTGAAAAGCCATCACATGGTCTTAATAATAAACATGTATACTCTTACGCAAAAGTGGATCTTTTCAAAGTGTAAAAAAAATTATGCATACCGCTGTGACCATCACTGTTGCCGGCCTTTGAGCAGTGGCTTGAAGTGCTCATTGTTGCCGGCCTTTGAGCAGTGGCTGTTGAAGTGCTCACTGTTGCCGGCCTTCGAGCAGTGGCTGTTGAAGTGGTCACTGTTGCCGACCTTTGAGCAGTGGCTGTTGAAGTGCTCACTGTTGCCGGCCTTCGAGCAGTGGCTGTTGAAGTGGTCACTGTTGCATGCCTTTGTTCAGAGGCTGTTGTAGCTGGTCCATTCTGAAATGCAAAAAGTACTTACGCAAATCCGTAATGTGCTGACAAGCCGGTTTTTGTCAAATAATTTTGACTTAATTTCAAGTGTTTTAACATTTAGAATGTTCCTCTAATTCATTCCTGAAGAGAGACGATCGAAAGTGATCATAGCAGTTGTTTTTCCAAAAATGGTAAATTATACCAAGATCCTGTTCCAAACATGCAATGTAGTAGGCCTAAATCAAATTGGCAATCGCCCCGTAGTCATTCCAATTAACTAACAAAGAAAGAAAACATGCAAAACACATGTTGATCTTTGTATCTATTTTCTCACCGGGCAGAAAAAAAACGGTATTAGCGATTTCAAATTGAGTTTAAAGCTGGAGGCCATGTCGGTCTAAAATTCATTCATAGCGAGGACATCCCTTACGTAAAGCAACTAGGTTCAATAACTCCTCATTTACTATTTTGGGAGGCCCATTTACTATTTTGGGAGGCTCTAGCTCAATACACTTTTTGGCTTTCATAGTAAGCTTTTTCCAGGGATGGTTAGACAACATAGTGGGAGAGTGGGTGTGTTTTTATGAGCAAGGAGGCGGGATAAGTGAGGTAAAACAGAAACTGAACAACATAACCAATATTAAGTCAAAGAATGTTTATTAATGTTTGCATAAAATGTACCTACGTGGTATAGGAGAAACGAATCCCCAGCAAATTGTGAAGTTGATTAATAGAAACAAACATACTGATCTAAACGCGCTTTCCCTCTCATAATAAAGCATAAAGCTTATATCTAGAATGATGTTTATACTTGTGAAGTAATAGTAAAGAGTAGTAAAGAGTCCAACTGGTTATTTTAGTCACTGTAGTCAACCTCTTGAAAACACAATCATTTACACTTAATGTCTTTGTTTATCTGCGTTTCTGATTCTTTCTTGCCGCCGGTCCTGCAGTCCCTTGATTGGTAGATGGTCGAGTATAGTGCCCTCCTTTTTCGCAACTGCCGCTTGATTTGTATGGTTTTGACGTCATTCTAGAAAAATAAAAAGGAGACTAAAATCATTATGAGGGAAAATGTTTTAATTTACAAATTAATGAATAGGGCTACATACTTTTTTATTTAAAATTTCTTTGAAATATGAGCGCATACATGTTTTTCTCTTGTTGTCAGAAAGAAGAAATGACAAACCTTCAAATAAACATTAGAATAAAATGTTCGTGAATTTTATTCACACTTTTAATATCATACTTTAATCCCACCTTTAATATCATACTTTTGCTCTAAAACATAGATGTTTGGTACTCCCTTGAACCTTCTTCCCGAGAAGGTTCCAACGTGTACCCACAATCTACGTTTTGTCGACAATTCATCTAAAAATAAAACGTTTCAAATATTTGGCTCGTTTTGAATGGTATAAGTCTGAGTATCTGTTTGCAGGGTTGCTGGGGAAAGTCCAGGCCCTGGTGCAGTAGCTGTAGCTGGTGGTATGGATTCGGATGCTATTGGGAGTATCTGTGCGAGAGCGGGAGTCGCTAATTGGGTTACTGGTGCATTTGTCTGAGTTGTTGAATTGACCTGACTTGTGAATAGCGCCATAGAAACATTCTGTAACAGCATTTCGGACGTACGATACGGCTCATGTATTTGTACACCGTTTATGTGCTACATACGAGTACATGTACGTATATATATGGGTGTCAATGGGGTTACTGATTAGCGATTTCTGGCCCTAATATTTAATGATAATCGAAATTTGAAGGCAAATTTTACTGTATACTCATTCACTTCATGACCATGTCCCTCAAGTAACGGCTGCAAATGTATCATTATCAAACCAGCTCTACACTCGGTACATTGTCTATCTACACACCTTAAATTGTGAAATGTTTCATCTCCTTTCTCACACAAAGTGATATTCACAGCATTGTATTTGTCTTTAAATTGCTTTGGCATTCCCAAACTCGTAGCATAGTTGTTCAGAGCTTTTAACTTAAGGTCAACGTTTGTGCAGACTTCATACAGACAGCTGTGCCATGGCTTAATATTATGTGGCTTAATATTTTTCGGTATTTGCCGCAAAAGTGGAGAAACCCACTTTTACATCAGGGTTTTCTTTTTGGAAGTCATCAAAGACATCCTGTCTAGTACCTTTTTATCTCGTTCTTCTCTTACAGCTTTATGGTCTGGTAATGTGGTGGATACACTGGGCTTGTCATAAAAATATCTTCCTCTCTACATCATGGCTGGGAACAGTACCCACAATTCGGCGCGATGGATTAAAAGCAAACAGGAGACCTATGATCTAAATGAGAATACATTCCTATAATTGCTTGTCAAGATATGGACTGTGCTAATTAACATTGTAAACAGAACATTTTAAAGGTGACCTAGATTTTTACCTCTAGCCCCACCCCAAGGCAAGTACCGTACGGTTCGGACTCATGGAAATAACCCAAACCCAATAGTACCTATGGTCCAAATATGAATGATTTCTGATAGTTGGTTCATGAGATAGACACTACTTGAGAAACTTTAACCAAAACTTTGACGTAAATTCTACGAACGAACTAACTAACGGACGAAGGAAAAGCGAAAGCTAAATACACGTCGGCATAAATGCCGGGGGTATAATGAAGGACGGAAATGCAAAAGCTGTAAAAATTTGTCACACTGATTTGCATTGACAATAATTTACTTAAAATGTTGCTAAATTAATAAATTTTACCTCAAAACGTATCCCATCTAATTTCATACACAGTATTCTGTCATATCTAGAAATTATTTTTTTCTCTCGTTTCTGTTCATTTCCTGGTTTGACTGATCACCATGGCACTATGACTTCACTCGTAGGATAAGGTTTGTGACACTAACCTTACTAGTTTGTGTTTTTAAAACAAATGGAAGCATAAAATACAAAAACATATTTTTTAGTAAAAAGGTACAAGTAGGCAAAGATCTGGAAAAGGCGCAATCAGAAAAAGATTCCCACTCCAAAAACCAAGGTGGGAAAAAAAAAAACAATCAGGCACTTATTCCATTTATTTAAAAGCTATTTAAATAAAAGTAACTAAATTATTTTGGAGGGTTTTGAATGATTTGTTAACTATGTTCTAGAGTATATATTTGACGTCACATGTGCGTCAAAGTGGCATGGTGGTCCATTGATCCAGGAAAAAGAGGAGAAACGAGAGAAAAAAAGGTTTTTAGCTGCGGGTCCTGTGCAGAACGATCCTAGTTACTGCAGCAGAAGGAAAGATTAGATCCAACTTTACAAACATGGATATGTGTTGAGGTAAAGTTTGATAATTTGTCGACATTATAAGTAAATCATTTACTGCAAATCTGTTCGATTTTTTTTTTTTGCGGCTTTAGCATTTCCGTTCCTTCAGATTATTTCAAAATCTGGCCAAATTTGGCCATATATATGGCGATTTCTGTGCTTTCTACTCGATCCATGGCAGTTAAAATGTCAAATGCTTGTGTATAGATGCACTGGTTTGCATGAATAGAATTATTTATTGATGTGAATTTTCTTGTATGCACTATTTGCACATAACATATTTGGGCAAAGTGTCACAATTTAAAAAAAAAACAAAAACATAATAATAATAATTAATAATAATAATAATAATAATAATAAAATAAAGAAAAATACTGCTAACAATTTGGTTAATTTGAAAATGGAAACAAAACACAATTAAAAGAGACTAGAAATCACAACATAATCAACAACAATTGAACAACACTCAAATGCTGCCGCAGCCACCAGAGCAACAACAGGATCTCTTCGAGCAGATCTTTCAATAGATCTCGCAGACACGAGGCCAGTGGATCGATGCCACGAGGCCAGTGGATTGCAATCCACGAATGTCGGTGGTTCGAATCACACGAAGGCCAGTGAATATAACTGACACGAAGGCAAGTGTATATAACTGATCTGACATTACAGTTGTTTTTGTTTATTTTTCTACACATATTATAGGAATATATATATATATATATATATATATATATATATATATATATATATATATATATATATATATATATATATATATATATATATATAGATATATATAAACAAACAGAATTAGCGTACAAAAATCGGTCGTTCCGCGACCGGGAATCGAACCACGGACCTCCTGCATTCCGGGCAGACGTGCTAACCATTACACCACCGCGGTCTTCCGATTCTGTACGCCAATTTTAGCATCTATAAACCTTTGACGTCATTGACGCTATTTAGCGGCCTATTATTTACCGCCATGGGCGACCCTATCATTTTCGGTTCTTTTTATTACCTACGGACGGCGGCCATTTTATTTATTTTATTAGATTTACAGACGCTCTACTGCATCGGGAATAAGTATTTAAGAAACAGAGAACAGCACGATATATATATATAGTAAATAAAAAGTTCTTTAGAATGCACAATTTCTTTATTTCGTATGGCTGACCGGTTTCATGATAAATATCAATTTTCAAAGCCTTTAAACAAATGTGGTTTCCATTAAAGTAAAATGGCGTCCTGTTGTCAAGCGACACGACGTAACGTAACGCAAAATACTTCCTTCCGTTAATTACATTGCATGTAACGAAATACGTCTGTTTAAATACGTCGTAAATACAATGTACGCAACTTGTCTCTAAATTATAAACAAAAACAATAAGACTTAATGTAAAGAGTTCAGTTTTGGTGAAAATGTTCGAATAAAATACTTCTCCTTTTCTTTTCGTTTTATAATGCTATCTGTTTTCATTTGATAAAATGGGAATATACTGTATTTGGGATCATGGTCAGAGCAGTCAGCAATGTGTTTGCTCACAGGTATTTTCCTTAGTTCCGCGTGTCTTATATGTTGATTATGAAGTGTTACGCGGTTTCTCAAATTTACTGTTTCACCTATATATTGTTCATTGCAACCTCTGCACTGTATTACGCAATGACATTTTTGGCCTTACAAGACATATTGTCTTTTACTGTAAATAATTTATCTTTGAAATGAATTGATGGTCCTTCTTTTATATATTTACAAAGACCGCAGCGCGGCTCATTGCATTTTGTTACATTGCACTGACAATCATTATTAATGTTATTTGTAAATTTAGCCTTTGTTAAAAGACGTTTTAAGTTTGGTGGCTGTCTTTTGCTTTTTAGAAAGACCTTGTTCTTGAAAACTTCGTGCAACTCATTATTCCTGTGCAATATTGTTTTCAGTTGCTTAATATCAGGATAAATTTCGGGGTTATATGGGTTAAAGGTGGTTACATAAGGTATGGTATTCGTTTCATCTGTTTTATCAGATTTGCTTAATAATTTTCTTCTATCTAACGAGTGCACTTTTGAAATTGCATCTTCAATAAGTTTGACGGGATATTTGCGTTTTAATAGATACTTCTTCAAATCACCTAGACGGATGTTTAAAGTGTCCTCGTCAGACACTATGGTTTTTAGTCTTCTTGCTAAATTATATGGGATACTATTTCTAGTGTGTTTCGGGTGACAGGATGTGTATAATAGGTATTGTTTCGAGTCTGTTGGTTTGTAGTATATGTCAGTTTGTATTTTACCACCATTGTTAATAACCATTGTATCTAGAAATGGAAGTTGATTAGTGATACTGTCCATTGTGAACTTTAAACTGGGATGTAAATTATTTAAATATTGATACAATTTCTCCAGTTCATTGTCTGATTTTTTAAATAAGATGAAGCAGTCATCAAGAAATCTCTTGATTTTGGGATTTTTAAAAAAAACAAATATAATGTGGGCAAGTTTGTTTCACTTATTTCTTCTACTGGACAATAAATTATAAGAGAAACTCTCTTATCGTAGACCCGTATAGCTTTAGCCACATATATGTAGGCAATGATCAGGAAATGCTTATAGTAGGACAACATATCGTTAAGCCTAGTAGGCAGCTATTGTAAAAAGCTGAATGCAGGTTGCGAGTTACGTGTAATCGAAATTCAGCACTTTTCACTCGACCTTGCCGTTTTCAGCATTAAGGTCAAAGCATATATTAACAACACACAATTGAAATATTATAGGGGCGAAAAGGTAGAATTTTATTAATTTTAGCAGTTACCTGTTGGTGTCTACATAACCAATATTCCACAAGTAAGATAAGTTTTTTGCATTAACTTGGTTATTTAGTGTGAAACTACTGTCACTTAAATCGGCAGATCAATTAGTCTAGATGTCTTTATGGACACCATGAAAAGAAACTCAGATCTTAAGAACACATGGTCTTCTCGTGTAATACAAATGCTCTAACGGCAGGCTCGAATGAAAGGGACTGTAATAGTAAACAAGGAAGTACAATAGTGTAAAGACTAAAGGTAACACTCTAGTGCCATATTTACTATTAAGCTTTGCAAATACAATGTACTTTATCGTGTACACCACACGCAATAACTGTTTGTTACCATATGTCTTAGCATTACAGTAATAAACTATTAAGAGATTTATGTATTTCGTTTATTTTATTCGGTGAAAAATGACTGAGAATAACTAGCCTTTTAACAGAATCCAGTTAATACAGAATGTTCATACAGTCTTCGTTTTACTACGAATAACATGATAAATGGATAAACTATACAGTGAAGTGTCATTTCCTTAATTTCTGCCTCCATCACGTCATCCATCACGTCACGTGTCTTAAACGGAATAGGATAACCTTGTGACCAAATCGGCTCTGACGTTAAGAGCTTAATATTGTGTTCAATTTAATCAGTACGACCCGGTAAACTCGTGAACACGTCCGAGTATTGCTCTATGAACGTCTTTTCGTCATCACGTTGTTCTGACGAGAACGTTTCGCAAATGCTAACGTCATTAAACGACTCAGGCTGCTTAGCCGTCGGAAATGGCTATGCACATTCCTCAAGACTAAATTCCTCACTTTCGACCTGTTCATCGGCAGTTACGTTTGATTCAGCAGACATTAAACAATGTGGCGTCACGTTCTGCCGTTCCACATACAGTTTGAGCATGTTAGCATGATACATATTTACAATGCCAGCGACGTCAACTTTATAGTCCGCATGCAAGCAGCCCCCATGGCCGAGCGGATAAGAGCGCTGTTTCTAATTACTCGATCATCTCACCGCTGTTTCTGGTGCAGGAGCCCCGTACTGGCCACATGTGAGACAAGCCAAATTCTGCTTGCAGGTGTTCCAGGTGTTTTTTCTCTGGTTCCTCCCATTTTGACCAACTACTGATTGGCCCGTCTCATATGAGCTGAAATAATCTTGAAAGGGACGTAAAACTGAATTAAAAAAAATCAATTGCAGTTTCATGGCTAAAGTATCAATTGCAGTTTAATGGCTATCAGAGATACTTATTTGTCTTTCCAGATGTTTATGGCATTGGAAATTGTCTCCTTATCAAGCAATTATTAGTCTTACATGTACATGTAATATCTCGATGGGCCAAAGCCCTTCGAGATCGGGTTTTAATAAAACACTCTCAGATGTGTGTGTTGATATGTTATGATGATAACAATGTAACAATATGTAACTACGTCATGAGCGACGTAAACGTCAGTTAGGTAACAATTAAATCCAATATCTTCATTAAGGATATTACAATACATAGCAACAGTATTGCGAAACCATTCAGAAAAAAATATATTACTAGAAACAATATTGCCTATTATCAAAAGCATCCAATGCAGCAAACATTTTATAACTTGACCAGCCTTCAGTTTTTGCCATTTGAATTTTGATAATACATGCATGCTGTTTTTTCCAGATTATGTTGATGACTTGATGGACGCCGTGTGGTCTCTGAGGACAACGTTCAAGACAGTGAAGGAGGCCAAAGCTCAGCTAATCTGACCAGCAATGTCCATTCCTGGATATACAACAAATAAAGCGAACAAAGTTGACAAGGAAGAGGCTGACAAGAACTTTAGATCAAGAGTTAGTTCCAAATGATTATTGATCTTATGATCTCGCATACACAATGACTGTTTCTATGGATATTGAACACACTGGCCATGGTCTATGGCTATTGAAACCCGGCATAATTCTGATCTGGAAAGGCAACCCGTATCTTTGCAACTGTGCATGCTGGATGGACTAGTATGTCATGTGTTGGTGAACCGTGACAGTCGTCTGTATGTGATGTAACGAAAAGTCCTGGAAAGAAATGGAAAAGTGCTCTGGCTTTATAAGAACACAAACATTTTCCAACAGTTTTGAGGCTTGATTTCCAGGAAAATTATATATAACTCCATGGATAGGAGTTTGGGAGTATGCAATGGCATCATGTCAAGAACCTTGATTTGTTGGTGTAGTGTTTTAGCAAATGGAACTAATTTAAGAATCAGAAAATGAAATTTCCTGAAAGTGTCGTTTACATTTGGTTCATGTACATCCTCTATCAGTGTTGCTATTTGTTGTTGATTTTCAATAAAGACAAAAGTCAACAAAGCCAATGTTTGTTTTGGTGATTAAATTTTCCAGTCAACACAATCTTAAGTCATGTCAGAGATTTACCACAGTATTAGTGAGGTTTGAACCACAACTCTCGATCCTCAGTCTGACTCAATATTTGTAAGACCCACAAGCAAATTTGTCTCAGTGTTGCTATCACAGAATGGTAATTATTGTCTGCTCTCACTTGTTTGTGGTTGAACATCCTATGATCCTAGTCAACAAGTTTTGAGTAATGGCAGGTCAAAGCCATCAATTCCAACAGATGAGTCAGTAAAATGATGAATAAATAGTCAGTTGTAAAATAGTATAGTCAGATTTAATCGAAGAAAAATGCAGTGCCATTTCGATGTCCATGATTTAATGATTAATGCGAAAATATTTTGTCAGATTGTCTTTTGTACAAATAATTTTGTCCTCTTGTACCTAGTTAATTGTTGTTTGTATATAGAGATTTTAAGTTCCAATCAACAGTTTATAAGTCTTGTCGGTACAGGGCAACGACTTCCTGGGTATTAACCAGTACTTCGGGGAATTAATTTGCCTTGCTCAAGGACACAACAAGGCACTTTAAGTGGGCATCAACCCCAGTATCTATGCTCTACCACCAGGCTCCCCTTCAACAGTTGCAATTAATTTATTGAGCCTTGAATGAATCAGTTCTTGTATGAATATACTGGCAAACCAAGGACTTGCTTGGCAAATTACTGTTATCAACTTTTTCATGGCTAGGGAATTTGGTGTTTTTGTGTTCTCTCCATGCATACTTTTACGACAATTTATTTTCACAGACTGTTGAACTGGCCTATGCAATTATATACAGTCTGCCAAAACGGACACTTTTAAAGTGATCTTTAAAGCTGCTAACCAGGCCTCCTCCGACTTTTGTTGGCGGTTTCCTGAAATTAGCTATTTGATAATTTAACATTCACGAAAACGTTTATGCTTACTTCAATCGAACTTTCGAAAGATGTGCATTCTGCTCAAAAACAATCAGTGGACAAACTTAAAGAGATTCATGCATAGAAAGCAAATCAAGGTGGAAGACAAAACAAAAATGATTTCAAAAGACAGCTTCTGCAATGTAAGCGTTATTATGTAGCTCTTCAGAATGATCATGTAAAATTAACTACTGACTTCTGACTTCAAACAACTTACAATTACAACCAACATCTGCAAAATGACAATCAGCTATACTCAGTTACAAAGTGACATTGCACAGATGAAGTCCGAAAATACTAACCTCTTGGAAATGGTCAAAAATCTAAAAACTGAGAAGCAAAATCTAGCAAAAGAGAGCGTAAGGTACTTAGAGATACAAAACCCTGCTAATATGTCAATAAATCTTCGACCTGCGAAGAACTCAATAAGTAATTGTGATCGATAGGAAGATGAGGATGGCCAACCAACTGTGGCACCACCCACCCCAGCCCAGATATTTTGCGCACAGGCTATTCCTCTGGATGCCTGTAAATAACTGGGGAGTCATTCTCCATTGTCTATGGTCACAGCAGGGGTACACCAGAAGACCAGGCTGGTGCTTGACATAGATTCCTGCTATGTCATCGCAACGGAATATCTACGCTGCTCTCGATGTACTCTCCTGGTGTTCTCCAGGAAGCCCTGGTCCATCATCGAACCATGAACTTATATGCGTGTCTGATAACGCGGAAGAAAGAACCAAAGACGGCAGGACGGTATGCTGCCAATTTTGACAGGATTACTGATACAAGAGCAAAATAGGCTTGTTTTTATTAATGTGTGGGACATTTGAATGTTTGAAGACCAGATCAATGGACCTTGGCTAGGTCTTCAATTTAAAATTGAAAGAGGGTCACCGGGTACCTTGGAATCCCCCCATGAGCGACATGGTCCCTCCAGCAACAGAAGATTGGGTTCAGGAGGTATCCAAAACTATTGTCCATGGAAGCGCTACCTCACTACTACCACACACAATGAGATTTAATCATGGAAGATGTAGAACCGATGGATACATTAGATGCCACCACACACCACAAGGTTTAATCATTGAGGATGTAGAACCATAAGAAGCACGACGAGGTACGTCACCATCCAAAAAAGGAAAATTTACTATATCAAAATCAAAGTCATCGCGCTTATCATAAATTTTAGAAGAAACAAATCCACTTGCAACAGAAAGATGTAGATCTAAAAAGGGGGCTTCGGTATCTGAGATATTGGCTTTGTTCAACTGAAGTTCAGGTGGATAAATTTGATTGACCAAAACGTGTTATGATTTTTCTGAACTGAAAAGAAAAATCATTAATTCCTATAAGTTTCTTAAATTTGTAAACTTCTTAAATTTGTAAAGGAAGTAATACAGACATTGGAAATATGGCTTCCATCTTTAGATCTGCAGCAGCCCATGCTTTTCAAATGAGCAACTTGCAGTTATTCGCCGCAAATGGGTTAACAACTGCAATTTTTGTGCATGATGGCCACTATTTCATATTTGATTCACATGCAAGAAATGACCGCGGTGCACCCGATTCTAATGGTAATGCTGTACTTCTCCATTTACAGATTTTTATGAACTTAACAGTTACATCGAAAACTTTTATTCTTCACACCAGCAGTTTGAATTATCGCCTTTGCTTTTACAACCTTTATTGTTAGATAGAAATACTGATAGGTCACAAACTTAAGCTGACAATAATAATTTTACACAGAAGACTCCCAGAAGTACTGATAGTTCACAAAAATGCATTTCTGATAGAGCTGACCATAATAATTTTGGCACGTACCGGACCCGGATTAGAATAGGCCGGTCGCTCCCTCATGCGGAACCGTAAAACCCGGTCAAAAGAGGTGCCACCTGTTTGCCGTGGGTGGATACCCGTAAGCCGGAGAAGAGGATCCTGGAGGTTGAGGGACAGGCCAGAGATCTTCACCTGTCTCAACACGCCTCTTTGGCCTCGGATTCGGTGTAAACGGGAGGCCGTGGAGGCTCGACACGGTCAATCGGCTGCCATGCCTTGCCCTGAGATCTCTTCTTCCTTCTAACTTTTTCAGTATCGAATGATACGCAACCGTGTTCCAAATTTCTTCATTTAATCATCCTTTTCCCTATATCTCAGAAGGCGGTGGTTTAAGGGTCAATCGACGGGCTTGTTTTTCGGTAATTCTGGGTTACTTGGGTCTAGGTTGAGAGGCAGGGTGGGTACAACGTCTGAATGTTATTTCGGTTTTCTTTATTAGACATCTGGCTTAATATTCATTTGTTGTTAAAGCTTGGGTAGTCTGAAGTACTTTGGAATCTTGCACGGCGAGTATGACGGGTATGTAGCTTTGGCGCTGGAAACTGGAGAGCCGTTTCCGTATAGCGTCCCCTTGTAGGGCTCCAAGGAGGGTGAAGCGCATAGCCGTCGAGACTTAAAACTCAAAAATGGCTACATCAAATTACAAACGACAACGACCGGACTCAGACGACGATGACAACAATGCCACAACAATTTTTACATCACAAGAGAACTTTGCTAGATTCCTCATCATTGAGTCAAAAAACAAAGAAAAGCCTGTAACATCGCTTTCGCCGTTTGTCATTGAAAAACAAATTGAGGCTACAATTGGGACAGCAAAATCTGTGAAGATGTTAAAAAACAAAACTCTGCTGGTTGAAACAACGAGAAAAACACAAACAGAAAACTTGAAAAAGATGACCACGTTCTTCGGTGTGCCAGTTGAAGTAACTGAGCATACAACATTAAATTCGTCAAAGGGAATTATCAGAAATAAGATCTTGAAAACAGAAACTGAAGACAATATTCTTGAATATTTGAAGCCACAAGGTGTTACGCACGTAAAACGGTTTAAGGTAAAAAGAAACAATGACTATATAAACACAAATACTCTTCTTCTCACTTTCAACACAATAGTACCACCAAAATCACTCAAAATCTTCTACGAAATTATACCGGTTGACATATATATTTCAACTGCCAAAAATTTGGTCATCATGAATACAATTGTCCCGTTGTAGATGGATCAGTATGTGAAAACTGTGGCACAGGCGGTGATGATCATAGAACCAGCAGATGCACAAATCCAGCAAAATGTGTAAACTGCCATGGAAATCATGTATCACGTTCAAGCGAATGCCAGGTTTGGAAAAAAGAGAAAGAAATCATGAAAATCAAAGTAACTCAACGGCTCACATATCCGGAGGCTAGAAAAAACTTATAAACAACACAAACCAGAATTCACCTTTTCTAAGGTAGTGTCAGCAATGCCTGTGAAAGAAACGAAAACAGCATCGACTCAATTCAACGAAAACGATTTCAAAATTACGGAAAGTTCGAAAGTAATCACCGCTAGAAAACCAAAACAAACCGTTACACCGCAAAGTTCAACGTCACAAAACAATACGTCACCGAAGAATCAACCGAGTAATAGTTCAAACAAACAAAAACAAATCAGCGCATCCAATAGAATGCAGAAGGGATCTATAGATTCCATTCAACAACATAACAGATTTGGAGCCCTGGGGGATGATGATGCCATGGAAACTAGCGAGGCTACCACCCGCCCTAGTTCCCGTGGCCATCGTCCTCTGTCACCAATCAAAGCTCCAAAGTAAAACGTTTCCAGTCTTTTTAAACGCAAGGTCAAGTAGTTAAATTTCCTCTCCAAGAAAATAATGAATATAAACAAAAACAGAACAATACAGTGGAATTGTCGAGGTATCAGATCAAAATTTGAAGAACTGTTCCTACTCTTAACATTACTCAGACCTTCTGTTTTCTGTCTTCAAGAAACATTCCTGAAACCTGAAGAAAAGTTTACCTTTTAAGGTTTTAAATCTGCAATCAGACTTCAACGCTCGAAATAAATGTTTAACGGCAAAACTTCTCCAACAGGGCTATCGGTATCATAAACTTCGAAAAACATTTTCTAAATTTTATCGTAGACACTATGAATTGATTTCCAAATATAATGTTGGGTTAAAGACGCTTTTAAGTGAGGGCCTTTCGGAACCTGAATTTTATGGTGACTTGGTTTACAAATTTAAGAAACTTAAAGGAATTAATGATTTTTCTTTTCAGTTCAGAAAAATCATAACACGTTACAGACGTATAGGTTATAACTTGAATGTTATGCGACAGTCTGCATGCTTAGTTTTTAACCCAATCATGGTTGATAACTATGCTGCCTTCTTTAATTGCACGCCGGTGGGTCGGGCGCCAGACTCTATGATGGCCCCGACATAAAGCTATTCATTTTAGTTGGTTGGGGCCGGAGCTTCTTGTCTGTTGCTTGGCCCACCGGGGTCCAACTGGTGTTTTTCTTTTGCTCCAGAGTTAGTAGGTTATTCGGCGCCCAGGGATCTCCATCGTCGGGCAGCTTACTCAGTCTGTGAGTCCTGGTTTTTGATTCATCAGGATGTTCATCATGATTTATTTGTTTGTTCTTGATGATTCATTGACTAGTTAGAGATTCACCACGAGGACCGAATAACTAACTAAATGTTATGAACCACTGCAGAAGCTGAGGGTGAGGTTATGGCCATGTAAAACCGGTTTAAGCCCGCCAGTAACTTTGTGTTACTGATCGTTCCAAGTCGATACTTCTGTGGTGGTTCTTTTTGTTTTATGTTTTGGTGTATAAATTTTTTTTTGTGCTGTTGGCGCCTTATGTATGTTTCCATATTTTTAGTTAAGTTAAGGTAACTGAGTGGCCACCTATTGGGAAATAGCTGCTCATTCGGCTTACGATATGTTTCATGGTATAAGTACCTGATTGTTAGTTTGGTTTTTTCCCACCTCGGTTTTTGGAGTGGGAATCTTTTTCTGATTGCGCCTTTTCCTGATCTTTGCCTACTTGTACCTTTTTAATGTGTACAACTATATTCACACTGATTGTCTTAGAGCTTCTGGTGGAAGTTCTTTACTAGTAAATTCTTCTTTACCTCAACGTGAAATAAAACTTCACGTTACAGACGTATAGGTTATAACTTGAATGTTATGCGACAGTCTGCATGCTTAGTTTTTAACCCAATCATGGTTGATAACTATGCTGCCTTCTTTAATTGCACGCCGGTGGGTCGGGCGTCAGACTCTATGATGGCCCCGACATAAAGCTATTCATTTTAGTTGGTTGGGGCCGGAGCTTCTTGTCTGTTGCTTGGCCCACCGGGGTCCAACTGGTGTTTTTCTTTTGCTCCGGAGTTAGTAGGTTATTCGGCGCCCAGGGATCTCCATCGTCGGGAAGCTTACTCAGTCTGTGATTCCTGGTTTTTGATTCATCAGGATGTTTATCATGATTTATTTGTTTGTTCTTGATGATTCATTGACTAGTTAGAGATTCACCACGAGGACCGAATAACTAACTAAATGTTATGAACCACTGCAGAAGCTGAGGGTGAGGTTATGGCCATGTAAAACCGGTTTAAGCCCGCCAGTAACTTTGTGTTACTGATCGTTCCAAGTCGATACTTCTGTGGTGATTCTTTTTGTTTTATGTCTTGGTGTTTAGAAAAAATTTTTGTACTGTTGGCGCCTTATGTATGTTTTCATATTTTTAGTTAAGTTAAGGTAACTGAGTGGCCACCTATTGGGAAAATAGCTGCTCATTCGGCTTACTATATGTTTCATGGTATAAGTACCTGATTGTTAGTTTGGTTTTTTCCCACCTCGGTTTTTGGAGTGGGAATCTTTTTCTGATTGCGCCTTTTCCTGATCTTTGCCTACTTGTACCTTTACAGACAGACCTGCAGGCTGTTGCTGTTTCTGTTACACTCGAGAAAGAAATAAATTTCTGCTCCGTCTATATTCCACCCTCTTATCCTTTACGATCTGAACAATTGACTCTTTTACTTCAACAGCTTCCTTCACCCTATATGTTGGTAGGTGACTTCAATGGTCACAATGTGATGTGGGGTAGTAATGACAATGACCCCAGAGGAGAATCAATTGAAGATTTCATCACGAAAAACGACATTTGTTTGATGAATGATAAATCTAAAACTTATCTAGATTCCGGTAAAGGCACATTCTCATCTCTTGATCTTTCACTTTGTCATCCCTCTCTCTATTTAGATTATGAATGGTCCGTTTGTGAAGATCAACATGGATCTGACCACTTTCCAATTTTGATCGAAAGCGTTCAGACTCATGATGAAGATCATAATCCCAAATGGAAATTGCATAAATCAAATTGGGATTTATTTCATACCTTATGTAATGAGTCCCTTACCAATACTTCTCTCTCTGATTCTTCTGATCCCATTACTGACTTCACCTCTTCTCTAATATCAATATCTGAGAAATGTATCCCCAAAACCTTGACAAATCCAAAGAAAAGTAACCCATGGTACAACGATGATTGTAAAGAAGCTATCAAACAACGAAAAGAAACTTTGTCGAAGTTCTGCAAGTTCCCAACGCATGAAAATTTAAATACTTATAGGAATTCTAGAGCAAAAGCCCGTCGGACTATAAAGTCTGCAAAACGCAAATCATGGAGAACATATGTATCTAATCTGAATTATAAAACACCAACTAAGAAAGTTTGGGACATGGTTAGGAAAATATCCGGTAAATCTAAATCTGCTACTTATCACCATCTTAATTACAATTTCAACAACGCGAACGAAACGGCTTCCATAAAACAAGATATAGCAGATACTTTGGCATCACAATTTTGTTCAAATTCCTCAACCAACCATTATTCGGAGGAATTTCAAAAGCACATGAAACAACAGGAAAAGACTAAGTTAAACTTTAAGTCCTCAAATAATGAAGAATATAATACTCCTTTTAATTTAGATGAACTAAAAGACGCCATCAGTAAAGCCCATGATACAGCAACAGGTCCCGACGAAGTTCACTATCAAATGTTAAAACATCTTCCACCAAAATCACTTCAAGCTCTATTAGATATCTTTAATGATATGTGGGAAACTGGAACGTTTCCCGAAAGCTGGGAACTAGCCACTATAATACCAATTCCTAAACCTGGAAAAGACCATGCAGAACCTAACAGCTATAGACCGATAGCACTTACAAGTTGTCTTTGCAAAACCTTGGAGAGAATGATAAATGTAAGACTTGTTTGGTACTTAGAAAGTAATAACCTAATATCTCCTGTTCAGTCGGGCTTCCGTTCTGAACGAAGTACCAACGACAATTTAGTAAGACTGGAAACCTTTATTCGTGATGCCTTTGTTGCAAAGGAGCATGTTGTTGCTGTGTTTTTTGACTTGGAAAAAGCTTACGATACCACCTGGAGACATGGTATTATGCGAGATTTACATGAACTCGGAATACGAGGCAGATTAGCTACTTTTATTGAAAATTTCCTTGCGGATCGCTGGATCCAGGTTCGTGTTGGATCGACTTTATCTGAAAAGTTTGATCAAGCACAGGGTGTCCCACAAGGGAGCATCTTGTCTACAACTTTGTTCAATATTAAGATAAACAGCATAATGAACTGTGAACTGTCTGGATCCTAAAACAGATGGATCCTTATATGTAGATGATTTCTGTATGTGTTACAGGTCAAAAAGTATGAGAACTATCGAAAGACACTTACAGCAGTGCATTAACAGAATAGAAAACTGGGCCTCACATAATGGTTTCAAATTTTCCAAGTCGAAAACACAATGTGTGCATTTCTGTCAATTACGGAAAGTACACAACGATCCTGAACTTTATTTATATGGGTCTCTTATTCCAGTAGTTGAAGATTTTAAATTTCTTGGAGTTCTTTTTGATCGTAAACTTTCTTTCATACCACATATCAAGAACTTAAAGGCCAAATGCCTAAAAGCATTAAACTTACTGAAAGTATTATCACACACTGACTGGGGTGCTGATCGCACTGTCCTTCTCCAGCTATACCGTTCCCTCATTCGTTCAAAATTAGATTATGGATCCATCGTATATGGATCGGCAAGACCATCATATATCAGTTCTCTTGACACAGTGCATCATCAAGGCCTAAGATTAGCTCTGGGTGCTTTTCGAACATCACCTGTAGAAAGCCTCTATGTTGAGGCTGAAGAGCCATCTCTATATTTACGACGAGAGAAACTTGCCCTACAGTACGCCATTAGAATTGCTGCTAATCCATCAAATCCAGTTCATAAGGTGTCTTTTCCGCCATATATTTCTGAAGAAGTCGTACAGCTTTACGAAAGTAAACCAAGGGCTATCCGGTCCTTTGGTTTACGGGTTGCACCACTTTTAGAATCAGCAAACATCCAAAAAGATAAAATAGAAGAACATTTTTTTTTCCGAAATACCATCACGGTGCATTAGAAAACCAGAAGTTAATTTGACTCTACATACAGGGAAAAAATCCGACTCAAATCCACACCTTCTAAAAGAAAATTTTCATCAACTACAATCTCAATTTATTGACTATCAATGTATTTATGCTGATGGTTCAAAAGAAGAAAACAAAGTTGGTTGTGCTACTTTTACAAACGGCAATTGCAAAACATTACGTTTACCTGATGGCTCTTCAATTTTCACAGCGGAAGCTAAAGCTATAGACTAAGCTTTAGACTTCATAAATGAAAGTAACTTAAAGGACAAATTTATTATTTTTTCTGACTCTATGTCAGTTCTACAGGCCTTAAACCATACATCATCCAAAAACCCTCAAATACAAAAACTATTAATAAAACATCATACCATCTCGGAATTGAAAACAATTATCTATTGCTGGGTTCCCAGTCATATAGGTATATATGGAAATGAGAAAGTTGATAAGAACGCTAAAGAATCGTTAAATCTAGAAGAAACTGTTTTTAAAATTCCTTATGTCAATTTTAAACCTTTTATTAACGAGTACATCTCTGACAAATGGCAAACAATCTGGAACGGAGCGAAGTTTGATAAATTGAGGGAAGTCGAACCGATCATTAAACGACCAAAAGCAATTCATAAACTTTCGAGACGAGAAGAAAATGTTCTTGCTCGTCTCCGAATTGGTCATACAAGAATAACACATTCCCACTTATTAAAGCGAGAAGATGAACCTAAATGCATTGGCTGTGATACACCATTCACAGTTAAACACTTTCTTTTAGAATGCACTGACTTTGCAGCAGAGCGAATTTCTTGTTTTCAAGCTAATAACTTGAAAGAATTGTTCAAAGATGTACCCGTTGGAAAGATTTTATCATTTCTTAGACAAGAAAATCTGTTTTATAAAATATAATTTTTAAATCTTCAATCTTATCATTTCATATATCGTTTCTTTACAACGACATTTATATCTTACTTAGTGTTACTTTTTAATACGAGTTCAATATATTTTAACGTTTTACCTTGTTAGACGCTAATGACCCATCAGGGTTGATGCGTCGTTAAACAACAAACAAACAAACAAACAAACAAACATAATAATTTTGCACAGAAGACTCCCAGGGCATGTGTATCATTTGATCATTCATACAGTTCAATTAGCAAAGGAATCAGGTTTAACACCCCAAAAACATCTAGGCAAAAAAGCAAAAAACACATGAAAGGATGTAACTCCCATTGATATAAATGCCGATTTTTGCATGGAAGTAGATGATGTGTGTACAGATAATCAAATAAATTCACATAGAATTAACACAAATGCATCAAGCCCTGCAATAAATAATGCCTATGTTGTCTTTATTGCTGTTAATCACTCATATCCTAATGTCTCATTTGCAGACTCACCAGATATCAATAATTGTCCCAATTTAGAGCTTTTAGATAAAAAGAAACAACTTGATAGATATCTTTATGAACATAGCATTCAAATGCGTGGTGATTATTCTTGTAAACGCTGCCATAAATTTTTGTTTGCTGACAAAAAGAAACACTTGCGACAAGAAACTGATACCTCCAGGGCATACAAAATAACTGTACTTGACGATCTTTGCCAATCATGTTACAATCAAATTGAAAGAGATAAAATTCCAAAGTTTTCATTTGTTGGAAATATGCTTGACACAGGCAGTATACCTACTGAGCTTGAACAACTTGATATCATTGAAAGAAGATTTATTGCCTTAATTCAAGTATTCATGACCATTATTCAGCTACCGGGTGGTCGGTATGCTGAAAGAGGGTCTGTTGTAAATTTTTTGTCCCCCTATATTCATATTGCTTGTCAACTGCCTGCTAAAGATAGCATTATTGCTGTAAAATTTGTAGATGCAAAGCCAGCAGTAATAAATATTGTGTCTTACATCTCACCTGTTAAAATACATCAAGCTTTATTGTGGTTACAATCTAATAACCACTTATATGCAAATTGCAACATTTTAGATTTGTCAGAAGATGAGTCATCAAATGATTTTATTGACTTTGAATGCATGAATGAGTCATCTATTATTGCTACTAACTATTCAGTACCAAATGTTAAAATTTCTGATGCTGTTAAAGATAAAGACATTTTAAATAATAAGAAAATTTCATCAGCGCCAATTTCTCCATACTCTATGCCATATGGTGAAGAAATGGCCTTTCCTTGGCTTTTTCCTGAAGGAGTAAATGGATATCTAAGTCAAAGGCCAATGAAAATAAGTTTAAGGGATTATTTTCATCAACGCATGAACAACTTTTCAGGCAATTTTAGGAAAGGTCTCTCATACCTTTTAAACAGTGTGAATGTTTGTGACAATGAGAAATTACGCACTGATATTTCAATACACATTCTTATGAGAACACCACAGCATGAAAATAGTGCAATTACTGTTAAAGATATCAATAACTTGCAAGATAACCCAGATTTATTGCAAAATTCATACATGTTTATGAAAGGAATTCGAGGCACTGTTGCATATTGGAAGAATGCACTTTCAGATTTGTTAGCAATGTTGAAGTGTTTAGACCCTCCAACACTTTTTGTGACTTTAAGCGCTGATGATTGCCATTGGCCAGAACTTGTATGCTTCTGACAAATTGTAAATATCAAGACGTAAATAAACACTTGAAAGATTTGCCTTTCCTAATGAAAAAAGATCCATATATGACTGCAGTTCACTTTCAAAGACGGTATAATGCATTATTTAAATTCATTTTGAAGTCTAGGAAAAAGCCTCTTTGTGAGATAGAAGATTATTTCTGCAGAGTTGAGTTTCAAAATAGGGGAAGCCCCCATTATCATTTGTTTTATTGGATTAAAAATATTCCGGTTGTAACTGATGCAAAAACTGCAGAAATAGCATTGACTTATATTGATAAAACTATAAGTACATGCCTGCCAGACACAAATTCTGATGAACAGTTTTACAAGCTTATAAAACAGCTGCAAACTCATACACATACAGATTATTATATGAAAAACAGACGTACTTGCAGATTTGGTTTTCCTTTTCAACCAACAGAAACAACTCATTTTTATTCAAACTTTGATTTATCATTAAAAGGCAAGACGTATGCAACTAAGCGCTCATCAGATGATGATTACGTGAATGCATACAACCCTGTAATTTAGCAACATTTCCGTTCGAATATGGATATACAATTTGTGAATAATGCAGAAAGTGCTGCTTATTATGTTTGTGCATATTTATGTAAAGCAGGGCCTGACGAACTCAAAAAGGAATTTTCAAAATTAATCACTGATCTGTTTAATTCAAACGAGGCTCTTACACTGCATTCAAGATTGCTCAGAATTGGATCTTGTGTTCTGAAAAATAGGCGTTTGAGTGCACAGGAAGCAGCATTTAGAATATCTAATCTTAAATTGGTACAATGTTCTAGAAATGTTGTTTACCTTAATAGTAAGCCAATGGCAAAGCGAATGAAAGTTTTGAAACCACTTGCTTTACGTGTGCAACTTCCAGATGATAGTACTGACATCTTCCTTTCATAAATTATAGATTATTACCACTTCAGACCAACTGAATTAGAACAAATGTCTCTCTTCAAGTTTGCTAGCAGTTACCAAATCTGCCAGTATTCACCAGTTGGCAGTAAGGGTCTACCAAGATACAAACTTCTTAAATTTGAAAAGTGGATCAGAGAAAAGCGTAAAAAAATGTCATACGTTTGCCAAAAGTACAAATCAATTCTGATGATTATTTCTTCAGCATTTTGTTGCTACATTTACCGCACAGGGACGAAGAAGAATTAGTTGCTCCATATAAGTCGGCAGAAGAAGCTGTAGCTAAAAAGCGTTCAGAAATGGACACTTCTTCGAATTGTAATTCATATGTCACTGATCAGATTGAAAATGCTGTTAGCATGTATAGATTAACTCATGATGAAATATCACAAGCATTTATGTTGTCTTCTTTAACTCAGCCTGTAGATGCTTCTAGTGAGGAAATAGCTGACATTTCATTTTCACATGAAACACCATCAATCTTTGTATCTGAAGCAGCACTGTCAAATTCTTTTGCTATACACCAAGAATATGAAAATGATGAACATGAATTACATTCTCTGCAGGTCGCATCATGTTCTGAGGAACAAATTCAGAAAAGAATTGATCAGTTCACACATGACCAGAAGAAAGTCTTTGATTATATAAAGCAAAAGATTACGAAAGACTGCAAAGCTAATTCTGAGAAAGCTGTTGTATTTATATCCGGTGGGGCTGGAACTGGAAAGTCCTATTTGCTCTCCCTTATTGCAGATTTTTATCATTAACCACACCAATAAAATATGGTGAAAGTCCAGTATTGTTAACAGCTCCTACAGGAACAGCTGCTCGCAATATTCATGGTCTTACTCTGCATACAGCGCTTGCTCTTCCTGTGGTAAATGAATTCAATTATAATAAGTACTCTGTGTCTGGATGGACTTTAAAGAAACTAAGGCAGAAATTTGCTTACATTCATACTATAATGATTGATGAAATAAGCATGGTTAGTGCCAGAATGCTTACATTAATTCATGAACGACTATGCACAATTTCAGACACAGACAATATCTTAGGGAATTTTAATGTCATTATATTTGGTGATTTTTTCCAGTTGAAACCAGTAAGAGAAAACCTTTTATGCATTCGAAAATCATCTTCTTTGGCCGCACTTCAAACCTTTAATACTGAAGCAAAATATGCGCCAGTCTTCAGATCAACCATTCATAGAGCTTTTAAACAGAGCAAGGATAGGATCGCTTTCAAGCGAGGATATAGCAATTTTAAAGTCCCATATGACACAATCCATTTCACATTTACCAGATTTTCATTACAATGCGTTACATTTGCTATCAAAACGACAAAAAGTCAATGAAATGAATTCAAGAATATTACGTAATGCTGTTGATAAACATGTTGCAAGTGTGTCTGCTATTCATTTTTATTCACAAAATATATCGATAATATGAACTTAGGCACTGCCTAGAACGGGCATGCCATCATGAATTTGAAATTGTTATTGATTAAACAACTATTTTTTTTTTCTTTCCTGAACAACACTTACTGTAAATGTATATGTTGTGCTATTATCCTGTCCCTGCCCCCCTCCCTATCCAAAACCAGTTATAGAGATGTGACCAAAGATATCCGGAAAATCATCAAACAGCTACAACAGAGGAATGTACTTGTAGAAATTGATTAGACCCCCGGACATAGCTCTCGGAAGAAGCAAGTTCCCAGAAGGAAAAAAATAACCTCCCAACCAGAGATCAAGCTTGCTAGTAACCAATACATTACAGCACAGTGGCAAAAGAGATGGGAGTACTCAGACACAGGAAGAGACTTCTTTAGCTACATCCCATCAGTTAACTACAAGAGAGTCTTTGACCAACCAGATAAAGAAGCCTGTAACAGTTGGATGCTCCAACTTCAGTCAGGTTATACACAGTTGAATGGCTACAGAGCTGAATCTTAGCCGAAGCACTGGTCTCTACCTTCTGGACCTACAGATTCTACTTGGTATCGAAGAGGATGGCAATATCCCGAACTTCAGAGAAAGTATCATACTGGAGCTGACACAATACATTCGGGCCACGGGAAGATTCCAACACAGTCCAATAGCTCCTAAGAATCCGTGATCTGCTATTCAACCATATGTTCTTGAGTATATTTGAGGACAGTCACAATTGAGAATATTGATCTACAAAAGAGAGAAACTAACAAGAGAGATCATGGTGCCATCGAGGCCAGGAATAGCGGATAGCCCTACCCTACCCATACTCCTACCCTAACTTTACTCCTACTATTACACCTAACCACCTACCCAACACCCTACCTCTTACCCTATCCTTACGACTACCACTACCCTCCCCCTACTCAAAATCCTTCTCCTACCATACCCCTACTCCTACCCCTACACATAAGTTATGTCATAACCTCCTACCCCACTCATAACCTCCTACCCTACCCTACTCATACCCATACTCTACCCTTACTCATACTCCTTGCCCTTACCCTTACTCCTTCCCTTACCCTACCAATACCATACCCTAACTTCTACTCCTAACCATACCCTACCCAAACTCTTACCCCTACCAGGCTACCCTAACTACCATTACTGCTACTCCTTAACCTACCCTTACTCCTACTTTTACCGTACCAGTATTCATATTCTTACCCTACCTTACGAGTAACCATAACACCTACTCCTTACCCTGCCATCCCCTTACTCCTACACCTACCATACTCATCCCTTCTCTATCTTATCATACTCTGCCTTGCCGTGCCTTACCCCACCTTACCCTACCCTACCAAACGCTATCCTTATCCTACTACTTACCCTACTCTATCCTATACAAACGCTATCCTTATCCTACTACTTACCCTACTCTATCCTATCCTTACTCATACTTATTACTCTACCCTACCCTAACTCCTACCCCTCTCTTCACTATCCCGACCTCAGAGTTTTAATTTAGTGGACCAACGTCCCACTACTTACAACTCCTAAACGACATTCTGACAAAATGGTTGAAAATTTAGGGAACAATATCAGGAACTAGAAATATTTGTTAATTTTGGGGGACATCATTGTCCCCTCTCTGGAGAGAACTGCATATTTTGGGGGTCATTTAGGGCCAAAATGTTCATTTTATGCGCCAGGTAAAACCCTCGGGTAGCTGACTCAAAAACGAACGACTCACGGAGCCGAAACGACCAGTTCCTTGCATTTGGATGTCCGATTTAAGGGTTATCGACGATTCTCGGCCGAAACGACCGGATTTCGCTATTTAGACGCATCGTTTGGTCCGTTCTTGTTCCGGTAAATAGTAACACCGGATATTAAAAGAATTTCGCGCGTGACTGTGACGTAGTTTTTATTTATTTTTCGTAACTTTAGAAAGAAAGTTGATCTCAAATGGAACGAAAAAATGTATTGTTCACAAAGAAGCAAAACTATATTGTCATGAATAGAAAAGGAAGAATATTTTGTGTACAATTTCAAACGAGATCAATGGCATTCTCGCGAGAGACTAAGATAAGCGAGACACTTCGAGATCCGTTGCGGAAGTTCACTCAAAGCAACTTCGATAGGATAGAGGGACATGAAAGAGGTAAAGGGAACTCTTTCACATGTACGTGTTACCTATAGGCGGGCTCGCCGATGGGGAGGTGGGCGCTTCGCGCCCGTACACGCCCGTATAAGACCGTCTCAAGAATTCAATGAAACGCACATTCCAAAAGATGACAGAAATGCTGGTGGCATGCCAAAAGTATTGGAATTATGTATAGGCTCTAGAGTTACGCTTTTGAGAAATATATTTACCAGTCAAGGACTACTAAATGGGGCTCTTGGTAATGTTGAAGCTATAGAGTATAGCGAGGAGAACGTTCCTTATGTACTATTTGATGACCCTAATGTTGGCACAATGCTTCAAGACTGTGCACATCAAAATGCTATTCCTATAGAAATGTGGGACTAGAAATACTTTTGCAAGGGAAGATGTATCATACGCAGGCAATTTCCCCTTAATCTTGCTTGGTTTGTGACTATACATAAAGCACAAGGCTGTACTCGTGATGAAGTCTACTGTGATATTGGTTCAGATATATTTGAAAATGGTATGTCTTATGTAGCTTTAAGCAGAGTCAGAACATTACAAGGCCTACATTTATATGCATTTAATCCCGATAAGGTAACAGCTGACCCAAGAGTAAAAAAGTTTTATAACAAGATTTCAGATTTATGAGATATACCCCTGTTAACCTACATCTGCTTACTCCTGCCTTGTTGTTAGTTTCTGTAGGATACCTTTTTATAACACTATTGTTGATATCCAAAATAATGTGTGGATTAGCTAGCCAATTCATGTTGTAGCAAGCGTAAAATGTACAGGGCTTTTTCTGACCTTTTTGGGAAATTGTTGGTACCGATGAAATTGGGAAAAAATTGTGTGATTTTGGGGAAAATGTACAACAATTTTGGAAAAAAAAGTGCAATTTTTAGCAAAATTGGGGAAAGTTAACCTTTTAAATTGGGATTTTTCTGCTAATTGGGAATGTTCCAAGTCAATTGGGAATTTTTTCAGCCAATTGGGAAAAAAATTGGTACCTCAAACCGGACCCAGTTTTTATCGCACCTGCTGCACCTGCTTATAGCAGGGTGCGATATAGGAGTCCAAATTTCTGTCCGTCCGTTCGTTCGTCCGTCCTTCAACATTTACGTCGAAGTTTGGTTCTCTCGACATCAGAGATAGCTGCGAGTCTGAAACCTTTCATAGTAATTGCCCCTGACATACCCTTCAAGCACGCACCTTAAACCGGTGCTCTTCACCTATATTTCAAGGTCCACTGACTTTGAAAAATTTTACGTCTAAGTTTTGTCAACATTTACGTCGAAGTTTGGTTTTCTCGACATCAGAGATAGCTGCGAGTCTGAAACCTTGCATAGTAATTGTCCTTGACATACCCTTCAAGCACGCACCTTAACCCGGTGCCCTTGACCTATATTTCACGGTCCACTGACTTTGATAATTTTTACGTCGAAGTTTGGTTTTCTCGACATCAGAGATAGCTGCAAGTCTGAAACCTTGCATAGTAATTGTCCTTGACATACCATTCAAGCACACACCTTAACCCAGTGCCCTTGACCTTTATTTCACGGTCCACTGACTTTGATAATTTTTACGTCGAAGTTTGGTTTTCTCGACATCAGAGATAGTTGCGAGTCTGAAACCTTGCATAGTAATTGTCCTTGACATGCCCTTCAAGCACGCACCTTGACCCGGTGCCCTTGAACTATGTTTCACAGTCTATTGACTTTGCCCGATGCAGGTGCGATATCGACCTCCACGGAGTTCTTGTTTATATAGAAAAAGCCCTGATGTAAAAACAAAATATGGCAAAATGAGCAAAAGTTATTATTTCAAGTTTAGCATTATTCGTTGTTATATATCTAAAACCGTGTTAAAATTTAAAAAAAAAAAAAGAAAAAAAAAAGTGAAGGAGTATTTTGTAATGAATGTAAGAAAAGAAACACCAGCAAAATCCTAGCAATCATGTTGAAACAAATGGCTGTGATAAAATGTATTTTAAACTTACAAATCTGAAAAAGTCAGTTGCTGCAGTTTTTAAAGTTGTAATACACAAGCCTCTTACGCAAGTCTGTATGGCTGAATACTATAAAAAAGCAATTAAAATGCTTGTTTCAGTAAAAACAAAATCAACTAAAATATTCATATATATTATTGAATATTTCTTTTTTATATGATACAGCATGACATCTACCTTAAAGGAGGCCTTTGAAAAGGTGGACAACACCAATGTTAACCTTGAGGTTAAAATAAGTGAGACTCTCAAGATGGAGAAACCTCCAACAGGAAAAGGCTACATGCTAATAAGGACTGAAGATGCAACAGGCTCAGCTTTGATGAAGGTTTATAAAGAAGACCAGTTTGAAAAATTCGACCAACAACCCTCACTTCTTCTAATGAATGTCATCAAGAAAACAAATAACTTTATCTTCACTAACAAGAGTATGGCCAGCTATTGCAAACCAGTAACAGCGATTCAAAACAGATTCAGCCACAACAATCACCAGCAAAGTCTGGCACCATCCATGACGTTCTTCAGGGAACGTCCAATCTTATGGTCAGGTGTAGAGTTATCCATGTAAGTAAGCTTTATTTTGCAACTAAATAGTGTGTCACAAATGTCAGAGAAAAGATACATATTATGCACCAGTCATTTGTAACCACTACTCCCCCACCTACGGGGAAGGGCGGGGATTATGACTTCAGTTTTCATTGCCCTGCTATAAGACCCGCCCCAAGGGGACAAACTGGAGGTCAAATCTCTGCACTTTGCCCTGTCCTTTGCAATAGAAAATATTCACAACCATGTGATAATGAAAATTACAAGACATTTGTCAGTATTTTGTGACTACCACATTTGTGTGGCCATGTTGGTATATACCATTGTTTCAAAAAGTGACTTATGTGTCAAGGTGTTTACCTAAAGCTTGAATGCAAAGTTTCCACGTAAGAAAATAATGTGACCTAGTAATGGGGCCAGTGGTCACGAAAAGTGTCGGTCTGTCGGTCAAAATCAGCAAAATTTCATTCTGACTGACAAAATGTTTTACTGTGTCAGACAAATGTCCGACAAAAATTCCAAAATTACAATGATAAAATATAGAACTGTCCTACATTATTGTATTTTGGGCAGCAAAAACTTGCAGTCTGCCAGACAGCTGTCCTAGAGCTGAAAAAAGATTTCTTGAAGACTGTTGGGCGTGATCTCTGACGTCCAGACGAGAGATCCTGACTCAAAGCAAATAAAAACAACAGGTTTTTAGATACTCTAGGGACATTTTATGGCAAGGGGGTAACCAGTATGTGCAAAATATGTATTTTACATGACTTTGGTAAAGGTACACATTTACTTTACACTCTTCATGACAATATGCTCAATTTTTACTAAAATTCAGAGTTTGATGTTCACCGCAAAAAATGTTTTTGAACGTACAGGGTGCTAGGTTTGAAAATTCACATGATATGCATATGCCGTGATACAGTAGCTACCGTGATAAGTAGGAACTGAGTATATATGTATGCAATTGTGCATTCTTCAATGTTTATTGGATTTAAACACGTGCACTTGTCCATTTTCAGGTATCTCCAGTTAAGGATAGAACAAATAGCTACTCTGGCATGCCGCTGACTCTAAGACATCTAATGGTGAAGGATGCAACAAAAACTGCAAAAATGGCACTCCGGAACGATATCAGCACACATAATTATTCAAGTGGAGACATCATCGAGGTGACAGATGTGAAACTTGCTTCCTTTGACAACAAAAAACTCCTCGGTACCACACCTAAATCTTCTATGCAGGTATGCTATACTACCGTCTACCAATTCATTATAATCATGGTTTCTGTCTTAACTTGGTTCCCGTTGACCCGATCATTCATCAAGTGAAAATTGCATGGGTGGTTAACATGAAAACAAGACTTAAAGCAATTCATTTTAGTTGGTTGGGACCGGAGCTTCCTGTCTGTTGCTTGGCCCACCGGGGTTCAACTGGTGATTTTCTTTTGCTTCGGATTTCAGTAAGTTATTGGGCGCCCAGGGATCTCCATCGTCGAGCAGTTTACTGAGTCTGTTGAGTCTTCGTCTTTGATTCATCATGGTGGTTATCTTGATTTATATGTTGTCCTTGATGAATCATTGACTAGTTAGAGATTCACCACGAGGACCGAACAACTAACTAAATGTTATGAACCACTGCAGAAGATGAGGGTGAGGTTAGGCGCCTGTAAAATCGATTTAAGCCTCCCAGTAACTTTATATTACTGATCGATCCAAGGTGATACTTCAGTAGTGGTTCTGTTTGTTTTATGTTGTCGAGGCAGATTTTTCTGCTTTTTTAACCTTAGGTGCGTTTTTATATTTTAGTTAAGTTCAGGTAACTGAGTGGTCGCATTGTGGGAAATAGCCGCATACTCAGCTTACTATATGTTTTCCAAGTACCAGAGTTTCAATTTAGTTTTTTCCAACCTCAGGTTTTTGGGATGGAAATTGCTTTCTGATTGCGCCTTTTTCTGATCATTGCCTACTTTTACAATTTAAAAAAGGTATCAATAATCAGAATTTTTTCCCAATGGTAATTTCAAGGATGAAGGTTGCTTTGCAGCCATAACATAGATCATCCGACTTCTTCTCACGTATTGCATGCACAGCAATAAGTTTATAGCTCTTTTAAATGCTTGAAAATGAAAACATGAATTGTTTAAACTTAGTTTACAAAAATTAAGATATTTTTAGTTATGTTTTAAATTGAGTCACTTTGGCTTTGGCTCTTGAACAGTGAATTTGATTGATTGATTGATTGATTGATTGATTGATTGATTGATTGATGTTTAACGACGCGTCAACCCTAATGGGTCATTAGCGTCTAACAATTGTAAAATGCATAATTTAGTTCAGAGAAAAAGCAAAAAAATATGGTAAGAATTATCAAAGTTATAGATAATTGTTCCGCTAGATGAAAGATACAGTGATTAAAATGAAATGATAGAAATGGAGAAAGGTAGTTAAAAATTTATATTTTGTTAAAAAGGTTAGTTCGTTTTAAAAATGACAAAATGCGTTCAACAGATACATTTTTGAATAAATCTTTCAAACTGTTACTTTGAAAGCAGGAACGACGTACATCTATAAAATCAATGCATTCAAGCAGAAAGTGCTTGACAGTTAATTGTGTGTCACATCCAATACATTGAGGTTTATCTTCTCGTTTAAGTAAATATGAATGTGTCAATCGTGTATGTCCAATTCGAAGACGAGAAAGAACAATCTCTTCCCGTCTCGAAAGTTTATGAATTAATCTTGGTCGTTTTACATGAGGTTCAATTTCTTTCAATTTATTGTCATCTGCTCTGCCCCAAATTGATTGCCATTCATTAAAGACATACTCGTTGATAAAAGGTTTAAAATTGATAAAAGGAATTTTAAAATCTGTTTGTTCTAGGCTCAGTGATTCTTTTGCTTTCTTGTCGACTTGCTCGTTACCATATATTCCTACATGACTGGGAACCCAGCAATTTGTTGGTTTTTGGACATTGTATGGTTTAGGGCCTGAAGGACTGATAGAGAACCAGAGAAAATAACGAATTTGTTGTACGAGTTACAGTCATTAATGAAGTCTAAAGCTAAGTCAATAGCCTTAGCTTCTGCTGTGAAAATTGAAGAACCATCAGGTAGACGTAAAGTTTTGCAAGCGTCTTTGGAATAAGTAGCACAGCCTACTTTGTTATCTTCCTTTGAACCATCAGTATAAATAAAATGATAATCAGAAAATTGTGACTGTAGTTGGTGGAAATTTTCTTTGAGAAAGTGTGGATTTGATTCTGATTTTTTCCCTGTGTGAAGTGTCAAATTTACTGTTGGCTTTCTAATGCACCATGGTGGAATTTCAGAAACCGAATGTTTTTCTATTTTATCTTGTTTGATTTTTGCTGATGTTAAAAGTGGTGCTACTCGTAAACCAAAAGACCTGATAGCATTTGGTTTACTTTCATAACGCTGTAAGAGCTCGTCAGAAATATATGGTGGGAAAGTTACCTTATGTGCAGGATTAGAGGGGTTTGCTGCAAGTCTGATGGCATACTGAAGAGTAAGTTTTTCTCGACGCAAATATAGCAGTGAATTTGAAAAAGAAAGAAAAAAAAACAAATAAAGATCATTAAACTTCATTGGGTTTTGGACCTTTGTTTTACAGCCTAAAGATGACAAGTAAAATGTAGTTGATTAAATCCTGAGGTAGCGATCTTTGGTACAAGCAAATGCCAACGGGCGGTAAACCACAAAGCTACAATCTGCGGAGTGCAGAAGACACCCGACAGCAAGCACAGACAGTGCAACAAGTGCTTGCTGAGACAATCCATGAAACTATTCAACAAGACGAACCTGTTGAAGCTAACTCGTTACTAAACGTTAAGATAGCAACCTTCAAGTTGGAAGTGTTTCATGGAGATGAAACGGACAGAATTGAAGATTTTATCAAGCGGTTTGATCAATATACTTGCATTGCTGGCATAAAATAGGAGCAACATTTAGATATCCTCCTTTACGAGGGTCGAGCCAGGTGGCTTATAGACACTATAAAGCAACAGCCGAAAAATGTTGAGGATGCCAAGAAGGCATTAGAAAATAAATGTCAACAGGAAGTTATTGTGGAATTAATGTTTTCAACATGAAAAAGATGTCAACAGAGTCAATCAATGACTTAATTTATAGAATTGAAAAAAAAACAACTCATCACATGAGTTTACCTGAAAATGTTCGGGTAAAAATTGCCTTGGCACAAACAGTCAGAATGGAACAAGTGCCCACTCTCCATCATCACCACCTATAGTAATTTTTATAAATGGATTATGTTTGTGTCGTTGCCAATAAAAATTTTCCTGAGAAAAAAAAGTCATTCTTGAATGTCAAGTGTGAAACAGTCTGAAAGACGTGAATGAACTGCTAGAAGAGAAAAGAGCTAGATTGACAGCTTTATATGATACAGGACTCAATACACTGAATAAGATTTTTTGGCATTTCTCGAGAGGTGAACACTGCAGAGCTAATTGTCAATTATAACAATGCAACAAGTGTCTTTAGTATCACACAAGCGTCAGGCATCACTATGGGTCTATGCTTTGCGGAGAAAAAAATCAACAAGATGGCAAGTCCAGAGAGGTGTTATTTTAGAACTTTCCTGAAATCATATTCACTGGAATATACCCGTCTATAGGACCTTACGCATAAAGGTCACAATGTACGGCTCATCTATTTTTGTCTTTGGCGCGGGTTCAAAAAGCCAGAGATCCAGATCAAGGTTCGAAGTGCACAGCTCATAATTGATATGTTTGCATCATGTAGTGAAAGATAAGGTGTCGATTCATCCATTTTTGTCTTTGTTTGAATTGATGCTAATTGTCCAAGTCAACAGCTATGGTCATGATGGGACGTTGCTATGACGTTTCTGTTACTCTACATACATTATTCTTTTGTAAAATGATGAGAAATCTATATCCACAGGTATCTGTAGCTGATGATATTACTCCACTTGATACAAGTTTACGGCAGTGGAGACGATCTGCAGCTCTAGCCATGGAGCTTTTAAAGCAAGAGATAAGAAGTACCGTTAAGAAAATGGATTAAATGACTGTGGATTGTTTGCGCGCCGCAATATTCATTAGATCATGTATCAACTACACAGTCGATCAGCGCTTAATTGAAGCATTCGCAATACCCACTTCCGTTACTAGACTACGGTTACAGATCGGAGTCCCTCTATGCAAGCAAGTGTGGGTTTACGTTTCCATTCGCATTTTTCAGAAACGATATGTTTGCATCCGGTACACTATAGGACAGTTGTGGTCTCAATTCATGCATTTTTGTCTTTGTTTGTTTGCATTGAGGCTTATCGTCCCAGTCAACAGCTATGGTCATGTCGGGACGTTGTCTCCATTTTAGGGGACTTTTACCCAAAATGAAGATGCCATCCAAAAAGTGCTTCAAATAAAAACACTCAACTAAGCCAATAAGGCTTATATGTATGGACGTTGCCTCACACATGCATATGAATAGTCGTTACAGCTCTGAGCAACCTGTGACATTTTTTTTATTCTACTTGCATTATTTTTTGTAAGGTGATGAGGAACCTTCAACTACAGGCATCTGTAGCTGATGATACTACTCCACTTGTTTTAATTATCCAGCAGTGGAGACAATCTGCAGCCCCAGGTATGGAGCCTCAAAGCAAGAGGTTAGTGACGGAGTCAACAAAATAGATTAAATGACTGTGGATTGTTTGCAATAGCCAATGCATTGGCATTTTGTGTGGGAGAAGATTCAGCAGTGTTTATCTTGGGCCAGGCTAAAATGAGAGACCACATCGAGAAATGTTTAAGCCATGAATTTATGTCTTTGATAAATATTTGTAATGTATTGGTAAGTTCGGCAATTGTAAATCCAATATCTGGTGCAGATGGTGTCCCCAATTTATTAGCTTGTCGACCAAGCTTCCTTCACTCAACGACTGATAAAAAAGAAGAAATTCAAGTCACCGGGACATGTGTATACATATGAGATAATTTTTCATGACTTTGTGTTTTTGTTCTTACTGGCGATCAACTGGCCTAAAATACCATCGCGTGTAATCTGTAAAGACGATCGCCCTTGCGACTCCTTTCTGATCCCATACATGTAGCCATGCATGTGCTATGTTTGTGCGATAGAGTTGAGAAGAGGGGATCCACTTGTCATGTGCTATGTTTGTGCGAAATGGATGGGGTCCACTCTTGTCATTGGACAGATATTGGACTAACTCTGGATTTCAGAGAAGCCAGTGGTTGATTAATACACTTTTAATCCGGTTCCGGCACGGGTATGACAAGTCTGTGTTGGAAGACAGAGTTGGTCCCATGTTTGACAAAGCCAAATGATTTTGAGTTACACTGTCATGTCTTTGATAAATATTTGTAAGATATTGGTAAGTTCCACGATTGCGAATCCAATATCTGGTGCAGATGGTTTCCCTCATTCATTAGCTTTTCGCCCTGGCTTCATTCACTCAACGACTGATAAAAAGAACAAATTAAAGTCACTGGAACATGTGTATACATGGGATAATTTTCATGACCGTGTGTTTATTCTTACTGGCGATCAACTGACCTAAAATTCCATCATGTGTAATCTGTAATGACGACCGCCCTTCGACTCTTTCCTGATCCCATGTTGCCATACATGTGCTATGTTTCTGCGTTAAGCTGAAGGAGAGGGGATCCTCTTGTCATGTGCTATGTTTGTGCGATAGAGCTGAAGGAGAATGGATCCACATGTCATTCAGGTATTGGACTAAACCTGGATTTCAGAGAAGCTATTGGCTCAGTCATACACTATCCGATGCAGACGTAAAAGGGAGTTTCCGTTACCTTTCTACTGACAATGGAAAAAGTGTGTGCAACGCATTTTTGAAATTATACCATATAAACAAAAGCAGATTAAATGCTCTCAGCTGCAAGAAGCCGGTGCAAAATGTTCAAAGGTCTTTGAGTTCAGATTCAACAGAGGCAGTGTCTTGGCTGGAGGACTATGCATCATATTATGGTGATAGAAAGGTACAAGTAGGCAAAGATCAGGAAAAGGCGCAATCAGCAAAAGATTCCCACTCTGGTGATAGAATGTCACACAACACAGCCATTCTGCTGCCATATAAAACACAAAACAGTTTCTTTATTCAACCTACAAAAGAGAGATGAGTGTCAATGTTGCCTCCCTTACAAGATTTTACAAGCTTTGGAAGCAGTACCTGCCACATTAAAGAAAAAAGAAGGTGTGTACTTAATGATACCACAGCCTTAGTATTTAACTAGCAATATGATAAATGGTAAATGTATTCCTGTAGTCTATTACCGTATCATAACAATTCAAGATTTAGATTAATGTATTTTCCAAAATACATAAACAGTGAACACTGCATAAAAAATGTAGTTCGCTTTTAAAAGACAATTGTCACTTGAAAGACCATATTTCAGATATAAGAAAACACCCTCCTAATACACCAGTAGAAAATATTCCCTTTACTTTGCTATGCACGTCACATCAATCTAGCTCGATCGATCACTATCGGATTGTTAGTAAATTTATGGCTGTTTATTTTTAGACTTGACTCGTTCAGCCTCTCGATACCTGGTGTATTATGCATATAATTATGTGTCGTGACAACATTAATTGTCATGGGAAATGGATGAATAGTCACGTTACCTTGGTGTAAATAAGATTAATTTTGACATCTACCCGGCCACAGTGAACATTGAAATTAAATTATGACCAGGCAGGATAATGGTGCAGGTAGAAGATTCGTGCTGCGAGGTCGCTTACAGTGACGCAACACCGCTTACAGTGACACACATTGTAAGTACTTAAGTACTACAGGTGTATATATAGTGGTTGTCATGTCTGACTACGCAAAACAAAGGTACAGGTCAGCTCGCTTGTACGATACAATTAATCCAAAGAAAGCTAGATTCGTGTGCCCTGGAACCATGAACGGCTTCTCAAGTTGTGTAGCAGTTTTTGCAACGGCATTCAAATCTAACTGTCAGTCAGATAGGGCATTAGACTAAAAATTTCAAACTAAAGATAATTATTGTGGGATTGTTGTTAGCACTTTTTTTAGAAATAACTATTTAAGTCAATAGATTTGAACCAGTTGATCTTCCAGAAATTTTACCAAAAACAATTAATAAGTATTTATGAAGAAAACCAAGTTAAACTGTCAAATGTCAGCAAACAGTTTGAATTTGCCACCATTTTTATTTTGGGGCGGAGCTTATCCTTTTATAGCAGAGCCTGGGGTTTAAAAGCGTCTTTAACCCAACATTATATTTGGAAATCAATTCATAGTGTCAACGATGAATTTTTTTTTGAAGTTTATGATACCATAGCCCTGTTGGAGAAGTTTTGGAACATCATTAGGAAGAGGAAATAAAAGTTTATATGAATGGTCAAGGTCACATGACCAAGATTGCCGTCATGGCTATAAAATGCAAAATGTTTTAAAAATCTTCTTCTTCAGAACCAGAAGGCCTATGATTTTTAAACTTGGCATGAAGCATTAAGGGGCGGAGGTCTACAAAATTTGTATAAATCATGACACTGGGATGACCTTGACCTATTTCACGGCAAGGTCAACTTAGACCGCCCATGCATTTGAATGGAGAAAATTGTTAAAACGTCATTTGAAGGACAAAACTTGCAGTTAATTGGCAAATGGACTGAGTTTTTATGATTTGAAAAAGACAATTATTCTGACCCTGTCCTAGGGTTATATACATGCATTCTACCATTCTAGTCTAACAAGTTTATTGGTACATGTATATATCTCAGGTCTCAGTTGAGCGTTTACAGGACCATTGGTCCTCTGGTATTTCTAACATGGTAGGTGAAGGTTTTTGACGTATTATCATTTCAACATAACATACTTGTTCTTCTAAAGGTTTCTGTGGTGTCCCCGCGTTTGTTTCGTGATGCCGTACCGTGATGAAGAACATTACTCCAAACTCTTGTGACATTGTTTTTATCCACCTTGCACCTGTCCGCTACAGCTGATTTAACTCCTTTTGGAATTACACCTCTGTTTTTATCAGCACCAAAACTGATTAGTTCGTCTAATATCAATTGCTTTAAGTCTTCTCTAATGGCTGTAGTTGACGTCATGTTCCCCTTTTAAATTTGACCCATTACCCCTTCAGAAGCTTATACTATAATTGCATTTAGGCTGGTTATCTTTTCACATGCTCCGTCGTCCGCGTCCCCTCTTAAATTTGGTTCATTATCCCGAAGGATCAGAAGGCTATACCATTGCTGTGTTTCACGTAGGTTGGATCGATTCTTTTAAAGTACCAAATCGGAGGTCCGTGTATGATACGGACGACGAAAGCGTACATATGGATGGACGGCATATATTGTACTTATGCACTAGTCATTTGTAACCACGGCCCCACCTCCGGGGAAAAGCGGGTACTTTGACTTATGATCCAGCAGATCCCAGCTAAAAGTCTCGCCCTGCGGGGACAACTTGTTGGTAAAACCACTGCTGTTTTCCCCCTCAGTCTGCCGCGAGTATGATTTCATGGCTCTGCTGCTTTGCATACATGTATATAATGCAAACCCGGGTAGTTCCCCCGCCCTTCGGGGGATAATTTGAATGCGAACCCCCCGTTCATTTTCGTGGCTATCCCCGCCTTGCCCCAGGGTGGGGGCCGGGTTACACATTACTAGTGCAGTTATCTGGCGTTCACCAGTCCGTTGTCGTACGTCAATGGTAGATACATTTTCGTTGAAAAATTTTCGTTGTGGTCAGGCAGGCATTTTCAGCAGCACATTATGTTTCGCTGTGGCATTCTGGTCGTATCGGTTCCCGATCCTCGCTTATTCTAATTTTGCTTCTAGTAAGTATAACCTTGGATATTCTGCGAGAGAGAAACATTGTTAGTGGATCCGTGGGTGGGTTCGTGATTTTATGAGTGAGTTAAGATGGTTAAAATGATACAAAGGCACGAACGGCTGTTTAGACTTAAATTGAACTCTCATCCTATTATCTAGCTTTGATATAAGTTCAACTCATTGCTGTCGTGCAACCCTAAGAAAGGGGGTCCATAGGCAAATAGTGAAGACCCAGGTTCGACTGTTTTCTAACAGAAAAGTTATAAATGGAACAAAATCCAATTAAAAAGTACACCTACCACCCCTTAAGTGACGAATAGACTCTGCTTTTATTGTGACGGTACTTTTGTTGTGATTCCTTTTGTTTTATGATTGTGTGTCGATTTTGTGCCGTTCGCACCTTTTATGCGCGTCTTTAAATATTGATTTCAGTTTAGCTGAGTGGCCACCTTCTGGGGAAAAGCTGGTTACGCGGCTTACTCTACGTTCTGTCTGCATGTGCTAGTGTCGATTTGTTTTTTTTTCCACGGGTTGCAGGGTTCAATTTTGGTTCTCATTGCACCAGTTCCTGGTAATTGCTTCAAATACATTACAACTGAAGAGTCTATTCTTTAAACACAAAGAAGCACAGAGATAGGCTTTACCGCTTCAACTTTTAGGCGTCTGTTCGATACGAGAGATTTCTGATCGAATATGTCGGCGACTAGTAATTTTAATGGGTGCTTTTTAACAGATTATTTGGGACGCTATCTATAACATCATTAAATGATGAAAGTTAAGCCATCTGGTTTATAATCGGGTGTCTTTCACTCTTTTGTTAAAAATTGACACTTGATGAAAGAAATATTATAAAACCGGCTTCAAATAATTACATTCTAAACCGTTTCATGATGATATTTTTTTCTTCTTCTAAATAATTGCCTGGCCTCGACATTATGAGAGCAAATGGAGGCTGAACCACATATTTTAATTTATTATAATGAGGTCTGGCTGGGTTTAAACATCGCGAATATTCGATGCTCTGATCAGTGCGCGCTCTGATTTCAGACATATACGGTGGGCATTTGGTGCTAGCACATAAAATAACTCTGCGGTTAATTGCCTTACTTTTAAAACAAACATGTGGGGCTAATCACAACATATATTATAAGAATTAAGGGAAAATAAGGAAAGCTAGCCTTAATTATCATCAAATTCGCATTTTATCTGAAACTTGTTAAATTGTGTTTTCTTGGTGGTGTTAAATATGAACTTTAGGATAGGATAGCTTTCAGTCAGTAGGTCTATCTAAAACATAAAATTTCGGATAATAATTAGAATTGGAGACTTGTATGTGCAAAGTTCCAGTAAATACCAACCATATGTGTTTGTGGTTTAAGCACACGCATAAATCGTGAGATATTTCGTTGGATATTGTTGGAACTATAAGTATTTTACATTTGAAGTATACGAACAGTTTCATCGAGAAAAAAAATTTGAGAATGGCTCAGTCAACCATGCTTTCAGTAGGATCTGACGTAGAAATTAAAGTCAGATACGTCAGACATGGATCAGAACGTGTTTGTCGAACATTTGGCTAATTTGGCGAGTCATTGTATCGAGACCTTTTCAAGGTTGGTAAGGGCCAACGTTCCTCATCTACGCTGTTTGCCAACACTAAGGATACCTTTACTAGACAAGGACTCTGATTGGGTTGAACTGACTGACACTAGTTTTCCAAAATTTGTGAAGTCTGTCAGGTGTGACATGTCGGAAGATCCAAAGTTCCAATTAAAAGTTGTCGATGCAACTTCTCCTGCAGTTATCAAACATCCGGGTACTCAGTATTGCCCGGGAAGAATTGTTCCAACGGCAAGTTCTAGCAAACGTTATCTCGGTGGTGACTTCGATACTTTGTGCAAAGAAAAAATAAAACATACGTCAGTCCGATTTAAATGGACATAAACTTGAAAGAAGATGAACTAGCTCAACAGGAATACGAGTACAATGAATATAGTGCCCGGTATTATATTAAAACGAAGACCATGTGAACAATTTATCAACAATTGCAATCCAAAAATATTGTCTGTATGGGATGTCAACATGGATATCCAGTATGTGTCCAGCCCATATGGACGTGTCATGTATGTCTCATCATATGTCACAAAACCAGAACATGAAACCAGTGAGATATTTGAACTAACAAGTAAACAAGCATCAGACACAGACGTGAGACGGCATCTTCAGAAAATAACTAGCAAAATCCTGACAAATAGAGAAGTTTCAGCCCAAGAAGCTGCCTACAAGGTTTTCTCCCTTCCTCTTTCAAGATCACCAAGAGAGGAAGTATATGTGTCAACTGATCTCCATGAAGACCGACTACATCTATTGAAACCAATGTCAGTTATAGAGACAATGGATGATGATGATGATGACGATATATCAGCATGGAATGACTGAGAGATACATGAAACGACCAGATGTACTGCAAGATCTTTGTTGGCTGAATTTGTTTCCAACTACCGTGTGGACTACAAGAAAATCCAAGCTAACATGATAGATGCTCAGATGGATATTCTTCACCCTGACAAGTCTTCCTCCACTTCAATTAGCCTGAAAGACAATTCAGAACGTACAATGATCAGAAGACAAATTCTACGATAGCAATCTAGGAGATGACAGCTCATGTGCTGTCCTTTTTAAAGTCAAATGGTTTACAAATGGACAAAATGTACATGTATTTATTGTCGAAATTACATAAGAGACGGCTAACGCAGCTTTACATGTTCTCTACAATTTTAACTTTTTTTGCGCATATAGCTAGGTTTTGTGCATTCGTTTCCCGACTGAAAACTATGTATTCCATTTCCATATTTCAAACATTCCTTCTTAATTAATACATTATCCCTATTTTCATATTATAATTTCTATTTTACAGACAAAATTTTCACCGATCAGCTTTGTACACCGCTCCCCTGACCTTATCCTTGACCTAAGACCAGGCTTATCAAGTCTACACCGCTTCTCTTCATAGCCGAAAGAAGATCTTCTAGACTAAGGTAGGACTTTATTATTTTCATCTAGTTGTGTATAATGCTGTTGACCACCCTAGTATTTCTGTTTCGCATGTACTCACCCCCTCGCTTCGAAGTTCAAATTATCCACACAGGGCTTCAATTGCAAAACTTTCTGCAAAATAAATAAGCAGCAATAGGTATGTATTACCTGTTATGGAACAATTTACCCCAGAGCAAAATGATCCCTGGTAAGATGTTACCAGACAGGTGTTTGCATCCTACAGCCTTGCATTGATTTCAGCTGCGTTGGTTGTTGCCAGTAGCGTTGGTTGTCTCTGAATAAACGGGGTGTGTGAGAAGAACTAAAAATAAAGCAATGATAAGTGATCATGCGTGTGAGTTATTAAATTGAACACATGTAATCAACTCTTTTACTTAATTTTATTTTATTCTGCTCTTATTCATTCATGCATGTTTTCTTAGCGAACGAACGAACACACACTTTATTCACTCAGGTGTTTACAACACATATGAGGATAAGACAAGAAATAAGCATAGGACATGCAAAAGCAAGTACTACACAAAGACAAATGCTAGGCCCAAGATCAGAAATGTACACTATTAAATGTAGCCAATTAATTGCGGTGGGGAGGGGTGGGGGGTTTAGAATTTTCAAATTTAGTGTTTTTTGTTTTTGTCTTTTTGTAATCATCTGGCTGAGGAAGACAAGGCTACAGACACGCATGCGTCGAGACACAGGCGAATTCCGTAGCAACATCTCCGCTATAAATGACAATTATAACATGGCTACTTCATACATGTACAAAGTTAGCATATTGTCTGTAATGATGACGATATGGCAAACCAAAGGCACACTCATTATTTGAATCACAATGCTGTCCTTAAAACAAAAATATAGCATATCAACAGCACAGTCGCTTACATGAAGTCTTTTCCCATGACGGTGAAAACGAAATCTCATGGGAAAAGATGACCGACGAGGTGCTTTCAAGGGCGCGTCATATAAAAATTCTATTAATAAAAAAATTTATATATAGATATATATGAAAAAAAAAATCAAAACTCGGATGCTTTAGGAGAAACAAATTATCAGTACTATCTATGTACATAAAATACAGTTTCACGTGACATGGTGCATTACGGGGTAAATCGGTCAAGCGGCGCTTGTAGTCAAAATAGCACGTGCAAGACATGACAAAACTGAGGGCGTTTTCAATGTGTGTCATTGTGACTAGACTGGCGATACCATAACATTGACATGGATAAAATAAGTCGGTAAGGATGCACGAAACGCCTTCCCGAAGATAGCATGCTTGGTCGAGTCGGGGCGACGTTTCAGTTTATATATATATTGTTAAGATATTTGAAACATGTTTTAAGTTATGTTGCGAAAAAATCTGTCTGTACTATCAGGTGTAGCACAATCCAGGATGCTTAAATTCGTAGTTTAACTTTTGCTATTTACAGAGCTTACAAATAGCTGTGAAAGCTCAATGTTGGTTGCGTAAAGAAGAATAACCAGTACTCTGATGAGCGTCTATTGCAACATGCAAAGAGACATTTTTAGCAGTTAAGGCATATTAAATCCGTTTCTTGCTTAGAAATACGATTGATTAGAAATCATACATGTTTACTGTAATCTAAAATGCTTCTTCAAATCGCTGGTTTCTAATGCCTTTTGCCGAAATTAAGTGGTAGGTGCAATCATTGCTTGATGCAATTAAAAATTTATCATGGACACATCCCCGTGTGACAAAGACCCTTTAAACCTTTACTTAGTTAGTAAAACTATGAGGTCAAGTGGGGTAAACCGCGTTGACAGGTAAATTGTTCTATCTAGTGACATTCAAAGAAAAAGAAAGCAAACTGGCAGACCATGTGATAGTCCATGTCAAAGAACTAACAGTATATCAGAAGTATTTAAAGAAATGGTTGTAGAAGAACCAAATGTGAATATGGAAACCGAAACTTCCTGCAACAAAAGTCCACAGGCTGGCTTTGAGGCCGCAACGCAGTCATTTTGCCCTGTGATCTCTCGACATCTGTAAGAAACTTGTCGTTTTAAATTGTGGAAACTGATACTTCCTACAACAACAGACAACAGGCTGGCTTTGAGGCCGCAACGCAGTTATTTTCAATACACTGCTATCTAGACCTCTTTGATATCTAGAAACATTTTTCAGTCATACAAAATGACAAACTAACATTAACACACACGGAAATCGGAGTCCATTTTCAATTATCAGATCTTCCTGAAATTCAAGCTGCATTGCAGCCCAACATGGAAACCATCGCCAATGTAATTTAGTTATCTGGAGAGATTCCGTGTCTTACCAAAATCGTTTTGACTGAAAGAGAAATCAAAACCCTACGCCAGTTTCACATTAATTTATACAGTGCTTCATCAAACAGCCGCCCTATAAACGCTGAGAGAGAAATCAAAACCCTACGCTAGCTTCACATTATTTGATACAGTGCTTCATCAAACAGCCACCCTAAAAACACAGCGCATGACTTTAAGATTTCCTTGAAGCAAAAGAATGGTCTGAGATCGTAGACGAAGAAGTTGACGCTGCCTACTCGACCGTTGACGTGTCCCTTAGATCGTCTTTGGCTAAGAAAATTGTGAAGAAGATGGGTGAAAAGGGGCTATTTTGGAAAGATTTTGCAGACTTTGGACATTCGTACTTTATTATGAACTTAATAAGTCTAAAAACATCAAGATTAAAAAAAAAACAACATGTCAATTTTTAGATTATTTTGATAACTGCGTGATTGACAATGTTTACCAAAATAGCCGCAATGTATTATATCAGTCGCAATCTATTAGCCGTAATATTTAGATTCTATGAAAGGCCTAGAAAGACCTAGGACAACAGTGTTGTTTTCAAAAAAGGAGAACATTAACCCTTGATTTGTGTTTGAAAAGTGCAGAATCATGCAACATACACGTATTTCATTTTTTACTAAAGTGTAACAACCTACCGGCTTTTATCAGACATACTTCGTGTGCGCAATTTGGCCCAACCAAATTGGTACACAGAAGAGTATCGCCTCCATAGTTTTGCGCCTTTCCGAAACACAAAGACTCACATTCTAACGTTGTTGTTCATTACATTTGGCATTGTCGGCAGGATTTATGTGCCAGAGAAACAGTTTAATCGCCGATGTCAACGGAGATTTACACAGATTCTCGTTTTACAGGACTAGAAACTTATTTTACCTCCCCAAACATTTCAACACACGTCATAAAAGGTGGTGGGGTAAAACAAATTAAACAATTGTTACGACGTGAGCAACCCAGCAGTCCTAAATTATATGTTATTTGTGTTGGTATAAATGACATTCCTGAAGGAATATATGACTTGTCAGACAGACGTCAAGAAGAAATATATTCTGATTTAGTTTGGTCATTCAAGAAAATAAATGAATATATTCAGAGACTCAATAGGGCTAATAGAGTCATCATTGCCACAAATCCACCTAAAGACTTGCGTCACGCCACTGAGAAATACCCACATAAGGCAGACATTGAATTGCATAGAATAACAACACGGCATCAGGCGGCTTATGAAAAATTTATATGTCGTGTAAATGAAAAATTTGTGAATTGTTTTAACCAGGAGGAAACTGGTATACACCTTGCATTACATACCAATTTAAGAATACACCGAAGTAAAGGGCGGTCTAGTAAATTCTTCTACGGTAGACTTTATGATGGAATACACCCACAAAAATCTTTGAAGACTGAATGGATTAAGAAAATAGGAAAAGCAATTCAAGAGTTTTACAGCAAATAAATAAATTGACAATATAAAGCAAATGAACAATACTATATAAAAGAAATGATGGTCTTGCCATTCATGTGGACAAGTGGGGCATTATTGGAGGGATGCAGTGTGCCCCAAATCGCCAGTGAACAAAAATATGGGAAACGGCCAAGGGCGGGGAACATGTAGGTAGCAATTCCTCGCCCCTGAAAAACGATCAAACCATATCAGACAGTCATTGTGGGGATGCAATTTACGGAAGCTGTCTGGTCAATGGAGTCCAAATAGATGCCTTAATTGATACGGGTGCTCAAGTGACATTATTGAACAAGAAAATATTTGATAAACTTCAACCACAGCCAAGTCTTAAACGCTCATCTGTTTCAGTGAGCGGAGCCTTTACGGAATCAGAACTAAGGGTTGTTGGAGTGACTAATCTTAATTTGACATTAGAAAACATTAACATCATTTGGCCCGTATATGTGTGTGAGAACATCAACATACCAATGCTATTAGGTTATTAGGTGAAGACTTCTTGAGAAACAATGGCGTCTTGTTCGATTTTTCAAATGACTGTATAACAGTGAAAGGTAAAACTAAGTTCTTTATCCGATGGTCAGGGCCATGGAAGATTGTCAAAGTAATATCGGACGTAACATATAGGATACAGTTAATAGATAAAGGAAAACGAAGGAGAGTGAGACAGGTAGTGCATTTCAATCGATTAAAGAAATGCTATGTAGATGAAGCCAACGAACGAAGTCAAAATGAGAGGGATTCAGGGAATGCAGGTTTGGGTCCGCACCCAAATAATGACACAGTAATTTTAAAATCAAGAGGAGAATTTGCACGCAAAGTAATCCAGGGCATGAAAACTTAAATCCTACTGGTGAAAATAGTGATTCAGAGGAGGAGGATCAAATTGCATCCAATATCCAGTTACCAGCTGATCCTGCGAGAGCCTAACAGCCTCGCATTGGGACAAGTCTAAATGATTCAAGGGAAAGGAGAGACCATTGGCCTCCTGTCACACAAGGGGAGATAATGGATGATTCCAGACACCAAGCCGATATTATTTTTTGTAGGATTGCAGAAGAGGAAGGAGATGAAATGAGTGCCCAGAGGCCTCAGTTAAGTCAAAGTATGCATAATGAGGATGGTGACAGTGTGAATGCCCAACGGCTTCACCCGACACAGCAGTCAGAGGTTAGCGTACAAAGTAGGGGACAAGAGCTCCATGACGAAATCACCGGCGAGACCCAACGGCCGCCTGGAGATATGGTCATGGGAGCTGAGTTTCACGATAGGCTTAACGAGGAAAACCAAGTGCCACCCGTAGATACTGTCGCTAGAGATCGCTAAATGGTGAAGCCCAACAGCCACCAGGGATGTCGACATTTGAAGAGGTTCAGGATGGTCTTGACTTGGGAGCCCAAAGGCCCTAAGAAGTACATGAAGCTGGACCTAGAAGACCATCCCATCAAGTGAACAGACCGGAATATCTAACAGACTATCTTACTGAAACTGATGACATCTTTGACTTTTGATATGTTGATTTTCTTATGAGCTGGATAATTGAGCTATGATTGTGTTTTCATATTCTGTAGTTTTAGTTCAATAATTTGTAGATCAATAAAATTGTGAGGGGGAAGGTGTAACAACGTACCGGCTTTTATCAGACATACTTCGTGTGCGAAATTTGGCCCAACCAAATTGGTACACAGAAGAGTATCGCCTCCATAGTTTTTGCGCCTTTCCAAAACACAAAAACTCACATTCTAACGTTGTTGTTCATTACAAAAGTGAATGCAAACAAAAGAATAATAAAGCGAATCATATATTTATGTTTTTCTGTTGGTTGCTTCTGATGTTTTACGCGATGTTTGAAACAATGTTTGATTAATATGCCAGATTACATGCTAGTTAAGGTTTAACTACCCTAAGAAAGGGGATGTAGGGTTTGACGTTTTCGTAAGCGGTATTGAGTCATAAGGTATTTTAGCTCAACATACTTCATATAAAGAGAGACGTGCATTAACAGGGTTTTCTGGCCCACCCAAAAGCCAAAAAATAAAGGTATCTGTACGACATTTTATCTTATATGTTTTAATAGATGAAATGTCCAAATGTTTTAATCTAATATTGATTTCACTTTTATGGTTGCTATGGTTACACAAAATGGCCGCCAATATGGGCTAAAGTAGGAAAATCACAATTTTGGACCGAAATTTAGAGGTTTAACAGAGAAGTTTACATAGAGCCCAGCTAAATACCAAAAATATATTTTCATAAAAGATTAGTATTACAAAGATGCACAAAATATGTGAAAATATCTTTTTGGTATTTAGCTGGGCTCATACCTAATTCTTAAAAAATTGCTCTATAGATTACTTGCATTTCACTCAAAGTAAGACACCTTTATTATAAGGCCTTGTGCCAATTAATTCCACCAAGCACCAGAAGACATCATCTGATGGGTAATAAATTGTTGATTGGGACCCCCGAAATAGAATGGGATTTTTTTCAAAGGCGCACTTATTTGTGTTATGAAGAAAAACATGGTTTCCATAGCAACTTGTATTGTATTGTATATTGTATTTCCAGCCCATTTAGGTTCACCTCACTTTGCTATAAGGCACCAGGTAAAATACAAGTTTTGGATACTACGCAACCATTGACCAAGCTATTGGTACAGAAAAATATCTCAGAAATATGGAGTTTGATCATGTAGATTCCAAACTACAAACCAGTCACGACATGTTGTTGTGCCAGATCGGCAACCACAAATATGATTTTTGAACATAGGGGTATACCTACAAAATCAAACATAACTTAGTTACTGATTATCCTAGCTCACTAAACATGGTATCATTTTAAAGCTTATGCTTAGGCCTTTTATCCAACTGTAGTTTGTGTAAAATATCTAAATTATATATTCATCTAATTTGCATATTCATGAATACCGGTATTGATAGAATCATAATAGAAAATATATAAATAGAAAAAACATAAAATACACTGACTTCAATAACAAAAAAGCCATTTTCGCATAATATCGATAAGCAATACAACTTGATATACCATAATATGTAATGAATCTATGCATAAAAATTAGCTCATTTGCATATTTATGAATATTTATAGAAACATGAGAAATTAAGAAAAAAAATTCAATGGACTTCTTAGATATACTAATTCCAGTCACAAATTATCACTGCGGCTTGTTGTTGTCCATTTGTTATACAATTTTTCATTTTCTAACCTGCAATGGCCCAATATTAAAATAATCTATTTTGCATATTCATGAAAATAAAATGAAAGGACATTGAAAATGAGGGGGGGGGAATTCAATAAAATCCATAAATATTCCACCCACCATCACTGTGGCATGTTGTCATTTATACGATTTGACTGTCCTATCATGCAAAATACTATATGACAAGAATCTAGTTTGCTAACTTTGCATATTCACTTTATCATTTTCATGAATACGATGATACAAAGAAACAAGAAACTGAGATAAAATTTGAAACAAGCCTTCAGCGTAAATATTTCAAAATACTTATTTCAATTTAAAACAATCTTTTTGGCATGTAATTGTTGGTCAGTAATATAATATGACTATTCTTACATACATGGGGCCCGTATGAACTTAACCATATTTGCATATTCATGAAGATTGATCTGAAAAAAATATATTGATAGAAAGTTAAATTAAAACCGTAAACATACTTATTTAAGTCAAACACCAGCATCGTGTCAAGTTGTCGTTAATCATTTATGCGATGTGCATGACCTAACATGTAATGGATCTATGTGAAAATTTGAATATTCACAAAAGTATCGAACCAGTGGCATAAATCAATCTATCTGTCTATCCATATAAGTCAAAGCTGAGTGATTTACCCCCATGTCATATCTGCTGAATCCTAGACTTGCTTCATCAAAGTTTGAAATTGTGATTAATTCGATTTCTTTGGTGAATAAAAATAAATAATCATTCATATGCAAATTAGATAGTTTGCATATTCATGGTATTCAAATTAGATAATTTGCACCTCTGATCAGTGTAATAAGTTTTGTTTGTAACCATTTCTTAAGTTAATGCTTGTTCAATTTTCTATAGCAGACGTGATGAATTAAGAGTGTGTTGTGGTAAACAGTATTAATTTGGGTTTTTTCCTGTATTTTCTAAAGTTTTCATTAATATTCATGAATATGCAAATTAGAAATTTTGCATAACCACAGTGGCTTAGCATAAAGTTGACTCTGTATGGTATTGATGGTAATGGACAAGTGCAATATAGGTACATTTACATCTGTAAGGCACTCAAAACATTTTTATTCTGTTCGTTACTTTCTGATAAAGCGCTTTGGTTTTCATCAATATTCATGAATATGGAATATGCAAATTTCATATTTTGCATATTGAATGCAGATTATGTTCAAAAGCTGAGCAGAAGCATTTTTAATAACATAATAGGTTGACAATGTTAGTATTTGAATACGAGTAATTACTTATTCAACTTATTGGAACTGTAGTATCGGTTGCTATGGAAACCATGAATATATGCATTATCCATATGCACTTTTGCAGAATTTATGGGTTTTTCTCTCATTTTTACATTAAGGAGGTCCCTCTTACTATAATGCTTCAGTGATGTTCTTTCTGAAGTATGCAACGAAGGTCTAAATATCACAAGCCAGCCCTTAAATGGATATGAGTTTAGTCATTTCTTTTTTGTTTTTCATTAAAATTCATGAATTTCGACATGACCACTTTTCTTTATGGTAATTGAATGACTTGTTCAGAAGTATTAATGACGCCATAGCAACATACAGTTTACTAGACAATGGCGAATCACTAAGAGATCTAACGCTATTATTTTAAACACGACCATGGGAATGTTAATCTATTTGATACTAAGAACATCTAACATATCTCAGCTTTACAGGAAAATAATAATTTTAATTCATTCAATTTCTTAATGGGAGATAACTCTGTTGATATGATACCTCCTGCATTAGACAATGGCGAACCAAACTCGACAATGGCGAATCAATTAGCCTATAGCCCAAAAGAAACCATTTTAGAAGGGAATTTTTGCACACAAATTGTGCCATTATCATGCGAGACTAAATGGTGTTCGATAATATTGTGTTAATTTGCTTTTGTGCTTTACGTTATCTGTCAACAGCAAATGCCATATCGGGAAGGTCAATTTTACCGATTTAAGCATGTCTTATTGCTTTAAAGAATCAATGTAAGCCTAAAAGCAAGATGGTTAAACCACGACTCGCACCAATATTAGTTACGCAATCGACCAAACCAAATGGTTCCAGGGCAAGCCTTCAAAAGGTAGATTATCAGTTCTTTGTGCACATTCTTTTCACCACACAAAGTATGATTCGCTATTGTCGAATTTACATGTACATCTTTCTCCGCTTATATCTACCTTCAATGTCAAAACTTTTATCAAAAACAGGCATATTGCACAACTAGGGATTTTAGGCATTAAAGTAATGCAAAAGTGGCCATCATCAAATGCTAAGAAGCGAGGTATGAAACGCATTTTATCTGAATGTTACATTTTGTGGAACAATAAACTAGGCATCTTAGTTAAAGGGTCAAGCGTTTCAGCAACCCTGATTTTATTGTCCGGTGGAATTTTGACTCCATTCTTTTACCAAACCCCAAGGTTTAGATGAAAGTAAAAGACTGAGTTATAAAATAAATAATAGTTTGTCAAAGTTTCAAGAAATTCTGCAATATCTTTACGAGTGGTTCGCCATTGTCGATGATTCTCTATTGTCGAGTTCACTGTATCATTCTATGGTTTGAACTGAAATTAATGAAGTTATGACGTTCTAACAGACTTACTTGTTTTCCAATTACTTTCAGTGTTTTCATTAATATTTATGAATATGAAAATCCAATATGATTTTCATTATAACACCAATTAATGCAAGGCAGGTGTGTAAGCTCTAAATTGATACCAACTTCAGTGGTCTACAACAAGTAAAAACTGAAATATGACCAACTTTTCCCATTAGCTGATATATCAATATTGAAATTGCTTTGAATGGGTCATGACCTTTGACCCAAGGTCATTCCTATAAGAAAGGTCATACACATATTTTATTATTATTTTCATGAAGAGCAATAACCAGGCTATATTTCACATCATTGTCACTCAGCTCGGTTGGGGGCTATTTTTGGCTCTTAATGCACGTCGCCCTTTAGTATCTCATTTTGTAACGCTGTGTTTATAGGCTAAGGTTAATCCGCTAGACGGTGCCGTTGGTCGTGCCGATAAGTGGCGTTTTGGGCAAGACAGATACCGTGTATGGACTTTATCAAGACATTTTCTCTGTCCTGGTCTATGATTGTCACAGGTTCTGATGTTGGCTTACTTATATTTTCTTCAATTGTATGTTTTGTATACTGGTTTGACCTGTTTTCATGGTTCTCCTTAATGCGGATTTGATTCGGATTTTTTCCCTGAATGTAGAGTCAAACTAACTTCTGTTTTCTGATGCACCATGATGGTATTTCAGAAATAAAATGTTCTTCTATTTTATCTTTATGCATGTTTGCTGATTCTAAATGTGGTGCGAAGACTATTCTGATGACTAACCACTTATACCTGAAGGGACCTCTATGAGTATTGATGGTTAGCAAATTCTTGCTTTCATTTTCCATTTCAATCTGCAGGTATGCATTTTTCAGATCGATTTCGAGAAATGCTGTCCACCAGATAACGAAGCAAACAAATCGTCGATTCGCGGCAAAGGGTACTGTTCCACTTTAATACTGGATTCACCGTAACTTTGTACAGTAAATTATCCAGTTCCGGGTCACTTTTTTTTCGAAGTGGTTTCCAGATAATTGCTCACAGCAAACTAGGTTATGACCTTACCATTAGAAAGTATAATCCTTCTTCTAAATAATGAAATTTAGTCTGATTAATTGTGAATATTCTGTGGGCCACACGATGGCTTTGAAGCAGAACACCAATTTATCCAGTTCCGAATCATTTATCCAGTTCCGAATCACTTGCGATAATTTTTAAACAGGACACTCTCTGGCGCTATTGCGTTATGATTTTGAGTTTGTAGCTTCATTACTTCTTTATAAAACAAGACTTACACACAGTTTACCATTTCAGATAGAAAAAGTGTCAAAAAACTGTGTACATGTATACGACGTATAACTTACGTTCCGGATATTGGCGTCAATCGAAAACAAATACATGTTCTAAGTCGATAATGGCGTAACTGTTTCCAGATATAAGCAGTTAAGAGCTGGTAATCATGGGCTGTGCATTGGTTATTTTCATTTTTGTTTGTTTGTTTTGTTGTTGATGTTTTATGAGTTTAACTTTCACCTGTTTGATTAACATTGAATTTCAAACACAGCTTTAATGTTGCGTAAACAGAGATATCTAACAGGAATATGTCAACTAGACTAGAAATCCAGACAGCATGTTTTGTTTGCGATGCAGACCGACTGCACAAAGAATCATCTGCGTAAGGAAACGACCATTTGATTTTTAAAATTGGGGAGGAGGGGGGGGGGGGCGGGGGCAGTATGATTTAAAAAAAAAAAAAAAAAAAAAAAAAAAAAAACAGGAGCAGGATCCAATTTTGGCCAAAAAACATATCTAGGGCAGAGTAAATTCTGTATTACTATCTTACGTATTGTAATATATACCAATAAAAAGACAGGACCGCGTCGTGAGAGAAAAATAATATCCAGGCCAGGAAACATCTTCCAACACCCCCCCCTCTTAAAATTCATTCATTTATTTATCTATCTATCTTGGATCAGTTTACTTCCCTTTTAAGATCATTTAGCTCATATGAGACGAGCCAGTCAGTTGGTGTGGTGAAAACGGGCGAACCCCGAGAAAAAAAGGAAAAAAAAAAAAAACCTAGCATATCTTCAAGCAGAACTTGTCTCACATGAGCCCACAACAAACACAGCGGTGAGACGATCGAATGAAACGCGTTAATGAAATCAGCTCTTCACCATTCGGCAACGGGGTGGGGGCTTTGGCATTCATTTATTTAGTTAAGTTTTGGTAAATGAATAGCCACTTTTTGGGAAACAGCTACTCACTAGACTACTATGTCAAAAGAAGAAATCAAAATAATAGATAGAACAATTTTGAAAGAGAGAGAGAGAGAGAAAGAGAAAGAGTGAAAAAGAGAGATGTTGCTAGATTCCTTATATGAGGACCAAAAAGCATAACTCGGCGCTCAACGTGAGGATCGAACCCAGTGTCTGTCCTTCTTGGCTTTGTTGTGTGGTTATATTTGAAGCACGTTTAGTTTAGGATGTCAGGGCATCCTAACTTGCCCCCCCCCTTTTTTTGATTCAGTTTAACGTCCCTTTCATGATTATTTCAGCTCATATAAGACGCGCCAATCAGTAGGTGGGACGAAAACGGGAGAACCCCGAGAAAAACAAAACCACCTGACACGCTCGCTAGCAGAACTTGGTTTGTCTCACATGGCCAGAGCGGGGTTCGAACCCACAGTCCCACACTAGACACAGCGGTGAGAACTTTGGGCACAAGTCCCATAAAATGGGGGCAAAGTCCTGACATGACCATATCTGTGGACTAGAACGTTAAGCATCAATTCAAACAAACTGCATTGCAAATGAAAGACTGTGGTATTGTGGCGACACGCACGCACGCACTTACACACACACACACACACACACATCAAATAAAATACTCACTGAGTTTTAAACACTCCCTCCTCAGTTCCTTTAGGTTTAGCGCTAAGACGTGTACTGCGATATTAATAGATTTACGAGTACATGTACTATGTCGACACAATTAATTTTTACTGACCCGAAACTAGCTAAATTGGTAGATAAAATTAACAAGCTCCTACGCAACAGAAAATCAATAAATGAAGTTCAGTTTTCCTGGTGTGTTATAATTAATGTTGGAACGCATGTTGGCACCAAAAGTGTAAAAAAATAATGTTCAAGGTTCATGCATTTTGCGGAAACCTGCACCTTGCGGATAATTACACAAGTGCAATATACATTCTAATTCGACAGGTCATCTCGAAGAACAGATTTATTTTTAGCATGCAGAAAAGTTTTCAAAATCTGACTTCGTGCAGAGGAAGAGAAAAAGATAGACTTCATGACCATACAAAATATTTGTTTTTTAATTGAACAGCTGCTGTGTAGTTTGTGACGATACGACCACTTGATTCGGAACTGGATAAGATTCGAAACCGGATAAATTACTGTACTCTCCGCAATTCGGACATCTCCATTTGGTTTTGGGACCGGAACTATAGGCGTAGCCCAATAACTAGTGGTAACCCAGCTAACAATTTTACGTTCTTAGAACGTTCCAAAAGCGTTACAGAAAACGTCACATAACGTCTTTTCAGAACGTTTTGATGACGTCAAAATGACTGAGGTGATGATCAGAAATTGATCGACTCAGTATCAGAAGATAGATAGATAGATATGACTGACGTCAAAATGACAAGTTTTTTTGATGTCATTATAACGTTTTTGAGAAACGTTTTATATAACATTTTGGGAATGTTCTTAAAACGTCATAATAAACGTCACATTTTTATGATGTTATAATAACGTTTGTGAAAAACGTTTACATAACATTTTAAGAATGTTCTAAAACGTTATAAAAAACGTCACATAAATGTGCTTATAAAATGTTTTTATGACGTCAAAATGGCAAGTTTTTTGACGTCTTACTGACGTTATTTTAAGTAAAATCATCATGGGAACGTTATTCAACATTGAAACGCAACCTTTTTCTAACATTTTTTTTTTAAATTATATTGGAAACATTCAATATTAGATCTAGTTCTTAAAAAAATCTGATGTTTCCATGTTGACATCAATATCCATTTGTCTTGCTGCAGGAAAAGATAAACAAAAAACATTAATTTTTGAAGAGGTAAAAATCTATTAACCATTATTCTTTACAAGTGCCTTTGCTGGAGCATCACACACAATACACTTTAATTTGAGCCTTCGCCTGAGAAAACCAACAATTTGAGGTCCCGACCAGGTGCGACACAAACCGGGCTGTACAGCCACAGAAGATAGTTAGAGGCCTGAAATTTTGTACTTAGAAAGTAGAGGGATTGTACTATCCCTGTAGCGAAAACAAAGGCGCTGATCAGCTTCGCTGTTACCGCGAAGCTGATCTGCACATTGTTTTCGCATATGCAGATTGTTGGTTTTCCCACGAGGCGGTGCTGCCCATGCATTCAAGACCTTCCTGCAGAAGGTTATGTAATCCATTTACAGTGTCCTGCAGAAGTTTCGACTCCCCATACAACAGGGAATATTTTAACAGGCTCAACTTTGCTTCGGGCTTCACAGACATTAAAACAGCCTGATGTTTTTCATCATCCAGTGAAAGCTAAAAATCTGAATTTCAATATTTATATTTACATTTTATATTATTACTCAGACAACAATTTGTATTTTTCGGTAACCGCGAAGCTGATCATCGCCTTTGTTTTCGCTACACGGATAGTGCAATCCCTCTACTTCCTACATATGAATTAGAGTTATGGGCCATGCAGGTACAAGTGTGCATGAAGATGTACCTTTGTTTTCAAATATGCAAAATGTTTGTTTTCTCATTATAGGTAACATAGAGGGTTTAATATCTTTCACTTCATGCACACTTGTACCTGCATGGCCCATAAGTTACAGTTATGGGCCATGCAGGTACAAGTGTGCATGAAATGAAAGATATTAAACCCTCTACGTTACCTATAATGAGAAAACAAACATTTTGCATATTTGAAAACAAAGGTACAGATGAGCTATCTGCAAAGCTGATCAAAACCGTTGATTCAAAATGTTACAGAGATAGTACAATTCCTCTTTTTTCTAAATCAAAAACTTCCAGCTTCTAGCTATCTTCTGTGGCTGTACCGCATGGTTTGTCTTGGATCTGGTCAGAAACCTCAATGTTGGTCTTCTGATGATGAGGCTCAAATATTAAAAAAATGATGACAGTTCATGCAATTTCAACTTAAAAATTGTTTCTAGAATCTTGTCCATAGGATGTGTACAGGAAGGACAGAAATCTTGATGTTGGCGACATGATGCATCTCATTCATATGTAATAGATGTCCAACTCCAACATGATAACGATAATCAAAGAACTAGAAAACAGCTAAAGTTAAAGAAGATGCACAACCCCACCGTCTGTTGATGCTCTGGCGGACTTCAGTTTCACTCAGATTCTGGCTCAGGCTGAGTATTTTGATTCTGAAACGAGAAAATAAACTCTACTTGCAAATAAGATATATGACCCTAACTTTTGCATTTAAATTAGAGCCTTTACAAAATTACATCAATTGATAAAGATTAACATTGAAAACTTCAGCTTTCCATGTAGTCTTTATATTGTTTTGCTGAACAAATAACATCTCGGTCAAATTTTTCAGTCATGCCAAGTTTTAGTTGTGGCTCAACATCCCATTCAATTTTTTTGCAGCCTATTTTAGGCCTATGCAAATCTGTGAAGCTACTTTTTGTTTCATATTGATTCATTCGAGCAAATGCTACATGATTACACAATCAATACCTACCTGTGCAGCAAGGACTTTCAACCCACCCTGTCTGTTTGGGGCATACTTTAATGTGTCTACAATGTAGATCTCGGCTTGTTTGTCTGTACTGCCGGTCTTTCTAAAAGCTCCTGTGAAAAGTATTAAGAACTCTCAAAACCTGTCAAATTGTGATATGCTGTCATGTTGTATAATGCTCTATCTGCTATAAAGTTTGTCTTGGATTCTCATGATTGCCTCCAAAATGTATTTGTTTTGTGTTTATTTTTTTCTTTTTTCTTTTTTCAAAAATGCACTCTTTTAAGAATTTTTTTCTTTGAAAAAAATATATAAAAAGAACAAATGCTGAAGTAAGCATGTTAAACTGCTATTCAAACCCAAGCACTGTCCTAATTTCATATCGGCTATTTGAGAATTTGTGCAGTTACATCAATATTAGTTGCAATGAGGAGTTCAACCTGTGGAAACTATACCGGACAAGCTATTAAAATCTAAGGGAGAACTGTAAAAATTTGAAACTCTGGGGAAATGTTGTGGTTAGACTCAAGGATTTGCTAACATGATCAAATAAACTCTGATGCCGCCAGGGACGCTGACCAATCACAAGATACGTTGTTCATGACGTCGGGTTTCCGACTGTTTATCGCAGAATCAAGTCGCAATTGTTTTTTGTTATCCAATCAGACATCGCGTTACATCCTCAAGTGCATTAGAATTAAAAGTCGTCAGTGCACTTTAGAGTTCTGACTACATGCTGCAGGGATAAGTATGGCCAAAAAATATGATGGGAAGTTTTGACATAAATGTAATTCATTGGATTTACTGGGCCTCCAACTTCATACACAAATTTTACATGTACATTGTAAAAAGCCCTATACCTTACAAAAGGAACTTTATGAAAAGTTATAAGCTTTTAGCTCAAGGTCAATCCCATAATTATCCCTGATGTTGCCATCTCCAAATGATCTTTGTTCAAATTGACTTTTTTGTACATTTTTAAGTGATACATTACTTTTTATAAATTCAAATACACAAGTTCCCGCTAGCTTTTTCTTCCCCTTCTGGTCGCACATTGAGTAGTGCGACCACACATAGTTGTTAGCCACCTTTCTCATGATCCTCCTCATCCCCTCACCCTCTTTGCCACCTTGGACACTAAGGTATTTGACCTGCCACAAAAATGACAGAATTTATTAAGGACACCAAAGCAATAAGAATATGCTCACTCAAAGAGTAGGGCTTTTTCTCTATATTATAATATTGGAAAACAGTTTTACGATACCTTTTTTTCCCAGTTGACTGAAAAATTTCCCAATAGAAGGATAAAGTTCAACCATGATCAATTTCCATTTATTTATTGCATTCGCAAGGTCCCAAGGGAAATGTTTCAACTGAGATTAAAGCCATATTAGGCCTAAAAAATAAAGGTTTGTTTCTGGTAACGCTTTGAAAAAAGTTAGGTAGGGTAGGTACATTTTTTTTAAATTTTTTTTTGCATATATGCTTCATTAAGCATCTAATGTTTTATTGTTTATTTTTCATCATACATCATTTTCATCATGTTTTATGATTTTAAAGTTGATAGTGATGGTATAAAGCAGTAAAAATTGACATTTTTCCATTTTTATTATGCCCACTAAACATATTACTTCTTGTCATGTCCAAAACAAATTAGGATCACTCAGAAAAATAAGGTAGGGTCGGGTTACCCGAAACAAACCTTTATTTTTAGGCCTTATAAATACTAAATTAGAAGATCTGCAAAAGTCACCGAAAGTAAAACACTTTACGTACAGTTAAACTGGCAAATTGAGCGAGACAAAATATCATTACCAGGTGCTTATTAGAAGAGGCAGGAAATTCAACCCACAGACCGAATGATCAAGGATTCAGTTTTACATCCCTTTCAAGCTATTGCACTCATATTGAGATGAATCAATCGGTAGGTGGGGCGAAAACGGGAGTACCCTGGGAAAAACACCTGACACACTCGCAAGCAAAACTTGAAGCTGTACCACATGTGACCCATGCCCCGAGTGAGTCGCAAACCCAAAGCGGTGAGATGATCGAACGATCAAGAGCACTGAAGTCAGCGACCTCAACAACTGGGCCACGGGGTCGCCTTCTCAGATTTTATAATGATTTAATTTTAAATTGTAAGTTCAATTTTAGCTGTAAATTGCTTATTACGTGTATCTTATACTTCATTGCGTGAATAATGTTCACCTGGAAGTCATATTTTCTTTACTATGAATTATCAAAATTAACACAGGATGTTGGAGGGTAGTTTACGACAGCAGAGCCTGATTGAATTAATTATCGCATCTGCCCGACAACAACATGCATTAATCACAGATATTTCACAGTAAAGAAAAATTACATTGATTCCAACACAACCAATGAAGAAATACTTATATTTTTGCAGCATTTTCCAGTGCACTCAGTCTACGCGCACGTTAATGTTTATAAACGACATCACAAAAATGCGCTGTTTGGTACGCAAAAACGCTTACAGTGAATTATCTTTTGTTTGCATACAGTGACATTCCATTAGGTCCATATGAGAGAAACAATAATGTCGTGTTAGAATTATGGATATAGCTAATCTATCCCTTTAAAACATAAAATTTTACAGAAATCAATAACTTGTAGGATCTGAAATACATTTTGGTGGGTCGGGGCAATTTATTAGTGTCGGTCGGGTAAGGGGAAACAAATATAATTTTTATTTTGGCCTTAGGGCCAACAATGCTGAACAATCCTTGGTAAACTTGGCAAAGCCTGGTTTTTAATAGAAAAAAAGGAACCACACAATGGAATTTTCCAATCTCCACTAAACACAAATAATGGATTCAAATCTGTCTTAAATCATAACTGTATTTACCACTTTCCTGGAATAATCCTTTTCCTTTAGATGTTCTTCAAACTCGTTGAACTCCTCTAACTTGGCAGCCGGCCTTTCCAAAACGGGCTGTACTTCTTCCCTTAAATCACCATTTTCGACGAGTACAGACAGCATGCTTGAATTTTCCTTTACTAGAATTTCTATCGTTATCAGTCTTCTCAGTAGGCTCACTTGAAAGGCTACAAGATCAATAAATATTGAAAATTGTCAGAGAATCTGACTAAAGCCCCAGTTCTAATGAATACCCACAATCTATGTTTTTGAGCAAAAATAACAAAATAAGGTAAATCCCTGCATACCTTAAACCTACTTTATAAAAAAAGAGATTCACTGGGTATACCAGTGGACCTTGAGAATACCAGAATTTTGCATTAACCAAAAAACAAGATTCAGATTTACTCCACAGCTGATCAGTGCCTTTATTTTTGCTAAATAGTCGAGATAGTGCAATGCCTATTCTCAAGAATAGATCTAGCCATCTTTATTTACTGTACAGCCTTTTTTTTTGTCAGATCTGGTTAAAACAGCTTGTATAGGCAGTTGATGGCTACTATTAGCAACCACCAATATAACGTTTCCATTTAGCAGTCAGCAGTTCTGTATGCGTTCACAGTTCAGATTTATAAATATTCTGACCTATCAATATCATTTTGCTACTGAGCACTGTACTGTACCAATGATATGTCTTAACGATGACAACCTAAGCATTTTGACAGGAGACATTAACGACATTACATACAAGGATATCATTTTTCAAATTTTACTCAAAGCCCAGAATGTATTACAATAGGAATGAATTATATTGTTGTGGACTTCATCGATGTGTAAACTCTAGGCGAATCACTCACAAACTGAATAAAGCCCAGGGCTTTATGTTAAGTTTGTGAGTGAGTCGCCTGATTTTACACATCGATAAAACCGACAACAATGATAATTCATTCCTAATAATTCCAACTTTGGCTCAAAACAGTGCATTTTTGGACAAATATAGCAAACAGTGAGCAAAGCTCACATACCCCCGGCCATAGCCATCACACGCCTACCAAACGATCAAATTCTTCTCTGCCGGTGCATATAGTAAACACAATTCGATCAATATTGGAGAAGCATTCGATGACGCAAAAAAGTAACCAAACTTCTGTGTTTTTGGGCAAATATCTGTTTAAAGTGACTCCCACGCTTGTGGTGTAAAGATGCAAGTCATATACTTTTTATCCTGCATTTTTATCATCCGTTTTTGCCTGGTTTCAAACACTTTTAGCTCCTCATCGGTAGCCCAAAATGAATTTAGTCAAAATGTGTGAAGTATGTGGCTTCAAAAAATTCAAATTGTTTTTACTATATGCACCGGCGGAGAAGGTCGTTTGGTAGGCGTGCCTCAGCTACCAGGTAAAATAGAACCAATGCATAAATAAAGGGACAAATGAATATACATGTATGTGACTGATTGTCATACAATATATCATGTCATTATAAAGCTTTGAACAAAATTTCAAACTCAAGTCAAATACTTCCAGAAATAACTGACGGGAAATTTCCATCAGCTCTGTGTAGGAGTGACAGATGGAAAAAAAATACAAAGAAAAAAAAAGAAGGCAACAATAAATTACGGCATCCTGATTTTCTTTTACATAATACACTTGGACACCCTATAAGCCTATTCCAAATTTGAATAAGCTAGTTCAAATAGGAACTGAGAAAGCTGTGACTGAAAATTCAATGGGAGAGAAAGAAAAATGGATAAATGAAGGGAATGATAAGCAAGAGCTGGCCGATCCTCAAATGTACACTACAAATTGTTATAACTGATATTTGTACCAAAGCTTGAAAAAATATGTTCTGTAGTTCATGTGAAATGTTTGACGAAAATTTCCCTATAATCACATTGGAATGAGAGACAGAAACAATGAAAAATAGACAAAGAAGGGAAACAATAAACCACAACATCTTAGTTTTGTTTTCATTAAGGACTTATGGGTGGTCACTGTATATAATACATAATTGAAGATTTACCTGTATTAAAAAGCATTGTTTATTTTGTCAACAATGCTACATTCTTTAGCATGCTTTATCATGGGACTATTGAATATGTTGCAAATACATGGATTTGTGTATACATGATTGTGGAATGAGTGTTCAGCTCAGAGCAAGTGAGTCATTTTTCAGTTACTTCCGGGTTGAAATCGTTGGACCCATTTTTCTTAGCTTTTTGAAAATGTAGTCATTGACTTCAATCATAAAAGAACCTGAAACAAAAGGCACGTCATCTTTCAGCAAACAATAAGCGCACAAGAGCCACCCCAAGTTACCCACTTTCAGAATTTTCCAGAAAAATATGTTTACACTAACTTTTCTGAGAGAAAAACATTTCCATGACCCCAAAATAACCCTTTATTTGTCAGATTATGTATCCTAGACATTTAGGCTTTGCGTAATTTTTATTCAAATGCATTCCATTTTCCAGGAAATGGGTCCCACGAAAACCAGTTACATTTCCAATTTTACACCAAGCTATTTAAAATTTTAAAATAATAACTATATTGAGTCATTCCTAGAATCAGTGACGTCTATTAGCAATAAATACACATCATCATTTGATTGACAGTTTCAAGAAAACAGTAGATTTCTGTTTTACATACCCCACCCACTCATGTCAATATTGATAAATCCTTAATAGATATGAAATTTGAAAAAGGTACAAGTAGGCAAAGATCAGGAAAAGGCGCAATCAGAAAAAAGATTCCCACTCCAAAAACCGAGGCGGGAAAAAACCAAACCAACAATGAGGTACTTATACCATGAAAACATTTCGTAAGCCGAATGAGCAGCAATAGGTGGCCACTCAGTTACCTTAACTTAACTAAAAATATGAAAACATACATAAGGCTCCAACAGCACAAAATATTTTAAACACCAAGACATAAAACAAAAAGAACCACCACAGAAGTATCGACTTGGAACGATCAGTCCCTAACTCTTATACAGGCTGAGCTGATATGATGGAAACATTATTGGATAGAAAGAAAAATGAATAAATTAAGGGAATGATAAGCAGTATGCAACTGATTGTCTTGTACACAATACAACTCATTATCCCCAAGCTTTGTACCAAATTTCAAGATCCTAAGTAAACAGAAAACTTTGGCATACATGTTTAATAATGATGAAAATATTTATTGGATTTATTTATTCGTTCACAAAGTTATTCACTTTTGAAATTCTAAAGCGGTGCACAGTAAGTAAATGGAAAACGCGGAGGCAATCCAAAAAGAGCTGTCGCATGACAGCATAGCTTGACTGCATTTAGCCGACTCTGACTCGCAACACAAACTATCACTTTCATACATTGCATGGCATTGATAATATAAGTAAAACCTAACGGACATTGAAATTAGGTCGCAGTGATTGTTAATTACTTTTGAGGTCAAACTTACTCATTATCTGCAAAAGCATGTTCCTATATTAACTAGGTGTCAAGATACAAGGCAAAATCATTGAACCATGAAATAAGGTCACCGTGACCTATAACTAGTGTAGGGTCAAAGGTCTGGTCAAATCAACCATAGTCTGAAAGAAGCATGTTCGTATATTAACTAAGAGCCAAGATATGATAAAATCATTGAACTACGAAATTAGGTCACAGTGACCTACAACTACTACGGGGTCAAAGGTCTGGTCAAATTCAACCAGAATTCGAAAAAAACATGTATATATATTTATAAAGAGTCAAGATATAAGGCGAAATCAATGAACCATGAAATTAGGTCACAATGACCTATAACTAATATGGGGTCAAAGGTCTGGTCAAATTAAACCATAATCCGAAAGAAGCATGTTCATATATTATTACTTAGTGTCAAGATACATGGCAAAATCAATGAACCATGAAATTAGGTCACAGTGACCTATAACTAGTATGGGGTCAAAGGTCTGGTCAAACACAACCACAATCTGAAAGAAGCATATTCATATACCAAATGTCAAATGAGTGTCAAGATATAAGGCAAAATCAGTGAACCATGAAATTAGATCACAGTGACCTATAACTACTTTGAGGTCAAAGGTCTGGTCAAACTCACTCATAATCTGAAAGAAGTATGTTCATATATTAACTGAGTGTAAAGATATAAGGCAAAACCACTGGACAATGGAAATTAGGTCAACCTGACCTTCACTTCATAGGCCACATGTCACAGGGTTTTCCCTCAGCTTTCCTGATAATCTGGTCTCCTTTCTTCGTCTGGATTAGTGTCTAAGCGTTTATGTTGCATGACTCTGGGTCTCTACTGATAATCTGGTCCCCTTTCATTGTCTGCATTGGTGTCCAAGCGTTTATGCAGCATGACACTGGTTCTCTCCTGATAATCTGGTCCTCTTGCTTTGTCTGCATTAGTGTCAAAGCGTTTATGTTGCATGACATTTGGTATCTCCTGATAATACCTGATAATGCTTTGTCTGCATTAGTGTCCAAGCGTTTATGTTGCCTGAAAGTGTGCAGTGCATTTAAAACAAACACAAAAGAGAGTTACTCCGTGCTGAAGTGTCTGAATCCGAGCCTCTAAGGCCCGATTTCTGGCGTTTGTCTGGCATGCCACAGCCCTATATTCTGTCAAGCTTTTGAGCAGATTTTCCCTTGATGCTGTAAATGAATCCATTTGTTTTACGTCTTAACTGTTTCAAATATAGAGCGCAACTTAATTTAAACAATGTAAAAAAAAATAATCTTTAAAAACCTTTATAAAAACACTCAAACACACACTCATAACCTCAATTTATATTTTTCCTCTTGTTGCAACATCTAATGAATGCTGATGGAATCGTGGTCCCAGAATCGATGATACTTAGCTGTTGAATGGTTTGTGTATGGTCTTCTTTCTCTGAAAGAATAAAATTCATTAATATGTTTTCTGTTCGTGGGAGATTTCGTGTTCAGTTAGAAAATAGCCATGATTAATATCTTTTCTGGTTTACATTTCGCATTTTCTTACCTTGTGCTGAAGAAATTGTCGTGATCCCTGGATCAATGACAGTGGAGTGTTGAAAAATCTCTGCACCTTTTTCTTCTTCTGCTGGAAGAAAAAAATGCATAAAACATGAAGAACGAGTAAATAATGCTTTGCAATATTTTCAAAAAGTACAGCCTTCTGGATGTGTCGCGAAATAACATGGTACCATGCAGACTTATGAAGCTTTAATCGAATTTTACTCAGTGCTATCATAAAATAGTAAATAGAATGAACTTAATTGTTAATCTTTTTCTTTTATTTTTCCATTATCTTTTTTATATTTGATGTAGGAAACCGCCTGAAAACTACTTATTGAGAGTGAAAAATATTTCCTACAACACAATGGGCAAGAACACACGCATAAATTAAGATAACATAAATTAATCCACTAACACGGCTGTCTGCAAATCTATCTGTACAAGGAGTTACGATGCAACAGTTAACAGCAATTTATTACCGTATAGCCATCTCATGTTTGTATACTCAAGCACAAAAAAGAATACATGGCATGCACATGTACAAAGCGCTAGTACAGAAAGCTATCATATCCACTTTTGATTGTTTTCCCTTACCTGGTGTTGAGTCATTCACAGTAGCATCCGAACAATTGATATTTGTGTTTTCGTCATTTAGTATGCCTGTGTTCACCACTTCACCTGAGAAATAACAAATAAATAACATTTGTTAAAATGAAAACGTAATATAACGTCTGTACAAATTTTCGCATTGGAGCAAGTATTATCTCAAGAGGTGTCTCGATTGATTGAATTCCACTTCCATACAAGGGACATGCATGCCCTAACAATTGAGAACAAACGTCGCTCAACCGTCTTTCACTCTTAGCAATACAGTATAAGGCATAAAAAGTGTTCTTGTGATGAGGTAATTATATTGTTCACAGTATATCACAACGATTTGTCTACTGACCAAATAATGAATATGTCGATAAAGAGAGAGTTATTTTTTACAGATGAGTACTGGTTATGTTATAGAAAGAAGACTTCTCTTTGCTACTCACTTGAACAAATACTACAGAGAAATATTGGTTTATGAAAGCATACAGGATTTGTCATGGTACACTTTTAGTATGGGGTAGTGTTGGTTTATTGAAGATATATAAGTTCGTTGTAGCACATAATTATGCGTTAATAAGTATAGAGTATATATATATATATATTATACTGACTGACAAAAGAAACGCAACACCCTAAAAATTGTGATTTTTTGTAAAACGTAGAAAAAATCCATGTTTTCTCTTGCTCCCGTAAAACCCCACTTTATAGAGAAGGTCAACACAGACATGTCGATAATGTACACCCCAACCAAGGAATGCTAAAGGAGCTTTTACGAAAGCACGTTTTTCGTGATTAAATTGGCACGATAACGACAAACTTCAAATGCTGCAACACCTATGCAATCGACACATTATCAGTGTTCAGAAAAACCCCCTACATTTGACTTTTTGAATATTGCTGAAACGTCACTTCTCAACAACGTCAGCAGTTAGCGAGCCATTGGTGTGTTTGGTGGTGATCTTCGTCTAGGTTTTGAAGTCATACGCTTCGGTATACACCAAACCTTAACAAATCAACTTGCAAGCATGTTTACAACGGCATTGACCATCAACGACCAACAAAGATGTCAGATGCCATGAGTTACGTCACACGTGCATGATCACTACATTTGATTACGAAATTTACGCATTAGCTTTGCAAATGATGTAACTATTGCTACGTCCCTGTTGTCTTTTGATTAGTTTGAGAAAAGTTTTACGTCGACTTGCAGCAGTTGGCTCTCGTCCAAGTAGGCCCATCGCGCTCTTTTTCTGACGCAACGTCACTTACGTCAACGCATACACTATGGACTTTCTCAGGCGAAACAACATTAATGTTACTCCCGGTGTTACCCTAACAATCCTTGTCGCAAAATCTTCAAAGATGGAGCTCTTATGGGATCTTTGGATAGAAGGGTCCGTGAACGTCATCAGAGGCCACAGACGCTGAATGATCTGCGAATTGCCTTAACGGAATATTCGTAGTGCATTTGTGTTTTCCACATCCGTCAATTAACTGTCTAAAACCCCTAAATGTATCGTCGAAGCGTGGTGGTGATTGATAAAATGGTGATTTGCCCAATATTTTGATTATTGCGAAATGCGTTTTACGGGTAGCTTGATGTCGGATGCCACTGTACAAAATTTAAAGGTGATATCAACTTCAAATTCACGCTGTGAACTGCAAGATTATCTTTTGCCAATTTAATTAAATTTGTTTTGAAATAATTAATTAAGATTACATATATTTCTTAAAGTAACATCTGTAGCGTTTCTTTTATCCGTCAGTATATGTTTTCGACATAGCACACAATTACAGTTATGCTAAGACGAAAGGTAACACCAAGTGCACTTGTAGTGCACTACATTTAGACTTCATCTTGACTTTAAAGTTCACTACCAATGCTATATTCTCTTAACAAATTCCTACGACTTCTGTATTTTTCCTGTCTACTACTTGTATCTGTTTGATTTTGTCTTTCTTTTCGACCTTTTTCACAGTTGCCTTTAATATTTGTTTTCCTTTTCATTGATGTCTTCTTTGATTTTGTCTTTGTTTTTGACTGAATATCACTTATTGACAGATCTGAATCAGTACTATTCATGTCTTTCTTTGAGGGCATATAATCTTTATCATTGTCATCATCATCACTGTTGACGTCACCATCGCTGGTTTCAGCAATATATTTTTCTTTAAACCTTTGCAAAGTAACATCAATATCTTCATCTGGCTCAGAATCTATTTGTCTGCTTGTTGAATCAGTTTCATGCAAATATTGTAGATGACTTGCAGTGTTCACACTGTTCTTTAGATCTGTATTTTCCTTTGAACTTTGATGTGTCAATGGGATTGGATCTTTTGTTGAATGCGCAATACTATTTGCATCTAAAGAACACGTTTGGTACAATGTGTCATCTGACCAATCGGACATAGGATCATCCTCGGCGTTAGTTCCAGGCTGAAAAGATACATGGCGTTATTTTGGCAGTTATTGAACCTTTTACTTTTGTGAAATTGAATGACATAGTATTATGTTTTTTGTGGACGGATGACATGTATATGGTGTGTTTATAATAAAAATAGATGCCAAATGCAATAACAGCACAGTGGATCAACACATTTCTACACACATATACAATAAAAGTGTGTGCCGCAACACAAAATACTTTAACATGCATGCAAAACCAAAACTTGGTAAATTATTTTAACTTTGTACATACATATGTATGTTAAAGTGGACATGAATATAAATAAAAAGTTATTTGTAATTAAGCTTTATTATTAAAAATTACTTACTTTTCCATCCATGATGCCTTTCCTATTTTCTTTGTTTTCGATTTTTGTTTTACTTTAATTTCTACACAGTAAAAGATGAAAATATTGCTTTTTCCTACAGAAATTCTTAGTGTTTAGATCATATTACACTTTCAGCTAAACAATTTAATGTTTTTGTTTCAGTATGTAATAGCTAACATCTGGTAAAAGTATATCACTGATAAGATTTTAAAAGTACATGGAACCTTTATGCTTTGAAACATGTTTACAATCTGACAGTTTTGTTGCCTGCATTAAGGTTCCATCTGGGCAAATGGAACCTTTATGCTGCCGAATCAATCAAATGGAACCTTTATGCAGAAAAAATAGACATAATTAGATGGCACCATAATGATTTCATGATATCAAACACTTGCTCTCTAGATACTGGCTAGATATTTTTACAGCACATACCTATCGCAATGGCAGCTTCATTTATTGCAAGAACTCATTTTTCACCAAAAATGCAGTTGGCACCTTTATGCTCTCAACCGACGATATGTTGTCTGTTTTTACTGACCACAATTTCCCGCAATTTTTTACATTACGTTAACTTGCCCATGCAGTAAACATATATTGTTTCAGCAGTAAAATTGAAAATTTTATTGGAAATAAAAATGATTTTTTATGTTTTTATTCAAAACATTGATTGTAAGAACACGTTTGAACCGCCTCACCGAGGCGGTTCCAAAGAGCACCATGAATCTATGTTCATATTATTGTAACTAGTTTAAATCCTTGATATAAATGTCAGACAAGAAACTTCTAATTAAGAGGAAACTAGCTACATTCGCGAAAACAAAATAATGTGAGAATCGCAACGCATATTAATACCATGTGAAACGTATTTAATTGACAATTTACGTACCTGACATGTCTCCATCGAACGTCAGTTTCCTTTTGATGGGCAGCCTCTTTCTGGGAGTTTCCTGATGAGCATCCTGAAGGAGATCTTCCTTCGCCCTGCTGACAAACGCCCCAGATTCCAACAGGTTCTGAAGGGCCCTATCCGAAAGGGTAATCGTGACTCCATGATTCGTGCTTATCTTCCCGATGATGGTGGTCCCGGATCTGGTGAGTGTGAGAGTCCTGTTCTTCGACAGCCTCCTCCTGTAACGTCCACAAGCTTTTGGAGTTACTGAAAATTCCATTTTAGTTTGAAGTTTGAAGTTAAATTTAGATTTCTAAATAGTAGTACTATATACGTGGAGCTTTCGATATGCAAAATCACACTGATGCAGAGCTGTGTGGTACACTATATTTTTCTCTCCTTTTTCTGGATGACTTACCAATGAAAACAAACAAACAACTCAACAAATCACGTGCTGTCTAAACAACCTAGCGCGCAAGAGCAAAAAGATTTTCCAGCACCAGCGGGCAGTTTGAGCCACGTCATGAGAAAACTTGCCTTTGTAAATGCGAAACGAATGAGCCGATCACCTGCGCATTATGATCAGCGGCTTCGTTTTTGCTTCATAGATATTTATAGATTTTTACGATCCCTCGCTTCCTAGACTCGCCACCTTGATCATAAAGCTACATGTATCTAACATGGCAGTGCAGGTCGGTTTGCATCGGTAAGCCAAAATACGGATTGTCTCGTGACATGGCTCAAAATACACGGCACTTCTTTCTTTACACCCTTCAACAACAAACATAGAAGACAATAAGAATATTAAAACTTAATGATATTGTTTATCTCATAATAAAGGGTGCACACGATTAAAGATTATCCGATTATGATCTAAGGATAAGTAGGTATTGTACAATATGGACCAACTTCTCGCTTTCAATGTTTTACTGCTTCCAAAGGATCTAACAATTATTTTTATTTATAATACAATGAATCATTTTTGTTTCCTTTTGTAAAAATAAGATGACATCCTTATATTACAATTTTTACCGAGACAGTCCGTCTTTGCTAACGTATTACTAAAATTTCAAACTCAACAGGGCGCCAAAATAGGAGGAAGATAATCTTTCTTTCTTTTTTTCAACCATTAATTTGGTAATGTCCGAAACTCAACGAATTGTTTCTATCTATATAGTAGCGTTTTGTGTCAAGCGGGTTCAAAAGCCTCCTGGTAGTCGAAACACGATAGAGCTGCTGCCCATAATGTCTAATTTCAGACACGTTGTCAGAATGGCAAGACTCTGATGTCAAGCACTGCTGGTAAAGTTCGTGTTTCAAAGCCCTTTTCGAACCTTTATAGGCCTGCTTGAATCCTCTGTCGGTATTCCAACCTTTATAGGCCTGCTTGAATCCTCTGTCGGTTTTCATGGAATAGCACTTGGGAGATAAATTCATGGCATATTTGATCCCCGAGCTCTAGTTTAAGCTTTCCAGGAATTAATTTGTTATCAGTAGAAAACAACTCGTGGTCAGTGGGGAGCGAGCTGAAATCAAAATGCTTGGCATTTGCTTTCAGTATCGTATTAACGTCGTCAATCCCATCTATCTTGAACAAATGAATCAGTGTCACCCGCCAAAAAGGTTACAGACCCACTTTTGAAAGCTTGTTTTATTACGTGATAAAAGCTGTTGTAAATGAATGATGGCATCGCGACGAGTTTCTGCAACTTTTCTGGCGTTGTGGCGATTCTGACAGACTTGTGTTTCCGTACATTTTCAAATGTTTTTCCTATGAAAAAGAAATGACAGTAAGTAGTTTTTGGAATTGTGCACGTGTGGATTAGGATTGAAACGTTTCGTAACGTATTTGTGACGTAACATCACGTCACCAAAACGTCGAACGATCCGAAATATTGGAAGTGCTTCATTTCGGATTGTCAAGTTTATTTATCGGATTGTCAGGCATGACGCAATCTTTTCTTCGAAGAAGAATAGCTCGACAGACGTTAATTATGTGTCTTTTGTCGGCAAGAATAATACTACAATTTTCTTCGGTGCTCCTTATGTCATTCCATCATTGTCGCCAACCATTCTTTTGTTTTCGTAGTCCCCTATGATAATGGGTGCTGCTTGACGTACAGGTTTATCACCCGACTCCGATACTATAGCATAAATGTAAGATCATTGGAATTTCGTTCTAGTAAAAACAAAAAGAATTAAAAATATAAATCGTATACTAGTATTATGGCAAGCGGACACGAAAGTGAGACACAAGAAGTCAGTGGTAAAACTCGTCAAGCTACAGAATATGTTGAAAACCAAAAGCTTTCGGTGCCAGGTGGCTTAGTTTAGGATTCTCTGTTTAAATTCGTGACACCATTTACAGTCACTGTCAAGACGAAAAAGTTTTTGTGCGTCAGAAACCCTGGACTGGTGGCTTGGTTGCTTGAAAAAAAAAACAACAACAAAAAAAAAAAACAGTCACTGCGATCCACGAAAACTCTGATTAGACTGGCAGTTGGCCAGGCTGACCCGAGCCTTCGTTGACCGCGAATTCAAAAACTTCAGGTTTCTAGCGCACATGCTTAAAACATATAGAAGAAGAACATGCGAAAACAAATGAAAGAAATGCATGGAAGGATGCAGTGAGAAGACCAATGTTTTGTTTGTTTTCACATTAAATTGTCAAGTCGAAGATTCAGCGTCCAGATTCTGAGACTGGACAGAATTAACTCTTGTGTATTATTTTTGTTTTCACATTAAATTGTCAAGTCGAATAATCAGCGTCCAGATTCTGAGACTGGACAGAATCAACTATTGTGCTATATTTTAAGTGTGCTTGAGAAGACTTTGACCAGACTTTACAGCTGTCAAGGCTGGTCAGAATCTTCGCGATTTGCCGCGTCAAGTCATTGGTTTTCTCACCTACTAAGTTGTCAATGTCTTACCACGCCTATGGAAAAAATAATTTTTATTTGCACAAAGCATAAATTGTAGGAACTTGTTTGAACATCAAGACTAGCGGCTCTAACAAGCACCCATAATTTACATAGTAAAAACGCAAAAATGTATGCATCCTTTTAAGCAGTCCATCTATATGCATTTTGAAAATGGGATGCAAGGAAACAGTAATACAGCATCATGGGCGTGCTAGCACTAGAGAAACAACAGCACAAACATACAGTTTGAATTCGTGAATGGAAATATACTTGATTTAAATATAATTTAAACAAAGGCGCCGACCAGCTTCGCGGTAAGCTGATCAGTGTCTTTGTTTCTCTACAGAAATTGTACAACTCCCTAGTTTTCTAAATCTAAAATTTACAGCATCTAGCCATCCTTTGTGGCTATTTTGTCCGGTTTGTGTAGGATCTGGTCGGAAACCACAACGTTCCTGTATTTTTATGAATCAATATCAAGAATGTCCATCCACGAATTCACTTTTCTTGCAAGAAACACATTATTTAGTCCAACTTTATCACAGAAATAGTTCAACTGATTCCAAGCTTGTTGCAGGGCGCAGCGCACGGCGTCTCCTTGGTGACAGTGGCATAACTGGAATCATTTCTAAAGGTCGACGTGACTTCGTTAACTTGTACAGGGTTGATCGTCGCCGATCGTCGCCGCCTTCTCCTGATCAGGCACCGCACCGCCACAAATACACTGGTGGTTGTCAGTAGAAGCCCAACGGTGATTATAATTATCGTCCAGTTGATGGACCAAGCTGCAGTAACAACTGAAAATAGAAAAGAAAACGGTCATTATCATACCACATAATAAATTGCATATAAAAGTTATGCTAATCACCAATTAATGTTTCGTTTCAACTAACTTACTATCATTTAAAGGATGTGTATTGAAAATTTGATCGACCTTTTTGGCTGTGAGCGAACAAACATTTTCAAGGCGCCCTCTATATCCTCACTTTCATGTGTCTGAATGCTATTTTTTCATTATTTATTTATTTCTAAATTTATTTTCTTACCAATGGTCCGAGCTGTGGTGGTGGTGGTCGTCGTCGTGCTTCCGTTTGTTGTTGTTGTTGTTGATGATGATGATGTTGTCGGTGCCGGCTCTTCTTCTTCACTGTTGTCATCTTGGGGGCCCGGAACTGGAATGGGGAAAGGTCATCCACCCTGTAATCAAACAGACATACATTAAATAATCGATGGACAAATTACATGGACTGTAGCGTTACCAGCATGAAAACTTTAATCGTTCACTATGAATGTACATAAAGATTTGAGAAATTTTGTACGATGATTAATGCATGCAAACGATCGAGTGTGTGCGCATGTATTAAATGCTAAGTGGTATTGGTACAGCTTGACGAATATTCTGTTTCGTGTAGGTACTTCGCCTCAAAAGACACCCATGTGTGTGTGTGTGTGTGTGTGTGTGTGTGTGTGTGTGTGTGCGTGTGTGTGATTATAAATAATGCAATTGCACATACCATGGTTGTTGTTGTAGCCGTCGTGGTCAAACACGTCTGCCCGTTTAGCCCTGTCCCGGCACGTTAGTAGTGTGGACATCAGAAGGGCCTCACCCACAACCTCAAACACCATCACCGATGGGCCGGTGAATAGCGTGTCAACCTGACTCTCTACCACCAGCGCCACTGGTCCGGTCACCTGCATCGTACACATGCAAAAAATAGGATTCATTACTAATTAACTAATTTAATTCCAAAACTGATTCGAATGCAAAAACGGAGCAGCATAGCATAGCTACACATACCTAGGACAACTAGGAGTCACGCCGGTAAATTGAAACTAACTGGTGGGGTACAGGGGTATACTTATTTTTCTTCATTTTGCTCTAAAACTTATAGATTATTGTTACTCGGAAAAAAAATCATGTAGCTAAGTTATTTGTTAATACATAACCGACTCTAAATAAAGTTACTTGTATCTTGCATTCTTTAGAACCGCCTTATCTAGACCGCTTCGCTGTACCTACAACCTATTTTTTTTAAACAAAATTGTTTGCTTTTGTATGTTTTGTCACCTAACGTCTCAGTCAACAGCTGTAGTCATGTCGGGACAGCTTGAGAAAAAATGATGAAAAGTGTCGAGAAATTGAAGTGAAAGTAAAATATTACTGTCCGGATACCACCTTTCAGAAACGACCGTCTTCAAAAATATTGTGTGAGGCATAGTTGGACAAATCAAATTCCTTTACATGTATATCATTTGGTTCTTCGGGCGTAAATTATGTCTTTTATACTATTTTAGTTGTCAGTGTGGCGCATTTTAAGCTAAAATTAATTTTAAAAAGGCAGTTTCACGTAGATGGCGCTTCGATAGTAACCAACGACATATACATTTTGAAACATATAGAATATAATAATTGAAGAAGTGATGAAGTTAGGGTTGTACGGCAACAAATTTCTGTTGTAACTTACATTATGAGACCACACCATGTAGTATACAGAATTAAGTACCCACCATCTATGTTTTCGAGCAAAAATAAGAAAAATAGGTATACCCCTGTAAATACCAGTTTTACTAGATACAAGCTGGGGTTAAGTAGGGTATACATTTTACGTACATGCTATCCTGATTAAAAAAAGGAAAATTGGGCTCGAAAATTAATTAACACATTGTCCACTAAGGCTTACAAATTGTTACAAGAAATCTCCGTGGCGCAGTGGTTATGTCACTCGCCTTGTAAGCCAGGGGTCGCAAGTTCGATCCCGGGCTTCTCCAGTCTTTCAGAAGGGACTATAAACCGAGGTCCCGTCTCCAAATGACCTTAGCTGTTGGTAGGACGTTAAAACTCCAAATCAATCAATCAAATTGTTACGATACGTACAGCAAAATAATTCCCCGACAGATACCCTTTTAATAATAATAATAATAATAATAATAATAATAAAAATAATGATGATGATGATGATAATAATAATAATAATAATTATAATTACCAAGATTAGTCCAGTGTTGTTGTACGGTGCCGAAATTTGGGGCGTAGAGAAACAAATAGTTATCGAGCGTGTCCACTATTATGCCTGCAAAAGATATATGTGCGTACAGACAAACTCATGTAATGACGCTGTTCTTGGTGATTGTGGTCGGTTTCCGTTGTATATAGAAGGGGTTAAAAGGAGTATTTCATACTGGTTGAAACTATTGAAAATGAGAGAAACTAAATATGCTAGACAATGTTATAATATGTTATTTCACTTCGACCAGTGAGGATATACAAACTGGGCAACTTCTATACGTAAATTGCTTTATAACAATGGGTTTCGCTATATATGGGAATTACAAGAGGTCAATAACGAAAAACGTTTTTTGTATGCTCTCCAGCAAACGATAAAAGATCAGTTTCTACAAACTTGGTATACAGAAGTTTTTTCAAACTCAAAGTTAAACTGGTATTCAGAATTTAAAACTGAATTCACTCATGAACCTTATTTGAACGTGGTGAAAGTTAGAAAATATAGACGTGCTCTTGCAAGTTTCAGAATCTCTAGTCATAGACTGCAAGTAGAAAAGGGAAGGCATCAAAAAATAGCAAGAAACGAACGTAAATGTGCGGTGTGTCAATCTGAAGTAGAAGATGAATACCATCTTCTCATGGTATGCCCTCTTTATAACGACAATCGACTTACATATATTCCCAGAGACTATACAAATAATCGAAACACATATAATTCCATTAGTCTAATGAAAACACAAGACGAAGAACTTTTACGAAATGTTGCAGCATTCCTGTATTATGCTTTTCAGCGCAGAGACAATTTGACTTAGTGCAAAATGATTATGTGTGTAATTGTCTATACATATTTGCTTGATATGGGCTGGTGGCCTGAATCAATAAATAAATAACTTGTGATTAATAACAATAATAATAATAATACAACAACGACAACAGTAGAATCCCATACAAAGAATATCCTTCACGTATGTTCTTATGATTCTTATAGTACAGTCAAAACAGTGAGCAAAGCTATCGAATCGGTGGAATTCACAAGTTTTTACCCGTCGATTTTAAAGCGTACAGGTATATATCGACCGCCATTAATTCTTGAGAACAATAAAGGCGATTATATCGGTGGTTGATCAAAATAAAAAAAATAGCGTGTTTGGCCCGACCCTCCAAAAAACATTGTGTAGCGTTCCGGTGTGTTACACTAATTCCAAATCAAGGATTGAATAAAATAAAAACCAAGATAGCCATTCTATTGCTAGCTCTCGAACTATTTGGTGACAAAGATTCCGAAAGACGCAATGTGAAATCTTCAGTAGACGATTTTCTGCCATTTGTAGCTATCCAGCTCTTGTCACTACCCTGTAATAGTTACTTTTCGACATTCTTCCTTCTTAAATCATGGAAGTATTCGATTTCCAAAAACATTCGCTTATCCGCACTGAATTGACATTGTTACTGAAATAGTTTACTGGTGATATAGGCAAACACGACAAGACTGACATGACTGAACCTCAGCTCAGGAGTCATAATACGTAGCAATTCACAGATTAAATTGTGCATACGTTGTAGCACAGCTCTAGATGTTTTATCCCAAACATGTTCATTTAAACAAATCCTTAATATTTAATTCTCTTTTCTATTTTTTCAGGACCAGGTACCCTAAAACAAGAATTACCTCCTACGTAAAAAATGTCTCCAGATATGTATTCAGACGACTTCAAACGTTTCTTTAGGGTGAGAAGGAACACGTTTGAACACTTCTGTAATGTACTACATGGTACAGGTGAATTTCATGTTCAAGAAGGAGGCAGACCTGCAATTGATTTAGAGAAACAGGCATTGGTCTTTCTGTGGTATTTGGGATCACTTGATACTATGATACAAATTGCAGACAGATTTGGGATTACAGAATTCTCTGTCATTGAAATAAGAAGGAGAATGACACGGGCATTGTGTAAAATAAAGACTGCGTATATTCGTTGGCCAACAGGACACATGAGACAAGAAAATATTGTTAACTTTAAGTTTCCAAATACAATTGGTGCACTGGACGGTACACATATCAGAATACAAGCCCCAAGGGATAACTCTGCAGCATATTATAACAGAAAGGGATTTCACTCAATTGTTCTGCAAGCTGTTTGCCAGTATGATATGCAATTCCCAGATTGCTATCTTGGTTGGCCTGGTAGTGTACATGATGCTAGAGTTTTGAGAAACTTGTGGGAAAAAAGACTTCACTGGTGTGGCAATGCTCATGTTATCGCATGCTTACCCGAAGGTAGCTGATGAACGCACATTTGGACTCTTCAAAGGGCGATTTAGACGCATGCAGTTTTTAAATTTGAATGATCGTTTAGAAGAAGTGGATCTAACAATATCAACAATATCTGCATCATAAGAGCCGACCTTACGGAGGACTTTGTAGAAGAAGAGATGAATGGACCTGCTTTGGCTGGCATGAGAATCATTTAAAACAATGCAGAAGATGCTCTTAGACATGCAATAGCTCGAGCACTTCCATTGCAGTAACTTGAATGAAATATGGCCAAACAATGACAACATTACAGTTTAGTCCTTCTGCATTATAAAATGCATTTACGTTAAATTTACCATCAGAACAAATAGTATAGAGCCTTCTCAGATGGCTTTTGCAGATATACTTCAACATAACCAGATCATAAATGGACCTGTGACTCAGAGTACCAGTGAACCTGTCAGTGCTCACCTGATGTCTGACACAAACCAATTTTGCAAAATTTGACACATCTATGATCATTTTAAATAAACTGGAAAAAGAAAGAATCCCCGTTAATATAAGTTTTGCACAGCAAGAGGGACAGATCACAGGACATTTGATCTGGGTCGCAAGGTTATTAATCTTTTTTTTTAATCTCAGCTCAGCTGAGAATGAAACTTATCTTACTCATAAATGTTACAAATGTAAGCAAGTTTTGGCTTTTTTTAACAAATTTATGAGCATGATAATTGACTGTATTAAGGAATAGAAGCTTTTCTAAGTTTTCAATTGATGTTGACTATTTCAGTTCTTAGAGCAATTAAAGGTCATGCCCAGCTGAGTTAAGCATGAAAAAAGTTATACAACCTCGGGACTAAAGGATCTGGATATTTTATATGGTTTGATGGTTTGTTATATTCACGAATATGGGCTTGACAGCCGCTCGTCGGGGTTTACAAGTGTACCAAGTTTCATTGAAAAATCTTAAACGGTTTTCAAGTTATAGAGCAGACACCATTTGTGACGGACAGACAGACGGACGGACGGACGGACAGACAGACGCACGGGGAAAAACAATACGTCTCCCGACCCTGAAGGGGGGAGACGTAATTGATTGATGTTTAACGACGCGTCAACCCTAATGGGTCATTAGCGTCTTTGAAATATCAAGTTTGAAAAATAAAACAAATCCTCCCCCACCCCTGAAAAATAATCAGTCATTCGATATACACCCCATAGATAAAGCAAACACTTTAAACAAGCATTTTGCAAATATATCCAAAATAGAAAACCCACCCCCATTACCAGAAGAAATACGGCCTAACTTTTCCCTGGACAATATTACTATTACTGAACAGGATTACAACAGTCATGTAACACCATATACATTAAGAAACCATAATTTACGATACCCTGTACCCCGAACATCATCTTTCAAAGAATCATTTTTTCCTTCTACTATTGATTTATGGAATACACTTGATCAAAATCTAGCAAATTGTACGTCACAATTTTCATTCAAACAAGAACTTAAAGTTTAGTTATGTAATAAAGTTTATCAACCAAACTAATAGGCTCTAAAATATGCAATAAAATTTACCAAAAGCACAACTGACATCAAATGGAAAAATATAAATTAAAATAATGAGAAGAATCAAATAAAAAATTGAATGTAAAGCTGAATCTTTACCCTGGCTGATCAATGGTAGCGCAGGTCTATGGTCTGATACAAAATGGTTAAATCTGATTTACATATCAATAAAATATAACACTTTATAGTTGCAAACCAATGTAGAAATAAACATTACCATCCTTCTGGCCTTTTTGTACATCCTGATGGACCTGGGTACTGACTATACTATTATTTACCTACCCCTGATAGAAAAGGCATAACCTTATTATGTACTATTCATCGTTAAATTAGCTGTATAAAGTACTGTACAATAAAAACCAAATAAAGTACCTACCCATTTCAGATTCACAGTATTCCAGTGAAAACCCCACAAACAGGCAGCCACATGAGACACACAATTTATGAATTCAGTAAATATCTGAAAAAGAGAGTTTAACAAAAGATTAAATTTTATCAAATATAAAGAATTGACGGTTTATTACTTCAATAGGCCTATTAATCATTAAGACAAAGGATGTATAAAACTATAAATGTACCGCTGTCTCAAGTTTTCTCCTGACACAACCATGCACACATACAGTGACACACATTGTCATTGCCGCATAATAAAATCAATACACGTTATCGCTGATAGTAAATTACATAACAAAGTGATGTCTAGACATTTACTGTTGACTAAAACCACTCAAAGACATACTTACCGTAACCAGTTAACTGTTAACACTGTAAATTCCTCAGTATTTGGGTCAGTTTTTTTTCATTTCCAAAGGTCAATTTTTAAGTAAACGCTTCTCATGACATCCGGTCCAGAAAAAGATTATGACGTCAATTTTGGCGAGTTCGATTAACAAACCGAGTCACATAACTACCACTGTACTAAATACCTTTTGTGAAGACATGGTATTGTTGGCCTCATTTCTCTCTCTTTTTTTTCTATCACTTTGTCTAGCGCCTACGGAGTGGATGGGAGATGTCTTGGGGGCCCCCAGTAGCGGTGCACGGTATTTTTTACAGGCAGTCATATTGATTTTTTTCTTCTTTTTCAATATTACCCTATTGTATTCATGTAACTAAATCATGTATATCTATATAAACGGGCCGCCGCATGAGATGGGCAACATGCATAGGCGAAAACAGGGACGCGGATCAGCTGTACAGAGACTGCACAGCTGATCAGCGTCTTTGTTTCCACTACACAGATAGTATGACACTCTTCTTGTTTAAAATTGGAATTTTCCAGCTATTAAGAAAGCCTGCTTCTTTGACTGTACAGGCTGGTTTGTGTCGGACCTGATCAGAAACTCTCATTGATGTCTTTCTCATGCGAAGGCTAATATGCTTTCATATTTTCCACTTGTATATTGATGTTTCATTGCAAAGCGTACATTATACGGAGAAGGCAATTATAGGCATGCCTACGCCTAATCCGAGTCACATATATATTCCCCAATGTTATCATGTAAACACTTGTAACTATGTATGTAAATATGTTGACTAAAATTTCGGAATAAATAAATAAATAAATTAGCGTCTTTGTAGTAAATTGGCAGATGGACTGAATTTTTATGAAGTGAAAAAGACATTGACTCCAGGGTTTGCCCTGCACTGGGGTTATATACATGCATATTACCATTCTAGTCAAAAAATTTCATTTGTTTATATCTCAGGTCTCAGGTGAGCGTTTACAGGACCATTGTTCCTCTGGTTATATATGTAATTGGCTCCGAGGTAAGTCAAGAAATGAACATGTGCTTGAATACACTATCTCGGTCATCTTTCAATAAAAAAACATAATATTGAGCCACCTATGATGAGAAAATAAAATCGTTGTTGTCCACCAGGTCCATTGAAGATGGCTGGAGGCTGGAAATTTTGTGTTTAGAAAGTAGAGGGAAGGCGAAAACAAAGAACGCTGATCACCATGTCGGTTTGATTGCAATCTGCCTGCTGGTCACCGAGATGTACATATTTTAAAGTGTAAACGGACGGGCGCCTGCTTGAATCTCATCCTTTAAGCTCACCTTGTGAGCCTTTGGCTCAAGTCAGCTATAAATCAATGAGCCCGTAAGGCGGTAGGAAGTGTCTGTGAAATCCATTCAATCGAGCATTCGCGCGAGAAAACCAACATTTACAATTTGGGTTTCCGACCAGGTCTGACACAAACTGGACTATGCAGCCACAGATGGCTAGAGACTTGAAATTTTTGATTTAGATAGAAGAGGAATTGAACAATCCACGTTGCGAAAGCAAAGGCGCTGATCTACTGCGCCGCTGATCTGCGGCTTTGTTTTCATGGTTTTATCACGCGAAGGCTCAATTCTTAAATCATAACACACTATAAAAGCGATGAGTGGGTCCTGCAAAGTTAATAGTAAATTCTTTACTGGCCATTAAAAGGTGGTATAGTTACCGGAGGATCCTAGTAGACTTTTGTCACAGATTTACCGTTATAAAAATGAATGACACGCCTGTTCCTATTGGTCAAATGCAATCATGTCATTCATATTTATAATGGTAAATCTGACGAAAGTCTACTAGGATAGTCCGGGAACTATATCAACATATCATGCTATGGTTTGAACTGGAATTAATGAAGTTATGAAGTTCTAACAGACTTACTTTTTTCCAATTACGTTCAGTGTTTTCATTAATATTTATGAATATGAAAGTTCACTATAATTTGCATTATAACACCAATTAATGCATGGCAGGTGTATAAGCTCTAAATTGATACCAACTTCAGTGGTCTACAACAAGTAAAAGCTGAGATATGGTCAATTTTTCCCATCAGCTGATATATCAATATTGAAATTGCTTTGAATGGGTCATGACCTTTGACCCAAGGCCATTCCTATAATAAAGGTCATACACATATTTTATTATTATTTTCATGAAGAGCAATAACTATGCTATATTTCACATCATCGTCACTCAGTTTGGTTGGGGGCCATTTTTTACCCCTAATGCACGTCCCCCTTTCAAGTTTCTAGCCACCTTCTGTCGCTGCACAGCCCAGTTTGTGTTAGACATGGTCGGGAATCCTTATTATTGATTTTGTCACACGAAAGCTCAATTGGCCAAACGACAGTCACACGAGAGGCTCACGAAACCATTAGTTTCAACAATTCAAAAAGTCCTGATAACTAAATGAGCCTGGCACAAGGGTTGGAGTTGGTATCTGTCCTATGCTGTTGTCCAACATCTCATCGGCGTAATGAGGCAAATCACCGAAGTCATTATGGCCTGCATTCTGCATTTAAGCGTCATGGTCGTAATCAGCATCATGCTCGACGGCCTGGAACTTGATGTCCTTTAGAGACATTCTAACGCCGGAGTGTCTTATTGATTTTTAGCACACAACTTGACCGCGAAGACCCAACTCTAGTTTCCGGGTAATACATATTCACGTAAGTTTTTAACACTTTCTTCCGCTCACTGTCCGGCGCCTCTTTATTTCGGTACCCCTCCCAGTTGTAGTTGAGTCGGGCTCTTAGTGGGCCAAATAGTTCTGGGAATACGTTTGGTAGAAGCAACGCCGCAAAGTGTCCACAGCCGTGCGACTGTGTGTAAACCCCTCAATGTCTCTGTGCTTAGTCTGTACTGTGGGGCAATCTCGTCTACTGTTGCGTAGCCGTCGGTGATGCAGGAACTGGCTGACTGCCGCTGTTGCTGATGGTCGGCTCCTGTTGCGCCATCATTAGCACATCTGATCTATCTTCTTCTCTGGCCTTGTGAAGCCGGTCTCTAGGTCGGTGAGTCTTTTATTTCGGGCAGCTTGTCCTTCCTTCACGTCGACCAGGGATTTGTTATACTCCTTAAGCTGTTCAATACACACATTGACACCATATTGAAGTTGCGAAGTCGTCGCTGTTGCAGGTCTTGCTGGTCGGAATGGCGTTCTGGTGGCTGGTTGTGGCCTAGGGTTTGGTGAGGGGGACTCCCCGGGCGTAGCAGGTGATGCCGAGTTTCTTCTGAGCATGTTGGCTGCAGGGGTTGTTACGACGGATTGCTGCTGTTGGTCACTAAGTAGAGGTGGCCATCGTGTGACGTTCGTGTCATCCCGCTGTTCTTCCAGGGGCGGTCTGTTTGAGTGCAGTATAGATAATAAAATATAAAAGTTTGATCCTTTGGAAGCAGTAAAACGTTCAAAGGGAGGTAATTGGGCCAGATTGCGCAATTTCGGGTACTGAACCCTCGTCAGTGACCCTTTATAAACTAGCGACGATAGCCAGACAAATATACTGCGATTTCAAAAATTTTACACAAGTGTTGTCTAAATCAAAGACACATGCCTAAACGGGGTCTAAAATTGAAAAAAAAAATGTTTAGAAGATGGCTCTAAACGTAAAATAGTTTGCTACTCTGAACATTCTTACTGATCTCAAAGGACCGAAAGTAATAATATAATCTGCAGTCGATTCCAGCTTGGATTATCTCAGCTTGCGTACGTTTGTTTCCTGTCTGCCGGGTCGTCGACTCTGACGTCGTCTGGCGATGGTCGTCGACTGGTCGTAAGGGCGGCAAGGCACGTGGCAGGTTGACTCGTCGAAGTCCGTAACCGGTTGATGAGACTCATCTCTGGCAGGAATGGTTGGGGGCTCAGGCGGCGGCGCACATACTTTCACAACACTGGCCCTCTTTTTGGATGGCTTCTGAAAATATGTGTACGGTATATAATTATATAAAAGCTCTGAACATAACATCTGGTGTAATAAAGCAATCGAGTGCCTATAGTCCGGGGACGGGGGGATACTCACATATTGGCATCATGCAAACATGATCGTAAAATGTATACTAACCCACTAACCCTTCAGTTTTATATACATGTACATGCAGTAAAATGGGGTATATCAATTTTTGCTTCAAAACATCAGATTGTGGGTACTCGTTAGAACCGCCTCGACTAGATCCACAATGTTTTGAGCAAAAGTAAGAAAAATATCATTTTTAACTGAAAATTGTCATTTTAACAGCTGAAAAAATGACATATATTGCATTGGCGTGTTAACATAATGTGCCGCGATACAGATCCCACTCGTTTTTCTTTGTTGTTGTTTGTTTCTTATTTTCTTTACTTTTTTCCGTTCTAAAAGACTCCCGAATATGTTTGTTTGATTATTTGTTTGTTTGATTGTTTGTTTGTTTGTTTGTGCTTAACGACGCATCAATCCTGATGACATACCTGCGTTATCAATGAAACAGGTCTACCCTGAGTAAACAAGTACTGACTTTTGTTATCGACCGAGTTGACGATTAAATCTTAAAATGTGTATGTTCTATCCACACTTCTTTTTCATCTCCATATTTCTCTTTCTCTCTCTCTCTCTCTCTCTCTCTGTTTTGTCTTATTATCAAGAATCAAATTCATCAAACTAAGCTCTATATTTGCCACTTGTATAAACATATGCTAACTAATATCCTCATAAAATGTATATGTGACTGAAGGGTGTGTCTGTCAAACAATAACAAAAGGCTATAGATCCCGAAAACATGTCTGTGAAATGTATACCCCTATAAACCCAACTTTTATGTATAGAAAACTCAGTTTTGCAGGGAAAACTCAGTTTTGCAGGGTTGTAAATTTGTCTTATTGTTGCCCTTAAACCTACATCGTGTGTACTCGTTAGAACTGTTTTAACGATTACCGACCAAACAGATCTCTATTTTGAGCAAACAATTAAGAAACTATCAAAATTTTCCCGTGACTGAAAATGTTCATGTTTTGATGAAAAAAAAAAACAAAAAAAAAAAAAACACAAAAAGATGTTTAGTGTACAGGCGGGTTTTCGTATCATAAATCATACATACAATACTCAAACATTCTTGTAAATGACGTTGATTTTGAAATCATATGCAAGTACCTATGTATGCAGTTTGCAGCATTTTTTTCAGCTGTAAAAATAAAACTTTATTTATTTTGAAAACATTTACGCCCAAAACATACATGAAGCTTCCATGTGAGTACACGGTACAAGACGGTCCTATTATGAACGAGTACCCACAATCTATGTCTGGAGAAAAAAAAAGTGTAAATCTCTGTAACCCTGTGTTTATAACGGGTCAATAATAGCACCGAAATCTAGGGGCATATTTGTTTTGCCTAAACTAGTTTTGAGTTTCTTGAAACCGTTCTTTTACTGAACAAACGTGGTTCGAAACTTATACGGTTTCTCCCACTTATTCCAGTGAAAGTAAATGTGAAACGGACTAAACAGGTTTGTGTTTTGATGAAGCTATTTTTAGTTTCTCTAAACCAATGAAACGGAAACTAGAACAAGTTACGACCAATGAAACGGAAACTAGAACAAGTTACGGCAAACAAACGCATCTTATGTTAGCTTGACGTACAGTTTCCATACAAAGGTATACGATAATCAAAATATACTGAAACACTTAATTCTGTGGAGCCCGCGGCCAGCGATCGCCAAGGCTAAGGAACTTTACTAAAGGGTCCGCCGATTTTTAAAATCTATTATTTGCTGAATATTTACATATACAGAGGAAAATACCAATTTTATCATGAACACTGATAGTTCTTGATACATTCTTGTATTAATCAAGTTCTTGATACATTCTTGTATTAATCATTCAAACATCACATACAGCTTATTTCAGCTTTATAGTACTCAGCAAAACGCTTATCAGCCATGTTCAAGTTGCTTCCTGGTTAGATTAAATTAATTAGTGAGTGTATGCACTTTTGGACAAGGTTGTAATTGTGCAAATAACATGTAATGTGTATAGGCCCACTTTACAGGTGATCAAACTGATGTAAACGATCATTATACTTACTTTTGATTTTTCTGGCCAATCTTGAATGTCTTTAACCTTTTTTTCTGGCATTTCCTCTGTAGTGGTTTTGATTTTTTCGAAGCTGAAACTAGGTTTAGCTGGACATAATTGATATCTTGAAGTTAGTTTTATGTCAAATCCCGAGCTCTTGTACGAGATACTTCTTTCCACACTGGAAGTCTCCCCGTACATCATCCATAGTGCAGATTATATTTTTATTTTGATCCTTTGGGATCAGTGAATATATTTGGAGTATTTCAAATATATTGTTCGTTAAGAATCATCTTCTTAACTGTATTTTGATTATTTGGCCCCTTTCGGTTTATGAGTCGTTGATTTAGACTACACAGATGTAAATTATTGAAATTGCAGCAAAAATGTCTGGCTGTCACTGCCAGTTTTGTAAAGGGTCACTGATGAAGGTTCATTACCCGAAATTGTACAATATGTCCCATCTTCTCGCTTTGAATGTTTTACTGCTTCCAAAGGATCTAACAATTACTTTTATTTACTGGCGTTCTGAAAAAAAAAAGATTTAAAATTTGTTATTAACCCGTTTATGACGAATGGATTTTCCTATCCTTATCAATTGTATCAGTCCACTTATGTGGTGTGATTTTCTATTTCTATTCCACTTTTCAATGAAAATTCTCTAAGCACACAGAATAGCCTCCGATGAGACGTCGCGCTTTGCGGTGTTTCATCTGGGGCTATACTGTTTGTCTATGTCCCATACAAAGGGCGCCAGGCTATATGGGTTAAATAACAGTTTTCTGACAAGTATGTATCAAAGTACAATATAACAGTCTGCTAAACAGTTTAATGTGGCCTATATAAAAAGGGTGTTTTAAAGTGGGTATAAATTTCATGGACATGAGGTGATGAACAGAAATTGATCGACTCAATATCTGGAGATAGATAGATATAGATCTTATATGTTATCCTGATGATCAGACTAAACATTGGCTGCTTTCAGAGCTGACAGAACTGAAAATTTACTCTCAAAATTACGTTTTTATCACTTTTTGACGAAAAAACTTAAGGGGTCTTTAATGCGGAACAAACCCATCTTGTCCCAGTATGTGGGTACCCCCCCCCCCCGTGTGACGTGTCAAAATTCTGCGGACAACTCTAAGTATGTACCGCACGATAACGGATTTTAACATGGTCGTTTTACCTGAATACCGTTTATCGGTGTGGTTGTCAAAAATGTCAGGCAATGACCAGACGACAATGAGAAATGATCCGAAATCTTCACATCTGGGTGTAAGACGCAAGATGAGAATAACAATATGTTAATGTCTGTAAGTGCTCAGTCCGTTAGTTTGGCGACTCTAGTTACAGTTGCACTGTCTAAAACAGGCCCAACAGTTGGCCACAACTAATGATGAGTAAAGGGCATATATTCTTCTACTTTTTTTCTTCTTCTTTCGCCTGAGGTAATGGTCAGAAATTGACCTCAGAATAGAGAGATAGATATGGTAATGGTCAGGATTCTTCGGCCAGGATTCTTGACAGAATGTTGATCAGGTTGGTCGAAGAAACTCGGGTCTCAATAAAGTCGATGAAATTCCGCAGAAAGTGTACTTATCCAGGAGCCTCAGGTCATCACTCAACCTTAGATCTGGTTGAAAGTTATCAGTATTTTAATGCGGTTTTGTAAATTTGCACATTTTTTTCATGAACATAATGTTTTAACAGCTTGTATATGTGTCAATCTGGATCTACAGATAAACAGATCTGTTGAAAAAAAAACAATCTGTTCTTTTACATATTTCGGCTTTCATGAAATTCTTCGACCTGTAGATTGATATATTACGTTGCTGTCTGGTAACATTGCGCACAGTAAGATTTGATAGCCGTGTGTGACTTTGTCAATGACACTACTCTAACCCTACAATCTGCCAAGCATCTGCATCCATTTGCAAACTTATATGAGTAGTCCAGGCTGGACCTGGAAATGTCATGGAGCCAAGGCTCAATTTAAAAATTACGCATAACTGGCACGCACGCATGTGCTACCGCTATTTTTCTTGGGCCAGTTTAAGATGTCAATGTTTGTCATTATCGTGAAAACAATTCAAAGGGGCTGTAGTTACATGGTGCGCAATGTTAACAGCCGCGCAATGTTACCGGACCCGACTGTAAAAAACAAAATCCAGTCTTCAGAATACAATTCTATACTGATGACTTAATGTTAAATAAAACCAAGCACAAAAAATACTCCTCTGAAAAGAATTTATTAGAATTTGAAATATACCTTGTTTCACAGAACAATCCTTTTACTCATCAGCTGTAAATTTTGGGAGTAAATACATATATCTGGGGCTCTGAAGAATATTAATAAAGAAATCATGAGTGTATTCCCAATTCAATACTAAACATCAACTAATTTCCAAAATCAAAGAGCCCTAGACACCCTAAAAATGCTAAACAATCCCTGCCTAATTATTCATTATCAAAAAAATAAAGGTTTCTATGTTGTTTCTACAGCAAAAAAGCTGCAGAGCCAAAAGCTTGAAAAAGACCTCGCAGAGACAAGTGTAAAAACAAGGCCGACCCTCCATTTTTCGAAGTCAGATATATCAATAAAAACACTGGTAAGTTTCACGTTTTGTCAGTTCATGTTTCTTGTAGGTATGAGGTCAGCTCTAAAATAGAAAAGTGTGATTGAAGGGCGTTAGTCAACATGTCACTTTTGTAAAATAAAAGGAAATCAATATTTGTCACTGGAATCGCGTTTTTCTACACGTTTCGCTCATTGGATATTAAATGGTTTTTATAAACTTTTCGCTCATTGGATACTTATATGGTTTTTATATCTATCATATTTTCAGTAATATTATATAATAAGTGAAATTTATTGTGTATTTCAGATGAAGCTTCTAGTGCAGAAGAAAGGTACAAGTAGGCAAAGATCAGGAAAAGGCGCAATCAGAAAAAGATTCCCACTCCAAAAACCGAGGTGGGAAAAAACCAAACTAACAATCAGGTACTTATACCATGAAACATATCGTAAGCCGAATGAGCAGCTATTTTCCCAATAGGTGGCCACTCAGTTACCTTAACTTAACTAAAAATATGAAAACATACATAAGGCGCCAACAGCACAAAAAATTGTTTATACACCAAGACATAAAACAAAAAGAACCACCACAGAAGTATCGACTTGGAACGATCAGTAACACAAAGTTACTGGCGGGCTTAAACCGGTTTTACATGGCCATAACCTCACCCTCAGCTTCTGCGGTGGTTCATAACATTTAGTTAGTTATTCGGTCCTCGTGGTGAATCTCTAACTAGTTAATGAATCATCAAGAACAAACAAATAAATCATGATAAACATCCTGATGAATCAAAAACCAGGACTCACAGACTGAGTAAGCTGCCCGACGATGGAGATCCCTGGGCGCCGAATAACCTACTAACTCCGGAGCAAAAGAAAAACACCAGTTGGACCCCGGTGGGCCAAGCAACAGACAAGAAGCTCCGGCCCCAACCAACTAAAATGAATAGCTTTATGTCGGGGCCATCATAGAGTCTGACGCCCGACCCACCGGCGTGCAATTAAAGAAGGCAGCATAGCTATCAACCATGATTGGGTTAAAAACTAAGCATGCAGACTGTCGCATAACATTCAAGTTATAACCTATACGTCTGTAACGTGTTATGATTTTTCTGAACTGAAAAAAAAAATCATTAATTCCTTTAAGTTTCTTAAATTTGTAAACCAAGTCACCATAAAATTCAGGTTCCGAAAGGCCCTCACTTAAAAGCGTCTTTAACCCAACATTATATTTGGAAATCAATTCATAGTGTCTACGATAAAATTTAGAAAATGTTTTTCGAAGTTTATGATACCGATAGCCCTGTTGGAGAAGTTTTGCCGTTAAACATTTATTTCGAGCGTTGAAGTCTGTAACATGATTGCAGACTCTAGCAAACCTAATAAGTTGCGAAATGTATACACCATAAGAAGCACGACGAGGAACGTCACCATCCAAAAAGGAAAATTTACTATATCAAAATCAAAGTCATCGCGCTTATCATAAATTTTAGAAGAAACAAATCCATTTGCAACAGAAAGATGTAGATCTAAAACCTTGATGACAGATTACAAGATGAAACATACAAACCAAGTGAAGATGAAGCTTCTAGTGCATAAGAAAATCTTGAAAGACAGTTTAGATGAAACATACAAACCAAGTGACTCAGTTAAACTGGGTGGTCTGTGCTAAAATATAATAAATTCCTGCACTTAATAGTAATATTTTTGGCATCAAAATAACTAAAGTGCTGCAACATGATGATAATTTGTGTTTGCTGGCTTCTAATCACAACATAACCTATTTTATCATTAAAGTTTTATTCAGTGAAACAACTGAGCCTCATCATGAGAATGCTAGCTATGATGTTTTTACCTGATCCAACAAACACTGGGCTGTACAGTCACGAAAAGCGGCTTATGGCTGGAAAGTTTGGATCTAGACAGCAGATGAATTGTTCTTTCTTGTTAGTGAATACTCATTGTTTACATTTCTCACCCACTTCTAGCTCACCTGAGCTGTTAGGCTCACAAGGTGAGCTTATAGTATAGCCATGATCCGGCGTCCATCCGTCGACATTTTCAAAGATTTTCTCTGAAACCCCTTGGCCAATCAAAATGAAATTTTATGTGGAGCATCCATGGGTTGGGGGAAAGAAAGTTTGATCGCGAAATCAGGGTTACATGACCAAGATGGCTGCCACGCCTATATATGGTAAAAACACTCAAAAATTATCTCCAGAACCACCTGCAGGCTGATTTCCACACAACTTGGTATGTAGCATTTGGGACATCTTCGGTCACCCAGGCGCACTGCATTCCGTAACCTACATTCATCGCCCCTGGGAAAAATCGCTCGCATTTCCTCGTTCTCATGAATATGAATGAAGCGCTCTGATTGGTCAATTTCGTGATCTCAGTGATTCCCTGAGAAAAATTTAACTATTTTTATCACAAAGCCAAACAGTAAACGTCGGGTGATTGTAATCACCGGATCGGGCCTAATTACCGGATCGGACGTTCATGCAGGTTATGGTGTATTTTGTTGTGTACGTAGATTATTGAGTTTTATTCATTGTTTGAAGCAAGATATTTTTAGACCGTTGTAGAAATGCAATATGTACATGTTTGACTCTTTATTCATACTGGAGATGACTATCATACTCATTGTCGTTATATTTCAGTAGCGTTTTGGTTATAACAAAAAATAAATAAAAAAAAATGAAATAAAAAATAAAAATAATAATAAAAAAATAACACACAAATACTTTTTTGTTTTATTCCTTTTCCAGCAATGGCATATAAAATGAGAATTCGCATGAGAAAACCAACAATTTGCATATGGGAATATAAAGCCACAGTTCAGCTGTGCACAGCTGATCAGCGCCTTTGTTTTCGCTACACGAATAGTATAATTTCTTCTCAAATTATATCCAAAATTCCAAGATTCTAGAATCTATTTCCTTTGGCTGTACAGGCCGGTTTGTGTCATACCTGGTCGGAAACCTAGATTGTTGCCTTTCTCATACGCAGGCGCAAATGTCATAATAAAACAACAAAGAAGAATAAGTAACATGACACTTGTACATGTAATGAGTTGAAGAGAATACATGTATGTTTCGTTGTCTATATTATAATACATGTCAAAAAACAATTAGCGATCAACTATTGCTAATTTGTTCTTTAATTGATGAAAGAAGAATCTAAAAGAAAAAAAATAAGGAAAAAGGGAAGAAAAAGTGAGAAGAAATGAAGAAAATATATAGAAAATAGGTCCGATCCGGTAATTAGGCCCGATCCGGTCATTACACACACCGGTAAACGTCATCGTTCTATTTTTATGGTAGCAATTATCCAATGAGATAGTTCGTTACAAAACGCTATCGGTTCATCTTCCAAAATGGCGTCGTCCAGCAAAAGTAAAATTGAGGAAAAAATTAAAGAGAAGTTTGGCTTTAATCCCAAAGAATTTCAGCTTACAACCTTACAGTGCCTTAAACGGGGGCAAGATGTTTTTTTCTCAACCAAAACCGGCGGTGGGAAAAGTGTGTTATCAGGGGTTTCCTTTGATTTGGCGTGAATCGCATGTCAACGAACCGTGTTCAGTGTTAGTCGTGACACCCCTACTTTCCATAATGAAAGAACAGTGTGATTTCTTGGAGGAGCAGGGATTCGCAGCTACCTACATTGGGCGATCAACAGAAGGAGATAAAGCCATTGAGGCTGGGAAGTTGGACTTTGTTTTCTCATCCCCTGAGAATCTTCTGTCAGTTGACAGGTAAGGGGCCTCTGGGTTGTACTAGACACTCTGACACCCTTAGATTTATGTTTTATTTTGTTTATTTAATTTTGTTGCTCCCAAGTCGGTGTCACAAAGAGATTTCAACACAGACCCTAGTAACATGGTCATGTTTATGGAAAAACCTTGGCCCCAGGGGGTTGTCTGCCTCTGCCCCAGTACAGGTATGAAAGTATTTGCATATATACCAAATCTCAGGTGAGCGTTTACAGGACCATTGGTCCTCTGGTTATATGAGCGCCCGGTATGAGCCACCTCGTGAGAAAACCAACATTGTGGTTTCCGAACAGGTCTGACACAAACCAGGCTGTGCAGTGATAGAAGGGGGTTATAAGCTTGAGATTTCGTATTTAGGAAGTATGGGGAAGTATAGTTTGTGGCAGACCTGGTCAGACACCCCAACAAGCGTTCTTCTTGTGTCAAGGCTCATGCAAGTACACTCCCGGTAAAGAAAAAACAACATATTTCGCGTTTCTCCGCAACCATGGCAAACGCGAAATTTTTATTTCTCGGAGAAACACCGCGAAATAGGCCAGGTAGACAAAATCGTCTGCGCGAAATTTCTCGGTGTTTCTCGGTGAAATTTCTCGGTGTTTCTCCGAGAAAGGTAATTACCTGGATTTGTCGATCAAAGTCGGTTTCGCGGAGTTTCTCGGAGGAATTTAAAAATATAAGTACATGGGTGATGTTTTTTTTTGAATAAATATAAAAGAATTAAAACTAAGTTCTTACAAGTATGTAACTTACGGATGTTACGTATTTGTTTAGATGGCTTATAATCCACATTTAATGTTTTGTTTGCATTATTATTTATAATAACCTTTGTCACCCGTGTTGCTTTTTACACCATCTACGATTACCCGATCTTTGAACAGAAGAATGGATGCGAAACTCATTTAATATTTAAGGGCTTCATTAGAGATCGCACCTTGAGCATTGTCCTTTCCGACAAAGAATGAAATTACCACACTTCCAGTGAACATGTGGATAATTAGTATCCAGGGAAACATGTCCGTGAAACATGTACAAAAACTGGGGTTTGCAGGGGTCACATATACCTGTTTTTCTTATTTTTGATCAAAAACTGATTTTGTGGGTACTCGTTAGAACCGCCTCGGCGAGACGACTCTCAGGTGTACCCACATTCAATGTTTAGAGCAAAATTATTAAAAATGTCAAAACTTTTCCGATGAAATTTTCAATTATTGTTTTCGAAAAAAAATCTCTATATATTGCATGTGCAAGTTTTCGTAATGAATGACATTTGATCGAATGTATTTAATTCTGTACAGTTGCAATGATTTAATAGGCGGTTTGCTTTTATTACATGCATGTCAGGATATACACGAGCCATCAAAATGACAGGCATATACCGGCCGCAACCTTTTCTTTGCGAAGCGAACACACTATCTTTAAGACCACTGCGACCAGTCTTATTAAATGTTCGTACCTAAGTCGTCCGCCAGCTTTACTTGGTAAGCTGTTTACGTACTAACCATAATTACATATTAAGATTATGGCTCAATATAAATCACAAATAATTTGACAACTCGTACATATATATTGGCACGTATTATATCGAAACTACATGTAGTAGGAAAGCATTTGCATGAAAAGTTATTCTCCATAAACAAAGCCGTTTAAATCATGAACTTATGGGATCGCTTAAACTGATGCCCTTTCGCCCTCATCCATGCATGGTATCAACATACAAAAATAGTCAACAAAAATAGTCAACAAAAACAACAAAAATCGCTCTTGACTAATGTGGCATAGTTGTAGAGTGGGGGAGACAGAATCACCAGGAGGTGTGTTTCAGCATACACGTGTACTTGTGTCGTATTCACTTATAAACACGAAGGAAAACTGATTGGAAAACTGTCTGCCGTAAAGTGAAATATAAAAATCAAGCAAACAGAAAATTCCGACCGTGGAGCGAACACTGACATATGGTTTCTTCCCAACTGACGGCTTTGTACATCACCTAAACATGAATGTACATGTCCATGTGTTTTTATTGACGAACATGCATCATTAAAAATGAGCCGTCTCGTGAGAAAACCAACAATGTGGTTTCCGAACAGGTCTAACACAAACCAGACTGTACACTGTACAAGCACAGACGTTGGCTAGATGCTGGAAATTTCGGATTTAGAAAGTAGATTGTACTATCCGTATGGCGAAAACAAAGGCGCAGATACTGAGAAGCTGATCTGCGCCTTTGGTTTCGCATATGCAGATTTTTTGTTTTCTCATGAGGCGGCTCAAATCATTCTTGAGTAATAAGTTTTTTGTTTCCATTTTTGTTTTATTCCACGAATTAGAAAGTTATATAACATCATAGACACAAATGGCAGAAGCGCTTTCGGAAGAAGAGGTTTCAACCACTTCTAAAGATTTCTTAAGGATTCGATACTGTCAAGTTGCATATATACATGTACTTTGAAACGAATAGTGTTTTGGTCGTTAAGAGCAGAGATTGACAATTATTTTGACAGTTTGACCTTAAACATACATTTACATGTATGTTATTTCTCGTGCAGAATTGCGGTTTGTGTGGAACATTGTAAATGTACATGTATATTCAGTCGAGAACATTCTAACTGTCTTAATTTTTTATTTCGCTCCTTCTATAAATCGCAATGATATTATTAGACAAGAAAAATGCAGTTTGTGCAATAAACACATTTCTATAGAACACACTTGGATAGAAGTCACATAAAGCGGTGAAAACGTACCGACATTACCGTGGCTGTGGAGTAGCAATATTGCACAGTAATTTTTTCTATTGATACACATACATAGTTTATGTAGACAGTCCCGGTATTTTTTTTAAACCGACACCAAAATATAAGGTCATGCATTTGTCTTCGTGTAAAATGAGTGTACCCGTTCCTGCTTTCTACACAAACATTCAGTTTAAGCGAAAATTAGCTTTCAAAATCGCAATATTATCGTTTTTGTTTGTTTCGTTTCGGATATTTAACCATGCAATTTCTACATGAAGTCGGAATTTCAAACGCATCAATTGTTTCTTTGGTTTGTTGTAATCTAACATGATCGACTGGTTTTCTTATGATATGATAGAAGCCTGCTTCCACTACAAGGATCCCTACATTCTTTGTCCGGCGCTCAAGCATTATGAAAAATTACCCATGCGATATACAGAGAGCGTCACCCTCGTTAAATATTGTATGAATAAATAAATAAATAGATAAATAAATAAATAAATAAGAAAGAGATTTTTCAGCTGTAAAATTTGATAAATTTCATAGAAGGAAATAAATGGTAGTTTTAATACTTATGCTTTAAACATTAATTGTCGGTACACTGGTTCATCCCTGTTATACTACAATTACCTGAGCCGCGACGTCAGAAAACCTGTCTGCGGGGTTCCCGACCAGTTCTGACACAAACCAGACTATACAGACGCTGAAGATGGATAGAAACCTTAAATTTCAGATTAAAAAAGAAGGGGAACAGCACTATCCGAATAGCGGAAACAAAGGCGCTGAGAACTTCTTTCTGTTTAGAATATTTAAAAGGATTATGAAAAACTAACATTAAGGTAAAATCGATTTTTATAATCGTGCACAATATTTCTCCGAGAAACTCCGCGAACAGGTATATCTGGACTTACCTGTTTTCACTGGTAAATATCTGCGGTCGCGGTGAAATTTCGCGGTGTTTCTCCGAGAAATCGGAATGCATGAAACGCGAAATATTTTAAAGAAAAGAGAAATCTACCGTTCTTTCTCCGAGAAAAAAAGCTTAGTGTCCTCCGAGAAACGCGAAATATGTTGTTTTATCTTTACCGGGACTGTACATGTTGTACAGGTAACCCTAAAACTTAATCTACACAGTTTACTGTATGAAAAATCTGTATTTAATTTTTCACTTTTTTTTTCTTTCAGGTGGAGAGGCATGCTATCAAGTTCTACTGCGTGTATCTTCAAGTTGTTTGTTGTAGATTCTGCAATGGTAAGCATAATCAATATACTTCATGAGCCGCCTTGTGGGAAAACCAACGGTGTGGTTTTCGCTTTATGGATAGTACTATCCCTCGACTTTCTATTTTAAAGTCCTTGTCTCTAGCTATCTTTTGGCTGCACAGCCAGTTTTGTGTTGAACCTGATTGGAAGCCCTGAAGACTGTTTTCTCGCATCACGGCTCATATTATATAATACAAGCACTGTTAGCAGTAAATAACCTTAAAATTTAATTAATTAATTATAATAACTTGAAAATTATGTATATAAGGCAATATTTTTTTTATTTCTTGGTTTACGGATCTGCCGACGTTAGTTTTTGTCATTTCAGAAAAAAAATATTTTGTGTTTTTTTTTTTTTTTATCTGCGGATGCAAAATGGCACAAAATTGAAAAAAAAAAAACCCAACAAAAAACAAACATACATGAAAACAAAAGTAGGAAAACCTGATCTGACACAAGTTCTGCAATGCAAACTTTGACTTCTTCAATAGGGTTTGTCCTTTTTTTCCCTCCGACTTGACATTTTGTCAATTTATTTAAAAAAAATGTTACCTTTTTTTTCGAACTCCGACCTAGATTTTTTTGAAAAATAATCTGTAAACCAAGTAATTAAAAAAAGCCTAATATTTGATTCGTGTTTGTTGGATTTTTTACTCAATGTATGGAACAGCTTCTAAAGGTCATGATTCTTGACCTCACAGTGTAGCCTTTAACTAAGCAGCTAACCAGTTCTAAATGCACATCCTTTGATAATTAACAAATGTCCTGCTTCAATTACATGTGCAATTGTAGGCCAAAGAGTGTGATTGTAAAAAGTATTGCATGTCACACTCACATGCAGTGACACACTGCCTTTATTGAATTCTAACCATAGGGTTCAATACCCAAGGGAGCTGCAAGAGGTCAGAATCTAGGACACAAAGAGTCAAGGAAGCTTGAAATTTTGTATTAGGAAGTAGAGGGGTTGTACTATCACTGTAGCGAAAACATAGGCGCTGATCAGCTTCGCGGTTACCGCGAAGCTGATCTGCACCTTTGTGCAAAATGTTGGTTTTCCCATGAGGTGGCTCATTTGTTATTCTTTCCACAAACACATGATAAGATTCTTATAATCTCATCTTCCTGTATCAAATTCTGTGTTGTATGTGAGCAAATCACTGAAATGACATAGTTTACCAAGTTCAACAGACCAACCTGTATGTTGCATAAGTCTAGACTTGAGACATCATAAAATTAGAAAACAACCATGATAGTGTTTTATTCATGTCCCAAACAAGTATCCAGTTTCGTGCAGCTATGCTTTTATTTTAATCATTGGCTACAATCGCTCACCTGAATATGATTGAATATGTTTATTCTTTCATGTGAAAATTCTCCCAGTAAAACTCATCTTAAGGATTGCCTGTCAGATTGAAACATAAGAGCTGTCGCAGGAAAGCGTAGCTCGCCTGAATCGTGCTTCGTCTCTTCAAACTATTAGAATCCTAGAAAATTAATGTTAATGGAAAAAACAAATGCACCGATCAATAGTTTTGAACATTGCAAAAAGCCAGTTTTCTCATGACACAGCTTGTATAATGGATACGCTTAATCTAACATTTGCCTATACTTGAAACTTAAAGGAGCAAATACAGCACACTTAAGTAAGCTAAAACTGCCCTCTTATCACATGAGCCGCGACATGAGAAAACCAGACCTTTGCAAATGCGAAAACAAAGATGCAGATCAGCTGCACAGTAAGTGCACAGCTGATCAGCATCTAGGTTTTCGCCACACAGAATCACAGATAGTACAATCCCTCTTCCTAAAATGAAATTTGAAGCAATTAGCAATATACTGTCGTTGAACAGCCTGGTTTATGTCAGACCTGGTCGGAAACCCTGAAGACCGGTTTGCTGGAGTCATGGTTCAAAATTATTGCACAAGTCCACTGTTGCACGGTTTTACCAGTTGCATCATTATGAAAACATATTTCATTTTGAGGAGCGCAGTGGCTTAGTGGTAGGGCGTCGAACTCCGAATCTAGAGCCTAGATGTCCTGGGTTCGATTCCCACGAGCACCATTTAGTATTTCCTTGAGCAAGACCATAAGCTCACAAAAGTACTGGTTAACTACCCAGGAAGTAATGGCTCCGTCCCAACATGACTGAAAAATTGCATAAAGCTACAACAAACCAAATCAAAAATTTCATTTTTTTTCTCAGGACAATTGTGTGCATCTGCTCTTATGAAACGATTCATTCATGCTCAATACCAGGCGACAGGACACCATACACAATACTACTCAACTGTCAGAGAAAGGATTTAATTCTTTATAAAAGTAAAAATGACTTTAAGCGCAATATCACCTGGTGAGAAAACCAATGATGTGGTTTCCGACCAGGTCCATCACAAACCAGGCTGCACAGCTACAGAAGCACGGGGTACAAAGTAGGATAGTTTTAGTGGACAATTTTTTTCATTTTTTCGAAATTAATTTTTTTTGCTTTGTTTTTGCAGTGAGTGACTTAGTGCATGATGTGGAGGCTATTCACGGCCTATGTTAATTGCTAACAACATCTGAAAACCTCTGCTGAAATATGAGTGATGCCCGTGAAACTGCATTTTGGCAGTTTCACAGGTATCACTCATATTTCAGAAATTGTTAGCACCTAAGAAAGGTAAAAATTAATATAGTCTTCACATCGTGCACTAGGTCACTTATATCAACAACAAAGCAAACATTTTAAATTTCGAAAATACGAAAAAATTGTCCACTAAAACTGTCCTACGTTGTACCCCGTGAGAAGATGGCTAGGAGCTTGAAATTTCATATTTAGGAAGTTGAGGAAATGTTTTATCCATGAAGTGAAAACAAAGGCGCTGACCGCGAAGCTGATCTGCGCCTTTATTTTCGCATATGCAAATTGTTGGTTTTCCCATGAGGCGGCTCAAAGGTTATTAATCCTTTAAACCACGATTTATGTAGCTGAACATGCTGATTTGATTCTTTGTCTTACAAGGTCTTAAAATAACTATACTCTTGACCGGTGAGTTAGATTTTATGTATTTGATAAAAGTCTTATTTTCTGTCTACAAAAACGCATATTTGAGCCATGTCTGAAAAAAAAAAAAAACATTTTGCATATGCGAAAACAGAGGTGCAGATCAGTTACGCAATAACCTCGAAGCTGATCTGCGCCTTTGTTTTTGCTACTACTTAAATCCAAACTTTCAAGCATGAAGCTACTTTCATTGACCAGCATGGTTTGTGTCAGACCTAGTAGGAAAACACAATGCTGTTTTCTCATGAAGTGGCTCATTTGTTTACTTGATTCGTATTTCATCAAATCTGACTATTTCATAAGCAATGCAGCAATCTTGCGCTGTTCATTAATCCAAGTATGCAGATCAGTAGCAGAAATGCATTTCAATGGGTCAACAAAAGTTGAGAAACTTGTCCACTTTAAGTCTTTCACTAATCCCTGGCTTCTCAAGCACTTAACCATCCGCTTGATGTCTGCAGACTTATCTACTGGTGGTCTACTCCTCCTTGCTTTCACTGTTTTGGTTGACTTCATCAACTTGGTTTGGACAAGTCCAAAGATGAACTGCATTAGGTTGAGGCGGTTGGATCTCCCATACAACAGAACAGCCATGGCTGTGAGCAAGTAAATGGAATTCTTGCTCTTTTCTAGCATAACATTATTTAAAATTTTAAACAGAATGGGAACCTTCTGTTTTAATTTTTCTGAGATAACTGTCCAGCAGAAATCTATTAAGTCACTGTTTGCAGATACGTTTAGTAAGTCACTCCTATTTCGAACCAGTTCTTCTACCTCCCTCACTATTTCTTTTGTGACTGCCTTAATCATTTCTTGTTTATAATTTCTAGTTAGGTGTTACTTTTATTGTGTATACATTTTATGATGTTTATCATCTGTAATAATTCTTGACCTCTCTTGACCTTTGTACTTGATAGTTGTCTGAAAAACAGTAAAAGTGGCACATTTTTATATCTTTCTTATTATTGCTCTAAAACAGAGATTACAGGTTAGAACAGCAGTTTTAATGTATGCCCATATTCCTGCATCACCGCAAGTTTGTTGTACTGTGTAGAAAAGTGGTTTTTTAGGGATATAGAGCTGAGAAGGACAAATACATCGTGAATCACTACAGAAACTAAGGGCGAGGCTTGGCGCTAGTAAAATGGATTAAATCTCCATCCCCATTGATTTTGTATTAGTGACTTTTCCAAGGCGGTATTTCTGTTGTGCTTCTGTTTTATGTTTTGGTGTAATTTTTTGCTGTTTTACGCATCTTCATTTGCCTCTTCATATGTTTAATTAAGATAACTGAATGGCTACCTTTTGGAAAATAGCTGCTAACTCGGCTAACCCTATGCTCTCTCTGTGTTTGTAACTTACTACATCTATTTGTAGTGTTGGTTTTTCACAAATGGGTTGCAGAGTGAGACTTCGGTCCTGATTGCGCCAGTTCCGAATCATTGCTTACTGTTACCTTTTTGTTGCATGGCTATGTTATCATGATGTACGGGTATGAGAATTATGTACTGGAGGTATTCTGTGGTCATGAGACACATACCAAAAAGTCATGTAAATACTCAAGAATACAAATTTATATCAACATAGTACATAAACATACCTGTCAGTCTGTAACCTTATGCAACAGTCATTTATAATCATGCCCCTCACCCCTGTGAAGGGGTGGAGGATATAGAATACATGTGATATAGTCTCAGTCACAAAAAGGGATATTTTTTTAGTTTCAGCGCGGGACATTGGTTCTAAAATCTGGATGTACATGTATATAATTTTCTAATGGGTGTGAACGCTGTACATAGTCAATGACGGTGCCTGGTTGGTCAGTTGGTTTTGCAAATTTGACTGTTTTATTGAGAAGTGATTGAATATATGAACCAAAAGTGCAGTTCATGTGTACATGCATTTTTTGTTATGAATTTTATACAAATGGATTTCTACTTACATCCAAACATTCATTGTGCTGAATTGATTTGATTTTGTCGAGCCATGCATCTTCTGTCATCTCCAATATTGAATGCATACATGTACAATTATTCCAACAAGATCCATCTTCCTGTCACTTGCTTTAATTTCATGATTTTAATTTGGTTTTGGTAAATTATTCAATCTATCATATCAATATAAATCTGTTTGCAAAAGCAACAAAATTATGCCAATATTGTGTAATGACACACTCCAAAAATAGCCTCTAGATGTTTTAATAATAAACAAGTTTGAGCTTTTTAAAAAGCTAATCACTAGCCCAAAGGTCTGTGACAGAAACTGATGGCTAATCACGAAGAAAGACACTAACAGCACACAGATTCTATCATGTCTATCTGAAATGCAACTTCCGCGAGGTAGAAAGGCAAATTTTAGATATTTACTATAAATGTATTATTGTATTTGAATTTACAGAAGTAAGCGTTAACATTGTGTGAAACACCTTGTTCTGGGAAAAAATTCTCCGATGTACAGATTATGTACAGATTTATTTAAACAAAATTTTGCAATCATTTACTTTATACAATGTTTATTTTTAATTATGCATATTTCTATGCATTTTTCAAACCTCAAGATTACATAGCAAGGAGCTATATACTACATAAAAACTGGTTTAAGCAGAGCCTGACTGCCAGCAGGTGTTGGTCCCCACCATTCCCCAGGCCCAGGGCTGAGGGGCATGGTTACAAATGACCAGTGCATTACCTTAACATCAAATTCCTGAGAGCAGTTTTTTATTTGCGTCCCCACACTGACTGGCGGAACAGACATCTCCACATTGACTGACGGAACAGCCGTCCCAACGCTAACCGGCGGAACAGCCGTCACCACACTGACTGGCGGAACAGACACCCCTACACTGACCGGCAGAACAGATCTCCCCATACTGACTGGCGGAACAGCTGTCCCCACACTAACCGGCGGAACAGACCTCCCCACATTGACTGACGGAATAGACTTTGCCAAAGATGAGTTGGATGTTCTGTAAATGGATAACTTTGGTGGGATATTAAAGAGAGTTTTTTTTTTGCTTCTTGAGGTCACTGATGGCGTCTGTGGGGTCCTTTGCCTTTTTAGGCCATGCTTAGGGGTATTCTTAGGGGTCACTGATGGCGTCTGTGGGGTCCTTTGCCTTTTTAAGCCATGCTTAGGGGTATTCTTAGGGGTATGTTTAGGAGTTCTACAAAGCATAGATGAAGGGACAGAGGATCCTGGCATCCGCTGCAGCTCCCCGAAGATAATTTGAACACTTTCTTCACATTTTTATTTGCTTTTCAGCAATGTCGCTTTTTAGATTTACTATTCTGTTAAGTTTATTTGCACAAATATAGCACGCTTTGCCTTGACACTCGATTCCTAACGATTTTAGAACCTCTTTATATGTTTCAACGCTATTTTTTGTCGACAGAGTTCTGTAATGTTTTCCGTGAATGATAGAAAAACAAATTTTACACGCATCCGCCAAAACTTCGCTGAAGCCAAAGCGCTTCGAATAAGGTTGATTTTTTTTCGCACGGAATCTGGGTAAATCATGCGGGATACACTTGCTTTTTTTCGCTGGCGTTCTCCAGATTTCTCCCGTAAGTCATAGCGAACGATTTTAGAGGTAAAACCAAAAACTACCTCCATATTAGAGAGTCATTTTTATAACGGGTATTTTGATTGGATAATAAGGTATTTCCCCATGTCAATGAATATTCATGAAAACGACGTTTCGCTGACGAATTGTCCCAGGGGTGATGAAGTTTGACGTAATGGATCGCACCTGCGTAACCGAGGATGCATTTGGGACTACAGCCCATCAAATGATGACCCCAGGATGGCGATGACCTATTTTACGGCAAGGTCAATTTCGGAAACATAGGTTTTTACATGGGAAAAAAGTGAAAACTATGATTTTTAAAAAAAAAAAAAAAACTGGAGCAGCCTGAGACCTAAAAAATGGCAGATTGAGACAACTGATGGAGTAGATTAAGGTATGCAATTAATTTAGGTCAAGGTCATCTCTTGACCTTGGCCCGTCTGTCTGCCATACACACTTTTCAAAGATCATCTACCCTGAAACCGCTGGGCCAATGAAAGCCAAATGATGTGGAGCCACCATGGGTAGGTGGGACTTCAGTTTTTTCGTGAAATCAGGGTTACATGACCAAGATGGCCGCCACGCCCATATATGGTAAAAACCACTAAAAATCTTCTCCAGAACTGGCAGGCCGACTTTCACTAAACTAAGAATGTAGCATTTTGGACTCCAGCTCATTGTAGTTTGATCAAATGAAGACCCGAGGATGACCCTGACCTATTTTCTACGGCAAGGTCAATTTTGGAAATATAGGCTTTTACATGATAAAAAGTGAAAACTATGGATTTTTTGAAAACTATTGCAGCCCGAGACCTGAAAAGTGGTAAATGCAGACATTTAAAGGAGTAGATGGAGGTATGTGATAAATTTAGGTCAAGGTCATCTCTTTACCTTGGCCGGTCTGTCTTCCATACACACTTTTCAAAGATCTTCTTCCCTAAAACGGATTGACCAATGAAAGTTAAACATTAGACCTAATAACTATTATTTACTTCCTGAAAACTACACTGCCAGGGGCTGACCCTGACAGTTGGCACTCAGCATATCACTTCCTTCTATAGAAGTAAACATGTGAATTTCTCCAATCGGAAGACTACTACTGAAATGGTAACTCAAGTGTACATTTCTAAACAAAATACAGACATGAGTGACGGTTAGAGATAGCTCCGATACAGAGAATCTCAGACAGCCACACAAAGGGATAGTATGCCTGCCTGATGGATGAGAAGAAGGGGGCTTTGTTATTGCACATGCAAAACCCTTTATTTGGTCATGATGCGGATCAAGAATATGTTAATATTTTGAGATGTAGCAGTCCTTGCAGACATTTTCACATTAAATACACATGCAACATTTGTAGCATTATATAAAGTTATGTATGGTTGTCAGAAATGGACCCAGAGGACAGAGAAGATAATCAGACTGACACAGAAAATGAAACACACCAGTGGCAGGCCCACCAAACAGACCAGGATTAGGTAAAAAAAATCACTATATGCTCAATATCGGAGTGAGTCAGTACACTAAAAGGTTGTCCTAAATATTCTGCGAGGGTTTTTAGCTCACGTAGGATCACAAGGTGAGCTTATAGTATAGCCATGATCCAGCGTCCGTCCGTTGTCGTCCGTCCACAATTTCAAAGATCTTCTCTGCAACCGCTTGAAGTGAAATTTTATGTGGAGCCTCCATGGGTAGGGGGAACGAAAGTTTGTTCACGGGATCTTGGTAACATACCCGTGATGGCTGCCAGGCCCATATATGGTCAGAAATCTTCTTCTCCATAACTGGCGGGCAGATTTTCACAAAACTTGGTATGCACGTAGTATCGGGGACTCCAGCCCATCATAGTTTGGTCAAATGATGACCCTAGGATGACCTAGACCTATTTTATGGCAAGGTCAATTTTGGAAACATAGGCTCATACATTGGAAAAAGTGAAAACTATAGATTTTTTGAAAACGATTGCAGCCTGAGACCTGAAAAGTTGTAGATGCAAACAACTAATGGAGTGGATGAAGGTATATGAACTATTTAGGTCAAGGTCATCTCTTGACTTTGGCTGGTCTATTGTCCATACCCTCTTTTTAAAGATCTCCATCCGTAAAACCCCATGGCCAATCAAAGTGAAATTTTATTTAGAGCATCCATGGGTAGGGGGAATGAGAGTTTGATCGTGAAATCTGGGTCACATGACCAAGATGGCCGCCACGCCCATATATGGTAAAAACCATTCAAAAATTTTCTTCTCCAGAACCGGTGGGCCGATTTCCACAAAACTTGGTATCATGTAGCATTTGGGACTCCAGCCCATAATAGTTTGTTCAAATGATGACCCTGTGATGACATTGACCTATTTTACGGCGAGGTCAATTTTGGAAACATATATGAGTTTAACATTTGCACCACGTAAGTAGGTACCGCACTTCTAGCTAGGTTATATATATATATATATATATATATATATATATATATATATATATATATATATATATATATATATATATATATATATATATATATATATATATATATATATATATATATATATATATATATATATATATATAGATTTTTTTTGTTTTTGCCTTCCTTTATAGTTTCCCCCAAAACCAATTATCTGCCTCTGATGCGGCTTCCATGCTTCAGAATAGATTCTCTGCATGAGTAATAAACTGCATGCAGGATCTCTCTTCTCTTGCATGTTTGTTATTTTTTTTCGATGATATTAATTTAGAAAGGTAACTTGAAAATAATATTACCCTGCTAAAGTACTCAAATTTTTTAATACAGGCCCCTGTCTGCTCTTCCCTATGTCTTCTCCTTCTCATTAAGCAAGCATTTTGGTATCTACATATTATATATTGTTTATATATTCAAATGCTCTGGCATCTTTCATGTATCATTGTCAATTGTATTGTTTGAACAATGTCTATTCTAAATAAAAAAAAAAAACGAGAAAAACGTAAACATTTTATAGAGAATACAGAAAATCAGGAACCGAAGTCCAAATTTTAAGACGGAGATATCGCCTCTTCTGTTATTCAGGAAGTGTTAAGAAACTTCTGTTATTCAGGAAGTGTTAAGAAACATTAACGAAAAGGGCACAAAATATACGGAAAGCTATAAACAGAGAGCCGTAATAACAAGGCGTTTTCCGTATAAAATCGAGTTGACAGCGGCAAGCGCACAGACCTTTACGTTGCAAAACTTGTCGTGGGCAGAAAAGATCCTAACAAGGTTGTGACGGCGTTTCCGGTGAGACGTCTTCATTCTGAAGAAGAACAGGGGTATGTGTGTTTTCATTATAAAGCCTTAAAGCTTCAGTGTCGACAACATCAAACTACACTTTCACAGTGTTAAACTAAAACTTATGGGGATGTGTGGCTTGGTGGGACCACTTTGTACCTCTATTTCTGCACAAGCTATACTTTTTTACAGATGCAATGCTCTCAAAACAATGCCAGAATTTGTGTGTGCAGTGACAGTAGTAGCTTCATGATCAGCATAGTAGGCTGGCCTTTCTTCTCGTCTGATCAGTACATACATGTTGGGCGAGCCAACATCTGCGTAGAGAAAGCTGATGTCAAGTACACTTTTAGTATTTTATCAGTTGAAGTCCGTAGTATTGCAGTTTGATCTGTGTCTTCGATGCACGATAAACATGAAACACCTGCAAGCGAGGACTAATCAATTTGTGCACACGCTTGTAGGGTTTATACGGAAATTGGTTATTAAAATAAACGTCGTTGTTATTACTATTATTATAATTATGTCATAATGATGTCCATGCATCAAGATTAATATTAAGCAAAAATAAAAGGAAATCAAGATTTTGAAACTTGAAAGATGTTGTCCAAAACATTTGGCAATCTTGACCTCGCTCATCACAGGCAATGTTTATTGGCGGCGCCTTTTATGTGCTTCCAAAAATCTAAGTTGCGGTGTCTATCTTTGATCGTATTGTGTAACATATCTGCGACCGCACGTGTTTGTCTCGAAAAGTTAAACATTTTTTCACTGGCATTTCAACATTCAAAGGGTCAAGATGTGTTTTGAGTTAGTTATGTTCATTTTGCTAGGGGTCGGAGTTATGGTCGGCGACGCCGGGACAGTACCACAGCTGGTAAACGGTTGCCGGATGTGCGAGAGGAAAGGCGGCGTCGTGCGCTGCATGCTTGGACAGACGGCCGTGGTGATCGACGTCGTAGACTGCCCTGGGGAAGCAGTCATTGCCGGTCCAAAAACCCTGGTTACAGGGTTTAAGGGCCGGGCATTGTCTGTTGTCCTACCTAAGACGACCCTAACCTATGGGAGTTTTGCCGAGGGGACAGCAGCGACGCTGCATGCAGAAGAGTGTGTATTTATTTATTTTCATTTATATATTTTGTATGATTTATTCATTTATTAATTATCGTTCAGTTTTCTCGTGGAAAATTCTACTTGGATTTGGCGAACATACTTACTAGCCTTGGAAGCAGTATAAAAAAACAAGACAGAAACCGGCTTGTTGACAAACGTTTCATACAAAACAACCCTTCGTTAAATGACGCTTGCCAGCATAATCTTGAAGTATCCACTACTTATTCTTTGTGAACTATCATTTGCACAAATAATAAAACATCAACGAAGGCTGAGAAAATTCTTAAGAGAACCAGAAGGACAGTCCTTTGGAGCTAGGCTGTCTCTCCCTATTGATATAATTGCACAAAGCAATGACCTGACCATCGGAAGTGCAGATATCGACGAACCAAAGATAAGCTTCAAGACCGACCCTGACTGGATGTATCTTGATTAAAACAGCTCAGACGTACCAAAGGACGATGCTGTAAGCCAGGGGGCAGCATCAGCTGCTAATGAGACTGTTGATGAGGCTGAAGAATTGGAGCGTTATTTGTAAGTAACACTCTTAATTAAATTAGTTTGCATACTGTGATATATATGTGTGCACACAAATATTTAGAAATCAGTCAGATGTTTTCATTTTTTTTCATATTGTGTAATTAGATTTACTCAGGATACGTCTGAACAAAAAGATAGACACACGGCAAATAGAAAACCTAATTCCAACTGTCATTACAAGTGTTATACAAAATTAGGCATTTTTTTATATATTTCAGGAGAGAAGTATCTTTGGAAGAAATGACACAGCTTTGAGCCGGGACACAGTACAACGACGGGAACCAGAGTGGACACGCGTGTCCTCAGTTATCAGATAACAATAACAATTGTACTTCATAATAATTACCCAGAGTGATTTGCTGACAGACTATAAGTGTTCGGATATTTTCTTCCACATCTAAATACTCTAAAACAAACATTCTGTAGTAAAACAAATATTTCATGATATTGTTATAAGGGTACTTATATCATTGTTTGCATAAGATCAACAGTCCTCAGCCAGTAAGATCAATAAAAAATCTATATATCCCGATTTTTTCATTTATTTGTTGTCCTCAGACTCTGAGGCTTTATTTGTGATACAATTGTTTATACATAATTATTTTAATGCAAGGTTTATACATGAATACCTGTCCTCAGGGGCTGAGGGCAGGTGTTTATTTATATATATTCCAAAATCACTACTTTAGATATATATCAGAGTCCTTGAAGTTTTGCCTTTAAAAGAATGGAATGTGTCAGGAATTGTGTTGCTATGAGAGATATAATTAACACAATTATGAAACAACATAAAACAGACATAATTTTGCTAAATCAAATAATCTACACTATTGAAGAGTCTTAAGAAGTTAGTTTAGTTATTACTGTATGCTCCTTAATTTAGCTTGCTTAGTCATGTTGTTATGTTTTTTTCTATCTCTTACCAATCATAATTTCAGTCTAAAATTTGTTGTTGGTATTTATGCATGCCTAACCAGAATCAAAGTTTGCTATCAGCAAACTATAATCTTGAATTATTAAATGGAAAACCATCTTTAATTTTAATGCCTAAAATTAAGGCCAGGGAAAGAATCTTTTTAGTTTCTGTATTTTACTTCAATCATTAAAGCACTCTTCTGTCACATTTTGCTCAAACTATAGCAATCCTTTGTCCCATTGTTTTATAATTAGTTTCAACATACTAAAGCAAGTTTTCTTACGGGCATACTATACAGTTTGCAGATAGGATTTTATCAATTTAAGTCCTAAACTAACTTCTACAAAAAGAAACAAGAAACAAATAAGAAAAATGGATAATAGGCAGTCTGTCAAGACATGTGTATCAGACATGGTTGGTATTATTTGGACAATGATAATATTGTATATGAACATTTAAAGGATACGGTGCATTTTAAAGTGAAAGGTGAGGACATATACGTGGACAATGTTGCGGTTCTTTTCTGACACTTTCGTCTTATCAAAAATTTCGGGAAACTTTCATTTCCGTTTTATGCACTCTTTGTTTTAGACAAAGGAACAGTCAAAAGTTACCTACTAGTCCCAAATTGAAGCCCCTACAGTGTAGGTATTTCAATCCCAGTACTTCCAAATTGTTTCTTAGAAGCGCATATCACTCATGGGTTGTTTCAAATTGTATTGTATCTTGTGTATTGATAAAAACAGGGACGTGTATTTGTGCAATAATTGTTTTTAAAACCTTCACTGCACCCATCTTTATCTTACATGAGTCATTTGGCTATCAAGGTGAGCTTAAACATTGTACTTGTAGTATACCCATTATCGGCACCCACCATTTTCAGAGCTTCCCTGAAATGAGCCCAAGGCATATTTCCTGTGGAGCCTCACTGGAAAGGGAGAGCAGAAGTTTATATGGTGCAGGTCATATAAAAGAATTTTCAGCCTTGGTACTCAGATGAGCGCTTCAGGACCAATGGGCATCTGGTATTTATGTATAGCAAAAATGTCATTAAGTTCACTATCCTAACAAAATTGTCAAGCTTTTAAAATAGTTTTCCAATTATTGAATTTTGATTTACATCTCGTCTTGCTTTGCTAGAACCACTGGCCTTCTGAGAAAGTCGCTTGATCTGGTTAATCAGCTGAACCAGGGATAGATGGATCCGCAGATAACATTTACTGATCTACTCAAAGTCCCTCCTTTACACGAACATTGCTGTAAAGAGATACTAAATCGTTTGGATGTATTTTGAAAGCCATATCCATTGGCTGACTACAAACGTTCAATAAGTAAGTGTTGATCTTGGACATTGCCTTGAAAGGGTTTATATCTTAAGGCAGTGTTGTTGTTTAGCATAAATTTCATTATAATGAAGAGATAGAGTCCCAAAGAGTTTCGTTCATCTCAGGAGATAGTGGTCCAATAGACGGACAATTTGGGTAGATGCTTGAAAAGTTCGATTTTGAAAGAAAAGAGAATGGGCTGTGTTGCAAAAGGAAAAGCGCTGATCTGCGTCTTTATTTTGTTCGAACAGAATGTTGGTTTTCTCATGACTTGGCATGGCAATTGGCAGCTGTCTTAAAGACTCAGAAGCAAAATTAGTATGTTAGCTTTTGTAAGCCCCAAATTTGAATAACCCCAAGCATAAAACTGGTTGCAAATTGTCAGGCATTTCAAAGTCTTTTTCTCCCACGTCATGCATTTCAGAGTCATATTCTTTTAAGAAACTGCTTATCTTATCAACAAACAGAGCGTCCCACAGCAAAGCAAGTGCTTAACTATTTGGAATCTGCACATGTCCATTAGGCAAAGTATTAAAGGAAACTTTATAAGTACAAGTATTACAAACCTTAAAGTAAAAATATAAATTGTTTTCAGTTGTTTGGGCTTCTTTAGAGTGCCAAAAGATTCGATAACTGTCCAGAATCGATCCCTATTAAACCTATAGTAAAATTGGCAAAAATCTCGACACTCTTGGAAAATCAAGCACATACCGAAAGATAATATGTATTTGTGATTGAAACGTTGTGTAGTAATACACTAGATATTGCTGTCAAACAAGCTTTGGATTAAGTTTTCAATCGTTTTCGATATTTTTGTAATACTTTGGTAATTTAACACTATGTCTATGGAAAAAAAAAAAACTGACATGGGACTTAAATTATTTTGACCAGTTTACAATTCAGACATGTTTTCCAGTTTCTACCACAATGCTAATAATTATATTTGTCTATTTTCAGGTACTACCATTGCCCTAACTGTCATACTATGAGGACCCACCTCCCTCAGCACTTGAGGAAATGCAAGCCGTTACATCAGGGGGTAAGTCTACGTCAGGATATTGAGAGTAATAGGATATTTACAGAAGAGATCTACCAACTTCATTATATGATGTACCTTCTTCATTATATGATGCACCTTCATCATTATATGATGTACTTTCTTCATTATATGATTCACCTTCATTATTATATGATGCATCTTCATCATTATATGATGTACCTCCTTCATTATATGATGTACCTTCATTATATGATGTACCTTCATCATTATATGATGTACCTTCATCATTATATGATGTACCATCTTCATTATATGATGCACCTTCATCATTATATGATGTACCTTCATCATTATATGATGTACCTTTATCATTATATGATCTACATTCATCATTATATGATGTACCTTCATCATTATATGATGTACATTTATCATTATATGATCTACCTCCTTCATTATGTGATGCACCTTCATCATTATATGATGTACCTTCATCATTATATGATCTTCCTCCTTCATTATATGATGTACCTTCATCATTATATGATGTACCTTCATCATTATATGATGTACCATCATCATTATATGACGTACCATCTTCATTATATGATGCACGTTCATCATTATATGATGTACCTTTATCATTATATGATCTACCTCCTTCATTATATGATGCACCTTCATCATTATATGATGTACCTTCATCATTATATGATCTACCTCCTTCATTATATGATGTACCTTCATCATTATATGTTGTACCTTCATCATTATATGATCTACCTTCATCATTATATGATGTACCATCTTCATTATATGATGCACCTTCATCATTATATGATGTACCTTCATCATTATATGATGTACGTTTATCATATTTTGATCTACATTCATCATTATATGATGTACCTTCATCATTATATGATGTACCTTTATCATTATATGATCTACCTCCTTCATTATATGATGCACCTTCATCATTATATGGTGTACCTTCATCATTATATGATCTTCCTCCTTCATTATATGATGTACCTTCATCATTATATGATGTACCTTCATCATTATATGATGTACCTTCATCATTATATGACGTACCATTTTCATTATATGATGCACCTTCATCATTATATGATGTACCTTTATCATTATAGGATCTACCTCCGTCATTATATGATGCACCTTCATCATTATATGATGTACCTTCATCATTATATGATCTACCTCCTTCATTATATGTTGCACCTTCATCATTATATGATGCACCTTCATCATTATATGATGCACCTTCATCATTATATGATGCACCTTCTTCATTATATGATGCACCTTCTTCATTACATGATGCACCTTCTTCATTATATGATGCACCTTCTTCATTATGTGATGCACCTTCATCATTATGTGATGCACCTTCTTCATTATATGATGCACCTTCATCATTATATGATGCACCTTCATCATTATATGATGCACCTTCATCATTATATGATGCAACTTCATCATTATATGATGCACCTTCTTCATTATATGATGCACCTTCATCATTATATGATGCACCTTCATCATTATATGATGCACCTTCTTCATTATATGATGCACCTTCATCATTATATGATGCACCTTCTTCATTATATGATGCACCTTCATCATTATATGATGCACCTTCATCATTATATGATGCACCTTCTTCATTATATGATGCACCTTCATCATTATATGATGCACCTTCATCATTATATGATGCACCTTCTTCATGATATGATGCACCTTCATCATTATATGATGCACCTTCTTCATTATATGATGCACCTTCATCATTATATGATGCACCTTCATCATTATATGATGCACCTTCATCATTATATGATGCACCTTCTTCTTTTTATGATGCACCTTCATCATTATATGATGCACCTTTTTCTTTTTATGATGTACAAACTTTATGATGTAGCGTTTTCTTTATGCACCTACTTTATGATGTAGCGTTTTCTTGAGCCGGGTAAAATCACAAGTAAAGACTTTTACATGAACACCGGTAGAACACTCGTCTCGCGAGATTATATGTTTATTGTGCGCAACAAAGCATGAATACAGAAACGATTTATATTTTCACTTCTCTCTTATTCTTCAGGTAATGTCATGGTATTTTAATGATGCAGAAATCTGCACGAGCATCTAGTTCAGATATCCGCTAAGTGTCAGTTCCGTATTTAGTGTATTTTTGGAGATGTTTGCAACTGCATTTTTCACAGGCTAGTTGTCACATATTTTCGTGGCTGATAAATGCTGTTTGTATTCAAATATCAACCTGTAAGTCAAAGATGCCACTCTAACTGTGTCATATAATTCATTTAGCAAGAATTATGTTGTGAGAAAGTACATTTCTGCATAATTTCCGCTGAAGTATGAGTTTGATGTCTGGAATGTCTGAATGTTTTTTCAACTTTTTCAAGGGAGACGAGCACTCATTCATTATTATTCAGATTCTAAACTGTTTCATCTTATTATTGGGTAGGTTTTTACACAAACCATCCTGTGTATCCGCAAAAGATAAAATCTTAATTTAATGTGGATCATCCATCGGTAGGGGATCAAAAGTTTGTTCGCAAAATCTGTGTCACATGCCCAACATGGCCACCATGCATGCTCTCATGCTCAGAAAATCTTCTTCAGAACCTGCAGGCCGATTTTGACGAAACTTTGTAGGTGGTATTTGGGTCTCCAGCCCATCTTAGTTTGCTCAAATGATCATGACTTTTTATGACAAGGTCAATTTTGGAAACTTAGGTTTAAATACACGGAGAAAAAAAAAATAAAAATCGATATAATTTTGGAAACTTAGGTTTAAATACATGGAGAAAAAAAATAAAAATCGATATTTTGGAAACTGTTCTAGTCTTAGAAATGAAAGTTTGCTGCAGATGGAGACAAGTACTTAAGTTGATGAAGATACATGCATATTTAACGTTAAAAGTCATCTCTTTTTCAGTAAGTGTTGTAAGGTCGGACCTTGGGTGAGTGCTCTCTGGACCTTTGGTCCTCTGGGTTTGCTTATAACCTTGATAAGTTTTGCCTAACTTTTGTCAACTTAAAGTTTCTGCTGGACAGAATGAAATTTTGCCGGTTTTGTTTTGCTGTCCGGCACTTTTTGTGAAGACTGCACAAAATTGTTAAGCATTTTTATCGCACCTGCTTATAGCAAGGTGCGATATAGGAGTCCAAATTTCCGTCCGTCCGTCCATCCGTCCATCAACATTTACGTCAAAGTTTGACATTCACGTCAAAGTTTGACATTCACGTCAAAGTTTAGTTTTCTCTGCATCACTGATAGCTACGATTATGAAACCTTGCATAGTTATTGTTCTGGACATACCCTTCAAGCACGCACCTTGACCTGGTGCCCTTGACCTATATTTCACGGTCCAGTGACTTTGTCATTTTTTACGTCAAAGTTTGTTTTTCTCTGCATCAGTGATAGCTGCGATTATGAAATCTTGCATAGTTATTGTCCTGGACATACCCTTCAAGCACGCACATTGACCCGATGACCTTGACCTATATTTCACGGTCCAGTGACTTTGTCAATTTTACGTCAAAGTTTGTTTTTCTCGGCATCAATGATAGTTGCGATTATGAAACCTTGCATAGTTATTGTCCTGGACATACCCTTCAAGCACGCACATTGACCTGATGCCCTGGAGCTATATTTCAAGGTCCAGTGACTTTGTCAATTTTTAGGTCAAAGTTTGGTTTTCTTTGCACCTGTGACAGCTAATTGTCCTTGACATACCCTTCAAGCATGCACCTTGACTTGGTGCCCTTGTCCTATATTTTACGGTTTTAGTTATTTTGCCCAATGCAGGTGCGATATCGACCTCTGCGGCGTTCTTGTTTAGGTACAGTGTCCCGGGACAGTATCTAATCTAGATTTTGCTTTAAAATAATAGTAAACAAATAACATACCTTTAAACCAGTGCAAGGCCCGATGACTGCCTGCCACATGACCCAGAGATTCACATTGTTACAGTGATCCCCACAGAAATTCTCAGCTTTTCCATCGCACATTTTCTGCAGGTTGCATTTTAGTTTGCATCATATCATGAAACTTTTAGAATCTATTATTCAATTTCAGGTTGTGCCACTGATACCAGCTAACATTACATGTCGTAGAATATACTACAATTGACTCGTAAAATGAATCAAATGAAAAACATTTTCCAAAACCTGGGCTTAGAGAGGTTAGCACCTGCATTTGAAGCAGAGAAAGTGTCTCCAGATATAGTTTGCAAACTTTCCTGGTATGAAATGAATTCCCTTGGGGTGGTAAACCGTTCTGACGTTATGAACTTGAGGAGAGTGTGCTTGAACTATGGCAGCTACCAACCAAGAAAAGCACCTTCTACAGGGATTGGGCCACTAGAATTCCTCATATCAAAAGCTACTTTAGAAACTTTGATTGAAACAGGGTTTTTAATAAAGGAAATAGCTAAACTATTATCGGTCTCAGAAAGTACAGTATACAGACGAATGCGTGCATTTGGATTAACGAAAGCCAACTTTACCGATATTGAGGATGAACAACTGATTGCTGTTGTCCAGGAAGTTATCAATGACTTTCCGAATTGTGGAGAGACTATGCTAAACCAAATATTGAAACAAAGGAATATAAAGGTATTAATTTGTCATACTGTAATGGAAGCGTTAGCTCAAGGGATTTATACACCAAAGAGATAGCAGTTCCCTTACTTTTCTCATTATATACTGAGCCAAACAACGCAACATGGTTATGTAATATTTTTCGCATTTTGATGTAATGTACGACGGTATACCCGAAATATATTTGTCAGCAATTGCCAATAAATGAATTGGGTACAAAAAATTTGGTTTTCAGAGCCTGGGTCACTGAGCTCGAATCTGATTGGTCAAACCGGTTAATTTGGTGGCATGCGCCCCCCTGAGAGATTCTGGAAGTCAGTTTTAACACGGATCGTCAAGTGAGGTACGATCAGGTAATTGCAAAATGTCTTCCATTTGTACCCTAAATTTCAAAACAAAGTTGGCATCGTTGAAAATTTTGCGTTTAATACTGAACATTCCATACAACACAATGGAAAATGGAATTGGTGAAAATTTCAAATGGTCAATGTTTTTAATGAAACCTTTGTGAAAACATGTTCATTCCATCATTCAGCATTGTTTGAAAACACAATAACTTGCAATTGTTGCATCAGGAACGTCTGTAACAAATTTATGCTAAAATCTGAGTAAACTTTACTGGTTCAACGTGAAAATGAGTCTTCAACTCTGTTCAAAATGAAACAAAATTGATCGTTTGACGGTAAAATGAGTCATCCAAAATGGAGCAAGAGTATTCCTGAAAACCGGCATTAATTTCAAGGGTACGAATTCATGTCACATGTCGCGTTCTGGAAAAATTACAATGCATTTCATTTTTTGCCAAGACCCTACCTCTGAAAAATGATTGATTTCTTGAGTCGCATAGCACGGAATGTTACAACCTAGATGTTGTGAGATGGATCGATGGTCCGGCAATCTAATTTAGCTAAGAGAAAGTTTATTTGATAACGCTCCAGTGAATAAAATTAAAAATAAACTGATGTTGCGTTATAAGTTTGGCTCAGTATATGTTAGAACTAGGTCTCATTTTGGCTCAGGACGTCTAGGATATTTCAATCTTTATGCCTTTATACATGCCTGCTATAGAAACATATATCAGTCCTTATGCGACAAAGAGAGAGAGAAAAAAAGCTTTTACTATCATGATACATTTATTGCAAACATCTTGCAAAAAAAGCAAATTTATGCAATCATCTGCCTGTTTTAATTGCGACTGTTCATTTGTTTTTAGCTCATCTGAGCCTTTAGGCTCATTAGGTAAGCGTATAGTATATATCCAGTCTCTGGCGTCCGTCAACTATTTACAAAGATCTTATTCTCTGAAACTTCTTGACCAATCAAAGCCAAGCTTCATGTGGAGGATCCTTGGAGTGGAACTAAAGTTTGTATAAATGGCCCAGGTCACATGACCAAGATGGCCCCAATGGCTACCATGGCTATAAATACCAAAAACCTTTAAAAATCTTCTTCAGAAGCAGATGGCCTATGATTTTGAAACTTGGCATGAAGCAATAAGGAATGGAGCTCTACAAAGTTTGTATAAATCATGACCCTAGGATGACCTTGACCTATATTATAACAAGGTCAACTCAGATTGGTAAAATGCCATTTAATGGGGGAAGTCTTGCTTTGAATGGGCATATGGACAGAATATTTCTGTTTGAATTCTTCCCCCCCCCCCCAACAGAATGATTCCCACTGACCCAGGGCTCTATTGTTTTTTTTTTCATAATTATACCCCCGGCATTTATGCCGAGGCGGTATATAGTTTTTGGTTCCATTTGTCTGTTCGTTCGTTCGTGTGTTCGTTCGTTCGTATGTTTGTTAGTACTTCCGTCGCGTTAGTGGAATTCATGTTAAAGTTTTTGGTTAAAGTTTCTCTAGAGGTGTATATCTCAGCAACCAGTGGTCAGAAAGCATTCATATTTGAACCATAGGTACCCTATATGATTAGCTTTCATTCCATGTCATGGGACCCCAGGGTTCATGCCCGGGGGTGGGGCTAGAGGTCAACATGTAGGTCACCTCAAAACTGTGCAGTAGACTGTGTTATTGTTCTTCTCTCTAAGTCGATATCTTGACAACCACTAATCAGATTTAGTATTCATACTTGGACCATAGACACCCTATAGGGTTAGCTTTCATTCCATCACATCGGACCCCCAGGGTCCATGCCCGTGGGTGGGGCTAGAGGTCACAATCTAGGGCACTTATAAAAATGTGCAATTTACTGTATTAATGTCAATATTTTGACAACCATTTGTGGTATGCAATTCATACTTGGACCATAGATGCCCTATAGGGTTACCTTTCATTCCATGATGTCGGACCCCAGGGTCCATGCCATGGGGAGGGGCTAAAGGTCACAATTTAGGGCGCAAATAAAAATGTGCAATTTACTGTATTTATGTTCATATCTTGACAACCAGTTCCAAGATACCATCCATACTTGGACTGTAGATATCCTGTAGGCTTAGCTATTATTCCATGACATTGATACCCGGGGTTCATGCCCGTGGGTGGGACTAGAGGTTACAATCTAGGACACTTATAAAATGTACAATTTACTTTACTATTGTCCATATTTAATAATCACTTGTGATATGCCATTCATACATGGACCATAGCTACCCTATAGGGTTGGCTTCATTCCATGACATCGGACCCCAGGATCCATGCTTGAGGGTGGGGCTAGAGGTCACAATTTCGGTCAATTATAAAAATGTGCAATTTACTGTGTTAAGTGTCCATATCTTGACCACCACTCATGAGATGCCATTCATATTTGCACCATAGGCACACTATAGGGTAAGCTTTCATTTCATGACATCAGACCCCAGGGTCCATGCCTGGGGTGGGGCTAGGGGTCACAGCTTAGCACACTTATAAAAAAGTACAATTTATTGTGTTACTTGCTGTTCATACTTGGTACATGTACTACGCTTGTAAGATATTGGTATGAAGTTTTATGCTGTACCCTACCCCACCCCACCCCACCCCACCCCACCCACCCCACCCGACCCGACCCGACCCGACCCTACCCTACCCAACCCTACCCTACCAATTTTGTTCAAGTTTTTGATTAAAGTTTTATAAGTCTATATCCCTGGAACTTGTGGATGGATAGATGTAGTTGATACTATGCCTGTTGTGAGCTCTACCTCAGTGACGTTATGGTCAAGTTCACAGACTTAGAAATTGTTTGTTAAGAGAAATTGTTAAGGTTTATGGTTAAAGTTTATAGTGAACATTAGGAAGGATCTAGTTGATGATATTAGACTTGAGACCTGTTCCATGAAAATTGCCCCCCCCCCATTCTCCTGGAAAAGCCTTCTTCACAGTCTTATTTCACTTCAACCATTGGGCCCATAACCTGGATGGAGGGGTTTGGTGGTGATGGTGGTGGGGGGGGGGGGCTAGAATACGGGCTGGGGGTATCGTGCCCCTCAAGGCACTTTTTCTAGTATTCAAACAACTCTGAAACGGTTTGGCTATTCAAAGGTTAACTTCTTGTTGAGCATCCTTTTAAAGGGGGAACAAAAGAATTAAGAAGCCATGCTACAAAGTTTCCATATGACCCTCGTACCATGTTTAAGTATGATAGAATTTTTGTCTTCTGTAGTACCTGCCTCAGTGCTGTCAAGCTCCATCTTAACTAACTGTATTGATATAATGCAGCTGTCAAACGACAACAACATTATTTCATAAATCCTGCCAACCATGCCCCTTGGGACAAACTGGCCACATCCCAGGGGCATCATTATTTGCCATAGCCGTATAGTAGTAAACACATGAAAAAGTCTTCTTCTCTGATGCTGAATCCAATTAACATGATCATTATTAAGCTTACAATGACCAAATCTCTCAGGTGAGCTAAGGACCATTGATTTCTAGTTATGCAACTTGTTTGGGATGGGTTTGGTCGGTATTATAGAGCATTAACTCACTTCAGTTTAGTTTTAATGATATTACCTGTTACAGATACAAAGGTTTCGGCTGAGAGATGTCGTGCACGAAATAGATAGTACTGGTGTCGGTGCAAGAAGAAGAGGACGCCTACATCGACGAGTTTACATGGTACAGGGAGCAAATCATCTGTGGCATGTAGATACCAACCATAAACTAATCAGATGGTCTTTTGTCATCGCAGCTGGCATAGATGGCTTTAGTCGATTAGTTACATTTGTTAAGTGTTTGAATAACAACCGAGCATCTTCCCTTCTTTTATGCTTCAAGGAAGGTGTCGAAAAGTATGGCTTGCCTTTGCGGGTGAGAACTGATAAGGGCATGGAAAATGTTGAAATCGCAGACTTTATGATTGAAAAGCGGGGTCCTAGTGGTATTTTGACAGGCAAAAGCGTCCATAATCAACGTATTGAACGCCTTTGGCGTGACCTTTATGAAGGTGTTCTAGATTACTATTACCAGTTATTCTATTACATGGAAGATCAAGGAATTTTAGATGTCATGAATGAGTTGCATATATTTGCATTGCATTATGTGGAACGGAGCGAAGTTTGATAAATTGAGGGAAGTCGAACCGATCGTTAAACGACCAAAAGCAATTCATAAACTTTCGAGACGAGAAGAAATCGTTCTTGCTCGTCTCCGAATTGGTCATACAAGAATAACACATTCCCACTTATTAAAGCGAGAAGATGAACCTAAATGCATTGGCTGTGATACACCATTCACAGTTAAACACTTTCGTTTAGAATGCACTGACTTTGCAGCAGAGCGAATTGCTTGTTTTCAAGCTAATAACTTGAAAGAATTGTTCAAAGATGTACCCGTTGGAAAGATTTTATCATTTCTTAGACAAGTAAATCTGTTTTATAAAATATAATTTTTAAATCACCAATCTTATTATTTCATATATCGTTTCTTTACAACGACATTTATATCTTACTTAGTGTTACTTTTTAATACGAGTTCAATATATTTTAACGTTTTACCTTGTTAGACGCTAATGACCCATCAGGGTTGATGCGTCGTTAAACAACAAACAAACAAATCGACAGTTTTGAACCATTCCTTTAGAATTCCTGTTGTGAATCTTCAATAAGCGTAATTACCTGATATCAGGATTGTTATGGGCAAAAGATGCATCTTTCTCATCTGTGCAGGACGTTTATGCCAAAAAGCTAGAATTAACTACGTTTTCATATTTGCCGCATATTTTCAGATGAGAAAAGAACAAGAAGCCTCTTTTGACTCGGGTAAATTACATCTACATCTTTTGTCATCTTCACATGAATGCGATTCATGGTTACAATACTTTTACAATCTATATTTAAATGTTTACATTTTTCGCCTTTTGTCAATTTGAAAAGAAAAAAAAAAAGTTTTACATTGATTAAATTACTTCAAAGTGGCTCTTCTAAAACGAATACAAATTTAGCAAACAATATATAATTGTAACGTGTCATTAAACTTCTAATTTGATAGACCAAACAACTTACAAAGGATTCGCTTATCTTCTTTTTTTGTTGATTCGAAGGTTAAATCACCCATTTCCCTTACAATGTACAGAAAACTGATCAAGGTGGAGTATCCCGGATACTGTTGTCGCTTGGAACAGCATATCATCATACATGTGTATTATTTCTGTAAAACCTATGGAAATCGCCGTTTTGGTTTTGTTAACACTTAACTGAAATATTTTATCATGATGCTGTTTTAACATTGTATTTCTCTTGCAGATGTAGAGTCAAACCCCTTTAGTGTTGTGTCCGACTCTGAGCGAGATCTCGAGGGATTCGCTATATATTGGTTTTAGCATACATAAGGGTCATTTTTGTCAGGTGACCTGGATCGTTTTTTGTAACGTTTCCCCACTTCCTAAGAAGAATCTACCTAACATTTGGATTCGATTGGCCAAAATACATCGAGAAAACAAGTTTCATTCAAATATGTGAATGATCTTTGATCGAATTAAAAAAAAATAACTGCGCTTGATAGTGAGGGTCGAGATGTATTCACGTGCGATTTTCGTTCTAAAATTGATTTCTTTGCTTTAACTGATTGTTTGTGTGTTATTATTATGGAAAATGATGGGGTTCAATTTTTCCGACGCCTCAACCCAATGAACAAAATCATTAAACGCATTATTTATATTTTCTGTTGGTTGCTTAGCTCATGCTAGATTATTCCATATTGCAAGCTAGGTAAGGTCTTAATGCTTAAGAAAGGGCTTTTTGTAAGCAGTATAGACGAAAATAGATGCAACTTAAGTATATTAATTTAGTATATCAGTTTGTAACGATGTGTTTATAAGTATAAAGGAATATAACGCAAACTCCTATTGATATAAAATGACAAAGTATACGGGAATATTAGTTATTCCAACTAATATTCCAAATTGATGCACTTCAAAACATCCAAAATAATACTCTAAACAACAAATAAAATGAGTAATCGCCTTTAATAGTCAGCTACTCCACCACAGGAAAGTATTGGAGCGTCGCTCGGGACGTGTAAGGGATTAATTACCTAAATAGGTCTTCCAGGCACTCCAGCCAACAGATATTATAGATAGATAAAAAGCCCTTTGTCTCGGGGAAGTATCAGCTTGTCGCCTTGCAATGGATTCTAGAATTCGTCTGACAGCGCATGCCCGGATGTAGGTTGCGTTCGACGTCCTCCCATAGCAGAGTCGTTTCGCCACCAGACCTCTTTGGACATCGCGCCACCTTGCACTCCGGCAAGTGTCGCACCGAACTGACACTATACTTTCCCCTCTTTTGTTAAAAAGGACCCAAAATCGGGGTCAACAGATTTTTTTCAAAAAACAGACAACCCCCTCCCCTTTTTAAACTATGCACCATACCAAAACTCTTTAATAGATTGCAGAATAAGACAGGCATCCGGCAATCTTTTTATATATTGTGCATATACTTTAGCTGTGGAATCAAAGTCTTGATTAAAAATAAAAGTCAGAACAACAACATGAAGTAACACATAACATACATTTCTTCACTACTCGTGAATTAAACAGGTCCAGCACGGGCCCATAAATCATTCTTTAAAAATTAAATAGGTCCAGCACGGGCCCATATATCTCCAATGAAGTAAGTAGGTCCAACACGAACCCATAACTCCTTCATTACTAACTGCTGGGCATTACTGTCTTCGACCAGTGTAGACGTAGATCCTGAGTGCATTGTCAGTGGCCTGTGACAATACATCTTCATATTCTTCTTGTCGGATGTTGGCGACTCCGCGGTATACCCCAACAAACATGGTGCATTACACAAGAAATCCTGATCCACTGGTCGGAAATAGGGTGCATCCGACTCCAAGAGAAGATGATTCTGAGGAACAGCTTTAAGGCCTTGGCGCTGGATGAAATTAAAGTTCTTCACCATGTTTGTAAATCCAAAATAGGTATTCGGAAATTCATGCAACCAGGCTTTGACAACATCCGGAGGTCCAGAGAAACAATGAAGATGGGTGACTTGATCCTTAGACAGTATCTCTTTTGCCAGAGCCAAACCACGTAGGCTAACTTCTCTTCCCAGAGGATCAGAGGACAAGCCCCTCAAATGGAGAACGACTACGACTTGTTTGGTATTGGCATAATGAAGGAGCTTGACGAATTGTCGCTCTTGACGTGGCCAATCCAAATAATGGGTAGTCCAGTCAAACCCAATTTCTCCAAGAACAGTAACACTAGGGTGTCCAAACGTGGTGTTGAACTTCATCTCCTCTGCCTCGGTCATATCTGTTGCTTTGGGATGTACCCAAATAGCCACTGAGACGGACTCTGAGATTAGCGAATTTATCCTCTCAGGGGTTGGATAGAAGCCAATGTCACAGAATACAGCTGTTCCTCCTGCAACATCAAGTTGATAATCAACTGGGATGGGTCCAATTGCAGCCATAGTCTGTGAAAATGAACTTTCCTGTGAAAGATTCATTGACCACTGAAGTCGATCCAGATGGAAATGCGAGTCAAATACAAGCCTCGCTGGAGTTGGATCTGGAGAAGATTCATGCAGTTGGGAAATATCCGCTTCACCAACAGGAGCAGGAATATTGGACTTCGCGTCTTGGAAGGTTTGGCGAAAATCCTCTCTAACCCCCGGTGGTAGGTTTTGAAGTAGGGCTGTAAGAGCTCTCCAATGTATGAGGCAAGCCGCAGAATTCACTGGTTTCAGGCAGAAGACATCTGGCATCGGCCAGTCCATCACCAAGCACATTTCTCCCATGGCCTTGACCTGGTTATCTTTGATTTCCCCTAGATTGCCGATCAGGTCGAATCTATTCAGAGTGGCCGCCAGGTCGTCTACTTGAGCTGAAGGTCCATGGAGAGTTTGATTGCCGATCAGGTCGAATCTATTCAGAGTGGCCACCAGGTCGTCTACTTGAGCTGAAGGTCCATGGAGAGTTTTAGCCAAGATTGAAAGCTTGGCATATCTCCTACTTGACAATTCTGCACTCGGCATCAAAAGGTACAAGTAGGCAAAGATCAGGAAAAGGCGCAATCAGAAAAAGATTCCCACTCAAAAAACCGAGGTGGGAAAAAACCAAACTAACAATCAGGTACTTATACCATGAAACAATCGTAAGCCGAATGGGCAGCTATTTTCCCAATAGGTGGCCACTCAGTTACCTTAACTTAACTAAAAATATGAAAACATACATAAGGCGCCAACAGCACAAAAAAATTTTTAAACACCAAGACATAAAACAAAAAGAACCACCACAGAAGTATCGACTTGGAACGATCAGTAACACAAAGTTACTGGCGGGCTTAAACCGGTTTTACATGGCCATAACCTCACCCTCAGCTTCCGCAGTGGTTCATAACATTTAGTTAGTTATTCGGTCCTCGTGGTGAATCTCTAACTAGTCAATGAATCATCAAGAACAAACAAATAAATCATGATAAACATCCTGATGAATCAAAAACCAGGACTCACAGACTGAGTAAGCTGCCCGACGATGGAGATCCCTGGGCGCCGAATAACCTACTAACTCCGGAGCAAAAGAAAAACACCAGTTGGACCCCGGTGGGCCAAGCAACAGACAAGAAGCTCCGGCCCCAACCAACTAAAATGAATAGCTTTATGTCGGGGCCATCATAGAGTCTGACGCCCGACCCACCGGCGTGCAATTAAAGAAGGCAGCATAGTTATCAACCATGATTGGGTTAAAAACTAAGCATGCAGACTGTCGCATAACATTCAAGTTATAACCTATACGTTTGTAACGTGTTATGATGTTTCTGAACTGAAAAGAAAAATCATTAATTCCTTTAAGTTTCTTAAATTTGTAAACCAAGTCACCATAAAATTCAGGTTCCGAAAGGCCCTCACTTAAAAGCGTCTTTAACCCAACATTATATTTGGAAATCAATTCATAGTGTCTACGATAAAATTTAGAAAATGTTTTTCGAAGTTTATGATACCGATAGCCCTGTTGGAGAAGTTTTGCCGTTAAACATTTATTTCGAGCGTTGAAGTCTGTAACATGATTGCAGACTCTAGCAAACCTAATAAGTTGCGAAATGTATACAACATAAGAAGCACGACGAGGAACGTCACCATCCAAAAAAGGAAAATTTACTATATCAAAATCAAAGTCATCGCGCTTATCATAAATTTTAGAAGAAACAAATCCATTTGCAACAGAAAGATGTAGATCTAAAAAGGGGGCTTCAGTATCTGAGATATTGGCTTTGTTCAACTGAAGTTCAGGTGGATAAATTTGATTGACCATACCTTCAAAATAAGGGTTGTCAATGTTCAATAGGTCATCGAGGTACCTAGATGTGGAATTAAAAGCCTCGATAACATCAGCTTGATTATCATGGTTAAGAGAATCCATGAAATCTCTTTCGTAGCAGTATAAAAATAAATCAGCTACGAGAGGTGCGCAATTTGTACCCATCGGAATTCCAACAATTTGTCTGTATAACTTGGTCCCAAATCTAATATAAATATCATCAAGGAGATAGGATAAGGCGTCACATACATTCTGACATGACCAAAGTGTATACCGACTTTGGTCAGAGGAAGTGAAAAAAGCCTTTCTGTCATTACATGCCAAATAAAGTGAACCATAGTTTTTTAATGCCCTTTTGAAGGTCCACTCTATCAAATCCAGAAGTTTTTCTTTAATTAGATTATGTGGTAATGTTGTATACAGAGTAGAAAAATCATATGTGGACAAGCTTGTCGCACGGAACCCTCTACACTTCAATTTACTGGGCACCTCACCAGAATTTTTGATTGACCAAAACCAATTTTCATTTGAAGTTTCATACACTGTCTCACAGTATCTTATAACATGAGATTTGATAGCAGTAAGACAGGAAGTTAATAATTAAGAAAGTTCAGTGGTAGTACAAGAGCTAGAATTTGCAATAAATCTAGCTTTGTATGGTCTTTTGTGAAGCTTAGGTAACCAATACATCGTAGGAAGTTTGTCTTGGCCTTCATTGATACAAACAGAAAACTTAACAGGTAAATCGTTTAAGTGGGCATTAACTACAGACACCTCATCAGTATCTGTCTCCAGATAAGCCCTGGTACCATCAAGCTCCTGTTTTAAGGTGTTAACGTAGTGAAGCCTACAAACGACAACAACATTGTTTGCGGCTTTATCTGCCGGAACCAAGACATACTTTCTATGAAATTCTTGGATACCCTGCTTCAAATGCCTAAATGACGATTTGGGTTTAGGAGGTAAAAGATTAGTATTTTGTGAATGAAACTTTATACGTTTATCCACGATAGTGAAGATACTTCTTTTCCATTCTTTAAGAGCATTATCCTCAACACCCTCTCGTTTACACCATCGATTACCGAAATCATTTAATGCAGATGAAATCTCCTTCAAGTCTTCATTGAAGATCTCAGGAACGTGTTAATGTAACACATGCCACTTTAGCCTGAGAGTTGTTTCTTCACAGCCGACCATAGGACAAGGGTAGATTTTTCGCTTGCCCCTTTTTCTGGATCGCCCAGCTCTTGGAAGATCACCTCTATGCTCATTAACAGGTGCACCCGATATGTCCTCTGATGCGACAGTGATGGTAAGGAGATTCCTGTCATGGGCCTCCTCGTCGACACGTCTCTCCTTTGGTAAAGGCTCCAAAGCCTGACGTCTGTTACTCCTATCACTATGCACTATGACCGTCTGCAAAATGTGAGGGAGTCCTATCACGGGCCTCTTCCTCAACGTATCCTAATGAGGCACGAGTCACCTCTCTCTGTAATGGCCTTCCTGTTGAGCGAGTTCTGTCGCTGGCCTCTCTCTCAACACGTCCTGTTGAGGCACGAGTCGCCTCACTCTGCACTGGTCTTCCTGCTGAGTGAGTCCTGTCACTGGCCCCTCTCTCAAGGCGACCTAACGAGGCACGAGTCGCCTCTCGATGAGAATCTCTATGTCCTGATCTTCTGGACCGTTTTGGAGGCGTTCCCTGGTTGTCTATCCTTGACATCCTTCCATGATCTTGTTCAGAGTTGTCTCTCATGGGTGACCTCGACTGTGGCCTGCGAGGACGTTGTTTTTTTTCGACTCCTGTTAGGCGATTGGTCGGAATCCTCTTCCATCGGGGAGAGGGGTCTGATGGGTCTAGTGTTGGAATTTGAGGGGTTAAACTTCCTTGTGGGCTTTACTTTCTTTTTGCCGATATTGTCTGCAACCCACTTCTTTGTAAACATGATGGTCCCGAAGTAAGCGGCATGCTCCAGCCAACGGCGAGCTTCCCGTCTCTTCGCCGAATCCACTTGACCCATAACTAGCATATGAGCAGTCTCCGTCTTTAATCCAACCACATTATACATGCTTGAGAACAACTCTTCAGGGTCCAGAAGGATCCTCTCCTCTGTCTGTTCAGCGACACAGTGGCTGAAGTCTCTAGCTCTGATGGGAAGCGTTGGCTCTATCACCTGAAGACAGAAAACATATGAAAACATACATAAGGCGCCAACAGCACAAAAAAAATTTAAACACCAAGACATAAAACAAAAAGAACCACCACAGAATTTAGTTTTCATCGGCTAGGCGGTTTTTGAGAAGATCTTTGAAATTATGGACGGACGGACGACAGTTCATGCCTATTATATAGTCTAACCTGTGAGCCGTAGACTAACGTGAGCAAACAAACATATCTAAACAAGATGTTTTCCATTTTCTAATTACATATACAATTATTTGTAAAGCTTTTAATCTTTCAGTATTTTAGTTTTTGTTTAATGTTATATATTACCTAACAGTTCGCCTGTCATCATGTGTCACGTTCTGGCTCAACCTGGTGAAATGTTTTTTCTTTTTCTGTTGCGTGTTTTTGCTAAGACTGTAGATTTCGAATGTCGCCGTCTCTTAGTAAATATAAAATATACAATTTGAGGTAAATATAGTAAAAAGACAAAATATGATGTGTAGCTGTCACTTAATAAGCAGAATTCTATGGCAGCATGGCACCAAAAGTTTCCGACGTAAACTGGAAGTAACTTTAGCATAGTGTATATCCTATACATGATTATACTGCAAAACGGACAGTTTTTATTTGCAGAACATTTATTAGTTCTGGCGAATTGAAAAAAGCTAAGAATTCCTTTATCATTGATGTTCAGAGGAAGAAAACGTTACTGAAATTCGCAACTGCCGTAGAATATAGCTGTCACACTGTCTCATGTATATTCATAGTACTTTAAGGTAGTGACATAGAGCTGACGCTGATAGTTTTTCTGAGGTCCCATCCTCCTTCTGATCCCTTCTTTCGCCACATGATATGACTTGCCTCCTTTGGATCCAGTAAGCCCAAGTCTGCCTGATACTTCCTAAGGATGCTCCACATGAAATTTGGCTTTGATTCGCCATGCTGTAGGTAACGGGTACGTGTAGAGCATTTACAGAACTAAGACGTGCAGAAAGTCACGTCTTAGTTCTGTTTTTGAAAATCAAAGATGTACGTGTTAACATGCAGTGGACTCTGTTTGATCCGACTCTTTGTGCGGACTTGACACATATAGCTTATGACTGCCTTGTTTGCTCGGGCTTGATACCAATTTTTGCCAAGTGTAAATTCTTTATTTTTCAGATATGGATTGCCGTGTGTGCCGCTTTTGTGGGAAAGTTTTCAACAACTGATCGTCCAATCCGCAGCATGAGCTCCGACATACACAGACAGGTCCATACAAATGCTCATGCTGCCAGAAAGTGTCCTTCATCAAGTTCAACCACACTCGACATGAGGCCATTCATAGCCATAAGGCAGTTTTCTGCTGCCAGACATGTGGAATGAAATTTAAAACTGCATATGACACACAAAAAGGGAGAAAAAAGAACTGGAATTTAAATGAGATATTTGTGGAATTGAACTGGAAACTAAGCGAGAACTCCAAGATCATTTAACGAAACACACCGGAGATAAAACCACAGATGTGAAACATGCGGCAAAAGCTTCCGATATAGAAACAATCTTACGAGGCATAAGAAGTTGCATTCAGATAACAAAGAAAGTTTCCAGTGTACCGAGTGCAAAAATAATCTTCCAGACAAAACAACACTAAAGGAGCACTCATAAAAATGTGTCTTTAAAACGCTACACAGATGTGGAAGATGTCACAAATTTTTCAGAAGCAAAAAGTATCTCAGAAAGCATCGAAAGACCATGCATTGACTGAATTCTTGGATTGTATAATTATTCCAAAATGTCATGAGAAAAAAACATTAGAAGATTTACAGGACGTTTCCTAACATTAAGCCAATCGTATATTCTTATACAATTTAAACTTGCTTTTCTCAGGTGAGCATTAACAGGACTATGTAAATTAAGTTCGTCTGTCGCCAAATTGCCATTGTCACCAGTAATATGGCCACTGTATAGCCGCTCCGTAGACAATGGAACCACCAGGGCGTGGCCACAGCATACAGAGATCTTATGGTCGCATTGCATTCTTTTTAGATTTATTATCATTATCATTTTTGTTGTTTTTGTTCTTAAGTTTTGGTTTACTTTGTTTATAATCTGTTTACCAGAGCCCCCTGTATACCCTCGGATGCAACTAAATTCCTACAGCTCAGAATGATGCAGCGAAACACGACACGTGACGAAATGGGGTGTCCTGATTGGAAGCCGGATCTATTCGGACACAATCTACAGCCAGCGAAGCAATGAACTCTTCGCTGTTGGTTGTTGCGCAATCGTTTTGACTTCTAATGATCGCAATCCGTTTCGTCACTTGTCGATCGTCGTTGCATCCATCTGCGCTGTACAGTGGTTGCATCCGAGGATATATAGGGTGGGAGTCATGAATGTGCCTAAGGTGATGTAGAGTTGTCTCTGCTTTATTGGGACCAAATGCTCTCAAAAAATCTCAAAGGGTGGGTCAGGACCGCCTTTTTGGTCCTGGGATTTGCTTCTTTTGTTTGCACAATAAGCGAAGAAGCTGCATTGGGGGGGGGGGGCAATATTGTCTGGTAACGGACTGTCAGGCTCGGACAGGGACGAAAGGGACTCAAATCTGTTGCATATATTTAAGTCGGTTCTAATGAGTACTCACAATAAACCATTCAGAGCAAAAATAAGAAAATATATATAAACGCTTTACTCCAGCATAAAAAGCTGGGATCAACAAGTCAACAAGTTCATACATCATGTGACTTAGATGATGACATTGATGGTAAATGTTTATTGCGCAAATCAAATTCAGTTACCGCTTCAAAGAAGCTGTAGTGTCAAACAACGAAGTGGAAAAGTTTGGCATTCCACAACGTATGCATTCCCATGCTATACTTTTGCTAAGTGATTTATTGTAGATCCCATATGCCTTGACAGTCTATATGATACCAGATGTTACATGAGTCGCAACAAATCCCGCTGTCATCCCATCCAACACTGACATCACACAGTCCACACGGACTGATTGTTTCGCGTTTGGTTTTTTCGCACCTCTTTGTGCATTTTAATTGACATACATTTAGAGACATGTGGGAAAGACATCATTTATTAAATAATTAATATTCAAAAATGCAAGATCAAATTCCACGATGGAAGGATTCTCTCGTACAGAAAGTAAACACACGAGGTAAAGCATTTTGGCAAAGAGTCAAACTTTTACTTTCGTACGTACCGTAAGAAAAATAAAAATTAATATTCCAGTGTAGGTTACATACCTATCGGGCAAGGCTGACATCATATTTGTTTTACTTGCATCAAAACTGAGGACATTGTAAATATCCTCTTGGATTTGCGCTGTTGCAGTCGCAGTTAGGACAAGGTTTGGAACTTCGAAGAAGCTTTGTAATACGGTGACTTCTCTGTAGGACGGTCTAAAGTTTTGACCCCTATTAGAATTAAATTGATTATGTCAAACATGAAAAAAACAGCAAACCGGCGAAAGACAGTGGTCAGAAGTCTCCCCGTACATCATCCATAGTGCAGATTATATTTTTTTGATCCTTTGAAATCAGTGAGAATATTTGAAGTATTTCAACTATATTGTACGTTAAGAATCATCTTTATCAGTATTTTGAATATTTGGCCCCTTTGGGAATATAAGTCTTTGATGACGACTACATTGGTGTAAATTCTTGAAATTGTCTTGACAACAACTTATCATAAAGCATTCATACTTCATACACTTTAGGTTCCATGACATCGGTCGGACCTCTGGGTCAGAGTCAGGGGGTGGGGCTAGAGGTCAAAATCTAGAACTCTGATTTTTTCCTTTTTTATTTCTTAATAGAAACAACTTAGGAAGATGGTTGGTCATTCATCTTTTGACTTTGCAACACTGACTTGACGGTAAGGATCGGTTGACCTACTTTCCATAGTTCAGTGATTTTGCCTTATATCTTGGCACTCAATATATTTTCTTACTTCTTTCAGATTATGAGTGAGTATGACCAGGCCTTTGATACCAATATACTTATAGGTCACTGTGACCTAATTTCACGATTCAGTGATTTTGCCTTATATCTTGACACTCAATCAGTATATTTTCATACTTTTCTGGTTGATCATTCATCTTTTGACTTTGCAACACTGACTTGTGTGTCATGACGGTAAGGATCGGTTGACCTACTTTTTTTACTGCAGCTGGTGCTGTGCCGTGTGGCGGCCCTAAAAAGTCTCCCCGTACATCATCCATAGTGCAGATTATATTTTCATTTATGTCCTTTGAGATCAGTTAAGATATTCAAAGTGTTCAAAACACTCACGTTTAGAAACATACTTCTAAGCAATGTTTAAAATAGTTGACCCCGTTTTAGAACGTGTCTTTGATTTAGACTTCTCGTGTAATTTTTTCGAAATTACAGCACACAAGTCTGGCTTTCGTTGCCGGGTGTAAAAGGGCTACTGATGAGGGTTCATTACCCGAAATTGCGCAATATAGTCCATACATTCTCCCTTTGAATGTTTTAACTGCTTCCAAAGGATCAAACTTATATATTTTATTTCCTTGGTTCAGTGATTTTGCCTTATATCTTGACACTCAATTAATATATATCCTTACTTCTTTCAGATAATGAGTGAGTATGACCAGGCCTTTGACACCAATATACTTATAGGTCACTGTGACCTAATTTCACGGTTCAGTGATTTTGCCTTATATCTTGACACTCAATCAGTATATTTTCATACTTGTTTTAGATTATTAGTATGTATGACCAGACCTTTGACCCCAATATACTTATAGGTCACTGTGACCTAATTTCACGGTTCAGTGATTTTACCTTATATCTCGGCACTCAAGTGGTTTATGAACAAACTTCTTTCACACTATATTTGCGTATATGATCATATTTCTTTCACACTAATGAGTTAGTATGACTAGACCTTTGACCCTGAAGTACTTATAGGTCAGTGTGACCTTATTTCACAGTTCATTGATTTTGCCTTGTATCTTGGCACTCATTCGGTATATGAACATACTTCTTTCACAATATGAGTGAGACCTTTAAATCTTAGGTAGTTATAGTTAACTTTCATGATTCAGTGATTTTGCCTTATTGCATCAAGGTAAACAGATGTATGAGCATAATGCTTTGGGCTACAGGTTGGGTTTGGCCTTATGTTTGACAAAGGTCAGAAGCAGTCGAGCGCAGGACAGCTTTTATATTTTAGTCAGGAGATGTCATTTTTCATACCAGATTTGTAGTAAGGTTGCTTAAGCGAGAGACGTCAACCCCATATTGTTTCATGAAGATTTGGTCATGAAAAGAATATTTGATCATCCTTCTTTCACTGATTGAAGAAGAGCAGTTCTCCATGACAAAAGAATATGCAATGACATATGCTACTAAGCGTGCTAAGGTTGACTGAACAAGATATTGTATGACCTGAACTCTGATACAAGTCTGTAAAACAGCAAACCAACAACAACTTTTATCTTGTGTGTATATACCGCAGGGATTATTTTCAGGGGAGATTTTGAGAGTTTTGCTCATATTTAGGCCAAAATTCTCTTTGAAAATGCTTATTAAGTTGGGGTTGGGGATTTCATACAGAATCTAAAATTCACAAAAGATTTTGCTAAACTTTTTCACTGCGAATTCATAGTGTCTCATTTAATTTTCTGAGCTAGTATTATTCCTAGAATATGATTCAATCATTTTATAAACAACAATAAAACAAACCTTTGAAGCGGTAACTGAATCTGTTTTGTGCAATAAACATTTACCATCAATGTCATCATCTAAGTCACATGATTGTATGAACTTGTTGACGTGTTGATCCCAGCTTTTTATGCTGGAGTAAAGCGTTTATATATATTTTTCTTATTTTTGCTCTGAATGGTTTATTGAAAGTACTCATTAGAACCGACTCAAATATACGACCAAAAATGAGGAAAATGCAGTTTAATTTTTCATAGCCTAGCCACTAGGCGTTAAAATGACAAATCTACGAAGGTAAAAATCTTTTTATATAAAATGTTCATCATTTGGACATAACATGGGTCTACTCCTCTGTCTCGAATTTAACGCCTAGTTCTAAGCAAAATATTCCCCTTCCACTTTTGACGGGGTAATACTGGAGTAATCTGATCCCACCAATTACTGCCAGAACAACATGCTGGCTGTTGATCAGAGATTAGGAATTTATGGCTAATTGTTTATATAGCAACTGATAACAAGCTCTGGTCCAATTTACAACTAAAACATTGATTCTCTGGCGATTTCTTTATTCACTGTGTTGATTTACTTAACAGGTTAAATAATTAAAAATAAATGTACATGTTTGATATTGTCTGCATCCGCTGTTTTCAATGCTAAAACAATGAACACCTTTGAACAAGCAATTGATTTTTCTCTGTGTAAAAATGGATATACAGAATTGAGACAAAATAAAAAAAAATGTGATTGAACAATACATAAAGGGAAAAGATGTTCTCTTTTGTGCACCAACTGGCAGTGGAAAAAGTTTGATCTTTGAAATGGCACCATTCATGTTCCAGTTTTTAGAAAGAAAAAAAAAGATAAAGAGTGCACATGCATCATGGTTTCACCTTTGTCTGCATTAATGAAATCACAGGTTCAGAAACTATTACACAAGAACATTAAAGCTGTGTATTTAAAGGACCCACAGCAGGAAAAGACTTCAAGTGATGCCTTGGTTAATATCGAAAGTGGTCTTTATGAACTTGTTTTTGCAAGCCCAGAGACACTACTTCAAGTGCATAGAAATGTGTTGTTGACATTATCAAAAAAGAAGTACTTGAAGGCAATATTTGTGGACGAAGCACACTGCATCAAAAAAGTGTAAGTATAATTTTATATTACATATATATGATGCACTTAACTTTTCAAACTAAATAACTGGCGGCCCCGGATGCATAGTGGTTAAGAGCGCTGATATTTTATTACCACGCTTAACCATTCGATCATCTCACCGCTGTGTCTGGTGTGGGTTCAAACCCTACACCGGGCCATGTGACACCACCTACTGATTGGCCTATCTCATATGAGCTGAAATAATCTTGAAAGGTACGTTAAACTGAATAAAAGAAATAAATAACAACAAGTTATGTTATATTATAAGCGCAAATTGAGCTTCCTAAACTTAGGTTTAATTCAGTAAACTATTAAAAGAGCTTTGTAATCAACAATTACATATACATGTATACATGTACTAAATATGATTTTTGATCACTGAAAAATGACCTGACTGCACTTATTGGAGTATGTGGGCTAAAAGACTGAACATAAAACATTGCTTCATGCAGTAAAAATGTTTGTCACTTTAACATTTTGTTTTATTTAATACATTGTTTACCCATTGTACATGTGCAGCTGATTCAGACCATATTGTATGTGCATTTATCTCATTGTAGTATGCTGAAAGGACCTCTGACGGTGGTAATGGGAGCCATAATGTATAGCTGCCTCAGATTTTGATAAACATAAATGTTGGTCGAATGCTTCTGTTTTTGTATACATGTTTGCTGGTAGTCCATAGTTTATGATATTGGATTGAGGTTCTTGTTTCAAAAGAAGTACTGCTTTATTTTTGGGTTAAAATGGGCATATTTTGTATTAAACATATAGAAAAATAGAAAAGTATTTATTCAACATCGTCCCCCCCCCCGAGTCCCAAGAAATCCCTTTGCATATGAATGAATTGTCATATTATACTACATAATATATGTGAATGGCGTTCTGGGACTCGGGGGGGGGGACAGTACCCTACAGCCCAAAATGTTATCTCAGTACTAGAGCTCAAGTATGTGAAATTGTTTTTAACTTAAAATTAAAAAGAAAACAAAACAGCAGTTAAGTTGTATGCCATATATAACGTACAAAAAATGGATATATACATTTGTTTCCAAAATTAACCCAAATCTGCTTGATTTATAACCATTTTTTATTTTCCATTCCCCAGAAAATGAGTGAGGGTACTGTACATTCTGTGGAACAAACTTTTGTAATCATTCTATACTAATATTGTCCACTTGTTTACACGGCCAATAACCTCTTGCACCACAAACAGTAACATTGGTGGACTGTTTTCCTATTTTTTTTAAATGTATTAACTTCCAAATCAGTCAGGTCGGTACGATGCCACCACTGTCAAGGTATTAGCCAGTACCATGGGAACTTGAACTGTCTTTGTCATTGGTACAATACAGCGACGTAAAGTTTCAAATCACCAACTTTAAGGGTGTTTACACAATTTTCCATTCATTCTCATAAAACTATTAGCTTATTATATCGCGTTAGGCATCAAAACAAGAATCTTTCAATTCTTTAATGAAAGTGATTCTAAATAGAGTCCCTGGGTGATTCTAAATACCCCCCCCCAAGAGTACTGGGTACAGGAAGTAATACGTGGCCCAATCCCAAAATGACTGAAAAAACTGTTCCTATTAAAGGATGCTCGGCCATAATCTAATCGAATCTGACAAAAAATAACTTTTATGATTATAATCACTTCTACACAACCATTATACTGAAACGAGACACATGTAAGACAAGCCAAGTTCTGTTTGCGGGTGTGCCTGGAGTTTTTTCTCGGGGTTCTCATGTTTTCGTCCACCTACTGATTGGTCAATCTCATACGAGCTGAAATAATCTTGAAAGGGACGTTAAAGTGAATCAGAAAAATTAATACATTGAAGGCCGTGTTGTAACAGGTTTATACAGGTAAATATTCATGCAAGGGTGCTCAGTGTGACCACGTTTAGTCACAGTGGGCCGTGTTTGGAGAAAATGTTTTGGTTAAGATCGAACTCTAATCAAGCTGTGCAAGACATAGAAGATGGATTGAAGTTTTGATAATTAATGAGTAGACACAATTCTGAGTAGCTGGCTGGTCATCGCTGAACTGGGTATAAGGTTTTGCATATAACAGCAGGTTTTCTTGTGAGTTAACAGTGCCTTGTATAATGTTTAGTAGTACTTAGACAATAATATTATACAGGTAACTGCTAAAGGTTTGTACCCAAAATATTGACGTTGTAATATTTCAATTTCATTTCAGTTGCATTATGCATGTTTATCGCACTTTACACAGTGTTACATGCACAAAATATGATACAATAGTGGAATTAAAGGACTACAAGCAAGGAAAAGCGAAAAATTAAAATTTTCTCACATATGAAATTTTGACCCCCACCCTAAACTCGCCTTTTTTACACTATATGGAGGAAATAGTCAAAACTTTTTAATAGTTATAGGTTCAGAATACATTGGGCTTTTGCCCTAATCATAAAATACCACCACCAAAACCCCTGAGACATTGTTATGGCATTTTGAAAACGAGGCATAAAACCCCCAAGAATGTCACTGATTCTTTAAACCTTGATTTACATTTGATTTACACTTAAAACAAAGCTGCCTTTCTAGTATTTGTCGTTTTGCTTGTTTAATTATTAAACATACCAGTCAACAATTAATCAGTCATGTCGACACAGACAGAGCTAACGTTTCTGGAGCATAAACCAGCGCTACAGCGCCAAGGACTCAAACAGTTGCCAGTGGAGAACAAATCCAGGCTCTCCTAATTCAGGGTCTGATGCTCTACTTCAAGTCAAGCTAGCCCCCTTGTGTTTGTGGTTGGAATTAAAATTTGCTTAATTCATTTCCAGTGGAAAATCAAACACAACAACTAAACAACCGGCATACAGACCTTGTTATGGGTCTCTCGGTGAACTACGATCACTTGCTGGACCTGATGTTCCTGTGATAGCTTTAACTGCCCAAGCTTCCAAAGAAGTGCGAGACACAATTCTAAGGGATTTGTGTATGAGTGATGTTTATCGACTGACTGTAGAGCAAAACAAGCAAAATATAAAGTACTGGGCGTTTGAAACAACACGCTTTCGCGGAGACATTTCAAAAGACTTTGACTGGCTTGTAGACCTACTTCGTATCGAGAAGGAGAACACCCCAAGAATGATTATATTTTTTTGCAAAATTGATCACATTTCCGATGTTTATGAACACTTGGAAACATCTCTCGGTGAAAAGGCTTATGTCAACTATTCAGAAAATGGAACCAATGATGACCGTAATCGTTCATTTGATATGTACCACCTTAAAACTGATGGAGAAGTTAAAGATTCTATTGCTTCTTCATATCAAAAGAAAGACGGAAATGTCCGAGTTGTGTTATGTTCGAAGTCGTTTAGCATGGGCCTTGATGTCAAGGGAGTAACAACAGTCATTCACTATGGAGCCTGCAACGACCTGGATGATTATTTGCAAGAATCAGGGCGCGCAGGGAGACAACAACTTGAAAACTGCCATGCCATTATTATAAAATATTAGCAATGCTTGTCAAGCAAGAATATAACACCGAAAATGAAAAATTTTATAAAATCAGATTCGTGTAGAAGAAGTGTTACTGGAGCCATTCACAGAAGTTGACAATGTTGTTGACATTGTAAAACATAATTGTTGTGACAATTGTGCCAGGAGCTGTATCTGTCTTTGTTCGTGTTTAAGTTCCGAGAATTGCTCATGTGAGGCTGTGTGTTCAAAAAATGAGTAGAAAATTTATGGGAGGATGGAAGTTTTTCAACAAGAACAATCGGATACTGAGAGTGAAGATCAGTTCAGTGAAGGGTATAACAGTGACAGTGACATCGATGAACACAGGACAAATAGGCCACAAGTTCTGGAATTTACATCAGATGAAGATTGAGTTTTGAGTTCGCAATCAAATCAAATTGTTAACACAAGTATACTGTTCAGGTCGTTATAACCGAAAAAGGCACGCTTAAAGTTGAACTGCTATATGAAAACTGGTGGGAGGGTTGAAATTTATCACTAATCAGTATTATCAAGATGACAAACAAAACTCTAATCCGGCTACACACATTAATCTATGGGTTATATTGAAATAGACGTTATTCATTATTTAGATTTTTTTGTAACAACATGTACTTGAATGACCATATAAAGAGACTACTTTTTTACAGTTGTTTCTTTCTGGCGGAGTAAATGTTGCATGTACATGCACCATGCTGATAACATGATACTTACAACATGCTGCTTCGAAGTCCTGGTTGTGTAGTTGTCAGCCAGATTAAAACCAATGTATGATCAAGATTAATTGTTTGGTCTCTTGGTGTATGATTTCTAATTCTGTAAATTCAAAGGTCAATCTGGATGTGATCTTTTATAGGTTGTTGTACATATCAGAAACCTAGTTATACTGTATAGAAACAATTGCACAATATCACTGGTAACAATAATTAGTAGTTCATAGGGCTCAGTACCGATAAAAATGCTTCTTTTATATCTTTTTCATGCTGCGAGAGAGCCAGTCTCTGAAATCGTTCATATTGCGTGACAGCTGGTCAAGTTTGAAGTCCTGAAAAGCACTATGCCTTCTACCAGTCACATGTCCGAACAAATTCTGAGGTTTGAATTGTTGTACTAGTGATACAATGTCACAGTTTATATCCCCAGGTGTATGGCGTCCTGAAGGCCGTACTACTTTAGTCATTTTGTCATAGCTTTTCAAAACCATGTCTGTTTTCATGGCACTCCTGCTGACTCTCGAAACTATTTTCTCTGTAAAGATGCCCCCGTAGCTATGGGCTTCGTCCTTGAACACTTTATTACAGTGTTCAATGTCAAGATCATTGGGCAGGTTAGAATCCAGCTTACCACTGTTGCTGACAGTTCTATTCCATATCAGCCCATGGGACAGCCTTTCACTTAGCAAAACATTTGCTTGGAGCATTGTTTCCAGCAATCCATATGCATATTTGTTGCAGCTGACTGCTTTATAAACAAGTAGAATATTTTGTCAAGCCTCATTATCCGCTCTCCGTCACCCATACGAATGGCATCATCATGATTAAGCTTCAGTAAACCTAGCGTTAAGCTTAGTTTTGTATAATTTAACACATGGTCTTCATCTTTTGATTCAGGGGGTTTGGTAATTTCCTTTTCAGCTGAATCCAGTTACTCTTCAACAAGCCCATGCACGTGGCTCAAATGTTTCTCCAAGGTTGACGCTTGCTTATATGTTTTGCCACAAACATTGCAAACAATGTTGTTTGACTGATTGCCTGTTGTTGGAATTTGTGGAAAGTCAAGCATGGTGAATTCTTTGACCACTTGCTTTGCATTCTGGATAAGATATTCCTTCATCTCGACGTCATTTCCAATGTTTCCTTCATATGTATTTTCAGTTGGACACGACTCCATACTTTCCATTTTAAAATGTGAAAGAGCAGCACTAACAACATAGGCCTTTGTGAATTGATCTACTAATTCAGAGCTGGCATGATAGTTCGAATTAGGGTCCTTCGACACATTCTTTGCATCAATAGAATTTCTAGCAGCATTCAGGGTTCCGGTGTCTTTTGAAGCAGTGGAATAGAGAATTTTCCAGATCACCTGAAATTAAATAAGCATGAATTTTGTATGCGTTACAGATTTTAAGCGAGTGAATACAGAATACATGTACGTAATACATAATATAATGGCAGTGTGCATATCCTGACAATTCAAATGACTAAACCAATGCTGTTTTAATAGAGATTTAGGGACAAAATAAGCTGCAAAACATATTTGTTCATTTTTGTTTGTTTTAAAAAACTACTTACTTGTAGAAACTCAGCCTGATTATGAAATTCTTCCATTTTTGGAATGATGCCTTCCATTCTCTTCATGGGTGTCCTTCCATTTCTTTAAGAGGACTGGGCCTGTTTGTGACGCTCGAAAGTTAGATAATCACCTCCACTGAGAACTTTATCCGGCTTCCTACTATCGTTCTCCTCTTGAGCACCCGGGGCATATTTGTTTAAAAATGTACATATGACTGTCATGTCCTCGTTGAATTGCTCATTCTTTTTCAGCACACCCATGTTGATCTAAAACAAACGGATGGTGATCAGATATTTGAATATGATTTGTGTACATTATTTTACATATACAACTAACAACTTAACAATTACAAAATCAAATAAAACCAAACAACCACTTTTGCAAACGTGAGGTAGTCACCACAATGATCAAGAACTGGTACCTTTAGAACCAAATTTTCACCTAAAAACCAAAGTGTGGAAAATGAAATGATAAATATGTGGATGTACTTATACCAAGAAAAAAAACACGATGAGCAGAACAACCAAAATGGCCACTAAGTTACTATAAAGAATCAAAATATATAAATATTTAAGGCGAAATCGGCAGAGAAATAGTTATTTAGAGACATGATATATTCTCTGTCATTCCATTTAAATTTGTGAAAAGTAATATGTTGTATTTCTTTAAGTTCAACATTTCCGAACATATAACACTTACCCACTCTGTTTTGTCTGATGCATGTATGGGTGCTCAATATGTCTTGGCAGTACAGTCGAATAGGGCCTGACATTTGGTATTAGTTCCGCCCATAACGTGGCCACTATGTGGGAAAATTCCTCAACTATGGCTTCTTTTTCTGAAATATCCGGGAGGAATGTTCTGAATGGTACAGTTTCAATATCACCCACTGGCTTTGTATTGTCCAGATGATTTCCTGATATTCTGTTCTTATAAGCCTAGATCTGGAACATGTGTTCATCTTTGTTCTGGTTTTTCATTGTCATATGCCTGACGTTTGACCTCATATCAATATTGTCCCCAAAAAAATAGAAACCAGGGTGCATATCTGATCTATGTTGATTCAACTCTTTCTTAACATTCTCCACAAGTAATACGTTTGAAGCTATTGGGAAAATGAGTGGCCACCTATTGGGAAAATAGCTGCTCATTCGGCTTACGATATGTTTCATGGTATAAGTGCCTGATTGTTGGTTTGGTTTTTTCCCACCTCGGTTTTTGGAGTGGGAATCTCTTTCTGATTGCGCCTTTTCCTGATCTTTGCCTAATTGTACCTTTTTTCATCGGATCTTCTATAAATAACCTATCTTCCTCCAAATTCTGCAACTTGTTGATACACTCTTTTTCCTTAGCGATATCCCTGTCTACTTGATCCACCCACTTTAACAAGCCATCTTCCCACTTCAAACCAAACTTGTCAGCCATAGACAGAGTAACTCGAACAATCATTAGTAGCATTTAAACGACGAAAGGCTGACTTTTTGGCTCCTCCTTTCAACAGGACAAGACTATGAAGTCTCTGTAAAGAATCCATTTCTCTGTTGTATAAAGACACCAACTTGCATGCAACACTCGCAATGCCTGGTAGGATTGCTTCTTCTGTTGTTTTTTTTTTTAACATTTACTGTCTTCTGTCTGGGATTATAGGCACATATTTCAAGGATCTGCCAAAACGTTGGTGCATATTGCTTCAGTTCTTCCGATAACTTTGTCCATGAAAACCCGGCAAGCTCCTCCTCAGTTTTATTTCTTAACATGCTGTTACTGGTTTTGGAACATAATGTCTTCATCTCTTGTTGGACTTTCTCACGCACTTTTTCTAGAGCTTCTTCCAAAGTCACACTGTCAGTTGAACGGTTATGGCAATCTCTCTGCTCCAAGACCTGAAAAGTTACAGGGCGCGTTACCTATAGACCTTACTTTCTTTGTCATATTTTAACATGTGAAATAGAATTAAATGTACATCAGTCAGGTATTTATAGAATTACAATATATACAATAAATGTTCTATAAATTTATATATTAGACACGTTGTCTGTCTGCTAAACTTGGCTAGCCTAAATGAAAATTACATTCTGAATCCGTGTGTACATTTTTGACGAGGATCTACACCATTGAATTTCACTTTTCGTTTTTGCATGTCATGTCTAGTGCATAATATACATGTACAAATGCATCTTGCATTTCATGCACTGTGTTTTTCGCATAACGGCCTCTATATTCAGAATCTTGAATCTCGGTCATTTTTTTGCTGCAGATACTGCATTTAGACTGTATAAATGATCTAAAACAAGGACTGGCTTGTTAAAAAGTCCATTATGCTGGTTTGGAATTTGTATATTTCATTTTATAATGTTTTAGTGCTGATTTTTTCATTATTCTTTTTATACTTTCTTCTCACACACTTCCTAATAAGAAGCTCTATATAAATTATATGCACAGTTAATTAATCTGAACTGATTTCTATGCAGCCTAAGTACATGTAGCAAACTAGACATGCCATCCTGAGGCAGAAAGTGAAATTCCGTAGCATAGACCCTCCTAGACACAAATCTGGACGCGGATTCGGGATGTGATTTTCATCTAGTCAAATTTGGCAGACAAATTGTGTTTCAGTTTAAATAACACACACACACAAAGAACAACAACATCTTTTTCTATAAATTTATAGATATTCAACAAATCATTGTCTATTTTCTGCCTGTTTATTCAGTCTGATCAGATAATTTACTGCATACTGACTTATGTTACGCTAGTAAATGCCTTTCATATTATTATAGACCCATTTTGTTGAACTACCCGTATTGTGATCATTCTGTATGCTGGCTATACATGCAAGAAACACTTAGTGGCCAGCATATATAGAAACTAAAAAAGAGTCGCGTCATGAGACAACCGGATTTTTGCCTATACGAAAACAAACATGCAGATCAAATGTGCAGTGACTACACAGCTTATCAGCGCCTTTGTTTTCGCCACTCGAATAGTACAACTTCTCTTTGACTTAAATCAAAAATTCCAAGAGTGTAGCTTTCTTCTATGACTGTACAGCACAGCTTGTGTCGGACTTGGTCGGAAACCCCGAAGATAGTTTTCTTTACTTCGTGGCTCATATTTGGATCATCACAAATAAACGAAGTGTTCAGCTGATAGAAGATGAAAACAACTCGGGCAATCATGTTTCTTTTATAAAAATAAAGTTCATATATTCATAAACCAAACTAAAAGAACCTAAGACAAATTTCTTTAGATACTATCCCTTGATTCGTATGAAAGTCTGATACTTACACTTACAGGAGTACTCTCCGTGGGTGCTTCTGGTTGAACGGAAACTATCTTTGGTTCTGCGACTGGCAATTCCTCAAAAGGAAGTCTTTTCTTGCTTATTCGACCATGTGTTTTTCTCAATGCAGAAAATGTCTTGTCATATTTAAGTCTATGGTTATACAGCTTGGCTTTAACACTTAATAAACTCCTGTGGCAGGTTTGACACAAACTGTTGACATTCTCATTCTCTGATAATTGTATGTCTAGATATTTTTCAACCAACAGACATGCTTCAGACTTTTCACCGTAACATTTACATAATTTCACACGATGTTTGTCAGATTCTTGTTTCCTTCCACAGACAACACATACTGATTTCTTTGTAGTAGGGGTATATACCATGGACACATAATGTTTTGATGGTGTTAAAGTGCCACCAGATGCCATTTTTATAGTTTCATTTATTCCTCAACTACATTTTAATAGTTTCAAAATTCCATTTGATAAAATTATTGGGATTATTAATTTTACACGAATATGATGCTGTTTCCAAAGAACACGGAAGATAAATATGTTGTGGTTTTGACTCTTTGAGCTATATGGTTACACCTGTAGACCATTAAATCTCAGTTAGATAAACAAATTAGTGAAAGTGGTTGTTATCAGATTTTGGCTGGGCATGTGAGGCTAATTAATGTCAATCAAAACAGAAATCCCTCTCAGAGCATTTTCGGAGAAGACTAGTCTGATAAATCTAAGCCAAGATGCATACTTTAGAAAATATCATGTACTAGCTATCAAAAAGGACAATTAAAGATGTTACAAAAAAGGGGCAAAACAGTAGCTAGTCTAAAATTTTCAATACATGTTCAATTCAAATAGTTTCAGGTTACTGCTGCCAGAGCAGAAAGTTCTGAAGATGAAACTGAAAATGTTATGTAAGAAAATCAATTGGAATAAAAAAAAATCATGATGTAATTTCTCTATATTTTTCAGTTTAAATTCCTTTTAAACATATTTTGGAAAGACTGATTTATGAGAAAACTTAACCTTTGAAGTTGTGTTGAATAAATTGTCTGCATGTAAAGTATTTTATTGTTGACTTATTGACTGGCTGTACTGATCTGTTAAATGACTTGTTGACAGCTTTTTGTACCAGATTTTTACATGATTCACTTGCAGCGAAAAGTGCACTTAATACATGCTTTGATAATTCAAGCAAAGTAAAAGCTTTTAAAAGGTTCCTGTAGCGTTATATGAAGGTATCTGGAGCGTTATTGTAGGTTTCTGGAGCGTTATTTGAGGATTTCTGGAGGTTATTTAAAGGTTTCTGGAGCGTTATTTAAAGGTTTCTGGAGCGTTATTTGAAGGTTTCTGGAGCGTTATTTGAGGGTTTCCGGAGAGTTATAGTTGAAGGTTTCTGGAGCGTTATTTGAAGGTTTCTGGAGCGTTATTTGAAGGTTTCTGGAGAGTTATTTGAAGGTTTATGGAAAGTTATATTTGAATATTTCTGGAGAGTTATTTGAAGGTTTCTGGAGCGTTATTTGAGGGTTTCTGGAGCGTTATTTGAAGGTTTCTGGAGAGTTATTTGAGGGTTTCTGGAGAGTTATTTGAGGGTTTCTGGAAAGTTATAGTTGAAGGTTTCTGGAGAGTTATTTGAAGGTTTCTGGAAAGTTATATTTGAATATTTCTGGAGAGTTATTTGAAGGTTTCTGGAGCGTTATTTGAGGGTTTCTGGAGCGTTATTTGAAGGTTTCTGGAGAGTTATTTGAGGGTTTCTGGAGTGTTATTTGAGGGTTTCTGGAAAGTTATAGTTGAAGGTTTCTGGAGCGTTATTTGAAGGTTTCTGGAGAGTTATTTGAGGGTTTCTGGAAAAGTATAGTTGAAGGTTTCTGGAGCGTTATTTGAAGGTTTCTGGAGCGTTATTTGAGGGTTTCCGGAGTTATAATTGAAGGTTTCTGGAGCGTTATTTGAAGGTTTCTGGAGCGTTATTTGAAGGTTTCTGGAAAGTTATATTTGAATATTTCTGGAGCGTTATTTGAGGGTTTCTGGAGCGTTATTTGAAGGTTTCTGGAGAGTTATTTGAGGGTTTCTGGAGAGTCATTTGAGGGTTTCTGGAAAGTTATAGTTGAAGGTTTCTGGAGCGTTATTTGAAGGTTTCTGGAGAGTTATTTGAGGGTTTCTGGAAAAGTATAGTTGAAGGTTTCTGGAGCGTTATTTGAAGGTTTCTGGAGCGTTATTTGAGGGTTTCCGGAGTTATAATTGAAGGTTTCTGAAGCGTTATTTGAAGGTTTCTGGAGCGTTATTTGAAGGTTTCTGGAACGTTATTTGAAGGTTTCTGGAGAGTTATTTGAAGGTTTCTGGAAAGTTATATTTGAATATTTCTGGAGCGTTATTTGAGGGTTTCTGGAGCGTTATTTGAAGGTTTCTGGAGCGTTATTTGAGGGTTTCTGGAAAATTATAGTTGAAAGTTTCTGGAGCGTTATTTGAAGGTTTCTGGAGAGTTATTTGAGGGTTTCTGGAAAAGTATAGTTGAAGGTTTCTGGAGCGTTATTTGAAGGTTTCTGGAGAGTTATTTTAAGGTTTCTGGAGTGTTATTTGAAGGTTTCTGGAGCGTTATTTGAGGGTTTCTGGAGCGTTATTTGAAGGTTTCTGGAGAGTTATTTGAAGGTTTCTGGAGAGTTATTTGAAGATTTCTGGAGCGATATTTTAAGGTTTCTGCAGCGTTATTTGAAGGTTTCTGCAGCGTTATTTGAAGGTTTCTGGAGCGTTATTTGAAGGTTTCTGGAGTGTTATTTGAGGGTTTCTGGAGCGTTATTTGAGGGTTTTTGGAGAGTTATTTGAGGGTTTCTGGAGCGTTATTTGAAGGTTTCTGGAGAGTTATTTGAGGGTTTCTGGAAAGTTATAGTTGAAGGTTTCTGGAGCGCTATTTGAAGGTTTCTGGAGAGTTATTTGAAGGTTTCTGGAGAGTTATTTGAAGATTTCTGGAGCGATATTTGAAGGTTTCTGGAGTGTTATTTGAAGGTTTCTGGAGCGATATTTGAAGGTTTCTGGAGCGTTATTTGAAGGTTTCTGGAGCGTTATTTGAGGGTTTCTGGAGCGTTATTTGAGGGTTTCTGGAGAGTTATTTGAAGGTTTCTGGAGCGTTATTTGAAGGTTTTTGGAGCGTTATTTGAAGGTTTCTGGAACGTTTTTAAAACCGTTCTACCAAAACGTTTAGAAATACTTTTTAGAAATTCCACCAAATCCCTAAAAAACATAAAACACAAACATTTTCAAAACCAAACTAAATCGTTTACGAAACGTTTTTTTTTTTTTTTTTTTTTTTTTTTTTTTTTTTTTTTTTGTTAGATGGGAGGGGGTGGACCTCAATTCTTTTCTCTAAATTGGTTTTGTTGAATTTTATACAGTAAATTGTTGTTTCTGTGTGACTGGGAGCGTTTGAAAACCAATTATAGCATTTTCTTGTAACTAAAAATACGAAATGTGGCTGTCCAGTACAATACGAAAATGCGGCTGAACCAGGAAATGCCTCGAAATTCAAGCTTCAGCTTTAGTAGGTTATTCGGCGCCCAGGGATCTCCATCGTCGGGCAGCTTACTCAATCTGTGAGTCCTGGTTTTTGATTCACCAGGATGTTTATCATGATTTATTTGTTTCTTCTTGATTATTCATTGACTAGTTAGAAATTCACCACGAGGACCGAAGAACTTACTAGATGTTATGAACCACTGCAGAAGCTGAGGGTGAGGTTATGGCCATGTAAAAACGGTTTAAGCCCGCCAGTAACTTTGTGTTACTGATCGTTCCAAGGCGATACTTCTGTGGTGGTTCTTTTTGTTTTATGTCTTGGTGTTAAAATTTTTGTGCTGTTGGCGCCTTATGTATGTTTTCATATTTTTAGTTAAGGTAACTTAGTTGCCGCCTATTGGGAAAATAGCTGCTCATTCGGCTTACGATATGTTTCATGGTATAAGTACCTGATTGTTAGTTTGGTTTTTTCCCACCTCGGCTTTTGGAGTGGGAATCTTTTTCTGATTGCGCCTTTTCCTGATCTTTGCCTACTTGTACATTTTCATTTTAATGTGCAAACACTGAGAGCTGATTACTGGAAAGAAAACGTAGATGGCTGACAGCTATTTACTTCTTATTTATTTACTTAAGCATGATGTTTTCTGCAAAATTCTGCTAAAATTGAACAGGTTGCTTGTGCAGAGTGGCTGTGAGTGTCGTTCGACTTAGAACATTTTGTCTTTTGTCGCCGAAAAGCGGTATCGGACGAGGTTTCCATGCTGGTGAATTTTTATGGTACATCAATACCAGTATTTTCTCTAAATAACCATAAAACATCATACATCTTGATAGAGAATAAAGAGTAATGGCTTTTATGTCCCTGACTGGTTGCGATGAGGGTCAAAATAATAGTGATTTGCTACCTCAGGCACATTAATTTAGTATATCAGTTTGTAACGATGTGTTTATAAGTAAATGTAGTGTAAATCGCTTGCTTGATAATTTAATACTTCGCAATGACAACCTTAGCAAAATCCACCAGACACCCTGATCGTATGTTTTTTTCCCGGATAGCTATGGTTCTGTCTTGGTAACAAGTCATAAGAATTTGTAACTTTCAAAAATATATTTTATTCAATGTATAACAAAAATTTAACTATGTATAATCACTAACCAGGTATAATGAAAGCACCAGGTGAAAATATGCACAAAATGATTATCGGCCCTACCAGTAAATGGCAATATTTAACCTTAAAGTTTCAATGATAATATCACTTTTACATTCAGCGAAGTACGGCGCTGGTAAAGTCGCTTTTTTAAGCGAGTAAATATACACGAGAGATAACTCCGTATTGTGTAAGAAGTGGACCCTAAGCAAAAATTTCGATTGTCTTTCATATGGCTTGAAACTAATGTCAGTAAGGTGACGATCTATTTGTACCAAACTCTAGCACTAGACAAATTGTGGCAAAGTCACTATTTTATAGTTCAAATATTTAAATGATATCCTTTGACACTTTAGAAATTGGAATTTAAATAGCACTGTCCATAAATTAATAACACATTTGAACTCATTTTCTATCAACGGAAATAACTTGTAAAACAATAAAATGTCAAGAAAGGATTTTAACAAAAACAACACCCTTTCTTCTACATCCCTCCATGCTTAGCGGAGGTTTTTTATTTTCCTTGAAATAGTCATTCAACTGATCATAAGATGGGGCTTTATATGGTGCCGTATAGCCCTTACTGCCCCTCCATGGCTTAGATACTTTAAAAGTTTGTCCATAGTTTTCTACGATAGCATCGTCCCTGGCAACGACTTCAAAATAAGGTATGACACGACTTAGCCAAAGCTCGACGTTCCTGTTTCATCTGATCTTTGGCAGACAAACGTTCTTGTTTTAATCCTGCCAGAATTGGTGGTATTTCCCCTGGATCCACGAACTTATTGTTCTTAACTTGACCAAGCACAATCGGATGATCCCCACGGTGGCAATAATTTATATGATGGCTACAGTCGTAACCCCGCACGGGAGAGGCCTGAATAGTCAGCAGTGCAGCATCTCTCTCAATAGCCAAGAAATTCCACTGGTCCAATCAGCAACCCACCTCGGCCTACAAAAATCTAGCGGCTATAATGACACAGTAGCTGACACCGTCAATCAGAATATTACAAAAGCCAGGAGAACAATGTACAGTCTACTGTCTACGGGTCTACACGGAGAAAATGGACTTGATGTAGAAACCTCGTTACACCTGCTGAAGATCTATGTGCTGTCGGTCTTGTATGGTTTGGAGATCATTCTGCCTCCAAATAAATACTTGAGGCCCCCGTGACCGAGCGGTTAAGAGCGCTGTTTCTTAATCACTCGGTCATCTCACCGCTGTGTCTGGTGTGGGTTCGAGCCCCGCTCTGGCCACATGTGAGACAAGCCAAGTTCTGCTTGCGGGTGTGCCAGGTGGTTTTTCTCGGGGTCCTCCCGTTTTCGCCCACCTACTGATTGGCCCGTCTCATATGAGCTGAAATAATCTTGAAAGGGACGTAAAACTGAATTAAAAAAAAAAATAAATAAATACTTGAACCAGCTGGAAATGTTTCATAAGAAAATCCTTAAACAAATTCTATCAGTATCTCAAAATACAACAGACCCAGCCGTATATATACTATCAGGATTCCTGCCAATCAAAGAACAGTTACATATCAGAGTGTTGAACTTTTCCAATATCAATATTTGTTATCAAAATGACTCAAGCATTGAAAAACGGCTTGCTTATCGTCAGACAACTGTCAAACCAATGTATAGTGCGAGTTGGTTTGTTGAAGTGAAGAAAATTCTGTGGATATATGAACTAGGAGAAATCGAGGATCACCTGTGTAGCCCAGTTCCAAAACTTCAATGGAAAAGAACTGTTTCTAATAAGGTCTCTCAAAAGTACAAGCAAAATCTGATTGACATAGCAGTCCTGTATAAATCTTTTAAGTATCTGAATAAGCAAGACTACACACCCGGAAAGATTCATCCAGTTCTAAGGATTCCGTTAGTATCGGTGAGAGAAATAACCAGAGTTCAAGTTAAGTTGAAACTACTCACTGGGTCTTACCTATTCCAGTCAACAAGAGCAGCTTTCAACCAGAATGATATAGATCCCACTTGTCTGTTGTGTGGGGTTGAGAGTGAGGATATATCACACTTCATCTTCCGTTGTGATATATTGAACACGGTCAGAGCTCCGATCTTGGTGGACATTCAGGAAGAATATAAACTTTTAACTGGTGGTACATTTGATACACATGATATGGACTATAAACTACATGTCATACTGGACTGTACTCATATAAGACAAGTTAATACAGATCAGTTGCAGAAGTTGGAGTTCAGTGTAAAAGACTAGTGTACTCCTTGGATTCTGCACGATACAGAATACTGAGTGCCATAAGGCATAGAAAACGATAGGGTGCCTGTCAGAGTACCAATCACTACATATTTCTCTTGAGATTTTACCAGACATTTTTATACCAAAGTAATGTACATATCTATAAACTGAGTAGCAGCACAAACTTTTTATCATTGGTGAATATCAACATTCATTGTGTTCCAACGTTATTGGTGGAGGGATATGACCCAGCTATTACTTTTCGAAAGTGTTCGAGGTTCGCCTTTATAGGCGGTGAAGATAACAGATAACAGAAAGCAAGAAAGAGTCCAAGAGGATCCATTCCAGTATCTGGCTCAACCAAGAAAGCAAGAAAGAGTCCAAGAGGATCCATTCAAGTATCCGGCTCAACCACAAAAGCAAGAAATAGTCCAAGAGGATCCATTCCAGTATCCGGCTCAACCACAAAAGCAAGATAGATTCAGAGAGGAAACATGCCAGTCTCCTGCTATGCCTAAAATCTTGAAGTGCCAGAAATTCCAAGATGATGCTATGGACCAGTCAGGAAAACCAAATCTTGGACTTGTTGTTCCTTCCATGTACCAAACGTACAACATTCAGCAACCAGCATCTACAGTGTATCTTCAGTCAAATCCCCACCAGCAAGTCATAGGCTCAAATATTACAGAACCATTCTATCAGACCTTTGCTGGTCAAAACAACCAGCTATACCAGCAGGGTCATCAAGTAGAAGTTCTTCATAACCAAGCACAGCCTTTGGCAGGGAGCTAACAAGTCTATCTTTCGTATCAGATGACAAATTTTCAACAAACTGCCCACGAGGACCACTCTTTTTCAACCCTATCTACAGGCAGTGTCATGGATCCAAGTTCATTTGATGATCAGACAGAAAACCTAACAGCTATTCCTTTGAGCCCAATGAGATATCTAAATGGAAAGATATGAGTATGATCCATCCGTCACAGCTAGTCAGAATCAGTCCTGCAATGTTAAATAGATATATAATCATGTACCATGGCATTGGGAAAGTTGCTTGGCAGATTATGAAGGAAATTTACAAAGAAGAAGAACTTATTGGAAAAACATTGAATGGGACTTCAAGAGGCACAATGATTTCTCCTAGAAGAAGGCAGGCGATCCTCAAGGCCATAGAGGATCATTGTGAAGGATCCAAATGTAGACAGAGCCAAATAGCTGCTGCTGACAAAAACATTGTAGTTGGACTAAGAAATATGGAAAAAATGTCACCAACGAAGAAAAATTTGACTTCAAGATTTGAAGCATTTCCGCCAAAATTGAAGACTTGTGATATGCTTCATCAAGAGAAAATGTGACACCAGATTATTCCTGTGTTAGGAAATTGAAGATGCAAGACAGTTTGGGTCACTTTGGGCTTCGGTTTGGGCTTTCTTATTGATTTATAGTGATGACAGAATAATTTAGTCATGAACTCACAAGGTAGCAATTAAAGCATTTAAGCACACATATTTAATTCAAGATTCCAATACAGACATGGAGACAATAACATGAAGCTATAACAATGCATGTTAAAAGAGCAAGGCAGACAGCCTTTTCTCTAATTATGTGGTCATCTAGAGAATAAAATAATGCACAAATGAGAAGAAAACAGTTAGCACATAGTTAAATCACTTTTTGAACAAAACTGCATTTACCAACCACCTCTGTCCATCGAAGCTTTGAGAAGTAGATGCCTCTGCTTGATGCAAACTTGTTAATCAGCAATTACTTGAAAACAATATTTATAAAGCTTTTTAAGGCTTAAACTAAGGAATGCTTTTTTCTTTTGCTTATTTTGAACTTCACCTGGGAGTTTTGCTAAACAGTGAATTTCTCGGAAGAGCTTTCTTGCGATGAAAAAAATCTGTTGTCGCTTTATATTCATTAGAATTATATTGTTACTTATTGAATGTTACAAGCTGGATTTGCTGTTGCAAGTATCGAAAATTACAGAGGTTGAACAAAATAAACGGGAACAGGTTTTTGTATACTCACAAACTTATATAACGCAACACTATATTTAATGGTTTTTGATCGGTTATCGTCCGTTTAGATTTAAACTGATTTGTTAATAAACATAATACTGATTTGTTAACAAACATAATATCGTGTATCTCAACGCCATAAACAATTATCCATTAACATTTGGTTGCTAAGCTTGTTTTTCTAAGACGTCATTGAAACGTTGCTTTTTTCTAAAGAAAATCCTACAGCAGCTTCAAAAAACTAGTTTTTGAAAACAACAAATTCCACATGATAGTCACACTTTCATGAATTTTAAAAGCAATGTCCTTGTTATGATAAAAAAGAAAAAAAAACAACAATAATCTTAAAATGAATGTAAGTAAGTAAAGATGATACTAACAAGGAAATTAAATACTTATTCATAATAGAAAAGTAAAAAATTGAACTACCTTGAGTCACTGGTGATCTTACATACTTGTTGCTTAGCTTTCACGTTAACACATTTAAGGTCATGTCTACACGATAACAAATTCCTTCTTCGTTAGAATACTACGGAATTAACATGCCTTGCTCGATGACACCATCTGGAGGCCGAAGGTTTTAAAACGCTCTTAAGCAACTGCTTTCCGCAGCCTAAACATTTCACTTTGAATACAAATTGAAAAAGCTACTCGCAGGAGTATTTCTAGAATTTTATTTTCAGTTATTTTATTATGCAGAAAACCTGAAGAGGTCCAAAGGCCAGTACAGTTCAGAAAATGTGACGCGAACCAGTAAATTTGTGGGCACCCTGGGCAGGGATCTGGACAGGGTGTTCCAAGCCAAAGTGTGTGGCTCGTGGGTGGCGGGGAGCAAAAGAGTTGGAGAGGACAAATTATTCAACGAAGAGGTTACTAAATTTATTAGGATGTACCAAGGAGACAGACTTTTCACCAAGGTGCCTGGCAGACAACATTCTTACTTCCCTCAATTTGACTATAAATTGGGAGTCACTTACCCTGGCGTCCAGATTTTGTCACTTCACACTCATGATGTGGTCCAGGATTTGTCGACATTACAACAACACACGGAATTGTTTCAGGTTTTTGATCTTCACCAGTACTCAAATTTACATACAAAGAATAGGCATTTTCCTCAATCATATTCCCCCATTGAATTGCTGGACATGGTGTTCCAAGCCAAAGTGTGTGGCTCGTGGGTGGCGGGGAGCAAAAGAGTTGGAGAGGACAAATTAAAGTCAAGACTGAAAAATTACCCCAAGTGACTGGACGTGTCAAGACTAATCATGCCATAGTATGATAGGTTGTGCAATAAAAGGTTTTAGGTTGGTTATGGCTACTTTCTCAGTCAACAATATTTAGTCATGTCTGAATAGAGTCGTTGCGTCCTGTACATTTACCTTTGCTATAGAGAAGTGATCTTAATAATGTTTTGATGCCATATGATTTAACGAGGGGAACACGAAGCTCAGAACATAAAAAACACTTTTCAGTCAAGGCTACAAAACAATATCAGACGTACAGAATACAGATGTACAGCTCATGTGGTAGGCAACTTACCCGTCAAGGTTCATGAATCAGATAAATAACTCATGACCAAATCTAAATGCAAGAAGTGAACAGAGCTGCACTATACATTCTTAAGCTGTTTCTCGCGATCGAGTTTGTTGTGTAAGTCAGGTCTGAAGACTAGGTCCCTAGGACTTAACATATTAGGTACAACACAGTCTTTAGCCTCGTGATATTTTCTTGGCACCAGCATGTCTTGGAACACTGTCATGGGACCTCGATTTATAGTCTCATCTGAAGGTCGATTTATAGTCTCATCTGAAGGACTGGAGTAGCTCGGTACCCCTGGTTCACACAACAAGCTTATCTATTACACCACGGACGCTTATTCTCGCGATCCATAACTACAGGTGGCTTTACACCTAGAGCAGCATGTACACAGCTTACAGATGCAACGCTCACAATCACTTTTACAAGGTGGCCTCAACTTGAATGCATCTAGCGCCGACCTATCCATACCTGGAACATACAAATGCTCAAGCACAGCCACTATGAGACATAGAGTAGACCTGCATGTCTCCAACATAGCGGCGTCTACTTTACGGTCGCCCAGAGAGCCAGGCTTGAGGTACATAAAACATGAGCCATATTCACCGTCACGTGAACACCTACCAATTTCTTGCCAATACTGAAGCAAGGACTTAACAACCCCAGTGAATAATATGTCGTATATCCGGTATGTCCACACCCAAGCCGAAAGCGATATTGTGGCCACTACACATCTTATTAAGCTGCCTTTCCTTGGGAATTCCCCAGTAACCCTCTCTTGGTCCGATTTTGGGCTCGATCTGTGATAAACGTCAACCAGTCTCTTGCAGGGATCACGTACGTCTATAAGCCAGGCAGAATCGCCTAGGCTTCCCATAATAAAAGAATAGATATTAGCAGCGTCGACACTGACCTAAAAAAAAGCAGTAGATAGAGATAATTAAACTCAAAACGTTTATTTAAGAAACTAGAAAAATTAAAAGAAATACTATTAGGTTTTTTGTTGCCATATGATTTTGAAAAGAAGAATCCTGTCTGAAAACAAAATCATCAACTAAATAAAGCATCTCCATCAGCCTCCAGTATCTTTGGAATTTTGGCTACTTTTTGCGTTACATTTATATGGGAGACGCCTGTATTGGTCTCTATTTATTTTAAAGACTATATTTATAACTTGATCAACTGGACATTTGTGCCAACACTAGACCGCATATAGCAAACTTTATAATTAAAATAAATGAGGCTTCATTTTGGGACATATGATGATTTCCGCACAAAATGCTCCTAAAAGTAGCTTGTCCCCGTCTATAACCTGTTCAATAGCCCTAATTTCCACCTAAATAAAGAGTTTCTACGCACATATTCATGTCTGAAATATTTAACAAAATAGGATTACTACATAAATATTGAAAACTTCAGCAAGATCTAGGCAACGCAAGTAACAAACGAGTCAAATTTTATAGTTTGTTTAAACGTTTGGACTATATTCGATTCCTTTGTGACGCTTGCAACGTCTTTTAGACTGATCATAACTGTGGAGGTACTGTTAGCTTCACCAAAATAATAACACCTTGAAAATTAATGAAATGCCCAGTGTAAAATGTTTAAGTTCGTCGGGTCAATTAGGTTGCTTGAAGAGTATGTGAAGGGTTGTCACTAACGATGTTGCAGACTATTAAACGCATCTTTATCATACTATTTAAGCATGCAAATTGACCTGACGAACTTAACCTTCTGCACAGTCTTTCATATATTTTCAAGCTGTCCGCTGAATTTATTTTTGTGATGTTAGCACCTTATGTATGTTTTTAGCTCACCTGAGCCGAAGGCTCACAGGTGAGCTTATAGTATACCCATGCTCCGGCGTCCGTCCGTCGTCCGTCCGTCCGTCGTCCGTCGTCGTCCACAATTTCAAAGATCTTCTTCTCTGAAACCGCTGGGCCGATTGTTCTCATATTACACATACACCATCTACAGGTAGGGGGAAAGAATAATTGTGTTTTTTGTTTTGATCGGATAAGGACTCTGGTTACTATGGTAACTTAATGCTTCCCATAGACTTATAATGGAAAAAAGTGAAAATTGCCAGTTTTTGCTGTCTTGTTGGAGATATTTGAATTTTATTTTTGCAGAAATGTTTATTGAGTAGTCCTCTACGTTTCATGTGACTTTTGTCCTAATCCTTTATTTTGATTGGTTGTAGGGGCCCCATATAGGGCAAAATTTCGAAAAACATTCAAAAATCTTCTCAGAAACTGTCAAGGGGATTAATCCTGTACTTTGTATACATGTTCCTGACAGTGGCCTCTACATAATTTGTGTTTTTTATTCCAGGCGGATAAGAACTCTGGTTGCTATGGCAACTTAAAGTTTCCATAGACTTATAATGGGAAAAGTGGAAATCGGCTATTTTTCCGCTAAAATTGCAGACATTTGAATTTTGTTTTTGCAGAAATGTTTATTGAGTAGTCCTCTACGTTTCATGTGACTTTTGTCCTCATCCTTTATTTTGATTGGTTGCAGGGGCCCCATATAGGGCAAAATTTCGAAAAACATTCAAAAATCTTCTTCTCAGAAACTGTCAAGGGGATTAAGCCTGTACTTTGTATACATGTTCCTGACAGTGGCCTCTACATAATTTGTGTTTTTTATTCCAGGCGGATAAGAACTCTGGTTGCTATGGCAACTTAAAATTTCCATAGACTTATAATGGGAAAAGTGGAAATTGGCTATTTTTCCGCTAAAATTGCAGACATTTGAATTTTGTTTTTGCAGAAATGTTTATTGAGTAGTGTTTGATGTTTCTTGTGAGTTTTGTCCTAATCCTTTATTTTGATTGGTTGCTGGGGCCCCATAAAGGGCAAAATTTTGAAAAAAAAACATTCAAAAATCTTCTCTTCAGAAACTGTCAAGTGGATGAATCCTGTACTTTGTATACATGTTCCTGACAGTAGCCTCTACATAATTTGTGTTTTTTATTCCAGTCTGATAAGAACTCTGGTTGCTATGGTTTCCATAGACTTATAATGGGAAAAGTGGAAATTAGCTATTTTTTTCTGGACCAATTGTAGGTATTTATTGAGTATATCTCTATGTTTCATGTAACTTTTTTCCTAATCCTTTATTTTGATTGGTTGCTGGGGCCACATAAAGGGTAAAATTTGGAAAAACATTTAAAAACCTTCTCCTCAGAAATTGTCTACAGCATGAAGCCTGTACTTTGTATACATGTTCCTGACAGTAGTCTCTACATAATTTGTGTTTTTTATTTCAGTCGGTTAAGAAATCTGGTTGCTATGGCAACTTAAAGTTTCGATAGACTTAAAATGGGAAAAGTGGAAATTGGCTATTTTTTCTGGTCCAATCGCAGATATTTGAATTCTGTTTTATTTGCAGAAATGTTTATAGAGTAGTCCTCTACAGTTTGGTTGACTTTTGTCCTAATCCTTTATTTTGATTGGTTGGTGGGGCCCCAGAAAGGGCCAATTTTTTAAATAAATACTTGGTTAATATAGCAGATCTCAGGTGAGCGTTTACAGGACCGTTGGTCCTCTGGTCATATTTTTTGTTATGTCTTGGTAACTGAGTGGCGACCTATTGGGAAAAAAGCTACCCATTCGGCTTACTCTATGTTTTCTTAGTATAAGTCACTGATTGTGAATTTAATTTTTCTTCCCCATAAGGTTTTTGGAGTGGGATTTTCTCTCTGATTGCGCCATTTCCTGACCATTGCCTACTTAAACTTTTTTTCCACTTAAGCCACATAGCATAGAACAAATGCACCTGGGTTTGGTCAGTATTTGAGAAATGAGCATAAGGAAGAAAAAATGATAGAATAAGAAAAAAAAGGTCGATCTTTACCAGCAGTAGATAATGGTTTTGTTTGCTGCTCTGCCCTTTTCCAGTAGTTCGTTTACCAACCACTGTTAAAATAGTTTGCTTTCTTCACAGTGAGAAAGAGATTGGGTCTTTGAAAACAACAAAAAGACATCAAAGATTTAAAAAAAGAAGGACATACTTAAATGAGCTGATTGCTTATCAGAAGTGAGAAATTAACCGAAATTAACCGAATAGCCTAAAACGAGACTACAAAACTAATATGGAAAACAAACAGATTCACAAAGTTAATTTTATCAAAGTACGTCATATCTAGACACATATCTTGCGCTGTTGTTATATTTATGTACACAGTAACGTTCCAAATGGCAAATACGCAACTACTGTAATTTGTTTGTCAATGCAAGGCTGTCTATGAGTATAAGGCATTACCATTAAGTGTTCTTGAACAAGACACTTCAAACTTGCAATATTACTGGTTTATACTCAGGAAGCGGTGCTCCACTAGACATGGCAGAAATTAAAATTAGACATAAACTAAAAGAGTATCATAGGTAAGGTCACCATTAAAATTGAAAATCCTATATTTATTTAAACTCTTGGTAAAGATTTTGGGACAATACCTATCCGGCAGCTTTACCATTGTTATGAACTCATGATGTGGCAGCAATGTTAAAATCTTGTCAAAGGTGGCCTTCGTTATAGTAGCAGAGAGAAGCAGGACTGGCGCCTCCGACAGCCAACTTCTAATGATGGACACGTCCCCATAGATTGGGCGAAAGTCATCCCCTATGCACGAATGGCTCATCTTTATTCCAAAAGAAAAGGTACAAGTAGGCAAAGATCAGGAAAAGGCGCAATCAGAAAAAGATTCCCACTCAAATCGAGGTGGGAAAAAAACCAAACTAACAATCAGGTACTTATACCACGAAACATATCGTAAGCCGAATGAGCAGCTATTTTCCAAATAGGCGGCCACTCAGTTACCTTAACTAAAAATATGAAAACATACATAAGGCGCCAACAGCACAAAAAATTTGAAACACCAAGACATAAAACAAAAATAACCACCACAGAAGTATCGCCTTGGAACGATCAGTAACACAAAGTTACCGGCGGGCTTAAACCGGTTTTACATGGCCATAATCTCACCCTCAGCTTCTGCAGTGGTTCATAACATTTAGTTAGTTCTTCGGTCCTCGTGGTGAATCTCTAACTAGTCAATGAATCATCAAGAACAAACAAATAAATCATGATAAACATCCTGATGCCTCAAAAAACAGGACTCACAGATTGAGTAAGCTGTCCGACGATGGAGATCCCTGGGCGCCGAATAACCTACTAACTCCGGACCAAACGAAAACACCAGTTTAAGTTAGTAAGTAAGTAACTGAGTAACTTCTTTAGTTTATGAGGGTGACCTATTTGGATATATCCAATCTATCAATGGATCCTCAAGTAAATCAACAACAACATGAACATATCAATAAAGTATAGACATACAGAAAAATAATTGGGTATCTGCATGTGAAAATACAAATACGATCCAATGATTTAGAGGTGAATGCATACATATCTTCTAACAAAATAATGAAACTTATTCAAATAATTGTCTTACAAACTGGTTATCCGGTTTGATACATTTAAACATTCGACGAATATTGTTTGTCGTTTGATATATTGTTCCAGACAACTGGACCTGAACAAGAGACACTGTCTTTGTATAATATTAACTTAGGTTTTGGAATAGCAAAATTCTGGTTTGTTATGGATGTCTCTGCTTCAGCTATAAAAAAAAACAAGAAGACATTACACGTCTAATTACAATAGAAACGTGTTTTTCGACTGCAATAAACTTCATTTCAGAGCCTGGAACTTGAGATTTTATAAAATTCTTGGGCAGTCTCACAACAGAAGTCTTCCGAGATCCTTCATAGGCCATATAGGAGGAGAAGATTTTAAAGTATTTTGCAATAGTTTACAATACAAAATTATATGTGCAATAACATGCATAATCAGATAACAAATTACTTCGGTTCTTTTTTTCATCTGACGGCCGAATATTTCTATCCCCAATTGCGGAAGCTTTGAGATTTGCTGGAAAGCTAACCTGGTAACCATGTTTTTTTTATTACACGAATCAATAGATATACATATTTTCTCGAAAATATCAAAAATAAAAAAAATATGGATCAGCAATTTAATGGTTCTTAACCTTAATCCATTTTCTTAACGGTACGTCTTAACTTATCTCTTTTTGCTTTGAAAGCCCCATGGCTAGAGCTGCAGATCGTCTCCACTGCCGTAAACTTCTATCAAGTGGAGTAATATCATCAGCTGCAGATGCCTGCGGATGTAGGTTTCACATCATTTTACAAAAACAGTAGAGTAGTATTAAAGAAATGTCATAGCGACGTCCCACCATGACCATAGCGGTTGACTGCGACAATTAGCATCAATTCAACCAAAGACAAATATGGAAGAATCGACACCACATCTTCCCTACTTGATGCAAACATATCGTTTATGAGCTGTGCACTTCGAACCGTGATCTGGATCTATGGCTTTTTGAGCCCGCACCAGATTATCAACCATAGTATCATATGGCAGTCTCTAAGTCGTACGTTGTTGGTTTTAGGCGTCAGGTCCTGTCGACGGGTATATTCCAATGGATATGCTTTCAGGAAAGTTCTAAAATAACACCTCTCTGGATTTGCATCTTGTTTAGTTTTTTTTTTCTCCGCAGAGCGTAGACTCATAGTGATGTCTGATGCTTGGGTGATGTTAAAGGCACTTGTTGTAGTGTGATAATTGACAATTAGCTCTGCAGTGTTCATCTCTTGAGAAATGCTAAAAATTCTTATTCAGTGAACTGAGGCCTGTATCATATAAAGCTGTCAATCTAGCTCCTTTATTTCCTAGCAGTTCATTCACGTCTTTTAGACTTGACATTCAAGAGTGTTTTTGTTTTTGCCAGAAGTCTTATTGGCAACGGCACAAACATAATCCATTCTTGGAGATTGCTATAGGTGGTGATGGAGACTGGGCACTTGTTCCATTCTGACTGTTTGTGCCAAGGCAATCTTTACCCGAACATTTTCAGGTAAACTCGTGTGATGAGTGTCTTTTTTCAATTCTATAAATTAAGTCATTGACAGACTCTGTTGACATATTTTTCATGTTGAAAACATTACGTTTCACTTTAACTTCCTGTTAAAATTTATTTTCTAATGCCTTCTTGGCATCCTCAACAGTTTTCGGCTGCGGCTTTGTACTGTCAATAAACCACCTGGCTCGACCCTCGTAAAGGAGGACATCTAAATTGTGCTCCTTTTTTGCAAACAAAGCTTGCATATTGATCAAACCGCTTGATAAAGTCTTAAATTCTGTCCGTAACGTCTCCAAGAAACACTTCCAACTTGTATATAAATAATCCAGGTCACATGACCAAGATGGCTGCCATGCCCATATATGGTAAAAACCTTTAAAATCTTCTTCTCCAGAACCCAAAGGCCTATGATCTTGAATCTTAGCATGTAGCATAAGGGACTCAAGGTTCACAACGTGTATATAAATTATGACCTTGGAATGACATTGACCTATTTTACGGCAAGGTCAACATAGGTCGCCAATGCATTTGAATGGGGAAAACTTTTAAAAAGTAATTTAAAGTGATAGTCTTGCAGGAAATGGGCAGTGGGACTGAATATTAATCATTCTAAAAAAATGGACCATGGGGGCTCATCTGCCTCCACCTCGGTGCATTATACATGTATATTTAATAATATTCAAATATATTCTCCTCTGAAAACGCTTGGCAAATCAATGCAAAATTTTATGTGAATCATCTATAGAACGTGGGAATCAATGTGTATATAAAAATCCAGGTCACATGACCAAGATGACCACCACGCCTAGATAGGGTGAAAACCCTTCAAAAATCTTCTTCTCCGGAACCGGTGGACTGATTTCAAAGAAACTTGGCATGAAGCAGTGATGGCTAAAGTACTACAATATGAATATAAATCATGACCCTGGGAAGACCTTGACATATTTTTCGACAAGTTCAACGTAGGTCGCAATGCATTTGAAGCGGGAAAACTTTTAAAGTCGTTTGAGGTGACATTCTAGCAGGAAATGGGTAGTAGAACTGAATATTAATGATTCTAAAAATATTGGACTCAAGGGCTCTTATGCCCTCACCCCCGCGGCCATATACATGTATATTACCATAATATTTAAACATCTTCTTCTCTGAAACCACTTGGCCAATTAAAGCCAAATTGTATGTGAAACATCTATAGGATGGCGGATACAATGTATATATATTAATAATCTACATGTAGGTCACATGACCAAGGTGGCTGTCATGTCCATACATGGTTAAAACCTTTCAAAAGTCGTCTTCTCTGAAACCAATGGACTGACTTCAATGAAACTTGGAGTGAAGCATCGATGGCTAAAGTACTACAATGTGTATATAAATCATGACCTTGTGATGACCTCGACCTCGGCTTCATCTGCCCCTGCACTGGGGTTAAATACCATAATATTCAAACATGTATATTGGTATATACAGCCGATCTCAGGTGATCGTTAACAGGACCATTGGCCCTCTGTTTTTTATACTTTAGCTACAAGTGCAATTCATTAAGAATATCTACAACTGCATTTGATTTATTATTTATTCCATTTGAAGTTTATTAACATATGTTCCAATGCTTCACAGCATAATATGAGCAAAGTTGTTCGATTTTTTCACTTCTAAGAAATATCCACACCAGTTCTTCAAAGTTCAGAGTATAAGAGTCCGCAGTGACCAATGCTTCACACACCAAAGTCTCGCATCGCACTGTTCCATGATCTACAGCTAAGGTCATGTCAGGATGGTTAGCTATCCTAACCACACTGTTCCACGATCAACAGCTACGACACCACGTTTTCAGGATCAACAGCTACGATAGTGTCGGAACGATCAGCTATCCTAACCACATTCGTTTTGCTGTCAAACCCCATCGAAACATAGAACTTGCTGGGTCAAGAGACCTCAAAATGTACCGAATCCTATGTTGTTTTACGAGCAGTCCCATTGATCGAAGATGTCCACGTACCATTGAAACACCCGAGTGTGGATGATCTTCATTTATTTGCCTTATTACACTATTTAGATCATCATCGTTTATATCGGAATAGTTCTTTGCCATTAAAGATTGTTCTCTTAATCTACTGCTTCTTGCTTTGACTCGTAAGCGAATTGAAAAAGCAGCAATACCTTGAAGATTCTTTTCAGTTCTCAATGTCAGAAGCAATTAATGGTCCTGTAAACACTCTGCTCATCTGAGACAAGTGATATACATGTATTCCTATATTTTCCTACATGGATAGGGAACATTGGAATAATCTGGGCTTGAGTCTTAAATCATTTTTAACTTCACCAATATTATATTACTATAATCTATTAGTTTGATGTACTTACTTCAAGTTTACACACTTGTACATGGTCACGTAGCATATTCATATGAGTCATCCTGTGGTGCAGTGGTTAACAAGCCCGTCTAGAAGTTGCAATTTGTAAGGTGGATTCCGAGTTCGATACCCACGTTTTCTTTTTTTCGTGTCATTTTTTGGTTACTTTATTATCCTTTCACAATCTCTATCTGTGTTTTGTTTTCTTCTTTAAAATTGAGTTTTGTTTCGAGCCGTACTTGTACCCTGCAGTGAAAATTCATCATACCCACTCACATTCAAATATACACGTGAAATAAAGTCGTAGACATATCTCGAAGACAAACATGGTGATGAAAATACTCCAAGGAAACATGATTTTATCGTTATATTATTGTCTGCAAATATAATAGTAAGGTTAGGTCCTTTCCGTTAAAGGTAATGTGCTTTACAGATGTCTCCGCCTTTGGTCTATAAACACCTTCATTCGCCCAATCACAATACCATGTATCCCCATCCTGCTGTCGAGCTCAATTGACTTCACAGACACGCAAAGGAAGGCACATATATTAGGCACCACGTCATTCAGCAAATTTAAGGTCTTCATTGTATCTGACCCGCGAAGTTGTGTTTGGGACGTGGCGACTCTGGCAAACATATTTTGATTATCATTGTCTACGAACTCATCTCTGTGCTTTATCAAACAATCGATATATTTGATCATCTGACTTGTGAAAATACATGTAACGGGTACTTGACAACTCGCGTTTCCTTTTATGATTGTCCGCTTAAAACGGTGCACAACTTCTGCTCGAATTGAGTTAGTGTTTTTGCGACTGGATCATCAACCTCGCCTTTCATTTTCCTGTCGTAGTCTCTCATGTCTCCTTCGAAACTTCTGCCCTTCGTCGGCCAAATAGTATTATAGACTCGTAGATAATTTTTCCCATGTCTCCTCCTTCTATTGTGATGGATGTTCTTGTAACATTTTATAGCTTTTACTTGATACTTGTTCACGACAGGGAATCACGTGTCTATACAAAAACAACAATGGCGGATTAGAACTAAACAACCACAGACAAAGGTAAAACTTTCCTTGGTAATTCTTGCAACACTTGTCTGATTTGCGCAGGGTTTGAATCAGATACCGCGGAAAATATACAGATTTATGCTCATCATACTAGATTTTAGTGTAAACATCTATTTCAACAATATTGACGAGCAAAAGCTTTTTCTCCTCGAATGGGTTCACACAGCGAATTCATGAAGCACGAAGAGGGGCTATATTTCTTATTTTTGTGTGTATATTTATCACCCTTATGCATAAAATGCTCACAGAGTGAAATAAAAAGCGTTTTAAGGATGTTCGCTGCTAACATTTGACATTTCGGAACTTCCGGTTTTTCTTTTCTTGAATATCTCGTAAACGGTTGCAGATATTTTCCTAATATTTTATATTTGGATACATACTGATGATATGCATTGAATGAGCCATGAAAATTGTCAATCTAAGAAACTTCATTTTTTCACCCCATTTTCTGCAACTTTTCAGATAATTTTCGTTGTCAGTAAAATTTAGGGGGTAGGGTAGATTAAACTTGAATATTACACATCTTAAAATTAATTGCACTAGTTCGATGTTTATTTTAGCAGCAGTATATGTGTACATGGTCTTCTAAGTCAGTCTTTGTATTTTAGTGTGCTGGTTTTAAAATTTTAGGTGGTTTTATAAAATGGGCTTTTAGAAACAAAACAGCCGAAGAAAGGCTGAAAATGGCGATTTTCAAGTTGTTGGTTCTCTCTTATATGCTCACTTCCGTATATATTTCTTTCTTTTATTCGAACATTATTACCAAGTTCTATGATGTGTGAAAATACAAGAAAAAATTTGAATCAACAAAATTGAATTTGGCACATTTCAAATATTGATTTTTTCCAACTTTTCAAGAATGGGGGTAGGGTTGGAAAAGGAATCGTAAAATTTTGTCATTCACTCCAAGTTGTAAATTCTTTTATGCTTTTAGACCAAAATAGTCTGCGTTACGTAAATATTATGACTTTTGAAAGCATTCTAGGTGTATGTTTGTTCAAGACAGGTATGTTTCAAAGGGTAGTCAATTAAATTAATTTTACCAAGTTTAAAACATGGTGCTCAGAGGTCTCATTCATAGGCCTGTAGCTTGAAAAAAATGCACACTATCCTATATTTATTTTGTTTTCAAATGTCTTGTGTTGTAATTTGGAATCAAAAAAGAGTGGTTAGAAATAAAAGTTTGAAAACTTTTTCATTGGCATCGAACATCCTTAAATGTAAGATTTTATTTTTTCCGGTGTTTTTTTTTTTTTTTTTTTTTTTTTATAAATGGGTTTACATGAGTAAATCTTTCAATGATAGAGTTAACACTTCTGTGTTTTACTGGTTATAGAACTCTGTTACCAAACTACACAATACACAGATTGTCAAAAATATATTGCGCTCCAATAACACAATTACGTTTTCAGGGACGAGCATGCCTGCATGACATGAAAAATCTTAAACATAATTTATGTTGTGAGTTAATAGTGAAAAATATAAGACCTTCATACAAATATACTCCTCCTCAAAAAATCCGGTCACCCAAATGTGTTGCAACCGCTCAACAAATAACCGAAATTGCGTTCCATTGCTAGGGTGGGGGCAGATGAGCCCCTGGGGTACAATTGATTACAGAATCATTGATGGCCCGTACCGGACCCGGATTAGAATAGGCCGGTCGCTCCCTCATGCGGAACCGTAAAACCCGGTCAAAAGAGGCGCCACCTGTTTGCCGTGGGTGGATACCCGTAAGCCGGAGAAGAGGATCCTGGAGGTTGAGTGACAGGCCAGAGATCTTCACCTGTCTCAACACGCCTCTTTGGCCTCGGATTCGGTGTAAACGGGAGGCCGTGGAGGCTCGACACGGTCAATCGGCTGCCATGCCTTGCCCTGAGATCTCTTCTTCCTTCTAACTTTTTCAGTATCGAATGATACGCAACCGTGTTCCAAATTTCTTCAATTAATCATCCTTTTCCCTATATCTCAGAAGGCGGTGGTTTAAGGGTCAATCGACGGGCTTGTTTTTCGGTATTTCTGGGTTACTTGGGTCTAGGTTGAGAGGCAGGGTGGGTACAACGTCTGAATGTTAGTTCGGTTTTCTTTATTAGACATCTGACTTAATATTCATTTGTTGTTAAAGCTTGGGTAGTCTGAAGTACTTTGGAATCTTGCACGGCGAGTATGACGGGTATGTAGCTTTGGCGCTGGAAACTGGAGAGCCGTTTCCGTATAGCGTCCCCTTGTAGGGCTCCAAGGAGGGTGAAGCGCATAGCCGTCGAGACTTAAAACTAAAAAAATGGATTCAATGGCACACAAACGACAACGACCGGACTCCGACGACGATATAGACGCTTCGACACTGTTTAGAGCACAAGAAAATTTTCCAAAGTTTATTATTATTGAGTCAACAAACAAAGAAACACAAGTTACATCACTGTCACCTTTCGTTATTGAGAAACAAATTGAATCTATGATAGGCACACCGAAATCTGTGAAGAAATTAAAAAACGAAACATTGTTAGTAGAAACAACAAGGAAAATGCAAACAGACATTCTTTTAAAATCAAAAAAGTTCTTCAATCTACCAGTAGAGGTTAAACCACACAAAACTCTTAACTCTTCCAAAGGCATAATCAGAGACAGAAATCTCAAAGGAGAATCGGAAAAAAAACATACTCGAGTACTTGGAAAATCAAGGTGTTACAGCAGTAAAACGCTTCACAGTTAAAAAAGGACAAGACACAATCAACACGAATACCATTCTTTTAACATTTGACTCAGTTGTACCACCTAAATCTCTGAAAATCTTTTATCAAATTATTCCTGTCGATCTGTACATACCAAATCCTTTGAGATGCTTTAACTGTCAGAAATTTGGACACCATGAGGACAAATGCCCAGTTGACCCCGGGTCAGTCTTTGAAAGATGTGGTATGGGAAACCATGACCATCATACAAATCACTGCAAAAACCCCACAAAATGTGTCAACTGTGGCGGAGCACATCTATCACGGTCAAATGAATGCGAAACATGGAAGAAGGAAAAAGAAATCATGCGATTGAAGATAACAAAGAACTTGACATATCTTGAAGCTCGAAAACAACTTGAACAGAAGCCTGAATTTAGTTTCTCACATATAGTCAAATCACTTGCTGCCAAACCAGAAACCAAAACAGCTGCTACACAATACAGTGTCGAAGATTACAGAGAGTTCAAAAGTTCTCATTGCGAGGAAACCAAACAGAAACAATATTTTTCAAAATCAGAACGTAACATCAAGCAAATCTCTGTCAGAACAAGCAAAAGTTAGTTCAAAACCAAACCAACCGAGTACAAACGCAAAACCACATTCTGCAGAAGGGATCAGATGATCCCGTCCAACAGTATAACAAATTTGGAGCTCTGGCTAATGACGATGCCATGGAGATGGACGAGGTTGCCTCGCGCCCTGGTTCCCGTGGCCATCGTCCTCGGTCACCAATCACAGCTCCAAAGTAGAAGTTTCCAGTCTATATTTAAACAAAAGGTCACGCATTTAAATCTCCTCTCTAAATTATTTAATGGGTAGCAAATATAAAATAATACAATGGAACTGTCGAGGTGTAAAACCACGTTTTGAAGAACTACTACTTCTTTTGTCACTACTTAGACCTTCTGTTTTCTGTCTTCAAGAAACTTTCCTCAAACCTAATGACACGTTTACTTTGAAAGGCTTTAATGTTTACAATCGCATTCACTTGGATTGTCTAAGAGCATCTGGTGGAAGCTCTTTACTTGTCCATTCAACATTACCACAACGTCAAATTAAACTTAAAACGGATCTACAAGCGGTAGCTGTTTCTGTTACACTCGAGAAAAGAGATAACTTTTTGCTCAGTCTATATCCCTCCCTCTTATCTTTTAAAATCTGAACAACTTACTTCTTTACTTCAACAGCTTCCTTCACCCTATATGTTGGTAGGTGACTTCAATGGTCACAATGTGCTTTGGGGTTGTAATGACAATGATCCCAGAGGAGAATTAATCGAGGATTTCATCACGAAAAACGACATTTGTTTGATGAATGATAAATCTAACACTTATCTAGATTCTGGTAAAGGCACTTTCTCATCCCTTGATCTTTCACTCTGTCACCCCTCTCTCTATCTTGACTATGACTGGTCTGTTTGTGAAGATCAACATGGATCTGACCACTTTCCAATTTTGATTGAAAGCGTTCAGACTCATGATGAAGCCCATAATCCCAAATGGAAACTGAATAAAGCAGATTGGGATTTATTTCATACTTTATGTAATGAGTCCCTTACTGATACTTTTCTCTCTGATTCTTCTGATCCTATAACTGACTTCACCTCTTCTTTAATAAATATATCTGAGAAATGTATCCCCAAAACCTCGACAAACCCAAAGAAAATTAACCCATGGTATAACGACGATTGTAAAGAAGCTATCAAACAACGGAAAGACACTTTGTCGAAGTTCTGCAAGTTCCCAACGCATGAAAATTTAAATACTTATAGGAATTCTAGAGCAAAAGCCCGTCGGACTATAAAGTCTGCAAAACGCAAATCATGGAGAACATACGTATCGAATTTGAATTATAAAACACCCACTAAAAAGTTTGGGACATGGTTAGGAAAATATCCGGTAAATCTAAATCTGCTTCTTATCACCATCTTAATTACAATTTCAACAATGCGAACGAAACAGCTTCCACAAAACAAGATATAGCAGATACTTTGGCATCACAATTTTGTTCAAATTCCTCAACCAGTCATTATTCGGAGGAATTTCAAAAATACAAGAAAGAACAGGAAAAGACTAAATTAAACTTTAAGTCCTCAAATAATGAAGAATATAATACTCCATTTAATTTAGATGAACTAAAAGACGCCATCAGTAAAGCCCATGATACAGCAACAGGTCCCGATGAAGTTCACTATCAAATGTTAAAACATCTTCCACCAAAATCACTTCATGCTCTCTTAGATATATTTAATGATATGTGGGAAACTGGAAAGTTTCCCGAAAGTTGGGAACTAGCCACTATAATACCAATTCCTAAACCTGGAAAAGACCATGCAGAACCTAACAGCTATAGACCGATAGCACTTACAAGTTGTCTTTGCAAAACTTTAGAGAGAATGATAAATGTAAGACTTGTTTGGTACTTAGAAAGTAATAACCTAATATCTCCTGTTCAGTCGGGCTTCCGTTCTGAAAGAAGTACCAACGACAATTTAGTAAGACTGGAAACCTTTATTCGTGATGCCTTTGTTGCAAAGGAGCATGTTGTTGCTGTGTTTTTCGACTTGGAAAAAGCTTATGATACCACCTGGAGACATGGTATTATGCGAGATCTACATGATCTCGGAATACGAGGCAGATTAGCTACATTTATCGAAAATTTCCTTGCGGATCGTTGGATCCAGGTTCGTGTTGGATCGACTTTATCCGAAAAGTTCGACCAAGCACAGGGTGTCCCACAAGGGAGCATCTTGTCTACAACATTGTTCAATAGTAAGATAAATAGCATAATGGATTGCTTGGATCCTAAAACAGATGGATCATTATATGTAGATGATTTCTGTATGTGTTACAGGTCAAAAAGTTTGAGAACTATCGAAAGGCACTTACAGCAGTGCATTAACAGAATAGAAAACTGGGCCTCACATAATGGTTTCAAATTTTCCAAGTCGAAAACACAATGTGTACATTTCTGTCAACTAAGGAAAGTACACAACGATCCCGAACTCTATTTATATGGATCTCTTATTCCAGTAGTTGAAGATTTTAAATTTCTTGGAGTTCTTTTTGATCGTAAACTTTCTTTCATACCACATATCAAGTACTTAAAAGCCAAATGTCTAAAAGCATTAAACTTACTGAAAGTTTTATCACACACAGACTGGGGTGCTGATCGCACTGTCCTTCTCCAGCTATACCGTTCCCTCATTCGTTCAAAATTAGATTATGGATCCATCATATATGGATCGGCAAGGCCATCATATATCAGTTCTCTTGACACAGTGCATCATCAAGGCCTAAGATTAGCTCTGCGTGCTTTTCGAACATCACCTGTACAAATAAAATATAAAGGTTTGATCCTTTGGAAGCAGTAAAAACATTCAAAGGGAGATAGTATGTTGAGGGTGAAGAGCCATCTCTATATTTACGACGAGAGAAACTTGCCCTACAGTACGCCATTAGAATTGCTGCTAATCCATCAAATCCAGCTCATAAGGTGTCTTTTCCGCCATATATTTCTGAAGAAGTCGTACAGCTTTGCGAAAGTAAACCAAAGGCTATCCGGTCCTTTGGTTTACGGGTTGCACCACTTTTAGAATCAGCAAACATCCAAAAAGATAAAATAGAAATACATTTTGTTTCCGAAATACCATCATGGTGCATTAGAAAACCAGAAGTTAATTTGACTCTACATACAGGGACTCAAATCCACACCTTCTAAAAGAAAGTTTTCATCAACTACAATCTCAATTTATTGACTATCAATGTATTTATACTGATGGTTCAAAAGAAGAAAACAAAGTTGGTTGTGCTACTTTTACAAACGGCAATTGCAAAACATTACGTTTACCTGATGGCTCTTCAATTTTCACAGCGGAAGCTAAAGCTATAGACTTAGCTTTAGACTTCATAAATGAAAGTAACTTAAAGGACAAATTTATTATTTTTTCTGACTCTTATGTCATTTCTACAGGCCTTAAACCATACATCATCCAAAAACCCTCAAATACAAAAACTATTAATAAAACATCATACCATCTCGGAATTGAAAAACAATTATCTTTTGCTGGGTTCCCAGTCATATAGGTATATATGGAAATGAGAAAGTTGATAAGAACGCTAAAGAATCGTTAAATCTAGAAGAAACCGTTTTTAAAATTCCGTATGTCAATTTTAAACCTTTTATTAACGAGTACATCTCTGCCAAATGGCAAACAATCTGGAACGGAGCGAAGTTTGATAAATTGAGGGAAGTCGAACCAATCGTTAAACGACCAAAAGCAATTCATAAACTTTCGAGACGAGAAGAAATCGTTCTTGCTCGTCTCCGAATTGGTCATACAAGAATAACACATTCCCACTTATTAAAGCGAGAAGATGAACCTAAATGCATTGGCTGTGATACACCATTCACAGTTAAACACTTTCTTTTAGAATGCACTGACTTTGAAGCAGAGCGATTTTCTTGTTTTCAAGCTAATAACTTGAAAGAATTGTTCGAAGATGTACCCGTTGGAAAGATTTTATCATTTCTTAGACAAGTAAATCTGTTTTATAAAATATAATTTTTAAATCACCAATCTTATTATTTCATATATCATTTCTTTACAACGACATTTATATCTTACTTAGTGTTACTTTTTAATACGAGTTCAATATATTTTAACGTTTTACCTTGTTAGACGCTAATGACCCATCAGGGTTGATGCGTCGTTAAACAACAAACAAACAAACAAAGAATCATTGATATTCAGTCCTACTGCCCATTTTTTGCAAGATTTTCCCTTTAAATGATTTCCCCCTTTCAAATGCATTGGTGACCTATGTTGACGGGTCGCCGTAAAACAAAATTTCCGACAGTATATCCGACGATATATTATACTGCCTCAAATGAAAAACTTGAATACAGTTACCCCCTTAATATATGTTTGAAACTAAATTTGTAAGCCTTGATATCTTATATCTTATGATTTCTAAATGGTGAAGTTAACAGGGTTTAATATATACTGGTCAAAATAAGTTAGGGATCAAACTTTTAAGGATGCCTTTTTGGGCCAACAGATATCTTATCATTTTTTTTCATTTATATGGTGGATTAGCAGTTTTATCGCACTTTCATATGCCACCAATTTTGAAATTGTGCAGCATCTGACTTAAGCACAACTGTTTTTTAAAGCACACTACCCTGAAATCTAAAGTGATAAAAAAAAGTCCATTAAAACTGATTCCACAAAAAAAACTCAATTTTGCCAAATCATGAAAATTTTGCGAATAGTCATCAAGATTCATCATTTCTAAGGTCACCCAGCTGAAAAAGATTGGTAATTGCTAGCCATTTTAAAAGTTTTGAACAAACAAACTTACACACCATCAATTTTGTATGGGAATTTCATACCACTTTCATTTTAAGGGTAGTCTGACTTAAGGCCTGGTATTGTTGAATGCAAAGACTATTGTTTCGGTCATCAAGCGTACAAAGCTTACAAAATGAATTAACTTGATGAAAGAAATGTTTCATTTTACCAGCAGTACAAAATCTTGTAGAAATTGCAAGTTAAAAGTTTGATCCCTAACTTTATTTGTCTAGTATATGTTTTTGTGTTAATTTGTTTATCTTTGATTCATACTTTTTTAACATTAAAGTTGATTACACACGTACTTGTGCAATACATTGATACTTTTCTGTCATTTTTACAGGGTGCAATAAAGTACTAATATATATCCCAAGGAAAAATTAGGTAGGGTTGAATTACCAAAAACAATTACACACCTCTAGGTCTTATTTTGAGTTCATCAGTGGCCAGAGTCCAACTTACCTTTTCTGAGACTTAATCAGGCCGCACACTTCCAGGAAACGTCTGTTGTCACGAATATTACTATTGACCTTCACTTCCAGACCGTTTTTGAAAACAAATGGATAGAAAGTATTTTGAACCACAATATGCAACACAGAAAATAACAACATAAAGACATATATTGCACATATATTGCAATCAGACATTCAGTGCTCAAACCAGAGGAACAATGGTCATGTAAACGCTCACCTGAAATCTGGGATTTGCAACCTCAGCTGACATTGCCATAAAGTAGGTCAAGGTTATCCCGGGGTCATGATTTATACAAACTTTGTAGAGCTCCATACACTGATGCTTCATGCCAAGTTTCAAAGTCATAGGCCTCCTGGTTCTGGAGAAAAAGATTTTTAAAGGTTTTTGCTATTTATAGCCATAGCGGCCATCTTGGTCATGTGACCATGATTATTTATATAGAATTTCATTCTCTCTTCCTAAGAATGATCCACATGAAGTTTGGCTTTAATTGGCCAAGCAGTTTCAAAGAAGATCTTTGAATATTATGGTATTTACATGTAGGTTGCCCCCCCCCCCTTGGGTCCTTTTTTCAGGGTCATGATTTATATAAACCTTGTAGAGCTTCTTCCTCTGATGCGTCAAGTTTCAAAATCCTAGGCCTTCTGGTTCTGAGGGAAAAAAAATTCAAAGGTTTTTGCCATGGCGGCCATCTTGGTCATGTGACTTTAAACATTTATATATACAGTCCCGGTAAAGAAAAAAAAAAACATATTTCTCGTTTCTCGGAGGACACTTAGCTTTTTAGCGGAGAAATAACGGTAAATTTCTCTTTTCATTAAAATATTTCGCGTTTCATGCATTCCGATTTCTCGGAGAAACACCGCGAATTTTCTCAAAGATTTAAGAAGTCTATATTTCATGAACATGTTGATGGATCAAGTTGATACTTTGCATGTTTGAAGATATTGGTCTGAAGTTTTATTAGTCAGCTATCCATTCCATGAAAAAAATCTTCAAATGGCAAAATGGGGTAGAAGCTGGCATCCATGCTAAATATGTTCCTAGACAGATTCTATAACAGATAGGGGTGGATGCCAAATCTGTAAATGACCCTGTGTCTTGGAATTAGGTCAAAGGTCAACTAGGTGCAAAATAGCAATAAAATGTACAAAAAGTCCATTCAGTGTAATAACCTGCCTATATTTTCCTTTAAAGTTTGCTGAAACTATCCAGTATACACATATTATACATGTAACATTTACATTATAATTGAAAAGAGCACTAAGCATATGCCCTTGCAAGGTTAAAGGCCATGTGAGTGCAAGTTTCTAAAGAAAATGTAAGTAAAATCAGTGCTGAGTTTGTGATGATATAAAAACTGTCAAATGATGTGAAAACATTAAAATATGCTCATAATTGGTTTAGAATATTGCAATGCGATATTTTATGTCATATAAGGCCAAGATTTAAAGGTCATTAAGTGCACAGGAAGGGCAAAATTTGTAAATTAGGTTTTGTTCAGCGATCAGTGTAGCCATCGCCTCCTTTTTGTTTTTGTTTGGTCTAGTTTGGTGTATTACCTCCATGTCAACGTTTGAGACGAAGTTGGGAAATTTCTGCAAAGGTTAATGTGCAGCCCCCACCAACCCCCACCCACCAATATCAATATCAATCTATCAGACATTTTTGTGAGGCTCCAAGTAGAATACTCTACTTTAGTACAGGAATTACACACATTCCAACAACATCAACAATGGATAAGTTGTACAAACTAACAGTGGTACAGCATTGATGGACAGTACTGCAAAGGGTTACCTCATGTGAATGTGGGCTCTGGGCCATTGGGCCCATGAAAGATAAGAGAATTGCTTGTACATACTTGCAATGCGTATCACTACTGACTGATCATCTGATTAACCACTCAGAAGGTCTTAGCCTTTCTAGGAAAAGTTTTTCAAGTCAAGTCAAACCATCAGTGCATATAAGCCTTAGTCGTTTACTTGGTTGGTTATATTGTCGAGAGCACATTTTGGATATCATGGACGTCCTTATGTAGGCGTGAAGGAGCAATCTATCATGAAGAAAACGAATCTGTAAAGCTGAAAGAAAGTGCATTGAGCGCTAAGCCAGAGTAAATGGATCAACATTGACTTGCTCTAATTGCAACCGATAGTTAAGAGCTAAAAAAGTTCTAGCCAGCCATCAAAAAATTGATCGATTCACATAAATGATCAAGAAATATACATATTTCTCACTAGTGAGAGACGAATGACCATGTTGGGCTTAAGACCAACATGACCATAGCTGCTGACCGGGGAGCAAAGCCACAAATCAAACAGACCAGTCCTGAAAACTTTCCACACAGAAGACTGCAAGCCAAAAACAAAAATATGTTATATGTGAAGATACCACGATAACTGCCTGTCCACATCTACAGCCACTGGTTGCTGCTACAAGATGATATTGGTAGAAAAACATCTCCATTATTATGATAATGAAGGAAATATTTCAAATTCTAAAGCTTTCGAGTACCAGAATGTGGAAACAATTGCTTGAAGTACTGATGGATACCGAATTTCAGGGGTACATCCAAGAATTGTTCCACAATACAGTACTGAACTTCTGGGGATTTCTTTGTTTTAGCCGTTTCTTCAACCAATATGTGCAACAATGCTGATTTCCCCGTTTTGTTGTCAATTGAAAGGGAAGAAGAATGATGCAATATTTGGCTTTTGACATTTACTCTTGTGTAATGCATGACTGCATCGTCTTTTTTTTTTTGCATTTCGTAGGTATTCCAACTATTCTGATTCCGTTTATTGCCACAAAGAAACATTGAAGTTTTTTTATGATTTCTTGTAAAGTTAGGAAAGATAAAAGTCCGAACTCTATTGTGACGGTGACCCTACGACCGCAACCCATTTCTAACCCACCCATTTTTGTACACAGGTACCCTACCTTCAACCTCCCACCACAACCCTGTTGTACCCCACCTATCTCTACATGCACCAATAAATAAAAAGGATTATTATTGTTTTACCTTAATATAGATTTGGTGGCCACCATAAAATGCCCCATCTAATCAGAAACAGAAATTGAATAGTTAACTGGTGAAACGTCAAATTGACAATACCACCACAGGATGGTAAATGAATAGGAGCGCATCAAAGTCAATAGCAGATTTGTAGAATTTTAAAAAGAGATTCGTGGACAAATCTAAAATAGAAGCGGAATGTATTATGTTAAGGTAAAAGTAGGCAGTGATCAGGAAAAAAGCAAACAGAAAGAGATTTCCACTCCAAAAACCGAGATGGGGAAAATTACAATAACAATCAGGTAATTATGAAATGAAAACGTATCGTAAGCTGAATTAGCAGCTATTTCCCCAATAGGTTGCCACTTAGTTGCCTAAATTTAACTAAAAAATATGAAAACGTACATAAGGCGCATACAACACAAATATTCAACGCCATGACAGTCATTTTAAGTAAATTCACACTTGTACTGCCTTGCGGTGTTGAAGAGTGTCGGTTCAGCAGGCAAGAGGACGTGGTTCGAGCCTCAGTCTGAGCAAAAGTTGATAAGCCAGTAACACTTTTAAACATATTTCACTATCCCAACCCACCCTTCCTAACCTACTCCAGGATTATGTGGTAGCCTAGTAGTAGAGCAACAGGTCATGGATTTAAAGCATTTCTTCTAAATGTAGTGTCCTTAAGCAAGACACTAAGCTCCTCAGATTCCTAGGTTATAATCAGAAAATATTGCCTCTATCACAGCGTGACTGAAAAAATGTTGACTGGAGCATCAAGCCATGACCTAACCGAACCGAACCTACAACATTTCCACACTATTACCGTTTGCCCTCCCTACTATAACACTATCTAATCCAACTGTACCGACCTCTACTATACTATCTACACATACCCAACAGTTTTGAAACGCCACCATGTGACTTCCTTACCACATGCCACCCATACCTTGTCCTATCCTACCCTACCTCATCTCACCCTATTCTACCATATGTCTGCCTGCATTCTATATCCATACCTTTGAAATATTTAAGCGTAAAAATGTAGGGAACAGTTATATGAATTTCCAGCATCGTGTTTATAGACAATGCTTAAAGGCAAATAGATATTGGTCAGTAAAAATGTAATGGATGTAAAATTGTAAAATTAAACAGAAATTCTCCTATCCAAATGTAGACGGCCATCAACTGTTTACTCAAATACTCTAAATGTACCTCAATTTCGATAGCCATCAAGGATTTTGGCAGCCATTTTGATTTTGTTTATTTTCTCTTGTTGCATATTGGTGAAATATCAAGGCTTTATACATGTATATACCTATATATATGTAAGAATTTCTGTCAAAACCCCTTTAGGTCGTCCACCTTGAATTTTGGCGGCCATCTTGAATTTGGTGGCCATCTTGAATAGCTTAAGGATTTTATATCAGGATATTCATATGTAGTTATGTATGTGGAAATATATTCTGTAGATGGTATTACACAGTCATCTAGGCTTCATGCCGAAATGTATTTAAGAAATTCACTTTTTTGCAAATGTGTAATTACGTAAATGGTGTATGTAATTTGAAAATGCATGTCTTAAAATTGAACTATATATTCAGTCATGCCTCTTATGTGTTTGTTTTAATAAATGGAAAGTAATTCAGCCATGAAAGGCTTTTAGACCAAGAATTTTGACAATTCTAATAAAACATTGGCATATTACACTGAAAAAATCCTAAATTGCACTTACTGACCTTTTGACCTCCTATACTTTGGTTCAGACAAACATGCTTGATTATCTGACATATTCAAACCCTCAATGTACTGTCTAATTGTTAATAAACCAAATTTTATTTTTCAAACCACTTTCTTTGGCCTTGATTTTACTTATATTTTCAGCTGGGGTATGTTTTCTTCATTTTTGCACTTGTTGAACTTTGACCTAGTTTCTGACCTTAAAAAGCAAATCTAGACTTGGCATCCACCCCTATGACTTCAAGCATGCATCAATGAATATGTTTACAACATCAAATTGCTTCTACTCAATTTTGCCATTTTCACAGCAGAAGCTAAGGCTATTGACTTAGCTTTAGACTTCATTAATGACTGTAACTTGTACAACAAATTCGTTATTTTCTCTGATTCTCTATCAGTCCTTCAGGCCCTAAACCATACAATGTCCAAAAACCAACAAATACAAAATATATTGCTGAAACATCATAACATTTCTGAATTTAAAACTATTGTGTATTGCTGGGTTCCCAGTCATGTAGGAATATATGGTAACGAGCAAGTCGACAAGAAAGCATAAGAATCACTGAGCCTAGAACAAACAGATTTTAAAATTCCTTTTATCAATTTTAAACCTTTTATCAACGAGTACGTCTTTAATGAATGGCAATCAATTTGGAGCAGAGCAGATGACAATAAATTGAAAGAAATTGAACCTCATGTAAAACGACCAAGATTAATTCATAAACTTTCGAGACGGGAAGAGATTGTTCTTTCTCGTCTCCGAATTGGACATACACGCTTGACATATTCATATTTACTTAAACGAGAAGATAAACCTCAATGTATTGGATGTGACACACAATTAACTGTCAAGCACTTTCTGCTTGAATGCATTGATTTTATAGATGTACGTCGTTCCTGCTTTCAAAGTAACAGTTTGAAAGATTTGTTCAATAATGTATGTGTTGAACGCATTTTGTCATTTTTAAAACGAACTAACCTTTTTAACAAAATATAAATTTTTAACTTAAATCATATTTATACCTTTCTCCATTTCTATCATTTCATTTTAATCACTGTACCTTTCATCTAGCGGAATAATTATTTATAACTTTGCTAATTCTTACCATATTTTTTGCTTTTTCTCTGAACTAAATTATGCATTTTACAATTGTTAGACGCTAATGACCCATTAGGGTTGACGCGTCGTTAAACATCAATCAATCAATCAATCAATTTTGCCATTTAAAGTGAAAATAAGCCTCAAATGTATCAATGGATGGCTGCCTATATGGAGTAACATCATGACCCACCCTGGGTGACCGTGAGGTCAAGGTCACAGATTTAGAATTTTTTTTGTTGAAGTTTTTCGTTAAAGCTGTTAGAAGTCTATATCTCTTGAACATGATGATGGATCAAGTTGATACTTTGCATGTTTGTAGATATTGGTCTGAATTTTTATGCTTTTACGACCCACCTGAGCGACCTTGAGGTCAAGGTCATAAGTCATAGAATTTGATAAATTGAGTGGCAAAGCACAAGTCAGGCGAGCTACGCTGTCCTGTGACAGCTCTTATTAAGGTCAAACTGTCAAATTACTGTCAATCTCTCTAGTCTTAGCAACCAAAACACAATTCGTTCCAAAGTAGATGTTTATATGCAACTTTACTGTATCGAATCCTTAAGAAATCTTTAGAAGTGGATGAACCTCTCCTTCCGAAAGCGGTTCTGCCACTTGTGTCTATGATGTTATAAAGAAAGTATGTCATATAGCTTTCAAATTCTTTGAATAAAATAAGAATGGAAACAAAAAAACTTATAACTTAAGAATTATTAGAACCGCTTCATGAGAAAACAAACAATCTGCATAATATGCTCAGAGGAAAAAGTTTAGTCAGTAACTTTGACAAACCCGAATGCTATCATATCCTGTGGCTTGCCTAAGATGTCTCCTTTTATTTGGTTTGCAAAGTCAGTTTCTTTCTTACTGTGAAAAGAAACTCCACCAACTGTCCATTTCGACAGAGTTTTTGGCCTTTTTCGTAAACCATCATTTTTGTAATTACCCGATAAATGAAAATATCGGCGCTTTGATTAATAGCGCTTTCTGAAAGAGGATGTTGCCAGTGACAAAAATCCGGAAAAAACTTTTTAAAATTCATCCACAGTCTCGAGCAATAACAAGTCCAATATTCATTATTTTGAGATTACCTCCCTTTCATTTAAAATAAGAACGAAAATCGGTGTATCCAATCTGGCAATACAAAATGCGATATTTCAATCTTTTTTGTCGAAAATGTTAGGCTGTACTCACAGCTATATGATTGGTAATTTTAATCCCAAACTATCAAGGGGTTTTGAAGCTATAGTGTTTTAAACAGTGCCAATGGGATTTTATATGTATTTTCACTGACTAAACTTTTGCCGGTGAGCATATTATGCCAAACCGAAGGCGCAGATACTGCGAAGCCGATCTGCGCCTTTGTTTTCGCCACACGGATAGTACGTGTTCTTTCTGAATCCAAAATTTCCAGCCTCTAGCCAACTTCTGTGCTTGTACTGCCTGGTTTGTGTCTAGACCTGTTAGTAAACCACATTGTTCGTTTTCTCACGAGACGGCTCATTTTTAATGAAGAATGTTCGTCAATAAAAAAACATGGACATGTACATTCATGTTTTGATGATGTACAAAGCCGTCAGTTTGGAAGACAGTGTTCGCTCCACGGTCGGCATTTTCTATTAGCTTGATTTTAAATTTCACTTTACGGCAGACAGTTTTCCAATTATGTGAATGAGCAGTATCACCTCCGTGTTTATAAGAGAATACTACATAAGTACACGTGTATGGTGAAAGATGTGGCATGGGTGACCATGACCATCATACAAATCATTGCAAAAACCCGATCAAATGTGTCAACTGTGGCGGAGGACATCTATCTAGGTCCAATGAATGCGAAACATGGAAGAAAGAAAAAGAAATAATGCGCCTAAAGGTAACACAGAACTTAACCTATATTGAAGCCAGAAAACAAATTGAACAGAAACCTGAATTCAGTTTTTCACAAGTAGTTAAATCTTTTGCTGCAAAGCCAGAAACGAAAACAACTGCCACACAATACAGTGACGAAGACTGCAAAATCACTGAGAGTTCAAAAGTTCTGATTGCTAGAAAGCCAAACAAAACAATTAGTCCTCAAAATCAGAAATCAACATCAGATCAAGCAACCGTAAACGCAAAAACAAATAAACCTAATCAACCGAGTACAAACGCAAAACCACATTCTGCATCCAGTAGATTGCAGAAGGGATCAGATGATCCTGTCCAACAGTATAACAAATTTGGAGCTCTGGCTAATGACGATGCCATGGAGATGGACGAGGTTGCCTCGCGCCCTGGTTCCCGTGGCCATCGTCCTCGGTCACCAATCAAGGCTCCAAAGTAGAAGTTTCCAGTCTACATTTAAACAAAAGGTCCCGCATCTAAATCTCCGTCCCGTGCCGGACCCGGGTTAGAATTGGCCGGTCGCCCCCCTCTTGCGGAACCGTAAGACCCGGTCGAATAGAGGAGCGGCTCGTTTGCCGTGAGCTGCGACCCGTGTCGTTTGGATGAAGGGATCCTGGTGATTGAGTGTGTCGGCTGTGCTGACGGACATGGTCGGCATGCAACACATCACTTTGGCCCTGATTTCGACTAGACGGGAGGCCATGCGGGCTCGGGTATGGTCAATCGGCTTTGTCGCGCCAAGCCCTAGGAACACCTTTTTCTTTCTCTTCTTGTCTTTTTAGTATCGTCTCTGATACCCACCATATGCCCATCAACGTCTTTTTTCTGTCTTTATCATTCCTAGAAGGCGGCGGCTCAACGGGTCAATCGTGTAGGCATCAAGCTTGTGCGAGTATATCTCTGTGTATCTCTAACACTTTTGAGTAGGAAAGCCACTCATTTTAAGTGTTCCCTTGTAGGGCTCCAAGGAGGGCGGAGAGCATTCGAGATGAATCATTAATCCATTTAATTATGGGTGTTCCAGAAAATCAATCGTCACAGAACTCAAACAAACGCCAAAGGTCTGAAGAGTCAGATGGATCTTCGGATTCTGATACTCGACAGCCTACTGCACAAGTAACGTCACAAGTAGCTTTAAACGTACCGCGCTTCTTAGTTGTTCAGTCGGCAGACTCATCCAGAAAAGTTTCAGATTTATCCCCTTTCGTGATTGAGAAATGCATCGTATCATTAGCAGGTCAACCGAAGAGTATCAAAAAGCTTAAATCGGGCGATCTGCTACTTGAAGTCGAAAAGAAGAAACATATCGAAAACCTGCTACGGACCAAGAAATTATTTGACCTTGACGTCAACATTTCTCTGCACAAAACTCTCAATTGTTCAAAGGGTGTCATTCGTTGCGAGGACTTAGGTCCTTGCACTGACGTTGAAATCCTAGATCATTTGAGAAGTCAAGGAGTTCAAGACATTCGTAACATTCAAGTTCGCAGAAACGGTGTCCTTAAACGTACAAGCACTTACGTTTTAACATTCAATACACCAATTATGCCAAAGAAAATAAAAGCAGCATACATATCTGTGAACGTGGAGGTATACGTACCAAATCCTCTACGATGTTACCATTGTCAGGTTTTCGGCCATCACGAAAGCAGATGTAACAGGCAAAAAGTATGTGCAAATTGTGGAGAAGACAAACACTGCAGTGATGATCGCAACTGTGATAAAACAGCAAAGTGCGTCAACTGCAGTGGCCCACACCCCACTTTTTCACGCGACTGTCCGACTTGGCACAAAGAAAAGGAGATCCTTAAAATCAAATATACCAGAAATCTTTCATTCTTCGAAGCGCGCAAAATCGTTGAGCAGCAATCGTCGACTGCAAGCAGAAACTATGCCAGCATCATAAGAAGTGCTGGCACACAAGTCAAACTTGTAGATGCCATGACACAGACTGATGAAACATACGACGTTCAAATAAAAACACATCAAAATCCAGGAGGCGATGCCCCTTCTGGTACCAACCAGACTGCAGGAGGTAAAGCATCCCCTGCACAAGCAGGAGGCAAACCTCCTCCTGCTCAAAACCCTCCGTCCAATAAAACTGCAGGAGGTAAACCTCCAACTGGAGGTAAACCTCCAACGGCAGGAGGAAAGCCTCCTGCACCACCAAAGCCTCTCTCACCAAAGGATAGAAGGAAGCTTCTGTCCGAGAGAGTGCCGAAAGGGGCTGATGACCCCGTAAGAACTGACAATTACTATGACTGCCTTGAAGAAACTAGCATGGAGGCAGATGTCACTCCTCCTAGTCCTCGCAAAGTGCATCTTCCAAGAATTCCAAATACTTAGTTTCCAGTCTGTTACATTTAAGAAGGGTTAATTTCTTAATTCTCTGTAAATTATTTAATGAACAAAAGTAAACAAAGAATTATACAATGGAATTGTCGAGGCATAAAACCACGTTATGAAGAATTACTATTACTATTAAGTCTACTAGGACCTTCTGTTTTCTGTCTACAAGAAACTTTTCTGAGAACTGACGACAACTTTACTTTCAAAGGCTTTAATGTTTACAATCACATCCACTGTGATTGTGCCAGAGCTTCTGGCGGAAGCTCTATTCTAGTTAAGTCTTCCTTACCTCAACGTGAAATTAAGTTGAAAACAAATTTACAAGCTAAAGCTGTTTCTGTTACTCTTGACAAAGAGATTACTTTCTGTTCTGTCTATATCCCGCCTTCCTTCGAACTAAGATCTGAACATCTTAACTCTTTACTTAAGCAACTCCCTTCTCCCTTTATGATATTAGGTGACTTCAATGGTCACAATTTACTTTGGGGTAGTAACGATAATGACCCCAGAGGAGAGTTAATCGAGGAATTTATCACACAGAATGACATCTGCTTAATGAATGATAAATCTAAAACTTATCTTCATTCTGGAAAAGGTACTTTTTCGTCTATTGATCTCTCACTCTTTCATCCCTCTCTCTATCTTGACTATAATTGGTCTGTATGTGAAGACCAACACGGGTCTGATCACTTCCCGATAATAATTGAAAGCATTCAGAATCACGATGAAGATCATAATCCTAAATGGAAACTAAATAAAGCTAATTGGGATTTATTTCATACTTTATGTGATGAATCCCTTACTAACACTTCTCTCTCAGAATCTTCTGATCCTATAGCAACTTTTACTTCTTCTTTAATAAGTATATCTGAAAAATGCATTCCAAAAACCTCGACAAACCCAAAGAAAAGTAACCCATGGTACAATGACGACTGTAAAGAAGCTATCAAACAACGAAAACAAACACTATCTAGGTTCTGCAAGTTTCCAACTAATGAAAATTTAAATACTTATAGGAATTCAAGAGCAAAGGCCCGTCGGACAATTAAATCAGCCAAACGTAAATCATGGCGAACATATGTGTCAAAATTAAATTACAAAACGCCAACCAAAAAGGTCTGGGATATGGTTAGGAAAATATCAGGTAAAACAAAAACTGCTACTTATCAACATCTTAATACAAATTTTAACAACGGATCTGAATTGGCATCAACAAAGCAAGATATAGCAGACACTTTGGCATCACAATTTTGTTCAAATTCATCAACAAGCCATTACTCAAAGGACTTTCAAAAATACAAGAAAGAACAGGAAAAAATTAAATTAAATTTCAAGTCATCTAATAATGAAGAATATAATACACCATTTAATTTAGATGAACTGAAGGATGCTATCAGTAAAGCCCATGATACAGCAACAGGTCCCGACGAAGTTCACTATCAAATGCTTAAACATCTTCCTCCTAGCTCACTTCAAGCTCTATTAGAAATATTCAATGATATGTGGGAAACTGGGAAGTTTCCCGAAAGTTGGGAACTAGCCACAGTTATACCAGTTCCTAAACCAGGAAAAGACCACACAGAACCTAACAATTACAGACCTATAGCACTTACAAGTTGTCTTTGTAAAACCTTAGAGAGAATGATTAATGTTAGACTTGTCTGGTACTTAGAAAGTAACAATCTTATTTCACCTGTTCAGTCGGGCTTCCGATCTGAACGATGTACCAATGACAATTTGGTAAGACTGGAAACATTCATACGAGATGCATTTGTTGCTAAAGAGCATGTGGTGGCCGTGTTTTTCGACTTGGAAAAAGCTTATGATACCACTTGGAGGTATGGCATTCTACGAGATCTCCATGATCTCGGAATTAGAGGCAGATTAGCTACATTTATAGAAAGTTTCCTTGCGGATCGATGGATCCAGGTTCGAGTTGGATCGACTTTATCCGAACAATTTGATCAGGCACAGGGTGTCCCACAAGGGAGCATTCTGTCTACAACATTATTCAATATCAAGATCAACAGCATAATGGACTGTTTGGATCCTAAAACAGATGGATCATTGTATGTAGATGACTTTTGCATGTGCTATAGATCGAAAAGTATGAGAACTATTGAAAGACACTTACAGCAGTGTATAAATAGAATAGAAAAGTGGGCTTCGCATAATGGTTTTAAATTTTCCAAGTCGAAAACACAATGTGTACATTTCTGTCAGCTACGGAAAGTACATGATGATCCTGAACTTTACTTATATGGATCTCTTATTCCAGTGGTTGAAGATTTTAAATTTCTAGGAGTTCTATTTGATCGAAAGCTTTCCTTCATACCGCATATCAAGTATTTAAAGGCAAAATGTCTTAAAGCATTAAACTTACTAAAGGTTTTATCGCATACCGACTGGGGTGCTGACCGCACTGTCCTTCTGCAGCTATATCGGTCAATTATTCGGTCGAAGTTGGATTACGGATCCATTGTGTATGGATCAGCTAGAAAATCATACCTGAGTATGCTTGATACAGTTCACCACCAAGGACTAAGACTCGCTCTTGGGGCTTTTCGAACCTCACCTGTTGAGAGCCTCTATGTTGAGGCAGAAGAACCATCACTATATTTGCGTCGAGAAAAACTTACTCTTCAGTATGCCATCAGACTTGCAGCAAACCCCTCTAATCCTGCACATAAGGTAACATTCCCACCATATATTTCTGACGAGCTCTTACAGCTTTATGAAAGTAAACCAAATGCTATCAGGTCTTTTGGTTTACGAGTAGCACCACTTTTAACATCAGCAAAAATCAAACAAGATAAAATAGAAAAACATTCGGTTTCTGAAATTCCACCATGGTGCATTAGAAAGCCAACAGTAAATTTGACACTTCATACAGGGAAAAAATCAGAATCAAATCCACACTTTCTCAAAGAAAATTTCCACCAACTACAGTCACAATTTTCTGATTATCATTTTATTTATACTGATGGTTCAAAGGAAAATAACAAAGTAGGCTGTGCTACTTATTCCAAAGACGCTTGCAAAACTTTACGTCTACCTGATGGTTCTTCAATTTTCACAGCAGAAGCTAAGGCTATTGACTTAGCTTTAGACTTCATTAATGATTGTAACTCGTACAACAAATTCATTATTTTCTCTGATTCTCTCTCAGTCCTTCAGGCCCTAAACCATACATTGTCCAAAAACCAACAAATACAAAATATATTGCTGAAACATCATAGCATTTCTGAATTTAAAACTATTGTGTATTGCTGGGTTCCCAGTCATGTAGGAATATATGGTAACGAGCAAGTCGACAAGAAAGCAAAAGAATCACTGAGCCTAGAACAAACAGATTTTAAAATTCCTTTTATCAATTTTAAACCTTTTATCAACGAGTATGTCTTTAATGAATGGCAATCAATTTGGAGCAGAGCAGATGGCAATAAATTGAAAGAAATTGAACCTCATGTTAAACGACCAAGATTAATTCAAAAACTTTCGAGACGGGAAGAGATTGTTCTGTCTCGTCTTCGAATTGGTCATACACGATTGACACATTCATATTTACTTAAACGAGAAGATAAACCTCAATGTATTGGATGTGACACACAATTAACTGTCAAGCACTTTCTGCTTGAATGCATTGATTTTATAGATGTACGTCGTTCCTGCTTTCAAAGTAACAGTTTGAAAGATTTGTTCAAAAATGTATCTGTTGAACGCATTTTGTCATTTTTAAAACGAATTAACCTTTTTAACAAAATATAAATTTTTAACACAAATCATATTTATACCTTTCTCCATTTCTATCATTTCATTTTAATCACTGTATCTTTCATCTAGCGGAATAATTATTTATAACTTTGATAATTCCTACCATATATTTTGCCTTTTCTCTGAACTAAATTATGCATTTTACAATTGTTAGACGCTAATGACCCATTAGGGTTGACGCGTCGTTAAACATCAATCAATCAATCAATCAATCAATCTAAATCTCCATTCTAAATTATTTAATGGGTAGCAAATATAAAATAATACAATGGAACTGTCGAGGTGTAAAACCACGTTTTGAAGAACTACTACTTCTTTTGTCACTACTTAGACCTTCTGTTTTCTGTCTTCAAGAAACTTTCCTCAAACCTAATGACACGTTTACTTTGAAAGGCTTTAATGTTTACAATCACATTCACTTGGATTGTCTAAGAGCATCTGGTGGAAGCTCTTTACTTGTCCATTCAACATTACCACAACGTCAAATTAAACTTAAAACGGATCTACAAGCGGTAGCTGTTTCTGTTACACTCGAGAAAGAGACAACTTTCTGCTCAGTCTATATCCCTCCCTTTTATCTTTAAAGATCTGAACAACTTACTTCTTTACTTCAACAACTTCCTTCACCCTTTATGTTGGTAGGTGACTTCAATGGTCACAATGTGCTTTGGGGTTGTAATGACAATGATCCCAGAGGAGAATTAATCGAGGATTTCATCACGAAAAACGACATTAGTTTGATGAATGATAAATCTAACACTTGTCTAGATTCTGGTAAAGGCACTTTCTCATCCCTTGATCTTTCACTCTGTCACCCCTCTCTCTATCTTGACTATGACTGGTCTGTTTGTGAAGATCAACGTGGATCTGACCACTTTCCAATTTTGATTGAAAGCGTTCAGAATCATGATGAAGCCCATAATCCCAAATGGAAATTGAATACAGCAGATTGGGATTTATTTCATACTTTATGTAATGAGTCCCTTACTGATACTTTTCTCTCTGATTCTTCTGATCCTATAACTGACTTCACCTCTTCTTTAATAAATATATCTGAGAAATGTACCCCCAAAACCTCGACAAACCCAAAGAAAAGTAACCCATGGTATAACGACGATTGTAAAGAAGCTATCAAACAACGGAAAGACACTTTGTCGAAGTTCTGCAAGTTCCCAACGCATGAAAATTTAAATAATTATAGGAATTCTAGAGCAAAAGCCCGTCGGACTATAAAGTCTGCAAAACGCAAATCATGGAGAACATACGTATCGAATTTGAATTATAAAACACCCACTAAAAAGTTTGGGACATGGTTAGGAAAATATCCGGTAAATCTAAATCTGCTTCTTATCACCATCTTAATTACAATTTCAACAATGCGAACGAAACAGCTTCCACAAAACAAGATATAGCAGATACTTTGGCATCACAATTTTGTTCAAATTCCTCAACCAGTTATTATTCGGAGGAATTTCAAAAATACAAGAAAGAACAGGAAAAGACTAAATTAAACTTTAAGTCCTCAAATAATGAAGAATATAATACTCCATTTAATTTAGATGAACTAAAAGACGCCATCAGTAAAGCCCATGATACAGCAACAGGTCCCGACGAAGTTCACTATCAAATGGGAACTAGCCACTATAATAACAATTCCTAAACCTGGAAAAGACCATGCAGAACCTAACAGCTATAGACCGATTGCACTTACAAGTTGTCTTTGCAAAACTTTAGAGAGAATGATAAATGTAAGACTTGTTTGGTACTTAGAAAGTAATAACCTAATATCTCCTGTTCAGTCGGGCTTCCATTCTGAACGAAGTACCAACGACAATTTAGTAAGACTGGAAACCTTTATTCGTGATGCCTTTGTTGCAAAGGAGCATGTTGTTGCTGTGTTTTTCGACTTGGAAAAAGCTTATGATACCACCTGGAGACATGGTATTATGCGAGATCTACATGATCTCGGAATACGAGGCAGATTAGCTACATTTATCTAAAATTTCCTTGCGGATCGTTGGATCCAGGTTCGTGTTGGATCGACTTTATCCGAAAAGTTCGACCAAGCACAGGGTGTCCCACAAGGGAGCATCTTGTCTACAACATTGTTCAATATCAAGATAAATAGCATAATGGATTGCTTGGATCCTAAAATAGATGGATCATTATATGTAGATGATTTCTGTATGTGTTACAGGTCAAAAAGTATGAGAACTATCGAAAGGCACTTACAGCAGTGCATTAACAGAATAGAAAAGTGGACCTCACATAATGGTTTCAAATTTTCCAAGTCGAAAACTCAATGTGTACATTTCTGTCAACTACGGAAGGTACACAACGATCCCAAACTCTATTTATATGGTTCTCTTATTCCAGTAGTTGAAGATTTTAAATTTCTTGGAGTTCTTTTTGATCGTAAACTTTCTTTCATTCCACATATCAAGTACTTAAAAGCCAAATGCCTGAAAGCATTGAACTTACTGAAAGTATTATCACACACAGACTGGGGTGCTGATCGCACTGTCCTTCTCCAGCTATACCGTTCCCTCATTCGTTCAAAATTAGATTAAGGATCCATCGTATATGGATCGGCAAGACCATCATATATCAGTTCTCTTGATACAGTGCATCATCAAGGCCTAAGATTAGCTCTGGGTGCTTTTCGAACATCACCTGTACAAAGCCTCTATGTTGAGGCCGAAGAGCCATCTCTATATTTACGACGAGAGAAACTTGCCCTACAGTACGCCATTAGAATTGCTGCTAATCCATCAAATCCAGTTCATAAGGTGTCTTTTCCGCCATATATTTCTGAAGAAGTCGTACAACTTTACGAAAGTAAACCAAAGGCTATCCGGTCCTTTGGTTTACGGGTTGCACCACTTTTAGAATCAGCAAACATCCAAAAAGATAAAATAGAAGAACATTTTGTTTCCGAAATACCATCATGGTGCATTAGAAAACCAGAAGTTAATTTGACTCTACATACAGGGAAAAAATCCGACTCAAATCCACACCTTCTAAAAGAAAGTTTTCATCAACTACAATCTCAATTTATTGACTATCAATGTATTTATACTGATGGTTCAAAAGAAGAAAACAAAGTTGGTTGTGCTACTTTTACAAACGGCAATTGCAAAACATTACGTTTACCTGATGGCTCTTCAATTTTCACAGCGGAAGCTAAAGCTAGAGACTTAGCTTTAGACTTCATAAATGAAAGTAACTTAAAGGACAAATTTATTATTTTTTCTGACTCTATGTCAGTTCTACAGGCCTTAAATCATACATCATCGAAAAACTCTCAAATACAAAAGCTATTAATAAAACATCATACCATCTCTGAATTGAAAACAATTATCTATTGCTGGGTTCCCAGTCATATAGGAATATATGGAAATGAGAAAGTTGATAAGAACGCTAAAGAATCGTTAAATCTAGAAGAAACCGTTTTTAGCTCACCTGAGCCGAAGGCTCATAGGTGAGCTTATAGTATACCCATGCTCCGGCGTCCGTCCGTCGTCCGTCGTCCGTCCGTCCGTCGTCCACAATTTCAAAGATCTTCTTCTTTGAAACCGCTGGGCCGATTGTTCTCATATTTCACATACACCATCTACAGGTAGGGGGAAAGAATAATTGTGTTTTTTGTTTTGATCGGATAAGGACTCTGGTTGCTATGGCAACTTATGCTTCCCATAGACTTATAATGGAAAAAAGTGAAAATTGCCAATTTTTGCTGTCTTGTTGGAGATATTTGAATTTTGTTTTTGCAGAAATGTTTATTGAGTAGTCCTCTACGTTTCATGTGACTTTTGTCCTAATCCTTCATTTTGATTGGTTGCAGGGGCCCCATATAGGGCAAAATTTCGAAAAACATTCAAAAATCTTCTACTCAGAAACTGTCAAGGGAATGAAGCCTATACTTTGTATACATGTTCCTGACAGTGGCCTCTACATAATTTGTGTTTTTTATTCCAGGCGGATAAGAACTCCGGTTGCTATGGCAACTTAAAGTTTCCATAGACTTATAATGGGAAAAGTGGAAATCGGCTATTTTTCCGCTAAAATTGCAGACATTTGAATTTTGTTTTTGCAGAAATGTTTATTGAGTAGTGTTTGACGTTTCTTGCGAGTTTTGTCCTAATCCTTTATTTTGATTGGTTGCTGGGGCCCCATAAAGGGCAAAATTTTGAAAAAAAAAAAAACATTCAAAAATCTTCTCCTCAGAAACTGTCAAGTGGATGAATCCAGTACTTTGTATACATGTTCCTGACAGTAGCCTCTACATTATTTGTGTTTTTTATTCCAGTCGGATAAGAACTCTGGTTGCTATGGTAACTTGAATTTTCCATAGACCTATAATGGGAAAAGTGGAAATTAGCTTTTTTTTGAAAACTATTGCAGCCTGAGATCTGAAAAGTGGTAGATGCAAATAACTAATGGATTAGATCAAGGTATATGATTAATTTAGGTCAAGGTCATCTGTTGACCTTGGCCGGTCTGTCGTCTATACACACTTTTCAAAGATTTTTTTCTCTGAAACCACTTGGCCAATCAAAGCCAAATTTTATATGAAGCATCTATAGGAAGTGGGAACCAATGTATATATAAATAATCCAGGTCACATGACCAAGATGGCCGCCATGCTCATATATGGTAAAATATCTTCTTCTCCAGAACCGGTGAACCGATTTCAATGAAACTTTGCATGTAGTATGGATGACTCAAGTACTACAATGTATGTATAAAACATGACCCTGTGGTGACCTTGACTTATTTTATGGCAAGGTCAACATAGGTTGTCAATGCATTTGAATGGGGAAACCTTTGAAAATGTCATTTTAAGTGAAAGTCTTGCAGGAAATGGGCAGTAGAACTGAAATTTAATGATTCTGAAAAAAAAATGGACCCCAGGGGCTCATCTGCTTTTAAAATGTTATTTGAAGGGGAAAATCAGCAGGAAATTGGCAAATGGACAGAATATTGATTATTTTGAAAAAAGAAAATGGCCCAAGGGCTTCATCTGCCCCTGCACTGGGGTTAAATACCATAATATTCAAATATGTTTATTGGTATATGAAGCAGATCTCAGGTGAGCGTTTACAGGACCATTGGTCCTCTGGTTTAAAATTCCTTATGTCAATTTTAAACCTTTTATTAACGAGTACATCTCTGACAAATGGCAAACAATCTGGAACGGAGCGAAGTTTGATAAATTGAGGGAAGTCGAACCGATCGTTAAACGACCAAAAGCAATTCATAAACTTTCGAGACGAGAAAAAATCGTTCTTGCTCGTCTCCGAATTGGTCATACAAGAATAACACATTCCCACTTATTAAAGCGAGAAGATGAACCTAAATGCATTGGCTGTGATACACCATTCACAGTTAAACACTTTCTTTTAGAATGCACTGACTTTGCAGCAGAGCGAATTTCTTGTTTTCAAGCTAATAACTTGAAAGAATTGTTCAAAGATGTACCAGTTGGAAAGATTTTATCATTTCTTAGACAAGTAAATCTGTTTTATAAAATATAATTTTTAAATCACCAATCTTATTATTTCATATATCGTTTCTTTACAACGACATTTATATCTTACTTAGTGTTACTTTTTAATACGAGTTCAATATATTTTAACGTTTTACCTTGTTAGACGCTAATGACCCATCAGGGTTGATGCGTCGTTAAACAACAAACAAACAAACAAACAAAATTTTCATGAAAATTCCTACTACGTGTAGTTTCGATATAATACGTACCAGTTTACATGTACGAGTGGTCAAATTATTTTTGGTTTATATTGAGCCATAATCTTAATATGTGATTATGGTTGGTATGTTAACAGCATACCAAGTTATGCTGGCGGACAACTAAGGTACAAACATTTTATAAGACTGACCGCAGTGGTAATATAATGTGTTTGCTTCGCAAACCGGTATATGCCTCTCATTTTGATGGTTCGTTTTTTTCCTGACATACATGTAATAATAGACAAGTAACTATTTTTCAGGAGACTGCTAGAAATCATTTTAGGGAGGAAGGAATGTTAATGCAAAGTTATGTGGTGGAAACTGTTGATCAACCTTTGCTAAATAATACCTGCCTTGTCTGCAGTCGAGGAAAGGGTTTTTATGCAAATTACAGAGGTCAAAGGTCACCAAGTGTATTTTCGCTAGTCAAGCAATATATAACTGTAAACTGGCTGTTATGCACTTCATTTTTGATGAATAATATAATAATGGTTCCGGGCTATAAAATAAATGTTTGCATATACAAAAAGGAGCATTCGTGAGCTTTTGTCAAAATCAAAGTACTAAAAGTACTAATGTTTTAGGCATCAACGTATGTTTGCGTTTCTTGTGTTACAAAAGTGTCTCCAATCACATATATTCATCATGTTTAGAGATAGTTAATGTATCAAAGACAAAATAAATTAGTTTTTTTATCATTTGTAATATGAGCTATGATCATTTTCAGTTCATATGTATATGCAAAGATACAATAAATACACAGAAAATATGTCAAAGTTGACATCGCCTTATACTTAGCAGTGGCTATACGACATAAAATTAGTCAAAAAACGCACTTTCAAAAGACATAGTGTCTGATTCAAAATGGTAGAATTAACTGCGCAACACTTGAGACCCAGATAGCACGTATACATTGGACCTCCATTGGCCCATCGGACGCCGCACGATTGGCCCATGGTTGTAAATCTTGAATAGGCCAACATAGCGTTTGCTCATCGGCCCATCTTTGGCCCATAACATTGGTTTGACATTGGGCCAATTATGGCTGAGGTTTTGCATTTTTGTTGGCCAATCACTGTTTGAATGTGCTCATTACAAGTTATCGACGATGTATTTCGATTGCATATGGTCTTCTGAAAACAAACGAATAAATACAGCACCGTGACAAAAACATAAACTAGCCTCATTTATGCAACATTTTAAGGCATGTATTTTAGCTCATAAAGGAATAGCTATTAAAGAAATACATGTTAAAACTAAAACCTCTTTGTTGCAACGAAGTATATAAAACAATGAAGTATATAATATGAAATTAATTATATTTTTTCACACCTGCCTTTAATAAAATGGAGAAATGAGCTTAATAAGTAATGCAAAATAATAAATAAAACTTACCTTCTAAACCTCAGAGTGTCTGTTTCTTAACATGCAAAACTGACTTCTCTAAAATTCATGCGAAACACCTGTTAACAATTCTCAAATGCCTGAGAAATTTTCTCGTTGGTATGACAACTTATGTACTCTTGTACTCTGGCTGGAGCAGCGAAGCAAATAATAAACCACAATGTTATGATGTTACAGTGAAAAAGGTGTTAACTTCAATTTTGCTCCCATTGCTTACTAAATATTTACAGAATAGATACTCACAGTAAATTTTAATGTCCTGGTCAAGGAAGTAACTGCTAATTAAGATAATGGTATAAAAATCATTGATGTTGATTTACATATAAATCATAATAATTATTTATGATTGATATATAAATTTAAACTATCAAGAAACCGGACTGTTTATTAATTCTCTTTATTGAATAAGAATCGTTTACAAATTGACACCGGTCAGTATTTAATCATATACGAATCGGCCAATGATATACCAACCATCGGCCAACGGAAAGTGTACAGGACATTTTTTTTTCTCAAGCCCCTTTGTATGAGCCTTGTCTTACAAGGTCACTACATTTAACACTTTCCTTAAATATATGTCAATTCGAACTTAATCTATTATGCATTAATGTCATCTAAACTACTAAACTATTAATTTCAATATATTTTAACGTTTTACCTTGTTAGACGCTAACGAACGTTGTGTGCCTGCTGGGTATAAGTGCGTCGTTTATTACAATGGCTTACATATATTGGGTCACTCTTGTTTCTGTGAAAGAAAATCACTTTCATGATCCGTTGCAGTAACAGAGCCTTTGCCAAAATTGGGCAAACGTCGGCAAATATTGCATGTGAATGCACTACTACACCAACATTGGCCCAATCATGTACATGCGACCGTTCTCTATATTTACGACGAGAGAAACTTGCCCTACAGTACGCCATTAGAATTGCGGCTAATCCATCAAATCCAGTTCATAAGGTGTCTTTTCCGCCATATATTTCTGAAGAGGTCGTACAGCTTTATGAAAGAAAACCAAATGTCATCCGGTCCTTTGGTTTACGAGTTGCACCACTTTTAGAATCAGCAAACATCCAAAAAGATAAAATAGAAGAACATTTTGTTTCCGAAATACCACCATGGTGCATTAGAAAACCAGAAATTAATTTGACTCTACATTCAGGGAAAAAATCCGAATCAAATCCACACCTTCTAAGAGAAAGTTTTCATCAACTACAATCTCAATTTATCGACTATCAATGTATTTATACTGATGGTTCAAAAGAAGAAAACAAAGTTGGTTGTGCTACTTTTACAAACGGCAATTGCAAAACGTTACGCTTACCTGATGGTTCTTCAATTTTCACAGCGGAAGCTAAAGCTATAGACTTAGCTTTAGACTTCATAAATGAGTGTAACTCAAAGGACAAATTCATTATATTTTCTGACTCTATGTCAGTTCTACAGGCCTTAAACCATACGTCATCAAAAAACCCACAAATTCAAAAACTATTAATAAAACACCATACCATCTCAGAAGTGAAAACAATTATTTATTGCTGGGTTCCCAGTCATATAGGTATATATGGAAATGAGAAAGTTGATAAGAACGCTAAAGAATGTCAATTTTAAACCTTTTATTAACGAGTACATCTCTGATAAATGGCAAACAATCTGGAACGGAGCGAACTTTGATAAATTAAGGGAAGTTGAACCGATCGTTAAACGACCAAAAGTAATTCATAAATTTTCGAGACGAGAAGAAATCGTTCTTGCTCGTCTCCGAATCGGCCATACAAGAATAACACATTCCCACTTATTAAAGCGAGAAGATCAACCCAAATGCATTGGCTGTGATACACCATTTACAGTTAAACACTTTCTTTTGGAATGTACTGACTTTGCTGCGGAGCGAGTTTCCTGTTTTCAAGCAAATAACTTGAGAGAATTGTTTAAAGATGTACCCGTTGGAAACATTTTATCATTTCTTAGACAAGTAAATCTGTTTTATAAATTATAAATTTTTAACCATCAATGTTATTATTTCATATATCGTTTCTTTACAACGACATTTATATCTTACTAAACGTTACATTTTAATATGATTTCAATATATTTTTATCGTTTTACCTTGTTAGACGCTAATGACCCATCAGGGTTGATGCGTCGTTAAACAACAAACAAACAAACTTCCGAAGTGAATGCAGATTTTGAAAATGGCCGCCACCGTAAACTGTTCGATGACGTCACGCGATCACGTGTTTCTCACCCTTGTTCCAGAGGAGAAGATCTTAGCAGATGTGGATGACAATAGACGACAGCCGACGGACGCCAGAGCATGCGTAACGGGCTGACCGTTTGACTCGGTAGCTCAGTGACAAGAACACTCGCCTGATAAGCGAGGGATCGAGGGTTCGAGTCCCAGTCAGGCCAGGTTCTTTTCCCACCCCTGCAGTGGTCTGCAGGGGTCTCAGCATATATATTGGCTGCAGTGGTTGTTGTGCCAGATATGAGTGATATATCATGGTACCTGGTGGTATGTGGTAGCCTGCTGGACTGGAATATTGATACACAATTCAAGTTTAGATAAAAAAAAAAAGATTTATTCTCAAAATATTAGCATTTTTTTCTATCTTGCATCTTTGCAGGGATTCAAGCTAGCAATGAATTGAAGTTTCTTTTGAATCTTAATCGGACTAGTTTACTGGTGACACGCCAAATTGACAATATCTCACCAGAAATTTGGTAAGGGGAGAAATTTGGTAAGGGGAGAAATTATAAGAGATGTTCAAGCTAGCAACAAAATGAAGTGTCTTCTGGATTTCAATCAGAATAGTTAACTAATGACACGTCAAAATGACAATATCTCACCAGAGGTGTGGTAGAGGGGAAATTAGTCCCTGCATCTCACAAGAGATGCGACTTTGACACAGTCATCTGATATTTCAGCAGAATAAATCGGGGAACTCTTCTCTAGGGTTATGTTGTGACTAGTTCACTTCTTAGATAATATTAGACAGTTCATGTTTAAGTTTGACAGTGTCAAAATTAACAATACTTACACTTTTACAAGATGATATCTCTCCAAGATGTAAAACAGTTGCTTTGGGATGTCAATTCCTTTACATCCGTAGGAGAAATTGTAGCTGTCAGGGGAAGGGATCAACGCTGTAGTTATGACTTTGAAGTTACCAAGATCTAAGACACTGTCGTTCGTGAGTCTGAAAATTAAAAATAATAGGAAAATAAATATTAAATAGTTGATATAGACTAAAAGTACAAGCACTTATGAACTATCCTTGATCCACAAACTTCATAATCACAAAATACTTTTAAAGACGCTTTTAAGTGAGGGCCTTTCGGAACCTGAATTTTATGGTGACTTGGTTTACAAATTTAAGAAACTTAAAGGAATTAATGATTTTTCTTTTCAGTTCAGAAAAATCATAACACGTTACAGACGTATAGGTTATAACTTGAATGTTATGCGACAGTCTGCATGCTTAGTTTTTAACCCAGTTTTATGCTGCCTTCTTTAATTGCACGCCGGTGGGTCGGGCGTCAGACTCTATGATGGCCCCGACTTAAAGCTATTCATTTTAGTTGGTTGGGGCCGGAGCTTCTTGTATGTTGCTTGGCCCACCGGGGTCCAACTGGTGTTTTTCTTTTTGCTCCGGAGTTAGTAGGTTATTCGGCGCCAAGGGATCTCCATCGTCGGGCAGCTTACTCAATCTGTGAGTCCTGGTTTTTGATTCATCGGGATGTTTATCATGATTTATTTGTTTGTTCTTGATGATTCATTGACTAGTTAGAGATTCACCACGAGGACCGAAGAAATAACTAAATGTTATGAACCACTGCAGAAGCTGAGGTTGAGGTTATGGCCATGTAAAACCGGTTTAAGCCCGCCAGTAACTTTGTGTTACTGATCGTTCCAAGTCTATATCATAATTTTGACACCTCGGTTTTTCGAGTGGGAATCTTTTTTCATTTGCGCCTTTTCCTGATCTTTGCCTACTTGTACCTTTTCATAGAAAAGATGATAGTTTCATAATTTTGAGACCATTGAAGTTGAGGGAACGGCTTTCATGTTAAATGCAACGAGATATCCGTCATTTTTGCTAATGTAAGTTCTTCTGAAACTTAACTGTTTAACTGTTCATTAGCTTGACACAGAGGCATTTTCAATGATGGACATAACAGTCGCTGTGGTGTTTCTGTAGACACTAGCATGCTGTCTACATTCTTCATGCGTATCTCCAGCGTATTTTTTTCGCCAACCCGACAAACGTAAGTCTTCACGTCTTCACATCGTCTCTGTCTTTGTTCGCTCTGCCGACAATTTTTTACTTTTCACATCCATCGGTGGCCACTGCAGAATTTGGCGCCGTAATATCGCAAGGATATAGCACAAGTCATCCTACATACTTCTCACGATGCCACACTTTTATCGCGCGACCACGCCTCGCTTACTGCACATCATGAAGATGGGGTAATTTCATAAATATGTAATTATAACTCTCAATATAATAATGCAAAGCCGCAAACGTTACGCATTGCAAATTTATACTTATATAATTTTCCAAAGCCTCACAGACCGTGAAAAATTGGTACCAATGCGTCACACGCACGCCGGTCAGAATTGTGCATGCACTTGAAATTCATGTAGCATTCATACCTATTCTTCACATTGATAAAACAATGTCTGTCTGAAGTATGAGCCTTCAATTCAAATTCTTCACAGCATAATATGTGCAAAAATATTCCTTTTTCTTACATCTAAGAAATATTCATACTAGTTCTTCAAAGTTTGGATTTACGAGTACGCACCAAAGCTTTTCACACCAAAATCTCACATGGGAAAATTTGGTAACCGCGAAAATAAACGTGTGAAATTTGTCCTTTTCACACACACACACACACACACACACACACACACACACACACACAAATCGAACTTGAACGTTCGCATGCAGTAAGAATAGAAGGGCCAGGAATCGAGACACCTGGCGGGAAAGAAAATCCATCACATATTATTTTTTCCGTCATTACACTTGAAGGACAAGATGACTAGCTCTTTCCAAACTAGGCAGCCATCCGACTAACCTTAACCGAAACCAAGGCAACGAGCGAAACAGAGAAGTGTCCAAGCGTTTACTGGTTCTCTCCTGATAATCTGGTCTCCTATCTTCGTCTGCATTAGTGTCCAAGCGTTTATTTGCATGGCACTGGTTTTCTCCTGATAATCAGGCCCCCTTCCTTTGTCTACATTAGTGTCCAAACATTTATGTTGCATGGCACTGATTCTCTTCTGATATTCTGGTCTCTTTTCATTGTCTGCATTGGTGTCCAAGCGCTTATGTTGCATGACACTGATACTCTTCTGATAATCTGGTCCCCTTGCTTTGTCTGTATTAGTGTCCAAGCGTTTATGTTGCATGACATTTGGTATCCCCTGTTAATCTGGTCCCCTTTCGTTGTCTGCATTAGTGTCCAAGCATTTATGTTGCATGGTATTGGTTCTATTCTGATAATCTGGTCCCATTGCTTTGTCTGCATTAGTGTCCAAGCGTTTCTGTTGCATGACACTGGTTCTTTTCTGATAATCTGGTACCCTTGCTTTGTCTGCATTCGTGTTCAAGCGTTTATGTTGCATGGTACTGGTTCTTTTCTGATAATCTGGTCCCCTTGCTTTGTCTGCATTCGTGTTCAAGCGTTTATGCTGCATGGCATTGGTTATCTCCAGATAATCTGGTCCCCTTTCTAAAACGATATCTAAAACAGTGAATGGCCATTTTACGTACATGTAGCATACTCGGAAGGTATCAGATTGGAGTGATATCATTACGTGACACGGAGTGCTTGAAGCTCCTTTGCTGGTCTGTGCTTGTGATGACTGAAACTAGCTTTTTATTGGGCTGCTTACAAATATCGCAGTAAATAGCTACGGAGATGTTTCTGGTCATCACCTCCGAATTCTTAGGACTACCCAACATTGAATGACAGTTCAAACACCCACAATTAAGAACCACCCCTGTAAATATAAATGAAGGTTTTTTACATGGAAAGTGCGACATATCACTCAAGCTCAACAGGCCCATGCCTATTGAGCCTTTAAATAGTACCAAAGCCTTCCGCTACGTGTGGAGGCACATTGTAGTCAATGATAATCCTCGCGAGAGAGTGATGCAGTATGTATAGAAAGAAAGCAGAAATTGGCAGGGTTGTCCGTATTTTTGTGATTTTAGCGAAGTCTTCTGAGCATGCGCACTTAGATCCGCCTGTCAGTTTGTTCGCCCGGAAATAAAAATAAAGTCACAAACTGCGAAGATTGTTAGTTTATTGAAATATTACGAACTGGGAGATGGATATCCCATTTCAATCAAATCAGGTTCTTTAGAGTAAAACGTCGTTGCTTTTTCTCATTTTAATGCAAACAGCAACCAAAATAAATGATAAAGTTAAAACAATCAAACCCAGGAATATTATTATATTATATTTTGTTTTCTCTGACTTCAATTGATGTGCATTTACATGTATGTAAAATGTCATACTGTACGGTAAAAGATGATGTATATGAAACATCAGCAATAAATGAATGATTAAATGTACTATTTTTAGTGATGTTTATTGGTGAAGATGTGAAAAATGATTTTAAACCCAATCAGATATATGAGGATGGATATGATCACCTGTAGTGGCCTCCATGATAGCTTTGACGGTTGTCGTCGGTTCATTATTATCCACAGTTGTCAGCTTGACATCACTTGTAGTTACTGTTATCTTAAGGTGACTGATTGCGGTGGTTATGTCATGGGTTGTTGTACTTTTTGTTGATTACTGATCACTGTGATAAGTAGTTGTCGTAGTAACACTAACAGCTGGATTCTGAAAGAAATGACAATTTATAAAATAATAATAAATAAATAAAATAAACTAAGGACTGAAAACTGTGTCACATAATTATAGCTTGAAGTCTCTGATTAGCGAATTTGGACCAGACCAAAATTTTCATGATAAGCGAATTTCGAAGGATAATTTCACTGATTGGCGAATAATTCATTCAATTTTTATAATAATTACCGCTTTTTATCGTTTATTGATTACTGATTTTTAGACAAACATTTCCTGATTAGTGATTTCAGAGGTACCTTATTGAGATCGTGTATAATGTTCATGCGTTAATCCCAGTCAACAATGTTTCAGTCATGTCGGGACGGAGCCAACTCTTCCTGGGTTTAATCGGTAATGTACTTTTATATGAGCCTCAACAACATTGAATCTGTGATGATAATTCCTGATTGGTACAAATGGCTTTAAGTCCCTGCCTGAAAGTGAGATTTGCCAGGGACAAGTTCAACTGATATAAACTTCAATTTTGGTGCCACTTATTTTATTCTCATATAAATAGAGGCATAAGAAGCATAAACGTTTGTAATTATGTGTTTGCATATTAATTTGAAATCCTAATGTTTCATATTCAACAAAATTTAGGATCATAATTCAAGATCACCTTTCCCTATTCCTAATGCCTCTACTCTCAAAGGCGAAGTTGTGGAGTTGCGAAATTACAGGAATAGGTTTATAGTCTTTTTTTCTGTGTCCACATCAATAACAGCATCTACAACCTTTACCCTGTATGTTCCATTTTGCTTTGCATCAAAATCCTGAAACACATTGAGTCTAACAAGTGCAATAATTAACTTAATATTCCGTTTATAATATGACCTTTAATATAGTATTTCATTGCCCTCATAAAGTACATATTCTATTAAAATGTACACTGTTACAACGTCGTCATTTATGTTTTTAATGCTCGCAGAATGTTATTCGTAACATAACAGGGGAAGAAGAAGACCGCCCGGAGATGTGCGACAGTGTGGAGAGTACTATTTTTGGCCCTCCTTGGCTGTCGCCTACCTTCACACGAAGGAGAAGAAACAGAGTAGCCGGCAGTGTCTCCAAAAACAGGTATATTGCTGCACTCAACAGCTGTTTGTTTTTCAAAGTAATTCAAACATTTTTATTGTATGAGCTTATCTTCCGCTCCATTTCCTCCGACCTTGCCCAAAGTAATCCGTTCTCCCTTTGAAGAATCTGAAACGATCAACAATTTACCATTATGAAAATATGAAAACATACATAAGGCGCCACCTTAACTTAATTAAAAATATGAAACATACATAAGGCGCCAACAGCACAAAAAAAATTTAAACACCAAGACATAAAACAAAAAGAACCACCAAAGAAGTAACACAAAGTTACTGGCGGGCTTAAACCGGTTTTAACTTTGTGTTACTGATCGTTCCAAGTCGATACTTCTGTGGTGGTTCTTTTTGTTTTATGTCTTGGTGTTTAATTTTTTTTTTTTTTGTGCTGTTGGCGCCTTATGTATGTTTTCATATTTTTAGTTAAGTTAAGGTAACTGAGTGGCCACCTATTGGGAAAATAGCTGCCCATTCGGCTTACGATTGTTTCATGGTATAAGTACCTGATTGTTAGTTTGGTTTTTTCCCCACCTCGGTTTTTGGAGTGGGAATCTTTTTCTGATTGCGCCTTTTCCTGATCTTTGCCTACTTGTACCTTTTTACAGGATCCTAACCTCACCCTCAGCTTCTGCAGTGGTTCATAACATTTAGTAAGTTCTTCGGTCCTCGTGGTTGATACTGCCAAAAGAAGCGCGACACTCATACCGGTTATAGAATAAATAATGCACTTAATCGTAATGCAAAATCTTTCGAATGAAAGAAAAAGGTATAACCGAAGCCCACATCTCAGATCCATGTCTAATACAAGTCCATAGATAGAAACGTAAGAATCGCTTATACAACGAGATACGAGTGACGTTCAACTAATGACCTTCAATACGGTATCGAAGAGTTGTGGTAGTTAGAGATAGGAAAATACAAACTGATTGCAAGCAATCCCTGAGGATTGGAAAAATAAGAGCATTAAATGGATGTACGGGGAGACTTTTTAGGGCCGCCACACGGCAAACCAAAATAAACTTAATTGGAGACCAAAATAAACTTAATTGTATTACTTTCACTGATGAAACCCTTATGATTTCTTAAAAAATATCAAATAAACTTACGTTGCACAACTTTATCATTCCAAATATACTTCAAAATATAGATTCTTGAAAACAGTTCCACAAGGGAGATAAATTATAAATAATTATAAAGTCCGGAACACACATACAGGTATTCAAGTTATGACTTTATTCAAAAAGACTCCTGCCCTTACACTATGGAAACCATGAACTTATTCATTATCCACATGCACTTTTGCAGAGTTTATGATTTGTTTCCTCTCTCTCTCTCTCTCTTTACCATTAAGGAGGTCCCTCTAACCATAATGCTTCAGTGATGTACTTCGAGACGTATGTAACGAAGATATAAACATCACAAGCCAATCCATATATGGATATGAGTTTAGTCTCTTCTTTTTTGTTTTTCATTAATATTCATGAATATCGAAATAAGACACTTTTCTTTATGGCAATTGAATGTACAGACTTGTTCAGAAGTATCAATGATGCCATAGCAACATATCATGATATGGTTTAAACTGAAATTAATTTTGTTATGAAGTTCTAACAGACTTACTTTTTTCCAATTGCTTTCATTAATATTTATGAATATGCAACACAAATTAATGCAAGGCAGGTGTATAAGCTCTAAATTGACATCAACTTCAGAGGTCTACAACAAGTAAAAGCTGAGATATGATCGAATTGTCCCATTAGCTGATATATCTATATGCTTTGAATGGACCATGACCTTTGACCCAATGTCATTCCTATAAGAAAGGTCATGCACATTTTTATTAATATGTTCATTAGAAGCGCTAACTATATTTCACATCATTGTCACTCAGCTCGGTTGGGGGCCATTTTGGCCTCTAATGCTTTATGCTCCATTTCTGGGCATGATAACACCGATATTTCTTAAGATTTGGCCGATAATAAAATGGTTGTCCACAACATTTATACGGGCCTTTCCTGGCATGTCCCTGTTCATGCTGATGGAGCCCAGTTTTTGTCTTTAGAACCGCACCACAATGCTTGCAAATCTGAAATGATAGAGAAAATAGTGCATGAAGGTCTTTATTGTTTTCACTATTAACTCACAACATAAATTATGCTTAAGACATATGTTTCATGACATGCAGACATGCTCGTCCCTGAAAACGTAATTTTGTTATTGGGACGCAAGCTATTATTGTTATTGGGTGTGTCTGTTTCAGCTGCTTTTACACCCAATTCACTCGTTTTGGTTTCTAGTGTTTTAAGAATCAGTGATTTTTGTTTGATGGCTTGTGCCTCGAGTAGTTGGTTAATGAATGTGTCAAAGAGGGAGGGTTTCTTATTGAGACATGCAAGAAGTGAGTCCATCACCAATTCTGGGTCAAGTTCGATCTCTTCACATTCAAATTCATCACTTTGGGCTCTTGGCCTTTTAGTCGATTGTGTATTAACAATCCCTCGACCTTTCTTAGATTCCTTTGGTGGCATTGTTATGTAAGCAACCGCTTATGTGACCGTCGAGCACTGGTACCAATTTGTTTAGTGGTCTTTTCTTATATGTGAAATGTCAGTACAGACTCTTCAGGAACAGTTCTACTTAAGAAATCATATAACAAAATTATTTTGTTGAATAATTAGATATTTGATGCATCACTTAAAATTTTTCACTCCGCCATTGTAACACCGGTGATTACGAAAATGATGATGGATGAAAAAATTGCTAAACTTAAAGTCTTATAGTATATGTTTAAGGTGGTTTGTAGCGTTGTCTTAGGGCGAGGTGTGAGGTACTCGGTTTGTCGTAATTCAATGGAATCTCTGATTTCCACTGCTGAAATGACTGCATGTCCAAATTCGCATCTCTTGTGAAGCTAGGGATTTATTTCCCCCGAGCACATTCCCCGTGTTGACTGGTAGCCCGTTATCACCACAAGTGACAACTGGCAAAGGTTATTGTCTCGTTGTTCTTCATTGGTTGATTCAAAAATCGATAATCCGGTCAGATCTAGAGTTACATAATTTCAAAATCACAGGCAAATAATAATGTCATTATTTTACTTTTGTTGTTGTCATTCCGATTATATTTGCCAATCAAATCGATATTTTAAAGGAATCTGTAAAGAAACAATAGCCGTATTCGACTGGTAATTTCATCTGAAGTGGTGTGTTAGCTGCCCTCTTTAATATTGTAGTGTCACTGTCGCTGGGGGTGGCTGGCGAAGTGGGTGTGGCTGGTGGAGGGGATGAGCTGGTAAACGATGATGATAATATTGGTAACAAGGGAAAGTCATTGAGGGACAGTCTCCTTTTCTCTCGCCGCTGCTTCAACCATCTTACAAGCAGTATTACAAGCACTAGTAGTAGTAGTATTATCGCCACTCCCATTATTCCAGCTGTAAAACAAAGGTGCAGAAGAAATTACAGTAGGATCTAGGGGGTGTAAGCTGTGCAAATGAATATAATTTAGACATAAACTTCTTTGACTTTGAATAGGAACGAAAGCGTTCATAGGCTTCGTAGAGAAATTCATCTTCACTGTCGTCAAAGCTGTCATCAAAATTTGTCGTGCTTATAGGTACTTCATAATCACTATCGGTTTTTTGTGCTGCATATGATGTTCTTCGCGGCGTCATCATTCTCAAATCTAGTTGGTCAGCAGCTGGACATTGAGCATCTATTATAAACCTTTTTTTCTTCTTAATTATTCTACACAAAATGATAACAATAATTAATAAGATAATTGTAACGATTGTCATTATAGCCAGTAGAATACATACCAAGAACTAGAACAGTGTGCCCACCTGCAGTAGCAAGAAAGCTGCTGGTAGCCTCTGGTGTCAATGTTGAAGCTGGAATAGGCAGCTGTGTTGTTGCATCGCTGGAGTTGCTGGTTTGTTCACTCTCTGTCACTGACGTGGCTCTGCTAGGTACTGTTGTGCTCTGCTTGAAAGAACAATGGTAAGTTATAGTCAATCGGTTGACACACACACACACACACACACACACACACACACACACACACAGAGAGAGAGAGAGAGAGAGAGAGGATAATTTCAAAGTCCACCTTAGACACCTTTTCACAGTGTTAATAAAAATTAAAACTGAGATCCTTTATGTAAAATATGTTCCAAATATGTAAACATTGGTAAGAAAATGAATCTTGACCGATAGTCAATTTCTGATTTCTCAGAATATCTTCACTTAAGATTGTTGGCGTTTATCTATCTCACTTTATCATATGATCATTTTTTCCTCTGGGAAGTGTAATAAAGACATGTACGGGGATGATAAAAAATAACGTAGACTTTTGCTGTAGCTTCTAGACAACTCATTCAAATTCTTACAAAATAACATGAGCATAAATCGGAACATGTCTATAATATCGTGGCAAAATATCAGGCAAAAATAACGACCCGTTAAAAATCTACAGTCACAACAAAAAGATCACTAAGGTCTACCCGGCGCACGTCATTTTTGATTTTGTAACGTCATTGGCGTTTTATTCATTTTGAAATTAACACATTCGAAGCGCTTACCGCCATCTATTCAACATGTACCATAGATAAAAGTATTTTTGCTAATTGTGCTAAATGTATTTCACAAATTTCCCGTCAGTATCCAAAACTCGAAACAAATTCTTACTTTAAATTGCTTCAAAATCGCCACATCACCAGCCGTCAGCATGCATTCAGCGCATTACGCATTTACGTCGCCACTGACGTGCGTTATTTTGTTTCTTTTTCTATCTTTGTTATGCTATTTATCGTCAGAATCGCAACGGGAATATTTTTACACAACTGATGTATTCATTGAATATTCCCGTTATGTCTACATTTAGTTATTTTCGGTCGTTGTGTTGGCGCTATCAAAAATCGCGGCAAGTTTAGTTATAGCATAGATTTTAGCTGTACAATGTATCTGGCGACGGCGTTTTTAATGTTAAATGCACTGAAAAAGCGCACAATTGATATTAATATTTCAAAAACGCACTACTCAAATTTGTTGAAACTTATGCGCAGCATTTTCTAAACATCAAGCTTTTACTAGACTAAGTTCGCATGCCTATTTTACATTTTGTCGAGACATGTATTACACAAGACAGGACCGAAAATTCGCGTGCGCCGCCTATGCGTCACCATGGTTTTAAAATGGCGCGGCGTTTTTCAGATACTTATAAAATGTGTGATTGTTTTATCTTATCTTGTTCTAAGAATGTTCTGATTTATCGCAATATACATTTTTCTAAAATTTATCCACGTATATTGAAGCTACAGAAAGAGTTTACGTTATTTTGGATTTTCCCTCGTATTATTTTTCAATTAAAAATTAATTGCTTTATAACGTCACGTTAAACGCTGACGTCCATTAAAACGTCACATTTTCTAAAGGTGAAAAGATGGTATTTTCAAAGGGAAATTGATTGTTGCTGTCGATGTAGCACAATCAAGAGAACTGACAGCCTCAGGTGTCAATGGTGAACTTGACACAAGCAGCTGTGTTGTCGCATCGCTGGAGTAGCTACTAGTGGACTCGCTCTCAGTCATTGGCGGGGCAATCCTAGACACTGTTTTGCCCTGCTTGAAAGAACAATGTTAATTTATAGGCAATCGGTTGACACACACACACATACACACACACAAAGAATGATTTCAAAGGTCACCTTAGGTGCCTTTTCACAAGGCTAAGTTTGTTGGCAATGATCTATCTCACTTTATCACAAATTTGTAGAAGTATTTTTCTTTTGCAATGGATTTGTACACTCACATAAACATTATGGTGGATTCAAAGGTCCTATTGGCATTTTCTTCCCCCTTTGTATATTGCCCTATACTGACATCATTGATTAATGTTGTCGGTGTAGCATAATCAAGAGAACTGACAGCCTCAGGTGTCAATGGTGAACTTGACACAGGCAGCTGTGTTGTCGCATCGCTGGAGTAGCCACTAGTGGACTCGCTCTCGGTCACTGGCGGGGCAATGCTAGACAATGTTGTGTTCTGTATGAAAGAACAATGTTAATTTATAGTCAATCGGTTGAGGCACCTGATCATTGCTTCACCTTCTACTTTTAATAAACCGCATTAGTATCTGGCAGCTGCACACAGTGTGAATTATACAATAAGGAGTTTATAGAAACCGCAAATCCAAAAACATAAGTAGCTGCGCTAACATTTTAACCACATCCATTCATAATTTATATGTGTGTTCATTTATTATAATACCGTATGCAATTACAGAACCTGAGTCTGTTGAATTGCAAATGAGAGCCGGAAAGAAACAGTCTGTGTATGATTAAAGAAGATTAAACAAAACCCCAACTATCTAAAATCAGAAGAATATAATCGATTTAAAGCAACCACACTTTAACCACAGACTTCGACAAGATGCAGATGTTGCCACTTTTCATTTGCAAATGAGAACCGCAAGAAATAGCCTGTTTATGATTGAAGAAGATTAAAAAAAACGCAATTATTTAAAATCAGAACAATACAATCGCTTCAAAGCAACCACTTTAACCACAAAGGTCTATAACATGTAAATGTTATAGAAGATTAGACACCGCAGATACTTTAAAATCAGAAGCAGACAATCTCTTCAAAGCAACCACAAAGTCGGCTTTCGTTGCCGGTTTTAAAAGGGCTACTGATGGTTCATTACCCGAAATTGTACAATATAGTCAATACTATCTCCCTTTGAATATTTTTACTGCTTTCATAGGATCAAACCTTTATATTTTATTAAATAGGTCCTATTTATAATTTGTACCCAACCCTCCATTTTATAAAATCCACCACTGACGTTTGATTGTTGATCAATAGGCATGTACACTATCTATTTTGCTTCTTCTCTTTTGTTAAAGGCAAATCAAGCTTAAGTGAGCAGTCAGTGCAACCTTCGAACAACCGAGTCACGCTTACGCTTTACCAACCAATTCAACAAGGTGGGGCTACGATTCAGGCAGTGCCCTGCAGCAGTGGGAGCACCAATACTGTTCCAGTTGCAACGTATAGCAGGGCAGGAGCTCAAGACCATTTTGACTTAGGCCTAGTTCCCACGGACAAGTTTTCTTTGACAAAGTAGGTTTGTCGAAGAAAAATATGCTCGTGTAAATTCAACTCTGTGGCGAAGTTTCATTGTCAAATATCTGTGACAAAGGTGAGCGAGCTAAGTAGTATAAGTAATCTTTGCTGTATGTGAACACAACTCATGGCCAAAGTTTCTGTGACAAAGAATCTTCGACAAAGAAAGTTTGTCCGTGGGAACGCGGCCTTAGAGGTTCGACACAGGGAAGTTAAAACTAATGTTCTTTTTTCTGTGGGGAGCAAGTTATCACTTCGACACAGCCAAGTTTTCGTCATAACCGAGTTCGACACAAGCAAGGTTGGAATACAATAACATATAGGGAGAGACGCTCAGGAGTGAGGGATCAATTCGACATAAGTTGGGTTTTCGAGACAACCGAGTTTGAGATAGCGCAGGTGACCTGTATGTATTTACAGATGAATAAATGGATGCAGAATCTGAGCTTACATGCAACGAGTTTCACCACACAATCAGATAGAATTCTTGAGGTGTGCTGTTTGCAACAAGCAACATTATCACCATTATCACGACTGGCAAGACTTCTAAATTTTATTACGTTTATAAAACTAATTGATTACCTAGTCTTTATTTAGTTATAGTATTGCTTTCAATGTATCAGCATGGAAACAGATTGTGGAATTTTAAATTGTAACTTTAGTGCTTCAAACTTATTATTTTATGAAGATCGCCTTGAGACGTTTCAAAACTGGCCGATGCAAATATCACCTGATAAATTTTCGCTAGCAAAAGCAGGACTTTATTATACAGGACAAAGCGATATTGTAAAATGTTTTGCTTGCGGGGTTCGCCTTCACCAGTGGTTAACCAATGATACTGCTTTAGCAGAATATCAAAAGTGGTCACGTGGTTGTATTTATCGAAGAATGATTGGTCGAGAACACAGGCAAAGTTTCGATATAACATATTCAAAACTAAAATCCTTAGGATATTCTGTAATAAACAGTATAAATTATTTGACAGACAGTATAAATTATTTGACAGACAGTGTTCTAAATGTAACTTTATTCATCTGTTATGGATTGTACTACTGCTGTTTCTGTGTTAAATTCATACTTCGATTGTATATATGCTACAGAGGTGTATAACAGAAGTAAATTGGCATTAAAACAATTTTGCTATGTTCTTTGTCACAAATTAAACATACATGCGTGCTATCAAAATCAGAGCAAATAGAACGACATTTTGAACAAATCATAGACATTGTTGATGAAGAAGATATTGTCAAGGACTAATGTGCCGATATAAGGCAAAATCCCTGAAGCGTTAAATTAGGTCACAGTGACCTTGGACCAATTTATGGTGAAAGGTCTTGTCATATGCAAAAAAATTGTGTGAAAGAAATATGTGCATATACCAACTTAGTAATGAGATATATGGAAAATCACTGAACCATGAAATTAGGTCAGACCCAGTGACCTATAAACGAAAAATCCCTAAACTGTTAAATTAGATCACAGGGGCCATGACTATTGTAAAGTTAAAGGTCCTGTCATACACATTCATTCTGTGAAAGAAGTATGTTCAATATACCAAACTGAAGGCTTTCAACATCTAGCCCCACTTGCAACTTCGACTCAGTGGTCTGATGTCATGCAACCTAACGTGTTTGAAGTATGACTGCTTTATAAAAAGTTTGTATCAAGATATTGACTTGTTTTAAAAGTAACACAGCAGTTCATCCATTTTTATTAAAATGTTCATCCCTTTGTACTGAGCTTCAACTCTAACATACAGTTACTTTTTTTTCATTGGTATGGAACCAATACTCTTGGACCACAATGAATGCAATTTTGTATAAGTTTCAATGAAAAGTAATGTATCAAACAGTAATCTCAAAAAGCTTCATTGATGAGCAGAAAGACCATTTGAAGGACAAAAGTCAAGCTCAGCTTGGTCTTCAGCAACGTAAAATACTTTGACCGTGTCGATTGATACAACGTCCCTACACATGTTCATGCGAATATTTCATGAGAAATTTCATGTTCATTTTTTTACTGCGTATCACCCCGCAACACTAACAGTTTATGACTAACGATAACTGCTCGATCTAATAACAATATGCTCTCGATCTAGTCAGTTCAAGCTGCACGCAGAGTATTTTACTTGTATGCATGTATTCAAAGTTAAATTATACTTTTTTTTAATTGGGTAGCAACATAATAATTGTTGTTGCAAACACAACCTGTAATGTACAACCCAACAAATAATTCTCCTTGTCATCATTGGGTATTTTACCCGTTAGCGTTTCAAGGACATCATTGGGTATTGTGAACATGATAGTGCTATCATCCGCTTTCTTTCCAGTAATTTCACATTTTGTTGTTTCATCTACTGTTTCTTTCAACTGTCTTTTCTTACAACTGGAGCATTTAACACTTGTTAAATTTTCATTGATCTCAATTGAGGCTTTGCAAAAGATGCATTTAAATATGGTTTCAGTTGACACCCCAGCAACTTTAATAAGTTCTTGTTTGGGTTTAAAAATCATCTCTGCAGCAGCATCTTTTATGTCAGAAGTCTTCTGGGTTTGTTGAAAGTTTTTTTTTTTGAATCAAAACACTTCACAGTTAAGTTTTTAAACTTGTAAGAACTGCCTACAGCAATTTGTTCAGGCATACCCCACAGAGTGAGCTCAACAGCTCCTGTACTGTCAGCAATGATGAATGGTGTTCTCATCATTGCTGGTCCGTGTTGTAGGTGCTGCATTACAGATTTTTGTTTTTTCAGGACTTTAGCCGTCAGTGTTACCTGAAAAAAAAAAACCCTCAGCTATCAGGAAATAGTAGAATTAATAAGTTGGTTGGTTGATTTGGGGTTTGTCACACCAACAGCTAAGGTCATATGGAGACTGGATCTCGGTTTATAGCCCCATCAGACAAGCTGGAGAAGCCCGGGATCAAACCTGTGACCCCTGGTTTACATGGCGGTTAAACTCATGCATCATTGAGGCTTCTGAATTAATAAATGAGTAAAACATTATTTAGAGACTCTAGTGGAGACTCTAGTGGAAAGACTTTAAAGATGCAACATTTTGTCATGGAGTGAAAAGTAACAGTAAAATATAAAAAGAATTGTATTATGGATGTTCATTTGTCATACAACTGATGTTTACATCAGGACATCTATATATGCAGCATTATGCAGCATTATGCTGCAATTCTTGTTTAGAGATATTTTGCCTTGAGGGGGCTTTGTTTAAAAGGGTCATACAAAAAATGTATGTACATTGCCATATTACGGTTTGCTGGAATTATCGAAACTGAAATCACCCCTGAAATTACCAAAATCACCCCAAATAATATTTTTTTTTTTCTGTTTTTTGTGCTTTATCTGAATCCATATTTACTATTTCATATGACTATGATATATTTTTTGCTTGTACATAGATTTATTATGGTATTTTTCTAAAAATCTATTTGACAGATCGGAGCAGGCGCTCGTCATTAATATTATAATGGTACATCTGTGGCGCAAGACGACAATTATGGATTATAGCTGTTCTGGTGCTCTGAAATGACATTAAATATTGTTAACAGTTATGGAAACATGTTTGACAGTTATCAAACAATCTCGGAAATCAATATCAATGATTGGACAAGAACTTTTACGACAAAGTAGCGCAATAAATCTTTTTTTTTTTTTTTTTGAATCAGCATTCTGTTCAAACGTTATCATCCTCAGCCGTTGGTCAGACCAATATGTAATCTTCCTCCGGCGTTAGCGCTCCCATTCTTTTTTCTATAAGAAGTGTTTTGCTGATAACCCTTCACACAATGTTCCCCAGGCGTTGGCTATTGCCTCGGAGTTGGCCATTTCACTCCGGCGTTGGTCAAATATCGATAATTGGAATGCAGAGTGTGTGTATTATACGTTTATGTTAAACTGTGAAGTTTTCGCTCAAAAATGCAAAGCAAATTCCATTTAAAATCGATCGATTATTTTGAGTCATTATTTTGAGTACTGAAGCATATCTATACTTACTTGATGGATATAATTGGCAATAGTGAGCATGGTTGATAATCTTGCAAAGAATCATAACCGCTGAATCGATTTAAAGGAAACTTGGCATAGGAAACTTGGCATATAGCATCAGGGAGCCGAGAGTCGTTCCGCCCAAAACTGTTAAATTTCATCTGAGGAACAAAACTTGTAGGAAGTTAGTAAATTGACAGAATGTTATTTATTTGGAGAAAAAGAAATGACCCTAGGGCTGCATCTGCTCCTGCACTGGGGCCCCATGGGCTGTATTCAAACATGTTTATAGGTATATATAGCAGATCTCAGGTAAGCATTCACAGGACCATTAGCCTCTGGTTTATGTTCAGTATAGATATGATTTTCATGGTTTAGGATCCAGTAAATGTTCAAGATACTCAATGACTCTTCAGCCTTGGTTCGCAAGAGCATACCCAGATAGCATGACAACGTTGGCCCAATGTTGGCATTGAATCGCATCGTTGCTAAAATGGTTAGCCGTTGGCAGTGTAACGTTGGGCCTACGTTGGACCTATGTTGACCCATTTGTGACACAAAATCTTATTATTTTAATTTAGACAGCCAAATAATACTTAAGTTGGCATAGTGATGGGAAAACGTTTTCTTTTATTGAAAGAAAAAATAAACTTTTCCTTTCAATTATTGTAACGTTGGTCCAACGTTGGCCCAATATCGTTAGTTTCATCAAATGTACATACATATGTGTAACGTTGGCTCAACGTCGTAAGTTTCCTAAAATGTTCATACAACTTTGGGCCAACGTTAGCACATCAAACCCGAAGAAGTGACAATTCAAACTCTTATATGGTCAAAACAACTATAGATCAGAGGACCATTGGTCCTGAGAACGCTCACCTGAAGCCTGATCTTGGAGTATTAAGTCATCATGAAATGACCTTGACCTTGAATACTCACAAACCTTTATTGACTTCATAAGTTGTCTGCATCTGCAAAGTTTCAGGTCTCAGGTTGCAATAGTTTCCAAACCCAGTGATTTGAGAAAACCATAATTTTAATTTTGATATTTAAATGACCTTGGGTCAAGGTCAAGAAATGACCTTGGTCTTCATTATTACTTACCTTCATTGACTCCATTAGTTGTCTGCATCTAGCAACTTTCAGGTCTCAGGCTGCAACAGTTTACAAAATATCCATTGTTTTCGCCTTTTCCCATGTAAAAGCCTATGTTTCCAAAATTGACCTTGCCGTAAAATAGGTCAAGGTCATTCTAGGATAATCATTTCAACAAACTATGATGAGCTGGAGTCCCAAATGCTACATACCAAGTTTCGCGTAAATCGGCCAGCCGGTTCTGAAGGGAAGATTTTTGAGTGGTTTTTACCATAGTTGGGCATGGCGGCCATCTTGGTCATGTGACCCGAATTTCGCGATCAAACTTTCGTTCCCCCTACCCATGGACGCTCCACATAAAATTTCAGTTTGATTGGCCAAGCAGTTTCAGAGAAGAAGATCTTTGAAAAGTGTGTATGGACTACAGACTGGTCAAGGTCAAGAGATGACCTTGACCTAAATTAATCACATACCTTCATCTACTTTATTAGTTGTTTGCATCTACCACTTTCAGGTCTCAGGCTGCAACAGTTTTAAAAAAATCCATAGTTTTCACTTTTCCCATGTAAAATAAAAATAATTGTTAGATCATTTGGAAGCAGTAAAACATTCAAAGCAAGAAGGTGGGCCATATTGTACAATTTCGGGTAATGAACCTTCATCAGTGACCCTTTACAAAACTGGCAGCGAAAGCCAGACATTATTGCATTACATCTGTATAGTCTAAATCAAAGACTCGTATTCCCAAATGTTTCCAAAATTAAAATTGCCGTAAAATAGGTCAAGGTCATCCTAGGGTCATCATTTGATCAAACTATGATGGGCTGGAGACCCAAATGCTACATACCAAGTTTCATGAAAATCGGCCAGCCGGTTCTGGAGAAGATTTTTGAGTGTGTTTTACCATATGTGGGCGTGGCGGCCATCTTGGTCATGTGACCTGGATTTCGCGATCAAACTTTTGTCTCCCCTACCCATGGATGCTCCACATAAAATTTCACTTTGATTGGCCAAGCAGTTTCAGAGAAGACGATCTTTGAAAAGTGTGTATGGACGACAGACTGGCTAAGGTCATCTCTTGCTAAGGTCAAGAGATGATCTTGACCTAAATTAATCACATACCTTCATCTACTCCATTAGTTACTTGCATCTACCACTTTTCAGGCCTCAGGTTGCAATAGTTTTCAAAAAATCCATAGTTTTTCAATGTTTCCAAATTTGACCTTGCCGTAAAATAGGTCAAGGTCATCATTTTATCAAACTATGATGGGCTGAAGTCCCCGATGCTACATACCAAGTTTCGCGGAAATCGGCCCACCGGTTCTGGAGATTTTTGAAGGGTTTTTACCATATATTGGCGTGGCGGCCATCTTGGTCGTGACCAAGATATCGCGAACAATATTTCAATGCCACTACCCAAGGAGGCTCCACATAAAATTTCAACTTGATTGACAAAGCGGTTTCAGAGAAGAAGATCTTTGAAACTGTGGACGACGGACGGACGACGGATCATGGCCACTTGTGAACCCTCGGCTCAGGTGAGCTAAAAAGCCTTTAAATTATCTGATCAGACGTTAGTTGTTTTATTATCTGATCAGGCGTAAGTTGCAGGTAGACCATGACGTACCAGTTTCAATCTAACGAACGTATTCCCGAATTTGACCAATCTTTGTCCTGCATACATGTAACTAGAAAAAGTGCCTTGAGAGGCACGTATACCCCCGGCTGATAGCCACCAAGCCCCCTTCCCTAACCCCTACCTAAGCAACCCGGCACATGCTCACCCCTGACATTGAACCTCACATCACCAACGAAAGACAGCACCCTCATCAAGTACAGTTTAGAAATAAGCAGTGTAAAGTACTTTACATACGAACATGGGGAAGTGTAGTTTTAGAATGACATATCTATTTTAGAGCGGTATACAGAGCTGACGTGTATACCCAATACTAGAACATAAGCGCTGACATTGTGAGTCAGGTCCTCAGTCCTAGATTGAAATGAAATTAGACTGTCATTCTTCAAAAAAAAAAAATAAAAAAAATAAGATGTCCTAGATTTTGACCTCTAGCCCCACCCCCAGCATGTACCCTAGTGTCTAATGTCATTAGAAACAAGGCAAACCTTATAGAGTACCTATGGGGCAAGTATGAATGATTTCTTAACATGATAGTAAAAAAAAGTACAGAAAATACAATTATTAAAGAAGTTCTAGATTTTGACCTCTAGCCCCACCCCCCCGCACATAGACCCTAGAGTCTGAATCTTACATGGTACCTATGGTCTAAGTATGAATGCGTTCTGGCAAGACTTAGTGGATGTCAAGAAAACAGACTTCCAGAAAGTTTATCATGGTATATATCATATAAAAATGTGTCCTAGATTTTGACCTCTAGCCCCACCCCTGGGGACGGTAACCAGGATTTGGTGACATTGAATATGAAAGCAAACCCTAAAGGGTATCTATGAACTATATAAGAATACATTCCTATGATTGTTTGTTAAGATATGAACTTAAGAGAAGAAACATTAACATTGTAAGCAGCACATTTTAAAGGTGACCTAGATTTTTATGTCCAGCCCCACCCCCGGGCATGGACCCTGGGGTCCAACTCATGGAAACAAAGCAAATCCTATAGGGTACCTATGGTCCAAATATGAATAATTTCTGACCATTGGTTCATGAGATATACACCTGTAGAGAAACTTTAACCAAAACTTTGACATAAATTCTACGAACGTTCCGGAATTACGAACGAAGAAACGAACGAACATACGAACGGAAAAGCGAAAACTATATACCCGTCGGCATAAATGCCGGGGGTATAATTAAGCCGTTTTACTTGTCGGCTTACCTCAAAACAACAGTCCATTAAAATGTGGTGTACAACCAGGAAACACACATTTTGCTCATGCAGAATCAAAGGTACAGAGCAGCTGCACAGTCAACCCACAGATGATCAGCGCTTTTCTTATGGCTGCCTTAATATTAAACTCGTCTCATCCTAAATCTAACATTTAAAGGACCTGTGTACTGTCCAGTTTCTTTTCGTATGGTGAAATTCGCTAAAGGCAAACTTTTTCACGACACCACCTTTATACTAGGTGAGCCGCTGCATCAGAGAACCAACATTCTGTAAATACGAAAACAAAAACGCAAAAACAAAGGCGCAGCTGTGCAGTTACTGCACAGGTGGTAAGCCGCTTATCAGTGCCTTAGTGTTCGCTCCAGATAAAGGACATTTGCCTATTCTTTCTAAATCTGAAATTTCAAGATAGTTCAAGAAATAATATTAATGATATCACGGACTCTGAAAATGATGGAGAGGATTGGATAGATATAGAAAATCTTCAGTCAGAAAAATTCCCAGACCTAGTATTAAAGGAATTGAAAAAAAAAGACAAAAGAAGCGTAAAAGAGTTATTTCATCCCACGTTGCAAATGAGCGCTGTTGAAAAGAAAAGTAACCACATCTGTTTCTAAAACCACATAAGGATTTCCAAACATAGGCAAAGATATTGGAGATTATGTATCAGCAAAAAGAGTAGGAGCAGACCAGTGGCGAAGAACAGGTGTTTTGACATTTTCCGGGAATACAAGGCGAGGCCCTAAATGTACTTTCAGAAGCATTAAAGAGCATTTAGAAAACAAATATAATGCTCATCTAGGCTATGGCACAGTGGTGCAGTTGTGTGTAATAAGAAATAAAATACATTTGTCTGCTAAGTTGCCAATGTTACTTTTCGCTGAGCAAAGAAAGGATTCAGTATAAAGTTAAATCCAGACAGTCACTGGAGTGGTGCCCTGTATAAAGAACCTAACTGGGTTCAGTTAAAAGAAGGAAAGGATAAAGTAATTTTTAACAGAGACGACCAAGCAGGATTTAGATTAGATACTAATCAACTCATAAAATTGGTAAAAGTATTAATCTCCAGACAGAGCCTACTCTTACAACAAGAACAGATTTTGTAAACAGTTACCTGCACCATATTGACTCCACTGTAAAACACTGAACAACGGGTCCAAATTTTGCAAAACTGGGGCTCCACCAGGGTAACCTTGCTTAATGCATCATTATACAGAATATTTTATCATTAGATGTATTTTCTACGATAGGGCTGTTTACCTTGCCAAGAAGGCAGAGTAAAACTTCAAATATTGAAACAGAAGACAATGAGGGACCAACATAAAGAAAAAATAAGCGTCCATCTAAATATGAAGATTCTGTTAGTGCTGATAATGCTGGTAAATAAAAAAAAATAAAACAGAATCTTTAAGAGAAGTTATGATATTGATGAAAGTAACAGCTCTTTTACCGTCTGATTTACATTTGTACTGTACACATAAAGGATTTGATGCTAATGCAATGTAGAAATCTTTGGAATATTGGTTGAAAGGCTCTTGTATCAAATTATTTGCTGTCAATAAATAGTTTTATGTACTAATATCTGTAGGGTAGGCAAACATAATTAAATTCAATTCAATTCAAATTTTACAGATGCTAAAGAGGAAGGTTTACCTTCCTCTTGTAAACCTTCCTCTTAATACTTCCTCTTTTAGGAAAAGGGGTCCCCAGTATCAGGCCTCTAAAGCAACTTCACAGCTGGTTGCGGCAAGAAAAAGCCCAGTACTGGCACACCCACCACATAGACAGGTATCTTTAACAGTGCCTTGTTGTGCAACACCAAACCACAAAGTTGAAGATGAAGCCGAAACAAGTTTGTTACCACATAATGGTAAGCTTATTTCACATCGTCTTAAGAATAAAATCAATGTGAAGCTTTGTTTTGTTGCACTTAAAAAGAAACCAGAGGACCAATGGTCCTGTAAACGCTCACCTGAGATCAGCTGACCAATAAACATGTTTGAATATTATGGTATTTAACACCAGTGCAGGGGCAGATGAAGCCCTTGGGCCATTTTCTTTTTTCAGAATCTTCAATATTCTGTCCATTTGCTAATTTCCTGTTGGCTTTTTCCTTCAAATGACATTTTAACAGTTTTTCCAATTCAGATGCATAGGCAACCCATGTTGACCTTGCCATAAACTTGGTCAAGGTCATCTCAGGGTCATGATTTATATATACGTTGGAGTACTTTAGCCATTGATGCCTCACGCCAAGTTTCCTTGAAATCAGTCTATTGATTTCAGAGAAGATGATTCTTGATGGGTTTTTACCATATATGGGCATGGTGGCCATCTTGGTCATGTGACCTAGATTATTTATATACTTATTGATTCCCCCATTCTATAGATGCTTCACTTAAAATTTGGCTTTGTTTGGCCAAGCGGTTTCAGAGGAGAAGACGTTTGAATATTATGGAAATATACATGTATATTGCCCCGGGGTGGGTCACATGAGCCCCTGGGGTCCAATTTTTTTTCAGAATCATTAATATCCAGCCCTACTGCCCATTTCCTGCAAGACTTTCACTTTAAATGACATTTTAAAAGTTTTCCCCATTCAAATGCATTGGCGACCTATGTTGACCTTCCCGTAAAATAGGTCAAGGTCATCAGAGGGTTATGATTTATATATACATTGTAGTGATTGAGCCATCGATGCTTCGTGCCAAGTTTCGTTGAAATCGGTCAACCGGTTCCGGAGAAGATTTTTGAAGGGTTTTTACCATATATGGGCATGGCGGCCATCTTGGTCATGTGACCTTGATTTTTTATATACATATTTGTTACCCCTTCCTATTGATGCTTCACATAAAATTTCGCTTTGATTGGCCAAGTGGTTTCAGAGGAGAAGACGTTTGAATATTATGGAGATATACATGTATATTGCCCCGGGGTGGGGGCACATGAGCCCCTGGGGTCCAATTTTTTTCAGAATCATTACTATTCAGTCCTACCGCCCATTTCCTGCAAGACTTTCACTTTAAATGACATTTAAAAAGTTTTCCCCATTCAAATGCATTCGCGACCTATGTTGACCTTGCCGTAAAATAGGTCAAGGTCATCACAGGATCATGATTTATATACACATTGTAGTGCCTGAGCCATTAATGCTTCATGCCAAGTTTCTTTGAAATCGGTCCACCGGTTCTGGAGAAGAAGATTTTTGAAGGGTTTTTACCATATATGGGCATGGCGGCCAGCTTGGTCATGTGACCTGGATTTCTTATATACACATTGGTTCCCCCATCCTATTGATGCTTCATATAAAATTTGGCTTTGATTGGCCAAGCGCTTTCAGAGGAGAAGATCTTTGAAATTGTGGACGGACGGACGCCGGATCATGGCCATCCTATAAGCTCACCTTGTGAGCCTAACGGCTCAGGTGAGCTAAAAAAAGAAGCTTATTAAAAGTTTGATAGAATAGGAAATGAACTAAAAAAGCTGGATAGATAGCATATCTGTTTATGACACTAACAACAATTGCAAATAAAAGTGACGTCCACTAAAAATGAAAACATATGCAACAATATATTAGAGAAACTATAGATCCGAAACCGTAAGTTGTGAACTGTGTTATTTGCTTTCAGATTCAATTGATGATGAGCTAGCATGGCTGCCAACAGATGATAGAAGAGGTATGTTTACAATCAAGCATATGACCTTTCTATTGCTATATAAGACCTTTTGGTGTAATCTGGTCTTATGCTCCATTTAAAAAAAATGGTCATTTGAATGCTGTCTCTGACCATAATACAATATATTATTAATGAATTAAATAAAACTGATTGGTTTATTATAAAAACTGATTGGTTTATTATAAATATTCTTTATATAAATGATGTTGCCACATTCACAAGTGATAATGTTGATGATTGTGAAACAAATGTTGCAACTGTCAGTGGACACAGAAGTGTTGCACCTGACAGTCAAATTTTATTATGATAAAATTATGTTCTGCCTTTCATTTGAGCATTAACCACTTTTGCACATTAACCTAGCATCAATCCCCAGATATAGGATGTGAATTTTAAAACATGTTTATAGAAAGGTACAAGTAGGCAAAGATCAGGAAAAAGCGCAATCAGAAAAAAGATTCCTTATAGAGTGGTTTATTATGAGTATTTAATGAAGACTGTTTGACCAGCAGTCCAGCTTATGAGACTTTTGATAAAACCAAGCCAAAATCCCAACCAAATACACCGGAAATACAGCGATTATTATTATCATTAACAAAAACCATTTTCACTGGGACAGCGAAATTACCATATCTATCAGTATAGCGAAAATGCACCAGCGACTACCAAAAACGGATCAGAATATAAAATAAACCAAGATCAATACTGGCTAACACATGTATTACAAATGTTACAAATGACCCAAAGATACTAGGCGGGAAGGAGAGCATTACCACTGCTTCATCAAGATGATAATTCACGAAACTAAACAAGAGCCCAACAAGAAAGGCAGCAATTTGACCATATTAAGTAAAAACCACCCCGACGAGCACAACAGACAGACAAACGGACAAAACACGCAACATGAATATAAATATCAACAGAACCGCCTTGGAACGGTCAGTAATGAGTTACTGGGGGGGGGGGGGGGCTTAAATCGATTTTACAGAGCTCTAACCTCGCCCTTGTTTGTTTGTTTGTTTGTTGTTTAACGACGCATCAACCCTGATGGGTCATTAGCGTCTAACAAGGTAAAACGTTAAAATATATTGAACTCATATTAAAAAGTAACACTAAGTAAGATATAAATGTCGTTGTAAAGAAACGATATATGAAATAATAAGATTGGTGATTTAAAAATTATATTTTATAAAACAGATTTACTTGTCTAAGAAATGATAAAATCTTTCCAGTTATTAGCTTGAAAACAAGAAATTCGCTCTGCTGCAAAGTCAGTGCATTCTAAAAGAAAGTGTTTAACTGTGAATGGTGTATCACAGCCAATGCATTTAGGTTCATCTTCTCGCTTTACTAAGTGGGAATGTGTTATTCTTGTATGACCAATTCGGAGCTAACCTCGCCCTTGTTTGTTGATATTTATCACAGAAATAATTGTTCGATTTAGCCAAAAGCTTCCATATCTCGTTTCAGTGGCGTCACTGCGTACATTGTATTAATAAAGTAAGAAATATAAGCAGTTTCTTTCATTTGGACCCTATCGTATGAGAAATTATAATGTAACTGAACGGTGATGAATCGAACATTAATTAATAGTTAAAATACAAGCGCAAGCACCGAGCTACACCAAAAACGAGGACTCAACAGTAATATATACACTGGAATACTGGAGCAAAAGAAAGCTTTTGTTTAAATCCCGGTGGACCCGACTAGAGACAAGAGTTTTAGCCCGTTACCCAAACTCAAAATCAGGTCCCTCCCGTCTGTAAGACAGCTTTAAGTCAGGACCGTCATAGAGTCTGAGGTCCGACACACCGGCGTGCAACGAAAGAGGAAAGCAAAGCATTTGACCAGCTCCTTGTTAAATTCTAAGCATGCAGTATGTTGCATTACATTTAAATTGTAGCCGATTCTTTTATACAGATTGATTATCTTTTTAAATGATTTAGAAAAGTTTACTCATTTTACATTTTTATTACAGTTATTCCAATTTTTTCTAAATTTGTACCTCAAGTCTCCATAATACTCGGGTTCCGATATACCTTGAAGTAAAAGTGTTTTCAATCCAACATTATACTTAGACACTAATTCGAAATGACGTCGATAAAATTTGGAAAACGCTTTACGAAGTTTATGATACCGATAGCCTTGTTTAAGAAGTTTAGCTGTCAAAAACCTATTTCGGTTATTAAAATCAAGAACATGACTAGAAACTCTCGCAAAACGAATAAGTTGAGATATGTAAACTCCATAAGAAGGTGCTCGTGGAATATCTCCATCCAAGAATGGGAAATTTACAATATCAAAATCAAAATCATCACGTTTGTCATAGATTTTGGATGAAACAAAACCATTAGAAATAGACAAATGTAAATCCAGAAATGGGGCCTCGGTCTCAGACCGATTAGCCTTATTTAGTTGAAGCTCAGAAGGATGGATTTGGCTGACAAATCTATCAAAATATGGATTGTCAATGTTAAGCAGGTCATCTAAATATCGGGAAGTTGAATTAAATGCTTCGATTATATCAGCTTGATTACTGTCTGAGAGCGACTTCATGAAGTCTCTCATAGCAGAATAAAAACAAATCAGCTACAAGAGGTGCACAATTTGTTCCCATAGGAATACCGACGGTTTGTCGGTATATTTTTGTTCCGAACCGAATATAGATATTATCCAAAAGGTAGGTAAGAGCTTCAATTACCTTTTGGCAAGACCATAGAGTGTATCGTTTATAATCTTCGTTGGTAAAGAAAGCATTTGTCGCATTGCATGCAATATACAGACGTTCTTCTCTTTTGAAAACATGTTCAATTAAATCTGTAAGTTTTTCTTTGATAAGATTATGTGGGACTGTTGTATAGAGTGTTGAAAAAACGTAGATAAAGTGGAAGCTTGAAAATCTCTCGATTTCAATTTAGTCAGTACTTCACCAGAGTTTTTGATAGACCAAAACATGTTCTTACCAGATCTTTCATAAATAGTATTGCAATATTTAATTAGATGTTGTTTTATAGTAGTTAGGCATGAAGTCAACCATTTAGAAAGTTCTGTGGTAGTGCATGAGCTTGAGTTAGCAATAAATCTTGCTTTGTAAGGTCTTTTAGGTAACCAATAGATTGTAGGAAGTTTACTTTGTTTTTCCGGGACATAAACAGCAAACTTATAAGCAGCATCACTCCCATGTTTAATCACGATAGATTTTTCCTCTTCGGTTGTCTGTTTATATGCATGAGTAATGTAGCCGTCAAGCAACTACGACGTTATTTGCTGCTTTGTCAGCTGGAACTAAAACATACTCTTTATGAAATTCCTGGATGCCTACTTTCAGATGGCGGTATGACAATTTTTGATTACGTGGTAAGAGATCAGAATGTTCATTGTAAAACGATATACGTCTGTCTACAACTTTGAAGATATTAGTTTTCCACTCTTTCAAAGCAACAGGCTCAACCCCTTCTCGTTTGCACCAGCGATTTCCGAATTCATTAAGTGCGCCAGCGATTTCCTCGCGACATTTTTGGAAATCAATTCACGCAGGGAATCTATATTTAGGGCCTTTAGATACAATAAAACGAATTCTCTTATCTGAAATTGTGTTAAGATTACCAGTTATCACATGACCAGCGTCTGGATAAATATATTTAGATATTAAATATTTGATCACTTTCTGTTGAAGCTCCTCTATGCGAAAGGTTTTGGAGAGAAAACAGTATTGGTGACCATTTACAATAACCTAACAGACATGGAGGCATTGAAGATTGGTACTCACCACAATCTGGTTGCTGAACGATCAAAGGAGATGAGTTTTGTGGATAAGGTGGGCGTTGTAAAGAAGGTGGTGGACACTGACCCACCTAACCTTTACAAAACGCCGGAGGTGATATTTGGTGCAAAGGTAATAGCAAATATGGAAGTGGCAATGAACAAATTCTGGGATATCAAGGTACAAACCAAGCAACAATTGCTGCTCCACAAATTGCCCAGTGTAATCCATAATAAAATATATTTCTAAATTCTATATGAATGTCAAGGGATATTTGAAATTGAATATTTGCATACAGCATCCCACTTTCTATTTTCGAAATTGAATAACCATGTCATTTTTGTCTCAGCTTCATTATTTTATTTCCTTTGTGCTCAAACGTATAATAATAGACCAAAACATTTAAAAAGCAACTAACAGATTTGGTCATCCATCAGTCTGTATGTTTAACATTCCATATTCATTCTGTTCAGTGCAGTGTGTCTTGGTATCCAAAGTTGTCTAAAACTGTTCAACAAAATGTTATTTTTATTAAGCCCCAATTTACCTAAAGAGAACATACAAATAACCAATGTAGACTGGTTCAAAATTGAATGGTGATGCATTCTGCATGTCCAAACCTTTACAACTTCTTAAGTTTTAGTACACCAACTATGGAATTGCTGTGACAAAACTCCATCTACATGCACGCCACAAAAATTGAATTAAAAACATAAGACGATACGTATGAAGAGAAAGATGACCAGGTCTTTTCCAGGAATGTGGCCATGCGGTTACTTTCAGGCCAAATAAGCCTGTGCAGCAGAAAAGCAGATAGACAAATCATAGTAGATCCACCATGGAACAGTCAGTAAAGAATTTACTGGGGGAATTTTAAGTCTATTGAGCATTTTATCTCTTTCTCCAGATTTGCTCATCATGTTTAAATACATTTGTCTATCAATGTGCTACAGTCAGATGATGCAGCGCAAAGTCGAATGGTTTCAAGAAGACAAATATATAATACATGTACTAACAATCCATCCTTTAACCTCTGATTCACTATATGTATTGGGATTAAATTAATATTTGGTACCAACATCAACTTGTTGGAAGAGAAAAGAAAATGTCCCAATTCATTTTAATTGATGTCAGACATGAATCCGGTCCTAAGTAATGGTCTGAATCCGAATGGTTTACTGGTGACACGCCAAATTGACAATACTTCACTGGTAACCCAAGCCTTTTTAGCGAATCGGAAAGCTTTCATCTGAGGTACCCATATAATACATATATATTTTGCTTGGAATATCAATACAACTTCAACTCAAACCAATTCATGTAATGAGATGATAAGGTATTGTCAAAAACTTCATGGTTTGAGATTGCCGATCCTCATGCAGGTGGGTTTGGGAGAGGTGGAATTTTCCCAAGAAGGGATTATCGATCCTCATGACAGACTTTACATGAAGAGGTGGTGCCAATACTCATTGTCTGTGTGTATCGTATTTTAATGTTGACTTATTGACTGGCTGTACTGATCTGTTAAATGACTTGACAGCTTTTTGTACCAGATTTTTACATGATTCACTTGCAGCTAAAGATGCGCTTAATGCATGCATTGATAATTCAAGCAAAATAAAAACTTTTAAAAGGTTCCTGGAGCGTTATTTGAAGGTATCTGGAGCGTTATTTGAAGGTTTCTGGAGCGTTATTTAAAGGTTTCTTGAACGTTGTTTGAAGGTTTCTGGACCGTTATTTGAAGGTTCCTGGAACGTTATTTGAAGGTTTCTGCCAATTCTGGAACGTTTTTAAAAACGTTCTACCAGAACGTTTAGAAATACTTTTTAGAAATTCCACAAAATCCCTACAAAAAAAAACCAAAAACCCAAACGTTTTTTTTTTTTTTTTTTTTTTTTTTTTTTGATTCAGTTTTACGTCCCTTTCAAGCTTTTCCACTCATATCGAGACGAATCAATCAGTAGGTGGGGCGAAAACCGGAGTACCCGGGGAAAAACCACCTGACACACCCGCAAGCAGAACATGGCTTGTCTCACATTCGTGCCCCGTGCGAGGCGCGAACCCACATCGGTGAGATGATCGAATGATCAAGAGCACTGAAGTCAGCGACCTTAACCACTCGGCCACGGGGGCCCGTTTTCAAAACCAAACTAAAACGTTCCAGAACAATTTACGAAACTTTTTTTTTTTTTTTTTTTTTTTTTTTTTTTTGGTTAGGGTACGAGTTTGTGAATCTAGTCTACAGTTTAATGTATGTTTTGATTACTAGTATCACCCATTGGTGCTTTGAAGCACGTACAAAAACCTGAAGTACAATTTGACTGTACGTTATGACATTTATGTATCTGGTTTTATTAATTTTTTGTACAAAGTATTGAACTTATAATCTCAATAAAATAGTAGAATAGTCAAAATATCGTGTCTCAATAATGCTTATGCATCCTAACGACTGAAGCTGACCCGCCTGTCTGTAGACGTGACTGGTCAAATAAAGTACATGTATAGCCAAAACACAACGCGAAGTAATGGTAAACTAGGTGCGACTCAAACCATTCGGTACCCCAAATGCCAGTCCGGCTAGACTTTGAAGAACCGTGATTTTAAACACAGCGTTACAAAATGACATTCTGATTTTATATACTCGAGATGTAACCAGCGCCAGTGTTCGAAGTGCCCATCTCTCCCCGGGTTTATCCATGGGTTTTACCCGGGTAAACCCGGGTTGGGCTTTAAGCCTTGTTTTGGAAAAGTGGGTAATTAGTGGGTCCTCTTATTTTTTTGATGTTTATATTTTGTATCTTATAGTAATTTGACAATTTTTTTTTCTTTAAAAAACAAATACATAAGGGAATTTTAAATTCATTTAGTTACTGCTAATGTATATTATATCATAATATGCACTAAAATTCCATGACACCATCAATTTTAAATTGTAGGAGCTAATAATAATTATAGAACATTAGTTCATTAAAGTAATTGTCATCAATTATTGCAATATGACTCTCTTATTAGCTAAAAAATGTTTATATCCTTTGTTTGTGTTTTCATCTAATTGCTAAAGGAAGTGTTGATAACACTTTCATGACAATATCCCATATGACACCTATTTAGGCATTGTTAAAAACAGGCGTTAACTAATTGTTTGGTATGTCTGTTTTAAAATTTTCACTTAGTTGACGACCTTAAAGACATGACAGTTAAATGATGAATTACAAGTTAAAAATGACTTAGCTAGACTGATCTGGTTATTTTTATCTTTTACTTTTACCATTCTCTTATCAAATTAAGTCTGTTGATAAAACCCTATCACAGATGAAGTCTTTTTTCTCAGCACAATCAGCCTGAAAAGTTAAAACCTCTGCATATTTTCAACTTTTGTCTAAACATTAAACATAATTTGCCAGCTTGGTTAGATATCTGATTGTTCTTTTGGGATTACATGTACTTCAGACAAACTGAATAAATTATTCCAAGAGAGATAAATTCCCACAAATCTTATTGCATGTATATTTATTTCTGAAATACCTTACTATCTTGCTCAAGACTCTAGCATCATAATGAGATATAAAGATAATAAAATTGTTAATACTGAGCACTACCGGTATACGGGTTTACCCGCAGAAACCCACTGGGTTGGGCTTTATGGTTTAATACCCGGGTTTTTCGAACCCTGACCAGCGCCCTAAATCCAATTATACAAACATGTAAGAGCATTTTTCTACTAGATTTGTATTAAACCCTCTATGACTATATGTCTATTGGTTCAGGAAATACTGCCCCAGCCTAACTATTAATTATATTGTGCCATAAAATTCAATTGTAACGAACCTGGTTACAGATATCACAATATGGATACAAAATATATATAGATTTTGGCAGTGTCTAGCCGTCCGGGTCTGGACGTTTAGACCGGCAGTCTAGCCGTCCGGGTCTGGACGTTTAGACGGGACGTTTAGACGACAGTCTAGCCGTCCGGGTCTGGACAGCTAGCATATATCTACTGTTTAACTTGCTGTTGTTATGCACAGTTGCAACAAATCGTTGCTCAAAGAACTGTCACAAAATGTGGAAATGGATAACACAATATCAAACACGTGTAACTGTTTCTGAATCTTTTAAACGACTGCCAGTAGCATGCAACGGAGAGAGAGAGCGCGAAAGAATGGAAGAGCATGCGCAATGAGGTAAGAAAAGTGAGTCAGTAAGTAGGTTGAAAGTACATGTAGCAAATAAAAGTACATAGTACAACATCCCCTTTGTTTTGAAAAAATGAAAAACATAATTATGTGTGCATAAAATCCTAGCATCATGCATATCATGAATGAATTGTAAAGTCAGCTGTTTTCTGTTTACTACGAGTTACTACTAATGAGTTTATCAGAACTTTCCCATTCACTGGTGTGTCAAGTTTCAAAACAGTAGTGTTTTTTTTTTATTTTTCCCAATCATCACCGATGTACTTTGGATTAGGCCTCACCTGCCGACCTGACCTACTTTGTATACATGTAGGCGGCGGCTGCTTTGTGTAAGCGTCTGGCACTTTAGCTGGGATTTTGATTGCCGGGGAGCTCATAACTTGGGGTGATGATGGTGTTTTATTCAAGAATTTCCTGTTTCTGCGATAATTTGCACCTTGTGGCGTTTGCACATTATACGAGTGCTCGTTGTGCTGTGAAACGACTTTCGCAGGTTCCCAAAGCTTGTCTCTCTGCACGTGTACTGATTCACCGACTTTGAGAGGTGAAAGTTTTCGCGCGGTTCTGTCATAATTCACTTTTGTTTTGATTTGGAAATCCTGCATTGTTTTCCTGATCTTGTTTGGGTCGATTGATTGCGGTGCAAGTTGTTCGTTTGTGGACGGAAGCATAGACCGAAGACGGCGTGAAAACATCAATTCAGCGGGTGTCCGACCACACGATTTTATCGGCGCATTTCGGTACTGCAACAGCGGCAAGTACGGATCACGGTTGTCCTCCTTTGCTTTCTACAACATACGCTTCGCTATCTTAACATAAACCTCTGCGAGGCCATTCGAGCTAGCATGTGTAGGGCTTGATATTTCATGATTAATACACCATTTCCTACAAAACTCTTCAAACTGTTCGGATGTGAAGTAAGCTGCACCGTCGGTCGTTAACCTTTCACAGATTCCGAACCTACTGAAATGTAATTTAGGTTTACGAATTATCGTAACACTTCTCGTATTCGGCAGCGGATCTATTTCAAACCAATGACTGTACGCGTCTACCAAAACCATGTACTCTTGGTTTCCCAGCGTAAACAGATCCAATGACAAATTTTGCCAGGGTCTTTGAGGCACGTCATGGGAATGCAACGGTTCATTCCTATTTGAGGCTTGGTACTTGTTGCAAATGGAGCAATTTTGCACGTACTCTGTAATTTGCTTTGACATACCAGGCCAAAACATTATGTCACGCGCCCTACCTACTGATTTGTCGATGCCAAAATGACCAACATGGACTGCCTTGGTCATTTCATCCCGCATTGAAGCTGGAATGATTTCTGCCCTTTGAATATAGTGCCATTTTCACAGGATAGTTCATCTCTATGATTCCAGTACTCGAGTACTATTTGCGGACATTTCTGCCTTATTTCAGGCCAACCAGATTCGATGACCTCAATCAAAGCTTGCATTTGTGCGTCTTCGCGTGCGCGTCCTGAATTTGTTGTATTTTGCTATCGCTTACGGGTAATGACCTAATCACGGTGTGTACATGTGTGTCAAGTCCTTGAATCAGACCTGGTAAGGTCTCATTAACATAATTCCGGCTCAAAGCGTCACCAAGCGGAATATTCTTGCCTCTGTAATGTATGACCTCAATGTCAAATTGTTGCAATTGCAGGATGAGTCTCTGTAGCCGCGGCGAAGCACTGCAAAGTGGCTTCTTCATTGTCGACTCGATCGGCTTACAGTCTGATTCCACGACGGTTCTGCGGCCGTATATGTAGTGTTTGAAACGAGTGCAACCAAACAGGATCCCTAACATCTCTTTCTCGATTTGACTATAATTGACCTCAGCAGCTATCAACGTTTTCGAAGCATATGCCATCGGTTTTCCGTCTTGCATGCAACATGCACCTAGGCCTTTTGAAGACGCATCAACCTGGAGACGCTTAGGTTTTGTTCTATCGTAATAACTGAGCACAGGCGCTTGCGTAAGTGACTTTTTCACCTGCTCAAATGCTTCAGACTGACGACTTGTCCAGTTAAAGTCAACACCATCACGCAAAAGCTCACGCATTGGACTTGTTATGCTCGATAGATTCCTTTGGAACTTGGTGAGATACGTAATCATGCCCAGTATTGTTTGCAACTCAGCGCGATTTGTCGGATTCGGCATGTTTACTATAGCGCCCTTTTTCTCTGGATCTGGGCGTACACCCGTAGACGAAATCACGTGACCAAAGTACTTAACCTCAGACAAGCCTATCTGGCATTTATCTTGGTTGAAACGCAATCCGTTTTCCCGGGATTTCTCTAGCATGCTCAGCAAATTTCGGTCATATTCAGCGCGTGTTCGTCCAAATACCAAAATGTCATCGCAAATCGAGGTCACGCCTTGCAAGCCTTCGAATGTTTCATCAACTTTCCGTTGAAAAAAGTCCTGCGAGGATCGGATTCCCATCGGTAACCTGAGATACCTATATCGACCAAACGGGGTGTTAAATAAAATATAATTGTTAGATCCTTTGGAAGCAGTAAAAATATTCAAAGAGAGGTGGGCCATATTGTACAATTTCGGGTAATGAACCTTCGTCAGTGACCCTTTACAAAACTGGCAGCGAAAGCCAGACATTCATGATTGCTGCAATTTCAAGAATTTTCACCAGTATAGTCTTAATCAAAGATTTATATTCCCAAAGGGGCCAAATATTCAAAAAAGCTGTTAAGATGATGATTCTTAACGTACACTATATTTGAAATACTCTAAATATCTTCACTGATATCAAAGAACCAAATGAAAAATATAATCTGCACTATGGATGATGTACGGGGAGACTTTTTAGGGCCGCCACACGGCACAACACCAGCTGCAGTAATAGCAAATACAATATAAATGTTAGATCCTTTGGAAGCAGTAAAAACATTCAAGGAGAGGTGGGTCATATTGTACAATTTCGGGTAATGAACCTTCGTCAGTGACCCTTTACAAAACTGGCAGCGAAAGCCAGACATTCATGATTGCTGCAATTTCAAAAATTTTCACCAGTATAGTCTTAATCAAAGACTAATATTCCCAAAGGGGCCAAATATTCAAAACAATCTGTTAAGATGATGATTCTTAACGTACACTATATTAGAAATACTCCAAATAACTTCACTGATATCAAAGGACCAAAGAAAAATATAATCTGCACTATGGCTGATGTACGGGGAGACTTTTTAGGGCCGCCACACGGCCCAACACCAGCATGTCAGCATTGACGAGCGTCTGTCCAGCCGGACTGACCAGTAAACTTTAGTCGCATCCATCACACTAAAGTATTTAGCACCACTTAGTTGTGACGTGATATCATCAATGGAACGCATGGGGTAATGAGGTCTTTGAATATTATCATTCAGTGCCTTGGGGTCTAAGCAAACGCGCAGCTTCCCATTGGCTTTCTCCACGCAAACGAGAGAATGGACCCAACTCGAAGGTTCGGTCACCTTGCAAATGATTTGTTTGGCTTCCATAGACTCTAACTCGGCTTTGAGTTTGTCTTGCAGACCAAATGGTACTTTTCTCGCGGGGCATACTACAGGTACCGCACCATCTTTCAGATACAAAGAGCATGTTCCAGGTAATAAGCCAATGCCTTGAAATAAGTCCTTATGGCTAGCGAGAATAGCTTGCTTATCCAGACCATCGCTCGAATGGTCAACGGAGTGGGTCAACTGTATCAGACCAAGATCTATAGACGTTCTGAGGCTCAAAAGCGGTGGCGCAGAACTGTCGACAACGTAAAAGTCTGTGTTTATAGATTTGCCTTTGTATACGCAATCTAACGTAACTTTCCCACGCACTGATAAACGGTCACCCGAGTTAGCTCTTAAGGTGGCATTGGACGGTTCCTAGGGGAGTTCAAATTTCAACGATTGAAAGATGGAATTTGGAAGGCAATTAATTTGGGAGCCAGTGTCAATTTTGCAATCAATTTCCCTGCAGTTATTTTGAGTGCCAACGGATACTTTATCAAACACCTGCTCAGGCTGAGAAGAAGATTGGCCTACCGTGTGTACGTAGAATGAATCCGTATTTCCATCGTCACTATAATCACTTTCATAATTCAATTGTTCGCCACTCACTTCATGTACTGATTTGGATGATTTACACAATTTTGCAAAATGATTGTACTTTGAACATTTGTGGCATTGTTTTCCGTATGCCGGACATTCAGTTTTTGTCCTGTGTATCTTGTTTCCACAGTAGTTACAATTTTGGTCCCGCGATTGTCGAGTGCCCTTATTCGTCTGAAAGCGATTGTCGAATGCCTTTATTTGTTTGGTTCCACGATTGTCGAGTGCCCTTGTGTTTGCCCCGTGCTCGTCCACGACCTCGATTGTGTATTACGGAATCAACAGCCTCATTTTTCGCTTGGCTGCTGATAGCCTCTGCTTGGTTAAGGCTCAGTTCGAATGTATGTGCAATGTCCATGCACCTTTCTAACGTAAGTTCAGAACCTTCTAAAATCATCTTCTGTCTGATTTTGCTTGATTTCACACCGAAAACTATGTGGTCTCTGATTTGTTCATCAGTAACGTCGGGTGGGTATTCACAGTCCTTAATTAAGGTCCTCAATTCGGTAACGAACTGCTCAAATGTATCGTTGTCCCGTTGCTTTCTAGATTTAAACAGATATCTGTTGTAGTTCGTATTGCTCTTCGGTTTGCAATATGCTTCAAATTTGTCGTAATACGTTTTTAGTTTCTTTTCGTCGCCACCTGGAATTGTCCACGTGCTGAAAATATGTCTGCCCTTGTCTCCAACCCATAGCATTAGGTAATTACATTTTACTTCTTCATCTTTGGCTGCTAACGGTCCTTTGAACATAAATTCTGCGTGCTCTTTGAACCGCTTGAAGGATGATTTTAAGTCTTTGGACTCCCAGTCCATCCTTGGATTATCTTGTCTATTATCCGACATTTTAGCACAAATTGTACCAAGTTCACGAATATAATAGACTTAGACTGTTGCTTGGCCCACCGGGGTCCAACTGGTGTTTTTCTTTTGCTCCGGAGTTAGTAGGTTATTCGGCGCCCAGGGATCTCCATCGTCGGGCAGCTTCCTCAATCTGTGAGTCATTGTTTTTGATTCATCAGGATGTTTATCATGATTTATTTGTTTGTTCTTGATGATTCATTGACTTGATAGAGATTCACCACGAGGACCGAGGGGCTTACTGAGTGTTATGAAACGCTGCGGAAGCTGAGGGTGAGGTTAGGATCCTGTAAAACCGGTTTAAGCCCGCCAGTAACTTTGTGTTACTGATCGTTCCAAGGCGATACTTCTGTGGTGGTTCTTTTTGTTTTATGTCTTGGTGTTTAAAAAAAAATTGTGCTGTTGGCACCCTATGTATGTTATCATATTTTTAATTAAGTTAAGGTAACTGAGTGGCCACCTATTGGGAAAATAGCTGCTCATTCGGCTTACGATATGTTTCATGGTATAAGTGCCTGATTGTTAGTTTGGTTTTTTCCCACCTCGGTTTTTGGAGTGGAAATCTCTTTCTGATTGCGCCTTTTCCTGATCTTTGCCTACTTGTACCTTTTTAAATCTAACCACTTCTTGACACCATGTTTAACTTGCTGTTGTTATGCACAGTTGCAACAAATCGTTGCTCAAAGAACTGTCACAAAATGTGGAAATGGATAACACAATATCAAACACGTGTAATTGTTTCTGAATCTACTAAACGACTGCCAGTAGCATGCAGCGGAGAGAGAGAGCGCGAAAGGATGGAAGAGATGTGCAATGAGGTAAGAAAAGTGAGTCAGTAATGTAGGTTGAAAGTACATGTAGCAAATAAAAGTACATAGTACAACGTCTACCTATAGGATAACCCGGGTCTAATACGAGTACACATTTTCGTTATGTTCAATGTTATTATGACGGGAGTCGTATGCATAACAGTATAAAAATACAGTTGATGGCGTCTAGGAAATTCAGTATTTATTTTTCTTTACTTATATTTTCATTTTAATGATTGAATCTGACAAAAGAATTTCTTGCCTTGTTGTATGTTGCGTTTTTAGCGCCAGATAAACCTTCTTCTACTTGTGTCTATACATGTAGCTTAACAGGTCGGATTGACATAGATATGCGACAATGCATTGGTTTAACCGCTAAATACCCGAGTTGAAGTTAGAATTTGTCAACGTTTAATTTTTAATCAGATACTTCCAAGACGATACTTCTGTTGTTTTTCTATTTGTAAAATATGTTTTTGTGTTGAATTTTTGTGCTGTCTGCAACTTATGTACGCTTTAATATTAAGTTAAGTTCGGGTATTTAACTGGCCGAAATCAACGAACCGATGATGCATGAAGTCATTGTTTTCTGACTGACAAAAAAGGCGTTACTTTGATGATTGCGTCGCGTTGATCAAGTGTATTTAGCAGATTCTATTTAATAAAATTTGTCACACCTTCAAAAGAACGTGTTTACTTTAAGCGCATTTTCATTTATTATTTTCATTTACATTACATAAATTATTATTTCAATTTTTAGACCAGGACGAATAGTGAAAATCGATAATCATATTGGACCCGGACGGCTAGCATATAGGTAGATATATGCTAGCCTTCCAGACCCGGACGGCTAGACTGCCGGTCTTAACGTCCAGACCCGGAAGGCTAGACTGCCGGTCTAAACGCCCGCGCCCGGACGGCTAGACACTGCCTAGATTTTTCTCAGGGACTCTCTGTCCAATTAATTGAGGTTGCAGCACAGCTCTGACTAGCTTGTCAGAACTACAAGTACTATTAAGATATGAGTATACAGATATTAATTTTCCTTGGGACTACTTTGTCCGCTGATTAGCAATACAAATGAATTTGAAATGATTGGTGCATAAAACGAATCACGAGTTGGAATCACGTTGGTTTAATGCTATCAGTTCCTAGCTAGCCTCAAATATTCCCCAGCTAAAACACAGTCCTAACACTGTCTTGTATCCCAAGCCCTAGTATACCGGCTTTAACCTGTGGTCATGCCAAGAAATCCCTATAGCAAAACTCCGGTATAAGCGATAGCCTTACAGTCAAGTGATAGATAAATAGTTGCTATGGTTACGTCTTAGGTGTAGAGCAGCAGTACACATATTCCGGTACACAGGTAATGCTCTAGAACCTCTGCGATAAGCGAGTTGCAGAAATAAATTGCATAGCATAATGGTATCAAGTCACCTGCACAGCGAATTGGTTAATTGGTTTTTGGAGTGGGAGTCTTTTTCTGATTGCGCCTTTTCCTGATCTTTGCCTACTTGTACTTTTTTATGTCACCTTTATGGCTATGGCTCGATTTTGGGTCAAGTAATGTTGTCCATGGTCGGTGCATTTTTCCCCGAGAACATCAGGCGCACGGACTGCGTAAAAATGTTACATGATATTTTATATGTAACTAAAGCACTTAAATTCGAATAAAAATAATTGCTAAAAGAACGCGACTGAATTAAAGATGCCTATTTCGGGTGCTCCATCTGTTTTGCGCCTTTATACTATTTTACTTTTGTTAAGTTTGTACATTTAAAAGTTGTTTATTACCATTAAATGTAGGTTATAATTATAACCATTGTTTAAACATACCAAACATTTTCTGCAGACTGCGTTTGCAACATAGCCTCACAATACTTAGTCATCAATTTGTGAGCTGAGCTAAAATCTGACCAGGCTTCAGTATTAGTTTGGCCGGGAATACGAGCGTAGGCTCGGCTTTGTTTTATTTTATTTTTCAGAGCGTTTTAATTCTACGGACTATAGCTAGACTTTTAATTAACTTCTGTTACGGAATATTGTTATAAATCATTTTCACGAAATAATAATGGAAGACATTCAAGACGCCGAAATCGGGACTTTGGTTCCGGCAGGTCGACGGATATTTCACCTTCGTCCGCTCGTCCTAGTCTCATGAGATCAAGATCAGCTATATTGACAGATCAACAGCCTGATCAATGGTCAACGGATCGCCTCATTAAGACTTTAAAGCATGCTACAATGAAAGATTTTTTGTATTATCAAGAGCAACCCTTTAGTATTTACCAAAAGTGATTAAACTTGATTTTTCAAAAGAATTCAGTTTCCCATTTAACCTTATTCAAACTGTTAGTTCATCATAAAACCAGTTAACATTTGCATTGAAAAAATCCTGGCCCAGTGTACCTTTTTTCTTTGACATATTAAATATGCACAGCTTTTTTTATCTCTCTTACCATGTATGTATGGTGTTACGTCCTCATCAAAAGTATATTTCCTGAAGTCTCTGGCCCAATCTCTTGCTAATTCTTTAAACCGCTCAGGTTTAATATACATTTCAGACGATGGTTAAGAGCGGAGGGAATCAATCAAATGGTCAAAGTCAGCCCACACCTGTTGGAGGGCATCTACATCAAGACAGCGTGTATCATCATCCTGGTCAACATCCTCCTCATCATATGTATAGGAAACCTGAAGCCTACTCCTGTTGGATTTCTTAACAACCTGAAACAAACATATGCTTGTCTAAAGTTACTTACATTCCTACACCTGTACCTCTTAATTACACTTTCAGATGTACAAGTGTAGGAATGATCACACTGCTTTTAATGAAAATAATCAGTGACATTCAAAGGATTTGAAATGTGAATAAAGCCTTGCAGGTTTAGCATATAGTTTCATGTCAACTAAAGTGTAGTTAAGGTTTGAAAATTATCATTTCATATGAACCGTAAATACCTCAGCCTCACTTCAACCTTTCTAACTAGACCCAACACAAACAGAGCCAAAGTTTTCAAAAGCCCGAACTAATGGAGCTAGAAAGCAAATGGAGTACCATCTAAAGCCTGTTATGTCCTCTTTGCACTTCAGTATAAGGGAGTCAATTAAAGGAATATTTTGGTAATAAACTGTTATTGTTGTTTACCTTGTTTCCATTCCCAATTGCCCGTGTCAACCTTGCAACAAGAATTGCTTTCTTGCCTTTTGTTGGCAAACGTCTTTGGTTGAGTTCATCCTTCAGTTGGTCGACAGGCAAAGCACCAGGTGTAACGAAATGGCGATCTTCCTTCTCCTCTAGCACATGTAGCTGCAGCTGCTTAATTATAGTTCTAAGGTCATCTCGTAAAAAATTAAAAAGAATCAAAACAAACAAAAAAAAAACATTAATTTAGCTACAGTAAAAACTTTCAACTAAATATTTTTGTTTTGTTGCTTTACATCCCATTCAACAGCTGTGGTCATGACAGGATGTCTCTTCCATTTTGAATGGGATGTCATAACATTCTATGCAATAAACAGAGATTTCTACAATGGTAAAAATAATTACAGTTGCAATTTTGATATATTTGCTCAAAACAGATAGTTTGCACATGTTAGAACCGCCTTGCCAAAGTGCTGTCTGATCAAGGCCTACATCTATTGGATAAATATCCATGTTTTGTTCTTTTTATACGGAAGTTTTATTTTTGTGCTTTACTGCTTACTCCATTCGTTCAAAATTAGATTATGGATCGATCGTGTATGGATCGGCAAGACCATCATATATCAGTTCTCTTGATACAGTTCACCACCAAGGCCTAAGATTAGCTCTAGGTGCTTTTCGAACATCACCTGTACAAAGCCTCTATGTTGAGGCTGAAGAGCCATCTCTATATTTACGACGAGAGAAACTTGCCCTACAGTACGCCATTAGAATTGCGGCTAATCCATCAAATCCAGTTCATAAGGTGTCTTTTCCGCCATATATTTCTGAAGAGGTCGTACAGCTTTATGAAAGAAAACCAAATGTCATCCGGTCCTTTGGTTTACGAGTTGCACCACTTTTAGAATCAGCAAACATCCAAAAAGATAAAATAGAAGAACATTTTGTTTCCGAAATACCACCATGGTGCATTAGAAAACCAGAAATTAATTTAACTCTACATTCAGGGAAAAAATCCGAATCAAATCCACACCTTCTAAAAGAAAGTTTTCATCAACTACAATCTCAATTTATCGACTATCAATGTTGTAATGTATTAATCTACATCATTTGAATAGCTCCGCCTTTATGACCATATAGATATTTGGAACTACTTTATCTCTCACGCGCTCTGCATGCTATGATTATTGGCATCATTCATACTTTAGATTTGTAGTAGTAAACAATAAAAATGTAACCGTTCAAAAACTCTTATTATTGTCTTACCCACATAAGACACTACATTGGCGACGAGTGATGCTGGAATAGACAAAAATGAAGGACTAATGTGTCAATAACGGACTGATGTGTCAGTAACTCTTCATTTCAAGAACACAAACAAGCTATGGAATATTAAGTTGAATAAACTTCGCTGGATTAGAAACCTACTGTGACATTATAATGCTTCATTAATAAGACTGATGATCATTAACTAACAATGGCACAAGGACTACCAGTGTTTCCTAGCTTCAGTGTTCGAGACCCAGCAGTCGACACACGCTGGAAGAAATGGAGTGCTCGCCTCGAAAACCTTTTGGTCGGTCTCGACATCAAGGACAAGAAACGAAAACGTGCATTATTACTTCACTATGCAGGCGAGGAAGTCAATGAGATTTTTGACACATTGGACAGCACTGGAGACGATTACGATGCAGCGGTGACAGCATTGAATAATTACTTCGCACCTAAGAAATCAGCAGAATTCGAGATCTACAAATTTAGACAAACAAAGCAAGAACCCAATGAAACTATGGATGCATACTATACCAGACTGAAAAATCTTGCTGAGAACTGTGACTTTGGTGACAAAAACAAGGAAATCAAGTCACAAATAATTCAGTGTTGTGCATCAACACGATTACGCCGTAAAGCATTACGAGAAGAACTATCGCTAGAAAATTTAATCAAAGCGGCAAGGGCATTAGAAAATTCAGAAACTCAAGCGTCGCAAATAGAAAATAAATCAAATGAGACAAATGCCATCAACTTAAGGAGACCACGACGACAACACCAAAATCCCCAACAACAACACCAGAGACCACGACGACAACAACAATTTGAAGGACCGGAAAGGAGAAAAAATAAAACATGTATGAATTGTGGAAAGGAATACCCACACATGAATTATAAATGTCCCGCCGAAGGGAAAATTTGCAATTTCTGTCATAAGAAAAATCACTTTGAATCTGTGTGTAGAGCAAAGAAGAGACAGGGAAAACCAAGACCATTACATAATGTGGAGAATAGTGACAATGGTGTCAATGGTAGCAGTGAAAGCGAAAGCGATGACTATTTATTCGGTTTGTCAAATGTAAACAAAGTAACATCACGCCCTAAGATAAAAATACAATTAAATGACAATCCGGTATGTATTTTGGTGGACACGGGAAGTAGCATAAATGTAATTGATGAATTGACGTATCAATCAATGAAATCAAAACCAAAACTGTCAAAATCAGACACTAAGGCGTACGCATACGGCACATATGCAAAAGTTTCATTGTTGGGCATGTTTCAAGCAACTGTTGAAACTGAAAGTAAACTGACCACAGCACCTTTTTACGTGGCACAGGGCAAAAGTGGGAATTTACTGTCATACATGACCTCTGTGGACTTACAAGTAATTCCAGAAATACACGCTGTAGAAAATAGCAAACTGGACTATCTTTGTCAGAAATACTCTAATGTATTCAAAGGAATAGGGCAACTCAAAGACACTGTACATTGATCAGAATGTTCAACCGGTTACACAGCCGCACAGGAGAATTCCGTTCCATCTCAGAAAGCAGGTGGAAGCTGAACTGAAACGCCTGGAGGATTTGGACATTATTGAACGTGTTGACGGTCCAACAGACTGGGTATCGCCGATTGTTGTCGCGCCCAAACCCAAAAGTAAAACAAATGAAATACGGATTTGTGTTGACATGAGACTGCCAAACCAAGCAATCAAACGCACACGTCACATCATCCCTACGATAGATGACGTAATTGTGGACTTAAACGGTGCACGTGTATTTAGTAAATTGGATTTACGTAACGGTTATCACCAGCTATTGTTAGCCGAAAAATCACGCAACGTAACGACGTTCACGACACATGTTGGATTACGCAGGTATAAACGCTTGAACTTCGGAATAAACAGTGCAGCGGAAATATTTCAAAACACTATCAGTTCGTCCCTTGAAGGATTAGAAGGTGTACGGAACATTAGTGACGACATAATTGTGTACGGCAGAACTCAACATGAACATGATCAACGGCTAGAGGCTGTATTAAAACGGTTGCAGGACAGAAACCTGACCCTAAACAAAGCCAAATGTGAGTTCAACAAGCACAAATTGGAATTCTTTGGCTATGTGTTCGGAGAAAATGGATTATCCGCAGATCCGAAAAAGTGTGACGTAATCAAGAATGCACCTCCACCCACAAACGTATCGGAATTACGCAGTTTTCTGGCTATGACAAACTATGTATCTAGATTTATAGTGCATTACTCAACCATCACTGAACCGCTTCGTGCTTTACTCAAAAAGGAAGTTACGTGGCAATGGAATCCAGAGCATCAAACCGCATTCGATCAGTTAAAGACAGCTCTAAGCAGTGACACTGTCATGACGTACTTCGATCCGAACCGCGAAACAGAAATAATTGTGGATGCAAGCCCAGTTGGCTTAGCAGGAATAATGCTGCAAGATGGGAAAGTTGTTTGCTATGCTAGCAAATCACTAACAGAAACTGGAAAACGATACTCACAAACTGAAAAGGAGAATTTAGCAATAGTATGGGCCATTGAACACTGGCATATTTACCTATTTGGTCATAAATTTACGTTGATCTGTGACGCCAAAGCATTGGAAAACATTTATGGCAACCCGAAGTCGAAACCTCCCATGAGACTAGAACGTTGGCGTTTACGCTTACAAGCATATGACTTCGATGTTCAATATAAACCAGGACATTTAAACATGAGTGACTATATAAGTCGACATCCTGGCATGACAAATCCTAAGGATTGTGAATCATCGAAAATAGCAGAGGAATACGTAGCATTTATCGCGAGACACGACGTACCCAAGGCAATGACGTTACAGGAAATTGCATGTGAAACTGCAAATGACAATGGCTTGCAAACGGTAATTCAGAACGTGAAATCCGGAACCTGGACTAATCGTTACGGTGAAAACAGCACATTGGATACATTTTCTCGGTGCAAAAATGAACTGACTGTATATACGCATGAAAACGGAGATGTTTTATTACATGAAAACAAGATTGTCATTCCCAAGGCACTTCAAAGGAAAGTAATTTCAATAGCACATAAAGGGCATCAAGGCATTGTGCGAACCAAACAGCTACTACGCGAAAAGGTGTACTTTCCATACATGGACAAACTTGTCGAAGAGACTTGTAAAAGCTGCATACCTTGCTTGGCTTCAACACCAAAACACACACCAGAGCCGTTGAAAATGAGCAAAATGCCGGACAAGGTAATGGATGAAGTAATTTTGGATTTTTCTGGGCCCTGGCCAGATGGAAAATACATTATGGTACTTATGGAAGAATACTCGAGATTTCCAATTGTCGAAATTCTGAGCTCCATAAACGCAAAGACAGTAATCCCAGTACTTGACAAAATATTCAGTGAAGTAGGTGTGCCCCTGACCCTCAAATCAGATAATGTTGCGCCCATGAACTCAGCCGAATTCAAACAGTTTGCGGATTATCTTGGTTTCAAACACAGGAAAATTACGCCCAGACATCCTGAAAGCAACGCTCAGTGCGAACGATTTATGAGAACACTTGGCTTCTCATACACAAAACACATGCTGGAGACAGGACATGTACGCATTCCTGAGAAATTATCGTGCTACAAAACACCCATCAACAAAACAAACACCAGCTGTTCTGTTTTACGGACGGGAAACAAATATTAAATTACCAAGATCACCTATTAACACTGAAACCGATGAGAGCCACGTCAAAGCAAAACATGCAGACAAAAACGCTAAACTGAGAATGAAAGTGTATGCGGACAAAAGGAGAAACGCTAAACGGTCAAAATTACGTACGGGAGATACCGTATTAGTACAACAGGACAGGCAAAACAAATTCACAACGCCGTTTGACCCCAAGCCATATGAAATTATCGAGAAAAAAGGGACACAAAATACCAACATCCAGGACAGCGCAAACACACAAAACACCAACAATCAGAGCAGCACAGATACGGACAATACCAACGTCAAGAGCAGTGGAGAAACGGATACGCCACGCAGATCATCGCGAAACAAAACCCCTCCCGCGTATCTCAAAGATTATGTGTGTTAAATAAGTGATGTGTAAATAATTCTGTGGAGTATATTTAGTGTGAAATAGCTATTATCAGTTATAGTGAAATTTACGTGCTTAATCAATTATCAATATTGTTTCATTTGGATTAACCACTATTCCATTCATTCAATATTCTACGGATCTAAAATCAAGTGCAATTCTTAATTTCAGAATTCAATTGGATTAATATTCGTTTGGCTCGATATGACTGAGATGCTGTAAATTAGGCAGTAAACTTCAGAAACAGAAGCAGTTTAAGTCTCACATAAAGAGAACTTCATAAAGCTATTTCAGTTTATTTGCTTTCAAGTAATGTTGTTTTACATGTTTAGTTAGCTTACTTTTCATTTAACCTGCATGCAAAACATATGAAACTATTTTAGAGGCAAACATGTTTAATCTACATTGGAACTATGACCTGAACTTTCTCATGAACCAGTGCAGAAATTTCATTGAGAAAATACACACCCTAGTGTCAGACTGGTAATTGGATAAATATTCCATATCATGGGAACTGTCTACGATCTGGATTATTTATTTGTAAAACAGAGACAGAGTGCTTAGTTTCCACTCAGCGTGCAAACTAAAACTGACAGATATCAGTGATATGTTTACAGTTAAAATATCAACAGGAAATATGTTTTGACACTTAAATACCACACAAAGTTTTCATCTAAGTTTAGGGGGAATGTAATGTATTAATCTACATCATCTGAATAGCTCCGCCTTTATGACCATATAGATATTTGGAACTACTTTATCTCTCACGCGCTCTGCATGCTATGATTATTGGCATCATTCATACTTTAGATTTGTAGTAGTAAACAATAAAAATGTAACCGTTCAAAAACTCTTATTATTGTCTTACCCACATAAGACACTACAAATGTATTTATACTGATGGTTCAAAAGAAGAAAACAAAGTTGGTTGTGCTACTTTTACAAACGGCAATTGCAAAACGTTACGCTTACCTGATGGTTCTTCAATTTTTACAGCGGAAGCTAAAGCTATAGACTTATCTTTAGACTTCATAAATGAGTGTAACTCAAAGGACAAATTCATTATATTTTCTGACTCTATGTCAGTTCTACAGGCCTTAAACCATACGTCATCAAAAAACCCTCAAATTCAAAAACTATTAATAAAACACCATACCATCTCAGAAGTGAAAACAATTATTTATTGCTGGGTTCCCAGTCATATAGGTATATATGGAAATGAGAAAGTTGATAAGAACGCTAAAGAATCGTTAAATCTAGAACAAACTGTTTTCAAAATTCCTTATGTCAATTTTAAACCTTTTATTAACGAGTACATCTCTGATAAATGGCAAACAATCTGGAACGGAGCGAACTTTGATAAATTAAGGGAAGTTGAACCGATCGTTAAACGACCAAAAGTAATTAATAAACTTTCGAGACGAGAAGAAATCGTTCTTGCTCGTCTCTGAATCGGCCATACAAGAATAACACATTCCCACTTATTAAAGCGAGAAGATCAACCCAAATGCATTGGCTGTGATACACCATTTACAGTTAAACACTTTCTTTTGGAATGCACTGACTTTGCTGCGGAGCGAGTTTCCTGTTTTCAAGTTAATAACTTGAGAGAGTTGTTTAAAGATGTACCCGTTGGAAACATTTTATCATTTCTTAGACAAGTAAATCTGTTTTATAAATTATAAATTTTTAACCATCAATGTTATTATTTCATATATCGTTTCTTTACAACGACATTAATATCTTACTAAGTGTTACATTTTAATATGATTTCAATATGTTTTTATCGTTTTACCTTGTTAGACGCTAATGACCCATCAGGGTTGATGCGTCGTTAAACAACAAACAAACAAACAAATTTACTGCTTACTCACAATAAATGTACTACATTAATGGTAAGACTTAAGACCATAAGACTTGTTATATACATATTGTTACTTTCTTTGAAAATGTTAAAAAATAAAAAACGAATACATGTGTAATGAGAAAACGAAGCATACTTTTGTTTTATTATTCCTCAACTTTGTGGGTAAATCAAACATACTGTGGATATAGTCTACAATCCGTGTTAAATGCTGTATTGAACAATGGTACCTGATGGCTGCGACCATTTTTTCACACTGACAGTGCTTTTGTCGTCTCCTTTTTCCTCCCAGAAATTAGTTTAAACATATTTTATTGTCAAACTCAAAGGGGTTGGGCTACAAGTTCTAACAGCATTAATTACAGCCCGTCCCCTACAACATATTTACAACAACAGCATACATGGCAAACATAAACAAAAATTTTATACAATGCATATTCCTTTTTATCAAACAGAGAGAGAGAGAGAGAGAGAGAGAGAGAGGTGAAGCTTCAGTGTCAGATGTCAGTTTGGAGAAATCAAAACTGGACGGGGTATGGGACTTATTCGTCATGCAATGATTATTCAAAGCGCCTTGTATCCTTTATGTACTGTTGGACAGCCTGAAATAGAAGAGAATTATCATCATCATTTAGAGTAGATTTTCCCTACAAAATTGTATTTAAACTCAGAGGGTGATAATTGCGTGTATTTCTAAACATAATCAATCTTGAATCTCTATAGTTTTGGCATTCAAAGAAATAATGTTCAGCATTTTCAATAATACAACCACAACTACAACTAAGTGAGTCGGTAAGATGGATGTGAAAGAGGTCGCATTTTAAGTCGCTGCAATTATTACGTAGTCTTGCATGTAAGACGGCCAATCTCCTTTGACCTTTCATGAAATATGTGGGGACATGGGTATTGCCTAAGACTTCATTTTTAAATGTGCTTCGAAAAGAAACAAAAGTATCAATTTCTCTGATGGCATTGTTTAGATTATTCCAATCAGACACGGACGATGGAATACAGGATTTGTGAGATATTTCGGTACGGGTATACATTGTTGAAATGTTTTGTCGATTGCATAAAGGATAGTTAGTGACATCTCCAACAAGGGGTGGAACAATATCAGATATGTAGTCGGGAACAAGGTTGTTGGAGCACATCTTTTGAAAGTATGTCATTTTCGAAAGTGAATCCCAACCACATTCCTGGTACAAGTTTGGTATAGATGCAGATTTAGTTAGACCTGTGACTATACGGGCGGCTTCGTTTTGTAATCTTTCTAGTGCATTTTTGTCCTGATCAGAACAACCATCCCACACAATAGAAGAATACTCTAACAGAGGTCTTACATATGAAACATACATTTGGTTCAAAGCTTGTCGAGTAAACCGGTATTTTTATTTTCGCATGAAACCTAACATTTTATATGCAGAGCTTAATATAGTTTCTATATGAGAATGCCATTGCCCATTATATGATAAGGTTAAACCCAAATGTTTGTGGTTTTCAACTAAGTTAATGAAAGTGTTATTAAAAGAAAAAGAGGGTATGAAATCAAGGGACCTTAGAGTGAACAACATTGCAACCGTTTTGATAGGGTTGAAATCTACTAGCCATTTCTTAGCCCAAATTGATATTAGTGCAAGGTCGTGGTTGATAACTCCTTCGATGTCCCAGAAATGAAAGCTGATGCCAATTCTGGTCAGCTCACACACGAGTTACTTTTATCTTTTCTGGTCTATTGACCAAGTAATCACCTATTAAAAAGATAAATCAGGAAATCTTGCTTCAAATTGAATGTTTTAACATATATAATGAAGCCACACCAGATACAAGTACTGTTCATAGCTTTGTTTATCGACAGCAAAGAATCTGTTATCTACACATTTGTGCACAAGTACTGAGATAAACTAGCAGTTGTTTATATTCGCCAAATCATTGGCAATAATAACCAGAAAAATCAAGGCAGCAATGAAATTATAAAACTGGTCCTTTGTTGGTTGGTTGGTTGGGTTAATGCTTTACATCCCTGTCAACAATTTTTCAGTCATGTTGGGATGGAGCCACCGCTTCCTGTGTATTTAACCAGTAATGTGGGGAGTAAATGTGTCTTTGCTCAATGACAAAACACGGGGGCGGTAGGTCTCGAACCAGCGACCCCTGGATCAGAGGTCTGACACTCTACCACTGAGCCACCGCGCTCCCCTCTGGTCCTTTGTGGTTTGAGTAGATAAAAAAAAATAGTACCTGATTAAACAACTTTAAGGAGATCCTAATTCTGCAGTGAAGGTCATCTGGCACCAAAGCAGTGTAAGGGATGAACTCGCACAAGTCATGTAGAATATAGCCTCTGTTTCTTGTTTGAAAGGCATTCACCTGATCATCTGGCGAACGCTGAACTGGCCAGGATGGTACTATTGCAAACATTTGACATTCACCAAGACAAGGCGACTGAATCAGCAAAGAAAAACTTAATATCCTATTCAATCACTTCTGACATTGCACATGAATCAATACAGTAAATCTATATCAGGACACAGGGCAGACAAAAGTAAGATATGGTGACTTAGTTAATTGTTAGGTGACTTAGGTCTGAACATCACACAATGTTGCACAGGCAGCCACAAGTGTACCCTTGTAATAAAATCACATCACTACAGGATTTCTCTCAATTGCTTCCCCAGTGTTTAAAAAGGTACAAGTAGGCAAAGATCAGGAAAAGGCGCAATCAGAAAAAGATTCCCACTCCAAAAACCGAGGTGGGAAAAAAACAAACTAACAATCAGGTACTTATACCATGAAACATATCGTAAGCCGAATGAGCAGCTATTTTCCCAATAGGTGGCCACTCAGTTACCTTAACCTAACTAAAAATATGGAAACATACATAAGGCGCCAACAGCACAAAAAAAATTTAAACACCAAGACATAAAACAAAAAAACCACCACAGAAGTATCGACTTGGAACGATCAGTAACACAAAGTTACTGGCGGGCTTAAACCGGTTTTACAGGTACCTAACCTCACCCTCAGCTTCTGCAGTGGTTCATAACATTTAGTTAGTTGTTCGGTCCTCGTGTTGAATCTCTAACTAGTCAATGAATCATCAAGAACAAACAAATAAATCATGATAAACATCCTGATGAATCAAAAACCAGGACTCAAAGATTGAGTAAGCTGCCCGACAATGGAGATCCCTGGGCGCCGAATAACCTACTAACTCCGGAGCAAAAGAAAACACCAGTTGGTCAAGTTCGCATCTCCTGTAAGATGCAGGGACTCATTTTCCACCTACCACTTATAGGTAAAAGTGAAAAGTGAATAAACCCCGTACATGTAAGCTTAGCTAGCGACCCACTGTAGTTCATAGCTCCATGAACCTCAGAAAAATCAAACTCATTCCTTTTATTTAGGGGGTAACTGTATTCAAATTTTTCATTTGGTGCGGTATATATCGTCGGATATACATTCGGAAATAATGGTAGACATAGACATAGAAACTTTATTTAACGTCGAATATGATTAACTACAACATAAGCCCAGTAGGGCTTTTATTTCGACAAACATATGTAAAATAATTAAAAGTAACAGAGTATATCACAGCATGCACACGTATATAAACACGATTATTTACAAGATGAATCACAGATAATAGGAAGTACTTTTATATCACGGCTAGCAAATTTTTGTATTTTTTAAAATTAATATAATAATGACACATATAGTTATTTGAAATGTTTATAGAGACAAAGATGCCTGGATCCCAATGGTTACCTTTGCTCGAAAACGAAAACTTAAAATAGGTGCAAGTCAAAATAAAATTAAATTTGGGGTCAGCAAGGAGACCACAAAGGGTAGGCTCCCACAGTTGCTCCTTACAGACAAGGGCCGAAAAGGGGAGGAGGGAGAAATCTAAAAAAATTAATCAAAGGAAACTGTGGGACAAAGCATCCCAGGTCTCAGCAACCTGTAAAATAAGAAAATGATACATAAAAATTTAGGGCTTTGACATAACTGAATGAAAATGGAAAAACATAACACAAGTAAAAAATGAACAAAGAAATAAAATAAAACTGAACAAAGAATTTTCAAAATAAGAAATCAGGCAGAACAAGAAGGACACTTACAGTTGAGTCCGTCCCAGGCCCGGAGCAGCCTCCGGAACTGAGGATAAGATTCTGCCAATCTCAACTCATTTGGGAGGCTGTTCCAGATCCGGGCCGCCTCATACCGGAAGCTCCTTAAGCCGTACCTGGTACTGTTTACACGAGGGATCTGTGCCTGCTTCTCAGATCTGAAATCATAGGGAGAGGACTTAAGACTTATCAAGTCATGCAAATAGGATGGAGCTATGTTGTTAACAATTTTAAAAACTTCCCCAGCCATAAGTTTCATTCTGCTGATATGCAGAGGTAGTACTCCATTTTGTTGTAGAAGATCCGGCAGAGGAGACTCAAAATCATCACAGATGAATCTGAGGGCCCTCTCCTGGATCTTCTCCATCTTATTTGCACTTGACTGATTGCAAAAATGCCATACTATTGGACAATGATTAAAATTTGACATTATGAAAGATTTATAAATCATTAATTTGCCTTGTTTAGTTAAAAACTTTCCTATGCGCTTAAGAACAGCTAGCTGCTGAGATGCTTTAGTACAAATTTGAGATATATGGTCCTTAAAATTCAATTGAACATCTAAAGTAACACCTAGCAGAGAAACCTTGTCCTCACATGTAATCTTAGTGTGACCCAGTTGAAATGATGTAATAGCATCAAACGTTCTTTTACCAACACAAATAACCTGAAACTTATCAGGATTTGCTTTCATGAGATTATTTTCAAACCACTGAATCAATGAAAGACTTTCCTTGACTAACACTTGATGCAGAATTTCTATTTTTTTGTGAATATAAGCAAGGGTGTTATCATCTGCATAGTTATATAGTGAACATTGGCAACGCGTATATACAACGATATACCGCCCCAAATGAAAAAAATGAATATTGTTTATCCCCATTCTAATGCTCTTTTAACAATAAACATAGAAAATTCAGTGTTTTTCACGAAACGCAAGCGGCTTATAACCATGATGTTAACCAATCACATGACGTTGGGTTTCCGACGGTCATTAGAATATGACATGAAGACATTTTGAAATCAATCTGCACGGCTAGACTGTGTATAGTGCTGAAATATAGCATTTTAATAGTTTTAACTTTATGTTGATCTCTTATCCACAGCCTTTGTGATGCACTTCCATTCTTCTGGGTCTATTTGAACATGTCTGGCCGTTACATGTTTCGACTCACTAATGCTCATTATCAAATTGTCCCATTGATACCAAATTACATCCTCAAGTCTTGGCCAGAAATATCTATTAACACCGATACGCGCCATACACTTTACTTCAGCTGACTGATCATCCAAGTCCTGCGAAATAAAAATATAACAAAATGAGCTGCGTCGTGAGAAAACCTAATTTTGATCAGTGCGAAAACAAATTTCAATGTTCTAGCTGTTGTCAGAGGTACAGCCTGGCTTGCATCCGAACTGGTTTGAAACCCCGAAGACTGGTTTTCTCGCACCGCTGCTCAAATTAGGCCTATTATAAATAAGAGCTGTCGCAGGACAGCGTGCTCGACTGCTTCTGACCTTTGTCAATCTAAAATCACTGAACTCTGAAATATAGGTCACAGTGACAAATATTTATTTTATGGTACAACACTGATAATTAAATAGGATTTTGTTCATAAATGTCTTGCTCCAGAGTATATAAGGCAAAAATTAGTGAACCACGAAATAAGGCCACTGTGACATATGACTACTTCTGGGTCAAAGGTGTTGTCATAATCATTCAGCACTGTTTGAAGTATTTAGTTTCCATTCTCCTCCTATCAAATAAGAATGAAACAACATTCATTATACAAGTGACATTTTTTATATCACAGATATTATCAAGTGTTTTTATCATTTTTCCCTGGTATATATTGCAGAAGGATGTGTCGCATATGACATTTGAGTAAATATGAATATTTGATAGTACTCATTGATAATCCATTATATCTGTTATGCAGGATATCTTATGTTTCAGTGCTGACAATATTTATTGTTTGAGAGGACTACTGGTCTTGTAAATGCTCATTCGATACTTTGTATATATTTAAATAGTTTAACATACATGTATTGTATATGGCATTAGGCCAGTGACATGACACATAAAATTTTAAAGAAGGTCATAACAAAGGTTTAACTGTATGGTGTTGGTGGCTATTATGGTCAACAGGACTTCATGTTTTTGTTTTTTCTTCTTTGGATCGACATAAAAATCAAATGAGATAAAAATCTGAAATAAAGCCACCCTTAATATTAAAAACTACTTACCAAATATTTTTTTTCTGATTACCTTTTTGTTATTTTCATTTTCCTTATCTTTTTGTCGTAGTCTTCTGCTTCTGTGTCTGTGAATTCGGGATCAGACTAAAAAATAGAAACATCAATCTTTATTTATAATTGTGAAATACATAAATACATACATTGTTTTCATTTTAAGATCTTTTAAGGCTGATTAAAAAGGCATTATATATATATATATATATATATATATATATATATATATATATATATATACAAACTGAATTAGCATACAAAAATCGAACCACGGACCTCCTGCATCCCGGGCAGATGGCTAACCATTACACCACCGCGGTCTTCCGATTTTGTATGCTAATTTTAGCATCTATAAACCATTGACGTTAATTACGATATATATATATTGTTTCAAAGTTTATTAAAAAAAACATGAAAGCCCCAGAGGAGCATAATACTTTGAAAGTAACTATGAATAATAGAAACAAAATTAACAAAAAAATATGCAAAGTGCAGTCCGATGTTTGTTTATTAATGGCACTCAAGTTTTTAGTGAAAATAATTTTTAGAATTGGTTGACAAGCATAGAACTCATGTCAATTACTATTTTGTAATGGACACATTTAAGCATTGCTTATCCATCATCTTGGTTTTCACAACATTTATAGATTTTACTTTTTATTTTAGTGTGAATATTATGATTTATAACAAAAGTATACAAACTTCCTGACAGACCCTCATATATGAGCCGCCACATGGGCCTGTTCGGAAACCACATTGTTGTTAAGAATGCACCTGTTTTATTATTCTGTACATATATAGCTAAAGAAAAAAATGTGCGGTTCACTATCAAAACAGCTCTGTGCACTTAGTGCAGTTGAGGTACAAACAATCAGAGCAGTTTTCACAATCCATCTGCATCTACGATTCAGCATAAGGCCAAAAACATCTCCCTTCAATATGCAATAAGTATCTTACATATATATATATTATACAGGCAAAGGCAGTGTATGACATGACCCTTAAGGACTTGTCACACAGAAGCGAAAATCCCTCGATGCAGACTTGCGTTTTATTGTTAAAATGCATTCTTGTATGCTTTTTATTGCTTTACGTCTTTTTCAACAGGTAACATCCAGACATGACCATAGCTGTTGTGTGGGACGTACACCGTATACATCAAACAAAGAAAAACTATTTTTCGCACTTGAACGCCAGTCTATGTCAAGCTTATCACACTTATGTGTGACGAGGCCTTTAAGGACAAACATTTCCATTTACATTTCTGTAAACGTGACCATAGCATTGAAACTGTCCAACTCAACTTAATTTTATTGATAGAAAAGCAAATAGTATAAATTTTTCTCCAAGAATAATTTTATTTTCTGTTTAATGGATTTGGAGTTTCCATTGCCTAACAAGTGTCCAGCTACTGAGAAAATTATAACAAATGTCTGTGGCCAGCTGCTAAACGTTGAAGAATATACTCTCCTTCAACTTTGTTCACATCCCACTTGATCATCATCATTCTAATTAGCAACTGAAAAAAAGTATAGAGCAAGTTTAACACATGATTTAACAATTTCTAATTTATCATACAAGTCATATAAAATGGTTTAAATTCAATGGATAATTAATATGATGCCACGTAATAGTATAAAATATTTTATTTGTGGGAGCTTGTAACAACATCATGGCTCGAAATTGATAGTACTGATAGTGATGAAATGATTTTATGTGATCCCTTGATGAGCACTTACTTGACACTTGTGGTAAGTTAATGTGAAATTTCATATAAAACGCCCACTTGTGTCATATCTGATTTTTTTAGTTTGTTTTTTTTTTCTAACGAGTCTAAAAGCTAAATGTCAAATTACATCTACATATAAATTTGCCACTTGAAATGATTCTGTTTTTAACATCAACATTTTTTCTGGCTATTCTCTATTATGTTTATGTAAAAATAACTTACCTCAGGGTACAATACACACTCAATCTTGCTTCTACTCAGAATAGGAGCTGGCAACTGATGGTCAATGAATCTTCTTATTGTTATCGTCTGCAAAAATGATATATAGTAAGAATTCTGTGATCTAACCATTGTATCACTAGTAAAGAAACTTTGGACATAAACATTCTATATGGTTTTGTGTCACACAGCTGATATCGGTAAGATCAGTTATCAATATTTGGTCAGTCATTGTGTGGAAAAATGTTGCTTTTCAGGCTGGGCATGAGTGTATGGAAAATGCATAATATAAATATGAGGTACTCCAAGCAATCATTTGATACTATAAGACACAATAAATGAAGGCTGGACTAAGTGGGCTTGTGCACTGGTTGTTCAGAAAAGTGTTGGTGTGCACTTTACACTTCTTTGCTGGTTATGCACCAAACTTACAACAATGGCATTTCTCCATATTTGTTCCATTGAATTAAGTTGATTTACTGACAAGTTTAAAAAGTACTCACCACATCATCTGATGCATAGGTCAACCCCGCGTGGGCTACCAGTCTGTTATTGTTGTTGATATTGGGTCTGTAGTAGGCTCTTCGCCATGATGGGACCTTCTGGTTCTCAATGTCTTGCAGCAACATCTGAATAAGAACCAGGATAACTTTATAAAATGCAAAAGATAAAAAGACCAATAATCATTGTCTGAAATTTAATACAATCTATGCTCTTAATGAAAAATATGATTCAAGCTTGTCCACATATGATTTTTCTACTCTGTATACAACATTACCACATGATCTAATTAAAGAAAAACTTCTGGATTTGATAGAGTGGACCTTCAAAAGGGCATTAAAAACTATGGTTCACTTTATTTGGCATGTAATGACAGAAAGGCTTTTTTCACTTCCTCTGACCAAAGTCGGAATACACTTTGGTCATGTCAGAATGTATGCGACGCCTTATCCTATCTCCTTGATAATATTTATATTAGATTTGGGACCAAGTTATACAGACAAATTGTTGGAATTCCGATGGGTACAAATTGCGCACCTCTCGTAGCTGATTTATTTTTATACTGCTACGAAAGAGATTTCATGGATTCTCTTAACCATGATAATCAAGCTGATGTTATCGAGGCTTTTAATTCCACATCTAGGTACCTCGATGACCTATTGAACATTGACAACCCTTATTTTGAAGGTATGGTCAATCAAATTTATCCACCTGAACTTCAGTTGAACAAAGCCAATATCTCAGATACTGAAGCCCCCTTTTTAGATCTACATCTTTCTGTTGCAAATGGATTTGTTTCTTCTAAAATTTATGATAAGCGCGATGACTTTGATTTTGATATAGTAAATTTTCCTTTTTTGGATGGTGACGTTCCTCGTCGTGCTTCTTATGGTGTATACATTTCGCAACTTATTAGGTTTGCTAGAGTCTGCAATCATGTTACAGACTTCAACGCTCGAAATAAATGTTTAACGGCAAAACTTCTCCAACAGGGCTATCGGTATCATAAACTTCGAAAAACATTTTCTAAATTTTATCGTAGACACTATGAATTGATTTCCAAATATAATGTTGGGTTAAAGACGCTTTTAAGTGAGGGCCTTTCGGAACCTGAATTTTATGGTGACTTGGTTTACAAATTTAAGAAACTTAAAGGAATTAATGATTTTTCTTTTCAGTTCAGAAAAATCATAACACGTTACAAACGTATAGGTTATAACTTGAATGTTATGCGACAGTCTGCATGCTTAGTTTTTAACCCAATGATGGTTGATAACTATGCTGCCTTCTTTAATTGCACGCCGGTGGGTCGGGCGTCCGACTCTATGATGGCCCCGACATAAAGCTATTCATTTTAGTTGGTTGGGGCCGGAGCTTCTTGTCTGTTGCTTGGCCCACCGGGGTCCAACTGGTGTTTTTCTTTTGCTCCGGAGTTAGTAGGTTATTCGGCGCCCAGGGATCTCCATCGTCGGGCAGCTTACTCAGTCTGTGAGTCCTGATTTTTGATTCATCAGGATGTTTATCATGATTTATTTGTTTGTTCTTGATGATTCATTGACTAGTTAGAGATTCACCACGAGGACCGAATAACTAACTAAATGTTATGAACCACTGCAGAAGCTGAGGGTGAGGTTATGGCCATGTAAAACCGGTTTAAGCCCGCCAGTAACTTTGTGTTACTGATCGTTCCAAGTCGATACTTCTGTGGTGGTTCTTTTTGTTTTATGTCTTGGTGTTTAAAAATTTTTTTGTGCTGTTGACGCCTTATGTATGTTTTCATATTTTTAGTTAAGATAAGGTAACTGAATGGCCACCTGTTGGGAAAATAGCTGCCCATTCGGCTTACGATTGTTTCATGGTATAAGTACCTGATTGTTAGTTTGGTTTTTTCCCACCTCGGTTTTTGGAGTGGGAATCTTTTTCTGATTGCGCCTTTTCCTGATCTTTGCCTACTTGTACCTTTTCAAATACTTAAAAGGAATGTGTTAATCGTGTATACTTGGTTTTGTGCTTTTATTTTCAAAAAGAGCTATACAATGCTGGTGTACTTAGCGTCTTCTTGTATGTTAGAGAACCAATGTTCTTGTACTTTATTTATTATCATGTTTAATGAATGAGAAGCACTTACCACCAAAGCTTGTTTCTTGTCTTTCAGAATCTTTATAGTGGATTCCTTATCAAAGGATGGCCTGGAAAGATTAATATCATCCTTTTTATGAAGGCACAAATGTCAATGCTCAAGGCAGATAGCTTGGTTTAAATTTGGTATCACTATAGTTTCAGTGGTAATAATTGCTATGTTTTAACTGACACTAAAGCCTTGACAAATTATCAATCTTCATATACAGAACTAACCAAACATGTTTAAAGGAATGAGACCAAACTTTCGTCTGTTTTTACTCTGCTGAGGTTGATTTAGGAAACAAAAGTGACAAAAAACATGTTATTGCAGAATTGTAATTGCAGCCTCCATTTTTGCTAAAAAGCAGCGGATAACAGTGGTAAGGAGAAGGGTTCTGACTTTTGCAAATGCAAAGATCTCAATCAAGTTGCAGCAATGTTGTGACACATATAAAGGGCAGGATAAATATCTATTTCTTTACAAGGTAGCCATTCAGCCAGCATCAACAAATTGCAAAGGTGACAAGTACAACTGAGTTATAGACCAAACAAACAGAACCATCCAAAAATAAACCTGCACACCTAGGATGTCTCTTGCAGTGCAGGGCTAATGACAAGAGGAAATATATGTAAGAGCATATTCAGAGTACTTCAGCAATTACTGAAAACCTTTCGTTATGACCTGATTTTCAACACTTTCATTGAGCTATGACCTGTACAAAAATTTAAGCAACCTACCTATAAGGTGCTGGAGAGAGACAACCACACTTCACAGTTTCTATCTCTGGTGTCGAGTCAAACAGGCAGTGGGTGTGATACCACCTGTCACAGTCCTCGCACTGCACCCAGTCAAGCCCTTTCTCTCTTCTTCAAAGTTGCAAACAAACATCTCCTTGGCAGCACACTTGTTTATAAACCGTTGTTTTTCTTGGTCTGTTCTTCCAATGGCAGGGACGAAGTGATTGAACCTGAAATAACCAATGAGCACTGCAATAAGAAAATCTAATTGATGCACACAAATATCCAAACAAAAGCTTAAATATCAAAGCATTAATCACAAAAACTACCTTTTCGAACACTCACAGCAAAGTTGTCTGTTTCAGTCCATCCCAAAATTTCTGGAGCTTTACAGTCTGGTTTGTGTCATATCTAGTCAAAAACAATGACTATTAGGCTTTCAACTCTTTTGAAATCATACTTCCCTATCATAAAAAGTCAGTGAAATATAAGCCATGGTGTTTCGCTCTTTTGACTCAGACAATGTGAGTGCAAAGTAATTGAAACTGTGACTCAAGTTGTAATTCTTCATAGAAACAGAGAGATTAAGTAGAAGATTTGGCTGACACACTTGTAAAGGCTGCATGTACAATTTTACCTTATCTGTCCATCAGCTGGTGTGGTGTTCATAGGGAAACTGACAATGGTGACCTTCTCATCGCCCTCTCCATACATCTGAAACTTGACACCATTCTCCTGGCAGCAATGTACCTCTATCGCCCTCTCGACAAAATATGACAATGCCATGATTTGAACTGGTCCTGAAATATATATACATAACATACATCAGCTGGGCCTTGAAAAAGTCTGTCTTATACAGGCAAGAAGAACAAATATCTACAGTCTGATAAGACAATTAACTTCCGCACCAGCTTCCAAACAGTCCCCCTGTATATTTGATTTTGGGCTAAAGTTTGGCTATTTAGCTGAGCAGCCTCTCTTTGTCTCAACGTTAATACATCTGAAGATATATATACTTTGGTAATGGAACTACATATATAAGTGATTATTATTTGGGTTGTCATTTAAATGCAGGTTATGCTTGATGGATAGCTTGATTATCAAACTGTTCTGGTCAGTTTCCAACACAAGAAAAAATATATTGTATTTTTATAAGAAGGTAGAACAAACCTGAGTCATTGTCAGAAAGGCTTGCAAGAAGCTCTTTCTCGATGACCTTCGATACCATAGCAGCTGGAGAGCCTCCAAGTACCTCATTCGCCTATGGAGATGAAAAACCTGCTGCCCAAGTGATCACGTCTTCTGTGGTCTCCAAATTTTCCATCACCTTGAAATTTAAAAGTATAAGTTATTTTACTCTTAAAGTGAGACTAAGAACCATTTGTTAGTGTTTGTGTGTATGAGGACATATAACATCTCAGTCAACAATTTCGTTAATCAAGTTACCATCTCCAGGGTATTTAACCACTACTATAGAGTAAATTGTGTTGATCAGGGACAAATATTAGAGCAGTCAAAGGAGTTTGAAACTGTGATTCATCACCAAAACATGTCTGTGTAATGTATACCCACTGTTATAAAGGATAATTGGGGTATGCAGGGGTATACCTATTTTTCTTATTTTTGCTCCAAAACATATATTGTGGGTACTCGTTAAAACCACTGTGACGAGGCGATTCTAACAAATACCCACAATCAATGTTTTGAGCAAAAATAAGAAAAATATCAAAAATTTTCCAATGAAATTTTAAATTTTTACAGATGAAAAAAAAAAAAAAAAAGAAAAAAAAAAAAAAAAAAAAATCTGTATATTGCATGGGAGTGTTTTCGTAATGTATGACCATTTTTTGCCCTCACTCATATGGGACATTCTAGATGTTTTATAAACATTTCATTAAGTAGTTGTCTTTTTTATTCTATGAAGCTGCTACATGTAGCTGACTAGTCAGATAACACTGTTAATGGGCTACTGACCACTGACAGTTTATATTACCTCATCAATAAGCCTTTGTTTCTGGCGAATACCAGTGAGGATGGCCCCAAGCTTCAAAAAAATGCCGCCTCCTCGTACCCATACAACACGACAGCCATGCTGTTGTACAGGCACATGTTCCTGAAGTCAGACACACTGTATAGGGCATGGGATGTCCGGAGCCGTTTGGGCATGAACTTCATGTACCTGATAAAAACATAAAAGAAAAATAATTATAAATATTATAACCCTTTAATTTTCACTTAATCTTAAATTGTATTATTCTATTCAATGATGTATATAGACTACTGACCAAAATTCAGTCAACAGTACTGACTTTTAATGCACATGCCATTACCTTGTATGTGGTTTACAAGAAGGTACAAGCAGGCAAAGATCAGGAAAAGGCGCAATCAGAAAAAGATTCCCACTCCAAAAACCGAGGTGGGAAAAAACCAAACTAACCATAAGGTACTTATACCATGAAACATATCGTAAGCCGAATAAGCAGCTATTTTCCCAATAGGTGGCCACTCAGTTACCTTAACTTAACTAAAAATATGAAAACATACATAAGGCGCCAACAGCACAATAAAAAAAATAACACCGAGACATAAAACAAAAAGAACCACCACAGAAGTATCGACTTGGAACGATCAGTAACACAAAGTTACTGGCGGGCTTAAACCGGGCTTAAAAAGCTTTATTTAGAACAAGAAGGCTTCATATTTGGTGTAGCAGTATTTTGTTGAGATTTGAACATGAAATTCGACATGTACAAGTAGATCATCATTTTCCAGGTAATTGTATACAAACACTTAGAAAAGGCAAAGTACCTTGGTAACTAAAATACCTTAATATTGATTTACATTCATATTACAGCTTCAAGTTTTGCGGATGTTTTTTTTAAATGTTTCCGTAGAATCAAGCAATCAATAGTGTCTTCTTATTAAAAGTTTCAAAGAAAATCTTTTTCCAAACTAGAAAAAGATGATCACTTACCCATCACCATAGCGAAGCAGCCTATCAACTTGGTAACGATAGGGCTTAGTCTCTGGGAACGCAGGCATGGATTTCTCTAGTTCCAGTGCCACATACTGCAGTCTCTCTGGACCGACCACACCACTGAATAGGGCATTGTCACAGGCCCACTCGGAAAAGCTCTGCAATATATTATGTATATACAGGTTTCTTTTTCAGGCAATTTCGTGCTCCCTTCACTGGTATAGCCACACAACTTTTAATTTCTGTTAATTTCCATTCAAAAAGAATCAACTGCTTACTTGATGCTATCCTGATTGCGCCTTTTCCTGATATTTGCCTACTTGTACCTTTTTCGAGATAAAATCAATGCACACCTGTTGATTACGTGTCACCGGTCATGTTAGCTCAAGTGGAAGTGTGCCACTTTGGGATTGAGATCGGGAGGTCCCAGGGCTGGGCCATACCAAAGGCGTAAAAAAGTATAGTGGCTACCTAGCCTTGACCTCTGCATTATATAGAAATTATAATTACATAATCATTATTGTTGTTCTGTCCTCATTATATGTTCTCATACTGAAATGTTTTATTTGTTACTTACCGAATCTACTAGGTTCTGAATCAGTGGCTGAAGCATCTGCATCGTATGTCTCGAGAACGGCTGATCTGTCTCTTCTTCTGGTGGGGGGATGTCTGCTGGTCAGCAAAGTCGTCGGAATCATCTCCATCTGTTTCATCACTGATAGATGACCTAAAATAGAATGAGATTACTAGCTGATGTATCAACTTGTTTTGGCGACAGAAGTGGATTACTTGTTGATTACTTTAAAGGAAAACCAGTGCTACAAAGGCCATCCATTTTTTCAGTTCATTCAGCCATGAAATGATATCAACATACGTTCTAAGACACACAATGACATATCAGTGCATCATTTAACTATCAGTTTTGGCTTTAGCTCACAATATTAAATGACAAGTAGCCTAAGGGCAACGATCGCTCACCTGAAAGTCAAGAAGTACAGTAACTGGACGAAAGATCCGATCAAAATTGAAGGCGCTAGAGTGGCCACAACACTAAATATTGATTTTTCAAACACTCAAGGGCAGCTAACTCCGCAGCCATAGATGGGACCTGGCTGAAATTCTAACTCATCTGAGATGTTATGAATGTTCTTGTTACTTCCAAGAAAAAAGGGAGATCTGATCAAAATTGAATGTGCTAGAGTGGCCACAACACTAATTATTGATTTTTCAAACACTCAAGGGCAGATAACTTCGCTGTCAGAGGTCGGATCTGGTCGAAATTTGAACTCATTCGAGATGTTATAGATGTTATTTTTACTGCCAAGAATAAACAAGATCCATGAAAAATGAAGGCGCTAGAGTGGCCACAACACTAAATATTGATTTTTCAAACACTCAAGGGCAGATAACTCCGTAGTGAGAGGTTGGATCTGGTCGAAATTCGAACTCATCCGAGATGTTATGGATGTCCTTTGTACTTCCAAGAATAAAGAAGATCCAAATAAAAATGAAGGCGCAAGAGTGGCCACAACACTAAATATTGATTTTTTCACACAGTCAAGGGCAGATAACTCTGCAGTCAAGGGTTGAATCTGGCTGAAATTCGAACTCAATCGAGATGTTATGGCTATCCTTGTTACTTCCAGGTATGAAGAAGATCTGATCAACATTGAAGGCGCTGGAGTGGCCACAACACAAATGAATTTTCAAACAAGGGCAGCTAACTCCACAGTCAGAGGTCGGATCTGGCTGAAATTCGAACCCATTCGAGATATTATAGTTGTCCTTGTTACCTGCAAGAATGAAGAAGATCCAATGAATAATAAAGGCGCTAGTGTGGCCACAACATTTTTCTCATTATTAGTCTATGGGGATTTTTCCAGACGCTCAAGGGCAGCTAACTCCGCAATCTGATGTCGAACCTGGCCAAAATTCGAACTCATCCAAGATATTATGGTTGTCCTTGTTATTCCCAAGAATGAAGAAGGTCCAATCAAAAATGAAGTTGCTAGAGTGGCCACAACATTTTCCCCATTATAACTCGATGGGAGCTATCTGTTGCCATGGAAACCAGAGTTCTGATCCGACCTGGCCCAAAACCTAACGCAACCTTTCCCCCTCCTTAATGATGCTCCAGATAAAATTTGATTGAGATTGGCCTTGTTGTCTTAGAGATATTCAAGATTTAAAGTGTGAACGCACGGACGGACGGACGCACGGACGGACGCCGGCTCGACTACCATACTATAAGCTCACCTTGTGAGCCTTCGGCTCAGGTGAGCTAATAATGTAGATAAAATGTTTAAAGCACTTGCTGACAATATGATTAATATATATCTTTGCTGTGTGTATTAATTTATCTGATTATCACACTCTGACTCAGGTGGGAACATAATTCCCTGACATTTCCCTGTGTTTCCCAGACAGTGTTATGAAGTTGGTGGACATGCCCTTTATCTCTATGTTTTTGAAGGTTCTGAAAAATCTGACAGTCATCCAGTACACTAACAGAGTGAGACTGATCAGATCATCATGTATTATGTTCCATTAAAAAAGTTTTAAAGCGAAACACATTCAAAATGTTAACACACAAACGACAATAGTTTGTTTGTTTGTTTGTTTGTTGTTTAACGACGCATCCACCCTGATGGGTCATTAGCGTCTAACAAGGTAAAACGATAAAAATATATTGAAATCATATTAAAATGTAACACTTAGTAAGATATATTATTATATGTCGTTGTAAAGAAACGATATATGAAATAATAACATTGATGGTTAAAAATTTATAATTTATAAAACAGATTTACTTGTCTAAGAAATGATAAAATGTTTCCAACGGGTACATCTTTAAACAAAAACGACAATAGTTTCTCTTCTAAAACAATACCTGTTGGAGCACGTCTTTCCAGCATGGCATGTTGAATTGCAAGGATTGCCAGCCTTCTTGCATCTACAGCGGTTGGTGTTACACTGGCCCTTGCAGAAGCATCTTGTCGCCTCGGTGCCACTACCTCGATGTCTGGCTGCAGCTGTAGCTAGGGGAATCACATCGCAATGCTCCCATCCTTCAACAGCGAGTGAGAGAGAGCCATCGAACAGCTGAACCATATCCCCTCTATACCAGCCATCAATTACCCCATACTGTGTCCTGAATTATAATAAATTATCTTCTATCTACAAGCATTAGTTAATTATAAAACTATGTCATTAGTTAACTGTAAAACTTTGTCATCACTTTGTACTTGTATTGAAATTGGATATAAACTGGATGTTTTATGCTAAATAAACATTCCTATTCCTATACTAATGTCTAGTGAGCCATTTAATGAGAAAACAAATTTCTTGAATTGTGAAAACAAGGGAGCAGATCAATTGTACATTAACTGTACAGGTGATCAGCCCCTTTGTTTTCTCTGCTCCAATAGTTAAATTCTGTTTAAAACCATGCTTGGGTAAAAACATTATCAGGAACTCAAATCTTTCTCTCAGCTGCCCTTATTCTACAAGTCTCTTGATTACTGTTTTCCCTTGTAAAGGCATAGGTGATGATGGACAAACGCAGCAGGATGTCTATACTTTAAGCTCATTTTGTGAATCTGAAGGCTCAGGTAAGCTAAATATTACCCTGCTACTATAAAGAAAATGTTTATTACCTAATCATGTACTGGCCATCTCTTTTATTTACAACAACACCAGGAAGACGTCTCTGGTCTGTTCGATGGCGGTTGTCCCTTGGCACAGCTAGAGTGACATAGCTCCCCACATTGATCTTGTCGACTCTTTTGCCTCGCTTCTTTGGCTGTACCCTTTTCTGGTTGGCTTTCTTTGTGCTGTCTCTGGCAGATTGCCGGATTTCTTCATGTCTCTGAAATCAGTTATATCTACATGTATACAAAGTCCATTTTTGACATCTATTTATGAATGTTTATAATCTGGTAGAACAATACTGTTTGCTTAAACTAGTATGATATGCACTTTGACATTTAACTGGTTGGTTGGCTGATTTGGGGTTTAACATCCCACTAACAGCTAAGGTCATATGGAGATGAGACCTCCATTTTAAGTGTCATTCAACATACTGCAGAAGCCTGGGATATAACCTGTGATCCCTGGTTTACAAGGCAAGTCACTTCACCACTGTGAGAAGGTGGCTATTGATGTTACTATTTAAAACCATGCATGTACAATCACAAGATTCCCACTGAAGTTCGCTGGCTTTTCTTAGTTATATACATCCTATTTTTAGGCCTGTGTATTTTTTCAATTCAGTTTTACGTCCCTTTCAAGATTATTTCAGCTCATATGAGGAGACAGGCCAATCAGTAGGTGGGCGAAAACGGGAGAACCCCGAGAAAAACCACCTGGCACACTCGCAAGTAGAACTAGGCTTGTCTCACATGTGGCCAGTGTGGGGCTCGAACCTACACCAGACACGGCGGTAAGATGATCGATTAAGAGACAGCGCTCTTAACCGCTCGGCCACGGGCGCCGCTTAGGCCTGTTTAAGACAGATTTCAAATTTTGGGGGATATGACAAATTTTGTGAGTAAGAGATAAATGGAAAGTCTGACTGATATTAGTTTTTTTTATTTATACCATGCCTGATACTCAATTTTTATTTATACTTCACAAAGTCTGACAATATCACAATTTAACAATTTCATAGTGATTCTCCACAAACCTTAACAATGTGAATTTCAACTAATGCAAAACATTCAAAATGCTACTTGTTTTGACCCAATTTTTTCAGAATCATAAATATTCCAAGTGGCACTTGCCCACTTTATGCAAGTTTTTCTCTTCAAATGACATTTTGACAATTTTCCCCATTCAAATGCATGGGCCACCTATGTTGAACTTGCCGTAAAATAGGTCAAGGTCATCCTAGGGTCATGATTTATATAAACTATGATGGGCCCGCGTCCCCCATGCTATGTAGAGCTCCTCTACCGAATGCTTCATGCCACGTTTCAAAATCAAAGGCCTCATGGCGTACACGTCTTATTGTTTTGGACCCCTAGATACCTTTCACTCTACCTGAGATGAAAGGTAACTCGGGTACAGACGGTGCAAACAAGGTAATAAAATAATTAACTCCCCCAGTGCTACTGCAGTCATTATGAAAATTTTGGTATGGTTATCTTGTGATTAATTATCTGTTGATAACTGATATATCTATATAAAATAAAAATATTTAATTGTTCATTTTAGATGAAAACAAAGTAAAAAATCATAATTATCATAAACTTCGAAAAACCTTTTCTAAATTTTATCGTAGACACTATGAATTGATTTCCAAATATAATGTTGGGTTAAAGACGCTTTTAAGTGAGGGCCTTTCGGAACCTGAATTTCATGGTGACTTGGTTTACAAATTTAAGAAACTTATAGGAATTAATGATTTTTCTCTTCAATTCAGAAAAATCATAACACGTTACAGACGTATAGGTTATAACTTGAATGTTATGCGACCGTCTGCATACTTAGTTTTTAACCCAATCATGGTTCATAACTATGCTGCCTTTTTTAATTGCACGCCGGTGGGTCGGGCGTCAGACTCTATGATGGCCCCGACTTAAAGCTATTCATTTTAGTTGGTTGGGGCCGGAGCTTCTTGTCTGTTGCTTGGCCCACCGGGGTCCAACTGGTGTTTTTCTTTTGCTCCGGAGTTAGTCGGTTATTCGGCGCCCAGGGATCTCCATCGTCGAGCAGCTTACTCAATCTGTGAGTCCTGTGTTTTGATTCATCAGGATGTTTATCTTGATTTATATGTTTGTTCTTAATGATTCATTGACTAGTTAGAGATTCACCACGAGGACCGAATAACCAACTAAATGTTATGAACCACTGCAGAAGCTGAGGGTGAGGTTAGGCTCCTGTAAAACCGGTTTAAGCCCGCCAGTAACTTTGTGTTACTTATCGTTCCAAGGCGATACTTCTGTGGTGGTTCTTTTTGTTTTATGTCTTGGTGTTTAAAATTGTTGTGCTGTTGGCGCCCTATGTGTGTTTTCATAGTTTTAGTTAAGTTAAGGTAACTGAGTGGCCACCTATTGGGAAAATAGCTGCTCATTTGGCTTACGATATGTTTCATGGTATAAGTACCTGATTGTTAGTTTGGGTTTTTCCCACCTCGGTTTTTGGAGTGGGAATCTTTTTCTGATTGCGCCTTTTTCTGATCTTTGCCTAATTCGCATTTTCAATCCGTTTTCTACATGAAATATTAACAATTTTGCACATTGATGAAAACAATTTTGCACATTGATGAAAATAGTTTTTTATCTGACATGATCAGCTAATTACACATCCCCTGCAGTGAGCTGCAGCATCACCAACACTTTATTGCCCAGTTTTATAGTTAAAACCATATGCCAACTTCATGGTTCAGGGAAGAAAAAATGCGAAGAAAATTTATAAGAGATGTGTACGCTATGTTCTGGTTCTGAAGAAGAAGATTTTTAAAGTTTTTTGCTATTTATAACCATAGCGGCCATCTTGGTCATGTGACCTGGACCATTTATATAAACTTTCATTCCCCCTTCCTAAGGATGCTCCACATGAAGTTTGGCTTAGATTGGCCAAGCGGTTGCAGAGAAGAAGTTCTTTAAAATTGTGGACGACAACAGACGACGGAGCATGGCCATCCTATAAGCTTAACTTGTGAGCCTTCGGCTCAGGTGAGCTAAAAAGTGAATCAGACATGTTGTTTTAACATTTGTGGGCACCTTATATGTGCAGACTGTCAGTGTATTATCCTATTCCCTTTTGATTGAAAACTGTGTAAAATGAAAGCTACACACAATGACCAGAACATTTCAATGGCATACCTGACCGGAGGGGTGACTTGACATATCAGTACCATTCATCTGGAGAGGTTCAGACTGAAAAATATAAGGATTTGATCTATCATTTTAGCTCAATCACTTGCCACTGAAACTGCCACTAGTATTTTTTTTGTCTTACAATCTTGAAAAAAAACTGTAATGCTTCATGAATGACCTAAGTAGCTTCTTTTAGAACAGAACATATTCATGTTTTAAACGCAGATTTTGATTTCCTTTTCTGAGGAAGATAAAAATTTCTTAGTAAACCAAACTGTGAGTTTAAAATGTTAATGATCATAGGTCAAGATCAAGAAATGACCTTCACCTAGAAGCTAAGTTAACCTAAGTTAACTAGATTAATCTCTTGGAAAATTGTAGTTAGATATCTGACATTCCAAAATAATACTCTTGACAACTTACAGAAGAGGTAATTTTACACATTAAATACCATACCTGGCTCAAGTCTTGGCTCAAGCTGACAGATGGCACACCTGGACCATCAGATAGGACATCTTGATCTGGCTAGAAAATAAATACAAAAAATAAAAATTATTATTTTTACTGGAAAATCATGAAAGCATTTAAAATAGTGTATTGGTAAAATACTGGCAACATGTTAAGGATCTAAGCCAAATAAGCAAAGTGGGAAAATATCTTGAATATCCGGTAACATCTGCGCTTTCAATTATGTATTTATATAAGTTCATTGAGCTGCTTGTGTAACTGAAGTAAAACAATGATGTTTAAACTTTTTAAAAGAAATTCTTATAAAATCTAGGTTACCTGGACTACACTGCTGTTAGACACACTCGAAACATCGCGCTGGGAGGACCCTTCATCAGGCTGAAATGTATAAGGACTAAATTAAGCGGAGTTTATTGCTTGAGCATCTTCAGGCTTAAAGGAGGCTTTTGATGAAAAAAGTAGGAGAAAAGTAGAAATATGGTTCCAACAAGAAGGTACATAACAATTCTCTGACTAAAATTTTAATAAATACACTCATTAAAAAGGTGAACATATTGAAGTTTGAAATAAGGCACAGATGACATTTGTTATCAGTTTTATTATAGAAATATTATGAGCAGGGTCTATGGACTGTATAACCCCAGAAGCTATGGGGTAAATTCTGCATACAAATTCGATTTGTATGGCCTTAATGGGGCACCTGGAGTTTAAAGGCCAAATTAAGTGTCTTTTCTCAGTTTAATCAGGGAATAGCCTACAGGGCGACTAGGGAGAAATAGTCTCCCTAAATAAACAAACTTCTCCCTATTTTCAGCTGGGGGAGGAGTGAAAATGTTTAGAATTTATAGGCAAACCAGAAATTCAAGTAAAAACTTCCTAAAAAGTCTCCCCGTACATCATCCATAGTGCAGATTATATTTTGCTTTTGATCCTTTGAGACCAGTGAAAGTATTTGGAGTGTTTCAAATACATTGTACGTTAAGAATCACCATCTTAACAGAATTTTGAATATTTGGCGTTTTTAGGAATATCAGTCTTCGATTTAGACTATACTGGTGTAAATTCTGGAAATTGCAGCAATCATGAATGTCTGACTTTCGCTGTCAGTTTTGTAAAGGGTCAATGATGAAGGTTCATTTCCCGATATTGTACAATATGGCCCACCTTCTCTCTTTGAATGTTTTACTGCTTCCAAAGGATCTAACAATTATATTTTATCCCAAATTTTCTTGGGGAGAGACAAAACTTCTCCCTAAATTTCTTGGCTAGTTTGAACCCTAGTTTTTGCTTAGACACCAACATGTCAGCATCTCTCTGAGCTCTCTAATACACACAACTAGCAATAGTCAATTCTGATTGGATATGTGTCTGACTTCAAAACTAGATTGACAAAAGCTTGGGCAGTTGCTCGGTCCAATCTTAAGTCGGCTCAGAGCAAAATGAAGTTGCATTTTGATGAAAATGCTCAGAACAGAAATTTTGACCCTGGAGACAAGGTGATTGCTCTTTTGCCCATTCCTGGCAGGCCATTACAAGCTAGATATTATGGTCCATATACTGTTGAGAAAAAGTTAAGTGATGTTAATTACATTGTTAACACTCCTGGGAGGCGCAAGCAAAAACAATTATGTCATATTAACATGCTTAAAAAGTACATTGATAGGAATAGTGATAGTTCAGTTATATCATCAGTAAGCATAGTAAATTCTATCCCTCATGAACAAAATCAGACAGACTTAGAAGAAATGAACTCTGTAAACTGTGAACCATTATCCTCAAAACTCTGGCATTCTTCATGATCTCGATCAGAAACTGTCACATCTAAATCCGGACAAGAAACATGAACTAAAACAGTTAATTCTTGAATATGAGCACTTCTTTCCGGACATTCCATCCAGAACCGATAAAATCTATCATGATGTAGACATTATTGAAGGAGCCAAACCGGTGAAACAACATCCGTATAGACTTCGTCCTGAAAGACAACAATATCTCAGGAAAGATGTTAAGTATTTATACAACCTAGTCAAAAGCAATGGAGTTCTCCTTGTATACTTGTGCCAAAATCTGATGGGACATTTCGAATGTGCACAGACTACAGAAAAGTAAATTTTGTCACAAAAACTGACACATTTCCCATACTAAGAATTGACGATTGCATCGACAACATTGGTCACGCCAAATATGTGACAAAATTCGATCTATTGAAAGGGTTTTGGCAGATTCCACTTACAGATAGAGCAAAGGAGATCTCGGCATTTGTTACTCCTGTTGGACTTTATCAATATAAAGTGATGCCTTTTGGCATGAAAAACTCTCCAGCAACATTTCAGCGCTTGGTTAATAGATTGATTTTCGGTCTGGATGGGTGTAAAGCTTACATCGACGATGCCATCATCTACAGTGAAGAGTGGGAACAACACCTGAAGATCATCAGAGAATTCTTCAAAAGACTCAGTGATGCTAAACTGACAATTAACTTGCCAAAAAGTGAATTCTGTCATGCTAATTTGACATTTATAGGACATATTGTTGGACAAGGTCAAGTCAGACCTGTAGAAGCCAAAGTTGAGGCTATATCAGATTTTCCTGTACCTGACGGCAACTGATGCGCTTTTTGGGTATGGCTTATTATTACAGGAAGTTCTGTAATATTTTTTTTTCAGTTATAGCTGAGCCTTTGACAAACTTACTTGGTAAGAAGGTCAAGTATGTTTGGTCTGAGGCTTGTCAGAAGTCTTTTGATCAGTTAAAGGCCATACTTAGGAGTGCCCCAGTTCTATCAGCACCACGCTTTGACAGAGAATTCAAAGTGGCGGTGGATGCAAGTGATGTTTGTGCAGGTAGTGTTTTGTTACAAGAAGATGACAATGGTGTTGATCATCCTGTTTGTTACTTTTCAAAGAAGTTTGACAAACATCAAAGGAATTATTCTACTATAGAGAAAGAATGTCTATCTCTTATTCTTGCTCTTCAACACTTTCAAGTGTACCTTTCTTCTGCAAATGCACCAATTGTCGTCTTCAGTGGTCACAATCCATTGACCTTCATACACAAAATGAAAGACAAGAATCAACGTTTGCTTAGATGGAGTCTCATGTTGCAAGAGCACAATCTTGACATTAAACACATCAGAGGTAGAGATAATATAATACCAGATACACTTTCAAGAGCTTGACAGTTTTGCCTTGTATGTTTGCATATGAGTATTGCAAAAGAAAGTTTTATTCCTTATTTTTTTTTCTTTTGAAGAGGGGAAGTGTTATATGTAGGATTGTTTCAATAATATTGATTGTTTGTAAAACTATTACTTGTAAGTTATATATATATATATAATCAAAGGGGAGTAACCTTGATTAATATATATTTCATTGTTATGCTTCTAGAGTTCATTGTCTAGAACTTTGTAGAAGAATGTCAATGATTATATTTATTACTGTTATATAATTTAGAAATATAGAAAATTCTATGAGCACCTTATAGACAATTCCAGATGAGACTAGAATGAATATTGTTTTACCATTAGATAAAAATATATTTAAGCTATGTATACTACTGACTTCGCGAAGTTTCTAATGACCTTTTAATTGGTCTTGATGGTCGTTACGGCCCTTGAATTCTCTGGAGAATTCTAAAGAACTTTCGTTCAGTTCTATTCTTTTCTAGAGAAAAGTTTATCATAAACTTTTCTAGAAGATGGTTGATTTTTCCTCAAATGTATATATATGGGTACTAATCCAGTCTTAGGTATTCAGAAATTCAAAGTGATTTAAAGTTTATAGTTTTGGTTGTTTCACTAGTGTTTTGGATTATAAATAATGTTGTGGATTAAATATACATGTGCTCATATTCTGGTTACTGGATTGTGGACTTACATTTGAGGGACAAGGATTTATTTGACATTAACTTTGTAAGTTATTTATTTATTTATTTATTTATTTATTTATTTATTTATTTATCTGTTTGTTTGTTTGTATGTATTTGCAGCATTTATTAGTTTATTTATTTAATTAAAAGTTGTTAAGTTTAAATTACTTGGTTGTTTTTCGCTAAACCTGTATTGCCTTGTTTCGCTTGCTCGTAACACTATGTATCAGAATCTGAATAGTTTACTGGCGACACGCCAAATGACATTATTTCACCAGGGGGTTCGGATGAGGGAAAAATTAGACCCTAGAATGCACGAGTGAAGCGAACGTGGACACGCAATTATCTGAGATTTCAGCAGTGGAATGTCGATCTAGATAGTTCCGCGTCCAACGCAACTTTGTTTTCCCTCTTTCATTTATACATGTAAATGTAGATGCAACTTTATATCCGATAATTCTGTGTGCACTCATCACCAAGATGATCCGACAGCCTTTCAGCTACTTAATCAAATTCAGATTTACACATTTTTACACATTTTCGGTGCGCATGCGCAGTCTCGTTTACTGAAAAAAAGAGATTAATACAGGTTATCTTTGAAAGTTCTTGCAGATAACCAGTGCCACGTTGTTGTAAATAACTGACTGAAAACAAAAATTTTATTCAAAGTTAAAATTGGCTGTGGAACTCGGTATAAATATGTATTTTTATCTATGTTTTTGCTTCCTTAATACATGAAAATGCCACCAAAATCATCCGACATCGAATATTCTAAATTCAGTTTTACGTCCCTTTCAAGATTATGTCAGCTCACATGAGATGGACAGACCAGTAGGTGGTGCAAAAGTGTGAGAATTACGAAAAAAAAAAACAACAACACCAAAACAAAAACACACCGACAACAACAAAAAACAAAACAAAAAAAAAACTTTGTCTTGTCACCTATTTGCCCCATGTTAAGTTCGACCCCCAGACCTCAAGATTCGAAGTCCCAACACTATCAGCCACAGCACTGTCCTATATTTTCCCATTTTTTTTGCCTATGCGAAAACAATGATAGCGCAGATCAGCTGTGCAGTAACCACACAGCTGATAAGCGCCTTTGTTTTTTCTACACATACAATATAGTCCTTCTTAAATCCACAATTTCAAGTTTTTAGCCTGCTTCTGAGACTGCACAAGTCAGTTTGTGCAAGACCTGGCCTCGAGATTATAAAACTTTTTTCAAGCTCAGCTCAGCTGAGCATGAAATTCCAACTGATCATAAATGTTGAAATAGTCAAAATAATTTGAAAAAGCAGGTTCATAACTCAAAGACTAGTAATTTATCCTGCTCATAAATGTTAAAATGCCAATAATCGCTGCTGAGCTGAGCATGAAAAAAGTTTTATAACCTCGGGGCCAGGTCGAAAACACCGAAGACCGGGTTTTTTACGTCGCGGCTAATATAGTAAAATATTAAAAATATAACTTTAATGTTACAAAATAGTGAGTACATTTTAATGTACCCGTGCAAAGAAATAATAATATCTCTTACGGCAAATTAAAAATTTCACATATTACAGTCCCCCTTCTACCCCAATATTATATAGCAAAACTGGGGCATGCAGGGGCATACCTTTTTTGCTCAAAAACATAGATTGCAGGTACTCGTCTAACTGCCTCGGCGAGGCGGGTCTATCTGTCTCGGCGAGGCGTTTCTAACATGTACCCACAATCTATGGTTTGAGAAAATATAAGCCTATGTTTCTTATTTTTGCTCCAAAACACAGATTGTGGGAACTCGTTTGAACTCGGCGAGGCGGGTATACCGACAATCTATGTTTTGAGCAAAAATAAGAAAACATATTCCTGTTTTTCTTATTTTTGCTCCAAAACATAGACTGCGGGTACTTGTTAGAACCGCCTTGGCGAAGCGGTTCTAACATGTATCGACAGCGTATGTTTTGAGCAAAAATAAGAAAAATATCAAAAATTTCTACTGACAATTTTCATTTTTACAACTTAAAAAAATCTATGTATATTGCATGGACATGCTTTCGTTATGGGACAAACACACACAAGAGTCTAAACGTGACCTGCATTGTGCCCCAGGATACTTACTTAATTCGTGCAAAAAAAATGAAACGCATCATGGAAAACCCTGTCTTCGGGTTTTCGACGCGTACCGACACATGCGAAAGAAGATAATATGGATGTTTTTATTTCCGGGCGCAAGACAAGCATGCACTTAATTATAAGTAGCTGAACCAAGTTCGAAACAGGCGCAATAAGACAGCCTATACTCGTATGAAAATATGATAAGGCTACATTTCCTTTCGTTGCGTTTTTCAGAAAGAGGCATATATCAAGACAAGAGCTGCTTACTTTACCAATTGTGCAAGCAGTGATTTTCATGAATTTGTAATAATTTATGTAATAATAGCGATCAAACATGATTCTGTCATTCATTAATGTTCGCGAGGTCTATCGGTTACTTTTGAAATCTCGGACTGTGTCCTCAGTTTTCAACACTCCTCTCAAGACCTAATGACCGTTAATGAATGCAAAATCATGTTTGATCCCTCTGTTGCTGCCAGTAAGAGAGCACTAATTTGAAGTATCTGTTATAACCCAACATTTGTGAAATTTTACATTTCATTAAATTTGACAAATCTTTATTTTGTCTTGGTTATTAATGATTAGAGTAGAAACACTAAACAGTGAATATTTGAAATTAACAAGAACGACGTTGAAATCAGGACTGCTTTTGGCGAAACAACTAATTGTGAAATATACCAGGTCAATGTACTTGCTTAAATGCAGGGCATTTTTATGGTAATGAGAGACTCTATTGAAGGTAAAGTCATATACTGTGTGCAAGTGTCGCAGACCGTTCATGTGCCCGGAAACCAGATAACTAAAGTAGGCCGGAAACGTGACGTATGTTGTTTATTTGGAACGGTCCATCTCAGGGAGTGGGTGTAGGCAACAGAAGGAAACACAAGCCGGTTGATGAGTATGAGTTTATGAGACCCCTTCAACGTTGTACGACCATAGTGCACTGAATAACAATGCAAAATATCCCTCAGTAATGAGGAGATAGACAAAGTATCATATCTGTACTGGGCGAGACGCGAGTCTGCACCCCTTCAATGACAATCGAAGACTGCGCTTTATGTCAATTACGACACGGCTCAAAAAGGGAATTTACAAATTACTCGTCATTATCAATATATACAAAATGACATGAAAAGGATAATAACATAAAAGCATACCTGAATAACAATGCAAAATATCCCTCAGTAATGAGGAGATAGACAAAGTATCATATCTGTACTGGGCGAGACGCGAGTCTGCACCCCTTCAATGACAATCGAAGACTGAAAGAAAGGGCGCCTTTTGTGAGCTGTTTTTAGGTGCGCATGCGTGTTAGTATTGAACATTATTTATCATCTCACCAACAGATGAGGATACAGATTACATCGATATCATTCAGATTACGCCTAAATATCATTTAGGATAACGCCTGAGCGCATGAAATGATGATTTAATGACAGGCTATAGGATGCAATATAGGATATGACCATCACATAAACTGTACACAAATCCACCCTGTGACATTCTCCCCCTCTTTGGAAAATGTCGTCTCGACTTAACAATCATTAAATTGAATTCAAATGCAGCTTTAACAAACTTAAAAATAATTGTAATCAAATTTCATATCAGGCAGACTTGTCTGACCAATATGAAATGTTAAAAGTCATCATCTTTATCCTTCACAAGAGGCACTCTAATTTCTCAAAGTATGCAAAGACAATGTTATCATCTTGAAACATCCAAGCACAATAATGTTTTACAAAACAAACCCATTTCTGTCAACAAGAAACAAGTTCTTCCACAATTAAAATCATACAATATAGATATGTCAATTACAACAGAATCTACAAGTAACTATTATTATGCTTGAGACACAAATTATCACAATGTAACCTAGGCATTCTATCCTAAATTACCTATATATTTAGTGTAATTGATTACACCAAACTATACTGCCTCTGCGATTAAAACTACCTATGCCACTACTACCACTAGTTCTCTTGTTCAAACACAGCTATAACTCAAATGTGTCTGAAGCAACACAAATTAAAACTAAACTTTACAAAACAACATACAAGAACAAAATGCTTTTGTTCTTAAATTCACTATATTGAATTGCAATTGAACCAAATGCAGAAAATGACACTCCAAGCCTCACAAGAATATCACACTGCTTGTTCAACTCAGAATGACACCAACCACACACAAGGTTCTAAGCAATTCCCATGCACAAAATATGCTCTCACAATCTAGTGAAACCATCATAAAACTAAACGAAAATCTATACAATCTCTGCATGCTCCTCTCCCCCTTTATAAAATGACGTCTCGGCATGCGTTTCTCGCACAAAAATTGTTTAAATGAAAATTTTCTTTCATATATCAATAGTTTGTTGTTTTATCTCTGATTGTTACAGTAAGACAAGTTCAAGTCCGTAAGCATACCAGCTATTAAGACTGAACTGCCTTCATGCCGAATGTCACCTCAACAAAAAAAAAATGTCGTTCAGTAGACTTACATAAACTAACTTTAGCAGTGGACAAGTCAGTGCATGGAAACTACGCACAGGATTTTTTCCACACTGACAAGTCAACTGCAGATAGTAAATGTTCAGAAAATCTTAACACCAAAACTAGTAAGCTCACAAGCTAGTAAGCCTAAATTTCTGAAGAAAAAAAAAACAAACAAACAAACTTTCCACATTGCTACCACACCGCCTGGCGTAAGGTACCTATAGTGGAAATACATAGCTTGCAAACAAAGAATAATTAAAGATCCTAGGCAGTGATCATTGGGAGCAAAGATTAAAAACTGATAAAAGAATGTTAAAAACAACTATGTGACCCAATTGCCTGTTGTTTGCCAAAGTGGCTTCCTCCTTGTTCTAGATGGCAGAACCCGCGGTTTGGCAGTATGTGCCGTGTCCAAAAATCTTGGGGTAAAAGGTTTTGCTGTAGGGTCAAGTACGTATCCTGGTCGCCTTGCTGGGATAACGTACTTGCCTGGCTGGCTGTCTGATTGAGAGACAGTTGCTATCCCTGCACCTCTTGTATCTGCAGAACTTTCTTCAACTTCCATTGAAGTGTCCGCTGAATCATCTTGGACAGTATTGTCAACTGAATCCAAAGTATCAACCTGTGAAGGTTGATTACTTTCAGTTGGAATACTAGTGTCCAAATGATCAGGTTTAGATACAGGTAAAGCCATGAATGGGAGTAGCAGATTTCTATGAAGCATACGCCGCTTTCCTCTGCCGTGTTCCCGTTTCAGCAAGTAAACAGGAATGCCCTTATTTGGCTGGTCCACCACCAAATAAACATCTTTCTCCCATCTATCAGCAATTTTCCTTTTGCCTCTCACTCCAACATTTCGGACAAGTACCCGATCGCCTGGTTGCAACTGCGACTCTCGGATCCTGAGGTCATAAACTGTTTTATGACGACGACCCTGCCTACGTGCCTCTTTTGATGCAGTCTTGTATGCATACTCTAACCTTTTCTTGAGATCGGTCACGTACTTTGACTTATCAGATCTCTCAGGACCAGGTTTTATACCCAAGAAAGCGTCGACTGCAAGTCTTGGGTGTCGCCCAAACATTAAGTAATGGGGCGAATAGCCAGTACTTTCATGGCGTGTAGAATTATATGCATGGACTAATGAAGGCACGTAAGACTTCCAGTCTGACTTTTGGTCGTCCTCAAGAGTGCCAAGCATATTAAGAAGCGTTTGATTAAATCGTTCTGGCATTCCATTGCCCATTGGGTGATAAGGAGTAGTTCTCGACTTATCAATGCTGGCAATGGAACACAGCTCCTTAATAACCTCGCTCTCAAAGTTGCGACCTTGATCGCTGTGAAGGCGGGCGGGGAAGCCATAATGACAGATGAAATTGTCAAACAGGACTCTGGCAGTGGTTTTGGCTGACTGATTCTTGGTTGGGATAGCCTGAGCGTATCTGGTAAAGTGGTCTGTAATGACCAGTATATGCTCATATCCTCCAGCTGACATTTCAAGAGACAAAAAATCCATACAGACTAAGTCCATAGGAAAAGTAGACTCAACAACAACGAGATTTGCTGAAGTCTTGCCCTGGGCCTTTCTTCTGATACATCTGGGACAATTTCTTACAAACTTCTCAATGTCACCATCCATCCCTGGCCAGTAAAACCTGGATTTAACCAAAGACATAGTGCGGTCTCTTCCCTGATGGCCGGCTTCATCATGGAGACCCTTAAGTGCTATGTCCTGGTAAACTTCCGGTAAAACCAACTGTTGGATGTCAGAGCCACTGAGAGAATGTTTACGATACAAAACATTGTCTCTAAGAAAGAGGTTGTCCCAGTCTTTCAATATTTTCTGACAGGGCTTGGGCTCAAGGGCAATCTGTCTCCTTGTAGGTTTATGTCCCGAGGATAATAGCTGCCTGACACGACACAAAGTGGCATCCAGTGTCTGTTCGGCAGGCCAGTCTACTTGGCACAAGTCTGAGCCATCATCAGTGCCAGCCTCATTGTCATTTATGGAAGCATTTTGTGTTAAAAGTAAACATTCTACAGCAGGTGCTTCCTCCACAGAGACTAATGCTGCATGACAAATGGCTTTGATGACGTCATTAAACAACGTTTCCTTATTGGAAGATGGTAAACGGCTCAGGGCATCTGCATCCTTGTTTACCTTTCCAGCCCTGTAAACTAAGGAAAAGTTGTAGCTTGAGAGTGCTGCAAGCCAACGATGACCAGTGGCATCAAGTTTTGCAGTGGTAAGGACATATGTTAATGGATTATTGTCTGTCCTTACTGTAAATTTGCTGCCATACAAGTAATCATTGAACTTATCGCATACAGCCCACTTCAAAGCTAAAAACTCTAGCTTGTGCGCAGGATAGTTGCATTCACTGGCACGTAAGCCTCGACTGGCATATGCTATTACATGTTCTACACCATCATGTTCTTGGTATAGAACTGCTCCTAAACCATCACCACTTGCATCTATGTTTAGCAGAAACGGTTTTGAATAGTCCGTATATGCTAACACAGGTGGTGAGGTTAGCTTTTCGATTATAGTATCGAAAGCTTGTTGCTGTTCAGGCCCCCAGATCCAAGGTGTTTGTTCTTTCTTTTTCTTTTTATATTTCTTGTTTGTGGGATGTCCTACTAACAAGGCATTCAGTGGCTTGACAATGCTGGAATAATTCCGTACAAAACGCCTGTAGTAGCCAGCAAACCCCAAGAAACTGCGAAGTTCCTTAACATTCGTGGGGCGCTGCCACTCTTTTAAGACGGCGATTTTGTCCGGATCGGTACGTATTCCAGCATCACTGACGATATGGCCAAGGTAGCTGCATTGCCGCTGGAAAAACTCACATTTAGAGCCTTTGAGCTTAAGCCCATGCAGTTCCAGCTGTCTGAACACATTTTCAAGACGAACTAGATGCTCTTCGAATGTCTTACTAAAAATGATAATATCGTCTAAGTAGATAAGACATTCTCTCAAATGGAGCTCACCCGTACAGCGTTCCATGAGCCTCTGGAACGACGCAGGTGCATTACAAAGACCGAAGGCCATTCTATTGCACTCGAAGAAGCCCAGAGGGCCCACAGAGAAGGCTGTTTTCATCTTATCAGACTCTTTTACACCCACTTGCCAGTAGCCTGAACGTAAATCTAATTTACTGAAGTACTTGGACCCGGACAGTGTGTCAATAGTCTCTTCGATTCTTGGAAGATAATATGCATCTTTGACTGTCCTATTATTTAACTTCCGGTAGTCAATGCAGAATCGAAGAGAACCATCCTTCTTGCGTACTAAGACGACATTGGATGAAAAAGGGCTCTGAGATTCTCGTATGGCCCCGGCATCTAACATTTCCTTTAGATGCTCGCGGACTTCCTCAAATAAAGCAGGGGGTATCCGCCTGTAAGGTTCTTTAAATGGAGTCTCGTCTGTAAGATTAATTTCATGTTCGACGAGATCCGTAAAACCAAGATCTGTAGGGCCAGTAGAAAAGATGTGTTTCCACCTCCCTAACAGTTCACTGGCTTCATTCAACTCACCAGAGGACAAGTTATCTCTTGGCAAGTGAATGCCTAAATCTTCAAATGATTTAGGGGAACCTTCTACTGACACACTGTTACAAGAAGGGTCCATAGTTTTAATGACATTGACCTCTTGTAGGCTACACAACTGAGACTTTGGTTTGATGGTAATAGGCCGAGCTGAGATGTTACACACTCTTACAGGTACTCTTGCTGTTTTACTATTGCTTTTCACAGCAACTATACGGGGACAGACATTAAAATCATGATTATCCTCCAAATTTTCCGTTACAGCATTTTCATAATTAGAGGTATCTCTAACTAAACCATTTATAGTGACCACCTGATTTGGATGGACAACTATAGGTTTCTTGTTTGTAGACTTTACAAACTTTGAATCAGTTGCAGTAAAAGCTGCAAATGCAGTATTCCATGCTGTCGGAATATCAATGTCCGTTTGCTGAGCATGAACCTTCAATTCGCCAATAATGTTTGTCCCGACAATAAGGGGTACTTGGCCAGAGTACTTCGTCACCGGAACAACCAGTATGGGCACAATTGCAGGCTCATGTTCACTTCCGGGGGAAGACAAACTTCAGCTTCAAAATAACCAATGTATGGTATTGAAGCACCACTAGCACCTGTTATATTTAAGTTAAAATCAGACATATTTCTCAGCTTAGGCCTAGGGTCCATTAAATTAAAACACTTGTCACTCATAGTTGAAATGTCAGAGCCTGTATCTATGAGAGCTCTGATTGGTTGACCATCTATTGTGATGGTAGAATCATTGGTCTTACCAACCATTCTTTGAAAGAGTGACTTTTCATTTTTGGAGCATTCTGTAGATATTTCTGAGTTCTCAGTCTGCTCCGCTATGAGAACTCTCTCTAGTTTCCCTTATCTGACTTAGAGTCATCTTTCTTTTCGGACTTCTGATCAGTGTCCTTTTTCTCAGTTTGAGAACCACCTCTTTTGGGAAAGAAGCCTCTTCCAGAACCACCTCTACCTCTAGATCTTCCTCTTCGGTGGTTAAACCTACCTCTACCCCTTGAGGAGTAGTCCCCCTGGGGCTGAAAGGAATTGAAAGAGGCAGAGTCATGTTCGGAAGTGGTCTCCTTTCCACCCTTGCATGCATCCTCATACTTTTTTTCCATTGAAGTTAGTTTAGATCTTAAACTTTTCATTTGTTCCAACAGATTGTCAATCTTTTTATCTGTGGAAGAAGATTGGGCCTGTGGCAGTACATTCTGTTGTAACTGCTTAGTCTCTTCAGTTGTGTGCCTAGAGGTTACAAGATCTTGCTCAATTGTCCGTAAATCCACTCTAAGGACGTTGAAGTCCTTAATGACATCAAATTTGTAACGGGACGAGTTTTTCAGTAAGGGGTCCCTCAGGCCATTCCATAATTTGGAACACAACATTTCATGCCTTACACTTTCATGTAGTTGTGTGGAAACTGTTGCTCTTCGAAGCAAGTTCTCAATTCTGATGCTGTAATCAGCAACAGACTTTCCTTCTTGTTTTGTTTCCAGATAAAACTGTTGTAGAAGAATTTGTCTGGAAGACACAATGCCATAAATCCCCTCTAATTTTGACAGTATGTCAGAGGGTGTAGCAGTGGAATCCACTGTTAAAAGGATTTCCCTTGCCTTACCCTTCAGTGATCGTCGTATCGCCTGAAGGATAAGTGCATTTGGATATATGGCATCACTTATAATACAAAGAAGTTCATATTTCCAAACTTCAAAAGAAACATCACCTTTCTGGTTTTCACCAGAAAAAGGTGACAGCGGAGGAATCCTCATGCTGCTAGCTAACAAACTATTGTTTACCACACTAGTGGTGTATGGATCTGGCACTGAGGGACTAGTAACTGTTTGATCACTGCCCGGGTAATGAAATGTTTGTTGTTGAGATACAACATTCTGATTAACAATTGGGGCGGGGAAATGAGTTGGTTGGGCATGTGCCAAACTAGGAGGGTAGACAACTGTTTGATTAATGGGATTTGGGTGGGGGGTTGAATGACTTATGGGATGTGGAGGGAGGGTGGGATGATTCATGGTTTGAGGGGGGTAGGGAGGATGATTCATGGGTTCTGAATGGGTGGTGGGGTAAATGGGGTGATGAACATAAGAAACAGAATATGGGGGGTAATTGGGGCTATAAGTTGTCTTTGTTACTGTGATTTCTTCCTGTTTCACTGAAACAGGTTTGGCCCGAAAAGTCCCATCATGTACATTAGGGGGATAAGATCTCTTTGATCCAACATTTGATAGCTTCCCCTTATTTGCTGGAGGGTTATGACCTTGACCAGTTATGCTTCCCTTACTGACTGGAGGGCTATAGCCTTGTCCAGTTATGCCTCCCTGCTCAAAACTAACATGAGGATTAAGGCCCCTTAGTGGTCCCGGGTGTGGGGGAAAAGGAGGGAAATCCTCAGTAATAGGGGGTAAGGGGGGTAAGAGGGGTGCCCTTGGCTGACTGGGTCTAAATAACCTAGGGGTAGGGGTAGGGGGTCTTACAACCTTGTATGTTTGGGCCTGGTCCCCATAAGACTTTGGGGTAAAGTTAGCCCCTAATGAAGAAGCAAATTTATCTTCTTGCTCTTCTTCTTCCCCCTCTTCATCAAAAGTCATTTGATGATCTTCTTCATAAAGGGGAACAACATGGAATTTGCCTGTCCCCCTTAACATAGCTGCCATAAATTCTATGTCCTTATCCTCCCAAAATTTGGACAAATCAACATCAGGGTTATCAGGGTTACCTCCTGTTGCCATTGTTATTTTCACTAATTGAATAACACAGAAAAAAAATCAAGCACAATTTTATTTCACTTCTAGAAAAAAAATAAATGACACAATATTTCACTGTATTTAAGACACAGTGACACTATCTACTACATTCATATAGGACACAGTGTAGATCCACTATCATTAACTATAAATTCAGAATTCACAAATTCCAGACTAAACTACAATCACCATCATCAAATTTCAGACTACAGGGCAATATTGTTCAGAATAAAATTAGACTATCAAATTACTAGAAGCATAATAATCACATTTGGTTTGGTCTGATAATTGTATGAAACTGAGCAGTGCAGACCTAGATAAATTATTCCACTAAGTATAGTCACTGCAAATTATTACTAGGTTCAGACAAAATCAACAAACTTCAATGCTCTGTAATTTTCCAAACACAAATTTACCTGTTCAATGTCAACACTGTAAAACTGTGGTCTTCTTCCAAAACAATTCACGCAAAATTCATAGATGTATCAAGCTTTGTTATGAAGAAAATAATGATTTGCATTAATAAGTACACTTATTAATTATAATCATTAATTTTCTTCTCAAACTTTATGAAGAATAATCACTTTGACTATTTCTTAAACTCTAGGCTATTGTAATCAAAAGGAGGTAACTCAATATAGGATTAAGCCTATCGCCGGATTAAGCCTATCGCCATCTCAGTATTGTCACTAACAATATATGAGTTGAAATACACTAGACAAAGGGAGGTTACTTCTGTAAGTAATACAAAACACCAAGATTGTCTCAATCAGCTCAGACTGAATAATGACGGACGACGGACGCCGGACAGAGACAACGAACGAACCCCATGGTGAATGAAATAGGAAAAATGAATGAACGCAAAATGAAAGAAAACAAAGGGAAAAAAAAATCCTACAGTAAGCAATAAATTTCTATCTTACCAAATCTGTCTTCATTTAGCTTTATGCTGTAAAGTGTCTTATATCTCTGACTGTGAACAAATGTGCAGGTTAGTATATTATACCGTCACCTTGACATGCAGATCTCTGGTGCAGTAAGGCGCCCTGAAAAATTACCAAAACATAATTAATCAAGTACATCATAATGAAACAACAACAACAAAAATATGCCAAACAAACATGACATGACTCTCTGATAGAAAAATGAGAAAACACATATAATGACCACCAGCAATTGCGAACAATTAAATCAAGCCATCTGTTATCAAGAATATAAAAATGAAAACTGTATGTAGCCCCAATAAATGACCGAAAGTCTCACTGATTGGTACTTTACAATTTTACGTAAACCTTGGAGAAACCGGGAACCCGGGGAAAGATACTTTATGATTTAGCCATTTTCCTGGGCTTGAAATTTCACAGACTCCACAATAAATGGTCTAATAGCTTTGGAGAGGAAGGTTTGGGCTACATTCAATCAACATTTTTGAAAACTGAAACACTAACAACAAAATTTAAACACTTGTCACGACTAAGTATGTTTTTGAATTGTTCATTGTCACTTCTGAGATTGTTTGTTGAAAGTAGGGTTTCCATCTTTGAAGTTCAGTTGTACATGTACATTTTGTAGCACGTGGTTTGTTGTTGTCATCAAATTACATTAATGTCACCGGACAGAGATAGAAAGACACGAATCTCTGTTCATTTTCCATGTTTAGAATGTATCAGTTTAGGTACGTACCGTTTTTAAAACACTAGAAATTAACAGGATACTTATACATTGTCATCTCGTCGAATACAGTCATACACATATGTTGGAAATCCCAAGAAAGGCATGGTTCCTAGCTGCATCACCAATATGAGCGCCATTGTCGCAGACCGTTCATGTGCCCGGAAACCAGATAACTAAAGTAGGCCGGAAACGTGACGTACGTTGTTTATTTGGAACGGTCCATCTCAGGGAGTGGGTGTAGGCAACAGAAGGAAACACAAGCCGGTTGATGAGTATGAGTTTATGAGACCCCTTCAACGTTGTACGACCATAGTGCACTGAATAACAATGCAAAATATCCCTCAGTAATGAGGAGATAGACAAAGTATCATATCTGTACTGGGCGAGACGCGAGTCTGCACCCCTTCAATGACAATCGAAGACTGCGCTTTATGTCAATTACGACACGGCTCAAAAAGGGAATTTACAAATTACTCGTCATTATCAATATATACAAAATGACATGAAAAGGATAATAACATAAAAGCATACCTGAATAACAATGCAAAATATCCCTCAGTAATGAGGAGATCTGTACTGTACTGGGCGAGACGCGAGTCTGCACCCCTTCAATGACAATCGAAGACTGAAAGAAAGGGCGCCTTTTGTGAGCTGTTTTTAGGTGCGCATGCGTGTTAGTATTGAACATTATTTATCATCTCACCAACAGATGAGGATACAGATTACATCGATATCATTCAGATTACGCCTAAATATCATTTAGGATAACGCCTGAGCGCATGAAATGATGATTTAATGACAGGCTATAGAATGCAATATAGGATATGACCATCACATAAACTGTACACAAATCCACCCTGTGACACAAGGTTTTTCTGTCGCGGCTATCACTGTAGTGACAAATTTCGACGAAACCAATTCTAATCATTGGATAGTAGGACCGAGCCAAAGCGCGTGCATGAAAGACGTGAAGAAATAAATACATTGCAAGAATTCCCACTCGCAGATACCATAAGTGCATAAAAACCAAACTTTCGACGTTAATTGTTTGACAGACGGACAGAGGCACGGTCTGTCGGACGAAACTTTGGACTTCTATATCGCTCCCTGCTATATTAATGCAGGGGCAACAATAATCATCAAGAAAACATGCCAGTGTAATAAATATTTTATTATACCCCGTTTTTATTTAGTAAAATTGAGGTTTTCAGGGGTATACCTATTTTCCTTATTTTTGATCAAAACATAGATTGTGGGTAGTCGGCAAGGCAGTTCTAGCGTGTACCTACAATCAATGTTTTGAGCAAAAGTTTTTTCAAGTCTTGCCGCTAAAAAACTCAGTATATTGCATAGGCATGTTTTCGTAACGATTACGAAGATGTAGTCAGAGTTTGGCATTGTAACATTTAAGAAGGTACAAGTAGGCAAAGATCAGGAAATGGCGCAATCAGAAATAAATTCCCACTCCAAAACCAAGGTGGGAAAAAACCAAACTAACAATCAGGCACTTATACCATGAAAACAATTTGTAAGGCGAATGAGCAGCTATTTTCCCAATAGGTGGCCACTCAGTTACCTTAACTAAAATATTAAAACATGCATAAGGCGCCAACAGCACAAAAAGTTTAAACACCAAGACATAAAACAAAAAGAACCACCACAGAAGCATCGACTTGGAACGATCGGCAACACAAAGTTACTGGCAGGCTTAAATCGATTTTACATGGCCATAACCTCACCCTCAGCTTCTGCAGTGGTTCATAACATTTAGTTAGTTCTTCGGTCCTCGTGGTGAATCTCTTACTAGTCAATGAATCATCAAGAACAAACAAATAAATCATGATAAACATCATGATGAATCAAAAACCAGGACTCACAGATTTAGTAAGCTGCCCGACGATGGAGATCTCTGGGCGCCGAATAACTAACTAACTCCGAAGCAAAAGAAAAACATCAGTTCGACCCCGGTGGGCCAAGCAACAGACAAGAAGCTCCGGCCCCAACCAACTAAAATAAATAGCTTTAAGTCGGGGCCAACATAGAGTCTGACGCCCGGCCCACCGGCGTGCAATTAAAGAAGGCAGCATAGTTATCAACCATGATTGGGTTAAAAATTAAGCATGCTGACTGTCGCATAACTTTCAAGTTATGGCCTACACGTCTGTAACGTGTCATGATTTTTCTAAACTGAAAAGAAAAATCATTCCTTCCTATAAGTTTCTTCAATTTATAAACCAAGTTACCATAAAATTCTGGTTCCGAAAGGCCCTCATTTAAAAGCGTCTTTAACCCAACATTGTATTTTGAAATCAATTCATAGTGTCTACGATAAAATTTAGAAAAGGTTTTTCGAAGTTTATGATACCGATAGCCCTGTAGGAGAAGTTTGGGCGTTAAACATTTATTTCGAGCGTTGAAGTCTGTAACATGATTGCAGACTCTAGCAAACCTAATAAGTTGCGAAATGTATACACCATAAGAAGCACGACGACGAACGTCACCATCCAAAAACGGAAATTTTACTATATCAAAATCAAAGTCATCGCGCTTATCATTAATTTTAGAAGAAACAAATCCATTTGCAACAAAAAAATATAGATCTAAAACGGGGGCTTCGGTATCCGAGATATTGGCTTTGTTCAACTGTAGTTCCGATGGATCAATTTGATTGACCATATCTTGAAAATAAGGGTTGTCAATGTTCAAAAGGTCATCGAGGTACCTAGAAGTGGAATTAAAAGCCTCGATAACATCAGCTTGATTATCATGGTTAAGAGAATCCATGAAATCTCTTTCGTAGCAGTATAAAAATAAATCAGCTACGAGAGGTGCGCAATTCGTACCCATCGGAATTCCTACAATTTGTCTGTATAACTTGGTCCAATATCTAATAAAATTATTATCCGGGAGATAGGATAAGGCATGCCCAATTCTGTCTTCATCTTCTTCTCTTTAAGCTCTAACATTTTATTTTCCAATAATGCATTCTTGTATTAAATTTGGAGAGTCTCCCGTTGAGTATGCATATTACTCCTTTGAAGAACTAATACATCTCTCTGAAGCTCCTGGTTACTCAGAGGCCTTTTTCCTACAACTGTAGGTAGTTTTGTCGATGCCGGTCAGTTTCTGTCCAGTCTAATGGTTCATGTAGTCATTAGGATAGCAGTTTGTACAAGTGTTCGCACCTGTTTGATTTTGATGTGTCTCTTCGCAAAACACGACATTATCAAGCTCCCCATCGCGAAGGTCTTCCACAACAACCATAGCGTCTTTCAGTTTCTCCCATTGCTGAAATATGAGCCATATGCCTGTTTTTTAGCCAACAGTTCCTGCTGTCCATCCGGTATAAACCAACGCCTTATGTTCACGAAGGGAAATCCTTTTCTCACTGAGGCATAATAATTTCTGCCCAAGTGAGACATTCAATCCACTCCCTTTGTAATGTTTCTTTTAGTATATAAAAGGATATGATGTCGCTCTTTCAGAAATCCACTTCTAGCGACCATATTTGGAGTATGTCTGTCTCCATTCAACAAACGTCCTTTACATTTCTTGTTAAGGTGACATGAACAGTATAACATAGTCAAGGCCGACCTCTGCTAATTAAGCTGTTAATTGGGTTAATTACTAATGAGCTTAATTAGCTACATGTATATTTTGTACATTGAAGCATTTGAAAGACTACATAGTTGCATAATCAGTCGCATGTTTAGTGCAATATCTTTTGGCATTTAGATTTAGATGATGAAACTTGCAGAGCGTGACTGACATTTAGGCACCTGGTATTGGACATTTTAATTGATAAACAACTTGTTAACACCTCCAAATACCAATCTGACAAATGAAGTAAGCGATATAAATAAAGGTTGCATTTTTGGCATTAAACCTAGGAACATCTGTGATTATCAGATTGGTTGCAGACTTGGTGATATTTAGAAAATGTCAACTACTGCGTCATTCAGCTGCCGTGTGATTGGTTTATATCTTCAGAACATTACTTATATAGATGGCGCTGAGTGACTGACCTTTATTTTGATTGGCTAGCCATGACGTAAGTAGATGGTGCCTTGATAGCATAGAGGGCGCTTGGCCAGAGAGTATATAAGATGACGTCTCCGTGGGAGAATCAGTTTTTGAAATTACTTTACCACTATACGATTACTTCAATTTACTTTATTGTTGGAATATAAATATTAAATATATTGTGAAATTGTGAAGACTTTTATTTCATTGAGGGTTTGGGCCATCAAAGGGTAATGCCCCCACAACTACGCTAAACTACGCTAAAACACGATACCACTGCATCTATCAAATATACTGATTCAGACAATTGGATTTTATACAAACACACGCGTCACTGTACTCATAGCTTCGTTGAACCTCTTGCTCATTTACTAGTGCCCCATGGTAATCACACACTAGCGAGCCCGCTTCAATGTCTCTTGCGGCGAATGTGCCCATCTTCTTTTCACAATGTCTTGCAATTACACCAGGCCAGTCCTGGTCCTGGATTTGCTTTAGAACGTTCAGGTCTTCTGTGGCATACGTTATGTTTTCACTAGTCTGTCTAAAGCACTTTTGAATAGCCCGAACTTTTATTTCCTTTTTTTCTTAAAGACTGGGCTGGGGTATAAAAGGCCTCACAAGTATACCTGTGTCATCCTTTCTCTGACTGTTGAAGGGTCAACATCAATTGTGTGATTCTGATTGCTTTTCAATTGAGGGCTACTGTGACATCACAATGATTGACAGGTCATACCTGTCTGCAACTAGCATTATTATCTCTTATTATGTAACAGGAGGCCCACTTCATAATTGGTACCAATAGACAATCAAAACTGTTTTGTCATAACGAATTTATTTCTTAGTTTTCTTCAAATATTTACTAACAGTGTTTAAATAAATGAATAAATAAATAAATCATGTGATTTCTATCTGTCAGACATTAAAATTAACGTTGAATCATGAAAAAATGAATTTTATATTCTTGAAAGGGAAGAATATTAAAAATGATCCTAATTAAACAATTTAATGATAATTAGATAAATACAAAGAAAGTGATTATGTTTACTATGTACAAATCTACTGTCTAAACACCGTCTTTCAGAAACTGCATTTTTCAAAATCTCACTTTTGTGAAACACTACAGGAAAAATATGACTATGTCATCTTTTTGCAACCCAAAAGTCGTAAAAAGTGCTGCAAAAATTTTGAAAATCGGTTCACAAGTAAAATAATTATGCCCAAAAATTATTTTGAATAGGCCTTTTGAATGTGCAAGGGAGGTAATCCATACACCTGAAAACTGAAAATTAAGCAAATCTGTGGAATAATTTAAAGAGTTTTGTGCTCAGCTATGCATACCAAACGATTTTGTTTTGGTTTGGTACATTTTAAATGAAAAATAATCAATTTAGAATTTTTCCGGGAAAATAGTTACTTCCCATGTTGACATTTTTACATAGAAAAAACCCTATCAAAAATTACTTTCTGGCATAAAATTTTTATTTGTTAACCGATTTTCAAAATATTTGTGGCACTTTTTAGGACTTATGGAATGCAAAATGATGACATGGTCATATTTTTCTTCAGGGTTTTCAGAAGAGTGAGATTTTGCAAAATGCAGTTTCTGAAAGATGGTGTTTAGACAGTAGTAGTCTATAAAGGTTATGAGAAGCAAACTAGAAAAATAAATATAGGATCTTATATTCTTGAAATGCATTGACATTAAAATCATCATATTTAACATTTTAATGATAAATAAATACAGATACGTGATTCTGTTTAAATGCACAGAACTGGATTTTACTAAACTGTTAAATGTATAAAAATAACTGAAAAAAAGAAAAAAAAAATGTTTTAGATTATTATTAAATGTGTTTCCTATTCCTGTCTTATGCAGCTATATTGGTATCATTGGTAAATGAATTGTGGCTGTTTATTACAATTAATTATGACCTGTGATCCTTATCAGTTTTATTACCCTTACGGGTAGCCAGCTTACCTGGTGTAAGCCACGCCCACTGCTGCTGTCTGGCTACCTGCTCTTTGATGCTGGGAACCAGACCCCCCGGCATGAAAACCATGTCTTTAAGGCAAGCCACGTTCTGCTATAAAATCATCAGCGGCTTCATTATTGTTATTTATTTTCATCCGTTTATAATGTTTGGCTTTGCTCGCTCGTTCGAGCACAAAACCACGAAAATGCGCTTTTGGCGTCCGTCTTCAACATTAGGTGGGCATGTTTCTTGGCGGCGTCTTTGTAGGCTTTCGGACAAGGTAAATGTATTTCGTCAGTCCCCAACTCAGTTTTATTTTTATTTGCTATTACTGCAGCTGGTGTTGTGCCATGTGGCGGCCCTAAAAGTCTCCCCGTACACCATCCATAGTGCGTATTATATTTTCTCTTTGGTCCTTTGAGATCAGCTAGGGTATTATCACGAATCAGAAAATAATTATCGGTTTAGATTCATTTTCTGACTAATACATGGCCCCATTTGGATAATACTAGTCTTCGTATCGACTACCCTATTGAAAGATGCACAAAATTGCAGTAACCACATTTGGCTCCCATGTTGCGAAATCTAAAGGGTCACTGAAGAGGCTTAAGAAGCCGAAACCGCGGTATGGTCCCTTTTCTCACCAATATGTTCACTGCTCTTAAAGGATCTTAATTTTATTTTTATTATCTATTTTAAGAAATACAAGTATCTAACCTGCTTCGTTGTTGCCATAGGTAGAGGTCCTGTATGACAGTGACGGCTCCCTCTTTCATTTTTGTCCCCTGACTGCACCAATGTTTCTGTCGCACCTTGCTGTTATGGTGGAGGCAGCTTCGCTGGAAATCGTCGGAGGAATGACTACTTTCACATTATATTTTCCTGTCAGAGTTCTTTGAAGCGATTCTAGTAGTGATATCGCATGCCCGTGAGGCACAGTCGTTGTACCAGACTCGGTGTAGTTTTTCTTTGCAGTGGCAGGGTTGAATCCCAACATTCAAACACGTATCAATCGATCTCTCGTCAAATGAGTATTTTGGTGTTCAAAACAGTCGGTTGTACGGTGTGAAATAAGGGTTGTCTTCCTTTAATTTAAAAGTGTACACCGTTAAATCATACCTGCTGCAGTATATTTTGAGACAAGATTGCTCTCTCATGCCCCAGCGATAGGCTTATATATTTGAAATTTGAGTTTGACGCCTTTTCAAATCATGGAACCAATAGTCTCCTGGTTTATTTCCGTGCCTCAAATCCTACCCAGAAGGAGACTTCTCCTGGTCTCAGCCCTGTACAGGCATCGTTTTATAACGCATTTTTGCGTTTTAAATGCGACCCCGCCCATTTGGCCCTGAAGAAATAGATGGGCTGCTTGTGTCTCCAGGCAAAGCTTCTTTGCTACTGACTGACCATCTAATTACTGGTTATCCGCTCAGGTCTGAGCTTGCCCAGGAAAAGTGGTTTCAAGTCAAACATTCCATACCTATAAGCATTTTTGGCTTGGTTGGATGGATATTTCAAGCACTTGTTGGATGTCATGTTGGATGTCATGACATCCTCATTTTGGGTAAAAGTCCCATAAAGTGGAGGCAACGTCCCGACATGACCTTGGCTGTTCACTGGGACGTAAAGCATTAATTCAAACAAACAAACAAATCATTAAAGCTAATGTAGCATCAAATATTGCTTCATCATCCACTATTAAAAAGTGATGGAGCAAGTCGCATGATTCCCGCGACCATATGATCTTTGCCATGATGTGATGTGTTGGGAGGAGTATCAAGTACCTATTGTTAAAGTCGTTTCCAAGAATATGGCTACGCAAGTCATCAATGGTTACAAACGTAAATTAACCCGTTTTGAAGTTGTTCCCATTCGCCTCATTACAAAAAGGAGAAATAGAGTCCTAAGATTTCAGTTCTTATTTTCGATAATTGTTCAAAATGAAAATAAGTTTTTGTGTAAACAGAATAAAGCATGAATAGGAGTATGGAGGAGTAAATATTATTTGTTCGTTTTGTTGGTTCCATTGCTGTAACACTTAGTTAATATCTCAACTTGCCGTTTAGCTTCATTGGACAATATTATACTCATTGGACAATATTATACTGACAGAATTTAGCATTTTCTTTTAAACGTCTAAGGCCTGCCCAATGAAAGTAATAATGTTGAGTGTGAGCGAGAACATTCAAGAGTATAATGGGATTAAGATAAATTCTGACTAATTTCCCCTGGCATCCCTGTCTTAAGGGCACAGAGGCATAATGTTTGCGATCTGCTTAATAAAGTTCACGTTTAGCGACAATTCCTATGATTAAATTATAAAGGCGACGTCTTCCAAAACGTTTTTCAAATCGAAAATATTGTCCAATGACCAAAATTTGTCAAAGAAATAATATTCTATTGATTGAGACATAATTTCGATTTTGTATGACTTTAAATTTATTTTACTACTAAAATGTCAACCCATTAGATTGCGTCAAAGGGTAATTTCGGATGGGAATATTAGTCCACGCCCATTGCGACCTAAAGAAATATATTAGCTGCTTGTGCCCTCAGGCAAAGCTTCTAAACTACGGACTGACAATACGATTACTTGTTAACCGGGCAGATATGCACCTGTCCAAGAAAAGTGGTTCTAGTCGAACCATCCTTACATATGCATACTCGTAGCCCTATTGGTTTATTTGGGTAGTTGTATTTGAAGCACTTTTTGTCACGACGTCCTGATTTTTGGTAAAGTCCCATAAATTGGATGCAAAGTCCCGACATGACCAAAGCTGTTGACTGGAACGTGAAGCATCAATTCAACCTATCAGAAGGGTTAAACCAGTCAGGTCCAAAATATATACCATAGAACAAACAAAGTATACATATAACTAAAATCTGTAGCTAGTTATATTTCTGTACCGAAATAAAATTTGAGAAAAATGTCTTCAACTTTTATCTAATGCAACAATTCAAAGTTTGGTTGGTTACTTTATGGCTTCACGTCTCACAGTCAACACGATCTGAGTCATGTTGGGACGGGGGTCAAAGCTTCCCCGCGTTCTTATCAAGTACTATATAGAGTTTAATGTGTTTTGCTCAAGAATTTTTCTGAGCCACAGTGCTTCCTAAGAGTCAATATGATTGCCCTTCTCGCAAGCAAAAAGGCACTATATAACTATCGCTTTGCTGATACAATAGAAACGGCGCTGCTAGCTATGTCTCGATTTGTAATTTGGAAGGTTCATCCATAGTGCAGATTATGTTTTTCTTTTGATCCTTTGGGATCAGTGATTGTATATGAAGTATTTCAAATTTTTATATGTTAAGAATCATCTTAACAGTATTTTGATTATTTGGCCCCTTTGGGAATTTGAGTCTTTGATTTAGACTACACAGATGTAAATTCTTGAAACTGCAGCAAAATGTCTGGCTTTAGCTGCCAGTAAAGGGTCACTGATGAAGGTTCATTACCCGAAATTGTACAATATGGCCCATCTTCTAGCTTTGTATTTTTACTGCTTCCAAAGGATCTAACAATTAATTTTATTTGGTATTACTGCAGCTGGTGTTGTGCCGTGTGGCGGCCCTAAAAAGTCTCCTCGTACATCATCCATAGTGCAGATTATACTTTTCTTTTGATCCTTTGGAATCAGTGAATGTATATGAAGTATTTCAAATTTTTATTTGTTAAGAATCATCTTCTTAACAGTATTTTGATTATTTGGCCCCTTTGGGAATTTGAGTCTTTGATTTAGACTACACAGATGTAAATTCTTGAAATTGCAGCAAAATGCCTGGCTTTCGCTGCCAGTAAAGGGTCACTGATGAAGGTTCATTACTCGAAATTGTACAATATGACCCATCTTCTAGCTTTGTATTTCTACTGCTTCCAAAGGATCTAACAATTAATTTTATCTTCAAGAAATAGATGGACTGCATGTGACTGGAACGTAAAACACTAACTCAAACAAACAATTTTACAGCGTATTTGCTTGTACAAAGCAAACGAGGCTGCTATGTCTCGCTTTCTATTTGGAAAAGCTTTTCAGTCGGTTGGTCAACTCTCGCTACCTACTTGGATAAGAGCTGCCGACTCGATTTGTATAAGCGAAGGGGCTACCCGACTCTTGCAGCGTCACTGTAATATTTTTTAAAAACGGTCTCGGGTTTTTATACTTGTACGTTGGAAAGAGATATCCATTTGGTTTGTCATCTCTCACATTTCAAAGTATGGAGAGCTCGTGACTCAGATATAAACCATTTTAGCATTATCGGCTTGTTTCGAGCTTTCCAAAAATCAATATTGGATATACAGGTAGCCAAAGCCGCACTGTCCTCAAGGTCAGGGCTGTTCTTGTTTCCCGTATTTCCAATATTTATTGTTTTAAGCGTATAACCAGTCAATAATGTAAAGTGGTAAATAAACCACCAGATAAAACACCGTATTACCACTTGATTCTGTTTTTACTAAAACTCTACAATTTTAAACATGAAAATATTCTTCTTGCTGTGATTGATGACGATAAGTATCTCTATATACTTAATAACTCAGGTGGGATTGGTTGTTTGAAGCTATTCTTGTAATGCGCTTGTTACAATATAAAACTAAGCATGCCAGGGTTATTTTGCAAGAAAACTAATATTCTACCAATACTTTTTTACGACCAAAGGGAATCACCAGGACATTCAAAGACAGGCATTCCTCTAATATCAATAATGTGTTTTGCGGACTAAGGATAAATACAAAGAGCATACATATTTTTGCATCCTTTATAAGCATGTTAATTTCCATGACTTAAATACTACAGAAGAGATGTGAGTCATTGTTTAACAATAAATTTAGCACACTGTGGTATTCGGTGCGCCGTAACAAATTATGAAACTGTATGATGAAATGCCAACCCAGGTTTGGGTAGAATACAAAGGCATGGATGTATCTACTGTGCTTTAAGACATGCATACCTTATGAAAGAACCGACTTGCAAGCTTTGGTCGTAAAACCGACCTTTTCTTGCAAAACAACACTGACATGCTTAGTTTTATATTGTAACAACCGCTTAACCATGAAATTCTAGAATGCACAATGAATCAAAATCAGAATGCAATTTTATCAATAGTGCTCATAAAGACATGGATTTTTTTTTTTTTTTTTTTTTTTTTTTTTTTTTTTTTTTTTAACACTCGAGTTAACAATTTATATACATATATTACATGTATGTCTTTGAAGCAGAGTCGGTGTAGTACCTGCAAGAAATAGAACAGCGCATAAGTTTAAGATATTTTTAATATTCTGTTGAAATTTTCATTTTTTACGGCTGTATCAAACACATTTTTTTTTATTCTTAATTAAATATGAAAGAAAAAAGCGATTCTCACACCGGTGGCCACCCCACACAGTCTCATAAAACTACTGGAAAGTCGTCTCACGAAAGCTCTGCGCAGCGACCCCCGGTGTAGGACGTCAAGTAGATGATATGGCCGAAACGACTCTGACAACCCGTGGGAAATTATTTGGTTCAACCCTAAAATTTGACGTGAAGTTACATTTAGTGAATGAGTTTTATTTAGGATTTACTGAAAATTTTCTTCTTTACGGATAATGTTGCTTTGAATTCAGTCTTGGATTATTTTATTATTTTCTTATTTTCATCTGCACATGTCGCAGCATGATCACATCTAGGGTTGATTGGATTATTTGTAGACCTGTATGTTCATTTTGAAACGTGTAGTAAAATCGGTCATGTGTAAACTGATCAATACACTTTATGAATGGTGACTGACAGTGAATCAAAATAAATAATGAAGTGATACAACTTATTTGAAGTGACTTCCTCTGTTCGTTTCTACCATGATGTTATTCGTCAGTATTGATGTTGAAGAGGGATAAAAAGGAAAGAGACAGGCATTTTATACAGTATTCAAGGGTAATGATTCAATATCGACATTCAGGTCAGTTTAATAGTGGATGTTTATAGCATCTTATTTTATTTGTGTAGATTTATCTTGAAAGTTATATTTTACACAAGTTATATAGTCTTGGGTTTTTCGCATCGCATGTTGTATTGATCAAATTAAAGTTTGATGTTTGTGCATGTTTTTGTCTGATTTTAAAATTTTATTCCAGGGAACAAAATTTCTAACCACTTGGCCAAGTGTGCTCGCAAAAGAAAATACTTGCTTTTGCTGTTTTACTACTTAGGCATATTTTATTTGGAATGTCTTGTGTTATCTTATCTGTTCTCCTTCTACCAGAGTCCAAAGTCCATGTTCATATAACCTGAAAAAGAAATAAAAGCAGGCGCGTTCCAGATGTGTTTCTTTTTCATCGAGACCTCTACTATTGTGTTCTGCTCTAGCCAACGCCTTGGATTAGCTCAGCACACCAGCAGAGTTTGACTGGACAGAGAAACACATCTGGAGTAGGTATTTTTGTACATTTACGAGAAAATGATATATTTACTTCGAGAATACTGAGATAAAGGGGCTGCATTTTAAATAGAAATCAAATGTAATTCATCTTTTATATGTTGGTGGTGTTGCATACATGTGATATCTCCCTATTTCGGAGGGATCTCCCTATTTTTGAGCAAATCTCCCTATTTGGAATTTCATAATTTCTATTTCAAATTTCTGATCTCCCTTCTTTGTTTAATCATTCTCCCTATTTTGAAATGTAAATCTCCCTATTTGGCTTCTCAGATGTCTCATATGTATGTTTTTTGTTGTTTTTTTTTGTTTTTTTTTTTATTATTATTATTATATTTGTAGTTCATTTTTTTTTCTTTTATTTTCTTGTTTTTTATTCATGATTACGAAAAAATTATCTTTTAGCTTTTTTTGGGCGGTATAAGTGAATGGTATAAGTGCATTTTTATTTATTTATATATATTTTATTTTATTATATTTTTTCTTCTATTATACGTTTCTTCTCTGCAGTTTTATTTCTAAGTAGATTAAAGATAAGGAGTTGATGGAAATTCATTCAATTTCCTCATAAAGACACCTAATTTTCAGCCTTAGTACAAAAATGGTAAATCCTTCGTAATCTACGAACAAAATTGCATTAACCATGGTTCCTCATGGAAGCTTTAAAACTCGAATATCAGCGAAATGTTTGTTAAAATTTTGCTCCATATGTTATGTAATCAATTAAGGCATACAACATAACAAGATATTGATGTTTTATATACAGAGTAACTATCTATACTCATACCTAACTCATTACATAGACATATTTAACATATAATATAAACATATTCATCCAGATGTCCATTTCTGGCCATTGACGATCGTTAAAAAAAGAATTGTCAATTTATTTCCGAATATTGCAGGGTTACATCAATAACTGAACGTAGCTGTATTATGACTAAAACAAGAACGATACATACATAGCGTTAATTGCATCTTGTAATAGTAATCTAAACCATAGTTTTAATTGTTGGAATTGTTACATATGAAAAAGTTGTAGCAAACTTTATCAATACATACCTATATTTACATAACACTCTTCTAGAAACGCAGAAAATAAAAACGTTTTAGATGCAGCAAGTGCAGGGGAATAAAGTGGGCATATTCAGATAATGAGCATTTTGAGAATTTGGAACCAAGAACGAGTACTTCTATGTTAAGGACGAGTGAATCGGTAAGACCACTCGCCCAACAATACGAGTTTGGTCCCTGGAAAATTTCTAAGTCTGGCCTATACAAGAATTTGAAATATCATGAAGAGGAGACGTGAGTAATTGCCTAACAATAAATTTAGCCCACTATAGTATTCTGTGCGAAGAATCAAGCTGTATGATGAAATGCCAAACCCGGTTGTGGTGGAATACAAAGCCATAGGTGACTCCATAGTGCTTTAATGCATGCTTACCTCAAGAAGGAAGCCACCTGCAAGCATTCTTCGTATAGCCGTCCTGGTGGAATATTAGTTTTCTTGCAAAATAATACTGAAATCCTTAGTTTTAAATTGTAAAAACCGCTTAACCATAAAATTCAAAAATGCTTATTAAATGAAAATCCGGATGCAACTTAAAAGAAAGTGCTCATAAAACACCAATCTTTAAGCCTTAGTACAAAAAATCATTCTTTCATATGTTTTGGCCCGTAACGGACCTGGATTAGAAGAGGCCGGTCGCTCCCTCATGCGGAACCGTAAAACCCGGTCAAAAGAGGTGCCACCTGTTTGCCGTGGGTGGATACCCGTAAGCCGGAGAAGAGGATCCTGGAGGTTGAGGGACAGGCCAGAGATCTTCACCTGTCTCAACACGCCTCTTTGGCCTCGGATTCGGTGTAAACGGGAGGCCGTGGAGGCTCGACACGGTCAATCGGCTGCCATGCCTTGCCCTGAGATCTCTTCTTCCTTCTAACTTTTTCAGTATCGAATGATACGCAACCGTGTTCCAAATTTCTTCATTTAATCATCCTTTTCCCTATATCTCAGAAGGCGGTGGTTTAAGGGTCAATCGACGGGCTTGTTTTTCGGTATTTCTGGGTTACTTGGGTCTAGGTTGAGAGGCAGGGTGGGCACAACGTCTGAATTTTATTTCGGTTTTCTTTATTAGACATCTGACTTAATATTCATTTGTTGTTAAAGCTTGGGTAGTCTGAAGTACTTTGGAATCTTGCACGGCGAGTATGACGGGTATGTAGCTTTGGCGTTGGAAACTGGAGAGCCGTTTCCGTATAGCGTCCCCTTGTAGGGCTCCAAGGAGGGTGAAGCGCATAGCCGTCGAGACTTAAAACTAAAAAAAATGGATTCAATGGCACACAAACGACCGGACTCCGACGACGATATAGACGCTTCGACACTGTTTAGAGCACAAGAAAATTTTCCAAAGTTTATAATTATTGAGTCAACAAACAAAGAAACACAAGTTACATCACTGTCACCTTTCGTTATTGAGAAACAAATTGAATCTATGATAGGCACACCAAAATCTGTGAAGAAATTAAAAAAACGGAACATTGTTAGTAGAAACAACAAGGAAAATGCAAACAGACATTCTTTTAAAATCAAAAAAGTTCTTCAATCTACCAGTAGAGGTTAAACCACACAAAACTCTTAAATCTTCCAAAGGCATAATAAGAGACAGAAATCTCAAAGGAGAATCGGAAAAGAACATACTCGAGTACTTGGAAAATCAAGGTGTTACAGCGGTAAAACGCTTCACAGTTAAAAAAGGACAAGACACAATCAACACGAATACCATTCTTTTAACATTTGACTCAGTTGTACCACCTAAATCTCTGAAAATCTTTTATCAAATTATTCCTGTCGATCTTTACATACCAAATCCTTTGAGATGATTTAACTGTCAGAAATTTTGATACCACGAGGACAAATGCCCAGTTGACCCCGGGTCAGTCTGTGAAAGATGTGGTATGGGAAACCATGACCATCATACAAATCACTGCAAAAAATGTGTCAACTGTGGCGGAGCACATCTATCACGGTCAAATGAATGCGAAACATGGAAGAAGGAAAAAGAAATCATGCGATTGAAGATAACAAAGAACTTGACATATCTTGAAGCTCGAAAACAACTTGAACAGAAGCCTGAATTTAGTTTCTCACATATAGTCAAATCACTTGCTGCCAAACCAGAAACCAAAACAGCTGCTACACAATACAGTGTCGAAGACTGTAAGATTACAGAGAGTTCAAAAGTTCTCATTGCGAGGAAACCAAACAGAAACAATATTTCTCAAAATCAGAACGTAACATCAAGCAAATCTCTGTCAGAACAAGCAAAAGTTAGTTCAAAACCAAATCAACCGAGTACAAACGCAAAACTACATTCTGCATCCAGTAGGGTGCAGAAGGGATCAGATGATCCCGTCCAACAGTATAACAAATTTGGAGCTCTGGCTAATGACGATGCCATGGAGATGGACGAGGTTGCCTCGCGCCCTGGTTCCCGTGGCCATCGTCCTCGGTCACCAATCACAGCTCCAAAGTAAAGTTTCCAGTCTACATTTAAACAAAATGTCACGCTTTTAAATCTCCTCTCTAAATTATTTAATGGGTAGCAAATATAAAATAATACAATGGAACTGTCGAGGTGTAAAACCACGTTTTGAAGAACTACTACTTTTGTCACTACTTAGACCTTCTGTTTTCTGTCTTCAAGAAACTTTCCTCAAACCTAATGACACGTTTACTTTGAAAGGCTTTAATGTTTACAATCACATTCACTTGGATTGTCTAAGAGCATCTGGTGGAAGCTCTTTACTTGTCCATTCAACATTACCACAACGTCAAATTGAACTTAAAACGGATCTACAAGCGGTAGCTGTTTCTGTTACACTCGAGAAAGAGATAACTTTCTGCTCAGTCTATATCCCTCCCTCTTATCTTTTAAAATCTGAACAACTTACTTCTTTACTTCAACAGCTTCCTTCACCCTATATGTTGGTAGGTGACTTCAATGGTCACAATGTGCTTTGGGGTTGTAATGACAATGATCCCAGAGGAGAATTAATCGAGGATTTCATCACGAAAAACGATATTTGTTTGATGAATGATAAATCTAACACTTATCTAGATTCTGGTAAAGGCACTTTCTCATCCCTTGATCTTTTACTCTGTCACCCCTATCTCTATCTTGACTATGACTGGTCTGTTTGTGAAGATCAACGTGGATCTGACCACTTTCCAATTTTGATTGAAAGCGTTCAGACTCATGATGAAGCCCATAATCCCAAATGGAAATTGAATAAAGCAGATTGGGATTTATTTCATACTTTATGTAATGAGTCCCTTACTGATACTTTTCTCTCTGATTCTTCTGATCCTATAACTGACTTCACCTCTTCTTTAATAAATATATCTGAGAAATGTATCCCCAAAACCTCGACAAACCCAAAGAAAATTAACCCATGGTATAACGACGATTGTAAAGAAGCTATCAAACAACGGAAAGACACTTTGTCGAAGTTCTGCAAGTTCCCAACGCATGAAAATTTAAATACTTATAGGAATTCTAGAGCAAAAGCCCGTCGGACTATAAAGTCTGCAAAACGCAAATCATGGAGAACATACGTATCGAATTTGAATTATAAAACACCCACTAAAAAGTTTGGGACATGGTTAGGAAAATATCTGGTAAATCTAAATCTGCTTCTTATCACCATCTTAATTACAATTTCAACAATGCGAACGAAACAGCTTCCACAAAACAAGATATAGCAGATACTTTGGCATCACAGTTTTGTTCAAATTCCTCAACCAGTCATTATTCGGAGGAATTCCAAAAATATAAGAAAGAACAAGAAAAGACTAAATTAAACTTTAAGTCCTCAAATAATGAAGAATATAATACTCCTTTTAATTTGGATGAACTAAAAGACGCCATCAGTAAAGCCCATGATACAGCAACAGGTCCCGACGAAGTTCACTATCAAATGTTAAAACATCTTCCACCAAAATCACTTCAAGCTCTTTTAGATATATTTAATGATATGTGGGAAACTGGAAAGTTTCCCGAAAGTTGGGAACTAGCCACTATAATACCAATTCCTAAACCTGGAAAAGACCATGCAGAACCTAACAGCTATAGACCGATAGCACTTACAAGTTGTCTTTGCAAAACTTTAGAGAGAATGATAAATGTAAGACTTGTTTGGTACTTAGAAAGCAATAACCTAATATCTCCTGTTCAGTCGGGCTTCCGCTCTGAACGAAGTACCAACGACAATTTAGTAAGACTGGAAACCTTTATTCGTGATGCCTTTGTTGCAAAGGAGCATGTTGTTGCTGTGTTTTTCGACTTGGAAAAAGCTTATGATACCACCTGGAGACATGGTATTATGCGAGATCTACATGATCTCGGAATACGTGGCAGATTAGCATCATTTATCGAAAATTTCCTTGCGGATCGTTGGATCCAGGTTCGTGTTGGATCGACTTTATCCGAAAAGTTCGACCAAGCACAGGGTGTCCCACAAGGGAGCATCTTGTCTACAACATTGTTCAATATTAAGATAAATAGCATAATGGATTGCTTGGATCCTAAAACAGATGGATCATTATATGTAGATGATTTCTGTATGTGTTACAGGTCAAAAAGTATGAGAACTATCGAAAGGCACTTACAGCAGTGCATTAACAGAATAGAAAACTGGGCCTCACATAATGGTTTCAAATTTTCCAAGTCGAAAACTCAATGTGTACATTTCTGTCAACTACGGAAAGTACACAACGATCCCGAACTTTATTTATATGGTTCTCTTATTCCAGTAGTTGAAGATTTTAAATTTCTTGGAGTTCTTTTTGATCGTAAACTTTCTTTCATTCCACATATCAAGTACTTAAAAGCCAAATGCCTGAAAGCATTGAACTTACTGAAAGTATTATCACACACAGACTGGGGTGCTGATCGCACTGTCCTTCTCCAGCTATACCGTTCCCTCATTCGTTCAAAATTAGATTATGGATCCATTGTATATGGATCGGCAAGACCATCGTATATCAGTTCTCTTGACACAGTGCATCATCAAGGCCTAAGATTAGCTCTGGGTGCTTTTCGAACATCACCTGTACAAAGCCTCTATGTTGAGGCTGAAGAGCCATCTCTATATTTACGACGAGAGAAACTTGCCCTACAGTACGCCATTAGAATTGCTGCTAATCCATCAAATCCAGCTCATAAGGTGTCTTTTCCGCCATATATTTCTGAAGAAAAAGGTACAAGTAGGCAAAGATCAGGAAAAGGCGCAATCAGAAAAAGATTCCCACTCCAAAAACCGAGGTGGGAAAAAACCAAACCAACAATCAGGTACTTATACCATGAAACATATCGTAAGCCGAATGAGCAGCTATTTTCCCAATAGGTGGCCACTCAGTTACCTTAACTTAACTAAAATTATGAAAACACACATAAGGCGCCAACAGCACAAAAAGGTTTTTAAACACCAAGACATAAAACAAAAAGAACCACCACAGAAGTATCGACTTGGAACGATCAGTAACACAAAGTTACTGGCGGGCTTAAACCGGTTTTACATGGCCATAACCTCACCCTCAGCTTCTGCAGTGGTTCATAACATTTAGTTAGTTATTCGGTCCTCGTGGTGAATCTCTAACTAGTCAATGAATCATCAAGAACAAACAAATAAATCATGATAAACATCCTGATGAATCAAAAACCAGGACTCACAGACTGAGTAAGCTGCCCGACGATGGAGATCCCTGGGCGCCGAATAACCTACTAACTCCGGAGCAAAAGAAAAACACCAGTTGGACCCCGGTGGGCCAAGCAACAGACAAGAAGCTCCGGCCCCAACCAACTAAAATGAATAGCTTTATGTCGGGGCCATCATAGAGTCTGACGCCCGACCCACCGGCGTGCAATTAAAGAAGGCAGCGTAGTTATCAACCATGATTGGGTTAAAAACTAAGCATGCAGACTGTCGCATAACATTCAAGTTATAACCTATACGTCTGTAACGTGTTATGATTTTTCTGAACTGAAAAGAAAAATCATTAATTCCTTTAAGTTTCTTAAATTTGTAAACCAAGTCACCATAAAATTCAGGTTCCGAAAGGCCCTCACTTAAAAGCGTCTTTAACCCAACATTATATTTGGAAATCAATTCATAGTGTCTACGATAAAATTTAGAAAATGTTTTTCGAAGTTTATGATACCGATAGCCCTGTTGGAGAAGTTTGGCCGTTAAACATTTATTTCGAGCGTTGAAGTCTGTAACATGATTGCAGACTCTAGCAAACCTAATAAGTTGCGAAATGTATACACCATAAGAAGCACGACGAGGAACGTCACCATCCAAAAAAGGAAAATTTACTATATCAAAATCAAAGTCATCGCGCTTATCATAAATTTTAGAAGAAACAAATCCATTTGCAACAGAAAGATGTAGATCTAAAAAGGGGGCTTCAGTATCTGAGATATTGGCCTTGTTCAACTGAAGTTCAGGTGGATAAATTTGATTGACCATACCTTCAAAATAAGGGTTGTCAATGTTCAAAAGGTCATCGAGGTACAGCTTTACGAAAGTAAACCAAAGGCTATCCGGTCCTTTGGTTTACGGGTTGCACCACTTTTAGAATCAGCAAACATCAAAAAAGATAAAATAGAAGAACATTTTGTTTCCGAAATACCATCATGGTGCATTAGAAAACCAGAAGTTAAATTGACTCTACATACAGGGAAAAAATCAGAGTCAAATCCACACCTTCTAAAGGAAAGTTTTCATCAACTACAATCTCAATTTATTGACTATCAATGTATTTATACTGATGGTTCAAAAGAAGAAAACAAAGTTGGTTGTGCTACTTTTACAAACGGCAATTGCAAAACATTACGTTTACCTGATGGCTCTTCAATTTTCACAGCGGAAGCTAAAGCTATAGACTTAGCTTTAGACTTCATAAATGAAAGTAACTTAAAGGACAAATTTATTATTTTTTCTGACTCTTTGTCAGTTCTACAGGCCTTAAACCATACATCACCCAAAACCCCTTAAATACAAAAACTATTAATAAAACATCATACCATCTCGGAATTGAAAACAATTATCTATTGCTGGGTTCCCAGTCATATAGGTATATATGGAAATGAGAAAGTTGATAAGAACGCTAAAGAATCGTTAAATCTAGAAGAAACCGTTTTTAAAATTCCTTATGTCAATTTTAAACCTTTTATTAACGAGTACATCTCTGACAAATGGCAAACAATCTGGAACAATTGATAAATTGAGGGAAGTCGAACCGATCGTTAAACGACCAAAAGCAATTCATAAACTTTCGAGACGAGAAGAAATCGTTCTTGCTCGTCTCCGAATTGGTCATACAAGAATAACACATTCCCACTTATTAAAGCGAGAAGATGAACCTAAATGCATTGGCTGTGATACACCATTCACAGTTAAACATTTTCTTTTAGAATGCACTGACTTTGCAGCAGAGCGAATTTCTTGTTTTCAAGCTAATAACTTGAAAGAATTGTTCAAAGATGTACCCGTTGGAAAGATTTTATCATTTCTTAGACAAGTAAATCTGTTTTATAAAATATAATTTTTAAATCACGAATCTTATTATTTCATATATCGTTTCTTTACAACGACATTTATATCTTACTTAGTGTTACTTTTTAATACGAGTTCAATATATTTTAACGTTTTACCGTGTTAGACGCTAATGACCCATCAGGGTTGATGCGTCGTTAAACAACAAACAAACAAACAAACAAAACTTTCATATGTTATAAACACAATTACAAATCATTGACCATGGTTCCTTGTGGAAACTTTGAAACTCGAAAATCGGCGAAAATTGTGTAAAAAATTGGGCTTCATATATTTTATAATCAATTGAGGCATGCAACATCACAAGATCATACAGCCTCATACACTATAAACAAATCCTGCCAGTGTCGATTGTTTTAAAACAAGAAGAGTTGTCAATTTATTTCTGAATATTGCGGGGTACATTAATAACTGAACGCAGCCGTATATCATATAATTATGCTTACACGTCTATGTAATAAAATCTTGATTGCTACATTTTCAAATTAAAAATTGCACATATACATGTTCATACATGTACATGCGTATGTCTTATCACCACTCTAAAATACACATTACATGGTTCTCTGAAATATTTTGTTTACAATACCCAATGTTATATTTCGCTTTATTGCACGTGTTTGTATTTATGTGGTGAAAATTGCCTAATCCCCTTTTGTATCACCCATATTAACCATCTCTGGCAGACAAGTCCTCTCATACAAAGTAGTACTAACGTCACCATCTGCATAAATCCCGGCGTCAATCGCCTGTTTCTTCGATAGCGAGTTCGGTAAACACCAGAGTATAGTGTCAACGAAATCGAAAGAGAGACATTCTGGATTTGCGGCACAAAGGCTGGTGCAGTCTTCCAGTGAGACACCTTCGTTGGATGTGAGGCCCGTGGAGACAATGTATGCGTTGATATAGTGTCCTTCGTAGGCTGTGAATGTTATGTCATAGCCCTCACATACTGAAACAACAATTAATATGCGTTACTTACCTAGAAACACTAGCCATCAGGAAAACATGTCCGTGTAATGGATATCCCCAGATACACCTTATAGGTTGTTAACGTAATGTTATACCCATACATAACAATAACATGTTCCTTACACGACTAGAAAATGTATCTCAGGAATTTGCAGCAGGTCTTACACCAGTTTGTAAAAGGTACATAATGTATTTACAATATCCCTGGAAATAAATGGCCCTTCTCCACGGATTCCTTAAAAAGCTTTTGATGTGGCATATTCTTCATTGTTCTGTTCATTTGTGTGAACATAATCCGTTGACCTGGCTATAGAAGTGTATAATTTTGTTTGAAGATACCTTGTTTGCAGGTTCGTTCACTTTCCTCATACTCAAACAGTGGTTTACAGTGACATCGTTTTCCTATGTCATTGTCTCCGCTGTCCACACAGCGAGAGTTATCTTCAAAACAATCACTGTCTTCTACACATGGACCAAACATTGTAGGAATTGCTGTGAAATAAATATCCGTCTCGAATAGACATTTTAAGCAATAACATTCTGATTGAAAAATGTCTAGAGCGAGTAGAGACCACACAGTTAATATAAAAAAACAGTTCTCGCCTGAGTTAAAGCGAAAAGGTCAAAGGATAACATTAATATCCAATTAGTCATGCACAAAACAAAACTTGTTCTCTTACTATCACGTAAATATGTCCGTGTAATGTATACCCCTGTATACCCCACTTTTTACATAGAGAAACTAGGACTTGCAGGTTTATCTATTTTTCTTATTTTTGCTCCAAAACAGAGATTGCGGTTCCTCGATATAACCGCATCGGCGAGGCGGTTCTAACGTGCGCCAACAATCAACGTTTTTAGCAAACATGTGAAAAAGTATGATTTTTTGTTTTAAAAATCAATTTTTGCAGCTGAAAAAGTCTCTGTATATTGCATGGTAAATCTTTCGTAATGCTGAGTAAATCGAATAATACGCATATTAACAGAATCATGCAATTAAATAGCCGCGGAAATATGTTAAGTTACAATTATTGAAGACGGTACCTACATGTATTTTTTTGAATCAAAACATTAAAATACCGCTTAAACCGGTCAAAAAATTACCGATTTGAAACACAAAATGATACAAACTTGAATAAGCATATAATGACAACTGAAATCGGAATTGCAGTGCTTCTTTAAAATTAAGGGCAAGTCTAGTAAAGTTGACAATTGTTGACTTGATCTATACAGTCAAAGTCAGTGAGTGTTTTTTTATTATTCTGTGTGTTGAACTGTATTTTCTTAAAATCTTTGGAAGCATTGTAATTCTTGAACATGATAAATTATTCTGTCATACCTTGACAAACAAGATTAATTTCACTCCACTGACCGACGTCTAAACATTCTGTAGTCATAGATGTTAGACCATCTGCCGTACTATACCCAGCATTACAGATGCATTCAGCCGTGGAGCCGATCATTGCTTCCGACCACAGACAGGTTGCGTCGGTAACGTATATCCAAGATGGAGGGCCACAACCTGAAAAATACAAACCCGGAAACTCGATAGGTTAATAGTAGAATGAAGGACTTTAAATCGAATAGAGTATAAGTTTAAATTAGTTCGTCTCATTTCGGATGCCGTGGCTCCATTCTGACAATATTGTAAACTTGATGCATGGGACGTTAAACCACACATCAAGAAAACATGCCCGTGAAGTGTATTCCCCCTTCAAACCCCACTTTTATATAGTAAAACGGGTTTGCAGGGTCATACCTATTTTCTTATTTTTGATCCAAAACATAGATTGTGGGTACTCGTTAGAACCGCCTCGGCCTGACGGTTCTAACGTGTACCCACAGTCAATATTGTCAGCGAAAACATTAAAAACATCAAATGTTTTTCTATGACATTTTCAGTGTTTCAAGCCGAAAGCGTACTCTGTATGGGCAAGTTTTCATTATGAAACAAACATAAAGGTCAAGTCAATAAATCAGTTTTTTTTTTATTTTTCAATTTTCGTTTCGGGAAGGATGCAATACAAAAACGCTTTAAAAACTGTCAGACATACATCATTTATCTGTTCAAATGTGATCTCCGTTGGTCTAATGCATTTTATCATGAATCGGTGGACGACCGACTACGACTGATCATGGCTATACTATAATCTCGCCTGATTAGTCTTCGGCTCGGCTGAGCTAACAAAGCATGGGTAAAGTGAGCAATTATTCTGGGTTACCTGTACAGACCAGATCCACGTCAGTCCACTGCATTATATCAAGACACGTCATAGTGGTTGTTTCCACGACGTTCTCTGGATAATAGCCCGTGTCACAGCGGTACGTGGCAGTGGTCCCGGGAGTTATATTTTCAGCTTCCCAGTTTGCATTAGCGTGAGGAATCTTCGGAGGTTTTCCACAGCCTGAAATATTTTATATAGTATGAAAATGTTTTTAGTTTATAGTATCAGAAAATGTTTTTATATTGTTACATAAGTATGTACGCTATACAGTAATATTGCAAAGACAGATCTACAAAGCAGTGAAGTCTGTGCTTGTATGTTCATATGAGTGCGAGTACAATTTACTAGTACAAGGTCCCTTACCCACAACGTAAGGGACCTTGAGCGTAGAAAGTAAGCCCAGTCCCATTATTCTCACATACATGTTCCTCCGGACACAACCACAGCATAGAAGTCTCTGTAAAGACACTCGCTTTGTAGCCATGGATCATTTGCTCGATCAAGAGCTCCTTCAGCCTTTCTGATGACATTTTCAGCATGGCGTGTCTAAGTATGACATAAGCTGTTAAAAGGACACGCAACCCCTTTTATAGCAAAATTCATTCCAGTCTTAGGTTGGGAATAGAGTAGTTAAGGGTAAAAACATAACAACCAAATTTAATTAAAATATACAGAGTGCAAACAGTTTACAATTGTTACAACTTCGGGTGACCGGATTTTTTGAGGAGGAGTAGAAATAATCTTACTAGAAAATGTATATTTATAACACTATGCCACACAGTAGTACATGTGTAATGTGTGGATAACACAATAAAATGCATATGATGGTAAAAATATTTTCTCCAGCCGTAAACAAATTTTATTCTTGAAACACATGGAATTCCTTCTATATCTAAAGATTGTGGATACACATTAAATACAAGGCTAGCCCGACATCCGTAATCTATGATTAAAAGCCAAAGTAAGAAAGCCAGTGCTCATCCCAGAGTTTTCATTTGGGTTGGTTAAATAGCAGTTGTTCAATGCTTATTCTATTCAAAACAATTCTCGAAAACTGGTACTGGTACTGTATTCTACGAGTAAATCAAGTAATGTTGTCATACCTGTACAAACCAGCTCTACAGTGCCCCACATTTCATTTTGATCACATATGATAGACGTGTCCATCAGATTATCTTCAGGATAATACCCATCGTCACAGTGATAAGTGGCTGTAAACCCCACACTTGTAGATTCCAAGGACGCTGTTGCATGAGGAACCGTGGGAGGATCGCCACATCCTGAATGAAACAAATCATTACGAAAACTTGCCCATGCAATAAACAGAGATTTGTTTGAGATGTAAAAAATGTCACTATAATTTTTGAGGGGATATTTTTAGCATTTTTGGTCAAAACATTAATTGTGGATACACATAAGAACCGCCTAACCGAGCGGTTCTAACGAGTACCCACCATCTATGTTTTAGATCAAAAATAAGAAAAATAGGTATACCCATGTAAAAAAAAGTACAAATAGGCCATGATCAGGAAATGGCACAATCGGAAAGAAATTCCCTCTCCATAAACCGAGGGCTGGGAATAAACTAAAATGACACTTAAGTACTTATACCATGAAAACATGTCGTACGCCGAGTGAGCAGCTATTCCCCAATAGGCGGCAACTCAGTTACCCCAACTGAACTAAAATATGAAAACGTACATAAGGCTCAAACAGCACAAATTTCGACTCCAAAACACAACACGATTAGAACCACAACAGAAGTATCGCCTTGGAACGATCAATAATATAAAATAACTGGGGGCTTAAACCGGTTTTACAGGCGACTAACCTCACCCCAATCTTCTGCTGTGGTTCACAACATTTAGTTAGTTGTTCGGTCCTCTATACACGGACGTGTTTACGGGATTGTGGTGAATCTCTAACTAGTCAATGAATCACCAAGGACAAACGAATAAATCATGATAACCACCTTGATCAATCAAAAACGAGGACTCAACAGATTCAGTAAGCTGCCCGACGATGGAGATCCCTGGGCGCCGAATAAATTACTGAAACCCGGAGCAAAAGAAAAACACCAGTTGAACCCCGGTGGGCCAAGCAATAGACATGAAGCTCCGGCCCCAATCAACTAAAATGAATAGCTTTAAGTCGAGGCCATCACAGAGTCTGACGCCCGACCCATCGGCGTGCAATTAAAGAAGGCAGCATAGTTATCAACCATGATTGGGTTAAGAACTAAGCATGCAGACTGTCGCAAAACATTCAAGTTATAACCTATACGTCTGTAACGAGTTATGATATTTCTGAACTGAAAAGAAAAATCATTCTTTCCTTTTAGCTTCTTAAATTTGTAAACCCTAGTTTTTCTGTATAAAAGTGTGCCATGAGGAAGTCAATATTATATGGACATGTTATCCTGATGATTATTGATTCTAATTTGAATTGTTTGTTTGAGTAGTGGCTTAGCGTCCCGACATGAGCATAGCTGTTGACATGGATGCTAAGCCAATGCTAAGCCATAACTCAAACTAAAAGCATATTTAACCCGCGTGCATATGGATGACCCGGTATGCAAATTCACTCCAAATTTTGATGTGGAGGCTATAAAATTTTTCTAATGCAACCTATCCCCCCCCCCGAAATTCCGAAAGTAGAAAGACTGCAATTTCAGAAATATTGTTTTGTTTTCCGACTACATCATTTCTTAGCAGTAGGCTTTTTTGGATGCCGAAGTCGAATTTTAATTTTCCGTGTCTGTTTAAATATGTATTTGAAACATATAATGTCAAAAATGCCATTCGAATCAAACTAGTCCTCCAATTATATATGTACAGTATACTAATTCAAATCTCGCAACAAGTGCAATGGAAAAACAAAATTACTTATCAAATGAGCCGCATCGTGAGAAAACCGGATTTTTGCCTATGCGATAACAAAGGCGCAGATCAGCTTCGCAGTAACTGCGAAGCTGATCAGCGCACTTGTTTTCGCTGCACAGATAAACGATTCCTCCACTTTCTAAATCCAGAATTTCAATCTTCTAGCCTGCTTATGTAACTGTACAGGTCGGTTTGTGTAAGACTTGGTAGTAAACCCCGAAGACCGGTTTTATAGCGTCGCGGCTCAAATTAGTCCACCATACCTATACAAACCAGATCCATTTCATTCCATCGTCTACCACGGTTACACATAGTTGACATGATCATATCTTCATTGGCGGGCATATAACCATCATTACAGCTGTACCTGGCGACGGAACCGGTTGTTGTTAGTTCCCAGGAACCAGTCGCCCGACTTATCTCCGGTGGATCGCCACAATCTATAAGAAACATTTAAGGTAGATCGTTAGACTTGTTTTGAAACCGTCTGAAAACAAACCTTAAACTTTTGTTTTCTTATCTTCTATCTCTAATTTTAATCCACATTAAAGAACTGACTACGAGTTAAGTCCTCGAGAAAAACACAATTACTCCCAAAGGTACATGTTGGTTCTTGGGAATAGGCTGTTCCGCTGCATCATGACTACAAAAATTGACTTTAATCATAAAACTACATTTTTGAACATAAAAATAAAAACAAAAACTGCACGATTACATATATGGAAATAATATATTTTTATCTTTACCGTAGACAACATTGTACACATCCCATCCTTCATCTTTCACCAGGATGTGATCTGAGAAATATATGTTCTTGTCGTTAAACTCACATTCATGTTCGTGTTCATTATAGTTGATAGCCAAACACTGACCACTACTTTTAAGGTGACAATACCAAGAACATGCCAATAATGTTATGTTTTCCGCTTTTTTGAACCGATGAGAGAGGCGTGCCGGACTGTCTGTGTGCTTCAGAAATTTCAAAGAATTATCATCGGAACAGACGGTCGAATAAAACATGATGAGTGTTTTCAGGAGCACAAAACACCAGAATTTGAAACGTGTATCCATGCCAACAGTAAGTTAATTTCTCAAGTTTATCCAAAAGTCCTCATTTACGCATGTCCGTACTGAAAAGCAGAAATTAATCCTGTATTAATTGCCATTTGCAAGTCTTGAAATTTAAACTACATTGATGCCAAGTGTGCAATAATTATGAACAAAAAAAAATGTTTGCTTAATTATGAAAGCTGAGCTTAATCACATAAAAATCCTGCAGTGTGCGATCGTTATTGGAAATAACTTACGAACTTCAAGGATAATATTCCGCATTCAACTTAGCTGTGCAGGGCCGCTTTTGCCAGACATGTTCTGAATTAAAAATGAAACGCTTGCTTTTTCGTAACGCTTATCAAAACAATATATACTTAATATAAGTCGGCTTACTCACACAGTCAACATTTTAAAACAAAGTTTCACAAAACGACGCATTTACCATGTGAATAAATGAGCCAAAATACGTATTGATGGTCTAAATGTCACTAATATATGTGCTATTTTATTATTCCACGAACGCAGTAACCAAGTACCAAAACAACCGTTTACCGACTATATAAAATAGCACCGGATACTTTAGTCGCGTCGCGATAATGTGTCAATTTTTCGGACCAGATTCGACATTTACCGTCATGGATAACCGAGACAGTTTCATCTCCGATTTAAACGAATGTTGCTTGGACTGGTTATCTTTTTTACTCTAATTTTGATGCAAGTAGTTATTTGGGTTTTACTAAATTATATATATTCCAGTGTTTCCCGTTAAAATATTTGAACATGATGCGGCTTTTATTTGAGCCTATGCGTGAGAAACACAACAATTTGTGTTTCTGACCAGGTCAGACACAAACCGGCCCGTAGAAGTACAGATTGAAGATGGCTAGAAGCTGGAAATTTTGGATTTAGAAAGAAGGGGAATTGTACTATCCATGTAGCGAAAACAAAGGCGCTGATCAGTTTCGCAGTTACTGCGAAGCTGATATCTGCGCCTTTGTTTTCGCCTTGTATGCAGATTGTTGGTTTTCTCATGCGAAGTCTCATTTTGTATAATGAATTTTTACTGATACAGAAGTATTGTTTTTTTTTTTTTTTTTTTTTTTTTTTTTTTTTTTTTTTTTTTTTGTTTCGTTTTTGTTCAGTCAGTAATTAACATCACGACACATGAAACAACTAGGAGTAATTATAATATGTACATGTATTTAGCCGAAAGGTCGGATCTAATTCCTGTACATTTATAAAGGAAACGAGACTTAGTGGGTAGGTAAGATGCAGGCCTGTCAGGGTAACTATGTCAAGGCCATTTCAAGACCTTTCGTGAAAAAGGTTGTTGCATTACCAAAACTTGACCATGCAAGATACAGAGATTTTTCGGCTGTGAAAATTGTAAAATATCGGATTTTTTATACTTACCATTATTATTACTATTATCATTTAAAATTTTTGCTCAAATTATTAATTGAGGGGACTCGTGAGAACTGCCTAAAGAGTACCGAAAATCTATGTTTTGGAACGAAAAAAAAGGAAAATGTATACCCTTGCGAATCCCTGGTTTAATTTTAAAATGGGATTGAAGGGGAAAAATTTCCATGGACATGTTATCCTGATGTAAAAGGGCGACCAAAAGTTAGACTAATTGAAATAATTGATTTTCCTGTCACAAAGCCAATAATTATCAATAGACATGCAAATGTATTTTGGTCATTTAACTAAAAACAATTGAAGTGAAAAAATGGTCATATTCAATGTTATAACAGACATACCATTTGCATCGTTTGAATGTCATACAATCTACGCCAAGCGAAATCACGTGCGAAAAAATATTGATCACATGGATATGCGCTTCTTTAATATCACGCAAAAAATATTAAATTCTCATAATTCGGGTCGTTTTATTATAATTTTATTATTATTATCATTATTATTATTGTTTGTTTTTGTCAAAATACTGTGTAAGTCAACGGACGATTTGGACAAGACTACACATACGGTTTCTCGCAAATGTGGTCGATTAAAAGTAACTTTTAACTGGCATATTAAGTGTTCTTTTCAATAATGGAATAAATAACACTTATTCTCATTTTGTTAGATGAAAATCGATTCTTATTACTTTCAAGTTAAATGAAATCAATACTTTGGAATTTCGGGCTATCATCAAAGCCAAAATTACCAGACACAGTAGAGCCAACCCGTGAAGTTGCCATGCATGATTACTAGGAAGCAACGTCCCGACATGACCATTACCTAATGGGTGGGACGTGAAACAATGACTCAAAAAATGATAGTATACTTAATAAGGAATGTCCTAAAAAAAGAAGGCACTTTTTAATGTTGGGAGGTCTTTGTGGCCGAGAGATTTCATGGGTTTAGAGTGCTGATTTCATTCACGCGCTTAATCATTCGATAATCTCACTGCTGCACCTAGTCTGGGTTCGATCCCCAGTCGGAGCACATGTGAGACATGCCAAGTTCTGTTTGCGGGTGTGCCAGGTGGTTTTGCTAGGGGTTTTCCCGTTTTCGACACACCTACTGATTGGCCCGCCTCATATGAACTGAACTACATGTTGTACTGAAGGGGACGTTCAACTAAAAATAAACAAACATTTTGACCTTGACCTTGTCCTTAGTCTGCATACCTTTAACCAGTAGATTATAGTGATGTTCACACTAATCCACAAACATAATGCCCTCAATAGTATACTGGAAGTGAACATGAACGGGCCATTACTTGTATCACTTAAATATTTTTAAAAACCTCCTCTTCTCAGTGCTTGATGCCAGTTAATGGCAACGGAAAGTTAATGGCAACGGAATATGCCCCGATTACTGATAATCAGCCTTAGGTAAGCTTGCACAGGAAAAGGGTAACAAGGATAACATATTATCAAGACATGATCTCGGCTGTTTACCGAGAATATTATAGCACTTAATAAATTCTCATAGGCGTGTAGTAGGAAATTATAGGTCGCCTTGTTTCCTGTCATATCCTTGTCACCTGATATGACATGTTTAGTAGATGGAACCAAAGGGCACTTACAATTAGTTCCCGGACGATCGTTGTAGACTTTCGTCACAGATTTAACGGTATAAATATGAATGGTACGCCTGCTCCTAATAGACAAATACATTTATTTCATTCATATATATTTAACGGTAAACTTGTGACGTATGTTTACTCCAATCGTCCGGGAACTATATAAGTATAATGCCCACTGAAACCCTGCATAATTGAGTCCTCCATCAGACAACCCATCATTAGTATTCATTTTAAAATTGACCATTCAAATCAGCACATTAGCGATTAGCTAACGGTCAATGACGATTAGACAACACGTGGGTTAGACAAACAGACCAACACGTGCTTTTTACAGGTAAATATTGGTGCAAAAACACACTGTTTGTCTAGGGAAATAGTGGTGGGCGTGGTTATACCTTGCTGGCGTAGGAGTCAATTGAGTGTAACTGTTTGTTACCAGACAATGGAAAAGGTAAAATGAATCAATTATCAGCAACTGAAAATCGCAACCTCAAGGATTCGTCACACATAAGCGAAAATCCCTCAACGCAGACTTGCATAGAATTGTATTTTATTGTGAAAAGAGTTTCTTGTCTGTGTGATTTATTGTTTTACGCCCCTTTCAACAGCTAACGTTCCGACATGGCAATAGTTGTTGACTGGGACGTAAAGCAATAAATGAAATAAACAAAACTATTTTTTTCAGTGTTAAACGCAAGTCTGCGTCGACAGATTTTAGCTTATGTGCAACGAGGCATTAAGGTCCAATACTAACAAATATGCCTATCTGTACGGAAAGTCCGTAAAACATGATAGCGAATAGTTACTTTCCCAGACTTGTATTTAATGATAATATAGGGACTACATACATTTTAATCAGTCACTCGATCAATCGTGATCGACCGATCGATCAATCAATCCCTCGATCAATTAAACAATCAAGATCATCGATCAATCACTCGATCGACCAGGAGATCGATTGCGATCGATTTATCAAAAATAATTAATCGATGCATGTTATATTCTATAATTTTTAACACTTGCAGATGCAGGGCTGATGCTTGGTTGTGAACACAGATGCGCTCGACTACGGGGTATATTCGTTTATAATACGGTTTAATTCGGAAAGATTCTAATAAATGCCTTTACGTGTCATTACATATCAAAACGGACGTTTCGTCCGTGTCGATTTTTTATTTCATTTATTGTCAAAATTTGGGCGCGGACTTTACGGACCATGTGGATGCAACACATACATGTACAGTTACGGTCATCTACGGATAAGATACGAATTGTTACGGATATGAAGCATAGATACGGAAGACTTGTCCATAGCGTACGTTGCATCGTATATGTCCGTATGTAAACGTAAGAGGTTACATCGAAAGGTATAGTACATAGTCATGTATCTTATTCGTATGCATTCAAATATATACTCGTAGTTCTATCCCGTATGTATTCACATTTACGGGTAATTATTATACGTAAATTAATAAAGAACAGTTAGCCCCGCCCATAAATTTCTGAGGAATACTATTTTCCGCAGCATCCGTAAGTGCTAATGTGACCGAGCCCTTACCCAGAACTTGTATTGTACGTATTTCAAGTTCAAATTAAATAGTATGTTCCAGCTAAGGTCTTATTTTAAATTACGACATCTAAATTGCTTGACAATGTTTTTTTGTTTTGTTTTACTCTGTCATGTCAGTTTATACAGAGGTACAACTAAAGTGGTCTAAAATCAAAAGAATGAGGCCGCCACTTATATTCCGTCTTGAATTAAATTAAATGTCCCTCTGGGAGACCAGGAATAACAGCACAGCAATTATTGAACGTCATCCATTATCCAAAGGTCCAGGGAACGTGAAGACGTCATAATTGGGAAAGTAAAGGCGTCATAATTGCACAAACAAGACGTCCTCTGAAAATATACATCGACTTAAACTTCGAACTTGAAAATACGTTAATTTATGGTCAACAGAGGCAACCAACTTTTATACAATAACATTGTGTGTTCAGTTTTAGCGCATCATCGGCGGTGAAATAAATAATGCGCATGCAAATGACATCAGGTATTAAAAGACAACCTGTATCTAAACATAACATTGAATTAAAAACTATGTAGCTACGGGGGATGTCGGGAACCGAGTACTATTATGGTGACTTGGTGTATAAAAGGGTACAAGTACTAGACATTGATCAGGAAAATGTGCAGTCAAAAAGAAATTCCCACACCATTTACAGTCAAACACTTTCTTTTAGAATATACTGACTTTGCAGATAAGCGATTGTTCCGTTTTCAAGTTAATAATTTGAAAGATTTGTTCAAAGATGTACCCGTCGGAAACATTTTGCCATTTGTACGACATGTTAATCTTTTTAATAAAATATACTCAACAAAAAAGTTAAGGAAACTGTGTTTAAGTGCTTATTGCAATAAATCTAGTATAAAGTAAAACATTCAAACTTTGGTATGTTACAAAGAGTCTTATTATCTTTCCAATGAGGCCTCATTTGAACTTGTAGCATCAGATATGGCTTGGAAAAACAATGTCAAAGTTGACTAGTCGCCAATCCAGTTTTCACAAAATTGCAATATTGTTTGTTTTGAGTAAAAAGTGTCAATGTAGACTATTGCCTTAAAAACAGAGACTTGACAAGTTTTCTCATGACAACTGACCTTTGCCCAAGAAAAGATGCTGAGGCATGTCATACTGCTTTTCTGCGTCAGCATCATTTCTTAGATGGCAATATCAGGCTGCAAAGCACCACAGCCAACCGACAATACTTTAATCTGACCAGCAATATGACAAATGTGTGCTGAGAAATCAGCCTCCTTTCCTCCTGAAGCACCACAGCAAGAGCCTGAAGAGTTTTTTTTTGTGCCAGTATTCAATATCAGACCATATCATGCTGTCCCAGAATGTGTAACACTTGTTCAGCGAGAGGCATGTCTGGTGGGTGGGTTGCTTGTCCTTGACCTCAACGTTGTTCCGACGTAGGTAATCATGGATGATACTGGAGCAATTTCATCTGACATTATCCTCCTGGTACTAACAATGGTACTGGTGCTGAAAATGCTTTTCAACAGGTCTACTCACCTCAGTTTGTGCACTGTACTGCTGTTCATGAGAAAATGTGTCTATGGAGTCAGGTTATTGTGTGAAAAAGCTCCAATGACAATTGATACACAAATCAAACAATATGGCAATTCTGTGAAACATGGAGGGGCGACCAGTCAACTTTGACATTGATTTGTAAAGCTTCTGTAAATGTCACCATCTCAAATAAGCCCTCATTTGAAAGATAAAAAGACACTTCATAATAATATGGAGTTCACATTTCATGAAATATGACAGTTCTTGTGTTACAGCCCCCCAAACACATTTTCCTTAACTTTTTTTGTTGAGTATATTAACTTTTAATCACCAATCTTATTTATTTCATATATCGTTTCTTTACAACAACTGTTATTTATTACTTAGGGTTACAGTTTAATATGATTTCAATATATTTTAACATTCTACCTTGTAAGATGCTAATGACCCATCAAGGTTGATGCGTCGTTAAACAACAAACAAACAAACTGGTTAGCCATCCTGGTCTGAGCCTGGCTTGGAAACGTGGTTCAAGTCAAACCACCCATACGAAGCTTTTTGTGGCTTAGTTTGGCGGTTACATTTCAAGCACTTGTTGGATGTCATGACATCCAGATTTTGGGTTGAAGTCCCACAGAATGGAGGCAACGTCGCGACACGAACTTAGCTGTTGACTGGGACTCAAAGCAACAATTCACAAACACAAACAAACAAACAAATGCACGATAATATGGAAATAAATAGAGGATATTTGCTTTTTTGAGGTGAATACCAAATATATTTCATCGAGTGAGTTGAAAACATCAAAATTTTCACGAGTGCGCAGCACGAGTGAAAACTTTTATGTTTTCAACTCACGAGATGAAATATATTTGGTATTCACCGAAAAAAAAGCAAATTTTCTTTTTATTTTATACAATACACAGGCATTTTCCAACTCACAAGGCAGGCGGTGAAAATGCAAAAAAAAAAAAAAACAAAAAATTTTGAAAACACAAATAATTTTGGTACCACATTGTTCCTTACGTTCTAACTAAGAAAATGAATACCCACACTTTAGAAAATGAATACCCACACTTTATGTTTTTGTTCATAAATAACGGACTTATAGACGTTTGAATTTCTGAAGTGAGACTTATCTAATGACGTCAAGTAAATGGAAACGTCAGAAGTAATCCAAAATATCTGACGTTATTACAGTGAAGATATAGGCTGATATCAGTCACTAGTGACTTTTGATATCAGTGAGATTTGATATCAGTGAAATTTCATTTCAATGAAAATACCAATTTTATCAAGTTTTGATATACATTGGTTTTCACTGTCAAGTATAAAATAAAATAAGTGTTTTGTTACCGTAGACAACATTGTACACATCCCAACCTTCCTCTATCACGTCTTTCACGAAGCTGTGATCTGAGAAATACACGCTCTTGTCATTGAACTCGCATTGAGAAATACACGTTCTTGTCATTGAACTCGCATTGAGAAATACACGTTCTTGTCATTGAACTCGCATTGAGAAATACACGTTCTTGTCATTGAACTCGCATTGAGAAATGCACGTTCTTGTCATTGAACTCGCATTGAGAAATACACGTTCTTGTCATTGAACTCGCATTGAGAAATACACGTTCTTGTCATTGAACTCGCATTGAGAAATACACGTTCTTGTCATTGAACTCGCATTTACGTTCGTTTTCATTATAGCTGATAGCCATACATTGTCCACTTCTTTTATGGTAACAAAACCAAGAACATGCCAATAATGTTATGTTTTTCGCCCTATTATACGGGTTAGAGAGGCGTGCTGGGCTTTCTGTGTGCTTCTGAAAGTTCAAATAATTATCATCGGAACGGACAAACGGAGAAAACATGTTGAGTGTTTTCAGGAGCACAAAACACCAGCATCTGACTCGTGTTTCCATGTCGTCAGACAGTTACTCACTCAAGTTTATGAAAAGGTCATCATTTCTGCATGCCCGTACTGAAAAGAAGAAATTAATCCTTGATTGTTATTACCAAGTATAGAAATTTAAACTATGCACATGCAAATGTGCAATTACTGCGAACAATGATTGTTTGCTTAGTTATGATATCTGAGTGTAATGACATAAAAAAACCTATTAAATGTGTTCGGTATTTGATTTCAACTATCGAAGACCGGTATGTATATATACACATTCACCTTAGCTATGCACCGTTTTTGCCACACCAGTTCTAAAATAAATAATAATGTTTTTTTCGTGCCGCTTACTTAAGCATAATCTACTTTTTGGTACGTTAATATAAAAGCCGAAAACAGTAAGAAAAGATGGTCCTGTGATAACTAAAATGTGTTATTCCATGTAAGCTGTAACTAAGTATCATTACAACCTGGTTGTATAATGACCCTCTATAATAACTATACCATCGAAACTTAAGTCATGCTGAGAGAATGTGTCATGGTTTCCGAGCAGGGCTGATAAACACCGTCATTTATAATCAAAGAAGATAAAAAGAGACTATTTTATGACAGTGATTTAGGAGTAAATTTAGGAGTAAATTGCTTGACCTGTTTTCCGTTTTGACACTAGTGGTTCAAGGAGATGGCCGTTTAGTTCATGATTGTATATGTGCTTTTTTTCTGTTTAAATATTTGAACATGGTGCGCCATAATTTTATCGAATTGGATTCTTCATTGAAACATTTATTTTTTATACATTTTGGTCAGTAATTTTTTTCAATAAACACAATGTGATTCTTTGTGGTCTAATGGAAATGATTGATTTTCCTGTCAATTGTCAACAGTTATCAATACACATATAAATGCCCTTTAGTTATTTTACTAAACAATTGAAGGGAAAATGGACATATTTAATATTAATCAAATAGAGCCAGGTCATTCAAATTGTTTAAATGCGTCAAATGCGAGCACGTCAGTTCTTGAAAATTTCATGGAAAAAAAAAAAAACATTTGTATATGCGCATTTATCACACGAAAAAAGCATTTTCTCATCACATTACTTGTTTTAATAATTATTATCATTTTGTACTTTGTTTTGTGTTGATTTGTTTTCCAATGCTGAAAGTTGCTACGGTATCAGATAAATCGAGGGGTGATTTTGTAAAGACAACTCATACGATTTCTCGCAAACATGGTCGACCAAAAGTACTTTTATACTAATGGAACTATTATAGTTGTTATCATTATTATTATTAGTAGTAGTGTTAGTATTACTTGTCGATAAACTCAGGGAAATGCGATATTTAGTATGATCAAACAGCAGTGATCATTTGCCTAAACCTTATTTGAAAGTATGCTGATGTATAAAATAAACATAATAACGTTACATAAAACCATTTATTATATAACTATAAATAGACAGTATTTCAGACAATGCTTTCAGCCCATTGCATATTTTGTCATATTCTATGACCTGGGGTTTTTCCCATTGAATATATGTTACTAAATTTAGAACTCTTGTCATTGGAAATGTACATTGATTGCTGTCAAGCAGCTATGCTGATGAAGTACAAATGATGTTTATTACTATTTAGTTTGTTTGAATTTAGACTTAATGTCCCAATGAACATTTTTCAGTCATGCTGGGACTATATGTAAACTGTATGTAATAGCTATTTTAAAATTATTTTTATCATGTTTGTATAAAACGTGTTATTGTCTACGCGCCAGCGCGTAGACTACTCTAAAGTTTGAGATTGACCTACTTTTAATTAAATTACAAGACAACTCGTACATCTCTCTACAACTGCAACTGCACGTTTGAGTCTAGTGGCTTGACCATCGTGTTAGTAGGATTCCGGGTCGTTTCGCCAAGGACCGTGTAAACACCCAAAACACCCAGGCAAACCTCCCTTTGGTTGGTAACATTTGTACCAATTCACCATTTTTGCATTATCGGCTGGTTACCTGCTGACAAAAATCAATATTGGAAAACAGGTAACCAGAAACCCCCCTCAGGGGGGTCTGGTTACCTGTATTTCCAATATTGATTTTTTTTAACAAAAAAGGTGAATGGTACAGTAGGTATCAAAAATGGGGCAAATTGTTAAATTCGTGGAACTGGTGCATGACTGCATTCTATCTAAGCAACAACGGAATGAAATGAACCGACGGTATTGTGACGCTATATGGTCAGGCCTGAAAGCTTTGACCGCACCCCACCTGCCGTGTAGCCAATTACATTCTATCCAAGCCACAACGGAATGAAAGGAACCGACAGTACTGTGACGGTCGATTGTCAGGTATGAATGCTTTGACCGCGCAGCGTTTTATTTCTGTTCAGTCACGGTCAGATTCTTTGACATTCAAGTTTATATATGCGAAGCGTAGACCAAGCTTTTTGTAAAAGCTTATACTTGTATAATAAAACAATTGTTGACTATTGAGTCATTGAATATGATGTGATATCCAACAGAGACTACCAATATTGACCTCGGCTTCGCCTCGGTCAATATTGGTAATCTCTGTTGGATATCACATCATATTCAATGACTCAATAGTCAATAATTGTATCATAGAAAATGTGTTTATAAGAATCCTGCTTTTCCTATGCGTCATTCTGTCGTGCCCTTCTCTGACGAAAACCTTACAGCGGTTACAAAAAGTGTTGTTTTGTGTGTGTGTGTGTGTGTGTGTGTGTGTGTGTGTGTGTGTGTGTAAATGATCTCTGGTTATAGCTTATAATTTAGAAAAGTCTTTCAATGGTCAAGCGTTCTTCGCTGACGCCAAACGTTTTAGTGGTCCAAACACACGGGCATTCTATTATGGTGCCAAAAATCGATATGATTTTACGTACGTATGCGTTTATTTTTATTGATTTTAATGTCTGTAGAGAATCGATGTCACGGTGCTAAATTACGTCGAAATAACGTTGACCATGACCATTCAGACAAGCTAGCATCAGTACCAGACAATCAGTGCAACTGGCAAAATTTGTGTTTTTAATGAGAAATCGTTGCTCTGTATGACAATGGGCAAATTTTTGTCATGCTCAATATTACTTTGCAGTTTTGGATTAAATGATTTTTTCGGAAACATCCTGTATTCTTAGAGAAACAATCAATAAAGTAAGTGCAGCGTTTTTAAAGTCCGTGAGTATATTGGCCACAGGAAAATTAAATTGTAGTTGATTCTCCGAGAGTCAGTACTTTTATAGAAGAGTTTCATCAGTACCTACATAAATAAATAAATTTGGTTGAAATGAAATTTTTTCATTCCCAAGAAAGTTCGTCGGGTAATTGTCCAGGTGTGAATCAATATTCGCTATAAGGTTAATAGGGCGATATTACAATTTTAATAAATAACTTTTGCAAAGTCAAAATTATCTTTGAGGTGCAAAAGGATTTAATTACACAAATTATTCAGCTTCAATATGATGTTATTAAATTTAAGATAGCATAATTAGAAATTAGTCTTTTTTCGTACCTTATTTAAGTAAACATAAAATGATTAAACAAATAGAAAAATGTCGAAATTAGATAAGGGTACAAGTATTCAAGCTGCCCTTTTTAACGTAATTCACAAAAAATATCGCTAAGGTGCAAACAAATACATTTTCTAGAGGTTTTATATTTTAATCTGATATAATTTTCATAAGTGTGACATAAAAAGAAATTAGTCTTTATGCTTAAGAACTAAAAATGTTCAAAAAATTATTTGGTTTCGTTTGTGTTCAGACTTTTCCGTATATTTTACGCAAAACCTCGGCGTACCTGCCATTACCTGTGACGAGTCAGTTATAATACCTGATATTGTAACTTTTTAATATGGGACACGTTGCGTGTATATTCCGGGATAGAGAAGTTTAATACTGACTTGAAATAAATAAATAAATAAATAAATAAAATTTATACTATTTTGTGAACGGATTTGAAAAAAGTGCATAAGTGTAGAGTGTAGATTTTGGATGAAATGCGATCTAAATACAGACTAAACTGCATATTAAGAAAGAAAGAAAGAAAGAAAGAAAGAAAATACATCGTTACAGAATTGACAGGCGCTTAAATAAAATTAATAAATAAATAAAGTGTAATATGTTGTCCGAAAATAAAATAATTCCGTGAATGAGATACGCATTTTCAACAAGTGGCTCCGCAAACTTAGACAACTTGGAACAAATAAGTTGTTTGGTCACTTTTTGTTGTTCGAATTTTACTCAATGAAAAATATCTCAAATTTTGCCACTTGGCCGGGAGATTGTTTTAATAATAACGAGAATTGCGTCGCGTGTCAAAATTCTTGTATATTCAGTCCAATCATGTCGGAATCACTTTATCTTGATAGTCTCGAGATACTACAGAATACTATTCTATTCGTGTCTGTTGCTATACAATCTTAAAGATTTTTTTCGCGAGTTTCTATAATATAATGAAATGTTTGTTCTTTAATATAACAAAAAATCTTGGATACACACAATGCGAAGTAGAAAGATAGAAAGAAAAGGTCACATAAAGAATGAGCATATTTTGCCACTTGGCCGGGAGATTGTTTTTACAATAACGAGACTTATCTATCGGCACGTGTCACGTGTCAAAATTCTTGTATATTCATTCCAATTATGTCGACTACCGTTTCTCTTGATCTTGACTCGAGATACTACAGAATACTAGTATCCAATTCTTGTGTGTTGCTATACCGATAGCCCGTCAACGATCCTAAAGAATATTCAATCTTAAAGATTTTCTTTCGCGAGTTTCTATAAAATAATGCTCTTTAATATATAAGATCTTGGATACACACAATGCGAAGAAAGAAGAAAGAAAGAAAATTTCACAAAGAATGAGCATAGATGCAAGCATTGATTCATTACGAAAACTTGCCCATGCCCATGCAAAATACAAAGATTTTTTCAGAAACAAAAATAAAAAAAAATCATTAAAAAATGTACTTTTTTTAATATTTTGGCTCAAAACATACATTTTGGGTACACGTTAGAACCGCTTCGCCTAGGCGGTTCTAACGAGTACGCACAATCTATGTTGTGGATCAAAAATAAGAAAATAGGTATATTCCTGCAAACCCAGTGGCGTATAAGGAGGTATATATTTAATACACGGACATGACTTTATGCTTATGTTAAATGCGAGCATTATGGTACAGATTGGCACCCGGCCGAGGATCTTTAAATGAAATAAAACTAACAGAGAGAGAGAGAGAGAGAGAGAGAGAGAGAGAGAGAGAGAGGCCATGATTATATATACGATTGTTATACATGAATCGACATTGTGCACATTTTGAGCTAAAATAATGATGCATTTTAGCATCAAGTAGCAGCGACCTTAGTAATACGTACTTCATTAATTTATAGTTTGAGCCGCATCGTGAGAAAACCGGATTTTTGCCTATGCGAAAACAAAGGCGCAGATCAGCTTCGCTGATCAGTGCCCTTGTTTTGGCTACTCGGATAGTACAATTCCTCTTCTACATATAGCCAAAATTTCAAGCCTCTAGCCTGCTTCTGTGACTGTACAGGCCGGTTGTTGTCGGACCTGGTCAAAAATCCCGAAGACCGGTTTTCTCGCGTCGCGGCTCGTTTCATTGAAAATGCTCTTCCTAGTCGAAATCAAATCGCGGGAACCTACATTCTTTGTCACAATTAAAGACCTACTTCTGAAGTAGCTAATAGGGGTACCCCTGTTTAGTCCGTTAATGACCCACAATGGTGCAATATTGTCCAGAGATCAAAGGGCTGTCATAATGAGGTGATTATCACATCTCTGCTGGGCGGATTAAAGAGGCCCCTAGAGGATAATACCTGTAGTTCCACTGTTTATTGATTTTATGGTCCCTGATAACCTGTGAAATAAAACTGCCTCCCTCTGCAATCAGTATTGATTTTTCCTGTTTTGGCCCCTACCTGTATTCCGAGTCATTGTCAGGGCACTTGGTTTTCTAAAGCCATAAAAAGTGTTGATCACAGCCCGGGGCTTATAAAAACACAAGACATAAACGGATTAAAGTCATCATCGGGAATTCTCGTGAAGTCTCGTAAAATTACCGGAGATAGTATGCTTTGATAATTACCTGGGCGAGCTCAGGTAAGGCCTCTCATAACCTACGAAATTTCTTAGCCATGTTATACATGTACATTTCGTGTATATGGGTGATAATGTGTGTATGAAATGTTAAGGCATCAAATCCACAAATAATATACAAGTTGCACATTACATTGTACTTCAAGCGTTGCGATATTTACAGTGCCTTAGATATATGCATGCTATTTATGACGATAGTTAATGGTAATCTTAGACACTAATGATGCACGTTGTATAATTAGCAAAACTGGAAGACAGTAATTGTCGCGAAAACATGCATTTGCGGGGTAATTATACAAGGCAGAAGACTTTTTAAATCCCACTTTCTGTATGCTTTGTGGATGTCATTGCATAGTTATCTGGTCAGACAATGCCATTTTTCTTTTCAAAATACATATAGATATACATACATGTATACATTACAAATCGACATAACTTGAAATAATGGCTTAAAATCTGCAAATATTTTAAAGGTAGCCTCCCATCCGATCGGACTGCTCATGAGTATATAAAGCAAAAAACAATTTAACACACATACACACGAAATGTATTTCATTCAAGCCAGATGCAAAACTATCAAACAATAATCGACGACATACAGGTAAAAGGAGTCAATTAATTTTGAGGCCGACCCCGTGAGCGACTGGCTGAGAGCACTGATTTTATAAACGAGTTTTATCATTCGATCATCTCACCGCTGTGTCGAGCCCCACACTGGACACATGTTACGAAGCAAAGTCTCGGGGTTGTTTGCCCCATCTATTGATTGTCCCGTCTCATACAAGCTGAAATAATCTTGAAAACGTATTTAAAATGAATCAAAATATTTTACGACAACTCAAGGTTTATTATTGTAGAAACGGATAATTATGACGAAGTACTTAATACATGGGTGCCTGTATGAAAGTGTTTGTTTGTTTGTTTGATTGATTAAATTGATGCTTTACGTCCCAATCAACAGCTAAGATCATGTCGGGACGTTGCCTCCATTTTATGGGACTTTTACCCAAAATGCAGATGTCATGACATCCCACAAGTGCCTAAAATAGTCCATCTATTTCTTTAGGCCCCCATTGGCGGTATTTGAGTATGCGGAGTGTGGTGGCCTAGTGGTGGAGCGTAGGCACACGTTTTGTACACAAAACTTTATGGCGGTGAAAAAAGTCCTTCTAGGTCTAGAAAATACAAAATTCAATATCAATGCATGTAACAATGCATATTTTACCATCCACTTGTGTGGAACGACTTAAATATGACAGAATCGCTTTTGAATGTGACTGTTCACATACAAGCTGAACTACCGCTACAATTTATTCATGTGTAAATTTAACTTATACATTTATTTTACTGATCGTTCAAATGGGCTGATCATATAACATATTATGAGTTGCGAGCCTTTGACGTATTTCGCACGAGAATGTGGGCAATGTGAAAATTACTTTGTATATTTATTTTTTTTTCTGTATTGTTCAAGTACAGGCTATAGTGCCTAACAAAATGACTCACTGACACCGTTAGCTTAGTAGTTAGAGCACACAAGGATCTGTGTTTGCGTCTTGATGACAGGCTCTTTACGTCAGCTAGTACCATGAACGCGGGGCACGTCAACTGTGTTTACGCGACGTCAACGACGCTATTAGCATTGGGTGATGAAGAGCTGTTATTGAAGTGTTCATTTCTTCTCAAAGTAGTCATCATTATGTACCTTTGACCTGTTTAGTTGCTTTGTCAACACTTTGTAGACAGCTCTGATACGCATATCGAACCGTTCAAAACGGGACAAACTGCCAATCGTCTATCTCCATCCAGGGCGTCACGATTCGTCGTCCACGTTTTCTCCGTGACACTTGATTTTCGCCCTCGGCCCGACAGAATCTCTCCACTCCTGAAACCTTGTATACCACTTAAAGACCAATGTCCGACTGACAGAAGTCTTCCTTGGTGCTTTATGTAATCAGCTTGTACGCTTCCATTGGTGTTTTCCCCGACATCTTGACAGACTTTGATGACTGTACGGTTTCCAAGGCGACCCATTGCCGCAAAAACTGGGTTCTTTGACGTTGGCTCCAAGGAACTTTAAAAACTGTTTACTTCCAAATGCAGTTGCCAAATGATGTCATTTTTTCAGGTAACGTTGCAATGATGCTTGGTTTAATTCTGACATTATTTCAAGCAAATGCGTTGGTAATCAACTGTTTTATAAGCAACTAAATGCATACAAAGGAGGTAAGAAATCGGAGTGCCCCTGGTGACCGTTACCATGGTAAAATAAACAGCTCGTGTGCCTCTAGTATCAACGTTATAACGATTAAAACATTTATTACCTGTAAATTCCTAAACAACATTATACTCGTTTCAGTACCATGCTGTGTTCAGTAAGCGATTTACAGCAAAAGTCTACGTTATTTATGAAACAAACCACGTACACGTATTTCATTTCCTTACTAACATGAACGCAAACAATAGAATAATAAAAAGGCCCTCCCATGGGTTTTGGGGACTCAGGGAGGTCTATTATTTTAAGAGATTTGGGGAGAAGGGTCATTTATTTTCAGGATTTGGGGAGAAAGCAAAGTCTTTTGGGGGTTTTAGGGAGCAAGGGGCTGAGAAAAAACATTTGAGGCAGCTTGGGGACAGGCACTACTGGAAAAAAATGAACAGATACAAGAAGCTGCTCGAAAAAAGGATGAACAGATATTTAGATAATTAGTTGTTTAATGAACAGACTTAAGTTAAGATGCACCTGTGAGTGTGGGAGCAAGTTTGAGACCGCAGCAGAGCTTCAGGAGCACAATTGGACCCGTGATGCACAATGTGATAACCCAAGCACGTGTCCTGTGTGCCACAAACAGTTCAGTTTTAAAACAAACATGTACAGGCATTTAAAAACACTCCAAGCCCATTTCTTATGGGCCTAAAAATAAGGACCTTTTTGATTTTTTTGGATATGAATATCTTTGTAACATTGAATCAGATGATTGGAAAGTGATTTTATTTTTATTTTGCATTTTTTCTTATTTTGCATTATAAAGCGATTTTTTTTAATTTTGCATTATTTCTGTCTGCTTTTATTAACTTAGTACTTTTAATGAATGATCTCAGGTTTGTGTTCAGTCTGAAAATGTATTCCAGTTTATTTTGTGCATGTTGTTTGATAAGAATCCCCAACACGTTTCCCTTGAAACATGATACAGTTTTATTTTGCATTTCTTTTGTCTGTTTTTATTAATCTAGTACTTTTAATGAATGATCTCAGGTTTGTGTTCAGTCGGAAAAAGTACTCCAGTTTTATTTGTGCATATGTCCACGAACCATTGTTATATTATAAAAAAATCACTGAATGAGAAAACCAACAACTTGTATAAGGCGCAGATTAGTTTTTTTGTTTGTTTGTTTGATAAGAAACCCAACCCGTTTCCATTGAGGCATGATACAGCAGGGATCATAACCGTGCTTAACTGTGATCATCTGAATTCAGCATTGCCCACGATCAGCTTGGGGTTTGATTTCTAATTTAAAAAAGATATGGCCATTAAAATTTTGCATTTGCTTCTGATAAAGTGCGTATTTCGAAAGTGCATATTTGAAACACTAACTGGAAAGGCATGTTTTTTTTTTTTTTTTTTTTTTTTTTTTTTTTTTTTTTTTTTGGTTTTTGTTTTTTGTTTTTTACATTCTTGCGATTTTTTAGTACTATTTACCTATATAATATATAACATGCATGTCTGCTCTCTTTCTCAGCTAAAGCAAAAATAGAGAAAGTTTGATTATTGATAAGGTAGACATGTCTGTCAAGACGTCATGTAGCTTATTCCCTGAGATAGTTGATAACTTGATGCTATGAAACGATGTATTTGTTTCAGAATGAAGTCATCATCACTGAAGCCATGGCCCTTGCGGATCCCACCAAAAGAAACAACTGAACCAAAGCTGACATGTTGGCCTTGTCAGATATTCGAATTACTAATATTACCAGATTACCAGGTTATTGCTATGTGTGGCAAAAGCAGAGTATAGTCATTATAGTGAAACAATATCCGGCACATTCTTACAGGCTCGCACAACAATGCCCTGGTCTCACAAATCTTTTTTATATCGAGAGCAATTCTCTGTAATTTTTACATAGGGCCGTGGCACGCATAGTCACTGATTTTCCTGAAACTTTCCTATCTTGGTCATTTGAACACAAAACTTAGTCATGAACACTCATTTGGTCCAATTTCATTACCGTTGCCATGGAAACGGCAAATGAATATTTTGGCAAAACGTGTGTCCAAAAATCACCTAAAATTTGGTATATTCCAGCCAAAATCATTACTAAATACAAATTCAGATGCCACTTATGGTCCACATATATGAATATAAAGCATTCCTGATTAGAAATAAAAAATGATTTGGAAAACCTCTGATTTTATCATGGCTCTGTAAAGTGGGTGGGGTTTCAGCGTTTTCGAAATAGTGATTTTTTAGCATTTTCAATAACAATTTTCATAGTGAGTGCGGTCGCTTGGACATGTGGGCGCATCTTCACAATACAGAACAAACTTAACTCAATCGGTTTCTGGAGAGACATGTTTTAGAAGCTGTGTTCCTGAGGGTGTTACAATGGCAACAATTGGTGTACCGTCACAAAACGATCAGGAAAAGGCGCAATCAGAAAAAGATTCCCGCTCAAAAAACCGAGTCGGGGAAAAAACAAAAATTAATACATCATAAGATTTTCATTAAAAATAAATATTTAATCGGAAAATTTAATACATAATAATAAAAAGACAGACAATATTACCTGGTTATCCAAAACGTTGAATTCTGCGTTCCAATCTGCTTCTGCTCGTGAGCTAAGCATAGTGAAGCTTTATAGTCGGCTAATACCGCAACGAGGCTAATATCTGTGAAATTAAAATTTAGTTCATAAATAGATATTTAATATGTAATAAAGAAATTCCAAAGTAATCATGGAGAAGTTTCCGTAATGATTAGTATTAACTGTAATTTTAATAAGTTTAAAAAGATATAACAGAAAGAAAAGAAAAAAATACTACACCAAATGGGAAGTTGAAATCCCTATTTACAGGAAAACAACACCACCTCTATAACAATAATAAATTCATTACATACAGGTTTCATTTAAATGCTTAAATATCAGTAAGACATATTTTCAACTGTGTGGTTAGCATCTACAAATTTCTGTTGAACATTGTTTTAATGATTTAAACCACAGGCCAATATAACACAATTTATAACCATCTGTGTTTCGAAAATATGGTTCAAAGATTGACAAAATTTAATTATATATAGATGGAGATTATGTAAAATGTGAATCTGAATTATTTTGTATATTGATAAGATAATTAACCCTGATCCTGCTGTCAGAATGTTTTCAGACACGGAAATCATCATAATTATATCCATCTCATCATCGGTTATTGTTTTGTTTGTTGGTTTGTTGTTTAACGACGCATCAACCCTGTTGTGATTCTCGTGATCATCATAAGAGTTCATGGCTGCAGAAGAATATCATCAGCTTGGGAAGAACGAGTTGAAATGTCTAGTTTGAATTTGACCAATTCCCCTGTGTTCAGATCTCCAAATCAAAGGCCAGCACCTCTGTTGAGATCGCAGTCATCTCTAGCCATCATTGAAATAGCCAGCGATGAACCGGTAGCTCTCAGAACAAGATCACGTTATAGACAACACTTACACTTTTAAGCTAGAGATGTCTGTGATGGCTCTCAGTTTACTGCTGGGAGTTTACTGCTGGGTTTCTTAAGCGCAATTCATAGTACTAAAGAGCAGGTGGTTATAAAAGGACAGTCTCATTTTTTCATCATGTTAGACCTCAAGTATTCAACTTTTTCACTATTCATATCTAAGAGCTCATGTGTATAATATTTCTGTTCAACATCAAAATCATGCTGTTAATCATTTTTTATAATTTTGAATGAAGATTTTAAATTCATATTTTAAGGTATGTATGCCAGTGTTGTCAAATGTCCATGAAATATGACTAAACAATAGCATATTTAATTTTAAATCATTTTCAATTGTTGAGATTTGGTAAAACTACTTTTTTGTGATATTTTTGTATGTATAGCTAAAATCACACCCTCTTCCACCAGCTTTTTTTTCCTTCTTGGTTGACGCAGCTGCTTGTCTCCAGATGAAGTTGTCTGCTGCTGGAGTCCAGATAAAGTTGTCTGTTGCTGGAGTCCTGGGCCCAGAATTACAATCCTTCCTAAAAGTTAAGGGAGACCTTAGTAATGATGACGAATTTTAGCATCCTAAAAGGTACATCTTAAAATTCTGAAATCGAATTGACCGATTTTATTATGTTAATAACATCTACTTTATATATCTCTATATTTTTGTTTAAGCATTTATTAATTTAAATGGTAAAATACCGAGTGAAAATTGTCACCTTGACTAAGGTCTTCCTTAACTTCAAAAGTATTGCAATTCTGGGCCCAGATGAAGCTGACTGTTCCTGGTCCACAGATGAAGTTGTCTGTTGGTATACTCCAGAGTTTTATTCATTTTAGACAACTGCTGTTTAGCTCTGAATATTGTACATTTTGGAGTATTCATAGAAACTCTGGGAGTTTTGATCCAGCGTTCATGAAAAATCCCGTTCAAAAAATAATCGCCAGACCCATAATTGTAGATGTTTGTTTTGGAATTTATTTTACTTATTTCATCATCAGAAAGTACCCTCTTTGTAAAGACCTATTTCCATGTCTATTGAGTGTTATTCGAAAACCTAGTGCCCGGACAATGACACAGAATACAGCACAGGCGCTTGAAGTTATTACCATAAATCATTAAAATATGCCCAAAAACAATAGTGTCTACATAGCAATACCGTAGGTATTGCCAGGTATGCAAGTAAAACATGCCTAAATTGGAGAGTCTTTTGCGACCTTACCTGACGCCGTACGGGGGTTTCCTTTGATTTCCTGAAGAATCAGATCAAGAGCTTTTCAGAGGCATGGATAACTTTTTCAAATCTGCTCGCTAGCAAACGTAGTTGGAACTTAAATTTCTGTCCGAATTTTCCTGGCCATTCGCTCAGCAAGTTCCGGTTTGGCTCCAGTTTCCGAAGTGAATGAACACTGCTGCCAGATGTGGCTTAAATTTATTTACGTAATAATCAAGGTAACCAATAAAAGAAATCTTTGCTCACTTCTTTATCATCTAGAATGTTATTCCAAAACATTTGTTTGCATTCAAATGCGGTTAAAACACGACTTCCACTTTTGTTTGTTGTTTTGAAAGCGTCAAACGTCACGCGCTACGTCTGTGGGGCGTTAAATGGGGAAATGCGAAACACGACGTCAAACGTAATACCGCGCCTTGCACTTGACGTTGAAGACCGTCTAAGTGTGTTTCGCTGCTGGATAATCATACCTTCGAAGAGAAAATCCAGCCGTCGCTTTTCTTAAACGACTGCAAGTCTGCCCACAAAATGAATTGACGCACTTTAAGTTTTCCAGTGCGGCAAGTGGAAAAAAAATAATTGTAATATTGGTCGTTTTCATCAAGGTCACAAGGCTAAATGTTATAGGAAGCCGTCGCTATTTGATTATGACAATATTTTTTTGTTGAGTTGTAGTTTAGCGTTCCAGTCAACAGCTATGGTCATGTCGGGACGTTGCCCCCATTTTATGGGACTTTTACCCAAAATTAGGATGTCATGAGGTCCAAAAAGTGCCTCAAATATAACTACCCAACGCCTAAGCCAATAAGGCATATATGTATGGTTGGTTTGATATGAACCACTTTTCCTGAGCAGGCTCAGACCTGAGTGGTTAACTAGTATAATCACTTCCGTGAGGAGAGATCTAACGGAACAACAATGGAAATATTCTGACTAGGCCAGTCAGTAGCGCAGAACACAAGCAGTCCATCTTTTTCTTTAGGACCCAGTGAGCGGGGGATTGGCTATATTTTTGAAACATTCACTGTGGGTGGGGGGGGAGGTGGTGCTACTTCAACACCACACCATGTTTTCGTGTTATATTTGGCTTATTGTTGTTAAAGTTCCCCTATTATAGTATTCAGGACACGGTCAAAAGCTTAAAAGTAACACCATCCCATTAATCGTAACACAGTAACAAACCATAGGACTTTAAAACGTAAATTCTATTATGATGACGGGGTATGATGATTTCTTAGATATTCAAAGAAAGGCATAAAAAGTCACGCAAGAATGTTTACTAACTTATTAAACATGGCAAAAGTTCGACCAAAAATCTGGCTTTTAGGAGAGGAGACTTTTCTAAATTTTGATGCATATATATAGCCTTGTCCGAATTTTACGACCTCGTTTTATCTATTTAGTTTTTTGTCGAATTCGGTGGCGGGGTAGGGGCAGAAATTATGGCTATTTTTATGGGTATGGCAATCTTTGCGTTTCATTATAGTCAGACAGTCTATGTGTTTTCCTGACCGAACATTTTAACTGATAAGAAACATGTCAACTGAGGTTAATCACAGCAGTTACAATTCCCACTTATTGCAAAATTTTCATCTGATCGACTGGGGCAGTTTTAGACAAGAGTTTCCTAATCAATGCAATATCCGTTTAGCGAAAACAAAGGCGCTGATCAGCCAGTGCAGTTACTGCACATCTGGTATACTGATATACATGTACGTCTACTTTATTTTCGCATAGGCAAATCTCCGGTGTTCCCGGCCATAATGGGGATCATATATTCAGACATGGATTTTAGAACCATCCATTTTTAATCATATCTTCTCACGTGCATGCAAATATTCTTTCTTAAAAATCTATGCAGCTAAACTGGTGTAAAGACTCAAATTTGCTTCCCTGTGTATGCTATTGTCAGCCTGTTTCACATCCGTACTACTGTTTCCACTGCTGGCAGCCGTGCGGTGTGAGAATTCAAATAATAATGAGCCGCCTCGTGGAGAAAACCAACAATGTGGTGTCCGAACAGGTCCGACACAAACCGGCCTGTATAGCTACAGAAGCAGGCTAGAAGCTTTAATTTGAGAGTTAAGTAGAGGAGGAATTGAACTATCCAATCAGCGAAAACTAAGTCGCTGATTAGCTTCGCGATTACCGCAAAGCTGATCTGCGCCTTTGTTTTCGCCTATGCAGATTGTTGGTTTTCCCATGGGGCGGCTCAATTATGTAACGTACAGCTGTCGCAATAGCATTTTCTTTCCGATCTCTGTCCGGCACTGCTGCATTGATAGATAAGCAAGTCTTCATATTCTTTAGAATTTCATTAAGATTTTTTTCCATGTTTTATTTAATATTCAGTTTATTCTTTTACATAATCCGACACATCTGGAAAATGCAGTCTGCAATCTGTCTCTGTTGTCCGCGGCGAGTGAAACAGGCTTCGAAAATGATCCGTCAATACAACTTTTTTGGTTCCTTTTTGCCATTTCCAATGGTTACGAGCCAAGTGTGCATGATTAATACATGACCATACATGCACACATCTTTTATACGGCGTAGTCAATAGAACTGTGACTATGTTTATTTCGGCTGCTAAAATAGCATACACCGCATAATTCATAATTCAGCACGTGTTTTGCGTGGCGCATGTTCACAAATGCATATCAAAAGTCATGCAGTGTGCACGCTCAAATAAGGATGGAAATACAGTGCTCGGTGATGTACGAGAGAGTGGTATCACAGGTTTACCGTTGGCAGGTTGGAAATCTAAGTCTCTATTCATATGGTCAAATGATTTTTTTTCATATTTCTACAGTAGATTCAGAGATGATAATAAGGCTATGCAATTTTTCGCTGCAACAGGGAAAGAATGATTTAACAACTGTAATCAGTACCGATGAGTTCTAGAGTAAGAATAGAGGAACCAGAAATCGATGCAATTAAATTTAAAGTCCCATCATAGACAGCGGGTTGGAAAGAAATTACATAAAACACAACAAAACATTTTCCGACAACACACTCGAAAAGCAGAATGACTAGCTCTTTCCCAACAAGGTATCTATCCGGCTAGGTTTCAACAGGAACGATAGGCAACGAGCACGACAGAGAGGCAGGCATAATAAAAAGAACTATAATGAAGATAAACCATTTTTCCTGGGACACCGATTATCGTTTTAACTGGGGACAAGTTTGATGAAGACAAACCACCCAGCGTTGGACACAAAGTGTTGTTTTTAACGGGCACAACGCCGAAAACCACTTCTCCTGGGGACATCATCATATAGAAAGAAAATTGAATAAAAAAAAAATGTGTTCAACTGGCGATCACATGTAACAAAAACTTTTGATAAAATTAAGTTAAAATTCCAACCAGTACAGCAGAAATACAGTCATTATCATTATCATTGATAAAACCATTTTTACTAGGACAGCGAAATTACCATTTCTATCAGTACAGCGAAATTTATTAGCGGTTATTAAAAAACGGATTAGAATAAAAAAAAATAAACCAAGATCTCAACTAGCTAACACATGTATTACAAAATGCTGCTGCATATAAAGCCAAAACCTCGACCCTAAGATACTAGGCGGGAAGGAGAGCCGATGATTTCCACTGGTTAATCAAGATGTTCATTCACGAAACTAAACAAAAGCCCAACAAGAAGGAAGCAACTCGACCATAATAATAACTATATAATCAGTTCCGACGCACTCTTGCATTTTTGATAGCGTTTCTCATTGAAATCTGACAAGCCCCGTTTACACATTCACGATTTTCTCTACGATTCACAACGATTCATCCCGATTTCTCATGGTCAGAAAAATAGGGATGGATCGGGATGAATCGTGGCGAAAAGTGAAAATATTCAGTGTCACTACGATCCCAGTAAGAATGTCCATGACTATAGTACGGTGTCTGTAAGATATCGCTACGAATCAATGACGAGTCATGACGGCAAGGCTACGGTCAATGAGAAATGAGCACGGTGGCACAACGAATGCTCACGGTGCTTGTACGGTTCGATACGGTACTAGTACGATTCATGGTGGTAGCCGTCGTGGCCAATCGTGTAGCTCCGTAGCGAAGATGATTCGTAGGACAACCGTACACAATTCCTGGTGACTCGTGGTGTCAAAGATTCCACGGTTTCGCTACGGAGCTCCATGATTGGCTACGATTTCTCACGAATAGCCGCGAATATAGCTACGGTATCAGTACGAATAAGCACGATTTCGCTACGGTTGCGCTTCGAATTAGACCACACACAATAACCACCACGGTTCGCCACGATACGCCACGAATGTTTTAAACAGTTTAAAACTTCCGTAGCGCTACCGTGGAGTTTCCCGAATCATCACGATTCATCAAGATTCACCATGGATGCATTCGATTTACTGACCCCATAACGGGTACGGGTCGTGTAACATTTATAAATTGCTGTGTTTCTAAGTTAAAATCGCTTACGACGTGTTCAGAATATTTTTTTTTTCATTATTCGGATTTAAAATAAATGTATATTATGCCCCTATTTCAAGTTTTGCCCTGGGCAGTTCAATAGCCCCCTTGGCCGAGTGGTTTAGAGCGCTTAATCATTCGACCATTTCACCGCTATGTCTGGTGTGAGCCCAACATGGGACACATGCGAGTTAAGCAAAGTTCTTTCTGCAGGTGTGTCAGGTGGTTTTTCTCGGGGTTCTCCCATTTTCGCGTCACCTACTGTTTCATATGAGCCGAAATAATGTTGAAAGGGACGTTATTTAAATTGAATAAAAAATTAAATGTGATACATCATTTTTGTATACTTGTTAAACGTCACAACAGCTATTTATGCGGAGACAGGTCCTCGGTTAAGAATTCGAAAGAAAGAAGAGGCCGGGGATCGAACTCACGATCCCCGTTTTACGCTTTTAAATGGCAAGCATTTACATCTCTGCACGATTATAACATAAACATTTCTTAAGGATGTTCGCTGCCAACATTTGACATTTCCGAGCTTCCGGTTTTTCTTTTCTTAAATATCTCGTAAACGGTTGCAGATATTTTCCTAATATTTTATATTTGGATACATATTGATATGTATTGAATGAGCCATGAAAATTGTCAATCTAAGAAACTTCGTTTTTTCACCCCATTTTCTGCAACTTGTCATAAAATTTTAGTTGTTAGTAAAATTTAGGGGGTAGGGTAGGTTAAACTTGAATATTACAAATCTTCAAATCAATTGCACTAGTTCGATGTTTATTTTAGCAGCAGTATATGTTTACATGCTCTTCTAAGTTAGTCTTTGTATCTTTGGTGTGCTGGTTTTAAACTTTTAGGTGGTTTTATGAAATGGGCTTTTAGAAACAAAACAGCCGGAAAAAGGCTGAAAATGGCGATTTTCAAGTTGTTGTACCTCTCTTATATGCTCACTACCCTATATATTTCTTTCTTTTATTCGAACAATATTACCAAGTTCTACGTTGTGTGAAAATACAAGAAAAAGTTTGAATCAACAAATATGGGTTTGGCACATTTCAAAATATTGATTTTTTTCGCTTTTTCAAGTATGGGGGTAGGGTTGGAAAAGGAATCGGAAAATTTTGTCATCCACTTCAAGTTGCAAATTTTTCTATGCTTTTGGTCCAAAATAGTCTGCGTTACGTAAATATTATGACTTTTGGAAGCATTCTAGGTGTATTTTTGTTCAAGACAGGTATGTTTCAAAGAACTAAAAATTAAATTAACTTTACGAAATTTAAAACATGGTGCTCAGAGGTCTCATTTAGAGGCCTGTAGCTTGAAAAAATGCACACTACCCTATATTTATTTTGTTTTCAAATGTCTTGTGTTGTATTTTGGAATCAAAAAAGAGTGGTTAGAAAAAAAGTTTGAATACTTTTTCATTGGCAGCGAACATCCTTAAATGAACAAACATGTATAACATAATAAACTGTTAAAGCTACCGACAAATATAAACTGTTAAAGCTACCGACAAATTCCATGTTTATTACCGTATATGATGCCTAAACATAGTTATAATATGTGATAATTGTTTAGTTAAAGGAACACGGAACCAAAATGACCTTTGCCATGAAATTGCTTCTGTTTTGTTTTTTTGTTTTTTTGTCATATGTCTGAGATATCAGGAAATTTTGTGTCCGAGTTTTACGTTGCCGTGTCCGAGGTAATCCTACAGCAGCTGTCCGCGTCATACCCAGTGTTTTCTTCTTTTTTCGGCCAACTTCTGACCTTACCGTTACCATTAATGCGAAATTTCTGATATTGATATCTCGGACATATCATAGATCTAGTAACGAACAGCCGAGCTGAGCCACAGTAACCCCGTCCGTGGAAAAAGCATGCTCATCCACCAAGGGTGGTTTACTGTGCTATATACCCAACACATACTCGATTCACCTAGTCTCGAGTTTGAAATTTGCATATTTCGAAGGGAGGCTATCCTGTCACACTAGTTAAAAAAATAATAATAAAAAAATAAGTAGAATAAAAATTTGTCCGACTTTTTGACGGATTAACCCTACTGTTAGGAGCTCTTCAAGGACACAACACGATGACGGCTGTAGGGATCGAACCCAGGATCTCTTGTTTCGGAGTCTGACGCTCAGCCACTACGCCAACCCGATCCTTCATGCTTTGGTGGTGTGGTACATTTTCATCTATGTAGAGCTTTTGGCAAACGAGCCAGTGACGAACACCAATTTGCACCAAAGAATCTCAGTATGAGCACCGAGTCCAGACAATGGTGCCCTCCGCAGAGAGCACAATATTCTGTTCTATTCTATTCATTAAATCCCTCTCTTGGGCCTCTCTTGTCATACAATGTTGCCGACGTCACCGCACGCACTGTGACGACATGAAAAGGTCAAAGGGAAGCCATATTGTCAATAAAAACAACACGACTGGACAATAACATGAAAAACGTTTATAAAATGGACATTTAAAGGATTATCGATGACTTCCTTTGTTTGGACAGAGAAAAAAGTGCCAGGTAGGAGCCGATTGAACCCATTTTGATTTGCAATCGAACGTTTTAGGTTGCCGTGCAACATTTGCTCCGACTCCAAGAACCTTGCCGGAAATGCCACTACGTAATGGCTCGTAAAATGGGGCTTGCATACCTGGCAATACTTCGTATTGCTATGTTGACACCTATTTGAAGCATTATTTTTATGATTTATGGCTATAACTTCAAGCGCCTGTGAATACAGGTAGGGGCCAAAACAGGAAAAATCAATATTGATTGCAGAGGGAAGCAGTTTTATTGTACTGAATATTAGGAACCATAAAATCAATAAACAGTGGAACTACAGGTATTATCCTCTAGGGGCCTCTTTATGACCCCCTGCAGAGATGTGATAATCACCTCATTATGACAGTCATTTGATCTAAGGACCACATTGCACCATGAGGGGTTAACAGAATAAACAGTGGTACCACTTTCAGCACCTTCAAAGTAGATCTTTAAAGCTAGATAAATCAAATCGTTCAAGTTCTCTTGAGATGCGCCAACTTCTTAAATGCCCGAACAAATGTAAGCAGCTTTAAGGAAATAAGTAGGGATGTTATTCGGTGTCAAATTAAGGGTTCGGACGTTCGGAAACAAACATCTGGATGGTTCGAATCTTCGCATTTTTTCAGGATCAGGTCATAATATGTTTGTTAATCGTGTCCCATTGAAAGAACATTCATAATCAAGAGTGTACTGAGTTTTTTTTTTTTTTTTTTGTTTTTTTTTTATCGGTTTGGCGTTGTTTCAGTTGATGTGACGCAGAAACGAAACGCCATGCAATTAATAAAACTTCATTTAAATTCACAAAAGTAAGAAACATTAACCAAGTTCCCAGTTTGTCGAATGGCGTGTCAGCAACGAAATTCAATTTAGTCACATAACAAAAACAGAAAACCTTATGGTATTCTGAATTTGTTCATTAATTCTTTGTATAAACGGGTCAGCATAGGAAACCACATATTTGATTTGTCCAATTAAGATCATAGTATAATAGGCATACTAATAGTGTTCTTTTTGATACCTCTTTTTCTGATTTTCAGGAAGGAATGGGTGGAAGGATGGGATGCATGCATGCATGGTAATCAATAATTCATTAACTATGTCTAACTATCGCACCTGAAAAGCAATTATCGCACTTGGACTGATGTTTTCCACCCAGACTCCAACATCACAATAAACTGTTTGGTGGATGTGCTAAATGAAGTCAGCAAGGTATGTTGTATGTTTTTGTTACTGGCACATATTGAGAATAGCCCCCGCCCATTGGGGCCTGGAGAAATAGATGGACTGCTTGTGCCTCCAGGCAAAGCTTGTTCACTGCTGACTGATTACTGGTTTACTGCTCAGATCTGATCTTGCCCAGGAAAAGTGGTCTCAAGTCAAACCATCTGCACCTATAAGCCTTTTTGGTTTGGTTGGATGGTCAAGCACTTGTTGGATGTCATAACGTCCTCGTTATGGGTAAAAGTCCCATAAAGTGGAGGCAGCGTCCTAACATGACCTTGGTTGTTGACTGGGACGTAAAGCATCAACTAAAACACACAAAAGAGCTTTTGCACTCACCCATTCATCAGTGGTGACATGATAAGGTTTTGGTTAAAGTTTTTAGAAGTCAACATCATTATTTTGTATATGTGTATGGATCGAGTGATACCATACTTGTGGTTAGATATTGTTCGATACTGTGCCACGCCAACCCAGCTATGTGACTGTAAGGTTATTACTGTCAAGGTTTTCCAGGACTTTGAAATTTTGTTCTTGATAGTATAAGAGACAAAGCCTAATTCAGGCTACTACACTGTAGAGTCACCGCTCTTATTTTATTTTATAGCTCAATGGTTATTTCTTTGTGTGGCATGCCCAGTCACTGTTAAATATCATTACGGAAACATCTCTGTTTGCACAAAGTATTCTATAAATCAGCTGATTTTGATTGTATTTTTACATTAATTACACTTGTTGGCCATAAAATCATATATTTTGAGTAGCTGTTATGATCACCTAATTGATTTGATGATAACAGATACCCACAATATATGATTTTATGAATTAATATTAAAAATCGATAATTTCATACCTACCCCTGATTTCCCCCATTTCTTCTATATGTAAGGTGCAAATATGGGGTAGCCTTCATACGGAGATGTTTCCATGATGTAATAGAATTCCTTAGGAGGCAATACATTCTTAATCATTTGTTTCTTGTTGAAACAAATGGCTTTATGTTATTGGAAATAATTAAGAACCAAGTGTAGTGTTCTCTTTTGCCGATGAATTATGATGAATTATTAAATATTAATAGAATGATTTATTTTATATATTCTCAGGTAAACGGAGGGTCTATGTCGCCAACGCTGTACCTGCAAGCGGAAAACTCAAAGGAAAACAAAAATGGGTTTCTCATGATGTTTATTGCGTGGCTCATCAAAGAGACAATTTTCAAGAAGGTATTGTTTTTCTTTAAAACAATTTGCATGAATTATTTATGCTCTTCCAAATAACAATGGATGTATTAGATTTATAGGTTATTTCCGCGTGTCCACTTTTTAAGCCACATGGTCATCCACCAAAGATGCAAAAGAAAAACTCATTGAAGCTGATCAAGGTTTCAATATAGGGGAAGAGCTGACACGTTGAAAAGAGGAAATGTGTCTAAAATTATCCAGGTCACATGACCAAGATGGCCACCTTACCCATATATGGTAAAAGTCTTCCTCAGAACCAGTGGACCTATTCCAGTGAAACTTGGCAAGTTACATTGAATTCCAATGGTCCTCTTTTGTGGGTATGGAAGGAGTAAATTTACCCCCCCCCCCCCCCAAAAAAAAAAAAATAAAAAAAAATAGGAAACGTCAATCAGGTGTTGTCAGACAAATTCGGTTTTCATGCAATATGGCCATTGTTTCAAGCAACACTTTTCAAACCAAACGCTAATAGTTTTACGAAAGCTGTATCTTGCAATCTACACATGAGTTACCTCAACCTGACATGCATTAGATGGTGCTGGTTTGTTAAAGGGGACCTCAGCGAGGTATTTATAGGATAGGATCGGCAATTATCGGACAACTGAAGTTAAAAAAAAAAAAAAAAAAAAAACTAATTAACAGCTAGAACAGAGCGCAAATGAAAATTGATAAAATTTAAGCTTCTGACATGACCCTAACAAATTATTTATTATTTAATGAGAATTTAAGATGTGCTAACAAAAGAATATACAGCATCAATGTTTCCTCCTTGTTTGGGACTAATGTAGTTTTATATACCCTTTTGTTCTTTTTTGTCCGGCAAAAGAAATAGTGAAGGTGTGTTTTTTTTTAATGGTGCACCTTTGTTTTCACTACACGGAAAGGACAATTCCTCTGCTTTCTGAATCCAAAATTTCAAGTTCCTAGCCATCTTCTGTGACTGTACAGCACAGTTTGTGTCCGACCTGTTTCGAAACCACATTGTTTTTTCTTTTCCACAAGGCGGCTCATATAAAATCTATTCTTTAATTTTTCAGATCAAGATGAATTTCCTTATGGTGGAGCATACCCACGAGGATGTCGACCAGATGTTCTCTTGAATCGCGACACATATGTCGAGGAAAGATGCCCATACATTACCCAAGTTGATGGAGCAGAGTTTTACTCGATCTCCTGTTATGCAGCATCTGAAGGCAATGTATGATTACAAGGGGCAAATGATGTATGCCAAGGGTCTCATTGAAGGCATTTCTTCGGCACGTGTTTACATTCGACGAGTAAGATGGTCGCATCTGAATGGGTTATAAGGCCTGGCCAGTGCCCACAGAGATATACCAGATTATGGACGTATCGGCATGTATTGCCAACTTCAGCACTCTTAGGAATTGTGAGGCGAACTCAAAGATAGATGCTTCAATTGATAAGACGAAGACTGACATTTCCAAATGGGTAGAAAGTGGCAGGTTGACCGCAGAGGAGATTTGGTGGAGGAGCTATTTAGGCAGTTGTTTGCGGGAAACCAGGCTTAGACCCATCAGAACTGGCTTAATATGCCCTTCCACAGGCTATTCAGAATGAGGATCTGGCAAATTTGGAGCAAGCCATTGACGGATATGCCGAGGAGAGAAGGCCAGCAGTTCTCAGGTTGAATAAAAAAGCATTCCCTCTATTTGAGCTTCAAACTGAAAACAAGAAAAATGTATCCAAGTACTTTACATGAGTCATACCATTGTAATTAGATTTCTGTATGTAAAACAACCAAAAAGAATTGCAGTTAAAGCAGCCTATGGACTTCATCTTCATAGAGCCAAACTTTCCTCTATTCATCTAAGCATAGAATAGTAACTTACTATTAGATGTGATATATGCAGCTTATGAAGGTTAATCATAGTATCTGATTGTCTATTGGTTTTATCCCACCTCGGTTTTTGGAGTGGGGATTTCTTTCTGATCGTGCCATTTCCTGATCATTGATTACTTCTATCTTTTTATCAACAAAGTTTGTAAGCAGGATAAATTTCAGGCCCATCTGAATTGAAAAAGAATGTTTTGTTGCTTCAGTGTCTCTCAGCAGAAATCTTTGTATATAGAAATATTTTATCTTGGTATGACTCTTAGGTATTGTGAGGCGAACTCTTTGCCTACTTGTACCTTCTCATTTAAAGTAAGAATGATTTCATTGAAGGTATACTTTCACAATTTGATCCTCGGCCTGAACTAGCGGTTTGATGGTACTTAAGATTATGCAATCCCCCTACATTTCACATCTACAGTTGTTTCAAGACTAAAGCCATTGTATGTCATTGTTCAGTCAGATTTTTGTTGGCCTACTACTACAATTCAGGTTTTCTTGCATAATGCTTGGATATCCTACAAATTTGAATGTGAAGTTAATGATACAATTTGCAAACTTGTTTGTTTTAATTGAGGTTTAACATCCCAATCAACAATTTTTCAGTCATGTTGGGCCAGAGCCACTGCTTCCTGGCTTTTTATTAGTATTCTGGAAAAAGAGAAAATCCCATCCAATGAAAACAATGCTGAGAAATGTAAAATGGAAATAAATGAGAAAAAAGACCGCGAAAACAATTGTGAACGAGGAATTGACACCAAAACTAATGGCAGCACTGAAACTACTGATGAAATTGAACTGAATTGACGCAGAGAACATGCAAATGGTGAATCGCATAGAAAACAGAGAGCAAAAACAGTCCACTTGAATCATGATACATTGATAAATAGAAGGACTGAACATACACAAAAAGTTCAATGGGATATGGATGTTTCTTGGCAGATGAAAATGAGAGTCAAAGAAAAAATGAAAACTGTGAAAAACGATTCAAATTTGAAATACATGACAAGAATAAAAGCAAGAACACATGTGAAGGAGGTAGTGCAGACGAGTCAGAAGACACCGAATATGATGGCAGCTCTGAAGCTGAAGATGAATTTGAAATAAATAAGAACCCAATGAATGAACGCAGAGTAAATGCAAATGGTGAATCATTAAGTAAACAGAGAGATAAAACAACTGACTTGAACTTTGATATATTGATAGATAGCAAAAATGGAAATCCAGAAATGAATGAAAAAGGTTTTGAAGTTCTTAGTGAATGTGAATATCAGGACAATATAAATAATGTATACTGTGAATCGGAAAACAGAGATGAGTCGGACATTGAGGATTACGGTACCAATGAAGAATTTAATAATGGGAAGAAAGAAGAACCTTTGCCACAAAAAAGCAATTATGAGTCTAAAGAAACACAACAAACGAGTAAAAACAACAATGACGAAAAATCAACTTCAGATTTGGACGAGATGGAAGACACTGAAACAATGGCAGATTCAGATATTGGAAAGCGTAAATGTCCGAAACAAAGATGTGAAATCCCAAACGAAGATGCAAACTCAGATGTTCGTGAAGCAACATCAGAATCAAACAAAGCGGATAAAGATGTTGATGACAACTATGCTTATGTTGACAATAACGAAAAATCTATCAAGAAATTCAAGATATCGTTTTCTTATAAGGAGTGGAAACACATTCGTCCGACAAAGAATAGACCACACAAACTTGCTACCTCTTGGACTGACGCCTTTTCTGATAAGGTCAACGAGCAGATACTTGGGTGTTTTTTAGCTTTCCGATACCATAATGTTAACACAGCAAATACAAACAAAAGAACCTACTTTAATGCCCAAGCAGTATGCAAACATCCTGGATGTGGCATTTTCAAGTTTTACAGAAACACCGTTCCAGATAAGAAACGTGAAGCCAAGGTAGAAATCGGTGTTGATATTATACGATCAGTGAAAGTGCACCAAGATGGAGATATCTACAAGAGACTGTTAAAGGACCAAAGCGAGGCCTTGTACAGAAGAAGTTAGACTTAACTTCACCTTCAAATGTATACTACGACGAATTGTCCAGAATGTCAGAAGACGCAATAAAATCCGGCAATTTTACACAATGCCAATCAAAAGAAGTGCTGAGAAATGCAAAAAATGAAAGAAATGTTGGTGACAGTTTGGAAAAAGATGCGTTCACTGAGCTTATTGTGGTCCAGGAGATGCTGAGGGACGAAGACGACGAGAAAAAATCAATACGGGGATACGTACAGGAGATTGGCTACTTGCCTTTCACTTGTGTAATGTATAAGGAGGAGTCTCTTGTTGTTACCAAGAATGCAATCAGTGCAGGAAAGCCTTTTTATTTCGACGCCACCGGCACAGTTGTTGCGAAGACCAATCACAGTCGAACAATATTGTATTATACAATGGTGGTTAAAGGAAATACTAGGGGACAACCCCCCGTTCCAGTGCTTGAGTTTTTGACGGACAATCAAGGAACATACACAATTGTCAAGCCACTCTTATCATTCATCTCGGCATTACAAAAATTATGCGAGATACAAATAAGACCTACAAGAATCGAATGCGATTTCTCGTGGGCTATCATACATAGCATACTGTCGAGTTTCAACAAGATGTCTGTTGAAGAGTACCTAAGACATTCATACTCTGTAATCAGGAGGACTATGATTCGTCATGCAATAAACAATTCACTGTTGTACTCTTATGCTGCACGCATATGTTAAAAGCAGTAAGAGACGCCCTCAAAGATAGAGTTAAAGACAAGAACATAAGAGAGCTCTCCCTTCGTTTCTTTGCCTTGATGCAAAACTCCATAAACCTACAGGAAACTATTCTGATATGGAAGACGCTGTGTGTTGTGTTTAGAAGCATGTTCGCTACAACAAAAGTGAGGAAAGCTTCGGATAGAATGGGTCGAATGGTTATGACGGCATCCTTGAATGGCCTAGAGGCCGAATTGATATGTGATATGCGTAAGTTAACTCTCATTTTTATCAACGTTCGACATTTTACTCTGTTAATTACTTAGAGAATTTGTATGAAGTAAGAACAGAACCAACGGCAAATGGCACTTTTAAAATCGTAAAATTCCAGATTCCGCCATAAGAAGGGTAATAGGTAGCGCAGAAGTAAACGCTTCTTGTCTTTCATCTCACTAAACAGCTAAGGTCACATGGGGTGGACCTCGGTTAAACAAATTATTATCGAATACGCTAATATATGGATAATACATATTATCTGGTACTGAAGACTTGTCCTCGCTCAAGCATATTATTTAACAAGAGGTCGCTTTGACAATACTGAAGACAAGACTACTGATACTTAATCGGCAATTGTGACAAAGTTACATGCCTACTGGTAAATAATTAATATACTCAGAGGAAAAAGTTTAGTCAGTAACTTTGACCAGCCCGATTACTATAATGCCCAGCCACTTGCCTTAGATGTTCCCCTTTATTAAATATGCAGTCAGTCTCCTTCAAAAAGGTACAAGTAGGCAAAGATCAGGAAAAGGCGCAATCAGGAAGAGATTCCCACTCCAAAAACCGAGGTGGGAAAAAAACAAACTAACAAAATCTGTAAAGAATCTCCAACAGCTATCAGTTTCAACAGAGTTATTGACATCTTTCTTAAAACATTGCCAGAGTTATTGACATCTTTCTTAAAACATTGCTTTTGTTATTAACAAATAAAATATAAAATCGGCGCTTTGATTGATAGCGCGTTCTGATAGAAGGTGTTGCCAATGACAAAAATCCGAAGAAAAAAAAATCTTTTCAAAATTCAGCCACAGTCTCGAGAAATAACAAGTCAAAAATTCATTTTTAGATTACCTCCCTTTCATTTAATACAAGAACGAAAATTGATGTATGCACTGTGGTGAAACCACATGCGATATTTCAATCATTTTGTTGGAAATGTTGTGCTTGATTCACAGTTTTATGACTGGTATTTTTTATCCCAAACTATCGAGGGGTTATGTAGCTATAGTGATTTAAACTGTCTCAATGGCATTTAACATGTATTTTCACTGACTAAACATTTGCCGGTGATCATATCTAATGATTCATAATGTTCATATGTAATTAAAATGTAGATCTTTATTACTTGTCTTTTCAGCGTATTCTGTACCGAGCGAGTCAGAGAAATCAAACCAGACCGAAATTCGATCAGGAAGCCCATTTAACAGTTTATACAAGGATGTATTAGCGGAAGTTCGGGAAGAGTCAGACACAACTAAGAATGCCATCCTTAACAATTATTACACTCCGGAAGTGGTGGAGCTGTTTGTAAACAATTACATGCCATTAATACCACTATGGAGTGGGCTCATGCTTGGGTCTCCAACGAGGGACTCCAATTCCACTGTCGAGAATTGGATGAAGATCCTGAAGATTGACACCCTAGGCCGCGCAAAAAGACTCCGTGTCGGGAAATTCGTCAGGACTGTCCACATAACTTTGATAGGCAGGCTGAAGGAACACATCCTTGCTCCAAAACGCAAAAAAACGGAAGATGAGAACACTCAAGAATCACCACAACCTCCTAAAAGAAGAAGACCGAATACAGATGAGCCTGAAGATGGTACCGAATCATGGAATAAGAAAGAAACGAGTAGGCAAGACCATACGTAATTCACATACGTAATTATTGAATATATATTACTTCCAGCAACCAGCAAAATCTCGAAGAAGAGAATATAAGCAGTCTTTAGTTAGCCAGCCGGAACAAAAGTTAGTATGCAGACCAACATAAAACTACAACTAACATCAGCCATAAACAAAGTCAATATGGCAGTGCGCTCAGACATATTGGAAGAACTAAGAGCGGAAAGAGGGCATTAGAGTAGTAATTTAAGTTATTAAAGCTAAGTTTTATCGATTCTGTAGTGTTCTAGCAAATACCGTCTTAATTTGAGCTTAAGTAAAACGTTTGCTTCTTAATATGTCACCTCATTTGTCTACTGTTTCTTTCCTGAAAGCTTTATGGCGAATGGGTCGGGCCAATTGCACATCCGACTAAAAATGTAGTTCCGATCAAAAGTTATATTATTCCATGTAATTTAAATGTATACTATCAGAATTGTGCGTAACACGATTTTTAGACCCTACATTGACCGTAATGTTAGGCTAACAGAAAGATGTTATAAATAGCTCGAGTAGAAATTTTACTTGTTTTAGGTGAAAATTCATCTTTCACTTACATGAATGTCTGTGAAAGACAACATTTTCGATTTTTGCCAGTTACATGACCAAAGTCGAAAACAAATGTAAAGAATAAAATTTGTTGCAAAATGTTTAGCTATCCTTTATATTCTTCCTTCAAAGTGTATGTGCAGGATTTTTCAGGTTTTTTATAACATGATAGTGGTTATAACAAGGATCAGAAATAGACCCCAAATGTTTCAGTTTCCTTTTTATAACAAAGTTTGGATAGCTGACAAGGGAATAGCCTTAGACCCCAATAATAGTGGTATCAAGAGGTTGTGGTGAATTACAGAATTTCAGCAATGATTAATGCTGACATGTAATTAGAATGCTGAAACGGCAGTAATTTATGACTTTAGCTATGCACAACGTTCGGCTTTAGCTGTTAAATTGTATTCAATGCTACTTTTTGATAGAAAGCAAATATTAACAATTATTACTGTTGACCAGATTATGTTATACGTAGCCCTTGTCGTGCTGAGTGTGAAAATGATATATCTAGCAACAGTGTCGTTCATAGTCGGGTGCCTTTTGAATGAGCTCTCTGATCAAGATCTACACTATTTGTCTCTGATAATTATAAAAATAAAGCAGAAATCTGAATTAGACAATCTGATTAGTTGCAATTTCATTTGAGTGTTACATGTTGATTTTTTTTCAGCAGGAGGAGGGTTAAGTACAAAAGTTGAGATTACTGTGTATATAGACGTGTTGAGATTTGTATTTGTTATGTTCTTTTGGAGAAGAATTTAAATGTTGTGATTTAAATAATGATTTTTCTAGTCATATTAAAAGGTGAAGGATGTGATTATTATTGGAGATTATTATTGGAGCTTTGTTATGAAAAAACTTGCCTTGAAATATTCTGTCATGGTTGAATTCCAAACAGTTAGAGCCTTTGAGTTTTTAGTTATAAGTTTGATGTAATTGTGTCCAAAAAGTTAACTACATTGCACTGATATGTGCCTGTTATTCATTGTCATGAAAAAAGTTCATTTTATTAGTTTAAAAATCTAAATTGTTGCCAGTCTTGCAATTATTTTATAAGTGCCGTGTGAAAAAGTGCCATATGAAGATAATCATAACTTAAAAACAGGTGTTTTAAAAGATTGTTTTATAATAATCCTCAAATTTTTGAAACAGCAATTTATATACATTATTTATAAGTCAAAATGACAGGTGCTGGGATGTGATTATTGTTTGGTTTTGTTACACAGAAATAAAATATAAAAAAATCAATTTGTTTGTAGTTTAAATATGCCATTTATCAACATGATGAGTGAACGATACAGCAAAAATTTTGACATGTAAATAAAAAAATGAAATTATAATGAGTTTTTCATTTCATATGTTAGCTCGTGTAAATCAGCAGGTTTCTGCCAACTGTTAGACTGATCACTGAGGCCATTTTTTTTAGTCTGATCACCGAGGCCAAAATTTTCTAGACTGATCACTGAGGCCAAAATTAAAAAAATCATCTGCCACTGACACTGACCCGCTGATTATGTCCACATATACAAAAAATTTAATAAGCCGTTGGATTCTTTTCTATCCAAATTCAAAACTTTTGGTAACGCTTTCCGGTAAACTTAAACCTTGCTTCCAGCCTTCCGCCTTGATCAAATCGCCCATTTTATATTATTGATATTTTCTGCCTGTACCCAAACGAAATGGACGAGTTGACTGTAATATGTTGTCATTACGAAAACATGCCCACATTTTAATTTACAGAATTTTTTTCAGTTGCAAAAATTGAAAATTTTCAGTAGAAAATTTTTGACATTTTTCTTATTTTTGCTCAAAACAGATATCACGTTAGAACCCCCCCCCCCCCCCCCCCCCGATGAGGCAGTTCTTACGAGTACCCCAATCTATGTTTCGGAGCAAAAGTCTGAAAATAGGCATACCCCTGCATACCCCAGTTTTTCTATATAAAAGTGGGGTTTAAAGGGTGTACATTGCACTCACACGTTTTCTTGATGAAACGAACCAAATACAAGTGTCCAAGAACATGGACATGGGCAAACACTTTTGATTTGAGATAATAAATTTTACTTTTTTTAGATTGGGATTTTTCTGCTAATTTTAAGTTTTACCGATCTACTGCGAATTTAAATTTCAGCTGAGTTGAAAATATGTAATTTAGAACTAGAAAAATATTCTCGCTAGTCTTCTCAAAGGCCTCTCCGGAATCAGGGCTTGAAGTGGACCTGAAGTCAGCTCTCCTGACATTCTCTGATCCAAGTACCTATCCGACGGTGGACCAAATTAAACGTCTGAGGGCAAAGGGATTTCACATATACATCGGGGTTCGACCCAAAATAAACCCTACCAAGAGACATCGATTGATTGATTGATTGATGTTTAACGACGCGTCAATCCTAATGGGTCAATAGCGTCTAAGAATTGTAAAATGCATAATTTAGTTCAGAGAAAAAGCAAAACATATGGTAAGAATTTATCAAAGTTATAAATAATTATTCCGCTAGATGAAAGATAATGTGATTAAGTTGAAATAATATAAATGGAGAAAGGTATAAATATGATTTGTGTTAAAAATTTATATTTTGTTAAAAAGGTTAGTTCGTTTTATATTTGATAAAATCCGTTCAACAGATACATCTTTGAACAAATCTTTCAAACTGTTACTTTGAAAGCAGGAACGACGTACATCTAAAAAATCAATGCATTCAAGCAAAAAGTGCTTGACAGTTAATTGTGTGTCACATCCAATACATTGAGGTTTATCTTTTTACCCTACCGTGAGACAGCTGGATCAGCTAGCAACGCTCCTAGAGATGCCGGAGGTTGCACTAATACCAGAATCTTGGTGGAGACGAATTCTCCATTTATACAGTTCGGCGGCAAGAGAGCTTCTACTCCTGCGCTGATCTGCATGACCGCCAGAGCTATCGCTGCAGTCCGTGGGGGACATGGATAAATGTTTTGGCACTGGCAACCAGGGATGCCTGTCGGGCGTTCGACCAGAGGCTAGAACCTGCATGCGATTGGACCAGTACACAAGCTTCAACCTTCAAGCGCCGTCGATAAGCCGTCATTAAGCAGGCTACGTTTGGCTATCAGATCCGACCCTGTGATGGCCTAGATGTCATGTATTGGTGATTCGATCACGAACCAGGTGGATTCCATTAGAGAAACTTCCGTGTATTGACTCTATACCCTGTGTAGAACTTTTGTCAAGATTACGATCGTAGCTCAGAGGTAGGTGTTCGACACCGACTCAGAGGACATAAGCGTAATTCTTGGAATTGAAAGTCTTGGAACGTGTCTTGGACACTTCGATTATCTTGAATTAAGGGACTAGAAAACTCAACGCTTGTGATACATTTAACAGAAACCCCCGTGGCCGAGTGGTTAAGAGCGCTGATATTTCATCACCGCACTTAAGCATTCGACTATCTCACCGTTGTGTCTGGTGTGGGTTCGAGCCCCGCTCTGGCCACAAGTGAGACAAGCCAAGTTCTGCTTGCGGGTGTGTCAGGTGGTTTTTCTCTGGGTTCTCCCGTTTTCGCCCCACCTACTGATTGGCCCGTCTCAAATGAGCTGAAATAATCTTGAAAGGGACGTTAAACTAAATTAAAAAAAAAGAAAAGAAACCACTTCACAACGGTGTATTTCTAAAAGGATTTGCCTTGCACAAAGTCCAGCTGCTCTTAACGTCCAGCTTCCAGCAACGAACGGTGCGCGCCTCCGAGAGGGGTCATCCTAATAGGTTCCAATATCCCGGGTTGGTTCCCAGCAGAAAGGTTTCCGGATAACATATTGGGGAAAACCGAATGGTACTGAAACAGTCCACATCGTCCTGGTGGTCTTACTACCACAATTGCCGACCACCACACTCCCCCCCCACACTTTAACGAAATGGCCCTAAGGGAGGGGGGGGGGCGACACACTGTTTACCCAGGGTATCCTCGGTTGAACACAATCCGAATGTGTTATGCCAAATAGTATTATGACTTAAGACTCCAAAACCCTCCTCAAGTTGATGTTCAAGGCCACCCTGCTGGGCTTGGTACCCGTATTGCACTGTCTGTAACAGTGGCAATGGTGCTACTTCATTGTCACCCTGTATATACCGTTGATGTGAGCTACGATAGCTACTATGGTACTGCGTTGACAGCATTAATGTTGGTCGTAGCAGGAATTTATTGGAGGGCAGGAAGAGGTGGTGTCAAGACAGAGGGAAGGGAGGGTCACAGGCCATTAACAAGATACATGCTCTCGGATCATACCGGTACACACAATTGGAGCACAGTTCAAGGAATATACCATAGAGGATCTCATTATAAGGTTTAGTAAGTGCCGGCTTGAAGAGGAAAAAGGCTTACAACAACTATGAGGTATTAGCTGTTGGTAGGACGTAAAACACCAATCAACCAACAACTCTGACGGTTTCCATCACCCTTGAGATGCCGTTAAATTATTAGTACCACGAAAACTGGAACAACCATCATAGTTGAAGTTAACATGAACTTCTACCTATTTGTATAATTGCAAAAACATGCCCATGTAATATACAGAGAACTTTTTCAGAAGCAAAATTTGAAAATATCATGGAAAAAATTTAATCGCCAAGGCTGTTCTAACGACCCACAAATCAATCCATATTTTGTATTAAAAATAAGAAAAATAGTTTCATGCTTCTTAGCTCGACTGCACGCAGTGCAAAGAGCTATTGTAGTCACCTTGGTTGCTCGCGTGACCCATGCACAGTACAGTCACACTCGCGTTGAAGTTTTTAGCCACCCGAGCTGAAGGCTTATAGGCGTTTCTAAAAGGATGGGAATCCCTAACTTCCATTCGGATTGTATTCAACCTAGGATACCCTGGGTAAACAGGGTGGCCATTCGGTTTTCCCAATATGTTATCCGGAAACCATTCTGCTGGGAACCAACCCGGGATATTGGACCCAATTCGGATGACCCCTCTCGGAGGCGCGCATAGCTTGTTGCTCGAAGCTGGACGTTGAGAGCAGCTGGACTTTGTGCAAGTCAAATCCTTTTTTGTAAATATAACGTATCTACCAACGTAGACACAACCAAAAAGTATTATGGTAAGCATGAATACAACACAATTTAGTGACGGTTGCTTGGTAATCTTTGCAATAAAAAGTCTAGTAATCTAGCATCGACCAGTCGCTTAAAGACATACCATGATGAATGGTAAGCATGAATACAACACTTGTATTTAGGTCAAATGAACAATGCCGTCGGGCCTATTCGTTTAGCCGAACGAGAGATATATGTAACAAGCAATTTTCACGGACCAGCATGTAACACCTTCCAAAAATTAGTATAGACACATACAGTGTTATTGTTTACATTATTTGACCATGACCTCGATGACGTATTGCGCGTTGCATTGTGGTTGAAACTTTCACTTCCGGGTGGCAAAACAATTTCCGGTTCAATGTTGTTTACATACATTAGTTAGAATGAAAGTGATATGTATGGTGCCATTTCAATCAGTGAACGATGAACTTGGCTTGTCTCGGGTGCCCCGTGCGGTGCTCTGCGGTGAGATGATCGAATGGTTAAAGTAATATAATAGCTCAGTGCTCTTAACCACTTGGCCACGGGGCCTACTCAGCTTTCTGAGTAGGGCTAATCAGAAGTTAGTGAGGAAAATCACATACCACACCCGTAAGCAGAACTTGGCCAATCTCAAATGTTCCCAGTGTGGGACTTGAACCCAAAGCGGTAAGATGATCAATTAAGAGTGGTAATGGGATATCGTCGCTTACAAGTCATTACAAATCATGAGGAGAGGATTGTGACTAGCTCAGTGCCCTACAAAATAGGAGAAGCGGATATGATGAAATTCACCTAGAGAAGCCATGCCAGGGGAGGTAATCGCTTCGGCAGAGGGAGCCCTAGTCATCCATCATAGGCCATCCACGACTCCCGCATTCAAGCCAATCAGCAGACTCCTGTGGCAAACCAGGTTCCTCGCAAACCATCTGTGGCAAACCATCCAGCAGACTCCAGTGACAAGTCAGGATTCCCGCACAGTGCAAGTCAGAGGGCAGCCTACTCTGAGTATTCTCTATCAGGGCCAGAATGAGTTCGCGCTTCAGCAGTCCCATGTGATTCTTCGGTATACCGGTACACAGAACCCCATGATTGCCTGGCAAAACGGTGTACAGATGATGCCCCCAGTTGTAAACGGACGAGGGGTGATGCAGAGGGAATGCAAGATTCAGTCCATTTGCCAATTTACTGCAAGTTTTGCCCTTCAAATGACATTGTAACAATTTTCCCCATTCAAATGCGTGGGCAACCTAAGTTTACCTTGCAGTAAAAAAGGTCAAGGTCATCCCAGGGTCATGATTTATATAAACTTTGTAGAGCTCCATTGCCTGATGCGTCATGCCAAGTTTCAAAATCATAGGCCTTCTGGTTCTGGAGGCGAAGATTTTTAAAGGTTTTTGCTATTTATAGCCATGGCGGCCATCTTGGTCATGTGACCTTGACCATTTATACAAACTTTCATTCACTCTTCCTAAGAATGCTCCACATAAAGTTTGGCTTTGATTGGCCAAGCGGTTTCAGAGATATTTGAATATTATGGTCATACACGTGTATTATAGCCCCGGGGCAGGGGCAGACAACCCTCTGGGCCCCAAATATTTTCATAAACATGAATATTATGTCCACTTGCTCATTCCTAGCAAGTTTTTTGCCATTAAATGACATTTTCCTATTTTTTCCCATTCAAATGCATGGGCGGCCTAAGTTGACCTTACCGTAAAAAAGGTCAAGGTCATCCCAGGGTCATGTTTTATACTAACTTTGTAGAGCTCCATTGCCTGATGCTTGATGCCAACATAGGCCTTCTGGTTCTGGAGAAGAAGATTTTTAAAGGTTTTTGCTATTTATAGCCATGGCGGCCATCTTGGTCATGTGACCTTGACCATTTATACAAACTTTTGTGCCCCCTTCCTAAGGATGCTCCATATGAAGTTTGGCTTTGATTAGCCTAGCGGTTTCAGAGAAGATCTTTGAAATTGTGGACAGACGACGGACGGACGCCGGAGCAGGGGTATACTATAAGCTCACCTGTGAGCCTTCGGCTCAGGTGAGCTAAAAAGTCGAATCAGTAATACAATTATTTTAATTGTGGGTTCTGGGCAATCTAACTAAAAAGAAAAAAAAAACACTGGGCAATTTAACTAAAAAGAAAATAAAAGTCCGAAGCTATTATACTTTTATGACCATACAGTTACGCGTAGACTGTCTGCAACTTGATTGATATGGCCAGATCGGAAAAGGGTCAATTAGTCTTGGTGCTTTTTGCCGAAGAAACAAACATTCGATGTTCAAACAGTAATGTCCTTATCCCTCTCGTAAAACATATTCATTTGAATTCCGCGCGAAGTACAAGTACAAGCACCAAGCTCAGTTCCGCACAGAACATAATGGCGCGAAGATCTTCTCCAGCACCAGGTACAGGAACAGACTTGAAGCTTAGCCTGGGCGTTAGTTCTATACAAGACTCAGTCCACGCGAAACTCGAGGTACTTGTGGCCATCAGCCGATCAAACAGGCAGAAACTTCAACAACTACTTGAGAATAAAAAAAAAAAAAAAAAAAAAAAAACACGCCAGGAGGAAGACCGGCAAAGAAAATAAATGTGACAAAGCCCTTTCCCTAATTTATTCATTTATTTGATATGCTGTATAAAGGGAGTGAACGGAGCATGATTGTTCTCGTAGACTAACTACGTCACTACAAAACCAGCCATTGAGGTGTGTGGTCTGTAACCATATTTATTATAACTATTACGTATTTTACCTGTTTAATGCATGCATGTATGTATGGATGTATGTATGTTTGTTCATACATCACTCGTCATATTTCTTATGTTGTAATCTCTGTTGCTAAAGAGGAAATAAAGAATATATATATAAAGACATAAAACATTAAAAAGCACATCTGAAGTAACGCCTTGGAACGATCAGTAATATAAAATTACTGGCGGGCTTAAAAGGTACAAGTAGGCAACGATCAGGAAAAGGCGCAATCAGAAAAAGATTCCCACTCCAAAAACCGAGGCGGGAAAACCAAACTAACAATAAGATACTTACCATTAAGTTAAGTCTGATTTTTTTTAAGCTTAGGCTTTACAATGAATATCATATGCCATGTTATTCACTCACTGGAGTTATTATTATACTCGAAGCCAAAAGTAACTTTACACTATTTTTGAAGGTAGTTTTTTTCGGGTTTAGGTATATAATTTTTATAAAGTGTTTGATATGTATTAAAGTCCAATCAATTACGCATGGGGTAAGCAAGATTTTAAGGATTTTAATGACAGAATGCTGCTGCACATCCCTACAAAGCATGCAAAGAGTCAAACTAACGCTTTTGTTTTTCAAATCACATCACTTTTGAATTGTTACTGTAGTTTTATTAATTAGCAATCGAAGTCTTAAAGATATTTTATTGTATTGCCTATATAAGTTCAAATTACCAAAATGCATAATTTAATTCAGAGAAAAAGCAAACGATATGGTAAGAATTTATCAAAGTTATAAATAATTATTCCGCTAGCAGAAAGATAATGTGATTAAGCTGAAATGATATAAATGGAGAAATGTATAAATATGATCAGGTGAGCGATTGTTGACATTGGGCTACTTGGTTACTATTATTATTTTGCTTAGAGTGCATGCTATGAAGTAGTTTTATATGTACGTACGCGTATAATATTGTAGTTTATAAATAATAAAATAATACATTTCAAATATGCATTTATTTATTTATGATTAACAAATACTATCAATATTTGGGACACCTTTAATTGTTACAAAAACTTCTCAGTTTGCATCTTTACAAAAATATTCTCACAGAGTAATGGTTATTTATTTAGTCTTTGAAATTTATTGTACCTCTTGCAAAACTTCAACACAACACACCTGAAGAATACTGAAGTATGAAGTTATTTACATGGCACAGTTTAATGAACTAATGTTTCTGATCTAGGGGTTAACAATAACTGAATATTTAGTCAGATGTCTAATAAAGAAAACCGAAATAACATTCCGACGTTGTACCCACCCTGCCACTCTCCCTAGACCCAAGTAACCAAAAATACCGAAAAACAAGCCCGTCGATTGACCCTTAAACCACCGTCTAGCCCCCTCTGGGCATTCCCAGCGCTACAAGTAGTCAAGCTTAATCAATAATCTGTTTTACATGTGTGTAGGGTGTCCAGTTCCGTATATAATAGTACCAATCTGTTATAGTTTTATTACATTATTACATAATCGGAACATGGATTTTCTGATAAGACTGGGATCGGTCAAACAACAGAGAGAAAGAAATGTTGGAGGTGTTGACAACCGAGCAGCTACAAGGGATTGGAGAGGTGGCACGCTGTATTGCAAGGGGACAAATTTCTATTCTCGGTCAAGATTTGTGCATTTTCAAGGAATATGTTTTTTGCCTACGAATACTATCATCAAGCCACCATTCAGATTACAGGAAGCGGAACCTAACAATGTGGCATGACATAATCCCAAGACGATTGAGCAGATCCTACATCAAGCGGATCCCGTCAGCCTACTACGAGATAATTCCGCCAGATCGTTCCGATAAACTAGCTCAAAATACTGCATATCAAATTCGAGACTTAGCGTAAAGATCAGTCTCAAAGTAATGAAGCCAAGATGCAATACCAAGGGGAGTTTAAAGAACGCATCGTATTTTATGAAGAATGATTTGATGTACCGAAAGTTCAGCTCGCCAATATTTAACGAGGCAGGATATGTACACAGCTCATAGTACCGCAGCAATATCATGAGCTACTCTGTCATGAAACAGCTCTTTTGTTTATTTGCAAGCACTTACTGAGAGAAGTCGAATGTGAAATAACAGTTGGACAAGACTATAACAAGATCTTCACATATGATGCTAATCAGCTTAAGACAAAACTGTATGACAAAGCGGGGAAACTAGTGACTTGGAGTGTTCTTCAGGGTGCCTGTGGATTTCCAGTGTTGATCAAACAACTGTATGACCTCGCATGTACAACGCAAGGCACCTGCGAAAATGGTTAAATCTTCACTGTAACTGTTTGTCAAGATCGGGGAGTATCTTAGCATTAGGAGTAGAAACCCGATTCAATGAACTCCGTTTGCAGAATTATCATGTAACTAGTCAATAACCAAGGGATCTTCCTGACACTCTCTCATTTAAACAAGCGTCTTGATCTAAAGTGGAGCGAATCAAGAACATTCTAAAAACCTACTGCATGTTTTCAGACAAATACGTCCCTGGGAAGAGGACAGCACGGACAATGATCACAAATGTGTTCGAAAGGGAAGTAATGTTTATATGCGTTGATAAAACCTACATTTGTATATATCAAGCGGCCCTAAAAAGTCTCCCCGTACATCCATTTAATGCTCTTATTTTTCCAATCCTCAGGGATTGCTTGCAATCAGTTTGTAATTGTTGGAATTCCGATGGGTACAAATTGCGCACCTCTCGTAGCTGATTTATTTTTATACTGCTACGAAAGAGATTTCATGGATTCTCTTAACCATGATAATCAAGCTGGTGTTATCGAGGCTTTTAATTCCACTTCTAGGTACCTCGATGACCTTTTGAACATTGACAACCCTTATTTTGAAGGTATGGTCAATCAAATTTATCCATCTGAACTACAGATGAACAAAGCCAATATCTCGGATACCGAAGCCCCCTTTTAAGATCTACATCTTTCTGTTGCAAATGGATTTGTTTCTTCTAAAATTTATGAAAAGCGCGATGACTTTGATTTTGATATAGTAAATTTTCCGTTTTTGGATGGTGACGTTCCTCGTCGTGCTTCTTATGGTGTATACATTTCGCAACTTATTAGGTTTGCTAGAGTCTGCAATCATGCTACAGACTTCAACGCTCGAAATAAATGTTTAACGGCCAAACTTCTCCAACAGGGCTATCGGTATCATAAACTTCGAAAAACCTTTTCTAAATTTTATCGTAGACACTATGAATTGATATCCAAATATAATGTTGGGTTAAAGACGCTTTTAAGTGAGGGCCTTTCGGAACCAGAATTTTATGGTGACTTGGTTTACAAATTTAAGAAACTTATAGGAAGTAATGATTTTTCTTTTCAGTTTAGAAAAATCATAACACGTTACAGACGTATAGGTTATAACTTGAATGTTATGCGACAGTCTGCATGCTTAGTTTTTAACCCAATCACGGTTGATAACTATGCTGCCTTCTTTAATTGCACGCCGGTGGGTCGGGCGTCAGACTCTATGATGGCCCCGACTTAAAGCTTTTCATTTTAGTTGGTTGGGGCCGGAGCTTTTTGTCTGTTGCTTGGCCCACCGGGGTCCAACTGATGTTTTTCTTTTGCTCCGGAGTTAGTAAGTTATTCGGCGCCCAGGGATCTCCATCGTCGGGCAGCTTACTGAATCTGTGAGTCCTGGTATTTGATTCATCAGGATGTTTATCATGATTTATTTGTTTGTTCTTGATGATTCATTGACTAGTTAGAGATTCACCACGAGGACCGAAGAACTAACTAAATGTTATGAACCACTGCAGAAGCTGATGGTGAGTTTATGGCCATGTAAAATCGATTTAAACCCGCCAGTAACTTTGTGTTACTGATCGTTCCAAGTCGATACTTCTGTGGTGGTTCTTTTTGTTTCATGTCTTGGTGTTTAAATTATTTTGTGCTGTTGGCGCCTTATGTGTGTTTTCATATTTTTAGTTAAGTTAAGGTAACTGAGTGGCCACCTATTGGGAAAATAGCTGTTCATTCGGCTTACGAAATGTTTTAATGGTATAAGTACCTGATTGTTACTTTGGTTTTTTCCCACCTCGGTTTTTGGAGTGGGAATCTTTCTCTGATTGCGCCTTTTCCTGATCTTTGCCTACTTGTACCTTTTTCGCTTTGAGTTTAGTCCTGCATTGTCATGTATTTTCAATGTACTCTGATATCGGTTCATATTTGTATCGGACAACACTAAATAGAATAGCTCAACCGATTGAGGACCGTAACCCAAATGTACTATGTGCTGTTTTAAAAAATAAAAAAGAGAATGAAGCTTCTGACCAGATCTAATTCAAACCAGATTTTACAGTTTCTTAGGATAAAGTAACGAGGGACTGTACTACTTAATGTAAATCTTAATGTTCGAGCCTCTTAACTACTTTATATTATTGATCCGTTCAAGGCGATACTTCTGCAGTATTTCTACAACCCTTTTCCTACAAGTGCACTATCCGGTCAGTCATAAACCAATATTATCCTCTCACCTCAAAAGGTCCGCCGTGAAATTGATTTCCTGAAAATACGGGTGGAAGGGTATAATTAATTGAAAGTTTGCTGTCCTAAATCCCACCCAGTTTACTTTTGATAGGTCAGTAACCTCTCTGGCCAATCGGATGCTGAAATAATGAGAAGAAGGGTCTTTCTTGTTGAATATTATAGTGGAATGAGGCTTCCGAATTAATTCCGTAAAATTATCAGTTCTATGAAAATGGCGTGTTCCAAAATGAGTCCAGATATTCTGGATATAAAAGTTCACATAGTGCGTTGATCGAGTGCCTGTGGCTCCATGTTGCCAAATCAAAAGGGTCACTGACGAGACTTCAATAGTCGAAACCGGGGTATGGCCCATCCCGTTTCTCATAAATGTGTCCACTGCTCTTAAAGGACCTCAGTTTTAATTTGCTATTACTGCAGCTGGTGTTGTGCCGTGTGGCGGCCCTAAAAAGTCTCCCCGTACATCGTCCATGGTGCAGTTTATATTTTCTTTTTGGTCCTTTGAGATCAGCGAAGATATTCTTATTTTATTTATTATCGGTAAAGATTCATTTTCTAGCCAATGTTTAATTTATTTGGTCCCATTTAGATAATACTTGTTGGTACCTATATTTTATATCTCTTAACATGATTTACTTATTGCTTGTTTATATGTGTGTATATCGGAGCCACTGCAGAAGATGAGGGTGAGGTTATGGCCATGTAAAATCGGTTTAAGCCCGCCAGTAACTTTGCGTTACTGATCGTTCCAAGGCAATACTTCGGTGGTGGTTCTTTTTGTTTACTGTCTTGGTGTTTAAACTTTTTTGTGCTGTTGGCGCCTTATGTGTGTTTTCATATTTTAGTTAAGGTTACTGAGTGACCACCTATTGGGAAAATAGCTGCTCATTCGGCTTACGATATGTTTTCATGGTATAAGTACCTGATTGTTAGTTTGGTTTTTTCCCACCTCGGTTTTTGGAGTGGGAATCTTTTTCTGATTGCGACTTTTCCTGATCTTTGCCTACTTGTACCCTTTTCTTTGTATCGACTACCCTTTTGAAAGTTGCTAAATTGCCCTCCTTGGAGCCCTACAAGGGAACATGTAAAATTAGTAAAATTATATACATGTATAATGGCCCGGGGAAGGGGCAGACCCACCCCTGGGGTCCAAATGTTTTTCAGAACCTTAGATGTGCAGTTCAGTTACCCATTTCCTGCAAGCCTTGCCCTTCAAATCCAGTTTAAACAATTTTCCACATTCAAATGCATAGGCGACCAATGTTGACCTTGCCTTTAAAAAGATCATGGTCATCCAAGGGTCATAAATTATATAAAAAGGTACAAGTAGGCAAAGATCAGGAAAAGGCGCAATCAGAAAAAAGATTCCCACTAGAGATAGGAAAATACAAACTGATTGCTAGCAATCCCTGAGGATTGGAAAAATAAGAGCATTAAACTTTGTTAATGCTTCATGCCAAGTGTAAAAATCACAGGCCTTCTGGTTCTGGAGAGGATTTTTTACAAGTTTTTACTTTTTATAGCTATGGCGACCATCTTGGTCATGTGACCTTGACCATTTTATACAAGCTTTCATTGCCCCTTCCTAACGATGCTCCATATAAAGTTTGGCTTTGATTGGCCAAGCGGTTTCAGAGATGTTTGAAAATTATGGTCATATACATGTGTTTAGTAAGAGCAGTGAACACATAAATGAGAAAGGTGATGGGCCATACCCACACTTGACCATCGTACAGTCGCTCAAATCGGAAGCTCAATCAACTGTACGAAAAAAATCAGTTAGCTGTAGGACGTTGCTGAATACCCAAGCATGTAAAATTTTATGTATTTTTTATTCGTTTTGACTAGATTAGTGCTCAAAACTGTAAGAGGCTTTTCTTTCAATATTTACTTCCATTTGGGACCAAAAAACAACTGTGTCTACACAAGAGTACTATTTTGCTGCTGCATCACTGATTTCTTTTGAATTCGTCAGCCGTGAACCACCAATTTATGTTTCTCATCTTTCGTGAAGCATTTTTTATAGTTTTTAAATAAACGGAATGATAAAGTGATTCTTAAACATCACTCTCCAATGCCTACCTAAGAGCTCTGTCGCCATCAGGTCCAATTTACCCAGACGTTTTCGAGGTGTCGAAATTGTTATGACTGTACAGTTAGCTCCAAATTCATTTTCTGTAAGTGAACGATTAGCTGCGATTTTTTACTGCAACGTTAATGTAAAAATCCGCGAATATTATGGTTTTCCTGTGCATTTCTGTCTTTATAGTGAATATGCATGAAAATCGTAACATTAGCGGAGGCAATGAACTGAAACATTTTATTTTAGGTAAAAATGACTTAGTCCCAAATGGAAGTAAATACAGAAAGAAAAGCCTCTTAGCCCTCAAATACAGTTGTAGCTTATAATAGGATTGAGTATCAGAAACAGCAAGACCTAACTGATACATTAGCAAATATGCTATGTCGCAGCTTAGCAGTCTGCATCGGTCCATTCGATCGTTAAATAGTCGATTGTTTCTACCAATTTGGGCATGATTATGAAATGACCTAATTGCTAAACTACGTGCGTTATTCATGCATTTGCATGAGAAAATTTCAGTGTCTTCGTTTGTTCATGTAGAAATGGTGCTGATTTTACATAATTTAACAAAGAGGGCGATGGCATAATGGTAGAGCGTCGAACTCCGAATCGATATGACCTGGGTTGAAACCCAATAGGGCACCGTGTCGTGTCCTTGAGCAAGACACATGGACTCCCAATATAGCAATGGCCAATGCCAGGGAAACGGTGGCTTCGCCCGGTTATTGCAAAAATGTTGACAGGGACGTTAAACCCCAGAGCCAAAAGCAAAATCAACATCTGACAGTTCTGTATTTTCTTTTAACAGATGACAAGTAACATGGATGAATCTTTCGAGATAAGCCCTTTGGATGAATCTGTCCATGAGGAAGAGGTGACGACAACGCCGAGTGTATACAGCTGTCAGTCATGCTCTTACACTACGCGCTATAAACAAAATTTAAAGAGACATGAAACAAATCACCAAGCAAAGCCTGAAATCGACGTCGGTCAGTCAGCAAAGTATATGTGTGACCATTGTGGACACGCCTTCAAGTCGCAGGTTGGCCTAAAGTCTCACGTTAGATCCAAACATGAGCATGTGTTTAGATTCAGATGTCAGACCTGTGGCAAGGGATTCCAAGGCTTATGGAACTACAGGGGACACCTAAGCTCCCATAATAAAGCGCTGAAGGAGAAATGCGCTTTCTGTCCCAAGACATTTACACACAAGTCAACTTTACTATCCCATCAGAAAAGACATGACACATTAACAGCGCGTCCAGCCGACATCTATAACGTTTGCGGAATAGAATGCAGCGACAAGAAGAATTTGACTGAGCATAAAAGAGGCTGTCATGGCGGGAAATTGTGAGCATAAAAGAGGCTGTCATGGCGGGAAATTGTACAAGTGTGACATGTCTGAAAAGTTTTCGTTGGAGGAGCAGTATTTCCTATCACCTTAAGTATGTTGAGCACCCATAACATTGACATTTTCATTATATGTCACCAACGATGTCACCACGGGATAATAGCCATTTATCCATTTAAAACTTATCATTTTACATTTAGCATGCCGTTTTGGCCTTCCGCACCAAGAACTTTAATTCACAATTTGTTGAATTCACCATTTTGATAATTATATAGTGCTTTCATTTTTGTTTGAGTACGGTACCTCAGGACGAGGTTCAGGTTGTCATAACCTTGAAACCACTGTTAATTAGTGACAAAGGTCTCTAATTTGATAATCTGTGGGGCAGGTTTCAACGAGTAATCGCATTAATGAGCCGCCTCGTGGGAAAACCAACAATGTGGTTTCTGAATAGATCCGACACAAACCGGTATGTACAAGAACAGAGAGTGGCTAGAGACCTGGCCCCGAGGTTGTAAAACTTTTTTCATGCTCAACTCAGCTGAGGCACTCCGCAGATAAGGGGTGCGCATTTATTCAGGGTATGGCAACGCTTTGACACACATCTTGAGAATGTTTTCGGGTTGACAGGGGATCTACCCCAATAACTGGGTCGCTGACGATTGCAACTGTTCAGGCCAAACAGTCAGTCTTCTGCAAGCAAGGCCCCTATGTCTATATGAAGGTCCCGATCATCCGACCGGGAACAGAAATATCATGCTCGGACTATGTTCGAGACTATTCGTCGTCTTGTTTCAGTACCAATTTGTGCGAAAATGATCAAAATGCCAAAAATGGTCACGAATAAATCTTACGCCTTTGCAAGCATAAAGCAAAATGAAAAAAAAATGCAATTGATGAATGTACACGTGTTTGGCTGCACGTTTTTGAATCAAGGGGTGAAAGCAAAACTACATGGATCAAAATGGGCAATAAAAGACGCACAGACGACTTGGCACACTCGCTATTATCGCCACCAGAATCCTTGGAAAATAGACATTAAAATATTCATTACCATACACGAGGAGTACATGATGAATGTAGACGGCACTAGAGAGCGACTCCACCGAGTTTAAGGCATCATCTGGAAATTTTATAGAAGATTGTGTTCAGCTATCCAGTAATCTTTCTTTTGATCAGGGTCTCTATAGAAGGGATGAAGAATCTTTGCCCTATGTTCAAAATTCTTGTATGTCAGTTTCGTATTTACTCACCGAGAAAAAGTACATTCAAAATTTATTATTATTACTTCTGATGTGGTTCCAATTGTTTTATGTTTTGGATTCGATTTCATGTGCTGTGTGAGCCTAAATGTACGTTTTCATATTTTAGTTCAGTTCGCGTAAATGAGCGGCAGCCTATTGGGGAATAGATGCTCACTCGGCTTACATTACTTTTTCTTGGTAAAAGTACCTAAGAGTAATTTTAGATTGTGGAAATTTGTTTCTGATTGTGCCATTTCCTGATCATGCCTACAAACAAGTACCTAAGAGTAATTTTAGATTGTGGAATTTGTTTCTGAGTGTGCCATTTCCTGATCATGCCTACAAACCTATTTCTTTCCCGAAAAGGAGGAAAACTAATACATGTAACAAAGATGTGCTTAAAGGTACAAGCGAAGTGTCACAGTCTTTGACAGAAATTGATAAACTTCAAGTTTCTTAATGCATAGGCCTACAGCTGATGAAAATGCAAAGTCTGTCACCTGACATGAGAGGAAGAAATACAGCTTGAAAGAAAATGGGTGACAACTGTGATCGCTGGAAGCACTCAGATTGTCTTTGATATGATTTTAATGAAAATGAACTTTTTTGTGCCTGTGTCTGCATGCTTGCGCACAACAATTTAAAAATATTACACCGCTACAAAATCAGATTATAATTTTACAATTAAAAGACGGGGAAATCCCGGAACCACTGTCCGGGATCCCCGACCGAATCGTTGCCATTGCAGTTTCTTTAAATTCCAGCTTAGCGTCCCAGTCAACAATGACTCAAATTTCCATCCTTATCCATATGGGATTTTATAATTTTCCTGTTGTTTTCAGACATGTTACCGTGTTACCGTGTTACAGAAGAGAGGGTAATTTATCCGAGGAGTGATGGCCCATGAGCACCCCGCCAGATGTAGAGCAACCGTGTTACAGAAGAGACCTGTAATTTATCCGAGGAGTGATGGCCCATGAGCACCCCGCCAGATGTAGAGCAACCGTGTTACAGAAGAGAGGGTAATTTATCCGAGGAGTGATGGCCCATGAGCACCCCGCCAGATGTACAGCAACCGTGTTACAGAAGAGAGGGTAATTTATCCGAGGAGTGATGGCCCATGAGCACCCCGCCAGATGTAGAGCAACCGTGTTACAGAAGAGAGGGTAATTTATCCGAGGAGTGATGGCCCATGAGCACCCCGCCAGATGTAGAGCAACCGTGTTACAGAAGAGAGGGTAATTTATCCGAGGAGTGATGGCCCATGAGCACCCCGCCAGATGTAGAGCAACCGTGTTACAGAAGAGAGGGTAATTTATCCGAGGAGTGATGGCCCATGAGCACCCCGCCAGATGTACAGCAACCGTGTTACAGAAGAGAGGGTAATTTATCCGAGGAGTGATGGCCCATGAGCACCCCGCCAGATGTACAGCAACCGTGTTACAGAAGAGAGGGTAATTTATCCGAGGAGTGATGGCCCATGAGCACCCCGCCAGATGTAGAGCAACCGTGTTACAGAAGAGAGGGTAATTTATCCGAGGAGTGATGGCCCATGAGCACCCCGCCAGATGTACAGCAACCGTGTTACAGAAGAGAGGGTAATTTATCCGAGGAGTGATGGCCCATGAGCACCCCGCCAGATGTAGAGCAACCGTGTTACAGAAGAGAGGGTAATTTATCCGAGGAGTGATGGTCCATGAGCACCCCGCCAGATGTAGAGCAACCGTGTTACAGAAGGGGGGGGGTGGACAGGGGGGCGGGGGTACGGGGAGAGAGGGGGCGGGAAGCGGGGGAGAGGGGGAGGGAAGTGGGGAGATAGGGGGAGGGAAGCGGGGAGAGAGGGGGAGGGAAGCGGGGAGAGAGGGGGAGGGAAGAGGGGAGAGAGAGGGGGAGGGAAGCAAGGAGAGAGGGGGAGGGAAGCGGGGATAGAGGGGGAGGGAAGCGGGGAGAGAGGGGGAGGGAAGCGGGGATTGGATACCCCCTGTCCACCCCCACACAGAAGGGAGGGGAATTTATCCGAGGAGTGATGGCCCATGGGCACCGAGCAACCGTGTTACAGAAGGGACGGTAATTTATCCGAGGAGTGATGGCCCATGAGCACCCCGTCAGCTGTAGAGAAACCGTGTTACAGAAGGGAGGGTAATTTATCCGAGGAGTGATGGCCCATGAGCACCCCGCCGATCCTTGAATCAGGCAAAGGTGCGATAATTTAGTTACAATTTAAAACGTTAAAAATATTAGGTTAAGCGGTTTCGGCGACATGTAACGTTACTTATAATCAATGTATCGCAGTTGCTTCCGCATATACATTAATTTTGTTTCCCCTAGGGCTTCTAGCCTACTGGATTTAAATTAATTATGTTTATGTCATGCATGTAAATGGCATGTTATTTTCACAGGATACGACAGAAGCTAGAGTCCATGCCTACAAGTCAGTCTAGGAGAAGAACTCTATAAGTACTTGTGCTTTCGTTCTAATCCTATTAATTATTTGTATCTGTCAATGTATATGTATGTTGTTCTTAATTATGAAATAAATATGTTTAAACTAAGTCAGCTGGGAATATCGTTGAAGATGCCTTAACATAGATGATAGAGCCTACAGACTTCAACCTACCGAAACAGGCGAACCTGGAGAGGATGGCTAACAGAGTCAGACAGAAGCCACGACCGGCTGAACCTACAGATCTTTCATGTGAGGTATTGTGCATTACGAAATCATATCATGCACTTATGGGACATGTTTAACAGCTCATTCCGTTTAGAACTCTTCGAGCATTAAATACATGGCGGAGATAAACCTTATGAGCCGACATTCTGATTTTGAACAATTAATGAAACAGGTTCCAGAAATCAGAAAATTATTATAGGTTAAGATTTATTTTCTAACAACTTTTAATATATGCTATTTTGGTCGCATTTTGATAATACTAGTCTTGTATCGACTACACTGTTGAAAGATTCAAAATTACAGTAATTTTCTTTGGCTCCATGTTGCCAAATCTATAGGGTCACTGAAGTGGCTTGAGTAGCCGAAACCGCGGTATGGCCCAATCCGTTTCTCATATGTTCATTGCTCTTAAAGGATCTCAGTTTTATTTTTATCCACTCGCCTTCGTGATGATGTCCAAACGGCGGAAGATTGACTATGTAGCAGTAAGATGTATTTAAAATAACGTATAAAATTTTGGCCAAACTTAAATATTACGTGATTTTTTTTTTCAAGTCCTTAAAACATGTAAAGCACCGTTTTATCTCGATAATAATTTAAGAACACGACCACTGACCACATTAAACTTACTTTTTATAAAAATGGATGTTGTAACTAAACCAATGTGTTTCTTTCTTACAGGTGTTCCGGCAACTGAACGAGACCATTGGTGACGGCGTTGTTGTGCAGGACTTCGTTATGGACTTTGAGCCGGGTAAGCATTCTGATAATATCATTCAATCAATCTTCGAAATTGAAAAGTTTGAATGGTTTCGGAATCATAGTTTGTAAAAATTGTACAAATACATATTTACCAAATGAATACGAGTTTACGACTGGACTTATAGAATTGACAGTCCTTAGGTTAGAGGTTAGAATTTTAGAAGTAAACAACGCGACTGCGACCCGACTGTATCATGCAAACCGAACATATGAGCCGCCTCGTGGGAAAACCAACAATGTGGTTTCCGAACAGGTCGGACACAAACCGGGCTGTACAAGCAGACAAGAGGGCTAGAGACTGGAAATTTTGGATTTAGAAAGTAGAGGAATTGTACTATCCGAGTAGCGAAAACAAAGACGCTGCTCAGCTTCGCAGCTACTGTGATCTGATCTGCGTCTTTGTTTTCGCCTATGCAGACGGTAGGTTTTCCCATAGGGCGGCTCATATTTAAAGCAAAATCAGAATACAGAATATGAATATAACATCACTATCCAAAAACCACTCATACGTCAGATTTTCTAGTTTAGCGGCCTAGGAAGCTGTGAAAGAGGTCTACCCCGACTGCGACATCCGTGGGTGTGTGTTCCATTGGAGACAGGCGGTGATGAGGAAGGTCGCCAACCTTGGTCTGAAAACAACATACCAGGAGCGTCAGGGGCTGCTCGTGTTCATCCGGGAAATGTTGGCGCTGCGTTTCCTACCGTGTAGTCACATCGAGGGTGCCTTTGACCAGATGATGCAGGATGCAAGAACACCAGAGCTACAGCAGTTGATGGGTTACCTAGACACCACACGGATGAACAACCCCTACCTGAGCTACCGGCAGTGGTCCGTCTACCAGCAGTCCGTCCGCACAAACAAGGACGTCGATGGTATTATTTGAGCCGCCTCGTGGGAAAGCCAACCATTTGGGTTCTGACCGGGCCCCGACACAAACCGGGCTGTACAGTCACATAAGATGGTTAGAGGCTGGAAATTTTGGATTTAGAAAGAAGAGGAATTGTATTATCCGTGTAGCGAAAACAAAGGTGCTGATCAGTTTCGCAAGTACTGCGAAGCCGATCTGTGCCTTTGTTTTCGCCTATGCAGATTGTTGGTTTTCCCATGCGGCGACTCATTTGTTTACATAACAAATCAAATAATTGAAACGCTGCATTCGTATATACACCACAACAAAAGCAACAAAGAAAAAAGAAGGAACAGACATGTAGTAATCTTCGTCCGTTGGTAGCCATCGTAGTCTCAGTATCATGCATACTGGGGATAAACATTACATCACACTATTCTGACGACGTGCGAAAGAAAACATGTTATTATTAAACTGAGTATAACATACTGAAGCATTTAACATGTATTTAATGATAAACACACGCCTTTCTTTGTTTCGTTTTAGCTTTCTTTTCTTTTCTTGCGTTGCTTTCAGTGTGCTATATGTGTACTTTATTAATTTCAGGCTGGCATCGTCGACTGAATGGGAAAGCTGCGCGTCTACCTCCTGGTGCCCCTACTGAGGAAAGAGGATCCAGGTGCAGCTCGTGGATGAGCAGGCCGTCTCATGACAGCAGAGGAAAGCCTACAAGCATATACATGGTAGACTTATAGAACTCTGGGAGAAGTATGAAGACGTCAGAGTTCCTGCGAGAAGTTGCCCAGCGGGCACATGACGTCAAAATGACGTCAGATCGACGTCGATGCGACGTCATCTGACGTCATTTTGACGTCATGTGCTTGCTGGGTGGGCACATCTACGCGCCGCACGACTAAGTGTGATGTGACATATTTTAGACACTGAAGTGTAAGGCACAACTAAGGACTTTAAAACTGTATACTTAAATATAGGCCCTGATGAAAAACCTATCATATCAGCCGTGACGTGAGAAAATCGGTCTTTGGGGTTTCCGACAAGGTCTGATACAAACCGGTCTGTGCAGTCACTGCAGCAGGCAAGAGCATTGAAATGTTGGGTTTAAGTAGAGGAGAAATTGTTTTATCCATGTATGGAAACAAAGACGCTAATCGGTTTCGCAGTTACTGCGAAGCTGATCTGCGCATTTGTTTTCGCATATATAAAAACCCGGTTTTCTCATGACTCTGCTCATATACAAAATTTGGCCCAAATATAATTACAAACATATGTATATGTAATTGTATGAGAAACATAATATGTTGCATTGAATCGTCAATGCACAGATGCAGTCTAAGCACTTCAGTTATGTTTTGTATACAATTTTGTTACTTGTTTAAATAAAAGTAAAGAAAAATAAATATAAAACACAAATTGTTTTCTGGTGTTACTGTTGAGTTTTAGTTCCATCTAATGAATAAGTGTTAGACCCAAATCGGACTGTACAACCGCAAAACGGTAGCAAAAAAACTGACAATAAATGTTATGACTGAATCTACAGTAGCGAAAAAATGTGTTGCCAAACAGACTAGGTGCCGAAATAAAATTGGGGCCGATATGATAGTGGTGCCGAAGCATCTAGGGTCCGAAGTAACTGGGTCCGAAATGACTGGGGCCGATTTTACTAGAGTCCGATTTGTCTAGGTGCCGAAGTGGTAGTGGTGCCGAAGTGTCTGTAATTCAAGTACTACATTGTATATATATATATAAAAATCATAATTATACTGTGATGACCTCGACCTATTTAACGGCAATGTCACCATAGGTCTCAAATACATTTGAATGGGTAAGACTGTTTAAAAGTCATTTAAAGTGGAAAACTTGCAGGAAATGGGCAGTAGGACAATATTAATGATTCTGAAAATAATTGGACTCCAGGGCCTCAAATGCCCCCACCTCGGGACAATATACATGGATATTACCATAATATTCAAACAGCTCCTCTGAAACCGCATGGCCAATCAAAGCCAAATGCTATGTGAAGTATCCATAGGATGGGGGAACCAATGCATACATTAATAATCCAGGTCACATGACAAAGATGGCCGCCATGCCTATAAAAACCCTTCAAAAATCTCCAGAATCGGTGGACCGATTTCAACGAAACTTGGCATGAAGGATCAATGGCTAAAGTACTACTATGTATATAAATATTGGCCCTGTGATGATCTTGGCCTATTTTACGGCCAGGTCAACATGAGTCCCCTATGCATTTGAATAGGTAAGACTGTTTAAAAGTCATGTAAAGTGAAAATCTTGCAGGTAATGGGCAGTAGGACTGAATATTAATGATTCTGAAAAACAATTGGACCGAAGGGGCTAATATACTCCCATCTCGGGACAATATACATGTATATTACTAGAATATTCAACCATCTTCTCTGAAACCGCTTGGCCAATCAAAGCCAAATTTTATGTGAAGCATCTATAGGATGGGGTAACCAATGTGTACAGAAATAAACTAGGTCACATGACCAAGATGGCCACCATGCCCATAAATGGTAACAATCATTCAAAAATCTTATCCAGAACTGGCCTACCGATGTCAACGAAACTTGACATGAAGCACCGATGACTCAAGAACCAGGGACCACTGGACCGATTTAAACAAAGCTTGGCATGTAGCATTGTGGACGAGTACTACAACGTAAACATTAATCATGACCCTGTGATGACCTTGGCCTATTTTACGGCAAGGTCAACAGGGGTCCCCTATACATTAGAAAGGGTAAGGCTGTTAAAATGCCATTTGAAGGGAGAAACTTGCAGGAAATTGGGGTCCCCTGTGCATTAGAATTGTTAAGACAGTTAAAATGTCATGTGAAGGGTAACCGCGAAGCTGATCAGCGCCTTTGTTTTCGCTACACTTATAGTACAATTCCTCTTCTTTCTAATTCCAAAATTTCCTCTAACCATCCTCCGTGACTGTACATCCCGGTTTGAGTCGGACCTGTTCGGAACCCAAATTGTTGGTTTTCTCACGCACAGGTTCATTTATTGACGGCGTGTCGATCTTGAATATCAATGAATAAGAAACGCATTTCGTAAAGCAAATATTTGTATTAATGTAAAATGGCAGCAATATACACTGTAATAATAAAACAAGACAAATAGACAACATGCACAAAACGATATAAATCAAACAGAAAATTGTCAATGAGCAATAAAGTTGAGACAATGTGGTACAGGCAAGTATATTGGTGTGAAAGACGAACGAATAGACAATTTTTACGAGACGTACACAAATAATTAGATAAACACAAACGTTATTTCATAAGCTTTGAACATGCAATGGCAGAACCATATGAGCCGCTCCATGGGAAAACCTACAATCTGCACAGGCGAAAACAAAGGCGCAGATCAGCTTCGCAGTAACTGCGAAGCTGATCAGTGCCTTTGTTTTCGCTACTCGGATAGAACAATTCCTCTTCTACTTAAATCCGAAATTATAAAACATAGACTGAGGGTACACGTTAGAACCGCCTCAGCGTGGCGGTTCTAACATGTACCCACAATCTATGTTTGGAGCAAAAATGAGAAAAATAGTAGAAATTTACTACTGAAAATTTTCATTTTTTGCAACTTTAAAAACTCTGTATATTGCATGGGCATATTTTCTAATGACTGTCCTTGTTTTAATAAGCATTGTAACTTCCAACACACACTTTACGGGTTCACATAACTTAATCGGAAACTAAACCTTGAATCTTACTCTAAGAACACCACTGAGTTCGTCAACTTGTAAGAATAATAAAAAAAAAATAAAATAAAATAAAAAAAAAAAAAAAAAATAAATAAAAAAAAAAGACTGGATCAATAAATAAATAGTGCCTAGGCTACATTTGCCCCTGTGTCATCGTACGATTTTTCTGTCTGCGAATTTCCCTACTATGTTTTAGATATGGTAGGTGATCGTGGGCTACGACGTGTGTGTTTACAATCAATACGGGCATCGTGAGATTTCTTGCTCTGGCTTTCGTCGAGGTTCTGAGTCAGAACCGTACGAAGATCGTTGGGAAATCGTACGGAAATCGTAGGGTATCCAGACACTTTAAGTGGAAATCGTATGGAGCCTGTGCGATGTCCATGAAAATCCCTTAGACAATTTCTCACCGAGTCCTCGCGATCTCCCTATGATCGCAGTGCAAAATTTCGTCCCCAAATTATCATTAACAAGAGGACGAATGGTCCTATAAACGCTCACCTGAGATCCGGGATATATACCAATAATCTTGTTTGACTATAAAGGTCATATACATGTATATAGCCACAGGACAGGGTCAGAACAACACTCGGGTTTAATTTCTTTTTCAAATTCATAAATATTCTGTTCACTTGCCCATTTCATGAAAGTTTATCCCTTCCAAGTCATTTTAACAGTTTTCAGCATATGTTTCATATGTTGACATTGCAGTAAAATATGTCAAGGTCATCACAGGATCATGATTTACACAAACTTTGTAGAGCTCCATTGCTTGATTCTTCATGCCAAGTTTCAAAATCATAGGCCTTCTGCTTCTGAAGGAGAAGATTTTTAAAGGTTTTTGCTATTTATAGCCATGGCGGCCATCTTGGTCATGTGACCTGGACCATTTAAATAAACTTTCCTTCCCCCTTCCTAAGGATGCTCCACATGAAGTTTGGTTTTGATTGGCCAAGCGGTTTCAGAGGAGAAGATCTTTGAAATTGGGGACGGTTGACAATGGACGGACGACGACGGACCAACGACGGAGCATGACCATCCTATAAGCTCACCTTGTGAGCCTTCAGCTCAGGTGAGCTAAAAATGGTGGGGTGACCGCACGATCATCGCAGGGTCTACTTGCGACGCCCGCACGACGTGTCTGCGGATAAATTTGTAAAAATGCAGACTATTACAAAATCATAGAGGCTACGTAGAGATCGTAGGAATCCGTAGAATCGTTAGGACATCGTAGGTTCACCACTGAGGTGCAGAGACCATGCGAAAATGCAAAAATTGGCATCGTGCGATCAACGCAAGTTAATCGTAGGCCAAATGTAACCTATGCATAGACGCCCTATTCGAAATTAATGCGCTATGTTGATCAAGTGACTATTTTATACCTTGTAAACATAAGTTTAATAATAAAACAAATATTATCAAAAAGAATAGAATAGTGGATATTATAAAAATAAATAAATAAATAAATAAATAAATAAATAAATAAATAAATAAATAACATGTAAAAAAAAAAAGACATTTAGAAGTCAATAGTCCCAACCGGCACACATCTACATCTGTATTTTCCATTCTTTCTTGTCTGCAGTTGACAAGTTCCTCCATCACGGGCACATAACCTCAATCTCTTCCCTTTCCTCCATTTTCCCTTCTTGACCTTCATATTGTTCATCATGACCTTGGCCCAATTTTTGTTCACCTTGACCCTTTTGTCAACACACACGGGATTGCCCTGACGTATTCTCAACTTGCATTTTCTCTTCTTTCTTGCGTCGGCAATGTGAAGAAGGTTCAAAACTAAGATCAATAACATTAACAATGCGATTATATTTTTCATATCCATTTTACTTTTTTTTATACAAGGCAGAGTTCAAATAGTTCAACTCCTTGGCTAGTTTTCTCGTTAGCTTTGTATGTAATGTTCACACGTTTTGTTTACGTCTCTTTTATTTCTTCCTGGTCTATATCTTGTCTTTTATTTCATTTTTGCTTTCGTGTTATATTTTGCCACTTTCGATTTCGACTTCCAATGAGTGTACTTAAACTAGTTCGTTTCGCTCTAATATGTTTCAAACAGCAGTAGACGTAGGTCTTTGTGCGTCTTTTCGGCTCAAAGCTCACAGAAGCACCGTTCCTTCAATCGAATATTCTAAAAGTAGATCAAATTTATTTAATTTTAAAAGGTAAAAGAAAGAAACTCAAAAACATAATGAAAGGTACATGAAATGCGTAGAATCATATGAGCCGCTGCTTAAGAAAACCAATTTCTGCATATGCGAAAACAAAGGCGCAGAGTTCAGCTTCGCATTAGATGTAAGTACAAATCCTTTCTTTATCCAAAATTCCAAGCTTCGACTGTTCACAGACTGTGGCCCCCTATTGTTGGTTTTCTCACGCGATGGCTCAAATGTTGTTTCGGCTTGGTTTGATCACATGAATAACATTTTCAGCAGTAACATTTTCAGTCAAGCCGGGACAGACATGTGACTACCAATGCCGTATGTGGTATGTGAGAAGAACGCTTAAATTTCTGGAAAATGATAAACAATACAAGATAGCATACATCTGGTTGAGGTATTTGTATATACGAGCACGTACATGCATTCTTCGCGCTATTTTTTATACCCTAAAATATGCCTTTTTGAGTATTCCCATTTCAAAATATGAAAACTGTCACAATAATATTACTCACCCCCCTTCAGACTGATCGTGGTACTGGATGTAATTAAACAAACTGAAAAACGTTACTTGTTCTTTGCTTGGCCTTTGTCTCGTTTGATGTTGAAAGCAGCAAGTTGTGAATATATGCCAGCCTGGCTACGTAATTCCCTGGTCTAATTCTGGCACAATAGTGGGAATTACCAAATTACGCTTAATTTGTGTTTCCTCGTTTCCAAGTAACATTTCATATTCATGTGACTGCGTGGTTTTCGTATAATTTCAGACTTCAGAATAACAATCCGTAATCCGTAAATGTATGATCCCTTATACCCCACTTTGTATGGTAAAATCTTGGATATGCAGGGGTATACCTATTTTTCTTATTGTTGATCCAAAACATAGATTGTGGGTACTCGTTAGAACCGCCTCAATGTTTTGAGCAAAAATATTAAAAATATCGAAAAATTTTTCTATGAAATTTTCATTTTTACAGATGAAAAAATCTCTGTACATTGCATGGGCAACGGGAAGTTTTCGTAGCAAGAAAACGATTCTTTCTGGTTCACCCGCCGAAAGCCAGTAGCACATTGAAATGCGCAACAGATGCTCGCTCCACTAATAAAATCATAGAACTTACTTCCGTTTTGACTACTGATACGGTACTGAATCACCAACATTTAAACTGTCGTTTTGTTTCGTTTTTGCTTTTCTCACAGTATGGCTGGGAAAATCTTTGTTCCGATCAGTTATAAAACTTAAGAAAAATGATATATTTTTAACGGAAAAAAACAGCAGGCTAAGTTGAGTCGTAACTCAAGCCGCGTTATGACAAAATCTGTCTTCCTATCAGATATGCGGTCTGATACAAACCAGGCTGTGCAGCCACAGAATATGGCTAGAGACTTGAAATTTCGGAAATGTGTACTACTCGACGAAAACAATGCACTTCCTAGCAGCCCAGTTACTGCATAACTGGTTATTTGTTTAAGCATAAATCAGGAAAACATGTCCATGCAATGTATACCCCCTTGAACCCCACTTTTTATATTGAAAAACTATCGTTTGCAGGGGTATACCTATTTTTCTTATTTTTGCTCTAAACATAGATTGTGGGTACACGTTAAAACGCCTCGGCGAGGTAGTTCTAACGTGTGCCCACAATCTATGTTTTGAGCAAAAATAAGAAAATTATCTCTTTTTTTAAGCTGAAAACTTTCAATTTTTAAAACTCTGAAAATTGTGTTTATTGCATGGACAAGTTTTCGTAATTGTCCTGTTTCGTTTTTTGTTTTCTCACAGTACGTTATAAAACTTGAGAAAAGTGATGAATTAATTTATAGTGGGAAACAAAAACATAAAAAAAAAACCACTCGTAAAATCAAGCCGCGTTATGGCTGGGAAAATCTTTGTTCCGATCAGATACAAACCAAGCTGTGCAGCCATAGCATATGGCTAGTGGATTGAAATTTCGGAAATGTTTACTACGCACTTCTTAGCAGTGCAGTTACTGAACAACTGGCATTTGTTTTAGTATATAAAGAAATAATTTTCTTCATTTTCTAAATACTGCTTTGAGCAACATGGCAGACACGCTGTACAACTCATTCACGTCTCTGCCTCTTGGGAAGTCCTAACTCCTTCAATCTTATATTTGAGCCATTGCACAAGAAAACCAACAATGTGCATAGGCGAAAACAAAGGCGCAGATCAGCTTCGCAGTAACTGCGAAGCTGATCAGTGCCTTTGTTTTCGCTACACGGATAGTACAATTCCTCTACTTTCTAAATCCAAAATTTCCAGCCTCTAACTGTACAGGCCGGTTTGTGTTGGACCTGGTCAGAACCCGAATTGTTGGTTTCCTCACGCACAGACTCATATTTCAAATGTCAAGGGATATCAGCTGAGGCTGCACGCAGTCTGGTTTGTGTGAAAGACTGGATTTCTAGCAATATTAAATTAGTTCATTTATCGTGACTATTTGTGGCTCTCACAGAGATAGTAATATTGGACATACAGTGATACTTTCCTGTATCTTCCCAGAGAAACCTTACCTGCAGTGTTCCACAAGGAAGCTGTTTGTGCCCTTGGTTATATCTGACTTATGCAGAAACCATTTTTGACATTGTTCCACCATCCATTTCTGTATACGGATTTGCTGATGACCACACAGCAAATATTCGCTTCAAACCCTCATCTGAAGGTGCAGAACAATCTGCAATTGAATGTCTTCAAGAGTGTGCAGTTACTATCAATGACTAGATGAACGCTAAGAAACTTAAAATTAATGCATTAAAAACTGAGTTTATTTTGTTCGGGAATCGCCAACAACTGAATAAGTGTTCCACTATAGAAATTCTGGATTGTGATGATAGCATTGAAATACAAAACTGTATAAGGTATTTGGGCGCATTTCTTGACGACAATTTAGATGTCAATCTGCCATGTTGAACTTTTTCAAAATTAAGAGCATGCGTAGATATCTGACAAGGGAAGCCACTGAGGTCTTATGCCTGTCATTAGTCGATTCCCACCTAGAATATGTATCTTATATGTAGAATTAGGCGTTTAAGTAAATAAACAAGTTTCAAGTTTCATTTTCCGTAAAAACCCATTGCACGTACATCAAAATAATTTAGTCTCTCATGCTTTAAATAAAATCTGTCTTTTTTTTTTTTTTTTTTTTTTTTTTTGAAAACTGTACAATTCAACCGATCTGGACATACTGTGGTGTCTCCTCCATTTTGATTACATCCCAGTTTGTTGTAATATACACCCAAGCTTATACACCGGTATGGATTATTTGATTAAACCACTTATCCTGGACTGCCTTCTTAGTACAAAGTTCTTAGCTGGCCAGTTGGGACAACAGCTTTTGTGACTTCTTAGTTCAATTATTTGTGACTTCTTAGTTCTAACCAACTCTGAGATGTCATGACATGTGAAATGTGCTTCACATTATACCTATGACAAGTAAACAAATAACTGCTTATACAGGTCTTTCTGCAAACATGATAGTGACGCGGACCTGGCTCTGTAGTACCCGTAATAAGAGTCACCGCTGTAGAGCAACTGTGTTACAGAAGGGAGGGTAATTTATCCGAGGAGTGACGGCCCATGGGCGCCCCGACAGCTGTAGAGCAACCGTGTTACAGAAGGGAGGGGAATTTATCCGAGGAGCCATGACCCATGAGCACTCGCCAGCTATAGAGCAACCATGTTACAGAAGGGAGGGGAATTTATCCGAGGAGCCATGGCCCATGAGCACTCGCTAGCTATAGAGCAACCATGTTACAGATGGGAGGGGAATTTATCCGAGGAGCCATGGCCCATGAGCACTCGCCAGCTGTAGAGCAACCATGTTACAGATGGGAGGGGAATTTATCCGAGGAGTGATGATACATGAGCACCCCGCCAGCTGTAGAGCAACCGTGTTACAGAAGGGAGGGGAATTAATCCAAGGAGTGACGGCCCATGATCACTCGCCAGCTGTAGAGCAACCGTGTTACAGAAGGGAGGGGAATTTATCCGAGGAGTGACAGCCCATGAGCACTCGCCAGCTGTAGAGCAACCGTGTTACAGAAGGGAGGGTAATTTATCCGAGGAGTGACGGCCCATGGGCGCCCCGCCAGCTGTAGAGCAACTGTGTTACAGAAGGGAGGGGAATTAATCCGAGGAGTGACGGCCCATGAGCACTCGCCAGCTGTAGAGCAACCGTGTTACAGAAGGGAGGGGAATTAATCCGAGGAGTGACGGCCCATGAGCACTCGCCAGCTGTAGAGCAACCGTGTCACAGAAGGGAGGGGAATTTATCCGAGGAATGATGGCCCATGAGCACTCGCCAGCTATAGAGCAACCGTGTTACAGAAGGGAGGGTAATTTATCCGCGGAGTGACGGCCCATGGGCACCCCGCCAGATGTAGAGCAACCGTGTTACAGAAGGGAGGGTAATTTATCCGAGGAGTGATGGCCCATGGGCACCCCGCCAGCTGTAGAGCAACCGTGTTACAGAAGGGAGGGTAATTTATCCGCGGAGTGACGGCCCATGGGCACCCCGCCAGCTGTAGAGCAACCGTGTTACAGAAGGGAGGGTAATTTATCCGCGGAGTGACGGCCCATGGGCACCCCGCCAGATGTAGAGCAACCGTGTTACAGAAGGGAGGGTAATTTATCCGAGGAGTGATGGCCCATGGGCACCCCGCCAGCTGTAGAGCAACCGTGTTACAGAAGGGAGGGTAATTTATCCGAGGAGTGATGGCCCATGGGCACTCGCCAGCTGTAGAGCAACCGTGTCACAGAAGGGAGGGGAATTTATCCGAGGAATGATGGCCCATGAGCACTCGCCAGCTATAGAGCAACCGTGTTACAGAAGGGAGGGTAATTTATCCGCGGAGTGACGGCCCATGGGCACCCCGCCAGATGTAGAGCAACCGTGTTACAGAAGGGAGGGTAATTTATCCGAGGAGTAATGGCCCATGGGCACCCCGCCAGCTGTAGAGCAACCGTGTTACAGAAGGGAGGGTAATTTATCCGCGGAGTGACGGCCCATGGGCACCCCGCCAGCTGTACAGCAATCGTGTTACAGAAGGGAGGGAAATTTATCCGCGGAGTGACGGCCCATGGGCACCCCGCCAGATGTAGAGCAACCGTGTTACAGAAGGGAGGGTAATTTATCCGAGGAGTGATGGCCCATGGGCACCCCGCCAGCTGTAGAGCAACCGTGTTACGAAGGGAGGGTAATTTATCCGCGGAGTGACGGCCCATGGGCACCCCGCCAGATGTAGAGCAACCGTGTTACAGAAGGGAGGGTAATTTATCCGAGGAGTGATGGCCCATGGGCACCCCGCCAGCTGTAGAGCAACCGTGTTACAGAAGGGAGGGTAATTTATCCGAGGAGTGATGGCCCATGGGCACCCCGCCAGCTGTAGAGCAACCGTGTTACAGAAGGGAGGGTAATTTATCCGAGGAGTGATGGCCCATGAGCACCCCGCCGATCCTTGAATCACAAAGAGGATGAAAATCAAGGCAAATTAAAAATATTAGGTTAAGCGGTGTCGGCGACATGTAACGTTACTTATCAATGTATCGCAGGTGCTTCCGCATATACATTAATTTTGTTTCCCCTAGGGCTTACCTACTGGATTTAAATAAATTATGTTTATGTTATGTAAATGGCATGTTATTTTCACAGGATACGACAGAAGCTAGAGTCCATGCCTACAAGTCAGCTGGGAATATCGTTGAAGATGCCTTAACATAGATGATAGAGCCTACAGACTTCAACCTACCGAAACAGGCGAACCTGGAGAGGCTGGCTAACAGAGTCAGACAGAAGCCACGACCGGCTGAACCTACAGATCTTTCATGTGAGGTATTGTGCATTATGAAATCATATCATGCACTTATGGGACATGTTTAACAGCTCATTCCGTTTAGAACTCTTCGAGCATTAAATACATGGCGGAGATAAACCTTATGAGCCGACATTCTGATTTTGAACAATTAATGAAACAGGTTCCAGAAGTCAGAAAATTATTATAGGTTAAGATTTATTTTCTAAACAACTTTTAATATATGCTATTTTGGTCGCATTTTGATAATACTAGTCTTGTATCGACTACACTGTTGAAAGATTCAAAATTACAGTAATTTTCTTTGGCTCCATGTTGCCAAATCTATAGGGTCACTGAAGTGGCTTGAGTAGCCGAAACCGCGGTATGGCCCAATCCGTTTCTCATATGTTCATTGCTCTTAAAGGATCTCAGTTTTATTTTTATCCACTCGCCTTCGTGATGATGTCCAAACGGCGGAAGATTGACTATGTAGCAGTAAGATGTATTTAAAATCAACGTATAAAATTTTGGCCAAACTTAAATATTGCGTGATTTTTTTTTTCAACTCCTTAAAACATCGTTTTATCTCGCTAATAATTTAAGAACACGACCACTGACCACATTAAACTTACTTTTTATAAAAATGGATGTTGTAACTAAACCAATGTGTTTCTTTCTTACAGGTGTTCCGGAAACTGAACGAGACCATTTGTGACGGCGTTGTTGTGCTGAGGACTTCGTTATGGACTTTGAGCCGGGTAAGCATTCTGATAATATCAATCAATCAATCTTTGAAATTGAAAAGTTTCGGTTTCGGAATCATAGTTTGTAAAAATTGTACAAATACATATTTACCAAATGAATACGAGTTTACGACTGGACTTATAGAATTGACAGTCCTTAGGTTAGAGGTTAGAATTTTAGAAGTAAACAACACGACTGCGACCCGACTGTATGCAAACCGAACATATGAGCCGCCTCGTTGGAAAACAAACAATGTGGTTTCCGAAAAGGTCGGACACAAACCGGGCTGTACAAGCAGACAAGAGGGCTAGAGACTGGAAATTTTGGATTTAGAAAGTAGAGGAATTGTACTATCCGAGTAGCGAAAACAAAGACGCTGCTCAGCTTCGCAGCTACTGTGATCTGATCTGCGTCGTTGTTTTCGCCTATGCAGACGGTTGGTTTTCCCATAGGGCGGCTCATATTTAGGCAAAATCAGAATACAGAATATGAATATAACATCACTACCCAAAAAACACTCATGCGTCAGATTTTCTAGTTTAGCGGCCTAGGAAGCTGTGAAAGAGGTCTACCCCGACTGCGACATCCGTGGGTGTGTGTTCCATTGGAGACAGGCGGTGATGAGGAGGTCTGAAAACAACATACCAGGAGCGTCAGGGGCTGCTCGTGTTCATCCGGAAAATGTTGGCGCTGCGTTTCCTACCGTGTAGTCACATCGAGGGTGCCTTTGACCAGATGATGCAGGATGCAAGAACACCAGAGCTACAGCAGTTGATGGGTTACCTAGACACCACATGGATGAACAACCCCTACCTGAGCTACCGGCAGTGGTCTGTCTACCAGCAGTCCGTCCGCACAAACAAGGACGTCGAAAGTATTATTTGAGCCGCCGCGTGGGAAAGCCAACAATTTGGGTTCTGACCGGGCCCCGACACAAACCGGGCTGTACAGTCACATAAGATGGTTAGAGGCTGGAAATTTTGGATTTAGAAAGAAGAGGAATTGTATATCCGTGTAGCGAAAACAAAGGCGCTGATCAGCTTCGCAAGAACTGCGAAGCTGATCTGTGCCTTTGTTTTCGCCTATGCAGATTGTTGGTTTTCCCATGCGGCGGCTCATTTGTTTTCAATACATAACAAATCAAATAATTGAAACGCTGCATTCGTATATACACCACAACAAAAGCAACAAAGCAAAAGAAGGGAACAGACATGTAGTAATCTTCGTCCGTTGGTAGCCATTGTAGGCTTAGTATCATGCATACTGGGGATAAACATTACATCACACTATTCTGACGACGTGCGAAAGAAACGTTTTTCATTAAACATTAAACTGAGTATCACATCTGATGATTTATACATGTTTTTAATGATAAACACACACCTTTCTTTGCTTCGTTTTTGCTTTCTTTTCTTTTCTTGCGTTGCTTTCAGTGTGCTATATGTGTACTTTATTAATTTCAGGCTGGCATCGTCGACTGAATGGGAAAGCTGCGCGTCTACCTCCTGGTGCCCCTACTGAGTAAAGAGGCGAGATGTGTGGACATCCAGGTGCAGCTCGTGGATGAGCAGGCCGTCTCATGACAGCAGAGGAAAGCATACAAGCATATACATGACAGACTTAAGAACTCTGGGAGAAGTATGAAGACGTCAGAGTTCCTGCGAGAAGCTGCCCAGCGGGCACATGACGTCAAAATAACGTCATATCAACGTCATGACGTCGATCTGACGTCATTTTGACGTCATGTGCCTACTGGGTGCGCACATCTACGCGCCGCACGACTAAGTGTGATGTGACATATTATAGACACTGAAGTGTAAGGCACAACTAAGGACTTTAAAAATGTATACTTAAATAAAGGCCCTGATGAAAAACCTATCATATCAGCCGTGACGTGAGAAAATCGGTCTTTGGGGTTTCCGACAAGGTCTGATACAAACCGGTCTGTGCAGTCACTGCAGCAGGTAAGAGCATTGAAATGTTTGGTTTAAGTAGAGGAGAAATTGTTTTATCCATGTATGGAAACAAAGACGCTAATCGGTTTCGCAGTTACTGCGAAGCTGATCTGCGCATTTGTTTTCGCATATATAAAAACCCGGTTTTCTCATGACTCTGCTCATATACAAAATTTGGCCCAAATATAATTACAAACATATGTATATGTAATTGTATGAGAAACATAATATATTGCATTGAATCGTCAATGCACAGATGCAGTCTAAGCACTTCAGTTATGTTTTGTATACAATTCTGTTACTTGTTTAAATAAAAGTAAAGAAAAATAAATATAAAACACAAATTGTTTTCTGGTGTTACTGTTGAGTTCTTGTTCCATCTAATGAATAAGTGTTAGACCCAAATCGGACTGTACAACCGCAAAACGATAGCAAAAAAAACTGACAATAAATGTTCTGACTGAATCTACAGTAGCGAAAAAATGTGGTACGAAACAGACTAGGTGCCAAAATAAAAGTGGGGCCGATATGACAGTGGTGCCGAAGCATCTAGGGTCCGAAGTAACTGGGTCCGAAATGACTGGGGCCGATTTTACTAGAGTCCGATTTGTCTAGGTGCCGAAGTGGTAGTGGTGCCGAAGTGTCTGTAATTCAAGTACTACATTGTATATATATATATAAAAAATCATAATACTGTGATGACCTCGACCTATTTAACGGCAAGGTCACCATAGGTCTCAAATATATTTGAATGGGTAAGACTGTTTAACAGTCATTTAAAGTGGAAAACTTGCAGGAAATGGGCAGTAGGACAATATTAATGATTCTGAAAATAATTGGACCCCAGGGGCTCAAATGCCCCCACCTCGTGACAATATACATGGATATTACCATAATATTCAAACAGCTCCTCTGAAACCGCTTGGCCAATCAAAGCCAAATGCTATGTGAAGTATCCATAGGATGGGGGAACCAATGCATACATTAATAATCCAGGTCACATGACCAAGATGGCCGCCATGCCTATAAAAACCCTTCAAAAATCTCCAGAATCGGTGGACCGATTTCAACGAAACTTGGCATGTAGGAAAAATGGCTAAAGTACTACTATGTATATAAATATTGGCCCTGTGATGATCTTGGCCTATTTTACGGCCAGGTCAACATGAGTCCCCTATGCATTTGAATGGGTAAGACGGTTTAAAAGTCATGTAAAGTGAAAATCTTGCAGGTAATGGACAGTAGGACTGAATATTAATGATTCTGAAAAACAATTGGACCCATGGGGCTAATATACTCCCATCTCGGGGCAATATACATGTTTATTACCTAATTACATTACAAATTGTATAGAAATGCCTATTTGTAATTTTTTTCTATTCCAGTAATTATTGTTAATTCCATGAAATACTACCAGGCAATAGAAAATTCTATTGCCTGGCCAACTGTCTATTGCCTGGTCACATGATAAGTCACATGACTGAAATGTAATTAGGTAATAAAACAGTTATTGCAAGCTTAAACAGGCAATAGTGCAAAAAAATTTCCCCTCCGTGCAGGTACCGACTTGACTGCTATTGCCCTCGGCTTCACCTCGGGCAATAGCCTGTCAAGTCGGTACCTGCAACTCGGGGAAAATATTTTGCACTATTGCCTGCTGAAGCATGAAATAACTGTATAATATTACTAGAATATTCAACCATCTTCTCTGAAACCGCTTGGCCAATCAAAGCCAAATTTTATGTGAAGCATCTATAGGATGGGGTAACCAATGTGTACAGAAATAAACTAGGTCACATGACCAAGATGGCCACCATGCCCATAAATGGTAACAATCATTCAAAAATCTTATCCAGAACTGGCCTACCGATGTCAACGAAACTTGACATGAAGCACCGATGACTCAAGAACCAGGGGCCACTGGACTGATGCATGTAGCATAGTGGACGAGTACTACAACGTAAACATTAATCATGACCCTGTGATGACCTTGGCCTATTTTACGACAAGGTCAACAGGGGTCCCCTATACATTAGAAAGGGTAAGGCTGTTAAAATGCCATTTGAAGGGAGAAACTTGCAGGAAATTGGGGTCCCCTGTGCATTAGAATTGTTAAGACAGTTAAAATGTCATGTGAAGGGTAACCGCGAAGCTGATCAGCGCCATTGTTTTCGCTACACTGATAGTACAATTCCTCTTCTTCCTAATTCCAAAATTTCCTCTAACCATCTTCCGTGACTGTACAGCCCGGTTTGAGTCGGACCTGTTCGGAACCCAAATTGTTGGTTTTCTCACGCACAGGCTCATTTATTGACGGCGTGTCGATCTTGAATATCAATGAATAAGAAACGCATTTCGTAAAGCAAATATTTGTATTAATGTAAAATGGCAGCAATATACACTGTAATAATAAAACAAGACAAATAGACAACATGCACAAAACGATATAAATCAAACAGAAAATTGTCAATGAGCAATAAAGTTGAGACAATGTGGTACAGGCAAGTATATTGGTGTGAAAGACGAACGAATAGACAATTTTTACGAGACGTACACAAATAATTAGATAAACACAAACGTTATTTCATAAGCTTTGAACATGCAACGGGAGAACCATATGAGCCGCTCCATGGGAAAACCTACAATCTGCACAGGCGAAAACAAAGGCGCAGTAACTGCGAAGCTGATCAGTGCCTTTGTTTTCGCTACTCGGATAGAACAATTCCTCTTCTACTAAAATCCGAAATTATAAAACATAGACTGAGGGTGCACGTTAGAACCGCCTCAGCGTGGCGGTTCTAACATGTACCCACAATCTATGTTTGGAGCAAAAATGAGAAAAATAGTAGAAATTTTCTACTGAAAATTTTCATTTTTTGCAACCTCAAAAACTCTGTATATTGCATGGGCATATTTTCTAATGACTGTCCTTGTTTTAATAAGCATTGTAACTTCCAACACACACTTTAAGGGTTCACATAAGTTAATCGGAAACTAAACCTTGAATCTAACTCTAAGAACACCACTGAGTTGTAAGAATAATAATAAAAAAATAATAATAATAAAAAGACTGGATCAATAAATAAATAGTGCCTAGGCTACATTTGCTCCTGTGTCATCGTACGATTTTTCTGTCTGCGAATTTCCCTACTATGTTTTAGATATGGTAGGTGATCGTGGGCTACGACGTATGTGTTTACAATCAATACGGGCATTGTGAGATTTCTTGCTCTGGCTTTCGTCGAGGTTCTGAGTCAGAACCGTACGAAGATCGTTGGGAAATCGTACGGAAATCGTAGGGTATCCAGACACTTTAAGTGGAAATCGTACGGAGCCTGTGCGATGTCCATGAAAATCCCTTAGACAATTTCTCACTGAGTCCTCGCGATCTCCCTATGATCGCAGTGCAAAATTTCGTCCCCAAATTATCATTAACAAGAGGACCAATGGTCCTGTAAACGCTCACCTGAGATCCGGGATATATACCAATAATCTTGTTTGACTATAAAGGTCATATACATGTATATAGCCACAGGACAGGGTCAGTACAACACTCGGGTTTAATTTCTTTTTCAAATTCATAAATATTCTGTTCACTTGCCCATTTCATTAACGTTTTTCCCTTCCAAGTCATTTTAACAGTTTTCAGCATATGTTTCATATGTTGACATTGCAGTAAAATCTGTCAAGGTCATCACAGGATCATGATTTACACAAACTTTGTAGAGCTCCATTGCCTTGATTCTTCATGCCAAGTTTCAAAATCATAGGCTTTCTGCTTCTGAAGAAGAAGATTTTTAAAGGTTTTTGCTATTTATAGCCATGGCGGCCATCTTGGTCATGTGACCTGGACCATTTAAATAAACGTTCGTTCCCCCTTCCTAATGATGCTCCACACGAAGTTTGGTTTTGATTGGCCAAGCGGTTTCAGAGGAGAAAAATCTTTGAAATTGTGGACGGAAGACAATGGACGGACTACGACGGACGAACGACGGAGCATGGCCATCCTATAAGCTCACCTTGTGAGCCTTCAGCTCAGGTGAGCTAAAAATCGTGGGGTGACCGCACGATCATCGCAGGGTCTACTTGCGACGCCCGCACGACGTGTCTGCGGATAAATTTGTAAAAATGCAGACTATTACAAAATCATAGAGGCTACGTAGAGATCGTAGGAATCCGTAGAATCGTTAGGACATCGTAGGTTCACCACTGAGGTGCAGAGACCATGCGAAAATGCAAAAATTGGCATCGTGCGATCAACGCAAGTTAATCGTAGGCCAAATGTAACCTAGGCATAGACGCCCTATTCGAATTAATGCGCTATGTTTGATCAAGTGACTATTTTATACCTTGTAAACATAAGTTTAATAATAAAACAAATATTATCAAAAAGAATAGAATAGTGGATATTATAAAAATAAATAAATAAATAAATAACATGTAAAAAAGAGACATTTAGAAGTCAATAGTTCCAACCGGCACACATCTACATCTGTATTTTCCATTCTTTCTTGTCTGCAGTTGACAAGTTCCTCCATCACGGGCACATAACCTCAATCTCTTCCCTTTCCTCCATTTTCCCTTCTTGACCTTCATATTGTTCATCATGACCTTGGCCCAATTTTTGTTCACCTTGACCCTTTTGTCAACACACACGGGATTGCCCTGACGTATTCTCAACTTGCATTTTCTCTTCTTTCTTGCGTCGGCAATGTGAAGAAGGTTCGAAACTAAGATCAATAACATTAACAGTGCGATTATTTTTTTCCTATCCATTTTATTTTACTTTACTTTTGTTCCTTTTTTATATACGAGATGCAGAGTTCAAATAGTTCAACTCCTTGGCTTGATTTCTCGTTGGCTTTGTTATTTTCACATTTTTTGTTTCGTTCTCTTTTATTTACTTCCTGGTTTGTAACTATTTCATTTATTTCATTTTTGCTTTCGTTTACATTTTGCCGCTTTCGATTTCGACTTCCAATGATTAACTTTCTGGAGTGTACTTAAACTAGTTCGTTCTGCTCTAATATGTTTCAAACAGCAGTAGACGTAGGTCTTTGTGCGTCTTTTCGGCTCAAAGCTCACAAGAGCACCGTTCCTTCAATCGAATATAAAAGTAAGATAAAAATATATTTAATTTTAAAAGGTAAAAGAAAGTAACTCAAAAACATAATGAAAGGTACATGAAATGCATAAGAAAACCAACAATCTGCATATGCGAAAAGAAAGGCGCAGATCAGCTTCGCAGTTTTTGCGAAGCTGATCAGTGCCTTTGTTTTCGCTATACGGATAGAACAATTCCTCTTCTTTCTAAATCCAAAATTTCAAGCTTCTAGCCTGCTTCTGTGGCTGTACAGGTAAGTTTGTGTCAGACCTGGTCGGAGCCCCATATTGTTGGGTTTTCTCACGCGGCGGCTCATATATAGTTCTGGGTTGGTTTGCTTACGGCTTTACGTCTCAGTCAAATCATTTTCAGTCATGCCGTGGCAGACATGAGCACTACCAATGCCGATTGGTATGTGAGAAGAACCCGTAAAAATAGAGCGCCTTTGATGTTGCGTATGCATGCATGCAGCATACGCGGTTTAGCTTAAAATAGGACGCAGTTCAATGTCCTGGGGGCACATTTGAACCCAAAACCACCACCACCACCACCAGCACCAAAAGTAAGATCAGAAGATCTGGATATTAATACACTCAAATTTAAAATCTCAACCCAGCCACCATGTTGGAAAATAACAAAACAAGGTATCATACAACTGGCTGGGGTATATACATGCATTCTTCGCGCTATTTTATCTACCCTAAAATATGCATATTTTCACTATAAAATATGCCTATTTGAGTATTTCCATTACAAAATATGAAAACTGTCACAATTACTCACCCACCTGCAGAGTGCAGACTGATCGTGATATGGGTTGCAATTAAACAAACTGATAAACATTACTTCTTCTTTGCTTGGTCTTTGTTTCGTTTGAGATGGAAAGCAGCAATTTGTAAATATATGCCTGGCTACGTAATTCCCTGGTCTAATTCTGGCGCAGTAGCGGGAAATACCAAATTACGCTTTTATTAAGTGGTTTCCAAGTTCACATGACAAGTAGTTCAACTGCGAGACAACGATCCTTCTGGTCCAGCCGTCTAAAGTCAGGGTTCCGGAGTAGCACATTAACTGCGCAACAGACGCTCGCTCCACTAGTAAAATCATGGAACTGGTGCCGATGCCCTTACTTTCGTTTTGACTACTGACTTTTAGTCACTGTATAAACTGAATCATCAATATTTAAACTGCCATTGTCTTGTTTCGTTTTTGTTTTCTCATAGTACATTACTAATTCAAGCTATAAAACTTGAGAAAAATGATGAATTTATTGCGGAAAAAAAAACATGCAAAGAGGAGTCGGCTACAAACACTCGTAAACTCAAGCCGCGTTATGACAAAACCTGTCTTCCTATCAGATATGCGGTCTGATACAAACCGAGCTGTGCAGCCACAAAATATGGCTAGAGGCTTGAAATTTCGGAAATGTGTACAACTCAAAACAATGCACTTCTTAGCAGTGCAGTTACTGCACAACTGGTTAGTTGTTTTAGCATTTAAAGAAACAACTCATCAGGAAAACATGTCCATGCAATGTATACCCCCTTCAACGCCACCGATTTTATATAGAAAACTGGGGTTTGCAGGGGTTTACCTATTTTTCTTATTTTTGCTCAAAACGCGAGGCGAACGGTTCTAACGTGTACCAACAATCTATGTTTTGAGCAAAAATAAGAAAAATATCAAAAATTTTCAGCTGAAAACTTTCAATTTTTAAAGCTCAGAAAATATCCGTATATTGCATGGACAAGTTTTGCATGGTCTTGTTTTCTCACAGTACATTACTATTTCAAGTTATAAAATGAATTAATTTATTGCGGAAAAAAAAAACATGCAAAACCACTTGCAATCAAGTCGCGTTATGACTGGGAAAATCTTTCTTCCGATCAGATACGCGGTCTGATACAAACCAAGCTGTGCACGCCACCCATAGAATATGGCTAGAGGATTGAAATTTCGGAAATGTGTACTACGCACTCCTTAGCAGTGTAGTTACTGCACAACTGGTCATTTGTTTTAGCATATAAAGAAACAAGTTTCCTCATTTTCTAAATTATGAAAGTGTCCAAACTGCTTTGAGCCCCATGGCAGACGAATCGGAAAAGTCAACTAGACATGCTGTACAACCACATTAGCGCCTCTGCTTCTTGGGAAGTCCTTCAGTCTTATATTTGAGTCATTGCATAAGAAAACAAACAATCTGCATAGGCGAAAACAAAAGCGCAGATCAGCTTCGCAGTAACTGCGAAGCTGATCAGCGCCTTTGTTTTCGCTACACGAATAGTACTGTAACAATTCCTCTACTTTATAAATCCAAAATTTCCAGCCTCTAACCATCTTCTGTGACTATACAGCCCGGTTTGTGTTGGACCTGGTCGGAGCCCAAATTGTTGGTTTTCTCACGCACAGGATCATTTCGTCAGCTGAGACTGCACATAGTCTTGTTTGTGTGTGGAAGACTAGATTTCCAGTATCGTGACTATTGGAGGGCCTTGTGCCAATGTTCCTTTTGTGTAAAATCTAAGGTGTTCGAAAAAATATACAACAGCCAGCTTTTGTCGTGAAAGAATCATAAAATACCAACAAAAACTATTGCATGATTCCATGTAGTCCGAATCTGAATATTTTACTGGTGACAAGTCAAATTGACAATACTTCCGCCAGTGATGCGTCAGGAGAGAGATTAATCCATAGCTCTCGCACAGTCATCCACTCTCCTTAAAAACCCATTGCATGCACATCCAAATAATTTAGTCTTTCATGCTTTAAATGAAAATAATCTCAGTTTTTTTGTTGTTGTTGTTATTTGCTAAATGTGAATAATGGACAAGTCAACAGATCTGGACATATTGAGGTGTCTCCTCTATTTTTTATTTAATCCTAGTTTGTTGTAATATACACCCAGGCTTATACATCCGTATGGATTATGATTAAACCACTTTTCCTGGACTGTCTACCTGGTACAAAGTACTTAAGTGGCCAGTTGGGACAACAGCTTTTGTCTGGCCATCAAGTAGCTAGAGATTCGAAGACAAGAATGAACCCTAAAACTGTGAGTATTATTTTATAAGCAAATAAAGAACTTAATTGTTTTTTGGCACTTTTTTTTTTTAGTTTGTTGCTTCACAAAAGCCAGTCAACAGCTATGGTCATCAAGGGCATTGTCTGCATTATTTGTTCCACCAAAATTGGGATGTCACGACAATGTCAAATGTGCTTCAAATTATAACCATGGCAAGTAAACGAATAACTGCTTATATGTGCAGGTGGTTTGACGAAACCAATTTTCCTATTTAAGCTCAGACATAAGGGACTAAGAAGTAATCAGATGCTCTGTCAGTTATAAACTTTGCCTTGAGACACAAGCATGAAATAGGGCCCAGCAACTTAACGTGTTTGTTTGGGTTGGAGTTCCAGTCAATGATTTTTTTCTGTCATTTCTGGACAGTGGACAGAAAAATATTTCCAAGCGAGGGAATGAAATGTGTTGCTCAATGACAAAAATGGATGGTAAGAGTCGAAACCTGTCAGACTCTCAACTACCACCAAGCCACCATGCATTTCCATTGTTACTGCTGTCATCAAGCTCCCATTCTTATTGCTATAAGTTCTGTCACTAAACTGTACCCTATCTTACATTACCACTGCTTATTTGCTGTGCTCCTACCTAAGATACCATCCCTTTCTTTTTCTTATTATCCCTTTCGATTGTTTGTACTTGTTAGTGCTGCCTCTGCAAGGGGGTCCTAATTTGTACCCACCGTCTGTGTTTTAGTACAAAAATAGGAAATGTTTTCACAAAATTAAGTTGTAGTTTAAATGATAAGCCAGCTTTTAATCAAGTATCATGTGGCCAGAGCGGGGCTCAAACCCACACCAGACACAGTGGTAAAGTATCTTTTTGTATATATTTTGGGTATTTTGCATGAGAAAATAAAAGCACTATAGATATACATTTGGAGTATAGAAGGCTAGTACTTAGACATGTTGTGATTACAAAACAAAATATTTTATTCCTATGAACCTCACTTTAAAGAGAAATTTTATTAGATTTTTTTACTCATGTAAAACAATCTTTAAAAGCGCAGTCTAGAGAATAATTTAAACATTAAATGATTTCTTCTATCCAGTAGAGTTCTCCTAACTCCACATTTGGAGTTTTAAACTCCAACATTTTGATCCTGACTCCATCTTGTTGGAAAGCTCAATCAGTAATGTACAGGAAGAATCCAACATTTTAGGAAGGATTCCTTTTTTAATCCCATTTTCAAAATCCTTGTGAGACTGTCCAGTTGATATTCACCAAGACTTGGGCCTGATTCATTACTGCACAAATAAATAGCTGACCTTTTGGCCACCATATCCAATAATCAGCAGTTCAATCCACACTGCAGTGCTCTTTCAAAAATACAACCACAGTCATGCTTCACATAAATATTCACGTTCCATCTTCATAGATCACTTGTATTGCCAATGAGCATGAATCACAGCAGACAATATCAAACTTCAGTTGAATGTCAGTTGATGACAACAAAAACTGGCCACCACATCTGCAGTTGTAGCTATACATGTCAAAATCCTCATTTCCCTCAGTCTGTTCCCCTGTATCACTCTGCAACAGAATAAACTCCGAAATGTCTACATTTTCCTGAATTGGCCATGAATTGGCAAGACAACGTTCATTCCACCTCAAATCAAATTGTTCCCGTAGTTGTGGATCACCTAGAATTTTCCACGCTTTGTTGATTTTCACAAACATATCTGTGGTGTCATCTTGTGAATAGGATTTATCCGGATGGTATTGCAATATGAGTTCTTGATATTTTGATTTTATATCTTCTTGTGAAGCATTTTCATTACAGTGTAGAATTTTATACAAGTTTTCCATTTGGCTAAAACAAACACAATTTATGAGCAGATAACTCCGTCATAGCTTTATATAACTGCAACTGCAAAATTAATTTGGTAACGGGTCACTTCGATCCAAATCTGTCTATTCCCTCATTACTGAGTATTTAGTACCAAATCATTATATTGTTATTGGGGATTAAAGCCTAAAAATTATCTAAGCAAGGCCTGATCCAGAGGGTCTGTGGACGTGGTGGTGGGGGAGGGGGCGGGGGGAGGGTCACTCACATTTTTATTCTTACATGGTAGCTCAGTTTGGGACCCTCATTATGAAGGTATAATAGACGATTTGGAGAAAGTGCAAAAGCCTGCTGCTATTTTTGTAACTAGGAATTATACATATGAAAAAGGTAGTATGACTGACATCCTTAAAAAACTAAAATGGGAATCCCTGCAGAGAAGAAGGAAGGATAATAGAAATATATTGCTTTGGTCTAAAAGGGAGAGCAAAAAAAAAAAAAAAAAAAAAAAAAAAAAAAAAAAAAAAAAAAAAAAAAAAAAAACGGATGACCTTATCCCTAAAATTAGGCGTAGGAATCAACACTACTTGGCATTTCAGAGACCTTCAGCAAGTACAAATGCCTGTTTACATAGTTTTCACCCCATTGGAATGAACTCCCTGATTCTCTGATCTCCTCTGCTGAAATGTCAGATACAAGATACAAGAAACCTGTAAATCCAAAAGACAAGACAACATTGGTATTGCCCCACTGAAATCTAAAGGAAACCTTTTAACGGATGCCAAAAGTAAAGCAAATATTTTGATTAAACAATTTGTGTCAGTCTTCACAAGAGAGTCGGACAATATTGTTCCTGAAATTGGTAAACATCGGAATACAAAATCAGCACCAAAACTAAATATAGACAGACATGGAGTTATGAAATTATTGAAAAACATTAACATTCACAAAGCAATGGGCCCAGACGGAATACCGAATATTCTCCTTAAAACCTGTGCGGAGGCTTATGGCATCCGTGGAAATCTACATAAATGGCTGACGTCATTCCTCAAGGACAGGCAAATGAATGTTGTTGTAGAAGGGGAACATTCAGACTCAGCCTATGTAGAGTCCGGAGTGCCACTGGGGACCGTGTTGGGGCCTTTGATGTTTCTGTGCCACATAAATGACTTACCTGATTGTGTCAAATCCCAAGTTCGCCTCTTTGTAGATGATTGCCTCATTTATCGTCAAATCAAAACTCAAAAGGACCACCAAATACTCCAAAATGATCTAAAGGAACTCGAAAATTGGGCTTCAAAATGGGTCATGAGATTTAACGCTAAAAATGTTACATCCTTAGTATTCAACAGAAATCATCCCATTTTTATCAGCTTGATAATGAAATTCTACAGCAAGTGGACTCTAATCCATATTTGGGACTCACAATATCAGAGGACTTACAATGGAAAACACATATAACCAATATAACCAAAAAAGCAAATTCAACACTTGGATTCTTAAGACGAAATTTGAAATACTGTTCTGAAGACTGTAAAAGACTAGCATATATTTCACTTGTTAGATCTACGCTGGAGTATGGTGCAGTCGTATGGGATCCGTATCAAAGTCGTGACATTATAGCCGTGGAGAAAGTACAAAAACAAGCAGCTCGGTTTATAAAGAATGACTATAAATCAAGATTTGAAGGATGCGTAACATCGATGTTAGAGGACCTAAAGTTACCAACATTGCAACAACGACGCCTTGAATCAAGACTGGTTATGTTATACAAAGTAGTGCGGGGTATGGTACCAGCAATCAATGCTGACGAGTTCCTCATTTCACTTAGGAACAAAAGAAACATCAAACCACGTTTATGTTCTGACTTTCAAACTACAAATTTTGTACAAAGATATTCAGTAAACCACACAGAGTGTTTTAAGATACCAGAATCTAAATCAGATCAATTCAAAAACTCATTCTTCGTTAGAACTGTTAGTGATTGGAACCAACTGGAGGAGTGTCAAATTCGTGCAGAGACAGTGAACAGCTTCCGGCAAGCTGTCCATAAAAGTTACTAACACATCGCGGTTGTAGATGCCAGAATTGGATTCTACCGCTATTACTATACAGATACAGATAAAGAAACTTTATTTGCCGTCGGTTTTTGTATAACAGAAAACATTAGCTATTTTCCGACATAACAAATGTAAGAACAGCATGTAAAACCAGCTGTAGAAGAGAAGATTAATACATTTATGAAAATGGTTATATCACATGCAGTTTACCAAGAAATATATACATTACATACATAGGCATATACATTAATTTTGTCGAAAATTTACAACATGCAAGGTAAGCCCAGTAGGGTTTTAATTTCGACAACAGAAATAAACAACATTATGAAAATGCAGCAAATATCACAGCATGCAGTAAAAGGAATACAGTTCGTACAGTGAAAAATATATAGAGAGAGATCATACAGAAGACGAGGCATGCATAATATTAACAATTTTGTTCATAAAATGCAAATGATTTTGTGTCTAAATTTACTTCTCTTGTGAGAGCTCTGGACTAATCGGATCCCCTCCGGTCAAGCCCCATCCCCCTCCATGGTGTGGTATTGTCAGTTTGACGTTTCACCAGTAAACTAAAAAAGAAAAAAAAAAAAAAAAGCGAAAAATGGACTGGGTTTCGTGCTGTCAGGTGCAATTCTAGACAGAACTTTACATAAGAAAAATGCTAATTTTCATACTACATGATTTGGTTTAAATTTATTTGGCATTCTTGCCAATAACTTTGTGTTACTGATCGTTCCAAGTCGATACTTCTGTGGTGGTTCTTTTTGTTTTATGTCTTGGTGTTTAAACATTTTTTGTGCTGTTGGCGCCTATGTATGTTTTCATATTTTTAGTTAAGTTAAGGTAACTGAGTGGCCACCTATTGGGAAAATTCGGCTTACGATATGTTTCATGGTATAAGTACCTGATTGTTGGTTTGGTTTTTTCCCACCTCGGTTTTTGGAGTGGGGATCTTTTTCTGATTGCGCCTTTTCCTGATCTTTGCCAACTTGTACCTTTTTGGAAACTTTTGAGGAATCTTTTTCGAAATAGGTTTCATGCTTCTAGAAGACATTTAGAGAGAAATAATGAAACTTTACAAAACAAAACCAGCTAATAATTGAACCCGACAAAATGTACCTTCGGACACTCTGACGTTAATCGCAGAAAACTGGTCAAAACAATACACTGCGGGGCACTTCTATCGCAACACTTACATTTTCCATCATATCTCAAAAAGTAAACCACCAAATTTATTGAATTTTTCTGCAAATATAAATCAGGTATGCTTGCGTGCTGTCTGTATTTTTCATTGAAATTGATTGTCCACAACTTATAAAATATTTAGTTTATCTAACAAGACTCAAAAATGAAAAGTCGCAAGAAGCCACGCAATTGAAGAATTTAATAGTATCATAGCGGCGTCTCAGAAAAGTATCATATCCAGCTCATATCCCGTATCTCCAACCCCACGAGCTTGCAAATAAGTTTTCAAGCAATGAAAAAATCATATGATGTTTTTAGTCCAAGAAACAGCGTTATTGGTCATCTCTGGGATGCGTTTAAAAATCAGGCGTGTGCGGAAACACTGTGTTGTTTCAAGAAATCCGCAGTAACTGAAGTAACTGCATTCTGTAGAGAAATTAGGCCCTAGAAAGGTATTTAGGGATATAGGGATATTTGCACAATAATTAAAGGGATGATGGGTGTGTTTTTACAAAAAAAAAATAAATAAATAAAAAAAAATAAAAAAAAAAAATAAATAAAAAAAAAAAAAAAATATGAAATACTGAAAAACCCGGGGAGGATATTTAGAGATATTTCAATACAAAATTTGTAGATATTTGCCATAATGTAGGAGATATTTTATCCAAAACTTTATAGGGATACAGGATACTGAGATTCCCTGTCCAGGATTTACCTTTGAAACAAAAACCTGCTAATTTTCAAATTAAGGGAACACCATAAAGACAAAAGCATTGCATGTATATTTTTCTAAAAATGCGAGCCATTCGAAATGCTGAGGCATAAGCTGTACTTGACCTTCCTGATCATGGTCTGAAAGAAATGCGGGTCTTTGTGCCCCCCTTGACTTTTAATGAAAACAATCACACTTTTATATTGGAAATAGACTTTTTGTACTGTGTCCCAAACTGCTATTACTGGGTATACGAAACTTGTATACGACCCTTACATTTTGACTTGCTCATTAAGTGTGACCCCTGAATCTTTGAATCTGAATGGTTTACTGGTGATACGCCAAATTGACAATACTTCACCAGGTGGGGTGCGCCAGGAGGGAAATTAGTCCCTGGCTCTCACAAGAGATGCGAACTTGGACACACAGTCATCAGACATTTCAGCAGATGAGATCAGAGAATCGATGAGGTCATTCCAGCCCCTACATGTAGCTGATAGTATGTGGAAAGAAACCACTTTTGTACGCTTAATACTTTGCTAGCTGAAGGTATCTGAAAAGCCAAAAATGTTGATTTCTACAACGCCTATTCTTCGGGATAAGATCATCTGTGGGTTTTCTGGCTTTACCCTTTAGACCTTTGTTTGGCAATATAAGTCTACTGTCCTTCCTCCTTTTCTTCGGAGATTCCCATTTCATGCATTTCAGATGACCTATTTGCTTGGCTACTGTACTAGTATATTTACATATGGGTAAATTAACTCCTGGGTCTGACCAGATGCAAATTTTATTTTTACAAATTTTTACAAATACACACGTGTAAATTTACTATTATGTCCCATGCGACTCAGTACCATTTCAACACCTTCAACATAAAGTTGTTATGATGCAGATGGGGCTCGAAACCACGATCTACTGTCTGTACACAACATGATCTTTCAGAAACTGCAGTTTTCAAAATCTTACCTTTCTCACTTTTAATATTTTTCTTGAGGTCTTTCAGAAAAGTGAGATTTTGAAAAATGCAGTTTCTGGAACATGTTCACTATATCAAGGACACTCTATCTCGATAGAGTGTCCTTGACTATATATATATAGACAGTTGCTATTCCCAATGTGAATGCTCTAGATAACCTCTAAGCTTTTATATGAATAACATCAAAAACATATGCATTTAATTTCTTTAAGTTAAAGTAGACGTTTATGGTTTGTGACAAATTTGTTTATGCTTACCTTTCAAAATGAGCTGACGTAAGGTGGGCCACACAGATGCACGAATACAGCTAACACGATTACTGTGCTACTAGATCCATTGACCCATGAAAATGGCGGCAAACAAGGTGCTGAACAATCAAAATTATATTTTGACTGATTTAACCTCGCTTCAGTCGTTTGAAGCAGTTTATTTTAGATATAACGTTTGATATTTTCTATTGTTTCCACATCCGATGGCATGTTTTTGTTTTTTTCTTATTCCCATTAGTCAATTTTAACACAGTTTTTTTTTTTCGAAATTCCAATGTGGATTCCAACCCTTTACTTGGATGATGATGATGAATTTCTTGGAGGTGTACTGTATCTATCTATAAGGCTTTAGATTCTGTGACACCCTCATTTCAGAGTATTATGCGCAGCGAACATTGTACACTCGGGTGTGTTTGCAGGATGAGCCTACATGCATGACGATAGAGCCTGTGTAGGGATCTTTATTCTGCACAGGGTATTATTTTCCCTGCACAGGGGGCCTCCAGTTATGGCCCTGATCTGAAGGGCGGTGCACTATGCTTAGCTTTATTATTACCAATAGGGATGAGAGTAGAAGGAATGCAGCATTTTTTTTTTTTTTTTTTGTTTAAACCTTGAATCTGAAACTTTGAATCTCGATGGTTTACTGGTGACATGCCAAATTGACAATACACAGATTTGTTGATTCAATGTCGGAACGACAATAGTGACTCGTGGGTAATGAAGATCTCGCGGTAAAGATAATGTTCAACAGTTTCAATTTCACCTCAGCTATGTAGTTTTATTGTTTCTGACAACACTCCAGTCTTAAATAGATAGTCATTAAGCTTGGCATATCCAGTTCTTAACTCTGCTATCTGATTATATGTTTTCTTATCCGAGAGGTCTAGTATTGTTTTATTTGTAACTTTAAGGTTTTAGTTCATGTAAGAATCAACCTTTCTCAGGAACAACCCATTGTTTTTGCCAGGTAGTCATACTATGGGCCTTAGCCGCCTGTTTGAATTCTGCATGGGAGATAGTTCTATTTTCTTCATTCATTGACTCCGTCTTTTTTTATGCTTCCTTTGCAAGTCGATTTTCTCGTGTAGTCTTTCCAATATGAAGTCTAGCACCATCTTGATTGCAATCATTTCCCCTTAGAGAATAGACCCATGCTTACTGACAGGCTGTTTAAGGAAAACCGTAGTTGCTTCATGGGGGAGGTAGACACCTGCAGCAGCAGCATCACAAGGACCTGGGTTGGGATGACATGAACCATCTGTGAATGCTATTAGAGTGTCTGGACTGCATGATTCCTGGATCCCACTGTTAACAGCATAAGATTCGTCCTTCTGCGACTGTGTTCTTCTCTTTGAAGAACTGAGTTGACTCAAACTTTACCAGGGGGTGCACCAAGGAACACTCTGGTGTGTTTGCAGGATGAGCCTACATGCATGAGGATAGAACCTGTGTAGGGTTTGATTGTCCCTCCAGTTAACGTCCTGATCCGAAGGACAGCACACTCTGTTCATGTCATCCATAGCTTTTCTGTTACCAATAGGGATGAGAGTAGAAGGAGTGCACCCTTTTTTGTTTAATCCTTTAATCTGAAACTTTGAATCTGAATGGTTTACTGGTGACACCCCAAATTGACAATACCTTACCTGGGGGTGCACCAGGAGAGAAATTAGTCCCTGGCTCTCACAAGAGATGCGAACTTGGACACACAGTCATCAGACATTTCAGCAGAGGAGATCAGAGATTCAGGGAGGTCATTTGTAGAGATCATGTTTCCCCATTTGACTTTTAACAACTTGAATGCATTGCTTTTTTGCCCAGAAAAAGGAATGGTTAGATTTAATGGAAGAATAGCTGACTGATGCATAGCAGATATTGGCCTGATGAAGTGCTTTAGCATTAGGGTCAACAGGTTCAGGTCCCTAGTTTGACTCCTGATGGCTTGCCATAATTCATTATGGTGTTCACCAGTTCACATTTTAATGGCTCTTGAGTTATTGGTCAGACATTAACGTAAGTAAGAAACCCTACATAGTAATTGTCCTATAAATTCTTTTCAACCACACCTTTTTCACCCAGTGGCCAGTGCCATGGTTTGTCAACTTCGTTAAACTGTAAAGAGATAAGCAAACTTATCCATTGATTGTATCAGCTACTCCCTTTATGAGGTTTCCTCTATTTGAGCCGCCTCGTGGGAAAACCAACAATCTGCATAGGCGAAAACAAAGACGCAGATCAGCTTCGCGGTAACCGCGAAGCTGATCAGCACCTTTGTTTTCGCTACTCGGATAGTACAATTCTTCTTCTACTTAAATCCGAAATTTCAAGCTTCTAGCTCTTTTCTGTGCTTGTGCAGGCCGGTTTGTGTCGGACCTGTTCGGAAACCACATTGTTGGTTTTCCCACGAGTAGGCTCATTTATTTTACAGGAAGCGATTGCTATTATCCTGGACATTGGTCCCTCCATGAACCAGGCACCAGCAGGGGAGGCAACTGCACTGCAGACTTCCCTAGATGCCATCACTATGATTCTGCAGAGAAAGGTACTTGTACACGTTTATAGGATGACCAAGCCCTAAATGGGAGATAGGGGTAATGAAAAAGAGTATTAAAATACATGTAATTGCCAAATGACATCGTGTTTGGCAATTACTTCAATACTCTTTTTCATCACCCCTATCTCCCATTAGGGCTTGGTTAAATAGATTGGCTGCTTGATGCCTATATGCAAAGGTGCTGACTTTACAAACAATATGAGAACCGGCTTAATCGGTGTAGTTCAGTAGAGCTGTATTTAATACTATTTTTTCTTCCTTGCTATGATAATAATAATGTCAGAAAATCCACAGACATCTTAAGCTTTTTATTACAGACCTATATCATACTTCTTTTACTTTTGAGAAAGGATATTTACAATTCTGCCTTCATCATTTTGATCTGTTACTTTATAATTGATTTGACTTAAACCAAATCTTAATTACGTAAAATAAAAGATAAAGGTACTAAAATTTGGTAAATTGTGCTTTGACTCATGCTTAAAAGTTTTCTCGTACTTTTTTTTTTCTGTAGATGTTTGCAGAATCCAAGGATGAGATCTGCCTAGTTCTGGTGGGCACTCCAGGGACAGACAACCCACTGGCTGACGGGGAAAGTTATGAGAATATTACGATAGCTTTTCCTATGTCGGTGGCAGACTTTTCCATTCTGCAGTATGTCCAGAATGACATCCAACCCAGTAATGTGTCGGGAGATTGTATCCTTTTTCTTTGTTTGCAGTGTAGTAATAATGATAGAAATAGCAATACTAATCATAATACAAGTCATCATCATCATCAACATCTTCATATCCAGTGTATAGTTCATTTTCCTCTACTGAAGGTTGGACTTTTATGACAAGCCTTCCTTGCAGATGCCCTCTCCATTCAGACTGGTTCTGAGGTTCAGCAGATTCCATTTGTAGCTTTCTTTCTGTCATCAAGAGGTTAACATTTTACGAAAACATGTCCATGTAATATACAAACTTTTCTTAAATTGTAAAAATTGAAAATTTTCAGTAGAAAATTTCTGATATCTTTCTTATTTTTGCTCAAAAAATTGTTCATCTATGTTTTGGATCAAAAATAAGAAAAAAAGGTATACCCCTGCATACCCCAGTTTTGCTATGTAAAAATGTGGTTTAAGTGGGTATTTAATGCATTGACATGTTATCCTGATGCATATTTGGCACATATAATTACATCCACAGAAATTGATAATGGTTTTGGTTTGGAAGTTTTGTAATGATGTCTTCAAGAACTTTGCATTAAAAATTAAAAATCATTGAATATCAAATGTTGCACTGGCCATTTGCTTATTGTCCTTAACACTGTTCAGTCCTGGATGGTATTGTAGTAGCTATGGACCATCTTATGAATGCATTACAGTAAGTTGATAGTTATACCTTTGGCATATTATAAATACAAAGACTTTGTGAAATCAGAAAAGAACACTATCATGCGTAAAGCTCCCAAGTTCTGTGATGTATTATGATGTCTACACATCAACCCTAAGTTATAACGTCCCTCCTTATAATGCAGTTTTCAATCTATTTCATGGCTCCCTAATTGATAAATTTATTTATTTATTGTAAGTAACCTCATTCTAACACAGCACACTTATAACACAGTCTGCTTCTATAGACCTTAAAGGCGTTATAATGAGGTTGACCTGTATTCCCTTACTCATCCTTGAAGAGCTATACATGTACATACTGTAATACAGTTTTGAATGAAATTCTGCAAAAACACTGAAGTTCTTATGATCACTGACAGAAAACTGTAAAACGGACAAAATATTTCTGTAATATCAAATGAGCCGCATCGTGAGAAAACGGGATTATTGCCTATGCGAAAACAAAGGCGCAGATCAGCTTCGCAGTAACTGCGAAGCTGATCAGCGCCTTTGTTTTCGCTACTCGGATAGTACAATTCCTCTTCTACTTAAATCCGAAATTTCAAGCTTCTAGCTCTTTTCTGAGCGTGTACAGGCCGGTTTGTGTCGGACCTGGTCGGAAACTCCGAAGACCGGTTTTCTCGCGTCGCGGCTCAAATGTATTGCCTGTCCAGTTTACAAATGAGCCACGTCATAAGAAAACAGGATTATTGCCTATGCAAAAACAGTAACTGCACAGCTGATCAGCGCCTTTGTTTTCGCTACTCGGATAGTACAATTCCTCTTCTTCTTAAGTCCAAAATTTCAAGCTTCCAGCCCTTATCTATGACTATAGGCCGGTTTATATCAGACCTTGTCTGAAACCTCGAAGACTGTTTTCTCGCGTCGCGGCTCAAATGTTACTATAGTTGTGAAAATGTTTGATATAAATTCATCTTTTGTCTTACTAGAGGGAAGAAAGGGTTTGCGTTCAAGCGTGTGATCCTGTTCTCTGACCTGGGTGGGGAGTTTGGAGATGATCAGCTAGATACTATCTGTGCAGGGATCAGGAATGCAGAGATTGAACTCAATGTTATGTAAGTTTATGTGGCTTGTTTTTGTATCATTAAGGGTAAGAAAGGGATTACCTCCTGAAAACTAGATAGTGGAAGTATTTGACGATAATTTATGATAATTTTGTTATAATTTTGCTCATTTCTCAAGCCGTTGTCGCCTGAGTGTGCCAAGCCTTTGTCGAGAGATATATATATATAAGAATCGCCTTAAATATTGGTTTAAACATACTTATTACCAAATTTTGTACAGAAACAATATAAAGACCTCTGCAGTCAACAACAGGATCAGAATGAAAGTGTAAACGCTTATTTATTTCTTTTCCTAAGATATTAACATATCATTATGCATGTCTGCATGTAGTGACATAAGAAAACTTCAGGCAACATTATTGTTTACCTTCAAAGTTGACAGGGAATGAAAGTTGTCATTTCTGAGAAAAAAAAATAACAAGGCACTTCAGGCTGCAATGATTCAAACATTGTTAAAAGTGACATAAAATTTGTAAGTGAACTTACTGGATGACATCCAGAAATAAATATCTCTTCTTTATTACAGTGGACCACATTATGAGCAAGACAATGAGCGAGATGATATGGTAAACGGCCATCGCAAAGAGCGGACTGCACAACAGAAAACAGGAGAGGCCATGATTAAATATATTCTAGACGAGGTTGATGGGGAATGCTATTCTTTCCAGTAAGTTTGTGAAATAGAGGATCTTACACGAGTGATCATTTCATATGAAATTTATTAAACGAGCCTTTGGCATGAGTGTAAGATTCGTTTTATCATATGACGTTTAAAATAGGATTTTATTGCCTTCGAAGAGGACATATTTTCAATAAAAATTTACATTGTTGTTATGGACATCGTCAATGACGTTTCGTATTCCCGCAAAAGTCTTTATACACGTGTGGTCATACGATTTTTATATCCACTAGAAAACAGCGACATCATATGATAAAAAACATTATCCATGATTTTTTAGGAGAGAGAATACTTCCAGTTTATGTAAATCAATCATATAGTTTGGACAGGGACTGGGCACAATAGTTTGGTTGCTAGCATATCAGATTCACAACATGGATGTAAATCACCCGTACAAAAAAATTTGGTTGGTGTCAGAAATTTTATCTTTTCATAATTCATTCAAATAACTTAAGAAGATGTACTTGTAAAGCATATTGAGGTTAGATTATGGTAAAAGGGAACATGATATACTAGTGATTTCATCAGCCACTGGATCAAGAGGTTGAGGGGTTTTAACCCTGCTGGTAATGGATTGTATCTTTGAGCAAGATACATTTACTCCTCATGGTACCAGTACATGTACTTGTTAATACCCAAAAAACATTTGCACCAACCCAACATGACTGGAACATTAGCCACAAACAGATTAATTCCTTGCTAGATGGTACATATATGAAGGGTGGCCCAGTAAATCGTGGACTGTGCTTGCTGTATAAAAACTATTCAATGCACATGCTTCCAATTTACAGGTATATTACGTACACATGTTCTGGGTATGCATACAAAATTTCAGAAAAATACATCTAAGAATAAAGTAGTAGTACACAATACAAAACTGCAAGTCATACAGACCCGGCGCACGCTGACAATGTTGTCTACTGTTATGCGTCAACTTCATGTACTACATGTACTTACCATTTACTTTTTATAGAGATATGCTCTGTTGTGTGCGTTACACAAGCGATATTTGTACCAACTTTTGAAACATGTCACTGAACCATAGACTATGTAACGACCTGTTGAATTGCTTACTCTCTGCCCTGAAAACATTTACACTGAAGATGCGATTTCATCTGCGGAAAGTACGTAATGGTTTCCGTCCAGGCGGTGTACTTTCTGTCCACCCATCTCTAAATTGACCATGCCATTTAAAAACAAGGCTCCTCGAAATACCATTGTATATGTTTGTGCTTTTCAGATGCTTGAATGAATCATTTGAGGTCATAACGGTCAGCACACAGAACTGAATTGCCGTTCGTCGCGCTTTCTCTTCCTCTAACGTCGCCATTTTCATTAGGTTGTAAGTTTAACAGACAACATTTAAAAGTGTGCCATTTTCAAACAGATGATATGTAATATTCGAAATTTTCTCTGGTGATGTTAAAAGAATGTTGATATGAGCAGACAGCTCATTTTTGGCGCTAAACCCTGAAATGGCTGAAAAATATTACTTTGTTGAACACACAGAATTATTTAAATGTGTTTGTTTGGGTTGCGCCGGGTTCGCATACACTGAGGGCTTTTCCAGGAAAATTTACCTGGGAGACACGGAACTGAACCGAATTTTTTTCATCGTGGTGGTCGGTGTTCAGACAGTTTCAGTTTCCTTGGTCGTCGGGGTCGTTGATATTTCAATTTCCTGGGTGGTAGGGTTAATTCCGAGATGGATTTATTTCTGGTGGGTCAGTTAAGCCACAAATAAACTCATTTTCACTTTAAATCGCAGGTTTTTATTCCCGAAAACGACTTTGTTTGTATTTTGTATTAAAGGTAAACAATGTGGAGTGTTTGTTTGTTTGTTTGTTCCGCGCCGAACGGCGTTACGGTTTACCGATTTTTTTGGAATCCCAGTCGTTTCTCCCCGGGTCGTTTCCCCCTTGTTTTAGGGGTGGGTCGTTTCGCCCTTAGAAGGTAAGTCACTGGATGGATGGATGGTGGATGGATGGGTGGCTTGCAAACGCATGATTCAATTAATTAGCCAATATTTGATTGTGCACTTCAAAGACCACAGCTTGTTTTGATAATTAATTATACTCACACCTGTTAATTAAAGTGGAAGCCTTTCTAAGACACAGTGCCAATCAAGAAGAACAAAAAAAGGAAAAACAAAAAAAAGTTGCTTTATTGGTCTCTGAGTCTCAGAACCATTTTATCACCCCTGATTTTAAATGACTGCAAACGTTGCTCGGTTGATTTAGTCCTTTGCGAAATAGATCACATGCTTAACTTTTGATAACTTTCTGTCAAATAGTGACAATAACGGAATTTTGAAAACAATATTTTTCTATCTTGGTATCAAAAAGCATGCATTCCGTTTTTACAAATACGACATGGATATAGGTTAAAACAGAGGCAACAGAGCAGCTACACCGGGGAATGAACTGTCACTTTATTCACTGTTAAGTGTTCACTTTATTCACTATTAAGTGTGTATCTGTTATCACCAGAAGTCCTCGAGTTTGCCGAAATCCCAGTATTTGTGTCTGGAGAATATGATGTTGGTCAGGATGGTAGATAGGGGGGCTTGCGCCTCCGCCATTCGCAAATGCTCTATGGTCATAGTATGGTTCAGGCATTTGCAGACCAGCATCCTCTTGGTATTTTGATGAAACAGACAAGGGTTCTTCCAGGACAATTGAGGACCAATCCCATTTTCCTGGAAACCATTGTCTTAGTTTATTTGAATACTGCAACCCCATAAACGGATACAAAGGTGAACCGTGTTTATGTGTTTATACTGTTGCTAACAGGATTTTGTAACAACTAATTTCTATCCATGGAATCCATGTCGTTTCGCCGTTATCGCCGAGATTGGAAAATGTTTGCTTCAAAATCGTTGAAATTTATTGAATAAAGTATTGAGTATAGAACATCTCCCTGTTGTACGGTCCTTCCGAGATGAGAAATTTGATGGTCAGTTTCCATTATAGCATGGAAAACACCAATACATAAAACAATAAGAACCACCACAGAAGTTCAAATTAATTATTTACAGAATGATCAGTAATATAAAATTACTGGCGGGCTTAAACTAGTTTTACAGAGCTCTAACCTCACCCTCAGCTTCTTCAGTGGTTCACAACATTAAGTCTACAGCCTACAAAACACTCCTGAGACCACAGCTGGAATACGCCTCCATTGTGTGGACACCTCATACAGCAACCTCCATCAATAAGTTAGAATCCGTGCAGCGTAGAGCTACTAGGTGGGCTACCCGAGTGTCACTGCTATGCTCAAAGACCTTCAATGGCGTCCATTGGCTCAAAGACGCATTGATAGTCGTCTCATAATGCTATACAAGGTCACTTATGACCTTGTTGCCATACCAGTAAGTGATTATTTTGTCCCACATATCAGAAGAGACTCCAGACATAACCATCCTTTGGCATACAGCTTGATTACCACTTCAAAAACTACTACAAATTTTCCTTTTTTCCACGAACTGTCACACATTGGAATGCCCTACCTCGCCAAACAGTCATGTTACCCACCGTGGCACAGTTCAGTGATGCTTTCCCCCTAATCTCAAGCATCTGTTTTTATCTTTTAACTATACTGTACTAACACCTCTACTCTCACTGTATAAACTCTTTTCTTTTACTTCAACTAACCCCCTTCAGTACTTGGTATACTGTAGTCACTCAGTGGCGGATTTAGAGGGGTTCAAGGGGTTCGCTCGAACCCCCCTCTTGACCCAAATTATTTCATGTTCATGGGGAATTTCAATGGATTTTGTGTGAAATTAGGCAAATGAACCCCCTTTTCTACATTTGAACCCCCTCTTGAGAAATCCTGCATCCGCCTCTGTCACTTCTGAAAGTTCGGAGGTTAAGAAGTACTGGCAGCTAGATAGAACATGAGCCGTTTTATTTTTGGGCCGTTTTGACCATCTTCCGGCCGAAACGACTCTGATTTCCTCTGATCGCAAAATCAAGTTCAACGTTGTACTTCCGTTTCCGCTGATAAAAACGTGATGGAGAAATTTTCCGTCGAACAAGTATTAAAAATTTCTGGGTGGGGGGGTTAAATTTAAAAATTTCTGGGTGGGGGGGTTTATTGGAATTTCAATTTTAGTGGTGGTACCCATAAAAAAATTAAAGTTAGATGGGTGGTCCCCCTAAAAAAAAGTTCAGTTCCGCCCCCCCCCCCCCCCCCCCATGTAATTTTTCCTGGAATAGCCCTGATCTAATCAATCATGCACATTTTACAAGTTGTTCATAAACTTATACTTTTATGCACCTCTTTTTACTGCATTTGAGTTGCGGAAGGCATTTGAAAAGTTAAATGGCAATATGACGTCAAATAATGAAACTATCAACAAAGTACACGATTTACCGGGCCACCCCTCGTATATAAATGATGCTCTGCTAAGTCCAAATGCTGATGATGTTATTTGTTTTGAGCAATTAATGAAAAACCAGAACAATCTGCTCTCTAAGTTTTCCCATTTGTTTGACTTTTAAGTCTGTAAAAACAAATAGGATGTCTAAAATTCAAGAATTTTACTGCAGCATATTTATTAATTTTTCATGATTTTAGGGAAGCCCTCCCAGCGTTGTCATTTTTCCAGTCTCGGCAGGTCCGACCTACAGCCTGGAAATGTCCTTTAGAAGTGACCAGTCAGCTTAAGATACCTATACAGGGTTATTTAAGGGTAGGTTATTTTTCAGATAGTGTGTTTAAGATGAATGTGCCAAAGACTGACAACCTCCACCCTCAATCCCTCCACCCCCACCCATAAACACACACCCAATAAACGTATTTGCGGAAATTGGTAATGAAACTATTTTATATGGCCATTCAGTAGCGTCGTAAACTATTTTATATGGCCATTCAATAGTGTTGTACAAAAATATATATTGGTTATGCTACTGGCCTGGTAAATCAAGGATAGTGTTCGAACTTGAGGTATGCGAATGAGACTTTTTACTGGGGTCCTGTCTCTGTATAACCTTAGCTGTTGAATGGGTGTTATTTAACAGTAAATAATTAATTTGAACAGGTAAAAGACTACAAGGTAAAACAGTCTTGGAAGAGGGTTTACGCCAAAGACCTGGAGGTGGGCACACTTAGGAAGTATCATATGAATGATGAAGAAAGTTGAATATTTCTTACAGGTAAAAGACTACAAGGTAAAACAGTCGTGGAAGAGGGTGTACGCCAAAGACCCCGACATGGAGGTGGGCACACTTAGGACGTATCATAAGAATGATGAAGAGGAAACAGAGGTAGAGAAGGAGGACATGGTCGAAGGTAATTACATCACCATAAGTAGGGTAAAACACATCACTTTTCATAGGTAAGGCCTGAAAGATAATGTGCAGAAAGATAATGTGCAGGCCTGAAAGATAAGTTAAAGTATGGACTTGGAAAATCATTTTTTTAGTGCACAGAGCTATTGTTGTCACCTTTACGTTTACGTGTACGTCCGCGTCACACTTTCGGTTAAAGTTTTTTTTAGAAGTCTATATCTCTTGAACATGTAGATGTATCAAGTTGATACTTTGCATATTGGTAGATATTGGTCTGAAGTTTTATGCAGTACCATCATGACCCATCCTGGGTGACCTTGAGGTCAAGGTCACAGACTTAGAAATTTTATGTTAAAGTTTTTCATAAAAGTTTTTAGAAGTCTTTATCTCTTGAACATGTTGATGGATCAAGTTGATACTTTGCATGTTGGTAGATATTGATCTGAAGTTTTATGCAGTACCATCATGGTCCACCCTGGGTGACCTTGAGGTCAAAGTCACAGACTTAGGAATTTTATGTTAAAGTTTTTCATTAAAGATTTAGGAAGTCTATATCTCTTGAACATGTTGATACTTTGCATGTTTGAAGATATTGGTCTGAAGTTTTATGGAGTACCATCATGACCCACCCTGGGTGACCATGAGGTCAAGGTCACAGATTTAGAAATTTTTTGTTGAAGTTTTTCATTAAAGTTGTTAGAAGTCCATATCTCTTAGACATGTTGATGGATCAAGTTGATACTTTGCATGTTTGTAGATATTGGTCAGAAATTTTATGCTTTTACGACCCACCTGAGCGACCTTGAGGTCAAGGTCATGGGTCATAGATTTTGATAAATTTAGTGGCAAAGCACAAGTCAGGCGAGCTACACTGTCCTGCGACAGCTCTTATTGTCATAATAAATTGTTTTGTTTCATATAAAGCTTTTATTAAGACAGTCCTCCCAAACTGTCTTAAAAGTTACGGATTTGTTAAAACAAATAACGTGTTTGGCTATCCACAAACAAACAATATTTTTAGGCCTTGTAATTCAGAATTATAAAGCAATAAGTAATATGAGCCATGTCATGACAAAACCAGATTTTTGCCTGTGCGAAAACTAAGATGCAGATCAACTGTGCAGTTACTGCACAGCTGATCAGCGCTTTTGTTCCGTTACTCTGATAGTACAATTCCTCTTCTTCTTAAATACGAAATTTCAAGCTTCTAGCCTTTTTCTGTTACTGTACAGGCCGGTTTGTGTCGGACCTGGTTGGAAACCCTGAAGACTGGTTTTCTCACGGTGTGGCTCATATGGTGTCTGATCTGATTACAACAGTATGTTTACATTTTCATTGCAAATTGCAGTCACCTGAAATGAAAGTGTCTTTCTTGATGTTCTTCATTTCCTGATGAAATAAAAAATTATCAAGTCACATTATCTAGGCCACATATAGGCAGGGTGATGTTAAAATCAGCCAGCGTCCGGTTACTTTAAAAAATCACCATGCTATTCCTCAATAAGCAGGTTGTGTATGAATATCCCATAAGCCTCTATATTATTATTCTACTCTTTATCTCAGGTCATCGCTATGGCAACACCCTGGTTCCTATGACAGACGATGATAAAGCTAATATGAAATACAAGGCTGAGAAATGTTTTAAAGTACTCGGCTTCACTAAGGCAGAAAATGTAAGTCCATCTGTGTTAGTGAAAATGAGCCTTTGCATGAGAAAACCAACAGATTATTTTCAGAGACTGTACAGACAGGTTTGTGTCAGACCTGGTCGGAAACCCAAATTGTTGGTTTTCTCATGCACAGGCTCAAATGTTCTTAGATTCTGTCCATTGATTATAACCGTACATGCAATTTTTTGTTTTTTCTTTTGAGATGACTCAATGGTAGGACGTTGGACTACAAGGGGTAAGGTTATGGGTTTTGTGCAGTATTGAACAAGACACTTCAAGCTCTTGAAAATTGTACTGATTGACTAGTCACAAAGCAGTAGTTAAATCCTAGAATAGCTGAAGAATTGTTGACTTTGATATAAAAAAGTTGAAAATTAAGAATTTTTTGACTAGTATATAGAAGTAATTGCAATATTGATTCTATTAGGCTCATTGTATCCTTAAAAGTTCAAAATTGCTAAAAATCCAGTGACAAAACAGGTGAAAAATACCAATAAGCTAGCTGAGCTGTGTGTCTTTATTCACATAAAAGTCCTGGGTGTGTGTGCTTATTGAATCGTGTGTTCGCTAGAACAAATATGAGCCACATATTGAGAAAAAAGGATTTTTGCCTAAGCGAAAACAAAGGCGTAGATCAGCTTCACAGTAACTGCGAAGCTGATCAGTGCCTTTGTTTTCGCTACTTTGATAGTACAATTCCTCTTCTACTTAAATCGTCTAGCTTTCTTCTGAGACTGTACAGGCCGGTTTGTGTCGGACATATAAGGAAACCCCTTAAACTGGTTTACTAACATCGCGGCTCATATGGCATGTAATCTTTTTTAATGTTAAAGGTGAAGAGGCATATGCTGATGGGAGATGGCACTATGGCTGTTGTCGCTGAGAAAGGGGACTCTGTAAGTTTGACATCCACCCCACCCTTACATGTTCATGAATACTTGCCCTCACATGTGAATGAGCAATAAAAGAAATCATGTACAGCGAAGTGGGCACCTTAATGGTCGGGCCCCGAGGTTATAAAACGTTTTTCATGCTCAGCTCAGCTGAGACTAAAATTTATCCTGCTCAGAAATGTTGAGCAAGATAAATTACAGGCTTTGGTGATCGAAACCTGAAAATTCAATGTATATGGGCTATTTTGTCATTTCTGAGCAGCTTGAATTTTATGCTCAGCTGAGTTGAGCATGAAAAATTTTTTGTAACATCGGAACCAGATCTCCACAAACAGGTTTTCTTAGAACAGGCTTTTTATTCATAATGAAAACAGGCTTATGCAATGTATGGGGTTTTCATACACTGTAAAAATTGAAATTTTCAAATTAAAATTTTTGATGGATTTATTATTGTTGCTCAAAGCATTGATTGTGGGTGCATGTTAGAATCACCTTGCAAGGGCAGTTCCAAGAAGGACCCACAAACTATGTTTTGGATCATAAATAAAATGTGTACCCCTTCTCAAACCCAATTTGACAAGATAAAAGTGGGGTTTGAGGGGTAAACATTTCATTAACATTACGAAAACTTACCCATGCAATAAACAGATATTATTTGAGCTTTAAAAATTGAAAAATTTTAAATGAAAAATTTTGAAATTTTCAATCAAAACGTAGATTGTGGGTGCACGTTAGAACTGCCTCGACGAGGCAGTACTAATGAGTACCCACAATCTATGTTTTGGAGCAAAAATAAGAAAACTAGGTATACATATGCATACCCCAGTTTTGCTATATAATAGTCGGGTTCAAGGGGGTATACACTACATGGACATGATTTCGTGATGGACATGTTATCCTGACATTGTAGGCAGCAGCTGTTGCCCTGTCCGCCCTAATCAATGCTTTGTACGAGACGAATATGGTGGCAATTGTACGGAGAGTGTACGATGCCAGGTCTAGCCCTAGGATCGGATGTCTTATACCACACATTAAAGTCCTGTATGAGGTAGGTCTTATTATTTAACTCTTATAAGCCTGGCGTCCCTTTTGTGGGACATAGGCAAACAGTATAACCCCAGATGTGACACCGCAGAACGCCGCATCCCAGCTGGTGCCATTCTGTTTACACAGAGAAATTTCATCGAAAATGAGATAAAAAAAAATTAGAAACCACTCCTAACACCCTAAAAATGAAAGTGGACTCACCCAATTGATAATGATGGGAGAATCCATTTGTCAAATATGGGTTAATTCATGGCATGCTGATTATCCCTGTTCCAATCCCGGGTTCAACTCAGTTTGTCCTTATTGAACAGGCCACTTTCCCTAAAAGTATAGTGTTCTAACAGTGAAAACTTTACCCTGTTGTAGTCCCTATCTTGGGAGATATTATTCCACTTGAGCCATGCTTACTTACTCCTGGTTTAACCATAGATGCCTTACAATACATTATAGTGTACCCCAGTTAACTCATTTACATATAAGCCTGGCGTCTTTTTTGTGGGACATAGGCAAACAGCATAGCCCCAGATGTGATGCCGCAGAACGCGGCGTCACATCTGAGGCTATTCTGTTTGCACAGAGAAATTTTATCGAAAAATGTGATGAAACAAAATCAGTCCTGACACCCCAAAAAATGAAAGTGGACTCAACAAACTGATAATGATGGGAGAATATGGGTTAAATAAATGTAGGGCCAGTTGCTAATTTGTGGCTAACTTGCCCAGAGGGCCATAGCAGGTTCACCGTCAATCCACTGACCTTAACAGTTCACTGATATTGAAAGGCATAACGGCTGTGTTATTCCATCAAACACAAAACTGATCTCTGAAAAGTCAGTTTCAGTCATCTGTTTTCGCACTTCAGTTACAGTATCACTTATTCTAACACGACGTTATTGTCTTTCGCATTGAACCTAATGGAAACTTCACCACTTGCAGAAGCCTCCGTGGTGCAGTGGTTATGTCACTCGCCTTGTAAACCAGGGGTCGCAGGTTCGATCCCGGGCTTCTCCAGTCCGTCGGATGGGACTATAAACCGAGGTCCCGTCTCCATATGACCTTAGCTGTTGGTGGGACGTTAAACCCCAATCAACCAACCAACCATCACCATTTGCAAATATACAATAATTCACTGTTAACAAAATTGGGCATGTAAGGTAGCGTTTTTGTGACGTCGCACATAAACATTCATGTCCAACGTGAATGAGTCCACTGGAAAACGTTTTAAAATGTAAGCAATTATTTATTAGTCGTGTTAGAATCGAAATAATTTTACTTTATGGTGAATTATCTTTGATTAACGCGTGATGTTGTCGGTCAGATGCGATATTTAATTCACTGCGGCTGGGCTGTCATGAATTAATACATTGCAATCTGCCCTCCAACATCCCGCGTTAATCACGCTAATTCACCGTAAAGTAAAATTATTTCTTAAGTAAGGGGAAGTTTTATCAGAACTTATTTTCATTAGGCTTTGTGACAAATCTTAATAAAAAGTACAGTTTAATTGAAAACAGCATTAATTTCAGTGTTTATATTGGTTTGAGTTACCATACTCAGAAGATATCCGACAGTTTACATTCGGGTCATTACCGATCAAAGAGGAAAACCCAACAAACAAGAAATATAAACCATCAGGTAAGTAAGAAAAAAATAAAGACTAGGTTAATTTTTCACTCTATTTCAAATTTTCGGCACTAGGCCTTCATCAGGAAAGTAACTTTAAATTTCTGCAACTAGGTGGCATCCATTTTGAAGCATTATACCACTCAGACTATCAAGTTCACAAGAACAACTCACAAACCTGAATGAACAAACAAGTAGATAAATAAATAAATAAATAAATAAATAAACAAAATAATAATAACAATAAAAAAAAAATATATATATATATCCATGATATCAAAATAAATGAAAAAAAAATAAATAAATAAATAATTAAAATAAATAAATAATTTAAAAAAAAAAATAAAAATAAAAAAAAAAAAAAAAAAAAAAAAAAAAAAATAAATAAATAAAGGAGTAGACAAAGGAATAAATAAATTAATAAGTAAACAAATAAGCAAACAAGCATATAAATAAAACATAGCAATATGATAATTGAGCCTGTGCATGAGAAAACCAACAATTTGCATAAGCGAAAATAAAGCTGCAGATCAGCTGTGCAGTAACTGCACAGCTGATCAGCACATATGTTTACGCAACATGGGTACTACTATCCCTCTTCTTCTTAAATCTGAAATACGAAGCTACTAGCCTGCTTCTGTGACTTATACCATCTATTCCCTCTGGAATATTTATATTTATATCATCTATTCCCTCTGGAATATTTATTTGAGAATATCTACATGAATTACACTTTCCTGATGAAGGCCTAGTGCCGAAAATTTGAAATAGAGTGAAAAATTAACCTAGTGTTTATCATCTATTCCCTCTGGAATATTTATTTGAGAATATCTACATGAATTACACTTTCCTGATGAAGGCCTAGTGCCGAAAATTTGAAATAGAGTGAAAAATTAACCTAGTGTTTATCATCTATTCCCTCTGGAATATTTATTTGAGAATATCTACATGAATTACACTTTCCTGATGAAGGCCTAGTGCCGAAAATTTGAAATAGAGTGAAAAATTAACCTAGTGTTTATCATCTATTCCCTCTGGAATATTTATTTGAGAATATCTACATGAATTACACTTTCCTGATGAAGGCCTAGTGCCGAAAATTTGAAATAGAGTGAAAAATTAACCTAGTGTTTATCATCTATTCCCTCTGGAATATTTATTTGAGAATATCTACATGAATTACACTTTCCTGATGAAGGCCTAGTGCCGAAAATTTGAAATAGAGTGAAAAATTAACCTAGTGTTTATCATCTATTCCCTCTGGAATATTTATTTGAGAATATCTAAAAAAATAAAGGTTGGCATGAAAAACATAAGTCATGGTTGCCACGCATCGAGGAAAAGTCAGGGAAATTTAATTTTTTTCCAAGATCAGGGAATTATCAGGGAATTTTGCAAACTGTGAGGGAAATTTGAAACTTTAGGTAAATGTCCGGGAATCGTCAGAGAATTTTGAAAATACCAGAATCAAGTCCACATACTGAGTGAATTCATCATCATTTCATCATGCTTTTGGTGCAGTCACAAACCAGATGGTATCCAGAAGTATATTTCATGTTGAATTATGTTCTAATGGATGTGTTGTAGTAATTAATGACTTTCTAAAATTTAAGAGCTATCTTGTTTAGCTGCCCTTAGAGACCACGCACCAATATGAAATGTCAGGGAAATTTGAAATTCTGTCAGGGAAATGTCATGGAAATTTGTTTCTGTCTGAGCTGGGCAACCTTGTTAGTCCCCTTTCATCACAGCATTCCTAAATCCGAAATTTCAGGCTTCTAACCATTTTCTGAGACTGCACAGACCAGTTTATGTCGGACCTGGTAGGAAACCCCGAAGACCGGTTTTCTCGTGTCACGGCTCAAATTACACATTAGAGCTTTTGAGCCTAAGTTGATATCAAAGCTATACAAGTTTCAATACCCATAATTTGAGCCGCGAGGCCAGAAAACCGGTCTTCGGAGTTTCCAACCAGGTCTGACACAAACCAACCTGTACAGTCACAGAAAAGAGCTAGAAGCTTGAAATTTCGGATTTAAGAAGAAGAGAAAGTGTACTATCCATGTAGCAAAAACAAAGGCGCTGATCAGCTGTGCAGTTACTGCACAGCTGATCTGCGCCTTTGTTTTCCCATAGGCAAAATTCCGGTTTTCTCATGACGCGGCTCATTTCATTGCTCACCTATACTTGCTGACTTCCAACAAATAAATCTGTACTATGATTTAAAAAATAAAAAAATAATGGAAAATGAATGAGAGGAATGGTGCTGTATAAATCTGGCAAAAAGGTTTTAAGCAATCAGATTTGAGACGCCCCATAGGAAAACCCTCAATCTGCATAGGCGAAAACAAAGACGCAGATCAGCTTCGCGGTAACCGCTTTTAACCTGCTTCTGTAGCTGTACAGGCCGATTTGTGTCAGACCTGTTAGGAAACCACATTGTTGGTTTTCCCACGAGGTGGCTCATTTATTTTGATGCTTCATATGTATTTTCAGATGAGCAATTAGCAGTAGTGGATAGTTTGATAGATACCATGGACCTAAGTGCTGCTTCTCAGTGAGTGTCTGTACCTGTCTGTGTATCTCTACATCTATGGCAATTTGTCTAATTGTCTGTCTGTCTGTCTGTCACTGTGTATCTATGTCTGCCTTTATAGCTCACCTGAGCCGTTAGGCTCACAAGGTGAGCTTATAGGATGGCCATGATCCGGCGTCCGTCCGTCCGTTGTCCGTCCGTCCACAATTTCAAAGATCTTCTTCTCTGAAACCGCTTGGCCAACCAAAGCCAAATTTTATATGAAGCATCTATAGGAAGGGGGAACCAATGTGTATATAAGAAATCCAGGTCACATGACCAAGATGGCCGCCATGCCCATATATGGTAAAAACCCTTCAAAAATCTTCTTCTCCAGAACCGGTGGACTGATTTCAACAAAACTTGGCATGGAGCATTGATGGCTCAAGCACTTCAATGTGTATATAAATCATGACACTGTGATGACCTTGACCTATTTTACGGCAAGGTCAACATAGGTCGCCAATGCATTTGAATGGGGAAAACTTTTAAAATGTCATTTAAATTCATTTAAACCGAATATCTTGCAGGAAATGGGCAGTAAGACTGAATATTAATGATTCTGAAAAAAAATTGGACCCCAGGGGCTCATATGCCCCCACCCCGGGGCAATATACATGTATATTTCCATAATATTCAAACATCATCTCCTTTGAAACAGCTTTGCCAATCAAAGCCAAATTTTATGTGAAGCATCAATAGGAAGGGGTAATCAACGTGTATATAAATAATCCAGGTCACATGACCAAGATGGCCGCAATGCCCATATATGGTAAAAACCCTTCAAAAATCTTCTTCTCCAGAACCGGTGGATCGATTTCAAAGAAACTTGGCATGAAGCATCAATGGCTCAAGTACTACAATGTGTATATAAATCATGACCCTGTGATGACCTTGACCTTTTTTTTACGGCAAGGTCAACATAGGTCGCCAATGCATTTGAATGGGGAAAACTTTTAAAATGTCATTTAAATTGAAAGTCTTGCAGGAAATGGGCAGTAGGACTGCATATTAATGATTCTGAAAAAAATTGGACCCCAGGGGCTCATCTGCCCCCACCCGGGCAATATACATGTATATTTCCATAATATTCAAACCTCTTCTCCTCTAAAACCGCTTGGCGAATCAAAGCCAAATTTTATGTGAAGCATCTATGGAATGGGGGAATTAATGTATATATAAATTATCTAGTTCACATGACCAAGATGGCTGCCATGCCCATATATGGTAAAAACCCTTCAAAAATCTTCTTCTCCAAATCTGGTGGACCGATTTCAAAGAAACTTGGCATGAAGCACCAATGGCTGTAGTACTACAAAGTATATATAAATCATGACCCTGTGGTGACCTTGACCTATTTTACGACAAGGTCAACATAGGTCGCCAATGCATTGGAATGGGGAAAACTTTTAAAAAGTCATTTGAGGTGAAAATCTTGCAGGAAATGGGTAGTAGGAGTAAATATTAATGATTCTGAAAAAAAAAATTGGACCTAAGGGCTCATATGCCCACACCCTTGGGCAATATACATGTATATTATCATAATATTCAAACATCTTCTCTGAAACCACTTGGCCAATTGAAGCCAAATTTTATGTGAAGCATCTATAGGATGGGGGAACCAGTGTGTATATTAATAATCTAGGTCACATGACCAAGATGGCCTCACATGACCAAGATGGCCGCCATGCCCATATATGGTAAAAACCCTTCAAATATCTTCTTCTCTAAAACCAATATATTGATTTCAATGAAACTTGGCATGAAGCATCCATGGCTATAGTACTACAATGTATATATAAATCATGACCCTGTGATGACCTTGACCAAGTTTTGGGCAAGGTCAACATGGGTTGCCCATGCATTTGAATAGGAAAAACTGTTAAAATGTCATTTGAAGGGAAAAGTTAGCAGGAAATTGGCAAATGGACTTCATCTGCCCTTGCACTGGGGTTAAATACCATAATATTCAAACATGTTTATTGGTATATGCAGCAGACTCAGGTGAGCGTTTACAGGACCATTGGTCCTCTGGTTGTCTTTGTAAGATGCTAAAATAAACTTTCCAAACTATTTAAAGCAAAGAGTAGAACATGATGAAAATAAAAAGCCTTTATGTTTTCCTCTGCTTACCCGTTCTTGGCGCCCAAGGTTATAAAACTTTTTTTCAAGCTCCGCTCAGCTGAGCATGAAATCAACTGCTCATAAATGTTGAAATAGTCAAAATTAATGGAAAATTTGTGTTCAAAACTCAATAACTAGTAACAATTTTTGGCATGATTTTAACATTTATGAGAAGGGTAAATTTTGTGTCTCATCTGAGTTGAGCACGAAAAAAGTTTGATAACCACTGGACTTGATATTTGCTCATTTTACTTCTCATATTACAGGGATGAAGCGGGTGAAGGTATTGAAGCTCTGAAACCCAAGTTGACATTTAACCCACATTATCAAAGACTCTTCCAGGTACGTAGGAATAGCATGTATTGCCCCTCCCCCAATGCCCCATTGCCCCTGCACCCACCCTCTCCCTTTCACATTACGAAAACTTGCCCATGTATTATACAGAGATTTTTTTCAGCCGTATAAAATAAAAAAATCACCAGAAAAATTTTGATATTTTTGATATGTTTGCTTAAAACATACATTGTGGGTACATGTTCCCTCGACGAGGCGTTTCTATCAAGTATAGTAGAGGAACATTGACCTACTTACATAGCCTAGAAAGTCCCTCTCCTAGTACCCACAATGTATGTTTTGGATCAAAAATAAGAATAGGAATACCCCTGCATACCCCAGATTTGCTATATAAAAGTGGGGATCAAGGGGATATATGAGCCGTCTCGTGGGAAAATCAACAATGTGGTTTCCGAACAGGTCCGACACAAACCGGCCTGTACAAGCACAGAAAAGAGCTAGAAGCTTGAAATTTCGGATTTAAGTAGAAGAGGAATTGTACTATCCGAGTAGCGAAAACAAAGGCGCTGATCAGCTTCGCGGTTACCGCGAAGCTGATCTGTGTCTTTGTTTTCGCATATGCAGATTGTTGGTTTTCCCATGAGGCGGCTCATATATTACATGGACATGTTTTCCTGACAATTTGCACCATTGTTTGAGTTTATGCCCCTGCAGATTAGGGCATTAGGGCTCTGAGGTGAAGTTGACATTCAACATCGTTATCTAAGACCATTCCAAGTAGGCACTGTTTTTATTGCCCCATTTATAAGAGCCGCAGAGAAACAGATTTTTGCCTATGCGAAAACAAAGATGCAGTTACTGCAAAGCTGATCAGCACCTTTGTTTTCGCTACACGGATAGTACAATTCCTCTTCCACTTTAATCCAAAATTTCAAGCTTCTAGCCTTTTTCTGAGACTGCACAGACCGGTTTATGTTGGACCTAGTCGGAAACTCCGAAGACCTGTTTTCTGGCATCGCGGCTCATATAAATTGGACATACAGGAGATCAATTCAGGGGATAATTGACTAGGCACAATAGCATAACTGGTAGGGTGTCTAATTCATAACAAAGCCAACCCGCAATTGATCCTCACATATGGCATATTTGGTCACAACAATATATCTTCTTCTCCCGCTGATTCAAGAAGAGCATTTGTGGTGAAAGAAATATGCTACGATCATATACTGGTATTTGTTTTACAGTGTTTACAGCACAGGGCCCTTAATCCTGATGACCCTCTACCTGAATTGTCTCCCCTGATTGCCAACTACCTAAAGCCGCCTCAGGAGGTGTTGACCTCGTGTGAAGAGAGCATGGAGAAATTGAAGAAGAGCTTTAAACTCGAGGTTGTGAAGAAAAAAGAGGAGAAAACTGGAGAAAACCTCTTCAAAGAGAAGTTAGTTACTTCCCTTGTATGGCAAATTTTCTTGCATATAAAGCATTAGGATTAAGATTAAGGAAGGAATTAAGATTTAGGAAACTTTCTATGTTTTTTCAAAAGTAAGTGAAATTTTCTTAGAATATTAAGTGTTTGAAATTGTATTTCAATATTAAGACATAAGTTAAACTTGAAGCATCAAGAATAATTTCTGACAGTAATGACTATTATTTGAGAGGCGTGGCGAGAAAACCTGTCTTAGGGGATTCCGACCAGGTTCGACAGAAACCAGCCTATACACACTCAGAAGGTGGCTAGAGGCTGGAAATTTTGGATTTAAAGGAATAGGCCCACAAACTATTGTGTGTGCGTTTTATGAAAGCCTTCATATAGCTGAACAGTTTGCAACAAAGTTCATGAAAATCAACCAAGGTATAAGAAAATTATTATGGTTTGAAAACTTTTATGGCCCAAATCCAGAACAAGGCTGTGAGGGTATGACGTTACTCCCTCACAATCATGAAATTATAAATATCTGCCATTTCCATGCATCTTAAAGTATGAAAGTTGTTGAAATACTTTTTATCCACTTAATAGAATCATACTGATCTATTTTCGAACTTAAAAAGTAAGTCTACTACTGTAAATAAGCATTTTTCCTTTCTGGTCACGTGACTAGGTAAACAAAATGGCTGCCACCATGGGCGGCCATTGTTGAATCTTAAAACTTTGATATCTTCAAAACCACTTTACCGATTTTAATAAATGTGGTGTCAAAATGTTTGTTTCGCTGATCTCTTTCTTTTGAAATAAAGGATAATGTTTGTAAACCTATTCCTTTAAAAAGAAGAGGAATTGTACTATCTGTGTGGCGAAAACAAAGGCGCTGACCAGCTTTGCAGTTACCACAAAGCTGGTCTGTGCCTTTGTTTTTGCATATGCAAATTGTTGATTTTCTCATGCTGCGGCTCATTTGATATTATGCACTAATGAAGTCGCTGATCAGCTGCATAATAACTGTGCTGCTTCTCAACTCTTTTGTTTGTGCTACATAGAGGAGTCATACATCTGTTTATTCTACATAGTGGAGTCATACATTTTATATCCGAAATTTCAAGCCTCTAGATAGCCATCCTGCTCATAAATGTCAAAATGCCAACAGTTGATGTTGGCTTTTTAACAAAGTTGTTGACATTTTAACATTAATGAGCAGGATAAATTGCTGACTGAGGTAATCTGTCCATGAAATGTCAATAAATTTGGGCTACTTCAGTGAGCTTTTAAAACTTCGTGCTCAGCTGAGTAACTCTATGTGATTTCAGGCCAGGCCTGAGGTTTTAAAAGTTTTTTTATGCTCAACTCAGCCTGAGTTGAGCGTAAAAAAGCTTTTAAAACCTCGGGCCTGGTCTGTAATCACATAGGTCTATTCATATGTCACAGCTCATGTTGTTTTCCAGTGAAGAAGGAGCAGGAGAACCCTCAGCCAAGAAAGTTAAAATTGATGACAGTCTCGATGGGGGCATGAAAGATCTCGCTAAGGCTAAAGTTACTGAGGTTTGTGTCTATTACTTCTTGGGCTTGATATCAGGAGGTGCTTTGTGGCCTTGTATTTAGCTTATCAAAAAGACTATTTTCTTATGACATAAGGGGATGAGTCTGCAGCCAAGAAAGTTAAAATTGATGATAGTCTGGACGAGCATGAAAGATCTGGCGAAGGCTAAAGTCACTAAGGTACTTCGGAAAATTGGGAAATATCATCAGGATAGCATGTCAGTGAAATATTTATCCCCTTAAACCCGACTTCTATATAGGGAAGATGGAGAATCAGGGGTATACACTTTTTTCTTCTGATCCAAAACATACATTGTGGGTACTTGTTAGGAAGGCCTCATCAGGCAGTTCTAATGTGTACTCACAATCAATGTTTTTAGCAAAAGTATTGAAAATATCAAACAAAAATTGTAATGAAATTTTGCAGTGGTAGAATATAAGAATCTTACATGAGTGTCAGGTATGGATAGACAAATCTAATCCGAGGGTCACATTTTGGCATCACGAGGTGATGCCAAATTGTGACCCGAGGGACAGATTTGTCTTTCCAATCCTTACACGAATGATGGATTCTTTTTCTTGCATGCCATAATGAGACAAAGCTTGATTTTTATGTTGTTTACCTAGAAAAATGCTACAATAGCAGCGGCCGCCATTTTGAGTTAAAATGCTTTGACATCATTGCGACGTGTATGCTTAGCGACGAAATTACGTGACGTCCTATTCAACCAATTTTAAAAAAGAATACTTGAACGCATAGGGCAACCGGGGTGAGATAATGTATCAGCCAACATTAATGATTGAAAATCACAATATTAAAGTCTTGATAGCGACATGAAAGATCTGACTTAGTCTAAAATTATGAGGTATATGTATGCTGATAGAGGGATCAAACATGATTTTCCATTCATTAACATTTGCTAGGTCTCAAGGGGAGTTTTGAAAAGCGAGGTCTCAGCTCTAGGTTTTCAACACTAAGAAACCTTGTGAATGCTGATGAATGACAAAATCATGTTTGATCACATTTATTACAAAAAATACATGTACCCTCTGATAAGGTTTTTTTGTCTTTATTAATTATTAAGTCAAGGTGAACATTAGTCGCCAACAAGACCTGATGAATTCAGCAAAAACATGAAAGAAATAAGTAATGGTGGGTAGCATGTTTCATAATATATCAGAAGATGTACATAATAATTTCTTTATCCTTCTTTAGGTTGGTTCAGCATCGCCTATAGAAGATTTCCTAGAAATTATTGGTAGAAAGGATGAAGACAAATTTGAAGAAGGTAAAAAATTGCGGATAGATGTTTGAACAGCGTCATTAGAAAAATAAAAAAAATGGATTTTTGCCTATGTCAAAACAAAGGTGCAGATTGGCAGTGCAGTTACTGCACAGCTGATCAGAATGTTTGTTTTCTCCAAAGAAAGTACAATCCCTCTTGTTAAATACCAAATTCCACACTTCTAGCACTCCTCTGTGACTGCACAGAAGGGTTTGTGTCAGACTTGGTCGAAGACACTGATGACCGATTCTCCTGCTTTGCAGCTCATTTAAGATATAGATCAGCTATACCAGTGAATCATTAAAAGTAGTTAACTGTTTGGAAGTCAGCAGTTATGTAGATTAGGGCCTAGATAGCATAGTGGATAACATGTTTGTCACTTCTGCCATCCGGGTAAGGTTCAAATCTGGGTCAAGGCATTCAAAGTCAGTGGTTTTCCCAGGGTTTTCTGGTTTCCTCCACCATCTTTGACCAAATAACACCATCAACAAGGCCTTCTAGACTACATATATAACTTCCATGAGCTTTCTGTGTGGTTACTGCAAAATGATTAATGTTAAAAGAAGTAGATCAAAAGTGACAAACTCTAAGAAATAACGACAGTTTAAAAACCAAGATGGTTTATTTCAGTTAACACAAGCAGTAAAGAAGAATATTCCATAAAACAAAGCTTTAACCATCACCCAACTTTTTTCACATTTGAGCCGCCTCATGGGAAAACCAACAATCTGCATAGGCGAAAACAAAGACGCAGATCAGCTTCGCGGTAACCGCGAAGCTGATCAGCGCCTTTGTTTTCGCTACTCGGATAGTACAATTCCTCTTCTACTTAAATCCGAAATTTCAAGCTTCTAACTCTTTTCTGTGCTTGTACAGGTCGGTTTGTGTCGGACCTGTTCGGAAACCACATTGTTGGTTTTCCCAATAGGCGGCTCATTTATCCTGCCCAAATTATATTGGTTTCTTAATGGTTACATGTATGTGAGCCGCCTCGTGGGAAAACCAACAATGTGGTTTCCGAACAGGTCCGACACAAACTGGCCTGTACAAGCACATAAAAGAGCTAGAAGCTTGAAATTTCTGATTTAAGTAGAAGAAAAATTGTACTATCCGAGTAGCGAAAACAAAGGCGCTGATCAGCTTCGCGGTTACGGCGAAGCTGATCTGCGTCTTTGTTTTCGCTTATGCAGATTGTTGGTTTTCCCATGAGGCGGCTCTATGTGTTACTAATTTTTAACAAACTAACAACACTGCCATAAGACCCACAATCCAAAAATGTAATATTTGCTTTGTAATTTTACAGCCTGCAATCAAATGAAGAAGAGGATAGAACAGATAGTGACAGATTCATTCGGAGACCAGTTCTATGAGAAGGCTATGGATTGTCTCAAATGTCTACGGGAACAGTGCATTAAAGTTAGTGAGCTTCGTCATGAGAAAACCCGATTTTCGCATATGCGGAAACAGAGGAGCAGATCAGCTGTGCAGTAACTGCGCCATTGTTTTCGCTACTCGGATAGTACTATTCCTCTTCTACTTATAGCCAAAATTGCAAGCCTCTATCCTGCCTCTGTGACTGTACAACCGATTTGTGTCGCACCTGGTTTGAAACCCCAAAGACTTCTTGCATCACAGCTGAAGTGCCATTACAGCTGTGTCACTAGAAAGCTGAGTTTGGGTTTTCCGACCAGGCCCCGAGGTTATAAAACTTTTTTCAAGCTCAGCTCAGTTGAGCATGAAATTTAAACTGCTCATAAATGTTAAAATAATCAAAATTAGTGGAAAATTCAGGTTCAAAACTCAAAAACTAGTAATTTATCCTGCTAATAAATGTTAAAATGCCAACAATTGTTGGCATTTTAACATTTATGAGCAGGATAAATTTTGGTCTGAGCTGAGCTGAGCATGAAAAAAGTTTTATAACCTCGGGGCCAGGTTCTATGGAGAAGGCTTAAAGTTTGAAATTTTGGATTCAGGAAGAAGAGGAATTGTATTATCCACGAACCCAAGGCAAAGGCACCGCTGCATACTGCACAGCTGATCTGCATCTTTGATTTAGCATAGGAAAAAAATCTCATGATGCAGCTCATTTATGGTTTGTGACATAAAGTATGACACAAAACTTTGCTCTGTTGTTTGGAAGACAGAAACAAAAATATTGAAACTTGTTTGTTTGAGGTATTGGGGACAAAATATGATTGCTTTAACGATGGTAGTAATTGTAGTAGGCTTCCAGGAAATGAGCCGCCTCGTGGGAAAACCAACAATGTGGTTTCCGAACAGGTCCGACACAAACCGGCCTGTACAAGCACAGAAGCAGGCTAGAAGCTTGAAATTTTGTAGTTAAGTAGAGGAGGGATTGTACTATCCGTGTAGCGAAAACAAAGGCGCTGATCAGAAGCTGATCTGCGCCTTTGTTTATCGCCTATGCAGATTGTTGGTTTTCCCATGGGGAGGCTCAAATGTTCAAGCTAGCTTGCTCACACACCCTTCCCACCTTTCAAGGCAACTGTTAATTCGGAAAAAAATTATTTTAGATTATCGGCGACTTCTAGAATTTGTGAGCGAGGTCATGTGCAGTCTTTAAATCTTGAAGTAATTTTGTATTAGCAAGAACCTTGAATTAGCAAGATAAGGTATTACCAAGTGTTAGTAAAAATTACCCGGTGTTAGACTGTTAGCAAAAATTAAGTTCACCCAAATATTTCCAAACTTACATTTACAGCCTTTGTATGTATGAAAAGTTGCTGATCATTACGAAAACACGCCCATGCAATATACAGTGATTTTTAAAGTTGTCAAAAATGAAAATTTTCCATAGAAAAATTCTGATATTTTTTCTTATTTTTGCTCAAATAGATTGTGGGTACAAGTTAGAACCGCCTCGCCGAGGCGGTTGTAACGAGTACCCACAATCTATGTTTTGGAGCAAAAATAAGAAAAATAGGTATACCCCTGCATACCCCAGTTTTGCTATATAAAAGTGGGGTTCAAGGGGGTATACATTACACGGACATGTTTTCGTGATGTGATCTTATCTGATTTGAATTAAGGGATAAATGTATTCAAATTTTTCATTTTGGGAGGTATATCGTTGGATATACGGTCAGAAATATTGTTCTACAGCAATAAGTTATCGGAGCCGTAAAACATGATTTCAAACCATATATTCGACCATATAACGCCCCAAATGAAAAGTTTGATGATTGTTTTCCCTATTGTAAAGTACTTATTAATTATAAACATCGAAAATTACTTATTTTTCATGAAATATGAGTGTCACGAGCGACATATTACCACAACATTGCTCATGACCTTTGGTTTTTCTGAAGGTTTATTGCAGAGTATACTGTTTCAATTTTTGGATGTTATCCAATCAGATTCCTGATCTTATACTGTGTCTTTTCTTTCCCAGAAATCAGGTGTGTCCCTATATAACAGCTTCCTGAAGGAGTTCAAGGAGGCGCTCATCTCAAAAGCCAGTAGCAAGAATTACCTCCCTTGGACCATAAAGGCACTTTTCTTGCAAATTTTTTTTTCGTGCAAAAATTGTTGTTTTTTTCTTGCAAAAAATTTTTTTTTCTTTCCCAGAAATCTGGTGTGTTCCTCTATAACACGTTCCTTAAGGAGTTCAAGGAGAAGCTCATCTCAAAAGCCAGGAGAGATTTCTTTGACCAGTTGTGTGCAGGTAAATACATGAGCAGCATTATTTTTATGATACTAAGCTATTATTCTCCAGTCATTTGTAACCACTGCCTGGAGGATAGCTGGGCTAAAGTGTGGAGCAATTACTTGTCAAATGTCCCTGCAGTGCAGGGAAATGACGGGGTTTTGACATTACGATCCTTACCCCAGGGAGATTTTCTATTGTGAAGGGCGGTGCAAAGTGCAAAGTTTGGACCTCCAGTTTGCCCCTGGGGATTGGGACTCATAGCAGGGCACTGAAAGCTAAAAGTCATAATTCCGGTTCTTCCCTGTAGGTGGGGGAGCAGTGGTTAGAAATGACTGGTGCATTACTAATTCAGAATTTGATAAGTGCAGTGCCTAAAATAGGCAAATATACAAGCATTCCAGGCTCAGGCTGTTCCTACCAGCAACTAATTTAATCTGTTATCAATCTGGGCACTCTGCATTGTTTTTCCATATATATGTTCCGAAAGAAAAGTCAAGCTTTCAAATTTTAACTGTTTATATTCTTCTACATCAAAGTAAGAATAGTAGATGCAAGAATTAAAAGAAAGACACCAGGCGGGAAAGAAATGACAATACAAAACACCAAAGATTTGAGCCGCAACTTGAGAAGACTCTGACTGGATTTTTGCCTATACAAAAACAAAGGTGCAGATCAGCTTCGCAATAACTGCGATGCTGATCAGCACATTTGTTTTCGCTACACGGATAGTACAAGTTCTCTTCTTCTTAAATCCAAAATTTCAAGCTTCTAGCCTGCTTCTGTGACTGTACAGGCCGGTTTATGTCTGAGATGGTCGGAACTCCCAAAGACTGTTTTTCCTGCATCGCGGCTCATTTAACATTATGCATGAAGAGCTTGGATGACCAGCTCTTTTCCAGTGAGGTATCCATCCGATATAAGCAGCCAAAAATGTATTGTTTCTAGGTAACCTAAGTTTGATCTCTAAGCTGGAGAGTGAGGATGGTGGTGTGTCGGAAGAGGAGGTGAAAGAGTTCAGTGCAGGGGAGGCAACTCAAAAACAGGAAGAACCAGAGGAAGAGGACTCGGAGGATTTGGTAAGCGCTACCTTAATATAACAGTCTAGTCCAGGGTGGAAAACCAGTCATATCAAAAATAGATGGAAAAATCCTAATTTAGCAGTTTCAAATTGGATGGATTTTCCTTCCAATCAGCCTTTTCTCTTACACTTGTATGGTTTTACCAATTACTAACTAGTTCAGAGCCAGTTTTGGATAAAAAAAACTTTCACAACAGCCTTTTTGATGGAAAATAGGTGATCCATCACTATCTCTGGTTTAATGGTTCAAATAGCATAATTTCAATGCATAACAAAGTAGATCAATCAACTTTGTACTTGAAAAACAACAGAATATATGTGATCATTGTAGAACAGTTTTAGTTTAATACTCATTAATTGAACGACAGTTGCGCGACTGTCTGTAGAAAATATACGAACACCTTGCGACTATCTGGCGAGAAAATAAAACTAAGCGACATTCTTAGGAATGATGTGAGACACTCTTACGAATGTCTCGCGACTGTCGCATGAATGAAATGAAACTAAAGCTACAATCGTGGGAATGTCTTGAGACACCCTCAGGAATGTTTTGCGACTGTCGCAAGACAGATATATTTTCAAAATAAGACCAAAATTCGCTAATTTGTTGCATTAATGTCCATTCTACGAGACTACAACGCGAAAGTTGTGTTAATATCGTTAATCATTGTTGCGAAATAGTCGCAAATAAGTAGCGACCTAGTCTCCAGTTGTTGCATTCCAGTGAGATAGGGGCTAAAGACCGGTGTTCTTTGAACTTAATGGAAGCTTAAGTTTTCATTACAAAAACTTGCCCATGCAATAAACAGAGATTTTTGTAGCTTTAAAAGTTGAATTTTTCAGCTGAAATCTTTTTGTATTTTTCTTATCAAAACATAGATTGTGGGTACACGCTAGAACCGCCTCGCCGAGGCGGTTCTAATGAGTACCCACAGTCTATGTTTTGGAGCAAAAATAAGAAAAATAGGTATACCCCTGCATACCCCAGTTTTGCTATATAAAAGTGGGGTTCAAGGGGGTATACATTACACGGACATGTTTTCATGATGAATGATAGCATATGTTAATAGACCTTCAGCGACTGTACAGCTTCAAGCATTGAATATATTTAAAACTTCAAATGATTTTAAAGATATTCTAAATGTATTTTTCAGATGGGAGAATTGTGAAGCAACAACTTGATACAGAACAGTGCCATTTTATCCATAGTGCTACCACAGAATTATAGTTGTGTTTTGGACACTTTTTTCTTGCACACCAGATAGAGAAATCCTACGTTTTACGCCATGTGAGAAATTCTTATCTCATCCTTGTTATCTCACCCCAGGCTCATTCTGCGTTCAAGTGTTCTTTTTTAACATTGGTTGTATAGGACGTCACGTAATTGCGTCGTTAAAAGCACACGTCACAATGACGTCAAAACGTTTTAAATCAAAATGGCGGACGCCGCGATTGTAGCGGTTTTCTAGGTAAATAGTATGAAAATCAAGCTTCGCCGCATTAAAGCGTGCAAGAAAAAGAATCCATCATTCGTGTAAGGTTTGGATAGACAAATCTGTCCCTCGGGTCACAATTTGGCATCACTTGGCGAGCCTCGTGATGCCGAAATGTGCCCCTCGGGACAGATTTGTCTATCCATACCTGACACTCATGTAAGATTCTTATATTATTGACCTAATGTCACCTGTCACTCAAAATATACACTTGCCAGTAAAGTTATCACAAAAACAAGTGCATGTCGCTAATTTTGAATACATATTACAGCAAATCACTTATAAAAATGAATGCAGCAAAATCTTGGTCCTAAAGGCTGTCAGAGCCGCCCCATGGGAAAACCATATGAGCCGCCCCATGGGAAAACCAACAATCTGCCTAGGCGAAAACAAAGGCGCAGATCAGCTTCGCAGTAACTGCGAAGCTGATCAGCGCCTTTGTTTTCGCTACACGGATAGTACAGTTCCTCTTCTACTTAAATCCAAAATTTCAAGATTCTAGCTCTTTTCTGTAACTGTACAGGTCGGTTTGTGTCGGAGCTGGTCGGAAACCACATTGTTGGTTTTTCCACGAGGTGGCTCATATCGCATTTAGTCAGTTATTTGAGAAAAAGAAGTAGGTCAGCTGTGCGCTGATCTGTGACGCTGTTTATTACAAGAAAAATAATATAATTTCTATACTTTTATATATAAAAAAATTTCAGGCAGCTGGCCGTGTTGAGTTTTTCTGCCTTTAAAAATGCAACAGGGAACTTCTCAATTACTCAAATTCTTGCTAGCTATATAGAAAATCAATATGTCTATGCTTACAGTAAACTATTTGTTACGTCTGTAGCTTCAATACGGTCTAGTAGTAAATGTGAAAGTAAATGTCTTGATTTTCTTGTTTTTAATACCAATACAAAAATTCACTTGTGTAGACTAATTGATTCAATTAAACTCATATAAGCCTGGCTTTCTTTTTATGGGACACAGGCAAACAGTAGAGTCCCAGATGTGATGCTGTAGAATGCGGCGTCCCATCTGGGTCTATTCTGTTTGTTTAGAGGAATTTCATTGAAAAATGGAATAAAAATTCAAAATCACTTCTAACACCCCTTAGATGACGATGTACTTTCCCAATTGATAATGATTGGCAAGTCCATTCATCAAAAATAGGTCAAAATCCCAACCCAGGCACCAAGTAGGAACACAGGACTCTACCGGAAAACATAATAAGAATGAAAAGGAAGATTACTAGCTCTTTCCCACAACATAGCCATCTGGCTAGCTTCAATAATCAACAAAGTACCCATGCACGATAGCTCGAGGAAGTAAAAAGATCAAACCGTCACCATTGTGCAAAAACAGTGTAAATGCCAATACATGTCATATATGGTACTGTTTAGTTTAATACACTGTTTTTGCAACAGCTTTACATATCCGTGAAATCTATAACCCCCTCATACCCCACTTTTATAGAGTAAAACGGAGGTTTATATTGTATAATGATTTTCTTATTTTTGATCCAAAACGTGGTACATTGATACTCTTGGAACGCTTTACCCGAACATGTAGTCATGGCACCCTCCCTGAACTGCTTCAAATCACTGCTAAATGTGTTTTGGAAAAACCACCCGTTCAAGTTTAGTCCTTGGTGCTACAGTCCCAGACCAAAACCAAGAGACTACGGTACTACAAGAATGCACCAACAGAGGCTGTCTTGCCTGACTTAAGTGTCGAGGATTGTTGCTATGTACCGAGGATTGTGCTATATACCGAGGATTGTGCTATGTACCGAAAAACTATGTTGTGAGGAAAAATGAGCCGCCTCGTGGGAAAACCAACAATGTGGTTTCCGAACAGGTCTGACACAAACCGGCCTGTACAAGCACAGAAAAGAGCTAGAAGCTTGAAATTTCGGATTTAAGTAGAAGAGGAATTGTACTATCTGAGTAGCGAAAACAAAGGTGCTGATCAGCTTCGCGGTGTAACCGCGAAGCTGATCTGCGTCTTTGTTTTCGCCTATGCAGATTGTTGGTTTTCCCATGAGGCGGCTCAAATATTAAAACTATCAATTTTTCTTATTGAATTTTCAAATTTTTACAGTTGAAAGGTACAAATAGGCAATGATCAGGAAACGACACAATCAGAAAGAAATTCCCACTCCATAAACCGAGGGAAAAAACTAAAATGAGTACTTATACCATGAAAACATATCATAAGCGGAGTGAGCTTCTATTTCCCAATAGGCGTCCACTCAGTTACCCGAACTGAACTAAAAATATGAAAACACACATAAGGCCCAAACAGCACAAAAATTCGACTCCAAAACACAAAACAATTAGAACCACAACAGAAGTATCGCCATGGAATGATCAGTAATATAAAAATCTTTGTTTATTGCATGGGCAAGCTTTAGTAATGGTGCCAAGGTGAAAAATGTAACAGTTGAAGTAGCCATTACAGAAACAAATGAGCCGCCACATGGAAAAACCAACAATCTGCCCAGCTGTCTTCTGTGCTTGTACAGCTCGGTTTTTGTCGGACCTGGTCAAAAGCCACATTGTTGGTTTTCCCATGAGGCGGCTCAGATCACACTGATTTTACAGTGTCCCAATCATGCAGTGATACAATCAGTTCACATCAGGAAAATATGTCCATGAAATAAATACCCCCTTAAACCCCACTTTTATGTTGTAAAACGGGGGTATGCAGGGGTATACCTAGTTTCTTATTATCAATCCAAAACATAGATCGTGGGTACTTGTTAGAACCGCCTTGATATGTAACTTCAATCAATGTTTTGAGCAAAAATAATAAAAATATCAAAATAATTCTACTGAAAGTTTTCAAATTTTACAACTTACAGAACATACTGTATATTACATGGGCTTTACAACTTACAGAACAAAGAAGACTTCAAGACAAACAGAAAACAAAATTGAGCTGTCTCATGGGAAAACCAACAAACTGCATAGGCGAAAACAAAGACGCAGATCAGCGCCTTTGTTTTCGCTACTCGGATAGTACAATTCCTATTCTACATGTACTTAAATCCGAAATTTCAAGCTTCTAACTATTTTCTGATGAGGCAGAAACCATGATGGTGACAGCTGAGCAAATGAGAGTCCATATTTGAGCCGCGTCATGAGGAAACTGTGTCACAAGAATAATGTGGTTTCTGATCGGGTCGGACAAACTGTGCAAGTACAGAAGATGGCTAGAGGCTTGAAATTTTAGGTTTAGAAGAGGAATTGATACTATTGTAACATTAGCTGAGCCAATCCACAGCAAACCCTGTCGGTGGAAAAGCATGCTCACCCACAAGGGTGGTTTTACTGCAAGTATAGTCAAAACTTACTCGCTTCACAAAGTATCATGTTTCTAATTTGCATATTACTCGCACTACAAATGCCACCAGTACGTTGCGCCAACGTATTTACCAAGGGAGGCTTCCCCCCTCCAAGAGTCTTGGCCTTGGGACTACATGGATAAGGCAACTCATGTCGGGCAGTTGTCATTATCCCACCGCTGCCATTAAATGCAGCGTGCAGCCGAGCCAAGCCACAGCAAACCCTGTCAGTGGAAAAGCTAGATCAGCTGGCTAACCTGCACTCTGATACACTTCGTGACCTCGCTCCTCTCCCGTGACATGGAGAGGTCTAACGGAATACCGATGGAAATATTCCGTCTATGGAAAAGCATGCTCACCAACAAGGGTGGTTTTACTGCACTATATAGTCAACACTTACTTGCTTCACAAAGTTTCAAGTTTCTTATTTGCATATTACTAGCACTCCAGATGCTGCCAATACATTGCACCAACAGAGGCATTCCTGTCACACTATCCATGTAGGAAAAACAAAGGCACTGATCATCTTCGAAGCTGATCTACGCATTTGTTTTCACATATGCAAAATGATGGTTTTCTCATGATGCGGCTCATTTAACGGTAGGAACAAGTTTAGCCCGTCAAGCCTTCATAAGCTTTTAAACTGTCTGGGTAACATGGTGGCTCAGTGATCATGAGAGTGACAGTCCAGGTGTTCAAAACCTTCCACCGTCTGGTGTTCTTAATAAAACTAAGGCTGATCCCTCATAACGTGACTGAAATATATCGCCAAAACTTTAGCATAATTACATGTATATGTCTAAAATGAAGAGAACACAACCGGTAATATGTTGACGCAATCGCCCCTATTCAATGTCATGGTTCAAGCGGAAACAATCAGGGTTTTTAGCTCACCTGAGCCGAAGGCTCACAGGTGAGCTTATTGTATACCCATGCTTCGGCGTCTGTCGGCGGCGTCCATCGTCGTTCACAACTTCAAAGATCTTCTCCTCTGAAACCGCTTGGCCAATCAAAGCCAAACTTCATGTGGAGCATCCTTAGGAAGAGGGAACGAAAGTTTATATAAATGGTCCAGGTCACATGACCAAGATGGCCGCCATGGCTACAAATAGCAAAAACCTTTAAAAATCTTCTCCAAAACCAGTGGGCCGATTTCCATGAAACTTGGTATATAGCATCTGGGATGCGGGCCCATCATAGTTTATATAAATCATGACCCTAGGATGACCTTGACCTATTTTACGGCAATGTCAACTTAGGTCACCAATGCATTTGAATGGGAAAAAAATGGTAAAATGCTATTTAATGGGTAAAACTTACTGGGAATAGGCAAATGGACAGAAGATTAATGTAAATGGAAAATTTTAGCCCCTGGGGGGGGGGGGGTTGTCTGCCCCTGCCCCGGGGCTATATACATGTATATTTCCATAATAATGAATCATCTTCTCCCCTGAAACCGCTTGGCCAATCATAGCCAAACTTCATATGGAGCATCCTTGGGAAGGGGGAAAAAAGTTTATATAAATGGTCAAGGTCACATGACCAAGATGGCCGCCATGGCTATAAATAGAAAAAAACCTTTAAAAATCTTCTTCTCCAGAACCAGAAGGCCAATGATTTTGAAACTTGGTGTGAAGCATCAGTGACTGGAGCTCTACAAAGTTTATATAAATCATAACCCTGGGATGACCTTGACCTATTTTATGGCAAGGTCAACGTAGGTCGCTCATGCATTTGAATGGGGAAAAGTGTTAAAATGTCATTTGTAGAGAAAAACTTGCAGGAAATGGGCAAATGGACTTAAGATTGATGATTATGAAAAAAATTGGACCCCAGGGGTCTGTCTGCCACCACCCCGGGGCAATATACATGTATATTACAGTGATATTCAAAGATCTTCTTCTCTGAAACCGCTTGGCCAATCAAAGCCAAACTTTATGAGGAGCATCGTTAGGAAGTGTATAAATGGACAAGGTCACATGACCAAGATGGCCGCCATGGCTATAAATAGCAGAACCAGAAGGCCTATGATTTTGAAACTTGGCATGAAGCAGCAGGCAATAGAGCTCTACAAAGTTTGTATAAAATCATGACCCTGGGATGTCCTTGACCCATTTTACAGCAAGGGAAACTTAGTTCACTAATGCATTTGAATGGGAAAAAATAGTAAAATGGAAATAAATGGACGAAACTTGCTGGTAGTATGCAAATGGACAGAAAATTTATGTTTATGGAAAAAAAATTGACCCCAGGAGGTTGTCTGCCCCTGCCCTGGGGCTATACATGTATATGACCATAATATTCAAACATCTACTTCTCTGAAACCGCTATACCAATAAAAGCCAAACTTTAAGGGGAGCATTGTTAGGAAGAGGGAATGAAAATTTATATAAAAGGTCAAGGTCGCATGACCAAGATGGCTGCCATGGCTATAAAAATATTTTTCTCCAGAACCAGAAGGCCTATGATTTTGAAACTTGGCATGAATCATCAGGCAATAGAGCTTTATAAAGTTGATATAAATCATGACCCTGGGATGACCTTGACCCATTTTATGGCAAGGTCAACTTAAGTCACATATCCCAGATTTCAGGTGAGCGTTTATAGGACCATTGGTCCTCTGGTTTCCGATTCAAAATCGATAGTTATTTTTAAGGATACGAACGAATGGCAAATATGCTATTCGAATATTCGTATACATTATTCGAATGTATTCGAATATTCGAATAGAGAAATCATCAATGTTTTCATTGAATCTCAACTTGGAGAGACATTGTCTACAAAGGTCACATGTAGCGGACCTGTTGTCACCAGAACGTGTGAAGAACTTCCAAGCACGTGACGGTGTTGATGGCGGCATTTTGGATTTGTAATGAATGACTTTATTCTTTCAGAACTATGAAATGAATAATTTGGCTGTGTAAATTTGAAGAAACGCTAGAACGAAAATGATGCCACGCTCTGTGATTGGCTGTATTTCAATGAGTAATAATGTTTGATTGGTTTGCTGTTTTACTGTAACACTGCCGCTTTTCATTCTGGGTGACATCTTCTACTAATCGCTTGTTTAAGGTGTTAATTACATGCACAATAAATCAAACGCAAACCATTTGCACCTTTCAAAAAACACACCTTTCAAAAAACAAACTCGTCTGAGACAGGTAATGATCGACTTTTGACTAATTAAAGTAACTGTTAAGTGTCAAACTGACAACGCAATTTGCAAGGATGATACATACCGACTTTCACGGAAAAATGCGTTAAGAGAGAAAGGCGCCGCGAGAATGAATGCGAATTTTAGGCAAAAACTCGAGAGAAAGAAGAATGAAAAATATGAACATGAAAAAATATGAATATTCGAATTCAGAAACACATTCGAATATTCTTTAGAAATACGAATATTCAAATGTTCGAATATTCGTTCCCATCCTTAGTTATTTTGATACTGAACGACAAAAGATAAGTGTACTGCTTTGAAAGTGTGATTTTCAACACATATTTAAAAAGGTACTCAAATTCAACATTAAAAAATGAAACTTACTAAAATCTGTAGTCGACAGATAGAATTATAATGTGATATAGACATTATTATCCTGTCATTTGAGATGTAGACTTAAGACATCTTTAACGACAAACTTTTTTTGAAAATGTTTAACATTGCAATTTTGCTACACATTCTTAACGTTTTTATTCATTCCAGAAATGTTAGCGTGAGACTTCAGTTCTTCAATTTTTGTGTTCAACAGGTTGTTCCAACATACGCTTCCTTAACTAGGGGTGAATTTTGTACAGATGCGTAAGGGGTGAGGAATTAAGATTTAACAAATACGGTTAATTATCAAAATAATGCATATTAAAGTTATATGATAGGCCGAGACAAATTTTTCATTTGTTCCTCGCTACGGCATGCTTCCTTTCTAAATCCATAAATTTTTAAGTTGTATTATGGTTTTTAACTATTTTGCTGGGCATTTAACTTTTGCACTTTAACACTAGACAGAATATGCTAAACTTTTGGCGAGATGAATCGTTGACATGGACATTGTGCAACAACCCAAACAAAACTACATGTATGTCTATTCAGTTCAGACACGTCTTGCTAGATAACCACTTCTTACAACCATATTCACTTTTCTCTCAGTTTGGTCTCATAGACAAAAGAATGCAACACAATATATGGTAGAGTGTCATGCCCTAGCGGAAAAGCTTAGACTCTGAATCAAAAGTCTTTGGTTTCAACCCCACTGGTGGAGTAGTCTTCAGCAAGATAAAATAACTCCTTAGTACTTGTGAATACAGAAAAAGTGATTGTTCCAGCCCAGCATATTCAAGAAAAATATGATATAGCCTCATCTAAATATCAGTTATGAGGGAAATTGAAAGCAATGATTGTTATGATCATAAGCATTAAAAAATTTTGTAAATAATTATGTGTCTGCTTTTGGCTTGTTTTTTGGACAGTTTAGACATTTTTCAAGACAAATAGCTAATTTAATGAGATTTACGGGAGCTGCAGCCTGCCTGCTGATATTCTGCTCCCTAGAAGTGATTAAGATAAAATCGCTGATAGGAAATTTGAGGCTTGGTTAGCCTGGGGGGTAGGCAATATCCCAAAATAAACCGTCCAAAATATCCCATACCCCAAAATTAATTTAACTCATATCCCAAATTAAATTGCAATATCCCATATCCCAAAATTCCTGAATATCCCATATCCCAAAATAAATAGGGTCAATATCCCATATCCCAAAATAAAAATGGGTGAATATCCCATATCCCAAAATACCCTAAACAAGCCCCAAATTTGCACAATTTTGAGATTTTTCAGTGAAAAGTGCTGCACTGAACATCATTTTGGCCCATAACCATTATTTAGAGGAGTGTGGTTGTCTGGTGGTATAATATCAGACTGAATCAAATGGTCGTGGGTTCGATCCCAGTACAGGTGAAGTGTTGTGTTCTTAAACAAGGCACATTGTCCACCCAGAGAACAGGTTAATACCCATGAAGATGTGGCTTAATTGGTTCAGATATGACTGAAAAATTGTTTACTGGGATGTTAAACCCTCAATTACAAAGAAGCACAATCTATGATGGATATGCACATTGAAACAACCAAGAGTAATTCGCTAGTAGAAATGGCAGTCATGAAAAATTGTTTAGTTGGACAATCATTTCAAAGAAGCACAAACTATGATGAATATCCGTAATGAAACAACAAAGAGTAATTCGCCAGTAGAACTGGCAGTCATAAATTATGTAACAACCGTAACATTGGTCTTGGTAGGGAATTTTGGTGTAACAAGTGTAACATACTAAAGGTGTAAAAGTGTAAATATATGCCTTTACTTAATCATATTGAAATGGGAGGCCATATTGTGCATATTTTTGCCTTCTCTCCTTATTCAAACACATTTATGGTAAATTGCCTATTTGAAGTAAATATGTTGTGTTTTAAATAATTTTCACAAATAGATTGTTTTTGTAATCAGAAATATAACATTAAGTTTAGATATACTTCTTTTACGCATGTCAAGGGAAGTAACTAAAATTAACTATTTTTAGAATATGAAAAGCTAACTCTTTATTACTAATTTCTTCTACAACTGCAACTGCAAATGACTTCAGGTTTTTACGCCAGACTAGATACTCAAAAGCTTAGTAAAGCCCGTCTCACACAGAACACACGGTTTACACGGTTGGCCACCCGTGTAAACCGTACATACAACCGAATAAACCGTGGCCTTATCCGACTTACACTCGGGCTACTCGAGTGTATCCGTGTAAGCCGTGTATGATTTTTAAAACTTTTAAAAAACTGGCACGGGTGCGATGTCCGTGTATAATCGTATAAGCGATCGTACAAGACCGTGAGAGACCGTGTGAGCCCGTACGAGACCGAACATACAACCGTACATGAAGCACAAAGCACGAGTAAGCTCAACCGTGTCAAAATCGTATATAAATCGTATTGAATCGTGTGAAACCGTTCTCAAGTCCTACATCCAACGCATCCAACATCCGGATTAACACTCGAATGTCACACGATCACCGTACGATTTACACGAGTGGACACACGGTTTTATACGATCACCATACGACCAGTACGGTTTCATACGATTGTCATACGATTAATACGGTTCAAGTACGAATTATACATGGTCAAGTACGACCAGACACGGTCTCTACGTCTGTACAAAGCTCGTGTATGGTCATACAGTCCTGGAGCACAACAGATAACGCTACCTGCTGCCACATTGAAAGAAATCCCATAAAGTTCGAAAATTTCTGAAGCCAAGCCAAGCCATCAAAACGAGTATATCAAACCATACACGAATGTGTGATAATTCGAGCATAACTTGAACAAAGTCGATGGGACCGTATATAAACCTTGTAAATGTCCAGTAAATCGTGTTAACGTCGTGTTTAATCGACTAGGCCGTAACAGACCGAACTAGACCGTACTTGGAATCGTAAAACAATCGTATGAAAATCGTATGCAAATCGTGTTCAAACCGTGACAAACATTGCTTGATCGAGTATGCCCGTGCTTTGTTCGTACTCACTCTTGCTACATTCGAGTCTAAATCGTACCAACTCATCCTCAGGCACGGTTGGAGCTCAATACTCGTACCAGTCAATCCGTGTATAACCGAGTAAACCGTATTGGAACCGTGTGCCTAACCGTGTTCTGTGTGAGACGGCCTTAAGGTAATGCTAAATGGACTATCAAATGAGAAAACCAACAATCTGGGTTTCCAACCAGATTTTATTTTTAATTCAGTTTTACGTCCCTTTATTTCAGCTCATATTAGACAGACCAATCAGTAGGTGGGGCAAAAACGGGAGAACCCCCGAGAAAAAACACCCGACACAACCGCAAGCAGAACTTGGCTTGTCTCACATGTGGCCAGTGCGGGGCTCGAACCCACACCAGACACAGCGGTGAGATGATCAAGTGATTAAAGAACAGCGCTTCAATACAAACCGGCCTGTGCAGTCACAATTGGAGGCTAGAAGTTTGAAATTTCATATAGGAAGAAGAGGGTTTATACTATCCAGTGATGTAGATAATTATTTTTCGCAATGCGTACAGAATAAATGTACAGTGCGTACCGACAATATTACTGTGTACGCGTTTTCTGTAGGTTCATATTCTAACCTCTCATTCAGAATAAAACTTATAGATATGCACACTTATGGATAAAACCATTTATTCAACTGAAGTATGAAAATTCAAGTAAACTGGTTGATAATCCTAAAATTACATTATTTTATTCTGTCATTAAGGTTTTTTAAACCATACTTTTGTATCCGGTATAGATAATAAGAGAGCAAAAGTGGGGAAAAACATAACTGGCATGGCTGTAGAAAGGTACAAGTAGGCAAAGATCAGGAAAAGGCGCAATCAGAAAGAGATTCCCACTCCAAAAACCGAGGTGGGAAAAAACCAAACTAACAATCAGGCACTTATACCATGAAACACATCGTAAGCCAAATGAGCAGCTATTTTCCCAATAGGTGGCCACTCAGTTACCTTAACTTAATTAAAAATATGAAAACATACATAAGGCGCCAACAGCACAAAAAAAATTTAAACACCAAGACATAAAACAAAAAGAACCACCACAGAAGTATCGCCTTGGAACGATCAGTAACACAAAGTTACTGGCAGGCTTAAACCGGTTTTACAGGATCCTAACCTCACCCTCAGCTTCTGCAGTGGTTCATAACATTTAGTAAGTTCTTCGGTCCTCGTAGAACATGGAATACATCAAGTTTTGAATTAAAAAAAATATGACCAGAAATCGATGCAAAATGCCTATTCAATAAACCAAAGTGACACACCACTAATAAATTCATGAATAAACCTTTGGTTAACAGACACTGAACGGAATACACGTTTATGGTATAACTACTGAAGATACATAATATATTGCATGGTATGTTATATGAAACGATCAGAAGCTGCATTCATATTGTAACTACTTTTCGATTGTTGACAGAGCAGCCTGACAATACTAGTTGACAAATTGTCATTTTGTGACAGTTTTAAAGATATTTTTATCTGTGTACGCATTAAATCGTAAACTGTTTGCGTACAGCTGATTTTTACTGCGTACATGGTATGCACAGGTCTGATATTTCTATGCGTACAGGGCGAAAAACGTGCGTACTTACGCAGTACGCATCGTTATCTATTTCGCTGCTATCTATGTGGCGAATACAAAGGTGCTGATCAGCGTAACTGGACAGCCGATCTACAGCTTTGTTTTTTCACGTGATGATGCAGATCGTTGTTTCTATTTTATTTGACATCTCCAAAAACAATACTTCTATCACACTATTATCTTGGATTGTGAGATATCCAAAGACAGGACCATAATTATTGTCCTAAAAATTTCCTAAATTAAATTCCTCCGAAGCTCTATACAACCAACTGAATTTCTCATCCCTTTAATCATGAAAACATATCCATGTAATATATATCCCCTTAAACCCCACTTTTATATAGCAAAACTGGGGTATGCAGGGGTATACCTATTTTTGTCATTTTTGCTCCAAAACATAGATTGTGGGTACTCGTTAGAACCGCCTCAAAAAATTTCTGCAGAAAATTTTCAATTTTTACAACTTAAGAAAAACCTATATATTACATGGGCATGTTTTCGTAATGTTATGTCAAGATTATAGAATTTCTTTTTTCTTGTTTTTACGAAAACTCAAAGCCTTATCCTTCTTGATATTCAGTGGCTGGCGGTGGAACTTATTAAGGTGTGTGTGTAACTGAACGGTCACTTTCTGAGAAAGAGCAGCTCACTTGTTTAATGAGCCTGTGCGTGAGAAAACCAACAAATTTGGGTTCCGAACAGGTCGGACACAAACCAGGCTGTACTGTCAGAGAAGATGGATTGAGGCTGGAAATTTTGGATTTAGTCAGTTGAGGAATTGTACTACATTGTGTATCTGTGTACCAAAAACAAAGGTGCTGATCAGCTTCCTCTTCAAAGGTGCTGATCAGCTTCGTCTTTGTTTTCACAAATGCAGATTGGTTGTTTTCTTGTGCAGTGGCTCTAATGTTCTTTTTGTATCACATCTGCTTAAACTTTTGATTGTGAACATTGTTTTAATTGTAGCCTATCCAGGACATTTACATTTTACAAGAGTGAAAATGGTGCTATTACATTTGCACACATCTTTTTTCAAAAATTTTGTTTGCACAGTTTTCATTTGCACCCAGAAATGTATATCATTTGCGCACAGTTTTAGTGTTACATTTGTGTGCATGTTTTTGCACCTCTTCCTTGGCCAGCTGCTGGTAATTTATTATATCAAGGTACCATAAATCAGCACTATTACCCCTGTTCACTGACCTTGAGGTGGAAGAGTTTGAATAGGTTTACACTGTCACTTAAATATTTACATTTGGGGCATTTTGTTTGTTCATTGGGAATCATCACAAACTGTGTTTATACTTTCTCAAGTTTTTAATTCACATATTCATCACGGACTGCCTTGCATGTCATCTGTCTGGCGAACTAGCTTGGACTGGAAAAGAGGGCTTGTCTTGTCTACATGTATACAGTCTTGCAAGCGCAAACATACCATTTACATGTCAAGAGAAAATCTGGTGTGCGCAAATGTAACATTTACCTGGGAAAAATGTGTGCAAATGAATATGTTTACCTGGGAAAATTGTGTGTGCAGAACCACACACAATTTCAAAAACGTGCGCAAATGTGCTGCTGGAGAATTAGCTGCATCATGAGAAAACCTTATTCTTTCCTATGCAAAAATAAAGGCGCAGACCAGCTGTGCAGTAACTGCACGACTGATCAGCACCTTTATTTTTGCTGCATGGATAGTAAATAATTATTCCCCCTCTACTTCTTTCCAAAATTTAAAGCTTCTAGCCTTCTGTGACTGTACAGGCCGATTTATGTCAGATCTGGTCTGGAACCCCAAAGACCACTTTTTCTCTCGTCAGGACTCAAATGATGCAAAAATCAATGATTTCCCCCAAATCAGCCAAACCCAAAGGGATCCCAAAAATAACTGTGAAACAATTTTCTTATCCTTTTAATTAATTAATATAATTAAAACTGAAAGGTAAGACTTATTTTACCTAAACAAACTAAAACTAAGAAAGAAAAGACATCAATAAATACATGACATACTCATGCTAAACATAAAAACAGATTCTTCATGAATTAGTTTTGAAAACCATCCCAATCAGGAACACATGTCCCTTGAACCCCACTTTTATATAGCAAAACTGGGGTATATATAGATTGTGGGTACACATTAGAACTGACTCGCCAAGGCAGTTCCAACATGTACCCACAATCTATGTTTTGAGCAAAAATAAGAAAAATATCAAAACTTTCTACTTAAAATTTTCCTTTTGTACAACTTAAAAAATCTCTGTATATTGCATGCGCATGTTTTCCTAATGGTGTAGATTGAGCCAAGATAATATGAGCCGCAACGCGAGAAAACCGGTCTTCGGGGCTTCCGACCAGGCCCGACTCAAATCGTCCTGTAAAGTCACAGAAGCAGGCTGAAGGCTTGAAATTTCAGCTATATGTAGAAGAGATATTGTACTATCCGAGTAGCGAAAACAAAGGCGCTGATTAGCTGTGCAGTTACTGCACAGCTGATCTGCCCCTTTGTTTTTGCATAGGCAAAACTCCGGTTTTCTCGCGTCGCGGCTCATATACCACCAGTCTTTAAATTTCAACATGACAAATGGATTTTCTTGATAATTTCACATACATAATTCTGGTGCCTACTTACAAAGGGTTAAGATTCATGGTTAACAAAATGTCAAAACAGCATTTTCTAAAACAACTAATTTCTTGAACAAAAACATTCATGAACAACATTATTAACGGCTGCCCTCGTGGCCAAGTGGTAAAGAGAGTTGATATTTCGTTACCGCGCTTAATCATTTGATCATCTCGCCGCTGTGTCTGGTGTGGGTTTGAGCCCCACATGGACACATGTGAGACAAGCCAAGTTCTGCTTGCGTGTATGCCAGGTGGTTTTTCATGTGGTTCTCCCGTTTTCGCCCCACCTACTGCTTGACTCGTCTCATACGAGTTGAAATAATCTTGAAAGGGACATAAAACTGAATTAAAAATATATTTACGTACAATACCTGCAAACTAATGGTAAAACTCATCCTCCATATACACCCAGCTTCAGAAGTGACTGATTACCGGGGAGGGGGGAGGGTAACCTGTACTATGGGGATGTTTACCAGCCTTGCTCAATAACTACACACTAGTTGGATTCCAACACAGGACCTCTTGATTTGGAGGCCGTAGCTCTACCACTAGGCTATTGCACACCAAAGCCACTAGACTGGTCACTTGGGAAGGCCAAGGATGATAGATCTTCTCTGGGCAAAAAAGCACAATGGTTTTGTTAATGAGTATGAATGGTTCTATCTGAGCGGCGACGCGAGAAAACCGGTCTTTGGGATTTCCGACCAGCTCCGACATAAACTGACCTGTACAGTCACAGAAGCGGGCTAGAAGCTTGAAATTTTGGATGTAAGAACAAGAAGAATTGTACTATCCGAGTAGCGAAAACAAAGGCGCTGATCAGCTTCGCAGTTACTGCGGAGCAGATCCGCATAGGAAAAAATCCGGTTTTCTCATGACGCGGCTCATCTAATAGGCAATCTCATTTTTTAACCCACCACAAGAGCTAAATACAATGTTCCTCTCATTTTTGTGTGTTAATGGAATTCAAGTAGTTCAATTTTGTTCTCCAATATCATCAAATTCCCTCCTACAACTTGACACAAGTCATTCTGCTGACTGAATGCAGTCTATCTCATGGCAGTGTAATTCTTCACTTCAACACCTTGTTTGACATTCCAAGGTATAGTTTAAGCATCTCCTCTTCAGTTGCAACAGCTATTCAATGAGTATATTCTGGTCTGGACCCGTAAATATCTCAGCTGTTTACCACGCTGTTTTATACATTAGTCCATCAGCTGGACCCAAGGTGCTCTTGAATATAACCTAAATTCATTAAACATCATCTAGCTTTCTTCTCCATTTTATTATTACTGTCTCCATCCTTGTTCTCAACAACAAAATCCTTTTCTACAAGTTTATTCCCATTGTTATTACCATTATTCCCATTACCATTGCCGTTATTACTGTGTAATAACTTGGTTATTAGATACTCATACACCACAAATGTGATACAGCAAGCTGGTGTGACACGGAGTAGGTTGGGAGTCAAACCTTTGTAGAATCCTCGGAAACCTTCGAACCTGAAATGAATTATTTCATTTTGCAAAGTATGAAATGACTATTAACAGAGTTTGGATTTTTTAATTGGATTTGTTTCGTAGATTTGTTTGTTTTGTGGTTAAACATCCCAGTCATCAATTTTTCAGTCATGTCGGGATATGGCCAAGTATGCTTCCAACACTTGACCTCTCAATACAGTTTGACACCTCCACCACTAGTCCACCACTTCCCCCCATTTGTGAATTGGACATCTTGCTTTTCACTGGGGTCAGTAATACTCAGTATCAGTTACTACATTGTTCGTAGGCAGTTTATCAGTACTTAGTGTACAGCATGCCATCAACACTTAGTATCCCACCAGCAGCTATGGTCAAATGAAGACAGGGCCCTAGTTTAAAGTCTCATTCAAGACTGCACAAGCCCTGGATTGAACCTGCATCGCCTGGTTTACAAGGCAAGTGACAGAGACTTCTTTGGATGAGTGGAAGTTTATAAACGGCCATCAGCAGTTTGTGATAGCCTTGTTACCGACAGAGCTTCTGCACCTGATAAATGGGAGGCAATAAGCTGGTTTGTGCACTCTCAGTCTTATTAGTATACACTACATATTAAATGAAATTCTTATTTTAAGACAGAGTCAAAACATCCTTCCAATTACAAACACTAATTAAGGCATTTTGATATTTCAAAGTGTTAAGAAATTTCAGTCCGAACTCAGTGGCTCATGTTATGCTAGACTATTTTGGTACTGAGCTGTAACAAAACTTGGTTCTCTACCAGGTACAAAATTTGACACTTTGCTAGACTGCATGACTACATTTTTAAGATTTTAGAGGATTATACTGAAGTAATCCCTTTATATCAATAACTTATTAGGCATTGGTCAAGTAATTGATTAGAAAGACTGGCCTTTTACCATTTTGACATTTTAATACAGTTTAATACAGTTGTCAAAGAATAAGGTCAACAAGTATGATATGAGCCACCCTATGGGAAAACCAACAATCTGCATAGGCGAAAACAAAAACGCAGATCAGCTTTGTGGTAACCGCGAAGCTGATCAGCGCCTTTGTTTTCGCTACTCTGATAGTACAATTCCTCTATCAGCTTTGTACCTGTGCTTGTACAGGTCGGTTTGTTTTGGACCTGATCGGAAACCACATTGTTGGTTTTCCCATGAGGCGGCTCATATAATGAGTGAACTGTGTCATGAGAAAACAAAATTTTTGCCCATGCAAAAACAAAGCCAAGGATCAGCTATTGCACAGCTGATCAGTGCCTTTGTTTTCGCTACACAGACAGTGAAATTCCTCTTCTTTCTAAATCCAAAATTTCAAGCCTCTAGCCTTCTTCTGTGACTGTACAGGCCGGTTTGTGGCAGACCAGGTCGGAGCTCCCAATGACTGTTTTTCTCATGTTGCGTCTCATATAATGTATGATCTTTGACACTATGTATTTCACATGGTATGACAATGTACATTTATACAAAACTCATGAAAATATGTATGATACTCAAAAGCTCAATAGTTTAATAGTTGTCAAAGTATTAGTTCATCAAGTATGCAATAGTTTATGATCTATGACATGATTTTTATAGGGTAAAACAATGTATGTGTATACAAAACACATGAAAATTATACATACACTATCATGATACTTATGATACTCAAAAGCTCACTGAAACAAAATAAAATTGTATATAATGTGCATCTACAAAAACAAGTCACTCATAAAATTCAGGGTCAGCGATGACGTCCATAGGCAACAAGTCCAACCCTTCCGAAATAACTTTCAGTCAATGAAGGTATAAACAAAATGAGCCTTACTGCAAAAAATTTCTACCTGACCAAGTATGTTTCCGACACTTTACATTCTCTTTAATAGAATCAGATATAAAGTAAGTGTTGCATTTTTTCCTGCTAGAGACAACAATGTAAATGATGATAAGACGTTATGTAGTTTCTATATGCAAAATTATGTTTTCTTGTGATAATTGACATGACTCTTATATGACAGGTCAAACAAATGAGCCGTCTCGTGAGAAAAACAACAATTTGCATAGGCGAATACAAAGACGCAGATCAGCTTCGCAGTAACTGCAAAGCTGATCAGCACCTTTGTTTTCGCTACATGGATAGTATGATCACTCTACTTCCTAAATACGAAATTTCACGATTCTAGCTCTTTTCTTTGACTGTACAGGTCAGTTAATGTTGGACCTGTTCGGAAACCACATTGTTGGTTTTCCCACGAGACGGCTCAAATAAAGCTTACAGGTCAACAAGACCTATGAAGTATGATGAAAGTATTTCATCATCATACTGTTGGACTTGTTGACCAGTTAGCTTCTGACTAATAGCAATCCTAAATAGCAGACCTATCGTTGTTCAAATTGGCATACATATTTAAATGTCCGATTCAGGCTACTCAAAATGTTTTTCTTCTAACATGTAACTATACTTATTATCAGAATTATAGTCTAGGGCAATTAAGGTAAATAATGTTAACTTTTCCCAGTGTCCAAAATTTGTTGGATTTATGGTTAGCTTGTATCAACAATACATGTAAACCAAAGGATTAACCATTGTGTCACCCTTGAGTGTCCAACACTATTATTGTTGAACATTCAATATGGTTTAAGCCCATCCGTATTAGTGTTTCTAGTTCCTAATATTCTAGATTTAATCTCTCTACTTCCTAACTTAGAAATTTTAACTCTATCCTATTTCCTATGATCATGATGTAATTGTACAGCTTGGCTTATTGACACTCCAACACCTAAGTTATCAGAACTTACATAACCAATTTTCCTGAGATATGTATGACCTGTTAAAAAAAACTAAAATGGTTTGCTTGCAGCACAACTTTTCTACATTCAATTTCAAAATACATAGGGTCCAACAGCTAGTGTCCTCAAACAGTTCAAGGCCTATTACTCCAAGGTTTACCAAGGTTATCTTGTTTTTAACCTGTGAGATGTTTGTTAAAAAAATTCACCTTATTGTGAGAGAACAAAAATAGATCTAGTCTCAACAGCGATTTAGTCTACACAGCAATGGACGCAACTGCACATAGATTCATAATTATAAGAACTGATACATGTAGAATCTGGGAGATTTTATATTTGATGAGAGAGAGAGAAAAATGCAACATTTTTGCCAACAGTGTCTTGATTAAAGATTGTCAAATGAGCAGCTGCATAAGAAAACAAACATTTCAGGTCCGACACAATTCAGGTCCGACACAAGTCAGTCTGTACAGTCACAGAAGGAGGCTAGTAGCTTGGAATTTCAGATTTAAGAAGAAAAGGGAATGTACTATCTGTGTTGTGAAACAAAGATGCTGATCAGCTGTGCAGTATGTACAGATTGTTGACAGTATAATCCCTCTTCTAATCTACATTATAGCCAGCTTCTGTGACTGTACTGTAACAGGCCTGTTTGTGTGGCCTGTTTGTGTCAGACCTGGTCGGAAACCCAAATTGCTTGTTTTCTCATGCAAAGCTCAGTTATTTAAATCCTTAAAACCTTCTAGACTGTGCTCTTAAAGATTGTTCTTTATAAATCATGTGTAAAAGTAATTCTAATAATATTGTTTGTTTTGTAATTACAACTTGTATATGTACTTTTCTTCTTTACTCCAAATGCACTTGTATATCTAAAAATATAAAAGCTTTAATTTGTAACCTCATGCAAATTAGAACCCCCTTGCAGATGCAGCACTAACAAGAAAACCAAAGATATTGCATCATCCACATTGTGAGAAGTTTTCAACCCATCCAACACACAAACCAAAGCCTGATCCATAACAGCAAAAGATTGCAAATAGCTGATTCTGATTTAGCCAGATAGATTGTTCTTGTTATTTTGTGACAACAACCATACTGATCTGCACTTTTGTTATGGTGAATAAAAAAACAATGATGGTTTTCTCAATATAAATGACTACCATTATGATGAATACGGGAACCTTTAAAGTACTACAGGGATGCCTTTTGGCAGTCTGATCAGCAATTTCTGTTTTTTGTTTGCTTTTGCAATGATAATATTGTGCCTTTCGCCAACACCTATTGCTATACAGCTTGCTGAGTATCTACTCTGACAAAAAGCCAAGAGACAGGTTTACTCGCAACAAGTTTTCAGTTTGCCTAAAGTACTCATAACCTTTTAGCAAGTTTACAGGTAAAGGACAAAAGTATGTACTCTATTTTTCCCAAAGAATTGGATATGGCTAAATATTGAAATCTAAACGGTATAATCAAGTAATATCACAAAAAGTTGCAGAAAGAAATCTAACAGTTGAGACCTTGCACGAACTGCTCTCGAAGCAGCAGACTCATCAGGTCAGCTCCATGTTTTACCAAGATATATATATCCGAAATTTTAGAAAAAAAAAAATATAATAATAAACAAAGAACCTCAGTTGAGTGCATTGGCACCACTGCAACCAGTTTTTATGATCCAGAAAATGCAGCCAAATCACAGCAACCAGGCAATGAACTTCTTCTGAGGTTTCTGACCAGATATGACATACAAACACAGAAAATGGCTTCTGGAATTTTGGAGGTAGATGGACCAGCCTTCGCATGAGAAAACCAACACTTTTCATATGCAAAAACAAAGACGCAGATGAGCTGTGCAGTAACTGCACAGCTGATCAGCGCCTTTGTTTTCGCCACACGGATAGTACCATTCCTCTTCTACATTCCTCTTCTACTTATATCCAATGTTTCAAGCTTCTAGCTTTATTCTGTGACTGTACAGCCTGTTTTGTGTCGGACCTGGTCGGAAACCCAAATTGTTGGTTTTCTCATGCGCAGACTCAGAGTCCTTTGTGATACCAGAAAACAAAAACAATGGTGTAGATGAATATAAATCAATAAACCTCATTTTAGGACACCTAAATCATTGCTGCTGTGACCGAATAAAAGAAATAAAGCCTTAGAAATAAAGCCTTCAGTTAAAAATAATGCTTGTCAATGAAATAAGTCAATAAAATAAGTCAGAAAATTCTGAAAGAAGTCTGAAATCGAAAACACAACCAATGGTTAACGATGTGTCCCACAAAGTCTAACTCATTTTTGTGAAGTCTTTCTCCAGACACAGTCTCAAAAGTAACCGAAGCAAGACTGGTTTAACAATGGTACATTGTCAGCTGTTTATTCTATCAGCTGTTTGTGAGCTATTTATGCAAGCTTGTCTTTGTGTGAACTTATATCAAGGTCAAGTTGAGTTATACAAATAATAATTTGCCCTTGTATTATAAGACATGCACTTTTAGCCGATAGATTAATACAAGTAGACATGCCAAGCTATATGAAACTTATAAATACAGTTCGACCTCATTATAACATGATTTCTTATAATGCAGTTTTCATATTATCATGACCATGTTATGGCTCCCAAAATGATTGTTTTACTATATGAGCCGCCTCGTAGGAAAACCAACAATGTGGTTTCCGACCAGGTCCGACACAAACCGAGCTGCACAAGCACAGAAAAGAGCTATAAGCTTGAATTTCGGATTTAAGTAGAAGAGGAATTGTACTATCCGAGTAGCGACAACAAAGGCGCTGATCAGCTTCGCGGTTACCGCGAAGCTGATCTGCACCTTTGTTTTCGCATATGCAGATTGTTGGTTTTCCCATGTGGCAGCTCATATGTCTATTGTAAGCAACCTCATTATAACATGTTTCCCTTATGACACGGTCTGATTCTATGGACCGCAAAGATAGCGTTATAATGAGGTTTACCTGTATAGTGTAAGAGAAAGTCTTCAAATCTTTCCATAAGAGTAAGTACATGTAATTGGCATATCCACACGGTCCGATTTTCAGTTTTATATATGAGCCGCAACATGAGAACACCAGTCTTCGGGGTTTCCAACCAGGTCTGACACAAACAGGCCTGTACAGCCACAGAAAATAGCTAAAAGCCTGAAAATTCAGATTTAGGAAGAAGTGGGATTGTACCATCCAATAACGCAGTAACTGCGAAGCTGACCTGCACAGGCAAAAATCTGTTTCTCTCATGATGTGACTCATATATTACCTAGAGCTTGCAAATGAGGAACATTAGGGTGACTGTAATACTGTGAATTTTCCTTTTTTGAAAAACAAGCGACTCCTTGAAATTGCATTCATGAGGCAAGAGGGTACTCACACATTCTGAAAAGCTAAGATGTAAGTACTTATTAGGGAGAACTTTAAATTTGCAAGGCATTGCATTTAAGAAAATCAGCTAAAAACTAAGTTCTCATGAACATACATGTATTCAAACTTATATAAAAACAATTTTTTATAATTTCTACGTCTAGATGTCTGAAATTTTCAGCATTAGTTGATTTAGAAACTTTAGTTGAAAGCACCTGAAATCTGTACCAGTCTTAACTGGTCACTGTTAGAAATAGAAAGTTCATGAAAAGCCTCATACTGATACTAAAAGTTCAGCTATTAAAAAGGATAAAAAAAGGTTATCAATGTAAATGACAATGACCAAATGTGACCTTCATACAGACTTAGCAAACGATAAGAAAACAGAATAACTTGCCCTGAACTGAAAAATGCCCAATAAGAAGGGACAAAGGTGCTTTCTGGATGATAAATATACAAATGTAAATGAAACTATGAGCCATGTCACATGAAAACCAACAATGTGGTTTCTGACCAAGTCCGACACAAAACCAGCCTGTACAGTCACAGAAGAAGGCTAGAAGGGTGAAATTTCGGATTTAGGAAAAAGAGGATTTTTACTGACTGTACAGCAAAAACAAAGGCGCTGATCAGTTACTGCAAAGCTGATCTATGCCTTTGTTTTCGCCTATGCAAACAGTTTGTTTTCACATGATGTGGCTCATATGTTTGTCTGCAGGTATCCTTTAATATGTATGCTTTTCAAAAATGTTTTTTCATTCAAATTTAATTGAATCCTGGTATAAAAGCTTTTTATTCAGTTGTACTGTCTGGTGTCCCAATCTGGGCAGGCAAGCCATTTGGGGAGGGCAAGAGGTCAATGCTTCCTGAGTAGTACTATGGGGATTGAGTCATGCTCAAGGACACAAGGTTCAAAACTGAGACATCTTGGTTCAGTCCTACACACTACCACTAAACCATGCTTCACAATCATTTTTTAAAGCAAAATTTAAGAAAAATAATGAATGCCCTTGTAAACCCATCTTGTATTATATATATAAAAAAGAGATTTCAAATGGGTCTACCCATCTTGACTAAAATGTCTTAGTAGCATGGTGCACTTTCAAAGCATACATGAAAATAACAAACGTAAATTATACAAATAAAGAGTACATAAATGCATCTAATGAAACATATAATTACCATTTCATGGCAAAGAAGGCTTCCAAGCAACAAATAAAATTTCATAGTTCCTCACACTCTGCCAGGGCGCAGTTGTTCAAAATTAACGGCATTGTTAGTTAACGATTCATTAAAATTTCAAACATGAATATTACAAATACACTGTTGTTTTTTTGTTGATAAAATGTGAGAATCCAAAGGATTCTCACATTTTATCAACGAAAACTAACTATGATAACTGTATTTGCTTATGTAGTCGGCATTTACTTAACAAGTTTACGTCTTAACGGTGACATTAATCTAACAAAGTTTTGAACAAATGGCCCCTGCTATTCTTTCAATTAAACAGCCATTACACTTAGCTGTAGTCTATAGTTTAGCAGTTACAATGTCAGTATAGTCCTGATTATCATCCATGAGCTGTAGTTTTCTGAGCACTAAATTCCCTGAGAATTCATGTTTCGATATTTGGCATTATTAGGGAGTCTTTATCTCCAAGCCACGTGTACACATGTAAATCATATGATCACTGTCACAACAGAATAACAATATAAAGATCCGTTCTCTCATGTTTTGAGATCATTTTGACATCAATAGGCTCCCATGCTGTGCAGGACAGTCAAAGCCTGTATCACTTTAATCACTGTATCCTTTTGCTTCATTTACAATGTACATACATGTTTATCCAATGATGTCATCTGTACATGTTCATAAATCAGAATTCAATCCTCCTTTTAATGCCCTATTCACTAATGCCTGCTAGTGCAGTCTATAGATTGCATACTTCACGGCAAGTTAAATCTCTTCAAGACATGGTCCACTTGAAACTGCACTTGTTGAAATGTTGTATATGATGGAATTATCAAAATGTACCATATGGAATATGTGATTAAATGAGCCATGTCATGAGCAAATATGCTGATCAGCTGATAAACAATTTTGATTATTGCTACCTAGCACAATCCAGCTTGCTTCTAAATCCCAAATTGTAAGCACATCACCCATCTTCTGTAACTGTACAATCATGTTTGTGTCCAATCTAGTCTGACACCCAAAAGAGTTGTTTTTTTTCTCTGACAGTGCTCATATATTACGAGAAAAATATTAAAGGCACTTATTCCATGAATCCAATTTCCTTTTGGAAGTCTGTACTCATGAAGTACCAAACTACCTGTGAACAACTGAAGTCATTGTCTCCCTCCTGCGGAGATTCACAGCCGTCGCTATCTGTTTTTCCAGTTAGCATGGTTTGTAATGTACTCATAGATCATGAAAACTATGCAGATATTCGGGGTCACGTGCCACAGGTAGACACACATACCCTTGTACAGCCCCCTGACGCCCTCATACCTATGGAGAAATAGCAGTAAAAATCTTCTGTTCAACCAAAAGATTTTTGAGAAAATGTGTCCAGTTTACTATTTTTTACTTTTGTATCTAAATATCGGTATATTTGTTTGGCAATTATATGTGAAATGTGAAATATTTCCTCTTACTTACTTAAGAAAATTGATAATGAAATATTATGCAAGGCTATATAAATATACAGGCTTGTCTGACGTTTCATTGTTAAATGATCACTGGACCCACTTTTAACAAATGCAGTTACACATTACAATAATAACAAAAATTTAAAGCAAATTTACAATTAGCAAAAATTCTACCAGTGTTCCTTTTTTGGTTGCTACATGCCTTTTGTTTTAAAGCAAAAATCAGTTTACATGAATTTAGCAAGGGCTTAGATGTCAAGTGACTTTAGTTTCCTCCCTGGGATGTGAAAGCTAAGTCCCTCACCTTCCCAATTTAAAACGTCCAATTAATCAAAATTGGAACCCAATTTATTTTGTCCAGAAATCTGAGATATTTTTTTCTATTAAATGAAAAAGGTCCTCCCCCAATGCCAAATTATAAAAGGAACTCTGTTTACAATTTTCCAATTCTGAAGCACAAATCTTACATTTCAATAATAACTAACTACATGTATGTATAGTATGCCAGTCTTTCTATCCAATAAGTTGAAACAACATTTCTTTGTTCTTTCATCTTTATTTAAGTTTATTTCTTTATATCATTTTCATAAAAGATGAATTGTAATATACACTTATTTTCCATTTCTAACTTAGTATATTAAATATTTTGTTTGACAAAAGTATATTTATGTCAGTGTCGATTTTTGTCAGTGTTGATGCTGACAGTACAGATTGGTAAATCACCATTTTGGACGTGAATGGGAAAGTGTGTGCTGTGGGTGGAATATTTTGAGCTGGTAGAATCTCTGCATACCATTACAAATGATAAAATTCAACCATGTATCACAGAGTTCTTATATAGTAAGGAAAAAACACACCTGATATCTTAAAATGAAAATACCCTCCCAATACCCCCAAAACTAGATATGTTCAAACTTATTAATATTGTTTGTTCTATTTGAATTGTAAGGAAACACTGGTTATTTAAGGGATTAACTCAGAAAAATTAATATTCTACAACTTCCAACGGAGCTTTGTTGGTAAACTTTTAAAATTGCTGGCTTTGTGCTTTTGTCCAGCAGACCAGCACTTTTCACAAAGATTGTGTTGTCATTTTTACATGACTCTTACTTGATAATTTGAGCAGTGACATCCCTGACCCCTGCGTAACTCCGGTGCTGGTCTTGCAACCTTGCGCGCAAGACCTGGTAGGGGTACGTAGTAACAGCAGCTACCACCTTAGATAACGCTGCAAATGTCAGGTACTCTATTGAAGTCTGAAATAAAGAAAACTTATGACACAAACTGTAAACAAAGTTTGGTATTTTGGTTGCATTCTAATTCAGTTATAAAATCTTTCTTCAGAACATAGCAAATAGTAAGTGGGACCAAAACAGCAGTATCCCTCCAAAAACCAACTGACACACCTGCAAGCAGGACAGGGAACTCAAGTGGTTCTCACAGATGTCCTATATGGGACTTAATCCCACATTGTGACATCAGGAAAACATGTCTGTGAAAAGTATACTCCCGTTAACCCCACAATATATAGAAAAACTGGGGTTTGTTGGGGTATACCTATACTTATTTTTAAACGGAATCATGCATTGTGGGTACTCGTTAGAACCGCCTCTGATAGTCAGCCAGGCAGTTCTAATGTGTACCCATAATCTATGTTTAAAGCACAAATATTAAAAATATCAAAATTTTTCCAATGAAATTTTTCAATTTTTACAGCTGAAAAACATCTCTGTATATCACATTGGTGTGTTTTCGTAATGGACACAGCATACAGCAGTGACTCCAAGTAAGATGAGCAGTAATAACATTAGCAACCTTGATCAACCGGCCACTGGCTGCCTAATGTTTTGGGAGGTTTTTCTATTAACGGAAAGATGAACTTAAATTTTAAATATAAATATCATAACAGTACGGCCTTTCATTTGGGATAGTAGTCAACAAATTAAAACTGTGAGAAAATGTAATTAAACTCACCAGTCGTGTATCTACAGGTCTGTGCTGCATTTTGTTGTAGTAATTTTTCATTTCTTCATACGTCATAAACTGTATTGCCCCATGGGAAATCCCGAACACGCCTGGTACAAAGCCCTGTAAAACGGAAATAATTTCAATTCTAATGGTTTTCTTGTACGACGTAAATTTAGGTAATCAATTTGTTTGATATTTGAGCCGCTTTATGAGAAAACCAGATTTTTACTTATGCCAAAACAAAGGTACAGATCAGCTGTGCAGTAACTGTACAGCTGATCAGCGCCTTTGTTGCTACTCAGATGGTACAATTCCTCTTCTACTTAAATCCAAAATTTAAAGAGTCTAGCTTTCTTCTGAGACTGTACAGACCAGTTGTGCCAGACCTGGTCGGAAACCCCATTGGCCAAAGACCGGTTTTCCCCGAAATGCAGCTCATTTCATACAGAACCAATGTTTCTATGGTAGAAATGTGACAGGGGTTCTGACTTGACCCCTTAAATTCCTCGAGCATGGGTTTGAAATAAAATTTTATCCTCCCATACAAAGAAATTAAAGAAATTTTCAGGATCTACATACATGCAGGTAATCTGGTCAGGATTTCAATTATGAACAAACCTAAACGTCTGTTTCAAATTTTCAGCAAAGTTACAGCATAAACAAATATTTATTAGCCTTTACATTTTGCTTCACTATAGTATACCTTATACAATCCCCTGAGCCCCTCCATTCTGTAGATTTTGATCAGAGCATCAGCTGTTCCCTTGTATATCACGCCGTCTGACTTGGCACTGGCCCCTCTCTCATACTGCAGGCACAGTCTGGTCTTGGTTACCCAGATAGGATTAGTGAGAATAAGGGTAAATAGGCCTGGAAATAAAATTGAATAAACATTAATTATGATGCCCAATTGCCTAATACAACACTTCACCAAACAGAATTTTTCTTTGATTCAGATAAAGGCAGATTCTAAACCAAGTGACTTTCAAAGAGCTAATAATGTAGTTGTTTTGCCCACACCACTGAAACATTTTAAAGTAAAGAACAAATAAAATCTAACATTGTTGAACAAACAAAGTCTGAACAGTTTTCAAATTTTTGTCAGTATCATTTCTTTTTTCTTCTGCTGAATTGAAATAACATTCTGTCATTTAAACTTTGGACCATGACAGGCCAGCCTAACTTTTATAAGTTCATACAATGTCTTTATGAACCCTGCTGTACACGCACTTATGTGAATGTGTCATACCTGCTTCTGAAGCACAGACCAGATGTTTGGACCAGCCCAGGGCTCTCGTTGTATCACCATCCTGCATCCATGTCTTTAAAGAATTGTAACTGAAATTGACATAAAATGATGTGATTGTGGATAATAGAATATAAGCTTTTGACAGTGTCGCAACTGCTGCTCTTCACTGCATGCAGCCCTGGCTTTGCATTCAAATCATTTTATGAAACATCAGAGCTGTGTTCATTTTTCATACTGAAAACCATCACACGTTGTTGTACACATAATTATGCACAATACTAAATTCTTCTAGCACACAGGCATTCTTTAAGCACATGTGATGATTGGCATATCATTGAAGCTCATCAGTTGGTGTCACTCAGGCAATACTGGCACTCAGACTTGACACCTGAAATGACCAAACTGTGAAATACCCCAGCTCTGACCAATCTGGGGCTATTCAATTATGACACATGTAGCCTTTGTGTTTATGGCTGTTTTTCACATTAACATGATTTTATCATTAAATAGTAAATTTTCTCAACATTTGACTTTTTCCAGTCACATCATGAAAAACAGGTCTTTGGGGTTTCTGACCAGGTCCGACACAAGCTCGCCTGTACAGCCACAAAGGGTGGTTAGATTGTTGAAATTTCATCTTTAAAAAGAATGAAGAGACATTAAATTTAAATTTTGGATTTAATGGTGCTGTGCAACTGATGCACATATGCAAAAAGTCTATTGCTCATGATTTGGCACTGAGTTATAAGAAAACCGGATTTTCGAATAACCAAAACAAAGGTGCAGATCAGCTTTGCAGTAACTGAACAGCTGATAGGCGCCTTAGTTCTACTTAAATACAAACTTTCAAGCTTCTAGCCTACTTGTAAGACTGTACAGGTCAGTTAGTGTCTGACCTGGATGGAAACCACAACAATCAGTTTCCTTCAAAATCCTTGTGTCATGGCTCATTTATAATACAATCATTTGTCACTGCTGGTTTGCACTTCTGTCTATTGACAAATGTGTCCCTTTCAATCAGTGTACAATGTACTTCTGTTCACTACTAATGAACTTATAATGACCCTTACTAACATGGTACTAGTCTATTAATATTATAAGCTATATCATGTTAAAACTTGCAATCATCTGTAGCTTATTCTTTTTGATAATTTGGAACAATTTTCTGGCTGATGGTCTAAATTGAGCTCAAATTTATATGTACTTGTTTGAAATGAGTTGTATCAATCTACTTCTTGTATTACAAGTACAAGCATACTAATACATTATTTACTATATACATGCATTTTGGCCCAGAAACTGATATTTGAGCGAACATCTGAATGAATCAGTGATTTCTTGATTTACAAATGGAAATCGTTGTACATGAGTAAGTACCCACATAACGAGATACCATAACATGTATATGCTATCATGTAGCAAAAAGACTACTTACTCTACTACTGATTCTCTCTATGAATTTTAGTTATGAGAGTGTAAATATTAAATTTCCTTCGAACAACCACAGCACAAGCCCAAACTGTTTAAAAAAGAACATTGAATAAAAAAATAGATTTTGAATGCTAATGAATGCATTTTTTACACTTGCCCAAAAATATACTTACAAGAAAAAGTAGAGCCCCCATGAAGCGCCTGCGCCCCATACATTTGGAGTGACTCCTTGGTACAAGCCTGTGAACCCCTGAGTTGTGAATATAGACCGAAGGGCGTGTACAACACCGTGGTACTGTGGTCGAGTAGCCGTCGCTAGGCCATAGCCTTCATTTACTGCAAGAAAAATTTAAACCAAGTTACATACAGCATTGTCATAGATGTACAATTCAGTCTGTGTAGTGGGTCTGCACTGTTAGTGTTAGCTCCTAGACCTGTCTAAATAATTAAAAAAAAAAAAAAAAAAAAAAAAATCTTTTCAAATGACATTCAAATGCACATCAAGAAACCGTCAGTACAATGCATGGGATTTCATCATACAGCCTGTACATGTATATACATGTACTAGTTTAGCATGCCGATTCTGCTGCCTACTCTCAGTCTTGTGTTAAACACAGTTACAACTATGACATGCTGAAAAAATTATTGGCAGAGCCCATAACATTACTTTAACAGTAGATATTGCATCACCTTTGCCATGGTATGTTTGTAGTATGACAGTGGTGTGATCAGTATGGGGCCACCTGTTCTATGGCATACCAGTAGGTTTATGCACTCATGCAGAAACGTTGCATCATGCAGAGCTTTAAGTGTAACCCATTTGATGTTTGAGCATTGCAACAATCCTTCACTAGGCATTAAGATAAACATGTAAAGGCATTAATGTCACAGTGAGCACTTCATGGTTTTCAAATGGATTGGTTGCATCAGTAATGCCCTGAACATGTCATTTCAAATGAAAAACATTGCCTGACTTTAAAACAATCTGTTTTTTATTTGGCAATGCCGTAAACATCAAACAAGGCCTTATTTCAACAGTTCACACATGTTCCTAACTTCCTAGACCTATATTATGTGAACAGCAGTCAGCTCAACATGATGATGCAATTATATCATCATCCACATGCACACAACTTGTAAAGTTCCCAAAACAGTCAGCTATCTGTCTAACTCTCACCAGTACAATGCAATTCATAGAAACAACAAAAATGAAAAATACCATCCACTTGCAAAAACGATAAATTATGATATGTTTTTAATGTGCCAATTCTCTTTATTTCAGATGAACTTCACAAAAGTGTGACACTGCTGTCAAGCCATACTGTCGCGAGACACAGGTCCTTTGTAAAATTGTTGTTGTTTTTTTTTTTGTTTTTTTTTTCCATTTGCTCATTACTGTGTACTGAGTCGAATCAGTAGATCAATTTCTGACCTCAGGTCATCAGGAGATGAGGAATTGTGAATTGCTTAAGGCATTGACTGAGGATCCTCTGAGACCACAGTCCTACCCTATACCCATACACAGTACACTCAGTATCATTGGTGTTTTATTTTCTCGCAAGATAGTAGACAGATCGGGGATTTTTCTATGCCCATTTTGGGGCCGAATATAGGACCCATTCCCAATGCTACCAAAACTCACTTTTTCCTAATTTCAAACCTAATTTTCCCAAAAATCTTGCTCAAAATTCCCAATCCAGGTAAGCTTATGTGAAAACAGAGCTTTCCAAAGGAGTGCACAAAATCAGCTATACCCCTACATACCCCCGTTTTACTATATAAAAGTGGGGTAGACTTGGAAGGGGTATACATGACACGGACATGTTTTCATGATGCAAAATGCCAGAAAAATCCCTGCAGATGTTTGTAATTTGCTCCCAAGACTCGTGAAATGGTTGTGTGGTGTCGGTGTTTCAAACTATTCACACATTGTAGATCTATTCTTGTGCCGCCACAATTGACTCCTCCGCCAGCAAGGTATAGCCACGTCCACCCAGGGCTTTTTCTCTATACAAAACTGGGTCCGGATTCCGGTACCAAATTTTTTCCCAATTGGCTGAAAAAATTCCCAATTGACCTGGAACATTCCAAATTAGCAGAAAAATCCCAATTTAAAAGGTAAACTTTCCTAATTTTGCTAAAAAGGCACTTTTTTTTCCCCAAAAGCGTCATACTTTTTCCCAAAATCACAATTTTTTCCCGATTTCATCGGTACCAAAATTTTCCCAAAAAGGTCAGAAAAAGCCCTGCCACCCCTATTTCCTTAGACAAACATTGTGTTTTTGCACCTATATTTACCTGTAAAAAGCATGTGTTGGTTTGTTTGTCTAACCCACGTGTTGTCTAACCGTCATTGACCATTAGCTAATGTGCAGATTTGAATGGTCAATATAAAATGAATATTAATGATGGGTGGTTTTGACGGAGGACTCAATTGTAAAGGATTTGTGAGTGGGTAAGCAGCATGTGCAATGACTGCAATGGATTTGCACATATTTTGTAGGCTGTTGAGATCGACTCAGAATATTAAGATAGAAACCACCTGATCAGGGCTATGTATCTATCAGGTCGGAGAAACCCATGAAACCACAGAATTATGTCGAAAGACAGAAGTTCTGTCGTTTGACAGATCTGACTACCTTCCGATCGACAGATACATGCTGTGACAAAAGTTGTTTTCATGATAAAAACATGCAAATCAACAAAACCGCATTGAGATACATGTTGAAATCGTTAATTTTCAATGGAACCTACCGTTTACTGAAGATCAGAAGTGCCTAGATTAGTGCATTTTCTGCGAAAGTCCAGCAGTCATATTTTGCTGTTACTGTGGATATGCAATCACTTTCTTCATGCGAAAATTGTGATAAAATATCCAGGTATCTGTCGTTTCATAGATAGGTACAATCTGTCAAACGACAGAATATCTGTCCTTTCAGTGGCGGATTTAGAGCGGGTTCAAGGGGTTCGATCGAACACCCCTCTGGACCCAAATTATTTCAGTTTCATGGCGAATTTCAAGAGATTTCGTGTGAAATGAGGCAAACGAACCCCCCTTTCCTTCATTTGAACCCCCTTTTCTGAAATCCTGGATCCGCCCCTGCCTTTGATCGACTCAGTATATGGGTGATTTTCAAAAAAATGAAGTATTTTTCAATATCAAAGCTGGACTGATAAGCTTTATACATATAAGGCTCATTTATACCTTAAATGTGTGTTATCAAGGTGTCAAACTCCATGCAAAATTTCATAAAAAAAGATGGATCTATACCAGATTTATTCAGCAATATATACCTAAAAATGTCACAAGTGCAACGTTTTAGCGTGACATTTGGAGTAGTAAGTCATTTTCAAATGGTCAGAAAACAATTATCTGATTACCTAACAAAACAAAATCTCTAAAAAGTTACAAACGATTAAGTACTTGAGAGTTGCCAATGAAACATGCATGTATTTCGCCTTTGTTGCCTCTTCAGCATTTATAAATAATAACCATACCCCTAAAAATAAACTACAGTAAAAATAGCTTAGCTTAAACTTGTGAAAGCCAGTGTTCAATCATTGAAAGCCCTGCATCTATTGTATGCTCTTACTGATCAAGTCTGATGTATCTGGGTTGATTATCAGAGGTTCTTCATCAAAAATCCTTTCTTATATTTTGAAAAATAGCTGATCTAATCAGTTAACCATATTTGTCACAAGTGCAACGTTTTGTATTTCTTGATTGACCATATAAGCATATCATGTAAGACATGTTATTTTGCTTTATATTTTAGTCTAGCAGGTCAGAAAGAAACCAACAAAAACAACCCTTTGCCTACAGTATGCATATTGGTTTCTAATAATTAACAAACGTGATGTCACAAGTGCAACGCATATTTTCTAGTCTAAAAAATTGAACGCTAATTCCTAACAATACATATTACTTTCACTCTTATAAATTTATATGTCAGTCACAGGAAGCATTGTACACTTGTAAGATACTGTTCATCATTAAATACATTGATCATTTGAGTGGTTATGGAAACATTTATAAGTGAAGACAGCAATTTTAGGGTCAAATTTATCAAATAAATGCATGAAAAAAATTTTTTTTGGAGAATTTTCTCAAATTAATGGCATAGAGTCTAGTCCCAATATAGGGTCTATCAAACTAAGAACAAATTTGAAACACAAAGTGTATGTTACAAATGTAGCACTACTTATAAGGTATATCACCAGTTTTGAAAATAAACAACAAAAAGCACATTAACATGAAAATCACAAAAATGGGCGTTGTCAAAAAGATTTGATTGTTGTTTTCTCTTATTTTGATATCCATAGAAAAACCAGCAACAAAAATTAAAAAGACAAATGCACATCTCAATTTTGACCTAAAATGGGTCAATGTCACACTTTTACGGCTGAGGCTATCCGCACGACGGTCGTGCCGATAAGCGGCGTTATCCGCACGACGGTCGTGCCGATAAGCGGCGTTATCGGCCCGACTGTCGTGCGGATAGCCAATGCTACAGGTATTGGCTATCGGCACGACGGGAGTATAAGATTTTCTAACAAGATTACGTATGCATTTAACATTTAATTTGACATTAAATAAATTAATTATGTGTTTAGCTATTGAAATACATTCAAAATTAACATTTTTGTTAATCATGAATAAGAAAACTAGTTTGACTTGATTAATCTAGCTGATGTTAACTGAATCACAGTAGATCTAGATTTGTAACAGCGGATAAAAATACATGTATAATCAATGCATTTTTTTTTAATTGTGATACTGAAATGTTTCCATATACTCCATTGTTAAAATCAAAGGCTGTTTATTCTTTTGGATTACCACATAATTTTATTATTCAGGTAACGATAATTACTGTCTCATTTACACATACGCATGACTGATTTTACAGGTAAATTTACAGGTACGCCAATTTCAGCAAGGCAGTGGCTAGGGATACGGTACCGTATCTTTAGCCTGTGGGCTAGGGATACGGTACCGTATCCCTAGCCTGGCGGCTAGAGATACGGTACCGTATCTGTAGCCTATATATCGGAAATGGCTAAAGGTACGGTATAGATCAAAAATCGATAATATAATATTTTCAGGTGAGTTTTAAGTTGAAGCATCATTGCAAGTTTCCTAATGAATCATAAAAATAAACATTTACGGGTGTCTTACTTTTCTCACAGTTTCATGGTTTGGCATGCTCTACACATGCGCAGTAATCTTTACAGTAGTACCGTTAATTGTTTTTAATTGCTTGGGAAATTATGCATATATATAACAACTAAAAATCGTATGAGACAAAGGCGGCTTGCATGTTTTTCAAACATATTTTTGGAGTATCAGTTTGGCTAGTCTTGGTCATTAGATCTGGTATAAAAATGTTATATTTCGATTGCATTTTAAGCAATTTATTGCTTGATTTTAACTCGGATCCAAAATAACATGATTTCCAACTTAAAATAAGCGCATAAAGAACAATCACGAGAACAAGAAAATGTGTAAACCAAGCGTAAAATTATATCATAAATCACGGAAAGAGTTCTTTGATAGACATTTTTTTCAACTGCAAATTCTAACTTAGAAAGCGCAAGTCTTAGAAAGTGTCAAATTACTTTGTTTTAAATTTTCAAGAAAATGCACTGACGTGGAGAGACGCAATTCAAAACGCCATGTCTTTATCTGCAGCGCTTTGAAAAAGGTGGGTGGGTGGGTGGGTGGGTGGGTGCGCTTTGAAAAAGGTGGGTGGGTGGGTGGGTGGGTGGGTGGGTGGGTGGGTGGGTGGGTGGGTGGGTAGGTAGGTAGGTAGGTAGGTAGGTAGGTAGGTAGGTAGGTAGGTAGGTAGGTAGGTAGGTAGGTAGGTAGGTAGGTAGGTAGGTAGGTAGGTAGGTAGGTAGGTAGGTAGGTAGGTAGGTAGGTAGGTAGGTAGGTAGGTAGGTAGGTAGGTAGGTAGGTAGGTAGGTAGGTAGGTAGGTAGGTAGGTAGGTAGGTAGGTAGGTAGGTAGGTAGGTAGGTAGGTAGGTAGGTAGGTAGGTAGGTAGGTAGGTAGGTAGGTAGGTAGGTAGGTAGGTAGGTAGGTAGGTAGGTAGGTAGGTAGGTAGGTAGGTAGGTAGGTAGGTAGGTAGGTAGGTAGGTAGGTAGGTAGGTAGGTAGGTAGGTAGGTAGGTAGGTAGGTAGGTAGGTAGGTAGGTAGGTAGGTAGGTAGGTAGGTAGGTAGGTAGGTAGGTAGGTAGGTAGGTAGGTAGGTAGGTAGGTAGGTAGGTAGGTAGGTAGGTAGGTAGGTAGGTAGGTAGGTAGGTAGGTAGGTAGGTAGGTAGGTAGGTAGGTAGGTAGGTAGGTAGGTAGGTAGGTAGGTAGGTAGGTAGGTAGGTAGGTAGGTAGGTAGGTAGGTAGGTAGGTAGGTAGGTAGGTAGGTAGGTAGGTAGGTAGGTAGGTAGGTAGGTAGGTAGGTAGGTAGGTAGGTAGGTAGGTAGGTAGGTAGGTAGGTAGGTAGGTAGGTAGGTAGGTAGGTAGGTAGGTAGGTAGGTAGGTAGGTAGGTAGGTAGGTAGGTAGGTAGGTAGGTAGGTAGGTAGGTAGGTAGGTAGGTAGGTAGGTAGGTAGGTAGGTAGGTAGGTAGGTAGGTAGGTAGGTAGGTAGGTAGGTAGGTAGGTAGGTAGGTAGGTAGGTAGGTAGGTAGGTAGGTAGGTAGGTAGGTAGGTAGGTAGGTAGGTAGTCTTTTGTTCAACTTATACGGAATACGCACTTGCGCCTTTTCTATACTTCTATCTCTCTAATAGAACTGAATGCATTCGGTATTCTGATAGCGCTCAATAGCACTTTCAAATGCTTGAAAGTGTTCAACTTTTTTGCCGATGAGAAGTATACGTGCCATTCTGACGGTATGAATCAAGATTTGCATGCATGTTTTAAAATTGTACGGCGATTGAATTGAGTAATAGCTTACTTGTTAAATGTATTGCAGTTATAATCCCATTATGTAAACATGTGGCAAAGGTCACTTTGGTTCCGTGTTCCGTTAACTTAACAGGTAAACGGGACACATTTGGTCACGGGGAGGTGACAATCAACAATGCAAGGATTATACTTACTTAACCATAAAAAAGTTAAAGGCATTCGCTGAATAATAATTGGCAAATTAAACAATGCCAATGTCTTACTTCAGGGGTTTAGCGGTAGGACAAAATAAATCAACACTTCATTACTGTATTGTTTTTTGTTCGCACATTGAGGCGCGGACATCGTATTGATGGTTAATCAACTAATTGAGGCTAATATTATCTTTACACATCGTTAGAAACTTTCATACTGCGAGTTGGCTTTATATTCTTTGATGTCGGTCAAATAAGTGATATTACACAAACACACACTCAAATATTACAATTGAAAATTTCGTTCCACGGGGTTAGAAATAAAATTGTTAGAAATAAAATTGAAATCTCTCAGTCAACTTTATACATTAACATTGTTTTCTTAAGTCTGTGTTTTTAGCCTTCCGCACCTTTAGCCATTTATGATAGGCCCTACTTGCAATGATTCAACTTAAAACTCACCTGAAAATATTAGATTATCGATTTTTAATCTATACCGTACCTTTAGCCATTTCCGATATATAGGCTACAGATACGGTACCGTATCTCTAGCCGCCAGGCTAAAGATACGGTACCGTATCCCTAGCCACTGCCTTTCAGCAAAGTAACAATTTTGTTAATTAAAAAGTAAAAAAATCCTGCATGTGTAATATTCTGTTTCAGCTTTGAAGCCAGTGTAATATATTTTTCAACTTAAAATGTATCAATTTTTAAACATATTTAACATTTGGATCTCGATTTCCCTGTCGTGCCGATAACGCCGCTTATCCGCACGACGGTCGTGCCGATAAGCGGCGTTATCGGCACGACCGTCGTGCGGATAGCCAGTGTCCACTTTTACTTCATTTTTTTGAAAATCACCCATATGAAGTTTGATAACAGTCACTGGGGATCAAGTGCTGGTGGTCAATCGCCCTTTCCAGTACATGTATTATAGTGCTTGACTTGATAACCAGAAAACAGCTGTTTTCAAGGTCCTTCCAATGACCTTTTGAGTTCATTGAACTTTTCAACAGGATTTTATGTAACCATGCGTCACATGGCACAGAGGGAAAACAAAAAGCTCTTACCTTGGAAACGAATTTTGACTAGATCTAAGGGATGTAAAACTAATGTTGAGACTACTCCACCACTTATACCCGCGGCCAAATATTCCCATTTCACATGGCGTAAAAGTGTTTTTGACAGGATGGGCCGGTCCATTTTTCGCCCCAGTTTCGCTGCTGATCGGGAATCCATATTTCAGTAGTTATCAGCTAAATTTAAATATGAACGTCTTTATATTAGTCCTAGAACACTGTCCGATCCTCAGCCGCACCATGGTTCACTCAGAATTGAACCGAACACAGGTAAATCCTGAAATAAATAGAGCAATGAACCGCATTTCATCATTCGGGGTCAGAGTGACGTCACACAAATCTCGATCACGGGGAAGCTCTGAAATATTCCGGGTCATCTCGGCACCAATCAGCACTGAGCCCGCCTCGAACGGGTTCAGGACAACTCGGCCCAAAGACAACCCGGCCTTGGACAACTTCTTCTGATTCGTATAAGCCTCCTATATGTACTCAGGGTAGGTTTACGTTGATTGTCGTTGAGTGTCTATGGGCTATTTCTGGGGAAAAACTTATCGGTGCATCAGATTAGGTGTTATCTCCCGGGCTACCATCTTCAATACTTCGGCCCATGAAAATCTCGGATTAAGACAATTCATAAAACAACTCGGCCCAGTTCAAAAGACAACTCGGCCCAGTTCAAAAGACAACTCGGCCCAGTATTCTTGGTTCGGTTTAGTCAGTTTTGCTAGTGCCTTTTTGATCTGAATGGTTTTAGTAGTAAATTAGACAGTTTAAAGTAGTGCTCAAAAAGACTGATGAACAATCAGACACTCGGACAAGACAGCAAAAATCCGTTTTACACCTCGTTGCACACTACGCCAATCATTATGTGCTGAGGATCAAACAGCGGTTTTGATACCAATTGATTAATTACGCACACGCTATTAGACAAACTCGCAATGAAATCACGCGAGTCTTATCACCTATTTGCTCAGTCGATTTGATCATCATGATTTGTCTTTCCATATGTATAAACAAATTTCTTTCGCCGTAGACTCGCGTCACATTTTTGCCGTTATTATGGATAATTGTACCAATAGAAACCGATTTATGATAATCTGTGACTTGTATCTACGACAAAAGATATTCATTTATTGAAGAGGGGGGGGGGGGGAACTATGGATTTTTTCTAAATTTTATTTTGTTTTACATAAATAACAATCAATAACAAACGTTGTTTCAAATATTCTGAATGACAATTTGGTTATAACATATAGTGGTCCACCGCTGAACCATAATGGTGGCATTCATTACCCTTTATACAATCACACATATAGTACAATATGGAAAACGCAAAGCCTCTTCTATGAGCGTACAGCCAGGTTTGTATATCTGAGCAAGTTGAAATAATGCCGTTTTACAATATCTTAATTAAATTCAAAGAGCGTTTGCACATGTACTGCATGGAATACCTAAAGTATCATTGTAAATTAAGCCCCTAATGTTTGTTTTACGTAGATTTAGCACATTTATATAAAATCCTGTTTCGAAATTCATGACATAGCACAATTTAATCCTGTTCAGAAATTCATGACACAGCACATTTTGTTACATCCACTTAGAGCACAGTCTCCTACGAGTTGGGACCATAGATCTTGTCCACACGCTTCAACAATCCATTCACTGACACCTGTCCCTCGTCATACGCCAATACGTACTTGCAGCATTAAGATGTTTGTATTCACGAAAAATGTCCCAGTCAACATTTTTTCAGTCATGTCGGCAATGAGCCAACTTTTCACGTGTATTAACCAATACGTACTTGCTCAATGACAAAACACAGCGCCCCGATCTAATCTATGAACATTTCTGCAAAAATAGAATTCAAATATCTGCAATTGGACCAGAAAAAATATTTCCACTTTCCAGTTTTAAGTCAATTGAAACTTTAAGTTGCCATAGCAACCAGATTTCTTATCCAACTGAAATAAAAAAAACAAACACAATTTATGTAGAGACCACTGTCAGGAGCATATGTATACAGGCTTCATGCTGTAGACAATTTCTGAAGAGAAGATTTTTAAATGTTTTTCGGAATTTTACGCTTTATGTGGCCCCAGCAACCAATCAAAATAAAGGATTAGGAAAAAAGTCAAATGAAACATAGAGATATACTCAATAAATATTTCTGCAAAGACAAAATTCAAATACCCACAATTGGTCCAGAAAAAAATAGCTAATTTCCACTTTTCCCATTATAAGTCTATGGAAACTTTAAGTTGGGACAAAACTCACAAGAAACGTCAAACACTACTCAATAAACATTTCTGCAAAAACAAAATTCAAATGACTGCAATATTAGCGGAAAAATAGCCGATTTCCACTTTTCCCATTATAAGTCTATGGAAACTTTAAGTTGCCATAGCAACCAGAATTCTTATCTGCCTGGAATAAAAAACACAAATTATGTAGAGGCCACTGCCAGGAACATGTATACAAAGTACAGGCTTAATCCCTTTTACAGTTTCTGAGAAGAAGATTTTTGAATGTTTTTCAAAATTTTGCCCTATATGGGGCCCCTGCAACCAATCAAAATAAAGGATTAGGTCAAAAGTCACATGAAACATAGAGGACTACTCAATAAACATTTCTGCAAAAACAAAATTCAAATATAACAGACGGGAAAGAAAATGCAAAAAAAAAAAAAAAAAAAATCCCGACAATGTGAAATATACTCACAACTCGTTCCATGGTTGGCATGTTTCAAACACTCAATAGCAGCTCACTCGGCTTACGATATGTTTTCTAAGCATTAGTACCTAATTCGAACCAGGACGCTTTGGACTTAGATAGGGAGGACATCTCGTACAACTTGTGTTTAAGACATGATTTTTAAAACAAACACTCATAAAGTTATTGACTTAATATATGCAAAACTGAGTCGACCAATTTCTGATCATCATCCTAAGTTTTGGGTCGGTGGCTAGATTTTGAAAAACATTCAGGATGGGCGATTAAAGATCTACCTATCTCTATATACTGCCACACGCCCTCGCGGACATTTTAGGCAGGTTAGCGCATCGTCTGTTAGTATCAGACAGAAATAGGAAAGGTAAAGGAAGAATTAAAAACATTTAGTTGAAGGGTAAAAACAGATGATAGGTTATTAAAATAGTTAAGAACAGCTAAAATCAGATAAAAACAGACACGTAAGGATCTAAGGGCGAGAATGTTGCAACTTGCAGACTGCGGTCTTACAGACCTCAAGGCTCTGCGAGCATGCAACAGACTGTGGGAGGGCATTCCATTGGACTATAGCCAGGTGGAAGAAAGAGTATTTGTAGTAATCAGTCAAAGAGGAGACCTGCCTAAAGGTCATTGAATGACAGTACCTAGAGACTACATTGTAGATTGCTGTACTGTATATAATCAGGGAGGGATACGGCGACTAACCCATGTACAACCTTATAAAACAAACAAAGACGGACGTCAGCCCTTCTTTGCTCCAATGTGCGCCAACCAAGGTTTTAGACAATCTGAGTTACTCTTGCCCTTTGATCAAAACTGCCAACTGTCCAGCGAGCAGCTCTTCGCTGGACTTGTTCAATTTGGGAGATACGTTTCTTATGGTTTGGGTCCCAGACAGCTGAGGCGTACTCAAGCTGTGGTCGTACCAGGGAGTTGTAGGCCATTTCACGCACCTTTGGCATCTTGGTTTTTATGTTACGCCGCACAAAGTTTAGTGTACGATTTGCGCTACTGACAATCCGATTGATGTGGGAATTCCAGGAGAGGGAGCTGGATATATCAACCCCAAGATATTTTGCACAAGACACAGACTCCAATACCTGCCCGTGCAGTACATAGTCTTTTTAATGGGGATTTTAGAGCCTGTCACGTGTACAGCCTGACATTTCGAGGGGTTGAATTCCATATCCCATCTGGTTTCCCACTTTGAGAGTATGTCCAGGTCATTTTGAAGTGCTGAACCGTCATCTTCAATTTCTAAGGACTGTATCATCGGCAAACAGACGCACCTGGGAACAGACCTCATCAGGCAGATCATTAATATAGATGAGGAACAGGATAGGTCCCAGGACTGATCCCTGGGATACACCTGAAGTAACTGGTTCTGATTCCGATTTCTCACCATCAATGACTACCCGCTGGGATCTGCTCCCAAGGAAAGCTCTGACCCAGTTCAGCACTTGTCCGCGTATGCCATATTAGTGCAGCTTCCATAGGAGTTTGCTGTGATTAACCTAATCGAAGGCCTTTGAAAAGTCCAGTAAGATGATGTCCGTCTGTTTTCCCAAACTGGCACTCCTTGCAAGGTCCTCTATGAGCATGATGAGCTGGGTCTCGCATGATCGCTTCTCTCTGAAGCCATGCTGCAAATCATACAAGATACCCTGACCATCAAGATGCCTGATGATATTAGATGCAAGGATGTATTCAAGCACCTTGCAAAGAATGCAAGTCAGGGAAATGGGTCTGTAATTTTCTGCCAGAGATTTGTTACCCTTTTTGAAGACAGGCATGGCATTGGCCGTCATCCAATCTGCTGGGAGCTTGCCTGTCTGTAAGGATCTATCAAAATGACTTTGATGATCGGAGCAATCTCTTCTCTAAGTTCTCTCAACAGAAGGGATTTGAGCCTATCTGGTCCGGCAGCCTTACCAGGTTTTAGGTTTTTCAGAAGTTTAAGCAGTCCGATATTGTGAGATATTAATCTCTGGCATGGTTACCATAGAGTCTTGTTGAGAGTCCGTGGTGATGTCAGAATCAGGAGGCAAACCACCCTCATGGTTCAGGTCATGCACACGCATCTGGGCGAGGCGAGAAAGTGATAATGGTCCTGATTTAAACTGTTGATTAAAAAGATTTGCTTTTGTCTTAGTTTCAGAATGGAGAATGCCATCATGCTTAAGGGGGTGGAGTGCCTTACTGATCACGTCGGGAGTTTTTCAGGAAAGAAAAATGTTTTTTGCTGTCACATGTGTTGTCATCGTCAGTAAGTCCCAAGAGATTTTCGAGATAGACTTGGTATGAGTCTTTCATTTTCTTTTTGATTTCCTGTCTTAGCGTCTGAAATTTAGTCCGAATGTCGTGGTCTCTGGATTTTTTGAACCTTGTATAGAGCCTGTCTCTTTTACGGATTAACCGTTTAATCTCTTGGGTTATCCATGGCAGAGATGATTTGCCATGGATAAGTTTAGAGGCTATACATTCTTCAGAATGTTTGTCCAAAGTGTTTGTGAAGTCTTTCCAAAGTTCCATGTGTTCGTCAACAGTCTTACCGAGATGATTTGCTAAAAAGGACTGTTGGAAGTGTTTCAATTTAGCTAGTCTGCCTTATTGAATAGCAAGACTTAACGAGGTTTCTGTTTTTGTTGGGTTGATTTCAGGGATGCTTCTGCACAAACAATATCGTGATCACCAAGGCCAGAAGAGCCATGTATGTTGTTGAACAGAGTTGGATTTGTTGTCAGGAACAGGTCTAGAATGTGTTCCTGTCTGGTAGGTTCAGAAACTACCTGTGTAAAATTGTAGTCCTCTATGGTGGTGAGAAAGGTATCATAAACCTTACTCAGGGAGCAATCAGGTTTAGATTCAGGTGAGCCATCAGACCAGTTCAGCTTGGGCAGGTTGAAATCACCCAAAACCCATACATTGTCGCTGTGTTCCCGAACCCGGCCGATCGAGCTTTGGAGCTCCTCGATACTCTCCAGGTCTTCTTCCGAGGGTTTATAGTATGCGCCAATCAAGAGAGGCCTATTGCCTGCTACTTCTATCTTAATCCATCAAATTTCACAATTTGTCTGGAACTGAGGTTGCTCAGCGCAGACCAAATTGTTCTTGACAAGGATAAAGACACCCCACCCCGTGAGGCAGCATTTGATTTTCTGTCAGCACGGAATGAGTGGTAGCCCTCGGGGAAGACCTCACTACTTGCAATATCCGACCGCAACCAGGATTCAGTCCCCTCGACAATGTCAGGGTTTTCAGTGTCCAACATGCAGTGAAACTCCTGCACTTTATTCACCACGGATTGGAAATTAATGTTAAGGATCTTTATTTTCTTGGGAAGCTGCTTCCTGGCAAAACACGCGACACTTTTTTCGCAGGTGTAGATGTGAAAGGCGAATGTGAAATATCAAGGGCCGTGAAGCTGTTCGATGTCTCGAGAGAAGTTTCTGAAAATATACTTATGTACTGGACTTTGCTGAGACATACTAAAACGCACACCTCTGAACACATGAACTCATCAAGGACCTGGAGTTTTTCAGTGTTTTTTATGGTAACTCCTGGAAGACAATTCCACAATGGTATTGTCCTAAGGGAAAGGGTATTCTTCAGAGCACGACAAAAGGTCATATATCTTGTTTACTGTGAATTATGAGATGATTTTGGTGGAAACTCAAGGGGTCCTGGAAGACAATTCCACAATGGTATAGTCCTTAGGGGAAAAGTATACTTCAGAGCACGACAAAAGGTCATATATCTTGTGTACTGTGAATCATGAGATGCACTGAAATATTTTAAGTTGGATGCCGATGACCGACATCTATCTTTGTCAAGAGACAATGTACCGTTGTGAATCATGTAAAAGAAAGCTAAGTAAGACTTCTCCCTTCAGGAATGGCCACGCAAGTTCGCACTGTCATCTCCGGTAGTCTTGGATGCCCCCACCCCATCACTCCCAACGCATAAGTGAGACAGGGGAACAATGCATTGTTTAAAAATGGCTTTTACTTCTATTTCAACTTCATACTCCGAACAATTTATACACTATGAACTTTCATAAATAAGCAATAAAATTTTGATTTGTGAAAACAGATGAGATGTGCTCTCAGTTTATTATTCTATGGCTGATTTCCAAACGAGCATTTGTTAAACCACGTCCTGTGACTGGCAAACTTGAACCCGCTATTATGCTATTATAAAGAAACTACATCAGCATGTCCTAAAAGACAACATGCATGTAGATGAAACATTGCCGCCCTTGTCAATCATGTCTGATAGACTGTTTTCAAGCGGCTGACTGCGATGACTTAGCCAACTCACATCACAACCCATTCCTCTTATGGCCTCAAAAGTATGTTTTGTCATCAGTGAAGTAACCGGTCATCAAAGAAGCTGGTTGTTTGATGTGACGCTTATGTGCTGAGGCAAAATCGCATATCCCATATCGCGTTTGTTACACTAACTTAGAATAGAATATTCTTTATTTCCACGAGGGGGCCAATCATAGGGCATACAACACAGCATTTATAAACATGTATACAAGTAATACATACAATCAAGACCACACGCCTACCATATATTAGAAAAAGATAGATAAACCCAATTTAGGTAGTTTTTATGGATAATAATACTTTTCTATTTCATCCTATTTCTAGAAATAGAGCCTTATAGACAACTTTTAATGGACTTAAAATTTTGTTCAGTGTTGAGGGTTCAGTGGGAAATAAAATGAGTAGAAACTGTTACCAATTGGGCTACAGGGTAGCGAAATAGCACGATGGTGTTAGCAAACGTCTATGCGATATAGATTTTTCCGGCTTTTTCCGCAAATGTTCGGGTTATTATTATTTTAGACAGGGTAATTGCTGGACACACATTTTTTTTTCAAGACTCGGTCAGTATGAGAAGCCACTGCGACTGTTTTGCTTATGAAAATACCAAAAAAAAAAAAAAAAAATAAAAAAAAAAAAAAATAAATAAATAAATAAAAAAAAAAAAAATGCCGTATTCGTTTTATTACGGTGCGCTTCTAGGCTTTTAAAAATTGCCATTTCAATCAATTTCTTTCCAATTTCTTTATTTCATTCTTTCTTTCTTTCTTAGGCTACTTACTGCCCCGTCACTATATATAATCATGACGTGATACAATATACAAGCTACAAGAACATAAAGTAAAACATTAACATAGAAATTTCATTTTTGTCGAATATTTACAACATATTTGTAACATAATCCCAATAGGGCTTTTATAAAGGTAAAACAACATCTCAGAATGTAGAAGATATCACAGCACGCAATAAAAAAATCGTACTGGGAACAAATATAGAGCGTTATTTTTATTTATTTATTTATTTTTATTTTTTATTTATTTTTTTTTTTTTTCATAAAAACATCTGTATGATTAAGAGAGAGAATTAAAAAAAACCCACTCTCATAACATGAAATCAGTGCCGATGCTGATGCCCTTTCCTGCTACATACGGCCAATCCACATGCGTACGAGAGGAACAAAAATTAACAACATCAGTATTGCACGAATTGCTATTTTTTCAATCGTTGTAAAATTACTTTTTAAAATACAGTAGTTGTTAAAACTTTGAGATTAGAATCACTCCAAACCCCTAAATCAATGCCTTTGAAGCCGAATCACCTTCGCGCAAAAAAAGTGTAAGTCACAGTTTGACTAAAATCACCTTTTTTTGCATTAAGAGTAACATCCCCGGGGGTCCATAGTGAATAACATTTGTAACACAATGGCTTCCAGGATGTATCGAACAATTCTCTTTCCGGAATGGAAACATGTCGTAGTAGCTTTTCATACTTCCATTTTTCATACCATATACAAAATAATAATGTCATTTATCAAAGTTGTTTGTCCAATCAAACTGTTTGGGACATTTAAAGAATTCGGTGACCTACGCTGCATTAAGTATTTCGGACAAAATATATTTTGCATTCAAAAAAAAAAAAAAAAATAAAAAAAAAAAAAATAAATAAATAAATAACACAATGATTGAGTTATTTATGTTATTTGTCCAGAATATTGTACCAACTGTGAACCGCATCATAAGAAAACCGGCGTTTCGCCTATATGAAAACAAAGACGCATATCAGCTGTCAACAGTAGTAACTGCGTGCACAGCCGATCAGCGCCCACAGTAGCGTATAAGTGAAACGCGCACCGGGCGTGTTGAAAAAAAAATAGCAAAATTCCACATAAGCCAGACGCACGTCGGAAACACGTTCAAAACTCGCTACAAGCGCGTTGGGTACGGTTGGTGTATGTCCGGCGCGCGTCGCTGTACGTCGCTAAAAGTCTCTGCGGCGTTTCGCGCGCGTTTGGACCCAAAAATTTTTTAAACATGCTTAAAAATTTTCTAAAAGCTCGGCGTGTCTCGGGCGAGTGGCTTATACGTCCCGAATAAGTTCCACGCGCGCTACAGGCGCGTTGAATACGCTCTGAACGCGTTTGGCGCGCGTTTGAAGCACGCCAGTGTACGTTCCATGCGCGTTCCGATTTTATTAGATGTTGCTTCAGTAGCGTGCCCTAAGCGTGTGAGAAAAGCACTTTGAACGTTCGATGCGCGCCTGTAGCGCGTGCTTAGCGTGTCTGGGACGTATCACAACCGTACTCCCAAACTTTGAGATTTTTATATGTCCGGGACTCGCTTCAGTCACGCGCTAATGTGTGACTGCTAAAGCGAGTTAAAGGAACAAATTAATTTTATACGTCCAAAATCTTCAGCCTGTTGAGCGTGTTTCATACGCCCGGCGCGCGTTTGGGTTATACGTTACAGTGTGACTGCTGTTTTAGTTTTCGCTGCACTGATAGTGCAATTCTTCATCTACTTAGATCCGAATTTTCAAACTTTTAAGCCTTCTTTTGTGACTATACAGGCCGGTTTGTATCAGAGCTGGTCGGAAACCCCGAAGGTCGTTTTTTCGAGACACGGCTCTGTTCTCTTGGTGACAATTCTTGACATTGGCTCATAAGACTAAATTAATAGACCCCTCTAGTAGGAGATGTGCTGCGCGTAGGAATTGCATACGTGCAACCGTAGATCTGCAAAGCAGAGCACTGGTGCTGCAAAGCCGAGATAAATATCAATGATTCTTGTTCGTTTTTTTCTGTATATTTTATTGGTTGATTTGGGGTTTAACGTCCCACCAACAGCTAAGGGCATATGGAGCCGGTACCACGGTTTATAGAGAACAGACTAGAGAAGCCCGGGATCGAACTTGCAAACCCTGGCGACTGACATAACCACTGCGCCACGAAGGCTTCTTGTTCTATATAGAATGCCCGTTATTTATAAGGATTTGAAAAGTTAAAGAATACGGGTGGCAAGAACTACGGTTTTATTTGTTGGCTTGTATGCATTCGTTCGTCGTGAATTAAGAAACCCGGTTAGAAGAAACCTTAAAAGTACATGTATGCAGGGCCCATTGCAGCTATCTAAGTCATAAAAATAATGTGAACTTTAGACAAAATATGTCAAAAACAATGCCAAGCATTTCTAAGGACGTGCCTCATTTAATGATATTGGTATACTTTATAGCTATTGTCCATCGTAATCCGCCTTTGGGTCTTTGCTAATCATAATACGAGCCGTCCCATGGGAAAACACACAATCTGCATAGGCGAAAACAAAGACGCAGATCAGCTTCGCGGTAATGATCAGCGCCTTTGTTTTCGCTACACGGATAGTAGAATTCCTCTACTTTCTATATCCGAAATTTCGAGCCTCTAGCCTGCTTCTGTGACTGTGCAGCCTGATTTGTGTCAGACCTGATCGGAAACCACATTGTTGGTTTTCCCACGAGGCGGCTCATACGTTTGTTAATTATTATATGCTTTTAGTTGAATGGCCAATGGATGACCAATAGATGACAACATCACTGGACTTCAATGACCTCATTGGCCGAGTTTTTGGCCATATGAATGAGGTAAATACTACGTCCGGCTTTAAAATAGTAAGCTTGGTCCGGAAACAATGCCTGCCAATCAGATCTATTTATTATCATCACCTTGATCTGAAACTTTGATCTGTCTCAACAGTAAAAAAAAATCATCTACATTCGGCGCAGTTTACATTGTTCTCGGGGGCCACGACAGACTCGTTTATCCGCTACGATTGTGCCGTAGAATTTTGGACATTTATTTCTCTGTATCTTAGTTCTGTTAATGAGATGATAAACCTCGGCAAATTGTGTTACAGATGCATTGATAACTTATTACAATGATCGTTAGAAGCTAAAGTAAAAAGGTAAAGTAGGCAAAGATCAGAAAAAGGCACAATCAGAAAGAGATTCCCACTCCAATAACCGAGGTGGGAAAAAATAAATCAACAATCAGGTACTGATAAAATGAAAAAATATTGTAAGCCGAATGAGCAGCTATTTTCCCAATAGGTGGCCACTCAGCTACCTAAACTTAAGTAAAAATATGAAAACATACATAAGGCGCCAACAGCACAAAAATTTAAAACACCAAGACAAAAAACAAAAAGAACCACCACAGAAGTATCGCCTTGGAACGATCAGTAATTTAAAATTACTGGCGGGCTTAAACCGGTTTTACACGGCCATAACCTCACCCTCAGTTTCTGCAGTTACATGTATATACTTTATTTCCTCCATGTCGGAATACACAATGTACAATTTACAAACAAATAGGACAAAACAAAGCGAGCAAATAAACATAATAATAGAAAGACAAACGAAATAGACAAGCAATACATAGAAAGTTTTGATTGAAAGTAGTCAATTTGCATACTAACCTAAATGTTTTACAAAAGAGCGTAAAACATAAAGATACAAGGCAACTCATTGTGGACGCTCCCTTGCCGAAACGAAATACAAGAGAGTAGGAATGAGCGTGTCTGAAGTCAAACAACTATTGTCAGTCTTACAGATTAAATTTTAGCCAAATGCTCCGGAGGTGTGGAAAGGCCACACTCCAGAATTCAGACATATTAATATCGAAGATAAAATCAGGACGTACTTCTCCTAAGAGAAAAGAAGTCAGAGAAAGTTTATCCAGGCCTCTTAGATACATATAAACTTGGGGATTGAATACATAGAATATATCCCACATTTTAACTCTTTCATTATGTAAACATGCACATTCACTAAAAATAAATGCAATGATCAACGGCATTGTTATAAAAAACAATTGCATTTATGGCATACCTGAACATCACAATCCAGATACTTCCAATCACCTGGATAACAGACTTGCACGCATCAGTGATTTTGGGACATGTTTTTGACAATGTCCAGAAGTTATGAACATCAAAAGTCGGTACAATACGATGGAAATGGGCAAATTCTGGTTGGGATGTCCGAGTATGCCATTGATACAGTTCTCGGCCATGTATCTCATATTTGACCATTCGTTTCCAAGTAAATGTGCTAGGAAATGCACTATCCCTCTCATAAGCGTCCAAAACGCAAGATAAATTATATTTTTCAAGTAATCTCACCACGTCAGGTATAATCCCGACAAACTTTCCCAAACCCCCCAAATACAGTAACAAAGTCAAACCAGGGGTGCAGGTGCGCCGGGTCACGTAAAGTGGCGTCATTACGCTGTCTCGTGCATGAACGTCTGACGTCATTGTTTCAAAATGATAGTGGCATTTAATTACAAAAGGATGTTTATTCGTACAAAATTTCATATCAATCGGCTGACGCAAACTTATTTTACAGCATTTTTATACGTACTTTCCGATCACCCCTCGTACATTATTCTTTTTTTTTTTTTTTTTTAAATGTTACAAACTATGGGCGGTTTGCCTTTATTACGTCAGGGTGAACATTTGTCACCAACATGATCGACAGGCATATGTACCAGCCGGGCTTCGAACCCGCAACCTCTTGCTTGACAAGCGAATACGCCATCCATTACACCACCGCGCGGGCATTTTATGTTTATTCGGTATTTATTGAACCAAAAGACGACACGACATGCTTTTCAACAATGACGCCACGATTACCGTAGAAATTGGGAACCTAGCGTTTGTTTTGGCATTGACGTTGGTGGCGTTAAACGTCTCAAATCAAAACCTAATGCTACTAACGGGTCAATGGTTACCTCTGCAATCACTTTTAGCAGATTTGGAAACAATAAAATTGGTTTTGGTTCAAATTTGACTTTAATTGATCATGTTTCCAGGGTGTGTTACAGTAAATTGTCCAGTTCCGGTTCACTTTTTTTTCGAAGTGGTTTCAAGATATTGCTCAGAGCAAATTAGGTTTCGACCTAACCATTAGAAAGTATAATCCTTCTTCTAAATGGCATACCACCAATTTATCCAGTTTCGAATCATTTATCCAGTTCCGAATCACTTGCGATAATTTTTAAACAAGAAACTCGCTGGCGCTATTGCGTTATGATTTTGATTTTATAGCTTCATTACTTCTTTATAAAACAAGACTTACACACAGTTTACCATTTCGGATAGTAAAAGTGTCCAAAAACTGTGTACATGTATACTACGTATAACTTACGTCCTGGATATTGGAGTCAATCGAAAACAAATACATGTTCTAAGTCGATAGTGGCGTCTGTACACGTAACGCATGTGCAGAAATGAAGATCAGGGGAATTAATCTACTATTAGAAGCTTGACCATCGGATTTCCAATACTAGCGGAGTTAGCGAGCCTAATACCTGTTATGACACGCAAGACTAGCTATAGGTGATATGCCCCTAGGCATCGAATGCGCCGAGTTTGTCTAATTTAAAGGTTTAGATTTACCTGTAAAAAGGTACAAGTAGGAGATTTGTTCCGGTTTCTGAGTTTTATTTTGAAATATGAGTTTTGGATATCTTCATTGACAAATATTTTATTTTGACATTAATCAACATTACGTTCAGCATCATGGTTACCATGGTTATATTGATCTCGTAAACTTTTAACAGTCAATAAAAAATAACAAAACAAAATAAAATAATAATTATAATGATAACCAAAAAGCGCGTTTGCGCAGATTGATCATCTGTCTCTTAAACTTTTCTATTTAAACAGACTCACGTACTGCTACTCATGTAGCTAAACGACTTCATTAAACAAACCACAGACGGAATTATAAGTAGACGGAGTTATTGTTTGTGTAGAATATGAAGAGGTGACACTGTTTGTAAATATCAAAATAAAAAAAATCTCAAACTAGTTTGATGTTGACCACAGATCCAAAAATGAACATGATTTTGAAACAAGTGCATGTAATAATATTCCTATTTTGATTTTGATTATCATCCAAGCATGACTGGGACATTGTTATTTAGGACGTAACGAAACAGCAACTGATCGCTTTGATTGCGTGGAGTATAAACAGCTTCTATTTACATTTTAAAGTAGCCTATCATCAGTGCATTCAAACTTTCAAAACTATTTGCCGGTTTTAAGTGTCACTGAAAGACCGAAATTGCAAACATGGTTCACACTTCCTCCCCTTGAATGTTTACTTTGTATTCACTGCTTCCAAAAGATGTTAATATTCTTATATACGTATGAGCCGCATCGTGAGAAAACCGGATTTTTGCCTATGCGAAAACAAAGGCGCAGATTTTACCGAGAAGCTGATCAGCGCCTTTGTTTTCGCTTCACGGATAGTATATTTCCTCTTCTACTTAAATCCGAAATTTCAAGCTTCTAGCTCTTTTCTGAGACTGTACAGGCCGGTTTGTGTCGGACCTGGTCGGAAACCCCGAAGACCGGTTTTCTCGCGTCGCGGCTCGTATTATGTGTCATCTCTTTCGCGCATTCTGATCAATATCACATATTCGCTGCGGTCTCAGCAGTCTTGAAGAAATCTGAAGTGTTTCTGATATGCGAAGTATACATGTATAAATATTTTACAAACAGATAAACTGTTTGTGTTTCGCTAATTGATTTCGTGCATTCTGATCAATATCACGTGTTAATATCGGAACTGTTCGAAGACCCGAAAATAGACTGTCTTGCGCTAACACCCATTTTATGAGGTCAAATATGCAAGTGTCAAATTCATGAAATTAGCCGCTGCATCAGAAAACAAGCATTTTGCGTATTCGAAATCAATTTAAAGACGGAGATCAGCTGTGCAGTACTGCACAACTGATCTGTGCCTTTGTTTTCTGTACACGGTTAGTACGATTCGTCTTCTTTCTAAATCCGAAATAAAAAATTTCTAGTCATCTTCTGTGTGTGTACTGCCCAGTTTGTGTCGGACCTGTTAGGAAAACACATTGTGAGTTTTCTCATGATGAGGCTCAAATATGTTTTTACTGTCAAACTTCACACCCCAAGGCTAAGATAAGAAGCACGCGTGGCCGTAAAAGATGTGACGCACAAAAAAAAGGAAAAATGAAAAACAGACATATTCGGCAAAATGTTATGTCAAGTCAAAATAATTGATATACTTGGTCAGCCGAAAGAAGAGAAAAATAAATACATTCAAAGAGATTTGCCGCCCGGAATGATTCCCCATTTTCTATTTACCAGAAAACGAGATACTTAGGCTGATCCGAGTGACAGTTCCCCATATGGGGGCAAAGGGCAATTTTGCCAGACAGTGGCTGTTTCATAACCAAAATTTCAATGCTGTAAAAACAATCATATAGAAAACATAAATGATGGAATTAAGCTAAAAGTGACAATTTTAATTGATTGACACCTTAATGACTGCGAGTTATAGAGGGACATAATATATGAGAATGACGACACATTGCATACCCCAAAAAAAGAAGAAAAAATAATTAGATAAATAAATAAATAAATAAATAAATAAATAAATAAATAAATAAATAAATAAATGAAAAGAAAACAAATATTAAATCATCACTATAAACTAACGCGTTTACAATATTATGAAACATAGTAGCCATTTTCAGTAAAATCAATGGGAGTTACCTGTGAATTTCAGACCCGATTTTAAAGCGGAAAAATAAAATTTCGTTGGTATGTCATTAGGATTTTCTGAAATTTGACCCAATTTATTTATATAGTAGGTTTTTGCAATATATATCTTTAGAAAGATAATTTTGTCCCCTAATAGGAACCATTAAGGAAAATGCATTTTGATCAAGAAATACTGTTGTTTTAGGCATTCTTCTAGATGACGTGATGCTTACTTTTTGTATTTTACTATCATTTTATAGAACATGGGTCTAACATTTTGTAACTGAGTTTGACCTAATTTTTTCTGAAGCAATTTTTTTAAAAAATATATCTTCATAAAGAGGATATTTTGTAGATATATGAACTATTAAGGAAAATTAATTTATTTTAATATTTTATAGCGTAAAATGGGTTTTAAATGGCAGGTCCTATTTCGCCCCATTATATTTTGAGCACTCTACCTATCGGTATAATAATCCGATTTCCAGGTAAATTTGTACTCCATTTCTGGGCATGTTCCAGATTTTTGCAGTTAACAGCTGGTAATCATGGGCTGTCTCTTGGTTATTTTTGATTTTTGTTTGTTTGTTTGGTTAGTTGTTGATGTTTTACGAGTTTAACTTTCACCTGTTTGATTAACATTGAATTTCAAACACAGCTTTAAGGTTACACAACTAGACTAGAAATCCAGACAGCATGTTTTGTTTGCGATGCAGATCGACTGCACAAAGACTCACCTGCGTAAGGAAACGACCATTTGATTTTTATTATTGGGGAAGCGGGGGGGGGGGGGGGGCTGTAAGATTTTTTTTGAATTAAAAAAAAACAGGATCCAATTTTGGCCGGAAACATATCTAGGACAGGGTAAATTCTATTTTATTATTTTACGTATTGTTATATATACCAATAAATAGACAGGACCGCGTCGTGAGAGAAAAATAATATCCAGGCCCGGAAACATCTTCAGCCCCTCCCCCTCTTAAAAATCAAATGGTCGCTCCCTAATAGCTGCAACAATGACTTGGATGAGATTAACAGTGGTAATTCAAGGTGTTGGTATATCGGTTTGGTTACTCATTATTGTCAGCCTCCGTGGGGCCGGGGCCTTTAACGATATAGGACTTTAAAAATGAAAAATCAAAATGCATAATACACCAGTCATTTGTATCCCCGGCTCCCCTAGAGCCGGGGATAGCGGAGACACAGCGGGGCTAAAGTGTCGTGATTTAACCTCTGATGAGTCCCGGCAGTGCCGGGGTTTTATTTTCCCGCCATCACATTTATTCAAATTAGATAATAGTTGTATTTTAACATTTAATTAATTACTTGTATGTTCTTATTTGATTGACAAAGGTACCTACATTTACATACAGAAATTCAAGCCCCTATCCCATATGTTTTCATCATTTTTGTCAGCCTCCAGCGAGCCGGGGCTTTTAGTAGGGATTATACCACAAATATGACCCCGCAGTGCCGGGCTTTTAAACCTGAAAATAACCAGAGGGGCCGTGGATACAAATGACCGGTGCATAATGAGCATTCCAATGTGGCTCTTCTGTAATTCTATTTGTTTCGTGTTTTGGTGTCGTTTTATGCCGTTTGTGCCGTTGTATTTGCGTATTTATTCATTTATTTATTTATTTATTTATCTATTTTGAGTCAGTTTACGCCCCTTTTAAGATCATTTAGCTCATATGAGACGAGCCAGTCAGTAGGTGTGGTGAAAACGGGAGAATCCCGAGAAAAAAAAGAAGAAAAAAAGACAGTGTATGGACTCGAGCCCACAACAAACACAGCGGTGAGACGATCGAATGAAACGCGTTAATGAAATCAGCGCTCTTCACCACTCGGCAACGGGGTGGGGGTGGGGATTGCGGATAATTACACAAGTGCAATATACATTCTAATTCGACATGTCATCTCGAAGAACAGATTTATTTTTAGCATGCAGATAAGTTTTCAAAATCTGACTTCGTGCAGAGGAAGAGAAAAAGATGGACTTCATGACCATACATTTTTTTTTTTTTTTTTTTTTTTTTTTTTTTTATCGAACAGCTGCTGTGTAGTTCGTGACGATACGACCACTTGATTCGGAACTGGATAGGATTCGAAACTGGACGATTTACTGTACTGTGGGCCACTGAGGTTATACACACGCCATCAAGCATACAAATGTACATGTACGTAACCGACATAATGGCCATAGGCGTAAACAAAAAATAGCTGTGTTTCCCCTAACACGATCGTCTCTGACTTTTTGCGCCGACACCGCAGTTTTTATTGCCATTAAAAATAAAATAAAAATATTTTCATGACGACCGACCCTCAACATTTGAAGAGGAAAGTATACAATGATTTCAAAACTACTATAATTGCAATAATATTCAAACTCACTTTCGTTAGCTTTCTAATTGTTTTTAACTTCATTTCATGCTAGTACTAATAATTGATTTTAGCGCGGTTTTTATCTTTTACACCCATTTTCAACAAAGAAATTATAAATGAAAAATAAAAAGATTTTCCGACCTACCGACCATATCGGCATGTTAGCGGAAACACGGCTATTTTTATTTTACGCCTTAACTGCTGTAATTTGACGTTTAAGATACTACTTTCATGTAGTAAGATCAGTTACACCACAGACTTGCATCACAGGGACCCAAAGTGTTTAATTGTTGTGTTTCTTTATTCCTTAAGTATTTGTACTAGTGTAGTCATGGTAGTGAAAATACACATACTTCACAATCAATACAGGCCTCGTCGGTTTCACAGGTGACTGAAATAATTATGCTTTACACACCGATATATGTCAAATTTACATCTTATACTTTTTATTGTGGGCATATAAAATCAAAGTGACAAAAGCATTAACTTAAATGGGGTGCATATTTTATGTTGTGGACTGTTAACCAACGACAAGTTTGAGGTATGTATGTTACGGTATTTTTTGTCGTCTATTAAACTCTCCTACCAAAATACTATTTGTCGACTCTCTCAACTATGGAGCTTTGCCAGATGACAGTCGTTGAACCTACTTGTTTCCGGACGGTTGGAAATTCATCAAGCAGAACTACCCACGGGAGTTGGTCGATATCATCGCCATTAAGTCATGTAAGCCCGGCGTCCTTTTTATGGGACATAGGCAAACAGTATAGCCCCAGATGTGACGCCACAGAGGATTTTCATAAAAAAGATTAATACAATCTGAAAATCACTGCTGATTAACCTAAAATGAAAGTGGACTCGTCCAAATGATAATGATGGGAACGTCCTATGTACTTAGCGATAACGAAAGTCGTTTAACGAATGTAACGGGATAGTCTCCCTTGTAGAATACGTTAGTGCAACGTATAAGCGGGTAGTAATATGCAAATTAGAAACTCGAAACTTTGTGATTCGAGTAAGTGTTAGGTATATAGCGCAGTAAACCACCCTTGGTGGGTGAGCATGCTTTTCCACTGACGGGGTTTCTGTGGCTTGATTCGGCTGCACGTTACAGTGGTGGCTGCGGTGGGATGATGACAACTGCCAGGACGGAGTTGCCTTACCCATGTAGTCCCAAGGCCAAGACTCGTTTCTCGGAGGGGGAAGTAATGTAACGGGATAGTCTCCCTTGTAGAATACGTTAGTGCAACGTATAAGCGGCATATTAACGGGTAGCAATATGCAAATTTTGTGATTCGAGTAAGTGTTAGGTATATAGCGCAGTAAACCACCCTTTGTGGGTGAGCATGCTTTTTCCACTGACGGGGTTTCTTTGGCTTGATTCGGCTGCACGTTACACGAATATGGATTTTAAGTGAAAAGTTGTATTTCCAATTACATGTATTGTTTATTGTTAACCTCAGTTTTGTCATTTTTCTTCTTATTTGACTTGTCTTAATTGTTTATCGTCATTGTGTCTCATGTAATTTTCACTATTTTCATGCAGGACCAATATGTCAAATAGACTCACAGTAGCCAACAGGCATGAAACAGAAATGATCCTGGTCATGTTTGTAGAGGATCGACAAGTGGAGAGCAGCAGTGCTGGTGGCGGCGGTGGAGCCAGCTTTTTAGGCTTTGAACTTAGTGCCGGTGGAGACAAATCTACAACATACGAACAAAACCAAATGGCACCTCAGCAAGAATTTACACCGATCGCCAAAGGACAATGTGCAACATTCTTTGCTGCGCCCGTATGTCGGCTAATCATAAAGGTCGCCAGTACCGGTCAAACTCTTTATAATAGTTCCTGGAAGACAAAGAAATCAGTTGTGGTGACAGAGGATCTCCTTGTTAAAGAAAATAAAGACCCAAAACAACCGTGGTCCTACATAAATTATTAATACACAAATCACTGAGATGCATGTAACAACATATTAAGTGGTAAAGTGTTTCTTAACAATACAAGATGCAACTCAATGGAAAGAAACATACGCGTGTATTCGTCTATGAATTTGTAATGATAAAGACTACGACAAAGTTTTTGTTTATTGAAGTTACAGTATAAAAAGTTCACGTTATTTTGGATCTTCCATCCTAAAGTAAACAAGTGCACGTCAAATGTGACTTGCTTCCTAAACCATACCATGCAGATTTCTTGGAGAAAATAAATATTGGACAATCTTCAATGAACTGCTCTAATAATGTTTAAAGTATCAGCCCACTCTTCAAATTACTCTTTGGTTGCGTTCATAGTACATGTACACGTATGTAGACAGTCGACACCTTGTTTCGCATCATATTGATCCAGAATGATTTGTTCTGCGTTCCGCCCATTGAGTCCTCAAAAGTGTCATGTTCAAAATATCACAGTGTTCTGTATTTCATGTTAAATACCGAAAATGATTCAGAATTTGAAATTCAAAGGTGTGGCCTGTATCATCACTAGACGGGGTGTTCCCGCCGATTTTGACAACTCTCTGTCTCAGAAGTAGAGCGAAGTCACGAAGTTTAACGGATTGGGGCTTAGGCCGCTGATCTACATCTGTCGTGACATGCTACATGTACCAGTAGTCCTTCTTTCGTAAATTTCAACAAAGCACATGCTTGCTGTAATACTGCGTTTACACTATGTACCCGGCAGCCCCGTTTGCTAGAAACGTAGTGTGCTCTGATTTTCAAGATCTATCACGTTTTGTTACGTTTTCTTACGTTGTATTACGATATCCGTAACAAGCCGTGGTAGTGATAAGCCGGTGTGTCACGGAGTTACGGTTATCCACGATCTATCACGATTATTAGCACGTTATATTACGGCCTGTTACGTTCTGTTGCGGTCAGTTGCGTTTTGACCAAGGTGTAACACGTTTTTTCGGTCTGTCAAGGTCGGCTACAGACGAAACGTAGACACCATACAATATATTAAGCACGTTTTTTCTTTTTATATACGAATAATTCCTTTGAAATAATAATAATCGCGCTCCTCAACAACCGACTGCAGAGTTGATTAAGAAAGTTCGGGATTGTAATTCTTCTTCAATTGCACAGTGCAGCGTATGTTCTGTATTGTTTACTATAGTGACTGCTCCAATATGAAGGAACTTGTCCCCATGATATGCCATTTTATATCTATAAACATCACGCGCCGTGATAACCGTAACATAACGTGACATACGAAGTAGAACGGGGTGGACACCGTCAAAGACCGTAACGCACCGTAACTTAACGCAACAAAACGTGTTGACTATTCGTAGGAAACGGGACAAGACGTGAGACGACCGTGATCAAACGCAACAGAACGTGGAGGGTACGTAGCTTGCCGGGCTATTCACTAGCTTCTCGTTGCACTACGGGCCGCCTCCAAGTTTCGCTACGTACTGTTACGTTCTGTTACGGTGTGTTACGTTCAGCCCGTTTTATCACGGCCCATCCGCCGTGACTGCCGTGGCAGATTTTTAAACTAAAAAAATTTGTCACGGTGTCCACGGTTATCCCGGCGTGCTACGTTTGCCTATCCCGTTCCCCTGCGTTGCCTCACGGTTATCCCGTTTTTATCACGGTTGTCTGAAACGTGACCGCCGGGAACATAGTGTAAACGCAGTATAATAAAAACACGAGATGATATACATAAAATTGCAGTGAAAAAGACAGATCTGGCTTTTTCAACATTAAAAAAAAAAAAAAAAAAAACACAAGTCACAGTTTTACTTAAATTATTTAAAAAAGAGTATATTTTGGCAGCTGTTTGGGATGCCATCTTGAAATCTCAAATCTGCCATGGTGGCAAACAGTAAATAAAGTTCTCGCTAATAAAGAATTACTATAAGCTTTATAGACTGCACGAGTACTCGCTCGCGAATTCAAGAACTCGCTAATAATTCAGAAATCGAAAATTCGCGAAATAAAAGTCTCGCGAAAATTTCCGAATTTACAGTACTACTTCTATTTCTAGGCTTTGCAGTCATACTTTTGGTTTTACCGTTGTCATCAGGAAAACATGTCCATGAAAAGTATACCCACCCTCATACCCCACTTTTATATAGCAAAACTGGGGTTTACAGGGGTATACCTATTTTTCTGATTTTTGTTTCAAATCATAGATTGTGGGTACTCGTAAGAACTGCCCTGGCGAGGTGGTTCTAACGTGTACCCACAACTAATGTTTTGAGCAAATATATTTATCAAATGCTGAAAAAATTCTCTGTATATTGCATAGCAAGTTTTCGTAATGGTAGGGTTGAATAAAAATAAACTATTATATATAATATAAGCCATTTTTGTCTCATGTTTTCTGATTTATAATGACTGAAAAAGTACCAAAACCAACTGACAATACAAAATGGAATGGGCCTCTTGAAAACACTCAAGAGATGGGGGAAAACTATGCACATGCACGTGCAAGGATTAACGCAGATTTTATTGCTACATAAGTAAAAATGTTTGGCTCTTTTTATCACACTATATCTATCCTTCTGATATTCATTTAAATTGTACTTAGAAACGATGCAAAAACTAAAAGAATTGACATGCGTTTCGGGTACGAGGGTGATTTTAAGAAATGGCAGTCATCTTGGATGCCATATTGAATACTAAAATTTACAGGGTTTGCCAGAACAAATCTACAGACAAAGGCGAACACTTTGGTTTATAATAACAATATATTTGGTGCTCCACTTGCTACGCATTAAACAGGTTTTCAGAAGCCATTACCTTTACAAAGACAAAAATGCATATACTTAACCAAATTCCCAACGCACCTAGAAAGATTTTTGCCAGTATTTCAAAAACGAATCGACCAAAAATAATCAAATTCGAATCATGATAAGACACATCATTTTAAAATAATGTAGTGAAATTTTATTGCGATCGGCGATTTCTATCGATATTTATTGAGCTTTTTGTTAGCACACCCATGATTCGAAAAATCAGGAAATACGTATTGAAAATAACGGTAGTGTAAGATAAGGGTAAATCGTACATAACGTTATCAAAATGATTTGCAGAACAAATTTATTGTGTGGTAGTGAGAATTACATCAATACTTCACTTACAAAATTTGAAATTTACTGCTTTAGTAAGTTCCCAAAAGGACAAATAAACGGAATTTCGAATCTATCAGTTCCATTCATCTAAACAACTTAATGTCTAGTGTGTTCCCTATTTGCCTGTATCACCGCTAAACAGCGCTGTCGAATGGATAGGATGTGATTTCCAATTACATTTTGTGGAATGTTAGACAACTCAGCAACCAACACTTGCTCTAACTGGCGACGGGTTTGAGGATTTGCAGGAATTACAAAACACTTTTAAGGGCTACAACTGAGTCTTTGTACGAGTAAACGGACGGACGGACGGACGAAGCTGAAAGTGGAAACTAATTTCACTTTATGACAAAATGGTTGCCTTTCAAACTTGAACTCGAATGATACCAAATGACTGTGTTTAAGCAAGAAAAAATGGCGAAATTAAGACTTCCTTTTTGCATTGACTTTAAACGCACCTGCGTAAAAGACGTAACCCCCTCAACTAAACCGATCGCTCCAGCCATTTTATCAACAGATAGACGAACCATTTTTATTGACTTCGATATGATACATAACCGGGCTTCCAATAAAAGTTTCAGAATGAGAAAAAGCTACATACCACAAGGAGCACGTGCAGAAAACATGTTTTTCATGAATTACTTATTGCGCGATTCCGAGAAAAAATTTGTGCGAAATAACCTTGTAGGTGTGTGTAAATGCTTAAGAGACAAGCGTGTGCTAAATTTCAAAGTCAAATCTTTGACGAAAGTGAAGTTATTCAAATTTTAAAAGTAGTGCGTTGGCATTTTTGCCAAGTGTATTTTGCTTTGGTTCCAAAATCGATATTAATCGTACAAAGCATTTTTTATAATGCAAAATAAATCTTGAACAAAGACAAAAAATCAGAAACAATACGTTGGCTAGTGGAGTACCCAGGATGCAAAGATTTTGAAATGTAAAGAAAACGGAGATAATTGTGCCGCGTCATGAGAAAATCGCTGATCAGCGCCTTGTTTTCGCTACACAGATAGAACAATTCCTCCTCCACTTATACCGTTTTAGATTTCTTCTGTGGCTGTACAGACCGGTTTGTGTCAGACGTGGTCGGAAACCCCGAAGACCGATTTTCTCGTGACGCAGCTCACTTTACTAAGATTGTCTTCAGATTTACGGTTATGAAAATAAAAAAAAGTAATTCTGCGAATTGGTGTGTCGACAGAAGAAGTGAAAACATTCCGACAAAACTACGAACGTGAATACAGTCTGTAGAAATTATTAACTTCAGAATTCTAAAAATTCTAGCTTCTGAAGCCAGGTTTTATCGGGACGCGGCTCAAAATGAACTAGGTCTCGAGAAAATGGACACAGAATAATGCAAACAAGGCCTCAAACCGACACGATCTGACGAACAGATAGTTCAACAAATTGCTGAAAGTCATGTTGTCGAAAATTAAGAATCTTGTCAGCCCCTTGGCAGAAAAGTTCCGCGAGAACACTTAGGTTTAAAGAAATAGGTAGGTAGGCCTGCCTTTCTCATGACAAGACAAAATTAAATTGTCACTCGATTGTCGCATTAAAAATAATCTGGACTAATTGTGGGCAGTTGAATATTTGTAAGATTATTATTATTATTATTATTATTATTATTATTATTATTGATTATCATTATCTTTTAAAATAAATTATCTACCATGTATCGTCTTCTTTTTCTACCTCTTCTTCTCGTCGACACTTCATGGTTGGTGAAAAGGTTTTAAAAGATTAATACATTAATTTAAAGGGGACATATAAAAGTTCTTCTAGATCCCTTTTATTCTTCTTCTGTTGATCCCATTTGTTCTTGGGGCTTGTTTATGGAAAACTAAACCCAAATATTCCCATCGACTCAACTCATCAGGAAAACATGTCCGTGTAATGTATATCCCCTTGAACCCCACTTTTATATAGAAAAACTGGGGTATGCAGGGGTATACCTATTTTTCTTATTTTTGCTCCAAAACATAAATTGTGGGTACTCGTTAGTACCGCCTCGGCGAGGCGGTTCTAACGAGTACCCACAATCTATGTTTTGAGCAAAAATAAGAAAAATATCAACGTTTTTCTGCTGAAAATTTTCATTTTTTAAGCTAAAAATCTCTGTTTATTGCATGGGCAAGTTTTCGTAATGGAATTATTTTCATGTAAGGGTAATCTCACTTGATGACAAAATTAAATGGTCATAATGATACAGTAAGTTGTATAAATGATTTAAAATAGTGTTCAAATAATAAAGTATTTGTTTTAGTTGTTTGTTCTGATGATATTTCAAATTTCGATGTTCTTCTATGCCGTCATAGTGGAACTAATGAATATTCATGAGATAAAATGCAAAATTTCAAATGAAGCTATCTCTGGAACCAGTCATGATAATTTGATGAGGTTTTCTGCAATCAGTTCCTTTCATCAATGTCTACTTCAGTTTTACAAAAGAAGGACTACTGGTACATGTAGCATGTCACGACAGATGTAGATCAGCGGGCTAAGCCGCAATCCGTTAAACTTCGTGACTTCGCTCTACTTCCGAGACAGAGAGTTGTCAAAATCGGCGGGAACACCCCGTCTAGTGATGATACAGGCCACACTTTTGAATTTCTTTTTTTTTTCTTTTTTTTCTTTTTTTTTTTTTTTTTTTTTTGGATTCAGTTTTACGTCCCTTTCAAGCTTTTTCACTCATATCGAGACGAATCAATCGGTAGGTGGGGCGAAAACCGGAATACCCGGGGAAAAACCACCTGACACACCCGCAAGCAGAACATGGCTTGTCTCACATATCCTTTGAATTTCAAATTCTGAATCATTTTCGGTATTTAACATGAAATACAGAACACTGTGATATTTTTAACATGACACTTTTGAGGACTCAATGGGTGAAACGCAGAACAAATCATTCTGGATCAATATGATGCGAAACAAGGTGTCTACTGTCTACATGACCTTCAAGGACAATAATGTTATAGCGTGAAAGTGTCTCAAATACAGAACACTCATTCTCTTAGACGTGATCCGACCAAACTTATATGTTCAAGTAAAGGACAATATTAAACGAAACAGAAATATTTATGATCATGGATCATATACATTTTTTCTTAATAAAAATTCAAAGAAAGTCACTTTTGACTGATGTTCAAAATAAAATTACGGGTCATATGAAAAGAAATTACATAAAAACACCGACAAGAAAAAAATATGTCCTAATGGACCAAACCATCGCTCCGAACACTTAGCCATGGACACAAGTTTAAATACTCGAGTTTCTTTCATTTAGCAGTTTTCAGAAAATATGGCATGGCAAATCGGACCCGTCTCTTATGGATCGCCACAAACACGTCCTCGAACCATGGTAAAAGTAACCAGATGACCAATGGTCCTGATATCGCTCTCCTGAAATTTGGTCTTTGATAAATGACCTTTGGCTAAAGTTATGTTGGTCAAGGTAAAAAGTAAACTTGACACTGAATACTAACATAATTATTAACACTGTAAACTGTCTGTATCTACCAGGCTACAAAACTTTCTGGAAAATCCAATGTTTCCACTTCCTCCCACTGAAAAGCCTATGTGACCAAAATTGACCTTTAAGTAAAATCGGTCAAGGTCAACCCACGGTCATGATTCATACAAATTATGATGGGTCAGATTCCCCCATTCTACATACATGTACCAAGTTTCGTTGAAATCGGTCCACCGGTTCAAGAGAAGAAATTTAAGGCTTTTACCATATATGGAACCAGCGGCTGTCTTGGTCATGTGATCTGGACCATATATACAAACTTTGGTTTCCCTTTCCAAGGATAATCTGTATGAAGTTAGGCTTTGATTGGCCCAGGGGTTTCCGGGAAAATTTAGTTTTACCTTTTATATGTTAAATGACATTTGAACTTGACCTTGAATACTCACACAACTTCATTAGCTCAATAAATTGTCCGTATCTTCTAACTTTTAAGGTTACAGGCTACAAAACATCGTTAACCAGAGGACCAATGGTCCTGTAAACGCTCACCTCAGATCTGCTATATATACCTATAAATACGTTTGAATAATATGGTATATAGACCCAGTGCTGGGGCAGAGTAAGCCCTGGTGTCATGTTTTTCAGAATAATCAATATTATATCCGTTTACCAATATCCTGCAAAATTTTACCTTCAAATGTCATTTCAGCTGTTTTCCCCCATTCAAATGCATATAGGCGACCTATGTTGACCTTGTCGTAAAGGTCAATGTCATTACAGGGTCATGATTAATTAACACATTGTGGTACTTTAGTCGCTGATGCTACAAGCCAACTACTGGCGGCCATCTTGGCCATGTGACCTGAAATATTTATAAACACATTGGTCCCCCTTGTGGATATAAAACCGTCCTATCAAATTCGACTTTGGTTGGCCGAGCAGTTTCAGAGATCTTTGAATATTGTGGTTATATACAAGTACATTGCCCCCAGGCAGACTAACCCCTGGGTCGATTTTTTAGAATAATAAATATTCAGTCCATTTGCCAATTTCCTGCAAGTTTTCACCTTCAAATGACCATTTAACATTTTCCCCCATTCAAATGCATAGGCGACCTCTGCTGACCTTGCCGTAAAATAGGTCAAGGTCATCCCATGGTCATTATCTATGAACACATGAAGTACTGTGATCACTCGGATACGACATGCCAAGTACCGTTGAAATCGGTCCACCGGTTCCGGAGAAGAAGATTTTTAAGTTTTTTTTTTTAACCATATATGGGCTTATCGGCCATCTTGGTCATGTGACCTGGATTATTTAAAAACACATTGCCCCATATGAAGTTTTGCTTTGATTGCCACAGGTTTTTCAGAAAATATGTTTGAACATTGTGGACGACGACGACGGAGCATAGGTATTATAAGCTCACCTGCCTAACGGCTCTGGAGAGCTAATAATTATTGCATGGTTCGTGCGTGGGTTTGTGGCGAAATATATCCTAAAGGATGAATATTACTTAAAAGTATGTAGACGTAAATTGTTTTTATAGGCACGTAATACTTGCAGTTACACCCGACGGTTCATTAGCGATTGTTCAGTAGCGATAGCGCAAGTCATTCAGTGAAAGTGTGGTACTTTACAGGTACATAGATATCAAGTCAAAAAGTTGTCACACAAGGTGAAAATAAATACGGTATTTATTTTTATTCTATATTTTGTCTTATTTCTTCTTCGTTTTTATCGTCATTGGGTCTCTCTTTACCAAAGTAAATTTATATATATATATATATATTTTTTGTCTTTATACAGGGCAAAAATGTCCGAATATAGACTCTCAGTAGCCAACAGACATCAAAAAGAGGACATCCTGATTAAGTTTGAAGAGGGTCGATCCAAGGAGCTGGAGGTCAAGGGAAACCACTCCAAGACGGGTTTAGTAACTTTGTGTTACTGATCGTTCCAAGTCGATACTTCTGTGGTGGTTCTTTTTGTTTTATGTCTTGGTGTTTAAAATTTTTTTGTGCTGTTGGCGCCTTATGTATGTTTTCTTATTTTTAGTTAAGTTAAGGTAACTGAGTGGCCACCTATTGGGAAAATAGCTGCTCATTCGGCTTACGATATGTTTCATGGTATAAGTACCTGATTGTTAGTTTGGTTTTTTCCCACCTCGGTTTTTGGAGTGGGAATCTTTTTCTGATTGCGCCTTTTCCTGATCTTTGCCTACTTGTACCTTTTTACACGGATCGAAGCCACACAATATGCAGATTTCAAAGCTAAGAGGGTTAGTCGGTTGATTATAAAGGTAGAGAGTACCAAACAAATCCTTTATGGCGGTCGTTGGGACACAAGCACAGCAGTAGTCGTGACAGAAAGACTCCATGTTAAAGAAAATTTGTACCCAGATAAACCGTGGTCCAAAAAGGGACATTAAACGTTCATAAAACAGTGTTCAAGAATATCCCTTCCGGCGTCCCGGTAATAGCGATTTTTTCATAATACATCTATTTATTCAGTCTGCCTCTCTGTTGTGCTCGTTGCCTTTAGCTTTGGTTGAGACCAGCCAGATGGCTACCTTATTGGGAAAGAGCTAGTCATCCTGCTCTTCAAGTATGTTGTCAGAAAAATGTTTTGTGTTGTTTTAGATGTATTTTCTTTCAAACCTGGTGTCTATTTTGGGACTTAAAATTTAATTGTATCGATCCCTGGTCCCTCTATTCTTACTATATGATAATGTGTAAAATCATATTAAGCAAAGCAAAATATACCTGTTGATTCATAATGCGAACGAGGCAGTTCATATGGAAACGAAAATATAAGAAACAATTGACGACAACTATTGAACAGCCCTTTTTCTGTGGAACACGGTTACATCGGTTCTCATCAAGCTTGACATCACAGGTTTTAAAAACTTTTGCCTCTAAACAGGCGTTGTAATCAATATGTCAATATAATGTATAATTGTGGGTACTCGTTAGAACCGCCTCGGCGAGGCGTTTCTAACGTGTACCCACAATCTGTGTTGTGAGCAAAAATAAGAAAAATATCAAAAGTTTTCTGATGAAATTTTCAGTTTTTTGCTACTGAAAAAAGTCTCTATATCTTGCATGGGCAAGTTTTCGTAATGAGAGCCTAAACAGGCGTTCTAATGATAGGGGACCTTTCATTGCAACTGGTATGGGTTTTTCCAAAAATCCAAAACACATATCACAAGTTTTCTTGCAGTGATAAAACATATTGCAAATTGCATTTTGTTTCATTGTATTTTCTCAGCACCCTACTAGTATCAGACTGTCCGCTATTTTACTCCATATCCATGGGTGTATTCACACTACTTGCTGTGTTCCGCATCATGTTCCTCCCAGTGAGAATAAGGAGCACCTCTTGTGCCGACAGCCCCCGTGGCTGAGCGGTTAAGATCACTCGATCATCTCACCACTGTTTGGTGTGGGTTGGAGCCCCGCTCTGGCCACAGGGTGTGCCAGGTGTTTTTTCTCGGGGTTCTCTCGTTTTTGCCCCACCTATCGATTAAGACCTGAAATAATCTTGAAATGGACGTAAAACTGAATTGAAAAAAAATCTTGTGTCTCCAAACAAAGCTTATGACGAAGTGATTGACCAACTGGTGAACAATGAAGATAAAATTATGAGCCTTTGCATGAGAAAACCAACAATTTGGGTTTCTGACCAAGTCCGACACAAACCCGGCTGTACAGTCAAAGAGGCAGGCTAGAAGCTAGAAATTTCGGAATTAAGAAGAGGGATTGTGCTGTATGTGTAGCGAAAACAGAGGCGCTGATCAGCTTCGCCGTCACCGCAAAGCTGGTTGGTTACTGCGAAGCTAGTCTGTATCTTTGTTTTGCATCTGCAAATTGTTGGTTTTCTGATGCAGCGGTTCAATTTGGGCTGGTTCACAAAAGCAAATAACTCATTATTCTGAGAAATATCTTGTCTGTCATTGGTTTATACAAGAACATTGCAGGGAAAATATATTCTTGTATAGGTAAACTACTTTGACTATGCCGCTTGAACTCACGTGATGAAGTTTTGTAAACACTTAAAAATGGGCACCTATTTGTTTAACACATTTCTCCAGTGCCATGTGAAGCATGTGGTCATATATTGTTTACGTCACAGAGTCGCAGTATTGAGAACATAGTTATTTAAGCAGTCAGATCAATAAATGCAAAGGTTAAGCGGCACGGTCATAGTATTTTAGCTACATGTATAAGTGCATAAGTTGTGTGATTATTGTTTAATTACCACTTTTCAAGGTCAATATGTTTATTAAATGAAAATACATTTATTCCGATTCCTATGTATACAGTTAAAAGTAAAACAAAATACATCTAAACTACCGTTCAAACAGATATGTCTGATCAATACAAATACATGTACAATCTGACCATGTTTGGTTTGGTTATGGCTTAACATCCAAGTCAATAATTTTAGTCTTGTCAGGACAGAGCCACCACTTTTTGGGAATAAACCAGTACTCTGTCAAGAACACAGTGGGCAAAGGAGTCAAACCCAGGATCTTTTTTGCTCCGAAGCGCTATACTATAATTGAGCCACGTCATGAGAAAACCGGATTTTTGCCTACGCGAAAATAAAAGCGCAGATCAGCTTTGCAGTAACTGTGAAGCTGATCAGCGCCTTTGTTTTCACTACACCGATAGTACAATTCCTCTTCTTCTTAAATCCGAAATATCAAGCTTCTAGGCATCCCCAGAGACTTCACAGACCGGTTTGTGTCCGAGCTGGTCGGAACTCCCGAAGACCAGTTTTCTCGCTTCGTGGCTAATATCACTTGGACATCATGCTCCCCGGGGGGGGGGGGCACTCCCTGGTAAGCAGTGTACCGATGCGTGATCAAAAAAACGATGAGAAAGGGTACTTTTTTTCAAGATGGACAGTGCGCAGCGCTGACATCATTTAGGGTAGGCAAAATGTCGTTTTTGTGGAAAAAGGGTATGTTTTTTACAATTCTGCTAAAACGCTGTGAAAAGGGGTGGACCGAGGCGTCCTTGGCCGATATGTTTTGGGCCGAAATGACTAAAATGTCTAAAACCTAAGGGATAAAATATGATTTTCCCTTTCTGTTCAACAATGTGTGTTGCTTCAATAGAAATTATTGTTTCTGCTAATTGAGTAGTTCATACAAATAAAAATGGTTTGTATTAAAACTTGTCTTTTGTACCCTGTTCTCCATAATGCTTGCTATATGTAAGTGCTTGGTATTTATCTACTATATCAAGATTTATTTCAAGTATATATAGAAGCCTAATGGTGTTGTGGGAAAGCTGCTTGCCTTGTAAACCAGGGGTCAATTCCAGGCTTCTCCAGTTTTTCGTACAAGACTTAAACTAATTTCCTATCGCCATATTACCTTAGCTGTTTAGTGGGACAAAACACAAAATTAACCAACCAACCATTATTTCATATATATTTGTGTCAATTTTCTGTGTACATTTGAACAAATTCAGATGCTGAGGGCAAAGCTTGAAAGCCCTGAAACAATTTAAACCCCCAATACTTTATTACTGACAGTTCCAAGGCGATACTTCCTCTGTGGTTAGTCTGTTTCTCGTTTCAGTGATGACAATTTCTTTTGTATGTGCATTTTAAGGTTAACCATCTTTTCTTATTGTACCTGTATGTTGCCTATTTGTAACTTTAGCTATTTCATGTGTTCACTGCATGACCAAATGTTTGTTTATGATCATATCAGTTCCACATTTTTAAGCATTTTAACCCAACAGAGCCAAAGTCTCAAAGGTGATCTTATAGGATAGGCAGGCATCCATCTTCCGTTACTGTAGTCTGTCTATATTTTAAAATTACTTCTCTGAAGCCATCAGGCAGATTGTTTGCATATTACACATATAGCATCTTCACGTGGTTATAAAAGAATTATTGCATTCCAGTGTTTTAGTTGACTACAGTGGAAAGGGGTACTTTTTGACGGGACACAGTGGAAAGGGTCACATTTTAAAGCAAACACAGTGAAAAGGGGGGTCAAATTTTAAATGTCGATCACACTGTTTAGGGTATGTTCAACAATCCTTTGATCACGCATCGGTACACTGCTTACCAGGGAGTGCCCTCCCCGGGTCATGCTCTCACTAAAGTATGATTAAAGCTCTTTATTGACAAATAGGCAAGTTGAATATTCAAAAAAAAAAAATAAAAAAAAAAAATATAAGTCATTTGACACATTGAATAGTTAAAATAAAATAATTAGACATCATTTGGCAAACTGGAGTTACTGGGCCCAGATGTTCAAAACTACACTAGCTTAACGGTGTTGTTAAGCCCTCAATTTGTTAACTATGTATCAACTTGAAAAGCAAATGCAAAAATTTAACTGTCTTTGTAATATTCATGTAAATGTTTGAAATTTTAACAAAACGTTAACCAACATCGTCGTTAATTTTGAACAACTAGTCCCAGAATGTTAAAATCATTACAAGTTAAAGGAATATTCAAATGAACACCACCAGAGCTGGTTTGGAAAATTATATATGAAAATAAAAATCACTAAAAGGCATTTTAGAAATAGAATACATGTACATGTACTAACTAGAAGAAAGTTTAGCACCTTACATAGTCCAAGGAAAATACATGTAATTAAAAGAAAGTCACTGTCTTGACAGATTGATTAGTCTGATGAAAATTTGGCAAAATCAATAGTAAAACATTAACATTTGAAAAAAAATATCAGGCAAGTCATTTTGTAAACTGTTTATTCAGATGTAAAAATACCATAACAGGCATAAGTATTTGCCAAATTGAATGTTCAACTAAAAGTCATTTAAGAAAATGAATATTTAGAACAGTTTTGCAGATTGATTAGTTGGGAAGAAACTTTTTGCAAGTCTGACATCTGAAAAACTGTATTTTCAAAAAAAAAAAAGAAAAAAAATAAGAGCTGTCGCAGGACAGCGTGCTCGACTGCTTCTGACCTTTGTCAAACATAAGGCCAAACCCGACCGGTAACCCAAAGCATTATGCTCATACATCTTTTTGCCTTGATGCAATAAGGCAAAATCACTGAACCATGAAAGTTAACTATAACTACATAAGAATCAAATGTCTCACTCATATTGTGAAAGAAGTGTGTTCATATACCAACTGAGTGCCAAGACACAAGGCAAAATCACTGAACCGTGAAATAAGGTCACACTGACCTATAAGTATTTCAGGGTCAAAGGTCTAGTGATACTTACTCATAATGTGAAAAAAATCATATACCCATTCAGTGTTGAGATATAAAGCAAAATCACTGAACCATGAAATTAGGTCATAGTGACCTATAAGTATGTTTGGATTAAAGGTCTGGTCATACTCATTACTACTTGAGTGCCGAGATATAAGGCAAAGTCACTGAACCGTGAAATTAGGTCATAGTGACCTATAAGTATACTGGGGTCAAAGGTCTGGTCATACTCACTCATAATCTGAAAATATTCTAATTGAGTGTCAAGATGTAAGGCAAAATCACTGAACCGTGAAATTAGGTCACAGTGACCTAGGACTACTTCAGGGTCAAAGGTCTTGTCATACGCAAGCATACTTTGAAAGAAGTTTGTTCATAAACCATTTGAGTACCGAGATATAAGGCAAAATCACTGAACCGTGAAATTAGGTCACAGTGACCTATAAGTATATTGGGGTCAAAGGTCTGGTTATACTCACTCATAATCTGAAAAAAGAATGAAAATATACTAATTGAGTGTCAAGATATAAGGCAAAATCACTGAACCGTGAAATTATGTCACAGTGACCTATAAGTATATTGGGGTCAAAGGCCTGGTCGTACTCACTCATAATCTGAAAGAAGTAAGAAAATATACTAATTGAGTGTCAAGATATAAGGCAAAATCACTGAACCATGGAAAGTAGGTCAACCGACCCTTACCGTCATGACACACAAGTCAGTGTCACAAAGTCAAAAGATGAATGACCAACCATCTTCCTAAGTTGTTTCTATTAAGAAATAAAAAGAAAAAAAAATCGGGGAGTTCTAGATTTTGACCTCTAGCCCCGCCCCCCTGACTCCAACCCAGAGGTCCGATGTCATGGAACCTAAAGTGTATGAAGTATGAATGCTTTATGATAAGTTGTTGTCAAGATATGAACTCCTTGTAAAAGTTACACAGCAGTACATCTATTTTTTACAGTGTTCTAGTTTTTAACCTCCAGCCCCACCCCCCAGGCATGGACCGAGAGACCCGATGCCATGAAATGAAACTCAACCCTACAGGGTACCTATGGTCCGAGTATGAAAGCCCTCTGATAAAAAGTTATCAAGATATAGACTTCTAGAATACTATATCACAGAAAAGCCATTATTATTAATGGTGTTCTAGATTTTAACCTCTAGCCCCACCCCCTGGCATGGACCCAAGGATCTGATGCCATGGAATGAAAGCCGACCCTACAGGGTGTCAATGGTCCAAGTATCAATGCTTTCTGATGAGTGGTTGTCAAGATATGGACTTCTAGAAAACTTTAACACAAGAATTGCCATTTTTGAAGGTGTTCTAGATTTTAAACTCCAGCCCCACCCCCTGGCCTGGACCCAGGGGCCCGATGCCATGGAATGAAAGCTAACCCTACAGGGTATCTATGGTCCAAGTATGAATGCTTTCTGATGAGTGGTTGTCAAGATATGGACTTCTAGAAAACTTTAACGCAAGTGTGACGCGCACGCGCACGGGAACGCGCACGGGAACGGGAACGTGGACGACCGGGGTGACTGCATTAGCTCTATGCACTTCGTGCAGTCGAGCTAAAAAAAAAAAAAGAAAAAAAAAAAGAAATACAAAGTTCTGGTAAATAGCTCCCTGAGATCCCAGTCAGCTAGCAAAGACAATCTTATAAAAGCCATTTTATCAGATAACTTTTTATTCATGGAAACAAAGAGACAGGTAAGGTGGACTGTACCTGCCAGCTTATTGGCAACTCTATGTACTACATGTCTAGTACAATATTCCTACTTCAAGATTAAAAGTTACAATCTATTGTGTTTACACTGGCATATAATAAAGAAAGTGAAATTATACAACTTGTATAATTTTGACTAATATAAAATGCAAATGCAAACACAATTTAAAGCCACACATTTGTAGCTGGAATAAAACAGGCAAGCATCCTTGCAAGAACCTTGATTCTTCTGAGAATGAAACATAATATTCATCAGGATAACTTGTACATGTACCATATATGGTGGTATAATGGATAGTGCAATCAGCAGAATGCAGGTTCGATCGCAAGCCAATACATGCCTGTAGTGTTGTGACTTATGTTCATCCTGACTTTATAAAGACATTACAAACATAGGGTGAAGCATTTATGTAATGTTTACCCCCTAATGCTTCACTTTTACACATTTATATAGTATATGAAAAACTCTTTGGCTTGCAACAAAATCATGAAAGAAACAATCTTTAAACAAGCAAAATAATATTACAGAAACACTATCAATAACAATGCTATTTGCTACAGTTAAAGCATTGAGCCTTTTCACAAAGAAATAAAATTATAATTGACTAGAAAGAAAAATAAATCTTGCTAGCATTATTATTAAACCACACATCATTAATAAGGTGATCATTTAACTAAACAAAGAACCTGTAGCACAACCTAACTGAATACAATGGAATTACAAATATATACGGTTACAAGAAAGCTACATACATACATGTATACATACACACTAAATGAAACCCAAAGTGTGCAGATGCCCATCATGATAATTCCCTCTGCTGTCATCAAGAAAACATGTCTGTGTAATGAATACTCACTTAAACCCCACTTTAATTTAGTAAAACTGGGGTATGCAGGGGTATACCTATTTTTCTTATTTTTGCTCCAAAACCTTTGTTTTCACTACTCGGATAGTACAATTCCTCTTCTACTTAAATCTGAAATTTCAAGCTTCTAGCTCTTTTCTGTGCTTGTACAGGCCAGTTTGTGTCGGACCTGGTCGGAAACCACATTGTTGGTTTTCCCACGAGGCGGCTCTGCCTAGTGGGGTATAAACCCATGACCTCTCAATCCAGTGACTAAAAATCTACCACTATGCCAGTATACTCCCCAATAATCCAGTTTCAGATGTTTGTTACAAGCAATGTAGCTCAACATGGCCATCAGTAAAGTGAGTGACCAGCATCTATTACTATGTTCTTGGGATAGCAACATTGTAGAGACAAATAACATTGTCCATGCAATACATGTCAATATGTAAAGCTAGAAAAACTTTGCCCTATAGAAACAATAAGGGCTCATCTGTCTTCTATATATGTCTGTATATACTTGTGAGCCCTTATGGTCCTTATAGGGAGAAATATACATTTAATACAATATTGAAGTCTTGCATCCTAAACTCAAGGCAAGTCCATAAATGAGTGCTGTTGTGAAGGTCAATTTGAATCTACACGAATGGAATATGTAATTAACATAGTTTCACAAACAAAACACTACATATTTTGGCACCAATAATCCCTGTAATATATAGCACTATGGCACAATGCCTGCAGCATTTCTCAGATGGGATATTTGACAATAACTAAGCCGCATTAGGAGAAAACCAACATTTTGCATATGTGAAAACAGGCGCCGATCAGCTTCACAGTAACTGCGAAGCTGATCAGCGCCTTTGTTTTCGCTACATAGATAAATAGAATCCATCATGGGTGGTCAGTGGAGATAGGAAAATCCCAACCCGAGGGTCCACCTGTTCCAGTGGGAAACGAGGCTCGCCGAGTTTCCCACCGGAACGGTGGACCCGAGGGTTGGGATTTTCCTTTCTCCACTGACCACCCATGATCGATTCTTTTTCTTACATACCCCGATTAAGCCTAAATTCATTTTACCGGTAACGTCACCTGGTACCGTGCTTTAATTAACTCAGTCTGATGACGTTGTGTTTATTGCGGATATTACGTCAAATGTAAATAAATCGTTGTCAAATTGAAAAGAGAAGCAGTTTTGATTTGTTTTTCGTTGAAAACGAGTGTGAATCAAGAATATACCCTATGAATTCACACCAATGTAGTCTAGTTTTGTTGAACAATATTGCTGGATGCAGCTGCTTTGGGCTAGAAACGATCGAATTTAGTCGCGTGCTTTTCTTATCTTGTATGAGCAACCAAGCGAGCAGTGTAAGATAGATTTGTCTACCACCGCTAAAATACCGGAATTTTTCTATCTTTATGAAAGAGGTATGTAAGAAAGTACAATCCCTCTTCTTCTTAAATCTGGAATTTCAATGTTCTAGCCTGCTTCTATGACTGTACAGTTCGGTTTGTGTCAGACCTGGTCAGAAACCCAAAAGACCAGTTTTCTGGCAACATGGCTCAAATGAGTCATATCATGAGACAACATGTTTCTTGTATGTGAGAAAACAAATCTGCAGATCAGCTGTGCAGCTCAGCTGATTCTTCTTAGTGCAGCTGATCAGCATGTTTGTTTTTACTAGTATATGAGCCATCACATGAGAAAATCAACAATTTGTGTTTCCCACCAGGTCCAACACAAACCGGGCTGCACAGTCACAGAAGATGGTTAGAAGCTAGAAGTTTTGGATTTGGAAAGAAGAGGCATTGTCCTATTTGTGTAGCGAAAATAAAGGCGCTGATCAGCTTCACAGTTACTGCAAAGCTGATCTGCGCCTTTGTATTTTCGTTTTTCTCCATGCAGCGGCTCATATGGATATTGGATAGTACAAATCCTCCACTTTTTGAAGCCTACATTACCAAGTTTGAGCTTTAACAAAAAGCTTGGTCTACGCTTTGCATATATAAATTAGAATGTCAAAGAATCTGACCGTACTCCCATTTCATTGTGGTGCATTTGACTGAACAGAAATAAAACGCTGCGCGGTGAAAGCATTCATACCTGACAATCGACCGTCACAATACTGTCGGTTCATTTCATTCAGTTGTGGCTTGGATAGAATGTAATTGACTACACGGCAGGTGGGGCGTGGTCAAAGCTTTCATACCTGACCATATAGCGGCACAATACTGTCGGTTCATTTCACTCCGTTGTTGCTTAGATAGAATGCAATCATGCACCAGTTCCACGAATTTAACAATTTGCCACATTTTTGGTACCTACTGCACCATTGGTACAAATGTTACCAACCAAAGGGAGGTTTGCATGGGTGTTTGGGGGTGTTTATACGGTCCTTGGCGAAACGACCCGGAATCCTACTAACACGATGGTCAAGCCACTAGACTCAAACGTGCAGTTGCAGTTGTAGAGAGGTGTATGAGTTGTCTTGTAAGTAGGTCAATCTCAAACCTTAGAGTAGTCTACGCGCTGGCGCGTAGACAATAACCTATAGCAATCTTTAAGTGCTGCATGGGATAGTTTGTGTAAGGCCTGGTCGGAAATGCTGAAGTCAGGTTTTCTCTCAACAAGAATCAAACACCTTTTTAAGCTACCTGTGAGTCAAAACTAGAAATTTTTGTGGAGAAATTAGGCAATGACCCATCTCTAATAACATATAACCCATCTTGATAAGGCTACGCATTATTGTCATATTATCACAAAGAGAGAGCCTTCAATTCCCCCAGCTAACCCCTGACTAACCCCAAGGGATGTTCGAAACCCCAGTCATCCATAGTCTTACACATGGACCAATACCCGTGCATTCAAGTGGAGTTCTTAATATGACACAGTCTTCAATTCCTCCAGTGGTAGTTCCAACCCCTGACTAACCGTCCTCGGCAAAGCTCGTCTTCCATTTCTGTATATGATTTGTTCCATCATGTATATAGAGTGGGGAGAAAGGTAGTGAAATGTTGTAGAATATTGGCTGCAGCAACCTTCACCCTGAGGTAATAAAGAAAACAGATCATCAGGATAAAATGTCTGTGTAATGTATACCCCCTTATACCCCACTTTTAAACTAGGGTATGCAGGGGTATACATATTTTTCCTATATTTGCTCCAAGACATAGATTGTGGGTACTCGTTAGAACTGCCTCACCTCGTGTACGCACAATCTATGTTTTGAGCAAAAGTAAGAAGAATATATCAAAAGTTTTCTAATGAAAATTTTCAATTTTTACAGAAAAACCTGTACACTACATGGGCGTGTTTTCCTAATGGAGAAATGTTGCAGAATATCAGCTACAGCAACCTTTACCCTGAGGTTATACAGAAACAATACGGTAAAACATGTAGAGTACATGTACAACCTCATTCTAGCGCTATCTTTGGGGTTCATAGAAGCAGACATTGTTATTATAAAACTGTTATAATGAGATGACTTTCTATAGATATACAGCAAAATTATCATTTGGGAGCCATGACTTGGCCGTTTTATGATGAAAACCTAATTATAGTGAGACATGTTATAATGAGGTTAAATGTATCTCTATTTACTTTTACAATCAAATACTAACATACTACAGGCACTCAAAATGGGGTCATAGTATTTTGACCAATCATAAAAACAAATGAACCCTCGCATAAAAAGCAAAATCAACAATGTTAACATGTTTTCTGGCAGGTGTTCATTAATATATGAGCTGCATCATGAAAAAAACAAAAACAAAAAAAACAGATTTTTGCATATGCGAAAACAAAGGCCCAGATCAGCAACACTGCACAGCTGATCAGCCTCTTTGTTTTTGCTACTTGGACAGTACAATTCCTCTTCTACTTATAGCCAATATTTCAAGCCTCTAGCCTGCTTCTGTGACATTACAGGCTGATTTGTGTTGCACCTGGTCAGAAACCCAAAAGACCTGTTTTCTTGCATCGCGGCTCAAATATGGTGCAAGTATGGGTTTCCCTTGAAACTTATACCTGAGCCACCTTGTGGGAAAACCAACAATCTGCATATGCAAAAACAAAGATGCAGATCAGCTTCGCGGTAACCGCAAAGCTGATCGGCGCCTTTGTTTTCGGTACTCGGACAGTACAATTCCTCTTCTACTTATAGCCAATATTTCAAGCCTCTAGCCTGCTTCTGTGACATTACAGGCCGATTTGTGTCGCACCTGGTTAGAAACCCAAAAGACATGTTTTCTTGCATCGCGTCTTATATATGGTGCAAGTATGGGTTTCCCTTGAAGCTTATATCTGAGCCACCTCGTGAGAAAACCAACAATCTGCATACGCAAAAACAAAGAAGCAGATCAGCCTTTGTTTTCGCAACTCGGATAGTACAATTCCTCTTCTACTTAACTCCAAAATTTCAAGCTTCTAGCCTGCTTCTGTAGCTGTACAGGCCGGTTTGTGTCAGACCTGTTCTGAAACCACATTGTTGGTTTTTCCACGAGGTTGCTCATCTGTCAAACTTGGCACTGTTTCTTGTTGCTTTGGGAGACTGGATTTTTATGTTCATAACCACTCAAAATCAAATGAACACCTTTGTCTCAGACCAGGTCCTGAGGTTTTAAAAGTTTTTTCATGCTCAGCTCAGCTGAGACTATAATTTATATTGCTCATAAATGTTAAAATTCCAACAAATGCCAGCATGTTAAATTACTGGTATTGGTGATCTTAACCCAAAATTTCATTTCAGTATTTATGAGCAATTTAAATTTTATGCTCATGAAAAAAGTTTTATTACCTGGGGACCAGGAGATAGGCTTTCAGGTCCTTTTCTTGCGTGTTACTGTATATAGTTTCATTCAAAAGATAAGATCAGCGCACTTATCTTACCAGAATTTTCCATGGTTTATTGATAAAGCAACAAGCCTTGTAAACCAGTTGCATGAACTTAAGCTGTCATTAAACACTAAGCTGCCATTAAATTCAAGAACTCTCTTAGTCAAGATGGCATTAATTTTTCTGCTGCATAAAACAATTTTAGGTACTTCCGGAGCAGCATTAGCTAATGACAGCTTTTAAAATACACTAGTGTTGGTTTTCATAGACAAAAATGCAACTGAAATGAAGCTGCCATTAAGTTAACTAGGACTTTAACCTGCAATTAAGAGTTAATAGAGTTTTATGCAACAGGGCCCTGCAGGAGTCTTGAGTTTGATCTAGGGCTGCTGCTTCTAGGGTACTTCAGATGAGACCCAGCTCTGGCACGCAGGTTATAAAACTTTTTTCAAGCTCAACACAGCTGAGCGTGAAATTTCAACTGCTCATAAATGCCAAAATAGCCAAAAATTGGTAAAACATACAGGCTTAGATTAGCTAAGCCTGTAATTTATCCTGCTGATAAATGTTAAATGCCAACAATTGTTGGCATTTTAACATTTATCAGCAGGATAAATTTTAGTCTCAGCAGAGTTGAGCATAAAAAAAGTTTTATAACCTTATTCCCAGTACGCAGATGGGACATTAAACTGATGTCTGATCTTTATATGACCAAAGCTGTTAATTGACCTTAGCTACATGGCAACCAAGCCATAAATTTTTAAACAAATATGAAAGCAAGTATAAATTACCTGGCAATGAAATGTGGGATGTGAATCACAAAAACAACCAACCAAACTCACCGTAACAACAGGGTTTTTGCCCCACTGTACAATATAGCCTGGCAAAGGCCCAACAAGATGTTTATACGGCGGGTAAGGGTGGAATGTTTCACGACCTTCCTCGTCCAATGAGCTGATTACGGGAACTCCCACTTTCTCTAAGCACCGACCTGTTTCCACGTCCTCACTTGTTTCCGGGTCACCAGGGTCATGTACAACGCTACAATTGTCTATTAATAGACCATGTTCCATCATACGTCGGAAACCGGCCTTGCTAATAACGTAACCTGCACCACCTGACATATAACCGCTGTTCAGAAATTTCTTAAATAAATACCCAAGATGACCTGGTTTACTGGAATTATGTTTTGCCAATAAATAATGTAAGTTCTCCATTATTACGTATGTATCGTCATCTGTTTTAATCAGCCAATCAAATTCATTGATATATTGTTTATATATAACATTGAAAGCGTATCTGATTTTATTGATTATTGTGAATCTGTTGTCAGGTATATCTGTGCTGAGAAAGTCAAATCGCTGTTGTTTTGTTGTAAGAAGATATAAATGTTTGTCACATCTTCTAACCCAGGTCATGTTAACCGCTCGTGCTTTGGACTCAAGATCTTGCTCCCTTGTCATGATAAGACAGAGTATTTTACCAGCTTTGCTATTCCCTCTTCTACCAAAAACATCTGGAAATGAAATAGAACTTTGTTGAAATGATACTTTTGCAAGCACATATATATTTTGGAGATAAAGGCTTTGTCAACCGCTTCACAAAAGCCAAGGCAGACACCTGCATTGCAAGATAGAAAATATTTGATGGAACTTAATATATTATTATTGATATATTTCTTATTTTTGCTCAAAACATAGATTGTGGGTACATGTAAGAACCACCTCGCCAAGGCGGTTGTAACGAGTACCCACAATCTATGTTTTGGAGCAAAAATAAGAAAGATAGATATAACCATGCATACCCCAGTTTTACTATATAAATGTGGGGTATAAGCGGGTATACATTACACGAACATTATCCTAACCACATCATATGAGCCGTGTCATGAGAAAACCAGATTTTTGCCTATGATATATAAACTCAGATAGTACAATTCCTCTTCTACTTGAATCCAAAATTTCAAGTGACTAGCTTTCCTCTGAGACTGTACAGGCCGGTTTGTGTCAGACTTGGTCGGAAACCCAGAAGACAGGTTTTCTCGCGTCGCGGTTCATATTTGGAACCTCCTCCACAGATGTAGATTACCAATACTTGGTGCACATTCCTTACATTACTTATTGACAAATTCTCTTCTTGAAACAGCAGAAGATGAAGAACGGTCTTGAAAACATTTGCATGGCCATGAAGCAAATGTGTCAGATGTGAGGATCAGCCGACATTCGCTGGTCTGGTATTAGATGCTACCTGACAACCAAGCCATAAATTTTTAAACAAATATGAAAGCAAGTATAAATTACCTGGCAATGAAATGTTACTGATATACTGTACAAAGCTCCAGCTTTGTGGCTGTTCTCCTGCAGTTTGATTTAAACCTGAAATGAATGTAAAATCATTATGTACAAAAGGGAAATAACCACTATCTAAATCACTGATTGAATTCAAACAGATCTATTCTACAAGTATAAGCTTTAACAAAAAGCTTGGTCTACGCTTCGCATATATAAACTAGAATGTCAAAGAATCTGACCGTACTCCCATTTCATCGTGGCTCATGTGACTGAACAGAAATAAAACGCTGCGCGGTCAAAGCATTCATACCTGACAATCGACCGTCACAATACTGTCAGTTCATTTCATTCCGTTGTGGCTTGAATAGAATGTAATTAGCTACACGGCAGGTGGGGCGCGGTCAAAGCTTTCATACCTGACCATATAGCGTCACAATACCGTACCTGACCATATATCGGTTCATTTCATTCCGTTGTTGCTTAGATAGAATGCAATCATGCACCAGTTCCACGAATTTGACAATTTGGCCCATTCTTGGTACCTACTGCACCATTGGTACAAATGTTACCAACCAAAGGGAGGTTTGCATGGGTGTTTTGGGTGTTTACACAGTCCTTGGCGAAACGACCCGGAATCCTACTAACACGATGGTTAAGCCACTAGACTCAAACGTGCAGTTGCAGTTGTAGAAAGGTGAATGAGTTGTCTTGTAAGTAGGTCAATCTCAAACTTTAGAGTAGTCTACGCGCTGGCGCGTAGACAATAATGTTAGAAAAAATACAAACTAAACAATTAAGAACTGATTTTGTTGCACCTGATTCTCAATGTCTAGAGTAAACTGCTGAGGTTATGCCTGGATAGACAGTTACTAGTCCAGGTCCTGAGGTTATAAAACTTTTTTTTTTCATCATCAGCTCAAAGAAGTAAATGAGTAAATAAGTGAGGAATACATGTATGCTCCTTATACAAAAAAATGTCTTTTGGAGAAATTCAGAATAACACATATTCAATTTCAATTTTTCATATTTATGATTAAATTTCCAATAATGCAAGACTGCTTACCATTGCTAATTGCTCCATATGATACAAAAATAAACACAGACGCCACCAAGAGAAAGAAAACCAGTCCAATCTTCAAGTCTGTCACCAGGTGATGCCTAGTCTCCTTCATAACTCGTCACTGTGGCACAGGTTGTGTGGCAGTTACATGCAAAGTCTGAAAACACATATGGGCAGCCGCATGGGAAAACCAACAATCTGCATAGGCAAAAACAAAGGCGCAGATCAGCTTCGCAGTAACTGCTAAGCTGATCAGCACCTTTGTTTTTGCTACACGGATAGTACAATTCCTCTACAGTTTCTACATCCGAAATTTCCAGTCTCTAGCTATATTCTATGACTGTATAGCCCGGTTTGTGTCTGACCTGGTCGGAAGCCAAATTGTTGGTTTTCTCAAGCACAGTCTTATATATTATCCTAGTATATGTCTTTATTGATAATTGATAACCTATATCCAAAATAACCAGGATCTGGTACTAAAGCATGTCAATTAAATTTATGTTGTCATTGCTGGATTTTATGTATCAATATATCAAAAAGCTCATACTGATCATCAGGTGACAACTAAGGTTGTAATAAGATGTTTGCACTATGGATGGTCAAAATTTATAAATCACTATGAATAATAAGTATAATGTACATGTGAATTTGTTATGTTCCATTGCACCACTCATTCATCTAAGATTATAGATCTGCTGTGGTTGGAAGGTCGGGTTGGCAGATCACATGATGCATAGCTTCTATAAATAGCACAGCTATTTGATACAATGTATCTCACACCCGGTTAACAAGGTATATATGGGAGACGACAATTTACGGCTATCGGTCAATTGCCTTTACGACTATGTCATAGAGAATTTCGGACTAAGTCAAAGAGAATTTACAAATTGTATGTGTTCCTTTATGCTGATTGATGATGACTGTCGGATGGGGTTGAAATAAGAGAGTTTTTGCCCAGATCTTCTAGGCATTTGAACAGGAAAAACGTCATGATATAAGATAGTATTCATATGTTTTGTTTCCAACTTGAGAGAGACATTTTTTCATGTTAAATGACCTTTATTTCTCTATTTATATGTGGAATTCCCTTTTCTTGAAATTCTGAGAAAAAAATGCTTGATTACTAGACACACATATTTGTTGGAATCATTGTTTTGCTGTGAAATTATTTGATGTGAGAAATAAACGTTTCGCAATAATAATTTTTTATTTTTAACAATCCCAAAATATTTTACATGTATACGTTACTTGTGGACATTGTCTTGGTGCCGTTATGGCTGTCAAATTGAGCGTGATAGATAATTTACGACTACTATCTTGTTGAATTTATGGCTTTATGTTTGTTTAAGGCATATCCTGACTAAACTATAGTCTCTGTGTTGAACAATTAAGATCAGTTATGGTAATACTAAAACTATACCTTCAGTGTGTACAATATAAAGAGACAATCATACAGTTCGTTTATGAAACAAAATAGGCAGGCCATTAATTAGGGGTGTAACTTGGGTCTTATGATTTTTGAAGTGCAAATGACTTGTGTGCTTTGATTCCGATTCAGGAACATATTCAATGGTACCATTTATGCCATCGGTTTAGTGGATAACTTATTCGCCTTGCAATCAAGAGGACGCGAGTTCGATCCTCGGCTGGTAGATGTTTATTATATTGGTGACTGAAGTTCCTCCTGTCTTAATAAAGGCAAACAGCTAAAACCACCGATTCTTTTGCACCGGATATAGCGATGTTTCAGACAGAGGAAATGTCAGGCAATGTGGTAAAGTCAGTATGTTTTAACAACATTTCCTTTGGATGACAAACGCTTTATCCGATGATATTGGATATACAGTGAACCTGTATATCCCGGGGTGCTGGGCTATACAGCGATGCACTATGTCTCGACAGCATTCTGCATACACGGAGGAAATAACTTTTGTTCATGTCGTAAATCATCAATCTAAAGCCAAAAATAAAACTTTGGAAAAGATTTTGTTTTGTTTATTGCGTATTTTCCGTCTGACCCCACAGCAAAGGTCACATACAGAGCCAACAGGACATGGATTTTAAAGTCTCATTCAAAAGATTGGAGAAAATCCAGATGGGATCAACCAGTCAATGTCTGGTTAATAACACTGAACTACCGTATGGAGGTTTTCATACAATATTTGGGATGATGGTCACAGACAAGAAACTTGGCTTGGTCCAAACCGCGGTTCACTGCAGGCAAAGTATCAAAACTTTAAAGGCAGACTTCATTATGATAGAGGGATGGTCTAGCACAAGTGGTGATATGTTTGTCCCGGTATTGTCCTAGTTTTTGACATTTGCCTTGGTGTGTTCTGCTCCGGTTCATCTCGGTTTATCACATATGCCCATAGTTGCGTCATGGTTCTTACTATTCAACACGGTTCTGCCCCAGCCCATTGGGGACTAAAGAAATGGACGCGCTGCTTGTGCCTCCTGGCAAAGCTTCTACGCTACTGACTGTGGATCTGATTACTGGTTAACCGCTCAAGTCTGAGCCTGCCCCAAAAAAAGGTTCAAGTCAAACCCTCCATACATAAAAGCCTTAGTGTCTTACTTGGTGATTATATCTAAAGCACTTTTTGGATCCTAATTTGGGGTAAAAGTCCCATAAAATGGAGGCAATGTCTGGACATGACCGTCATGAGTAGTCTACTGAGAAGCTAATCCCACTGTGGCATAACTCGCTAATAAGGATTTCAACATTTCGTGAATTTCGGTCACAACAATTTCATGAAGGACACAACTTATTCGCGAATTGTGGGTGGAAGCATGGAGGTGACTCTCTTTTTGTGCAGTTTTCTGTGCTTTAAAGTTAAATTATTGTTTAAATCAACCTGTTTTTCTGTGCCGCATACTCATTGGGTTACAGTTTTAAAGCAATAAAATTCTACAGTCACATTTGCTACTTCTCTTTACCTTTTTTATGCGAAAAACTGTGTAATTCATGTTCTTTTAGGGTTAAACATGAATATGTTTGAAATTTCTATAATGATTTTGCGCTGAAAATGAAGGAAAATCAATTGCAAAAACACCTGTCAAAAACTGTCTTAAAATAATATGCATAAGTCATGAAATAAAGAAGAAAAGATGACTACCCTTTGTTGATGCGGCTACAACTATTTCTTGAGAAGGCTATAACTGTTTCAGGAGTCTGTTACAACTGTTTCTTGATCTTAATGATTGTTGGACACAAACGTTTCGTGATCACTGATTTGCAAAAAAATAAAATCTGATTGAAGTCACCTCAGAAGCTTGGTGTGTTTTTCGCATTTAGTTTCACTAGTATTGTCATGATCAAATACTTAAATATAAGAAATTATCTTTATATTGATTTAAGACCCTATTTCAAACCATCATTTGGACTCTAAAAATTGCCTTTGGGGTTGTAGACCAGACAAGACTCACATTGCTGCCCGGGTTTCTTAACTCCTTATATTTCAGTAAATGTCAATGTTATATTGTCTAATATGTCAAATGTTTAGAAATCTCCCAAAACTTATTTTGCTATGTGTATCGATAGACACTCATTGTGATATTCCTGATTTTCAGTAGGTATAGGGCAAATGTGCTGCCACCTAGGGAACACCTATGAAAATGTGAATACCAACTTTAGACTGTATAGTTCCTCTTTGTAAAACTTATGAAGTAATTGTTTACACTTTGTCAGAATCTGTAGTATATTTCCGAAATTGCTTTGTGAAAATGGTGAACATCAAACATAAACTGTGACGGGCTGCGGCCATCTTTGATTAGGAAAATTAATGCAGGGTTTTAGAAATGTGCTGATATTTTTTGCGATAACTTCATTCTCGGAAAGTGTGTTATCTTATTTCTACATAAGCATCAAGCTGACACATTGTTTGTTCAACTTTGATTTTTTATTTTCTGAACGTCTGTGATAAATCCATACTTTTCCAGGGACAGGCTTCAATACCGCTTTTAAGCACACCTGAGCTGAAAGCTCAAAGTGAGATTATAGTATAGGCATGATTCATCGTCCGTGCATCGTCATCCGTCGTCGTCGTCCACAATTTCAAAGATCGTCTTCTCTGAAACCGCTTGGCATATCAAGTTGAAGTTTTATGTGAACCCTGCATGGGTAGGGGGAATGAAAGTTTGTTCATGGGATCTTGGTCACATGACCAAGATGTTCACATGACCAAGATGGCCACCACGTCCATATATGATAAGATTTTCAAAAATCTTCTCAAGAACTGGTGAGCTGATTGCCACGAAACTTGATATGTAGCATCAAAGACTACAGCCAATCATAATTTGTTAAAATGATGATCTTAGGATGACCTTGACCTATTTTATGGCAAGTTCAATTTTGAAAACATAGGCTTTTGCATTGGAAAAGGCGTAAACATTGGATAATTTGGAGGTTACTGCAGCCTGAGAGTTGAAAGTTGCTAGATGCAGACAACTAATGGAGTGAATGAAGGTATTTAATTAATTAAGGTCAAGGTCATTTCTTGACCTTGACCCATGGTCATTGAACTATCTTTTTTTTTTCAGAAATCACAGGGCCTCAAAACTCTTCTTCTCCAGAACCGGTGGGGCAATTTTCACGGAACTTGGTATGTACTATGTAGTATCTGGGATTCAAGCCCATCGGAGTTTGTTCAGTCAAATGATGGCCCTTGGATGGCATTGACCAATTTTACGGCAAGGTCTGTTTTGGAAACATAGGCTTGTACATTGGAAAAAAGGTGAAAACAGTGGATATTTTGGAAACGTTTGCAGATTGAGACCTGAAAGTTGGCAGAAGCAGACAACTAATGACAGTATGCGATTAATTAAGGTCAAAGTCATTTCTTGACCTGGGCCCAAGGTGATTGAAATATCGAAATTAAAGATTTGTTTTTCTCAGTAACCTCTCAGCCTATGAATGTGAAATTTTATTTGAAGAAGCCTTCATGCATAGGGAGAACGAAATTTTGTAATCTGTGTTGCATGCTCAACATGGCTGCCATGTTCACAAATGCTCAAAAATACTCAAAAAGCTTCTTCCCGAGAACTGGTGGGCCGATATTCCTGAAATTTGGTATGTAGCATTTGGGATCTTAGCCCATCATAGTTTGTTCAAATGATGACCCAAGGATCGCCTTGACCTATTTTATGGCAAGGTCAATTTTGGAAACTGGCTTTCACATGGGAAAAATGAAAACAATGGATTTTTTTGGAAACTACTGCAGCCCGAGAACTGAAACTTGGCAGATGCAGACAACTAAATAAAGTCAATAAAGGTATGCGAGTATTCAAGGTCAAGGTCATTTCATGATGACTAAATGCTCCAAGATCAGGCTTCAGGTGAGCGTTCTCAGGACCAATGGTCCTTTGGTCTTCTTAACCTACACATTCCCAGGTTGAGAATAACCAGATTAGACATTTTATGCATGTTTCGCTTTCCAAAACTGAGCTTTACGGAGGGCAGAAGCACAAAGGCAAACTCATATTCGGTCAGTGGAGTTTTTCACACATAGCATATTGTATCAATTGTCCCACAAAGAAAAAACCAGAGGACCAATGGTCCTGTAAACGCTCACCTGAGTCTGCTGCATATACCAATAAACATGTTTGAATATTATGGTATTTAACCCCAGTGCAGGGGCTTATGAAGACCCTGGGCCGTTTTTCTTTTTTCAGAATAATCAATATTCTGTCCATTTGCCAATTTCTTGCTGGTTTTTTACCTTCAAATGACATTTTAACAGTTTTTCCCATTCAAATGCATGGGCAACCCATGTTGACCTTGCCATAAACTTGGTCAAGGTCATCACAGGGTCATGATTTACATATTTATTGTAGTACTTTAGCCATGGATGCTTCACGCCAAGTTTCGTTGAAATCAATCTATTGGTTTCAGAGAAGAAGATATTTGAAGGGTTTGTACCATATATGGGCATGGCCTCCCTCTTGGTCATGTGACCTACATTATTAATATATACATTGGTTCCCCCATCCTATAGATGCCTCACATAAAATTTGGCTTCAATTGGCCAAGTGGTTTCAGAGGAGAAGATGTTTGAATATTATGGTAATATACATGTATATTGCCCCAGGGTGTGGGCATATGAGCCCTAAGGTCCAATTTTTTTTCAGAATCATTAATATTTAGTCCTACTACCCATTTCCTGCAAGATTTTCACCTAAAATGACCTTTTAAAAGTTTTCCCCATTCCAATGCATTGGCGACCTATGTTGACCTTGTCGTAAAATAGGTCAAGGTCACCACAGGGTCATGATTTATATATACATTGTAGTACTTCAGCCATTGGTGCTTCATGCCAAGTTTCTTTGAAATCGGTTCACCAGATTCGGAGAAGAAGATTTTTGAAGGGTTTTTTACCATATCTGGGCATGGCAGCCATCTTGGTCATGTGAACTAGATAATATTTATATATACATTAATTCCCCCATTCCATAGATGCTTCACATAAAATTTAGCTTTGATTCGCCAAGCGGTTTCAGAGAAGATGTTTGAATATTATGGTAATATACATGTATATTGCCCCGGGGTGGGGGCAGATGAGCCCCTGGGGTCCAATTTTTGTCAAAATCATTAATATTCAGTCCTACTGCCCATTTCTTGCAAGACTATCACTTTAATTGACATTTTAACAGTTTTCCCTATTCAAATGCATTGGTGACCTATGTTGACCTTGCCGTAAAAAAGGTCAAGGTCATCACAGGGTCGATCAGGATTTATATACACATTGTAGTACTTGAGCCATCGATGCTTCATGCCAAGTTTCTTTGAAATCGATCCACTGATTCTGGAGAAGAAGATTTTTGAAGGGTTTTTACCGTATATGGGCATTGCGGCCATCTTGGTCATGTGACCTGGATTATTTATTTGTACATTAATAACCTCTTCCTATTGATGCTTCACATAAAATTTGGCTTTGATTGGCAAAGCGGTTTCAAAGGAGATGATGTTTGAATACTATGGTAATATACATGTATATTGCCCCGGGGTGGGGGCATATGAGCCCCTGGGGTCCAATTTTTTTTCAGAATCATTAATATTCAGTCCTACTGCCCATTTTCTGCAAGACTTTGACTTTAAATGACATTTTAAAAGTTTTCCCCATTCAAATGCATTGGCGACCTATGTTGACCTTGCCGTAAAACAGGTCAAGGTCATCACAGGGTCATGATTTATATATACATTGTAGTGCTTGAGCCATCGATGCTTCATGCCAAGTTTCGACTCGTTGAAATCAGTCCACTGGTTCTAGAGAAGAAGATTTTTGCAGGGGTTTTACCATATATGGGCATGGCGGCCATCTTGGTCATGTGACCTGGATTATTTATATACACATTAATTCCTCTTCCTATTGATGCTTCACATAAAATTTGGCTTTGATTGGCCAAGCGGTTTCAGAGGAGATGATGTTTGAATATTATGGTAATATACATGTATATTGCCCAGGGGTGGGGGCATATGAGCCCCTGGGGTCCAATTTTTTTCAGAATCATTAATATTCAGTCCTACTGCCCATTTCCTGCAAGACTTTGACTTTAAATGACATTTTAAAAGTTTTCCCCATTCAAATGCATTGGCGACCTATGTTGACCTTGCCGTAAAACAGGTCAAGGTCATCACAGGGTCATAATTTATATACACATTGTAGTGCTTGAGCCATTGATGCTTCATGCCAAGTTTCATTGAAATCGGGCCACTGGTTCGGGATAAGAAGATTTTTGAAGGGTTTTTACCATATATGGGCATGGCGGCCATCTTGGTCATGTGACCTGGATTCCTTATATACACATTGGTTCCCCCTTCCTATAGATGCTTCATATAAAATTTGGCTTTGATTGGCCAAGCAGTTTCAGAGGAGAAGATCTTTGAAATTGTGAACGGACGACGGACGGACGGACGGACGCCGGATCATGGCCATCCTATAAGCTCACCTTGTGAGCCTAACGGCTCAGGTGAGCTAAAAATGTAGTGAACTTACATAATTTGGCATGTAGCTGGGCCATATATGAAATATATGTGATAATAATTTCAGTATCAGCAGAAAACAGGAAATTCGATTTTTTTTCAAACTTTTCCAAAGAACTAAAACTATACCCTAACTTTTTTCACGTGTATAATTATAATAGATAGTTTCATTTATGCTATTTTACAGAAAGCAGTAGCCGCTAGGATCTCAATTCCTCTTCTGAAATTCTTTTAACTATATTGATAAAGAAAAGATAATAACCTGCCAGTAAAATTGTCTTAAAATTCAACATCATCACAGTAAAAGGTACATGTAGGCAATGGCATAATCAGAAAAAAAGTCCTACTCCAAAAACCGAGGTGGGAAAAACTAAATTGACAAATGAAAACTTATACTTAAAAAACATATCGTAAGCCGAGTGAGCAGCTATTTCCCAATAGTGGGCCAGTCAGTTACCCGAACTTATCTAAAACTAGGAAAATGTACATAAGGTCCAAACAGCACAATTCGACTCCAAAGCATAAAACAAAAAGAACCACAACAGAAGTATTGCCTTGGAATGATCAGTAGTATAAAATTACTGGGGGCGGGGGTTAAATCGATTTTGAAATTGTTTTATTCATTTGGCGAATTTTCTACTCATTAGCAAATTTTTGGCCAAAATTTTACTGATTAGCATTTTTTTTGGCCCAAGTTTTGCTGATTAGTGATTGTTTGGCCAAAATTTTACTGATTAGCAATTTCAGAGGTACCCCATCGAGACCATCCATTACAATAATTGAAAAGCAACACAGTGGTATTGCCGATAGACACTATAAGGTCGCGTAGAAGGCAGGGATTTTGGCCATAATCAAAAATGAAACACTGTGGCAGCGTCTTTGTCGGTGCTCTGACAAGAACACGGAGGGTGGATTGATTAGACCTAGCCGTGAGGTCACGGTAGCGGCCCCGTGATCGGCTCTTTGTGCTGCACGTTGTACGGTCCCTTAAAACACAAAAAATGGATTCGACGGACATGCATGAAAGTTGCACTGCTAACACCGTGGTCAGCCGTGTGGCTGTATGGAGATTAGACAGCGCGATGTAAAGGGCGCACAAAACAGTGATCTGATCTGCAGTGTGCGCACTGCGAGCGCCACAAAATATAAGTTGATTGATTGATTCTTTTATTAACAATAGAAAAACGACATTGCGGTGATTTGTAAGTAAAAACAAGGTTATGTTGTGTTCTATGTGAGGTTGTTGATGATAAAACTACTGTGCTCATTACGATCACGGCTTGTACTATGTCTGTATATTCACCTGTTTTGGTACACATTGTCCTTTTTCAGTGCTTGGTTTGTACACATGTTTAAACTTGTATACATACTTAATACCGTGTATTGCTCAAGAAACAGTTATGACTGACTCAAGAAACAGTTATGACTGACTCAAGAAATGTTTGTAGCTTTCTCCTGGCTGACCCCTGAAATAGTTGTGTCCACTAGCTGACTTGGTATGTGGGATTCTCGGCGTATTACAGACTCTACTGTTACAGAAATTTCAATCTATTTATACCAAGAAGGTCTTTAGGTGTCCTTATATATTTATAGCATGCCCAAAGCCTGGTGCAAAAGGAATTTTTTACTGAATTGGCAATGAAACTAGGAAAACAACTAATTTTGTTAGAAAAATGAGAACAAGTATCTTTAATTAGCTTCCCCAGTTGTAAAAAGTACATATTCACTTGTCCATATGCCTCGCCAAGGCATATGAAACTTTCATTTTAGATTTCGCCTTAATCACTTCAAAGCATGGCTTTAAACATAGCAGGTACAGCTTCATCCAGGTAATTCGCGAACAAGTTGTGTCCTTCGTGAAATTGTTGTGTCAGAAATTCACGAAATGTTGAAATCCTTATTAGCGAGTTATGCCACAGTGAATCCACAACTCAAACCAACATAAGCAACACAGTTCATCAAAATGGCGATCCGTGACACTGGATCATTAGCCTATAGTGATGCCCTGAAAAAACTCATTCTTCCTTAGAACCATTCCAGTTTGAAATAGTCCCCCTTGTTCAGTGGTCTCATCCAAGACCATTGAGGAATTTAAGGCTTCCATTTAAACATAGGCCCAGAGGCATGCATTTTAGTATGCCACTGATCTATATTTTTTTAATGGCCCATCCCAAATGTTTTCTCCCTTGACTAAATTCAAAATATAGCAACCCGCCCCACACCTGAGGTGATGATCAGAAATCGATCGACTCAGTATCAGAAGGTAGATAGGTGGGTGGCACACACCCAAATGCCACCACCCCCCTCTAGATCCGGGCTTAAACAGATTTATTCTTGTGTGAAAATTGTGGTTGGCAGCTCAGCTAAGACTCATACCTGGGACCTCTTGCAAATGTTTAGATTGTACATGTTAGAATATCTGACCGATTGAAATACTACCACTATCTGTAGGATGAAAAACACGGAACTCATCGGTTTTTAATTTATTCCTAACAAAACATGTCGACGTGTCAACCAGACTAACCAACACTTTGAATGAAAAGGCCCCGATAAGACCAATCATTCGATCATTCAGCTATTTATCAAATTCAATATTTTGATTTATCTGCGGTTATTAACTCTTCCTATTCTTCTTACAACTGCAACTGCAGTTTTGCTTCCAGGTCATCCCGGTCCAAAGATATCTTGGTTACCCTAAAATGCGGGCCCGGGATAAAACGCATTAGTTTTACCTGAGATAAAGATGTGTGTGTATATATGTCTCTGGTTTTACGCAGCAATATATAATATATAGGAATACACTGCACATAGGGATATATAGTGTAACGCAGCTATTGGAACGCAGTGACATATTGCAGCTAGTATTAAACAGTATTGAGAAAAGACAAGTGCAGCCATGCATCCATGAATACAGCGAGTGAGTGATTACTTTAAGACGGCTCTTTGGTATAGTTTGGTAATGTCTGAATCTGAATCTGAATAGTTTACTGGTGACACACCAAATGACATTATTTCACCAGGGGGTTCGGATGGGGGAGAAATTAGTCCCTTGAACGCAGGAGTGAAGCGAACTTGGACACACAGTCATCAGACATTTCAGCAGAGGAGACAAGTGAATCAGGGAGGTCATTCCAGTCCCTGATAGTCTGTGGAAAGAAACTACTTTTGTACGCTTCTTTGCTAGCTGAAGGTATCTGAAAAGCCAAAGAGTGTTGATTTCTACAACGCTTATTCTTTGGGATAAGGTCATCTGTGGGTATTCTGGCTTTACCCTTTAGACCTTTGTATAGCAAGATAAGTCTACTATCCTTCCTCCTTTTCTTAAGAGATTCCCATTTCAGTTGACCTAAAATGCCAGTCATGCTCCCAGTTTCAAAAACATAATTTCCCGTCACAAACCTTGCAGCACGATTTTGGACCGTTTCCAGTTCTTCCTGGAGGCCATGAGTGTGAGGGTCCCAAACTGAGCTTCCATATTCCAAGACCGGCCGCACCAGTCCTTTATAAGCTGCTTCTTTCACATCTGGGGGACAAGAATGCAAATTTCTCCTCAAGAATCCGAGAGTTCTGTTAGCCTTTGTACAAACATTGGAAATATGAGTATTCCATTTCAAATCATTTGTGATAGTTACACCCAGGTATTTTATACTTTCAACGTTTTCCAGTAAAGTGCCCTCAAGGGTGTAGTTAGCCTGTATCTTACTATCTAGACCGTTTATTTGTCAGCTGCATCATGTTGCATTTGACGGGTTGAAATCTCATTCCCCATTTTCTAGCCCAACTGCCTAAGCGATCAATGTCTCTTTGAAGTTTCAATGTATCCACTTCATTCTCGATTTCACGATAGCAAACACAATCATCAGCAAAGAGTCTTATTTCAGATTCGATGTCTGCTGAGATGTCATTTATATACAAGGAAAACAGCAAGGGGCCGAGAACGGTGCCCTGAGGGACACCCGACACAACTGGAGCCCAATCCGATTTAATACCATTAACCACTACCCTTTGTTGTCTGAAACAAAGGAAAGCATTTATCCAATTCAGTGTTGTTCCACCTATTCCATAGCTGAACAATTTGCTTTTAAGGAGTTCATGGGGAGGAGTATCGAAAGCCTTTTCAAAATCGAGTATAAAAGTGTCGACCTGGCCTTTTTTGTCTAAGATTTTGGCCCAGTCATTTATCACTGTAGTCAACTGAGTTTCACAGCTATGCCATTTCCTAAATGCGTGTTGCCTGTCCGACAGGAGTTCATGTTCATCAAGATGGGCCATAATATTAGAGCATACAATATGTTCAAGAAGCTTACAAGGAATGCATGTCAAAGAAACAGGGCGGTAATTGCGGGCAAGTGACCTGTCGCCCTTCTTAAACAGGGGGCAAATATTAGCAAGAGACCATTCTTTAGGAATTTCACCTGTATCAATTGACTGCTGGAAGAGATGGGCGAATACCGGCCCTAATTCCATAGCCAGTTCCTTTAGGACTCTGGGATGAAGCTCATCAGACCCTAAGGCTTTAGACGAGTTTAGACCTTTGAGAAGTTTGGTCACCCCTTCCTTTGTGACCACAATATCATGCATGAATGGGGCAGATCTATCCATAAGAGGGACCTGTTTGTATTCACTTTTAGTGAAAACATCCGAGAACTGACCATTAAATTCTTCCGCCTTCTCAAATTCGGATTGAGCTATTCCACTTCCATTTCTCTTTTTCAACGGGGGAATACCTTGGGTATCTTTTTTCTGACTGTTTATGTACCTGTAAAAATCTCTAGGATTAGCCTTAACATCTCCTACCAAGTTGTTTACATAAAGATCATGCTGCTTCCTGATATCAGCTTTGATCTCTTTCCGTAAAGATTCAAATTTGGATCTAAATTTTGCACTACCAGTCTTTTTAGCTTTTGCATGAGTTGCATTTTTTCTGCGAAACTTCCTTCTTATTTCAGGTGTTATCCAAGGGACAGAGGAAACTGAGCGACTAGTTTTTGAGGGGATATGTTTATCTGCCGATTCCTGAATAAACGATGTAATGAGATTGAAATTTTCCTGGACCGACCTAGTATCTGAGTAACCGTTGAAGTATCTTTCCTTTGCAAATTTAAGTGTTTCTGCTCTCATAGATTCATAATCACCTTTCTGATAACGATACACTTTTCTCCTAGGTTTCTTTATAGGGGGGATAGCAATTTTCAATGTGCCAGAAACAATGTCATGATCACTGAGCTTATCCGGGGAATGAATGTCTACAAACTGACCAGGAAGAGAGGTCAAAATTAAGTCCAAAGTATTTCTTTCTCTGGTGGGGAAATTGACTAATTGTTCCAAACCATGGTCATTCATGATATCTATCAAAATCTGACCCTCCGTCTGACTCAATGATGACCCAGATTTGCTGAGTCTGTCCGGCCATACAATATCTCTAAAGTTAAAATCTCCTAAAACATGAATTAAGGGGGGGGGGGTTGTTGCCTTTATTAATATTTTTGATTTTGTCAAGCTGTTCTCTAAATAAATTGTCAAACTTTTCCAGGGAATTCAATAAGTCATTTCCATTGTCCGATACTGGTAAATGACCATCGACAGGTGGTCGATACCAGCTAGCCACAAAGTGAGTTTTCTTATTTACAAAAAGTTTGACCCAAACTGACTCTGAGTCATTGTCCAATTCTGTGAGGGGCATGTGTGGGATGTCCTTGTGTACAAGAAGCATAACACCACCACCATTTAAGGTTCTATCCTTTCTGTCCACGCTGCATGGAAAAGATTCCGGAAATAATTCAGATGTTAATATGGAATTGTCAATTTTTGTTTCCTGAATCGCCAAAATCTGAGATTGATGAAAATCAATGAAGGCCAACAACTCAAGTTTTTTTTCCTCTTATACTGTTTATGTTGATACTGGAAAATTTCAGACCACTAATAAAACTGTTTTTGCTATTCAAGGTTTCAGTGGACATGGTTTCATGACCTCTTGCAAGTAGGTCAAACCTATTTTCACTTTCCAAGTTAAACTGTTCATTGAAAAAAGAGTCTGAGAAATTGAAAAAGTCACATTTTGGGCAAATCCATGTACAGTTTGAGTTTTGCATCGTTTCATACTCTGAGTCTGACATAAAAGAACAGTAATTGTGCACCCACATTTCACATTTGTCACACTGGACAGCCTTATGGGAATTCAAAACAGCACCACTGCATAGGCTGCACTCAGCTTTGCAGTTTGAACAATACCAAGAATCATTACCCGACTCAATCTTTGGTAACTCAACGGGACCAAGATTTACGCAAGACGCATGGACGCGTTTCTCGCAATCTTCACATTTAACTGCTTTCTCGGCCGCCTTACAATACTTCTTGCACGTGCGGCACTGGAACCTGGGGCCTGGGTTCATTTCTATATCTCCAGCCAAAATAATAAGAATCAACAAGTTTGTTCCCTTTGAAGAATTGAAACTGCGTAATCCTTCGGAGCCTCTTCGGTTACCAATTTTCCTTGTGAGAGCCAAGCTCTGAGCAATTCCACCAACTGATTTACCAAATCCTATACTAGTCCTGGTTCGCATCTAAAATATCTCCTGATGTTGTCCACTTCCAAACACAGAGCCCGAAAACCAACAACAAAGCCAACCTGAGGAGCAGCGGACAAGACTTCGGTGTATGCATGGAAACAACATACCAGCTCTTTTCCACCCCGACAAGTCAACCGCCCCACAGTTGGACCGACAAAACCTGAAGCCATGAGTTCCAATTCAAATGATTAAACAAAAAGACCTTCAATCACTATATGAAAAAAGTGTGTGGGTGAGGTCAAACCAGAAAAACTATTCAGATTCTTTAAATTTTATGACAGATCGTTGCAGCCCTGCTAGAGCCGTTCAATGTCACTGTCAATGAAGCTTGAACAAATTCTGGTCCAAAAGCTTGTCAGCTCTCACGCCAAAAAGTTTCAAGAAAAGAAATTTTCAAGTTAAGTACGAATCGTTTTGGCGCGAATCGCACGACTAAGAAAATCATACAATGTTCATACAATTATCATGGTTTCCCCGGAACGTGTAATTATTATTATATTTGATCATGGATATAAAGCATAATTCATCTAATATGAACTTAGGCACTGCCTAGAACGGGCATGCCATCATCACTATGACAAATTTAACACAAATGTCCATCATCTGCATGACCATTGTTCTGCGCATGGTCAATATTGCATGACATGATGACACAAAACCTCAGTTCAACCTCCTGTCACACCCAAAGTTGCAACACCCTAAACCCCCAAGCTACCCTTGCAACCCTACTCAAACCATTGAAATTATCAGTATTCCTTGATAAGCCAGTGAAATAAAAAAAAAACTGTGCTTATTTACATTTTTACCCTTCTGATCAGTCAGTCAACAAATGTTGAAGCCAATCCGGGGCCTGCGGCGTCTCAATATCCCTGTGGGTATTGTGCATTGGAAGTGACCCGGTCTCAGAAAGGGATTTATTGTGAAGAGTGTGGTATGTGGTACCACACAGATTGCCAGGGAATTGGTGATGGGACATATGACAGATTATCTGATTCTAAACACATCTGGATATGCATAAATTGCTGTCTCCCAAATTACTCATCACCATTGTTGGAGTCGCTAGACTCATTTGCTGACAAAACCAGATTTTCTTCGCTTGAACATGATAAGGTTCAAGTAGGCAAAGATCAGGAAAAGGCGCAATCAGAAAGAGATTCCCACCCCAAAAACCGAGGTTGGAAAAAAACCAAACTAACAATCAGGCAACCACACCACGAAACACACCGTAAGCCGAATGAGCACCTACTTTCCCAACAGGTGGCCACTCAGTTACCTTAACTTAATTAAAAATATGAAAACATACATAAGGCGCCAACAGCACAAAAATATTAAACACCAAGACATAAAACAAAAAGAACCACCACAGAAGTTGTGGTAGTTAGAGATAGGAAAATACAAACTGATTGCAAGCAATCCCTGAGGATTGGAAAAATAAGAGCATTAAATGGATGTACGGGGAGACTTTTTAGGGCCGCCACACGGCACAACCACAAGAACTCTGATATAAAAAGGTACAAGTAGGCAAAGATCAGGAAAAGGCGCAATCAGAAAGAGATTCCCACCCCAAAAACCGAGGTGGGAAAAAACAAATTGTGGTAGTTAGAGATAGGAAAATACAAACTGATTGCAAGCAATCCCTGAGGATAGCCTGGATGAAGCTTCAGCATCCTTGTTGACTGCTTCAAACATAAACACTCCATCAAGACCCTCGAACCTGTCCACCAGTGATGTGCAACAAACTGCTCCTAGTGCCACATCAACCCCAAAACCCAGTAAAACAAAATCACACAGCTCAAAGCCAAAATGTCAACCTAAAGAACGCATAACAATTCTCAACATAAACTGTCGCTCAATTAGGAACAAAATACCAGACCTCCACCAGGTCATAGACCAAACCAAGCCTGAGATCATTGCTTGTACTGAGACCTGGCTTAAACCAGAAATTGGCTCATCTGAAATCTTCCCATATAGTCTTGGCTACAATATCATTCGTGATGACCGATTTTCTGGAAAAGGAGGTGGTGTCCTCCTGGCCATATCAAAACGTTTAACTTGTGAAGAACAACCTGAACTCAAATCAGACTGCAACGCCACCTGGGCTAAGATTACTATCAAAGGAGTCAGATCCATCTATGTCTCCTCCTTTTATAAACCTCATGAAAATGATGAAAAAAGTCTTTCTGAACTCTGGAAATCAATCAAAAAGATACCCACAAACAGCATAACCTGGATATTAGGTGATTTCAATATGCCTGATATTGATTGGTCAAACGAAAGTATAAAAACAAAACTCATGCAAATTAAAAACCGTTTATGATGATTTCATGGATAACCTTACAAACTTCAATTTAGAACAAATGGTCAAAGAACCAACCCTTGAAGAAAATACTTTAGACCTCTTCCTGACAAATCAACCTGGAAAGGTACAAACCGCAAAAGTCTTGCCCAGCGTCGGCTCATCTGATCATGATATTGTCTACCATGAAATTTCAGTCCCAATAGGTCGCCCAATTCAACCAAAAAGAAAAATTAAATTGCACGGAAAAGCAAACTGGGAGTCATTTAAAGCAGATATAGACTCTTTCAATGAAAGTTTCCAGCCTGAAAATGAATCTGACCCAAACAAGTTATGGACCACTTTCAAAACAGAAATTGATCGCCTGTCAGACATCCATATTCCATAAAAAATAACCAGAACCCGAAGTGACCTCCCCTGGATAACCACATCCATTAGAAGAAAAATTCATAAACGTGACAAATTATATCGCAAGGTAAAAAGTCTTAAAGGGAAACAAAATTATGATAGATATAAAAGTAAGTTATCTAAATTCAAATCCACTATTCAGAAAGAAATTAGGAAGTCCTATTGGGAATATCTTGACTCTGTCATTTTCAATAATGATGCTGACAAATGCAAAAACAAAAAGTTATATACATACATTAAACATAAACATACTGAAAATACCGGCATACCCCCTTTTAAATCAGAAGGGTCAACATACACAGACCCTGTTCAGCAGGTTACCCTACTCAATAAACAGTTTGAATCTGTTTTCTCAAAACCAAAAGTCCTCAGCCTAAAAGTCCTTGCTGAACTGAAACTGGTTTCAAGGATGCACCCCAAAAACATAAAGCAAATGCCCGAAATTTTGATTACTGTAAAAGGCACAGACAATCTTCTGAAAAAGTACTGGCCCTGATGAGATTTTCCCCAGGCTTCTTAAGTCTTAAGGATCTGCATCATGAAATTGCACCCATTCTTACAAAAATATTCAGAAGTTCACTCCACACTGGCATTGTACCTGATGACTGGAAAACTGCCCTTGTTGCCCCTGTATACAAAAAAGGACCATTATGTACACCCAGCAACTACAGACCAATTTCACTGACATGCATAGCTTCTAAACTAATGGAACATATCTTAGTATCAAATATCATGACCCATTTTGATTCCAATGGCATTCTTAGCACCTTCCAGCATGGCTTCCGCTCCAAACACAGCTGTGAGACTCAGCTCATAAGCTTTACTCAAGAAATATTTGATAACCTAGACAATGAAAAACAGACAGATTTAATTGTAATGGATTTTAGTAAAGCTTTTGATAAAGTTGACCATAACCTGCTTATAAACTTTTTAATTTGGGCGTTAACCTTAAAGCAACCTCTTGGATAAATTCATTTCTTCTCGGTAGAAATCAGTCAGTAGTTGTTGAAGGGATACAGTCTCCATCAGTATCTGTCTTGTCAGGAGTTCCCCGGGGCTCCGTATTAGGACCATCTCTATTCCTGGCTTACATAAATGACCTGCCTGACTCCCTCAAAAGCAGAGCTCGCCTATTCGCCGACGATACCATAGTATACCTAACAATAAACTCTAAATCTGATTCAGAAACCTTGCAGTCTGACCAACACAAACTCGAAGAATGGGAATCCACCTGGTCAATGGAATTCAACCCTGACAAATGTGAAGTCATTAGAATAACAAATAAGAAAAACCCCATCATGTACCCCTATAAACTTCATGGTATAGAACTAAAATCTACTGAAACTGCCAAATACTTAGGAGTCACTATCAAAAAGGACCTAAATTGGAAATCACACATTGAAAATATATCAGCCAAAGCCTCGAATACCCTCAAATTTCGTCCTCAGCTTGAGTACTGCGCCCCAGTTTGGCATCCTTGGCAACAAACATATAGTGATAACATTGAAAGAGTGCAGAGGGCAGCAGCTAGATATGTCCTGAATGACTACAGCCACACCAGTAGTGTAACCGAAATGCTTCACATTCTTACTTGGCAAACACTAGAACACAAAAGAATCCAAAATTCCCTCACAATGTTTTACAAAATCCAACATCAACTTGTAACTGTTGATCACCACCATCTCATTGAAACCCGTAATCTCAATTTCTTTGTACCTTATTCACGGACCAAAATATCACATGAACTCATTCTTTCCCAGAACGATTAGATGTTGGAATAGTCTCCCTTACAGTATTAAGGCCAGCACCAGCTTGTGCGATTTCAGTACAGGTCTGACCCATGTAACTTTTTAAAAGCAACTGTCTGTTTTTAGCCGTAGTAAATGTAGGTCTTTTAATATCTTAATCATCATCATTTTCATTCATATATGCCTTAACCTCACTCATTTTTCATCATTTTCTAGCTGCTTCCCGACAGCGCCTCCCAGTTATAGTCAGCAATCGACTGTTGGGAGTACCAAGTAGAAGTAGAAGAATTTGAAACTTTTATTGATTAAGGACTTATGGGTGGTCACTGTATATACATAATTGAAGATTTACCTGTATAAAAAAAGCATTGTTTATTTTGTCAACAATGCTACATTCTTTAGCATGCTTTATCATGGGACTATTGAATATGTTGCAAATACATGGATTTGTGTATACATGATTGTGGAATGAGTGTTCAGCTCAGAGCAAGTGAGTCATTTTTCAGTTACTTCCGGGTTTAAATCGTCGGACCCATTTTTCTTAGCTTTTTGAAAAAAGTAAGACAGATTTTTCGATGTAGTCATTGACTTCAATCATATAAGAACCTGAAACAAAAGGCATGTCATCTTTCAGCAAACAATAAGCGCACACGAGCCGCCCCAAGTTACCCACTTTCAGAATTTTCCAGAAAAATATGTTTACACTAACTTTTCCGAGAGAAATACATTTCCATGACCCCAAAATAACCTTTTATTTGTCAGATTATGTATCCTAGACATTTAGGCTTTGCGTAATTTTTATTCAAATGCATTCCATTTTCCAGGAAATGGGTCCCACGAAAACCAGTTACATTTCCAATTTTACACCAAGCTATTTAAAATTTTAAAATAATAACTATATTGAGTCATTCCTAGAATCAGTGACGTCTATTAGCAATAAATACACATCATCATTTGATCGACAGATTCAAGAAAACAGTAGATTTCTGTTTTACATACCCCACCCACTCATGTCAATATTGATAAATCCTTAAACAACTAGTTTTTTCTTTCCTGAACAATACTTACTTTAAAAGCATATGTTATGCCATTGTCCTGTCCTCCCCTATCCAATACCCTTCCCTCCCCTTACTCCTCCTACCCTAACTGTACTCATACCCCTACACCTAACCACCTACCCAGCACATAACCTCCTACCCTATCCTTACTACTACCCCTACCCTCCCCTTACTCATAATCCTTCCCCTACCATACCCTTACTCCTACCCCTACACATAACCTCCTACCCTACACATAACCTCCTAACCTACCTTACTAATACCCACACTCTACCCTTACTCATAATCCTTCCCCTACCATACCCTTACTCCTACCCCTACACATAACCTCCTACCCTACACATAACCTCCTAACCTACCTTACTAATACCCACACTCTACCCTTACTCATACTTCTTGCCCTAACCCTTACTCCTTAGTTGAGGGAAATTAGAAGAATTGCGCGCGTGACTGTGCCGTCCTTTTTATTCATTGTCTACGCGCCAGCGCGTAGTTGTCTACGCACCAACGAGTAGACTACTCTAAAGTTTGAGATTGACCTACTTTTAATTAAATTACAAGACAACTCGTACACCTCTCTACAACTGCAACTGCACGTTTGCGTCTAGTGGCTTGACCATCGTGTTAGTAGGATTCCGGGTCGTTTCGCCAAGGACCGTGTAAACACCCAAAACACCCAGGCAAACCTCCCTTTGGTTGGTAACATTTGTACCAATGGTGCAGTAGGTATCAAAAATGGGGCAAATTGTTAAATTCGTGGAACTGGTGCATGACTGCATTCTATCTAAGCAACAACGGAATGAAATGAACCGACGGTATTGTTTGTTTGTTTGTTTGTTGTTTAACGACGCATCAACCCTGATGGGTCATTAGCGTCTAACAAGGTAAAATGATAAAGTACATTGAAATCGTATTAAAATGTAACACTTAGTAAGATATAAATGTCGTTGTAAAGAAACGATATATGAAATAATAACATTGATGGCTAAAAAGTTATATTTTATAAAACAGATTTTCTTGTCTAAGAAATGATAAAATGTTTCCAACGGGTACATCTTTAAACAATTCTCTCAAGCTATTAGCTTGAAAACAGGAAATTCGCTTTGCTGCAAAGTCAGTGCATTCTAAAAGAAAGTGTTTAACTGTAAATGGTGTATCACAGCCAATGCATTTAGGTTGATCTTCTCGCTTTAATAAGTGGGAATGTGTTATTCTTGTATGGCCAATTCGGAGACGAGCAAGAACGATTTCTTCTCGTCTCGAAAGTTTATGAATTACTTTTGGACGTTTAACGATCGGTTCAACTTCCCTCAATTTATCAAAATTTGCTCCGTTCCAGATTGTTTGCCATTTGTCAGAGATGTATTCGTTAATAAAAGGTTTAAAATTGACATAAGGAATTTTGAAAACAGTTTCTTCAAGATTTAACGATTCTTTAGCGTTCTTGTCAACTTTCTCATTTCAATATATGCCTATATGACTGGGAACCCAGCAATAAATAATTGTTTTCAATTCTGAGATGGTATGATGTTTTATTAATAGTTTTTGTATTTGAGGGTTTTTGGATGATGTATGGTTTAAGGCTTGAAGAACTGACATAGAGTCAGAAAATATAAATTTGTCCTTTGAGTTACATTCATTTATAAAGTCTAAAGCTAAGTCTATAGCTTTAGCTTCCGCTGTGAAAATCGAAGAGCCATCAGGTAAACGTAACGTTTTGCAATTGCCGTTTGTAAAAGTAGCACAACCAACTTTGTTTTCTTCTTTTGAACCATCCGCATTGATAGTCGATAAATTGAGATTGTAGTCGATGAAAACTTTCTTTAAGAAGGTGTGGATTTGATTCGGATTTTTTCCCTGAATGTAGAGTCAAATTAACTTCTGGTTTTCTAATGCACCAAGATGGTATTTCGGAAACAAAATGTTCTTCTATTTTATCTTTTTGGATGTTTGCTGATTCTAAAAGTGGTGCAACTCGTAAACCAAAGGACCGGATAACCTTTGGTTTACTTTCATAAAGCTGTACGACTTCTTCAGAAATATATGGCGGAAAAGACACCTTATGAACTGGATTTGATGGATTAGCCGCAATTCTAATGGCCGTACTGTAGGACAAGTTTCTCTCGTAAATATAGAGATGGCTCTTCAGCCTCAACATAGAGGCTTTGTACAGGTGATGTTCGAAAAGCACCTAGAGCTAATCTTAGACCTTGGTGGTGTACTGTGTCAAGAGAACTGATATACGATGGTCTTGCCGATCCATACACGATGGATCCATAATCTAATTTTGAACGAATGAGGGAACGGTAAAGCTGGAGAAGGACAGTGCGATCAGCACCCCAGTCTGTGTGTGATAATACTTTTAACAAGTTTAATGCTTTTAGACATTTGGCTTTTAAGTACTTGATATGTGGTTTAAAAGAAAGTTTACGATCAAAAAGAACTCCAAGAAATTTAAAATCTTCAACTACTGGAATAAGAGATCCATATAAATACAGTTCAGGATCATTGTGTACTTTCCGTAATTGACAGAAATGCACACATTGTGTTTTCGACTTGGAAAATTTGAAACCATTATGTGAGGCCCAGTTTTCTATTCTGTTAATGCACTGCTGTAAGTGCCTTTCGATAGTTCTCATGCTTTTTGACCTGTAACACATACAGAAATCGTCTACATATAAGGATCCATCTGTTTTAGGATCCAGACAATCCATTATGCTGTTTATCTTAACATTGAACAAAGTTGTAGACAAGATGCTCCCTTGTGGGACACCCTGTGCTTGATCAAACTTTTCGGATAAAGTCGATCCAATCTGCCTCGTATTCCGAGATCATGTAGATCTCGCATAATACCATGTCTCCATGTGGTATCATAAGCTTTTTCCAAGTCAAAAAACACAGCAACAGCATGCTCCTTTGCAACAAAGGCATCACGAATAAAAGTTTCCAGTCTTACTAAATTGTCGTTGGTACTTCGTTCAGAACGGAAGCCCGACTGAACAGGAGATATAAGGTTATTACTTTCTAAGTACCAAACAAGTCTTACATTTATCATTCTCTCCAAGGTTTTACAAAGACAACTTGTAAGTGCTATCGGTCTATAACTGTTAGGTTCTGCATGGTCCTTTCCAGGTTTAGGAATTGGTATTACAGTGACTAGTTCCTAGCTTTCGGGAAACGTTCCAGTTTCCCACATATCATTAAAAATGTCTAATAGAGCTTGAAGTGATTTTGGTGGAAGATGTTTTAGCATTTGATAGTGAACTTCGTCGGGACCTGTTGCTGTATCATGGGCTTTACTGATGGCGTCTTTTAATTCATCTAAATTAAAAGGAGTATTATATTCTTCATTATTTGAGGACTTAAAGTTTAACTTAGTTTTTTTCCTGTTGTTTCTTGTATTTTTGAAATTCCTCCGAGTAATGGCTGGTTGAGGAATTTGAACAAAATTGTGATGCCAAAGTATCTGCTATATCTTGTTTTTTGTGGAAGCTGTTTCGTTCGCATTGTTGAAATTGTAATTAAGATGGTGATAAGTAGCAGATTTAGATTTACCGGATATTTTCCTAACCATGTCCCAAACCTTTTTAGTCGGTGTTTTATAATTCAAATTAGAAACATATGTTCTCCATGATTTGCGTTTATAGTCCGACGGGCTTTTGCTCTAGAATCTCTGTAAGTATTTAAATTAACATGCGTTGGGAACTTGCAGAACTTCGACAAAGTGTCTTTTCGTTAGTTGATAGCTTCTTTACAATCGTCGTTATACCATGGGTTACTTTTCTTTGGGTTTGTCGAGGTTTTGGGGATACATTTCTCAGATATAGCTATAAGAGAAGAGGTGAAATCAGTTATAGGATCAGAAGAATCAGAGAGAGAAGTATCAGTTAGGGACTCATTACATAAGTTATTAAATAAATCCCAATCAGCTTTATGTAATTTCCATTTGGGATTATGATCTTCATCATGAGTCTGAACACTTTCAATCAAAATAGGAAAGTAGTCAGATCCATGTTGATCTTCACAAACAGACCATTCATAGTCTAAATAGAGAGAGGGATGACAGAGTGAAAGATCAAGAGATGAGAATGTGCCTTTACCGGAATCTAAATAAGTGTTAGATTTGTCATTCATCAGACAAATGTCGTTTTCCGTGATGAAAGCCTCAATTAATTCTCCTCTGGGATCATTGTCATTACTACCCCAAAGAACATTGTGGCCATTGAAGTCGCCTACTAACATATAGGGTGAGGGAAGTTGTTGAAGTAAAGAAGTCAGTTGTTCAGATCTTAAAGAATATGAGGGAGGAATAAAGATAGAGCAGAAAGTGATCTCTTTATCAAGTGTAATAGAAACAGCTACCGCTTGTAGATCTGTTTTAAGTTTGATTTGACGTTGTGGTAAAGATGAATGGACTAGTAAAGAGCTTCCACCAGAAGCTCTGAGACAATCCGAATGTATGTGATTATAAACATTAAAACCTTTGAAAGTAAACGTGTCATTAGGTTTAAGGAAAGTTTCTTGATGACAGAAAACAGAAGGTCTAAGTAGTGACAAAAGAAGTAGTGGTTCTTCAAAACGTGGTTTTACACCTCGACAGTTCCATTGTATTATTTTATATTTGCTACCCATTGAAATATTTGGAGAGGAGGTTCAATTATTTGACCTTTTATTTAAATGTAGACTGGAAACTTTTACTTTGGAGCTTTGATTGGCGACAGAATTGTGCCGACGGTATTGTGACGCTATATGGTCAGGCCTGAAAGCTTTGACCCGGCCCACCTGCCGTGTAGCCAATTACATTCTATCCAAGCCACAACGGAATGAAATGAACAGACAGTACTGTGACGGTCGATTGTCAGGTATGAATGCTTTGTCCGCGCAGCGTTTTATTTCTTTTCAGTCACATGAACCTCGATGAAATGGGAGTACGGTCAGATTCTTTGACATTCAAGTTTATATATGCGAAGCGTAGACCAAGCTTTTTGTAAAAGCTTATACTTGTATTTTGTAACTTTTGAAAGAAAGTTGATCTCAAATGCAACGAAAAAATATATTGTTCACAAAGAAGCAAAACTATATTGTCATCAATACAAAAGGAATAATTTCAAACGAGATCAATGGCATTCTCGCGAGAGGAGATAAGCGAGGTTCTTCGAGACCTGTAGTACATTGAAAACAGGCATGAAAGAGGTAAAGGGAACTCTTTCACATACATGTACGTGTTACCTATAGGCGGGTACGCCGGTAGGCCCTTGGCCCACCTCGGGCGTTTCGCGCCCGGGCCTGCCCGTATAAGGTACATGTACATTCCTATTAAAAACTTGGACATTTATCCTTCTGGTGTTCAACATATAGCAACAACAACAACAAAAAAATGAATGAATGAACAAGTTGGTTTCTTTAAAAAGAAACAAATGAAAAGGTCAGCAGCAACCAGAGCTACCATTGAAGCTTGTTTGTTCTAGATTTTCAGTGCTGATACATGTATTTCCCTAATTCGTCATTTATTTCGATTCTCGTATGTTTCAGTTTCGTTTCATATACGCGAATTTCGTTTCATTTTAGCTATGGAATAGGTGGAACAACACTGAATTGGATAAATGCTTTCCTTTGTTTCAGACAACAAAGGGTAGTGGTTAATGATATTAAATCGGATTGGGCTCCAGTTGTGTCGGGGGTCCCTCAGGGCACCGTTCTCGGCCCCTTGCTGTTTTCCTTGTATATAAATGACATCTCAGCAGACATTGAGTCTGAAATAAGGCTCTTTGCTGATGATTTTGTTTGCTATCGTGAAATCAAGAATGAAGAGGATACATTGAAACTTCAGAGAGACATTGATCGTTTAGGCAGTTGGGCTAGGAAATGGGGAATGAGATTTCAACCCGTCAAATGCAACATGATGCAGCTGACAAATAAACGGTCTAGTAAGATACAGGCTAACTACGCCCTTGAGGGCACTGTACTGGAAAACGTTGAAAGCATAAAATACCTGGGTGTAACTATCACAAATGATTTGAAATGGAATACTCATTGCGATCTCCCGTTGGGAGATCGCATATATAGTTGATCAAGATCAGAACGTGGGGCTTAATCGACCACCGACTTCCGACTTCCGTCGTACTTGATTGGACGAGTCAGATTCGATTGGGTCACACCAAATAGCGCATGTCGACTCACGTTGAACCGAGCTGTCATCTAGTCTTTTCGGTCTGTGGTTATCGCCGTGGGTTTATAATTATGTGGTCATACAGTGAAATTAGTGCTGAGAGATCGCAAGCGTTTTGGAAACGCTTAAACTTGTATTTCCAATGTTTGTACAAAGGCTAACAGAACTCTCGGATTCTCGAGGAGAAATTTGTATTCTTGTCCCCCAGATGTGAAAGAAGCATAATTTATGTATGAATTAAGTTCCTTTTTCTATTTAAAGGTACAAGTAGGCAAAGATCAGGAAAAGGCGCAATCAGAAAAAGATTCCCACTCTAAAAACCGAGGTAGGAAAAAACCAAACTAACAATCAGGTACTTATACCATGAAACATATCGTAAGCCGAATGAGCAGCTATTTTCCCAATAGGTGGCCACTCAGTTACCTTAACTTAACTAAAAATATGAAAACATACATAAGGCGCCAACAGCACAAAAAAGTTTTATACACCAAGACATAAAACAAAAAGAACCACCACAGAAGTATCGACTTGGAACATGTTTAAAGGAATTATTCCATAGTTCAATTAATTTTTCCATATAGCAGTAGTAAGCTCGCGAATTCGCCACTTTTTTTTGGCTATTATTATAATAATCGTGCAGAGTTGACCTTTACCGGGTAATCCAGCCGGTGTGACCTAGTGACCATTTGACCCCTTTAATGTCTTTTCGTATTTGTATTTATTTTATTTTTTCTCTACCCTTTAGTATTCATTATTGACCACTTAGCGCTTGACATAAATTAGACATGATGAGAACTCCATATATGTCACCACAAACTACATTGTATATTCTAGAATGACAAAGAGCATGTCTGCGTGATGTATGCCCCTTCTATGGCATAACTTTTAAAGTAAACAATGATTACGGGACATGCAGTACGCTTACACCTTCTTTGTTCTTATCAAATCGATGCTCCTTCGGGCGTCTTGATGTGACGACCTTAAAAAAAGTTCTCAGTGCGATCATCGATGTTTATTATTTGATATATTCTTTTTTCCTTTTTTCCTTAATTTAAAGTTTTAAAGTTAATTTAAAATGTGTTAATTTGTTTGTTAATTTGAGAGAATGTGCACATTGGTACAGATTTGGTGTGGAGATAACTTAGTACAGATTTTGCGTGGAGAGAACTTGGAGTTTGTTATAACTTATAAGTATCAGTTTAATTTTGATTAAATTAATCTATGATTAATAATAATAATAATAATAATAATAATAATAATAATAATAATAATAATAAATCTTTTTGAAAGTACGTGTAACATTAGCAGAATTGCATTTTACATGTCGCAGTTACTTGCTTTTATAGCGTTTGAAGAGTTTTTCGATATAGTTGCAAGAAGATTCTGTTCATAATTTTACATGTCACTTTTGGGGTGCTTTTAAACTGTGTTTTCAGGTCTACGGCTGGAAGTTACAAGGAGCTTCTTTATTTTTGTTTTCAGAGTGTATAGATGCGTTTTGGACAGTTATGTATTTTTGATTAATGAATATTAATGAATGTTTGCTTTAAAGTTTCTAATATGTTTCAGTTATGTCTATGGCTATTGAGACGAACCAAGCGGCTTCCGTTGTTTTGTTCATGGCGCTCAAGGGCAACACAGAAGGCCTTTTTACGTCGACGATGGATCATGTGCATTACCAATTACTGCTGTCTGTTGGCACCATATCTAATACGGTGTTTGTTGTTTACTTCGTTACGCTTATATATGTTCTCCAAGGGCAGTTGCAGACACAATGTTAATAGTTTGTAAACTGGGTTCTTGGTGTGGGTGTATGAGCGGTATATTTTAATATTTCAATATAATATAAATGTTTTATGTTCGAATCTAGAATATAATGCATTTTAAAAAAATGGATCACTAAATCTATAAACGTAATTGACAGACACGAATTATAAACTTTTCCGTCATACCTGTTACCAATTATGTAAGGAAACATTAATTTCAGGGCTAAAATACATTCTATTTTATATTTACATCGAACTCATACTTATTATTCACAGAAATTCAAGTCGCAGGTTATTTCTATTATAATATCATATAGCTGCAATACTTCTGTGTTTAAAAAAAGGTACAGCAGTGATGTAGATAATTATTTTTCGCAATGCGTACTGTACGCATCAGAATACATGTACAGTGCGTACCGACAATATTACTGTGTACGCGTTTTCTGAAGGTTCATATTCTAACCTCTCATTCAGAATCAAACTTATAGATATGCACACGTATGGATAAGACCATTTATTCAAGTATGAAAATTCAAGTAAACTGGTTGATAATACATGTTGTTCTGTCATTAAGGCTTGTTAATTCATACTTTTGTATCCGGTATAGATAATAAGAGAGCGAAAGTGAGGAAAAACATAACTAGCATGGCTGTAGAACATGGAATACATCAAGTTTTGAATTAAAAAAATATGACCAGAAATCGATGCAAAATGCCTATTCAATAAACCAAAGTGACACACTACTAATAAATTCATGAATAAACCTTTGGTTAACAGACACTGAACGGAATACACGTTTATGGTATAACTACTGAAGATACATAATATATTGCATGGTATGTAATATGAAATGATCAGAAGCTGCATTCATATTGTAACTACTTTTCGATTGTTGACAGAGCAGCCTCACAATACTAATTGACAAATTGTCATTTTGTGACAATTTTAAAGGTATTTTTATCTGTGTACGCATTAAATCGTAAACTGTTTGCGTACCGCTGATTTTTACTGCGTACATGGTACGCACAGGTCTGATATTTCTATGCGTACAGGGCGAAAAATCGTGCGTACATACGCAGTACGCATCGTTATCTATTTCGCTGCCGGGTACACGTAGGCAATGATCAAGAAATAGCACGATCAGAAAGAAATTCCCGCTCCATAAACCGAGGGGTGGGAAAAAACTAAAATGACACTATGGTACTCATACCAAGAAAACATATAGTAAGCCGAGTGAGCAGCTATTCCACAATAGGCGGCCACTCAGTTACCTGAACTGAACGAAAATATGAAAACGTACATAAGGCTCAAACAGCACAAAAAATGGACTCCAAACAAACACAAAACAATTAGAAACACAACAGAGGTATCGCCTTGGAACGATCAGTAATATAAAATTACTGGGGGTTTAAACCGATTTTACAGGGCCCTAACCTTACCCTCATGTTCTGAGGTGGTTCACAACATTTAGTTAGTTGTTGTGGCGAATCTCTAACTAGTCAATCAATCATCAAGGACAAACGAATAAATCATGATTATCACCCTGACGAATCAAAAACGAGGACTCAACAGATTGAGTAAGCTGCCCGACGATGGAGATCCCTCGGCGCCGAATATCTTACTGAAACCGGTGCAAAAGAAATCAGAGGACCAATGGTCCTGTAAACGCTCACCTGAGACCTGAGATATATACCAATAAACTTGTTTGACTAGAATGGTAATATACATGTATATAACCCCAGGGCAGGGTCAGTGCAAACTCTGGAGTCAATAATGTCTTTTTTAAATCATAAAGATTCAGTTGATTTGCCAATTACTGCAAGTTTTGCCCTTCAAATGACATTGTAACAATTTTCCCCATTCAAATGTGTGGGCAAACCTAAGTTGACCTTGCCGTAAAACGGTCAAGGTCATCCCAGGGTCATGATTTATACAAACTTTAATGATGCTTCATCCCAAGTTTCAAAATCATAGGCCTTCTGGTTCTGGAGAAGATTTTTAAAGGTTTTTGCTATTTATAGCCATGGCTGCCATCTTGGTCATGTGACCTTGACCAGTTATACAAACTTTCATTCACTCTTCCTAAGAATGCTCAACATAAAGTTTGGCTTTGATTGGCCAAGCGGTTTCAGAGAAGAAGATCTTTGAATATCACTGTAATATACATGTATATTGCCCCGGGGTGGGGGCAGACAGACCCCTGGGGTCCAAATTTTTTCAGAATCATCAATCTTAAGTCCATTTGCCCATTTCCTGCAAGTTTTCCCTACAAATGACATTTTAACACTTTTCCCCATTCAAATGCATGAGCGGCCTATGTTGACCTTGCCGTAAAATAGGTCAAGGTCATCCCAGGATCATGATTTATATAAATTTTGTAGAGCTCCAGTCACTGATGCTTCACACCAAGTTTCAAAATCATTGGCCTTCTGGTTCTGGAGAAGAAGATTTTTATTTTTTTTCTATTTATAGCCATGGCGGCGATCTTGGTCATGTGACCTTGACCATTTATATAAACTTTCTTTCCCCCTTCCCAAGGATGCTCCATATGAAGTTTGGCTTTGATTGGCCAAACGGTTTCAGGGGAGAAGATGTTTCATTATTATGGAAATATACATGTATATAGCCCCGGGGCAGGGGCAGACAACCCCCCAGGGGCTAAAATTTGCCATTAACATTAATCTTCTGTCCATTTACTCTAAGTTTTACCCATTGAATAACATTTTACCATTTTTTCCCATTCAAATGCATTGGCGACCTAAGTTGACCTTGCCGTTTAATAGGTCAAGGTCATCCTAGGGTCATGATTTATATAAACTATGATGGGCCCACGTCCCCAATGCTACATACCAAGTTTCATGGAAATCGGCCCACTGGTTCTGGAGAAAAAGATTTTTAAAGGTTCTTGCTATTTATAGCCATGGCGGCCATCTTGGTCATGTGACCTTGACCATTTATGTAAACTTCCTTTCCACCTTCCCAAGGATGCTCCATATGACGTTTGGCTTCGATTGGCCAAGTGGTTTCAGGGGAGAAGATGTTTCATTATTATGGAAATATACATGTATATAGCCCCGGGGCAGGGGCAGACAACCCCCCAGGAACTAAAATTTTCCATTAACATTAATCTTCTGTCCATTTGCTGTAAGTTTTACCCATTAAATAGCATTTTACAATTTTTTTTCCCATTCAAATGCATTGGCGACCTAAGTTGACCTTGCCGTTAAATAGGTCAAGGTCATCCCAGAGTCATGATTTATATAAACTATGATAGGCCCACTTCCCCGATGCTACATACCAAGTTTCGTGGAAATCCGCCCACTGGTTCTGGAGAAGAAGATCTTTAAAGGTTTTTGCTATTTATAGCCATGGCGGCCATCTTGGTCATGTGACCTTGACCATTTATATAAACTTTCTTTCCCCCTTCCCAAGGATGCTCCATATGAATTTTGGCTTTGATTGGCCAAGCGGTTTCAGGGGAGAAGATGTTTCATTATTATGAAAATATACATGTATATAGCCCCGGGGCAGGGGCAGACAACCCCCAGGGGCTAAAATTTTCCATTAACATTAATCTTCTGTCCATTTGCCTATTCCCAGTAAGTTTAACACATTAAAGTATCAGTCACACCAGGCGAACGGACGTCAAACGGGTTAAGTCCGTTGGTGTCCGTTGGCATCCGTTCCTTATCCGGTGAACCCGTTCCGTGTCCGTTGATGTCCGTTTTACCCGTTGGTGTCCGTTGACAAGTTTTGTGCATGTTCAACTTGGAACGGGTTCCAACGGGTTAGACCGGATAAATGAATCCGTTGGGCGTCCGTTGGTTGTCCGTTAGCTGTGCGTAGGTATCCGGTTTGCCCGGTACTTATCCGTTCTACATTCGGTAGTCATCCGGAAGATACCCGTTCGCGTCAGGTCGAAAGTGGTGGCCAACGGACGACTAACGGACATGTAACGGTTAAAACGGTCTGGAACGGACGGGGACCGTTTGCTAAACGGACAACAACGGACAGGGAACGTTCAAGTAACGAATATAAGCTCTGTTTCATGTGATCGAACCAATAACCTCAATCTTAAAAGATGCGACTTGCCCAATCCTACACTCATTTTATTTCTATCACTTTGTGTGTTAGGACATTCAGGAATATAGAATATTATACTGAACAAAAAAAGAAACGCAACATATTTCACTAAATTTTGAGCAAACTGTCATACAATCAGAAATCATTGCATTTTCTACTTCTGCATTAGATATCAGGCTTCCGAATGCAAGAAACCGATTTTCATTTTGATGCGTATTCACGGAGTTATTCAATGCCGACCATGGGCATGCTGAAAGTGGAAATCCACACAGTGCGCATGCGCGAGCATTAAAATAATGGTACGATTTAAATCCGCTCTAAACCCGCATTCAAAATCACAATGTACCACTCAGCATTTAACTCACACATTAAAGAAATAAAATGAATAAAATTGAAATTACCCCCCCCCCCCTTTCAATTAAACATATAGAGATTTTGATGGTTTTAATAACGAGCTTGTGTGTCATTGAACTGTATTTGTTTTTCTTGAATTTTAATTAGGGAGCAGCTGATATTGTTTCTTGGTGATTTGAAGTTTCAAAAGTGTGCGCATGCGCAGAGCAGATCTCTCACAATTCGCATTATCATTTAAGACGACACAAATTTCTCATTCAATTTTTATCGAAATGAAAATCAGTTTTTTGCATGATATACCCTAATATCCCATGAATGGGAATCATACAGCAACAGACCTGAAATTTTCAACATTTAACCCTTAAACTCGAAAATCTTCGGTGGCCTATTGTTGCGTTTCTTTTTTTGTTCAGTATAGTTGAATAAAATATTAGTGCAATGGACTGTCGACGCGGCTGAGGAGAGGGCACTACGGCCTTCTTTCGCCCTCGTCCCTTTCCCTTTGAAGGTGTTCTTTTCGACTTGCCTTTTGGTGGCATCGTGACGTTCTGAGCACAATTTTTCTTGCCTGAGTATTTATACCCGTTTCATCCGTCACGTGACCGTTTAAACACGTTCGTTAACCGTTAGACGACCGTTTTGCCCGTTTCTCGTGCGGTTCATGTTCGTTCTGTCCGGTATACATCCGTTCCTCATCCGGTAATATCCGTTAGTTAAACGTTCCTTGTCCGTTCTGTCCGTTGGTTAACCGTTCCTTGTCCGTTACAAATGCGGTTCTCGTCCGGTTTACACGTTCCTGAAATCTTCCGCGATGGTCTTCACCGCCCTCGAGACGACTTTTGGGAACGGATATCAACGGACAAGTATTTTTTGCATATTTTCTGTCCGTTCGGCATCCGTTGGAACCCGTTCTCTGGTCTGACTGATCCTTTAATAGCATTTTACCATTTTTTCCCATTCAAATGCATTGGCAACCTAAGTTGACCTTGCCGTTAAATAGGTCAAGGTCATCCTAGGGTCATGATTTATATAAACTATGATGGGCCCACATCCCCGATGCTACATACCAACTTTCGTGGAAATTGGCCCACTGGTTCTGGAGAAGAAGATTTTTAAAGGTTTTTGCTATTTATAGCCATGGCGGCCATCTTGGTCATGTGACCTGGACCATTTATATAAACTTTCGTTCCCCCTTCCTAAGGATGCTCCACATGAAGTTTGGCTTTGATTGGCCAAGCGGTTTCAGAGGAGAAGATCTTTGAAATTGTGAACGACGGACGACGGACGGACGCCGGAGCATGGGCATACTATAAGCTCACCTGTGAGCCTTCGGCTCAGGTGAGCTAAAAACGGTGGGCCAAGCAACAAACAAGAAGCTCCGGCCCCAACCAACTAAAATGAATACTCTTTCTTCAATAAGCTGCGTAACCCTCTTTTTCTTTGCAGCTGCGTTTTCCTATCTAACTATTACAGCTGCGTTTATACCCACCCTTAAATGCGAAATATAAGAGACTTTGACCTAAAAGTTTGTGCTTTCTAGCGCCTGGTTATAACGTGCAATATGAATGTTCTGTTACATGAATTTCCAGCTGTCATGGAAACAAGAAAAGCGATTCAACAACTGTCATCTGACGGTCAGTCTTATTACTGCAGGATACCGTAGGATTGCTTGACGATACCGCATAGAAAAAAATGCATCGAACTGCAGTTCCAAAGTATCATTATGAGACAAACATGTTTAAGTGACCAGCCATTGCCTTTAGTCTACTAAGAATGACAAACTGTGTGCAGCCTTCGTTTAGTATGCCATTGAGATGTACATTGTCTGACTGAATACCGCAGCATAGCCCTAAAAATAGTTACCTTGAAGAAAGAAAACATCAAAATGATCTTATAAATTAAAATCACAATATATTAAGATGTGGTCATCAAATTTTGAAAGCAAAGATAGGTCATGAGGGTAATATGTCATGAAAAACTAGGTATCGCAGCTGGTTTATACAGGGTCACTGATGAGGGTTCGGTACCCAAAATTGCGCAATATTACCCATACTACCACCCTTTAAACTTTTTTTTACTGCTTCCAAAGGATTAAACTTTAATATTTTATTTGCAATTACTGCAGCTGGCATTGTGCCGTGTGGCGGCCGTAAAAAGTTTTCCCGTACATCACCCATAGTGCAGATTATAGTATTTCTTTCGGTCCTTTGAGATCAGTAACAATGACTGAGAATATTAAAAGTAGTAAAAGCCATTTTCTAAACAATGTTTCAATTAATTTGAACCCGTTTATGCAGGTGTCTTTGATTTAGACTTCTCTTATATGTAATGATTTGAGATTGAGGTATATTTATCTGGCTATCGTCGCCGGTATTTAAAGGGTCACTGTGAGGGTTCAGTATCCAAAATTGCGCAATATAGCCCATACTACCACTCTTTAAACGTTTTTACTGCTTCCGAAAGATCAAACTTTTATAATTTATTTATTTATTATTATTACATATATAGTGTCAATGCCCGTTTACATCGTACATAGTATACGAGATAGCCATTCAATCTCGTCTTATTCCAGACCCATTCAATCTCGTCTTATTCCAGACCCATTCAATCTCGTCTTATTCCAAACTCGATATCTATGAGGTGCCGTTTTACTGTAAAATGCTGATTTTGTGATACCATATCACAAAATATTGTTTGATATCGAAACATATTTTTGATATGAAAAAAAAAAAAAATCGATTTTTTTAATAAAAAAAAAATAAATTGTTTAATTCATATAAAAATAGAATATTAAAATTCGGGGTTATTTTTTTATATAACAAATTCGATTTTCTAATATCAAAAAAATAAAGGCTATTTTTTATCAGTATAAAAAATTCGAACTTTTGATATCAAAAATTCGATTCTTAGAAAAACGGATGGATACCCAAAATACTCAGAGGCATGCGCGGTACAATTTTTAGTGGCGGTAGACAACAACATGACGATCAACAGGCAGGTATTGAGGATGCCGGACCAGCATAGCACTGTCGGCAATCGCACGAGAACAATCGCGTGGAGAAAGGCATATTGATTCTAGTGGTGATGACGAACTTCCCGCTCCATGTAGGTTCATAAATGGATTTGGCAAATTTTCCGGGATAACCGCAGAATCGTTTCCAGGATACATCAGGAAAACATGTCCATGTAAAGTATACCCCCTTGAACCCCACTTTTATATAGCAAAACTAGGGTTTGCAGGGGTATACCCATTTTTCTTATTTTTGCTCCAAAACATAGATTGTGGGTACTCGTTAGAACCGCCTCGGCGAGGCGGTTCTAACGTGTACCCACGATCTATGTTTTGAGCAGGAATAAGAAAAAATATCAAAAATTTTCTACTGAAATTTTTCAATTTTTACAACTTAAAAATCTCTGTATATTACATGGGCGTGTTTTCGTAATGAACAGTCAAAACAGACGTCGATGGCAAATCTAAATTTCGAATTCTGAAAGAATTAAAACCTTATGTCTTTTTCATAAACGTTGGCGCCAACGATCTGACAACGACAAGTTCCCCGCGACAGGTTTTCGACCGGATCCTTGGTCTGACTGTCGAGTTGCGGCAAGCGGGCGTAAAGGATATCTACATGTATGTTACCGAAATCCTGACAAGGGGGGGGGGGGGGGGCTTTGCTAAATGTCCTGATCCAAAAATGGGTACGGTATGCTTCGACCGTCAGCGTGAAAAATATCAACACCCTCTTGGCAGGCCAGTATTACAAAGGCGAAGATACGACCCCAAGCATTTTTTTTATTTTAAAGGAAAACATCTTGGGTCTTCTCCAGTTAACCGATGTTAAATATTATCCAAGTTCAGTGACACCCGGCATGCAATTTAGGGTATGAAGATGTTTCGAGGATTTTTGTACATGTACGTAAATTATCATATTCGCTCTATTGTTACTTTTGTTACGGTTATGTTTTATTAAACTTTATTTATTTATTAATTTATTTATGTTTATTCCTTTATTTTTTTCCTCAAATAGTAAAGCAAAACATACAAAAACATTATTTTGTAATTGGACTATAGTTTGATTGAAAACGCAAATTAACTTGTAATATAAAGTGTTTTTTGTTAATGCTATTAAATAAGCTTTCTTTACGATTTGGTCACTTACATGTAGCAAAAACGGAATCAAAGTAACCTGAACGACCTTCTTGGTTTAAATAACTGACATTATTTCGTGTAAAAAAATGCATGTACCCGTGAAACGTGGTCGAAACAAAAGCTTAGTTTTCAGACTTGAAGAAATTAGTAAATATTTTGATGAAACATTGAAAACTGAATGCACAGTGTGCTAAATAGAACGAATACGGCACATTTACTAAATCTTAATGTCAATTCATAGCCTTCTTGTCGTTTATAAAACGGGATTCATATCAAAATTATGATTCTAAATGTGTATTTTTTCTTTTGCAGTGGAGTGCTACTCATGGCGTTGATGACCTCAAAGTCGCAGCAAAACGTGAGGCGAAAAGAATGCCACCGTTTGACCTCTATGGCAGTTCAACCATTCCCAGCGGATTCGTCGAAGTTGGTATGAACGCTCAGTACATACTAGAGAAATGTAGACTACAGTCACTTTGGTGCATCGGTGAAGATGTCAGGTGACGGGAACTTCCTGTTGAACGTAGTGTCTATCGCTCTTACCGGATTTGAGAAGCTCGCCCCTGAACTACGAATGAGAACAGCAGTCGAGATGGCCATGATTTCATTAGTGTGTATACCAGTCGTGCAGACTATATTGAGTTAATGGATCATTCACCTTCAATTTAGGGCAGCAGCACGTATTCGAATCATGCAGAAAAGACGGCGGAAAACGAAATCGGACAAACAATAACGCCGAGTTCATGAACAATATCCTCAAATTGGCTGTTGACTGGAAACCCAGTGTACAATGGATTTGATTGAAAAGATATACAGTGTCACAATGCTTCATTTCATGCGCATGTATAGAACACGGTCTGCATGCCAATTATCGATATTTGACCAACGCCGGAGTGAAATAGCTAATTCCCGAGGCAATAGCCAACGCATGAGGAACATTGTGTGAAGGGTTGTCCGCAAAACTATGTAATATTTTATAGTGCAAGGGGATAATGTTATTGAAATGATAAGTTAATTCTGTAAGATGGTCCTGCTTCCAAATAAAATTTACATAATGTTACAATACTTTGTCTGGAACGTATAAAATACAAGAAAATATGCACGATTTGTGCTTTTGACTGTCAATATTGATTTAGAAGTCAAAGTCTTTAAAGTCCAAACTTTTCATTCTCTATACAAGCTATAATTCATATTCACTGTACAAACGGATTTAGCATTTATAATTATATCATTCGCCATCAAAGACTCCTTGTAGAACAAAACTGGGATCGCCAACGCCGGAGGAAGGTTACATGTGGATCTGACCAACGCCTGGGGATGATTAACGATTGCACACAATGCTGATTCAAAACAAAAATTAATTTATTGCTCTACTTTGTCGTTGATGTCCTTGTCACGATCATTGATATTGACTTCTGAGATTGTTTTCATAACAGCAAGTTTTCATGACTGCCAAGCATGTTGTCATAACTGTTGGTCATTTCAGAGCACCAAAACAGCAATAGTCTCTAATTAGTCATAGACTTGCGTCACTAGTAGATTTATCGTCAATCCGGTTGGTCAAATACATTAATTACATTCATATTTATAACGCTTAATCTGTGACGTGAGACTACTACGAAAGTTTAGGACTTATACCCATCATTTAGTCCTTGGCATGTATGGGGATCGTTGCAATGCCCAAAGGACAGTTACAGATACATATCGTAATCGGGTCCTGCCATATTGCGAGTTGATTTTCTTTATCCGCAAAAATCAAAATCTGATCTAAACAAAAGCAATAGACTGGTAGCAACAGTATATGTATAATGATACGCATGTGCATGGTTATGGAAATACCGCGATGCGTTTTCATCCCGTTTTATGAGCATACGAATACCCATTACCCTGTTTTAATAAAAGTTATTACCCTCTTTAAATGGGCTTTGTACAGCATGACACATGTACAACGTTGGCATTTCGAGGGTTTAAACTCCATGTCCCATCTGGTCTCAAACCTTGATAGTAAGTCCAAGTCATTCTGTAGTGTTGAACCATGGTCTTCCCTTTTGATGTATCATCAGAAAACAGACGCATCTGGGAAGAGACTTCATCCGGCAAGTCATTGATGAAGAAGAGGAATAGAATAGACACCAGGACAGAACCCTAGAGAACACCTGATGTTACTGGTACAGATAATGATTCATCCCCATTAATTACTAGCTGTTGGGATCTGTTTCCAAGGAAAGCTCGGACCCAGTCCAACACATACCCATATATGCCATACTGATACAGCTTCCAGGAGTTTGCTGTGATTAACTGTGTGAAAGCCTTAGAAAAGTCGAGAAGTATGATGTCTGTCTGTTTCGCACTCGCATTCCTCGCAAGGTCCTCTATGAGCATGATGAGGGATGGAACGCTTCCAACAAAATTTCTGACTGTAAAGGACTCGACAGAAAAGCCAATAAAAGTAGCCCTATTAGGAGAGGATGTTTGTTTGAATTTGTTTGAATTGATGCTTTACGTCCCAGTCAACAGCAATGGTCATGTCGGGAAGTTGCCTCCATTTTATGGGACTTTTACCCAACATTAGGATGCCAGGACACTCATAATGTGCTTCATAAATATAACCACCCAACTAAGCCAATAAGGCTTATATGTATGGATGATTTGACTAAACCACATTTCCTGGGCAGGCTCAAAATGGAGCGGTTAACCAGTAATCAGTTTGCCTGGATGCACAAGCAGCCCATCTATGTCACATAGGCCCTAATGGACGGGGCCCTTAGTATAGGCGATGATACCAATGAAGAGTATAATGAAGAGTTTAACCCGAACGATGTCATATCAATAACGGATGTGTATAAGTGGAAAAATACAAAAAAAACATTATCTACAAAGCAAAGTTCGAAATATGAGGTTAGCCTCCACGAAAAGCTAATTATTTATTGACCAATCACTGGTAATTTATAAGTCTTTATAATATGGACTAATTTAAATGGTAAGGGTGCAGAGAAAGACTTTGTTCTTAATAATTTCACAGCTCTGATATCATTTGAAGCTGCACACACTGATGATGAGTCAGACAACAGCTTATCCAACGGAATGAATATCAGCGAACGCTGATGGAATTGTGGCTGATGAAATGAGCCGCCTCGTGGGAAAACCAACAATGTGGTTTCCGAATAGGTCTGACACAAACCGGCCTGTACAGCTACAGAAGCAGGCTAGAAGCTTGAAATTTTGGAGTTAAGTAGAGGAGGAATTGTACTATCCTAGTAGCGAAAACAAAGGCGCAGATCAGCTTCGCGGCTACCGCGAAGCTGATCTGCGTCTTTGTTGTCGCATATGCAGATTGTTGGTTTTCCCATGAGGCGGCTCAAATGGATCCAATTCTTGACACAGCTAGCAATTCTGATGGCACCGAAGAAGTCCAAGTCTTTGAGTTCCTGTAAAGTTTCATTCATGATGAAGCGTATCTGAATTTACTTTGAAAGTTTTGCAGCAAAAATGGCGGACAGTAATGAAACACACGGATTACCTACCTGTCGAGGACGAAGGTAAAGTTTATTTCACGATATTTTACATAATGATGACAAATAACTAGACAGGTAATAGAAAATTATAATTGAAACTATCTACCTTGTGATGTTCTTGGTCTTTTAACCTCTGGTTCCTCCTCTTCTTATTTCAGAGTGGCGTCGCTCACAGCGCCTCATCCTGAATCTCTACATAATCACCCAGAGTCCTTCACTGGCGCTATCATCATCTCCTCCATGCGAAAAAGAAATATAACACTTTATTTCGTATTTGAAGGCACGTTCTGCGGTAAACACTGCCGACGTTCGAGTTGTTTAACAGTGAGAAGCCTTCATAAAGGCATACTTCCAACCGATTCTGACCGTTTGCCGATGAAGAAGGAATTTAAGAAAATGTTACAGGAACACTCCGAATACGGCATTAATGAAGCAGAGCTGGACCAGTTTCAGACACAGTGTCAGAAAATGCGGAACGAGACCAGGGTAGACAAAGTATTGAAGGACCTAGGGCGAAAGAAGCTGAGGTATTCTGAAAAGGAAATTCGAACAATTCTTCAGGAAAGAAGCTGGTTGAATGTCAAGACACTTTAGACAGCGGGGACAGTGTATGAGAAAAGACAGGCTCCTGAGCTCAAGCAAAAGGCCAGCCCAACCCAGTCAACCATTTCAGCTAACCGAATGAAGAAACTGGAAGACAAATATGTTAAGAATTTTAAAAAGCAATCTTGGGTTCCAGCTGGTGATGTTTTACCCTATGACGAGGGCCAGGCAAAGTGTGAGGCAGAGGACACTGACAATTACTGCTATTGGTGAGGAAGTCAAATATATCGATGCAAACAACGAACATTGCATCTGTCACAAAAGACGAAACTCAAGGGAAGGCTTCTTAACCATTCAAATAATAAGCAAAACATCAACCTTACTCCCAAATTACATGAATATCAAGGCCGCCTAGTGGTTTCGTTTGTTGCAACCCGGAACATCGAGGAAGGAGATGAACCGCTGTGGAATTTAATTGCCAGAACGATCCACAGTCGAGCCAACAGGACTGGATGAACACATAAATAGAATCACGTATCTGTATTACAGCGTTAGATCCCGAATCGGTAAATTCTGCAAAAGTGATTCACCTTCGTTTGTATACAGACAAAATGTCATGTGTAATTTATATACTTATGTACCAATAATGAGCATTCGATCAGTCATACATCAGATCCTGCATCAGGGCATTATTTTTGAACTTATTAAGGAATGGACAAATCGTGCGAAGACGTACCGCTGTGGAACATGTGGAGAGCCATACATCCATGCTGTTGAATCTGGATAGAAGAGACCAGTATGGCTTGGTTGCTCCCAAAGGAACTGCGAGTATTGGATGCATGCAAGATGCATCGGCTTCATCATAAGCTCAGAGGATGCGTTTGACAAAATTTAATCCTTTTACTGTAAAGACCATCGCCATCTTTTTATAATTGTATATGTTATATTTTAGATGATTACCTGATCAAGAGTATCAAAACCCCTGCAAGCTTTCAACCACCTTTCTGTTCTTGGAAGTCCTGTGGGTATTAGCATCTTTAATTGACCATTTTTATTCTCTAATACAAAATCTCCACCCTCTCCTTTACTAGGATTTCCGCTTATTGAGAAAGACTCATTATCTTTTAGATACTGGACGAGATCAACAGGAACCAGTGTACGTATTTTCTGATCACGGTATTCTGTTTCCTAATAACACGTCATATTAACCCCATAAAATAGTGGTGCAAATTTTGTTCGTGTTATAAGCATAACTTCGCTGTTATTTCTTCTCACAGCTGCTCCAAAGAGGAACAAAGACAAAAGGTATGTAAATACAGCATGCGTCATGAAAATGTTATTTGGGTTGCAAACTGACTCCAACCATTCATGATATTTGTTTAAATGTTTTGTTTTATCGCAAATACACTGTCTTATATATGGGACAAGAAGTTCATCAGCAGACGCTTCAAAAATATAGTAATCATTTGCCATGCCCTGTGATGATCGTTTGCCGACTTGCAAGCAGATTGGGCTTTAATTGAGTTGAAACCCAGCATTTTACCCAGTTCACTAAGTCCAACATCCCATAATAACCAACATCAGTAGTTCGTATAAGTTGTCGTAAAACTGTTTCTACTGCATCATATGAACAGGGGTTTTCAAAACACGGTTCACCGAGTGTAACCTTAAAGGGGCATTTGAAGATGATGGTGATCTAAAAATGAGTATGTGTCATTGTTGGTGGGTTTGGAGGTACGACAAAGTTATCATTGTTCATTAATGCATCTATTATATCGCCACACGCCTCGTTCTCTTGCTTCTGTTCCAAGTACACTTTATTCAATCTTTCTACTATAAAACTGTTCCTTAAACTTTCAAATCTTTCATAGCAGTCATTAGTGAATGAATGAATACTTTCAATAATATTTCCAATAGGTAAATGAGTATTGTATAGCCATGAATAAGGGTCAAGTTCAGGAATATTTTGAAAATTAGTCACAATGCTTTGTTTAATGAGGATGGCAGATGTGATAACACTAAGCATCGCTTTGACATTTTATCTAACACGCAAGTTTCGCGCAAGCACTTGATTGTTATCAAAAAAAAAGTGATGACATCGTTATCAGCAGGACAAACAACTTCCTTACTAGTTTTGTCTTTGAACCAGTTTAACACACTTGTGTAACATCCAGCAGGTGAAATTGACGATAGATATGATATAATTGTTTTACTACCTGACACAAAGTATAAAACTAGAGGACCAATGGTCCTGTAAACGCTCACCTGAAACCTGAGATATATACATGTACCAATAAACTTGTTAGACTAGAATGGTACAATGCATGTATATAACCCTAGGGCAGGGTCAGAATAACTCCTGGAGTCAATGTCTTTTTCAAATCATAAAAATTCAGTCCATTTGCCAATTAACTGCAAGTTTTGTCCTTCAAATGACATTTTAACAATTTTCTCCATTCAAAGGCGATCTAAGTTGACCTTGGCATGAAATAGGTCAAGGTCATCCCAGTGTCATGATTTATACAAATTTTGTAGATCTCCATTCCTTGATGCTTCATGACAAGTTTCAAAATCATAGGCCTTCTGGTTCTGAAGAAGATTTTTTAAAAAAAAATTGCTATTTATAGCCATGGCGGCCATCTTGGTCATGTGACCTTGACCATTTATATAAACTTTCATTTCCTCTTCCTAAGGATGCTCCACATAAAGTTTGGCTTTGATTGGCAATGCAGTTTCTGAGAAAAAGCTGTTTGAATACTATGGTCATCTACATGTATATAGCTCCGGGGCAGGGGCAGACAACCACTGGGCCTAAAATATTGTCATAAGCATAAATCTTCTGTCCATTTGCTCATTCCTAGCAAGTTTTCTGCCATCACATGACATTTTCCTATTTTTCCCATTCAAATGCATGGGCGACCTAAGTTGACCTTGCCGTAAAATAGGTCAAGGTCATCCCAGCGTCATGATTTATATAAATTTTGTAGAGTTCCTTTTCCCAGATGTTTCATACCAAGTTTCAAAATCATAGGCCTTCTGGTTCTGAAGAAGATTCTTAAACGTTTTTGCTATTTATAGCCATGGCGGCCATCTTGGTCATGTGACCTTGGCCATTTATACAAACTTTCATTCCCTCTTCCTAAGGATGCTCCACAAAAAGTTTGGCTTTGATTGGCCTAGCGGTTTCAGAGAAGATGTTTCAATATTATATGGTCATATACATGTATATAGCCCCGGGGCAGGGGCAGACAACCCCCTGGGCCCAAAATATTTTCTTAAACATAATTTTTTCTGTCCATTTGCTCATTTCTAGCAAGTTTTCTGCCATTTAATATCATTTTCCTAATTTTTCCCATTCCAATGCATGGGAGACCTAATTTGACCTTGCTGTAAAATAGGTCAAGGTCATCCCAGGGTCATGATTTATATAAACTTTGTAGAGCTCCATTCCCAGATGCTTCACACCAAGTCTCAAAATCATAGGCCTTCTGGTTCTGAAGAAGATTTTTAAACATTTTTGCTATTTATAGCCATGTCGGCCATCTTGGTCATGTGACCTTGACCATTTATATAAACTTTCATTCCCCTTTCCCAAGGATGCTCCACATGAAGTTTGGCTTTGATTGGCCTAGCGGTTTCAGAGAAGAAGATGTTTAAATATTATGGTCATATACATGTATATAGCCCCGGGGCAGGGACAGACAACACCCCAGGGGCTAAATTTTTCCATTAACATTAGTCTTCTGTCCATTTGCCTATTCCCAGTAAGTTTACCCATTAAATAGCATTTTACCATTTTTTCCCCATTCAAATGCATTGGCGACCTAAGTTGACCTTGCCGTAAAATAGGTCAAGGTCATCCTGAAGTTATGATTTATATAAACTATGATGGGCCCGCGTCCCCCATGCTACATACCAAGTTTCGTGGAAATCGGTCCACTGGTTCTGGAGAAGAAGATTTTTAAAGGTTTTTGCTATTTATAGCCATGGCGTCAATCTTGGTCATGTGACCTGGACCATTTATATAAACTTTCGTTCCCCCTTCCTAAGGATGCTCCACATGAAGTTTGGCTTTGATTGGCCAAGCGGTTTCAGAGGAGAAGATCTTTGAAATTGTGGACGACGGACGGACGGACGACAGACGGACGACGGACGGACGCCGGAGTATGGGTATACTATAAGGTCACCTGTGAGCCTTCGGCTCAGGTGAGCTAATAAGATTGAGTGCAAAATATAGGGGGGTTATAGTACCCGCAGTTGATGCAGCTAGTAAACAGTCAAGAGCTGCAAACAAAGCTAAACGCCTTCCTTTATTAGCATTGTCATTGCTAAGACTCACTAATGCCATCATTAATGTAATAACGACACATGTTTTATCCAATGTTATTTCTGTAAAATCAGTCAGATTGTCCTTATACTGCTTTGTCCTTTCCTTTGCTTTGGCTTTAAAATGTTCACTTTGGGATATGCCCAAGGCAGAGGCTGTGTTTATAAGGTCTTCCTTATTTTAAATATCAGAAATGACGCTATGTATGTAACTGATCCTCGATATCTTTGGTAGAGAGGCACCTGAAGCGTGTCCATTCAACTCCCTTGCTTTTCATTGCATAAAGTGCATAAGTATTTTGATTTTGAAGATAGCCAACCATTACTAATCAAGAAATCGATATCACCTTTTAGAAATCCTTTATGCCGATGTGCCAGGGTTTTAAGGGAGAATGACTTTCCTGCGGTAAACTCCTCGTGCCTCTTGTAACCACAACGAGATTTAGTGTTGTCCATAACGTTGATAGCTGTAATCAATGGACACAATTAATGTAGGCAGTCTTCTGCTGTGGTTCTATTTGTGTTATGTATTAGAGTCAAAAATCATCCTTATGTGCGTTTTCTTAATTTTAGTTCAGTTGGTGTAACTGAGTGGCCGCCTATTGGGAAAAAGCTGCTCACTCGACTTACACTATGTTTTTGGGGTATAAGTGCATAATTGTCAGTTTAGTTTTCCCCGCCTCGGTTTTTGGAGTGGGTATCTTTTTCTGATTGCGCCATTTCCTGATCAGTGCCTACTTTTTACCTTTTTACTGAATAAATTGTTCGTATTTTGTTATTTTTACCTACAGCACGGTCCAAGTGTACACATGACGTCATTATGACGTCAAATAGACGTCGATGATGTCGCATCGTCGATATGGCGCCATTGTGACGTTAGGTGCCTGTTTGGGTGCAGGTCTTCAAATGACAACACCATCTTGAAATGCTCTCTGAAATATAGGCGATTAATTGAAAAATGCAATTTGCACTTTGCTATTAAATCTATCAGAAAATGTTCAGATATATTGGTACCAGTTAAATTATTTCACATATAGCCTAATGGACCGATGAAGTAACCAAATGTTGTGAACCACTGCAGAAGCTGAAGATGAGGTTAGGATCCCGGAAAGCCTGTTTAACAGTAATTTTGTATTAATGACCGTTCCAATGCGTTACTTTTGTTGTGGTTTTGTGTTTTATGTTCTGGTGTTAAATTTATGCTGTTTCCACCTTTTATATGCGTCATGATATATGTACCCGCTGTGAACAGGGCACGGAAATGACGCAAGTTCAACGTCGATGCGACGCTATAACGTTGCACTGACGAAGATATTACGCCATTTTAACGTCACGTGGCTGCTGGGCATTTATGCTGGGATAAATGAATGGCCAACTTCCGGAAAATAGCTACTCACTCGGCTTCCCCTAATATTTTTTTTTTTTTTTTTATTATTATTATTTTTTTTTTTTTTTTTTTTTTTTTTTTTGGCACATTCTAACAGGACGGTGAATATCACATGGAATGCAATTGATGGCTCCAAAAACACCATGCTCATTCTTTTTGGGTTGTCCAAATTCGTATACAGCGAATTAATGCAATAGTTTTCAAAATGAAAAATTATTCTGTCAATAATTTGACTTTTCAAGTTGTGTCAATGAACTAAGTAAGCTCTTTTTATTTAGTTAATTAACATTTCTGTACCACATTTAAAAAATGAAAACAATGACATAATCAAAGGTGTGATTATTACTTTGCTGTTTCGAGAATTTGGAGTCTTTGAACGCTAGAGATGATCCCAATAGGCATAGACGGCAATTTCAGAATTCAATTTGTTGCCAACCGTACTGTGATGGTGTACACACTGTGAAACAAGAACATTTTATTTCTAATTTATTATTTAATTACGACAGTAGACTGGAAGACTAGTTCACTCTCTGCATATACGGTTATAATTCCCTTAGTCTGAGAAATATCTAAATGAACATGAGATATTCCTATCAACTTGACAGCAGCTTATCTGTTCTGGATTATTTACTCTTTAAATTAAAAAGTTCACATTGCTCTGTTTTTTATTCAGAATCTGATCCTGAGCTCCTGGTGTATTTTCCTATGGCCAACTTCCAGTCAATCTATACCACATTGTTCTAATAAAGATACCCCAGTCGGCACATGACGTATTAATGACGTCATATCAACGTCGATGCGATGTCATCACGTCGCATCGATGTCTAAATGACTTTATTAAGACGTCATGTGCTAGCTGGGACGTGAAACGTAATAAAAACCAAAGGTTTTAGGTCCAGTTCGGTACTATCTCTGGAATTAGATTGATTTTGGAAAAAAGAAAAAATCGAAATGTGTCAGTGCACTAATTTTAGCAATTTTATATTATACTTCAGTATTCCTTAACACCACTGCAAATACTTTTTCCTGGTACGAATTGTCCACCGTAGATTTAGGAAGCTGCTTCAAAAATCTGGGTTATAGATGCTGTAAGCGACCTAATTGTGAACGACGGGATACAAAAAAGGAAGGCAAAACACGGAAGACAGATTGAGTGGAAGAATACACTTGATAATGTAATTTTTACCTGCCTTTAGGTAATTTTCACTGGAAATCTCAATTTCTGTAATTAAAAACACGTTTTCGCAAAAAAAAAAAAAAAAAAAAATCTTTAGCGGATGTCTGTGCAAACGACCTTCCAACGATACGTTCGAACTTGTAAACAAATTTGTCCAGTCACTTTGCAGCAGTTTTACCACGAATTGCACGTTTTTATGACACTATGCAAAATATGCACATTTTCAAGTTCGATTTAGCTACACTAGTAAAATAGAACTAGCCTAGCTAAAATTTAGGATGTTCTGAGCCTGCTTGACTTGACTTGACTAATGGAGGATTCAGAATGTGTAGATCTCTGTACATTTTGTAGAGGTGACAACAGCACATATGGGAACGTCCGTAACGTTAAATCATGGGCGTAACCTAAAAGATGGTATCTGGTGATTTTTGTTTTTCTTCCAAGATACAAGATACAAGAAACTTTATTTAGAGTCGACATTCAAATATACAACAGTGTAACATTAGTCATGGGCTATTTTGTCGACAAACATAGTAAGAATTCTATACATGTATACATAAGATAACAAGCATCACAGTTAAAAGAGACATATCACAGCATGCAAAATATATACACAGAGAGCACAATTAGGATAATTTGGAATATAGATAAAAATATCATTTTCTGTTTTTCTGACTAAATGATACATATTTATGGTTATAAAAAATACAAGACATGAAAATCAGAACTAATGCTGGTGCCTCTCCCTGCTGTACGGGCAGTCCAAACTAGCACAGAAAGGCAACAGCATCAGTTTACTATATAGTGTTACTAGCGCCTATTAAGAAAGGCATATGCCATGGTGATTAGTAACAAGATGGAAATATGACCCTTCCCCCACCAATCATTCTCTCTTAACCTAGAGAGAAATAAAAAGCATGCGAAGCTTAGGTCAAAATTGAGCTCCAGTCGAAAGCGAAAATTAGGCAAGAGATAATGTAGGGTATGAGAAAGGGTTTATATCACATGATATAAATTTCATCATGTGAGATTGTAAGGGAATTAATAACAGTTTAGACTATATAAAATCTAAAGAGATTAGTTTATACAAGAAAACTAACTAGAAAGTAAAAAGATAGTATTGCTGAAATAAAAAAGTTAAGAATATGAAAGCAAAAAGCAAACTGAAAATGAAAGCAAAATTAAAAAGCAAAACTAAAATAAAGCAAAGCAAAGCAAACAAGGAGCATAAAGCAAATAAAATTTGAACAAGCAAAGCATAAATTAAGTTTTGCACACTGAACATTTGCACGATGGCCCACTCCATGTGCTGATCAGCCTCCCGAACTCCTTAAAGTCATCGTCTTTCCGCAGGTTGTTCGGGAGACTGTTCCACACTTGGGCGGCCTCGTAGCAAAAAGTAGATTTACCGTACTTTGTGGTACGAACTCTTGGGACATCTACCAGGTTGTCATACCTGAAAGAGTAAGTTGAGTTTTTATAAGATAAAAGATCATGTAAATAAACAGGTGACATTTTCTATTTATCTATCTTTCTCTATATACTGCCACACGCCCTCGCGGACATTCTAGGCAGGTGTGCGCATAGTCTGTTAGTATCAGACAGGTAAAAAAATGAAATTTAAGGACGATGAAAGGGTGATAGTGAAGGATAAAAAAGAGGATAGGTTAAAATAGATAAGAATTAGCTAAAAACAGGGTTAAAACAAGCTTTTGTGGGATTATGGTCGAGAATGTTGCAGCTTACAGATAGCAGCCTTGAAGGCATCCAAACTCTGTAAGCATACAACAGATTCGGGGAGGGCATTTCACTGGACAATGGCTAGGGGGTAAAATGAATACTTATAATAATCTCTTGAAGTGTACACCTGTCTAAAGGTCATCGAATGGCAGTATCTAGAGATTCTGTGGCTATACTGCACATGATCTGGGAGAGGGACTGCTACCAAGCCATAGACAATCTTGTAAAAAAGACAAAGACGGGCATCAGCTCGCCTTTGCTCCAATGTTCTCCATCCTAGTTTGTTAATCATCTCAGTTACAGATGCCTGACCTGATGGTCAAAATTTCTAAGAGTCCAGCGAGCAGCCCTTTGCTGGACCATTTCAATTTTAGAGATACGCTCTTTAGTATGTGGGTCCCATACTGCAGAGGCATACTCTAACTGGGGCCTAACTAGAGTGTTATAGGCTGACTCCCTGACATCTGTATTTTGGCATTTAATATTTCTACGGATGTAGCCTAAGGTCCTGTTAGCATTGTTGACCGCACGATCGATATGGGAGTTCCAAGATAGGGTGCTTGACACGTCAACACCAAGGTATCTGGCACAAGTGACAGTTTCCAAGACCTGTCCATGGAGAATATATTCTGAATTAATAGGTTTCTTACTCTTGGATCCTGTCACCTGTACCACCTGGCATTTAGATGGGTTGAACTGCATGTCCCATTTGGACTCCCATACCGACAGTGTGTCCAGGTCCTTCTGAAGTGCCGAGCTGTCTTTCTCACCCTTGATAGTGAGATAGAGGGCAGTATCATCTGCAAAAAGACGTACTTGGGACGAGATCCCACCAGGCAGGTCATTGATATAGGCGAGGAAAAGGATCGGACCCAAAACCGATCCTTGGGGGACACCGGAATTCACTGGTATGGAGTCGGACTCCTCGCCATCAATGACAACCTGCTGGGACCTATTCCCAAGGAAGGCTTGAATCCAGCTCAGCACTTTGCCCCTGATACCGTATTGGTGCAGTTTCCAGAGAAGCTTATGTACAATCTTAAAAGAAGCTTATGTACAATCTTAAAAGTTTCAATAGCCATTAATCTTATCCAACTAACATGCAGTGTAGGCACATTCACTTTTTCGAGTAGAGTTTCATATGAGCTATCAAGGCCGCTATATTCGTGTGACACTCTGTATTAGAAGGACCCTACTCTAAATCAGATTGTGTACGTTTAAAAGAACAAAGATAAACACAGCGTTACAAAATGATCTTCTGATTTTATATACTTCAGATATCTAGAGGAATGTTGTAACCAACGCCCTTAATCATATTTTGTTTCACATAGCATACAAACACGAAGTGTATTTTTTTTGTAAGTTTGTATTAAAGAGAGAGATTAAACCCTCTTAAATTGTGTCTATTGATTAAGGAGAAACCGCCTAAGACCGTTTATATTTTAATTACATTGCGACCTAATTTACAATTAATTATCTATCTATCTATCTGTCTTCGTATACGGCCATACGCCCTCACGGACATTCTAGGCAGATGCGCTGTCGAAAAGAATGTAGGCTGAAAATTAATGAAGAGACAGATTAGATGCATTCAGTTAGATGGATGAAAGATCATAGGTTAAAATAGTTAAGATGAAATTAAAATCAGGTTAAAAACAACTATTTCTGGGTCTACGGCTTGGTGTGCTGCAGCTTACTGACTGCGACCTTGAATGAATCAAGGTCTGGTAAGCATGCAACATCTACAGGGAGGGCATTCCACTGGACAATGGCCAGTGGAAAGAAGGAGTACTTGTAGTAATTTGTGGTAGTATGAAGTTGTCGAAATGTCAAAGAATGGCAATGTCTAGACATTCTGTGCGGGTGAATATAATCAGGGAGGGGTACAGCAACAAGGCCATGTGCATCTCCTATGAAATAGAAAACAAGTTGGACACACGCATAAATCTGACATAGTTTAACACAACATGTCACTAAAAAATATTAAAAAAAATATATAAACACTTCTATATCCATCGCCAGTTTTCAGAGTTTTTGCTGTTTTTTCTTAATCAATTAGCTTGTCACAATAAATTCTTATAAAGAAGATAATTGCTTTTGTAGCAGTGAGAAAAAAGATAGTGGCCACCTGTTTTGTTTCAAGCATTAGATGAAATATTATCATTTGCCTCTGATTTCCACTTTGTTTCAAAATCAAAGTGGATGCAGTGCCTGATTACAAAATGAAACGCTGATCTGAGTCTATAAAGATTTTAAGGTTACATATGCATGTGCATACTTTCTGCATTTTTATCAAAATACTTTAGGTACCCACATGTTGAGTACCCACCAACAGTGTGAAATTCCACAATTTAGGAATACATGTACATGCAAATAAACACCAACGAACTTATGAGTACCCCAAGACCACAACAATTCGTACTAACGGTTTCAAGTCTTGACTTGAAATTTCATGAACCAGCTTTTTCTGAATACCCACAATTTTATGTGATTTTCAATTTTGTGAGCACTCCTATAGTAAAGACAAACATAATTTGTCCATGCTTTGTGTAACATCAAGATTAGTTTCCAACAGATCAATATCCACAAATATTTATATGTACTTCTGAATACCCACTTTTCGAATACACTCAAACTTGAAGACTCATTGAATATTTCAAGTGCCTATAAACTTTGTGTGGTAACATCTCTAAAATATCTATATCTTATTATTTGTCACCAATTCTAGGTGCCTACAAGATTGGATATTTCATTATATTCACACTTTTGAGTACCCACATTTTTGGGTACCAACAAATTTGAAGACCGCACAGGGTGTCCCACAAGGGAGCATCTTGTCTACAACTTTGTTCAATATTAAGATAAATAGCATAATGAACTGTCTTGATCCAAAAACAGACGGATCCTTATATGTAGATGATTTCTGTATGTGTTACAGGTCAAAAAGCATGAGAACTATCGAAAGGCACTTACAGCAGTGCATTAACAGAATAGAAAACTGGGCCTCACATAATGGTTTCAAATTTTCCAAGTCGAAAACACAGTGTGTGCATTTCTGTCAACTACGGAAACTACACGACGATCCTGAACTTTATTTATATGGGTCTCTTATTCCAGTAGTTGAAGCTTTTAAATTTCTTGGAGTTCTTTTTGATCGTAAACTTTCTTTCATTCCACATATCAAGTACTTAAAAGCCAAATGCCTAAAAGCATTAAATTTGCTGAAAGTATTATCACACACAGACTGGGGTGCTGATCGCACTGTCCTTCTCCAGCTTTACCGTTCCCTCATTCGTTCGAAATTAGATTATGGATCCATTGTGTATGGATCGGCAAGACCATCGTATATCAGTTCTCTTGACACAGTCCACCACCAAGGTCTAAGATTAGCTCTGGGTGCTTTTCGAACATCGCCTGTACAAAGCCTCTATGTTGAGGCCGAAGAGCCATCTCTATATTTACGACGAGAGAAACTTGCCCTACAGTACGCCATTAGAATTGCGGCTAATCCATCAAATCCAGTTCATAAGGTGTCTTTTCCGCCATATATTTCTGAAGAAGTCGTACAGCTTTATGAAAGGAAACCAAAGGCTATCCGGTCCTTTGGTTTGCGAGTTGCACCACTTTTAGAATCAGCAAACATCCAAAAAGATAAAATAGAAGAACATTTTGTCTCCGAAATACCATCATGGTGCATTAGAAAACCACAAGTAAATTTGACTCTACATTCAGGGAAAAAATCCGAATCAAATCCACACCTTCTAAAAGAAAGTTTTCATCAATTACAATCTCAATTTATCGACTATCAATGTATTTATACTGATGGTTCAAAAGAAGAAAACAAAGTTGGCTGTGCTACTTTTACAAACGGTAATTCCAAAACGTTACGTGTACCTGATGGCTCTTCAATTTTCACAGCAGAAGCTAAAGCCATAGACTTAGCTTTAGACTTCATATATGAATGTAACTCAAAGGACAAATTCATTATATTTTCTGACTCTATGTCAGTTCTACAGGCCTTAAACCATACATCATCTAAAAACCCTCAAATTCAAAAACTATTAATAAAACATCATGCAATCTCAGAAGTAAAAACAATTATTTATTGCTGGGTTCCCAGTCATATAGGTATATATGGAAATGAGAAAGTTGATAAGAACGCTAAAGAATCGTTGAATCTAGAAGAAACTGTTTTTAAAATCCCTTATGTCAATTTTAAACCTTTTATTAACGAGTACATCTCTGACAAATGGCAAACAATCTGGAATGGAGCAAATTTTGATAAATTGAGGGAAGTTGAACCAATCGTTAAACGACCAAGAGTAATTCATAAACTTTCGAGACGAGAAGAAATCGTTCTTGCTCGTCTCCGAATTGGTCATACAAGAATAACACATTCCCACTTATTAAAGCGAGAAGATCAACCTAAATGCATTGGCTGTGATACGCCATTTACAGTTAAACACTTTCTTTTAGAATGCACTGACTTTGCAGCAGAGCGAATTTCTTGCTTTCAAGCTAATAACTTGAAAGAATTGTTCAAAGATGTACCCGTTGGAAAGATTTTATCATTTCTTAGACAAGTGAATCTGTTTTATAAAATATAATTTTTTAATCACCAATCTTATTATTTCATATATCGTTTCTTTACAACGACATTTATATCTTACTTAGTGTTACTTTTTAATACGAGTTCAATAAATTTTAATGTTTTACCTTGTTAGACGCTAATGACCCATCAGGGTTGACGCGTCGTTAAACAACAAACAAACAAACAAACAAATTTGAAGACCACAAATTTCAACTGCCCAAAATTTGAGAAAATCAAAAGGATAGTTTCAAAAATTTTAAAAGTGCTACCAAATTTTGAATACCCCCAATTTTGAGTACCCATATATATTAGTACCCACTAGCTTCTAAGACAAAATGGGCCAAGAGAAAACTGAACAAAAATGAAACTTGTAGAAATCTGATATCCGACATCTGGAGACTGTTAATTGCTCTTTTCACAGTCTACTGATAATGATGATAAAAGCTGAAAGCTACAAGATATTTTCTGAGATTTATTACAGGCTCATTCAGCTCCATTGGAGCTATTTTTTGGCGATGGATACAGGAGTGTAAACTATTTTCTGTGCCTGTAGAATTTTCACAGCCTAAGGATGCGTCCATCATCTGTAAAGGAACGAATTACTGACATCACATACATCGTTATTTTAGCACATTGTGGAAGTCATGAAATCCTGATTTTGGTTAGATATATTTGTTTGCCTCGCATTGTCTAGAATAGGACATATCACTAAGCATAAAGCTTTTATGTAGTTTTAATGAATACTTAATTAGTTCTAATCAGTTTTAAGCAATTATGTTCTTCTTGTTCCTGCCAGAAAAGTCAGAACAAACATAAAATTACACATTATGATAGATAATGAGTCTCAGGTTTCTTTCTTCCTTACAAAACATTAGAAACTATAGTTTATATTGACAGATACATTCAAGTACTCTCCATTCTTTTTTCATTGGTAGGTTTTAGTGTATCCGATGCTGAAACGAATAGATTCTTCCATGATTTGTTTTCAATTTAAACTCAGATACCAATATGACTTTCCTCAGCTTTTTATTAACAATTTTAATCAGTGATGATTGCGACTAATTCCAATTCAAATAGGCACGGAAACATAGATTGCATTATGAATGAAACTTATTTGATGTAGAAAGTCCATTTTACTGAATTTAGAGGGAATATGTATGTAACAATAACTAACCTTAAACATACGTGAGTAGGGGAATGTGGTTCGGCATCCTGGCTCTGTTTGAGCATGTTCATAGAATCAAGCTAGATTGACACGATGTCAATTCGCGTTTATGTACTTCTATGCTTATAATATGTAGTGTCAATATGTCAACTCCTGGCTTGTCACAGGCTAATTATACATTAGCTTTACGAAAAAAAGATAAACTATTGACCAGATTTATACTGGGTGTTACAAATAGTCAAAGCAATATCCTTACTCTTCATCTTGAAGCAGCATGTCATCTTCCATCTCCAGTTCGCTCGTATCCATGCGGCGTTCTAGCCGGTCGTCCAGGTAAGGCTTAAGTTTCCTCATTTTCATTCTTTCTTACCCAATCCATGACATCCTGTCTGGTACGAGACGCAAAGTCTCGTCTCTCGAAATAAGTTGAACTTTAGCGGTATAAAAATCCTTGAAATCTTCCAGAAGAGTGTCTTAAAAACCATTAAACCAAACGAACAAACTCTTCTCCCAATTGTCAAAAATAACTGAATCCTGTTCCACACCTAATGTCCGGAGTTGTTCAGCCGGCTGCACGAACCGGTGGATAAACCATGTGAGAACTCCTTGCGGTCGAACTGATAATGGAAAATCAGTCTGTAAGTCGATTTGTGATAAAAAAAAACCAGAAGCTCATGGAGAGCATGCATGTATTGCCATACTTTTAAAGGCATTTTGTTTTATTTTTCCTCACTTTAAAAAAAGAATTCAGAGGGTTAACAGACAAGTCCATATAGTTTATATAGTCTTCGACCTGGATGAACGTTGTGTAACACGCACGTTGACAAACGTAGAAGCAGGACGACGCGCGTATTGTAGGTTAAGGGAATATTTGTAGGACATAAAATGTACCGTAAAGGGCGGACAAATGGTTTGAAACTTTATCATAGGTTAATAAACGACTTTAACATCGAGGCTGGGCGGCAGCACTGGGTAGAATGCTCGTCGAAAGGTACAAGTAGGCAAAGATCAGGAAAAGGCGCAATCAGAAAAAGATTCCCACTCCAAAAACCGAGGTGGGAAAAAACCAAACTAACAATCAGGTACTTATACCATGAAAACATTTCGTAAGCCGAATGAGCAGCTATTTTCCCAATAGGTGGCCACTCAGTTACCTTAACTTAACTAAAAATATGAAAACATACATAAGGCGCCAACAGCACAAAAGTCTGGTCGGAGACGAGAGATGAACAAGATACAGGTAATAAAAAGTCCTTGTATGAGCATACCAAGAGATTGACGAAGAAATTCTTCGTTCAACTCGTGCAAGTGGGCAGTTACAAGCGACTTCATATGAGCGTTCGCTCAAGACCGAGAAATAGTCGAAAAGGAGAGTGCAATAATGGCCTGTCACCACATTTTAGCATAGATTGAAATCTTTGACGCGGTTCTAACGTGTACCCACAATGTATGTTTTGAGCGAAAATTAAAACAAAAAATCCAATGAAATTTTCAATTTTTACTCCTGAAAAATATCTCTATTGCATGGACAAATTCTCGAAATGAGATTCTTTTTTTCACATGTTAGATATCACATTACAAAGAGGTTCATGTTGTGTACTCAGGAAAAAAAATCGATACATTGTGATATTTTATACTGTTTGTTTGTATTGTTTTTGTCAATTTAGATTTTAGTTTAAACTGTTTTAAAAAGAAACAAAACAAAAAACATACTTGTCTTTTATATCATAAATGATATTATGGTGAAAGGAGGTGGGGGGGGCAATGAACAAACTTACATTTGCTGAAATTTCCGCTTTTGAGAGGCTTCTACCCTCTCTATGATCTGTTGCAATGTATATTAGGGCTTTGATTCCTCTGCGGCATCTAGATCCGTATAGGTCAGATTACCTAATCTGATTTTCTCTGTTTTTTTTTGGCTACAAAGATGTGAAAATGAACATCACAAAAGAGCTTACAAGGCAGTAGAGGCCCAGACTATTGCATTGAAGTCTTCTTAATGTATGTGATTAGGACATAGGTACTGACATAATGAGATGTCGGAGGTTAAGTGGTAGAGCAAGAGCATAGCATACAGAAGATGAATACAGTGTCAAAATCGATAATGTTGTACCCTTAAGGAAGAGAAGTGCTGTTAAGCACCCAGGAAGTGGTGATTTCATCCAGACATAACTAAACAAATGGTCAAGAGGGACAATAAACACCAAGACATAAAACAAAAAGAACCACCACAGAAGTATCGACTTGGAACGATCAATACTGTATAATAAAACTTACCTTTGCTGCTGCTTCGCTATTTGGCCAAAGACATCGAAGATTTCACATTGCTGAAACAAAGAAAATGGAGATTTTGTTTTGGAAATGGTAGAATTCATTGCAACATACCGCACAAAAGAGCTAGTGGACTGCATTAACATATAGGGGAATTCAATATTCGAGCACCTTTTGTGGTTTTCTGACATAACACCTGGATGATGTCTCATCATAAGATCAAAGAATTCGATGTTCCCAAAATAGCACCAATATAACAATTCAGTTTCAATACAAATGATTTAGCTAAATAGCCATCTACTTAGGGCAAGTTTAGCTCCACCTACCTGTCACCACTGAAGGAATAACTACCTAACCTCTGATTAAATTGTATTTTCACTTGTCAGAGGCTGAATTTATTTCAATATGTGTTTTGTTGACAGGTACAAAAGCACATTTAATATAAGAAACATTTAATCTTGCAATTTGATCTAATTATAGGAGGACTAAATATTTTGAAGTATGTAAATATTTAATTGATTATACCACTGTTCAACTGACCAGCTGCTGTCACACAAAATATATGGGCGGGACTTAGGTTTATCTACCAGATTTAGCAGCCTATTATTGGCTACTTCTATGCTCACTGATGCTGCTGTCCTGAGGTTAATCTAGTTCACTTTTTACTACAAAGGGATTACATACTCTTTGAAGTCCGATGTTGAAACAGCTTTGGGTTGTCTTTGATTTTAACTGTAAACAGGCCTTTGGTGCTCCAATATTGAATTCCCCTATATATAGTCAAAGAAATAGAGATAAAAACATGCATGGACAGTTTTTTTTTTTTTTTTTTTTTTTTTTTTTTTTTCATCCTAGCAATTCAAAATGAAAGAAATATTGATAAAAGCATGCATGGACAGTTTTTGTTTTTTCATCCTAGCAATTCAAAATGAAAGACTTCAGACCAGAGATAAAAAAAACAACAAATAGAACAAAGAAAACAAAATATTCACCTTCTGTTGCATTATACTCAGGTGAGCGAGTAGGGCCTGGGCGCATTGCCCCGTGAATCGGAGCCTTTGCCGGGTGTATGATACATCCGCCGTGGCGTTGTTTAACGCTGTCTTCAAGATTTGGATCTGAAACAATCAAAATAGCATTTCAAACTGCATGGTTTGAAAGAAGACAAGAAAACAAAATGAAAGAGGCGTTCAATTTAATAGAACTTCATAAAACGCGGTGATGCTTTTAAAATTGTGCAGTGCATTTAAAACAAAGACAAAGAGACTTACTTCGTGTTGCAGTGTCTGTATCTGCCCCTCCAATGCCTTGTTTCTTTCATTCATCTGGTATGCAACAACACTGTAATCGGTTAACGATTGCAACAGATTCTCATCTGGTATGCAACAGCACTGTAATCGGTTAACGATTGCAACAGATTCTCTCTAGTTCCTGAAACTGATGCTGAATCCTCATTACGAAAACACGCACATGCAATATATGGAGATTTTCTTGAGCTTTAAAAATTGAAAATTTTCAGCTAAAAATTTTTGATATTTTTCTAGGTTTACCCCTGCAAACCCCAGTTTTTCTACATACAAGTGGGGTTTAAGGGGATATACATCTCACGGACATGTTTTCATGATGATTTTTGGAGGTCTTGACAGTTTGAAATCTAGAGCGCAAGTGACGACTTTCAAGAAGTTCATTATAAAATCCTTTCAATCAGACACAATACCATTCTTAAACTTAAAAGAACAGAAAAAAAGATAAAACACCAAATAAACATTTTTCTTGATTAGCATCCTATTTTAGGCATTTTCACATAGAAAAAGGATCTGTAAACAAACAAAGTTGAAAAAAAATTGCAAAAAAAAAAAAAAAAAACTTGCAAAAAAAAAAAAAAAAAAAACTGATGAAAAACTGTGGGAAAAATTCCAAAGAGATTCACAAAACATAGAGAAACCATATTTCAAAAATGCAAAAATAAGACTATTTTGATGATAAGATCTTGTGTAACATTATTATCATTTTCCAAAGAATATTAAAAAGGTAGACTTCAACACGTTTAATGCTCAAAGATTAAACCCTGCGGATGCCAATAAAATCCCAGCTCACTGGAGCAAAATCATCACTAGGAGCAAAATCATCACTTGGAGCAAATCATCACATAATGATGATTGCTCTCCACAATTTTTACTACTCCCCAACCATTTTTTCCCATCCCCATTTTCCCCATCCCCATCCACGTTTTCCCCATCTCATCCAAACAAGTTTATATGAGTCTTTAACCCCACTTGTTTTTTATGTTTTAGTAGGTTTTAGGGCTGGGTGAATTAATACCCTGTTTTTTTTTATTTCCTTTAAGGGTAGAATAATAATAATTTACTTCCCTTTTAAAGTGTGAGGCCGTTATAACGTAAGTTTATCCACCCAGATTTTGAAGAAATGTACGCACTTACTCCATTCTTTAAAGCCTACAGGCTCGTGAAAAATATATATTTTTGTTACAGTAGATTTATTTAAATAAAAAATAAAACTGAGAGACTTTAAGAGCAGTGAACACATTAATGAGAAAGGAGATGGGCCATACCGCGGTTTCGACTATTAAAGTCTCGTCAGTGACCCTTTAGATTTAGCAACATGGAGCCAAAGAGAATTACTGAAATTTTGCAACTTTCAACAGGGTAAATACATACTGGCACTATTAAACACTACTTCACGAGCCTGCCGTCTGGAAAAAAAAAACTTAGTTTTTTTGACATGTTTGGCGATTTAATGTGGATAATAATAATCTAATTTTAAAAGTAGAAAAAAAACACAGCTATATATTTTTTCAATATTGTTTAGTGTTTTTTATTGATTAATTGTTGATTTATGTTGATTCATTTACTAATTTAAATACATGTATACGTAAATTGATATGGAGCTGATTTATATTAAAATTATTTGCACTACTTCTGTGGTGGTTCTTTTTGTTTTATGTCTTGGTGATAGTTTCCATTTGATGTTGTTTAGTGCTTTTCTTTATTGATTAGTTGTTGATAAATGTTTAAAGATACTCAAATTATATGATGCGAAATTATATTGAAATTATGTTTTATTTTGCTAATAATTTTTGAAAAAAAGCATAGTGTTTGTTTCTGTATCATCACTTAAGTACCTTGTACCATTATTTAATATAGATAAATGATACAACTGAGCACTTACAGATTCCAGGCTTTCGTATTTGCCCCTTTTAAAATCGGGACATGAAGCTGTGCCATCCTCTTCATCTGTCTCTTCCCATCTCTTTTTTGTATAAACAATCCTCTTGTCATTGACTTGGCTTTCTTCGTCTGAAGATGCCAATATTACTGTGTCAGTGTCGCTGTCATCGCTTTACTTTCTCCTATGCAAATAACATCAGGTGTTGCCAAGCTCTCCTCGTATCTGTAGACAGTTCTCAGAGTAGCCATGATTTCTTTTTTGCCTTTATGAGAACTTCTCGCTGTTGATTGTATTGCTCTGCGAGAAGCTCACTTTGAACGACATCGTTTATGGCAGTCCCAGAAAGGATGTCCACATCGGTATTGTTTACAGCCTCCTACATTGACATTGCATTTAATATACTCGTACTCGCCGAAACATTGAAACAAGAAATACTATCTTAAAGTTTGCAGTAAATACGTCAAACCTGTAAACCCTAAAACGCGGGTCAGTCGATATTGTTTGTTTATAACGGGTTCCTTAGACCTTTAAACGATTTATAGTCATGTAAACTGAAACATTTATATTAACTTTCAATAGATCGAAGCTCTTTCAAATATTAATCCAAAAATATTAATGGATATCCTTAATTATTTTAGGATATCCATTAATGAATTATGGAGAATCTTTAATCAATTATGGATATCCAAAAATAGGAAGTTAATAGTAAAACGGCACACCATACAGAATTACCTATTATATAACTAAGGACGAACAATTGGAAGCGTCAAGAGTGTTTTCGTTTTTATTTTTTATTGACGACGTCGTCACGTCGATTTAATTGATGTAACAAGGGTGAGGGTACACCAGTTTGAAATGTCATAGAAACGTCACTAAATATAGTAAATAAACCTCACCTTTTCATTTTCCCCCATTCTCTCTCTTTGTATCTTCCTTCTTTCAGATTTCTATAATACAATATGGTTCAATAAATACAATTGGTATATAAAGTTTACATGTCATCAGTATGAATGATTGAAGGCTTCGATATGGTGGTATAGTTCCAAGCTCGTGAGTAAACAATCTTTTAGTAAAAGCTGAAATATATGAAGATTTTTTCAGTCAGATGTGATCGAAAGTTCTGCCGTCCTTGGTTCTTTCTTAGACACGTTATCAGACACGCATATAAATTCATGGTTCGATGATGAACCAGTGGTTTCATTGGAGGAGAACAGCTAAGTGGCCGCGGTCTATATGGCGTAGAGCCGCTGGGAGAGGAGTCCTCCTCTTCCTCCAGAGCCTTCTCCGTCCGTCCAATATGTTGTTGTTTGAGCCTTCAGGAATTCTCAGACAGCTTGCTTTTTAAAGCGATCATCCATGTTGTGTTCCTTTTTAAAAGTATATATTTTTGTTTGCTAAAATCATTCAAGACATACTTTAAGGAAAGTACATTGTCTTTAAACGCGATCACTGCTTCGATGTCATAACTCACAATTCTTCATACATTTATACTTCATATTCTGTGCACTGTGGAAAACAAACCTTAGTACAGAATAGGTTATCATTTTAAACCCTTGCGTTGTGCGCGAACATATCTTTGTATTGAAGAGTTGTAGCAAAACTGGATCCACTCGCATCACAATTAAACTCTATCCTAGAATGTAACAATATTGAGACGTACTGATATTTTCAACTCATTTTTATTGTTACTTTCAGGCACAGAGTAATACCACTTTGGTAATAAGGACATACATAGCTGATAGCTTTTAAAAGGTGAGAGTAATTTTACACGTTATGTTTTGGCCATTAGACAACCGATATCTCGTATTGTCAGACAAAAGATATACTCAGTATTACTGTATTGGATATATTTACCATGTTTATCATTTTCTTCCATGCCTTCATAAATCTTATATGCTGACAAACCATGTCGTCTCAACGCTTCTACCTGATCTTTAATCAGTGCTTCTAATTAGAAATATGACTAAAGACGTGTGTCGTTTGCTATAATTTCTCTAAAGGAACGAACAAAGAAAAGAAGGCAAAATTAAGCATAACACAAATCTTTAAAATGGAGTAAGTTTTGAGTAGAAAGAAGATCATAAAATTATCTGTTACTTAGACAATCAGAAAAACTCAATTAAATAACCATTCTGTTCTATGGGAAAATGTCATTCATTATAAAAAAAAACTATATATATATTTCTTCATTAATACACGCGTGTTCTAGAATCTTACTCATCAGATGAAAATTTAATCCCCGCTTATTCCGGAGAATTCAAGAAAAAAGTGTCTTTGACTGATCATAAGAACGTTCCAACGGGTTGGAAGAGATAGCATATCACAGTTTCCATTATTCTTTTAATATCTTTATACTCTCTGAAATGGCATGTAAGTAAGATAAAAGAATTACCTTGTCCAATATTATGGTGGCAGAACGTAACATATACTATTTTCCGTATCCGGTAGGCAATACTGCAAAAGTATCATTTCCTTGCAGTACACTCCGAATAATGTCCCTCTGTCTCTTTTTAATTTCAAAATCAAAATTTAATGATCGTAAAACATTGTTGCACTGTTGCATCAGATGGCATTTTTCAGTTTCTCGAAAGTATTTATTAGCATACCTTGCACTCAGTGTGACAAAGTCTAACACCTATGTGGCAAAGTCTAAATAACAACAATTGTTTCTTTCTAAAGTTTTCAATTTTGATCGTATAGTTTTATGTAATAAGTAATAATTCTTAAGTCTATCCGATAACCCTCTCTCTCCTTGAAGATGCCCTTGTATTTATACCGAAAAATATGTTGATTTAATCTAAATTATTCTGAGACACATGTATGTTAATTGGAAAACTGACAATAAACAGTTAAATCTTATTCAAGCCCTTACAGTTCATGATAGAATTATCAAATGTCTTTTATATTAATAAGGAAATTCAATGAATATATTTATGGAAACTAGATGATAAAAATTCATAATCATAACTTAGGTCAGGTCACGAAATATCTAGAACATTATAAGTACTTTTTTGAATGTTTCATAAATTAAAATGGTTTGAATGGTGATTTTGTCTCACATGCCATATTCTACTGAAACAATGACTGTAGAAATAGTCAAGAGTTCCTGCTAACTGTCATAAGAATACCAACATTCATAATGCAGATTGTACGTACTTTGTTCCTACTTATGTGTCGCAGAATTTATTTTATCCATAAATGTACTAAGAAGTTTAACAACTATTTTGTAAGAAATTTAATAAAGCATTATAAAATATTTTATGTTAAGTCAAAATGTCATTTATTATCAAATCCAGCACCGATCCAACACAGACGGCTGTCCATAGAATCTGTGTTACTTACTTGTCGTTGGTCAGATCGATAATGTTTGGGGAGCCGACGACAGAAACCCACCGGAACAGTCTCCATTTCAGATTCTGAATAATTGGAAAAGTCGTCTGTCGTCATCTTTTCATACGAAAGCTGGAAGTATAAGTCACCGAACACATTTGTATAGGTAGTAACTGTGTTAACGTGTTCCCTGAGTTTTTCCACAGTTTATTCATCTTGTAGCAGTTGCACTAAAAGTTGTTTCGTTAAGTCTTTGCGTAAAATATGCTGGATACCAGTTCATGGCCTGATCCAGAATAAGGATAAATAGATTGACTGCTGGTGCCTCCAGGTAAAAGCTAATACACAACTGACTGACCATCTGGTGGTTCAAGTCAAACCAGTCATACGTATAAGCCTTTTATGGCTCAGCTGGATGGTTATATTTCAAGTACTTGTTGGATGTCATGACATCCTCATTTTGGGTTAAAAGTCCCATAAAATGGAGGCAACGTTTCGACACTAATAGATTGACTGCTGGTGCCGCCAGGTAAAAGCTAATACACAACTGACTGACCATCTGGTGGTTCAAGTCAAACCAGTCATACGTATAAGCCTTTTATGACTCAGCTGGATGGTTATATTTCAAGCACTTGTTGGATGTCATGACATCCTCGTTTTGGGTTAAAAGTCCCATAAAATGGAGGCAACGTTTCGACATGACCTTAGCTGTTGATTGATTGATTGACTGATGGATGTTTAACAACGCGTAAATGAACTTGCATGCCAAAAATGTTGTAAGGCCCAAAGACAGTTTCTTAGACCTTCCCGCATCTATTTTAAGGCATCTTCATATTTTCAAAGACAGCATGCCCAATACACGAAATTCAAACCTTCAAAGAGACCCTTTAGGCATATATACAAGGACATGTGGACCTGTAATCCATGATGATTTAGATGTGTGTACAACAGTTTACAATGCAGAAAAGGGTAAAAGATAAAAAGATCAATCAATCATTTATTAGAGGAAAAATGAGATATTATCAAAGAAATCAAGATGCATATGTCAAGCATGCATTGCAACATACAAAAGAGCTAGTGGACTGCATTAACATTTTATTGTTACAGAAGTATAGATAAAAGCATGCATGGACATTTTATCCTAGCAATTCAAAGACAAAGACTTCAGACTATATTATAAACAAAGGAAACAAAATATTCACCTTTTGTTGCATAACACATAGGTGAGTGAGCAACCACTGCACGCATTGCAGCGTGAATTGGAGCCTTTGTCATGTAGAAGTCAGATCGACCGTAACTTTACTCAGCGCTGTCTTGCAGATTTGAATCTGAAACAATCAAAATAGCATTTCAAACTATATGGTTTCAAAGAAGATAAGGGAAAAAATGAAATCGGGTTATCGGTATCATAAACTTCAAAATGATTCTGCCGAATTTTATCGCCCATACAGTGAACTGGTATTGTTTTAAGAACGCTTTTGCATAAAGGCATATCAGAACCAGCACTTTACGTTTATAAAGTGTATGATTTAGCAAATTTATAAAGTGTATGATTTAGCAAATTTATGAGTACAAGTATTTTTCTTATAAGGTTTGGAAAGTTATAATACGTTGCAAAAGTTTTGGCTAGATCTTACATTGTTACAGTCTACATGCTTAGTGGTTAACCCATTCATGTTCAGTAACTTTTCTGGTCTTTTTAATTACATTGAAGCACCAAATATCAATCAAAAACGTTCACATAAAAAGCGCTGTCCTAAATACTATCGCTTACCTCTATTACTCTTTATACGGGATCTGCTTCACTAGACAAAACGATTCCAAATTGTTTCGGATGAAATACCCTAACTCGTCTATCGTGATAGGCCTTTGAAATGGATTTTGACTGTCTCTTATTATAGGCGTCGAGTCCAGGACAGTTATGTTCAACCAGTGCTGGTGATTACGCTTACGTATGATTAGAGGATCCATTCCTAATTGTTCATGTAAATTGGAAGTTACATATCTTTTAATAATGTTGGGATTTCGACTAGTAATGATTTCTCGTCTATTTTGTTGAACTCAAAACCATGTTCTTTGACCGTACACCTCAACCAAATAAAACCCTTCTGATCCCGCATTGGCTCGAGCTCTTCCAAAAGGCCAATAGAAGGGTTAATTACCATCTGAAACCACAATTAGTCGGCCACTGTGTCCATTTCTTTTATTGACGTGGATTCCTGCGTGATATTAACAAATGCATTAGCTACGGAATATCCACAACAGTTTTTTTTTTTTTTTTTTTTTTTTTTTTTAGTAATACATATGATACAATATCACAAAAACAGGTATATACATGTACGAAATAGAAAGGACAAATAGTACATAACAATGTCTATTGATTGTATATGCGCCGCGACGCGTGGAGAACAGTATTCTGATACAAAACGTTCTAAATGATCACAGAAGAAGGCCAGGAACTTGGAATTTTGAATTCAATAGAAACTGTACTGTTCGTGTTATTAAAACAAAGGCACAGATTAGCTGCTCAGTTTCTGCACAGCCGATCTGCGAATTTGTTTTTGCATAGGCCACAATCCTACCTCACAACGCGGCACCTACAGTACCTGTTGCTGCTCTGCACTGCCTGATTTGTAGCACCACCTTGATGAATTGTATCTACAACCTTGACCAACCGAATTGTATCTACAACCTGGACCAACCGAATTGTATCTACAACCTTGACCAACCGAATTGTATCTACAACCTTGACCAACCGAATTGTATCTACAACCTTAACCAACCGAATTGTATCTACAAATGAGACCAGAGGTGCTATCACACTGAGCACTAGCTCTAGTGCAGTGGCTGATGTTACAAGTCCGAAAGCAGCAGGTAAAACAAATGCAATATTTCTGCTTATATCAAGTACTATTGTGCGCATTATCATTAGCTTATCACCTTAAGCTTATAATTATTACATATAAATGCTCATGTTTTGTCTACATTTAAAAATGTAATTTAACTTAAGAAAGTCTATGATGGCGTTTGATATTTATATAATCTATGTCAGTTACTGAAGAAAGAATGTACACTAGATACTGGTTAACTGCTTAGAAGGTCTTAAGTTTGCCTTGGAAAAATGTGTGTAGGTAACTGACAGTCTGTGCAAGACCTTAGCTGTTAACTGTAATGCTAAGTATCAACAATCAAACCAAACAAGCACAAACCAAGTTCTCTTTTTTTCTTCTTATAGTCATGACTACAGATAGCAGCAAAAGCATATCCACTCGGAGTCCAATGGAACCTACCAATTTCAAGGAGACGACCAGATAGGGTTCTTTGACATGGTTTTCATTTTATGTTTATTTTTTTTTCTTGTTGTAGACATGACTACAGGTGACACAACACAGGGAAGTCCAACTACCAGTTCTACTACCCCTCGGTCTGACTCTGAGCATGAGATCCAGTCAACAACAGCCAGCTCAGCGCTTCAAGAGACACAGGGAAGTGCCACTATCAATTCCACTGCCTCTTAGTCTGAGCATGGGATCCAGACAACAGCCAGCTCAGCGCTCCAAGAGACACAGGGAAGTGCCACTATCAATTACACTACCCCTCAGTCTGAGCATGGGATCCAGACAACAGCCAGCTCAGCGCTTCAAGCGACACAGGGAAGTGCCATTTTCAATTCCACTGCCTCTAAGTCTGAGTATGGGATCCAGACAACAACAGCCAGCTCAGCGCTTCAAGAGACACAGGGAAGTGCCACTATCAATTACACTACCTCAGTCTGAGCATGGGATCCAGACAACAACAGCCAGCTCAGTGCTTGAAGAGACACAGGGAAGTTCGACTACCAGTTCCACTACCCCTCAGTCTGAGCATGACACAGACATTGTTTCATTGCAAAATGCAGGTACACGGTTGGTAAATATGAATAGTATTGATAATTTTGCTCATAACAGTTGGTGTTTTTTCTCTGGCATTAACAATTATTATTGGCATTCAGTGTTACATAATCAGAAATAAACAAAAATACATCCCACCAAAAAGTCATGCTTGCGAACCTATGCAAATGCATTCACATGTACATGAACCTATGCAAATGCATTCACTTGCACCTGTTATTATCCACAACAACCCTTTAAGTGCTTTAAATGATGATTATGTTTTAAAAAATTCTAATGACAGTGATAGTAGTGATGGTTATGAGAAACCTTTTAATAGAAACTTTAAAGCTATTTCTATTTTCAACTCAGAGGAAGAAGATGTACTCTATGAGCCGATGAAGTTTGCTGATAATACAATACTATAATTATGTATAGTTTTATTACATAAAATTAGATAGGTCGGAAAAGTAGGTATACATACAAATCATTTACATTGCTTTAAATTTGTATACCTTTTTTGAAATATATTGCTTGTATAAACCATCCTTTGTCTAGCTTTCAGTGATTGGAACGAGCGTAACAGCTGGAATAAGCCTTTTATTAATAATCGTACTTATCATATGCCACAAACTCAGAATAATTAGACTCAAGAAGATTAAGTTCCATGATGTTGAAATCGAAATGAGCAGCATAGAACAATCAACAGAATTATCTTGTTCCTTTTCGGAGCCCACTTTGGTGCATTCAACCCCACAACGGCTTCGAGCACGTGCTTCAATACCACCACTAGCTTGCACATCAACACCTGCCCAAGTCCCATATAATCTTAGATAAAGCACAAAGAGGCAGTGATTATGGAGTTTCATAACACAAGGTTATAAAGCTTTCCTTTTGCTCAGCTGAGCATGAAATTTCAACTGCTCAAGTCATACCAAAAATAGCCCAAGTCATTTAAATTATTAAGGCAGTTATTTATCCAGTTCATAAGTTAAAATTTCCAGTTGTTGACATTTTTCAACATTTATGAGCAGGATAAAGATCATGCTCATCTGAGCACGAGCTTTACAGTCCTCAGGGGCTGACCTTGATATAAGTAGATTTGATTTTGTTTTTACCAAATTTCACATGAAGGTAGTCTTATCAAGAGCAATCAGGTCTCAAGGTTATAAAGCTTTCCTCATGCGCATGCTCAACTGCTCATAAATACCAAAAATAGCCATTTTTCCATTTTAACATTTGAAGTGTTTTTGTTTTGTTTTGTTTTTACTTTCTTGTTTGCTTTTATTTCAATGTTTATAAGAGGCACCTCATGAAAACAAAAACTGTTTTATGATTGTGTAAACAACACAAGCACAAGGTTTTAGCTAATCTCTCAGTCAGAGCAGACTGGTTTTGTCACACCTGAACAGATACCCAGAGGACAGTTTTTTTTATGAGGCGCCTCATATAAGATATAGCTCTTTGAAACTAAGAAAAAAAATATGAGTGAGATCAAGGTTGTGATTTTATACATTTGTAGATCAAAGTTGTTACTTTATACATTTATATATTGTTTCTTTTTCTGTGTAAATCGATTATATACAGATTTGTACAGATTTAACTGTATGTACCGTGTGGCAAACGGCTCAAACAAGCTTGTACATTCACCTGGTGGAGTCTACCTCATTTTTAGCTTTATTTAAGATGTTGACAAGAAGTAATGTCTGCTATTGTATGCGAGGGTGGGAATTAAACCAGATTTTGTTATCACTGAATTCATGTTTTATTTTTCTTCAGTTATTTATACAACAGTGCATTGTGCATCTGTCTGGTATGATTAGTACCAAGCAATGGTAACAAACGTTTTTTTTTTCTTTTTATTTGATGTGTAGATTTTCATGCTAGTGAATATGATACTAAAGAGATGGAATAGGTTAACTCACACTTTTCAATGGAAAGTTACTGTTCTTGAAGTTTCTACATTAATATGTACATGTATATACTGTGCTTGAAATTTTCAAAAGAAATGTACTGTTCTTGAAGTTTTCAACACAAATGTACTGTTCTTGAAGTTTTCAACACAAATGTATTTCAAAACAAATGTACTAGTTTTCAACACAAATGTATTTCAACACAAATGTACTGTTCTTGAAGTTTTCAACACAAATGTACTGTACTTTAAGTTTTTCAACACAAATGTACTGTTCTTTGAAGTTTTCAACACAAATGTACTGTTCTTGAAATTTTCAACACAAATGTACAGTACTTTAAGTTTTCAACACAAATGTATTGTACTTAAAGTTTTCAACAAAAAGGGACTGTTCTTCCTTGTCATAGCATGTAGAGCATGTTATCAAACCTGAAACAAAGACATTTATATAAAATTGATGCACAAAACAGCTTTTGTCATGATGCAACTATTAATATTATTTGCATTAAGCCATTCCTGCTAGTAAATATTCCATGAGATAAGTGATAATCCCATATGTTAACATTCCATATAAGTTGCATCATAAAGATCATATTATTTGCATTGAGTCGTGAGATAAAACAGAACAACTTCATACACAGGATAACTGATACTGAATAAATCTTATTTAAGTCACATGCATGTGGATTTTGATTTACAGTTTTTAACTAGTCAAACAACTCTGTGGTTAATTAAAGCTAGATATACTTCATAATTATAATCAAAACATATCATTGCTAAAACTAGTCATATTTCATATAATCAAGCATACCATGATTATTTTCGTTAGGGTATTTATTGATGTCTGCTTGTAAGATTTGTGATAAAAAATTAGGATTATGTCATATATCGTTTCTTTACAACGACATTTATATCTTACTTAGTGTTACTTTTTAATACGAGTTCAACATATTTTAACGTTTTTACATTGTTAGACGCTAATGACCCATCAGGGTTGATGCGTCGTTAAACAACAAACAAACTATTCTGCATTCTTCATTCTCGGTAGACTCACTGGTTACTTGTCGTTTACCAGTGAGTGTCTTTCTGATCCTGAGGTAGTTTCTGTTTGTCTGATTGACTTCCTCTTGCAGCTGGCTGATTTGATTCTGCAGTTCACTTACTGTGTTCTGTAGCTCATTAATAGTGCTGTGTAACTGTTGAGTCTGCGATTCAAACTCTTTATTCATGTTTTGCAGCCTTAATATTTGTCTTTTCAGTGGAGAGATTCTGTTTCTCAACACTAATTCCCTCACATTCTACCCTGAAATCACCTAAATTAGCTGTCAAAGCTTCTCGTAATTGCTCGCTTGTTCGCAACTGTCCTCTCAAGTTGTGTTTGATGTCAGTTAATTTATAAATTTTGTTTGCTGCCGGTTCGCTTCTATGTTAGCATCAGTCAAAGATTTGGTCATCTCCATAAAGTTTTAGATTGATTGTTTCACACAATTTTCCATTTTAAGAAATTTGTATGCAACGCAGTCTCAAGTACTTAAAAGCCAAATGCCTGAAAGCATTGAACTTACTGAAAGTATTATCACACACAGACTGGGGTGCTGATCGCACTGTTCTTCTCCAGCTATACCGCTCCCTCATTGGTTCAAAATTAAATTATGGATCCATCGTTTATGGATCAGCAAGACCATCAGTTCTCTAGACACAGTACACCACCAAGGCCTACGATTAACTCTGGGTGCTTTTCGAACATCACCTGTACAAAGCCTCTATGTTGAGGCCGAAGAGCCATCTTTATGTTTACGACGAGAGAAACTTGCTCTACAGTACGGCATTAGAATTATGGCTAATCCATCAAATCCACTTCATAAGGTGTCTTTTCCGCCATAAATTTCTGAAGAAGTCGTACAACTTTACGAAAGTAAATCAAAGGTTATCCGGCCCTTTGGTTTAAGGGTTGCACCACTTTTTAGAATCAGCAAACATCCAAAAAGATAAAATGGAAGAAAATTTTGTTTCCGAAATACCATCATGGTGCATTAGAAAAAAATACAGAAGTTAATTTGACTCTACATTCAGGGGAAAAATCCGAATCAAACCCACACCTTCTTAAAGAAAGCTTTCATCAACTACAATCTCAATTTATCGACTATCAATGTATTTATACTCACGGTTCGAAAGAAGAAAACAAAGTTGGTTGTGCTACTTTTACAAACGGTAATAACAAAATGTTACGTTTGCCTGATGGCTCTTCAATTTTCACAGCGGAAGCTAAAGCTATAGACAGCTTTATATTTCATAAATGACTGTAACTCAAAGGATAAATTCATTATATTTTCTGACTCTATGTCAGTTCTACAGGCCTTAAACCATACTTCATCCAAAAACCCTCAAATACAAAAACTATTACTAAAACATAACACCATCTCAGACATGAAAACAATTATTTATTGCTGGATCTCTCGTCATATAGGTATCTATGGCAATGAGAAAGTTCATAAGAACGCTAAAGAATCGATAAATCTGGAAGAAACTGTTTTTAAAATTCCTTATGTCAATTTTAAACCTTTTATTAACGAGTACATCTCTGACAAATGGCAAACAATCTGGAACGGAGCGAAGTTTGATAAATTGTGGGAAGTTGAACCGATCGTTAAACGACCAAGAGCAATTCATAAACTTTCGAGACGAGAAGAAATCGTTCTCGCTCGTCTCCGAATTGGTCATACAAGAATAACACATTCCCACTTATTAAAGCGGGAAGATCAACCTAAATGCATTGGCTGCGATACATCATTTACAGTTAAACACTTTATTTTAGAATGCACTGCGAATTTCTTGTTTCCAAGCTAAAAACTTGAAAGGATTGTTCAAAGATGTACCCGTTGGGAAAGATTTTATCATTTCTTAGACAAGTAAATCTGTTTTATAAAATATAATTTTTGATCACCAATCTTATAATTTCATTTATTATATAGCTATAAATATCAAATGATTAAAACATAGGGATAAAAGCCGAGTAACAAGTGTGCAAATATCAGATGATATCCGCACACTTATTTGATATTGCACACTTTGTTCAAAGCGAAATTTTTTTTGTGAAACATTGCCAAATTCTTGAGGGTCATCGTGCAAAATTGTAAAATTTGGATGTCAACTCTAATGACGTCATCTTCATCTGACGTCGCGTGAAAAATGACGTCATACCGGGCCGAAACGTCAGCTGAAGTTGGTCACTTTCAGATTTAAGCAATTTAAGTCGAAAAAGATAACAAAATGTCAGCAATATTGAATTAATTGCAAAATGGGCTTCCGAAAAGTAACAGTACAAAAGTGATATAATCTGATATTGCACTAGTGCAAAAATTATATCATTTATGGATATTATGATGGCCTTCGTGTAGATATTTCAATTTTGTAAGGCCAACTCTCAACAAAACATCAAATATGAGAAGCAGATATTTATAGCTATATAATAAAAGGGTTATCGTTCTGATATCGGTGAATATTGTCCCTCATTGGGATATCTACGGACGCTCGCAAGCTCGCGTCCTTCGATATCCCAACTCAGGACAATATTCACGGATAACCCTATAATATCGTTTCTTTACAACGATATTTATATCTTATTTAATATTACTATTTAATACGAGTTAAATATATTTTAACATTTTTACCTTGTTAGACGCTAATGACCCATCAGGGTTGATGCGTCGTTAAACAACAAACAAACAAACAACAAACAAACGTTTTAACTTCATCCAGTACGTCCTAGCCTCGTGAATGGCCGTGTCGATAAGTGGATCAATCTGTTTAATTTTTTGTCATTGTAGTAAACTTAGTCTTAGACTTACGAAATCACTAGCTCTAGCATCCAAATATTTGTTCTCTTTATCGTTACACACTGTTAGATTCAGACTATTACCAAGACTGTATCGTTTGACGGAATGTCACTCCTTTCCAGTGATATTTGACTGTTCTCTAAAGTTAATCGTTGTTTTCTTCGAAGGTGAGAAAATAACAATACTTATCTGATTGTGTATAAATGTATGTTATAGTTTATTTTCAAAGTCCCCACCATTCCCAAAACTGTTAGCCCCCAAAGATTCTCAGCTTTTCAGTACACCGTTTCCACAGGGTGGATTATTTTCCTCATTAAAGAAAACTTTTGATACGGCCCCTCGAAAATGTTATTAAAAAAGAGGTTCTTTAAGAAGGTAGTGATTAAGTAAACTATGTAGATAAAGGACGTAAGTCAGCTTGAATGTAATCGATTGTTTCTATATGTAAAGAAAATATTTAAGTCTAGATCTGAGTTTCAGCTGAGTGTTATTCTTATCAATATTGTACGTCCACATGACAACTTTCCCTTTAAATACCTCATGTCCTGATAAAATAAGGATAGCGGGAAGGTCACGTGACAGGAAAGATAACTGCGCTTTTTCAGTTATGGGATGAACAACCGTGATGGCGATGAAATTTATTTGGATTTTTTTTTAATTGGCGAGATATACGGATGTATCTTAGAGTGCAGTAGAGACTTTTCAGTGCAGATATAATGTGGCGATTGGATCACATGGAAATTGCGCTGTGAATAATTGTTACGATTGGATAACGATTGCAGACAAGATCAGAAAAAACTGTAATTGCTGATGACTGCTCGGTGAAAAACATTAAAATACCATACGCAGATTTACTCAGTGAAACAAAATTATGCCAGTATTTCTCAAGTCAGAGATCCCTAGTCCTCTGGAAGAAAGGCAGGAAGATCATATGCCCTGCACAGGTATGGACAAATTTACAGTTTCCTCTGTACTCTGATCATGTGACACAAGTTTGATCAATGCTGGCAAGATGTGTTCATAAAAGATCTCAAATTTGTATAAATTAAAGCAGCTTTACAACTCATAGTTTTTGTGTATCACAAAATGTGTCTGCTAATTGCTGCGCACTTGTTTAGATTCTGTCTGTTGTTATGGGTCACATTCGGGCGGGGTCACATTGACAGATGATCTGCGGAATTAGCCTCTACAGGCGTACCAGTCCATGTACCCTATTTTTAGTCTGACAGTGATTGGGCTGTTTTGAAAACAAACCATATCAGTTTGTTGGTTATGTTGCAAGTTAATAATCTTAACACTCATTAACTACTGCATTTACACAGCCGGCTGCCACCAGCACTCTGAGCACCAGCACATCCATCCCAGGTATGACAGGATTGAGCAGCAGCAGGAGAATGAGAACATCTGAGAAAACCAGCAGCACATCCACCCCAGTAGCAGCAGGAGAATGGGAACACCAGAGAAAACCAGCATCAGTGACGAGGAGAATGGTAAAATGAACATAATTTCATTGCCTTTACTCGGAAAAGAAAATAATAATAATGAGTCGGAAATAATACAGCTTTTCTCATTACACTATATTTTTAAAGATACAGCCCAACCTGTATTAAGCAAGCCCCTAATTGATAATCAAATAAGGATGCTTAACCCAGGGGCTTGTCAATACAGATGAATTTTAAACATGCTTTCTTCTTTTCAAATTAAATGAGCTCCTACTTGTTTAATACTGGTTGTTTGCTTAAGGGGTGGCTACTAAGACAGGTTTTACTGTAGGTTTTCTCTCTCACACAGACAATAGGGGAGCGCGGTAGCTCAAGTGGTAGAGCATCGGACTGACTCCGGAGCGAGAAGTCCTGGGTTCGATCCCCACGAGTGCCGTAATGTGTCCTTGAGCAAGACACATAAAGCTCCCCAGTACTGGTTAAAAACTACCCAGGAACGTTAGCTGACTGAAAAATTGTTTACCGGGACGTAAAGCTACAACAAAACAAACAAACAAACACAGACAATAATAATCACATGTGAAATCTTTTTGTGTTTTGGATCTGTATTATTAGTTCATTATTTCATTATTTCATTTTTTTTGTATAAAGCAAGCCTTTACCAGGAAAACCCTAATAGCTAGTACTGCTATTCTCACTACACTATATTTTAGAAATCAGTTTTCTCTCACTCAGGCAATGTTTTGCTACATGTGAAATGTTTTGTGTTTTCAATATTTAATATTTTTTGCCGGAGTGTCCCTGCATCTTTGGACAACACCATTATAGTACAGATGTTCTCATTGCACTATAAGGCAACAATTTTTGTGAAAAAGAAATGGGGATCATGTGATATTTGAATGATCCCTTACAACAACCCCCGGTAGATAGAGCCCGCTCTCGGTCTGTAGTCAAGTCCTCAGTAGTTTCACCTTGCAGTGTTTTTATAGACCGGGTGGTACTAGACCATAGTTTCCCCGTAGGTAGACCCCGCTCTCGCTCTGTCAAGCGTAGAGCGGCGACAATCTCTAGTGACAGTAACACAAAGTTACATAATAATAATGTGTCGGAAAACCCCTATAATACAGCTTTTCTCATTACACTAAATTCATGGTTTTTTCATTTCCAAATAAATGAGCCCCTGCTTGTTTAATACCGGTTGCTTGCTTAAAAGAGGCTTTTGTTAAAAAAAAAACAGGAGTGACCCGGCATCTTGAGAAGACCCTGAGATGTTTGATGAAGACCACCACATGGCTGCCAAGAGAAGGAGTTCCTTTAGACAGCAGTGATGACGAGGGGAATGGTAAAAATTCACATTTCATTTTTTTTTTGTATAAAGCAAGCCTTTACCAGGAAAACCCTAATAGCTAGTACGACTATTCTCACTACACTATATTTTAGAAATCAGTTTTCTCTCACTCAGGCAATGTTTTGCTACATGTGAAATGTTTTGTGTTTTCAATATTTAATATTTTTTGCCGGAGTGTCCCTGCATCTTTGGACAACACCATTATAGTACAGATGTTCTCATTGCACTATAAGGCAACAATTTTTGTGAAAAAGAAATGGGGATCATGTGATATTTGAATGATCCCTTACAACAACCCCCGGTAGATAGAGCCCGCTCTCGGTCTGTAGTCAAGTCCCCAGTAGTTTCACCTTGCAGTGTTTTTATAGACCGGGTGGTACTAGACCATAGTTTCCCCGTAGGTAGACCCCGCTCTCGCTCTGTCAAGCGTAGAGCGGCGACAATCTCTAGTGACAGTGAAGATGAAGACGTGATTCCTCCAATGCCTAAAAGGCGTATGGCTGGGCCGCAGCTTGATGGTTCTGGTAGTGAGCAAGATATAAGCGATCAAGAGGAAGACCGAAGAAGATGGTGTAGGTATTCGTGGTCCTAAGGTAGCTCGAATGCTGAAAAGGGCAGGATAGGGGGAGATGTGCATGTGTTGAGAAAGTTACAGGAAAGTAGTGACTTTCTAAAAATGTATAGTGATTCATTTGTACAGCAGTCGCAAAGGCATCGGTCTAATATGGTAGGCAATTTTTCCAGATTGATGGGTTGGTATTCAAAGGATAAAGATCCATTTAAATTTCAACTCTCTGATGTTGCAAGTGTAGAGAAACTGCTAGGTTTGGCGCAAGTGTTTATGGATGCCAAAATGGCTGGTGAGACTAGACACAAGTACTTTAAGGCAATAGGTGGTTTCATTAAGGCAGTAAAAAAATCTAAGTACAAGAACACCCATAGCCACATTTTGAGTAGTCTTGATGATGTTCTTTCACAGTGTGAGGTACAGAAGGCCAGATCCAGTAAGGTGAAGGCCGAAGACAAAACGAGGAAGGCAGCCAGTATGGCCCTTCAGAAGGATGAAAGTTTGGAGAAACTGAAGGTGTTTACCCAGCAGGTGGACAGTAGTGCTGTGAGGAAGATATTTAGTAAATCCAAGAAGGACAAAAAGAAGAGAGAGCGATTCTGAGCTGAAGGTTGTCAATGTTTTTTGATATGTCAGGCTGTTAAGTGGGATCAGAGACCGGGTGCAATGACTGAACTGAATAAAGTGTGCTTTAAGAGAGCGAAAGCGACTGAGCCGTCTTTGTTCATATCCCCATGAAGGAAGAGTGGGAGTGGTTAGAGTTTTACTATAGTTATATGCGTCATGCTCCAAGAGAACAAGAAGTTGTTGTTACGTAATTCGAATTCGGCAGGTACAGTGATAACCGGACAATATCAAGATAGTGAAAACTTGGCTTCGGTTCCTTGATGTGGGTTCGCCGACGCGCAGCAAACAAATTCGACGTTGAAAGCCGAAAAAGCTTAGCGAACAAGATGCAGAATTTATTCAGGTGTTACGAACCGAAAGACCATCGTTAACTGGGAGAGAAATACGTCATCAGCTTTTGTCAAACTCAGTCATCCAAATAAGGTACAAGTAGGCAAAGATAACTTAACTAAAAATAAGAAAACATACATAAGGCGCCGACAGCACAAAAATATTTTTTTAACACCAAGACATAAAACAAAAAGAACCACCACAGAAGTATCGAATTGGAACGATCAGTAACACAAGGTTACTGGCGGGTTTAAATCGATTTTACATGGCCATAAACTCACCCTAAGCTTCTGCAGTGGCTCTAATATATACAAATATAAACAAGCAATAAAGAAAAACATGTTAAGAAATATAAAACATAGGGACCAACGTATAACATGTATAACGGAAAGCAGAGTGAGCAGCTATTGAAGTGAGGTGGTCACAGTGCTAGCTTGGACAGAACAAATGAAATGCAGAGGGCTAAGTGAACAGCCAAATTATATTCAGGTGGCCACAAAGTCATGCAACATAAAACACATAATTGAAATAATTTGGATAAATGTGAACCACATGTGAAATCCAAGACTGTATTTCGCTTAGAACAATACATCGTGACGTAAGAAATGACATGCATACCGACAAGAAGTGGACATTTAAAAGATGAAAGGGGCCATCAATTGATAGGTTCACGGATCATAATATGAGATACACCCAAGCCTATTTAGACTACATGTACATGTTTCAACAAGACCCGGCTAAAATATTGTTCTTCGACGAATCGGGATTTAAACATACGGACGCAAATAGAAGATACGGCCACTCTGAAATAGGAACTCCGTGTGTTGAAATTAAAAGAATAAATGATAGGGAAAATTTAACGCTAGATCTACTTGTTGGAATCGACGGTGTGAAATACTTCAATTTTGTAGATGAACCATCGGATATGGTGTACTTCATGAACTTTTTTTTTTCGAAGCAAATGAAAGTGTATTGGATGATGGTCGCCCAATCATACCACCTGGTTCCATATTGTTGCTGACAATGCTGCAATTCACAACAACCAAGCGGAAAGGGTCTTGAAAGGTTATTTCAACCCTCCAGGAATCACCTTGATTTTTTTGCCAACCTATTCACCGGATTTTAATCCATGCGAGAACTGTTTCAATAAAATAAAACTGGTGTTAAAACAAGCTCAGTACTACAACCTAGTAAAAGACAATTTAAAGTTGGCTGTGACCTTAGCAATAAGGAAATTGTGTCCAAGTGATTTACTGGAGTTTTTCAAGGGTACAGAAACTTTGAACATCTAAAAGGCCTATGGGCATGAATACGCGATGATCAGTAGATGGATGTGTCAATGGAACTAAAGCACAGAGCAGTTATGCAGTGATCAAATGCTTTTTGTTTGTTTGTTTTTTGCAAAAACACATTATCTACACCTGTATTCTCAAACCAATAAAATATTTGCATAGATGTAGATCTATATCATATTTTTTTTCTCATACTTTTATTTGACAAAACCAACAATCTAGGCCTGATACAAATCAGACTGCAATGGCCATGATGACAGAAGAATTCAAGATAGCTATCGGCTTGAAATTTTGGGTTTAGAAAGTCCTAAATATATCAGGCTATGAATAGTAGCCGCAAAGTTAATCTGTGCCAAACCTGCAAAGCTGATCAACATCCTTTGTTTTCCCATTTGCAGATTGTTGGTTTTCTGATGCGGCAGCCCAGTTTTTGTAATGCACCAGTCATTTGTAATTACGACCCCCTAGTGTGACACAGTCTTGTATTGTAGGGTTGAATTAAAAGTCACACGTTGATTCTATTCTCAGTTTTAATGATCGTATAGTTTTACTAAGTTAATGTCAAATCACATCCAAGAACCAAAGTTAAAGTTCAATTTCTTTTCAGCCTTTTCAACATGTTTTAGAGGCGCCCAAAAACGAAAGACCCCTAAGCCAGAACAACCACTACCCTAATATTAGTCATTGGAAATCCCCCTTAAAACCCCACCCGTATTGCTCAATAACCAAATAACCTACTATTCAAATGAGGTTCTAGAACATTCTAAGACATGATCCTGCATAAATTAAGATAAAGGTTAATGGAAAAACTAATGGAAATTTAATTACTTGCCTAAGATCCCTTTGAAGTTATATAAACATTTATAGGAAAGTGTAACCTAAATCACTAACAAGGTACCAAAACATCTGTACTTGACTTGTATTTAACGGAACATAAATAATAGATAAGCTCATTAAAAATTCAGGATCGTGCCTAAAGTCTTTAAATTTGATTAATTCCCATTTAAGTATATAATTTGAATTAGCTTAGATAAGATAGGAAAACTTATTTGAATATTTGATTTAACTAACTACGTTGTCGTATCCTTAACAATTATGTTCATTATACCTGATTATCCTGGTAACAGTTTAATTATCCTGGTAACAGTTTAATCTTTACTTTGTTGCATAGCTTTTTCACCCAAAATTTTATCATACTTATGAGAAAATTAAACAGACGAATTAAACAAAGTGAAGTATTTATCAAACATTTCAGCATTACAATATTTGTACCATATATATACAATACAACAATAACACCGCGTCCAATTGGAACGCCGGACGAACGGTCAAAGCGCCGGATCTGCGTTGTTTTAACTCCGGATTGCGGTAGTTTCCGCTGGATTCGCCGCCATTTTCGAAGGAATTGTTTTCGACCAGGTAACAAAAACGTTTATTATAAATATTAAAAGAGTTTATGTCAGGGAAAGCACTAGCCTGTTCGGATCTACATACATGTCTCTAACCGCCGATTGTTCTTCTGATGCATAAGCTCCGCTAGGATATGCAAACATTCGAGGAGATTTCTGTTTTCCATGTTCGGCCATACGCTAAAATAGTGCTCGCCCCAAAAAGTTTCGTACTATTGTCATTTTCTTCAAAGTATTGACAAAATGCTGGTTGATTTTGCATTTGTACATGAGACTATATCGTTGGAAACCAATTGCACGTGACATTTTTGCCCGTTTCAATAAAATACCGCAAAATCAAAGTAACGCCGGATAATACGGCAATCTGAGTTTTCAAACTTGGCAAGTATTTGCATAAATTTTAGTCTTGTAAGGTGTAGTACGCAAGTGGCATGCTCATTTTTGTGCAGCATCGCTTTCTTGGAAGTGAGAACTTTGCTTTCTGACTGTGACCTCAAGAAATTAGTTCCACGTTCGGTTGTCATCATTAAGGATGGATGATCTTTGACTTGTTGCTTCTCAGTGTAGATAAGCCATGTAAGATAAAAGTGGTTGATAGGTTTTAAGTCTGATTTAAAGAGGCAAGATACTGGAGCGTGTTTTGGAAGTGTGCAGTGGCCATAAAAACAGGTTTCCGCAATACTTCGATCGATAATGGAAAGTTATTTATGTGTAGGTCGGTCTCTTATATGCTACCCCTACAACAAATTAACCGTCAGAAATATGACAAAAATGCCTATATTTGCCCAGTCATGTGGATTAATTGTTAGTTACCATATGACCCTTTGGAAGCATTGAGAACTTTCAGAGGGGTTAAAGAAAAACCAGGAATGTCAGATGGTGACATCGAATTAAGAATTCGTTTCTCTAATACTGCTTGTAGCCCAAGCGCTATAATAATTTTGATGTATATTGCAGATGAACCCCAGGGGTCCAATTGTTTACAGACTCATTGATATTCAGTCCTACTGCCCATTTCATGCAAGATTTTCCGAGGCTTAAAAAGACATTTTAAGTTTCCCCATTCATATGCATAGGTGACCTATGTTAACCTTACCATAAAATAGGCGAAGGTCATCATAGTGTCATGATTTATTTTGTAGTACTTAAGTCGTCTATGCTCCATACCAAGTGTCGTTGAAACCGGTCAACCAGTTCTGGAGAAGAAGATTCGCGACTGAGGATGGGTTTTTCCGATTGTGTGGATGACATTTAATCCGTATTCGTTATATTAAGCGCACGTTTACCAAGAAGAGCGCATCAATGTTTGAACAGCTTGTGCATGAGTGCTCAATACATGTTCATGTTACACTCGTTTCGGCGTAGGTGTGTTAAAACCTTTCGGCGTAGATGTGTTGAAACCTATGGAGAAAATTCTTTGAAGATTGGAAAACTTAGATTGCATGATCATCAACTGTTGGAAAGGCTAACGTATTTTTGCTGTTTTTTTTTTTTTTTTTTTTTTTTTTTTTTTGTTTTGTTTATCATGTATGCTGCTGAATTGGGTCTAAACTATATCATTTAAAATCAAGTACAACGTTGCGCTAAATAGAATAAACACGGTTTGTTTGTCTGAATACTGTGATTTGTGGTTCTTTTATTTCGCAAGGAATGCGATGACAATCATTCTTTAATCCATATGTTTGCAATTTGAAACACATATTTTTTTTTTACTTGAGTTTTGAAAGTTGCAAAATGTCAGTAATTCTCTTTGGCTCCATGTTGCCAAATCTAAAGGGTCACTGACGAGACTTTAGTATTCGAAACCGCGGTATGGCCCAACCTTTCTCTTTAATGTGTTCTCTGTTCGTAAAGGATCTAAGTTTTATTTTTTATTTGCTATTACTGCAGCTGGTGTTGTGCCGTGTGGCGGCCCTAAAAATTCTCCCCGTGCAGCATCCATAGTGCTTGTTTTTTGCTCAAAACATAGATAGTGGTAACACGTTAGAATCGCCTCGGCGAGGCGGTTCTAACCAGTACCCACAATCTATGTTTTGGAGCAAAAAGGGGTTCAAGGGGGTATACTTTTCATGGACATGTTTTCTGATGCTGTGCTACATACCAGCAGGTTATAATGTGAAGCTAGCTTACTGACCATACAATTTAGGCAATGAACACAGCCATTGGCATCATGATGTTATCAGTTGTTACAGCACAGCTCTTACACGGGTGTCTGCCTTGTAAGGGAAAACTGGCTTCCTGCAACGCCGTCTCGACGCATATAGAGCCAAGTTTGCTTTTTTGCGCATTTCGCTGAAAAACGTAATGTAACAATAATTGTTAGAATCAATTTTAATTTCAGTTATAGTATTTTATTTTAATATTCTATTTCATATCAGAGAGAACGGGAGATGTTCTATCATGTTTGATCTACTAAACCGGTATCTGATTTATTATTGCAAGACCCAAAGCTCTATCTTAACATCGATGTCTCTCTCTCTTGTTATTAATTTGTTGTAAATATTAATACGCCAAGCTTTCATACATGTGCAAATAAGTGATTCTGCTAAAAACTGAGCATTCCACTTGCGTACTAGACCTTACAAGACTTAATCTATGCAAATACTTGCAAAGGTTGAAAACTCAGATAGCCGTATTATCCGGCGTTACTTTGATTTTGCGGTATTTTATTGAAACGTACGCTTGTTCGGGCAAAAATCACGAGCAATTGGCTTCTAACGATATAGTCTCATGTACAAATGTAAAATCAGCCAGCATTTTGTCAATACTTTGAAGAAAATGACAATAGTACGAAACATTTTGGCTATTTTAGCGTATTTTAGCGTATGGTCGAACATGGAAAACAAAAATCTCCTCGAATGTTTGAATATCCTAGCGGAGCTTATGTATCAGCAGAACAATCGGCGGATAGAGACATGTATGTAGATCCGAACAGGCTAGTGCTTACCTTGACATAAACTCTTCTAATATTTATAATAAACGTCTTGTTACCTGGTCGAAAAAAATTCCTTCGAAAATGGCGGCAAATCCAGCGGAAACTACCGCAATCCGGAGTTAAAACAACGCTGATCCGGTGTATCGACCGTTCGTCCGGCGTTCCGATTGGACGCGGTGAATAAGAACTCCTTCGACATATAAGTTGTAAATGTGCACTAAAATCTATGTACCTGTATATCAACAAATAAATGAATCAACAGTATTTTATTTGAAATCAAGGTTTTCCCGCCTAAAAACTTATCGTAAGTAATTACTTTTGAAGGGATGTACTTTAAATTAAATTTTGACCAAAATGCGATAAAGTTAATCAACAACTTGAATATCGAATAAAGCTGCATAAAATACGCACTGTTATACATGAAATACATGTAACAACAGTTCAATACAACTATTTTATAACTCCTCATGGTAACCCAATTCTATTCTATAATACAATCGATTCACTTGCTAGTTTATGCAACACATTCCATAAAAACAATTCAAGAAGTCTCTTACTGGCAGCAGTCATCAGTCCTTTAAGTTCACTCAATAACAATTACTTCCTCCTCCATAACACCTTCGCTGCTAGTTCAATGTTTACTTCCACATTCCCAGTGGTCTGTCCATTATTGTCACTGCGTTCCGGGTGTTCTTCCCACATGCGGTTAAACACCTGTACATAGGAAGTTTCCATGTACATTTGGATTCTCTGTATTGTAGAATACTGTGTTGCAAGTTGGTTACTAAACCCGGCATCTAATAATTCTCCAAACACTAGAGCTTCAAAACGTATTTTCATATTGTCGTCAAACAGTTCCGCCAAGAGTTTGCGTGCGTTTCGTTGAAGTATGTCACTAAAGCTCTCCTACAAAAATTATCCCGCACGAATACCGAACATATGTGCGTACCCTGACCCCTTGCCTGGTCCTCTATGCGGTTAATCGACTCCTTTACCATAAAGTTTTGAATATATCTTCTACTACTGTTCTTAGATAACATTCCATAGTTTTTGATTTTATTATCATTTCTCGTTATTTATTCGTTAGACGTGTTAGTGGAGCAAATATGGTTCAAAAAGTAGCTTAGAAATAGGAGTAGGTGGTCTACGGAGTACCACATTTGTTTCTATATACCAAAATGTTCGTCTTGGTCTGTAGTTTTGAAATCCAGCTTTTGCCACCTTGGCAAACCTTGCATAACTCCAGTATTCAAGATGGCGTCCAAGATGGCTGCCGTTTCCTAAAACCAACCCCTACTCCAAAAATGCATCATATTTTTCATGTGTTTGCATTGTAATGGTATTTTAATGCCCCATTTCATGTAAGAATGATATATTTGTATATTTCAAGTAAAAAAGCTGACAATTTAGGTAAAACAGTTGTAAAAATCGTGTTTAAATACACAAATGCACGTGCCCAAGGTTTTTCACCTAGGAATGTTTGTTTAATGGCTCATTGTTTATGATCAAATAGTTATGGCTGCTTTTTTACTTCTTTTCTATCAAATATAATATCTGTAAAGATTTTACAGAAACAGAAATTGTTTCTATATGTAAGCTTCATGCTTAAAAACATGTTTTAGACATCCAACCCAACACGACAAAAACAATAAAAACTACATATTTTCTTATATAAAATATGCTCTTCAATCTTATAAGTTTTTTTATTCCATATACCATAGTGTTTGTCTCAGTCTTAGTTTGTAGCATAAAATCCAGTGTTTGCCACCTCAGCAAAGCACAGGATAGCTCCAGTATTAAAGATGGCATCCAAGAAGGCCGTCAAAATATAGAATTCAAATATGTCCCTTGACTTTCATTAAGTAGTAAAAAGCTAAAATCAAGTTGTAAAACACTTAGAACATTTTCTTAATGTTATCTTCATGTGTGTTTTCCCTTGTTAAAACAAAATTATTCAGACACCATAACCTTTTTATAACACTATTGTTGGGGTTCAAACCAATCTCTGTGTTAGCTATATTCAATCTGTGTTATAACGAGAGTAAAGTATATAGACAAATACCAAAGGTAGTATGAAATGACCATTTGGAGTCCAGCTATGATCAGTGCTATATCCAAAACTATGTTTCTCGAACTGAGTTATAGGGAGGTCCTGATGTATTTATCCTAGAAATGAGTGGAATTTTCTTGCCCGGAAAGAAAAAAAGAGCAACAAAGAAAACATATTTTATTGTGCATCATAAGCTCCGCAATCTTATTACAAATGTAATTCACAAATTCTGGTTCTGCAATTAATATAACTTTGGTGCGGTATTAATCTTACAATTAATACAACCTTGGTGCAGACATGTATGTACGATATGGCACTATATAAAACAAAATAATACCAAATCATGTTTTGTTTCGACACTATAATCATATGTAGGTTCTAATTCCTCATTAACTGATTATGCTTTGAGTATTTATGCACAAGGTTTGTGCAAACTGTAGTGCCATAAGAACTGTAAATCCACTTATCAGAGCATTAAAGCAAAAACAGTAGAGAGGTAAAGTCAAACATAAGAAATGATTAGACTTACCCTAGAAGTACCATATCATCTGGTATTTTGATTGGAAGAATAATTGCTTATTTGTGGCGAGATTTGTGACCTGTTAGAAATGAAAGTAAAGTAAGTGGAAGCTGGTCGATGTTAGCATGCGCAATTGGTGATTGTAACATTGATGTATTTATAAGAGTTGTTGAAGCAACAGGGAAAGGCAATGACCTCAAAGTGCTATACATACATGTACTAATGGACCTTCCAAATGATGACTTAGTTGCTGCTGGAGCAATATATTGTGCAGTAAAAAGAGCTGTTTGCTAAATGGCATATTAGAATATAACATTCAGCTATGACACTGAGCATGCTAAGGATAATTCTGTTTCATTTAAATATGCAGATACAGGTTCAAAGCTAAAAGCTGAGTATGAAAGTTCAATAATGAACGAAAATCAAGTTGTAGAGTTATCCAATTAACAGACAAATTGAAACACCTGGAGTTAGAAAGCTGGGTTATATAACATAGAATGTTATAAAAACAATCCATATAAAGAGCTTTTTTATTTAAATATGGTCAGAATTATCATTTACGTAGTTATCCAATTAAAAGACAAATTTAAATACCTGGAGTTGGAGGCTGGGTTATATGACAATGCGAAATCAGAAAGAAATTTCCACTCCGAAAGCCAAGGTGGGAAAAACTAAACTGACAATAAGGTACTTATAAAAAGAGCCTTTTTTATTTAGTTTTGGTCCAAATTATCATTTACATATTGAGATTGATTTGTTACGGATCAGTGTGGCTGAAGCGCTGAATATGTTTGATCAACTATGAAAATTAAACCAAAGCATTTCAGCTGATGATACACACAGGCTTCTTGTAAATAATAGCAGAAGATACGATAAATTATAAAACTATCGGTATGTTTATAAATGGTATTCTAATAAAACATTGAAATTGTAATGGATCAATCTGCCACCATTGCAAGCCTTTCCAAGATATTTTACTGTAATAGACAAATGGTCGGCTTCAAGTGTGAGCAACGAAAAATTTGCCAATGCTTCAGACATATCAGCTGAGCTTCAGTAGACTTGCACTGTCTTTAAGTTGCTAGCAGCGTAGCATGTAGGTCTTGTTGTACATGATCAAATCTGGAGTAGACTCTTTGATTTAACAAATAGCTTATCTTCGATAAACGATTACATACCCTGAAATGAGGCGAGTTTTATCATCAGCACACAAGCTAACACTCCCTCAGTGGAACCGTCCCGTCAGAAATTTCGTCAGAAATCAGGGGGTATGCTTATACTGGGAGTTACCGATAACTTTGACAATAACGATAAGGCAGTAGATGTAAACTAACCAAACATGCAATGACCTGTATCGTTCTGATTGCGCCATTTCCTGATTGTTATTTTCATTTAGCTTTGTTATCAGATTATGCAGGGTCCTGAATCGAAAATAGATCTGCACAATCTAGGTGAAGATTTAGAACACTCGAAGGATCATAGGTGGTTACAAAAACAGTTTGTCTTTAAACTCACCGTACGCAGAGATGGCAATATTGTTTATGGCTAAAAAGCTACCTCGACAGATAACAGTTTCGGGTTTCATTGCCTGAGGTGTGTCTATCAACTGCATATTTTTCGGAATGGGTTGCACTATGTTCAAGAACTGAAATCACCATCAGACTTTAGATTTGAATTGGACAATGAATGATAAAATAAAATGCTTAGTATTATTGGTAACACTATCAGTTGCAGCTCCAGAGCTATTGAATGACACTGTATGATAACGTAAAGAAATGAGTGATGAATACTGCACAAGCTCTATGTGTCGACAATCATACACTGTGATATTTTAAATGTCAGAAATTAATGTACATGTAGTAATATACACGAATGTGCATACTATCTTTTCAGGCATGTTGACAGAGGAAAATTACAGTGATTCAGATTATTAAAAGGAATTAAAGTTGCATCTGTTCAAACATACTTCAGCCATTACCCCATGCATTTCTAGATTTGTATGCATAATGTAATATTGACAAAGAAATATATACATGAAAATATTTTTAAAAAGATAGATCTAACTGTTTTAGCTTGATTTTTAACTGTTTTGTTAGTAAACAAAGGTTAAAAGACACATGAAGCTTATTTTTCGAAATGTTATATTTTGACGGCCTTCTTGGATGCCCTTTTGAAAACCGGAGTTATGCTGGGTATGCAGAGGCGGCCAACGCTGGATTTAAAAGCTTCAAACCTTCAAAAAGCTTGCAAGACAAAATATTTGGTATATAAAATCAATAACAATCACGATTCAAGAGCCTATAATGTATAGGAAAATATGTAGTTTTTGTTCTTTTTTGCCTTGTCAGTGAGACCTTACTCCATTCATATCTAGAATATATATGCATAATGTAGTTTTAACAATGGAAAACACATAAAACAACAATAATAAGATAACGATAATTGTTTATAGCTCAATTTAAGCATATTTGTTTCTAAACAAAAGTCAAGGGACATATGTGTCTCATTTTTTCAGAATTGTAAATTTTGACGGCCTTCTTGGATGCCATCTTGAATACTGGAGCTATCTTGTGTTTTACAGAGGTGGCAGACACTGTATTTTTTATGCTACAAAACAAGACCTACACAAACAATATGGTATATAGAATCAATAACAAATTAGATTTTAGAGCGTATTTTGTATAGGAAAATATGTACTTTTTGTTGTTTTTTTCGTGTTGAGTTGGATGTCTAAAACCTGTTTTTAAGCATGAATATTATACATAGAAACAATTTCTGTTTCTATAAAATCTTTAAATATATTATATTTGGTAGAAAAGAAGTAAAATAACAGCCATAACTATCTGATCATAAATAATGAGCCATTAAACAAACATTCCGAGGTGAAAAACCGTGGGCACGTGCATTTGTGAATTTAAATCTGATTTTTACAACTGTTTTACCTAAACTGTCAGGCTTTTACTTGAAACAGACAAATACATTATTCTTACATGAAATGGGGGCATTAAAATACCATAACAATGCAAACACATGAAAAAATGATGCATTTTTGTATAGGGGTTGATTTTAAGAAATGACAGCCATCTTGGACGCCATCTTGAATACTGGAGTTATGCAAGGTTTGCCAAGGTGGCAAATGCTGGATTTTAAAACTTCAGACCAATACAAACATTTTGGTATATAGAAACAAATGTGGTACTCCATAGACCACCCCCCCCCCCACCCCCTTGAAAGATAGCCCATGATGTTTGCTCCACTATGTTGTATTATAAACTCTCAAAAGCGTTTTGATCAATTTGTAACATTACTCAATACTATATACTTTAATCATCATTTTTATCATGTTGTAATTGGTAACTAAATTTGTTTGATATTTCTCGTAAATTATAAAAAAAAATCAATTAAATCATGAGAGTTTAATCTAAAGAACAAATATAATCTTTGATTTCTTATTTACTATATCAAAAACACTGAATAATGTTGCATAATCAGCAGAACAAGCACAGCTTTATAGCATTGACCTATATAACACAAACGCATGTTTAACGATCTACATACAAAGTAATGAACAATACTGTTCAGTTTCCAACACTTAGTACATCAATGTTAATAGTTTGTTTCTCCGGCTTCCTCATTTTCTCCTTTGGCGACAGTCTCACCGACTGTATAGCACTATCCAAGCTTATGTTGTCTTTCATCGCCAAATCATGGCCACCAGGTACGGGACTTCCCATTACTATCTCCCTTGGCCAACCAATATCTCTTTAAACGGTCTTTATATTTGTAACAAAGTATGACACCAGCAATGATAGCTGATGCCACAATTACTGCTATCAAAAAGTAAACCCAAGATGGCAACCCTTTATTCAAATTTTGTAATGGCCCTACCTTATTCAATTCTGGAATTAACGCCCCCATTGGAATTAGTTTGATGTCCCTCAGTTTCTCAGGAATTTCGATTTTTGTTATATTCGGAAATGGCGTTTGTAACGGTCTCCAAAGATTCAAAGGTATTTTATCAAATTCAAACTTCATGAATTCCGACATGATATCTTTCAATTGATACTTGCTACGCCCATCAAAAGGAGATATAAGCGAAAGCAATCCATTGGAAGCCACACATGAGGTTTTAACATGCAGTATGCCAACAGGTGGGTTCATCTGAACTGAAGTTACGGAATTATAATGACACACAATCGAAAATTGCAATGGCTGAGAAGTTGCAATGAGCCAATGGTTATGTCCCACGAATACAGCAAAAGGTAACGCTGTATCGAATTTTTCAATAGTCTTACAATATGCTTTAATATTTTCCTTTTGATTTAAAAACATGAGTACAATGCAACGTCTACCTCGTACACAGTACACAGGGCTCTGGAATTCACAGAATTGTTTCCACCCGAGCTTCAATATGATTCAAAATTATATACTTAGTCCTTTCTTTATTGAATGCAATAATGGATATGTCAGAATCAATCTGTGCAGTCATTCCTGCATGAGAAGTGTTTGCCAAAGCCACTGGAAAGGTATGCACATTATAAACTTCAAATTTGCTACTGAAATCTAATATAGGAACAGATACAACAATCATAATTTGATTGTTTGAAACAATAGTGGCATACTTCAGGTTAGTATAGTATTTCCACAGATTGGTGTTTATGTTATCTGGTAATCTATGTTTTGAGCAAAAATAAAACTTTACAATGAAACTTTCATTTTTACAGTTGTGAAAATTGCTGTATATTGCAAAGGCGTGTTTTCATAATGATCAGAAATTGTTAGTGGGTTTGGGGTTTTACCGCTCGTCGACATAATTTCATGTCATATTGAGTGGGGTGGATCAGTTATCACAACTACACTGATCCAGGGTGTGCCATCCGGATGTAGAATACAAGTACCTAGTCGCGTCTCACTTTCGTCATAAATTGACAAATGCTTTTCTTTGATCTACATACGGGAAAAAATGAGCCTTTGCCTGAGAAAACCAAGAATTTGGTTTCCAACCAGGTCCGACACACACTGGGCTACACAGTCACAGAAGATGGTACGATGCTGGAACTTTTGGATTTATAAAGTAGAGAAATTGTACTTTCTCTAATTTCAATTTTGTAATTGTGAAATTGAAAGCTCTGGGCCTTGTTGTTTCGGAGAAGATTTTTTTATGTTTTCCCATTGTAAGTCTATGGGAGCTTATAACCCCCGGGGCGGGGTCATTTTTAACCCCAGGGGCATGATTGGCAGGATTTATAGAGGACTACTATTCACTGCTACATACAAAATATGACAGCTCTGGGCCTTGTGGTTTCAGAGAAGAAGATTTTTTTTTATATTTTACCCATGACGCCCCCAGGGCAGGGCCCGTATGGACCCCAGGGGCACGGTTGGCAGGATTTATGAAGAGGACCACTATAAGTAGCTACACACAAAATTTGAATGCTCTATGCCTTGTGGTTTTGGAGAAAAAGATTTTTCCCATTGTAAGTCTATGGGAGCTATCTGTTGTCATGGAAACTAGAGTTCAAATCTGACGTGGCTCAAAACCTAATGCTACCTTTTCCCCTCCTCAATGATGCTTTAGGTAAAATTTGATCAAGATTGGCCTAGTTGTCTTAGAGATATTTAAGTTTGAAAATGTGGACGCACGCACGGACGTACGCACGGACGCACGCACGGACGCCGGCTCGACTACTATACTATAAGCTCACCTTGTGAGCCTTCGACTCAGGTGAGCTAAAAAAGAGAAACAAAAAATGCTAGATACAAATATCCTTGATTCTACCTTTATTATCTTTAAAATATCAGAGCAGTTGGCGCCTTATGTGTGTTTCAGTTATTCTCTTTGGCTCCATGTTGCCAAATCTAAAGGGTCACTGACGAGACTTTAATAGTCGAAACCGCGGTATGGCCCATCCCCTTTCTCATTAATATGTTCACTGCTCTTAAAGGATCTCAAGTTATAATTTTATTTCATAGTTTTAGTTAAGTCAAGGTAACTGAGTGGCCACCTATTGGGAAAATAGCTGCTCATTCGGCTTACGATATGTTTCATGGTATAAGTACCTGATTGTTAGTTTGGCTTTTTGCCACCTCGGTTTTTGGAGTGGGAATCTTTTTCTGATTGCGCCTATTCCTGATCATTCCTGATCTTTGCCTACTTGTACCTTTTTCCATGGTGAAAAACGGACAAGTAACAATTATGATTTACATAGGTATTTCTGATATTGCAATGAGTATATAATTTTGCAATACCTATACACTTGTGCTGAATGACTAACCTATAAAGGAGCCCTAAAACTTCACAGCTTTTTGTCTTTATATCTTTATTGTTTGTAAGTTTTGCTTAAACAAAAGCTAATATTTCACGATACGTTTTATCCCAGTAGATACAAACGCAAGTCTATTTTGTAAAATTTGGGTCTTTTCAGTACTTTGATTTATATCCAAAACCAGGTATGCATCATTTGTAACATAAACATCTAATACAAAGCATGAATACTTCTTTTTTCTGCTTTATTTAAAATCAATGTAGAAAAAAATGAAAAAAAAAACAACATTGTTTTATCAAAATTTAATTTTTGAAATAAAAAATGCACTCGATGACCTTTGACCTCTGTAATTTGCATATAAGCCATTTGCTGGAGTGTAGACAGGGCAGATATTATTCAGCAAAGGTAACTGAACAATGTCCAATATAGAACTTTGCATTAACATTCCGGCCTCCCAAAAATGATTTTTTAGCTGTCCCCTGAGAAATAGTTACTAGTCTATATATCTTTCTTAGTATATGTAGGATCATCAGATTGTTGTATAATCTACTGTAAAGTGAAAGCTAACGTTGTTTTGGACTGCACACATGAGCACACCAAGAAAGCCAGTTGTAAACTCTACATACCAAAAATGGCTGACAAAATAGAAAAAAGCAACACTTTGTCCAAGTTCAACGTAGTATACCCAAAAAATGACTTAACCGGATTTTCGGCGTTAGAATCGGTTCATATCAAAATCTTTAATGATATATGGTTGGACATTTGCAGATACATATTAACCAACAACCAGATAAACATCAAGGGGAAAGCACGTGCAAGTTATTAACCAACAACCAGATAAACATCAATGGAAAAGCATGTGCAAGTATATTGTTTTTACTAGTAATTATGTTAATTTTTTATTCATGCCATGACTAATGGTTACTGTAAGCTAAGATATTTTCGCCTGTCCAAGAACGTACCTGCACAGTTTCTTTCCAAATTTTACGTAGGACTAGCGGAGTTGTGTTGCAAAATTTTCCTCTGACCAAGGCAAAATTTTGTCTGAAATGACCGGTGGGCGGACTATATTTCGTGAACACTGATTTCATTTAAATAAATGTTGTAAGTTATACCTGATTGTCAGATAATACTCAGTAATTATGATTTGCAGGCATTCAACAGGAAACTGCAGGTTGAGACATTAGATGCTGACAATCAGCCTGAGATGAGCAGTGTGCAAACCCCTACTGCTATCTTCAGTGTAAGTATCAAATATCCTTTACGTTTATAAAATTGACACATCGTCTAGGGCATGTTAATTACATCAGTTTATATTTATAATTGTGCTGACCAGCTACAAACAGCCCACATGTAAGTCCTAGTATATACAGCTGTTGACATTCTAGCATAAATGAGCCAGTTTAATTTAATGCTTAGTTAAGTTAAGCATGAAACGATTTTATAGCCTGAGGACCTGTTTTAAAAGATGAAATGGGGAGTAGACACAGCCAATCTGTCAGTCTTGGCATGCCTACTCAAATCCTATTTGCTAATGATAAGAAATTTCATTTTGAAACAAAAGGCCAATTATTTCCTGTTATGTCATGTAGGATATCTTTCACCGTCTTAAAGACCCTCCACACCACTGACGGCAAGCACAGTCTTCGGACAGATGGACCAACTAGAGACAGCCCACAAGTCAGTTTTTCTATAAACAGCTGATCAGTTAGTCTTACTTATCACTTGAAAATGGGTCCATTGGAAATGTTCATGCCGTTTTCATCCTACTGTTGTTCTTATTGCATAGAATCAATCTATGGTAATAACATGATAAATGCCGAAAGTCAACGGTAAAAACACACATGCTATTCTAGTCTTTGGCAATATTGGATGTGCATAAATCCGGAGCCAAAAAATCACAGACAAATTAATGGTTACCATTTGATTAAAATGAAATGCAGGCGCTGTCATCAATGTTGATTGTCATGAAAGCCAACACTGTAGCTGATCAGTTCTCCGCTGGTGCGTCATCTGATTCCCCAGACAACGTAAGTTTGGAAAAATGACATTTATAAAATGTTCATTGCTCAAATTATGGTGAAGAAAGAAAATATTATTATAGTATAAATATTTTTAATACCAGCTGTGATGCATAAGATACATATTTAAATTGAATTGATGATAAGTTTTTGTTTTCATGAGCTTAGTAAAATTGTATTGTTCTTTTTTACAGAACATGAAGCCCCAAAATGAGAATAGTGACTCTGAGTTGACTACTGGTATGCTGTCCGGTGTTGGAGCTGCTTTTATTTCTACAATTACAGTTGTAATATTTACAATTATTATGAAAAAAAAAACAAAGACAGCGACGCAAAAAAGAAAACATACCATTCATGGGAATTAGGAAGAGCAATTTATATAAATAAAATAAAATAGTAAATTCTAGCAGCGATTAAAACAATTGAGTTCTGCTGGTATTACCGACCTAGCCATAATGCTACTTAATTTATATGAATAATTGAAAGAATAACTGAAAGCGACAATTGCTATCTGATCATCAGACTCTAATCATCATCTGATTTAATTATCTCATTTTAGCCTATATTTTTGTCATCTTATCTCATTTTTCAGAAAAAGAAGTAACAATCTCATTAGCCATATGCTGCCATCATAGTAGTCATTGCAATTATTTACAAATGTTGTAAAAGAAGAGACCGTCATACAGCTAGACAAGGTGATGCAGGATATTTTGAAGAATTACAAATGACATCATCATTTCAGTCCTCACCTTCCCATATGCTTGGATTGTCGATTTCGTCTCTTGGATTGTCGATTTCGTCTCCAGCCATTTTGGACTCAGCCCCTGGAACTTCCAACATGGGAATGTTGAAGTATGAAGTCCTGTTGCTGGAAGAACAATGGGGCTGATTGCCAAAAAAGCTACTGCTGTAAACGATATCGACAATTTAAGTAAATGGCAAAATAATCCATCAGGATGATGATCGCTCAGTGCTAAGTCACTACACCATGTAAGCCAATAAAACCTGTTTCGAAAGAAAGATCAGTCTATTGTGAATCCTGAATCTGGTCATCTGGACAACCTTCATTTATTGCAACCTCTTGATCTGAAATAATATGTTGTTTCAATTAGACAAATTGTGAATGCTCCAGTTAGGAGCGATTTCTTTTAAAATAATATAATGGTTACAATATGATTTACCGGCTCAGTGAGATCAAAATAGACATCTTAGCTGTAACCATGCCACATTTAAAAAGGTACAAGTAGGCAATTGCAAAGATCAGGAAAAGGCGCAATCAGAAAAAGATTGCCACTCCAAAAACCGAGGTGGGAAAAAACCAAACTAACAATCAGGTACTTATACCATGAAACATATCGTAAGCCGAATGAGCAGCTATTTTCCCAATAGGTGGCCACTCAGTTACCTTAACTTAACACACATAAGGCGCCAACAGCACAAAAAAATTAAACACCAAGACATAAAACAAAAAAAAAACACCACAGAAGTATCGCCTTGGAACGATCAGTTACACAAAGTTACTGGCGGGCTTAAACCGGTTTTACAGGCGCCTTACCTTACCCTCAGCTTCTGCAGTGGTTCATAACATTTAATTAGTTCTTCGGTCCTCGTGGTGAATCTCTAACTAGTCAATGAATCATCAAGAACAAACATATAAATCAAGATAAACATCCTGATTAATCAAAAACCAGGACTCACAGATTGAGTAAGCTGCCCGACGATGGAGATCCATGGGCGCCGAATAACCTACTAACTCCGGAGCAAAAGAAAAACACCAGTTGGACCCCGGTGGGCCAAACAACAGATAAGAAGCTCCGGCCCTAACCAACTAAAATGAATAGCTTTAAGTCGGGGCTGTCATAGAGTCTGACGCCCGACCCACCGGCGTGCAATTAAAGAAGGCAGCATAGTTATCAACCATGATTGGGTAAAAAACTAAGCATGCAGACTGTCGCATAACATTCAAGTTATAACCTATACGTCTGTAACGTGTTATGATTTTTCTGAATTGAAAAGAAAAATCATTAATTCCTACAAGTTTCTTAAATTTGTAAACCAAGTCACCATAAAATTCAGGTTCCGAAAGGCCCTCACTTAAAAGCGTCTTTAACCCAACATTATATTTGGAAATCAATTCATAGTGTCTACGATAAAATTTCGAAAAGGTTTTTCAAAGTTTATGTTACTATTGACTGCGCCAATTTACAGGGTCTAAACCTAATACTACCCTGTTAAAAGTTGCAAAATTTCAGTAATTCTCTTTGGCTCCATGTTGCCAATTCTAAAGGCTCACTGACGAGACTTTAATAGCCAAAACCGCCGTATGGCCCATCCCTTTTCTTATTAATATGTTCGCTGCTGTTAAAGGATCTCAGTTTTTTTTCCGATGTAAAAGAAAGAAATTATAATTTTAAACTGTTGATTCAACTAAAAATTTCTATGTTTGATTTGTTTAAAAAAAATTGTAGTATTTTATTTTGTTAAATCAGTCTACACTGTGAGAGTTTCACCTGTCTTCAAAACAAACCATTTATAATTTTGCTTTGAAGAAGTAAACAAAACAAAGAATTTATAATTTTAAACAGTTTTTTTTTTTCAACTAAAATGGTACAAGTAGGCAACGATCAGGAAAAGGCGCAATCAGAAAAAGATTCCCACTCCAAAAATCGAGGCGGGAAAAAACCAAACTAACAATAAGGTACTAAGACCATGAATACATTTCGTAAGCCGAATGAGCAGCTATTTCCCAATAGGTGGCCACTCAGTTACCTAAACTTAACTAAAATATGATAACATACATAAGGCACCAACAGCACAAAAAATTAAACACCATGACATAAAACAATAAGAACCACAACAGAAGTATCGCCTTGGAATGATCAGTAATATAAAATTACTGGCGGGCTTGAACCGGTTTTACAGGATCCTAATCTCACCTTTAGCTTCTGCAGTGGTTCATAAAGATTTCTATGTTTGAGTAGTTTAAAATTGATTTGTTGTATTTTATTTTGTTAAAGGGGATGTCTCATATGCGCCCACGCACCAATTTTGTTCTTGCTTTGCATGGTGAATGCCTTCATTCTAACACTTATAAAAATGCACTTATTTATTTTGAAAAACATTTTTAGGTTTCAGGATAGCACCCTGACGTACTCCTACTTTGTGACCATACCTGCCTTATACTTTGCCTATATGTTACCTCTTAAATAACTTTTATTAGCCCAATTAAAACTGGAATCAAAGAAGGACTCCATATGGCTTACTGTGATACCATTTTGGCTTAAATAGATAAATAATTAGATTTTCTATGGAAACTCAAACTTGAAATTGTCAAAATTTTATCAAAATTATTTTCGAGAATGACAAATTGTGTCTCATATTTTGATATGTTCTAGTGTTTGTCAACCCATGATACTGTCAATAAAATAGGCCAGCGGTACCCTCTTCATGCTGGTAAAGGTTTATAAAATTTCAAAACCGGTAACACTGTCGAAATGTACATGATATACATGTAAATCAATTTTTGACAAAAATGGATTTTAATGTTTTTAGCTGTTTTTTCGTCTAAAATCATATTATTCCACAATTTTATCATTAGATATGATAAAACACATAAGTAATATGAATTTTTAGCATAAAAATGCTTATTTGATTTGGCAATTTCACATATTTAGTATTTAATAAAGCTATTATTTATTTATTATACAAATGATCAGCAAATATTTTCAGGTCTCAACAAAAATTTCAAATATACTAATGAAAGGTTCTATAATTTCATCACTAAATATATCTTTACGTTAAGATGTATTTGGATGATTTTATTGAAGTAATATTAACTTAATTTGTGATTGACCACCGTAATGGTAATAGACATTTGATTGATTCCTTGATTTGTTTTACCATCTTGTATTGTCGTTTATAAAATTGTACATAACTTTATTAATTTAACTGTTGTTGATGCCAACTTTAGTCAAAAGATTGACAAGAATACCAAATACAGTGGCACTTTCTAACGTTTCTATCACCGTTATCTTCATACTTATCCAGTAAACTTACATAATTCAGCTATGTGACAGGCTTTTCTCTTTGTAAGTGTTCAGATGTGATGCTCATGTATAGCTTTCACTTTAAATATCAGATTGATTTAATTCTTCATTAAAAACATCCATTATTGACATTATTGCCAGATTCTCTACCATTTAAATGTGTGGGTTTTTTTTCTATTTTTGAAATGAATATTAAGAGTAATGAAGACAAATATCCAAACTTGATGTTTAAAAATCTCAACATTTATGACTCATGTTCATGCGTTTAGTAGTCAATTATAAATACAGCGAAATGTTTGTAATTTCATGCTGATAGTTGTCTAGATGCTCTTCTTTGATACTATCCTTGGTAAGAAATTATGGCTGATTTGTCCATTATCTGTAAGCTAGGTAAAACACACCTCAGCTACATGTAAGCTTAGAAGTTCAAATGCTCCATTGTGGGTTAGGGTTTACAATTATGAAGTGTTGGAAGTATGTTTGAAACTTCCAGCAAAAGGTGTGCCTGCTGTAGCAGATGATTAAATGCATGCATTAGATTGATAACTTTCATCTCAGATTTGATATATGGTATAACCTGTTTCAAACATGCTATTATGTATTGTTAAAATGCTGTCAAGTACATGTATATAATGCATCAAATGAAGGAGAAAAGAAAAACACACAAAATTAGTTAACCGGTTCCTGTTGTTAGCAACTTAACATAATGAGATTTCATTTTCTCTCTTCATCCTATTGGTTTTGCTTCATTATATACTTGGGTGGGTGGGGTGTTTTTCTGAGATCATGATATGAGCAGCAAGGAAAAACTGTCCTTAGCCTCATCTGTTTATTTTATATGCAAAATGCTAAATCCTTTAGGTTTTCCTTATAGCATGAGTTACAGGATGTGGAAATCAGCAATATAACTGTATAAGTTCCTACTTAACACCTAATTAACAACTTATTTTTTGAAAAAAAAAAAAATAAATAAATAACATAAATAAAATAAACAAACAGTAAAAACTATGTAATTGCAACATAAACACGAATACATTATAAAGAATGGCTTACAAATAGATAGAATCGTGTTCTAAAATCTAATTATGAAAACTAACAATGATGGGCAGATAGCTTTTTAAGGTCCAAGACAGGGTGCAATTTTCTTACTTCAATCAATATTCAAAATATGTATAACAGCGTTGATGGTCATGCAAGAGACAAAATTGCTTACCTGCAAAATTTTTCACATAAGTTTTCTTTGTAACATGATAATAACATGAACTACTTATAATTCGATAAAATCATTATTAATTTTACTTTTTTCAGAATTCCGACTTGTATCATTCGATGTTCTAGAAAAAGATGTTACCGGTCTTCAAATTTTACGAAATTTTCAGCATATAATCTGTATATGTGTAGCCTAATTTAAGGTTAAAATCATAGGTTGACAAAACCGGGAACATGTTGAAATTGAAAATCAAACTTGTGTTTACACCTTATGGAGCTAAAATTTTGGGTCATCTGTGAAACAAATGATAATCAGCTGATTTCAATATTATAGCTATCAACAATTATGCAATACAAATATGATCAGTGATCATTCTAGATTATTTTACAAACAAACAGAACCAGGAACTTGCTATTATAATGGTTATTGGCGACTTTAATTACACAAACCCCTATATTCAGACCCCCTCTAATACAAAATGTTGTATTTAAAATTTTTAAGTAGTTAAGAGAAAATCTATATTACTAATTAAGTGGTCATGCACCCAGCAAGCAATATGCATAATATCATAAAAATCGGTGCGTGGGCAGAACGCTATGTAAATTTCATATACTGTGAGAGCCCCACCCCCCTTTGTCTACACTGAGAGTTTCACCTGTCTTCAAAACAAACCATTAATAGTTTTACTTTGAAGAAAATAAAACAGCACTTACCAGGATGATCTTTAAGAGAGTAGACTGCCGCTAAGGCAGAGGCATTTGCACCTGAAAGGTTGTTTGTTGGTCTAAAAAAGACAACATAGCGATTAGTAAACTGCAACTAGTCTATAACATTGAGCATTAAAACACAGATTTGGACCAATCAAAATCAGGTCACAACCCAACACCCAAATGACTATTTTACTGTAATTTCTATAACATTATAGCAGGGCAACAGATATTTGTCTCTGAAATCTGCTACCTAAGCAAGTGAATCTGACCCAAGCTTTTACGATACTACACATTTTACTGAAAAAGGTTTTCCTGGAATATCATCAGGAGAATGTTCCAACATTTGTTCAGTTTCAGTCGAGAGGTTGTTTGTTGGTCTAAAAAATACAACAAAGCGGTAAGTAAACTGCAACTAGTCTATAACATTGAGCATTAAAACAAAGATTATAATGTGCTTAACACGAGTTACTTATGCATTTATACGTATAACAGGACAACTATATAAATGAACAGATTTTGTCTTTAAAAGCTGTTATCGTGGCAAGTAAATCTGACCCCTAAGTTTTTACGATACTACAAATTTTACTCAAAAAAGGTTTACCTCCAGGAATATCATCAGGAGAAAGTTCCACCATTTGTTGAGGTTGTGACAGGTTGAGAATAGGCTCTGGGTGGGTTATCCACAGCTGGTGGAATATACAGCTGTAGAGGCTACTCTGACTATTCACCCCATATAGAATTATGTTATCCTCAGTGTTGATACTGCGGATTTCTTCCTTAGTTAATCTATCATGATGCATTGCAACTGTGAGATGTCGTTGTAAATCTTCCATGATGGAGGCGTTATATCGTACCATGTCATCTGGTCTATGTTCTTTTTTTGTGACCAAATTTCATCTGTTCATGTCTTGTGTATCCCTGTAGATCCTCAAATACTGTGTCTGTACACATCATGTCCCACGTTGTCGACATGGCGTCAGTAAAAAAAACACAACAGATTAGCTCTGCTCTGATACATTGGTGATAGTTTATAACAAATGTGCTTTTCATCCATGGCTTTTCTCTGATGACACTTTGTACAAGAGCTTTTGACTTTAAAGTTAATAAAGTAATAAACTCATCCAATAATAAATCACATACTGCATGTGTTCATTAATACCAGTTGACATGATTACAAGGTTTAAGTCAGTTTGCAAGATTTAGTTAAGACCCTATGAAACAGCCAGACAAGTAGCTTCCTTTTATATATGTTTTTATTTTTCAATGTAATTTGAGCCTTCGCATTACAAAATAAACAATCTGGGGTTCTGTCCAGGTCCGACACAAACTGGGCTGTGCTGCAAAGCATGATAACTAGAGGCTTGAAATTTTCCATATAGAAAGTAGAGGTGCGAAGCTACATTAGCTCATCTTCGCCTTTGTTTTCGAATATGTACATTGTCAGTTTAGTCATGCAGTTGCTCATGTAGTAAAACTTTTACTTCAAAAGACAGAACTGATTTTTCACAGTTATGGCAAAAAATATTTATAAAACTGATGTTTTTCAACTGTTTCATGCCAGATACTGTATGAAAATTTTCAAGATTTGAATAAAGATTTTAAAGCTGTTTGGCTATGATAAATGAAGACACAAATAGCAGTCTGATATCAGATTAAAATCTTTGACTACATTTGCATAATAAAACTTATTTGATAAAATTTTCCATTTTAGAAATTGTTCTGAAATTTGATGAATGGTTAGACATATTACTTATTTTTGCCCCACCTGCTTGGGCATGGGATACATAGGCATTCAAATTTCCGTCTGTCCGTTCGTTAACATTTACAGTTACTATATAGCAGTCTGATAAGCATAACTCCTGAGACCATTGATTCAATAATTAGGTCTATAGATAATATACAAAGTCTAAAAGTTAAAAGCCAAAGATGCTAAATTCTAGCAAAAATCAATATAACAAGCAAATTCAGAGAATTTATGTCCCCCTCCTTGATAGTTTAGTTACACAAATATAATCTTAGAATAACATATATCCAAACCACGTGCACTTTCTTAGTGTAAATGCCTGAAAAAGTGATGAAAATTAAAGTGAGGATTATATCCAAACCACATGCATATCTTTAATGGTCAAGACATCTGTAAAGTATCAAAAGAATCTGAATATAACTGTACGAAGAGTTGCTTGCACAAGGTACCCACTGTCCATTCACTTTCATTGTCAAAATGTCAGAAAAAATGACAAATGTCAGAAAAAATGACTAAGTTCAAATTGCGAAAAAAGTGTCAAAAATTAACCTGAAGATTATATCCAAATCACACGCACATCTTCAAAGCATGTTCAAGACATCTATAAAGTGTCAAAAGAATCGGAATAAAACTGTAGGAGGAGTTGCTTACACAAGGTACATACTCCTATAGCCAAAAACCATGTCCCTCCGCTTTTCTTCGAAAAGGCGGGGGACAATAAACCACTATTTTTGGAAGGCAATGTAAATATCTGTAAAATTAAAATTTAGTTCATAAATAGATATTTAATATGTAATTAAAAGAAATTTCCAAGTAATCATGGAGAAGTTTCTGTAATGTTTTCATGATTGTGGTTAAAGTCCTATAGGTGTGGCATACTAAACTAAGAAGTTTTATCTAAATACATTTATTTCTACCTCTTTTTTTACTACATAATGACGTGCATCATAAAATAAGATCATACGTATTTTGACTCGACATAATCATTCCAATCCAATACATCTGATGCAGTGATATAATAACACCAGATTTCCCATCACATGGAGAACAAGATTTCTTGTTTTGAGTAGTGATTTATGTAGACAATGGATATTAATCGCACTATATTGAGGCGCGTTATAATGAGGTTGAAGTGTATGCGAAAATAAAGGCGCAGATCCACTTTGCAGAAACCGTGAAGCTGCGCATGCTCAGATTCAAATCCAAGGTGTTCTGTTGGTGTGAGTCGATTTCCCGAATGGGCAATTTCTCGGATCCAATATGCACTGACCGTGGCAATTTCAAGGTTTCCATCAGCAGTTGATTGCTTTCCAGAATAGGCAATACCAAGGTTTTTGGTTGCATTGGATCGATTTCCAAAACAGGCACTACCAAGCTTTCCTGTCGCAGTGGACATATTTCCTAACTTGACAATAGCAATGTTTCTTGTTGCAGTGGATAGATTTCCCGAATGGGCAATACCACGATTTCCTGTTGCAGTTGATTGATTTCCCGCCTGGCCAATTCCAAGGTATCTTGTTGCAGTGGACTGGTTTCCTGATTCCTGATTCATCAGACTGGGCCATCCCAAGATGTGTTGTTGTGGCCTGATTTCCCAATGTACCAATCCCAATGTTTCCTGTTGCAGTGGAGGGAATTCCTGCATGGTGTTTTGTTTCAGTGGACCCATTTCTTGAATGGACAACCCCTACGTTTCCTACTGCAATGGACTGATTTCCTGAATGGGTAATCCCAAACTGTCCTTTTGCTGTCGACTGGTTTCCTGAATCATCAGAATTGGCCATCCCAAGATGTATTGTTGTAGCCTGATTTCCCAATTTACCAGTCCCAAAGTTTCCTGTTGCAGTGGACAGGGTTCCCACTCTTTTCACTGGTGAAATTCAAGGGTATTTCCAGGTTTTCAAGGGTCATTTGTTTCGTTTTCAAGGGCCATTCTTTTATTTTCAAGGACGAGAATCGCGGTTGAAATTGCAGTTGCAGTTGTGGGGAAACCTTAAAAAGTAAAAGTAGGTAACCAGTAGGGCTTAAAATATGAGCTGTCGCAGGACAGCGTAGCTCGCCTGACTTGTGCTTTGTCACTACATCTGTTAAAATCTATGACCCATGACCTTGACCTCAAGGTCACTCATGTGGGTCATGATGGTACAACATAAAACTTCAGACCAATGCAAAGTATCAACTTGATCAATCTACATGTTCAAGAGATATAGACTTATAAAAACATTAACCAAATCTTAAACACAAAACTTCCAAGTCCGTGACCCTGACCTCAAGGTCATCCAGGTGAGTTGTGATGTACAGCATAAAACCCGAGACCAATATCTATCAACATGCAAGTATCAACTTTATCCATCAACATGATGTTCAAGAGATTTAGACTTTAACCAAAAAATTTAACACAAAATTTCTAAGTCTGTGACCTTGACCTCAAGGTCACCCAGGATAGGTCATGATGGTACTGCATAAAACTTCAGACCAATATCTACCAACATGCAAAGTATCAACTCGATCAATCAACATGGTCAAGAGATATAGACTTACAAAAACTTAAATCAAAAACTTAAACACAAAATTTCTAAGTCTGTGACCTTGACCTCAAGGTCACCAAGAGTGGGCCATGATGGTACTGCATAAAACTTCAGACCAATATCTAGCAACATGCAAAGTATCAACTCAATCCATCAATATGGTCAAGAGATATAGACTTACAAAAACTTTAACCAAAAACTTAAGCACAAAATTTCTAAGTCTGTGACCTTGACCTCAAGGCACCCAGGGTGGGTCATGATGGTACTGCGTAAAACTTCAGACCAATATCTAGCAACATGCAAAGTATCAACTCAATCCATCAATATGGTCAAGAGATATAGACTTACAAAAACTTTAACCAAAAACTTAAACACAAAATTTCTAAGTCCGTGACCTTGACCTCAACGTCACCCAGGGTGGGTCATGATGGTACTGCGTAAAACTTCAGACCAATATCTAGCTGCTAAGCAACATGCAAAGTATCAACTCAATCCATCAATATGGTCAAGAGATATAGACTTACAAAAACATTAACCAAAAACTTAAACACAAAATTTCTAAGTCTGTGACCTTGACCTCAAGGTCACCCAGGGTGGGTCATGATGGTACTGCGTAAAACTTCAGACCAATATCTAGCAACATGCAAAGTATCAACTTGATCCATCAAAATGGTCAAGAGATATAGACTTTTAAAAAACTTTAACCAAAAACTTAAACACAAAATTTCTAAGTCTGTGACTTTGACCTCAAGGTCACCCAGGGTGGGTCATGATGGTACTGCGTAAAACTTCAGACCAATATCTAGCTGCTAAGCAACATGCAAAGTATCAACTCAATCCATCAATATGGTCAAGAGATATAGACTTACAAAAACATTAACCAAAAACTTAAACACAAAATTTCTAAGTCTGTGACCTTGACCTCAAGGTCACCCAGGGTGGGTCATGATGGTACTGCGTAAAACTTCAGACCAATATCTAGCAACATGCAAAGTATCAACTTGATCCATCAAAATGGTCAAGAGATATAGACTTTTAAAAAACTTTAACCAAAAACTTAAACACAAAATTTCTAAGTCTGTGACCTTGACCTCCTCCTGTGACCTTGACCTCCTCAAGGTCACCCAGGGTGAATCATGATGGTACTGCGTAAAACTTCAGACCAATATCTAGCAACATGCAAAGTATCAACTTGATCCATCAACATGGTCTAGAGATATAGACTTTTAAAAAACTTTAACCGAAAGTGTGACGCGGACGCGGACGCACACGTAAACGTAAACGCGCACGACCGAGGTGACTACAATAGCTCTATGCACTTCGTGCAGGCGAGCAAATTATACTCAGTATACTGACTAATCTCCATCCCATCAGGATAACAAGCCTATATACTGATTACCCCAGTAAACCCCAATGGGGGAGAAATGGGGTTTACAGGGGTATACATTGTCCGCCGTTAACCTCATTTTTGGTCAAAAACATACATTGTTGGTACTGGTTAGAACTGTAGCCACCCTGACCAGCAGGCCCTATTATACTTCCTTTAAATATTTCATATCAATGTTTTTCGGAAAACCAATGTTTGTTTACATTTTGCTTCATCTACACGAACTGTCATTTTACAAGGTCACCGCTATAGGGCGCTCGATATTCACTGATCTATTTTTTTATACCGTTTACCTTCAAGTTGGCCTAATATTCCTCGTCCGACATTTTATTTTAGAGATGCACTCATCTAGCATCCGATCCAGGCCTTTGCATAACTTTACGGCCAATATTAGGACCGACTTCCACCCTTAACTGTCCGATTGGAAAGTGGGTAAACTTTGGTAAAACCCCCTATTCACCTGCATTATTCCCATAAGTCGATCGATCACCCAGGATCTTTGGCAATAATCGAAGTATCCCTGTGTGCTCCTTCGACTGCTATAGGTAACTCGGTTTCTAAAGTCATATTTAATCCATAAGAGCTGATTTTGTTGTCACAAATTGAATATTGGCTCCATGAAACTTCCAAAATGGCGTCATCGTCTTCTCCGTTTCCATTGGCTCATCCGGATACCTCGGACTTTTCCATTCAAATGCATTAGCTTTAAGTCACATGATCGCCAAGCTCGTGAAGTAGTGGTTCGATGACGTCACAATGTCACGTGGATTTTTGACTATATAAGCGGGGTGTTCCGCAGTCATTCGGGACATTGTGTTTTTACACGCCTCCCGTACAGTTCTCAATAGAAAACAGTCGTGTGACTGTTGTCATAGGACTGTTTTAGAAAACCTGTCCTGAACATTCAGAGAGAGCAATCTTGACTGCTTTATAAGACTGTTCTGGACTGTTTTGAGCTATTCAGAGAAATCATAACTGTTTTATGGTCTGGTGCTCTCTGACTGCTTAAGCAGTCCTGACTGGTTTACAGAACAGAACAGAATAGATATAGTTCTAAGAGTACCAATGCACTCTATGACTGCTTTTCTAAGAAACTGTTCATGCAAGCTTCTAGACTGTGTTGGTAGCAGCTCTGAGTGATTAGGACTGTTTTTCAAACTTTTTATTCTATTTTAGACCATACTCTTCCGAGTTGAATTCATCATCAGTCATTATAAATAGAAATATAGCCAGAAACAGTCATAGAGATCTAAACTCACCTTGATCATTGAGATGTCTGGAAAACGCTTAGAGAAGCCCTTTGGAGACGAGGTTATTATGCTTTCATAATACATACAGTTCCCCACCCATTCATTCTTGCACTCTTGAACATTTTCTCTCCAATCAGAACAGACATGAATTTTTACTTACCTAATCTAGGTGAATATCAAGCGCTCTCTCTCTGCTCATAGATCAATAGAATTTATTGTGGCTCCCCTGGAAGCCAGACTGCCTTATATCATACAATCCTGACAGACTATAGAACCAGTAAGCCCTACTGGTTAGGCATTAGATGAAGTGGTTGTGAATTCGATCACCTGGTCAAGCATTAGAGTGTCTCATATTTTATTTTCCAGTGAAGATACAAACCAGACTATATTTGCGAGCTACAATTTGGTGTCACAGATTGGGATAAAATATAACAGCTTCTTGATCTGCTTTCCTGTGCTACAAGAATTGCAAGGATAGAAATAAATGAACACAGAAAAGAATGAACACAGAAATAATTGTATTTTATTATAACAGAACTGGTTTATTTTCAATTTACATAATCATAACAGATACAGCAAAATATTCAGTAGAAACGCCAAGCTAGGGAGTAGTAATATTTTTAAAAGCATAGCAACCAAAAAACGTTCGAAATCTAGCTGATTCAAAATTAATCGACGATCAGTACCCTAATTTAAACCGTTCGTACACGATAAAAACACAAACAATCTTAACCAAACTCGCAGCCCATTTTGACAACAGCTAGATCCGCCTCATTATTGTACAAACTACACATGTATATACTGTGTATTGTAAAAATGTAAACAGACGTTTCTCGCTACGCGATCGGCGCTGTCGATACACACCCAATTTGAATCGTTTATTTCAGGAATATAAGACTTTCTCCAGCTTTGGCACCTATGCCAGACAAAAATTTGGAATTTCTTCTTTGTATTCAGCCTTTTTCATCAAAATCTGTGATGACACGTTGTGGCTTTGCAAAATAACTTTTGGGGACTGAAAATCCTTGGAGACAAGATGGCGGCTTCTTGACAAGTATGCAGTGGCTTATGACACTTTATAAATGGTGCTTAAATTGCAAGAAATCAAAATCAAATCTTTACCAGTACATTTATCATAAGCAAAAATAGTGCAGAAACCAGTTTTTATTTTAGAATAAGGTGACACCTTTTATTTATTTCAGAAAATCACACAATGTCTCTGAAATGCAACCAAAAAACTGTGTGACAGCCCACAGGACATTGACGTTTAATGTCTACAAGCAAACTAAAGGGTCCAAAGCTTGCAAAGTGCCCTAAAACCCCCTTTTTCTGAATCGCTGAGCGTAGCTAAGCGAAGGATCGCTTCGCTACGCTCAGCGATACAGTAATGGGGCTTCTAGGGCACTTTGGGCCTTTTATTTTGATTGTAGACATTAAACGTCAATGTCCTGTGGACAGCCTGCCTAAGCTGATTTTAAATTGCTAATATTAGGAATACAAGACTTTCTCCAGCTTTGGCACCTATGCCAGAAAAAAATTTGGAATTTCTCCTATGTATTCAGGCTTTTTCATCAAAATCTGTGATGACACGTTGTGGCTTTGCAAAATAACTTTTGGGGACTGAAAATCCTTGGAGACAAGATGGCGGCTTCTTGACAAGAATGCAGTGGCTTATGACACTTTATAAATGGTGCTTAAATTGCAAGGAATCAAAATCAAATCTTTACCAATACATTTATCAAAAGCAAAAATAGTGCAGAAACCAGTTTTTATATCAGAATAAGGTGACACCTTTTATTAATTTCAGAAAATCACACAATGTCTCTGAAATGCAACCAAAAAACTGTGTGACAGCCTGCTTAGGCTGATTTCAAATTGCTAATATTAGGAATACAAGACTTTCTCCAGCTTTGGCACCTATGCCAGAAAAAAATTTGGAATTTCTCATTGAATTCAGGCTTTTTCATCAAAATCTGTGATGACACGTTGTGGCTTTGCAAAATAACTTTTGGGGACTGAAAATCCTTGGAGACAAGATGGCGGCTTCTTGACAAGAATGCAGTGGCTTATGACACTTTATAAATGGTGCTTAAATTGCAAGGAATCAAAATCAAATCTTTACCAATACATTTATCAAAAGCAAAAATAGTGCAGAAACCAGTTTTTATATCAGAATAAGGTGACACCTTTTATTAATTTCAGAAAATCACACATTGTCTCTGAAATGCAACCAAAAAAACTGTGTGGCAGCCTGCCTAGGCTGATTTTAAATTGCTAATGTCCGGAATGTAAGACATTCTCCAACTTTGGCACCTATGCCAGACAAAAATTTGGAATTTCCTCTTTGTATTCAGGCTTTTTCATCAAAATCTGTGATGACACATTGTGGCTTTGCAAAAAAACTTTCAAGGACTGGAGACAAAATGGTGGCTTTTTGACAACATGACACTTTATAAAAATTGCAAGAAATCAAAAGCAAATCTTCACCAAAATATTTATTCTAGGCAATAAAAAATGTAGAAGCAAGTTTTTATTTTAGAATGTGATGACATTTTTTTTTCTTCAGAAAAGGAAACTTTCTGTTCTCTTTAAAAGGCAACCAAAATCAGAGTGACAGCTTGCCAGGTTTATTTCAGGAATATAAGACTTTCTCCAGTTATGCCAGACAAAAATTTGGGATTTCTCCTTTGTATTCAGGCTTTATCATCAAAATCCGAGATGACATATTGCGGCTTTGCAAAAAAACTTTTGTAGACTGTAAATCCTCTGAGACAAAATGACGGCTTCATGGAAAAGATTCTGTCTTATGACACTTGAAAAAAAAATCACAAGCAAGTCTTTTCCAATACATACAGAGTTTTAAACAACTGGAAACATTTAGAAGCGAGCTGTTCTCTTAAAATGTAATGACACAATTTATTTATTTCAGACAATATTACTTTCTAGCCGCATCAAATTAACAGAAAACTAAAAATTAAAACAAAAATAATCTGTAGAATGTGTTCAATCTGAATCCTTTTTTTTTTTTTTTTTTAGGAATAAGACTTTCTCCAGTTTTGACACCCATGCTGGGCAAAAGTTTGAAAATCTTTTTCATATTCACACTTCATCATTAAGATCCGAGGTAACATGTCACAGCTTTGTAAAATCTTTTTCGGGTGTAAATCCTAGAAACAAAATGGCAGCTTCGTCTGCATTTATATAACTGTTTCGGAGAATTAAATGTAGATGGACAAATAGACAACAGATCACGGGTATACAATAAGCTCATCATGTGAGCCTAAAGGCTTAGGTGAGCTAACAAAGAGGCCCAGCCAATGTATTCATTGTGTACCCCATTCTTTAAAATAAAATTGTCTGTTGGAACTTCTGATATACATATAACATGCATTGGTTCCTTGCCATTGCTTACGTTTTTATATACATTTGTTTTTGTCCCACCCACTAGGGCTGTGACAAGTGAGAAGTCAGTTAATGCTTGCCAAGAGTGTTGCTGACCGACTGAGTAGCTTAGTGGTTAAATCAACCCACAAAGGAATGTTATTGAAGTAAAACAGCCCTGCAACATATAAACCAGAAATTTTTCTCGGTAGAAGTCCGGCCATGTCCCAACATAATCATAGCTGTTTACTGGGATGTCTCAACATGATGATGGCATTTTCTGGGACATTTAGACACAAAACAAAAACATTCTACCGTTTTGTTCTAATTAGCGCACTGTGTGCTTAATTTTTCAAAATAACTTAAAGTTATGGTTACAAAATATTGTTCTAATTAGCGCACACTAGGAACGACCAGAACACATAAATTGATGAAATTAAAGTGTACCAGTCATTACATAATAACGTTTGATCATTTTAGGTTATGCTTTAATGTCGTTAATAAAATATAAATGTGTAAAATTGCGGTAAAATATAAATATGCTAGTAGAGCAGTGTGCGCTTACACGTTTTTCGGAAACGGAGAGGGTGTGCGCTTATTGGAGCATGTGCGGTTATTAGAACGAATACGGTAAATCTAAAATATCAAGGCTTGAAAACGGTAAAAGAATTAAAGCCATGTGAATGATGATGAAATGGCACAATCAGAGCAAAAGTCTCACTCCAAAAACAGAGATGGGAAAATGAATCAAACACCATTTCCTTGTACATGTAGCGCTGTATAACTTAGAAAGAATTAAAAGACACAGTAATGTTTAAAAGACAATATTTGATGATCATCCTGAATGCATTAAATGAACACAGTAAATACTTTTCATTTTCTTGCCTCATCTGTCCATAAAACATCACTGTCATGCTATTGACAGATAATCTGCTCGAGAACTGAGATGTCTTTCACAGAGTCCACAACTGACTGAGAATCCGCTGTTTAATCCTACATGTAATCTTAGTACACTATAAAAGTAATTGTGTACATTGTGGGCATGTACTCTTTGACCTTTCAACATCCAGCCACGAATTTCCTCACCATTGTTTATTATAACATTAATCCTGGCAGGTCGCAATTTTACTGTCTTTCACAGATTTGGTCATTAAAATCATGGACTTTAGATTCCACTTGATATTTTTCTCTGTCCTGCATGGCACAAGATTCTGAAAAATAATATAGATGCATGGTGGTTATAATACATATAACATTTCTCTGTTAGGTACATGCATTTATGACTGCTGTTTAATTTAAATGAGCTGTGTCATGATAAAACCAAAATTTTGCATATGCAAAAACAAAGGCGCAGACCAGCTTCGCAGTAATTGCGAAGCTGATCAGCCCCTTTAATAGTACACTTTCTAAATTAAAAAAATTAGGCGGCCCCCGTGGCCGAGTGGTTAAGAGCGCTGATATTTCATTACCGCACTTAACCATTCGATCATCTCACCACTGTGACTGGTGTGGGTTCGAGCCCCGCTCTGGCCACATGTGAGACAAGCCAAGTTCTGCTTGCGGGTGTGTCAGGTGGTTTTTCTCGGGGTTCTCCCGTTTTCGCCCCACCTACTGATTGGCCCGTCTCATATGAGCTGAAATAATCTTGAAAGGGACGTTAAACTGAATCAAAAAAAAAAAATAAATAAAAATAAAAATTCTAGCCTCTAGCCATCTTCTGTGCTTGTACAGCTCGGTTTGTGTTGGACGTGTTAAAAAACCACATTGTTGGTTTTCTTATGACATGGCTCAATTATATTAAAAGAATGTAAAATTGAAGGGTAGATCAGCTGCACCACCAGAAGATGTGCAGCTTCAATTTGCAAAGCATCCAGAGACAACCAACACTACTAAGTACAACCAAGGCGGATAATCCATGGTGGGATACTCTGGACTTTTGCATCTATAGGCTGGGCCCCAGCATTTGTTTCTGAGTGGGGGTGGGGCACTGAAAGCTGAAAAGTCATAATCCCCACATTTCCCCATAGGTGGGGGAGCAGTGGTTACAAATGACTGGTGCAGAGCAAGGGAAGTACCTATTTTCCTTGGAAAAAAGTCAGACTTTGGTTATTTTTCTTTGAAATGCACCAAATCAAAACAAAATTGAAAAGTATACCCAAGTTCCAAAAACTTAAAATTACAAAGATTTGCTAGAATTTCAATTTTGTCCAACTTTAAGGTTGTTTGATTACAGAAGATCAGAGACAATAGAGGCAACAGAGAACAACCAACACAGATAAAATCAATTTTCATACGACATCAGGTTTCAATAATTGCATGTATAGATACCTGGCTGGGAACAACTTTTTATGGATCAAAATGATCTTTTGATAGTTGTTCCCAAAACGAAGCTGTGACTGTGGCAGACTTCTGTGACTGTTAATATTTATTTCATCCGTGTTAATTGTTCAATTGTTCTCAGTCGCAGTAGTTGTCTCTGGACGGGGGAGGGGATACCATGGGTATGCATATTAAATAGGGGGCACTTGAGCCGCAACATGAGAAAAACTGGTCCTCGGGAGAACTGACACAAACTGGCCTGTGCAGTCACAGAAGCTAGAAGCTTGGAAACATGAATAAGAAGAGCAATTGTTCTATGCATGTAGCAAAAACAAGGGCACTGATCAGTTGTGCAGTTACTGTACAGCTGATCTGAGACTTTGTTCTCGCACATATTGCAAAACTCTGATTTTCTCATGACACGGCTCAAATAGATATGGCAAAGTAAGAGAAAACATTCCAGACTGAAATAATACATGGGAAATGGCAATGATTGTTTTTCTCAGTTTTACGCCCCTTTCAAGATTATTTCAGCTCATGAGTCTGGCTAATCAGTAGGTGGGGCAAAAATGAAAGAACCACCTGGCACGTACGCCCACAAGCAAACTTGTGCCCTGATTGGGCAAACCCGACAAAGCAGTGATGATCAAATGATTAAATGTGGGGATCAAATTCAGCATTCTCAACCACGGGGGCCGATGACCATGATTTTGTCAACTGAATGTTCCTGCATCAGGGGATGCTTGACAATGTCAAATCCCCCACCCCCAACACACACACACACACACACACACACACACACACACACACACAACCCCGTTTCCAATTACCCGGAATGGGGGGGGGGGGAGCATGCATACAAATGACTGGTGCATAATTTACATCTCGAACAAACCTGGTAATTCTTTTCTTGTGGCTATGGCCAGGGGCTGTCCGTGTAAGTAAATCCACTAGAAATTAGAATTCATGGTTCTGAGACTGATGTCAATTATTATCCCTCTCTCAATGAATGAATGGTTTAAAAACAGCAGAACATGCACCAATTTATTTAAATAAAACAGTAATTATCATATGACGTCGCTGTTTTCCAGTGGATAACGTCATGTCATAAAAATCGTATGACCACACGTGTAATAACACTTTTGCGGGAATACGTAACGTCATTGACGACGTCCGTAACAACAATGTAAATTTTCATTGAAAATATGTCAACTTGGAAGGCGATAAAATCCTTTTTTAAAAGTCATATGATAAAACGAATCTTACACTCGTGGTCATTTCACATGAAATTTATTAAACTCGCCAAAGGCTCGTTTAATAAATTTCATATGAAATGACCACTCGTGTAAGATCCTCTATTTATATGTTAAATCCACAAAAATCTATTTAATTTCCTTGTTTGCACCATTTTACTGCAAATTACAAAATAAATGACCAGCACATGTTTATATGCTGAAGCTGTCAGCAGTACACGACTGCTGTGTAAATGGAAAATCGATTCCGAAAATATGCCAGCAATCAGATGTCAATTTTACGATTATCAGGTCTTCTCCAGCAATTTTACAAAGCCGTTACACGGAATAGGGTTTAATGAGCATTTAATGCAAAAATTAGCCGATTCTGCGATGACACGTTGTGGGTTTGCAAAATAACTTAGACCAACTAAATGCGACATAAACACGGAAGTCTTTCACCCCTTTCGGTATATATTTATATACGTCGCCCCAGTGATTTGTCACGTGACATGTGTTTCGATTTTGATTTGACAAAAAATCGTAGTTGGCGGATCGAGCTTTGATTTAGTCCGTGTATTATTATTATGCCTTCTTTCAGCGCTGTATTTTAGTGGAAATTTCGACGTCAATTCGGCCGCCATTTTGGTTAGGGACTACTTGACGTCGAGTAACGCTTCAAAATAAAATACAATTACCGCTTTTTCGCTCTTGGCGCTCCTACTGATTATGTTCTTGTAACATCAACACCACAGAGAGTCTTCCAATTTGTTGATGATATCTGTATTACTCCATACTAGTATAACCTTTGTTTCATTCCTCTTGACACCTGAAAGTAGAAAACAGAAGTTTTCTTTAAACCTTTGTGTATGGTAGTTGTGACTAGAGCTCAAAAGAAATTATTATTGACAATGGCTGAAAACATGGCCGATCAAGACCCCCAACTTCCAAATCCAGAGATACTGGATGACAGTAGCGATAATGAGTCAGTCAGCTCGAATGAAACAGATAACACACAATTCCTATCTCGACTGGAAAACCAGTTAAAAATGAAAAGGGTGCAATTGCGGCTCAAGTGAAAGAAACAGTTTTAGGCTTAAATCAGCAAATGGAAACAAAATTTTCCGAACTTGACAAACAGATACACAACTTAGAAATACACTTACAAGACCAAAATAACAATCAAAGTATAGGTCAACATTCCAGAAATAGTACCAGTATACACACCAGTCTTAATGACCCTTTAAACACACCCAATTTGCCTTGTACTGTATCCTCTAATAGCACCGAAAGTTCGGCTAGTCATGCTTCTGCTGATCCTGAATTACGTAGCTCAAATGCAAACAATGGTATTCCCACACACCAACAGTCAAGGGCAGATAATTTCATAAAGCTTAAACCACAGAATTTTCCTGGTACTGATGACGATTTTGAAGACTTTTTGACACAGTTTGAGATTACTTCAGAAATCAATGGCTGGGACTACAAATCAAAGTCACTATACTTAGCAAATTGCTTGACTGGAGTTGCAAGAGCATTACTAAATGAACTGACTGCTGAACAGCGCCGTGATTATCAAAGCCTTGTACAGAAACTAACAGAGCGATATGGCTCTGAGAACAGAGCTGAGGTTTTTCGTTCACAATTTAAATCTAGGGTGAAAAGTAAAGGGGAGACAACCGCACAACTCGCACAAGCAATCCGAAAACTTACTAGGCAAGCCTATCCTCGAGTTTCGTTAGTTGTGGTCGAAGCCTTGGCCGTTGATCATTTTGTAGATGCGCTCCAAGAAGCCCAAATTAGACTTAGATTGTGCGAAGTAGGCCCTTCTACCCTAGCTGAAGCAGAAAAGATAGCGGTCAGAATGGAGGCGAATATTACTGCAGATAAACAAAGAACTAGATTTGTCGGAAAAGTTGAGCAAATTGAGCAATGTAAGGGATCACAAAATACAGAAAAACGAATGGAAAACATAAGCAGAAGAATTGACATGCTTTCCAGAACTGTACAAAACCTTACACAACCACAGAAACTCGTATGCCCATGAATAATCGTAATTTCCCCCCTCGAAATCAGTACAATTTCCCCCGACCAAACAGACCTGATAATCAAAACAGGCCCTTTCAAAGAAATTTACAGTCTATGGGAGATAATCCAAATTTCAACCAGCCAAATAATGGTCATGTACAAGCTCAAAGAAATCAAATAAGACCACAGGAAAACTTTTGACAGCCAGCTCAGGGGTCCGCAGCCAGGCTGAATTAGAGCAAGGACCCGAAATCATAACTATGCGTAATACCTGGTGCGTGTCACACTCAACAATTTACCTGTTACTTTCTTGATCGATACCGGTTCCAATGCAACCATATTAGGCAAAAGGTTTCTCGAAAGGCTTCCTTCAGACTTAGGCTTATCTGTAAGACCTACAAAGACAAAAATGTTGACTGTTACAGGGGAGGTAACTCATTTTCAAGGCAAAACAGAACTTGAACTTGGTATCGGCAAACAGAAATTCAAACACACTGTTCTTATAGCTGATATTGAAAATGATGGTATCTTGATATTGAAAATGATGGTATCTTGGGGATGGATTTTCTCAATTCTCATCAATGTGATCTGGTGTTAACTAAGCAAACCATGAAAATAAATGGGGAAGAAATACTATGTTTCGCAAACAGCAGAAATGTACAGCCTCAATGTTGCCGGGTAGCACTTATGGAACCCATAGAAATTCCTCCCGAGTCTGAAACTATAGTAGAGGGTTATACGAAAGGTACCATAGATAAAAGTGGCACTGGTTTGATAGAGACTGACACAAATTTCTCACATTCAAAAGGTTTGTTAGTCGCCAAAGCCTTGGTTTGTCCCAGAACTGGTACAGTCCCAGTACGCATTGTGAATCCAAACAAACAAAGCTGCAAATTATACAAGAATACAATAGTTGCTACATATGAGCCTATAGAACCAGAGCTACTTGTATCTGTGAATGCCACTCAATGCAAAGATTCTTCTGTCAATACTTGTCCAGAAACAGAGCTCCCTGAACATTTACAAGAACTATATTCTAAAAGCTCAAAATTACTCAATTCTGAAGAACAGATTCGTTTGAAAAATTTGCTTATTGAACATCAGAAACAGTTCTCGAAAGATTCTCATGACTTAGGGCGATGCACATTGCTTGAACACCACATAAACATTGTGCCTGGGACCAGGCCAATCAAACAACATCCTTATCGGTTGCCCCTAGCAAAACGTAGAGATGCTGAGGCTGAGATTGCAGCTATGGCTGAAAGAGATCTAATAGAACTGTCAACCAGTCCTTGGTCCTCTCCCGCAATCATAGTTCCTAAAAAGAATGGCGGCATCAGATTTTGCATTGACTATCGTCGTCTAAACAAGGTGACAATTTCTGATAGCATGCCTTTACCAAGATGTGATGACTCATTAGATGCACTAGGGGGATCAAAGTGGTTTTCCACACTCGATTTACGGCAAGGATTTTTCCAGGTGGGTCTTGATGAGGAAAGCCGTCCCCTCACTGCTTTTTGCATACCGGGAAGCGGACTATGGCAGTTCAAAGTTGTTCCGTTTGGAAGTATGACAAGCCATGCTTGTTTTGAGAATGAGTTATGGAAAGATTGATTACGGGCTTGACTTTTGTTTCTCTCTTGATATATCTAGATGACATAATTGTCTTCGGCAAGACCTTTGATGTACACTTGAAAAACCTGGAGGAAGTCTTCAGACGTCTTGCCGGAGCAAATATGAAACTTAACCCGGAAAAATGCTTGCTTTTCCAAGAAACTGTTTCCTTCCTCGGACATCAGGTTTCAGAGTCTGGTGTATCTGTTGACCCAGAAAAGACAAAAGTAGTACAAAATTGGCCTGTACCAAGAAATGTATCCGAACTTAGATCCTTTATAGGACTTTGTAGTTACATGAGGAAATTTATAAATGGTTTCAGTGCAATCTGTAAACCACTACATGTACTCACACAGAAAGATCAGAAGTTCCTATGGAACGAAAATGTCAAGATGCATTCGAAAAACTGAAAGTAGCTTTAACCACAGCTCCTGTTCTAGGATTTCCAAGAGAATCTGGTGGTATCTTTATCTGCGACACAGATGCCAGTAAGGATGCCTTAGGATCTGTTTTATGCCAGGAACAGGATGGACAAGAGAGACTGATAGCATATTACAGTGTTTCAACAAAGCTGAACGGCGGTACTGCACTACACGCCGCGAATTGTTGTCAGTTGCTTGCTCAATCAAACATTTTCATTCGTACTTATATGGCAGACATTTCAAAGTACGTAGTGATCATGGAAGCCTTCGGTGGCTCATGAATTTCAAGATATGCGAAGGCGCATTGGCTATAATCTTGACAACCCTCGGCATTTATGACTTTAAGATTGAATTCAGACCAGGAAGTCGACATTTGGATGCCGACAGTATCAGTAGACGACCCTGTGTAGATCAAGAGTGCGCACACTGTGAGAGGTTTGAAAAGAGATATAGTAAAGAAACAACTCCTAGATTGGCCACTAGGAATATAGGGTTACTGAGTGAGGAGAGTGTAAAACAGGGGGAAAGCCAGTTGAGAGAAGAAAGAAAGAGAAATTCTGAACAAAAGCTGGACAGCAATAGCACTCCAGATGACAGTTTGTGTAATGTTAACACGTGTTTAAAGCAGGGCCCGCTTCAAACACAATGCTTCGAGAAAGAAACTGAAAGTTTATCCACAGGGGGGGTCAGACCGAACACTTCTCCTTCACCAGGAGGTCCAAAGATAGTTACAGAATGGTCGCTCCCACAAACAGAGACAGACCAGTCTCAAGGGACGATCAAAAGCTGTGAAGAGAGTCACGGCTGCGACTCCATACGGGTCAGTGAAGAAACCCGGGAGAAGCAATTACAGCCGCGACCTAGTGCGGAAACCCAAGTTTCCTGTAAAAGCAGGGTATGTAAAACAACCCTTGGGGGATCTTTGGGTGTGGACGAAAGTCAGGATCTCTTTAAACTGCACTGTGCCGAAGAAACGGACAGTGACAGTTCATACTATGATTGTGAAGAAGAGATAGAGAGTTTTAATGACGAAGGGTGTCAGGAAAATCAATCAAAGTCAGCTTATGTGAGAAACACAGAGGCGGTAAACATTGACTGTTTAACGCCACAGAATATCAAGAATGAGCAAGATAGGCAACCCGAGATTCAAATGATTAAAGAGTGGAAACGTGACGGTAAAAGACCTGATTGGTCTCAAGTAGCACAGTACCCTCCAGAGTTGAAGGCCTATTGGTCAGCTTGGGAGTCATTGATATTAATGGATGAGATATTATACAAGCAAAAACCCATTAATATCGGCCCTCAAAATAAGCCAAGAATAGTTCTTCCAAGTGTACTACGAAAGAAATGTTTCACATTGTTACATGATACAGTCACATCTGCACATCTAGGTTCTCAAAAGACACTAGATAAAGTGAAGCAAAGATTCTATTGGTATGGTTGCAGAAAAGATGTAGAATATTGGTGCAAGACTTGTGATATATGTTTGTTTGTTTGTTGTTTAACGTCTAACAAGGTAAAACGATAAAAATATATTGAAATCATATTAAAATGTAACGTTTAGTAAGATATAAATGTCGTTGTAAAGAAACGATATATGGAATAATAACATTGATGGTTAAAAATTTATAATTTATAAAACAGATTTACTTGTCTAAGAAATGATAAAATGTTTCCAACGGGTACATCTTTAAACCATTCTCTCAAGTTATTAGCTTGAAAACAGGAAACTCGCTCCGCAGCAAAGTCAGTGCATTCCAAAAGAAAGTGTTTAACTGTAAATGGTGTATCACAGCCAATGTATTTGGCTAGATCTTCTCGCTTTAATAAGTGGCTATGTGTTATTCTTGTATGGCCGATTCGGAGACGAGCAAGAACGATTTCTTCTCGTCTCGAAAGTTTATGAATTACTTTTGGTCGTTTAACGATCGGTTCAACTTCCCTTAATTTATCAAAGTTCGCTCCATTCCAGATTGTTTGCCATTTATCAGAGATGTACTCGTTAATAAAAGGTTTAAAATTGACATTAGGAATTTTAAAAACAGTTTGTTCTAGATTTAACGATTCTTTAGCGTTCGTATCAACTTTCTCATTTCCATATATACCTATATACCTGGGAACCCAGCAATAAATAATTGTTTTCACTTCTGAGATGGTATGGTGTTTTATTAATAGTTTTTGAATTTGAGGGTTTTTTGATGACGTATGGTTTAAGGCCTGTAGAACTGACATAGAGTCAGAAAATATAATGAATTTGTCCTTTGAGTTACACTCATTTATGAAGTCTAAAGCTAAGTTTATAGCTTTAGCTTCCGCTGTGAAAATTGAAGAACCATCAGGTAAGCGTAACGTTTTGCAATTGCCGTTTGTAAAAGTAGCACAACCAATTTTGTTTTCTTCTTTTGAACCATCAGTATAAATACATTGATAGTCGATAAATTGAGATTGTAGTTGATGAAAACTTTCTCTTAGAAGGTGTGGATTTGATTTTGATTTTTTTCCCTGAATTTATAGTCAAATTAATTTATGTTTTCTAATGCACCATGGTGGTATTTCGGAAACAAAATGTTCTTCTATTTTATCTTTTTGGATGTTTGCTGATTCTAAAAGTGGTGCAACTCGTAAACCAAAGGACCGGATGACATTTGGTTTTCTTTCATAAAACTGTACGACCTCTTCAGAAATATATGGCGGAAAAGACACCTTATGAACTGGATTTGATGGATTAGCCGCAATTCTAATGGCGTACTGTAGGGCAAGTTTCTCTCGTCGTAAATATAGAGATGGCTCTTCAGCCTCAACATAGAGGCTTTGTACAGGTGATGTTCGAAAAGCACCTAGAGCTAATCTTAGGCCTTGGTGGTGAACTGTATCAAGAGAACTGATATATGATGGTCTTGCCGATCCATACACGATGGATCCATACTCTAATTTTGAACGAATGAGGGAACGGTATAGCTGTAGAAGGACAGTGTGATCAGCACCCTAGTCTGTGTGTGATAATACCTTCAGTAAGTTTAATGCTTTTAGGCATTTGGCTTTTAAGTACTTGATATGTGGTATGAAAGAAAATTTACGATCAAAAAGAACTCCAAGAAATTTAAAATCTTCAACTACTGGAATAAGAGATCCATATAAATAGAGTTCGGGATCGTTGTGTACTTTCCGTAGTTGACAGAAATGTACACATTGTGTTTTCGACTTGGAAAATTTGAAACCATTATGTGAGACCCAGTTTTCTATTCTGTTAATGCACTGCTGTAAGTGCCTTTCGATAGTTCTCATACTTTTTGACCTGTAACACATACAGAAATCATCTACATATAATGATCCATCTGTTTTAGGATCCAAGCAGTCCATTATGCTATTTATTTTAATATTGAACAATGTTGTAGACAAGATGCTCCCTTGTGGGACACCCTGTGCTTGATCAAACTTTTCGGATAAAGTCGGACCAACACGAACCTGGATCCAGCGATCCGCAAGGAAATTTTCAATAAATGTAGCTTATCTTCCTCGTATTCCGAGATCATGTAGCTCTCGCATAATACCATGTCTCCAGGTGGTATCATAAGCTTTTTCCAAGTCGAAAAACAGCAACAACATGCTCTTTTGCAACAAAGGCATCACGAATAAAGGTTTCCAGTCTTACTAAATTGTCGTTGGTACTTCGTTCAGAACGGAAGCCCGACTGAACAGGAGATATAAGGTTATTACTTTCTTAGTACCATACAAGTCTTACATTTATCATTCTCTCTAAAGTTTTGCAAAGACAACTTGTAAGTGCTATCGGTCTATAGCTGTTAGGTTCTGCATGGTCTTTTCCCGGTTTAGGAATTGGTATTATAGTGGCTAGTTCCCAACTTTCGGGAAACTTTCCAGTTTCCCACATATCATTAAATATATCTAAGAGAGCTTGAAGTGATTTTGGTGGAAGATGTTTTAACATTTGATAGTGAACTTCGTCGGGACCTGTTGCTGTATCATGGGCTTTACTGATGGCGTCTTTTAGTTCATCTAAATTAAATGGAGTATTATATTCTTCATTATTTGAGGACTTAAAGTTTATCTTAGTCTTTTCCTGTTCTTTCTTGTATTTTTGAAATTCCTCCGAATAATGACTGGTTGAGGAATTTGAACAAAATTGTGATGCCAAAGTATCTGCTATATCTTGTTTTGTGGAAGCTGTTTCGTTCGCATTGTTGAAATTGTAATTAAGATGGTGATAAGAAGCAGATTTAGATTTACCGGATATTTTCCTAACCATGTCCCAAACTTTTTAGTGGGTGTTTTGTAATTCAAATTCGATACGTATGTTCTCCATGATTTGCGTTTTGCAGACTTTATAGTCCGACGGGCTTTTGCTCTAGAATTCCTATAATTATTTAAGTTTTCATGCGATGTCTGTGCTTCCAGAAAACCACCCTATCGCAAAGCCAAAGCACCAATGAAACAGTACCATGTAGGCTATCCACTAGAGCGATGTGCCTTAGATATCTTAAGCCCTTTACCAGCCTCGAACAATGCAAGATATTTACTCTTGGTATCCTGCTATTTTACAAATTTTTTAATGGTAATTCCGTTAGAGAAAACAGATGCTCAAACCGTAGCAACAAAACTTATCGAAAGGTTCATATCCGTCTTTGGAGTTCCAGCAACTCTACACAGTGACCAAGGGTCAAATTTTGAGAGTAATGTGTTCCAAGAAGTATGCAACCTATTAGGTGTTGAGAAAACACGTACAACTCCAGGTCGACCCCAGTCTGATGGAATGATAGAACGCGCATGTCGAAGTGTGCAAGCAATGTTGTCTGCCTATGTGAGTGAGAATCAAAAAGATTGGTCCTTATATGTACCCTTGCTAATCTTGGCCTACAATTCAGCTGTTCATGACTCAACACGTTGTACCCCCGCGTCACTCATGTTAGGTCGTCAACTTCGATTACCCATAGATCTAGCACTAGGCATACCTGAGACACAAAGCACATGTGAATCCGAATATGCATACGAGTTAGAAAACAAATGTTACTCATGCATGAAATAGCACGCAAGAACATAAGAATCTGTAGCGACGGAATGAAAAGGTATTATGACAAAAATACAAATTTCATAGAGCACAATGTAGGCGATGCTGTGTGGAACTCATACGTAGAGAAACGAGCGGGAATTAGTCCCAAATTAGCCAGAAAATGGAAAGGTCCCTATACTGTTACCAAAAGGTTTAGTGATGTTTTGTACCAGATACAACTCAATCCTCGCGGAAAACCGAAACTTGTCCACTATGACAAATTGAAACCATATCAAGGGGATAATAAACCTTCATGGTTCCGCATACCATCAGAGTAAATCAAACATAAGGCAGTAACAAATCCTTAAAATAAGGTGAGCACAGAGAGAGATCTAGAATAATAAAACAATCTTCATTTTTAACTTAATTGTTGAAAAGATTATTAACAAAAACCCTGCTGTTCTGTTTGGTGTTAATTTGTTTACAGAGTTATTGTTCTTACAGCTTATACAAACCATCATTCTTTCATTACTGAGAGTGTTACCTTTGTTGGAGAGCCAGATTCACATTTCTCCTGAAAAAGAATTACACATAAAGTTAGCTGAGAATCACTCTGTGAGGTCCGACAAAATGTACTCAAGATTTCATAATACAAATTAGACATAGAACAAGATAGTATACTCTTAGAAATGACTACCACAGAAATTTGAAAATTGTCCGGAAAATGCCGTAAGTTTAGCTCAAGAATAAGTAACCTCCAGATGTTTTATGGTATAAGTACCTGATTGTTAGTTTGGTTTTTTCCCACCTCGGTTTTTGGAGTGGGAATCTCTTTCTGATTGCGCCTTTTCCTGATCTTTGCCTACTTGTACCTTTCCAAGCTTATTAATCAAATATCTATGACCAGTTTGCTTGTTTTCAAACTGACTGAGTCAGTTACTTTTCTAAAGAATTGAATGCTGTTTTTGAGACAGCAAGAAACAGACAGATCGAAACAAATAATTCAAGTTGTCAATGTTATCCAGCTACTGGTTATTCACCGTTACTAAGAATCTGTCATGTCAGAGAATACAAGATGATACAAACCTGAAAGATCGTTTTCTCCCAATCCTTATATCGTCATAAACTCATGTCGTTTCAGGCCACCTTCTACATCTGTGTTCCTTGCGATGACGGGCGATTATTCAACATGCCCTGGAAAATTAAAAAACATATAAAGGAGGTACACTCGGGATTCGGGCATAAGTGCCCTAGAGAAAAGTGCGGGAGAATCCTCCCCAGGCCCATGAGTCACCCCCCCCCCCTTGCCAGGCCCGCCCAATGGAACTTTACCTGTACCATAGGGGATCAGGAGACCGGAGGGAGGTAGCCAAAAGGAGGTTGGATAAGTGGGAAGAAGAAGAGCTACCCAAAAATGTGGAAGGTTCACTTTAGAAGCCCGTTTGAAGTCCCCAGAGAAATTAGTCCTCTACCTATAGACAGAAGACCTTCCCCTCTAGAACATTGTTACAAGAGACCCGCCCCCAAAACCTCATACAACGACACTAAAAACGCAAATTGGACGAGACAAATCAGGTTGAGGAAGAAATCGATCTACAGCACGATCCAGTGAGTATCAGTCTGGACCTACCATATGGTATGGACATAACCCCTAATCCAGCCTGGGAAGGAATAACCTTCCAACCACCAATAAAGGTAATTGAAAATGACCTGAATCTAAGTGAGTCCAGTTCGAGCTCCAGTAGTAGCTCAAGCTCCAGTAGTAGTTCAAGCTCCAGCTCAAGTAGCTCCAGCAGCTCAAGTGCTAAAAGCTCCAGGTCCTGCAGTCCAGTTATGCCATTCAAACCATTGGTAATCACGATTGAAAGTGACAAAATAAACAGTGAAACAAAGACGGACAGAAACGTGAATGCAAAGAAAAACAAAAATAAGAAAAATGACAATGAAAAGAAAACTGGAAAGGACAAAGAAACAAATAACAATTAGAACAGTGTTGAAAAGAAAAGTGAAATAAAAAAGAATCAGGACAAAGAAACCACTAAGAAAGACAGTAAGAAGGGAAACAAAGATAAGAAAAATGACAATGAAAAGAAAGTTGAAAATGAAAACAAGGGACATAAGCAAGATGACGAAAAGAAAAGTGAAAAGAGAAACAAAGATGACAAGAAAAACGATAATGAAAAGAGAACTGAAAACGAAAACAAGGGTAATAAGAAGGATGATGAAAAGAAAAGTGAAAAGAGAAACAAAGATGACAAGAAAAATGAAAAGAAAACTGAAAATGAAAACAAGGGTAATAAGAAGGATGATGAAAAGAAAAGTGAAGAGAAACAAGGATGACAAGAAAAACGATAATGAAAAGAAAACTGAAAATGAAAACAAGGGTAATAAGAAGGATGATGAAAAGAAAAGTGGAAAGAGAAACAAGGATGACAAGAAAAATGATAATGAAAAGAAAACTGAAAATGAAAACAAGGGTGATAAGAAACATGATGAAAAGGAAAGTGGAAAGGGAAACAACGACGACCAGAAAAACGATAATGAAAGGAAAACTGAAGATGAAAACAAAGACAACAAGAAATCTGATAACAAGGAAAATGGCAATGAAACGAAATGTGAAACTGGAAGTAAAGATAACAAGAAGAATGATAATGAAATAAAAACGGGAAATGAAACAGAGAACAAGGATGATAAGACTAATTAAATGCTAAGTGAAAATGGACATAAAGACAATAAGAAATGTGAAAATGATGAAAAGAAAAGGGAGAATCAAAAGAAGAACATGGATAAAGTTAGTATAAATGAGAATACAGAGAAAGGTCTAACAAGGAAAGAATCAAACAAAGATGATAAGAAAGGTGCAAAGAAAAAGAACAAATCTGAAACAGTTAAAGACAGTAACAAAAAGGAAAAAACTGAAAAAGTGAAAGGCAGTATCAAAAAGTATAAAACTGAAACAGTAAGGGACAATAATAAAAATGACAAAACTGAAACTGTGGAAGAGAGCCGTAAGAATGACAAAGATGAATCTGTGAAAAACAATAAGAGACAAGGTAATGAAAAGGATGAAACAGTGAAAGACATCAATGAACATAATGACAGGGAAAATGAAACCATGACAGATCTTACTAAACATAGTAACAAGGAAAATCAAACTTATGAAAACCAAAAAGACAACAGAAGGGTAGTAGTAGTGAATGAAGTGGTCCCGGTGGTAAACTCAACAGAAGTTTCAGCCTCCACATCGGAGTGTATGGAGGTGGACTTTCCCTTCTCAGAACCTGAAAGTACTATCCGTGAGCATAAAATTGATGCTGAACCATTCGATATTGACAATCTGACATTAAACAAAGACAATTATAATACCTTTATAAGACACCTATTATTCTCTGACCAGGATCGAACACACACATCCTCTATTAGTGATGCTGTTGCTGCGGAGCACCCGGTCGACCGAGAGACGGTACGGAAATTAAAGATGGAGCTATTTAGGAAACTACAAGAGGACCAGGAAGAGCGGGTCATCCTTGAGGTGGGCAACCAGCAGTGGCACACCTCAAAAGTGACCTGCCAGGCCGATCCTAACTCTCTCTTTGCAATGCTGTTTCGAAAAGGTTGCCCTTTTCGCCCCTCCACATCTAATGGCCGTCCCGCATACTTTTTCGACCGGGATCCAGCACATTTTCGTTTTATTTTGAATTTTTTAAGAAATGGTGGTATGGTCCAGGAGGGAACCCTGCCTCGGGAGAGGAGGTATCTGTCTGAACTGTTGACGGAGGCCCGCTTTTTCCGTCTCCGGGGACTGGAGGAGGCCATCCTAGCCAGGTTGGAACACTCCGTTGACTAGTCTAGTTAGACGGTCAGCGGTGTGGTCCACCTGTGGCCTCGTGCAGTCCTTGAGGTTTTAGCCTCCTTTGCTGAGGCGGGTTTCCATCTTGAGCTTACCTGAACAAAGTTTTAATGTTGTCACGGTTATATACTGTTCTTCTGGATTTTTGGTCATGACAGCCGGGTCCTGGCTCCTGAAATTGATAATAAGTAACTTTTGCTTTCCTTGCCTGGCATTTGCAGACAGGAAATTTTCATTATAATTAAGATACATTCAGTGCCTTTGTTGTTCGAAAAAAATGGTTGACTGAGCTCTCAATTACTATTTCATTTATTATATTTACATGTATAAATTTCTGTTTGATCATTCAAAGGCCGTGAGTTGGATTTATTGAACCAAGCCTGTAGACTGATAGAACATCCAAAAGTCCACAGATGTTTTACAGTTGGTCCAACATACCTCCTTTGCAATGATCAAACTTGTATGACATTGTAACTTCAGCATAATTTAATCTAATTTTCCTCCGCGAATTTAATTTATTTCCATGATTTTTATATTCTGAATTTATTTCCGGGACATAAATTTTCTAAATTATTACTAGACGAAGTGTGTACTATGTATTATGATGCAATGTCCTACTATTAAATGTGAGTGACTGATGTTTACCTATGGAAGTTGTATTGTATGAAAGATGAATTGTCAAAGGGAAATAACTGCAATTTGTAATTACAAATTTTCAATTTTTACTGACAGTATTTTGATTAACCTGAATGGTAGGAATTTTAGTCTGATAGTACATCTTTTTGTGGCATTCTAATTACTTTTTCAAAATTCAAATTTTTACCCTTTTCTAGATAGTTATTCTTTTGTCTCTCTCCTGCCTGGCATACGTTGTTTTTGGATACAGAGTTGTAAATTGCTTCATTTCTGAAAATAAGATAATGATCGTAATATGCACTCATTGATCTAAAAAGTTATTCTAAATTTTTAAAAGTATTGACTGCAACAAAGTATTGAATAAATGGGAATAGTTTGTGTAAATGTGGAGTAACTAATTTAAAACATGGATAAATAATGGATGGCGAAGATAAGTCGCGGTGTTACAGCATCCTGCCTGGCTACATGCATGTTTTACTTACTGTTTTTTGTTTTTTTTTATCCTTTGAGATTTGGTATGACTTGTGGTTGATTGATTGATGTTTAACGACGCGTCAACCCTAATGGGTCATTAGCGTCTAACAATTGTAAAATGCATAATTTAGTTCAGAGAAAATGCAAAATATATGGTGAGAAATTATCAAAGTTATAAATATTATTCCGCTAGATGAAAGATACAGTGATTAAAATGAAATGATAGAAATGGAGAAAGGTATAAATATGATTTGTGTTAAAAATTTATATTTTGTTAAAAAGGTTAGTTCGTTTTAAAAATGATAAAATGCGTTCAACAGATACATTTTTGAACAAATCTTTCAAACTGTTACTTTGAAAGCAGGAACGACGTACATCTATAAAATCAATGCATTCAAGCAGAAAGTGCTTGACAGTTAATTGTGTGTCACATCCAATACATTGAGGTTTATCTTCTCGTTTAAGTAAATATGAATGTGTCAATCGTGTATGACCAATTCGAAGACGAGAAAGAACAATCTCTTCCCGTCTCGAAAGTTTATGAATTAATCTTGGTCGTTTTACACGAGGTTCAATTTCTTTCAATTTATTGTCATCTGCTCTGCTCCAAATTGATTGCCATTCATTAAAGACATACTCGTTGATAAAAGGTTTAAAAATGATAAAAGGAAATTTAAAATCTGTTTGTTCTAGGCTCAGTGATTCTTTTGCTTTCTTGTCGACTTGCTCGTTACCATATATTCCTACATGACTGGGAACCCAGCAATACACAATAGTTTTAAATTCAGAAATGCTATGATGTTTCAGCAATATATTTTGTATTTGTTGGTTTTTGGACATTGTATGGTTTAGGGCCTGAAGGACTGATAGAGAATCAGAGAAAATAACGAATTTGTTGTACGAGTTACAATTATTAATGAAGTCTAAAGCTAAGTCAATAGCCTTAGCTTCTGCTGTGAAAATTGAAGAACCATCAGGTAGACGTAAAGTTTTGCAAGCGTCTTTGGAATAAGTAGCACAACCTACTTTGTTATCTTCCTTTGAACCATCAGTATAAATAAAATGATAATCAGAAAATTGTGACTGTAGTTGGTGGAAATTTTCTTTGAGAATGTGTGGATTTGATTCTGATTTTTTCCCTGTATGAAGTGTCAAATTTACTGTTGGCTTTCTAATGCACCATGGTGGAATTTCAGAAACGGATTGTTTTTCTATTTTATCTTGTTTGATTTTTGCTGATGTTAAAAGTGGTGCTACTCGTAAACCAAAAGACCTGATAGCATTTGGTTTACTTTCATAAAGCTGCAAGAGCTCGTCAGAAATATATGGTGGGAAAGTTACCTTATGTGCAGGATTAGAGGGGTTTGCTGCAAGTCTGATGGCATACTGAAGAGTAAGTTTTTCTCGACGCAAATATAGTGATGGTTCTTCTGCCTCAACATAGAGGCTCTCAACAGGTGACGTTCGAAAAGCCCCAAGAGCTAGTCTTAGTCCTTGGTGGTGAACTGTATCAAGCATACTCAGGTATGATTTTCTAGCTGATCCATACACAATGGATCCGTAATCCAACTTCGACCGAATAATTGACCGATATAGCTGCAGAAGGACAGTGCGGTCAGCACCCCAGTCGGTATGCGATAAAACCTTTAGTAAGTTTAATGCTTTTAGACATTTTGCCTTTAAATACTTGATATGCGGTATAAAGGAAAGCTTTCGATCAAATAGAACTCCTAGAAATTTAAAATCTTCAACCACTGGAATAAGAGATCCATATAAGTAAAGTTCAGGATCATCATGTACTTTCCGTAGCTGACAGAAATGTACACATTGTGTTTTCGACTTGGAAAATTTAAAACCATTATGCGAAGCCCACTTTTCTATTCTATTTATACACTGCTGTAAGTGTCTTTCAATAGTTCTTATACTTTTCGATCTATAGCACATGCAAAAGTCATCTACATACAATGATCCATCTGTTTTAGGATCCAAACAGTCCATTATGCTGTTGATCTTGATATTGAATAATGTTGTAGACAGAATGCTCCCTTGTGGGACACCCTGTGCCTGATCAAATTGTTCGGATAAAGTCGATCCAACTCGAACCTGAATCCATCGATCCGCAAGGAAACTTTCTATAAATGTAGCTAATCTGCCTCTAATTCCGAGATCATGGAGATCTCGTAGAATGCCATACCTCCAAGTGGTATCATAAGCTTTTTCCAAGTCGAAAAACACGGCCACCACATGCTCTTTCGCAACAAATGCATCTCGTATGAATGTTTCCAGTCTTACCAAATTGTCATTGGTACATCGTTCAGATCGGAAGCCCGACTGAACAGGTGAAATAAGATTGTTACTTTCTAAGTACCAGACAAGTCTAACATTAATCATTCTCTCTAAGGTTTTACAAAGACAACTTGTAAGTGCTATTGGTCTGTAATTGTTAGGTTCTGTGTGGTCTTTTCCTGGTTTAGGAACTGGTATAACTGTGGCTAGTTCCCAACTTTCGGGAAACTTCCCAGTTTCCCACATATCATTGAATATTTCTAATAGAGCTTGAAGTGAGCTAGGAGGAAGATGTTTAAGCATTTGATAGTGAACTTCGTCGGGACCTGTTGCTGTATCATGGGCTTTACTGATAGCATCCTTCAGTTCATCTAAATTAAATGGTGTATTATATTCTTCATTATTAGATGACTTGAAATTTAATTTAATTTTTTCCTGTTCTTTCTTGTATTTTTGAAAATCCTTTGAGTAATGGCTTGTTGATGAATTTGAACAAAATTGTGATGCCAAAGTGTCTGCTATATCTTGCTTTGTTGATGCCAATTCAGATCCGTTGTTAAAATTTGTATTAAGATGTTGATAAGTAGCAGTTTTTGTTTTACCTGATATTTTCCTAACCATATCCCAGACCTTTTTGGTTGGCGTTTTGTAATTTAATTTTGACACATATGTTCGCCATGATTTACGTTTGGCTGATTTAATTGTCCGACGGGCCTTTGCTCTAGAATTCCTATAAGTATTTAAATTTTCATTAGTTGGAAACTTGCAGAACCTAGATAGTGTTTGTTTTCGTTGTTTGATAGCTTCTTTACAATCGTCATTGTACCATGGGTTACTTTTCTTTGGGTTTGTCGAGGTTTTTGGAATGCATTTTTCAGATATACTTATTAAAGAAGAAGTAAAAGTTGCTATAGGATCAGAAGATTCTGAAAGAGAAGTGTTAGTAAGGGATTCATCACATAAAGTATGAAATAAATCCCAATTAGCTTTATTTAGTTTCCATTTAGGATTATGATCTTCATCGTGATTCTGAATGCTTTCAATTATTATCGGAAAGTGATCAGACCCGTGTTGGTCTTCACATACAGACCAATTATAGTCAAGATAGAGAGAGGGATGAAAGAGTGAGAGATCAATAGACGAAAAAGTACCTTTTCCAGAATCAAGATAAGTTTTAGATTTATCATTCATTAAGCAGATGTCATTCTGTGTGATAAATTCCTCGATTAACTCTCCTCTGGGGTCATTATTGTTACTACCCCAAAGTAAATTGTGACCATTGAAGTCACCTAATATCATAAAGGGAGAAGGGAGTTGCTTAAGTAAAGAGTTAAGATGTTCAGATCTTAGTTCGAAGGAAGGCGGGATATAGACAGAACAGAAAGTAATCTCTTTGTCAAGAGTAACAGAAACAGCTTTAGCTTGTAAATTTGTTTTCAACTTAATTTCACGTTGAGGTAAGGAAGACTTAACTAGAATAGAGCTTCCACCAGAAGCTCTGGCACAATCACAGTGGATGTGGTTGTAAACATTAAAGCCTTTGAAAGTAAAGTTGTCGTCAGTTTTCAGAAAAGTTTCTTGTAGACAGAAAACAGAAGGTCCTAGTAGACTTAATAGTAATAGTAATTCTTCATAACGTGGTTTTATGCCTCGACAATTCCACTGTATAATTCTTTGTTTACTTTTGTCCATTAAATAATTTACAGAGAATTAAAAAATTGACCCTTCTTAAATGTAAAAGACTGGAAACTAAGTATTTGGAATTCTTGGAAGATGCACTTTGCGAGGACTAGGAGGAGTGACATCTGCCTCCATGCTAGTTTCTTCAAGGCAGTCATAGTAATTGTCAGTTCTTACGGGGTCATCAGCCCCTTTCGGTACTCTCTCGGACAGAAGCTTCCTTCTATCCTTTGGTGAGAGAGGCTTTGGTGGTGCAGGAGGCTTTCCTCCTGCCGTTGGAGGCTTACCTCCAGTTGGAGGTTTACCTCCTGCAGTTTTGTTGGACGGAGGGTTTTGAGCAGGAGGAGGTTTGCCTCCTGCTTGTGCAGGGGATGCTTTACCTCCTGCAGTCTGGTTGGTACCAGAAGGGGCATCGCCTCCTGGATTTTGGTGTGTTTTAATTTGAACGTCGTATGTTTCATCAGTCTGTGTCATGGCATCTACAAGTTTGACTTGTGTGCCAGCACTTCTTATGATGCTGGCATAGTTTCTGCTTGCAGTCGACGATTGCTGCTCAACGATTTTGCGCGCTTCGAAGAATGAAAGATTTCTGGTATATTTGATTTTAAGGATCTCCTTTTCTTTGTGCCAAGTCGGACAGTCGCGTGAAAAAGTGGGGTGTGGGCCACTGCAGTTGACGCACTTTGCTGTTTTATCACAGTTGCGATCATCACTGCAGTGTTTGTCTTCTCCACAATTTGCACATAGTTTTTGCCTGTTACATCTGCTTTCGTGATGGCCGAAAACCTGACAATGGTAACATCGTAGAGGATTTGGTACGTATACGTCCACGTTCACAGATATGTATGCTGCTTTTATTTTCTTTGGCATAATTGGTGTATTGAATGTCAAAACGTAAGTGCTTGTACGTTTAAGGACACCGTTTCTGCGAACTTGAATGTTACGAATGTCTTGAACTCCTTGACTTCTCAAATGATCTAGGATTTCAACGTCAGTGCAAGGACCTAAGTCCTCGCAACGAATGACACCCTTTGAACAATTGAGAGTTTTGTGCAGAGAAATGTTGACGTCAAGGTCAAATAATTTCTTGGTCCGTAGCAGGTTTTCGATATGTTTCTTCTTTTCGACTTCAAGTAGCAGATCGCCCGATTTAAGCTTTTTGATACTCTTCGGTTGACCTGCTAATGATACGATGCATTTCTCAATCACGAAAGGGGATAGATCTGAAACTTTTCTCGATGAGTCTGCCGACTGAACGACTAAGAAGCGCGGTACGTTTAAAGCTGATTGTGACGTTACTTGTGCAGTAGGCTGTCGAGTATCAGAATCCGAAGATCCATCTGACTCTTCAGACCTTTGGCGTTTGTTTGAGTTCTGTGACGATTGATTTTCTGGAACACCCATAATTAAATGGATTAATGATTCATCTCGAATGCTCTCCGCCCTCCTTGGAGCCCTACAAGGGAACACTTAAAATGAGTGGCTTTCCTACTCAAAAGTGTTAGAGATACACAGAGATATACTCGCACAAGCTTGATGCCTACACGATTGACCCGTTGAGCCGCCGCCTTCTAGGAATGATAAAGACAGAAAAAAGACGTTGATGGGCATATGGTAGGTATCAGGGACGATACTAAAAGACAAGAAGAGAAAGAAAAAGGTGTTCCTAGGGCTTGGCGCGACAAAGCCGATTGACCATACCCGAGCCCGCATGGCCTCCCGTCTAGTCGAAATCAGGGCCAAAGTGATGTGTTGCATGCCGACCATGTCCGTCAGCACAGCCGACACACTCAATCACCAGGATCCCTTCATCCAAACGACACGGGTCGCAGCTCACGGCAAACGAGCCGCTTCTCTATTCGACCGGGTCTTACGGTTCCGCAAGAGGGGGGCGACCGGCCAATTCTAACCCGGGTCCGGCACGGGACATGACTTGTGGAATCTCTCAGAAATTCAATTTGAATTCTGTGAGATTTCATCTCATACGGATCTCATGGTGAGATGTGACATGCCTGAGTTTTGATATGGTGTTGGAATATTGTCGTCCTTCTCTATCGTTGATGTTTTTTACCATTCTGAAAGTATATATATGCTTTGTTGAAATGTTATGGTTACATGAAACAATTGTTACCTAGATATGAATATGACTGTTTTCCTGAAGAAATTTAGTTTCATGTAGAATACTAATGACTTATGAGATGCCTGGTGATGACATTGTCAAGAATATTTTCGCAATGTCTTTGTTGTTCGCATTTAACTAAAGGATGCATGTGTTGCAATCATCAAAAGATTGGTCATTATTGAATGTAATTAATTAAATTTGCTCTGAAGTCTGTTAGCAAGACTCTGCCTTTAGAGTTATTGATGTTAAAAATGGTTTGCCTGTTGAATCATTTCTTTCTGGAATGTATATACGAGAAGCTGGGTCTAATTTGACAAGAAGCTTACTGGAATGTTTGTTTCGTTTCAAACTTGTCAAGCTTGTTCAGTTAATTCTGATCCGTTTCCAGTAGAGAGTTACTTAACCGATTGATTTTGGGTGAAACGAAACTGCCGTTCCAGTACGCCTTGTTTGTGGTTATTCTTAAATGTTTGAGATATGCACGAGATACAGCGAGCAAATGAACTACTTCTCACCTCTTGTCCAAGGTAATCTGTTCATGATAATAATGGTGTGACCTAGTCTGTGTAGGCAACCGTCTCTTGTTCACCTCAGAGAACTGGTTGTCATGATAGCATGTTGGCCCAGTTGAGAAGTAGATACATGGTGTTCCTGGGAATCCTGCATAATCTAACACAACATAACATAACATGGTTTATATAAATTGCAATGAGTGTAATATGTTACTGTAAATAGTTATAGATATATGTTGAATATGACAATTTAGCCAAAATACATGCCTAGAATGAAAGTTAAAGGTATTATTGCATAGATAATAGCAGTACAGTCTATTGAGATGCTTTGTTTGAGTTTGAGTCTAGCTAGTGTGTTTTATTCAGTAAAAATGCATAATGAACATAATTACAGAAGATAAAGTTAGGATGTTATATGTAGGCAAGAAATATCATTTTCAACTGTTTATGGAAGTTATTTAAATTGTTGTTGTTTTACCCAGCATGTTTTTCGATACGGAAATTACAAATGGTGTTCAGCTCAATAATTCACTAGTCTCATACATTATTTCATTTGGGTACTTTTGCCAGTAATCAATTTCTACGCATCATTTCTATACGATTTCTTTTCTTTAATAAGAGCTGTTACACTTTTTGTGATTTCTGTTGAGATATATATATATATATATATATATATGATCTACCAGGTCAAGATACATACCAAACATTTGAAAGTCATCTGGAAATGTTGTTACATAGAAATGGTGGTTATGTCAGTAGCCTGTAGCTGTGAAGGAAAATACTATCATTTATGGAATAATAATAGGACTGCTGGTCATGAAAGTTTTATCACTTATATATGTGTGTGTGTAAATTTATATATATACACATGTATATACATTGTTATTTGTGAAAGTAGGTGTTTCACCTCCTGGCAATGCTTGTTACCTCCCACTCACTCTATTTGAGGACAAATTCCATTCTTTGGGGAGGGAGCAATGTAGCCACCCTGACCAGCAGGCCATATTATACTTCCTTTAAATATTTCATATCAATGTATTTCGCAAAACCGATGTTTGTTTACATTTTGCTTCATGTACACGAACTGTCATTTTACAAGGTCGCCGCGAGAGGGCGCTCGATATTCACTGATCTATTTTTTATGCCGTTTACCTTCAAGATAGCCTAATATTCCTCGTCCGACATTTTATTTTAGAGATGCACTCATCTAGCATCCGATCCAGGCCTTTGCATAACTTTACGGCCAATATTAGGACCGACTTCCACCCTTAACTGTCCGATTGGAAAGTGGGTCAACTTTGGTAAAACCCCCTATTCACCTGCATTATTCCCATATGTCGATCGATCACCCAGGATCTTTGGCCATAATCGAAGTATCCCTGTGTGCTCCTTCGACTGCTATAGGTAACACGGTTTCTAAAGCCATTTTTAATCCATAAGAGCTGATTTTGTTGTCACAAATTGAATATTGGCTCCATTGAAACTTCCAAAATGGCGTCATCGTCTTCTCCGTTTCCATTGGCTCATCCGGATACCTCGGACTTTTCCATTCAAATGCATTAGCTTTAAGTCACATGATCGCCAAGCTCGTGAAGTAGTGGTTCGATGACGTCACATTGTCACGTGGATTTTCGACTATATAAGCGGGGTGTTCCGAAGTCATTCGGGACATTGTGTTTTAACACGCCTCCCATACAGTTCTCAATAGAAAACAGTCATGTGACTGTTCTAACCCAAAAACAGTCATAGGACTGTTTTAGAAAACCTGTCCTGAACATTCAGAGAGAGCAATCTTGACTGCTTTATAAGACTGTTCTGGACTGTTTAGAGCTATTCAGAGAAATCATGACTGTTTTATGGTCTGGTGCTCTCTGTGACTGCTTAAGCAGTCCTGACTGGTTTACAGAACAGAACAGAATAGATATAGTTCTAAGAGTACCAATGCACTCTATGACTGCTTTTCCAAGAAACTGTTCATGCAAGCTTCTAGACTGTTTTGGTAGCAGCTCTGAGTGATTAGGACTGTTTTTCAAACTTTTTATTCTATTTTAGACCATTCTCTTCTGAGTTGAATTCATCATTCATCAGAAATACAGCCAGAAACAGTCATAGAGATCTAAACTCCCCTTGATCATTGAGATGTCTGGAAAACGCTTAGAGAAGCCCTTTGGAGACGAGGTTATTATGCTTTCATAATAAATACAGTTCCCCACCAATTCATTCTTGCACTCTTGAACATTTTCTCTCCAATCAGAACAGACATGAATTTTTACTTACCTAATCTAGGTGAATATCTAGCGCTCTCTCTCTGCTCGTAGATCAATAGAATTTATTTTAGAAAACCTAATCATATACTGAAAGATGTAATCTTGATAATCTCATCATACCTGACTGTTTGTCTTATAATAATAATACTAAGTATGTTGGGTAAACTCTAGAAACAAGAAATACTAGTTCCTTCTCATTCCTAACCCTCTAGTCATTTCCATCATACACAAAGCGGATCCACATTGTGGCTCCCCTGGAAGCCAGACTGCCTTATATCATACAATCCTGACAGACTGTACAACCAGTAAGCTGTATAACCAGTAAGCCATACTGGTTTCGATCACCTGGTCAAGCATTAGAGTGTCTCATATTTTATTTTCAAGTGAAGATACAAACCAGACTATATTTGCGAGCTACAGAACTGCCTCAACGAGGCAGTTCTAAAGAGTACCAACAATGTATATTTTGAACAGAATTAAACATCAAATAATCTTCAATTAAGCAGCCAAAATTTTTAAATGCATTTGAATAGGCAACTATTTATTAATGCTGTATTCAGGTAAAAATATAATTATTTAAACACATGTACCTTTTCTTCATTTAATTCCAGTGACTAGAACAAAATTTAACTTCAACATCAACACAAAAAATGACCAGACATTGCAAAAAATCTATGCATTGAAAACTATTTTTTCTTAGTTAGGTTACAGCCAAAAACATACAAACCTAAATGGCATAAATGAATTAAATTAGTGTAATCAGGACACTGACAGTAAGAAATTTCCTACAAAAGCTTGTGGCAATACTACTCAGAAATGAATCTGAGCAGCATGCACATTTGAGTAGACCTACTGTCTGCACAGATATGCAGGCTGCTCACATCATTGTCGTCATTAGGCACAGATGCTATTACTGCAGCTGGTGTTGTGCCGTGTGGCGGCCGTAAAAGTCTCCACGTACATCATCCATAGTGCAGATTATATTTTATTTCGGTCCTTTGAGATCGGTAAAGATATTTAGAGTGTTCAAAACACTCACGTTTAGAAACATACTTCTAAGCAATTTTTTAATTATTGACCCAATTTAGGAATATGTCTTTGATTTAGACTCCTCGTGTAAATTCTCGAAATTGCAGCACAATTATAGTCTGGCGTTCGTTGCCGGTTTAAAGAGGGCTACTGACGAGGGTTCATTACCCGAAATTGCGCAATATAGTCCATACTATCCCCCTTTGAATGTTTTTACTGCTTCAAAAGGATCAACCCTTTATATTTTATTTTGTAGAAAATTTTGAATTTTTGCCGCCAGAACAAACAATAAAACTTGAAAAATAGTAACAAACCAACTTGAAACTGAAATAATAATATGCTCTGATAAATGGATTTTAAATATTAAAATATTTTATGATCACTATAAGGTTGTATTAAACGAGCTGGCTTAAGTGCATAGTGTAAGGGAGAAAACTCGAGCTTTGAAGACGGCGTTGTTGTCGTATGGATTATCTTTTGACAAATGAGAAAGGGACTTAACTAAAATGATACAATTTTTAGTGTCCCTTACATTCTCGCTAGGTGGCGTCTTTCTTTTCTGGAAATTATCCACGAGGGAGAAAGCTTTTACGAATTTTGAATGCAAAATTCGGATTTTTCTATTGTTCAGATAGAAGAAAGAGCATTCTGATAGCACAGTAGGTTATATTTATATCCGGTGCAGTTCAGTTTGTTCAGCACGAACAGTTATATTGATGCAGTTGCATAAAATTTCGAGAGCGTCACTTGGTGATTCGCCCGATCTACGTTCGTACTCTAGTACTTTTGTTTAAAATACAAGTATGGCGAAAGTTCTATTGTTAGGTAGTTCACACATCTGTAAATTTGAGAACTTTATTAGAGGAAAATATAATGCTAACCCTTACAGTTTGGAGGATCCTGTGATAAATGTTAATTATTGTGGTATCCCTGGTGGAAGAATTTATAATGTGAGCCACACAAATAGATTTGATGGAGCAGTCAGAACATTTCAACCTGATAAAATACTGTTTCAAGTTGGCGGAAACGACCTTGATTCTACCTTTTTAAGTGAAGAATATACACAGAAAGTTGTTGATAAAGTCGTGGAAGTTTCAAGGACTTATGTACAGACTTTCAATGTAAAACATGTAGTTATCTGTCAGTTCTTACCACGTTTTGACACACGACACTGTGACATTACTTATTACAACGAAAGAGTGATATTAGCCAATAGACACTTGAAAGAGGTGGTTCAATCCGATTTAAATATTCACTATTGGAAGATGAAGGGCTTGAAAGACAGTGGCAATTTTGAAGATGGTGTTCATCTGACAGATCAAGCACAAAATAAATACTATCGTTGTATTCGTGGAGCTATGATTCACAATTTATTATAATTTGACCATTACAGTAAACATTAATTGTGAGTGAAAGACAATTTCTGGAATTGTTTAACAAATTTATACTTTCTGTGTGGATTTTTGATTTGATCAGCTGGAATGTTAAATAATAAATAAAATAATAATAATAAGTAAATAATAAATAAATTAACAAATAAGGTATATTCTATGTGTATTTTGTTGTCTACATGCACATGGATATTTATTTTGTGATTTTGGCAAATTTGTTTCTTTTTTATTTCAGGACAAATTTGATTTGATTGCCTTGAAACTGCTACCCTTGGTACTTTCCAAACCTCTGCAGAGCTGAGAAGTGGTCTAAACAGTAAGTTGATCTGACTTTGCTGTTTCCATGTTATATCGATTGATATAATTTTCATGGTATCTGCAGTTTTGTACAATTGTACAATCCTGATTGCAATTGCAATCAATATGACATCATCTAGAAAATGGGGTGTTATGTCACAATTTGTGAAAATTTTGCAGTTTCATTTGTAATCATTTAATACTGCAGTTGTAGTTATACAAACTGAAATTAATTCTGATTTACTTCCTGATGATTTGTCAGAGTATTTCAGCTGCTTAATTTAAGCAATGAAAATTTCACCTTTTGGTACGTATTCTGTAAGTATTGAAATTAAAGCAAAGATTCGTAATTGCGAATAACCAGACAAAGTTTTACAGAAATTCTGGCATCTTGTTTCAGGAATGTACTCCAACAGGGCCCCTCCCAGAAAGAAGAGGAAAGTATCCTCAACCAAAACCTCTGCGACAGCGGAGAAAACGCAGTCAGAGACCCGCACAGATTCAAATGCGGCTAATCTTTCTTCGGAAATCAAAAATATTGTCTCGGAAATTATTCCGGGAATAATTCCTGCCATTACGCAGTCGGTAGTAACTTCATTGACACAGTTGGGAGTTATTCCTAAAGGAAACTTGCAAAATCAAAACACTGAGGGTCAGACACCTGCTTTTTCAGAGTCAGATGGAAAGGGGACTGCGGAGAAGCAAGGGGATTTAGGCTCAGGTGAAGATGCAAATGATAGTCCATTGCCCTTGCAATTTGAAATTAATGGTTCAAATGTACATAGTTCGAGTGGCAAAACAGCAAGCCCTGCAGCCCAATTAATCAAGTCGGATTTGCCTGAGAGCAAGATTGTGTCTATGGCACGCCCTCTGGGATTGGGGGTTGACTCCAAAGTAAAAAGTAAAATTTGGGCCAATCAATATGTTGAGCTGCATAGCTTGCTGTCTTCCAAAAAGAATGAGAAGATAGAATTCTTGGACAATGGTGATGGGTTTCTAACATGCAAGAAGTCAAATTCGGCATCCATTAAATCATTTGACAAATGGCTAGAAGCCTTCCATACGTTTGTAGCCATTTATTCGGCAAAATACCCAAAAGAAACTCCAAACTTGATGAGACACGCCACCATTGTTCAGAGACTATCTAAACAAGCCGGTGATGAGGCAGCTTTATTCTATGACGAACAATTTCGTATTTGGCGACAGAACAACCCAGAATATTTGCCTTGGGGTCAGTTGAATAGCGAATTGCAAAATGAGGCTCTTGCTATGGGCTTTTGTAAAAAGCAGAGCCAGTCTTTTCAGGCTAAAATTAAACAGAATAACTCTGGAAAACAATACTGTTTTCGATACAATAACAACAATGGTCAATGCACAAGACAAAATTGCCCCTTCTTGCACAAATGCCAGAAATGTGGTGGCCCCCACAGCAAAACACAGTGTAGTAGCAAGCCCGTATCTAACGACCCAAACAACAAGAGAGGCCCTAATCAATCTAGCACGGGAGTACCAAAGGCCAGAACATAAGTCTCTAATTGTTACCCCAATAAAAGTGACAAAATTAGCAGAATGGTTAGATGGTTATGATGCTAGTGTTGCTCAGTTCTTAATTGATGGGTTTGAATTTGGCTTTAAAATTCCCTTCTATGGGTCTAGATGCTTTAAGAAAACAAAGAATTTACAATCTGCATTAGAAAACTTACCTGTTTTGAGAGATAAACTACAGCATGAAATAGCTGCTGGAAGAGTTGTTGGTCCCTTTCAAGATCCTCCATTTCCTAATTCGCAAGTAAGTCCTCTTGGATTAGTTCCAAAAAAGAATGGGGAATTTAGAATAATACAACATCTCTCAGCACCTGAGGGTTCTTCAGTAAATGATGGGATACCGAAAGAGTTTTGTTCTGTTCAGTATCAGAATATTGATGATGCTGTAGCTTTGGTAAAAAAAGTTTGAAAAAAATTGTCTACTCTGTAAGTGTGATGTGGCTTCCGCTTTTAAAATAATACCAATATGTCCCATAGATTTTGAATTGCAAACCTTTTGTATTGACGGTCTATATTATTATGATAAGACACTAACTCAAGGCCTTAGTTACTCCTGTGCATTGTTTGAAACTTTCAGTACATCTTTGCACTAGATGGCTGAAAATAAGTTGGGTATTCCTGGGTGTGCTCACATTCTGGATGATTTTTTGTTTGTGGGGCCACCTAACTATGAGGCTTGTCTTTCTCACCTTGATAAATTTCTACATATGGCAAATGTTCTGGGTGTCCCAATAAAAGAAGAAAAGACCGTACTACCATGTACAACGTTAACGTTTGTTGGTATTGAGCTGGATTCTGAGCAAATGGAAAAGCGTCTGCCGGTAGATAAAATAGTCAAAATCAGGAATCTCCTTAATGATTATAAGAAAAGACGCAAAGTCAAATTAGTTGAATTGCAGTCATTAATAGGTCTATTAAATTTTTCATGTTCAGTAGTGACTCCAGGGCGTACTTTTCTTTGGCGGTTAATTGACCTCACACTTGGTCTAAAAAAACCGGACCACAGAAGACACTTAAATTGTGAAGCAAGAGCAGATTAAGAAGCATGGTCCACATTTATTGAACACTTTAATCAATGTTTTTATCAGATCAATGGCATTCATCTGTTTCACTGGACCTATTCACCGACTCTAGCAATTTCGGATTTGGGGGCTATATGGGAAATATATGGTTTGCTGGGATGTGGCCTGAAAACTGGATGCAATATCATATAACAATTAAGGAGCTATTTCCAATTGTTTTAGCCGTAGAATTATTTGCTGCTGAGTTGCAAAACAAATGCATTATATTTCATACAGATAACATTGCTGTTTCGCACATCATAAACAAACAAACCAGCAAGGAGCCTACAATTATGAAGTTGGTAAGGCGGTTAGTGGTCCAGTGTTTAAGGTTTAATATTTTGTTCAAGAGTGAGCACATTTTTGGTAGTCTGAACGGATTATCGGATAACATTTCTCGTCAACATATTCCAGAGTTTCTGCAGCATTTTCCGTACAAGAATCCGGTGAGAATTCCAGTGCCAGAGTTCAGCTTAATTCTCTGAAAGATGTAGCAGATAGTTTGGTTGACAAAGCTTTGTCTCAAGTTACACATAGAACATATAACAGGGCAGTTCAACAATATGTTGCCTTCATTGAAGAGGTTTTTAATAAGGCAGTAACACATTTTCCAGCAACTTCGCAATACATAATGTTGTTTGTTGCACATTGCTATAATAATGGCTTTGCTGCCTCGACAGTGTTGACCTATATTTCAGCATTAAGCTACTTTCATAAAATAAGAGAGTGGGCAGATCCAACGCAAAATTTTCTAATTAAAAAGTGTCTACAAGGGTATCAAAAAGAAAAGCCCTCCACTGACCAAAGAAGGCCAATTACAACTAATATTCTAAAGAAATTAATTGAGTCCTTACAACAAACAACATGTTCGCAATTTACGCGAATTTTACTCAAAGCAATGTATTTGTTGGCTTTCCATGCCATGCTACGTGTTGGTGAGTTTACCTCGAATTCTTATTCTAAACCTTTTTTGAAAGTTGAGGATGTAAATTTCAAATTTTCAAATTCCACAGAGCCGTATGCCTTTGAACTTAAAATAACTGGTCACAAACACAGCCAAGGCCGCCAAACTACATTGCTAATAGAACGTTCTAAGCAAGCAGATATCTGTCCAGTCATTTCTCTGTGGAGTTATTTCAAATTAAGAGGTCCTGCGAGTGGTCCGATTGTCTCTTTCATGGATGATACTGCTGTTTCTAGAAGCTTCTTTACTCAGAAGCTACAACTGTCTTTGCAGTGGGCTGATTGCAGCACAAAACTCTACAAAAATCACAGTTTTTGCATTGGTCGAGCTACGGTATGTGCAGCCCAGGGTATGTCGCTAGATGAAATTTCTCGTTTCGGTCGTTGGTCCAGCCCAGCTGTGAAAAACTACGTTCGCATGCCTGTATTATAGGTGTGATGGGGGATTGCGTTTTCACTGTCATGGCAGCAATGCTATACAAATATATGTAGGATTACTACTGAGGCTTCCATGGGGACAAGGGCCTCTGGGGCAAATCTGTTCTACATGATTTTTTGGTGTACAAATTCTTGATGGGTTAGATGTAGTAGTGAAAGAGCTAAAGCAGTAGACCAATACAAGTATCTTTAGGATTGACAATTGTTTCCATGGGGACAAGGGCCTCTGGGACATATTGTCCATTCTACTTGATAGTTGTGGTACAAATTTTTTTTGTCTTGATACATGTATTATTGATGTTTTTGATGTTGGTGTCAAAGAGATTATGCAAGCCATTTTTAGGATATACTAAATAACACTACATAGGATCAAACCTAGTGCATTTTAGATACAGCTTCTTTTATGATGATATCAATTGCTAAAGAATGAGTTAAACGCTATTTGTGTTTTAATCATTTTTGATTTGGTAAAACAATTTAAACTGATTGATGTTTTATGTAAAAACAAGCTGTAACTTAGGTTTCCATTTCTAGTCATTTACGAACTACACATGCAGGTTTCGGATGGGGGTATTGCTGAAGTGCACTCTAGCTTTTTACTCATCAGTGTTCACTTCAGCAATAGATGGGACCATTTACGGTTTCCCCAACTTTGATTTTCGACATTTTTGCCATATTGTTCTTTTCATTAGTAGTATCTTGTTATCAAGTATACTGTTCATCATTAGAAATGATCTAGTCATATTTTATCGTCATTTAAATAATTAAATGGCCTTTTCAATTCAATCCATCTTGTGTTGTAATTGCTTGAAATCAAACAAGCGACCCCTGCATCTGTAGTTCATTGGTAATATATAGGTGGGCATAAATGGATTTTAAATATTAAAATATTTTATGATCACTATAAGGTTGTATTAAACGAGCTGGCTTAAGTGCATAGTGTAAGGGAGAAAACTCGAGCTTTGAAGACGGCGTTGTTATCGTATGGATTATCTTTTGACAAATGAGAAAGGGACTTAACTAAAATGATACAATTTATAGTGTCCCTTACATTCTCGCTAGGCGGCGTCTTTCTTTTCTGGAAATTATCCACGAGGGAGAAAGCTTTTACGATTTTTGAACCCTCCCACCCTTGCCCATAAAAGGCTGTCTTCATTTCTCGTGTTGGGACCATTTACGGTTTCTCCATCTTTGATTTTCGACATTTTTGCCATATTGATCTTTTCATTTGTAGTATCTTGTTATCAAGTATACTGTTCGTCATTAGAAATGATCTAGTCATATTTAATCGTCATTTAATTAATTAAATGGCCTTTTCAATTCAATCATCTTGTGTTGTAAATGCTTGAAATCAAACAAGCGACCCCTGCATCTGTAGTTCATTGGTAATATATAGGTGGGCATAAAAAATGTTTGTCACTGAAAATACATGTAAAATCCCATTGAAACTGTTTGGATCATTGTAGCTTCAAAAGTTCTCAAAGAGTGGGTATAAATTTACCAGTAATAAAGACTGGTACCTTGAATTTACATGTGAAACAATAAAAATATACTGGTTTATAAAAATTAATGTAAAACGTGGTTTTCTCAGAATACTAATCATTTAAGTCAAAGGGAGGTAATTGCCCAAATCGGAATAAGTGTCCTGTTACTTCCCACGACTGTGGCTGAAATTTGCTGAGATTTCTTCGGATTTTTGTTGCTGACAGCAACCTCTATATGGCAGTGCTATTCATTGAAGCTAAAGACTTACCTGTCCGATAGTAACAAAAATGTTTTCCGTAAAAGGTTAGTTACTGTGTCGACAGTGTCGAGATATGCAACTGTTGCAGTTTCGTTTCAGATTTAGCAAGATCGGACCTGTGCAAACTACTACTGATGTAAAATTTAGGCATGCGGCAAGATAAAATAGTTGTAGAGCTTTTCAAAATAACTGACTTAACTTTTTCTTCTGAGTATATTTATGACAAGCCTTGTCAGCAATAAAAATAAAATTTTGGAAAAAATGCACATGATAGCAAAGACCATACAGAGACCAAGATGTTTAAAAGTCTCATCCAAATGACTGAAGAAGCCCAAGAATGAACTCAAAACCCCTTGGGCCATAATCATAAAACAATTTAATTCATTTATAGGGTGTTGCTATGCCAGGATTTCTATGAAGGATATTGCCTACAACTATGAAATTTGCTCTTGAGTTGAGGCTGTTCCTCCAGTTGTTCAGAGCAAATTTCATAGTAATTTGTCTCTAGCAATGCCTTAGCAACAATTTAAGTTGTTATATTTGACATTAACATGTTGCTGTTGGGAAACCATTAAATAAAAGGGTAAATAGGCAAACAGTGCAGACTCAGATCAGCTGCTACATTTATGTCAATGTAGGATCTGATCAGGGTTTCCACTGTTTGCTAACACAAATTATACTGTGTCTCAACGTAAGAAAACAATCCTTCAGACCCTCAACAATGTCAATCTTCAAGTGCGCATGCTCAGTCCCTTAGTGGGGCTACAACTGTCATTATTTGATCGAATGTCCCTCTTGGTCCAAAGATTACTTGAGCGAAAAACAAAGGTTCTGGCGACTCTGCGCGGATGCGCAGGCTCGCCTGAACCTTTGCTTTTTGCATATGCTATAAGGGCTGTTTTAATGGGTTGTGGGTCGTATAATTTAAAATTTACACATAATAGCAACCCTTAAGTGACAAATACCTATACTTTTCCAGTATATTAAAGGAAGAAGAGTCTTCAAGACAGAAATGAGCTAAATTAACTTCAGCCGAGGCATACATGAAATCTACCTCAAGACAGTAAAAAATCTTTTCTATATATTCTCTCTAGATACATTTCCAACAACAAAAACCTCCCTGATCCACCTCTCTAACTTATCATATGTATCATGGAGATAGTTAAGTGACTCTCAACGTGAAAAAAGGTCCCCTACAACATAAGCGAAAAGGAAAGGTTCAGACGTGCCTGCGAGTCCACAGTCTCGCCAGAACCTTTACTTTTCAATCAAGTAATATTTGAACCAAGAGAAAACTTTAGTCACAGGAAAAAAAGCTGTAGCCCCACTAAGTGCCAGAAAGGGCATGAGCACTTGAAGACCAGAGGACCAATGGTCCTGTAAACGCTCACCTGAGACCTGAGATATAAACAAATAAACTTGTTTGACTAGAATGGTAATATACATGTATTTAACCCTGGAGTTGATGCCTTTTAAATCATAAAAAATTAGTCCATTTGCCAATTTACTAAAGTTTAGCCCTTTAAATGACATTTAACATTTTCCCCATTCAAATGCATGGGCAACCCAAGTTGACCTTGCCGTAAAATAGGTCAAGGTCATCCCAGGGTCATGATTAATATAAACTTTGTAGAGCTCCATTGCCTGATGCTTCAATCCATGTTTCAAAATCATAGGCCTTCTGGTTCTGGAGAAGATGATTTTTAAAGGTTTTTGCTATTTATAGCCATGGCGGCCATCTTGGTCATGTGACTTTGACCATTTATACAAAATTTCATTCACTCTTCCTAAAAATACTCCACATAAAGTTTGGCTTTGATTGGCCAAGCGGTTTCAGAGTAGAAGATCTTTGAATATCACTGTAATATACATGTATATTGCCCCAGGGTGGGGGCAGACAGACCCCTGGGGTCCAGTTTTTTTTTCAGAATCATCAATCTTAAGTCCATTTGCCCATTTCCTGCAAGTTTTTCCCTACAAATGACATTTTAACACTTTTCTCCATTCAAATGCATCAGCCACCTACGTTGACCTTGCTGTAAAATAGGTCAAGGTCATCCCAGGGTCATGCTTTATATATACTTTGTAGAGCTCCAGTCACTGATGCTTCACACCAAGTTTCAAAATCATTGGCCTTCTGGTTCTGGAGAAGAATATTTTTAAAGTTTTTTTTCTATTTATAGCCATGGCGGCCATCTTGGTCATGTGACCTTGACCATTTATATAAACTTTCTTTCCCCCTTCCCAAGGATGCTCCATATGAAGTTTGGCTTTGATTGGCCAAGCGGTTTCAGGAGAGAAGATGTTTCATTATTATGGAAACATACATGTATATAGCCTTAGGGCAGGGGCAGACAACCCCCCAGGGGCTAAAATTTTCCATTTACATTAATCTTCTGTCCATTTGCCTATTCCCAGTAAGTTTTACCCATTAAATAGCATTTTACCATTTTTTTCCCATTCAAATGCATTGGCGACCTAAGTTGACCTTGCCGTAAAATAGGTCAAGGTCATCCCAGGGTCATGATTTATATAAACTATGATGGGCCTGCGTCCCCGATGCTACATACCAAGTTTCATGGAAATCGGCCCACTGGTTCTGGAGAAGAAGATTTTTAAAGGTTTTTTTTCTATTTATAGCCATGGCGGCCATCTTGGTCATGTGACCTGGACCATTTATATAAACTTTCGTACCCCCTTCCTAAGGATGCTCCACATGAAGTTTGGCTTTGATTGGCCAAGCGGTTTCAGAGGAGAAGATCTTTGAAAATGTGAACGACGGACGGACGGACGGACGACGGACGGACGCCGGAGCATGGGTATACTATAAGCTCACCTGTGAGCCTTCGGCTCAGGTGAGCTAAAAATGGAGGGCCTGAAGCGACATTTTCTTGCATTCGGGCCCAAGTTTTCACAGGTTTGTTCAAATAGATGTTATAATTATTATACATGAGTTCGAGCTGAAGACATATTTGGGACCGTATGCATGAAACAACTAAGTTGTTTTTCGGCCATTACAATGACTGTATTCCTATGAAGGAGATTTCCTACAACTATAAAATTTGCTCTGGAGGGACAGCCTCAAAGGCTGTTTGTTCCTCCAGAACATTTTTCATTTGAGCCGAAGCATGATTTTTCCTACAATTAGCATGTGTGGTCAGTGAAGACAAAGATCAGCCTGCTCAAGTAGATTATACGTTATGCTCAGTGGGTAGCTATGGATCCAAGCTTCCTTCAAGCGGGCAGCGAAGACTGAGGTCAGACTGCGCGGATGTGCAGGCTGATCCGAGTCTTTGCTGACTGCACATGCTAATTGTAGGAAATGTCATGGTCTGGCTCATTTAATAGTTGTAGGGTATCGCCTTCATAGAAATGCCCTTAAATACGACCCCTGGCTGTTAACCTCTGGATTTGGATGAACATGATAGCATTATCTATGTGTTTCTCCACTTCAACTGCTTTTCTTCGAACTCTTTCTTAACGACTGTCAATTCTTCTTCCTTGTCTTTTGCCCTACGTCGTAATGTGTTTGATTTAGTAATCTGGGGAACATTTTTCTTCTTCTCTGCCAGATCTGCTGCAATGTCTGCATCTGAAAGCAGCAGTTTGATCTCGGACTGACCGTGCGAGAGGAGGAGTAATTTCAGAACAACTTTCCAAACGTGCTCGTACTCAGGCTTGTTCATATGCTTATAATACAAAGATTCAATTCTATTCTCAGTCTTATCGAATTCTCGGAAGTTTGAGATACGATGTGCCACAGATGAAAAGGTTTGAAACTCATTCAGTATATCGTCACAGTCCTTTGCGTTTACTTGCCCTAATGATTCCATCTCAACTACTATTCTTCTGAACTTCTCATTACATTTCTCATGATCACTACAGATTTCAGCAGGGTCAAGACAGCACATATTTCTGAGTACACTATAGTCCAGAGGAGACTTAATGTTGAGTTTTGGGACAAGTTTGGCCATCATGTTTCTGCAATCTGTTCTGAAAGCAAGAACAGCTCTCTCACTGGCCTTTTTAGCGGCAAGCAAAGTCTTCACTTCCAAGTCAACTTCAAACCCTATATCAATCTCATTGTAGGTTTTATAGTTTTTCCGTCATTAACAGATGCTAGTTTGGTGAATGTTGCTGCTTTCTCCATTTCCTTAGCTTTGAGATGTACCTAGACATTAACGTTCTCAGAAGTTTCTCCAAATCCTTGTCCAGGAAGGGACACATGCATCTGTCTGTTTGATACACGGTAAGTAACTTTTCAACTGGCTTTGCAATGGACATGGTGAACTTAAGTTTAGCTTTATTAAAAGGGGCTTTCGCCCAATCCTTCACTGCGTCAAATGACTTATTACCAGGATCAGTGCAGGCTTTTTTCTGTACATTTTCTATGTAACACTGAACACTACCAACCATTGTCAGAGGTCTTTCACAAACCTTGCCATTTTCTACCCACCTATGGCTACAAAATCTTAAAGGGTATACTGAAGAGTCTGTCACTCTTTCAAAGTCATCTTTTCGAGCCGGTGTCTCATCAAATAGATAGTATAGAGAACTTAACTGATGACTAATATCCCACCCGGTTTCAGACATGCCTGCACGGAAGGCATTGTGCATTTTTTGCAAGCCACACGAACCTATGTTTATTAACTGGAAGTTGTTTTCAGCCTCAACTTTCTTATGTAGTTTATCAAACGCTGACCAGATAACGTTCGGCCCGTCCATAGATAAGATAATTGTACCATGGGTTCACACCGGTTTTTGCTTCCACTGTAGCTTCAAAACTTTTAACCAAGTCAGTTGCACAGGCATGACCTAAGAATCTTTTGGAGATCTCTGTTCAATGTTTCATCAAAGGATAATACAAATGGTTGTTTCTTAAGTTTACTGAGCAACGAATCTTGCAGGTATGGGGCAATTCCAAAGCAACTCATATACATAGATTTAGTCTCACCACATGTCATAGTGCTGGGGATTTTTGAGTCTTTGAACATTTGTTGGAATACAAAAAGGTACAAGTAGGCAAAGATCAGGAAAAGGCGCAATCATAAAAAGATTCCCACTCCAAAAACCGAGGTGGGGAAAAAACCAAACTAACAATGAGGTACTTATACCATGAAAAGGTACAAGTAGGCAAAGATCCGGAAAAGGCGCAATCAGAAAAAAGATTCCCACTCCAAAAACCGAGGCGGGAAAAAACCAAACCAACAATCAGGTACTTATACCATGAAAACATTTCGTAAGCCGAATGAGCAGCTATTTTCCCAATAGGTGGCCACTCAGTTACATTAACTTAACTAAAAATATGAAAACATACATAAGGCGCCAACAGCACAAAAATATATTAAACACCAAGACATAAAACAAAAAGAACCACTACAGAAGTATCGACTTGAAACATACCGTAAGCCGAAAAATTGTGTCAGCATTAGAGGAGAAGGAGTAATTTGAACCAACTGACTTAAAACACCACCAGATTTCAGCATTTAAAACATCTGTTCGTCCAATATGATCAGACATCAATGATTGCGATTGAGAACTAGCCTTTGACTGATAAGACACTACAGGAGGTTTCTCAGGAGCCGGTTCAGGAGCTGTTGGTGAATTTTAAAAAAAACTGTCTAAGTTTGTCTGAGTTTGACAGCTTTATTCCAGTTTAATGTGTTTTGCACCTTTCATATGGGACTTAAGGGCTGAATGCCCCATGGAAGTTATGTCAATCGTTTTGTTGCAAAGCGAACAAAAAGCAGCATTGTCATTCCCTACTTTTCTCCTGACCCAGTGTAATTTTGGATCGTCTAACCAGGTGTCTTGAAACGTTGAAGCCATCTGAAATGGATAAGAGCAAACTTAAATTTTAACAACACAAGGCCAGAGACCATTAAACCATTTCTGTCTGCTGGACTCATCCATCCCTAAATACAGGATGAGTTCATTTGTCACTTAAGGGGTGAGGGGTGCGATTTTGTAATTTTATTTTGTTCTCAAAGTGAAGCAAACAGTGGAGATCCTGATCAGATGCCGCAGTGTACGGCATCTGATCTAGGTCTGCATTGTTTGTCTCACTAACAATAATGTACCCTGCGAAGGTCGGGGTGATTGTTGACAGACTGACAGGCAGACGCAAGGTCAGAAAAGCATGGACTCATCAGGATAACAAGTCTATCTACAGAATACCCCTGTAAACTCCACTTTATATATAAAAAGTGCGGTTTACAGGGGTATTCGTGAAGTTAGCTGATGTTTCTCAAGAGGAGTTAATAGCTTCAGAATAAGGTGGCATTCCAATTTCCAGGACTAAAGTCAGTTGACCTGGTGTAACAGTTGTAAAAACATGCTTTTTTTTTAATCGGAATCTGCATTCCGTCACCTGAATGAAATGTTGTTTGTCATGAGTTTGGAAAAGCATAGTGATCACTTCAGAAATAATCATGGGGACTTCATAACACAGCTTCTTATTACTGTTGATGGAGGTGGGGACGAACGACCAAGAAACAAATCCACCCACTTTCTGTGTTCTGTATTGAGATGGTTACTAGACCTGAATAAGGTTTAAACAATCTCATATGCAGAGCATGACTCAAAACTTTATTCTGTAGAAAGACTGCACACAGCAGAAAAACCGGGCATTGAGCCAAAATGGTATCATATCATCCAGGCTAACCAACAATAGTGAAAATAATGAAACAGGCTTCCAAGACTTATCAAAGATGAAAGACAATATGAACTTGGCAGCTAAAGAAGACTGCCGGGACTCATCAGAGGTTAAAGCCTGGTAATTTAGCCCCGCATTGTCCCCGCTATCTCCGGCCTTGGGGGACGGGTATACAAATGACTGGTGCATAAGCAGAAACCAAACCAAGACAAATCAATTTTGTCTCTCTCTCTCTCTCTGTTCATTTTTAATACTGGTTACATTTCCCAAAATGATAATGTGCATTTATCCCTATTTTAGATAAATTCGAGTATTCGGATCGGAAAAAAGAATTAACTTATACATGTATATTGAGTTTTCAGCTAAAAATTACGTAATATAACGTCTGTCGTTCGGAATCAAAATAAATGCTTCACTCATGTGCCTTGTTCGGCTGACCATACTAGCTGGCCGAAAACTTAAAAAACCCGCAATGTTACGTGATTTTTTTCTTAGAAAAGTTTTGACCATGTAACCAGCACTTTCAAAGAAGCCGCAGTAACCAGCACTTTCAAAGAAGCCGCAATGTCATGTGACTATTCCAGACAAATCTATCCACGTGACCGTCGCGTACCTTGTCTCGAACACGACCACATGTGTCATTCGCATTCTGACTTTAAAAAGAGTCACATGCTAATTCTCACATTAATTATTGTTGTTGCAGTGGAGTCTGGCACCGTCACCGACAGGGTGGACGTATGCGCATGCTGTGGCATCGTTGTTGATGAATACATTGTATTCTTCGACGGGAGAACATTCTCACGTCAACAGGATGCTATGGAAACCTGAGAACAACCGGTCCAGGGTTCGTTACTGGTGATGTGACGACAATGGGACACTTCAAGACAGTCGTTATTGAAAATGCGACAATGTCGTGTCACTCGTGTGACAACATTAGGGGGTGTTCTTCGTTCGTGGATGGCGAGGCCTTATCCCGACTAACAAGACAGCTAACTACCACCACCATATTTTAGTTGTTCATGCTTGCATGTTTTCTTTTCTATACTGCACCGGAACAGTCAGAAGCAGCATAAAACGACAAAGTAGAAGGTATGGTGATCACTTTGAATGTTTATGTATTTATTTTAATTTCGCAGTTATAAGTATTTTTGTCAACAACAATTTGGGGGGGGGGGGGGTATTTTGTCCGGATTACACTATTTTAACATATCAGCTGTTTCTATCCACCATTTAACGTTTTACGAAAGAGATTTCATGGATTCTCTTAACCATGATAATCAAACTGATGTTATCGAGGCTTTTAATTCCACATCTAGGTACCTCGATGACCTTTTGAACATTGACAACCCTTATTTTGAAGGTATGGTCAATCAAATTTATCCACCTGAACTTCAGTTGAACAAAGCCAATATCACAGATACTGAAGCCCCCTTTTTAGATCTACATCTTTCGGTTGCAAATGGATTTGTTTCTTCTAAAATTTATGATAAGCGCGATGACTTTGATTTTGATATAGTAAATTTTCCTTTTTTGGATGGTGACGTTCCTCGTCGTGCTTCTTATGGTGTATACATTTCGCAACTTATTAGGTTTGCTAGAGTCTGCAATCATGTTACAGACTTCAACGCTCGAAATAAATGTTTAACGGCAAAACTTCTCCAACAGGGCTATCGGTATCATAAACTTCGAAAAACATTTTCTAAATTTTATCATAGACACTATGAATTGATTTCCAAATATAATGTTGGGTTAAAGACACTTTTAAGTGAGGGCCTTTCGGAACCTGAATTTTATGGTGACTTGGTTTACAAATTTAAGAAACTTAAAGGAATTAATGATTTTTCTTTTCAGTTCAGAAAAATCATAACACGTTACAGACGTATAGGTTATAACTTGAATGTTATGCAACAGTCTGCATGCTTAGTTTTTAACCCAATCATGGTTGATAACTATGCCGCCTTCTTTAATTGCACGCCGGTGGGTCGGGCGTCAGACTCTATGATGGCCCCGACATAAAGCTATTCATTTTAGTTGGTTGGGGCCGGAGCTTCTTGTCTGTTGCTTGGCCCACCGGGGTCCAACTGGTGTTTTTCTTTTGCTCCGGAGTTAGTAGGTTATTCGGCGCCCAGGGATCTCCATCGTCGGGCAGCTTACTCAGTCTGTGAGTCCTGGTTTTTGATTCATCAGGATGTTTATCATGATTTATTTGTTTGTTCTTGATGATTCATTGACTAGTTAGAGATTCACCACGAGGACCGAATAACTAACTAAATGTTCTGCAGAAGCTGAGGGTGAGGTTATGGCCATGTAAAACCGGTTTAAGCCCGCCAGTAACTTTGTGTTACTGATCGTTCCAAGTCGATACTTCTGTGGTGGTTCTTTTTGTTTTATGTCTTGGTGTGTGAAAAATTTTTTGTGCTGTTGGCGCCTTATGTATGTTTTCATATTTTTAGTTAAGTAAAGGTAACTGAGTGGCCACCTATTGGGAAAATAGCTGCTCATTCGGATTACGATATGTTTCATGATATAAGTACCTGATTGTTAGTTTGGTTTTTTCCCACCTCGGTTTTTGGAGTGGGAATCTTTTTCTGATTGCGCCTTTTCCTGATCTTTGCCTACTTGTACCTTTTTAAATCTTTCTGTACATTTCCTTTTTCTGTCTGATACTCAAAGACGTTGTGCAGACCTGCCAAGATTGCCCGCGAAGGCGTGTGGCAGCATATAGAGAGAGAAAGAAAAACCAGAGGACCAATGGTCCTGTAAACGCTCACCTGAGACCTGAGATATATACCAATAAATTTGTTTGACTAGAATGGTAATATACATGTATATAACCCCAGAGCAACCTCTGGAGGCAATTTCTTTTTTAAATCATAAAGATTCAGTCCATTTGCCAATTTACTGCAAGTTTTGCCCTAACAATTTTCCCCATTCAAATGCATGGGCAACCTAAGTTGACCTTGCTGTAAAAAAGGTCAAGGTCATCCCAGGGTCATGATTTATACAAACTTTGTAGAGCTGCATTGCCTGATGCTTCATGCCAAGTTTCAAAATCATAGGCCTTCTGGTTCTGGAGAAGAAGATTTTAAAGGTTTTTACTATTTATAGCCATGGCAGCCATCTTGGTCATGTGACCTTGACCATTTATACAAATTTTCATTCACTCTTCCTAAGAATGCTCCACAAAAAGTTTGGCTTTGATTGGCCAAGCGGTTTCAGAGAAGATGTTTGAATATTATGGTCATACACATGTATATAGCCCCAAGGCAGGGGCAGACAACCCTCTGGGTCCAAAATATTTTCATTAATATGAATATTCTGTCCATTTGCTCATTCCTAGCAAGTTTTCTGCCATTAAATGACATTTTTCTATTTTTTCCCATTCAAATGCATCGGCGGCCTAAGTTGACCTTGCCGTAAAACAGGTCAAGGTCATCCCAGGGTCATGATTTATATAAACTTTGTAGAGCTCCATTGCCTGATGCTTCATGCCAAGTTTCAAAATCATAGGCCTTCTGGTTCTGGAGAAGAAGATTTTTAAAGGTTTTTGCTATTTATAGCCATGGCGGCCATCTTGGTCATGTGACCTTGACCATTTATACAAACTTTCATTCATTCTTCCTAAAAATGCTCCACATAAAGTTTTGCTATGATTGGCCAAGCGGTTTCAGAGAAGATGTTTGAATATTATGGTCATACACATGTATATAGCCCCGGGGCAGGGGCAGACAACCCTCTGGGCCCAAAATATTTTCATAAACATGAATATTCTGTCCATTTGCTCATTCCTAGCAAGTTTTCTGCCATTAAATGACATTTTTCTATTTTTTCCCATTCAAATGCATCGGCGGCCTAAGTTGACCTTGCCGTAAAACAGGTCAAGGTCATCCCAGGGTCATGATTTATACAAACTTTGTAGAGCTCAATTGCCTGATGCTTCATGCCAAGTTTCAAAATCATAGGCCTTCTGGTTCTGGAGAAGAAGATTTTTAAAGGTTTTTGCTATTTATAGCCATGGCGGCCATCTTGGTCATGTGACCTTGACCATTTATACAAACTTTCATTCACTCTTCCTAAGAATGCTCCACATAAAGTTTGGCTTTGATTGGCCAAGCGATTTCAGAGAAGAAGATGTTTGAATATTATGGTCATACACATGTATATAGCACCGGGGCAGGGGCAGACAACCCTCTGGACCCAAAATATTTTCATAAACATGAATATTCTGTCCATTTGCTCATTCCTAGCACGTTTTCTGCCATTAAATGACATTTTTCTATTTTTTCCCATTCAAATGCATGGGCGGCCTAAGTTGACCTTGCCGTAAAACAGGTCAAGGTCATCCAAGGGTCATGATTTATACAAACTTTGTAGAGCTCCATTGCCTGATGCTTCATGCCAAGTTTCAAAATCATAGGCCTTCTGGTTCTGGAGAAGAAGATTTTTAAAGGTTTTAGCTATTTATAGCCATGGCGGCCATCTTGGTCATGTGACCTGGACCATTTATACAAACTTTCGTTCCCCCTTCCTAAGGATGCTCCATATGAAGTTTGGCTTCGATTGGCCTAGCGGTTTCAGAGGAGAAGATCTTTGAAATTGTGAACGACGGACGACGGACGACGGACGACGACGGACGACGACGGACGCCGGAGCATGGGTATACTATAAGCTCACCTGTGAGCCTTCGGCTCAGGTGAGCTAAAAAAACGGCACGACCGTCTAGCGAATAACCTTCCATAGCATATAAACACAGCGTTACAAACTATCTATCTATCTCTATATACTGCCATACGCCCTCGCGGACATTCTAGGCAGGCTCGCGCATCGTCTGTTAGTAGCAGACAGAAAAAAGAGGGGATTATAGTCCAGAGGTTTAAAGTAAAATAGTAAAGGATAAAAACAGATGATAGGTTAAAATAGTTAAGAATAGCTAAAATCAGATAAAAACAGGCATCAGGGATCTATGGGCGCGAGTGGTGCAACTTGCAGACTTCAGCCTTGAATGCATCAAGGCTCTGCAGTGTTGCAACTGACTCGGGTAGGGAGTTCCACTGTACTATTGCTAGGGGGAAGAAGGAATATTTATAATAGTTTGTGGATGTGGAGACCTGCCTAAAGGTCATGGAGTGGCAGTACCGTGATATCCTATTTGAGTACTGCACATGGTCCGGGAGGGGTACTGCAACCAAGCCGTGAACCACTTGGTAAAACAAGCAAAGGCGGGCGTCAGCCCGTCTTTGTTCCAATGTTCGCCATCCTAGATTTTCAATAATCCCAGTTACACTTGCAAACTGATATACTACTGTGACAAAATCATTATTTTTGCATGTCGGTCTTTATAAGAAAGTACCGGCGATTAATTCGCTCGGGCGAAACGACTTTTAACGAAAAAAAAAAAAAAAAAAAAAAAAAAAAAAGAAAGTAATCATTGCGCCACGGTATGAATTTTTGTTTCTTGTTTCACAAATAGTTAAGAAGATACAATCATGCCACTTTAGATTTTTATAAAGCTTTATTCAAACTCCACAAAAAGTGTAGATTGACTATATTTTACTTTGTATTTGCAATGAATTTAAGGGAAAATGCAAGCACTTCTGGTAATCTTTCAGGTGCTTGATCTCCAATCACAAGCATCTATTTGAGATTCCGGGACATCTCGGCCCATAACAAACTCGGCCCATAACAAACTCGGCCCTTGACAAACTCGGCCCATGACAAACTCGGCCACTAAATCTAGGACCATACCAACTCGGCCCCTATCTACTAGATACTATGACAACCTCATTGCTGAGTATGAAAGGAAGTTTTAAACATTGATTTGATAGAAAATATCAGTTTTAGTATTAGTATGTTTGAAGATGACACATATTAGCAACTCCAGGCTGTTTTTCAATCCATATTCTCAATGAATTATGATTGGTATTAAGATTTGTAGCCTTAACAAACAATTTCAAGTACATGTAATGCAGAGTTTGCTATTACGCTGAGTTTATTGTCGATGATGGGCATATTTGAAAGAAAGAAAAAAGACAAAAGGAAAGAAATGAACGTGCGTATTTTATGTAAAAGAAAGTCAGTCAATTATAAAATGATCATCATTGTCAATGTTTTGTCACACCTGACCAGTTTTTGGGCAATGGCAGTATTTGTTTAGATGAAGAACTCAGTCAATTATAATAATCAAACAATTAGTGAACAAATCAATATAATTATCACAGTTCAGTCTACATGTAGCATATTAATTAAAAGATAATTTGTATACTTGCATGACTTAAATTGTTAAAATGATTTAATGATAAAAACAAATATTTATACCTTATCGTGTGTTCTTTTTTATTTTTACCTTCTTATTTTTATTCAATACGTCTGTTCTAATAGAATCATGGTGAAAACTTAATTTTCTGTCATATTAAAGAGATAAGTCCACCGAAGTTTATAACGTTTTTGTCGGCTATGTGTTTTAGGGAACGCGATTTTCAAACATATCTGTATCTGGTCGTAATAGAAAAAAAATCCAATTACACTGTTAATAAAATTTTCTCACGTTTTAAAATAAATACATGGCTCTTTTTTAATGTCCTGGAATGCTTCTCAAATAAAAATACCACAATTTACAAGTAGAGTATATTAAGACGAGTACATAAATGATAAGTATATGAAGACTTTGCAATTTGTATTTATTATCAATACATGTAATTAAACTATAACTTTTTAGACAAGACAAATTTTATCTAAAGTCGGTTAGTATAAACAGTATAACATTAGCTATGTATAGCTATTTACAGACTACAACATACTCGTATATTCCTTTAATCATATATGAAATTCATATTGTATCAGCATGATTAATAGAGGCCGAGTTGGATATGGGCCGAGTTTGTTATGGGCCGAGTTTGTATGGGCCGAGTTTGTCATGGGCCGAGTTTGTTATGGGCCGAGTTGTCTGTCCAGTTACCCTATTGATTCAAATCAAAACGGTCGCGCGAGTTACCGTCTAGGTCGCTAGGTAGCCTGACAACCCCGTTTCTAAGGTAATTTAAAACATAGACTCGCCCGCATAGTAGATTCGTCCGACGTCACAGATAGTATAAATACCCGTGTTTCGCGTTTTGAGTAGTTCAGTTAGCAAGAAGTCGTCGGAGAGTACAGATAAAGTAAATAAACCAATATAAAATCTATTAAAGACTGATTGCAAGCTTGGTTTAGTGGCGAACAGTGGATTTTATCCATCTCAGTAGCAATAGCGAAAAGTGGACACAGTCCATCCAAGTAGCATTGATAAATATAACCAAGCAGTGAACAGTCTTAGGCGATTAAGGTGGTTTATGTTACTAGCATAGGACTGGCCTAGCAGAAGTGTATGCTGGTCACTCACGGAGCATCAGCAGTGTAGGCTGATACTACCCAGCAAGCATGGTCAAAAGGGCCCCATATGGGCTGAATCCGGGCATATTGCCCAAATTGGACCGACATGGGACCCATATAGGCACTTTGGCCCAAATGGGGCCCACATCGGGCCATTATAGGCCGTTTTGGTTTCATGGACATCTCATTTCTTTCTCAAGGCGATAAAAAGTATGAACATGTCAGTTTTGTGATCCATTGAGACCGTTTCTCGAAATAAAAATCTCCAAGCTTTTTTCTATCGATGTATATACTCAGAAGGGTCCAATATGGGTCCCATACTGTGGACCACTCGTCACGGAAGACGACGGAAATTGTCGTAAAGTGCCGAAAAGATTTTAATTATTTATTATGATTTATAATTTTTAATATTTGTTTATTTTAACTGTATTTTCTCTTATTGAATTTTGTGATATTTTGTGGATGAAATTTGCAAACATTTGATGAAAAATACTTTCTTGTGTGACGTCATGCCTGCAGTCTTTCGAGCGGGAACACTTGGAAAAAATCAGACGCTTTGAGAAAAGAACATTTTTTTTTATTTTTTTCTTGTCATCGATGTATGCACCTGGTATCCACTTTCGCCTTTTTATTTTGTAATCTTTCATGTACACTCTTGTTTATTTATCATCCATTTGCAGTGTGAAATTACTTTTTAAAATACGCATAATGCGGTATTGTCACATGTTTTCGCGACTTCGTTCAGATTGACACCAACAACATCAGTCTTCCACGGTCCACCCCGGGTCTTTCTCTCTTCACAGCTATCTATCTCCTGTTATCAGTTCATCATTTTCTGATACACATGTATTTGAATTCTTTGTTACATGACATCTAGTAGTAGTAATCTCAGCCATAAGGCTGTCATAACTCTCTACCAAACAAAACAATACTCAATAGATCTAGTGGTCTTGAGTTTAACGCTGGTAAATTGGTAATTACTTTGCCATACATTTCTTTGCATAGCAATGGCAGATCGCAGAAAAAGTACATACTGGCAGTCTTACAGGAGGGTACGATCTAACGTTCAAGCTCATATATCTGCAATATATACCGATGATGACGATGATGATACACAAGAAATCTGTGATATGGAAGATATATGCAGCATGCAAGGAAATCTTGACATGCAAGTTGGCCGGTTTGAGTCCGACCATTCTGTACCTCAGTCTGCAGAGTATGAATCTGCATCAACTTCAAGTCCACTTAGTGAAAATTGTTCAGAGCTTACAATAGATCCAGGGGCTGAAAATGAAACGTTTGAGAAAGATTTGCAAGAGCAGGTTCTTTCGTATATGCATTTGTCTGATAGTGATGTTTCTGAAGATGATGATCCTGATCCCGGGGATGTCAGCCTAGAAAATGAGCTAAAGACATGGGCGTCTTCCTTCCAAATACCACATTCGGCATTGCAATCTCTCTTGTCGACGCTGAGAGTGCACCATCCTTTTTTACCCAAAGACCCAAGGACATTATTGAAAACCAGCACCTACTACAATGTCATTGATATTGATGGTGGCTCATATTTCCATTTTGGAATAGCTTCATCTTTGTTGAGATTGTTACAAGATATGCCTAATTTAGAGGCAACATATATCGATTCTGTCCTTGTGCAATTTAACATCGATGGTCTGCCACTGTTCAAAAGCACAAATGCACAGCTTTGGCCCATACTTTCCCATGTAATTGAGCCTTTTGAATCTAAGCCGTCTGTTGTAGGTCTGTTTTCAGGTAATAAGAAGCCTGGAAATGTCCAGCAATATCTACAGTCATTCAAAGATGAAGTTTTGGAGTTAATGCAGAATGCCATGCAAATACCAAACAGTGGTCATAAGTTTGGAATCCAAATTTCTTGCTTTATCTGTGATACTCCGGCTCGAGCCTTTGTGAAGCAAAGTTAGGGCCATTCAGGCTATTTTGGTTGTGACAAGTGTGCACAGAGGGGTTTGTGGTTGAATAAAATGACATTTCCAGAGATCAATGTACCTCTAAGAACAGATGTGTCTTTTGATACATTTCAAAATGAAGAACATCATATATGTCATTCACCACTTTCTTATCTTCCAATAGGAATGGTAACCCAATTCCCTCTCGATTATATGCACTTAGTGTGCCTGGGTGTAACACGGAGACTACTTATGCTGTGGATGAAAGGTCCACTTTTCTGCAGACAAGGAGGCGGATTCATCGCTCAAGTTTCAATGGGCTTACTCGATTTGAAAGAATACATGCCCTGTGAGTTCTTGCGAAAAGGTAGGCCCTTAGGAGAAGTTGATAGATGGAAGGCAACTGAGTTTCGTCAGTTTCTACTCTATCTGGGGCCTGTTTTACTGAAATCTAAACTTCCACTCCATTTGTACAAGCATTCCATGCTTTTGTCAGTAGCCATTTATTGCCTGGCTAGTCCAATGTTTTACAATCCATATTGTGATTATGCAAAACAGTTACTTTGTGTAATTGTTACTCAAGTTGGTGTGCTTTATGGGCAAACACAATATATTTACAATATACATGCTTTGGTTCATCTAGCTGATGATGTGTTTCGATTTGGTCCCCTAGATGGCTTTTCCTCATTTGCCTTCGAAAGCTTCTTAGGTAAACTGAAAAAACTTGTCAGAAAAACTTCCCTCTTCAACAAGTCATTCGAAGACTTTCAGAAGATTGTTTAAAGGAGTGCACAAGTGACTGTGAGCCTGGTTGTAGCACTGTCAAGAAAGAGCACCATGGTGGTCCTTTACCAAGAGAATATGCCACATACCTGCAATTTGAGCAGCTTTGCTTGCCTAAATCTTTCCGCCTATCGCTTAAACAAGGTAACAACTGCATTCTTGCAAGAGGTAAAGTTGGGATTATTAGAAACATTCTGTCTCCGAGTGAAAAATCTAATGAAAGGATTCTCATTGTTGAAAATTTCAGGAATCTGGAAAACTTTTACACAGAGCCCTTGCCATCCTCTGATTTGAGGATTTTTCAGGTTTGTCACCTAAGTGGTGATATGATAGCAGTGAACATGGAAGAGGTGAATTGCAAGTGTGTACCTCTGCCGTATAGGGATGGTTTTGTGTCAGTGCCTCTAATTCACAGTTTTGTGTAACAGTAATGGAAATAAGCTCCTGTTTTCGAATTCATTATTGGATTTATCAAAGGAATTATAGAGTGTTTAAGAGCTGATTTTGGTAAAAACTGAAGTTAAGAAATTTGAATGAAAAGTGTACTAATGTCCAATGAAAACGTACTAGAGGTGCAACGATTCATCGTATCGTATCGGAATCACGATACGTTAGCTGGCGATACGCGTATCGTAACGTGATTAAAGTAGTTTCACGATCCGGTCACGATACAACCAATAGTGTGATTTGATAGTGATGAAATGTAAACTGATTCTGATTTTACTTTTATGACATTATGTGTAGTATTATTTTCACTTCTGTGTCCATTCTATTATTCCTATAAACAGTAAATTGTGACCAAATACCTATTTTCGAGTACTTCTTATTGCTGAATATGAGACATTCCAAAGCTTGAATGTCTTTTATCATGCCAGAAAGTGTATTGCGATATGTATCGTATCGTGACTTATATATATGGGTCCTTCTTAGATAAACTGCAACAGCACTAGTGGAAATTTCGATGCAATAAAAATAACTTTTCAAAAGTAGGTGGGGTCAAATAGACAGTTGCAAATGAAAGAAGATATGTTGAAATGACAAAATAAACAATTTTAGAGTAGTATCTGGTCGTTTTCTATATTTTTTTTAATTTTCTTTTTCCAAAAAAGCCAAATTTTCGGACGTTTTCTGTGACAAAAATCAGCACGAATTTTTAAGCATCAAAAATAGACTACCAGTTAGGGCTGTGTACCGGTATACGGTTTTATCGGATAACCGGTTATTTACGTTTGATAGATATACCGTACCGAACTGTCCCGTATCGATCAATGTATCGAACCAGTATCTCTCAATTTTGGGATGTTTTTATAGCTCTCAAAATTGTCATTTAATCCGTGATTTTGAAGATTGACAGACTTTGTTTACCGCGGAGTCTTTGTAGAATAGAATAATCAAAAATAAAATCATGTGTGTTTTCATATTTTAATCCGTTAAAAACCATCTACAAACGATAAAATTCATATATTAACAACGGAAGCGTCCATGCGCATTGTTGTTGTTGTTGTTGTATCGTAGTGCTCCACCGTTGACTTTATTGGCGCACCCGGCCAAAATGTATTTACAATATCGATACCGTATTTACCATTTTATAAATCGCCGTTTTAAATCGGGAAAGTACAAATGCATTATCTGAGCGTATAGAAAAATATAATATTTAGGTATCCCAATGTTTTGAAAATGTTTGGTTTTCACCCTCGTCGAACATGACCAACGTTGCGTAACACGTGTCATCGATAGCCTAAATCAACATGTGTTTATGGTTTAGTTACGGTCTATCGATAATACCCTAGTGCTCAAGGCTTATTTTCACAACTTTTATGGCTAAGTATGAAAACAATGTGTGTCATTCACGCTTTGCGCGCAATCAATTGTGTCGTCTTTAAAATTACTGAAATGGCAGTTATCACTAGTGAATATACACGCAGCCGACACGGTTCGTACACACACTGATCTTTTCTATTTGAAACGCGATCTTTCAGTTTTGAATGCACAAAAGATAATTAACATTAATTGTTCTCATACTACCTTAAAGAGAAACTGTAAGAAAATTGCACCTTGGCGAATGCCTGACAATCGAACTTTTTTTTCTTTTTTTTATATGATAAAGGGAAATTGAAAGAAAACTCAACCTTGGCGAATGCCTTGCAAACGATCTTTTTATCAGCGAATTCAACCGCACATAAACACCTAACTGTAACACAATATAGGAATATAAGGGTAAAACGGCGCTTTGGCGTCGCCGCGATTTTTTTCCGCGATTTTTTTTTTTAAAAGTGGATGGGCGAAAATTTGGGATCCAAGGCGCTCTCGCGTTATATCCAACACCGCGTTAATTCAAGGCGCTGTATAGCGGGACTGCCCTGTAGTCTGGTCTTCGCCTGAAAAAATGTACATGTATTAATTGTTACACTTAATAAATTTATTTTTTAAAACTATGGCCAAAAACGTTTTTCATTATTTTCCTGTTGATATATCCATGCATTTTAGCATGAATTTCGAGCCCCCAGCTAGCAATCTATATGGGACCCTACCCTATGGGACCCATATGGGTCCCATGTGGGCACCCTCATGGGTCCCAGATGGGCTACCTATATGGGACCCAGGTGGGGAGTGCAACAGGGTTCCATGTGGGTCCCATATGGGCTGCCCATGTGTATACCCATATGGGACCCATGTGGGTCCCACATGTGCAGCCCCTGTACCCAATCCCAGATGGGCAGCCCATATGGGACCCAGATGGGGAGTTCAACTGGGACCCATGTGGGTCCCTTTGGGCTTGCCCATGTACACACAATATGGGGCCAGTTTTATAGCCTTGATCCAGAACAGGACTGAAAGCAAGACAGCATTTTGTCAAATAACAGGGTATATATCCAAATCCATTTTTGATTATTTAAATAGACATCAGGATAACAAGCCTATATAATGTGGGTATGGGATAGCCAAGTCAAGGCGGTTCTAACGAGTACCAAAATTATGTTTTGAGCAAAAACACAATTTTATCTAAACTGTAAATTTTGTAACCAACATTTTTCAATGTATTTGAATATGCATTAATATATGATAGTGCTCAATCTGGAACAGAGGTATTATGGAACAAAGAACAACATAATATTGTCCTTGCATGAAAAAGAACAACAAATTTGCTTCAAACATAATAGTTTATTAAATAAATTAATTTATGATTCAGATACAAAAAGATTATTCTAATGCACTTGCGAATGTAACGCGACATCTGATTGGATAACGTCATAAATTTGTGACAGTATATTCTGCGATATACTGTCGGAGACCCGACGATATTACGTAATGTTGCTTTTCATCGGCTGACGTTTTCTTTTACGCAGCTGACAGCACTCGTGTGTCGTGAAAAATAATCAAAATCCAATATTAATAAGAGCTGTCGCAGGACAGCCTAGCTCGCCTGACTTGTGCTTTGCCACTACATCTGTTAAAATCTATGACCCATGACCTTGACCTCAAGGTCACTCAGGTTGGTCATGGCGGTACAACATAAAACTTCAGACCAATGCAAAGTATCAACTTGATCAATCTACATGTTCAAGAGATGTAGACTTATAAAAACATTAACCAAAACTTAAACACAAAGCTTCCAAGTCCGTGACCCTGAACTCAAGGTCATCCAGGTGAGTTGTGATGTACAGCATAAAACCTGAGACCAATATCTATCAACATGCAAGTATCAACTTTATCCATCAACCTGTTCAAGAGATTTAGACTTTAACCAAAAACTTAAACACAAAATTTCTAAGTCTGTGACCTTGACCTCAAGGTCACCCAGGGTAGGTCATGATGGTACTGCATAAAACTTCAGACCAATAGCTACCAACATGCAAAGTATCAACTCAATCCATCAATATGGTCAAGAGATATAGACTTACAAAAAAAACATTAAGCAAAAACTTATACACAAAATTTCTAAGTCCGTGACCTTGACCTCAAGGTCACCCAGGGTGGGTCATGATGGTACTGCGTAAAACTTCAGACCAATATCTAGCAACATGCAAAGTATCAACTTGATCCATCAATATGGTCAAGAGATATAGTCTTACAAAAACTTTAACCAAAAACTTAAACACAAAATTTCTAAGCCCGTGACCTTGACCTCAAGGTCACCCAGAGTGGGTCATGATGGTACTGCGTAAAACTTTAAACCAATATCTAGCAACATGCAAAGTATCAACTTGATCCATCAACATGGTCAAGAGATATAGACTTATAAAAAACTTTAACCGAAAGTGTGACGCGGACGTACACGTGAACGGGAACGACCGAGGTGACTACAATAGCTCTATGCACTTCGTGCAGGCGAGCTAAAAAGGGAGCTAAATGAGTAAGTGCATTAGAATGGAGATACACATGTAATTGTATTGAAATTTGTCACTTTGGGGAGGTATATCGGCGGTTTTACGTCGCAAATTACGTAAAACGAAATTTGCGACCGTTAAACCGCCGATATACCTCCCCAAATGACAAATTTGAAGACAGTTATCCCCTAATTTTACTTGAGTGGTCATTTCATTGTTAGGACACACAAATGGGATCAGTCCCACGCACAGTGCTTAATAAGGTATAACTGCAAGCTAGGCCAATCCCACACAGGGGTTCATTTTTTACATTCATCCTACCAACAGGGCTGATGTTTTTTTACAAACTATTCCATAAATTGAGTCACTTGAGTGGTGATACATCATGTGATATTTCATATTATCATGCAACTGCCTGAAAATCTGCCTGATAACAATGACCTGATAAACTAATGTGATATCATGCCACTGTCTTCGAAAGCTTTCTCACCATTTGATTGGCTGCGAAGTGACGTTCCATGTGATCTCAACATTCCATTGGCTGTTTGATGTAACCGCCACGCACAAAACAATGTGATGCGATGTCACAGTCCAAACGAAACGTTAACAAATTTGAATCTTTACAGAGTTTTTGACGGTTTTAAACAGCCATGCTGGATAACATGATAAATAGAATACCATGTTCAAGTCTTTTGATATGAAGTTTATCAGGCTTGACCAGAAAACGCGGAATGGCTCGGCAGAGCCTCTCCATTACTACGCGTTTTCTGGTCACCCCTGATAAACTTCATACCAAAAGACTTGAACATGGTATTCTCTGTATAACAGTCTATGACCTATATATAGCTTCCCGAGTTGTAGGGATCAATGATTATTATCAGTAAGCATGTAAAACTTTAGAGGTTCTTGAAGCTAAAAACAGAAAAAGTGGAAATAATAAAATTTATTGGATGAAAACAAAGCATGTGCATATTACAGTACAGTGTATACATTATATTTGTGTGATTGACCTGTTATGTGGGAATTGGTCCTGGGTCCTGTTTGTGGGACTGGCCTTACTTGTGGGGTCTTTCACATTTATTTGACTTAGTTTAAACTTAATTTCATTTGTATACATGCATATAACATTACAAGTGAGCCTCAACGCAAGAAAACGTCCCTTATAGCATATGCAAAAAGCAAAGGTTCTGGCAAGCCTGTGCGGAGCGCAGTCTCCCCAGAACCTTTGCTGTGCGCTCAAGTAATCATTACGGAAAGTCCGAAGGGACGTTTTGTCGCATTGAGGTCCATATCTGAAATATATATATATATATTTAAATCCAGGTGTCTCATACATCATCACCTTAGGCCTAAAAAAATTATCTGTGTTTCTGCTAACATAAAACCAAAGGACCAATGTTCCTGAAAGCGCTCACCTGACACCTGGTCCTGGAAGACATTTGAATGACACTGGGAGTGTAGGAATAACCTTGACCTATGATACTTAAATATCTTCATTCACTCATTTCACTGACTGTATCTAACTTCAGGTCACGGGCTACAATAATTTATTAATGAACATCAGCACTCTGGTTTCGGAGAAGAAGATTTTTGATGGTCTCAATTCTCATTTTCTGGTGTAGTTCTCATTCGCTCCTTCCTGATCCCTCCCGATCTCGTGCCCCTATCAGCCACCTCGCCACTTCCAATTCAAGGTCCTTCCTTGTTGCAGTCTGTGTCGGCCCATTTCTTTGAACACACTCTAAAATTATTAGAAATAGACCTTACATATTAGCCCATTGCTGTGTAAAAACATAGTACTGTAACTTATGCAAATAACAATGAGCAAGAATAATGAACTGGTACAGATTCCAAGTCACTATGGAAAAAGTACAGCACTCAAAAAGGCCTGCAAACTGTGCAGAACCATAACACACATCCCATAATGACCCCATAATAACTATTCATGATGTAGGGGATGAGGGCAGTTTTAAAAACAAGAGGCTCAATAAGCCTGTACCACTCACCTGAACCAGAGGACCAATGGTCCTGAAAGTGCTAACCTGAAATCTGGTCCTCAACAGTGAGTCAACACATTTAAACCGAAGTTTTCATTTTCATATGTAAATGACCTTGGGCCAAGGTCACTAAATTACCTTGATCTTCAATACTCAACTACCTTCATTTACTCATTTAGTTGTCTGTATCTACCAACTTTCAGCTCTAAGGCTTCAATAGTTTTCGAAAAATCCATTGTTTTCATCATTGAAAAGCCTATGTCACAAATTTTGACCTTGCTGTAAATTAGATCAAGGTAAACCCAGGGTAGTAATTTGAACAAACTATGATGGGCCTGAAACCCCGATGATACATACCAAGTTTCATGGAAATCGGCCCAGTGGTTCTGGAGAAGAAGATTTTGCAGGGTTTTTACCAAATACGGGCTTGGCCGACATCTTAGTCATGTAACCAATTAAAAAAATTACTATCATATTGATACATTATCATTTCCTTGTACCTGAAGGCTTACATATAAAATTTAATTACAATTAGCCCAGTGGTTTCTGTAAAAATTCAGTTTTAATTTTTATATGTAAATGACCTTGGGCCAAGGAGAAGATTTCTGAGCATTTCAGCATATTGGTTATGTGACTTGAACCCCCTGAACAAACTTTCATTCCCCCATCCCATGGAGGCTCCACATGAAATTTGGCTTCAATCGGCCCAGTGGTTTCTTTAAAAAAATCATTTCTAATTTTTATATATTAAATGACCTTGGGCCAAGGGCAAGTGCCCTTGACCTATATTACTCACATACCTTCATTATCCCTTTTAGTTGTCTGCATCTACCAACTTTCAGGTCCCCGGCTGCACTGGTTTCCGAAAAATAAATTGTTTTCACTTTTCCCCATGTATAAGTCTAAGTTACCAAATTTGACCTTGCTGTAAAATAGGTCAAGGTCATCCCAGGGTCATCATTTGAACAACTTATGATGGGCTTACGTCCCCGATGCTACATACCAAGTTTCGTGAAAATCGGCCCATCGGTTCCTGAGAAGAAGATTATTGAGCATTTTGAGCATTTTTGGAGCATTTGAGCATATTGTCATGTGCCATGGGTTATTATTATAAAACATCAAAAAACATCATTTTTCTTGAATATGTATCATGATAGATTCAAAATAAATCATGTGTGAGCTGTACCTTGATTTTATTGCTGATTAATGCATGTGTTGTCAGGCAAATGCAAATATTGACTCTGGATTGCTGTTGAGATTTAATTTAATCTGCCCTCCAACATCATGTGTTTATAAAGTGAAAAGTCACAGTGATACTGAATTATTTCTTAATCAATTATCTCTTTCTTGAAAGGCACATAAATCTGCCATGATATGTCTGATTCTATATCAGGTTTATTATCGTTCTTACTTCTAAAGCCAGGATCCGAGGTTATAAAACTTGAGTACACTCTCTAACTCAAAATAAAGCCCACTGATTGGCACATGTGCTTGGAAGCAGCCAATCAGTGTGCTTTATTTTGAGTTTGAGATTGTACTCAAGTTTTATAACCTTCGGACCAGATACGCCACAAAGGACCTTGAATTAAACATCATATTGGATTTGCTATACAATACAGTCAGGAGCTGAAGGCCGGTAAACTTGTTTTTCCCCTTCTGTCCTTTCATCTTACTGTCTGCCCAGCTGGTTTGTGATGACCTCCCGCATAATCAACTGGGACAATTTACCTCAGTCAGCTAAGGGACGTTACCAAGGCGTTACCTGGAAAATTACCTGTGCAGATCAAATTTCGATTGTTTCCCATAGATTGCGATGTGCGCAATGTCCTATTTTGACACCTGAGGGACAATTACCAATATAGACCTGTGTTTTACAGGTAACTTGTGCTAAGGCCTGGGATAGATTTATGCAATTTGAGTTATATGAAATTGAAAGAAAAAGAGCCCATCATAGTAATAGTAATAAGAAAGAAATGGATGTTTCAAGGGTTCTGACCAGATTAGACGTATTCTGTCTGTGCAGTCAAAAATGCATCATGAAAACATATCGATGCAATGAATACTCCCTTAAATCCCAAAATTATTTAGTTAAACTGGGGTATACAGGGTAACCTATTTTTTCATATTTTTGCTCCAAAGCGGTTCTAACGTGTATCCTTATTCCATGTTTCGAGCAAAAATATGAAAAATATCAAATATTTCCAGTGAAATGTTTCTATCATTACCGCTGAAAAAAAAATCTCTATATATTGCACGAGGAAGTTTTCGCAATGGGTAAACTATATTTGAATTCTTGAAATTAGAAAAGATAACAATTATTTTTCATAAAATTTACCACGCATGTGCATGCTCCTTAGAATTGCAGGAGCGGACTTTGCTGTCGGTCTGGGTGCTTTTTGGTAATTGAAATACAGTAGAAGGGAGCTCCATATCGAGCGGTCCTGGGTTCGAAACCCTCATGGGGCACTGTGTTTTGTCCTTGAGCACGACGCATTGATTCCCTAGAGTAACGTTGTATGCATGGGAAGAAAGAAAGAAAACAAAACATGATGCAATTATACAATTTATTTTTTATGATCAGGCACGAATCGCACAATAGAGGTACAAATTGCCTGCGGGGATTTAGTGTGCAGGCTAATCTTAAGAGTTCAGAGAGTGGCCTATTGTCGTTAATTTTAATTTTAATTTAATTTTAGTTGTGAATTGTCACTTGACAAAACTGAAGCGTCTATCACCTCGATGCAGTTATTGACACATATGTTGATTTGCACAAACACAGTCTCATGTCTTAAAATGAATTGGAATTTAGACGCATTATTTTTTCAGACTAAAAACTGTTTGTAATAAAAAAAAAATCGGTAGGTCTAGATAGCGAAAAGAGGTTTTTTGGCAAAAAGAGGCGAAAAGAGGCATTTTTCTACTAAATATAGACAAAAAGAATGTGTGAATTCCATTTTTCCACTGAATTAAGATAAAACATTAACATTGCTTCTCTAAAAAGAATCACGGTACCGATGTGATGTTTATTTGTAGAGTCAGCAATAGACGATTTCAACAAAGGTGTCATAAGACAATATACGCGCGTGCCAGCCAACACCTACCGTGACAATTCACACCTAGTAATTAAAGATGCCATGTCAGTAAGCCAACACACCTTTTTATCGACTTCGAATATTTCAGAAATTCTTATAATTTTATATTATGCATGCTGCTACTATCCTACTATCTAAAAAATAACTGATTTGTGTTGCATCATATGCACCATAAACGACTCTTTTTTTTGTAGGTGAAAATTAGCTTCCTTCGTTTTGCGCCTAGAAATAATGCTTTGTTATATTGCCAATCTCGGAGACTCGCCAATATGTATGTACGTGTTTATGGAGCAGATATGGTGTGCAGGCTGATCGAAACATGTTTTCTTATCCATATACTCAGATCTATATCCAAAGTCTTGGGTGCATCTAGTTTCTGTACTTGCGTAGAATATATAATGTTGGGCCTAGTCCTCTTTCACAGCGATTTTTTTTTTTTTTTTTTTTTTTTTTTTTTTTTTTTTCTACATGTAGCTCTAAATAGATCATTTATTTTACGAAGAAAAACATACGCAAGATGCAATCTCTATTCCAAACGCTGAATTTGTCAAAATCACCTATCGTCAAGGTAATACGGCCGCAGGCCCCAGCTTTTATTGCAGGGAATGTTTATTTAAGACACGCGCCACAAGTTGATTTGAGAATGACAACCTGATTCAATGTGTGAACAATCAGTTTGGCCGCGACATGAAAAAAAAATCTTGCTTAATGTTTTCACCAGCATGTCATCAAACCAGGCCGGTTTGTGACTACAGATGATAACGCTCTTACAAAACTCGGAGTTTGGGACAGGTATAATATCTACATAGCAAAATCATTCACGCTGATTAAATACATGTTCAATTCTCATGCAGCTTATTTTCATCTATAAAAAGGTATCTAACGTATTTCGCGTTAAAAGTTCTCATTGTGAGGTAATAGTTTTATTAAAAAAAGATGCATTTAGTAAGTCAAAATCTTTAAATTCCACAATTCATATAATAAGTTCTTTAATTAAACATGATTTGAACTTCATATTTTATTATCGTTTCTTTCTTTTTTTTTTCTTTTTTTTCTTTTTCTTTCTTTCTTTCTTTCTTTCTTTCTTTCTTTCTTTCTTTTTCTTTTTCTTTTTCTTTCTTTCTTTCTTTCTCTCTCTCTTTCTTTCTTTCTTTCTTATACTATGCATTCTAACACGCACTGATTAAATATATGTACAATTTCCATGCAGTTGATTTCTACCTGTTAAAAGTTGTCTATCATGGTGTCAACATGTATGTCGCGGTATATTAAATGATTTAAAGTTCTCACTTCCAGCTAAACTGCTGTTGAGTAAAACAAATCACTATAGCGAGTACAAACCTTTAATTTCTGCATTGAATTCGGCTCCTTTCATTAAAATAATTTCTTTAATTAAACATGATCTTTCATTCTTTCTTTATTTCTTTTATTGAATAACCGACTCAACTGGTTACAGTGGTAGCGACGCTGCTCCTCTTAGTTTGGACTTAGGCATTTCATAGAGTAAGTCAGGATGGTAGTTGCGAAACGCGTAATTTTGCATCTTCTGAGTCAAATGGAAGAAATTTTGAAAATACTTATTTTATTATAAAACACATCAGATTAAAGCTTATAAAATTTTCTAAATGGTGATAACTTATAAAAAGTTCGCAAAAAATCCCAAATTTATGAAATTTAAGGCTAAAAATGACTTCTTACACCTTTTCGCAAAATTCCTACTGAGTCTATGAGATTAATATGGACGAACTTTCGCATATGGAAGGATTTTCAATCGCAAAAGGAAGAAACAAGGCAAATACTTATTTTGTATATTTTTATACCACATTTTATGGCATATTATAAACATTATGACCATAACTTATAAAATTTTGTCGTAAAACGGAAAAAGTGTCATTTTTAACATTTTATATGGTTTTCCTATTCAATTGTGTACATCGCTCAACAGTAATTTCACAGGTAAGCGCTCGGGTATATCCGTAAATCCGATAATAGCCGATGGTGCTAGTGAAGACTATTGTTCCCTATGCCGACCCACAGTGTCCCTCACACTGCCACCACCAAACATTGAAAGGTGCCTAACCTATAAAGAATGCAAAGATATATGTTTGACTTTTGTAGAGTTTATTTGTGTAAAATGATAAAAAAAAAACAAGCATTATGTTAAGCCAGAGGACACTGTAAGTTGTAATTACTGTAAAATAACTGGAAACTGAATGAACAAAACAATTCAAACTTCAGCAATTATGAGGCAGTAAAGTAGCTGTTCACACTTAAAAGTTTTGAAAGATACACAGATCTGCACACTTGACATCCCTTGGCCTCCAATATTGTGTGTTTGGCGGCAGAATTTGGAATATGATTGTATCAGTTCCTGATCTTTGCTTTTTCCATTTTCTGGTTATTCTTAGAAGAAACGGTGACCAAAGTTTTTCCCCCCTACACTAACAACTTTTAAGCGTTGTGTTCCCAGAGAATTTCAGGTTGAGCCATTTTGTGTGGACCCTATCTGACATCCATGATGTAAAACCGATTTTAAAATTTCACACACATTTTTAGGACTTACCACTGCTAACATGGTAGCTTGATTACCAAGCTGTTCGTCTAAAGCTTCCATTTCCTCAAGAGAGGAAACGGGAAACTTTTATTTCGTCAGGAAGCTGCGTCGGCAGGAAGCTGTCACTTGTTGCGGTCTTATGTAATAGCCGCTGTAATACAAGTTTAATCTCCTTCTGTTCTTCCCTGATCTGCTCCATAACAGTAAAGAGCTTTGTTACAGCAGCTGAAAAAAGTCAAAATATGTGTAAACTATCACTGCAACTGACCTGACACCGGAGAGATAAATGCTCCGCCTACTATATTTGTCTTATATTTTAAATGGGAATTCACAGTGATGAATAAGTTATTGAGTGTAAGGCATGACACTGTCCGTAACAACATTGTCAGAGATAGTGTCATCATAGTTTGTTCATATGACCTAGGGTTGACCTTGACATATTTTATGGCAAACAAACATTCAGACATCTACTTGTCAGAAGCCATGAACCAATCATTTTTCAGGTGAGCGTTATAGGCTCATTGAGCCTCTTGCTCTTTCTTTCCTTTGACATTGTTTTCTCAACTGCGCTATATGGCAGACATCGACAGACAGATGGGCTGGCCTTATAGCATGGCTCAGCAGATGATATTTATGAAAAAGTGTTATTTTCACTTAACTAGTGAAATATAAGATTTGATACGTATTTTCAGTGGTGAAATATAACATTTAGGAATATTTTTTCTCTTATACCTAACATTTTCCAACTGACACAATTAAAATTGATCATGTATGAGGAAAAAGAAATATGTTTAATTAGCTTTGCACCCCCTGTACCTTATCTAAAAATAAAATCTTTGTAGGGAAAAATAAGTTTACACTTCATGCTTATTTCAGTTATTTGTAAGCTTAATCCTTGTTGTTTCCTTCTTTACTTTTTAAGGTGGGACTTTGGTTCTGTTTGCCATAGTTCCTGGCTGTAACTTGCAGTAAAGTTATCAGAAAAAGCAAGTAAATGTATGTCGTTAATAATTGACTGTGTCTGCAATATTGCTTGTATGTTTACTCAAAATTTAGTATTTTGGCAGTGCGGTGGCCTCTTGGTAGAGCGTTGAACTCGGGAGCTACAGGTCCTGGGTATGAAACCTAAAGTGCTGTGTAGTGTCTACTAGTAGTGTCATTGAGCAAGACACTATAAGTATAAGTATTTGCTAGTTAACTACGCAAGAAGCAGTAGCTGACTGTGGCTCTGTCCCAACATGACTGCAAAAATTTGACCAGGATGTTATTTAGTAGGGATGTCAACGAATGTTCGAATATTCGCATTTCATACGAATATTCGAATGCGATTTCTGGATTCGAATATTCGCATTATTTTCTAACCTTCAATACTGGCATGTATTAGTTTAAAGGAGGACTCTTGAAAACCTAACATTTTGACACACTTGCAAATTAAGATAGCTCAATTAACAGTTTGACACTTTGTTGATTCAAGTGACACTTTGTTGATTCAAGTGACACTTTGTTGATTGAAGTTGAGAAGAAAGCATGCTCGCTTTCAATAAATGTTTTTAAGGTGTGAAAGTCCTACAATTTGAGCTGTGTCATGTGAAAACTTAAGATGGCTGGATAGATTGACAACTCAATCCTTTAGGAACAACACAGTCACAACAGACTTTTCACAAAGTACATGTAGGCCACACGATTACAATAGACCCTAAGCATTCTTGGTGGCGGATATCAACGACATGCATGCAGAACTTAATCTTGGCTTGACAGTAATGGTATGTCGTTGCTTTCTCAGACAGAACCCCAGAGATTTGTCATTATTAAACACTTCCAGATTGTCTAGTCAGATTCCACTGCAGAAGCTGAGGGTGAGGTTATGGCCATGTAAAACCGGTTTAAGCCCGCCAGTAACTTTGTGTTACTGATCGTTCCAAGTCGATACTTCTGTGGTGGTTCTTTTTGTTTTATGTCTTGGTGTATAAATTTTTTTGTGCTGTTGGCGCCTTATGTATCTTTTCATATTTTTAGTTAAGTTAAGGTAACTGAGTGGCCACCTATTGGGAAAATAGCTGCTCATTCGGCTTACGATATGTTTCATGGTATAAGTACCTGATTGTTAGTTTGGTTTTTTCCCACCTCGGTTTTTGGAGTGGGAATCTTTTTCTGATTGCGCATTTTCCTGATCTTTGCCTACTTGTACCTTTTTCTTCTGTGCAAAATTTGTTGATTTTCTTACATGGTGCCATTGGTATAGCCCAGATACGATACCATGCATATACATGTACCTCATATTTTCAATACATGTACCAACAAGTAAGTAATCGTAATAGGTCTATTGGGCATAGAGGTGTATATCATTCGAATATTCGAATATATTCGAATATCCTATGCGAATATTCGAATACCAATTTCGGCATTCGTTGACATCCCTATTATTTAGCATCAACGAAACCAAATAAAAAAATAGGGGATAACTGTCTTCAAATTTGTCATTTGGGGAGACGTATCAGCGTTTTTACGGTCGCAAATTCCGTTTTACGGCAATGCGTAAAACATAATTTGCGAACGTAAAACCGCCGATATACCACCGCAAATGACAAATTTCAACAAAGTTATCCCCATTCTAATGCACTTTTTCATTTAGGTCCCTTTTTAATATAGAAATTTGATCATTTTTGAACAACAAGCCAGTGTCGCCAGCTGCGTAAAACAAAACATCAACCAATGAAATGCGACATTACGTAACGACGTCGGGATTCCGACAGTAAATTGCAGAATTTATGTCGTCAATTTTTGACAACCAATCAGACGTCGCGTTACATTCGCAAGTGCATTAGAATATTCAATATCCTGGCTCTGCATGTCTATGAAATGGTTGCAAGCTTACCATGTTTTACAAAAAGCATAATTATTCTGACAATAAATCGTCGTCCAGTTGTATAGCAGTTTAAATTGCTACACGTCACTGTTTTGTATAAAATTTTCTCAATAGGATCCGTACGCTTGAATCCACTATGTAGAGGAACCACTCGAAAAGATATGGAGATGGCTCTCCAGAAATGTCTTGGGGGTGCCAGGGACAGGGACGGGGGGAGGAAGGAGAGGATGAGGTCAACTCACTCAACTGGTGCGGGTGTAAACGATCAGAATATAGAACAGCTTTAAGTTAAACATGTGACATCTTTTTATCATTGTGTGTGTAGTAATTGAGCCGCATCATGAGAAAACCTTCGGGGTTCACGTAAGCTTTGCACGTCACACGTTGTTCATACTTCAGTAAACGTTCAAAAAATAATGTTTATTTCTTATATAATTTATATTATTTATGAGATGCATTTCGTGAATAAAAAAATAAAAATATTCAAGAAAATCATTTAATAATTGATTTTTTAACAATTGCAGTCTCAGTTCAGTTACAAAGGGATTTTTGTGGAAGGAAATCTTAAAAATGTTATCTTCTCACTGTTTCAATCAGTGAAAGATCGATTTCGATTTCACTGAGAATACCTCCCCAAATGACAAATTTGAAGACAGTTCTCCCCTAATTACACAGTTCTCCCCTAATAATAAGGCGGTATAATAATGTTTACTTCCACTATAAAGTTAGAATGTACATGTATACTGACTATACAGAATTGTAAATTTTGTTTATTTTGTGAAATCATTGCCAGTCTTTGGTATACATGTTTAAATACTGTACAACTATGTTACAAACATATGAGCCTCAACGTGAGAATTTGTCTCTTCTGACCCTCCGTAATGTCAGTCTTCAAATGTGCATGCTCAGCCCCTAAGTGTGGCTAGGACATCTTTTTTATAAAGCTGAAGTTAGTGTTACTACTTGGTCCACAGATTACGTGAGCGAAAAGCAAAGGTTCTGGTTAGACTGCTCACCTGAACCTTTGCTTTTCGCATATGCTGTAAGGGCTGTTTTCTCACGTTGATGTTCATATGAGCTATGCCATGAGAAAACCTGTCTTTGGTGTTTCCGACGAGATCCAACACAAACCAGGGTTTTTGACCACAAAAGATCACTACAGCTTGGAATTTATGATATAAGAAGGTTGAGAACTGCTATCTTTAACCAGAAAACGGGCAGTATCAGCTGGCATAGCTGACTGTGCCATAGATTTTTGTAAAAAATCAGGTTCTCTCATAAAAATGGGGTCAGTGTATTCCTTGGACCAAATATAGCTGTACCTGGACCAGTCCTGGTAAATATCAGCTGGACCAAAATGGGGTATTCCTTGGACCAGATGTCCTGCTGGACCATTTATTAACTTAGGGGATAACTGTCTCCAAATTTGTCATTTGGGGAGGCAAATCGGCGGTTTTATGGTCGCAAATTCCATTTTACGGCGACGCGTAATTTGCAAACGTAAAACCACAGATTTACCTCCCTAAATGACAAATTTCAACACGGTTATCCCCATTCTAATGCTCTTCTCATTTATTTACCTTTTAAACATTTATTTTGACGATATTTGCACTATGAGAAGTTGTCACCAGCGTAAAATCAAGCGTCCGCCAATGAAATGTGACGTTACGTGTTTCCGACGGTAAATCGCGGTTTTACCGTTGATGACGTTATCCAATCAGACGCCGCGTTAGCATATGGAAATGCATTAGACTAGTGAATCGAGGTCAGTAAAGACAACTTGTATTAATTAAAACAAGTTCAATTTTTTTTAATACTGTTTATTCAGCAATATTTATAAATTTGATTATCAAAATTAAAAATGTGTCTGAAATAAAGATAACAAAATTTCATACATCTGCATTTTATTCAATAATCATAATTATTTTCATTTAGCTTCCTTATGTTTTTCTTTTTATCGGAAGAAATTTACGTTGAACAGACATTCTAATGCATTTGAATATGTAACGCGACGTCTGATTGGATAACTTCATATTAAAAACAGTTTCTTCTAGATTTAACGATTCTTTAGCGTTCTTATCAACTTTCTCATTTCCATATATACCTATATGACTGGGAACCCAGCAATAGATAATTGTTTTCAATTCCGAGATGGTATGATGTTTTATTAATAGTTTTTGTATTTGAGGGTTTGTGGATGATGTATGGTTTAAGGCCTGTAGAACTGACATAGAGTCAGAAAAAATAATAAATTTGTCCTTTAAGTTACTTTCATTTATGAAGTCTAAAGCTAAGTCTATAGCTTTAGCTTCCGCTGTGAAAATTGAAGAGCCATCAGGTAAACGTATTGTTTTGCAATTGCCGTTTGTAAAAGTAGCACAACCAACTTTGTTTTCTTCTATTGAACCATCAGTAAAAATACATTGATAGTCAATAAATTGGGATTGTAGTTGATGAAAACTTTCTTTTAGAAGGTGTGGATTTGAGTCGGATTTCTTCCCTGTATGTAGAGTTAAATTAACTTCGTTTTCTAATGCACCATGATGGTTTTTCGGAAACAAAATGTTCTTCTATTTTATCTTTTTGGATGTTTGCTGATTCTAAAAGTGGTGCAACCCGTAAACCAAAGGACCGGATAGCCCTTGGTTTACTTTCGTAAAGCTGTACGACTTCTTCAGAAATATATGGCGGAAAAGACACCTTATGAACTGGATTTGATGGATTAGCAGCAATTCTAATGGCGTACTGTAGGGCAAGTTTCTCTCGTCGTAAATATAGAGATGGCTCTTCAGCCTCAACATAGAGGCTTTGTACAGGTGATGTTCGAAAAGCACCCAGAGCTAATCTTAGGACTTGATGATGCACTGTGTCAAGAGAACTGATATATGATGGTCTTGCCGATCCATATACGATGGATCCATAATCTATTTTTTAAACGAATGAGGGAACGGTATAGCTGGAGAAGGACAGTGCGATCGGCACCCCAGTCTGTGTGTGATAATACTTTCAGTAAATTTAATGCTTTTAGGCACTTGGCCTTTAAGTACTTGATATGTGGTATGAAAGAAAGTTTACGATCAAAAAGAACTCCAAGAAATTTAAAATCTTCAACTACTGGAATAAGAGACCCATATAAATAAAGTTCAGGATCGTTGTGAACTTTCCGTAATTGACAGAAATGCACACATTGTGTTTTCGACTTGGAAAATTTGAAAAACCATTATGTGAGGCCCAGTTTTCTATTCTGTTAATGCACTGCTGTAAGTGCCTCTCGATAGTTCTCATACTTTTTGACCTGTAACACATACAGAAATCGTCTACATATAAGGATCCATCTGTTTTAGGATCCAGACAGTTCATTATGCTGTTTATCTTAATATTGAACAAAGTTGTAGACAAGATGCTCCCTTGTGGAACACCCTGTGCTTGATCAAACTTTTCCCCACACGAACCTGGATCCAACGATCCGCAAGGCAATTTTCAATAAATGTAGCTAATCTGCCTCGTATTCCGAGATCATGTAGATCTCGCATAATACCATGTCTCCAGGTGGTATCATAAGCTTTTTCCAAGTGGAAAAACACAGCAACAACATGCTCCTTTGCAACAAAGGCATCACGAATAAAGGTTTCCAGTCTAATTAAATTGTCGTTGGTACTTCGTTCAGAACGGAAGCCCGACTGAACAGGAGATATTAGGTTATTACTTTCTAAGTACCATACAAGTCTTACATTTATCATTCTCTCTAAGGTTTTGCAAATACAACTTGTAAGTGCTATCGGCCTATAGCTGTTAGGTTCTGCATGATCTTTTCCAGGTTTAGGAATTGGTATTATAGTACTTTCGGGAAACTTTCCAGTTTCCCACATATCATTAGAATATCTAAGAGAGCCTGGAGTGATTTTGGTGGAAGATGTTTTAACATTTGATAGTGAACTTCGTCGGGACCTGTTGCTGTATCATGGGCTTTACTGATGGCGTCTTTTAGTTCATCTAAATTAAATTGAGAATTATATTCTTCATTATTTGAGGACTTAAAGTTTAATTTAGTCTTTTCCTGTTCTTTCTTGTATTTTTGAAATTCCTCCGAATAATGACTGGTTGAGGAATTTGAACAAAATTGTGATGCCAAAGTATCTGCTATATCTTGTTTTGTGGAAGCTGTTTCGTTCGCATTGTTGAAGTTGTAATTAAGATGATGATAAGTAGCAGATTTAGATTTACCAGATATTTTCCTAACCATGTCCCAAACTTTTTAGTCGGTGTTTTATAATTCAAATTAGATACGTATGTTCTCCATGATTTGCGTTTTGCAGACTTTATAGTCCGACGGGCTTTTGCTCTAGAATTCCTATAAATATTTAAATTTTCATGCGTTGGGAACTTGCAGAACTTCGACAAAGTGTCTTTTCGTTGTTTGATAGCCTCTTTACAATCGTCATTGTACCATGGGTTACTTTTCTTTGGGTTTGTCGAGGTTTTGGGGATACATTTCTCAGAAATATTTATTAAAGAAGAAGTAAAGTAAGTTATAGGATCAGAAGAATCTGACAGAGTAGTATCAGTAAGGGACTCATTACATAAGGTATTAAATAAATCCCAATTTGCTTTATGTAATTTCCATTTGGGGTTATGGTCTTCATCATGAGTCCGAACGCTTTCAATCAAAATTGGAAAGTGGTCAGATCCACGTTGATCTTCACAAACAGACCAGTCATAGTCAAGATAGAGAGAGGGGTGACAGAGTGAAAGATCAAGAGATGAGAAAGTGCCTTTACCAGAATCTAGATAAGTTTTCGATTTATCATTCATCAAACAAATGTCGTTTTTCGTGATGAAATCCTCGATTAATTCTCCTCTGGGATCATTGTCATTACAACCCCAAAGCACATTATGACCATTGAAGTCACCTACTAACATATAGGGTGAAGGAAGCTGTTCAAGTAAAGAAGTCAGTTGTTCAGATCTTAAAAGATAAGAGGGAGGGATATAGATTGAGCAGAAAGTTATCTCTTTCTCGAGAGTAACGGAAACAGCTACCGCTTGTAGATCCTTTTAAGTTTAATATGACGTTGTGGTAATGTTGAATGGACAAGTAAAGAGCTTCCACCAGATGCTCTTAGACAATCCAAGTGAATGTGATTGTAAACATTAAATAAAATATAAAGGTTTGATCCTTTGGAAGCAGTAAAAACATTCAAAGGGAGATAGTATGGACTTTATTGCGCAATTTCGGGTAATGAACCCTCGTCAGTAGCCCTTTTTAAACCGGCAACGAACGCCAGACTGCAATTTCGAGAATTTACACGAGGAGTCTAAATCAAAGACATATTCCTAAATTGGGTCAAATAATTAAAAAATGTTAAGAAGTATGTTTCTAAACGTGAGTGTTTTGAACACTCTGAATATCTTAAAGCCTTTCAAAGTAAATGTGTCATTAGGTTTGAGGAAAGTTTCTTGTAGACAGAAAACAGAAGGCCTAAGTAGTGACAAAAGAAGTAGTAGTTCTTCAAAACGTGGTTTTACACCTCGACAGTTCCATTGTATTATTTTATATTTGCTACCCATTAAATAATTTAGAGAGGAGATTTAAATGCGTGACCTTTCGTTTAAATGTAGACTGGAAACTTCTACTTTGGAGCTGTGATTGGTGACCGAGGACGATGGCCACGGGAACCAGGGCGCGAGGCAACCTCGTCCATCTCCATGGCATCGTCATTAGCCAGAGCTCCAAATTTGTTATACTGTTGGACGGGATCATCTGATCCCTTCTGCACCCTACTGGATGCAGAATGTGGTTTTGCGTTTGTACTCGGTTGATTTGGTTTTGAACTTTTGCTTGTTCTGACAGAGATTTGCTTGATGTTACGTTCTGATTTTGAGAAATATTGTTTCTGTTTGGTTTCCTCGCAATGAGAACTTTTGAACTCTCTGTAATCTTACAGTTTTCGACACTGTATTGTGTAGCAGTTGTTTTGGTTTCTGGTTTGGCAGCAAGTTATTTGACTGTATGTGAGAAACTAAATTCAGGCTTCTGTTCAAGTTGTTTTCGAGCTTCAAGATATGTCAAGTTCTTTGTTATCTTCAATCGCATGATTTCTTTTTCCTTCTTCCATGTTTCGCATTCATTTGACCGTGATAGATGTGCTCCGCCACAGTTGACACATTTTATGGGGTTTTTGCAGTGATTTGTATGATGATCATGGTTTCCCATACCACATCTTTCACAGACTGACCCTGGGTCAACTGGGCATTTGTCCTCATGGTGTCCAAACTTCTGACAATTAAAGCATCTCAAAGGATTTGGTATGTACAGATCAACAGGAATAATTTGATAAAAGATTTTCAGAGATTTAGGTGGTACAACTGAGTCAAATGTTAAAAGGATGGTATTCGTGTTGATTGTGTCTTGTCCTTTTTTAACTGTGAAGCGTTTTACTGCTGTAACACCTTGATTTTCCAAGTACTCGAGTATGTTCTTTTCCGATTCTCCTTTGAGATTTCTGTCTCTGATTATGCCTTTGGAAGAGTTTAGAGTTTTGTGTGGTTTAACCTCTACTGGTAGATTGAAGAACTTTTTTTATTTTAAAAGAATGTCTGTTTGCATTTTCCTTGTTGTTTCTACTAACAATGTTCCGTTTTTTAATTTCTTTACAGATTTTGGTGTACCTATCATAGATTCAATTTGTTTCTCAATAACGAAAGGTGACAGTGATGTAACTTGTGTTTCTTTGTTTGTTGACTCAATAATAATAAACTTTGGAAAAATTTCTTGTGCTCTAAACAGTGTCGAAGCGTCTTTATCGTCGTCGGAGTCCGGTCGTTGTCGTTTGTGTGCCATTGAATCCATTTTTTTTTAGTTTTAAGTCTCGACGGCTATGCGCTTCACCCTCCTTGGAGCCCTACAAGGGGACACTATACGGAAACGGCTCTCCAGTTTCCAGCGCCAAAGCTACATACCCGTCATACTCGCCGTGCAAGATTCCAAAGTACTTCAGACTACCCAAGCTTTAACAACAAATGAATATTAAGTCAGATGTCTAATAAAGAAAACCGAAATAGCATTCAGACGTTGTACCCACCCTGCCTCTCAACCTAGACCCAAGTAACCCAGAAATACCGAAAAACAAGCCCGTCGATTGACCCTTAAACCACCGCCTTCTGAGATATAGGGAAAAGGATGATTAAATGAAGAAATTTGGAACACGGTTGCGTATCATTCGATACTGAAAAAGTTAGAAGGAAGAAGAGATCTCAGGGCAAGGCATGGCAGCCGATTGACCGTGTCGAGCCTCCACGACCTCCCGTTTACACCGAATCCGAGGCCAAAGAGGCGTGTTGAGACAGGTGAAGATCTCTGGCCTTTCCCTCAACCTCCAGGATCCTCTTCTCCGGCTTACGGGTATCCACCCACGGCAAACAGGTGGCACCTCTTTTGACCGGGTTTTACGGTTCCGCATGAGGGAGCGACCGGCCTATTCTAATCCGGGTCCGGTACGGGCCGTCCTGAACACTGTTGTAGCGTCTAAATCGTCGTCAGAATCCGGTCGTTGTCATTTGTGTGCCAGTGAATCCATAATTTTATTTTTAAGTCTCAACGGCTATGCGCTTCACCCTCCTTGGAGCCCTACAAGGGGACGCTATACGGAAACGGCTCTCCAGTTTCCAGCGCCAAAGCTACATACCCGTCATACTCGCCGTGCAAGATTCCAAAGTACTTCAGACTACCCAAGCTTTAACAACAACTGAATATTAAGTCAGATGTCTAATAAAGAAAACCGAAATAACATTCAGACGTTGTACCCACCCTGCCTCTCAACCTAGACCCAAGTAAGCCAGAAATACCGAAAGACAAGCCCGTCGATTGACCCTTAAACCACCGCCTTCTGAGATATAGGAAAAAGGATGATAAAATGAAGAAATTTGGAACACGGTTGCGTATCATTCGATACTGAGAAAGTTAGAAGGAAGAAGAGATCTCAGGGCAAGACATGGCAGCCGATTGACTGTGTCGAGCCTCCACGGCCTCCCGTTTACACCGAATCCGAGGCCAAAGAGGCGTGTTGAGACAGGTGAAGATCTCTGGCCTGTCCCTCAACCTCCAGGATCCTCTTCTCCGGCTTACGGGTATCCACCCACGGCAAACAGGTGGCACCTCTTTTGACCGGGTTTTACGGTTCCGCATGAGGGAGCGACCGGCCTATTCTAATCCGGGTCTGGTACGGGCCGCATGTACTGTTGCAAAAGTGCTTATGGAAAATGTGCTTTGTCGATTTGGAATTCCCCAAGTTATCCATTCTGATCAAGGACGTCAATTTGAAAGTAATTTGTTTCAAGAAATGTGCAAATTGCTAGGTATACACAAGACGCGCACCACCCCTTACCATCCACAGAGCGACGGAATGGTTGAACGGTTCAACCGTACGCTTGCGGCGATGCTTTCCGCGTACGTCAGTGAAAATCATAGAGATTGGGATGAACAGTTACCTAACGTTACCATGGCCTACCGAAGTTCCGAGCATGAAACAACCGGGATGAGTCCCAACATGCTTATGTTTGGTCGCGAAGTTTCAACACCGCTTGACCTCGTGTATGAGCTCCCAAATCTGAGTAAACCGATCCCAAGCAATCAATGGGTTTGGGAATTACGGGACCGCATAGAAAGGGCACACGCGCTCGTACGTCAATACACACAGCAGGCTATGCATAGGCAAAAACGAAATCGCGATGCGCGAATGTCCTATGAAACATTTAAAATTGGAGATCAAGTGTTTGTACATTTCCCTGTGAAGAAGGTTTGCACCTCTGCAAAGCTGACGCCTTTCTGGAGGGGTCCATTCAAAGTTACTGGCAAACTGTCAGAAGTTTTGTGCAAAGTAAATTGTGGTCGCAGTAATGCTGAGCAAATGATTCACTGTGACAGAATAAAGTTGTGCAGACAACAAGTTCTAAGAGGTGAACTTGAACAGTCTGATATAGTAGGTCATGAAGAAGGTCATGCACATGAACCTGAGAATAATGATTAGCCTGAAGCAGATAGAGATAATGAGACAGATGAAGTAGAAGAATTAGAATCTGCTCACCAGCCCGTTATGGACACAGACAGAGATTATGAATCTGAAAGTAAGAGAGTCCGTAGAAAACCTGTTTGGGCTAAGGATTACGTTTTCTCTTGCAGGATGGTGAACACAAAACAGACTAAGAGAAAAGACAACAGCTTGCCAATGTCGGAGGAAACAAAGACAAGATGCAGCTGGTGTAAGGGGTTGTTTGAGCCAGGAACCCCGTATGAACAGCACCTGATAAAGTGTTATAGAAATAGGTGGACATGTTACTCCTGTGGATGTACATTCAAGCAGAAGTCGTACCTGGAGAAACACAAAAGGACACAGCATCAGGCTTGGGCCAGTGTAAACAGGATGCTGAAGAAAGCTCCGGGACCTTTGAAAAGTGGTCAGAAGAAAACCAGCACAGTAACCAAAGTTGTCGAAAGTGAAAAGAAAGACATGAGTAAAAAGGAAAGAAAGGTCAATGATGATAGTGAAAAGAGAAATTCTGATGCGGATCTCCAAAGAAAGGAAGAGACTGTGCCCAAACCAAAGAAGGATGAAGGTTTGATTCTGGTTTCCGGGAACAATTCTGATTGGGATAGTTCGCCCAACGTTTCTCTGGAGGGAGATTTGCAAATCTCAGAGGATAGTGAGGTACAAAGTAACAATGGCTCAGAGAGTAGCCCTAGATCAAAAGAGATTCAAGGTGATGAAGGCGAAAGCGAAGTTAACAGGGAGAAAGCTGGAGAAAAGAGTGAAGAGGCTAAACCTTCTCAAAGCGACGTCTCTCTCCTGAAAGGTCGCCTCTTCCGAAAAGCAACAACACCAGTTAAACCATTGGCTCCACAAAAGCATAAACTAAAGAGTACGGATACTCTGAACATGGCATCCGATTCTAAACGCTCTTGTCAAAGTCAAGGCAAGAAAATTCTCATCCAGTGCTCAAGATCTGACAAAGAGAAATCGTCAGAGCAGGAAACAATCATCTTCGAAGATGGTGAAAGCATCTTCAAGAATTCTGTGTTGACAGCGGGAGGACTTAAGCGACAGAAGAAAGATGATTCAATGATCATTAATGTTGGAGATGTGTTCCCAGAAGGCAGGATTGATACTGGGTCCATTCAGCTGAGATTATCCACGGGTGGAAAGGTGGAAATGGAATTTACATATTTGCCAGCTGACGTGTAATTTTGAAAAGTTAACAGACTTTATTAATACGACCAGGGTTATTGAAATTACCAGCTTTTATTTTCGATCATACAGGGCATGATGTGTAGCTCAGTTGATAATAAGTCAGAAAAAGCTTTGAATTTTGATTTTAAAAAAAATTGTATGAGATAAAAGGTATCTCATATAGCTTAAGTAAAGCTAAGTGTATATGTGACTGAAAAAAAGTTGTTGATGATGATGATGATGATGATGATGATGTTGATGTCGAAGATGATGATGATTCAAAGAAATTGTATAAAAATAATGTTTATGTCATGATTTTTAGTTGTTCGTTTGATGCGAGGACGCATATACCCGGAGGCGTGGGTAGTGTGACAAAATCATTATTTTTGCATGTCGGTCTTTATAAGAAAGTACCGGCGATTAATTCGCTTCGTTTTGTTTTTCAAAAACATCATACCCACAAAAAAACTAATAAAATTCAAAAATATCACGTCACCTGGATGTAAGAAGAAGGAGAAGATATTAAGGGCACAGCACTTTACTTCATCCTTTCAACCTTACTCTCTCCATCTGACTATGTATATATTGGCCCACACATACCATGTACCATGTAATCACCTTAATCTTGTACTTTCTTCCCATGCCAACGGCCGGGGATAGTAATTCCGTCTGGTTAAAGCATGCAAAGGAGTGGCTGTTACTAAACTGGGACCCTTGCTATCTCCGACCAATGGTTATGGGGTAGATATATTGTATAATTCTGTCTAAATATGTTTTCAGCTCTTTGCTTTTCAGATAGGCCCATCCAAACCATGGTCAATGTCAATATATAAAAATGTCAATATACAAAAATGACATTAGTAACTTATCTTTTTTTTACACACGATTGGTTACGAACTACGACTTAGATTGGATTACGATAACTCAGAATGCCCCCTGATTGGAACTACCTAAGGAATGTCGCGACCCACCCAATCCACAACCAAAAATACCCTTTCACAAACCAAAAACATATATATGGTACAGCAACTTCATAAAACTACTTAGCAACTTCATAAAACTACTTTGGTAACTCCACTCTGTACCATGACATATTTCGAAATCTTTAGGCCGCGGGTATCAAACTTCAAAATAAAGATGATACGGATGTTCAGCCCTGATATTATATAAGAACATCCTATCATCAGCCACTAGTAGGACAATGCACCCCCGTCTCTACTGGTAAAACGTCCAGCCCGCTTAAGGTTTCTCCGGCTTGCATCACAGATACCACTCCTGCTCCTCCTCACAGAAACTCATCGCTCAGCCTATCTTCTTTTATGCTCACTGTTCGACCAAGGCGTTCAAAATTCTAAAAAGAAGTGCTCCTTCCATTTTACCGGCTTGACTTGCATTATCAGTATACGTTGGGCACAGGCGAAAAGCGCGATTTGCATTTTGCTGTCACCGCCACGATTTGCAGCCCAGAAGCACTTAACCTTCGTCCTTGTGGTGGAATCTTGGATTAAGTCCGTTCAGCCCGGCATGACGAAAAACTGCCACTTTTTACTACTACTACTACTATTAAAAAAAGTGTAGATTGACTATATTTTACTTTGTATTTGCAATGAATTTAAGGGAAAATGCAAGCACTTCTGGTAATCTTTCAGGCGCTTGATCTCCAATCACAAGCATCTATTTGATACAAATCAAAACGGTCGCGCGAGTTACCGTCTAGGTCGCTAGGTAGCCTGACAACCCCGTTTCTAAGGTAATTTTAAAAATAGACTCGCCCGCATAGTAGATTCGTCCAAAGTGTGTGACGTCACAGATAGTATAAATACCCGTGTTTCGCGTTGTGAGTAGTTCAGTTAGCAAGAAGTCGTCGGAGAGTACAGATAAAGTAAATAAACCAATATAAAATCTATTAAAGACTGATTGCAAGCTTGGTTTAGTGGCGAACAGTGGATTTTATCCATCTCAGTAGCAATAGCGAAAAGTGGACACAGTCCATCCAAGTAGCATTGATAAATATAACCAAGCAGTGAACAGTCTTAGGCGATTAAGGTGGTTTATGTTACTAGCATAGGACTGGTCTAGCAGAAGTGTATGCTGGTCACTCACGGAGCATCAGCAGTGTAGGCTGATACTAATAGTCAGAGCTAGTTCAGCAGAGGTTCACGCTGAGCTCATATACCGAGTGCAGATCATCATCACATTTGTTTTATATGCATATTTAGTTGATTCCTATGATTTTTGTTTTGCTCATCCAATCATTGTAAAATCATTGGTCTATAATCACAGGACAAAGTAGTCCCAAAGGAAAATTATTTATATATTTATCAAGCTAGCCCCGCATACGTTACACTACATTTTATATGCTTCTGAAGTATTTTGAGTACCCTTGACCCGATACCGCCATTACGAAAACTTGCCCGTCCAATAAACAGATATTTTTTTAGCCTTAAAAATTGAAAATTTTTAGCTGAAAAGTTTTATATTTTCCTTATTTTTATCCAAAACATAGATTTTGGGTGCATGTTAGAACCGCCTCGCCGAGGCTTTTACGACATTCTTTCCAAAATTAAAGATATTCAAATAAAAGTTAGCTGTATGAAAGCATAGTTTGCAAACAATAATAAGAGAAATAGCAATAATTATAACAACTCATTTGTACTACTTGATTTTAATAAGTAATCTAAAACATATAGAAACATTTCAAGTAAGGCATTCAAATCTTTTAGAAGATAGCAGTTTGATTAGTTTGTTTATTAGTATAATATAATAATGTTACCCCAAGAATTAGAAGAATCTACATTCGTCAGTTTGTCTACCTTAATATCACAGACAGTGTTGAACGGACTTAGACGCCTTTCAATAACAACCATTCCAGATAACTTTGACCAAGTTCCTCTTTCCACTGTGGCATGGGTGTATGATTTTTTTTTAAAATATGAGTTACACACTAATCACACCCTATTAGCAAGTACAATCAATATAGGGGACCTTATAGGATTAGATTCAGTTATTGAGTATTTATATGATTTATTAAATGAAGCCCATTACCAGCCCTACTTTTTCACAAATACCCTTATTACTTCACTACAATTGCAAGTGACTTTAATTATCATAGAAAGCTACGAAAACCTTTTAATACGTCAATCAAACAATAACTACATTCAAACCTCACTTTATCGATACCAATACATAATAGATCTAAATCATGGCCGCCCTTATTTATTCCGAGACATTTTTGTAACCCCAGCCCCTATCCCATATCTACCTATAATCCCACCTCAACCCATTGACGATCAGCTGCGCGCTCCGGCAGACGAAGTTTGGTGATTTCCACCTGAACCATACGATGATATTACTTCAATTAACGTAAACACATTCTCACGCGTAGGCCGTTCTGCACTTCAATCAATATTAGTACTGTAAATTCGGAAATTTTCGCGTGACTTTTATTTCGCGAATTTTCTATTTCCGAATTATTAGCGAGTTCTTGAATTCGCGAATGAGTGTCCATGTTTTCTATAAAGTTTATAGTAACTCTTTATTAGCGAGAACTTTGAATTCGCGAGGCAACCAATTCGCGAATATTAGCGAAAATTAAGTTCTCGCGAATATTTCCGGATCTACAGTATTTTATGTAAACATATCAATCATTATTCATGAAATGAATCTGCATGTTGTATAGGCATGTATATTCATTTGTTGTTCGGTTATAACATGACATCTATCACATTTCTCATCATTCATATTGTATCGTATTATTACCATTGGAATTAGTCATGACAATTGTTGTCATTAATGGTGCAAACCAAACATCAAAGACAGCTGTCACATTGCTATAACCATTAATTATACAACTGTCTGGATTAAACCAATATGAAGTTTATTAGGAACATCTCATTTGTTGATATTTGTCATATATGTTGACATAATAGGTGTTCACCTATACATTTACATAAATGTACATCATGTCATGTATACTAATTGTTGATTCAAATCTCATTGTATAATCAAATATAGGATAAACCTTCTTATGTTTGTAAGTTATACAATATTGACACTATGATCAACGTACATTAAAAATGTGTATTGTCTTTATTTTGAAATATTTGAATAGTATTTGATTGTATATACATGTTATTACCTTTTATAGTTGAAAATGTTCTTGACATATTAGCCTTCATGTTTGTTTCATTATTTTCTCAACCATCGTTCTGTTACACTGATGTTTTTTCTTCCAGCCGCAGCACAGAACTTCCACTGCTTATTTTATAGAAAACTCAGAAAAAGACGTATGAGCAAATGGTGCTGCCAGAGAAAAAAACTTAATATGTGAATTTTGATGTGGGTCTGCACTGTCAGCATACACACACCGGTCTTTTATCTAAGGAACATGAAATAATTTTGCTTGGACTAGAAGAGAAATAATCAAATGTGAGATTAGCCATGATTTAATATATTACACATTATAAGAGTATAGAGCACACATTAATCATATTCATAACTGCACATGCACCAATATTTTTTCAAATCTGTGTTATTTTTGCTGATGTTTGCCCAAACCATAAATTGACTATATATTTTGATGCCTACCCTGAGTGAATGTATGTTTTAGAACAAAAATGTAATGAATACTGCCTGTACATCTGGTACGCTAAATCTCTGTATACGTCTGAATTATTACTATACGGAAGTACACGTAGGGTATGATGGAATCTTCAAGGCATGTGCATGTTATCATGATCTGCAGTCATGTTTGAACGAATCTGGCTAAAATTGTAAAACAATATAAAGCTTCAAATCAAATATCAAATTATGGCACACATTGTTAACAAGACTATAAAGCTATGCTAGATGTATATAAAATACCCTGAGCTTCTTAATCAAATTACGAAATTATGGCAAACATTATAATCAAGACTATAAAACTAGATGCTATATGTATATAAAATACCCTGAGCATCTTTTATGTTGGCAAACATTATAAACAAGACTATGAAACTATACTACATGGATATAAAGTACATAAAACACCATGAGCATGTTGTTTCATATTAAGAAGAAAATGACAATGAAACACAAGTACTTAACAAGTGGTCAGATGGTCAGTCAGTAGCGTATACGCTTTGCCTGGAGACACAAGCAGCCCATCTATGTGTGCGGGGCCCATATTTCAATCTGGTCATCCATAAATGGCCAGCTTGAAGGAACAGCTGCTGGTTGTGTTTTTATTTCTGTAGGCCCGAGTTTGGATATACTAACGTTTATATCGACTACACTGCTGAATGTTGCAAAATTACCGTAAATGTCTTAGGCTCCATGTTAACAAATCAAAAGGGTCATTGAAGGGGCTTAAGGAGCCGAAATTGCGGCTTTGACACATCCCCGTTCTCACTAATTTGTTCACTGTTCCCTAAGTATCTCAGTAGCTATGGTCATATCGGGACGTTCAAGTGTTTCAAGTATGACCACCAAACTAAACCAATAAGGATTAATGTATGGAAGGTTTGACTGGAACTTTTTTTCCTGGGCAGGCTTAGACCTAAACGGTTAACCAGTAATCAGATGAAAAGTCCGGATGTCATGAAATACAAATGTTCGCTGATATAATCGATACTTTCCCTTTACATCATCCCAAGTGCAGATTATGTTTTACTTTTGGTCCTTGGTCTTACCTGCTTCAAAACCTAATGTAGCCAATCCCCCACCACAATGGTGATTCCGATAAAAGTTTTCTTGTCACAGAATATATAGCTCCACCGTGTATTTTCTACATGTTGAAAGAAATATAAAGACAGAAAGGTGACGGTGGCATGATATATCTAAACACAGGGTGCTGGGCATGATGCTGTTCCTTTGGAAACCTTTAAGAAGAAAATGACAATGAAACACAAGTACCGGGGTCCAACTGGTGTTTTTCTTTTGCTCCGGAGTTAGTAGGTTATCTGGCGCCCAGGGATCTCCATCGTCGGGCAGCTTACTCAATCTGTGAGTCCTGGTTTTTGATTCATCAGGATGTTTATCATGATTTATTTGTTTGTTGACTAGTTAGAGATTCACCACGAGGACCGAAGAACTAACTAAATGTTATGAACCACTGCAGAAGCTGAGGGTGAGGTTAGGTACCTGTAAAACCGGTTTAAGCCCGCCAGTTACATTGTGTTACTGATCGTTCCAAGTCGATACTTCTGTGGTGGTTCTTTTTGTTTTATCTCTTGGTGTTTAAAATTTTTTTGTGCTGTTGGCGCCTTATGTATGTTTTCATATTTTTAGTTAAGTTAAGGTAACTGAGTGGCCACCTATTGGGAAAATAGCTGCTCATTCGGCTTACGATATGTTTCATGGTATAAGTGCCTGATTGTTAGTTTGGTTTTTTCCCACCTCGGTTTTTGGAGAGGGAATCTCTTTCTGATTGCGCCTTTTCCTGATCTTTGCCTACTTGTACCTTTTTGTTCATATAAGTTGATACTGTTCTTATCTATTCCATCCATTTGAATAAAATGTTTCACTTTTTTGCATTGGTGAAACATGACCGCAATTAAATGTCAAAAGCTAAAGTATAAGTGTATCAAGGAAGTTGCTAATACTTGCTTGCATCCATATTTGTCTGTCATTTATTTATCTATGTACTTTGATTTGCCCTCATGGCACAATACTTTCATATGTATATATCTCATTTTAGGACACCCTTGATTATTGTTAGTTTGGTTTTTTCCCACCTCGGTTTTTGGAGTGGGAATCTTTTTCTGATTGCGCCTTTTCCTGATCTTTGCCTACTTGTACCTTTTTAATGTACCATTCCATCGGGGTACTCATTCCCGGAAAATTAACCCAGCTAATTTTAAAAACCTGACACATCTCCAGCACTTCCGAGATTAGCGATCGTCGGACGTATTATAGGCTATACCCCGATATCACCGGCCCCATAGCATAGAGGCGGGGATACAAATAACTGGTGCATAGGCTACTAGTTTTCAAAATATAAACGGGAACTATGCATAGATCTATCACATATGATGCTAGCATTCAGATTGAAAAAAAAAACTATGCGAGACTTTGCAACTGGAAAGGAAGTGCAAATTTTACATCATAAGTGCTTAGTTCACAAACTTAGGGTACTTCAAAGGCATCTTAAAATGTAAAACTTGCAACAAAACTTGACGGCTGCAACAAAGAAGCATATCTTCTAACTTCGTAAATCGCTATTAGAGCAAGAGTGGGGCCAGAATTGATGCAAACAAAGAAAACTTTGCCAAAATCCTCTGAATATACTGTGCTCTGTCAAGGCACAATAAGTAATATATTATTCATACAGCCAGGCTTTACTGCGGTGGTTGGACTTGAGCATTTGTCTTCGCAGTGTCGTCGATCTATTTGCATATCGCTACATGAGCAAAGATATTCTTCGGCTCGCAGGTGAGCAGTGGTGCATTTTTGAACATTCTATGTACAGCTGCCGTTTATTTGACCTTTCTGTCTCATTAACGGTTAAAATTTCATGACCAGTCACGTTTTGTTGTATAAGTCCGCGTGTCCACTGCTTCCCGTTATTTATTCAGAATAATTGACATGTGAAGCGTCAAACATACAGCTTACTGAATCTGTTGATTCCTCGTTTTTTAGCTCGCCTGTACGAAAGTACAGGAAGAGCTATTGCAATCACCCCGGCGTCTGCGTCGGCGTTCGCGTTGCTCAAATGTTAAAGTGTTTGGTTAAAGTTTTTATAAGTCTATATCTTGGACTCTTTCTTGCTTTCTTGGTTGAGCCGATCCTCTTGGACTCTTTCGTTCTTTCTTGGTTGAGTCGGATACTGGAATGGATCCTCTTGGACTTTTTCTTGCTTTTGTGGTTGAGCCGGATACTGGAATGGATCGTCTTGGACTCTTTCTTGCTTTCTTGGTTGAGCCGGATACTGGAATGGATCCTCTTGGACTCTTTCTTGCTCTCTTGGTAGATTCAATGATTCTTTGGCTCTCTTTTTCACCAAGTCCAGTGGTTGTGCTTGTGTCTGTTTGTCTTGAATGGCTGTCCATTGTTCAGTGGCAAGGGGTTGTGTGGGGTTTTGAGTGTCGCTCCTTTTTACCAAGTCTAGTGGTTGTACTTGTGTCGGCGTGTCTTGAATGGCTGTCCATCGTTCAGTGGCTGAGGTTGTGTGGATTTTTAAATGTTTCTCCTTTTCACCAAGTCTAGTGGTTGTGCATGTGTCTGTGTGTCTTGTTCACTGGCTGGTGGTTGTGTCGGTTTCTGTGTGTATTGAATGGCTCTCCTTGGTTTGCAGGCTTGGGGTTTCTGTACATCTTGAGTGGTTCTCATTTGTTCACTGGCTGTGTAGTCTTCTGTGTAACCTACTTGCACCAAATCTCGTGGCTGTGCTATCTGCTGCATCTTCACTGAAGAATCAGGAGCTGTTTGGGTCACAATTGATTGGGCACTTATATTAGAATCACTGAAACAAGCTGGATTTTGCAGTTTTTATAGCATATCTTGCAACACAGTCTGCTGATTTGCTCCCTAATTTTCTTTCCTTGATGATTACATGATAAGACTTCAGACAAGAGTCTTATCATGTCATCATCAATCTTAAGATTTTTTTTTTTTTTTTTTTTTGTTAATTCAGTTTTACGTCCCTTTCAAGATTATTTCAGCTCGTATGAGACGGGCCAATCAGTAGGTGGGGCGAAAACGGGAGAACCCCGAGAAAAACCACCTGACACACCCGCAATCAGAACTTGGCTTGTCTCACATGTGGCCAAAACGGGGCTCGAACCCACATCAGACACAGCGGTGAGATGATCGAGTGTTTAAAAAACAGTGCTCTTAACCGCTCGGCCACGGGGGCCGCCTCTAATATTCTTAAACTATCAGTTTGCACCACTTGTGAACCCCTGTTGTTTTCAAAGCCATGAAGTCGTTGATTTAAAATGTCTATTTGGTCTCCAGTTAGTCCATCTGTATACACTGGGGCTCTCTTGGGCTCAACTGTATCTGAGGACATATCCCCTGCACCTTCATAGAGAACCCTTTGCCACGCTCCCCTTCAGTCCCTAGAAAATAGAAATACATGACACTACTAAATAAGGTTCAAGTATCTGCTAAACAAGGGCAAGAAATTGTTATCTTGGAAAGTTTTTTATATTACTGATTGTTCCCAGTAATTCTATATTACTGATCATTCCAAGGCGATACATCTATTGTGGTTCTATTTGTTTTATGTTATGGAGTCGAGTTTTTGTGCTGTTTTGGCCTTAAGTGCGTTTTTATATTTAGCTCACCTGAGCCGAAGGCTCACAAGGTGAGCTTATAGTATAGCAATCAGTCCGGCGTCCCTCCGTCGTCGTCGTTGTCCATGGGTAGGGGGCGTGAAATCTGGGTCACATGATGGCCGCCACGCCCATATATGGTCAAAACCACTCAAAATCTTCTTCTCCAGAACCGGCAGGCCGATTCTCACGAAACTTGGCATGTAGCATTTGGGACTCCAGCCCATCATAGTTTGATCATTGATGACCCTAGGATGACCTTGACATATTTTACGGCAAGGTCAGTTTTTGAAACATAGTGAAAATTATAGATTATTTGAAAACTATTGCAGCCCGAGACATGAAAAGTGGTAGATGCAAACCTTTATAATGAATAAATCAAGTATTGATGTAATATATGACAATGTATGGCTTTACATGAAACTTTCATGTTTCATATAGATCTCCCTTTATAGCCTATGGCAGCTAGTAATGCCCTGGGGGTATGGTTGGCAGGATTTGTTAAGAGAATAACTATACCTTGATACGCACAAAATATTAAATGACTGGGCCTTGTGGTTTTGGAGAAAATATTTTTATCTTTTTTCGCATTCTAAGTCAATGGGAGCTATCTGGTGCCATGACTAACACAACCGATCAAGTATCATGCAATGTTCTCAGCCATTGTTCTGCACAATATGCAATTTTCAATCAAAAATATTTACTTGCAAAAGTGCTCTTGTCTTATATTGTCTTATAAGCATGTTTTCATTTTTTGCCTTTCCCCTTAAGGTAAGACATTTCAACCACAAAGCATATAACCCTACCTCATCCATACTCAGGTAAAAGAAGTCGACAAGTTTATTGAAGTGACAACAAATCGTGTTGAAGGACAAAGCTTACACTAATTGCTTCTAACACATGTTTCAATGCACATGTTTATTTTTAACTCGAACCTTAAAGTTGTCCCTGCAACCAATCAAAATAAGCGAGCCGGAATAAATCATTTGAAAACCACAATACTTCTTCCATCTGTCAATCATATATCATGAATTCAATATATTTATCATTTTAAGTAAATGGGAAGTATACGTTGACAGATCAACCAGCGTTCCCCAAATTGAACAAAACATACATTAATAATATTAATATTCGTATCCTATAGCCATACATGTTTTGATAAGAGGGTGTGTTTTTTCAAAATGGAAAAACATTATTTATGCCTGTTTTCACTACACGTTTCCCCATTAGCATTTGATTTGGTTAGATCAAAATGAATGTCTCACGAAGTACGCCCACACAGTCTTACAAATAAGGTTTGTCCTTGCATTTCTTTATTGTCCTCTTAGAAGGTTTCTGAATTGCAGCCTTTTTCTTTGCTATTATGTAGTAAAAATTAAACTGAGATCCTTTAAGAGCAGTTCAAACATTGATGAGAAAGAAGATGGGCCATACCGCGGTTTCGACTATTACAGTCTCGTCAGTGACCCTTAATGCCTAGGTCACACTAGCAATTACGTACGCTGCGGATAGTTGCGGATACTAAACGTGGCAATCCGCCAGGAATTAGTGGGCGGGGCTAACTGTTCTTAATGAATTTACGTAATTATAATTACCTTTAAATACGGATTCATACGGTATAGTTACGGATATATTCGGATACATACAGAAAGTAACTTGTCTACATACGTTTCGATACCATCTGTTACGTTTAGACACGGACATGCACCTTCAGATACGCATTTGTTACGCTCTCTTGCGTATAAAGCGCTGCAATGTGATGTAAGTAACCGCTGTTTATTGTCAAAGTACAGTCACACTAGCACATACGGATGCGACGGACAAGTCATATGTATATATCCGTTATATCCGTAACAATTCGCATCGTATGCGTATATGACCGTAGCTGTACGTGTTGTATCCGCAGGGTCCGTAGAATCCGCGCCCAAATTTTGAAAAAAAGTCAAAATTTCGATACGGACGAAACATCCGTATCTGCACGTGAAGAAATTATAGAACATAATTTACTTTGATTGATTGATTGCTTGATCGGTCGATTGATTGCTCGATCGCGATCGATCTCTCGGTCGATCGATAGACTGATTGATCGATGATCGATCAATTGATTGATCAAGTGATTGACTGATCAAAAGTTCGAGTGATCGATCAAGACCGATCGGGTGATAGATCGATTGAGTGAATGTTCTTTCGATCATCGAGTGATTGATCGATTGCGATCGATCGATTGACTGAATCTTGACGGATCGATCGAGTGATTGATCAATCGAGTATCAATCGAGTGATTGATCAATCGAGTGATAGTCGTAAAACAACGGAAATAACTTCTCATATTACTATAATTTGAGTAACATTTGTGTGTTTGCTTGTTCGTTTGTTGGTTCTCCAATTTTTCTTAGATATTGCAGCCTGCTTCTCAGCTAGTAAAAGCAATGCAAAATCTCCTTCTGAGGAATCCATATTTTTCATACTGGCTAAAGGAATGCATTGAAAGTACGTGCATATTTGTGAGCACTGGACGCACGGGCGATTCAGTGAGTAAGCGGTATACTTTTCATCACATAACTGTACACCGACAAAGACCGTAACTGAACAAAATAGCACATATGAAACAGTATCGATCCGCAACAAATGCTTACGACAAGATACGTTTAGTTACGGAATAGATACGGTTTTTGATACCGATTAGATATGGACAATTACGGGTTTTTCATCCGTGCCTGATTTTTGACAATTATCAAAGCTTGGCTGCGGATCTTCCGTGCCCTGTAAATAATGCACGTACTGATACGGACTTTTACGGATATGATACGAATCGTTACGGACAGGACGGACAAATACGGAAGCCCAATCCGCAGCGTAAGTGCTAGTGTGACCTAGGCATAAGATTTGTCAACATGGAGCCAAAGAAAATTACTGCAATTTTGCAACTTTCAACAGGGTAGTAAGCAGCTTTAAATTTTACACTGTGACAGTTTCTATTTTCAGACCTGGCTCCTTGGCAAGTGCTTCAAGGCATGGAGTTCCGTGGCAAGTGTTTCAAGGCATGGAGTTTTGCCAGGGCATTACAGTGAGTAAATATGGTCCTGAAGGGAGCGTTTGATTGCTGCAATTTCCTCTTCTTTCCAATGTTTAATTGTATGTCTTTTCTTTGGTTGAGTTATATGTTCTTTCTTTAGTTCAACTCTATGCCTTTTCTTTGGTTGAACTCGAGCGTTCTCGACTTGAGCAAGTTCAGATTCAGCATTTTTAGGACAATTAGACAAGCAAAGAAAATATATATTTACAATCCATGCATCGACTTTTGGTCATGTTTTTCTGTTTAAGAGAAATGCAGTGTATCCTTATAATTGTTGCCTACACGATCGTACATGAATCCGCATCATGTGTATGTTTAAACTACAACATATATATCAGATACTGAAAAATATACATACTTAATTTTAGAAATATTAAAAAAAACATATTATATAATAATGTTTAATGTGAATATAATTGTAACAGAGAATTTGCTGTACTTGTAATAAATATTTAAATTGACTCGTTTGTCTACCTACTTCGTATATGGCCATGAATAGTGAAAGTTTAAGCTAACCGAAAAGTACCCAGCCGAAGAGGGTGCCCGCGGCATGACTTTTCTATACGGAAATGTGCATTTTCGGTCATATTCGTCACCCTATTTCTCGAAAACCAGTTTTCCCGGCATAGCGGCGCATGTGGTCTAAGAGTGCCACCCTTCTACTGTAAGACTCACTATGTGGCTTGCTCCAGAATGTCCGCGCTCGGCGATGACAGGCCTGCATGGACTACAAAACCCATTAGGTCTCCAACTCCCGAAAGTCGAAAAAGTACCCAGCCGAAGAGGGTACCCCCGGCATGCCTTTCCTATACGAAAAAGTGCATTTTCGGTCATATTTGTCCCCCGATTTCTCGGAAACCAGAGTTTTCCCGGCATAGCGGTGCATGTGGTCTGAGAGTGCCACCGTTCTGCTGTAAGACCCACTAGGTGGCTAGCTCCCGAAAGTCCGCGCTCGCCGATGACAGGCCTGTCAAATACCCCACCCCCTACCGGCACATGTTATAGCGCCCTATGTTCGAGTTAAAATTTCCGAGAAACCAGAGTTTTCCTGGAATAGCCGACCTATGGGCCGTGAAGGCACTTGTATGGACTACAAAACCAACTGGGTCTCCAACTCCCGAAAGTCGAAAAAGTACCCAGCCGAAGAGGGTACCCGCGGCATGCCTTTTCTATACGGAAATGTGCATTTTCGGTCATATTTGTCCCCCTATTTCTCGGAGACCAGAGTTTTCCCGGCATAGCGGCGCATGTGGTCTAAGAGTGCCACCCTTTTACTGTAAGACCCACTAGGTGGCTAGCCTCCGAAAATCCGAGCTCGGCGATGACAGGCTTGCCAAATACCCCAACCCCTACCGGCACATATTATAGCGCCCCATGTTCGAGTTAAAATTTCCGAGAAACCAGAGTTTTCCTGGAATAGTCGACCTATGGGCCGTGAAGGCACTTGTATGGACAACAAAACCCACTGGTTCTCCAACTCCCGAAAGTCGAAAAAGTACCCAGCCGAAGAGGGTACCCGCGGCATGCCTTTCCTATACGGAAATGTGCATTTTCGGTCATATTTGTCCCCCTATTTCTCGGAAACCAGAGTTTTCCCGGCATAGCGGCGCATGTGGTCTGAGAGTATCACCCTTTTACTGTAAGACCAACTAGATGGCTAGCTCCCGAAACTCCGCGCTCGGCGATGACAGGCTTGCCAAATACCCCACCCCCTACCGGCACATGTTATAGCGCCCCATGTTCGAGTTAAAATTTCCAAGAAACTAGAGATTTCTTGGAATAGCCGACCTATGGGCCGTGAAGGCACTTGTTTGGACTACAAAACCCACTGGGTCTCCAACTCCCGAAAGTCGAAAAAGTACCCAGCCGAAGAGGGTACCCGCGGCATGCCTTTTCTATACGGAAATGTGCATTTTCGGTCATATTTGTCCCCCTATTTCACGGAAACCAGAATTTTGCATGTGGTCTGAGAGTACCACCCTTCTACTGTAAGACCCACTAGGTGGCTAGATCCCGAAAGTCCGCGCTCGGCGATGACAGGCCTGCCAAATACCCCACCCCCTACCGGCACATGTTATAGCGCCCCATGCTCGAGTTAAAATTTCCGAGAAACCAGAGTTTTCCCGGAAATGCCGACCTATGGGTCGTGAAGGCACTTGTATGGACTACAAAACCCACGGGGTCTCCAACTCCCGAAAGTCGAAAAAGTACCCAGCCGAAGAGGGTGCCCGCGGCATGCCTTTTCTATACGGAAATGTGCATTTTCGGTCATATTTGTCCCCCTATTTCTCGAAAACCAGAGTTTTCCCGGCATAGCGGCGCATGTGGTCTGAGAGTGCCATCCTTTTACTGTAAGACCCACTAGATGTCTAGCTCCCGAAACTCCGCGCTCGGCGATGACAGGCTTGCCAAATACCCCACCCCCTACCGACACATGTTATAGCGCCCCATGTTCGAGTTAAAATTTCCAAGAAACTAGAGTTTTCCCGGAATAGCGACCTATGGGCCGTAAAGGCACTTGTTTGGACTACAAAACCCACTGGGTCTCCAACTCCCGAAAGTCGAAAAAGTACCCAGCCGAAGAGGGTACCCGCGGCATGCCTTTTCTTTACGGAAATGTGCATTTTCGGTCATATTTGTCCCCCTATTTCACGGAAACCAGAGTTTTGCATGTGGTCTGAGAGTACCACCCTTCTACTGTAAGACCCACTAGGTGGCTAGATCCCGAAAGTCCGCGCTCGGCGATGACAGGCCTGCCAAATACCCCACCCCCTACCGGCACGTTATAGCGCCCCATGTTCGAGTTAAAATTTCCGAGAAACCAGAGTTTTCCCGGAAAAGCCGACCTATGGGTCGTGAAGGCACTTGTATGGACTACAAAACCCACGGGGTCTCCAACTCCCGAAAGTCGAAAAAGTACCCAGCCGAAGAGGGTACCCGCGGCATGCCTTTTCTATACGGAAATGTGCATTTTCGGTCATATTTGTCCCCCTATTTCTCGAAAACCAGAGTTTTCCCAGCATAGCGGTGCACGTGGTCTGAGAGTGCCACCATTCTGCTAAAAGACCCACTAGGTGGCTAGCTCCCGAAACTCCGCGCTCGGCGATGACAGGCATGCCAAATACCCCACCCCCTACCGACACGTTATAGCGCCCCATGTTCGAGTTAAAATTTCCGAGAAATCAGAGTTTTCCCGGAATAGCCGACCTATGGGCCGTGAAGGCACTTGTATGGACTACAAAACCCACTGGGTCTCCAACTCCCGAAAGTCATAAAAGTACCTACTCTTTTTGGGGCCCGAGCAACCAATCAAAATAAGCGATCAGGATGAAGGTCATCTGAAAGATTGTTTTTCGAACACTTACCTTTTTTGGGGCCCCAGTAACCAATCAAAATAAGGTATGAAGGCAAAAGTAATATGAAACATAGAACACTACTAAATAAGCCTTTCTGCAAAAGCAAAATTCAAATTCCTCCAATGAGACTGCAGAAATAGCAAATTTTCACTTTTCCCATTACAAGTCATTGAAAACTGAAAGTTGCATGCACTAGTACAATGTTCTGCACAGGAAATAACATAGATTATAACATGTAAATGTGAAAGGATTTACGATCTGCCCACTGTCAAAATGATTGTCAATCTCTAGTCGTAACGTCCCAAACACAGCTCGTTTCAAAGTACGTGTGTATATGCAACTTTACTGTATCGAATGCTTTAGAAAATTCTGGAAGTGGATGAAATCTGTCCTTTCGAAAGCGTTGCTGTCCTTCGATTCTATGGGCTTATAAAAATGATGCCTTATATATATTTCAGATTTGCGGAATAAAATAAGAATGGAAACACAAACTTATATCACAAGAATGATTCATAATGATTCAAATGCATGTTCATCAACAAAAAATTAGTGTACGTATACATTCATGTTTACGTGATGTACATAGCCGTCAGTTTGGAAGACTTCATGACAAAGTTCGCTCCAGGGTCTGTATTTGTACTTGCTTGATTTTATATTTCACTGTACTCAGGCGGTTCTCAATAATGTCGCGAAGGAGCAACAGCTTCATGTTTATAAGAGAATGCGGCAAACACACGTCTTGGTATTCAGTCTCCTCCACTCTACCATAAGGCCACATCAGTCAAATGGTGATTTCTTTAGATCTTCTTGGCGACAGGGTGCCAATTTAGGCGATAAAATAAGTTAATGATTTAAACGACATTGTCATTGTTAACGGAGAAAAAGTTTTAATTCAAATTCTTTCCTACTGCATGTAGTTTCTATATAATACGTACCAGTATGCATGTACAAATGAAAAATATCATTTGCGATTTACATTGAACCATAATCTCAATAATTGATTACGGTTATGTTAACAGTTTACTAAGTTATGCTGACGGACGACTAAGGTACGAACATTTAATGGCCGCGGTGGTCTTGTAGATAGTGTGTTCATTTTGCAATAAAGAGGTTGCGATTTTGATCTCCGGTCGGTATAAACATGTGTTTGTCGTGCTGATAACTCATGTTTATCCTGACACAATTAAGGCAAATTGCCTGTTAAAACTCGCTGATATTGTACAGAATTAAATACATTTGACCAAATGTCATTAAACTCATTCATTTCAAACAATACTAATTATCCATATCTTTTCTGGAAAAGAGGCATTTCATTCGTTATCGCAAATCCCTCATGATCATCCGCAAGTTGCATACTTGTAAATACCTAAAATTTTAACTATTTTATATTTATTCAAACATATAATTTTTATCTTTAAATTCCTCCGAGAAACTCCACGAAAGACACTTTGATCGATAAATCCAGGTAATTACCTTTCTCGGAGAAACACCTAGAAATTTCACCGAGAAACACCGAGGGATTTCGTGCAGATGATTTTGTCTACCTTGCTTACTTCGCGGTATTTCACCGAGAAATAAAAATTTCGCGAAATATGTTGTTTTGTCTTTACCGGGGGTGTAGTTAAGAAAAACAGAAACTCGATGTGAAATTAAAGCAATAAAATATTGCTCATAAAATATAAAAGTTCTAAGGATCACAACCAATCATTTGAATCGACGATATTAATCAAAATCTATCCCCAGATATATCTGACAGTAAATAGACGACCAATGGAAGGGATTTTTCTGGCGGACATGTACGTCATTATGCAGTACTACGGTGGAAAGAATCCAACAAAAGAAGTCATTTAGAAGGACGTCGACATTTTCAAACGATTATTGAATCAAACGAGACAAAAATGGGAATGACTACGGCCACAGAACATCGTCGTGAAACATCTTAAAGATCAGGGAAATCACTGGCATAGGAATAATGCAAGTGCGTTCGGTTTCCCACAGAATTACAATAATCGACAAATCCCACGAGCAGTTCTTCCCACATGTAATATTGGTCCGGCGAATGACCATCATTATTTCTTGAATAAGGTTTATGTGTGTTGTTGAGTTCTTTGATGACTGACTAGTCCAACTGTCCGTTGCATGTAGCGCACGACAATGTCATGCTGGTGGCCCATTGATCTTGGTTTTGCGTTCTACGTATGTGCTTTCTATTCGCTTTATCGCTGATCCTTTGTAGATGAGACCTCGCCTTTTTGATCTCTTGTGTGCAGTCTGTTCCCAAGACCCATATTTGTATGTCGAAATATGCATCAACCCACCCAGCAAAAGATATGCGCCCCATGTGAGTATATGTAAGGGTCCTATATGGTCAACCCGTGTGGGGCCCGATCTGGGATTTTGCAATCGGGCTCGCGATGGGACTATATGGAACCAATATAACCCATGTCACATCAATATTATTATCGTGACTAATGTGATTTCGAGATGGGACCATATGTCACCTATATAACCCATGTCACATCAATACTATATCGTGATTCATGTGATCGCCTTTTTAAATTACATTCTAAAGTCCTGAGAAGAAATTCACAAGTGCAGTGATGCACTTCTGCAATTCCCTTTCACTCCTTTGATAGAGTTATTCGGGACATACAAAAAGTTTAAAGAGTCTTATTTAAGCGGAATTTTATTGCTGTACAGTGCTAAAATCAATAAAGCATAAGCATGATTAGTGTAACAAATAAGATTCTGAACAGTAAATGATTTAAAAATGGTGAAATATTAAAATATACAAATTTTAATTGATTATCTTGTGAAATCCTTTATTTAAATTACGTTTTTTAGATCACCTGACCCGAAGGGCTCAAAATGTGAGCTTATAGGATGGCCACACTCCGTCGTTGTCGTCGTTGTCCACACTTTTCAAAGATCTCTGAAACCCCTGGTCCAATCAATGCCGAACTATATGTGAAGCATCCTTAGGAAGGGGGAACTAAAGTTTGTATAAATGGTCCAGGTCACATGACCAAGATGGCCGCCATGCCCACATATGGTAAAAACCTTGAAACATCTTCTCTGGAACCGGTGGACCGATTTCAATATAACTTGGTATGTAGCAGCAGGGACTCTTGCACATCATAGTTTGTATAAATCATGACCTTGGATTGACCTTGGCCTATTTTACGGCAAGGTCAACATTGGTCACATAGGTTTCTCAATGGAAAATATGCAAAACAATTCTTCAGAATATTTTGTGGTCTGTGACCTGAAAGTTGGTACAAACGTTCAACTTATTGATTTAATGAAGTCCTATGAGTATTCAAGGTAATCTCTTGACATTGGCTAAAGGTCATTTACAGTACATATTAAATTTAAACTTTAATTTTCACTGAAACCACTTCACCAATCAAAGCCAAATTTTATATGTGGTGTCCTTAGGAAGGGGGAATCAAAATTTGTATAAATTGTCCAGGTCACATGACCAAGATGACCCCCATGCCCATATATGGAGTAAAATCCTTTAAAAATCAACTTCTCTGGAATCAGTGGACCGATTTAAATGAAACTTGGTATATAGCATTGGGGGCTCTGGCCCTTCCTAGTTCATATGAATCATAACCTTGGGTTGACCTTGACCTATTAAACTGTAAATTCAAACAGAAAGGTCAAATATTGCCAGAAAGATCTGAAAGTTGGTAGATACAGACAGTTTATAGTGTTAATTTGAGGTCAAGTTTACATTTTAAGTTGGCTAACATGGCCTTAGCCAAAGGTCATTCATCAAAGACAAAACCTCAGGTAATCGATATCAGGACCATTGATCCTCTGGTTTTAAAGCATGATGGGCAAAATATGAGATTTCGGCTTTGGATATCCTGCTGGCTAGTACATCGGACTCTGGATTGATAATTCGGTGTTCCAAAGACGTTGGCACCAGCTTGACAGCAAGAACGATATGATCAGGAAAAGGCGCAGTCAGACAGAAATTCCCATTCCAAAATCCTAGGTGGGAAAAACTAAATTGACAATTAGGTACGTATACTAAGAAATTAGAAAACATGTCGTAAGCCGAGTGAGCAGCTTTTTCCAACCCCAAGGCCGAGCAGTTATGAGCGCTGTTTCTTAATCACTCCATTATTTCACCGCTGTGTCTGGTATGGTTTGAACCCCGCATTGGCCACAAGTTCTGTTTATGGGTGCGCCAGGTGGTTTTACTCGGGGTTCTCCCGTTTTTATCCGCCTACTGATTGGCCCGTCTCATATGAGCCGAAATAATCTTGAAAGGGACATAAAACTGAATAAAAAAATAAAGCTATTTCCCAATAGGCGACCTTTCAGTTACCTGAACTTAAAGTACGAAAACGTACACAAGTACGAAACGTACTTAAAGTTCAAACAGACAAAAATCGACTCCAAAATAGTCAGTTTTAAGAGAACAAGATTATCCGTCATTTTCCGTATTTCCGGAATTTCAGACTAGACGTGGATATTTCCCAGCAGGCACATGACGTCAAAATGACGTCATATCATGACGTCAAAATGACGTCATATCAACGTCGACGTGGATCTAACGTCATTCTTTGTTGTTGCGAGATTACCCGTCATTTTCCATATTTCCGGAATTTTCAGACTCGACGTGGATATTTGCTGTTGTTGTATCGTTTCAAAAGGCGTTTATTGATAGTTTTTCATGTAAACTACGTAGGAATAAGGATTGTGAGAAATTGTCAGATACAAGGTCATTTTGATATATTCTGTCGACGTATGACGTCAGTCTTATGTACATTGAATACGACGTCAGTTTGACGTCATTATCATTACGTCCACTGACGTCAGGACTGGACCTCAGGTGGACGTTGGTTATTGATTGGACGACGTGTTAATCAAAATACAACTTATATACGACGTCAAGTTGACGTCAGGTGCCTGCTGGGTTCATGGTAAATTTTTTATAGTTCCAAAAAGAGCCAAGCTAAACCAATTTATTGCAATGTCAATCGGTTTGCCTACTAACATTTGGTATAGTTCATCAATATGTTTGAACAACTTGCAGCACTATGATCATAAAGTATGGACATTCAACACTTTTACAGAAAATGTGAAAATCAGAAATATAGGGACATTTGAAAAATCGAAATCTCCACTGAATTGCACAGAGCAGCATGCTGCCAACAAATGGAAGTCTTTGAAACGATCTTACAAAGAAAGCCAGCTCTATAATCAACAAGCCTAGTAATGATCGGAAGACACATCCATATCAATCTGGATGACATATTGAAAAGAAGTCAAAATATTACATCATTAGCTACAGCCAGTTCCCCTTCTTCTCCAACTGATGTAGCTAGGGAAATTAAAAAGGAAGCGCACGGAATAATCAATTGATGAAGAGAGTCTTGATTCGAGTCACACACAAGATTCCAAAGTAGTTTCATTTCCCAAAGATTATGCAGAAAGGCATGAAAACAGATATGTTGAGGAGTGTAAAAGGCAAAAAAAGTGTGCATTGTTTAGCAAGAACTGACCCATGTAGTGAGTGCTCAGTGTAATAAAGTTGCCTATTATTTTTTTAAACTCTGAATGTTTTTCTACCTTGTTAGACGCTTATGACCCATCGGGGTTGGTGACTCGTTAAACAACAAACAAACTCTAAAGGGTTACATCATCTGATTTAAAAAAAAAAATATGGCCGGTTGTGTTTATTTGCGATAAGTCTTTCTTTGGAAACAAATTTATATAAAATAAGACATTTCAGTGTTGTGTGACACGGATACCGTGAATAAAGTGTATAACCGTTAGTCAGCACACTTATATTTTAATTTCATATTGTTCTGTCATATCTAACAATGTTTTGTTTACAGATATCACAGAAGGATATGTATCTTGAAGATCTCACCGTATGACGGCCAGAATGTACCGGGCGTGGCTCGTTTTTAGAGCAGCTGGCGCTTCTCTTTCGCTACTGCTCTAGTCTGTGAGAGCTGCTTCCCGAGGACATTGATGACACCATGTCTACATTGGAGAGGCGGGTGTCACTTGAGCCACGGACATTGGAGGGCTTTTCTGTCCCTTTGACAGTTACACAGAAGGTAATAAGCATTACAATTGGCTAAATCTAATTATCACGGTGTCTATTCTCTAAGCCTTTATAATCTGGTGTCGTCCAGATATAAGCTGGTTCCAGTAGTGGTTGTGAAAAATTGAATGTAAACAAAGAATTGGAGTAGACAGGTGAACAGGTAAGTTGCATGGTTACTGATTTTGATTCTGAATGAAATCCTGATATGCAGTCTCAAGAAAATTTACAAACGATAGTAGAAATCAAAACTAGAGTGGCGAAGATGCAATAGGAAACTAGTTTTGGATGTTCAAAGTTTCAATATGTGGCTGTTTTTATATAACAGTTTCGGCCAGATTCACAAGTTTGCACTTTATTTTGAATATTTATGCACCGGGCATTGTCCGATTCGACCTACAAATAAATATAACCAATACGTACATTCCTGGGAATCGAAATCGCTTCTTGAAAGCGAGTCCAAAATATAAAACCTTAGTATAAGCACATTTTTCAGGTGGCCGTGAATGTTAAGACGCTTTAGTACGGTAAACGCGCAATCAGACTGACACTGTACCAAATTTGAAATAATTGAGCTTGTTAATAGTGACTCAAAAGCTTAACAAGGATCTCATCCCATCCCAAAACATAAAATGGTCCCTCCTGAAGTATTTTAGGAGAAAGAGACCATGTCCCTAGCCGGAATCGAACCCGGATCTCTTGCGTGACAAGCGACCACTCTAATCATGTCGCTACAGAGCTAGCCCAACAGCGAGGCTGTTAGAAGTGGCCTTATTTCACAATACTCCTAATTCTGGCGTGAGTTGCATAACGCGAATCCTTGAGATATTGATGAAGCCATTTTGATCTTCCTTGTTCCTTAACAACGGCGGGTTGCTTTCAGAGAGGCAGCTCCTGGCAGCGTTACGTAGCGTTGGTGAACACTTTTTTGTAACACACCGTTGCATAGGAAATAGTTAAGAAGTGTTTGCTAGCGCTAGCATTATGCAACGCACCCTGTTTATGTATAACACATATCAGCTAACGCGCCTATTCATATCCTACATAATATTCCCAAGTACATTTGTGGCAAATAATGTCGTATGCAAGGTGCATAATTTGCTCAGTCAAAAAAGAGATTGTTCTCATTGAATGGGCCTGTTGTGTAGTAGAGAATGAGTCTATTCAACTGGCGATTGTTTTAGCGTGGTTTGAAATTAAGTTGAATTGTTTTTGGTGTTTTATATAAAAATGAAAGCCGTATACCTAGATCTTGGTCCGTTTGACCTAAATTATGGACTGGACGTAATGCCCAACTCATCCTCACATCAATGACTACTATGACAAATGCAAATGATACATTTGGCCTACGATTAGCTTGCGATGATCGCAGATGTCAGTTTTGGCATTTTCTTCCGGTGTCCGCAGGATGATCCTACGATGTTCCAACGATCATCATAGCCTCTACGAATTTGTAATAGTCTGCACTGACAAAATTTTAAAAATCGCAAAACCGTAGCCCATTGACACGTCTAGCGCGCGCCGTACGGAGACCCTGCGATGATCATACGATCGCCGAAAGGTTTATTATGATCATTTGTGGACAAAACATCGTACGGCGATCGTAGGGAGACCGCAAGGGCTCAGTCAGTAATCATAGGGACTTCTCGCGGACATCGCACGGGCTCCGTATGATTTCCAATAAAAGAGTGCGGATACCCTACGATTTCCATACGATCTCCTTACAGTTCTGACTGAAAACATCGACGAAAGCCAGAGCAAGAAATCGTTGAATTGTTAACACATACGTCGTAGCTCACGATCACCTACGATGTCTAAAATCGTAGGGAAAATCGCAGACCGAAAGATCGTACGATGTCAAATGTAACCTAGGCATAAACACTACACGTTCACGTGATCGTACAAATTAGTTGCAAAGCTTATAACGCTTTTAACTCTTCGATCTACAGTAACAATTTAACGAAAGCCTTTATTTGTGCAACCGCACATATTAATCTTGGTATTCGCTTTTAAAAGAGTCCATATCACGAACGAATCTCAGTAAATAACGAAAACTTAATAGTTTCATGTTTTTGAAAATATCTAAACCCATGATTTTGTGCTTTGCATTCACACCACCCCTACATTTTATTCTTATACTTTACATGTTTACATGCTGTCATTTCTCCAAAGCAAAATTGCATGTTATTTCTTGAATATATAAATCATTGAAGACCAACAAGTGTACTCACCTGTAACAGTCTGTTCAGAATCACAAGTGTGTCGACAAATCAACCAAAATATACCGCTAGTTTATCTTCTCGCGAATGAGGCACGTGTTTTTATGAGCTTTGAACATTTTCACTGAACGCATCTCAAACTTTTGCACAGATTTGTTAATGTTTATTTGATGTTTTAATATGTATCTAGAGACTGCACTTCATAAAATGTACATTGCTGATCTAAGTTCTTATATTTTTTTCATTTTAAGAAGAAAAATATGAAACACCTGACTAAATTGACCCTAACCAGCACAACTCCCGAGAATAATGGCTTGAAGAATAGACCCCGTGATTATAGAGTTGATTTAATTAGCACACGTTTGTTGAGGAAAAAATGTGTTTTCAGCTCTGTACTCCGCTTCATAAAAACTATTTTTCAACTCAAGGAAATAAGGAAAAGGGCATTGGAATTTAGAGAATTATATTTGAATTCCTGACACATGACCGATGAGCATAAAATACCTATATAATGTTTATTATTATTATTATTCAGTTTTATTTCAGCTCATATGAAACGGGTGTTATATATTGTCATATATCATCAATTAGAGTTTCTGCAATTTTTCACTTTGGCATTAATGTAAACATTTGCATGTCATCCGGAAATCTTATCAAACCACGTGTAGCTTCAAATGTCTTTTAATTAGCTGTCATTCTTAACTGTGATAATTTATATCTGTCAGATGCATGGTGCAGTTTGATTGGCCAGAGCGATGCTTGCACTGGGTCACTTTTAGTTTTGGGCTTGTAACATCAACATCTAAATTTGAACATCTGAAAATTACTAAGAATATATTTTAAATAACTTTTGGCAAATCATAAAATAAATAAGTATAAATTTGAGTAACATTGAAATATTAGAATTTGTGCTTTAAACTTTAGAATCATAATTTTGTGTTTGCATTTTATCTCATTCCCCAAATAGAACAATAAATGAAGAAATACGTGGATAATCTAAACTAAATTACAATGTGGTCGTTTTCGCGGATTCCTTTAGTGTTAAATTCAGATGAAAATGGGGTTATTTTATTAAACACGGTGAATCCAGACGAAGCCTGTGGGACACTTCCAAATCCAGCAGAACCAGTGATGGACACTAGAAGAATTTCGCTCAGAAAGTTTTCAGGGTACCCAACCGAGGACCCAAATCAGTTCATTTCTGATTTTGAGGCGTATTGTGACTGAAGACTGAACAACCATGACCAAAGAAAGGTAGCTGCTTTTCAGCTCCACCTGCAGGGACCTGCGCAAACATGGTTTTGTTGCTTAGACGATGACGACAAGACAGATTGGGACACGCTGAAAGATGCGTTTGAACTAAAGTACAGTTCCCAAAACAAAACCCAGTATTGTTGGTAGAAGCGGAACAGTTCAGTCAGTTGACGCTTCTGCCAACGCAACAAATAGAAGACTACTATCGTCGAATTCTTGATAAAGGACAGAAATTACATAAATCCGACCAGGAGGTCTTACTAAAGTTTATTCAAGACCTACCACATGTATTGCTATTTATAGCCATGGCGACCATCTTGGTCATGTGACCTTGACTATTTATATTAACTTTCATTCCCCCATCCTAAGGATACTACATATAAAATTTGGCTTTGATTGGTTGAGTGGTTACTGAGAAAATTAAGTTTAACATTTAATTTGTAAATGACCTTTGACCAAGGTCAAGAAATGACCTTGACCTTTAATGCTTACATCACTTCATAAGCTCAACATGTTGTCTGCATCTACCAACTTTCAGGTCACAGGCTACAAACATTCAATGTTTTCACTTTTTTCATTGAAAAGCCTATGTAACCAAAATTGAGCTTGCCGTAAAATAGGTCATGGTCAACCAAAGTCATGGTTTATATAAACTTTGATGGACCAGAGTCCCCGATGCTACATACCAAGTTTCGTTGAAATCGGTCCACCGGTTCCAGAGAAGAAGATTTTTTATGGTTTTTACCATATATGGGCATGGCGGCCTTCTTGGTCATGTGACCTGGATCATTTATATAAACTTTCGTTCCCCCTTCCTAAGGATGCTCCACATGAAGTTTGGCCCAGTGGTTTCAGAGGAGAAGATCTTTGAAATTGTGGACGGACTACAATTGTGGACGGACGGACGACACTGCGGGGACAAATTTGTGGTAAATACACAGCACAATACTCCGGTAAACCCCGGCTAAAGTCACGACCAGTCTTCCCCTTAGAACGAATGCAACAGTTGTTTTTGAGATCTTGTTATAAGTGACCTTAAACATGATAATCGGGAACTAAGAAAAAAATTTAACTTTTTGTATTTTTATATCTATAGAAATTGTCTGCTAGAGAAAGTATGGTACCAGTGTTCCTTTAACGCCGAAGTAGGGCCCCATTCCTAATGCCAAAAATAACGTTTTTCCCCCTATTACTGAATAAAAATTCCCAATTTAAATGTTTTGAATTTTGTTCTTATTAAAATTTACAATCTTTAAGTATTTTTCAGTCATTAAACATAATTACACTTTTTCCCAACTTCACTAAATAAGCATAATTAGATTTTCTTCCTTATGTCAACTTCTAACGTAATTATTTATCCAATGCAAAGGGCCCCTGTTGTTCAAATTTACTATTTTGTACTATTTTGTAGCTGCTCGTATTTGTTCTATTTCTTATAGAAAGTTATTAACATGGATGAAGACGTGCTAGACGGGCATATGAGGATTGTCCCAGACTCCAGTCTTGTGGTGAAGGCAGCTTGGGTGCATGGTGTTATTGCCTCGGTAAGGCAGTCGAGAAAGAAACTTGCCGACAAAAAGAAATAGGACACCGAACAGCGATAGCAAAGAGACTTATAGACGGATTTTACACGCCCTTCCAGCTAGCTGTTGGGATGGCACGATGGATTTGGACTCCCTAATTTATAAAAAGTATTAGCTTTTTCAAAAAGCTTGCGGGCGTTTAGCCCTAGTTATAGGTATCAGGCCGAGTTGACCCGCTTCCGCTAACTTCATCTTCGCAAGATAGACCTTACTATGCTTCGCTTTTAATATCATCAGAAAAACTCCAAATAAATAAGAATCATTTTATCAAAATATATTGGGCTTCAAGATAGCAATGATTTTCTGATCATTCAAAATAAAACTTTTAAATGGCCTTTTTTAAATCAAAACAGTAATTTTGGATTATTTTTTTATCATCTTTCACAATAATAATGTTAACACATGGAATTAATTGCCATTATGTTCAATTCTTGGAACAGCTGATTTGGTTCCCCACTCATTATTCGCCATCTGTGGACTTGTGGATGAAGACGCGGAAACAATGATGGGTTCGGTCTAATTCCGAAATACTTCGTTCACGATCTTATTTTTTTCTTAGCATATATCATTATGGTTGGTTCCCTACTCGTTTTTCGCCAGGTACTGACTTATGATGATGCGGGAGCAACAGTGGGATCGGTCTAATTGCCGTCATTTCCGGATTGATGTGTGTTTGCATCGACGTATATAGGTTCGTGAACGCCCGCAATGAGATAAGATGTAAGAGTCTTTTGTTTTGTTTTTCTCCAAATCTATTGCTGCTTTTCTCAGGTATTGACATTGAATTGTCCAAACAGTATTGTTCACAACGTCACACAGTGATAATTTATAAACTTTGAAGCAATAATCTCTGGCCTTTTAAATTGTAATAGATCTGTGATTTAGCTGGAAGGTTGTTGCAATTACCAGAATTTGGTTTCATGGCCTATGGGATAAAATGTCACAAAACCCAATAAAATATAATGGCTTACTTCCCTTTGTTGCTATGACACAATGGATATGATTGGTTGAAATATCCAATATTAACACAATTGCATGCATTTTAAGATACACTGCACATACCTTTTTGCGCCAGATAAGTTTAGGAAACAAAGAAAAAGATCGTTGAAAATAAATCACAATTTCTTCACTGAAAACTTGTCATAAGTTTCTATAAATGGAATAAATGGTTTCTATTATACATCAGGTAATTGTTTAGTTAATTTCCGTTTTCTGATTGCTGTATTTTCCATGAAGTTAATAACTTGAGGTAAAAATTGTACATGAGAGCAATCAGCTGTTTTGGTTCAATACTGTTAATTTCATTTTTCTTGTGCTAGATTTAAACTCTTTGGCATAGTTACTTGTAAGCAATGACAATGGAATTTGTTTATAAATGTCTCAATCTATAAAGTTTTGTATTCTGTACAAATTCTTGATATACTGTCTGTGTAATTCTACTGTCTGTGTAATTCTAAAGCATGCAACCAAGTAAGAACAAAGGTCTTGATGCCATTATTTCATATCGGCTTTGATAACTATGCTGCCTTCTTTAATTGCACGCCGGCGGATCGGGCGTCAGACTCTATGATGGCCCCGACTTAAAGCTATTCATTTTAGTTGGTTGGGGCCGGAGCTTCTTGTCTGTTGCTTGGCCCACCGGGGTTTAACTGGTGTTTTTCTTTTGCTCCGGAGTTAGTAGGTTATTCGGCGCCCAGTGATCTCCATCGTCGGGCAGCTTACTCAATCTGTGAGTCCTTGTTTTTGAATCTTTAGGATGTTTTATCATGATTTATTTGTTTGTTCTTGATGATTCATTGACTAGTTAGAGATTCACCACGAGGACCGAAGAACATACTAAATGTTATGAACCACTGCAGAAGCTGAGGGTGAGGTTAGGATCCTGTAAAACCGGTTTAAGCCCGCCAGTAACTTTGTGTTACTGATCGTTCCAAGGCGATACTTCTGTGGTGGTTCTTTTTGTTTTATGTATTGGTGTTTAAAACTTTTTTGTGCTGTTGGCGCCTTATGTATGTTTTCATATTTTTAATTAAGTTAAGGTAACTGAGTGGCCACCTATTGGGAAAATAGCTGCTCATTCGGCTTACGATATGTTTCATGGTATAAGTGCCTGATTGTTAGTTTGGTTTTTTCCCACCTCGGTTTTTGGAGTGGGAATCTCTTTCTGATTGCGCCTTTTCCTGATCTTTGCCTACTTGTACCTTTTTGTTCATATAAGTTGATACTGTTCTTATCTATTCCATCCATTTGAATAAAATGTTTCACTTTTTTGCATTGGTGAAACATGACCGCAATTAAATGTCACAAGCTAAAGTATAAGTGTATCAAGGAAGTTGCTAATACTTGCTTGCATCCATATTTGTCTGTCATTTATTTATCTATGTACTTTGATTTGCCCTCATGGCACAATACTTTCATATGTATATATCTCATTTTAGGACACCCTTGATTATTGAACAACCCTGAGCAACAATGGAATATTTTGAGTGCACTCCAATATCAATATACATATATACGTCCTGATTTTCCAATATAAAGACATGATGGCAGTGTTTTCCACAGACACCAGTTGTTTCAACACAGTTCATTACACCACCAATGGCTCAGGATATCAACCCTCGTATTTAAGCCGGGACTATATTACTAATATCTCTGGTGTGAAAACTTATTCAAGCAAAGTCTATTATTTCTACACTCAAACGTCCCAAACTGTCAAAACCACGACAATATAAAATAAACTACTCCATTATACACCTTAATGTTCAGGAGACAGAATTGTTGACATTTTTACACGACACTCGAGTTAACAATTTATACATATACTGAAAATCAATAAGAGCTGTCGCAGGACAGCGTAGGTCGCCTGACTTGTGCTTTGCCACTAAAGTTATCAAAATCTATGACCCATGACCTTGACCTCAAGGTCGCTCAGATGGGTTGTGATGGTACAGCATAAAATTTCAGACCAATATCCACAAACATGCAAAGTTTCAACTTGATCCATCAACATAGAGATCTATAGACTTCAAAAATCTTTAACCCAAAACGTTAACCAAAAATTTCTAAGGCCATGACCTTGACCTCAAATTCACCCATGGTGGGTCATGATGGTACTGCATAAAACTTCAGACCAATATCTACCAACATGCAAAGTATCAACTTGATCCATCAACATGTTCAAGAGATATAGACTTCTAAAAACTTAAATGAAAAAGTCACTAGAGCAAGAAATATAGGTCAAGGTCACTAGATCAATGTGGGTGCAAAGTCGGGACATCGAGGAGAAGCCATATGCAAGGTTTGATGGTTGTAGGCTTTATAGTTGATGAAATATTAAGGGTTGGCTTAAAAATGACAAAGTCACTGGAGCATGAAATATAGCTCAAGGTCAGTAGGTCAATGTGGGTGCCGAGTCGGGACATCGAGAAGCCATATGCAAGGTTTGATGGTTGTAGGCTTTATAGTTGATGAGATATTAAGGGTTGGCTTCAAAAATGACAAAGTCACTAGAGCACGAAATATAGGTCAATGTCACTAGGTGAATGTGGGTGCCGAGTCTGGACATCGAGGAAAAGTCATATGCAAGGTCTGATGGTTGTAGGCTTTATAGTTGATGAGATATTAAGAGTTGGCTTCAAAAAATGACAAAGTCACTAGAGCACGAAATATAGGTCAAGGTCTCTAGATCAATGTAAGTGCAAAGTCGGGACATCGAGGAGAAGCCATATGCAAGGTTTGATGGTTGTAGGCTTTATAGTTGATGAGATATTAAGGATTGGCTTAAAAATGACAAAGTCACTGGAGCATGAAATATACGTCAAGGTCAGTAGGTCAATGTGGTTGCTGAGTCGGGACATCGAGGAGAAGCCATATGCAAGGTTTCATGGTTGTAGGCTTTATAGTTGATGAGATATTAAGGGTTGGCTTCAAAAATGACAAAGTCACTGGATCATGAAATATAGGTCAAGGTCAGTAGGTTAATGTGGGTGCCGAGTCGGGACATCGAGGAGAAGCCTTATGTAAGGTTCGACAGTTCTAGGCTTTACAGTTGATGAGAAACTAACACAGCATCTGAGCATTGTACAAAGGTGTTCTAGATTTTGACCTCTAGCCCCGCCCCCAGGCATGACCCCACGGGTCCCTTCACACTAAATCACAGAGGACCCTCATATGCAGCAATGTTCCAAATATGAATGATTTCTGGTCAGTGACTATCAAGATATAATAATTTTAAAAACTTTAACCGAAAGTGTGACGCGGACGTAAACGTAAACGCGGACGACCGAGGTGACAACAATAGCTCTGTGAACTTAGTGCAGGCGAGCTAAAAATCTTGCACCACCCTGTTTTTGTTATTTTTTATGATTAAATGAATTATTTTTATAACTAACAATATTTTTGGTTAATTCCAATATCAAATCTTTGACTTTGCAGCAAATTCAATAGTGTGGATAACAATGCAAACTTTTTGGGGCAAACAGTGTAAAACTGCCATTTTTGAGAAAAATTGATTACCAATGAAAATTTTCAATGAGCATGTGATCTGCATCATGACAGTAACGGAAAAGCAATAAAACATTTGGAATTTTAGGGAATTTGGAGTTTTTACAAAATTTTGAAAATTCGCATTTTCGGAAAATTAACCGGTGGCTTTGAAAGTTTCCTTGAAACAGCAAAGAAAACAATCAAAAATGCACTCTTAGGCTATGGCAGGTAAGCACATGACACTTTTGACAAATTTCATAAACAGAAGTCATATCAGTTTGCTGTACTTCCGGTTTGCATGCAGGAATTTTTAATTTTGATTTTACAACTACCATTCAGTAATTTTTGTTTTTTCTATGTGCCATTGTACTGTTTTGAGATTGCACAACTTGTTCCACACAATCATTTTGGGGGGACCAAACAAACAGTTCCAGCAAAGTAGCGTAAAGATGGTGCTTTATTTTGGTGCAGTTTTAAAACAAAGGCAAATCGCGCCAAATAAAGCACTAACTTTAAGCTGCTTTCCTGCGACAATTTGCTTTGTTCCTATCAATTTATTGTTTTGGACAAGTTGTTTCATACTCACTCATTACATTGGCACATAAAAATTAAAAAATATGAAAATGGTAACTGCAAAATAAAAATGGAAAATTCTTGCATTCAGACCGGAAGTACAGCAAACGGATATGAGTCTAAGAAGCTGTATCAGTTCATGAAGGACCTGACAGGGAGTAGATAAAAGAATCCTATGCCAACTGTTAAGGAAAGGTGTAACCTAGCGGATGAATTTGCTGACTATTTTATGGGAAAAATTGAAACTATTAGAGAGTTCTTGAAAAATTTTGAAAATTGCAAACGAACAGAGAAATCAGTTCCAAAGTTTGATATGTTTGAAGAACTGTCAGAGGACGAAATCAAGAAATTGATTACCAGCTTCAAACAAAACCCTCAGAGCTTGACATTTTAGTAACTAAACTTTTAAAGGTATTTCTGAATGAGCTGTTGCCATCAATTACTAGACTTGTGAATTTGTCATTATCTCATGGAATCTTTCCAAAAGAATGCAAAAAAAGCAATTGTAAGGCCGCTGTTGAAAAAAATCTGGTCTTGAGCTGAAATAAGCCAACTATCGTCCTGTCCGCAATCTATCTTTTCTGTCGAAGTTGATTGAAAAAGCAGCTCTCTATAGACTAAACCAGCATGTAAATAAATTTAATCTTCTCCCGAAAAACCAGTCTGCCTACAGACAATTTCACTCCTGTGAGTCGGCTTTGCTGAGGCTCGTAAATGGTTTACTTCATGGAATGGAGAATCAAGAGGCTACAGCACTGATAGCCATCGACCTCAGCGCTGCGTTTAACACAGTCGACCATGATATTCTAATTGACCTTTTGCGCACTCAGTACGGTGTCTACGATGTTGCTTTGACTGGTTGATTCATATCTGCGACCACGCAGCTGTTGTGTGAAGGTGAATCAAACTGTATCTTCCCTGAGAGTCCTTACGTGCAGAGTTTCACAGGGAAGTTGTTTGGGCCCTTGTCTATATCTGACCTACGCAGGAACTATTTTTGACATTGTTCCACCATCTATTTCTGTATATGGATTTGCCGATGACCACACGGCAAACATTCGGTTCAAACCCTCATCTACAGGTGCAGAGCAATCTGCAATTGAATGTCTTCAAGAGTGTGCAGTCACTATCAACGACTGGTTGAACGTTAAGAAACTTAAAATGAATGCATCCAAAACTGCAATTATTTTGTTTGGTAGTCGAGAGTTCCACAAAAGAAATTCTGGTTTGTGATGATAGCACTGTATAAGGTATTTGGGTGCATTTCTTGGCGACAATCTAGATTTCAAAGATCATCTCAAACTAAAATGAACGAAAATGTCAATCTGCCATATTGAACTTTTTCAAAATTAAGAGCATACGTAGATATCTAATTAAGGAAGCCACTGAGGTTTTGTGCCTGTTATTAGTCATTTCCCACCTAGATTATTGCAATGTTATTCTTTACTGCACTTCCCAGACTGAATTAGCTAAATTGCAACGCATTCAAATAGTGTGTCAAACTTGTTCTTAATCGTAGTCGGTATGACAGTTCAAAGCAGGCATTGTATGACCTACATTGGCTTCCTATCAAGGCAAGAATAAACTTGAAGATGTTAAGGACTTATGTGTGGTCACTGTATATACATGTTTGAAGATTTACCTGTATAAAAAGCATTGTTTATTTTTGTCAACAATGCTACATTCTTTAGCATGCTATCATGTGGCTGTTGAATATGTTGCAAATGCATGGGTTTGTGTATACATGATAGTGAAATGAGTGGTCACCTCAGAGCAAGTGAGTAATTTTTCAATTACTTCCGGGTTGAAATCGTTGGACCCATTTTTCTGAACTTTTTGAAAAAATAAGCCAGATTTTTCGATGTAGTCATTGACTTCAATCATATAAGAACCTGAAACAAAAGGCATGTCATCTTTCAGCAAACAATAAGCGCACATGAGCCACCCAAAGTTACCCACTTTCAGAATTTTCCAGAAAAAAACATGTTTACACTTTTCCTTGAGAAATACATTTCCATGACCCCAAAATAATCCTTACTTTGTTAGATTATGTATCCTAGACATTTAGGCTTTGTGTAAATTTTATGCAAATGCATTCAATTTTCCACGAAATGGGTCCCACGAAAACCAGTTACATTTCCAATTTTACACCAAGCTATTTAAAATTTAAAAGAAAAAGACTTTCAGTGACAGAAGTTTTAGTACTGTAGGAGCGAGGCTTTGGAACTCAATACCCTTAAATCTCAGGCAAAGTGAATCAGTAGATACTTTTAAAAGGAATTTGAAAACATATCTGTTTAAAGACTTCTGTGGACTCTTTTGAAAGTCATGCACTGCCATGACATTTTTATGTGACCAGTCAAATGAAATCATTGACAATTTCTATTTATGATTTTATCTATGTCCTACGCCAGTGAATATTTATTTATATGTAGAATTAGCGTTTAAGCAAATAAACAAGTGTCAAGTTTTTTTTTTTTTTTTTTTTTTTTTTTTTTTTAAAGTTAAAATATATATCATTTTCAAAAAACTTACCATTAAACATTTTACAATAAGCAAATTAAGCAAAAAATAGCAATTAACATATTGCTCCGGCCTTCCATATCTTTTAGGTCAGCCGAATTCAAGAGAGAAAGTACGTAAATAAATTTAAATCTAAACAGAAGGAACCGCTAAGTATGCGTCGTGTTTGTGGCTCGAATGCCACTGATTCATAGGAGGCCAGAAGGACCTATGGTTATTACGGACTCTATATCTATGCTATTATGGACTCCGAGTGCGCGGTGTCAGAGGAAATGTTTTACTTAGCACAGTCAGTCAATGGAACATAATATGCCACTCGGGAATCTATTGATTTCAGCTTCAATACTATTCAGTGTTTCGAGTCCTGTGAAAGAAGTGAATGTAATGAAAATCTCGAAGATAGAGACATTTTAGGACATACTATAATATTCAGGGATCCTTTCTCCTTCCGGCGATAACCAGTGTCTGGGAACAGGAACAACAGATAATGTTGGAGGCGGTAGATGGTCGTTGATGGCGTTACATGCACACATTAAATTCATGAGATTTTGTTTCAACAGGGTATCACTAAATGCATACAATGTTTATAGAAATTCTGACCTCAAAGTTTAACATCAAAAAAGACAGACACAAGATGCCAACTGGAGGCCTAAATTGCATGTACAATATACATATTTGTACATTTTAGGTTTATTTAACCCAACAATGTGATTACTGCTTCAGAGTAGTTACGTTGCCAACTCGAATGCTATGGAGCTAGAAGGGCTAAAGCTAAAGGACTTTCTCCATAAGAAGGGTATTGAGGTATCAGATTTCACCACGGCGGCCCCCGTGGCCGAGTGCTTAAGAGCGCTGATATTTCATTAATGCACTTAACCATTCGATCATCTCGCCGCTGTGTCTGGTGTGGGTTCAAGCCCCACACGGGGCACATGTAAGACAGGCCAAGTTCTGCTTGCGGGTGTGCCAGGTGGTGTTTCTCGGGGTCCTCCCGTTTTGGCCCAACCTATCGAATGGCCTGTCTCATATGAGCTGAAAAAATCTTAAAAGAGACGTTAAACTGAATAAAAAAATCCCCACTGACAGATATCCTCAGGTGAATAAATACACAAAGGAGAAGTAACCCACTGTAAACCATTGGTTTGATGTGTGGCATGTTGCCAAAGGTAAGATTACCTAAGGTACAAAATTGTCAAATGAAAGAATGATTTATGAAGTGAATGCTCATTAATTTTATACATCCGTCCCAACATGACTGAAAAGGAGAACGTCCATTCTGTATGGGAGACTGCCTATAGAAAAGGCTGAATAAGTTTTTATTTCAAAAACACTTTTTTTATCAGTGAATCTAATAGTTTGAATATGCCTTCATTGATTCCTAGAATGTCTTCCTCCAGGAAAAAGTACCAATTAAAATTTTTGGTGTGAAAACATAGTTTCTGCAATTAACCTTAATGGAAATAGAAAAGTTTTTTTTTGCAGGTGTGTTCCCCCGGGACCAAGAAAATCCTTTTGCACACAGTTGTAGTTTTACATTACAGACAAAAAAATGGCATGCTTGGTCCCGGGGGGAAGGCTGTCAAAATTAAAAAAAAAACAATCTATAATGTTAGCCCATAAAATCAAGTGACTTCAATAATTTTGTTTAGGACTGTAGTTTGTTTATATACATATTTCTACCTGGTTGAACATGACCTAGTGTTTGAAAAGTAGCCACATCAGGTGAAAGTCTGTCCTCTGTTATTCAACCAGACACACTTCTGGTGAGCTTTGATGAGCATCACTGGTTAGGAAATTAGAGTGTTTGTACCAATGTGTTTGTTTATGTTTAAGTGGTGACCCATACCCTTGTCTTGGCTTAGTAACATGTAAGCTTGTGTTAGCATATTTGAGGCAAGTCATGGTCTACATAGTCATCGGGTTCTATGTTTGGCTAAATGTTATGTCAAACAAACTGCCCCGCTCTGGCCACGTTAGACAAGCCAAGTTCTGCTTGCAGGTGTGCCAGGAGGTTTTTCGCGGGGTTCTCCCGTTTTCGCCCACCTAATGATTGGCCCGTCTCATATCTTGAAAGGGTCGTAAAACTGAATTAAAAAAAAAAAAAAAACTGTGTTGCTCAAAATAAGTGGGCAAATATTTACTAGCCTTAAAGCACAGATAGTCGATTTTTTGTTACTTGCATGTATGAGAAATGTACATTTATCAGACATGTAGAGTATTCACCTTGAATTTCATGTAGACAGTATGTATTTGTGATACACCTGAATGATGACAGGGTAGGATATAGGCTTTACAGGCAATGTTCAAAAGTTATAGATAAAATAATTATTTGACAAAAACATTGAAATATTTTGACTCGTTTTTTCATCAAAATGTGACCATTTGCAGCATCGTTTTACGCTGCAAATATTATTTTACCATGTATTTTGATCAATACTTGAGAAAATCTTGGTTTTCGGTATCAAAATGTTTTGTCAAAAAAATTACCCCTGCCCCCCAAAAACTAATTTTATGGCGGGTATATGTAAAATTTTCAATTCAAACTTGTTTTGTTGTGTACACAAGATGTCAGGCTTCCACAATAACACACAATTTCAGGCATTACTTATGTATGTTTGTCAATGCAGGCTTTCAAAATCTAGGCAAACTGAATATGGGAATGGACATTCTCCATTGTTTACAACAATCTTAAACCTCAAAACAAACAAACAATTTGATACAGTACATATATACGCAGTGACTGGGAAGAATAAAAATAACAGTAATAAATAAATTTCTGGTACCACTCAACATGGACTCTTCTCTGTGCATAAGGTCAAACATTGAAGCAACAATGCCAACAGAAATGAAATTTGTCCACTAACATTTTATATTTATGATGATTGAATTATAATGATAAAGATGTTTTTTTCTAACTATGGTGTCAAGAAGAATATAACCGCCAACCAATGCCAATAAGGCTTATATGTATGGATGATTCAACTAAACCATATTTCCTGGGCAGGCTCAGACAGGAGCGTTAACCAGTAATCAGATGGTCAGTCAGTAGATTAGAAGCTTTGCCAGGAGGCACAAGCTGCCCAAATATTTCTCCTAGGTCCCAATGGGCGGGGGGCCAATTTTCCAACCCAACCCGACCTCCCTTTGGTTATATTCGAAGCTTTTTTGTGTCTACAGCTGCGTTCAGTCATACATATACCCCTGTTTTGAATTGATGCTTTACGTCCCAGTCAACAGCTAAGATCATGTCGGGACGTTGCCTCCACTTTATGGGACTTTTACCCAAAATGAGGCTGTCATAACCACCATAACCATCCAACTAAGCCACAAAAGTTTTTATATGAGTGGTCGGTTTGACTTGAAACCACTTTTCCTGGGCAAGCTAAGACCAGAGCGGTTAACCAGTAATCAGATGGTCAGTCAGCAGCGAACAAGCTTTGCCTGGAGGCACAAGCAGCCCATCTATTTCTTTACGCCCCATATACCCCTGTGATATTCAGAAATATATTGACAACTCTAATTATTTTTGAACAGTCGTCAATGGCTATATAACACGGACATGCTTAATTTTATATTGTAACAACCGCTTAACCATGAAATTCTTAGGTGCACATTAAATGAAAATCAGAGGGTCATTTTGTAAATAGTGCTTATAAAGACACCAAATTGTCAGCCTTAGAACAAAAATGGTTATTCTGTCAGAAAATACAAACAAAATTACAAATCATTATCCATGTTCCTTGTGGAATTTTTAAACTCGAAAATCAGCGATTTTTTGTTTTAAAAAAAATGGTTCCATATATTATGTAATCACTTTAGGCATACAGCATCACAAAAACTGGAAGTTTTATATACAGAGTAAATATTTACACTCGTACTTAACAAAATACATAAACAAATTACTCCAGTTGTCCATTTCCTGCCAGTGACAATTGTTCAAAAACAGAGGGGCTGTCAATTTATTTCTGAATATTGAAGGGGTATATGAACGCACCTGTATTGTACCCAATTATAACGTGTGACTCCTGTTACTTAATAAGAGATTACATGGCTAGTTGAAGACAGGTAGGACGACCTGTCAATCATTTTGTGATGTAACAGCAGCCCCTGGCAACCAATCAGAATAACAGAATTGAAGTTAAAGAGTCAGAGAAAGAATGACACAGTTATATATGTGAGGCCTTTTATACCTAGCCCTGTCTTACATGTGAGGCCTTTTATACCCAGCCTGGCTGACAATAGTTGAGTCATGCCTGGAAAGAATGATAAATAAAAATAAAACCAAGATCCATGATCCTTTAAGAGCAGTGAGCACATTAATGAGAAAAGGGATGGGTCATACCGCGGTTTCGGCTACTTAAGCCTCTTCAGTGACCCTTTAGATTTGGGTAAATGGAGCCAAAGAGAAACTCAAAGAAGGTAAACCTCATACACAAAGACAGTCTGAAATTCCTGCATGAGACAATCATCGTAGAATCTGATCACAAGCTGAGACCAAAATCAGTCGGTGTCTAACAAGGTACATTCAGCCGAAGCCAATGTGCCTTTTAGTCCAGATGAATTTCATAGAAAACTTATAGAGAAATAATCTCCCGACGACTTCCTCGATAGATTAGATGATACAGTTTATCATCAGCAGTGTGAAAAACGTAACGATGGAAGACTGCTCTAAGGGAACAAAAGTTGTTGTTGTAGATATTGACATGCAGAAATTCATTGAACTATTCAATGAAGTCTGGTTATTTCAAAGAATATCAAGGGTCAAACAGCAATATGTTGCCATCAAGGATTTAAAAGATTATCTACCAGAAGGAAATGTACTAGCACAAATGGATTTCGCAGAAAACTTCTCATTTAATCCTGCAAATGCAGTTCCAGACAGCTATTGGACCATGGGTTTTCTTTGCCTACACCCAGTAGTTATCTACTGTAGAGAGAACGATGAACTCAACAATAATTTTGCGTTTGTGGTAGATGATTTAGGTCATTACATCGGGGATGTATATGTGATCCAACGATGATTTGTTATAATCTGTTCGTGATGATCTGGTATGATCTGCTTTCTGAATAAAGGCAGGCGAATATTTCTTTGAATTTTTAGTTAGAGATCCATTAGCTCATTTACATGGCAAATTTGAACTCTTCTGTATCACTAACATATGTATGATGATAGAAGCATGATCCAAGTTATCAATGAAGTTATCAATCCAAAACCAAAATGAGTTACTTAAAGAGTGTGGATGGTCGGAGGTGAACCACTCTGTCTCGGCAGGCTCATATATAGATATGAGGGGGTCAGGAGGGGTGTCTGATCAAAATCTCAGAAATTTAAATTATAAAATCACAAATCAGAGTTCACAAATCACAGGTAATGAAATTATTTAGCCATTGCTTTGCATAATTGACTGATATATTGCACGTAATCAGTCTAAATTTATTAAAAATAACAACTTGTATAAAAAGAATGTTATTACATTATTATTTGTAAAAGAAAATTAATACGTTACCTTAGTCCCGGGTCTTAACCTTTCAGTCTAAACTGTAAAGGTTCTTTCCCACTTTACAATGGTGCAGTGAAAAGGGGAATTGTTTTTTCGGCTTAATTTACTGCATAAAAAGTGTAACAAAAATCTCTACCTTAAACACGTTATGCATCAATATTTTATTCTGGTCATATATCAGTAGTCCAAAACCTCAAAATGAAGATGCTTATTCTATGCTTGATTTCACCAGACCCGTTGACCACCTTACTTTTACTGAATCGCATTAGTGCTATGGGGTAAGAACATGAAACGGGGTATACTGCATGTTGTAAGGGGGGTCGGGGGGATTTCATCCGAGATGATTTTATTATTCTGGAGGTCCTTAGCTGCGACTATAATACACTTTAATGCCATTTATTTTGTTTGTTTGAATTCATTCCATACGTTCCAGTCAACAGCAATGGTCATGTCGGGACGTTGGCACCATTTGATGGGACTTTTATCCAACATTAGGATGTCATGACACTAAAAATGTGCTTCATAAATGTAACCACCCATGCAAACCAATATGGCGTATATGTATGGATGGTTTGTCCACGTATGATTTTTTCTACTCTGTATACAACATTACCACATAATTTAATAAAAGAAAAACTTCTGGATTTGATAGAGTGGACCTTCAAAAGGGCATTAAAAAACTATGGTTCACTTTATTTGGCATGTAATGACAGAAAGGCTTTTTTCACTTCCTCTGACCAAAGTCGGTATACACTTTGGTCATGTCAGAATGTGTGCGACGCCTTGTCCTATCTCCTTGATAATATTTATATTAGATTTGGGACCAAGTTATACAGACAACTAGCCTTGCAATCTCTTATTAAGTAACAGGAGTCACACGTTATAATTGGGTACAATACAGGTGCGTTCATATACCCCTTCAATATTCCGATGGGTACAAATTGCGCACCTCTCGTAGCTGATTTATTTTTATACTGCTACGAAAGAGATTTCATGGATTCTCTTAACCATGATAATCAAGCTGATGTTATCGAGGCTTTTAATTCCACATCTAGGTACCTCGATGACCTTTTGAACATTGACCCTTATTTTGAAGGTATGGTCAATCAAATTTATCCACCTGAACTTCAGTTGAACAAAGCCAATATCTCAGATACCGAAGCCCCCTTTTTAGATCTACATCTTTCTGTTGCAAATGGATTTGTTTCTTCTAAAATTTATGAAAAGCGCGATGACTTTGATTTTGATATAGTAAATTTTCCTTTTTTGGATGGTGACGTTCCTCGTCGTGCTTCTTATGGTGTTTACATTTCGCAACTTATTAGGTTTGCTAGAGTCTGCAATCATGTTACAGACTTCAACGCTCGAAATAAATGTTTAACGGCCAAACTTCTCCAACAGGGCTATCGGTATCATAAACTTCGAAAAACCTTTTCTAAATTTTATCGTAGACACTATGAATTGATTTCCAAATATAATGTTGGGTTAAAGACGCTTTTAAGTGAGGGCCTTTCGGAACCTGAATTTTATGGTGACTTAGTTTACAAATTTAAGAAACTTATAGGAATTAATGATTTTTCTTTTCAGTTCAGAAAAATCATAACACGTTACAGACGTATAGGTTATAACTTGAATGTTATGCGACAGTCTGTATGCTTAGTTTTTAACCCAATCATGGTTGATAACTATGCTGCCTTCTTTAATTGCACGCCGGTGGGTCGGGCGACAGACGCTATGATGGCCCCGACTTAAAGCTATTCATTTTAGTTGGTTGGGGCCGGAGCTTCGTGTCTGTTGTTTGGCCCACCGGGGTCCAACTGGTGTTTTTCTTTTGCTCCGGAGTTAGTAGGTTATTCGGCGCACATGGATCTCCATCGTCGGGCAGCTTACTGAATCTGTGAGTCCTTGTTTTTTATTCATCAGGATGTTTATCTTGATTTATTTGTTTGTTCTTGATGATTCATTGACGAGTTAAAGATTCACCACGAGGACCGAAGAACTTACTAAATGTTATGAACCACTGCAGAAGCTGAGGGTGAGGTTAGGATCCTGTAAAACCGGTTTAAGCCCGCCAGTAACTTTGTGTTACTGATCGTTCCAAGGCGATACTTCTGTGGTGGTTCTTTTTGTTTTATGTCTTGGTGTTTAAAATTTTTTTGTGCTGTTGGCGCCTTATGTATGTTTTCATATTTTTAATTAAGTTAAGGTAACTGAGTGGCCACCTATTGGGAAAATAGCTGCTCATTCGGCTTACGATATGTTTCATGGTATAAGTGCCTGATTGTTAGTTTGGTTTTTTCCCACCTCGGTTTTTGGAGTGGGAATCTCTTCATGATTGCGCCTTTTCCTGATCTTTGCCTTCTTGTACCTTTTGACTTAACTTTTCCTGGGCAGGCTAAGCCTTGAGCGATTAACCAGTAATAATCAGATGGTCGGTCAGTAGTTTAGAAGCTTTGTCTTGAGGCACAAGCAGTCCATCTATTTCTCCTATGCCCCAATGGGCGAGGCCCCCATTTATTTCACAGTCACAAGGAACGGTCATATAATCAAATAAAAATTAAAACTGAGATCCTTTAAGAGCAGTGAACACATTAATGAAAAAGGGGATGGGCTATACCTATTAGTCTCGTCAGTGACCCTTTAGATTTGGCAACATGGATCCAAAGAGAATTACTGAAATTCTGCAACTTTCAACGGGGGAGTCGATATAAGACAAGTATTATCTAAATGGAATCAAATATGATAAACATTGGTAAGAAAATTAATCTTAACCGATAATAAATTTCTGGTTTCTCAAAAGTCACAAATCACACATTCTAGAAAAGGCCAATCAGTTAAAGCAGCCCCGACATTAAAAACGTCTACAAACGGCTTAGAGCACATGTCTAAAAAGCTATCAGAAATGCATATTGGAAACATATTTCCAATATTTTCACTCTCGAAACAGAAAACACTGTTCCTGTCAGCCCTATGTAAAATGAAAAAGCTAAAACGTTTGGGTCATTCGTAAAGTCACTTAAAAAGACGCGTTTGGGGTCACCTCTCTCCGCGAAAATGGAATTCTTACAACAGACACTGTCGAAAAGGCAAATATCTGTAATAAACAATTTTAATCAGTCAGCTTGAGCACGCGAAAACTGACTCTGAAATCCCCTCCAAAGGCACTAGCCCATTCACCGCCATGGTATTTAAAAAGGTGAGAAATTTTTCCCCTGCAAATTATAGACCCGTGTCGCTAACTTGCATCTGTTGCAAGATCCTTGAGCATATTATAGTAAGCAACATTAATAAGCATCTTTCCCTCGAAAATATTCTTGGTGACTGCCACACGGCTTCCGTAGTCAAAGGTCTTGCATAATCCAACTAGTTCAGTTCTTTCATGACATGGTTAGTAACCTGTACCGAGCGCTGAACCGGGATCGCAGACAAACAGATGTGATCATCATGGATATCGCATAGGCCTTTGACAAGGTGCCACACATGAAAAAAAGTACAAGTAGGCAAAGATCAGGAAAAGGCGCAGTCAGAAAAAGATTCCCACTCCAAAAACCGAGGTGGGAAAAAACCAAACTAACAATCAGGCACTTATACCATGAAACATATCGTAAGCCGAATGAGCAGCTATTTTCCCGATAGGTGGCCACTCAGTTACCTTAACTTAACTAAAAATATGAAAACATACATAAGGCGCCAACAGCACAAAAAAGTTTTATACACCAAGACATAAAACAAAAAGAACCACCACAGAAGTATCGACTACAAATGCACTACTACGGGATAAGAGGATCAACTCACAAATGGAGTGCTCCATGGCTCTCTGAGCGCTTTCAAAAAGTGGTGTTAGATGGACAAGCCTCAGATCAAGTCCTTGTAGTATCTGGTGTCCCTCAAGGATCGGTCTTGGGACCGGTCCTTTTTTCTTGATTTTCATAAATGATCTTCCGGACAATATCAGGTCATCCGATCGCCGCTTTGCCGATCATTGTGTCCTGTACAGAAAGTATAGAAATCCCTCAGATTTCAGGATGACCTGAATAGCTTAGCACACTGGGAGAACGATTAGCAAATGAAATTTAATGTTGCAAAATGTCATTCAACGAGGGTGACCCGGCACCTTCCTAGCAATCAAATACAATTTAATTACTCACTGCATCAACAAACATTGTAACAGGTTCACTCCGCCAAATACCTTGGAATAACTATTACTGACAACTTGGAATGCGGTCAGAAATCTTTTCTAAAGCACCTAGGACATTGGGTTTCCTTTGGCGCAATTTGGCACTTGCACCTCAGCATACGAAGAAGTTACATACCCATGCGCGGATCCAGAGGGGAGGGACCGGGGGTTCGGACCCCCCCCCCCTGGAATTTGAAAAATTTACCTAAAAAAGGTAATTTCGGGATTTTTTGGGGGTTGGACCCCCCCCCCCCCCCTCGTCTGTGACTAAAAATTACCATTTTCGTCCCTCTCATGAAAATTTCTGGATCCGCGCATGATACCAAATATTGGTTCGCCCTCAGCTAGAGTATGCAGCTCTCATTTGGCATCCCTACAATGAAACTGAGACAAAAAAAAGCAGAAAAAAGCAGAAGACAGCAGCCAGGTGGGTCTGCAGGCGGTAGCATAATACCAGTAGCGTCGATGACATGCTTGATAAACTTGAGTGGCCGTCCCTGGAGGACCACAGGCTAAAGTATTCCTTAACTTTCTTTTACAAGATTCACTCCGGTACAGTGTCTCTTGACAAGGATAGATATCTGACCCCGGCACCCAGACTAAGACATACCAGGGCATCCCATGATTCACAGTACACAAGATACATGTCCTAAACTGATGCCCTGAAGAATTCATTCTTCCCAAGGACTATTCCATTGTGGAAATCTTCCTTCTTCAGTAGTCGCATCTAAGACCACGGAAGAATTTAAGGCTCGTATCTAAACCAATGGTCTAACGGTATACGTTTTAGTATGCCTCTGTTTAGCTTTTAAACTTTGCTTTTGTACTGTGTTCAATGACGGCCATCCACACCAGTGGGCATCCATTTTTGTCATAATATTTTGTTCATTTTAAACTTTAACTTTGTAGCGTTGTGTTAATTAAAGCAAATTTTGGTTTGACAATGTTCAAAGGAACCGTGTGTCCAAGGTCGCATCTCTTGAGAGAGCCAGGAATTAATTTCCCTCCTGGCGGCGGGTGGGTAACTAATGGGTAATTGTGGTACAGGTATGTGGCCAAAATTTCTGAAATCTATCCCAATCATATCTGGTCACGTGGATATTGAATCCAAGGAGTCCCAAGGATCCATAGTCTCAAAATTGTAAATCAATCACTGCAAAGTACCATATTTTTTCTTTTACTGCCCACTGGCACTGTTTCCTCATAGCCTTTCTGATGTGGCGCATGGCCACGCAGTCACAATAATCGCATCTTGCTTTGCCAATGAACTCACAACATTCACAGTTTGTACATTTTCCCCTTTCTATCCCCCAATGTTCTTGAAAAAAATATTTTCCTCAGAAGAAAACCGAATATTAATTTGTTAAAACGTCCGAGTAGAAACACAGCAAGTTCTTATAAAAATCCTGAAAATATTCTCCTAAAGCATTCCCAATCTGTCCTGGTTTTGGCCATTTTCTGGTGTTTTCTGACTTAAAATTGCTAACTTAAAAAATATAGTATACAAAGATTTCTATTTCTTTCAAACTAATACATTTCTTTGGCATTAATTTTTGTCAGTGTACACTTGGTGCACCCAACGACCTTGTCAGGGTGACCTTCACCTTCAAGTGACGGAAGAAAAAATGTCTCCACCATCACGTTTATTTTTTCTGAAATAAATTGTGTCTCCTTAAACCCAGAATATTATAATATTTAAAACTGAATTTGACTTCTATTTTGAATTCAATGTTTTTGATTTTCCGTTTTCTTCAATAAAAACTATTAATATCAAGTGACTTAATTGAAAAATAAATATGTTTATTCTATTTTGTCTTGTATTTTATTGTCATCTTTGATATATTTGTCATAAGCGAAGTGGTCGTTGCTATGGCTTATTTGTAATGGCCTAGTGTCTGTTTCGGGGTCACTGTGTGAATGCACTCGCTTGGCAGATTTTGGGGAATTGAGCTCAAGCTGTTTGGTAGCACACAGGACCCTAATTTACACTGAAGCTTAACAACCACCGTGTGAACAGTTTAAATGTCTTGGCTTACAGCCTAATCGCAGAAATAAAACTTCAAGATAGATAGTTTTGCAGTTTTCTGAATTTTAATTATTATTTTCTAAAATATAAAAACGCGACTGATGCAGATATTTTATTTTGTCAATGTCCTAAATTGTTCCTTAAGCACTTTTCACACTGTCCTAAAATTGTCCTAAAACTCTATGCACTTTTGTTCACTTTTTGTCCTGAAGTCTATCACTATGAATTTCAAAATGTTCCTATTCTCTCGCGAAATGTCCTGGTTAAAACTCTGTATTTTGTACTGTCCTAACGCGATGTCACAAGCATATATTTTCTCAAAATCAATAGTTCATCAAAGTTCACTGTACCCTTATTATTCAAACTGTTAATTCTGTATATTCAATTCTATTCTGTATCACTTTTCCAATTTTCTTTGCTCTGAATTAACTTTCAATTTCCTACTATTGTCCTAGTTTATCATTATATACAAGTTCTAAATAGCACATCACAATATCAAAACTGAAACCTAAGATTTTAGCAAAGATTTGGAAGTCTTTGCACAAAGCCGATAATTGTCAAATGGTTTATGCAGCGTCTACATTGCAAAATCACATGTTCCCAGTTTCGTTTCCAGATCAGAACTGAATTTCAAAAACTAAAATTTTGTGTTCCCAAAAATTTGCACCTTTTCGATCAACCAGTAAATTGTTCCCGTAGATTCGACCAATCCTAAACATTTTTGCAAAACCCAATAAAATTCCCTGTATTAAGTCCCATCTCAAGGTGCCAAATTGTCCCTTAGAGTGAATTTAGCAAAATTGTCAAAAATACAAAACAATCTGCTCTATCCAAACAATCTCCCTTTTTGAGTGACACACTGATTTCCTATCACTTGTTTAATTGTTTAAGCATCTTTCTAGAAGCCAAGTCTGACATGAGATACCTAAGTTAAATGCCTGGAATGCTTTGTTTGTTAAGAAGTGCTAAAAGTTTCAAAGTCTCATCCCAGCTCAATCTGTCTGCCAAAAGATCTTAATTACTTATATGGTGATAATTTGTTAAACCTTCAAAGCTGTTCCATTTCCCTGTGAACATAATTTTACCAAACTGCCAAAATGCATTTGATGAACAGAAATCTTGAGAAATGTTAAATTCCTAAATTCAAAAATTATGAAAATGTGAAATTAACTTTTTATATTATTTCTGTTGAAAAATATCCTCTCATACCATCCATCCATTATCTATTTACATCACACATAAAAATTGAAAAACCTTTTTCACATTCTGTTCTTGAATCTATTTACTTTCTTTATATTTCTTACTTTTCTTACTTACTATGCATTTTTATGCATAAAGCAAATGTATCAACATTTTCACTGGTGACATATTTCCCTGCGGTCCATTTAGTTTGTCCCCAAACTAAACTGCTTTTTGCACTGTTCCTTTTTTTTTTTTTTTTTTTTTTTTTTTTTTTTGTATTTTTCTGATTATTATTACTATATACACAAAACACAAATACTTTGACACAATTATATAACAACTATGTACAGCTCGAGCTACATGTAATGAAATGATTTGTAAACTGAAATGCGCGTCTGCATCATAGTTCATATTTCACTTTTGTTGGAATTGATTTTTTTTTTTTTTTTTTTTTTTTTTTTGAATTGTCCTTTATGAATAGAAGATGACTATCCCGGGAGGGTCCATTGTAGTGTCTGTCGTAGCTGTAACCTCATTGTAGGTTCTGTTTGTAGTTTTCCACGGCAAAGGTTCCTTCAGCTCTGAAATTTGAACAAATAGATTAGAACTTGTAAAATTGCAGTCATGTGACTGCTTCATAACTTCATCTGAGTTGCTTGAAAATGGATTTCGCTATCGGACAATGCTAAGGCATGGATGGTGTATATGATGCGCATTCATAATACACTCTTGCACTATAACCATCTGTAAACATATTGATGTAGACAGACAGAAAATGTATGCCATAACAAACTCCAAGAAGATCTAAACTTGCTAACCTAGTATTGTTTGAATGATTACGCTCTTGTTCACTTCTCCAAAATTAAAATGTTTGGTTTGTTTCTTTATTGTTAAGTTAACCTTTACTTTTGCACACTGAAGTCTTATACGTATTGCTACCGTCATCATACCGAGCCCTTACTTTTACAGCCTCTATCACTTTTTCAAACATATCCGGTCTGATACAGTCCTCTAGGTCTTTTACTGGGTGAATGCTTTTCATGGCCAGTAAGAATTTTTCAAGCTGCCGCATTTCTGATGATACATTGTTTTGCAGAATGTTCTTCTGTGTTTTTTCTGCCATATTTTCGCTGTCCAAAAAATTATCAAATCGTTTTTCACTATTTTCAACACTTTATCATCTCTCATTCGTCCAGTTACATAAGTGTAGAATGCCTGTGACACTGACTTGGCTATAGGTAGTAGCAGCTTCCTTTCTCTAACAGCACTATTTCGCTTCCACCTTGCAGTTGAGTCGGTTTGTAAATTAGAACAGTACTTTTTCATATGTTCTGCTGGTTCAATTTGTCTGTATAATCCCTTGCATGCAGGACGAGGAACAAATCTGCTGGGTTTAACCGCCTGCGTTCCCCGAGATTGACGATATTTAGGGATAAGTATTCCTTTCCCTCCCCTGTTTACTCACTGCATAGTTGTGGTTATAATCCCTTCATTTTCTTCTTTCCTTTGATTTTTGGGAGGGCCAAGGCCTTTGCAACAGCAACTTCAGACTCACGTTGGGTTTCCGAATGCTTCCTTATATTTGTAATTAGTTTACCACTGTCACAATACAGACATGTAATGATATAACGCTACTATCTGAATCATTATCTAAAGAGAGTCAAATAATGATCATGTGAGCTGTATTGGATGTAAAAGAAGAGGGCAAGGGAATAGCACTTCTATTCCCAAACTTAAAACAAAACAAGTAGTCCAAAGATTTTTGTTCGTTTTGTTTTGTTGCTTTTAGTCCATGGTAAACAGCCAGGATCATGTTGGGACGGTCAGTTAACCTAACCACACTATTCCTGGGCAGGCTTATTTCCTAAGCGGTTTAAGTACTCAGTGTCATACTTTCTCCAGTAACTTACAACTGCCCTTCTTGAATCAGCAGAAGGGGAAGATTTCATGATCAGTTTTCACGAAAGTATGCCGCCAGACCGAGAATAAAACCCTGTACCGGCAAAGTAGCCCAAAGACAACAATCACTCACCTGATACTTTTAATCTTTATGAATTTTCACAGAAGTAAGGAATTTTTGTTTTAATTGTTTTATATACATTTCAAGATTATTTCACACATACCGAGATGAAGCAATCAAAAGTGGGACAAAAACTCGAGTACCCAGAGGTAACAAGAGCCCCGCAAGCCGCGCAATATACACCCGTAGCAGCTAAAGTAAAAACGTGTGAAGATGCCTCCGTGGCGCAGTAGATAAGCCACTCGCCTTGTAAACCAGGGGTCGTAAGTTCGATCTCCAGTCTTTCGGATGAGACTTTAAACCGAGGTCCCTTCTCTTTATGGCATTAGTTGTTGCTTGGACGTAAAACCTTAACACACACAAGTACACAATGGTGGAATAACCAGCTTTAAAACTGGATTTTTGTTGGTCTTCTTATTTTTCTTAATGCCTCATTCTGGCCCCTTGTAACATTATGGTCGTGTTTTGAAAAAAAAGAACTCAAATCTACATTTGAATGTGTCACTGACAACAGCATCTTCAGAGAGAGAGTTGCCCTCAGACCTACATGAATCTACAACAGATTGAAGGACTGGTTGAAGACAAAGCTGCAGTCTTGCAATGTGTTTAGTGTGTCTGCACCATATGACCTGGCTCTTGAATCAAATGTTTTGTTTGTTATTAGCTGTTATGTCCCTGTCAACACTTCAATTCATTTTGCAGATGACGAATGCATTGTAAACATCCCATGACATGTATTTGAGATCAACAATGATTACCATAACATTTTGATTACATTGTACTTTGAAAATTATATTTAACTGCAGATTAATAAAAGACTGATTACCCTTGGTCTAGTATAATGGGACTCCAGATTACTCTCTCTCTCTCTCTCTCTCTCTCTCTCTCTCTCTCTCTCTGTTTATGTATGCATGAAGTTAAGCTGGGACTCCAGTTTATACTATAATGTGTGTATGTGATAAACATATAGTGAGACTCCAGTTTGTACTATCCACATTTTGTTTTATGTGTCTGCAAGAAAATTTCAAGTGTAAGCCTACATAATATCTGAGACACAAACTACAGGTACGTATCTAAAGGAGGAAGCTAAGTTGTATACCTTTACTGATACTGTTATTAAGCACAAAGAATGCAGTTGTCCCATTACATTCCGTTGTATATAACACTTATATTCATTATAGTAAAGCTCAAAACAGTAGGCTTGCAGTAGTCATAGTGCATCTTATAGACCATTTGGCACGCTCGCTCGTAAACAGAGAGAGAAAGAGAGAGGGTGTGTGTGTGTGTGTGTGTGTGTGTGTGTGTGTGTGTGTGTGTGATCCACCCCCAGTTTTGCTTGCATTCTTGACCATCTCATTGTGTGTCTCCCTCCCATCCCTGACAATGTTAGTACATTTATTTTTGATCTGCTGGATTGTCCTATTCGCAACTCCGAGCGAATTCACCCCGTCCCAAATGCTTGCTGCAGAACACGGCATCATGCTCCGCAAACAAGTCTAGTATCAACTCATTTTCTTGGAATCAATTTTTTGGCTGTTAGCCGTGTTGTTTCATTTGTGACGCTTCCAGATTTTCCGCCATTTTGACTCGAAAAGAAACAGGAAGTTCAAAGTACATGGGGACCAATTGCTTAACTGCAGCTTAATGCCAATTAAGTTCCAGTTAGTTAATCTGGCATTAAAATTGTTTTATGCAACGCAAAAAAGCCAGCTTAACTTACTGTCTGGTAAAATTTTAATGCCAGCTTAACTCTTAATGGCAGTTTAAGTTAATGGGAGGATTATGCAATAGAGCCCTGTCCCCATGTTTTAAATATAGCGGGGTAATTCGGTCAAATTGGGGTAAATGTGTACGATACCGAAGAGAAGGTAAAGTGCAAATTTGGTGCCAATTAGAACATATATCCCCTTGCAAACATAGTTTGTATGAATATACATGTTATAATGACTCCCATTTTACAGCAGTTGTAACAGTAACCAAAGTTTCTAGAATTCTAGTTATGATAATTATTTTGGGATATTGAAGCTGAAACTTGTGACACATTACATAATTTTGCATTGGAAATACCATTAACGCGTTCAATCACACACTCTATCGACAGAGCCTGGTCTATGGAGGACAGAGTATACTTAATAAAGCGCCTGGATAATCCTGCTTAAACCACCTTTTGATGTGAGCTCACCAGCTATTGGCATTCTCTGGTGTCCGTCGTTGTCATCGTCGTCCAAAATGCTCAAACATCTCCTCTGCAACGGCTGGGCCAGTCAAAGCCAAAGTATGTATAGCATCCTCAGGAAGGGAGAACAAAAGTTTGTAAAAATACATAAGATGGTCGCCGGGGCTATCAAAAGTAAATTCTTTCATTTTTCCAGAATCAGTGGACCAATTTCAGCATTACTTGGTATTTAGATTCGGGAACTCCGGTCCATCATACTTTACTTTATAAAGTCGAACTTGATCACATAGGCTTTTCAATGGAAAAAAGCGTAATCATTATCATTGGATTTTTTCCAGAACGTTTTGTAGTTTATGACCTGAAATTTGGTATATAGATACAGATATAAACAGACAACTTTAATATCAAATTGAAGTTACATGTATTATGAGTATTCAAGGTCAAGGTCATTTCTTGTCCTTAACATAATATAATATAAACGTTTGATCCTTTGGAAGCAGTAAACATTCAAAGGGAGATAGAATGAACTATATTTCACGATTTCGGGTGATGAACACTCATCAGCCCTATTAAAACCGGCGAAGAAAGTCCGTTCATTATGCTGCAATTTCGAGAATTTATACCAGATGTTTATATTAAAGACACATTCCTAAACGAGGTCAATAATTAAAACATTGCTTAGAAGTATGTTTCTAAACGTAAGTGTTTTGAAAAACTTTGGATACCTTTACTGATCCCAAAGGATCGAAAGAAAATATAAGCTGCACTATGGATGATGTACGGAGACACTTTTTAGGGCCGCCACACGGCACAACGCCAGCTGCAGTAACCATTTACATTTTAAATATCATGTCTCATTTGGATGAGCATAAGCTTTTGTCAGACAGGCAATATGTATTCAGGAAATCCCATAGCTGTGAAACTCAGTTAGCTACAGTGATAGATGATTGGGCAAAAATCTTAGAAAATCAATGTCAGTTTGATCCATTTTTCTTGTATTTCGATAAAGCTTTTGACACTCCTCCATGCAAATGTTTTAGTTATGGAATTGGGGGGAAGACAAATAAATGAATTGATGTTTTCCTGTCCTGTACAACCACATAGTCATAAATGATATTACCTCGGCCATTCAATCAGAAATAAGACTGTACTTATGACTGCGCTTGTAATCGTGAAATTAAGAATGCGGAGGATACAATGAAACTTCAGAAGGATATTGATCGTTAAGGTACGAGGATGATCCAATAATGATTGAGACTTTTTGAATTATTCCTATGTAAATAAACTTGGCTTATTGTGAATAATAACATTGCCCAATGTCTTGTGCACACGATACACTGGTAAAATTAACACATAGCTTCTGTTGCTTAGCAACAAGAGAATGCGAGTCAGATGTCCTTGACCACGTGGTACATATGCATATAAAATGGGTTGCCATGGCAACTGGTGATAACAATTCTCATTACGGCACAATTCTCATTATGGCACACTGTTATTTATAGCGCTTATAAGTACCTTTATTCTCTGCAAATATCATTTACATACAGCGGATAATTCAAGTAGGCTGAGCATTTTTGGCGAAAAAAGTTGGGTTTTAGCTGCGAAAAAAATCAATGATTTTGGGGGTAGGGGTGAGAAATATCTTATAACCTGAGTATACATGACACAAATTGATTTTAACCTAAACTGATCAATTATGGTATTAATATTGTAATTTAATTTCAAAAGGGACACTTGGCCCTTTTGTTTTTTGTTGCCTAGCAACGATAGAATTTGGAAATTGCTATAAGCCAGAATTAATAGAGGAAAATGGTTGCTAGGCAACCACGTCTCGAGCACTAGAGCAAGATTCAAATTGACCGAAGCAAACTTTTTCAGAGATGAATGTTAACACAGGTAGTACTCAATTATTATAAGATACCGTTTTTTAAATTTGTGACATAGCTTGATTTATATACACTACGTTTGTTCGAATGGGCAAATGGTGGCCATAGATACTGCACGAGTGGTTCTTAAATAACCATAGCAACCAAAGTGGATGAGAAAATTTGATAAAACACGCTCCGTAGAGAGATCAGATGTGTATCTAGTGAACAAAAGTAGTTTTTTGAGCCAGTCAATAAGGTTTATAAAACAAGAGAAAAGTCTCAATCATTATTGGATCATCCTCGTAGTCGGGCCCGGAAATGGGGTGTGAGTTTCAAATCCGTCATGATGCAGCTGACGAACAAATGGACTAGTAAAATTCCGGCTTCTTACAAACTTGAGGGTACAGTGTTGGAAAATATTGAAAGTATCAAATATCTCGAGGTAACAATAAACAAGGATTGAAATGGAATACTCATATCAGCAATGTGTGCAGAAAGGTCACTAGGATCTTTTTTAGACAAAATCTGTTTTCTTGCCCCCAAGATGTGAGAGAAGCTGCTTATAAAGATCCGGTGAGACCTATTCTTGAGTATGGTAGCTCGGTTTGTGACCCTCGTTATGAAGGTCTGGTGGATGAATTGGAGAAAATGCAAAAGCGTGCAGCTAGATTTGTAAGTAGGAATATACATATGAAAAAGGTAGTATGATTTAAAATCTACAATGGTAATCTCAGCAGAAAAGAAGGAAGGATAATAGAACTATATTGCTTTACAAAGGTCTAAAAAGGAGAGCAAAAAATACCCACGGATGACCTTTTCCCCACAAATAGGCGTTGTAGGAATCAACACTCCTTGGCATTTCAGATACCTTCAGCAAGTACAAATGCCTATTTACATAGTTTCTATTAGAGATTGGAATTACCTCTCTGATTCTCTGATCTCCTCTGCTGAAATATCGGATGATTGTGTGTCTAAATTTACTTTTCAGAGCTCGGGACTAAACCCGGTCAAAAGGGTGGTCGAGTGGGAATATGGGCCCCCACCAATTGCGGCCTTGGAGACATACAGATGGGCTGCTTGTGCCTCATGGCAAAGCTTCTAATCTACTGACCGACCATCTGATTACTGGTTAACCAATCATGTCTGAGTCTGCCCAGGAAAAGTGGTCTAGTCAAACCATCTATACAGACAAGCCTTATTAGCTTAGTTGGGAAGCACATTTTGCGTGTCATAACATCCTCATGTTGGGTAAAAGTCCCATAAAATGGAGGCAACGTCCCGACATGACCATTGCTTTTGACTGGGACGTAAGCATCAATTCAAACTAAATAAACCCGGTCAAGCCACCTCCCCCTTTTGTGGTATTGTTAACATGACGTTTCACCATACTGTTTTTCTGCTCTTAAAGGACCTCAGTTTTATTTGCTATTTCTACAGCTGGCGTTGTGCCGTGTGGCGGCCTAAAAGGTCTCCCCGTACATCATCCATAGTGCAGATTATATTTTCCTTTTGATCCTTTGAAATATGTGGGGGTATTCCGAGAAATCAGAAAATAATTATCGGCTTAGATTCATTTTCTAACCAACGTTTAATATATTTGGCTCCTTTTTGATTATTATAGTCTTTGTACCGACTATTCTTTTGAAAGTTGTAAAATAACAGTAATTCTCTTTGGCTTCATGTTGCCAAATCATTAGGGTCACTGAAGAGGCTTAACTAGCCGAAACCGCGGTATGGCACATCCCCTTTCTCATTAATATACTCACTGCTCTTAAAGGATCTCAGTTTTATTTTTATTTATCAAATCAATTCAATTCTTTATTCCCTAAGTATTATATTCATATAGGAAATGAACTGAATGCAGTTGTCTGTGTGCGTTCCTTTACCGGAATGGGACGATAGATACCGGAATGGACGTTTATATGCGGCACAGAGTACTTTGAATGTAATTTGTATGCACAAAGATTACTTTTGAATTCATATAAGTAGTTTGCATCAGAAGATTCATCTAAGTATAGCAAAACTAGCTCTCCATGGTTTAGGGTAGCTCTGTAGATGTGTGGTCTGGGGTGAGGCTTTTGTTCACAGGTTTCTTTAGAGATCTCAGGGGTGGTTCTACATCACAGGTGCAAATAGAACTTAGTAAAAGTGTTGGCACCATGACAGTGACACAGGCGTACATGAGCATTTGAGCTAGGCTTCTTTCCCATCGTATGGAACACAATAGATTTATCATTCTTTTTGTTGCGATTATCGTTTTGCTCTAATCAGAATAGTATGACTGGTTTTCCTTGCTGCACAGGATAGGACTTATACATGTATTTGTGGTAAAATACGTCATCAACTGCTTCAGATATACATGTAGACAAATTATCACTTTGCATGACCGACTCCCAAACCGCTTCTATGAAACATCACCGGAGTCTTTCAACCTGAGAAGTTGAGTCGGGTCACTCATGTCTAGGATTTGCTCTATAGAAAGGTACAAGTAGGCAAAGATCAGGAAAAGGCGCAATCAGAAAAAGATTCCCACTCCAAAAACCGAGGTGGGAAAAAACCAAACCAATAATCAGGTACCTATACCATGAAAACATTTCGTAAGCTGAATGAGCAGCTATTTTCCCAATAGGTGGCCACTCAGTTACTTTAACTTAACTAAACATATGCAAACATACATAAGGCGCCAACAGCACAAAAATATTTTGATTACCAAGACATAAAACAAAAAGAACCACCACAGAAGTATCGACTTGGAACGATCAGTAACACAAAGTTACTGGCAAAAGTTATAGAGGTTGCAGTCTCTTCGACAAAATCGGCATAAGTCACCAAACTCATTGTCACCAGTGACGAATCAGAAGCCTGGTGAGGGACATTGACGGAAACATCTAAAAGAGTATTTGGTGCTATGGAAACATCAGAACCAGTTGGTTAGATAGTCATGTTTTCCGCTCGATGTTTTTCAGCTGAACATTTTCAATGTTTAAAGCTCAAAAAATCTGTTTATGGCCTGGGCAAGTTTTCAGAATGTTGAATGGACCAAAAACGGTTCTATCCTGTTTTGTTTTTGTTTTGTTTTCTTGTTACTCCCATGAATCAATTTCTGGTTATTCTTGGGAGGTCATTGTACACTTCGGTGTGTTTGCAGGATGAGCCTACATGCATGAGGATAGAACCTGTGTAGGGATCTTTAACCTCCACAGGGGATGACTGTCCCGACACAGGGGGCCTCCAGTTAACGTCCCGATCCGAAGGACGGCGCACTGTATCATGTCATTCCTGCAAATGACACGAAGGGAAGCGTGTTCGGACCATCATATTTTCCTCGCGCCCGGTGGAGATCGAAGCCGGGACCTCTAGCACAAGAGGCCAGTGCGCTAACCACTCGGCTACCTCGCTTCTTCTCCAGTGGTTGCAGATAGTGCGCTAACCACTCGGCTACCTCGCTTCTTCTCCAGTGGTTGCAGATAGTGCGCTAACCACTCGGCTACCTCGCTTCTTCTCCAGTGGTTGCAGATAGTGCGCTAACCACTCGGCTACCTCGCTTCTTCTCCAGTGGTTGCAGATAGTGCGCTAACCACTCGGCTACCTCGCTTCTTCTCCAGTGGTTGCAGATAGTGCGCTAACCACTCGGCTACCTCGCTTCTTCTCCAGTGGTTGCAGATAGTGTGTGCAGTGTGACGGTACTCGGCTACCTCGCGTCTTCTCCAGTGGTTGCAGATAGTGTGTGCAGTGTGACGGTACTCGGCTACCTCGCTTCTTCTCCAGTGGTTGCAGATAGTGTGTGCAGTGGGACGGTACTCGGCTACCTCGCTTCTTCTCCAGTGGTCGGCTACCTCGCTTCTTCTCCAGTGGTTGCAGATAGTGTGTGCAGTGGGACGGTACTCGGCTACCTCGCTTCTTCTCCAGTGGTCGGCTACCTCGCTTCTTCTCCAGTGGTTGCAGATAGTGTGTGCAGTGTGACGGTACTCGGCTACCTCGCGTCTTCTCCAGTGGTTGCAGATAGTGCGCTAACCACTCGGCTACCTCGCTTCTTCTCCAGTGGTTGCAGATAGTGCGCTAACCACTCGGCTACCTCGCTTCTTCTCCAGTGGTTGCAGATAGTGCGCTAACCACTCGGCTACCTCGCTTCTTCTCCAGTGGTTGCAGATAGTGCGCTAACCACTCGGCTACCTCGCTTCTTCTCCAGTGGTTGCAGATAGTGTGTGCAGTGTGACGGTACTCGGCTACCTCGCTTCTTCTCCAGTGGTTGCAGATAGTGTGTGCAGTGTGACGGTACTCGGCTACCTCGCTTCTTCTCCAGTGGTTGCAGATAGTGTGTGCAGTGGGACGGTACTCGGCTACCTCGCTTCTTCTCCAGTGGTCGGCTACCTCGCTTCTTCTCCAGTGGTTGCAGATAGTGTGTGCAGTGTGACGGTACTCGGCTACCTCGCGTCTTCTCCAGTGGTTGCAGATAGTGTGTGCAGTGTGACGGTACTCGGCTACCTCGCGTCTTCTCCAGTGGTTGCAGATAGTGTGTGCAGTGTGACGGTACTCGGCTACCTCGCTTCTTCTCCAGTGGTTGCAGATAGTGTGTGCAGTGTGACGGTACTCGGCTACCTCGCTTCTTCTCCGGTGGTTGCAGATAGTGTGTGCAGTGTGACGGTACTCGGCTACCTCGCTTCTTCTCCAGTGGTTGCAGATAGTGTGTGCAGTGTGACGGTAAAGACCACTCGGCTACCTCGCTTCTTCTCCAGTGGTTGCAGATAGTGTGTGCAGTGTGACGGTAAAGACCACTCGGCTACCTCGCTTCTTCTCCAGTGGTTTCAGATAGTGTGTGCAGTGGGACGGTAAAGACCACTCGGCTAACTCGCTTCTTCTCCAGTGGTTGCAGATAGTGTGTGCAGTGGGACGGTACTCGGCTACCTCGCTTTTTCTCCAGTGGTTGCAGATAGTGTGTGCAGTGGGACGGTACTCGGCTACCTCGCTTCTTCTCCAGTGGTTGCAGATAGTGTGTGCAGTGGGACGGTATAGAAAGGAGAGTACTATTTTCATCCAATGCACTCTCTATGATGGCGAGAGTTGCATGAGAAGATTGGTTTTCAAATAGTAACAACTGCGGTCTGTTAGGACCACAGCTTCCAAAAAACTTCATCAAACTACTTCTACCCAATGTCATCAGTGATCCAGCCTTACAGTACCTTTTGGTGCATCTGTTTTGCCTTTCGTGATAACAAGAGGTGGCAATGAGGCACCGGCGCCGTTTACACAAGCAATTAATATGCTATTACTTGATTTTGGGTTTGTTTAGTCTACCACAGATTTTGACCCTCTTTCTGTTACAAATTTTGGTTGGCTATGTTCAAAGTTTACACCCGTTTCGTCACAATTCCAAACTTCTTTTGCTGTCACCCCTAACTCAGATTTGACTTTTTTATGTCCGAAAATTAATTGTTTACAACTCAAAGATGTAGCCTGCTCTCCTTTCGAAGTCTGAGTCTCTAGAAAGGAGAGATCACTATTTTAGAGCGAACGACAAAGACACCCATTTTCTGAATTTGGTGTAGTTATTCTCTAATGAAAAAAAACGATATACGTTTATCGGCCGCTCTTCTTTCAATGTGATTTGGTCTACTTTGGCTACAACGATATGAGCCGCCTCGTGGGAAAACCAACAATGTGGTTTCCGACAAGGTCCGACACAAACCGGTCTGTACAATCATAGAAAAGGGCTAGAAGCTTGAAATTTCGGATTTAAGTAGAAGAGGAATTGTACTATCCGAGTAGCGAAAACAAAGGCGCTGATCAGCTTCGCAGTTGTTACTGCGAAGCTGATCTGCGCCTTTGTTTTCGCCTATGCCAGATTGTTGGTTTTCCCATGAGGCGGCTCATATAAAAGATTGAAACCATGCAAATTTTTCAAGCTTTAATTTTATTAGAAACTCATACGAAATTCTTCTCTCATGGCAATTATCTCATCATTCATGTGTTCATAATCATACTTCAGGCTGAGTTCTTGGATCTTCTGAGTATACCCCTCAGAACATACTTGGTTGGCTTTATTGAAGTTAAGGTTATCTTAAAAACTGGTAGTTTAAGGGAATTTAATGTTTATAACAGCCTGATAGAACAATTGTAAAATGTAACTCGTAAACGCTGCATAACTTTCTGTATATCAACTAGTGTACATTTTATCTTTACCATAGAATTGTACATTGTCGTGCTTAACTTGTGAAAATAAATACATTCATTTAACAAGCAGAAACTGCATTAAAAAGTGTTATGGTGCCCTTTATTAAGATGTCACAATCACCGCACAGGTTACACCTTTTCGTAGTTTCAAATTTTGTCAATTGGATTGTGTGGGGAATATCTCAAATTGATAGTTATCTCAAGTTTGTCTAAAATGGTCTAAATGGACATTCGCTGTAAGTTACAATACAGACAATTTAACATTTCCTTCACATATAAGGTGGAGCAGGTGCTTAATTTCTAAGAGAGCTGTCCGTCTCTATCATAAATGAAACACTGTCAAATTTCGTGATTGAAAACGTCAACCAAAACGCTTCTAGAACTTACCAAATAAATAGATTTTTTGAAGTTGTAGTAGTATTTGTACATACTATTATTATGGTATGTACAGCTCTTCCACTGACATTTTGTGTTATCTTTCAAAATGTTATTACTCACAAACAAAGATGTTAGTGGATAGATAATCCAAAACTTATATCAATGGAATCAGCAAAGATCTGACACAAAGTAGCATTAACATTTTGGATGAGTCATAACCGGACAGGAAATTATTAGGCTCTGAAACTTCTATTTCGACGTTTATTCAATTTATCAACACGTAAAAACTGGCATAGTACTAAGTTTACAGCTCTCGTAAAACTTGTAATTTCTGTTTTAGGAAAATAAGGTAATGGAGATCCCACAGGTATAAAATCGTGATTCTAACCCTTTTAATTCAAACATTATACTGTTTATTGGGAAAGGGTGAAGAAGGTATTTGCAGTGTCATAAGGGTGCCCCTCTTTAGAGTCTCGATTTGCTATGATAAATTGCACCGTCCTAAAATTGTTGGGTGATTTCAATATCGCAAAGAACCCATCTATAATAACCAAGTCTTTTTGCTCTGTGATAGATGCTAGTTTAGGAGAAATTGAGTCGATGACAAGAATTAAAGAACACCCCTCGTATGTTGCATGGGCAAGTTTTCGTAATTAAATGGTCTATTTATTTCTAGGAGTTCCTTTTCCGTTGAGAGGCGTTCTTTGTCAATTGCAAGACGTTGCTTTTCGATTTGCAAACGCTCCGTCTCCACTTCCAGTCGCGTCTCTTCTATGATCCGAATCAGTCGCTCTTCCGACGATATGCCGGGAGATTTTGGCATTCAGTTCTTCCGAAGATATCCCGGGAGATTTAACAACGTTGTCAATAGATTTCTGAAATTCTGTGTAAAAAGTAAATTTGTGAAAGATAACAGGCGATATCATTTTATGTATTTTTTTTTTTTTTTGAAATATGCGCAACAACCACGGATAATCAATATTTTGAGCCATCGTATTGAAAATATAAAACAAAATTCATTTTTACAACAAAAACAAAAATACAACGCATTGCATGGGCTTGTTTCGAAATCATATTGTTATAGATCAGTGCTGTTAGGATCTGTTTAGATCTAGTTTCATTCCTCTCATTTAAAAAGAAATAGTTCATTAAACTGTTTTAATCGACAAACATTTATTTTTAAAGCTGAAATCATAATCTTGCTCAACACGGGTTCTAAAGGCCTGACAGCTGTAGTTGATTGACATTTTAAACAGCGATTGCATGCAGGAGATAAACCTTTAAACCATGAAACCGTTTGTGCCGGTTGCGATGATGCATTTGTACAGTGGTACACAATTCGAGTACTTCAAACGTGCAAAAGTGAATTTTAGCAAGATCGGATCAGAAATAAAACAGTTAATGCATTTCGAGGGTCGACCATAGATAACTCGACAAAAGCTGGTGTAAACCATTCGTAACCGGGACGACAACGGGCTATTCCGGCACAAACCGGGAATTCATCGGAACTACACCATAATGAACCGCATGATAAACATAGCTGTAATATAATGCATTTAACAGAAATTCATATGGGGTATTAACATAAAAATCTAAGTCTGGAATCGATATAGTCGCAGCTGCACCCAATAAATAAACAGATTTTATGTATCTATGACAATTTCCACGATAAAGAATATTTATTTTAAAGGCGCAACACGTCTCTCTCTCTCTCTCTCTTTCTCTCTCTCTCTCTCTCTCTCTCTCTCTTCCTTTTGTCAATATCTACGATAAAGAATATTTATTCCTAAGGCGCAAAACGTCCGTCTCTCTCTCTCTCTCTCTCTCAGAGAAAGAAACGTTTTACGCCTTTAAAATAAATATTCTTTCAGAAAGAGAGAGAGAGTTTTTTTTCTTAAAGAGATAAGCATCAAGTTTATCCATCAGACATTTGTATGCCCCGCCCCCTAGGACAGGGGATAACGGGGATACAGTAGGGCTAAAGTGCCGGGTTTTATCCTCCGATGAGCCCCGGCTGTGCTGGAGATGTGCCGAGGTTTTTTATCCTCCGATGAGCCCCGGCTGTGCTGGAGATGTGCCGAGGTTTTAATTCCCCACCAATACATGGTCACATTACTTCAAATCAGATATATCATTTAGTTGCATTTTAATATTTACCTGTACATTTACATGCAGAAATTCAAGCATCCGTCTCATATTTTTTCATTAGAACAACTCTCAGCTGTTGATCCACTTTCTTGTCAGCCTCCTTGGAGCCGAGTTTCACCACAAATCTGACCCCGCAGTGTCGGGCTTTTTGCGGGGCTTTAAACACTGAAAAGTTAAACGCCCGGCTATTCCCCGGTCCCAGCGGTGGGGATCACATTTGGATACAAATGACTGGTGCATGATGGACACATGTCGCCTTACTTTGAATTTAAAAATGCTTGCAATTAGTTTCTTTTGTTGATGAAGTCTTCACTTCTGATGTGTCAAGACCGTCATCAGTTCCTCCTAGGGCGGTAGGTCCCATTATGGCCGCTATCTTTTCATCGATTGGCGTCCATGGTAACGGCTCCCCTCCTGCAATAAAAGGAACAAGAAATGCTTTGCTATATCTAAAATAATAATGATGAAATTTAATAATAATAATGATAATAATAATAAAAGTAAGAGGAAAATATTTAGAAAAACAGCTTATTTCAAATATGATAATCTAAATAATATGTAGTATATATTTTACAGACAGACATACATATGCCCTACAAAAAAGAAGCACAATGGTCACAGTGAGATTTTTTTGTTAAGATCTTCATTCGTTAAAAATTCAAAACGTCATAAAATGTCTATTTCTCATAAAGTCTTACTAACATTCACGTTGAACATACATGAAGATGTATTCTATACACAAACAAAGTAAGAATAGAGAGACCAGGAATTGATGCAATTTGATTTTAAGTCCCCCGACATACAGGCCCGTTTTGAAACGGACCTGTAGACACCAGGTGGGAAAGAAATTACATAAAGCACAACGTAACATTATTCCGACAACTCACTCGAAGAGCAGAATGACTAGCTCTTTCCCAACAAGATAGCCATCCGGCTATGTTTTAACAGGAAGGAAAGGCAAAGAGCACAACAGAGAGGCAGGCACAATTAACAGTAGTATAACTTTTCCTGGGACACATATCCATGGCGTACACAAGTCTTATTGTTTTGGACCCCGAGATACATTTCACTCTGCCTGAGATGAAAGGTATCTCGGGTACAGTTGGTGCAAATTACAAAGTAATAAAATAATTAACTCCCCCAGTGCTACTGCAGTCATTATGCAAATTTTGCTATGCCATGGTTATCTTGTGATTAATTATCTGTTGATAATTGATATATCTATATAAAATAATTGATATATCTATATAAAATCAGAATATTTAATTCTACATTTTAGACGAAAACAAAGTAAAAATTCATAATTATCAGAATATTTTGAATAAAATTGCATTTTCAATCAGTTTTCTACATGAAATATTAACGATTTTGCACATTGATGAAAATAGTTTTCATCTGACATGATCAGCTAATTACACACACCCTGCAGTGAGCTGCGGCATCAGCAACACTTTATTTCCCAGTTTTATAGTTGAAACCATATGCCAACTTCATGGTTCAGGGAAGAAAAAATGCACAGAAATTTTATAAGAGATGTGTACGCTATGGGTTTTACTGGGGACAAGTATGATGAAGATAAACCACTTTTCCTGGGACACAATTAATCGTTTTTACCGGGAACAACGCCGAAAACTATTTTTCCTGGGGACAACCTCCAATTAATTAAGAAAGAAAAATAAAAACAAAAGTGACGAACATATGTAACAAAAAACTTTTGATGTAATTATGTTAAAATCCCAACCACATACACCAGAAATACCGCGATTATCATTCTCATTAATAAAACCATTTTTACTAGGACAGCGAAATTACCATTTCTATCAGTACAGCGAAAATGTATTTGCGATTATTAAAAACGAATTAGAATAGATATACCAAGATTTCAACTGGCTAACACATGTACATGTATTACAAAATGTTGCTGCAAATAAAGCCGAAAAACCTCGACCCAAAGATACTAGGCAGGGAGGAGAGCAATTCCACTGGTTCATCAAGATGTTCATTCACGAAACTAAACAAGAGCCCAACAAGACAAACAGCAACTCGACCATAATAAGTCCTTAGGCCTTTGAAAGAAAAGTTATTTTGGGTGATATTTCAGTCACACTTTCATTCAGTAAACACAAATCAGTAGGCTTGCAGTAGTCATAGCGCAGCTTATAGATCATTTGGCAATCTAAATACATTCTTTTTCTTGTACACACTCACATACAGAGAGAGAGAGAGAGAGAGAGAGAGAAGGGGGGTCCTTGCATTCTTGACATTAAGATTTCTGATTCATAAACAGCGGCGTGTACCAGTATACCATTCACTGCACTAGCGGCCCTACACTAAGCAATAAAATATTGAAGTTTTTTTGGATGTGAAACTCCGATTATTGTATTTTTATTAAGCATTTTTGGTCTTTCAATGGTTTAGCATCATTTTGTCTTGACTTCCACCTGGAAAATGGCGGAACATATGGTAAAAAAATGAAAAATCTGTCATGCTAGGTAAATTTGTCAGAGATGTACGTCTTAGCAATCTATGGTAAGTTTAGGGAAGTGCTGTGGATGGGACCTATTGGGAGTCTTCATCTGTGGTACATGATTCCAGATGACCGCACAGAAGAGAATAGAGTCATGAAAATGGTAGGATTTCACCATGTACCGGACACCGTTTTCACCAGGATTGTATCAAATTGTTTTATCGCCATGCCCCGTCCCGCAAAATGATCAAGTTCCTTTACTCGGAGGAAGAAGAAGAGAAGAAGACTATCAGAAAGGATCAGTATACTTTACTAGTGAAACGCAAAAATGACATCACACGAATAATTAGTTCTTAGATCTCACAAGGCAAGTTGAACACACAATCATAATTATGTGATTTTATTGATTTTTATTTGACCCAGATTACCTTCATCCTACCCAGCAGGCAAATGACGTCATATCGACGTCGATGCGACGTCGGCATCGACGTCTTGACGTCGCATCTACGTCGATATGACGTCATTCTGACGTCATGTGCCTGCTGGGTAGACTCCCTATGGAATTGACATCTGACATCTAGTATTTGCAGATCTTTTTCAACAACCTATAGACTTGGGTGAAATCGCAAAAGGATGGTCTCTAGAAAACAATCGTCCCCTGCATGATTCTTCCTTGCAATTATCGCCCAGTTTCTTTTACCTGCGTACCCTGCAAACGTCTGGAACATACCGTGTGTTCAAATATCATGTCTCATCAGGTTGAGGTTTTGTCAGACAGGCAATATGTATTCAAGAAATCACATAGTTGCGAAACCCAGTTAGCTACAGTGATAGATGATAGGGAAAAATCTTAAAAAATCAATGTCAGTTTGATACATTTATTTTGGATTTTGAAAAAAAAAAAGCTTTGACACTCCCCCACGCACATTGTTCAGTTATGGAATTGAAGGAAAGACAATTAAATGAATTGATGCTTTTCTGTGCCGTAAAAACAAAGAGTCGTGGTTAATTAGCCTCATTGCTGATGACTGTGTTTGTTATCGTGAAATTAGGACTGTGGACTTCAGAATGATATTGATCTTTAGGTAGTTGGGCTCGGAAAGGGATTTTCTTGCCCCCAGGATATGAGAGAAGCTGCTTATGACGGTCCTATAAAAACTATTATTGAGTATGGTAGCTCGGTTTGAGACCCTCGTTATGAAGACCCACATCAAAGTTTTGCTCATATAAATATGTAAGTCATGTGTTCTTTTTGGGAGAAATGTAAATCAAATCTTTCAATTTTTCTGTTGTGGTTCTAATTATTTTGTGTTTTGGAGTCGAATTTTTGTGCTATTTGAGCCTTATGTACGTTTTAATATTTTAGTTCAGTCCGGGTAACTGAGTGGCCGCCTATTGGGGAATAGCTGCTCACTCGGCTTACGACATGTTTTCATGGTATAAGTACCTAGGTGTCATTTTAGTTTTTCCCACCCCTCGGTTTATGGGGTTGTATATCGTCGGATATGCGGTCGGATTTCTTTTTCTTTTACGGCGACGTGCCAGAAGAGTAAATCTGTGACTTGGATAAGATAAGTTCTAATACCTAAATTAATAATAAAATTATTGATTGGTTGTTTCAGGTTATAATATATGATGAAGTTAAATGCAAATACAGGGAGTGACAACCTCAGTCTATTGTACTATAAAAGTATACAAACCATTCCTTTCTGGCACATCAGTAGAAGTACTGGGACCAAAGGCTGATAATGGTGTCGCTACAACCTGTCGACTGGGTATACCCCCACATAAGACGAATCCGCTCTTAGTAAGCTTTGTTATGCAAAGAAGGGAAGGTCCACTTGTTTATGATGTGCAGCGAATGTTCAGCCATAAAGTCAGAACAGTGTTCATTATACGCCTTTTTCATCAGGAAAACATGTACATGTATATCCCCTTAAACCCATCTTTTATATAGCAAAACTGGGGTATGCAAGGGTACACCTATTTTTCTTATTTTTGCTCCAAAACATAGATTGTGAGTACTCGTTAGAACCGCCTCGCCGAGCCTAACGTGTACTCACAATCTATGTTTTGGGCAAAAATAAGTAAAACCAAGTAGCTTATGAGACTCTGTCTCATATGCTCTTGGTAAAACATAAAAAAAAAATTCCGCTGAAAATTTTCAATTTTTAAAGCTCAAAAAATCTCTGTTTATTGCATGGGCAAGTTTTCGAAATGTTGAATGGACCAAAAACGGTTCTGTCCAGGGTTTCATGTGGCGGTAAAGAAAGGAGAGCAATATTTTCATCCAATGCACTCTCTATGACGGCGAGAGTTTCGTGAGAAGAGTGGCCGTCAATTAGTAACATCTGCGGTCTTTTAGGGCCATAGGGTTTCAGAAAAACTTCATCAAACAACTTCTCCCCTATGTCGTCAGTGATCCACCCTTTTTCCTGATAGCTCCAAACAGTACCTTTTGGTGCATCTGTGGTCTTAAAACCATGTACCGACTTAACAGTTTTGCCTTTTGTGAAAACAAGAGGTGGCATTGAATTTGCGTTACCCCTATCTCAACCTGAATATGACTTTCTCTAAGTCAGAAAAGTAATTGTTTACAACACAAGGGTTCATCATACGGTGCGCTCTCGCGGTTGATAGCTTGCTTCTCTGTTTTAGTGTGATTTCAGGATGGCGCCGTTTCACCCCTTGCCACCAATCTTTACCCGCCTTGAAATTGGGATAGTTAGTATGAATTTTAATGCGTTTGCACAGAATATTTGTCCTAGAAAGAATTTGTTTTCTAATTATACCTAATCTGGCAGCTCTTTTAACGGAATCGACTATTTTGTTTTTCACCTCAATGACAATTGCAGGGGGTCTCCTATGATATCAAAACACCCTGAAATTCTGTCACAAATCGCGCATTTTGGTATTCATATTTTGCTGAAGCTTGTCGTATGGAGTCACCAGATTCAACAGCATTAAGAGCATTTTCAAGATCTTGATTATTTATACTGCACCAGCTCTCTAATCTTTGATACTCGGGTTTTGTATGTGCCCATATCTTTAGATGTTGCAAGCCCATCTTCTCCAAATATTTTGGACAACACCTCTTATCTGTCGCGCAGTGGGTAGTTGACTTGGTCTTCTAGCTGTCGATTGACGTTCTGTTTCAGATGTCTTGTACACAGCACGTGGTAGAACTGGCGAAGCATCTTGATATAGCTGACTTGAAAGCTGCTTCTTCGTTGCTGCTGATGATTAGGTTCTTCTAGTTCTGTGTCAGTGAAATTATCTGCAACGTCGTGCATAAACAAAGAGTACGCCTTTGTAGTTGAGCTGGTATGAATAAACGTCGGGCCGATACAGATGGTATTTCCGTCGTTATTCCTTAGTTGTTTATCATTTCTGTGTTTTTCAAAGTCGTCTTTCGTCTCTAGGTTCATGTTTCTAGCGACTGTCTTTGATGTTTGAGCTGGTCCTTGAGATCTGTCATTACAGTCTTACATAAATGGAGTTGGTGTCTTTATTCTTGACATTTCCCTGGACAACACGCTGAGTGAATTCCCCTATATATTCCACTATCGGCTACATTGTAGGAAGTGACATGGTGTCTGGAACTTTTTTCTAACCACGATAATCGCCGTTTAAAGTGTTAACTGCCACTCTGACTGGCCACGAGGCTCTGGTACATTCTGCGTAGTAGTTAGCTATAGTTTGGATCTGAATAAAGTGGTATGGGTGTGTAGTTCTTGTCGTTCGGGTCTTTGTTAGGTTTGATGCAATGATGTGTTCCATCAGTTTGCAACAGATGCAGATTAAGGAGATTGGTCTACAGTTGCCGGGGTCGCACTTGTCACCTTTTTTGAAAAATGGTGTGACAAAAGCCTTTTTCTAGTCAGAAGGTATCTGGCCAGTGTGTAATGAATGCTGGAATATTGCTGGAGTATGAGGGCTACTTGATCCTTTAAGGATCTGAGCACAACAGGTTTTATTGCGTCGGGACCGACATCTGCCTGCTAACGAGATTTCAATTTGGGGCATCTCAGGGACCTTAGGCCTGAATGTTCTTGGGATGTTATCTTCTTTAAGGGTGCCTTTAGCCAGTCCTTCTAGTATGGCGCTCTCGGAGAGCTGATTTAATCAGAGAGGTGATACTGGGGTGAAAACAGATTGTAATGGTCATTGATTAGATTTGCTTTGTCGGTGTTGGTATGGTGGTCACGAAGTGGACAGATACATGTCCTGGCGAGAATTCTTCAAAAGGGAAAATAATTTCATGGGTGCAAACTTGGAAAGACCTGTCTCACCAGCGGGTGAGATGTTTTGGTCAGGATTATTGACACCTAGCAAGTCCTCCAAGTAGCGGTTGTATGCCTGTTTGATTTTTGTTTTGACTATGTGGCGTGTTGTGACAAATTGTTTTCTGTATTTAGGTCTTGATGACCTTTTGTACATTTTGTAGAGAGAGTCCCTTTTTCGGATCAGGCGTTTTATTTCCTATGTGATCCAGGGAAGGCTCCTCTTTGAACCAATCTTTTTGCAGGGAACAAATTTAGAAAGGCCTTCATTGATGGATAATTTAAGCAAAATCCAAAGTTCTTCCACCGACTTAGAATAAATAAAATATAAAGACTTAGAAGTTGTACTTGCCAAAATTTCCTCTTTGACCTTTTCCATGTTCTGAAAGCCTCCCTAGTCTGCTTTTCTATACAAGTATGCAGACCTGGGCGGCTGCCTAGTTTCAACTGGTTTGGTAAAGACCTCCGAAAAGACCAAGTCGTGATCAGAAATTCCTGGTTTGACATCAACATTGTTCACCAAAGTGTAATTAGAAGTTAAGAAAAAAATCCAAGATGTTTTCTCCTCTAGTTGGGTTTTGCACCATTTGTACCAAGTTACAGTCATCCCATGTGTAATGAAATCCTCATAAAGTTTAGGAGAGCTACAGCCGGGTTTGACAGATGGTACGTGTTCTTCGCTCCATGATATGTCAGGAAACACAGACATCACTTTTCAACTCAGAGACATGTTCGAGAGATTTCCTTAGTTCTTCAAAGCTATGCAAATCGCCTTCCTGAGGCCTATAGTATGAAGCAGTATACCATGACTTGCATACCTCTAACTCAAGTTTGACCCAAAGAATTTCACAGTCAGTTTGCAGTTCTTTTTGCTCACTTGCTACAAAAGTGTTCCGAACCAAAATGAAAACTCCTCTACCCTTAGTTTCAGAGCATCTGTCCCGCCGGAAAGATGTATAACCCAAGGACTGCGGAAAAAAAATCACTATCAAGGTGATTTGAGGTCAACCAAGATTCAGTGCCAATCACAATATCTGGGTTATGACAATTCAGTAATGAGTAAAATTCTGCTTTCTTGTTAACCACCGACCGAAACCTAAATCGCTTTCTGAGTTTTGCGGAGTCTAATATTTGTTTGAGTACCAGATATATGGAACACAGTATGTTAACTTATTACGTAATCAATGTACTTCAATCGGATGTGGATCGTGTGTAAACAATGATTACACATATTCGTGTGTATCTAGTTGTCGGATGTTGCACGTTTGTCAAAGCGTTTCGCACCAGGAAATTAAGAATTATACTTGATTTGCGTCTGGAGAATCAGCCCAGGTAAAGTTGACGTCTCTTTCACATTTTTGAATCTTAAAACAGCATAAAATTGTAAAACTCGTTCCAAAGACATTGTTTAACAGACAGAACTTGCGCTAAAACAGACCCGCTTTGTGAGATCAGTGTGGTTTTCCAAAGATGTATGGTTTAAATGTAATCCATAAATACCTTATTTCATCAATGTTTAATTGATATGGTTGTGGTATCTTACATAATAGGGAAAACTTCCGACAAATAGACGGCCTGTTGTATTTTCGAGTGTCCCTTTTTCCGTTATTCCTAATGGAAAGAGTGTACCATTACCTGATGAGTCGATGTACCATTTTCAGTGATGAAAAATTCTTTTAGCTGCAGTAGATGCGTTTAGATCAAAGTATATTACAATAAATAAACTTTTCTTTGGTCTCTACCGTGCTTTTTTCAAAACTTGTTAAGGCATAAAACTTTATGCTGACCACAGATATTCAGTTTATTGATGCACGGAATTAATATACAGAAAAAATCACTAAATTGCTGTTTTAGCTCACTTGCGGTGAAAGATAAAACGCTAGGTTAAAGAATCAGACTCTTTTCGGCATCCCCGAGTGCGTTCGTCCGTCCAGGTGTCAACATTTTCAAACATGGATAAACACATTTTTCACGCTTGTTGAAATTACCTGTTTATTTTCGGCTTATACAATGTAGCAGTGTCAAAGGTAGTTCAGTCAAGGCCGTGGTGCCGCTTATAAAATTGCAATTCTAAGCGAAGAACTGTATATGTAAGTAAGTCGTCTGTACTGACTATGAGAATGCTTAACCGGGGCAATGATATGCGATTAAAATTAGTGGACAATACTATTATTAAAATAATCTTGACCAACGTGTTTTTGTCAGCATATCATGTGTAGTCTGCTCTGTGTGATCTTCGAATGGAAAGCCCCTGCAAGGTTTCTCAAGCAAAGCAAATATATTTGTGCTGTTTGCACATTCTGTGCGTTTTTGTGTTTTTGGTTAAGTTTGGTAAATGAGTGGTCACCTACTGGGCAAATAGCTGTTCACTCTGCGTATGATATGTTTTCTTAGTATAAGTTCCTGATTGATTATTCAAGTCTTATGCCACATCGGCTATTGGATTGGTAATTTCCTGATCGTTGCCTACTTTTACATTTTTCTAGCCTTCATCTGTGGCTGTAGAGACTGATGTTGGACCTGGTCCGAATGACAGAAAACCGAGTTTCACACGGCACGGATAATTTACAATGAAAACTTCATACCCTATAAATGGTGTCGTAAATTTCGTTTTGTGCAGAGATAAGCAACTTAGTATATAATTAAATGTGCTGTATTTCTCATAATCTGTATCTAGCAGTTAGCACCGCATTATACATGCTCAATATCCTTTCTATACAATTCTCACTTACAATTATATATAAAGATTATTTGTTTGAGGTGAATACTAAATCATCGGGTAGAATTTTCACAATTGCGCAGCACAATTGAAAAACACTCTAGGTTGTCAACACACAAGATGAAATAGATTTGCTTTTTGCTGAAATAAAAGTACTTTTGTATATTTGAAACAATAATGGCCTGTACAATACCTATAACACGGATAAACGGTGAAAATGCAAAATCAAAAATCAATTATATTTTGTAACCTAATAATGACGATGTTACGTTTTCACACAGGAAACCAACCATCCTAATCATGTCTCATATAAAAGTTTATTGCCTTTGGCTAACATGTCTCAAGAATACTCATTTGTAAAAATGTTACAGCCGCACGGATTCCCTGGCGCACGGACGGGCACCCCCTATAAGCTCACCTTGTGAACCTTCGGTTCACTTTTGATAAGCCGGGTTGAACCGTGACAGAACCGTAGCGCTACCGTGGCAAACTGGGGTAAAGGCCTATTTACACATTCACGATTTTTAGCTACGGTGGCAATACGAGTCGCCACGATTTGTAAAATCGTCGTGTACCGTGGTGAATCGGAGTAGAACCGTGGTAAATCGTGATGATTCGGGAAACTCCACGGTAGCGCTACGGAAGTTTTAAATTGTTTAAAACATTCGTGGCGTATCGTGGCGAATCGTTGTGGTTATTGGGCGTTGCCTTATTCGTAGCGCAACCGTAGCGGAATCGTGCTTATCCGAACTGACACCGTAGCTATATTCGCGGCTATTCGTGAGAGATCGTAGCCAATCGTGGAGCTCCGAAGCAAAACCGTGGAATCCTAGACTTCAAAAACTCTTACAATTCACCACATTGTGTACGGTTGTCCTACGAATCACACACGGTTTCGCTACAAAACTCCACGATTGGCCATGACGGCTACCGCTGTGAATCGTAGTTATACCGTATCGAACCGTACAAGCACCGTGATTATTCGTTGTGCCACCGTTCACCGTAGCGTTGCCGTCATGAATCATCATTGATTCGTAGCGATACCTTACAGACACCGTACTTATATCGTGGACATTCTTACCGGAATCGTAGTGACACTGAATATTTCCACTTTTCGGCCACGATTCATCCCGATTTTTCAGACCAAAAGAAATCGGAGTGAATCGTAGAGGAAAGCGTGAATGTGTAAACGGGGCTTACCGGGGAGCCTTCACGATTTTATTAAATATTTAATGCAACCAGGGCGAACCAGGAGGGATGTCAAAAACCGGACAACAGCGGGGATACACCGGAACAAACCGTGAGACCACCGGGGCTCGACCGTCATAATCCGGCATAAACCTTCAGTAATCGGTACAACTACGGGTTATTCCGGCAAAATCAGGGGTTTCACCGGAACGCCATCGGCGGAACTGGTGCAAACCGTCGTTAATAGCCTGTCACACATTCACGTATCAGCGGCCTATCGATCGCGTATCTATGAGATTTTCGATACGCCGAGGTCTGAGCCGTATTTTGTTCGAGCGACGTGTGTAGCACGTACGTCTGACGTTCTTACTACGTTCCAGCGTCGTATCAGTGACGTATCAGTATTCCAATGAAATTTCACTTTCGTATGTACGGCGCATCAAGGCGAATGTTCTACGTACGTATGCCGTATATATGGCATATAAAATGTACGCGTGACGTATCTGCGACGTATGTACTACGTTCCATTCCTATCTGCGGTGTATCTGTTCTGTACCAATTGCTTTTTAATACCTAGGCGAAAACAAACGGTTGTGTTCACTTTGTTCAGGCAAGCAATTCGTCGCACATTACAGAGGTGGAAGATGCCACCGGCAAAATCTACATAATCTAGATTAACACCGAAGAAAAAAACGAGGTGGGGGGGGGGGGTCTCCAAGCTCCCCATCCTGGGCGTAAGACGACATGATCAAAGACAGAGGCCACACAAAGCGTACATTTGAACAATCACTGCACGGCACCCCGAACCGTGAGAAACATCTGATCCATGACTTCGGAAGAACGAAAACAATTATATAGAAGCATTAAGATTTTCTTGGAAAATTTTCCTAATACTCCTTATACGTCACACATACTCTACAACAGCGATACGTACGCAGCACATCTGCCACATTGCTGGAAATCGTATGTACGGCGTATGTGTGACGTATGTACGGCGTATCGGACCTGCTACGTACGTGCTACGATTTTTTAAGTGCACAAATAAAAAACGTAGCGCCTTGGCGTATGAGGTGTATGAGCTACGTGTCGAGGAGTATGAGCTACGTATGCTCACGTATGTACGACATACGCGTGACGTACCATCCAAGTTAGCCACAAAGGCTTATAATATGCATGGATGGTTTGACTTTAACCACTTTTCCTGGGCAGGCTCAAACCAAAATAGTTTAACAGTAATCAGATGGTCTTCTTAGAAAGAGTTAATAAATAGGTCATATATAATATATTCCAAATCATACCTTTACTCAGGTTTGGGTTAACATAAAATGAAAATCTTATTTAAATAGTCAACGAAACTCGTGCATGTATGAAGAAAGGTAACGAAAGAGTGCGTAAAAGTAGTAGTGGCTACCAAAGTTATTATTAGTGGTTCAGTAAGTAGTATCAGACATAGTGACCGAAATAACGGGTACATAAACTGCAATAAAAGGATGCATTTACTGCAAGAACGGATGCATTAACTGCAGGAAATGGTATATTACTGCATCATATAAAATCATTAAGTCGTACACCTTGCAGTCAAAAAATGGGACAACTTTAGATTTGTAGTGGGTGTCTTTTAGAATCAATTTAGAACCTTTTCTCGGAGGAATCTGATAGAATCCTTTGAACAACCTCTAGATAACTAAAATACCTATTTCATCCACTAGTATAAAGATAGATATATGACCTTTTACGTTTAAAAACTCGACATGTAAGCGATCAGTCGGCCACGAAAAGTTTGCCTGGGCAGTGAGTTTATCATTGAACAAAAGAATTAAAACACAAAAACATACGAAAATACTTCTAACTTACCCTATTCAGGCGACCGAAGCTAAATCATATTATGTCACACAGTTTTTCCGAGATGAAACCTCAAATTATAAAGATTTCCATAAACATGTAACAAACGAATATGTGTAATCATTGTTTACACACGATCCACATCCGATTGTAGTACATTGATTACGTAATAAGTTAACATACTGTGTGGAAAGGTTGTTTTGTTTTCTTATTACTCCCATCAATCAATTTCTGATTATTCTTGGGAGGTGTACATTGTACACTCCGGTGTGTTTGCAGGATGAGCCTACATGCATGAGGATTCTTTAACCTGCACAGGGGATGACCGTCCCTACACAGGGGCCTCCAGTTAAACGTCCCGATCCGAAGGACGGCGCACTGTATCATGTCATTCCTGCAAATGACACGAAGTTTGGACCAACAAATTTTCCTCGCCGTCGGCGGGGATCGAACCCGGGACCTCTAGCACAAGAAGCCAATGCGCTAACCACTCGGCTACCTCGCTTCCTTCATGTGGACCATCATATGAAGTTCTTCTGATAGCGTTGAGAAATTATTTGAAGTGGTACTTGCTGCCACTGGAGACAGTTCTTTTTCTATCGGTGGTGGTGGTGTCTTTGGAACATTGATTGTTGGTCCTCTAGATCTGCTTTTTTGGTACTAATCGACACGATCAGCATCAGCGTCCGAGTCACATTTACTTAACACATCGAACTTGTTTAGTGATTAGAAACTGATAGGTCTCTTCTCGGAAACTTGCACCTATATGTCACTATACAACGGAGGTTGGTGTTCCGTGGGTAGATCCACGAGCGGCACGAAATTATTTGGTGTCCACAATGACCCTGGTCGGTTTCGCTTGACGAAGGAATTCTTCTCCGGAATCACAGTATTAATCCACATGATGGTCAATGCACCCTTCTCTGGATCCGAAAACGAAGGTTTGAAAAGATGGTTCATGGATTTAAACGGCACTGTTCTGCAACCACTCACTCCTGGATACACAGAATGTATTTGGAATATTCAGGGGGTTGGACAAAGCTATGACCAGTGACCCGGATTGGCACAACTCGTACCCTTTTATTTTTACGGGTTCATATGCTGAATGGAGGTCTTTGGGGGTGAATTCTTTTGTTTTGGATGTTTGTGATACTTTTATACGATAGAGCAAGTTTAAGAAACAAATGCTATATAACTGGTATAGTAAAGAAACAAAAGCCATATAAATTATACATTTGTTTTCCTTTATTTTCCCTCTGTTTTACAATTGATGCTTATCATTTCAACAAATAAAATTAACAATATAAAGATTAACAGTCTAGATAGTATAATCCCTCTACTTCATAAACATGTAATTCCACTGTCTAGCTAACGTGTTCCTGGACAGCCTGGTTTGTGTCGAACCTGATCGGAGACTCAAAGTTTTGTTTTGAGAAATTAAGAAAGCATTAATACGCTAGAAAGCATTTTACATAATTTGCATGCACAGTCTTATCACAAAACTAATGATTGCATAATCGTACGATTGCTTACGATTCAGTGGAACTGGCACTTTAAGAATTTTATGTTATCCATCATGTAAACACTTATATTCCATTTACCTATTAACTGATTTCTGATATAACACTTAATTCATAACCCTAGCACATAACATTGTTTATCAGTTATTTAATCACTTTGAATTGTTCTTACTCTCAACGGTTCACTGAAGGCTTGTAGGTGCAGCTGATCTGCTTGAGTAGTCCCGTTGCTGAAACCTCAACTCTGGCGTAGCTCTTCCACAGATTGAAGATCTGGCCCTGGGTTTACTGGCGACGCTGGTACCTGGTCAACTGTACGCCACCTGCCCTTCGTCGGCGAGGAGTCTGACCAACAGGTAGAATGGAGGAGCGGTACCGGCTCTGCCGTTCAGACGTCGATGCCCTCCTGAAAAAAAGAATAATAATTTTGTTATTTTGCTAAATATGTCATGTTACCAAATTTACGTATGGTTACTATTGTAGTTGAATGCAGTACCAGAATACGCTGCACACAAGGCTCGCACACAAACTTCAGTTCTTCACCGCCGAAAAGTACTGGTCTCTAGTTATCCCGGAAAAAATTTAATACAAAGTCCGCAAATAGCAAAAACAAGAACATATTTCTATACTTCATATTAAGTATGCTTTACGAAAAAATGTCCTGCCCTGAGTGAAAGACGCAAGATTTTATATTTTAGTACATACCTAGAATATTTGCCCGTTGATTCCACTGTCTAAAAGTTTTTGTTATAATTGTAGTTTATCGAACGTCGTACTTGTATTCCTGTATTTGTAATGTTTGACTTGTATTTTTTGCATGTTTTGTATTTGTCACTTTATGCTTGTTAGCAGTATCCTTGCTGTATCACCAATATTATTATGTATGGAATCAGCTTAATTATTGTGTGTATATAATGTCGAAATGTAAACATCTTCTCCGCAGATACTCTACCGTGGTCATAAAGAATCATATTATTATTCTTTTATCGTTATCCAAATTTGGCCTTTCTATCATGATGTAAATTTGTTATAGACATTCACTTAAATGGCATTTTTGGGTATCAAGCAGTTAAATGTTGTGTTGTAGTATACAACGAATCTGAAACAGACTTCAATAGATGTAAAAATGTAAGACAGTGGTTTTTTAGGAACCGACAAAGTTACTGAATCGACAGAATATTAAACATTTAGGAATAATTTTGGACAAATATATGTCACTGTCAGAAAATGTAAATGAATCTTGCTCAAAACTCAAAACAACCCCTTTTAGTCTAGTAAATAGTGGAGTTAACGATTCTGGTTTCAAACCTATTACATCATTTCACTTATATAGGTCAATTGTTCTACCTAAAGGCTTGTATGGTGCCGAACTCTGGAATTGTAGATATCTCCAAGTCAGGAAGAAATGCCTGAACGAGCGCACAGATTTTGTATAAAATTAATCCAAGGTCTGCCAAAGCAGACGCGATCTGTAATCGCGTTAGGACTTAGAGGTTCAAATCCAATCATTTCGGAGATTGACAGAAAAAAGTTTAATAGCTTTATTAACATTATTTTCTACTGAAGTTTAAACAAATAATAATAAAATATCAAACTAATAAATGTGTAATGCAAGTAATCATACAAATAATCTTATTTTTATAAAACAATTTGGAGGGCTCAATTTTAAAATGAATTTGTTTCTAGCTAAAACGGTTTTGCAAAAATTAAAAGTGCGTTTTCTAAGATATAAAAAATGTTTAATTCTAAATAAAAAGTTTTAATGCCAGCACAAGCAAGTTTACAACCGTTAAAATGATAAAAACACACAGCTGAGTGATAAATTGCTAAAATAATTCGATGACATAACCTTAAAATGAGTTAATTTATAGCTAAAACATTAAAAGTTAGTTTCTAAGGTATAATAATATTGATTAATCTCTAAATAAAATATAGTTAAAATTGATAAAATCATAAAACTGATAAACCTTTATTTAAAATATTTTTTAAGGCGCAGTCGTTCCCATTCTGCATGGTCATGTAGGTAAACTATTCAATTAACCGTTACTATTATGTAGTAAAATCCGATCACTCAGGTGATGATTTACGTCATGCATGTCTAAGCCTGAAAAATTCTGCTCACACGGTCAATGATTTAATTAACTAAAGCATAAATACGTCATGCATGTAGTGCTTGTGATTACATCTTTTTTCAAGAAAAGGCACAATAAAATGCAAAACATCATATTTGTCAAATAAATATTCATAAAATATATAAGATTATTTCAAAAGTACGAGTTGACCCAAAAAAGTACGAGTTGGCTAAAGGTACGAGTTTACGTCAGTACGAGTTCACCAATTGAAAAGTACGACTTGACTAGGGACTAGTTGGAAAAAGTACGAGTTGACCATAACCCGTCCATTCCTTCCGGTAGGGGAACGCAATGCAGTTGTCGATATAAAAAATATTGAAATGCAGTTGTAGTTATAATTTGATAATTACGAGTTATCTCTTAATTTTCACTATCAGCAATGTTTACAAACACGCCTAGTTTTTCACACATAACAAAAGAAGATTTTGAGCATATTTACGAGCCGGCAGAGGACACATTCCTGCTCCTCGACGCCCTTGAAAAGGATATTCAGACATTAAAAGATTTAAAGTTAGTAGTTCCTTTGGGAGGGTGGTGCTGACCGGTGGTGCTGCATAGCTAGAATAGAATGTTACATTCAACACTGTGCAACCAACTGGTTAAGGGAATGGCATCTAAGCATCCTTTTTCTGTTTTACCATTAAGTCTAACATTCCTATTTTAACGTGAGCCAAACCAGCAACAGCTAATCCCTGTCAGTGGAAAAGCAGGCTCTTTCACGGTTTCACCAAGGGTGCAGATTTACTGTGCTCTATATGCGTCACTTACTAACTTCACCAACTACTGAGTTGGAAATTTGCATATCTATTTATAGCAGAAGAGTCATCCCGAGTCTTGGCCTTGAAACTGCATGGCATAGAGCTACAAGTGATACATCTTAGAAGCCAAATAGGGATATATATTTACTTTTTGAAATAGGGAGAATGATTAAACAAAGAAGGATTTTTTTTATTTCAAATAGGGAGATCTGAAATTTGGAATAGGGAGATGTATAAGTTATATAGGGAAATTTTGAAATTCCAAATAGGGAGATTAACTCATAAATAGGGAGATTCCTCCAAAATAGAGAGATATCACATATATGCTACATGGGTATGACAACTCTGGTCTGGCAGTTGTCATTTTATCTCAACAATTGTAACGTGAGCTGAACCAGCAACAGCTAAACCCTGTCGGTGGAAAAGCAGGCTCATCCACCAAGGCCGGGTTAACTAGGCTGAGTTAAATCGGCCTAATATTCGAAGTATATCAGCTGGCTATAGCTATTTGTTAGTAACTTTGTGATGCTATAAGATTTTTAACCTTCAATTTAGATTGTGGGTACACAAGGCTAGGCGGTTCTAACGAGAACTTACAATCTATGTTTTGGAGCAAAAGTAAGAAAAATATATACACCCCTGCATACTCCATTTTTGCTATTTAAAAGTGGGGTATATGGGGGTACATATAACACAGACATGTTTTCCTAATGTGTACCGGCTTTTCTCTTTAAATCCTTTGTAGAGTAAAATAAGTCTGTTTATCTATCTCTATATACTGCCATACGCCCTCGCGGACATTTTTGGCAGTTACTGTTATCCTTTCTTTCTTTCTTTCTGTCGTGTTTGTCATTTTAATTCCGTAAGGATGCCAGTCATTTTTCCGTACAAACATATTAAAACTTGTGGATATTTTCTGATACTGGTTTGTAAGGTTTGTCTCCACTATGCGTCGGTAACACTTTGTCGTAGCGGAACTATTCGTTTTGGGCTTTGTTTGCTAAAATCCATGAATTCTGTTTTCCAAGCAACAGATACTGTAGAATTATGTGGTTTGACGATCAAACAAGAAATTTTAGATCCGATGTCTTTATTCAGTCAAAATGATCGGATTCAACATTTTATGCCTGTTTCGCTTTACAAAATTTAGTTTTGCGGAGTGCAGAAGAAAAAAGGCAAACTCGTATTCAGTAAAAGAGGAGTTTTTCAAGCATGTCATATTCTATTATCCGTAGCACAAAAACGGATAAAATGATTTGGACTTCCATAAATTGGCCTGTAGGTAGGCCAAGATATGAAATACATGTGATAAAAAAATCAGTATCGCCAGCAGAAGACAGTAAATTGGAGTTTATCAAACTTTTCCAGAGAGTTAAAAGTGTTCCCTGACTTTCTCCCATGTGTATATATTTTGATAACTTCATAATAATGTATTGGAGTTTATTTCACAGGCCCTTGATTTGTGTGGAGATTGGCAGCGGTTCTGGGCTTTGTTCAACGTTCCTGGCTACACTGATTGGGCCGTCCGCACTTTACATGTAAGTTGTCGATGTATGCAAAATCTAAGCTGAAATTATGCATTTTACATCTGTTAGATTGATTGATTGATGGGTCATTAACCCATCAATCAATCAATCAAATTTAAGTTGAGAAAATAACTACTTTTTGGTAAACATATTCAAAGATTACATTTGCCCCGATCGCCATACGACCTTTTTGGTCTGCGATTTTCCCTACGACATATTTCAGACATCGTATGTTATCAGGTCTTTGGTTACGATACATACTGTACGATTTCTTGCTCTGGCTTTCGTCGACGTTCTGAGACAAAACCGCACGGAGTCGTACGGTAATCGTCTCCGCAGACTTGGAGATTAGACGGAGTCCGTGCGATGTACGTACGGAATCGCCAGGACTCCTGACAGCCCTTGCGGTCTCCCTACGCCCGACGTACGATTTTGTCCCGAAATCGTAATACAAAAATCGTGCGGTGACCGCACGATCAACGCAGTGTCTCCGTACTGCGCCCGTGCGATGCCACTGCGACGTGACGACGGGCTATGGTCTTACCATTTTTAAAAATTTGTGAAAGTGCACACTATTACAAAATCGTAGAGGCTACGGAGATCGTAGGAAGCCGTAGAATCGTAGGAACATCGAAGGGTCACCCTGCGAAGTTCGAACGAAAATGCAAAAATTGGCATCGGGCGATCATCGCAAGTTAATCGTAGACCAAATGTAACCGAGGTACCTGACTCAAGGTGACATTATTTTTTGATCAGGCGAGAATTGAGCCACCGCGGGCGAAAACCAACAACGTGCTTACTTAAGTTCAGTTGAATATGCAAACACAATTCAGAACTCGAGTGCAGCAAGTCGCCTACAATGCAGTAGATCTATCAAACCGGGGTTTTAATTGACCCCTTCATCTGTTTATAAGAGTGTTTGCTCCGCGATTTACAAGTATTTGCAATTTATAAGAGTGTTTGCATCGCGGCATAGCAGTATTTTAATAGCCATAAAGACGTTTTTCACCTTCTTTTTGTTTTTTTCCCTTCATAACAGTTTCATGGCTTGCTTGTAGATGTACCGACATTAATCCACGAGCAGCCGATGTCACCAGGCGCACTGGAGAGGTCAACAATGTCAAACTGGAGCCGGTCATTACCGATTTGGTAAGTCCAAAATGATTGTCTGATTGTATCGCTTGCGGATACGCCGCGGAAGAGATTCACGATTTAAAATTTTAGAAAAGGATCCCGCAGAATAAATCAATTATTCATGCGTAGTTGGACCCAATAAATATGCTACATGCAAAAAGTCGCACCCTAGTAATTAAAACACACGGCGGCTTCGAACGCTAGCCTACTTTATAACAAAACTGATAATTACATGCAATAGATGGTCATGTTACTTTCTCAAAACGAAGTGCTATTTGAACCGCCACATTATTTTCATAGAAAGCGAATTGGATATTCCCGTCTCCATGTGACCCTGGGCGGTATAGCGTAAAACACAACAATCACCGCACCATCAACAAATTGAAGGTACATGTAGTTAGATGTGTCATGTACTAAACTGTGAGACTGTGTGTGTTGTCTTTCAGACATATGGTTTGACTGAGAGGCTAGCCGGCTCTGTGGATGTGGTGCTGTTTAACCCGCCTTATGTTGTCACACCGTCGGAAGAGGTACGTAAAATGTTCTCCCGTTTTGCTGCCTTCGTTTGTATTGTTGTTTAGCGCCCTACTATGTAGACAATGCATGTGCGTATTGGTGCATTTCTAGCGCTGTGGTATTTTGATAAGAGACCGTTAGAAACAATAAAGCATATCAGAGAAAATGTCAATTCACGGTGACATGGCATAATGACCTGGCCCATTGGTCATTAGCGTAACGTGTACATTGAACTTACATTAACGTTACATGACACGTGTAGTACACATTGTCAGAACAAGGTCTTCTTTTTATTTCTTTTTGCGTTCTTTTTGTCCGTTTAGGTCTTCTTGTATACGCTATATTCTGTGGTTGCCCAACTGTCGCCGATGATATGCTACTCAGTTCTTTTTCGAAAAAGGCTCTTGAAAAGATGCTTGCGATTTGTTTAAAGTATGCTAATAAGTGGCGGTTCGAGTATGGTATAATTAAGTGCCTTGTTGTTGTTTTTAATGAAATGAAAAGAGCATTCGTACAGGCAAACCGGATTTGGAATTTTGGGAACGCGCAAATCGAGGAAGGTCTTGAGTATAAACATCTTGGCGTAATCTGCGATAAGAATATGTCTATCGATAACAATGTTAAAGTTGCTTGCAACAAACTTAAGAATACGTTTTTGAGTATTGTTAACTGCGGTATCCATCAGGATGGACTGAATCCCTTGACGTCCAAACGCATATATAACTCTATAGTGCTTCCAAAAGCTTTATACGGATGTGAACTATGGTCCAGTTTGAATAAGAAGCAAATCATGTCACTGGAACGCGCACATCGGTTTTGTATAAAGTTCATGCAATCACTACCTAAATATACTAGTACTGATGTAAGCCTTGCATTAATTGGAATGTACCCAATTGAAGCTGAAATAGATTACAAGAAACTTATTTTCCTAGGTCAGCTGTGTCGCTTACCTGGAGGGTACAGGGCCAAAGAGATTTTTACACACAGACTAATTCACTTCAATGAAAGCCCTGCTAAGAAACTCGGATTTTTCCCAGATATATTTCGCATTTTAAACAAATATTCAGTTTCCCAGGTACTGAATGAATATATACAAACAGGGGTTTTCCCAAATAAAGTTGCCTGGAAAAATATCGTACGTAGTAAAATCAATGCGTTGCATACGGATGACATGCTTATCAGAATTAACTCTTCCGAATTAGTTTCCCGAATAGTTCATGTGCATTCAGGATTATCGTCTTACCCTCATGCTTTCGGGATATTATGTAGGGAACATCCACGTTATAAAAAGTACGCACATGTGGCTGTTCGCCTGATAGGGCTTATGTTTTGTGGAAGATGGCGCTCTCCATGTCATATATGTGGTGAAAACGTTGTTTCAATAACAGAACATGTTTTATTGTTTTGTCGGAGTAACAGTTATTTCAGGACGGAGTTGTGGCAAAAACTTATTAAACGTTTTGGTTCAGCTTTTTACATAGAATATATTTCGCTATCCGTCTCAGAGCAAGTTAACGCATTGCTGTCAGGGTTTAGTAATATGCTTCAACTTGAAAGTGACAGGTTTGATTCAATGAAGCTTTTTCTTAAGGCACTGAAGCTGTTAATGCTTGAAAGCAGATACCAAAATATAATAACATTGGAATAGAAATAGTACCTAATCGTTTGAGAATAAGTTTTGAGCTCTGTCTGTATCAAGACAAAATAGATGTTATCCTTAATGTTTCTCTTTATACAGGTTGCATTCACGGTAGCGCTCAGAGACGTTTCGAATCAGAACCTGCGCATGCGCGCTCTGATCCGGGACTTCCCTGGATGCATGTGATAACTTGTTGAATCGTGAATTTCATTGATGTGAATGTGCATAAACACCACTTTCTACTTTTCATCGTATATTATTCATTTTCTTGTCATTTATTCTGGTCATGTGTGTATGTGTGCGTGCGTGTTTCTCAGGGTAATAATGTTATTATTGCTATGTATGTAATTTGTATATGTATGTCTCATGTATGTATTTTTGTATTGTATTTTGCTCTCCAAATATGGAGGATAATAAAATATCTATCTATCTATCTATCGTTTGGTTTGTTTACAGTTTTATTTTAAATATCATTTTGACGAACAAATTGCTTACTCCGAATTTTAAACCTCTTCCTCATACTTTAGTATCCTTTTGTGACATTGCACACCTGTTTGTGACAAACCTGGTCGGAAACTTACAACACAAACATTTCTAATAAAAAAAAAACAAACTTTTAGATAAGTGTTTTGTTCTACCTATATAGTTGCCAATGGTTGGCCCGCGTGGCCGCCAAACCCCTGGTACAGAAGTCATACGTTCTTGATCATGCTGCATCAGAATACCGAGTCATCCGAACTGCCGGGAATCTCGATTATTGAGATATGAGCCGCCTCGTGAGAAAACCAACAATGTGGTTTCCGAACAGGTCCAACACAAACCGGGCTGTACAAGCACAGAAGATGGCTAGAGACTGGAAATTTTGGATTTAGAAAGTAGAGGAATTGTACTATCCGTGTAGCGAAATCTAAGCCGCTGATCAGCTTCGCAGTTACTGCGAAGCTGATCTGCGCCTTTGTTTTCGCATATGCAGATTGTTTGTTTTCCCATGAGGCGGCTCATATTTTGTTATGGAATTGCATATCTTAAAGTTTCTTACTTTCATGGGAGAGCTCGGTGGTAGACCGTCGGACTCGAACCTAGAGGTTCTTGGTTCGGTCCTTTCTTGGGGCACCGGAGTGCTGGTTAATACCCAGGAAGCGGTCTCTCTGTGCCGACATGACTGAAAAATAGCTGAATGGGACGTTAAACATTAATTCAAACTTACTTTCTAGATGGGTAGTCATGGTATTGAAGCGGCTTGGGCCGGTGGGGAGCGAGGTAGGGAGGTGATTGATAGAGTTTTGCCGCTGGTGCCAAAGTTGTTGTCCCAGAGAGGGGTATTCTATCTTGTCATAATTAAAGAGAATAACGTGGGTGAGTGATGCCTCTATCTTGACGTTGAAGCATCGGATTCATTACTTTAATATGAGCCTGCGCGTGAGAAAACCAACAATGTGTTTTGCGAACAGATCCGACGCAAACTGAGCTTTACAAGCACAGAAGAAGGGCGAAAGGTTGGAAATTTTGGATTCAAGTAGAAAGTAGAGGAACTGCACCATCTCTGTAGCGAAAACAAAGGCGCTGATCGGCTTCGCAGTTACTGCGAAGCTGATCTGCGCCTTAGGTTTCGCATAAGCAGATTGTTGGTTTTCCCATGCGGGGGCTCTTATATTCTTTATTTTCAACATTTAAAAGCTGAAGTTGTCATTTTAATAGCAATTGGTAGGTGAACATTTGAAATTGATTTTGTGGACATTGTCTGTGCATTTTTGTTCTACACGAACTTATTAACGATGTCTTGTTTCCAGATCGTATGATTTGTAAGTTTGTCTGTGCTTTGACGTCACAGTCAACAATTTTTTGATCATGACGAGAAAAGTTTTCTAGATATTAACCAGTACTGTGGAGAGTTAATGTTGTACTTATGGCCACAACCCTGCACCAGAACGTCCAACTTCTCTCTCCGTAGTCCTAACCTCTGTTGCCACTAGGCTAACAATATTCCGTTTGTTTTCAGATGAGATAGAGAGTATTATGAGAAAGGAAGGTTTAAAGATGAATGTGGTTTTATCCAGAAGAGCTGGGCCAGAGTTTTTGTCAATTCTGCGGTTCCAAGGATGAAATATAACAACGTATTCGGGGAGAGAGTTGACTCGCGGGAGTGGGTCCGAACTCTAGAGAACGGGTTCGAAGCACATTGGCCACGTGGTGTGTTCCTGAGCAAAAGGCATGGCTCTGCATAGTACTGATCGGTGGCTTAGGCTTAATTTGGACGTAACGCCTCAAACGCGAACAAAAACAACAGTTTGGTGTTACGACCAGGTCTGACACAAACCGGCCTGTACAGTCACAGAAGGTGGTTGGAACACGAGGACACGAGGGATTGTACTATCCGTGTAGCGAAAACAAAGACGTTGATCTGCGGCTTTGTCAAAGTTTCGCCTATGCAAATTGTTGGTTTTCTGATGCAGTGGCTCACAACACATTCTCGTATAGAAATCCCGGGATGATGAGGAAGGGAAATCTTGTCGAGTTATGTTGACATTTGCTATCAAGTAATTCTGTACTATTCAGAATCATATTCAGCAGATTCTAGATGTGCGATGGTCTTTAAATTTTAGCTGTAATATCTTAATTCTAATTAGTACTGGTCTGTTAGTGCTATTGCTTAACGTCCACGATCAACAGTTAAGGTAATTTCGGGATGGTCACTTATCCTTGCCACGCTGTTCCTTTGCAAGTCTCCCATAGGCTGGTAACCAGTGCTTTTTGTAATGACCATATCTTCATGAAAGAAGTGTAACAGGCGTGACGATCTACGAAGCGTACACGCTACCAATCGAGCTATTACGTCTGGTCTGCGTGGGCTGGTGTGGTATTTATGAAAAAAAAAACAACCAGTCGTGATACAAAGGACTTTATTTTGATTATATGCATACATGACAAACATATACATGACAAACATTACAAAAATATATATTGTACGAGAACCTGTACGTTACAAGTAATATAATTTATTAATATTCTAGACAAAAACACATAACATGGATATCGTCTGCAAATAATGAACAACATCTATAATTGACAACTCAGAAATCATTTTGACCAGCGAAGCCATAAAAAATCTGTAAAAGCCTGATCAGTTGTCACTGTTTGTTTTGATAAAGCTTATTTCCTTAGCTATACTTAGAAAATATGACTCGGGCTTAGTAAATCGTTAGAAGTGTTTGTTGGTTTAGGTACATGTACGATGCATTACAGATTCAGTCATATGTCAATTGCGTATCAAATATGTAGATCAGACTGCGTGAATGTACATGACTGTATTATTTTGCTGGTATTACTATATAATGCTTATGCTTTTTTTTTTTTTTTTTTTTTTTTTTTTTTTTTTTTTGTCCGCACCTCCACCCCTTCGGACTCCAGTGCAGGTCTTGCTTATATTACATAATATATATTTACATATTTACATTTTGTATAATATTTATGTTTTATTCTCTTGTATGTATGTATGTATGTATGTATGTATGTATGTATGTATGTATTGTATTGCACTGCATTGCATTAATTGCATTGCATTGTATGTATGTATGTATGTATGTATGTATGTATGTATGTATGTATGTATGTATGTATGTATGTATGTATGTATGTATGATAGGAGGGTGTAGAGTTTTTTGCATATTTGTATATAGTATATCGTACTGTTATATTTTTAGGTTGGTGTTTGGGTGCAGGGATTTTTGTGGGTAGGCATAAATTAAATGTTGTATTTTCGCTGTATGGAGGTAAGTGACTCTGGGTAAATGCGAATGTGCGTGATTCCTAGGTAGAAAAAATGGTGGTTACGTAGATAAATATAAGATTGTGGCTCGATGCATTCTAATGATTGATATATATAGGTGCGTATGATTCTCCGTGGGTATCTGTCTAGGGCAATACATGAATGGTAAGATGTGGGAAATTGTTTTTGAGCTGCTGGATGTTTTTGACAGATTTTGGGGAAAAGATGACAGTATGTTGGTGGAGCGCATGTTGGTGGCAGTATGTCTGCGATCTCAGATCCAAAATATTAGATCCAAGGTGTGAATGTAGGAAAGATAGAAGTAGTAAAAAGAGTATTTTTATATATGTCAAATTTGATGCAAGGACACGCGTGCACACACACAAATATGTGCATGTACTCGTGCAAGCGCTAGCGGGAGGAGAAGTAGACGTTTGTTGTGGCGTATTTACGTGTTTGTATGTCGGTGAGTATTACGTTCTGATCCCGGGGTTCTGATATTGTACTTTAGAAATTGTTTCCAAAAAAAAAACATATAAAAGATCGTAAAAGGATTTGGGTTGCTTATGCTGCTGCTGATAAATGATACATGCAAAAATCTTATTAATAACATACCTATCGTATGGCAATCAAAGTACATGTATGTTCATTAACGTACTATTTATGTCTTGTTAACAGTATATGTATAAAATACTGACAAAACACTAACATCTACAATTATTTACAATCATCAACACAACAAATCACATGTAGCATACGATCTCGCTCGGACATTGAAATAGCCAAACTGATTATTCTCGCATGTTTTGGCAGCTATGCGACATTTTATCTGTCCGAGGTGACCCGTATCTTACAGTCAGGATTTTGTGTATCATAATCTGGCCAAGCATTATCTGCAATCCACTTTCAGGATGGGATATTTATTTTGATGTTCAGTTTTGAAAAATTAATTTACATGGCCACAATATTAAGTATCAAAATATCTCTAAAATGTTCATCTTGTCCGAAAAGTTACGCACTTTAGCAGCCAGTGCTCGCATTTCGCGTTGCAGTTAATAGTAACCATACTTCTTCCTGGGTTTGTATCCCCTTCTGTGGCCCCACATTCCACCTACACGGGGATAATTCAGTCTACCCCCTGTCCCCGCACCGAATGACGGGTCGAACCCACGTCTTATGATTGGGCGTCGTATGATCGGCCGAACGATGCGTGGGCGAATGATTGGTCGAACAATTCGACGAATTATTGGTCGGTATATAGGTCTGACAATACGATTTATGATTGGTCGACGGATGATTGGTCGGACTACACGGTTGATGATTGGTCGTTGAATAACTGGACGAACAATCTGAAATTAAAAAAAAAGAGTTATTATAGCACGTTCAGAGTCGCGCCTCGACAAGGTCTGCCACAAACGGGTCGGAAAATATTTCTCAAAAAAAAAAAAAAAAAAAAAAAAAAAAAAAATATGGAAAAAAACGTGAAAAATAGTAGATTTTTGTTTGTTTGTTTATCTTGAGGCTTGACGTCCCAGTCAACAATTTTTCAGTCATGTCGGAACGGAGCCATCTCTTCCTGGGTTTAACCAGTACTGTAGGGAATTAATGTGTCATGCTCAAGGACACAACACGGTGATGCCTGTGGGGATCGAACCCCGGACCTCTCGATTCGAAGTCCGACGCTCTACCACTACTCCACCGCGCTCAAAGAAAAACAAAAAGAAATGTATTTTTGTCATAAATTTAGAACGAAAGGAAGGGATTGTGCAGAGCCTGGAATAACCAAGTTCATGCCCGTTGTGTTCGGGTAAGACCGAGATAACGTCTGAAGGCGGTAAAACCAGATCATCATCATTAGCACGGAAACGTTAATCAGGAACGGGACAACCAACTTGAATTTCGTCCATATTAGTATTTTCTTAAATTAAACTGTCTACCTACCCTTTTTACGACGGGTCTGACAACAGGTCGAACAATAGGTCTGATCACCGGTCTCACTATCGTTGTTATATGGGACTTGTGTCTCATCTCCTTGCCTTTCATACCGTGGTAGCCCATCCCTCCAACCGGCCCACCCAGCACAGGCCCTGCCCCCACCGGTCCCACTCCTCCGTCCATTATTGGTCCGTCCACAATGCCAACTCCCGCACCGCCGACGATTCCCGCTCCGCCGACCACTCCTGCTCCCCCGACGACTGCAGGGCCACCGACAATTCCCGCGCCACCGACCACGCCCGCACCACCGATCACGCCCGCACCACCGACTAAGCCCGCACCACCGACCAGCCCGACGTCTCCGTTACCGTCAAAACCACCGTTATCGATTCCGTTATCAGTGCCGATGAAACCTCCTCCGTTACCGACAATGCCTCCGTTGCCGACAATGCCTCCTCCGTTGCCGACAATGCCTCCTCCGTTGCCAACAAAACCTCCGTTATCGACAATTCCTCCTCCGTTGCCGACAAAACCCCCTCCGTTACCAACAACTCCTCCACCATTCCCGACGAAACCTCCGTTGCCGACAACTCCTCCATTCCCAACGAAACCATCGTTTCCGACAAAACCACCATCATTTCCGTTGAAACCACCATTTCCAATGAAACCACCCCCATTGCCGACAACGGCGCCCGCATTACCGACTATACCGCCATTCCCTAAGACTCCACCGTTTCCTGCAAAAATATGAAATTAGAATTTATACTGTTTTAGCCAAGTAGAGTTTGATGGACAAATCAAGCAGCCCCTGGTCGCTTGGAATAGCGGAGAATTAAAACAGGTACAATTCAGAGAAGTATCTCGACTGAGATAAATATCAAACCGCAACATTAATTCGACGTTACGGCAAAGTATAACAAAGTTCAGACTTTTTTTTCGATGCCTGCTTATTTGGATCGGGAATAAAACTATGCCACTTGTGGTCTGTGCACTCATATATACAGTATTAATTTCATTCAACATACTTAGGACCAGGTCTGCAGTTATGCAAGTTGTACCCATCTATGTATATTTTAATCGTCTAATTCTATATAATGAAGGCGTTTAACTTCATTTTAACAGGAGTTTATTCAATTTAGTTCATCATTTTATATGCGTGTCAGAAGCGACCTAGGGAAAGTAGGGAAAGCCCAATCAGACAGTTATCTGACACGCACCTTCAGTTTAAGTTGTCGTTTTAAAATGATTCACTCATCTTAGCATATTTAATTGATTATAAAACCAAAACTGTAACTCAACATTGCACTCTGTTTTCATGTTTGAAAAATTTATTTATTTAAAAAGCTTAAAATCCCATTTTTAAATCATAACGTTTAAAAAGCACACACAAATCTTTCTATCAGTTTCCGTTGACTCACAACAAATATTTTAAGCTGAGTGCCTTAAGCACATATGCATTATTCTATCAATTTCAGAGATTTACTTATATCCTGTTTCCTTGACTTATTTTAAATGTATGTATATATATATTGTACAAATTGTTAATAATTGTGTTCTATTCTTCAGTTGCAGAGGACCATATGTTAGATAAGTAATTCTATTTGCCTAATATGTCATCCTCTTAAAATAAAGAATGTATTATTGTTATAACAAATTATATTCAAAGTAAACCTTACCAACAAATCCTGCGCCACCGTTGCCATTGACAACCCCACCTACGCCGCCGACTCCTAGGTCGTCGAAAGTACCAAGATCTAAAATTAATATGAACGATCATAAGTATTCTTTTAATTAAAATGCGTGTATAATAAAAAGATGGATTCCGACAGCATTTGAAATGACGGAAAGCAAAATATAATGAAAGTGTTTTGTTTGTTGTAAACGAATCTAATTATTGTTGGAAAAGGTTTGTGTGTCTTACATATCTGCAAATACTATACCGTTTTGTCCATTGACCACCCCCGCGCCGACTGCAGGTCCGGAGAATCCAGGATCCACCACCCCGGGGCCGCCTCCGACTCCACCGACACCGAAGTCCGGATCCACCGGCACGCCACCCTGACCAAAACCTGGGTCGACAACTCCACCGTGTCCGCCGTGCCCATGCCCTATATGACCACCGTGACCTTTTGCCACACCCAACGAACCTATGTATGGAACGAAAAAGATGCTTTAACTATTTTAATATATAACTTCTATTCCTTGTATCAAAATCAGTAAACCTGTGTGGTACTTTCATTCATTCTATCTGTCTTTTCTGTCCGTCCGCATGTCCAGTTCATTCATTCATTCATTCTTTCTTTCTTTCTTTTTTTCTGTCTTTCCGTCATTATGGACAATATTGCAATTGACGGTTATATCTAAAATGATTGTGTGGTATAGTCAGCACTCGTCAAGTTTTTATCTTTATCTGACTGCTGGATGCACACTTCACCATGTCCACTTCACCGTTGCTTCCATTGTCAAATCGGCTACTGTTACCTGGTCCCGAGGACGAGGTTACAAAACTTTTTTCATGCTCACCTCAGCTGAGACTAAAATTATCCTGCTGATAAATGTTAAAATGCCAACAATATTTATTGTTGTCATTTTAACATTTATTAGCAGCAAAAATTACTAGAGTTTGTGACCTAAACCTGAAATTTCAATTTATTTATGATATTTCAGTAATTAAGAGCAATTTAAAGTTCATGCTCAGCTGAGTTGAGCATGAAAAGAGTTTAACAACCTCTGTACCTGGTTACTCACCTTGGAAGTTCAAGGTCACCACTAGGAAGCAAAGGCACACGGACGTTGTTGTAACCTCCATATTCTGTTGGAAAAAAACAAATGACACATGTACTTACTCATAGAAATAAATCTTAGTATGCAGAACCGCTTTTGAACGGTCAGTTGCGAATTTACCGTTTGGGTTAAATTGTCTGTTGTGAGTCAAAATAGAATTCCTTTTTAAATGAGCTTTGTAGCTCAACTAAGGAGTATGTTAAACAAAGACAGACAGACAGACAGACAGACAGACAAACAAACAAACAAACAAACAAACTTACTTTTGAAAGGAATTACAACCATCACATTAAACAATAACTGAATACAAAATATTAATGATTGAGTATTATAATTCATAACTATCTTACCTCAGTCAGGGCGAGCGGTCAATTACAATAATTCGTATTTTGTTGCTGCGTTATATATAGTCACCAAACTGTGGAGGTTTTTGTATAGCAAGCATGTCCAGTTTCTGACCACCTTCCCGCTGTTGTTGTTTACCCTGCAAAGCTGTCCGAAGCTCGGATTTTAACCAAGCTCCATACAAATCCACATATTCTGATGGTTTTTAATTTGGTATACGGACAGTGTAGAACGGACCACCGACTTTTGCTGCGCCGAAATCGGTGCACCTTTGTATAAGATGCCTTTTATCGATACTCGCCGAAAACGCTAATTATTCTGACAAATGTATCTTTTTTGTTTTCTTCTTATAAAAAAGGTGGTTGATCAGCAAGATCAGTGTACGTGTCATGTCGCTAAAGTTGTAACATGATTGACCCTTGTACAATGCACATGTCTAGGGCGAGCCATGTGAGTGGGTGGCTGGGGTCGTTCGACGCAGGACGGAAACATGCCGTTTCATGGCAATTCAAATGACACTTCATTTGAGGTGGGGTGGAGGTGCGAGACTAATCCCTGCGGTAAAGAAATGCAAGGGCATTGGTTGGACAGTTTCTCTTTCAAAGTTCAATCTGTAGGTATTTTCAGTCTAACATGCAAAAGAATGGGACGTTCTGAATCCTTGGGGTAGTAATTAAATCGGGGTTAAATTTAGGATGTAAGCCCCGTTTACACATTCACGGTTTTCTCTACAATTCACCACGATTCACCCCGATTTCTCATGGTCAGAAAAATCAGGATGAATCGTGGTGAAAATTGGAAATATTTAGTGGTACTACTATTCCAGGAAGAATGCCCACGATATTAGTACGGTGTCTGTAAGGTATCGCTACGAATCAATGACTGAATCATCACGATTCATCAAGATTCACCACGATTCACCACGGTTCTACTACGAATCACCACGGTACATTAGTCCCTGGCTCTCATAAGAGATGCGAACTTGACACACAGTCATCAGATATTTCAGCAGAGGAGATAGAGAACCAGGGAGGTCATTCCAGTCCCTGATAGTCTGTGGAAAGAAACTACCTTTGTACGCTTCTTTGTTAGCTGAAGGTATCTGAAAAGCCAAAGAGTGTTGATTTCTACAACGCCTATTCTTCGCGATAAGATCATCTGTAGGTATTCTGGCTTTACCCTGTAGACCTTTGTATAGCAATACAAGTCTACTATCCTTCCTCCTTTTCTTAAGAGACTCCCATTTCAGTTCACCTAAAATGCCAGTCATGCTCCCAGTTTCAAAAACATAATTTGCAGTCATAATTTTGGACCTTTTCCAGTTCTTCCTGGAAGGTCCCAAACTGAGCTTCCATATTTCCATATTCCAAGACCGGCCGCACCAGTCCTTTATAAGCTGCTTCTTTCACATCTGGGGGACAAGAATCAAGAATCCGAGAGTTCTGTTAGCCTTTGTACAAACATTGGAAATATGAGTATTCCATTTCAAATCATTTGTGATAGTTACACCAGATATTTTATGCTTTCAACGTTTTCCAGTACAGTGTCCTCAAGGGTGTAGTTAACCTGTACCATTTTTCAGCATGTTGCATTTGACGGATTGAAATCTCATTCCCCATTTCCTAGCCCAACTGCCTAAACGATCAATGTCTCTCTGAAGTTTCAATGTATCCATTCTTGATTTCACGATAGCAAACACAATCATGAGCAAAGAGTCTTTGTAAAAACTGGTACTTTGTAAAAAAAAAAAAAAAAAAAAAAAAAAAAAAAAAAAATGTAAAAACTACTTTATAAAACTGGTTTAAGCCCCCAGTAATTTTATATTACTGATCGTTCTAAGGCGGTACTTCTGCTGTTGTGGTTCTAATTGTTTTGTGTTTTGGAGTCGAATTTTTGTGCTGTTTGAGCCTGTTTGAGCCTTATACATGTACGTTTTCATATTTTAGGTCAGTCCGGGTAACTGAGTGGCCGCCTATTTATCTATCTTCTGATACTGAGTCGATCAATTTCTGATCATCACCTCAGGTGTGGGGTGGGTGGCTAAATTTAGAATTTAGTCAAGGGAAAATTAAACATTTGGGGTGGACCATTAAAACTATTTACAAGATATAGATGAGAGACATACTAAAACGCATGCCTCTGGGCCAATGATTTAAATAGAAGCCTTAAATTCCTCAATGGTCTTAGATAGGACCACTGAAGAAGGGAGACTATTCCAAACCGGAATAGTTCTGGGGAAAAATGAATTTTTCAGAGCATCACTATAGGCAAATGGTCTTGTGTATTGTGATTCATGTGATGCCCGAGTATGCCTTAGATTGGGTGCCGGGGTCAGGTATTTGTCTTTATCAAGAGACACTGTACCGGAGTGTATCTTGTAGAAGAAGGTTAAGGAGGACCGCTCCCTGCGAGACTCCAGGGATGGCCACTCAAGTTCGTCTAGCATTTCACCGACGCTACTGGTGTTCCTCCATCGCCTGCAGGTCCACCGGGCAGCAGTCCTCTGCACCTTCTCCACCATCTCAATCTGAGTTTCATGATAGGGATGCCAAATAGGAGCTGCATACTCAAGTTGAGGCCGAACCAATGTTTTGTATGCAACTTCCTTAGTATGCCTAGGTGCCAGTGCCAAATTGCGCCGAAGAAAACCCAAAGTCTTAGTTGCCTTGCATGTAATTTCAGAAATGTGTTGACCCCAATCAAGATCATCTGTGATAGTTAAACCGAGGTATTTAGCGGACTGAACCTGTTCTAATGTTTGCTGATGCAGTGTGTAATTGAAATCTATATGCCTGCTTGGATGTAGCCGCGTCACCCTTATTGAATGACATTTGCTGACATTGAATTTCATTTGCCAATCCATTTCCCATTTGGCCAAGCTATTCAGGTCATCTTGTAAAATTTGACAATCCAATGGTGACTTGACATTTCTGTATAAAACACAATCATCAGCAAATAGCCGAACAGATGACCTGATGTTGTCAGGAAGATCATTAATGAAAATAAGAAATAGGACCGGTCCTAAGACCGATCCTTGTGGGACACCAGAAAGAACCGGGACTGGGTCTGAGGCACGGCCATCTAATACCACTTTTTGAGAGCGCTCAGAGAGCCACGAGTCGATCCACTTATCGCTTATGTGTAGATCCTCTAATCCCGTAGAAGTCAAGTTTGTATAATAACCTTTTATGTGGGACCTTGTCAAAGGCCTTAGCGAAATCCATGACAATCACATCCGTCTGCCTGTGGCCACGACCCACTGCTCGGTCCAGATTACTAACCAAATCATGATAAAACTGAACTAACTGGGTTTCGCAAGACCTTTGACTTCGGAACCCATGCTGACAGTCAGCAAGAATGTTTTCAAGAGCCAAGTGTTTGTTTATGTTGCTGACTATTATATGCTCTAGAGTTTTGCAACAGATACAAGTAAGCGACACCGGTCGATAATTAGCTGCATCGTATTTCTCACCTTTCTTAAATACCGGGGCTACATTTGCCTGTCGCCAATCGTCTGGTACAGCACCCTGAGCAAGCGACTCATTGAAGATATAGGTCAGTACAGGAGCAATTTCAGAACTACATGTACATTCCTTCAACACCCTAGCACTCAGGCCATCTGGCCCAGGCGCCTTATGTATATTCAAGTTATTCAACAGTTTAATGACCCCATTGGGGTCAACTGTAATTTCACCCATAGCGGTGAAAGGACTTGTGCCTTTGGAGGTGATTTCATCATCTGATTCGCGAGTGAAGGCTGACTGAAACTGCCTATTACAAATATTAGCCTTATCCAAAGTGTCAGTCTTCAAGATACCATTTTCTCTAAGAGTATTGATCCCAGACGCGTCTTTCTTTAGGGACTTGACAAATGACCAAAACTTTTTTGCCTTTTCATTTTTTCGGGGACAATCGGGATCAGGGTTATCATTTTCAAAGGAGAAGATATTGGTAATATGCTTCCAATATGCATCTCTAATGCTCTTTTGAACATGTGCTCTGAACCGTTTGTAATGGTTCTTAATGTCAGGGCTGCTTGACTTGCGAGCACGAAAGTAAAGTTTATCACGTTTCCTTATCAAGCGTTTGATCGAGCTATCGATCCATGGTAAGCTATATTTTGTCTTGGTCATTTTTGATGGAATAAACCTTTCAATAGCCGAGAGAACCTCCGACTTAAAACTGACCCACATGTCATTGACTGACACCTGACTATGGTCAGTTGAAAGGAACGAATCCCTATAGCGCGCTAGATGGTCATGCAGACCGTCCATATCCGCTCGTTTATATAGGAAAATCTTACGCGGGGCCTGCTGAATCCGTTTAGCCTTTATGTCATATTCAAGGAATAGCTGCTCACTCGTTCTTGCATGGTAAGTGTCATTTTAGTTTTTTCCCACCCCTCGGTTTATGGAGTGGGAATTTCTTTCTGATTACGCCATTTCCTGATCATTGCCTACCTGAACCTTTTTATTTCGGATTATGTCATTTATATACAAGGAAAAGAACGTTGCCCTGAGGGATACCCGACACAACCGGAGCCCAATCCGATTTAATACCATTTACCACTACCCGTTGTTGTCTGAAACAAAGGAAAGCATTTGTCCAATTCAGAGTTGTTCTACCTATTCCATAGCTACACAATTTGCTTTTAAGGAGTTCATGGGGAGGAGTATCGAATGTCTTTTAAAGTGTCAACCTGGGCTGTTTTGGCCCAATCATTTATCACCGTAGTCAACTGAGTTACACAGCTATGCCATTTTCTAAAATACGTGTTGCCTGTCCGACAGGGTTCATCAAGATGGGCCATAATATTTGAGCATACAATATGTTCAAGAAGCTTACAAGGAATGTATGTCAAAGAAACAGGGCGGTAATAGCGGGCAAGAGACCTGTCGCCCTTCTTAAACAGGGGGCAAATATTAGCAAGAGACCATTCCTTAGGAATTTCACCTGTATCAAGATGGGCGAATACCGGACCTTATTCCATTGTCAGTTCCGTTAGGACTCTAGGATGAAGCTCATCAGGCACTCAGGCTTTACACGGGTTAAGTCATCTGAGAAGTTGGGTCACCCCTTCCTTTGTGACCACATTCTGAATCTGCCAAGTACTCCAAACACCTCATAAACAGAGTATTACATGGAGCTCCCATCATTGAAGTTATCTTTTTTGAGAGAAGAGAAGCCAGTGCTTGCCTTATTAATGCTGAGCGCCAAACAAGGTAGCCACTGGTACCATTTTTAACGTCTTTGGTATGACGCGGCCCGGATTAGAACCCGCGCCTCCCGCTTCCGAAGCGAACGCTCTAACCATTACGCTATCGGGACCGGTATCATGCATGAATGGGGCAGATCTATCCAGAAGAAGGACACCGTATTTTAGGCTTGATTTCTACAGCGTCTATTGTCAAACTAACAGAATCAGATCAGAGGCTTAGACCAAAGTGCTTAGGCATTGGATCGAGATGGCCAGGAATGATCGACACGGATTTCGAACCACTAGTCAGATGAAGTCGCGCGTGACAATTGTTTGGCATAGCAACGACAACAACGAGGCAAGGAAACAGCACCACAAGTAAACAGATAAATAATTTCAAGCTTTGAAGCCGTCAGCATGGAGGGTTTACCTTTCTTACCTGGCAATACGTTTGGCAACCCAACAGTAAGTTCTTACGAGTGGTTTTGAATGTTTCATTCTCTGAGAAAAATGCAGTTTTCATAAATTGAATAGACATAGACATAGAAACTTTATTTAACGTCGAATATGATTAACTACAACATAAGCCCAGTAGGGCTTTTATTTCGACAAACATATGTAAAATAATTAAAAGTAACAGAGTATATCACAGCATGCACATTTATATAAACACGATTATTTACAAGATGAATCACAGATAATAGAAAGTACTTTTATATCACGGCAAGCAAATTGTTGTAATTTTTAAAATTAATATAATAATAACACATTATCATATAGTTATTTGAAATGTTTATAGAGACAAAGATGCCTGGATCCCAATGGTTACCTTTGCTCGAAAACGAAAACTTAAAATAGGTGCAAGTCAAAATAAAATTAAATTTGGGGTCAGCAAGGAGACCACAAAGGGTAGGCTCCCACAGTAGCTCCTTACAGACAAGGACCAAAAAGGGGAGGAGGGAGAAATCTAAAAAGAATTTAATCAAAGGAAACTGTGGGACAAAGCATCCCAGGTCTCAGCAACCTGTAAAATAAGAAAATGATACATAAAAATTTAGGGTTTTGACATAACTGAATGAAAATGGAAAGAACATAACACATGTATGTAAAAAATGAACAAAGAATAAAATAAAACTGAACAAAGAATTTTCAAAACAAGAAATCAGGCAGAACAAGAAGGACACTTACAGTTGAGTCCGTCCCAGGCCCGGAGCAGCCTCCGGAACTGAGGATAAGATTCTGCCAATCTCAACTCATTTGGGAGGCTGTTCCAGATCCGGGCCGCCTCATACCGGAAGCTCCTTAAGCCGTACCTGGTACTGTTTACACGAGGGATCTGTGCCTGCTTCTCAGATCTGAAATCATAGGGAGAGGACTTAAGACTTATCAAGTCATGCAAATAGGATGGAGCTATGTTGTTAACAATTTTAAAAACTTCCCCAGCCATAAGTTTCATTCTGCTGATATGCAGAGGTAGTACTCCATTTTGTTGTAGAAGATCCGGCAGAGGAGACTCAAAGTCATCACAGATGAATCTGAGGGCCCTCTCCTGGATCTTCTCCATCTTATTTGCACTTGACTGATTGCAAAAATGCCATACTATTGGACAATGATTAAAATTTGACATTATAAAAGATTTATAAATCATTAATTTGCCTTGTTTAGTTAAAAACTTTCCTATGCGCTTAAGAACAGCTAGCTGCTGAGATGCTTTAGTACAAATTTGAGATATATGGTCCTTAAAATTCAATTGAACATCTAAAGTAACACCTAGCAGAGAAACCTTGTCCTCACATGTAATCTTAGTGTTACCCAGTTGAAATGATGTAATAGCATCAAAAGTTCTTTTACCAACACAAATAGCCTGAAACTTATCAGGATTTGCTTTCATGAGATTATTTTCAAACCACTGAATCAATGAAAGACTTTCCTTGACTAACACTTGATGCAGAATTTCTATTTTTTTGTGAATATAAGCAAGGGTGTTATCATCTGCATAATTATATAGTGAACATTTTTCAACAATATAAAATATGTCGTTGATGAATACATTAAAAAGTAAGGGGCCTAATATAGAACCCTGAGGGACCCCCTTAGTGAGGTTTTCCCAATCACTAGTGTTAGATCCCATTCTAATCTGCTGACTCCTGTCACTTAAATAACTTTCAATAAGTTTCACTGCATCTTGAGACACTCCATATGCTTGAAGTTTTGCCAACAGTAAGTTATGAGGAAGACAGTCAAATGCCTTGGACAAATCCATGAGTATTGCAGCAACATACTCATGTTTGTCCAAGGCACTCCGCCAGTCTTCAAGTAGGCGTAGCAGGGTAGTTTGGCATCCATAGCCTTTCCTAAAGGCTGCTAAAAAAGGATTGAACATATCATCTAGATACTCAGATAACTGCTCATGTATGACTCTTTCAAAGATTTTTGAAGTAGTGGGCAGTATGCTAACAGGTCTATAATTTTCTTTGTTTAAAGAATCTTTCTTTTTATACAGAGGTATAACTTGTGCATTTTTGAGCCTACTGGGAAAAATACCCTTAGCAAATGACAAATTTGTAAGACTGGACACAGCATGGCTGAGACTTGGAGCACATGCCTTTAAAAGTTTTGCTGAAATATTGTCTACACCAGTGGACTTTTTGACATTTAACTTTGAGAAAATCTTTCTAGTTTCATTTTCAGAAATGGGCCGAAATGAGAATTTTTTATCACTAAAATGACCATTTTTAAGAATATTTTGAATGCTGGGATGTGTGGAGAAGTCTCTGTCATACTGAGTACAGTCCTTACCTATGTCCTTTGCCACATTAACAAAATATGAATTGAAAACATTACACACCTCCTTCTGATCTGAGATAATTTTATCATTTTCTGAAAGAATGATTTCTGATCCACCACCAGACCCCTTCTTAGATAGAAAAGGTTTGATAGTGGGCCAGAAATCTTTAGATTTAGGGCCGCCAGAACAACGCTCAAAAAAGTAATGCCTCATAGACTGTTTTTTCAATTTTGTAACTGCATTTCTTTGTTTTCTGTAATTATCCCAGTTCAGACCAGATGGGCATTTTTTATATTTGTTGAAAAGCATTTTTTTCTTAAAGACAGCTCGCCTCAGATCACCATTTATAAAGGCTGGTTTTTTGGGTTTTGAAATTCTCTCTTTTATTGGTGCATGTTGATTTATGACATCATTCAGGAGCCACTCATGTGCCCAGTAGATGTCATCAACATCCTCAAACACATGAGCTACATGAAATGGCACCTGGCTGATGTCATCGTTGAAACACTTTTCATCAAAATTTTTATAACTTCTATATTTAATTTTTTGTTTCTCAACCTTGGGGGCAGCACCCTTGACCAGCACACCTATCATGTTGTGCCAGTCACTGATGCCACACCCAAAGTTGATAGGGTTAAAACAAAATTGTGATTTATTGGTGAGGACCACATCCACAAGGGAAGGTGAACAGTTTTTCATAAAGCATGTTGGGTCCTTAATCAGATTTTTAAAATCAAATATATCACATATATCAGTAAGAGTTTCAGATTTTGTCTTATCCAGACAGTCATAATTAAGATCCCCTATGAGTATCATATTGTCAAAATGTATTGAGATCTTATCAAGTCCTTTTGTAAGGATATCAGTAAATATACTATCCTTAACTGATGGGGGTCTATATGCCCCTATAATGGCCCACTTTCGACTGTTTATTTGAATGTCAAGGACGATAGTTTCTATGGGTAGGTCAAGTTCAAGGTCATGTCGCCTTCTTGCAGGTAAACTGGATCTCACATATGCTATGAGACCACCACCAGATGAATTTCTGTCATTCCGAAAAGTTTTGTAATTTGGAATGTTAAATAAATTAATATTGAAGGTGCTGTCTAACTTAGTTTCGGCAAAGAAGCACACATCTGTAAGTTTGTCATATAGTATGTCACTAATTTCTGCCAGTTTGTAACGCAAGCTGTTTATATTTAAGTATGACACAATGACATTGTTTTTGTGTTTATGCCTTACTTTCTACGATATACGATTTTACGATTTCTTGGAATTCCAACATAAGTAAAGGTACCCCCATGTTTATCCCTGATGTCAAATGTCACATGGAGTTGCGCACTTCATTTATTTGACATTAGCAGAGGGCTTTCCATAAGAAATATTGTATTTGAATAGATAATTGTTGAAGCTAGTCTTGTTTCTAGCTGATTGGTAAGAAAAATATGGTTTACAGCAGCCCAATGAATAGATAATTAGGACAATGCAATACACTAGGTAAACAAAATGACTGCCATGTATGTTTTACTTAAACTTTCACCGTCTGTTCTGTTCATGGATGCTCAATCTATGATATTTTGCATCTTTGGCTTCTATAATTATGTTAATTGATAAAATGTTACTAACAAACGATTGTAAACTTTCATGCATTAGTTCCGAGACACTAAAATATGACATGCGCAAGTCCATGTGCCGCGCAACTCCAGGAGACTCAACTGTATTTGAGAAAATTCTATCTATCTATCTATCTCTATATATCGCGGACATGTTTTGTTTTGTTTTCTTGTTACTCCCATCAATCAATTTCTGATTATTCTTGGGAGGTGTACATTGTACACTCCAGTGTGTTTGCAGGATGAGCCTACATGCATGAAGATAGAACCTGTGTAGGGATCTTTAACCTGCACAAGGGATGACTGTCCCTGCACGGGGGGCCTCCAGTTAACGTCCCGATCCGAAGGACGGCGCACTGTATCATGTCATTCCTGCAAATGACACGAAGGGAAGCGTGTTCGGACCAACAAATTTTCCTCTCCGCTGGCGAGGATCGAACCCGGGACCTCTAGCACAAGAAGCCAGTGCGCTAACCACTCGGCTACCTCGCGACATTCTAGGCAGGTCTGCGCAACGTCTGTTAGTATCAGACAGAAAAAGAAAGGGTAAAGAAAGATTTAAAAGCATTAATAAGGGGAGGATAAAAACAGATGATAGGTTAAAATAGTTCCGTAATTCCGTAATTAAGCCACAATTAACGGCTATAGAGGCACTCGGTATGTTCTCTTCTTAGTATTTGACATCTCGCGTATAATCTTGCGGTAAGATTAGCTAAAATCAGCTGTAGTTAAGATTAGCTAAAATCAGATAAAAACAACTGAATTGGGATCTAAGGGCGAGAGTGTTGCAGCTTGCAGACTGCGGTCTTAAAGACCTCGATGCTCTGCAAGCATGCAACAGACTCGGGAGGGCATTCCATTGTACTATTGCGAGGGGGAAGAAGGAGTATTTGTAATAATCTGTAGAAGTAGAGACCTGCCTGAAGGTCATGGAGTGACAGTATCTAGATATTCTGTTACTGTACTGTATATAGTCCGGAAGAGGTACAGCTACGAGGCCATGAACAACTTTGAACTCCATATCCCACCTGGTGTCCCATCTTGATAGTAAGTCCAAGTCATTTTGTAGTATTGAACCATGGTCTTCGCTTTCTATCGTGAGATACAAGGCTGTATCATCAGCAAACAAACGCACCTGGGAGGAGACCTCATCAGGCAAGTCATTGATGTAGATGAGGAACAGAATAGGTCCAAGGACAGAACCTTGGGGTATGCCTGATGTTACTGGTACAGATTCTGATTCCTCCCCATCAAATACTACCTGTTGTGATCTGCTCCCAAGAAAAGCTCGGACCAAGTCCAACACATGCCCACGTATGCCATACTGATGCAGCTTCCAGAGGAGTTTACTGTGATTTACTTTGTCAAAAGCTTTAGAAAAGTCTAGTAGACTGTAGTATGATGTCTGTCTGTTTTCCCGCACTCACATTCCTCGCAAGGTCCTCTATGAGCATGATGATGTCCAGGGGCTGGTTTGGTAGATTCTTAGTATTCATTGTACTTCTCCCGTAGGTTCAAAATATAAAGACGAACGCCTGTAATTATATGAAATAATATAATTATGAATATTCCAAATATAACACAGAAAAACGAACTTGTTCAAAAGTATCGTAAATGGCAAATGCCAAGTACAAAGTACATAAAATGACATAAAGTGACATATCTGGAATGGCTTTGGTCTACCTTGCAGCTAACCTTAAATTGCACAGACATTGACAATTTACCATGACACAGCTAACTTATTTACAACATAACATCAAATCTTGTTAATAATAATTATCAAATATTACACTTCTTAATGGTGAAATGACACTAAAGATGCTGCAGCTTATCAGTTGTAAAGGATGGCTTAAAACAACATACCTGTAATTATATGAAATAATATAATTATGAATATTCCAAATATAACACAGAAAAACGAACTTGTTCAAAAGTATCGTAAATGGCAAATCGGTTGAGACACAATCAGGGTTGCCTTTACTACCTTGGTCATGTTATGCATCTGTAATTCAGTGTGATATTATCCAATACCTAATGCTTTTATTCTATTATAACACTGGGATAATAAGCTTTCTGGCGATATATAATGATACCATATTGTGTACAATATTTTGCGTCAGGGAGAGATTATATGCTAAAAAAACACTGTTTTTCACATGTCATGATGTTGCACTTTTATTTTGGGTGTTTTGTAAACATGTTTGCTTTAGTATTCATGAATGAAATATGTTGCATATGGCTCTAGAACTAAGGAGACATATGCCCCCTGTAATATACTTTTTACGGCTTTGAATTTGGACTAAAATTAATGAAAATATGGAGAATGAAGTGAAACTGTTCATTTGTAGGATTTTAAGATTTTCTTGGTGTCTACAGTTCACATGCTGAAATAATTGGACAAATGCTTTAAATAGTTTTATTTTGTATTAAGTCTTTCTTGATGAAGCCAAATGACAGATTAGAATCAACAAAAATTGAAATTAACTTCTCAGAGAAGAGCAATGATTTTCAAAAAAAAAGTCATTTTTATGTAGAGTCCGTAGCCCCTAGGTTTGAAATGATATTAAAAGATCAGGTTCCGATTAAATGAGTTGATATGGCCTGATTGTTTTTCAGACTGTGGTCTAGTACAACCCATCAAAATGATATCTCCAGACATTATTAAGGACAGAAGATATAGCACAATTATTTTTAGCTCACCTGAGCCGAAGGCTCATAGGTGAGCTTATAGTATACCCATGCTCCGGCGTCCGTCCGTCCGTCCGTCGTCCGTCGTCCGTCGTCCGTCGTCCACAATTTCAAAGATCTTCTTCTCTGAAACCGCTGGGCCGATTGTTCTCATATTACACATACACCATCTACAAGTAGGGGGAAAGAATAATTGTGTTTTTTGCTTTGATCGGATAAGGACTCTGGTTGCTATGGCAACTTATGCTTCCCATAGACTTATAATGGAAAAAAGTGAAAATTGCAAGTATTTGTTGTCTTGTTGCAGATATTTGAATTTTGTTTTTGCAGAAATGTTTATTGAGTAGTCCTCTACGTTTCATGTGACTTTTGTCCTAATCCTTTATTTTGATTGGTTGCAGGGGCCCCATATAGGGCAAAATTTCGAAAAACATTCAAAAATCTTCTTCTCAGAAACTGTCAAGGGGATGAAGCCTGTACTTTGTATACATGTTCCTGACAGTGACCTCTACATAATTTGTGTTTTTTATTCCAGGCGGATAAGAACTCTGGTTGCTATGGCAACTTAAAGTTTCCATAGACTTATAATGCGAAAAGTGGAAATTGGCTATTTTTCCGCTAAAATTGCAGACATTTGAATTTTGTTTTTGCAGAAATGTTTATTGAGTAGTCCTCTAAGTTTCATGTGACTTTTGTCCTAATCCTTTATTTTGATTGGTTGCAGGGGCCCCATATAGGGCAAAATTTCGAAAAACATTTAAAAATCTTCTTCTCAAAAACTGTCAAGGGGATTAAGCCTATACTTTGTATACATGTTCCTGACAGTGGCCTCTACATAATTTGTGTTTTTTATTCCAAATGGATAAGAACTCTGGTTGCTATGGCAACTTAAAGTTTCCATAGACTTATAATGGGAAAAGTGGAAATTGGCTATTTTTCCGCTAAAATTGCAGACATTTGAATTTTGTTTTTGCAGAAATGTTTATTGAGTAGTGTTTGACATTTCTTGTGAGTTATGTCCTAATCCTTTATTTTGATTGGTTGCTGGGGCCCCATAAAGGGCAAAATTTTGAAAAAAAAAAAACATTCAAAAATCTTCTTCTCAGAAACTGTCAAGTGGATGAATCCTGTACTTTGTATACATGTTCCTGACAGTAGCCTCTACATAATTTGTGTTTTTTATTCCAGTCGGATAAGAACTCTGGTTGCTATGGTAACTTTAAGTTTCCATAGACTTATAATGGGAAAAGTGGAAATTAGCTATTTTTTGAAAACTATTGCAGCCTGAGATCTGAAAAGTGGTAGATGCAAACAACTAATGGATTAGATGAAGGTATATGATTAATTTAGGTCAAGGTCATCTCTTGACCTTGGCCGGTCTGTCGTCCATACACACTTTTCAAAGATTTTTTTCTCTGAAACCACTTGGCCAATCAAAGCCAAATTTTATATGAAGCATCTATATGAAGTGGGAATCAATGTGTATATAAATAATCCAGGTCACTTGACCAAGATGGCCGCCATGTCCATATATGGTAAAAACCCTTAAAATATCTTCTTCTCCAGAACTGGTTAACCGATTTCAACGAAACTTTGCATGAAGTATGGGTGACTCAAGTATTACAATGTATATATAAATCATGACCCTGTGGTGACCTTGACCGATTTTATGGCAAGGTCAACATAGGTCGTCAATGCATTTGAATGGGGAAAACTTTTAAAATGTCTTTTAAAGTGAAAGTCTTGCAGGAAATGGGCAGTAGGACTGAATATTAATGATTCTGAAAAAAAAATGGACCCCAGGGTCTCATCTGCTTTTAAAATGTTATTTGAAGAGGAACACCAGCAGGAGATTGGCAAATGGACAGAATATTGGTTATTCAGAAAAAAGAAAATGACCCAAGGGCTTCATCTGCCCCTGCACTGGGGTTAAATACCATAATATTCAAATATGTTTATTGGTATATGAAGCAGATCTCAGGTGAGCGTTTACAGGACCATTGGTCCTCTGGTTTTCTATGGCCTGTAGAGTCCGTAGCCCCATGTTAAGAGACACCCTAGAAATAAAATGTGTGTTGCAGTCAAGGTTTCCTTCAATTTTTCATATGCAACCACACATGTTACATTGTATTAAATTAACTTCACCATGGAACAATGACTTATGTAGGCTGCATGTGATCTTATTTAAGCAGCCCAAAACACTGGTTTGAAGCTCCTTTTCTGAACTATTCCCATTACCCACTATGGTGAAATTTGAAAAACGCGAGAGCCAAAAGAATTATTACTGGAATATAAACCTGATAGCTCATACGTTATTATAAACCAAGAAAAATGAAAATATAAAGAGGTTACATTTTTGCCTCAAGTGCAACACAAAAGGCAACCCTGATTGTGTCTCAGCCGAAATGCAAAGAACCGTTACATGCGTGAACGCTTGTTAGTATCAAGTATTACATAACAATACCACTAAAACTACCTATCTACCTATACTGGCCAAGACTAACTACGCTACCTAAGTATGCAATACCTACTAATTTCCTGTAGTGCCATATACAATTTCCTGTAAAATATCTGGAATTCTGCGCCATAATATAGGACATAAAGGGGACGTAAAGGCCAATAAAGGACGATAAATAAACACTAAAATAGATATAGATTTTAGAATTTACTGACCCTATGACAATGAGCTGGGTCTGGCATGACCACTTTTCTCTGAAGCCATGCTGTAGGTCATACAAGATACCATGCCCATCAAGATGCTTAACTATATTAGATGCTACCTATATATATGTTCAAGCACCTTGCAAAGGATGCAAGTGAGGGAAATTGGTCTGTAATTGGCTGCCAGAGATGTGTCACCTTTTTTGAAGACAGGCATGACGTTGGCTGTTAGCCATTCTGCCGGGAACTTGCCTGTCTGTAATGATCTATCAAAGATGATTTTGATGATCGGAGCAATCTCTTCTCTGAGCTCTCTAAGCAAAAGGGGTTTCAGCCTGTCTGGTCCAGCAGCCTTACCAGGTATGAGTAAATTGTATGAGTCTCAGTCATGTCAGCTTTACTGCAAGTAGCCCTGTTCACGGGCCATAATTGTTTGTTTGATTGGGACTGATGCGCTTTAAGGGATGCTAAATATCTGGTGATCAATTTCTGACTTTTTCCTCAGAAGCTGTGAAATTGTGACCTGCTAAAGGCCACAACCAATGGGAGCCAAGGCTGAGGATCAAACCTGGGACCGGAGTCCTACACTGGACACCTGTGTTAGTCCTCTCCACTCTTTTCTGTCTATATAAGATCGCCACCCGCTATTAAAAGTGCATTCTAGCCGTTGGATTTGCTCCATTATATCCCAGACAACCATTTGTGAGTTTCTGTCATATTTTGAATGCCGCCAATATGGACATGTTATTTAATTTTCTATAATTACAGAAGCTGGTGCTTTCTTCACAACAATGGTATTATGATTGTCAATACCCTGACTAGGCTCCACTCCAAGTTTCTGAGTGACAATAATTGTTATTCTTCGCCATACTTTTATTTGATCTTTGTCACTTGTACTTGTAGAACCAGGTGGCATATTGAAATTATGTCACCCTTGTCAAGATGGTACAAACCTTGACTGCCATATTATATCCTCAGTCTCTCCACACTACTCACTTAGTTCATGTTCCAAGTTGAAAACAATCTTGAAAAATTGTTGACTGGGGCACTAAGCAGTAATACACTTTATTTCTTTCTCATTGCAGCGTTCCAAATTTCACAGAAGTCACTCTTTAGGCTACAAGAATGGTTATGCTCTCCAACAACAAAAGACAGTTGGAATAGGCGGTGAGCCCATCAACTATAACCAGCTATCCGAACAAGAGCTTGACGAATTGGCAAACTTCAACCCAACCTTGACCTATGGTCAAGCTAGGGAGGCACCACCAGAGGACTTTGTACCAGGTCACGTGGCTTGGGATAAAAAGGTTTTTGACTTTTGTCAAAATTATTGTGTTAGCTTTGGAATAAATGACTACTGTCAGTAAGCAATGATTGAATGTTTTAAATGAGCCACTGCATAAGAAAACCATCAAATTACTTGGGGGAAAACAAAGGCGCAGATCAGCTTCACGATAGCCGCGAAGCTGATCAGCACCTTTGTTTTCGCTACAGGGATAGTACAATCCCTCTTCTTCTTAAATACAAAATTTCAAGCCTCTAACCATCTTCTGTGACTGTACAGCCCGGTTTGTGTCGGACTTGGTCTGAACCCAAATTGTTGGATTTCTCACGCACAGGCTCAAATAGAATGGCTGTTACTTGTTAGCCTATTATAATGTTGTTTCTTTGGGTAGATTTAAATTATTTTTGCAACATGAATGGGGTCCGAGTAAAAAAATTATAAAAGACAAATACATGACATGAACAGTTTTAATAAAACCATTTTCTTACATCATAGAAGTTTACTAAGAAAGTCACTGGTAATACACATGACCAAAAAGGACAATGTATGAAAAAATTGCTGTTGTTTTTTTTCTATTTTAAAATCACCTGAAATTTATTTATTTATTTTAACATTACTGAAATTCATCAGATGTCAAACCAGATGATTTTTTTGACAGTTTCTTAACAAAATCATCAATTTCAGGTGCTGAGATTCAATGCCTACTTCAAACAGACCGTCCATGAATCCCAGAATGAATATTTCCGAGTTCGACCCGTTGACATTTACTATTATCTAGAGGATGATAGCATTGCAGTGATTGAGCCTCATGTCGAGAACTGTGGTATGCCACAAGGTAGGAGCTAAATATGAAATATATAAATTCTGTGGTTGACTGGTTGTACAAAATTCAACATTTAAGCATCTAGCTACTGGAAACCAACTTAATTGTCTTGAGTGATTTAGTTTCACAATGTTTGTGAGGAACCAATAATCACGGAAATGAATAGCCGCAAACACATTGGCTTAAATGAAAAATCCTGAATAGTTTTGGGGTTTGTGACTAAAAATGAAAAATCCTGACACAGTTTTGGGGTTTGAGTTTCAGTGTTACATTAGAATGTATAAGTTTGTGCTTGTTGATCTCTTAATAATCTGCCAATTATTAGCCAAGGGATCAATTGTACACTAAAAATCTTGATTCAACCAAGCTGTTTGAACTTTTTCTACCTGCTACTATTTTCCTGGGGTTTAGCATGATAACTTTGAGTTGTACGAGTTCGCTTATGCAATTGCTTACTAAATGTTTCCAGGAAAACTGATCAAGCGTCAGAGACTGCCGAAGAATGACCAAGGCGATCACTGGCACTGGAAAGATCTCAATCTTGGAACTAACGCTACTTTCTATGGCAAGGTGTTCCATCTAGTCAACTGTGACAAATTTACAAAGGTAAGATATTGTTGTCAGTGTCGTTGTCATTGTCAGCATCATTATCATCATTTTTAAAGATAATGAGCATACATTAAACTCTTTGCACTTGATCATTCACATGTTCCATTTCAGCCGTGACACGAGAAAAACAGGCTTCAGGGTTTCCAACCAGGTCAGACGTGAATTCGCCTGTACAGTCACAGAAGCAGGCTACAGGCTTGAAATTTTGGCTATAAGTAGAAGAGGAATTGTACTATCAGAGTAGCGAAAACAAAGGCACTGAACAGCTTCGCAGTTACAAAACCAAAACAAAGGCACTGAACAACTTCGCAGTTACTGGGAAGCTGATCTACGCCTTTGTTTTCGCACAGACAATAATCCGGTTTTCTCACGACGCAGCTCATTTGTTACAAAGCATGATAACTTGATTGATCCTAACAATTTCTTCTTCTGCTGATTTGTCAGTTAGTGGTGAAGGAAATGTTCACTAAGTACTGGTAATTTGCTTCTGGCCCAGGAAGTTGTTTTTAGAATAGCTGACCATAGACATAAAACAATTAAGAAACATAAAACAAACAAATACAACTTTTTTTAGAGCTTTTTAGCTCACCTGAGCCGAAGGCTCACAAGGTGAGCTTATAGTATAATAGTCGAGCCGGCGTCGGTGGGTGCGTCCGTCCGTCCACATTTTCAAACTTGAATATCTCTAAGACAACAAGGCCAATCGTGACCAAATTTTATCTAAAGTTTCATGGAGGAGCGGGAAAGGTTGTATTAGGTTTTGGGCCAGGTCGGATCAGAACTCTGGTTTCCATGGCAACGGATAGCTCCCATAGACTTACAATGGGAAAAACATAAAATATCTTCTTCTCAGAAACCACAAGGCCCAGAGCTTTCATATTTTGTGTGTAGCAATGTATAATGGTCCTCTTTATAAATCCTGCCTACCATGCCCCTGGGGTCCATACGGGCCCCGCCCCGGGGTGTCATGGGAAAAACATAAAAAATCTTCTTCTCGAAAACCACAAGACCCAAAGCTTTCAAATTTTGTATGTAGCAATGTTTAGTGGTCCTCTATATAAATCCTGCCAATCATGCCCCTGGGGTCAAAAATGGCCCTGCCCCGGCCAATCCAGACAAGAGCTCTTCTGCTGATGTAAGTAGGGTTTCAAGGTCACGTGACCAAGATGGCCACCATACCCATATATGATAAAAAAAAAACAATTACTTTGTCCAGTGACTGTACTTGTTGACTCACAGGTGAGCGATCGTTGCCCTTGGGCTACTTGTTCCTATTTCCTGTGAATATAATTAAAACATTTTTCATGCTGAAGATAAAGATTTTTCTGAACTTTACAAAATTGTTAAATTTTCAACTTGTAGGATTTCCTGGAAAGTGAAGGTATAATTGTCAACGAGTCAGAAGAGATCCCGACAGATCCCTATGTCGAGAAGAGGAAGACCGCGGCAGCTCTACGAACCTACACCACGCCTTCAGCGTTTGACAAGCAGAAACAGTTCCTCGAGATGGACAGAAAAGTTCTGAGGTTTTACTGTGTTTGGGATGACAGGGACAATATGTTCGGAGAAATGAGACCATTTGTTATACATGTAAGTAGAGCTCATCCGACAGCAGTTGTTTTGTTATTTCAACATATCAACTTTCATGAATGAAGATCAGGAAACGCGCATAAGAAGCAAAATTACTCTGTGTTAATGTGGTTATTTTTAACTCACCTGAGCCTCAAGTCTCACCTGGCCCCCAGGTTATAAAACTTTTTTCATGCTCAGCTCAGATGAGCATAAAATTTAAATTTATCATAAATGACAGAATAGCCCAAATAAATTGAAATTTCAGGTTAAGATCACCAAAGCCTGTAATTTATCCTGCTTGTAATTGTTAACAATTGTTGGAATTTTAACATTTATGAGCAGGATAAATTTTAGTCTCAGCTGAGCTGAGCATGAAAATGTTTGATAACCTCAGGACCAGGTTTACTATTATTTAAGCACACAAGGCAAACTGTGCAGACACAGATCAGTCTCCTCCTGGAGGATCAGTTAAAGAGAGTCTGATCATGATTTACCCTGTTTGCATTTCTTTTTGCATCGCTTTGGTCACCCTTTAGTGATACAGAAATTCAGAAGTGACTTGCAGTTTAAAGCATCCTTTGCAGTTTTAAGTTAGCACATAAATTTTATTTTTTTGCCGTATATCAAATGCGCGGAAATCATACCCTGACGTTGTTTGAAATGCGAGTGAAATCGAGGTATCAAATGCACCTGTAGATCACGTGTAAGGTACTTAGCCACTCAGGTAACCTGTGTTCACACTGGCTTTGGGCAGGTACAACCGTTATGTTAGTCATATTTTACCATGCTTTTATATGTTTTAGACGTCTTTATAGTGTTTTTAAATTGTATTTTATCCAAGAATATTATTTTGAATATTATTATTACAGAATTGATGTTGTACTCAAAAGCGGTGATATTTCTTGGAGGCGTACGAATAAGAAATGAGCCGCCGCATGGGAAAACCAACAATCTGCATAGGCGAAAACAAAGACGCAGATCAGCTTCGCGGTTACCGCGAAGCTGATCAGCGCCTATGTTTTCGCTACACGGATAGTACACTTCATCTTCTTCTTAAATCCGAAATTTCAAGCTTCTAGCTCTTTTCTGTGCTTGTACAGGCCAGTTTGTGTCGGACCTGTTCGGGAACCACATTGTTGGTTTTCCCACGAGGTGGCTCAAATGTAAATGTCAATTGAGAACAGACAGTGCTAACGGAAGAACTATGGTTGAATCTCACTATCATAACTTTGGTCTTGATAGCGAGATACAATCATAGCATAAACCTTAAAAATACCTGTAAAAGCAATTAATTTCAGCACTTTTTAAACGCGCTAGTCTTTAAACGAGCTAGTTTTTAAACACGATAGTCTTTTTTCCGCGCATTCGTAACAAAAAGCTGCGCATTTGATATATCGATCCGTGCATTCGTAAAACGCTGTTATTTTTGATAAGAAAAAGGGAGATTTCATAATCATTAAATGGTCTTGTGTTTTAGTATGAATTTTACATTTTGAAGAAATATAATCTTTGTTTTCCAGTACTTCCTAGTTGACGACACTCTAGAAGTTCGAGAAGTGCACCTACCCAACGACGGTCGCGATCCCTTCCCAGTTCTCATTGGTCGTCACAAAGTTCCTAGAAATAGATATGAAGTAGAATCGTCATTCCCTGCTGTCGTCATGGAGCTATCACAACACGAGATTAAGGAATATTTCACACCAAAAGACTTCAGTATTGGAGACACAGTGATGATATATGGTCGACGATTCTTGATTTACGACTGTGACAATTTCACAAAATCATTCTACTATCACACATTTGGCATTTCTGAATTCCCAACAGTGGATGTTTCAAATAAATTGAAAGATCTACCAAAAATGGTGAGTAGCTTTAGCTGTACATGTGTAAAGTATGCTGGGTTTACCACTAGTTATTCAACAAATAGGCCAGTTATATTAATATGAACTTACGGTAATCCAGGGTATCAGTATTTCCTGAAAAGTGGCCGGACTTGGCTTGCTATACTAATTTTTAGGGCATCCTGGAAGATTGGTGAAATCTTGCTCATAAAATAAAGTTACTAACTTAATTACTGTTTTTATACCCCCCGCAAAACGAAGTTTTAGGGGGGTATACTGTTTTCAGTCTGTCCGTCATTCCGTGATTCCGTCATTCCGTGATTCCGTCATTCCGTCATTCCGTCATTCCGTCAACATTTTGACATCTTTGCTGAATAACTTAAGTAGTTTTTGCCCTATGTTCTTCAAATTTTCAACACACCTGCACCATTAGACAACACATGTGTGATATGAATTTAGGGGCCAAAGGGTCAGTTTTGCAAGAGTTATGGGACTTTTTAAACCTATACATAGAATGTTTGCCATAGTGCTAATAGTGCATACTTTGTGAAATCAACTCCTCCTACAGCTTTCAATACTCTCTTTTGATACTTTGCAGATATGTGCCAGAGATATTGAAGATATGCATGAAGAAGTATTATGCTGAAAAAATGATTTTTGACAAATTTACAGCATTTTGAACTTAGCCAATTTTCGATAATTGCCATATTCAACAATGGTTGGAAGTGCATAGTTTGTGAAATCAACTCCTCTTAGGGCTTTCAGTATTTCTTTTCAATACTTTGTAGACATGTTCCACACGTATTGAAGATGTGCATGAAGAATTATAATGCTGAAAAAATAATTTTTGACAAATTTACAGCAGTTTTTAACATAGCCATTTTTTGACCATTGCTTATACAATAATGGTTGGTAGTGCATACTTTGTGAAATCAACTCCTCCTACAGCTTTCAATATTCTCTTTTGATACTTTGCAGATATGTGCCAGAGATATTGAAGATATGCATGAAGAAGTAGTATGCTGAAAAAATTATTTTTGACAAATTTACAGCATTTTTAACTTAGCCAATTTTCGATAATTGCCATATTCAACAATGGTTGGTAGTGCATAGTTTGTGAAATCAACTCCTCTTAGGGCTTTCAGTATTTCTTTTCAATACTTTGCAGACATGTTCCACACATATTGAAGATGTGCATGAAGAAATATAATGATGAAAAAATAAATCTTGACAAATTTACAGCAATTTTTAACATAGCCATTTTTTGACCATTGCTTATATACAATAATGGTTGGTAGTTCATAGTTTGTGAAATCAACTTCTCCTAGGGCTTTCAGTATTTCTTTTCAATACTTTGCAGACATGTTCCACATATATTGAAGATGTGCATGAAGAATTATAATGCTGAAAAAACATTTTTTGACAAATTTACAGCAATTTTAACATAGCCATTTTTGACCATTGCTTTTACAACAATGGTTGGTAGTTCATAGTTTGTGAAATCAACTCCTCTTAGGGCTTTCAGTATTTCTTTTCAATTCTTTGCAGACATGTTCCACACATATTGAAGATGTGCATGATGAATTATAATGATGAAAAAATAACTTTTGACAAATTTACATCATTTTTCAACATTGCCATTTCTTGACCATTGCATATATACAATAATGGTTGGTAGTGCATACTGTGTGAAATAAACTCCTCTTAGGGCTTTCAGTGTTACTTTTAAATTCTTTGTAGATTTGTTCCAGATACTTTAGATGTGCATGAATAATTTTCATGCTGAAGAGTTAATTTTTGACAAATTTTCAGCTTTTATTTAACTTAACCAATTTTTTACCATTTCTCATGATAAACAATAATGATCATAATGCATACAGTGAAATCAACCTTAAGCTTTCAATATATTCTTTTAATATCTTATAGATGTGACTGGCATACTGAGGATGTATAGTGAAGAATTATATGCTGAAAAGATATCTTTGACAAATTTTCTGCATGTTTAATTTAGGAAGTTACCCGCCAGCGTCAGATAATTTTGCGGGGGGTATACTGAAAGCCTTGCTTGCAGCCAATTTCTAGTTACTTACTATTACATAACACATACATCACTGAAATTGACATGAAGAAACAGAACAAACCACGACAGACTTCCACCTTAGAGTGGTCAGTAATGACTGGAGTGCTTTAACCAATTCAACAGCTTGTTAACCTCGAAAAGGCTTTGTTACTTTATTTAAAAAATTGCTTTTCCAGGAAATTCCCCCCTACAACCAGTTTGGTTCCCTAGAAGATTCATTACAGTCCTGCTTGTCACTTATACCTCAACCACCGAAGAAAGATTTCATCAAAATGTTAGAAAATGACCACAAAGTTCTACGATTTGAAGCTATCATGGTATGTACATGGACCTCTTTATAAAATGGTTCATTACAATACAGTTTGGGATATAACACTGTTTGGGGCCCCCGCCCATTGGGGCCTAAAGAAATAAATGGGCTGCTTGTGCCTCCAGGCAAAGCTTGTTCGCTGCTGACTGACCATCTGATTACTGGTTAACCGTTCAGGTCTGAGCTTGCCCAGGAAAAGTGGTTTCAAGTCAAACCGTTCACACATGTAAGCCTTTATGGCTTTGTTGAATGGTTATATTTTAAGCACTTGTTGGATGTCATGACATCCTCATTTTGGGTAAAAGTCCCATAAAGTGGAGGCAACATCCCGACATGACCTGAGCTGTTGACTGGGACGTAAAACATCAATTCAAACAAACAAACAAATTGATCATTGTTGGACACTAATTTGACTATTTTTGCTATATGTCTATACATTTTATGCTGGTTATAACATGAATTGGATAACTAACATGGAAGTTGGCTTGGACCCCAGCAATTGTGCTGTAAAGAGGTTGAGGTAGATGGACAAAAGATGTATACTGTCTTAGTGTAGGATCCAAGAGACCTGATGATGGGATTTTCTGTCTGTGTCTAAAAACATGTTAGAAGAAGGCCATTAATATATGAGCAGCGACGTGAGAAAATTGTTCTTTGGGATTTCCAAACAGGGCTGATACAAACCAGCCTGTACAGTCACAGAAGATGGCTTGGAGCTCGAAAATTTGGAATGAGAAAGTAGAGGAATTCTACTCTCCGTGTAGCGAAAACAAAGGCCCTGATCAGCTTTGCAATTACTATGAAGCTGATCTGTGCCTTTGTTTTTGCAGATGCAAAATGTTGGTTTTCTCATGATGCAGCTCATATGAATTAATGCAGTTATGTTTCATTCAAAATTTTGGCAATTAAAATGTATTACAACACATTTTGGTATTGTTACGTGCCAGGCGTAACTAGAAGATTAAGGAAACCAACAAGTTGGTTAGCCAGCAACAAGCTTTGTTTAAAATTTAACAAATTTATTTAGAAGTGATTTAACCAGTAATTACATGTGAAACAATCAAAAGCATATATACAATCAAACAAAAATGAATGTACAATACCTTTCAAGATGTTAATTCCCTTAAAGAATGTCTGAATGTCCCTCAGAATTTTTTAACACAAGTCTATATCAGTTTCTGATCCCAAGAATTAAAGTTTGTTTCAAAATAGCACTATGTCCCAATCCAGAATCGAATATCACAAAGTAATCCAAGAATAAGTTTAAATTCCAGTAAGATAGATTTTGACTTCTTAATAGTAACAGTACCCAAAGATTGTCCTTATGAAAATTTGTAGCCCTTATATAGCACTGAGGAACATTCAGGATTCTTCCAGCAAATTCTATGATATCATATACTAAAAATAACAAGTTGTTTACCAAAATTTAATGTTTTGGAATATTCTAGAGAGGCCATTATCCTTCCAGAAAATTCCACAATATTCTTTTGACATAAAAAAAAAGATTTTTCTAGAAGATTCTACATCTTTGGTTCGTCCAGATTTTTCCGGACTTTTCCGTCAAAGAACAATTTGAAATTTCTAGAAAATTCTGAAGTAAACAACCTGTTTATGTCCAATATCTGGGACACTAAAAGTAAATAATTGCTAAGGACAACAAGTAAACATCATATGTATAACATCATACTTTCCTGGGCATACTCCCTTGGGAAGTTTACCAGTACTGAATGCACATCTTTCAACAAGTAACTGTCATACATAACAGTATTGGTACATTATGATGATTATTACGATACTATTTCCAGTCCTACACCAGCTACTTGAGTTTGTTGCTTTGTGCATCTTTAGTCCTTAGAAGACACAAACCAGTCTATAGGGCAGCTGTAGTAGCTTAGTGGCAGAGAGTGTCAGACTTTTAAATCAAGAGGTCATGGGTTTAAAACCTACCTTCGCCTGTTGTGCCCCTTGGCTAGATGCATCCTTACACGACTAAAAAAATGTTGACATCAATGTATATTAATCAAAATTAAATAAGCCCATGTATTATGTTACAGGATTCAGTGAGGCCAGAGGACAAGGGACGCAGGTTTATCATATCCTACAGACTGTCCGACGACATGACAACAATCTACGAACCTCCTGTCAGAAACTCTGGTATCATTGGCGGAAAATTCCTGGAAAGGACTCGGGTGGCCAAGCCAAACTCCACACCTGATCAGCCACAGTTTTATGGTCCACAAGATTTCCACATTGGTGCAGTGATTGAGGTGTTCCGACACAGATTTGTTATCACTAATGCCGATGAATATGTACTGAAATATATGGAGGACCATAAAGAGCAGTTCCCAGGTAAAATCCAGATAAAAAGAGTCCTCTGTATTAAAACAACTTTAGTGAATTCTTACAAAACCTGAAATGATTTAAGTTATATAAAAGCATTCACAGTTCTACCATTTCATCTGGCATTTTGGGTAACAGTGAAGAAATTCAACATTATACCGAATCTGAATTTTCATAAAATATAAGATCTGGAGACTAGGATTTACCGGTATTACATTTTTTCAACAATAAAAGTTAGTTGAACTCCTGGTTGAATTGCCAAAGAGACCATGTACTTCAAGCAACTTCTTGTTCACAAACATTGTTCCCTTCTAAATTAATTGTTTTACTGTGTATTTACAGAAAGTACAATAGCAACACTGAGAGCTAGAGTGGCAGAGGGAACAAGTATGAAAGAAACTGTGAAAGGAGCTCCTATGAAAGTCAAACGATCGTAAGTATTTGGTCTTGAAAATATTTCTACAGCTAGTCGTCTTTTTTTTTAATCAAATCTGTAAACAATGGTCAATTAATGGTGAGGGAATTTACATAAACTACTGGTATTACATGTATGCCTTTGTGAGGCTTACCCAGGGACAGTGAGGATAACTGGTTTGGATAACTGACCAGTCAGAAATGATCTCAGCTGCAACTGATTAAATAATGAGGCTTTTGAAATTTACATGTTCATGTGTCCCTATCACAGCCATTATTTTCTGTGTCCACAGTGAAACTCGTAGTCTCAAACCTAGCAGCTTCACAGTTACTGTGTCTGCGCCTTTGTTTTCGCCTATGCAAAATTTTGGTTTTCTCATGTTGCAACTCATATAATCAAACATCAATTGGATTGAAATTTACATGCATATGTGTTTATATCAAAGCCATTATTTCTTCCCCCACAGTGACGGTGACCTGAACCTCCTAGTCCAACAAGTACGAGCCCAGCTCAAGAAGATTGCTATCACAGACAAGACGAGAGTCGACGAGATGTTCTTACGCTACGACAATGACAGAACAGGCTATATTGATGCATTAAACATGAGAGATTTGTGTCGACGACTTCAACTGCCAGCTGACGATGACTTAATCAATGCTGTAAGAGCTTATTAAATCTTAGATTTTGAAATATATGTCATATATTTTGAATGTCCTCAGGCGGTTCTAACGTGTACCCACTATCAATGTTTTGAACAAAAATAAGAAAAATATCAAGCATTTTGTAATGAAAATTTTAATTTTTTACAACTTTAAAAAATCTCTGTATATTGCATGGACATGTTTTCGTAATGATTTATATTGATCAGCAGCTCCTTATTTACCAGGGAGCTCAGTGGCCTAGTGATTAAAGCTTCCAACTTCGTATTGAGAGGTCATGGGTTCGAACACCTCTTTTGTCAAGTTACATCTATGTTCATCAGTAAAACACTTTAACTCCCCACAGTACTGGTTAAAACCCAGGAAGCAGTTGCTCTGTCTGAACATGACTGAAAAGTTGTTGTCAGACAGATTTACCTTTAATAACATAACATAGCGGCCTTTATTTCACTCTGAATATTTATACAACATAAGAGGATGCAAGAGGATAAAAGAAACAAACATCATTATTTACCAATATTTCCTCTCGCTTTCAGCTTGTGGCCCAGTGCACTAGCAACCCTGATGGAAAGATCAGCCTAGAAGATTTCAGAAGATTTGTGGAAAGTTCTTGAGTTTTCTCCACAAGAGAGATTAAATGACACTTTTAACAAGTATAGGAAAAACATTATGAAATGAAATGAGCGATATTTGAAAAGATAAAAATGTGAAAAGACAAGGAAACATATTACTTGTGATACCTAGCTGTTAATTTGTTTGCTTAGGTTCAGTGTATTTGAAAAATTAAAAGAAATTTCAGAGAAAAAGAAGACACTGCCAGTTTATATTTGTTTGTGCTATTGTGTTGCCTAAAATGTGAATTTATTTATTTTGACTACACAGACTACTCTTACTAAGTAGAGTTAAAAGACCACCTCAGAGATGTAATGAAAAATCTTTACACAAATCCATCAGTTTTTTTTTAAACAAAAAGAGGCTTTATAACGAATTGATACTTTGTCTGCAATTTATTATTTACATTGGTTAGTGTATTTATTATTTCAATATACAAAGTTTTAAAAAAATATCTGTGATACTAAGAAAGAGATAAAAAAAAATGTCTGTAGTTTCTTTTACAGCCCTTAAGCTGTTTCAAGTTTTGACCATTTGAGCCACCTCTGGAAAAACCAACAATGTGGTTTCCGACCAGGTCCGACACAAACCGACTTGTACAGGTACAGAAAAGAGCTAGAAGCTTGAAATTTTGGAGTTAAGTAGAGAACTTAAGGAATTGTACTATCCGAGTAGCGAAAACAAAGGCGCAGATCAGCTTTGCGGCTACTGCGAAGCTGATCTGCGCCTTTGTTTTCGCTATGCTGATTGTTGGTTTTCCCATGGGGCGGCTCATTTATAGAGAGAAACCATCATGGTGTAATGGTTTAGCCACTGGTTTAGCCACTCACTTTCTAAAACAGCTGCCGCCTCTAGACTAGAATGAGACTTTAAAGTAAGGACTGTCTCCATATGACCTTCATTGCTGATTTGGACATAATACACCAAATCAAGCGACCAACCTTTAGTAGGACAGTTGAGATGATTGATTTATTTGTTAAAGACAGGTATAGCCTACTCCCTTCTTGGCTGATGGTCATGTCTGTGCAATGAATACCACTTTTATATAGCAAAACTAGGGTCTGCATGGGGTTTCCCTGTTTTTTTTTTTTATATTTATGGTCCAAAACATAGATTGTGGGTACTCATTTTAACTGCCTCGCCGAGGCAGTTCTAACGTGTACCCATGATCTATATTTTGAGCAAAAAGGTTTGAAATATCCAAATATTTCTGATGAATTTTTCGTTTTTATACAGCTGTAAAAAATCCTTATCTGCTTATTGTATGGACAAATTTTTGTAATGGGATCATGATGTGAATCTTTAACAATTCAATTCAATTTAATTCTTTATTCAGAATGCCAAATACATTTTAGCGCATCCACAAAATATGCAATAAAAGGACATCAAACAATAACAAATTACACACTAAATTTAGGAGGTTTTGATCGTGCAAACTGGCTGACCAGAATGTGAACATCATAGGAAAAACTGGTGCAGTGCCCATACAGTCATACATACAAGTATCCCTGATATAGGCCGTGCCTACCAGCCATCGGTTTAAGTTGCAATCAAACTGGGTGCCCAGTTCACTCAGGCTATAGTCTTTGTATACAATTATGCATTACGAATACATGTCCATGCAATAAACAGAGGATATTTAAGATGAAAAATAAGAAAAGAGAAGCGCAGTGGCTCAGTAGAATGATAGATCGATGAGCTTTTGACTCTAGAACTACAGACCTGAAACTTCAAAAAATTATTATTTGAGGCAGGGTGCGAGAAAAACTGTCTTCATGGTTTCCGACCAGCTCTGAAACAAATCGAGCTATACAGTCACAGAAGATGACTAGGGACTGGAAGTTTTGGATTTAGAAAGTAGAGGAATTGTACTTTCCGTGTTGCGAAAACAAAGGCGCTGATCAGCTTTGCAGTCACTGGGCCTTCGTTTTCGCATAGGCAAAAATCCGGTTTTCTCATGACGCGGCTCCCATTCAACAGAAATTCATTTACATTTCAAAATTCCCATAGGGAGATACCTTTCATATACTGGTGTTTCCATTTTGCAGAGGAGTATTTAAAAGTCAGTTCATCTAATTGTCACCAAAGGAATTGCATCTCCAAACAGGCACCAATAAGTGATGTTGCTGGTGTTATTCCTACACACCAAATTAAGTCTCTAGCTATCTTCTGTTCATGAAATGCTGGTCTCCAGGTTATAAAACTTTTTATGTTCAGCTCGGCTGAGACTAAAATTTATCCTGCTCATAGATGTAAAAATGCCAACAATTTTTGGCATTTTAACATTTATGAGCAGGATGAATTACCAATTGTGCAATTTAAATTAATTTTGGCTATATAAGTATTTATGTTCAGTTAGAATTTCAAGCTCAGCTGAGTTGAGTATGAAAAAAGTTTTATAGCCTCGGGACTTGGTTTGTGTAGAACCCTCAACACACTGTGCTCCATACTGAAGAGAAACCATAACGATAGATAAACAACAAACGTATACAGAAACACATCAGTTTTGTTCCAAGATCCCATTAACACTAGAGATATATTAATTTAAAGATATGTTTTGATGCATTGCTAGTCTTTTGAAACCTTGAGCATGAATAACTGGCTAATGCTAAATCAGGTAGTGTGTGTGTGTGTGTGGGGGGGGGGGGGGGGGGGGCAATAATTTTGCATCTTTTTACAGGTATGTTCTCATAAGTGATCAGTTTATGCAAATTATCTGTGCTTTGTTAAGTGCTTGTTTACAACCCTAATTGCTTTATGTATTCCATACTGGTGATAAAACTTACAATTACAACACTCGAGCTGCATCATGAGAAAACCTGATTTTGCCTATGTGAAAACAAAGACGCACATCAGCTTCGCAGTAACTGCTTCTCGGATAGTACATTCCAATCTTCTACCCAACTTCTGCAACTGTACAGGCTGATTTATGTCGCACTTGGTCGGAAACCCCGAAGACCGGCTTTCTCGCATCGCCGCTCATCTTTTTTTTTTCTTTTTTACAGTCCATTAGATGAGACTTGAAACCCGTCGCTGTTGAGTAGTACCGGAACGATTTGTCGGGCAAACTCAAAATCACCTCAAAACATGCTGTCCAGCACCAACTCCACTGTCACGTGTACCCACAATCTATATTTTGAGCAAAAATAAGAAAAATATCAGATTTTTTCTTTTGAAAATTTTCATTTTTGACAACTTTAAAAATCTGTGTATAAAGCATGTGCATGTTTTCGTAATGTAACCGTACTTGAGTTCTTTTGAAAGATGCTCACAAGAACAAGTGTTGCGTCCGATTTCAATGTTCTACAGTAGGTAATTTAAGGACTCAGAAGACGCAACAATAGTAAAATCTACTTTAATTTCGCCGGGTTTATCTCCAGTATGGGGGATCTAGTCGGTAATGGCACCTTCACCACAGGTACCTGCAGTGATTTTTTTTCTGACTTTTTCTGACACTATGCCTCGTCCCAACTCCCTATTTTTAAAAGCGTTTAGTCCAGGTATCGAGGTTATTAAACTTTTTTACATGCTCAACTCAGCTGAGCATTAAATTCGAATTGCTCATAAATGACAAAATAGCCCAATTTAATAGAAACTGTAGGTTTTGATCGCCAAAGCATGTTATCTAGCCTGGGTTACAGCCTGCTCATTTTCTCTCTTTTTTATTTTTTCGTTTCTTGGTCAAAAATGTCAATATCTACGGAAATCAATAACGGCTACCGATACCTTAATTTGATGTGTATTTTTTATAACGTACGCATTGTCGCAAAAAAATAAATTATAAAAGAAAAATAATTATATTGACGACTGGACCCAGGCTACATGCTATCTATCCTGCTGATATGTTAAAATGCCAACAATTGAGCTGAGCATATAAAAAGTTTTGTAATCTTGGGGCCACTGGGAATCTGCTTGGATTCCAGCGTATCATGTAAACACTCGTGCTTGCATCCGGATCAATTTCCATTTACATGATGAGCAGCGAGAGGACAGCCTCTCACTTAGACACAAAAAATGACTCTGTGAGAAGCTGCGCTCATGTTGTTTGATATATGAGTTGCCGTATGGGAAAACCAACACTCTGCATATGCGAAAACAAACATGCAGATCAGCTGATCAGCGTCTTTGTTTTCGCTACACGGAGAGTACAGCTCCTCTCCTCAAACCAACTTTTTTGATTGTACAGCCCGGTTTGTATCGGACCTAGTCGGAAACCAAATTGTTGGTTTTCTCGCGCAAAGGCTTACATAGAGGGACATGTCTATTAATTTTGCAATTTAATAGAATAAAATTTTACTTGTGATAGTTTCTTTTCATAGCATCACGAAAACACGCCCATGTGATATACAGATTTTTCTTTTAAATCTGAGAATTGAAAAATTTAGAAAATTTCTAATATTGTTCTTATTTTTGCTCAAAAAATAAGTTGTGGGTACGAGTTAGAACCAGTTCTGCTATATAAAAGTGGGGTATAATGGGGTATTCATTACACGGATATGTTGTCGTGAACGGAAGCAAAATTGACATCTTGACAATGTGTACAATAATAAAATACTTTGAAAATTTTCATTTTTTTTTCCTATTTTAAAAATCACTGGATACTGCATGGGCATGTTTTCGTAATGGGGTCACAAGGTTGACAGGCTTTCTGTCGAGAAATCCTTTTTTTTTTTTTTTCATTACGGAGCTCATTTTTTTTTCATTACGCATGGTAGGCTTTGTCGTGCGCCAATCTTCACAGTCATTGCATACTGGTGATAAACCTTACAAACCGTGGGAAAACCAGCAATGTGTTTTCCGAACAGGTGTGACACAAACCGGGATGCACAAGCACAGAAGAATGCTAGAGACTGGAAATTTTGGATTTAGAAAGTAGAGGAATTGTACTATCCGTGTAGCGAAAACAAAGGTGCTGATCAGCTTCGCAGTTACTGCGAAGCTGATCTGCGCCTTTGTTTTTGCATATGTAGATTGTTGGTTTTCTCATGAGGCGGCTCAAATATTGTCTATATATACCAATGTATGGAAATGTAAAAGGGCTTGTGTAGACTTCATAGATACAGCAAAATAATAACTACATATTGTTTGTGAAACTTGCATAAATTTGGAAACGCAAACTTGATAGATCAGTTTGAGGAATGTGGCCTGCAAAAACTTCTCGCCTCTTAAGATTGATTTTTAATATAAATGTACTTGTTAGTCTGTATTTAGATATGCCATCCATCTCCTTACAGTCCCGGTGAAGCCTCAGGTTGTGCCGGATCATCTCCGCTTATCACAGTCGAGTCCCGGTGCTATCGGTTTGTCACGGTGCCGCCCCGGCTTTATCCGTTTTTTAGCTCACCTGAGCCGAAGGCTCACAAGGTGAGCTTATAGGATGAATGTCAGACAACTCGGACCCAAGACGACTCGGACCCAAAATTTCTGGGACGACTCGGACCCAAACCTTTTCGGACCCAAGACGACTCGGACCTAAACCTTTTCGGACCCAAGACGAATCGGACCCATACTGACGGACGATATACGGACGATATTGATAGTTCGTCTCTCACTAATGAGAAAGACCATCATTATTTCTTGAATAGTGCTGATGTGTGTTGGTGAGTTCTTTGATGGCTGACTAGGCCAATTCTGGCTCTAAACTGTCGGTTGCAAGTAGAGCAAGTCAATGTCATAGAGTCTGCTGGTGGCACATTTGTTTTGGCTTTGCGCTCTCTTCGCTTTCTTTCAGCTTCATAGATTCTCTTCTTTTCATAGAGAGCTGCTCCTTTGTTGATGAGACCTCGCCACTTTGATCGCTCCTGTGCAGTCTGTTCCCAGGACCCCATTGGTATTTCGAAATCCTTCAGAGAGGCTTTGAGGGTGTCTTTGTAGCGTTTCTTCTGGCCACCTTGAGAGCGCTTTCCCTCCTGTAGTTCTCCATAGAAAACTTTCTTTGGAAGTCGCGCATCAGGCATTCTTATAACATGGCCAGTCCATCTTAGCTGTGCTAGCTTTAAGACTGTATGCATGCTTTGCATCCCTGCTTTCCTCAGGACCTCTGTGTCTGGAATCTTGTCCTGCCACTTGATTTTTAACAACTTTCTCAAACAGCTTAAGTGGAAATGGTTAAGTCTCTTTGCATGGCGTTGGTATACTGTCCAGGTCTCACATGCATACAAGAGGGTTGGCAGTACCACAGCCTTGTAGACTTTCAGCTTGGTGTCAAGCTTTATTCCATTTCGCTCCCAGACATTTGCACGGAGTCTTCCGAATGCCACACTAGCTTTTGCAATTCTGGCAGTAATCTCATCATCAATATGCACTGCTCTGGAGAGAGTGCTTCCCAGGTAGGTGAACTTGTCAACAACTTTCAGTTTTTTGCCCATTCACAGTGATGGTTGGTTCATTATATGGTTTTCCAGGGGCTGGTTGGTGTACAACCTCTGTCTTTTTTGTGCTGATTGTGAGATCATAGTTATCACATGACTGTGAGACTTGATCCATGGCTCTTTGCATTTTTGCCTCTGTGTTGGCATTCTTATCCATATCATCTGCATAGAGGAGCTCATCTAGCACATTAGTCTGGACCTTAGTTTTGGCTTGCAACCTTCTGAGGTTGAATATGTTGCCATCAAAACGGTACCTGATTGGAAAACCAGTGTCACTGTCCTGAAAAGCATCCATAAGCATGGCAGAAAACATCATGCTGAACAGTGTTGGTGCCAGAACACAGCCTTGTTTGACCCCATTTGTTACTTCAAATGGTTCAGAGAACTCTCCATCATTTTGCACACGTGCCTGCATGCCATCATGAAACTGCCTCACCATAGCTATGAATCTGGGTGGACAGCCAAACTTGGCCATGATTTTCCAGAGTCCATCACGACTAACAGTGTCAAAAGCTTTGGTGAGGTCAACAAACGTCATGTATAGATCTACATTCTGTTCTTGGCATTTCTCCTGAAGCTGTCTTGCTGTGAAGATCATGTCTATTGTCCCTCTGTCTTTTCTGAATCCACATTGACTTTCTTGGATAAGTCCCGTCTGATCAAGATGAGCATTCAGACGATTTAACAGAATTTTTGCAAGTATCTTCCCAGCAATTGATAGGAGGGAGATGCCTCTGTGATTGTCACAGACTTGAGGATTTCCTTTCCGCTTGTATAGGTGGATTATGGATGCATCCTTAAATTCTTGTGGGATAGCCTCCTTCCTCCACATACAGTGAAACAACCCTGTCAGTTTCTCTGCCATGGGTAGCCCCCCAGCCTTGTAAACTTCGGCAGGAATTGCATCTGCACCTGGGGCTTTGCCAGATGATAGTTGTTGAACTGCTTTTCTTGTTTCCGTAACGGTAGGAAATTCATCTAACAGAACATTGCACTCTATCTGTGGAAGTCTGTCGATTGCATCCTGATTGATGCTTGATGGTCGATTAAGCACACTATTGAAGTGTTCTGCCCACCTTACCAAGATAGCTTCTTTATCTGTGAGAAGAGTGTTTCCATCTGCACTGAGCAATGTGGTGGCTCCAGAACTCTTTGGACCATAAATGGTTTTCAGTGCATCATGAAATTTCTTCATGTCCTTTCTATCCGCAAAAGACTGAATTTCTTCTGTTTTTTTTCCTCAGCCAGGAATCTTGCATGTCCCTAAGCTTGGTCTGGACTGTCTTACAAATGTTGCTGTAGGCTGCTTTCTTTGATACTGAGCTAGTATCATCTTGATGTGCCTTGAGCAAACGGTGCTTTTCTTCAAGAAGCCTCTGAATTTCATCATCATTCTCATCAAACCAGTCTTGATGTTTGCGAGATGGATGGCCTAAGGTGCTTGCAGCTGAAGAAAGAACTGTTTTATGGAAAACTGTCCAGTTTTCTTCGGGGTCCTCTGAACTGAGATTCATTGCATCCAGTTGGTTGCAAATGTCTGTTAAGAAATCTTGTCTCATGCTGTCTTTATTCAGCTTTGAGACATCCAGTCTCTTAGGAGCTTTCTTGCCTTGAGGTCGCCTCGCAGGCTGTATTCTTAGGTTGAGTTTGCTGACAACCAGTCTATGATCTGTCCAGCAGTCTGCACCACACATAGTCTTTGTCACTTTAACATCCTGCCTGTCTGTTCTCCGCACTATGACATAGTCTATGAGATGCCAGTGTTTGGAACGGGGATGCATCCAGGATGTTTTGTTCCTATTAGGTAGACGGAAGACTGTGTTGGTGATTAGAAGATCATGTTCAGCACACTTCCTGAGAAGCAAAAGACCATTGCTGTTGCACTTTCCAACCCCTTCTGGACCTATAACTCCTTCCCAGGTCTGGTGGTCTGTACCCACTCTGGCATTAAAGTCGCCAAGAAGGATAAGCTTGTCTGTGCGGGGTGTTGCAGAAATAACATTGTCTAGGTCATCATAGAACTTGTCCTTGACCTCATCTGGATTGGTCATTGTGGGTGCATAAGCACTGACAATAGTTGCATGTTTATTGCCTGACAGAGGAAGTCTCAATGTCATTAGACGGTCATTAATGCCTTTTGGCAATCCTGACAGCTTACCAACAAGTTCTGTTTTGATGGCAAAGCCAACTCCTGCTTCACGCCTTTCTTCACTCACTTTTGCGTCCACTCCAGAAGAAGGTGTATCCAGCACCAACTTCTTTGATCTCCCCAACATCTGCGAACCGAGTCTCACTCAATGCAGCTATCTGTATATCATACCTCCCAAGTTCTCTGCCCACAAGGGCCGTTCTACGCTGTGGTCTATCTGACCCAGCACTATCCATTAAAGTGCGCACATTCCATGCGCCAATCCGTAAGGGGATTACTCTAGCTTTTTTCTTTGCATTTCGACCGCTTAAGGGGATCCCCGCTGATCGCGGTTAACCAGCCAGGGGGTTTGAAGCAGGCAATTGTTTAGGGCACCTTTTCTAGCCCCTTCCCCATGCTACGGGGGTGAGCAGTGCGGTCCTAAATAGGTCTGCTCAGTCACTCAGCCGACTGCCGAATTCTGCTTACTGCTTCTCCTCACAGAAAGCGACCATTAGAACTGAGCCGCCTGTGTGCAGGTCTGCAACTACAGCTCCCAGTGTGTCCTACACCTGCTGCTTCGCCACTCGCCCATCGCCACAGGACTTTGTAGGTATGTGGGTGCAAGTGTGATGAAATGGTTGTGTATGCAAGTGCTTGTGTGTTGAGAAATAAGATGACATGCGCTGTGAAATTGGATTATAGTGAGGAAGAGGTGCGCAACGTCAACCTCACTCTCTAGTCCTCGCCCAGCTGCGCCCAGAGGCAAGACACAGGTCAAGACGTCTGGAGTTGGGTTTGGATGCAGTGGATGACCGTAACATCTTTAGTGCCTTGTCACGCTCTGCATGTTCCACAACATGTTGCTGTATCGCTTTCTGAACCGTTAAACTGACAAATGATAACACCCCGCCCCGGTGCCGAGAGTGTCGTGGCTACAAATGACCGTTTAAATATGTTAATAAAACGCATAAGACAAGTGAGCATGTATACTATATGTATAAAGGAACTACCAATTTTAATACGAACGAATGAACACCATGGTTTTAGAATTAATGTGATTTAGACTTAATTCATTTTAACAAATTGCATATGATTTTTGAAGTTGTATGAATTTTTACGGCGTAAGCTTGGTTTTAAACTTTTATGTTTTCTGCAAATTTGTGAAGAGTGATCAACAATAATTGAAGACAATGTTTGATGTGTGTGTCAAATTTGATAGTACCGTCCGACCAAAACAGGAAAGCCTTATCTGTACGACATATGCGATGAAGACTCACAAAATTGGCGAGCCAAGTAGATTTTATTTTATTTGAAAGGCGGTCCACTGCACAGTACGGGTATATAAAGATACTCAAGTCTCTATCTATCAGATTAACCACTAAACTATCTAAAATACCGATATACATGTACGTGTACTAACACACCTCTGTTAATTTATGTCGACTATCGCTTATCGATTACAGAAGTCGTGATTGATAAACAATTATCGACGTTGATTAAATTATCGAATGATTCGAGATACTTAGTTGAGGTGTCACTTGTGCCTAAAGGCGAGTTTTTGTGTATTGTAAAAAGTTTATAATATTGAAACATCACTAAATTATCATATTATCACAGAATCATCATATCAGAATAGTCACCAAATGTCCAAGTAAGGCCGAAAAAAAAATAGCTGAGTTTCGACCGACCCTGATTTATTGGTCCGACCCTGCAGTTTTATTGCCATTTTGAAAGAAAATAAAAAGATTTTCATTCCTACCGATCCTTGAATTTTTCAGGTAAATGGACATTATGACTTAAAATAAGTTTAAACGACAAAAATAATATTTAAATCACTTTATTTAACTTTCTTTTATGTTTTAAACCTCGATGTCTGTCATTTTCTAGTATCTGAGATGAATATCAGGTTTACGTGTTTTCAACAAATATAAAGTACCGACCCTGATTTTTATTCGGCATGTTAGCGGATACACGGCTATTTTTACGCCTAAATTCAATAGCCCAGGTTACAAAAAATAACATCATGAGCTGCAGTATTACAGATTAATGACTCAATTTCATGCATTATTATTTAAAAAAAAGAAAAAAAATCGTATATCAAAATATCACAGAATCATCATATCAAAGTAGTCACCAAATGTCCAAGTAGATTCAGTAACCCAGGTTACACAAAGTAACACCATGAGATGCATTATTACAGATAAAAACAAAAACATTTTTGCTCATCATATTATCACAGAATCATCATATTAAAGTAGTTACCAAATGTTCAAGTATATTCAATAACCCAGGTTACACAAAATAAAATCATGAGCTGCATTATGATTTTAGCAAGTAAGTGTGTTTTATACAAGTTTTATCTCCATAATAAATTAGACATTGTTTGCATTATCGTCCTTGTTGTTGGGTCCGAGTCGTCTCAAAATTGGGTCCGAGTTGTCTCAGGCTTGGGTCCGATTCGTCTTGGGTCCGAAAAATACCAAGGGTCCGAGTTGTCTTGGGTCCGAGTTGTCCGGCTACCTATAGGATGGCCATGCTCCGTCGTTCGTCCGTTCGTCGTCCGTCGTCGTCCGTCGTCGTCCGTCCACAATTTCAAAGATCTTCTCCTCTGAAACCGCTTGGCCAATCAAAGCCAAACTTCATGTGGAGCATCCTTAGGAAGGGGGATTAAAAGTTTATATACTGGTCCAGGTCACATGACCAAGATGGCCGCCATGGCTATAAATAGCAAAAACTTTTAAAAATATTCTTCTCCAGAACCAGTGGGCCGATTTCCACAAAACTTGGTATGTAGCATCGGGGATGCGGGCCCATCATAGTCTACATAAATCATGACCCTGCTATGACCTTGACCTATTTTACGGCAAGGTCAAAACCAAGGTCGCCAATGCATTTGAATGGCGGAAAATGGTTAAATGCTATTAAATGGGTGAAACTTACTGGGAATAGGCAAATAGACAGAAAATTAATGTTAATGGAAAAATTTTGGCCCCTTGGGGTTGTCTGCCCCTGCCCCGGGGCTATTTATATGTACATGTATATTTCCATAATATTGAAACATCTTCTCCTCTAAAACCGCTTGGCCAATCGAAGCCAAACTTCATATGGAGCATCTTTGGGAAAGGGGAAAGAAAGTTTATATGGGGTGACACCAGTCAAAAATTGTCCATAGGTCACAATGCAAATTGTCGCACTAAATGTGACACTCCCAGCTGTTACCAAACATTTTATGACCAAAAGGACTCCCCTCGCCTTATAGCTCAGCCATACATCTACCCAACGAGCCTAGTTTAAAGGGGGGTTGACCGTTGAGTTTTTCCGGTATTCCGTTTTGCAACCACCCTAGGGTTGGGTTTTACCCTCTAGAATGGTGCAGATTTGAGGAGGGGGTAGTTTACAGACAGAAGCTTCCGACGAGAAATAGTCTCTTTTAAGATCGTGTTTTGTACACCCAAATGTCGTACACTAGTGATACTTTGCAGTGCATACTAAATATGAAACAGACACAAATAAATGTGCTCGTAATACAGTGCCAAACTCACCTAGGCAAAATTTTCAAATGCACTATTTTCGTGGGGGGTACGGCGGAGTGATAAATTTTGAGTGGTGTCGCACCATATAAATGGTCAAGGTCTCATGACCAAGATGGCTGCCATGGCTATAAATAGAAAAAACCTTTAAAAATCTTCATCTCCAGAACCAGAAGGCCAATGATTTTGAAACTTGGTGTGAAGCATCAGTGTCTGGAGCTCTACAAAGTCTATATAAATCATGACCCTGGGATGACCTTGACCTATTTTACGGCAAGGTCAACATAGGTCGCTCATGCATTTGAATGGGGAAAAGTATTAAAATGTCATTTGTAGGGAAAAAAACTTGCAGGAAATGGGCAAATGGACTTAAGATTGATGATTCTGAAAAAAATTGGACACCAGGGGTCTGTCTGCCCCTGACCCGGGGCAATATACATGTATATTACAGTGATATTCAAAGATCTTATTCTCTGAAACTGCTTGGCCAATCATAGCCAAACTTCATGTGGAGCATTGTTAGGAAGTGGGAATGAAAGTATATATAAATGGTAAAGGTCACATGACCAAGATGGCCGCCATGGCTATAAATAGCAAAAACTTAAAAAAATCTTCTTCTCCAGAACCAGAAGGCCTATGTTTTTGAAACTGGGCATGAAGCATCAGGGAGAGGAGCGTGCGTGCGTGTCGCCACAATACCACAGTCTTTCATTTGCAATGCAGTTTGTTTGAATTGATGCTTAACGTTCTAGTCCACAGCTATGGTCATGTTAGGACTTTGCCCCCATTTTATGGGACTTGTGCCCAAAGTTCTCACCGCTGTGTCTAGTGTGGATTCGAACCCCGCTCTGGCCATGTGAGACAAACCAAGTTCTGCTTGCGAGCGTGTCAGGTGGTTTTGTTTTTCTCAGGGTTCTCCCGTTTTCTTCCCACCTACTGATTGGCGCGTCTCATATGAGCTGAAATAACCATGAAAGGGACGTTAAACTGAATAAAAAAAAATGAGCCCCAAGTTAGGATGCCCTCACATCCTAAACTAAACGTGCTGCAAATATAACCACACAACAAAGCCAAGAAGGACAGACACTGGGTTCGATCCTCACGTTGAGCGCCGAGTTATGCTTTTTGGTCCTCATATAAGGAATCTAGCAGCATCTCTCTCTCTCTCTCTCTCTCTCTCTCTCTCTCTCTCTCTCTCTCTCTCTCTCTCTCTCTCTCTGTATCTCTCTCTCTCAAAATTGTTTTATCTATTATTTTGATTTCTTCTTTTGACACAGTAGTCTAGTGAGTAGCTGTTTCCCTAAAAATGGCTATTAAGTTACCAAAACGTAACACTAAATAAATGAATGTTAACCCCCCCCCCCCCCACCCCGTTGCCGAGTGGTGAAGAGCTGATTTCATTAACGCGTTTCATTCGATCGCCTCACCGCTGTGTTTGTTGTGGACTCATGTGAGACAAATTCTGCTTGAAGATTTGCTAGGTTTTTTTTTTTTTCTCGGGGTTCACCCGTTTTCACCACACCAACTGACTGGCTCGTCTCATATGTGCTAAATGATCTTAAAAGGGGCGTAAACTGACCCAAAATAGATAAATAAATAAATGAATGAATTTTAAGTGTGTGTGTGTGTGGGGGGGGGGGCTGGAAGATGTTTCCGGGCCTGGATATTATTTTTCTCTCATGACGCGGTCCTGTCTTTTTATTGGTATACTGACGTCAACAAAAACGCCTCAGTCAACTTTGACACGTCATACTGCCAAGATTAACAACTTTAATTATTTTAAATATTGATCATATCTTTCACTAATCTTTTACGCAATGGGAAATGCTGAAATGGAATTGTTCAGACGACTGCTTGAAAACTGACATGTTGTTGAATACGCACACCCCTCGCAAAATCCCTATTCTGTTCATAAACCGGTCTATCAGGCATCGCTTCTTTCGATTACTAAAAGTCTCCATTGCAATAAGAACACATATGCCATAGAGTGGGATATCCACAAGTAACCATATGTTGTTGAAACACATTTTTTGAAAACCGAATTTCGTTCTCTAGCGTTATTGACGTCACTGCAGCTAATGAATGGTAATCGCCGTCAGAATGGTGAAAAAGTTTTCAAAGGCTATCCTGGCATGGCTATCTGACAAAGAATAGTTTCTATTGTTATTTCTCATGCCTTTCAGCGTGAAACAAACGTCCTGACGGATAACGTGTATTTGACGTCTAGTGAAATAAGCGCCAAAATACCATAGCTCCATTCTTGGCTATTCATTTGAAATAATGCGATAACGTTATGAAAATTAACTCAAGGTGTGCATCCGAATATAACGACATCGTTTCTGAAATGTTTCATCATTAGAATTCGTTTACGCATAAGAGACGTCGACGTCAAAAAGATTTTGCTACAGAAGCGTCGGCGAAAGAGGTACGGTCACAAAAATCGATAGAGGGAATTTTATACCAAAGCGAACGATGGTCCCGGCTTTTGCAGTCACTTCGAACGCCAGAAACCAAACGAGATTATTTTCGTTCCGTCTGTTTCTTTTCTTGTGAAAAGTCTCTATGTTATCTTCAGTATTTCAACTTCACGTAGTCCAGTAATGTTACGTTTCAAAAATTTGATGTTCTTAAGTTTGTAAATCGACTTTGCACGGCTTTCAAGAATTTTCACGTCAAAAACGTCTGTATAATGACGTCAGGATGCATTTTTAAAAATGGTGTACCCACGCGAGTTTTAAGAAAACTGTGCAACTTAACCAAATTCGGTTTATGCTATACCATGAGAGGGAACGTGAAAATAAGAAAAATGCAAATTTCGTTTATATTGTATATCTATTGACCAAGTTATGCAACATTTTCGATTTTTTATTGACGTCAGTATATATATTACAATACGTAAGATAGTAAAATAGAATTTACTCTGTCCTAGATATGTTTTTCGGCCAAAATTGGATCCTGTTTTTTTATTCAAAAAGCCCCCCCCCCCACCCCCCCAATATAAAAATCAAATGGTCGTTTCCTTACGCAGGTGATTCTATGTGCAGTCGATCTGCATCGCGAACAAAACATGCTGTCTGGATTTCATACTCCTGTCAGATATCCCTGTTTGTGCAACATTAAAGCTGTGTTTGAAATTCAATGTTAATCAAACAGGTGAAAGTTAAACTCATAAAACATCAACAACAAAACAAACAAACAAAAATGAAAATAACCAATGCACAGCCTAGACAGACAGACAGACAGACAGACAGACAGACAGACAAATGATTTATTAACGTCTCATTTTCATACATGAGTATAATAGAATATAAAATACATCATGATTAAAAGTATGAAACCACTCAGATAGAGTTATAAGAGACAAGTTGTAAAACCTTAAGAAGTACAATATTCTTTACAGTTATAAAACCTTAAAAAGTACAAATATACTTTACATATTAAAACATATGAAGAGGCAAAGTTTTATACATATTTACATTTAAGACTTATTTATACAGAAGTTTTTCTTCTCATGGCAGGCTAATAATACTGCTCGCTGAAAGCAAATGACAAACTTTATCATTGTTACTGAGGGCGTCAAAGGTAAAAGCCGGTATTTCAACTTTACTGTAAAGTTCTTCACGGATATCTCTGTATAGTGGGCATTCCAGTAGCACATGCTCCTCTGACTCTACTTTTGTTAAACAGTGGAAACAATATCTCGTGTCACATGGTATTCTTTCGTATCTTACAGTTTCAATACGAAGAGGCGCAACACCGCACCTAAATTTAGCTAATGAACTTCTTGCCCTTGACATAGTATGATTTTTAACATATTGCTCCGTTTCGTAGGCGTGTTTAAAGAGTTTGTATGTCCGTAATTTGTTTCCTCCATCATTTTTGGATATACTCGTGTGATTTGTAACATTACTTATCCACTTTTGTTTATATTCTGAGAATGTAACACTTTGTAAAGATTCAATAATTGACTTTCTTTGTGACTTATTATACACACTACTTATACTTAGATTCTTATCTGAACTCTGCAGAATTCTATCTATATGAAAACACCAATTCTTATGCTTCATTCTGGTATTATAAGACCACAGAAAAACACGCTTGTTTAACCTGTCATCCTCCATATGGTTGAGACGAAACCAGTGACACAATACATTTTTGACTTGTTTTACATGTGTTGGTACCCATCCCATGTCGCCGTTTACCGCTGCGTTCGGTGTATATTTTCCCACACCTAGGAAGAATCTACACGCTTTGTTCTGAAACCGTATTGATCACCGAATAGTCCTTTATCCCCCATATGGCCGCCCCGTAGAGCTCTGATGACCGACCATACCGTAGTGTCAAATAACGTTTTAAAGACATCAAACGGCAACCCCCCGGCCTGTTTAAACTTCGATATCAGTAAACCTAGTGCTAGTGCTATGATAACCAGCACTTAACTGCAAAAATCTGGAACCAGTTACGCCATTATCGACATAGAACATGTATTTGTTTTCGATTGACGCCCGTGAATATCCAGAACGTAAGTTACTTTTTCTATCTGAAATGGTAAACTGTGTGTAAGTCTTGTTTTATAAAGAAGTAATGAAGCTACAAACTCAAAATCATAACGCAATAGCGCCAGAGAGTTTCTTGTTTAAAAATTATCGCTGGACAAATGATTCGGAACTGGATAAATTAGTGGTCTGCTTCAAAGCCATCGTGTGGCACACAGAATATTCACAATTAATCAGATTGAAGTTCATTATTTAGAAGAAGGATTAATACTTTCTAATGGTAAGGTCGAAACCTAATTTGCTCTGAGCAATTATCTGGAAACCACTTCGAAAAAAAGTGACCCGGAACTGGATAATTTACTGTATCTGAAATTCAAGCACTTGTAGGATGTCATGACATCCTCATTATGGAGTTAACGGCCCGACATGAGTGAATGGTTTACTGGTGACACGCCAAATTGACAATACCTCACCTTAGCTGTTGACTGGGATGTAAAGCAACAAAACTTGCCATGCTTCTCCTTAGTATGAATAGAATCCAGCCGCTGACGGAATAATCTATTTTAAGATCAGTCTCGTTTTCGACCGAGACGTCATACGGATTTCCCGGATGGGGATTTTCCCAATTAGTGAAAATGTTTTTGTTCTAAAAGACCAAAATATTGAATCTACAGGGCAGATCTTATATTTTACAGGTACTGTTCTTGAAAAGCTGTATTTAACATACTATCTTGGCTATCGGGATATTCAAACGAGAAAGGAATTCCAGGTGTTTCACAAAAGAAATGCCCAATTAGAGGAAAAGTGCACATGTACACAAAATTTGACAGAAAGAAAATGGCGGAAGGTGGAAGTCGTGTGTATTCAAGCTCCGGATTTTTGTGATAATTCTGTGGTCATGTCTTAATTCAGGGTTAAACGGAGGTGTGAAAATGTTTTGATCATGACATTTTACGTCCATGCAGATCAAGAAACGATATTCCACCGCAATATTTTGTGGTTTTATAATTTTTATTCTCTTCATTTTACTGAGAGAACTACCCCAGTTTCTTTATGATGGAAAATCTTCCCCATTTGAACAGGGAAAGTTTATTTCCTTCTTTGAAAGAGAGGATTACCTCTTCGGAGAGGACCTGCACCTGTCAGCACGACAACGCCGAGAGGCAGGATTGCGACTGGAGTATGGAAAATGTCGCATGGAAACATGCTTTGACTTCACATTGTGTAAGAACGGTTTCCAAGTATATGTTTATCCGGTGGAGGAGAAAGTATCTCACAGTTACAACAAAATTCTTACATCGATACAGGAATCACGATTTTATACGGCGGACCCGAAAGAAGCCTGTTTATTTATCCTTTCAATAGATACGTTAGATCGCGACATCTTGAGCCCCGATATGATTCAAGAGGTGCAAACTAAAATAGAGAAATTGCCGACTTGGAATAATGGAAAAAATCATCTTATTTTTAATTTATATTCTGGAACTTGGCCGGATTACGTTTTAAATGTTGATTTTGATATTGGTCAAGCAATGCTCGCCAAGGCTAGCATGTCAACAAATACTTTTCGCCCTGGTTTTGATATATCATTTCCACTTTTTGCCAAAGATCATCCGCAGAAGGGAGGTGAAAAAGGACATCTGTATACTTCTGCAAACAATGTGCCCCCACGTAGATTTTACATGCTTGGATTTAAGGGAAAGCGATATCTGACTGGGATAGGTTCAGAAACCAGAAATTCGCTTTATCATGTACATAACAAAAAGGATATTATTTTATTGACAACCTGCAGACATGGAAAAAATTGGCAGAAAACAGCAAGAAAAGTGAATGATACACGATGTGAGCAAGACAACGAAGAATATGATAGGTGAGTAGTGTGGCTTAAATGATCCATATCAAAAGATAAATCTTTCTTTGAGCTTAACAACCAGATCTGACATAAACTGGATGATAACAGCAGAAGATGACTAAGGTTGGTTGGTTAGTATTCCACCAACAGCTATGGTCAACAGAGATTTGACCTCATCTTAGTCTCATCCAAAAACTTAAAAAGAGTCAGGGAGTTCAAATGCCACAGCACCTGCTTTCGTGGCCGAGTGGTTAAAAGGGCTGATATTTCATTACCGCGCTTAATTATTTTATCATTTCAGTGCTGTGTATGGCGTGGGTTCAAGCCCACACTCGTGAGACAAGCCAAGTTCTGCTTGCGGATGTGCCGGGTGTTTTTTCTCATTTTTTTCCCCGTTTTCGCCCCACCAGGACCTACTGATTGGTCTGTCTGATATGAGCTGAAATAATCTTGAAAGGGACGTAAAACTATTGAAAAAAACAACAACAACAAAAAAACAAAACAAAAATCTTGCCCCACAGTATGGTTCAGGGGTTTGCTGGACAAAGGCAGTTATTCCCATGGGCTGGGACTGTGCTGTCTCACAAATGACTAGTGAATTATCAAGTTCTATGATAAAACGACTGTATGATATGTTATACCAAAACTGAACATCAAGTAAATATTTAGAGTAATATCGACAAGATTTATCAATAAGATACTTATCAATAGATTAAGCCTTGCGGATTGGATTTATCAATTATTATCTTGCATAATTCCTAAAGGCTTTAATCCTTATAAACCTTACCTAAACTGTGTAGTACTCTAACATTAATGTAAATGAAAAGGCTTGAAAACTTGAAGTTTTATATACCTGGACTTGGAACTTGACCTTCAGGATCTGGGTACACAATGTGAAGGCTGGACCATTACATGTACATGTATATATTGCACAAGGTTAGGGCACTTGCCTCGTAGTTGGCTTGGGGTTGTGGGTTTGATTTCAGGCTTTCAGTATAGACTTTAGACCAAGGTGCGGTCTCCACCATAGCGTTTGAGTGTGATCTAGTGTCCCTGTGATTAGCCGTAAAACATGAACCAGTTAACAAATTTATAACCGGTTGATACTCCAATGTGAACAAGAGAATTTGTAAAACATTAGGCAGTAAAAGTTTTAAAGTCTTTAGCACACCTGATGTAGTCATATAAAATGAATATTTTATGAGAAACAGATCATATTATGTCTGCAAATACAGAGAGATAGGATAATTATTTTAAATGTTCGGAGAAACTTGTCATTGTAAACCTTAAGTTTGATTTTATGTGCAAATTAAGGCCAAAATGAGAAATATATGCTTGTTGGCTACTCTGAAGCATGTGCTGCTAGGTTCTTCGGAAAATCACTGAAAGGGTCAGAGTTAACATTATACTGAAACTCAAACAATCATTCATTCAGTGATCTCCAGTGTGTACATTAATGAGCAAAAAATATGAAATATTTAAGTTAATTGTTTGGTTCAACAAAATACAATACAAAAGTCTTAAGTTGGATAATTATTTGTTGTGACCGAATTTCTTAATAAGCTTATGGTGTATGGCCTGATTTTTTAAAAGTGAATGGCACACATACAAGTTTATGTTAATCCTTGTCAAGAAAAATAAAGGGTGTATTAGATGACTATAGTCTGTAAGTGTACAAAATAGTCAGGTTTATTTTCTCGCTTGAAAGTCCGATTAGATACACTAGAAGCATCCTGGGACTGCATCGGCATGCACAAGCGATCACAAATTTAAACACAGATTTTTGCCTATGTGGTTAAATACATGTTTTCCCATTCCTGGCTTATGTAAGAATATGAGAAAATATTCACTAGATTGCAGTATAGGGCTTAAATTACCAGTATTTATGATACTGCATCTAATTTACATAATTTTATTAGACTGTCTGGTCATTTTATACTACATTAAACTAGCTGTCAAGTATAAAGGCCAGGTGAAAAATTTACTTTGCTTCAGGTGTCATCTACACTTACTACCTACATGTACAGCAGGTAGATTAATAAAAATCTCTATACCTAGATAGCTTACACTGTTTGGACTCTCGCTAACTGAACTATCGAGCCACCTGGTTGAACAGTTGTATTTTTCCCACATTTGCTTAGCTATACACAATGTCACAGTGTCGGAAAAAGAATTTGGCCCGTCATGATTTGGCGGCCTGTAGGAGGATGGATGCACGGTTGGCAGAGTGCTCAAACGATAAACGAGAGGCCCTGGGTTTGTGTCTCGGTTGAGCCATGTTCTTTGTCTGCCCCTGTGGTATTTGGTCATTCAGTTTGTGTCTGTGCTCGGGCTTTGAGCAGCCAAATCCAGTATGGTTCTGTGTGATTGCAGGAAAGTGTAACTATCTGATTAAGCAGGGGGAAATATCAGCATGTAATTAGGTAGGTGAAATATTGGGGGCTGACTTGGTTGGGGGCTGTCATGTTTTGTAGCTAGGTTGGCAGAGTGCTCACACCATAAGTGAGTGACCCTGGGTTTGAGTCTCAGACATCCGCCCCTGTGGCATATACTCGTACTAGAGCACAACACACCAACACTTTGTATGGATGGCCTTATGTATATAGCACACTCTATTACGGTACATTAATAAGGATCATTATCTAAATGGAGATGATTGAAGTTTCATGGGAAAGAGTTAGTCAGGTTTCGGAAATAGTTCTGCATTTTGCCTATATTCTTTGAGCTAAAAGTCAATGGCAAGCATTATTCCATTGAAATACATGTAAGTTGTGAAAAGGCTGTTCTGTTCAAGCAGATGATTGAAGTATGTGAATGCAGCTGACAGTTGTGCTGGTGAATTAGTGTGCACTGAACAATGATAAACAGTTAAATGCATGGTTTAAGGCCTGAAAACATGATGAAACCTCAATCCCTAAGCATTCCATGCTGTTCTAATATCATTGAAGACTCAAACTGGATTAATGCTCAGTTTATAATATGAGCTGTGTAGCACTTTCTCAGTACACTCACTCCTCAATTTTAAACTTGATCTGTGTTTGAACAATTATGGGCATTTTGACAGCAAAGGTAGCTTTTCTCATGAGAAAAACGGATTTTTGCCTAAGCTAGAACACAAATACGCAGATCAGCGGTGCAGTAACTGCACAGCTGATCAGCACCTATGTATTCTCTACATGGACAGTTCTATTCCTTTTCTTTCTAAATCCGAAATTTCAAGCTGCTGCACAGGGTGGTTTGTATCAGACCTGTTCGGAAGCCCTGAAGACTGGTTTTCTCGCGACATGGCTAATTTATGATAATCAGTCTCATCCATTATTGTTGAACCAGATTTTTGAAGAGTCTAGACTTGAAAATTCAACTTCATTTGGTATAACTGAAATAATATGTATGATATGAGGCTATGAGCAGAATCTACATGTATCTGAGCCTTTCAGCCAGCCTATATACTGTACACATACAAAGTCATGTACATGTAGATTCAACTGTATGCATGGGTATGGAGCAAGGTGCTGTTAGCTGATGTGCATACATGTACAAACTTGATACTTATGATCACAAAGGCAGCAAAAACATTTCTAGCTTGCCTGCACGAAGTGCACAGAGCTATTGTTCTCACCTCGGTCGTCCACGTTAACGTTTACGTGTACGTCCGCGTCACACTTTCGGTTAAAGTTTTTAGAAGTCTATATCTCTTGAACATGTAGATGTATCAAGTTGATACTTTGCATATTGGTAGATATTGGTCTGAAGTTTTATGCAGTACCATCATGACCCATCCTGGGTGACCTTGAGGTCAAGGTCACAGACTTAGAAATTTTATGTTAAAGTTTTTCATTAAAGTTTTTAGAAGTCTATATCTCTTGAACATGTTGATGGATCAAGTTGATACTTTGCATGTTGGTAGATATTGGCCTGAAGTTTTATGCAGTACCATCATGACCCACCCTGGGTGACCATGAGGTCAAGGTCATAGATTTAGAAATTTTTTTTGAAGTTTTTGGTTAAAGTTGTTAGAAGTCTCTTGAACATGTTGATGGTTCAAGTTGATACTTTGCATGTTTGTAGATATTGGTCTGAAATTTTATGCTTTTACGACCCACCTGAGCGACCTTGAGGTCAAGGTCATGGGTCATAGATTTTGATAAATTTAGTGGCAAAGCACAAGTCAGGCGAGCTACGCTGTCCTGCGACAGCTCTTATAGAAATTGCTCTCTCTCTCTCTTCAGTCTCCAAATACGATCTTTTTCCTTTCCAAGATGTATAAATCATGTTTTCTCATGATGCTCATTGTTTGTGGTGTATGTTCTGAGCATCTTAATTCATATAAACCTATCACCCTTTTTACATGTATGGGACATAGGCAAACAGCAATACAGTATATCCCCATCTAGGTCTGATTGAATATGGAAATTTCATCAACCCTAAAGTAAAAGTGGACTCAACAAATTTATGGTTTGAAGAATCCATTCCTCAAAACTGAAAGGGTTAAGAGTCAGTCTTATTAAGACTGTTTAAATGTGAATGCTGATTCATTAATTTTGTTGTTTTCACCTTAATTCTTATTTTACAAGACAGATTTTCTCATGCTGTGGTTCAAATGATGCAGTAAGAATTTTGGAAACCATACAGAATTTATCCTCCAAGACTGAAAATACAGTGTTACTCAGTTAGCAAAAATTCAAACCATACAACCTTCTCAGAGTAGCCTGCAAAGTTAAAGATTTTCAAATTTTACTTATAAGTAGTATCTAGACTTTTAATTATCTTTAAGTTTGACTCTTACTATTGGTTCTGTTTGTATGTATTTGACAGTCAACCCAGAATCTTGTCATTCTTTAAGCATATTGTTCTCCTCCTGCTGCTTTAATTTAGCCGCCTCATGGGAAAACCAACAATCTGCATAGGCGAAAACAAAGACGCAGATCAGCTTCGCGGTAACCGCGAAGCTGATCAGCGTCTTTGTTTTCACTACTGAGTACTCGGATAGTACAATTCCTCTTCTACTTAAATCCGAAATTTCATGCTTCTAGCTCTTTTCTGAGACTGTACAGGCCGGTTAGTGTCGGACCTCGTCGGAAACCACATTGTTGGTTTTCCCACGAGATGGCTCAATTATCCTAGGTATTAATGATGTCAGTTGTTGGGTAAGGAATATACACTAAATGTTGGTTAACTGCTTTAGTAGAGTTGGGGGCATAAAAAAGGCACAAAAAGCAACCCATTGATTGAGAAATATCTCAAATAAATAAATAGATAAATAAAACAAAAATTTAGATTAGAATACCTTACAAAATGTAAAATAAATTTTTTAATAAGTATTTGGTCCGGCAAAATAGCCTACAAGTCCAATATAGCTATTTTACCGGGTCCGGCAAAATAGCTCCTAGGGACTATTTTGCCGGGTCCGGCAAAATAGCTCCTAGGGGCTATTTTGCCGGGTCCGGCAAAATAGCCACTGCCTAGATTTAAATTATTTTTCAAGCAAGGAAAAACATATTGTTGAGATAAATGAACTCTTGAATCTGTTTGTTGCTGACCTCAGGGCTTTTTCTGACCTTTTTGGGAAATTTTTGGTACCGATGAAATTGGGAAAAAATTGTGTGATTTGGGGGAAAAATATGAAAATTTTTGGGAAAAAAATAGTGCATTTTTTAGCAAAATTGGGAAAGTTTACCTTTCAAATTGGGATTTTTCTGCTAATTGGGAATGTTCAGGGTCAATTGGGAATATTTTCAGCCAATTGGGAAACAATTTGGTACCGGAAACCGGACCCACATTTGTATAGAGAAAAAGCCCTGGACCTTTTATGATGACAAATATTACAAAGGAAGGTTTTTGTGAAATTTCTTGACTCATTTCACAAGACACTTCAGATATTTGCACTAAATAACCCATTTCCAATACATTTAGTGACTTGAGCAATGTCCTCAAAATCAATATTGATCAATTTGATCTTGTTGGTCTAAATCATTATCGGTTTCCACCAATCACTTATGGTGAGGGGAAGGTCTGTAATTAATTGTGTGTACCAGCAGTCACTTTGTACAGTGTTCAAGAAACACAAGAAGCCTTTAAGGGACCTGTGACAGACTAAGCTTTTTCTCTGTACAAATCTGGGTCCAGTTTGCGGAACCAAATTCATTCCCAATTGGCTGAAAAATTCCCACATGACCTGAAACATTCCCAAATAGCAGAAAAATCCAAATTAAAAGGTAATTGATTTTTCCCAATTTCATCGATACCAAGGTGAGAAAAAGCCCTGCTGATCAACCACCCATTGGCTAAGTTGCCGCAAGGACTTGTGGTCCTTGTCTGAAAGAGGCAGAAAAAGCCCTGCTGATCAACAACACATTGGCTAAGTTGCCGCAAGGACTTGTGGTCCTTGTCTGAAAGAGGCAGAAAAAGCCCTGCTGATCAACAACACATTGGTTAAGTTGCTGCAAGGACTTGTGGTCCTTGTCTGAAAGAGGCAGAAAAAGCCCTGCTGATCAACAACACATTGGCTAAGTTGCCGCAAGGACTTGTGGTCCTTGTCTGAAAGAGGCAGAAAAAGCCCTGCTGATCAACAACACATTGGCTAAGTTGCCGCAAGGACTTGTGGTCCTTGTCTGAAAGAGGCAGAAAAAGCCCTGCTGATCAACAACACATTGGTTAAGTTGCAGCAAGGACTTGTGGTCCTTGTCTGAAAGAGGCAGAAAAAGCCCTGCTGATCAACAACACATTGGCTAAGTTGCCGCAAGGACTTGTGGTCCTTGTCTGAAAGAGGCAGAAAAAGCCCTGCTGATCAACAACACATTGGCTAAGTTGCCGCAAGGACTTGTGGTCCTTGTCTGAAAGAGGCAGGTTTTTGTCTGACATTAGACAGTCTGAGACGAGACTTCTGAAGTTTTGTGATAACTGTTTGTATAACCACATTCACCATAAATTATGGACAAGATAGCCTCTACCAACAACACAGACAACAATGTTTCAGTCATGTCAGGATGTGTGTACTTTAACCAGTGTGGGAGCTTGTGACAGTATAGGTCTAGAATGATGAGAGAAATGAAGGTGGACTGGACAATGTTCCCAGACAGGCAGATTACCAGTACTTAGTGTGCATTTCTTTCACCTGGCTAACTAACAAGATGTAATGATTTTCTTGAATCAGAAACCCATTTGTGAGACAGAATGATTTGTTTGTATGCAGATGGCACAGAAAACTCATAAATATCTTGCTTTGAAAATTAGAAAACGTATTTATATACATGTATAATTGCAGTGAAATGTTATATCCATTCAGATATAAATTATAAAATATAGTAAAAGTGGGTTAAACTATGAGACATGTCATGTGAAAGCCTGACCTTCGTATATATTTGGAAACAAACGGGGTGCTTTATCAGCTGTGCTGTGACTGGCTGTGAATGCACGGCTGATAATGAGTGTCCATGTCGGTTTGTTTTTCTACATTGGTACTGTTCAGTTATAACAATGCATGGTCCCGTTAATAAAATTTTAGCTCCAAACTTTCTTCGTTGGGTTGTGTCGTACCAGGTCGAAAATCCTGGAGACAGTTTTTGTCATGACGCGGCTCGTAAGTTATATTATATTTCGGGTAATGGTATTCATAAATAATATTATTGACTTTAAAAAAAAAAGTAGTTTATAGTTTGGATTTGTCGCATCAAAAGACAACCTGCTTATGAAATTTCTAACATTGTGCAGTAAATATCTTTAATGGATAATTTGCATGTCTTTAAATTTTCATTTGATAACATGATTTGTACATGTTCTACGAATTTGGTATGCAAATATGTAAGGTTTATGCAGGTGGCAGATTTATTTATGTTTGTATATGGCTGTAGACATGTTTTCCTTTTGACCTTGCTGAGTTCATTTCATAAGCAAACAATTTTCACTTTTAAAGTTTATGGCGTATATATTTTAGGTCACAGACCGAAAATTGAAAAACTTTCAGATTAGTTGGGCTTAATTAGTATACCAGCTGGGCTGGCATAGTCGGGTAACTGGTCGTTCAACAATAACATAATGATCTAACCAAATTATCCGTGTGGATTATAATACCCTGGCAGCATACTAAAGTTCCTATATAGCACATGCATAGATCCAGAAGTTGAATGACTTCAGGAGTGTCACAGGGGGCATCCAAATGCCCACCACTCCCACTGTTACAAAATGACTTCTTTGTAATGATTACAGATTACAGGGGACTCTGGTCCTCTATCTGGTTCAGTGCTTGTACATTACGAAAACACGCCCATGCAATATACAGAGATTTTTAGAGCTTTAAAAATTGAAAATTTCGGCTGAAAAATTTTGATATTTTTTCTTTTTTTGCTCAAAACATAGATTGTGGGTACTCGTTAGAACCGCCTCGCCGCTATCAAAATTTTTCTACCGAAAATTTTCATTTTTTACAACTTAAAAAATCTCTGTATATTGCATGGGCATGTTTTCGTAATGTTATACAGGGGACTCTGGTCCTCCGTCTGATTCAGTGCTTGTAGACCCAGATGTAGATTCCTTGTTGCTGTATCCTCCAGGCAAAGTTTATCCACTACTGTCTGAACATCTGATTACTGGTTATTACAGTGGTTAACCGCTCAGGTCTGAGCCTGCCCTGGAAAAGTGGTTTCAAGTCAAACTATCATATAAGCCTTATTGGCTTACTATGGTGGGTTATATTTGAAGCACTTATTGGTTGTCATGACATCCTAATTTTGGGTAAAAGTCCCATGAAATGGAGGCAACATCCCAACAGGACCTAATGTTAAGCGTCAATTCAAACAAACAAATCTTTAAATAGACTGTCAAGTTGGTGGGGGTGGGCAAAGTTGCCTACAAGTGGTTCATTTGAAGTGCTTTAAGTGTGGTGATTCATGGTAGCAAGTGGCTTCAATTTTAATAATTTTGTATTTTCACTCATGACACAAACACAGTACAATAATGCAATATGTGTTTCATAATGATTCATCTTTATGAAAATTGTGCTGTGAGATCATCATGAGAAGATCTCCAACCAAGTTAACACAAACGAGTCTCATTGCTATGATTTGAGTCTTAGAATTAAGGATTTTAGAAGTACAGTTGCACACCGTTGTATACTGGTGCATGCAGTAATGCACTAAATGTTGTGAAAACAAAGATGCTGATCAGCTGACGTGGCACAAGGCAGATCTAAAAATATGCATACGTTTCACACAGTTCAAAAACCAGGTTTTATCGCTGCAAATGTCAAAATTAGTCGGTAACAAGTGCACACCTGTTTATTAATGAGGTAGTTGGCATGTTATCTTCTTGTTCTCATCAGATCTTTATTACCGCATCATACAAACTAGTAATCCTTACAACAAGTCCACATTGTTGTCATAATAGGCTGTTATCATCACAGTGGTGACAATGATTATGTACTTCAAACACAACTTTATTTCTCATCTTTAAAATGTTGAAGATTAATTTGATTAATAGATATCTAATGATTTGAAACTGTTTGTTCAGGTAATGTTGGTTTCTTAAGCAATTGTCTAGCCTGGGCTTCTCCTGTATTTCGGTTTAAAATTTGAATCAATGTCCAATCACCATGTTTTACAAGAAAACACAACAAAAATTGGTTATAATAAAGGTGATGCCAGGCAATATAGAATAATGTTCCCTCCATTGTTGTGCACTATTCAGGGTCACCGTTTTTTTATTCCCACGGGCACTGGAAAACCTGGAAAACATGGAAAATGGCTAAAAAAAATTCCATGCATGGAAAAGTCATGGAATTTGAAAAATGATTAAATATCATGGAAAAATCATGGAATTTTGTTATGAAATGCCAGTTTGGATGTCTTTGGGATTCTTTTTAGCTCACCTGAGCCGTCAGGCTCACAAGGTGAGCTTATAGTATACCCATGCTCCGTCGTCCGTCCGTCCGTCCGTCGTCCGTCCGTCCATCGTCCACCATTTTCAAAGATCTTCTTCTCTGAAACAGCTTGGCCAATCAAAGCCAAATTTTACATGAAGCATCTATGGGAAAGGGGAACTAATGTGTATATAAATAATCCAGGTCACATGACCAAGATGGCCGCCATGCCCATATATGGTAAAAACCCTTCAAAAATCTTCTTCTCCGGAACCACTGGACCGATTTCAACCAAACTTGGCATGAAGCATCGATGACTCAAGTACTACAATGTATATATAAATCATGACCTTGCGGTGACCTTGACCTATTTTACGGCAAGGTCAACATAGGTCGCCTTTGCATTTGAATGGGAAAAATTGTTAAATTGTCATTTAAAGGAAAAATCTTGCAGAAAATGAGCAGTAGGACTGAATATTAATGATTCTGAAAAAAATTGGGCACCAGGGGCTCATCCGCCCCCATCCCGGGGCAATATACATGTATATTATCATAATATTCAAACATCTTCTTCTCTGAAACCGCTTGGCCAATCAAAGCCAAATTTTACATGAAGCATCTATGGGAAGGGGAACCAATGTGTATATAAATAATCCAGGTCACATGACCAAGATGGCCGCCATGCCCATATATGGTAAAAACCCTTCAAAAATCTTCTTCTCCAGAACCGGTGGACCGATTTCAACAAAACTTGGCATGAAGCATTGATGGCTGAAGCACTACAATGTTTATATAAATCATGACCCTATGATGACCTTGACCTATTTTATGGCAAGGTCAACATAGGTCACCAATGCATTTGAATGGGGAAAACTTTTAAAATGTAATTTAAAGTGAAAGTCTTGCAGGAAATGGGAAGTAGGACTGAATATTAATGATTCTGAAAAAAATTGGACCCCAGGGGCTCATGTGCCCCCACCCCGCGGCAATATACATGTATATTTCCATAATATTCAAACGTCTTCTCCTCTGAAACCGCTTGGCCAATCAAAGCCAAATTTTATGTGAAGCATCTATAGAATGGGGGAATCAATGTATATATAAATAATCTAGGTCACATGACAAAGATGGCCACCATGCCCATATATGGTAAAAACCCATCAAAAATCTTCTTCTCTGAAACCAATAGACTGATTTCAAGGAAACTTGGCGTGAAGCATCGATGGCTAAAGTACTTTAATGTATATATAAATCATGACCCTGTGATGACCTTGACCAAGTTTATGGCAAGGTCAACATGGGTTGCCTATGCATTTGAATTGGGAAAACTGTTAAAATGTCATTTGAAGGGAAAAGCCAGCAGGAAATTGGCAAATGGACAGAATATTGAAGATTCAGAAAAAAGAAAATGGCCCAAGGGCTTCATCTGCCCTGCACTGGAATTAAATACCATAATATTCATACATGTTTATTGACCAGTATATGCAGCAGATCTCAGGTGAGCGTTTACAGGACCATTGGTCCTCTGGTTTTTACCTCGCTCCCTTTGCGCGCTCGACAAGCATTGATAAATAAAGTTCTGTTTTTCAAAAGAACCATGCGTGGATCCAGAGGGGGGGGGGGACTGGGGGTCCGGACCCCCCCCCCCCCCCCTGGAATTTGAAAATTTTACCTAAAAAAAGGTAATTTCGGGATTTTGGGGGGTTGGACCCCCCTCGTCTGTGACCAAAAATTACCATTTTCGTTGGACCCCCTCTCATGAAAATTTCTGGATCCGCGCATGAGAACATTCATTCAAACTAATTTGTCTTCATCAAGAAACGAGATAATACATGTACCTTGAAGTAATTTACTTTTGCAATATAATTATCTATTCTTGCCTTGTTATAAAGTGTTATATGACCAAAAAATAAATAAATAAACAGAAAAATTAGTCCTGGAAATTTAACTCCGATCATGGAATTATCATGGAAAAGGCATGGAATTTTATTTTATACTTTCCGTGGGAACCCTGACTATTGTCAAGCAACTGTGTGAAAAAAAATCCTTCACTATATTGCCAGGCAACTGTGTGAATAAGTTCTTCACAATTGCCAAGCATCTTTGTGAATATGTGTTTCACTATTGCCAAGCAACTTGTGAATAAAATTAACAAATGCTTCACTATCGCAAAGCAACAGTGTGAATAAGTGCTTCACTATAAATAATTGTCAAGCAAGTGTGTGAATAAGTGCTTCATTTAATATTGCCAGACAGCAATGTGAATAAATGCTTTGCTGTGTGAATAAATTATTCACTATTGCAAGGCAACGGTGTGGATAAATGCTTCATTATTGTCAAGCAACAGTGTGAATAAATGCTTCACTATTATCAAGCAACAGTGTGAATAAATGCTTCGCTATTGCAAAGCAACAGTGTGAATAAATGCTTTGCAATAGCGAAGCATTTATTCACACTGTTGCTTTGCAATAGTGTGAATCGACAGTTTGAATCAGTGTGAAACAGTGTGAATCGATGCTTCGCTATTGCAAGGCAACAGTGTGAATAAATGCTTCGCTATTGCAAGGCAACAGTGTGAATAAATGCTTCGCTATTGCAAAGCAACAGTGTGAATAAATGCTTCGCTATTGCAAGGCAACAGTGTGAATAAATGCTTCGCTATTGCAAAGCAACAGTGTGAATAAATGCTTCGCTATTGCAAAGCAACAGTGTGAATAAATGCTTCGCTATTGCTAAGCAACAGTGTGAATAAATGCTTCGCTATTGCAAGGCAACAGTGTGAATAAATGCTTCGCTTTTGCAAAGCAACAGTGTGAATAAATGCTTCGCTATTGCAAAGCAACTGTGTGAATAAATGCTTCACGACTGTCAAGCAACTGTGTGAATCAATATTTCACTATTGCCAAGCAACAGGGTGAACAAATGCTTCACTTTTGCCAAGCAGCGGTGCATAAATGCTTCACTATTGCCAAGCAACAGAGTGAACAAATGCTTCACAACCGTGTAAATAGATGCTTCATGATTGCCAAGCAACATTGTGAATAAATGCTTCACTATTGCCAAGCAACTGTGTGAATAGATGCTTCACGATTGCCAAGCAACAGTGTGAATAAATGCTTCACTATTGCCAAGCAACTGTGTGAATAGATGCTTCACGATTGCCATGCAACAGTGTGAATCAAATGCTTCACTATTGCCAAGCAACTGTGTGAATAGATGCTTCACGATTGCCAAGCAACAGTGTGAATAAATGCTTCACTATTGTCAAGTAGCTGTGTGAATCAGTGTTTCACTGTGTGAATAAGTGCTTCACTATTGTCAAGCAAGTGTGTAAATAAGTGCTTCATTATTGCCAAACAACAGTGTGAATAAAATTAAATGCTTCGCTATTGCTTCACTGTTGCAAAGCAATGATTTGGATAAATGCGTCACTATTGTCAAGCAACAGTGTGAATAAATGCTTCAGTAAGTGTTTCACTATTGTCAAGCAGCTGTTGTGACAGTGTGAATAGAGATGCCTCATAATAGTCTGCCCAGAGAATCATTTTCAGGCTGTTGTCAGCTGGTGGTGTGAATTTCATGTTTTATTTCCCAATTTACTTGTCAACACCATTTTATTTGAGCTGCGATGGGACAAACCGGCCTAGTACACAGGTACAGTCACAGAAAAATGCTAGATACTTGAAATTTTGGATATAAGTAGATAAGGGATTGTACTATGTTTGTAGCAAAAACAAAGGTGCTGATCAGCTTCGGAGTTACTGCAAAGCTGATCTGCACCTTTGTTTTCGCATAAGCAAAAATCTGGTTTGCTCATGATGCGGTTCATTTCATATACATTAGTATGCATTACCCATTTGCAAAGTGATTCATTGTTGATAGTAGAGAATTGTTTGAACAGTGATACAAGTTTGAAGTTTGGTAGCAGTGAAAATGTCTAAACAGGGATAACAAACATGATCTTTGCATAATATATGAGCCGCCTCGTGGGAAAACCAACAATCTACATAGGCGAAAACAAAGACACAGATCAGCTTCGCAGTAACTGTGAAGCTGATTGGTGTCTTTGTTTTCGCTACTCGGATAGCGCAATTCCTCTTCTACTTCAAACCAAAATTTCAAGCTTCTAGCTCTTTTCTGTGCTTGTACAGGCCGGTTTGTCTCGGACCTGTTCGGAAACCACATTGTTTGTTTTCTCACGAGGCGGCTCATATTTTGAAAAAAATAAAGGTGTATCGTCATCAGTTCTATTGCACTATCCCTTTGGGTTTCTGTGTGTTTGTCTGTATGTGTTACATCTCGACTGTCTAAATTAGAATATTCAAGCCTTCTTGGTTGGTGTAGCCCTTGTTGTTGTTACATAATAATAATGTAGCTAACTTGATGGTAGCTCAAAAGACAGGACCTGGTTTTCATTAGACTTAGCTCGAGCATGAAGATAAGGGAAAGTAAATGGGTATGAAGTAGGCTTACTGAATAACCCAGATAAACCTCCTGTCTAGACATGGTAGATCTGACCATATACTATGCGAGAAAACCAAGAAAACCGGTCTTTTGGGTTTCCGACCAGGTCTGGCGCAAACCGACCTGTACAGTCACAGAAGCGGGCTAGAAGCTTGGAATTTCAGATTTAAAAAGAAGAGAAATTGTACTAATCGTATGGCGTTACTGCGAAGCTGATCTGCACCTTTGTTTTCGCACTGGCAAAAATCCGGTTATCTCATGATGTGGCTTACATCTTAAAGTGTGGTGACGTGGACACAAGCAATAGAAAAAAAAGTGCATCCTGCACTTTTGACACTTGAAATAAGCAAGAAGTTCTCATGTTGTGCAGGCCCTTGAGATTATTTAGGCAGGTCAAAGGTTAAGTTTCAAGATTTGACACATTCAGTCAATAGAGCCATGACATGAGAAAACCAGTTGTTGGGGTTTCCGACCAGGTCCGACACAAACAGAGCTGTACAGTCACAGAAGATGGCTAGAGGATTTAGATCAGGATTTAGAAAGAAGAGGAATTGTTCTATCCGTGTAGCGAAAACAAAGGCGCTGATCAGCTTCACAGTTACTGTGAAGCTGATCTGCGACTTTGTTTTCGCATAGGCAAAAATCCGGTTTTCTCATGACGCAGCTCAGTAGGCGTTTGTAAGTTACTGATGAAAGAGAGAGCCTCAAATATGAGACATGTAATACATGTCATGATTTCAAATCTTTTACCTGATACAAAACTAAGATCATATGAGCCGCACCATGAGAAAACCAGATTTTGGCCTATGCGAAAACAAAGGTGCAGATCGCAGTTACCATCAGCTTCACAGTAACTGCGAAGCTGATCAGTGCCTTTGTTTTAATTGCTACATGGATAGTACAATTCCTCTTCTACATATAGCCAAGATTTCAAGCATCTGTAGCCTGCTTCTGTGACTGTACAGGCCCATTTGTGTTGCACCTGGTCGGAAACCCCGAAGACCAGTTTTCTCGCGTCGAGGCCCATAATGATACATGTACTTCTTGGCATGGTACAATAATTGTATGTGATATGTTACTGTTTCAGAGGGATCTCTCTAGTTTTGAGCAACTCTCCCTTAATGTATTGCTAATATACATCTCCCTATTTGGAATTTCAGATCTAAAATATCAGGAATTTCCTTCTCTATTCTTGGTATTTGGAGAAGGAAATCTCTCTATTTGGCTTGTAAACATCATGGACTTAAGGTCAAAATGGATGGAGCTATATGGTATAACAGATCTATTTATACCAACTGTTATCAAGTATTTAAGTGTACAAATATTTTAATTTCCTACATAAAAAAGAACAGAAGAGTGGTTGTACAAACAAGGTGGTCATTTTGTCAGTCAACCCTATGATATATTGACAATATAATAAGCGGGTGCGAGAAAACGATCTTCGGCGTTTCCGACTAGGTCTGACACAAACCGACATGTACATGCAGTCACAGAAGAAAGCTAGACGCTTGAAATTTCGTATTTAAGAAGAAGAGAAATTGTACTATCCGTGTAGCGAAAACAAAGGCGCTGATCAGCTTCGCAGTTACTGCGAAGCTGATCTGTGCCTTTGTTTTCACAACGGCAAAAATTTGGATTTCCCACGATGCGGCTCATATATAATAAGCGGGTGCCTTATGCCCCACTGTTACTGAAGGGTTTAAGTGGGCGAGTAAATTATATGTTTCTTTTTCAATTGTTATTTACAATCTTTTCTCTGTTTATTTTTCACCTGTTAATTTTCCCCACCTATAGCTAACAAGGGAAAGATTTTTTATTTGGTTTGTAGCTTTTAATTTATGTGCATGGTAGCTGAGGTTGTGTCAGGATGGTCAGTGAGTAATCACACTCCCATGGGCAAGGCTTGTTAGCTCACCTGAGCCAAAGGCTCACAGGTGAGCTTATAGTATACCCATGCTCCGGCGTCCGTCGTCGTCCGTCGTCCGTCTTCGTCGTTCACAATTTCAAAGATCTTCTTCTCTGAAACCGCTTGGCCAATCAAAGCCAAACTTCATGTGGAGCATCCTTAGGAAAGGGGAACGAAAGTTTATATAAATGGTCCAGGTCACATGACCAAGATGGCCGCCATGGCTATAAATAGCAAAAACCTTTAAAAATCTTCTTCTCCAGAACCAGTGGGCCGATTTCCACGAAACTTGGTATATAGCATCGGGGACTCGGGCATATCATAGTTTATATAAATCATGACCCTAGGATGACCTTGACCTATTTTACGGCAAGGTCAACTTAGGTCGCCAATGCATTTGAATGGGAAAAAATGGTAAAATGCTATATAATGGGTAAAACTTACTGGGAATAGGCAAATGGACAGAAGATTAATGATAATGGAAAATTTTAGCCCCTGGGTGGTTGTCTGCCCCTGCCCCGGGGCTATATACATGTATATAACCATAATATTCAAACATCTTCTTCTCTGAAACAGCTAGGCCAATCAAAGCAAAACTTCATGTGGAGCATCCTTGGGAAGGGTGAATGAAAGTTTATATAAATGGTCAAGGTCACATGACCAAGATGGCCGCCTTGGCTATAAATAGCAGAAACGTTTAAAAATCTTCTTTTCAAGAACCAGAAGGCCTATGATTTTGAAACTTGGTGTGAAGCATCTGGGAATGGAGCTCTACAAAGTTTATATAAATCATGACCCTGGGATAACCTTGATCTATTTTACGGCAAGGTCAACTTAGGTCTCCGATGCATTGGAATGGGAAAAATAGGAAAATGTAATTAAATGGCAGAAAACTTGCTAGAAATGAGCAAATGGACAGAAGATTTATGTTTAAGAAAATATTTAGGGCCCAGGGGTTGTCTGCCCCTGCCCCGGGGCTATATACATGTATATGACCATAATATTATTGAAACATCTTCTTCTCTGAAACCGCTAGGCCAATCAAAGCCAAACTTTTTGTGGAGCATCCTTAGGAAGAGAGAATGAAAGTTTGTATAAATGGTCAAGGTCACATGACCAAGATGGCTGCCATGGCTATAAATAGCAAAAACCTTTAAAAATCTTTTTCTCCAGAACCAGGAGGCCTATGATTTTGAAACTTGGCATGAAGCATCAGGCAATGGAGCTCTACAAATTTTATATAAATCGTGACCCTTGGATGACCTTGACCTATTTCACGGCAAAGTCAACTTAGGTCGCCCATGCATTTGAATGGGGAAAATTGTTAAAATGTCATTTGAAGGGCAAAACTTGCAGTAAATTGGCAAATGGACTGAAGTTTTATGTTTTCAAAAAGAAATTGACTCCAGGGGTTGCTCTGACCCGGCCCTGGGGTTATATACATGTATATTACCATTCTAGTCAAACAAGTTTATTGGTATATATCTCGGGTTTCAGGTGAGCGTTTACAGGACCATTGGTCCTCTGGTCGTATATAGAGTGCCAGTATGCTCTGTCTCACCGATAATTTGTATAACATGCTACTGTTGAATCAGTTTTAGAGGGACAAGTTTCCCCTGAAAGAATAATTAAGAAAACTCCCTCATACATTATACAGAGATTTGTTTGGCTGTAGATTATCGTTTATATAAGAAACTTATTTTTGCTCAAAACATAGATTGTGGGTACACGTTGGAACAGCCTCGATGAGGCAGTTCTGACGACTACCCACAATCTATGTTTTGGAGCAAAAATAAGAAAAAATTGTGTACCCCTGCAAACCCCAGTTTTACTATTTAAAAATGGGGGTTAAAGGGGTATTTATTTCATGGACATGTTTTTGTGATGTTTTGGAGGCATTATAGCTTAAGATGGTGCCCTCAAGTCATAATTTAAAGAACAAGGCAATTTCTCATGCATTGCTTTGTCATTTTGATGTTGTAATGCTCATCAAGTCTCGCTTTTTTCCCTGAGGATTTATCACTACTTGCAAATTTTATGCAAATTTATTTGTGACACAGACATGGATAGCTTTTTTGTTTTAAATGCACATAACTTCCCAAGTCCTATAAGTTTAAATATGAGCCACGTCATGAGAAAACCAACAATGTGGTTTCCGAACAGGTTTGACGCAACCGGAGCTAGCTATCAAGATGGCTAGAGGCTGGAAATTAAAATGGAATCACAAAGTAGAGGAATTGTACTAATCATTGTAGCGAAAACAAAGGCGCAGATCGGCTTTGCAGTTACTGTGAAGCTGATCTAAGCCTTTGTTTTCGCATTATGCAGTATGTTGGATTTCTCATGATGCAGCTCATAAATTATGTAAAACTGTTTAATTCTGGCAGAAAAAAAATGGCCACTCTGAAGTTAGGGGACTAATGCCAATCCCGGTAAATGTAAGAAATTCTAAACAATCTGCCATTAGAATTTCAGCTCGGAGTCAGGATTCTATAAGGTCCTAGGCCAAAATTAAAAAATTGTTGGTTTGCTGTTTACCGACCGACCCGAATTTTTCCTGCTACCCAATTATTTTTTTTTGACTTCCAAAAAAAAATAATTTTTTTTCCGACTCGCGCCAGTAAGGTCCGGTTTTTAGTCCTGACGTTTTCGAAATACAATAGGTAGTTCGTGTCGCTCATTCAATCGATCCGTATCAGCCAACCGCTTTCATTTGTACTGCAATTTTATTAAGCGTTTCTTAAACCGATATCAGGTAGACTGGACATCAAGAATTCTGATGTAATACACTTTATGGACGTAAAAAAGTGTAAACCCATCTAGGACTTATCAGATATGGCCGCCGAGAACGTTAGCTAGCATGTTTTCAATAAAAATCAACAAGGTCGGCACGGACAAGAGGGCTTATCCGATCATTAAGAACACCATTAGAAGGATAGATTCATCGAGTTGCTGGTTCATCTGTTCGATTACTCAGCCGATTGTCTAGACAATGATCTGCTACCTTGGTCTGCATGGGTCAATTTTGAAAAACTTGCGATGTGTCAGTTGCCTCCTCGGAGAACAGTTTCAAGTAGACCCATATGAAAAAATAGTATCCTCACAGAATTCGACCCTGGTTTCAAATATGTAATGTTTTCAATCTGTATCCATGTAGAGACTTCCAATTCCAATGATGAAAACAACACTACCAATACAGATGCTGGGTTCCAGAAATAACAAAAAACTGTCCAAACCTTTGGATATGGAGAAAGGAAGATTGTCTGGAATGTACGAAGAGGTGGGGCAAGTGCAAAAACTGACCCATTACGGTGTAACATTGAGAATAAGGATTATCTATAAGTCATTTGTAAACACACACCCAGCCTAGGGGATCTTGAATTTTTGACCAGCAAACTCCTGCTAAAACCTCTGAATTGCCATTGCTATCTTATTTTCATTACAGTGCTGTTTTTGCATAAAGTGCAAACCCGAGGTAGTTTCCCCGCACTCTGCCCTCTTTATATGCATAAAGCAAACCTTTTCCCCACCCTGTGGGGGCAAAACATTCCTGTGCAAACCACAGACTATCCTCTCATTAAAAAAAAAAAAAAAAAAAAAAAATATTGACCGACCGACCCAGTGTTTTCAAAGAAGAAGGGAAAAAAAAAAAAAAAAAAAAAAAGACCTACCGACCGACCAGCATAAAAAATTCTGGGTAGGTAAACAGCAAACCAACAATTTTTTAAGGTTGGCCCTACAAAAATAAGTGTTATGCTAGTCAAATATCAATTTTAACTCCATATAGAAAGGTTTAGATTCAAAAGCAAGACACATTGACTATCTATCACACTAGTCAAGTATGACTAAAAATTGTTGGCAGCTAGGATGTTCAGAATTTAGTGAAACCAAGCAAACTAATGAGCCGTGTCATGAGAAAACCAACATCCTGCATATGCGAAAACAAAGGCGCAGATCAGCTTTGCAGTAATTGTGAAGCTGATCTTTGCCTTTGTTTTCGCTATACAAATTGTACAATTCTTCTTCTTTCTCAATTCAAAATTTCAACCTTCTAGCCATCTTCTGTGACAGTACAGACCAATTGTGTTGGGGCTGTTCGAAAACCACATTGTTTGATTTCTCATGACATGCCTCAAATGCTAGTATCAGCAAAGCATTGGTTGCAAAACATTTAGGCCCATATGCTTCAGTGGCTGTATAAAGCAAGTGGGACACCTGGCACAGTTAAATTAATGACACTGTCTTTCTGTCTTGTTTTCACCATACAGTAGTTAGTGTAAGCCTGTTTCAAATATTTAATTACTTATTGAGTGGCATTGTGAGAAAACATGCCTATGCAAAAACAAAGGCGCAGATCAGCTTCGCTACACCGATAGTACAATTTCACTTCTTCTTAAATCTGAAATTTCAAGCTTCTATCCTGCTTCTGTGGCTAGACAGACCGGTCAGAAACCGAAAGACCAGTTTTCTCGCGTCGCAGCTCAATTAGGCAAAGCTGACAAATGTTGTGGTTTTCAGTTCATTTTGTCTCACGGTTGTTTGTTGTCATGATGTTCTCTTCATTAAATGTAAGCGGAGATAGATGCCATAACACTAACATGGTTCCTCTTTGCATAGTGTTTAAACCTCTTGCTTTGTAAACTAAGGGTCACCGGTTCAATCTTGGGTTTCTTCAGTCTTAGTGATGAGATTTTAAACTAAGGACTCCTGTCTCCCTATGACCATAGCTGTTGGTTGGACATTAAATATCAACCAAAATAAACTAAGAATCATGGTTCTGAACAATAAATGCCATGACAAACCTTTCTGACTAGCTGATCTGTTGATCTGCAGTTTTGTCATTCACATGTAAAAATTCAGGTATCACCTGTGAGCTCATTTATTAGATCACCTTATAGTGTCCCATCTTTGTGTAACCCAACAAAGCACCCGCATCCTTTTGTTATTGTGACAGAAATAAGAAATCGTTGGAATTTGACATTTGCCGTTAAAGGTAATTAATATCGTACCCTCATATGAGCCACCCCATGGGAAAACCAACAATCTGCATAGGCGAAAACAAAGGCGCAGATCAGCTTCGCGGTAACCGCGAAGCTGATCAGCGCCTTTGTTTTCGCTACTCGGATAGCACAATTCCTCTTCTACTTAAATCCGAAATTTCAAGCTTCTAGCTCTTTTCTGTGCTTGTACAGGCCGGTTTGTGTCGGACCTGTTCGGAAACCACATTGTTGGTTTTCCCACGAGGCGGCTCAATTATAATACACTGAAATCATACCCCAATGAATACAGTTTCAAAATGCAACTTAATTTTGCCTCAGTGTCAAGGTCAGACAACGTCTTACAAGGTCATGAGGTGCAGGTAATTGGTCCCTGCATAGAATGTTGTCCTATGTGATCCTGAGTGATCGATGAGGTCCCCGGTTCATGATAGCAGGATGTCAGGACATTCCTTAGGTCTACCATCCCTCCCCACACTTTACAGACTTGGCTTTAAGGCATTAATTAGTCTTTTTGCAAATGTTTAACTCATACGTGAACTCATATAATACTGATGCATTCATCATCATCAGCAGCAGCAGCAGCATTATCATTAGTATCATCATAGCAGCATCAGCACCATATCATCATCATGATCATCATCATTATCATCATCATCAGCAGCAGCAATCATCATCATCATCATTTTCAGTGTTGTTGTCATCATCATCATCATTATCATCATCATCATCATCATCATCATCATCATCATCATCATCATCATCATCATCATCTATGATGTCATGACTTACACTTTTTTTCTTCGTCCAATTTCAGGTATGATTACAAGCGTTTGCTGTACAATGCCACATTCTGTTTGGTTCCTAGAGGGCGGAGACTCGGCTCATTCAGGTACGATAAAATTTTAACTTCTGTAGGACTGTTCACATACTGCATTTTAGACTGAGCATAGGCACAAGAAAAGTGAGCTTAGACATTAGAAAACCTTTTTTTAGTGCTTACTGTAAATTCAGAAATTTTCAGTTGTTGTAAAGTTTTTCTCAGTAGCATAATAAACAATGGGTCGTGAGGTCCAGCCAGGCTTATGAGACTCTTATCCGAGGTTATGTTGTACGGTATTAAGGTAAAAGTGTGAAAGAGAGCGGTATACTGACATGCTTTCAAACGTACAGACAACCGACAGAAGCAATTACCTGGCAAAGCTGATGCAAAGTTTCAGAGAAGCTCAGTTTTAGATCATTTTAATTGGTTTTAATTGAAACACAGCATGCCGAAATGAAATGTGCTGCTACTGCTGATTTATGAGCCATTTCGTAAGAAAACCAGGATACATAACTTTCGAGGATGTTAGACACAAATATGGCTCTACAGTCTCAGATGAACAGCGGTTCAAATTTTAACAAGCAGATAGATTGTACTAAGTCAATTGAAAAAAAGCATTTATAAAACGAAGCATTGGATCTGTAACTTAGCAGACTTCACAATACAAAATACAGGAATTTTGCATAGACAAAAAGCCAGTTTGCATATGATGTGGCTTTATGCTTGATTGCAAACCAGAAATTACAGAATTTATGGAATTATTGTAAATGTCTGATATAAAAAATAGGTCTACCTGGCAGATTCCGGAGCATACCATATTTTAAATGATCAACATACTCATCAGTTCAGAACTTAAGTTTACCAGTAGCTACAAAGAATAGAATGTCACTGGTAAGGGGTGTTAGGCTTTCCATACAAACAATCTGTGATTGCACTTTATGTACATTATTTTATGAAGTCAATTTGAAGCCATTCATCTCATATTGAATTAAAATTAAAATTTTCCAGCTCATGGCTGAAAGGCCCATTCAATTCCAGAAATGGGGTTTGAATCCCATTGGTTAGCTCACCTTAGTTATAAAAGCAGTTGATCTCTCCTGACATGACTGAAAAGTTGTTAACTGGGACTGAATTAAATCACAAAACAAACAAACAAACAAACAAACAAAGAGACATTCTATAAAGACTGTTTCTATTTATAGGTTCCTAGAAGTGTTACAGGCAGCATGTATTCCAGTGTTGCTAAGCAATGGGTGGGAGCTCCCACTGTCAGAGGTTATAGACTGGAACAAGGCAGCTATCTGGGGAGATGAGAGGTTACTGTTTCAGGTGAGTTGCCTTCCAGCCGAGTTATGCACCAGTCAGTTGTAACCACTGCCCCCCACCTACGGGGAAGGGTGATGGATAGCCGGGCAGAAGTGGAGGGCAATTACTTTTTCGAGTGTCGTCTCAGTGCAGGGGAAATGACCGGGTTTTGACATTAAGAACCTAACCGCAGGGAAATTTTCTATTGCGAAGGGCGGGGCAGAGCAAAGTTGCCCCTGGGGGTGGGGCTCATAGCAGGGCACTGAAAGCTGAAAAATCATAATCCCCACCCTTCCCAAAGGTGGGGGATCAGTGGTTACAAATGATTGGTGCATCAGTCTGATGGATGTCATATTCTCTTAGCAATCAGGCAGTGCAGGTTCGATATCCGACTGGTCGATGCCTCTCGTTTGGTGACAAATGCAGCCGTTACCGGGTGCCACTCAGTGACTTCAGATTTGTTGAGAAAGAGTGAAATCATGTGAGATTTTCACCAAATTAATAGGTTCTATATCTGTTGTTCAGATTGGAAATGATTGACATGTCTGAGGACCAGCTTAATATAAACCTGAAATATTGCTGCTTTCTCCACTTAATATGAGGAAGAAAATCTAATTTGTGCGGCTTATGTGTCTGCAAACTCAGGACATTTCAGTGCTTATCTGTTGTGAAACCATTCGTAGACTTTGTGTTAATGTGGAAAAATTAAAAGGTTTTGCCTCCCACATACTGATGTCGGGCTGTATCCTTGAGCAAGACACAGTTTTATTCCCAATGAAAATTAGAATTGGTTAATATCAGTCCTGTGATGCTGTGCTGTGGCTCGGTCCCAGCCTGACTGAAAATTTGTTGAGTCTACAATGCGACTATTAAACTGCATGGTGACACTGACACAAACATCACATGAAATGTCTTGAGAACAATTTTCTCGCAACTATTGACTTTCTTGCAAGAAATTTTAAAATGCACCAGTCATTTGTAACCACTGCCCTCCCCCCACTCTACCGGGAAGGATGGGGGATAGCCAGGCTAAAGTGCAAGGCAATTACTTTTCGAGTGTCCCCGCAGTGCAGGGGAAAAGACGGGGTTTTAACATTAAGAACCTTACTCCAGGGAGATTTTCTATTGCTAAGAGCGGGGCAAAGAGCAAAGTTTTGACCTCCAATTCGCCCCCTGGGGGTGGGGCTCGTAGCAGGGCACTGAAGCTGAAAAGTCATAATCCCCACCCTGCCCCATAGGTGGGGGGAGCAGTGGTTACAAATGACTGGTGCATAAAACTCCCATGATTGACTTGTGACCGTTGTGCAAATGTCTCGCAACTTGCTACAACAATAGTGCAAACTACGCATGAAATTTGAAAAACTGTCTCGTTAATGTCCATCTAGTGAGATTGCAATGTGAAAATTGTCACAAATCTCGTTGATATCGCAAAGTTTGGAGGCAAACTTGTCAACTTTCTCCAGTTTGTTGCATTCCTGTGAAATACTGCTCAGGTGAGCTAAAAACTTGGCATGTAGCATTGTGGACTAGAGTACTACGCCTGGCATATTGCTGTCAACTTTCTCCAGTTTGTTGCGTTCCTGTGAAATACAAACTTAACAGGCCTGGCATATTGCGCCCGCTAGACATTGATGCTGTTCCCAGAGATTACTGCATGTTTTAACATGCTAAATTTGGTATAATGAGGCACACAGACAGGCACATGATCAAATTAGGAGGATTTAATTGGACAATTTTAGCAAAATCAGAACCATATTGCAGACTAAAGTAATTTTAGGGCAGATTTAAAGGGTAATATGTCTGTAGTTTAATATTCTAAATAAGCCACTGCATATGAAAACCAACAACCTGCATATGTGAAATCAAAGGCGCAGTTCAGCTTCGTGGTGACAGCGAAGCTGATCAGCGTCTTTGCTTTCGCTACAAGTTTTCCTCTACTTTCTAAATTCAAAATTTCCAGTCTCTAGCCATCTTCTGTGACTGTACAGGCCGGTTTGTGTCGAACCTGGTGGGAAACCCAAATTGTTGGTTTTCCATGCGAAGGCTTAAATTCTTTTAGATAAAACATCACATGAGCTGAGAAAACTGCATTCAGCTGTGTGCTTAAGACCAGTTAGGCTCTAAATGTCTTTTCAATGTGGTTCTTTAAATGTATTACATCTTTTAGACTGTGTAAACTCTGAAGTTTCAATCTGACATCTAGCAAGGTTTTAGTAGATTTACTTCTCACCATCAGTTGAGTTCAAACAAGTTGGCAACATCAAAAATATGATTTCTATTGCTTAGGCCCAGTTATGGATACTTGCATTAAAATTGCAGAAACCAGAGAGCAGCCTCCTTTTCAAATTATTTATATTGCAAAGCATTTAGACCACAGTGTATTTGCGTGTTCATGCACTAATGATACTAATGTCCACAAATTTTTAACTTTTCAATTTTTAAAGCCCGACTGAATTTTAAAAAAAGCCGGGTACTGCTGGGCCAAATTTGTGGTAAAAGCTCTTAAAAGCCCAGGCCCCAGACTGCCAGAGGCTGACAATTATGAGGAACAACAGTTGTAACTTTCTGATGGAAATATGTATATGAGGGAGCCGGAGGCTTGAATTTCTGCATGTGCATGTATTTGCAGATTAATAAGAACCATAAAAGTAATCAAAGGTGAAAAACACAACTTTTATCTTATTGAATTAATGTGAAAATAAGACCTTGGCACATGATTCTCAGGCACTGGTGGGTCTCATTGGAGGTAAAATCCTGGGGCTAGTAACTCGAAGGCATCGTAAGTTGCCCTTCTTATGACATACTTACGATGATCTTAAGATGACCGCCTTAGATTTACGCCCTTGCTATACCAGCTACTCTAAACTTTTTTTTAATGAAAGGTGCCACTTCGTCAGATAATACGATGCTAAGGTGGCTTGAATTGACCGTAAAGTTACAGTGCTGTTAAGTTTTCACCGTTACTTAAGGTCCTTTTCAGTTATTCACCATAATCCCTAAGAGATATACTGAAAGGAAATAGAAACTTAAGTCTTGTCTTTTGGAAGTTCCTGCGTTTAACCAATAAAAACATTTTGTTTTTTGTTATAAATTTTCCATAGAGTAACGTGTCTGCTGCAAAACTGGTGCGTCAAAGGTGAAGAAATTTGCTAAGGGGACTGTCTACGGTCAGTTTTTTGATGCAATTGTCGAAATCAGAGTGTTCAAATTTATTCATCAAATCTAAGCATTTGGTGAATGATGCATCAAAGAACCATAAATCTGTATGATTTGTCTCAGCCCACTGCACTAGAAAAAAGCTGTCCCCAGATAACCTCATGCGTCGAAAAATCACACTAAAGATTCCTCCAACGTTTTTAAACTGACGTCATTAACGTAGCCCATTTGTTTTTCTTCTGTTACGTTTTTTGCAGACTCATTCTTGGATTTGGTTTTAAAAGTGGTGATACGGTATCGAGTTTTGTATTGCAAGCAGTTTTTCATAAACGTAAACGTCCACTCAGTTGTATGTGACGTAACGCTTACGTTTTAAATCAAGACGAATCATGCTTTCCGATGAAAAGAAAAGAATTCAAATAATCATTTAATTAATGGGTATATCATTTGATATCTAAAGAAAAGTCTGTATGCAAAAAATTGGGACCACATTTCCCGACGTTGACGTGACGCTCTCAATAAAAAGATAAATCGTTAAAACAACGGAAACAGATTTAGAATCTCAATGTCGATAAGACAAAATTTAATGCTTCTTTTGAATTACCATAAACATGAACCTTAACCATTTATCGTGAAAACCTTTTCCCAGCGTTAGAAAACGTCGAAAATGCACTTGCATGTTTGACGTTAAAAACTAAAAGTTACGTTTTCAGGATAAAAACTCAAATTATCAATGTTTTGAGGGTATTCTAACAACGTTGACCACAGACGCTTATGCTCAGCATCTTACATCAGCGATACCGGCTCTAATCATGGTCTTGCATGCGAATTGTGGTAAAAACGCCTGAATGACGTAACTCTATTTCGTTTGACGAAATGCAATTTTTAAAAATGCAATATGTGAAGCAAAAAGTACACACTGTCACAATCAGAATATACCAACTGGTTATATTTTAAATTGATTTAAAAATAAATAAACAATACGTAATGATGAAAACTTAAGTTTCTAATTCCTCTCAGTATACTTAAGTTGGCCGTAAGATGATCTCAAGCTTAAGATGGCTTTGAGTTACTAATGCCTGGCTTTTAAACCCCACTCTGTCCCCCATCATGTCCCATGGAGGCAGAGGAAACAGATGACTGGTGCATAAGTTATCAACTAGTGTGGTGCATGGGGATAGGGGCTAAGAAGGGACAGAAGCTGGAATTTTGCTGATTGAGGAGTTATTGTCTATGAATGAGCTGCCTCATGGGAAAACCAACAATCTGCATAGGCGAAAACAAAGACGCAGATCGGCTTCGCGGTTTCAGCTTCGCGGTAACCGCGAAGCTGATCAGCGCCTTAAGGCTTTGTTTTCGCTACTCGGATAGTACAATTCCTCTTCTACTTAAATCCGAAATTTCAAGCTTCTAGCTCTTTTCTGTGCTTGTACAGGCTGGTTTGTGTCGGACCTGTTCGGAAGCCACATTGTTGGTTTTCCCACGAGGTGGCTCATATATGAATGTTAGAAAATGCTGCTGCAGTTCCATTGCTCTAATGCATAGGCATCAGCTCATCAGCTGTTGTATAAAAACACAAGAAACCCTGTCCCACGGAATCTCTCTCACACAGGCTCAAACTGAGAGGCAGATCAACCCAGTAGTTCAACACCTTTGATTTTGATACACTGATAGTCCAACCCTCCTTCTTCTAAGCCCGAAATTTCAAGCCCCTAACCATCTTCAGTTGCTGTTTAGACAATATTGTGAAAGACCTCGAGGACAGGTTTACTCCTGATGAAACTCATTTTGAGCCATGTCATGAGAAAACCAACTATGTGCTTTCCAAACAGGTTGGACACAAACCAAGCTGTACAAGCACAGAAAATGGCTAAAGGTTGGAAATTTTGAATTTAGAATTTAGAGGAATTGTATTATCCGTGAAGCGAACAAAAAGGCACTGATCAGCTTCGCGGATACGCGAAGCTGATCTGCGTCTTTGTTTTTGCATACGCAATATGTTGGTTTTCTCATGGCATTGCTCATTTAAACTTGAGCATCAAGGAATTTTCCTCTGCAATAACAATTATGATGCACTAAACTGATGAGCTGTTGAAATACAGATGCATTTTATTGCTAATAAAAAATGAAAGCAATTACAAACGGCAGAAAACAACAAATTCTGCAGAATTGTTCATCTTGAAATGTATTTATGTATGAATTGTCAGTATTCGTTTCTATGTTTTAAAGGGTCAATCATTGATGTCATGACATCCCAGTGTTTGGTAGAAGTCCCATAAAATGGAGGCAATACATAGACATGACCATAGCTGTTGACTGGGACATAAAGAGACAAATTACTCAAACTAACAATTTTGTTAGGATCACTTATTAAATAGAACTAGTTAGCTTGTGTTCAAGGGTATACAACCGAACATCTGTAAAGCAGATTTTACCCCATAAAGGCTCATCTTCAAGACAGAATTCCACTGTGTCTCTATGGGACCTATTAAGAGTATGAGCCGCCGCATAAGAAAACCAACAACATGCATAGGTGAAAACAAAGGCAAAGAGCAGCTGTGCAGTAACTGCACAGCTGATCAGCGCCTTTGTTTTCGCTATTCAGATAGCGCAATTCCTCTTCTACTTTTATCCAGAATTTACAGCTTCTAGGCTGCTTCTGTGATTGTACAGGCTGGTATGTGTCGGACCTGGTCGGAACCACAAATTGTTGGTTTTCTCATGCATGGGCTCAGTATAGGTAGCAGTTTCAATTGGTTTTGCTTTCCAAGTGTTTATGCCTATCAACAATCAGCATGTAAAATGATCAAAACATCATAAAGTAATGGTTCTTCTAATCTTATGTGTGAGCTTCGATCATAGGAAAATTTGTTGCTTTTGTTCACAAATTACCCGTGATCACTGAACAACTCACATATCTGTCACTTTTGTTTTCATAGAGTTTTTGGCGTAAATATTCTTCCTGTTGTGTGCTGATTCAAGAAAAGCATATATCAGCTAGTGGTAAAAGAGCTGTGCACTTGATATTGGTAACATGCCTCTGGGATGTTTGCCCAAAAAATGTTGCTGTCCCACCACATGACCATTGATGTAAAACATTACAGCAAAATGAAAGACAATCTTCCCATAAGGAGTATAAAGTTGTTATCAGACCAATGGAACCACATTAGTTACCTCTTGCAATTGTGAACCCCCCACCCCCCAACCCCACAAAAAAAGAAAGAAAGAAAGAACAACAACAACATGCTTTTACATGATGTGCCTCATGCTTGTTATTTTCTCATGCACACTTGAATATTCTCAAGATCTTAATTTAATATCTTTATAAAATCACGATTTTAATTCAGATTTAGCAGATTAGATTTCAGTTTCAAAGCTTTGAAACAAAAAGCACAGCAAGAAGCATTACATGTAATGAAAAACACATTAAAATACACTGGGAGGACTTTCACATTTGAAATATTTTCCTAGGGTAGTTTCAATAAGACATTCCTACAGAGTGAATTAGCACAAAATGCAGTAGGAGCTTTCCTTTGAGCGTTGTGCAATTTTGAAATAATGTTTTCTAGAACAGCATTAACTCATTTAAGCCTGGCGTCCCTTTGATGGGACATATATGCAAACAGAATAGCCCCAGATGTGACGCCACAAAATGCGGCGTCCCAGCTAGGGCTATTCTGTTTGCTAGGAGGAATTCTATCAAAAAATGAGATAAAAATTAAAAATCACTCCTACCACCCCTAAAAATGAAAGTGGACTCATCCAATTGATACTGATGGGAGAATCCATTCGTCAAATATGGGTTAAGGATAGCCATTGTCAGCAACAGACACAGTTTAAACATGCCTGAAATAAAAACAGGCATGTTGAGTCTTGGCCGGCCAGGAGATAGACATCACCTTGGTCCCTTTAGTTGAGTTGTCAGTTACTGATGAAAGAATGAACATTGAGTTATAGTTAACTGCCTTGGCTAAGCCTACAAATTACTGCTTTGGTTAACCAGCTAAGGAAAAGTGTGTTTAGGGTATCTTAGCATGACATTGTCTTGGCTGTTTATTACAGTATGTAAAGCAAGCAAAAAGATTAAAAAAAAAAATGTATAAACTATAATGAGCTGCCTCATGAAAAACCAACAATCTGCATATGCGAAAACAAAAGCGCAGATCAACTTCGCCTTTGTTTTCTCTACTCGGATAGTACAATTCGTCTTCTACTTCAATCCAAAATTTCAAGTTTCTAACCTTTTTCTGAGCTAACCTGGTCGGAAACCCCGATGACCGGTTTTCTTTCGTCGCAGCTCAATTTATTCTTGTATGTTTCCAGGTTCCTACCCTGTTGCGGTCTATCACCAACGAGCAGATCTTGTCACTACGACAACAGACACAGTTTCTCTGGGATACCTACTTTGCCTCTGTAGATAAGATTGTCACAGCTACATTAGAGGTAATAATGTACTCCACTTTGAATCACTCCTCAGATTCATAATATTTTAATCAGACCCTTAGCCCAGTTGGCAGTACTGCATACATGTAGCTTGCCATCAATGGCCTCATTCTTTTCTCTAGTTGAAAGTTACTGTTCAAGAGATGGGCACTGAGTACTGATTAAATGCTTAACTGCTGAGGTCAAGCCTGCAAAGGTTGGTGGATAAACGAATGGCTATTGTAATTCATTTCCAGTTGTATGTCTCACTCAACAGCTTTGCTCATATGGAGACAGGTCTCACATGACATCTCCTTGATAAGTCTCACTCAAAAGACTGGGAAAGCCCAGATTTACATGGCAAGTTGCTTTACCATGGAGGCTTCTTTAAAATTAATGACTGACTGACATGTCCTAATGTTTATTGTGGATGTTGGTAAAGAAAAACATGTCTGAAGACCACAATGCTTTTGGGGCCTATCATGCTTCTTTGATTCTTAAGGGTGATTTTTTGCAAACCGTAGGCTTATGGCAATAAAATACCATCATTTTCCTCCAGCATCAAGAAGTTATTGTCATGTGAGATTCTCTGAAATATTCCTGTCTTGATCCCATAATGACAGAAAAATGTCTGCAGAGATAAACTGTCTATATATGAGAAGCCCCACAGCATATGTGAAGACAAAGGTGCAGATCAGCTGTGCAATAGATGATTTGCTAGCAGTAACTGCACAGCTGATCAACACCTTTGTTTTTGCTACTTGGATAGTACAATTCCTCTTCTTGTTAGATCTGAAATTCCAAGTTTCTAGCCTTCTTCTGTGGTTTTACAAGCCGGTTTGTGTCGGACTTGGTCTGAAACGATGACCATTTTTCTCAGGTTGGAACTCATATACATCTTGCTTTAATAAACTGTAGAAATGATGCTAACAGCTTGATTGTCAGTGTATGACATTTGCTAGAACTGGGTTACAACTAGGAATTGACCATTATAGTTGCTGTGAAATTGTTTACTGAGGCTGGCTGTGTGGGAAATAGCCTCACAAATTGTATTATTGTACATAATTGGCTATTCTGTTGGCCTATATAATCAGGTTATATATGAGCCATGGTGCGAGAAAACCAGTATTCGGGGTTTCCGATCGGGGGTCTGGCACAAACCGACCTGTATGTCTTCAGAAGCAGGCTAGATTGTACTATCCATGTAGCGAAAACAAAGGCGCAGATCAGCTTCGCAGTTTTTCTCATGGTGCGGCTCATATATTGCTGAATTATGTTGTGATAGTGGCACAAGGGGCCTGATAGCTTTGTCACTTGTTTGACCACACGGATATGACTCAGAATGTGATCTCTAGGAATTGAACCAACATTTGTTGGGTTGAGTCAGTGCTTTAATGTCTACGTAGGATCAACAGCTAAGGTCATGTTGGGATGGTCAGTTATCCTAACCACACTGTTCCTGGGCAACCCTCTCATTACTTTATGAATGCATTTCTATCGCATTGACAAATGCTTGGTCTCGGTATAATGAATGACGCCCATGTTAAAGTGGTCATGCCACTGGCTTTCTAAACCAGGTGTTGTATGTTCTCAGATGTCATACAGATTTTTTTTTTTTTAATTCAGTTTTACGTCCCTTTCAAGATTATTTCAGCTCATATGAGACGGGCCAATCAGTAGGTGGGGCGAAAACGGGAGAACCCCGAGAAAAACCACCTGGCACACCCGCAAGCAGAACTTGGCTTGTCTCACATGTGGCCAGAGCGGGGCTCGAACCCACACCAGACACAGCGGTGAGATGATCGAGTGATTAAGAAACAGCGCTCTTAACTGCTCGGCCACGGGGGCCGCCATACAGAGGTTGTGCTTCATTGAGGTTGTGTTTCATTCTAATTTTTTAAAAGATCTATCATACAGTAAACTAAAAGTGTATCTATTGTTTTTGAATATCAACTATTCAAGTACTTGACACCGATTCAGTTACATCACTTAAGAATGGGAAATTCTGTCACCAATTAAACAAAACTAATTTGTCTGACTGTGACAAAACAAAAGTTGATTCAGTAAAAGCAAGTTGTCTTTGTGATGTGGTAATATACAACTATTGCCCTTGAGTGAGGGTGACATGACGATTTGTTCACCCGAGGCAGGTATTAAATATTGCCCGAGGGCGCAGCCCGAGGGCAATATAACCTGTCAAGGGTGAACAAATCGTCATGTCACCCTCACTCAAGGGCAACAATTGTTTTATTATACCGAACCCTTTTTGAAACAAATTAGCGACATACCACACGACACACACATGTGACTACAAGTGCAACTGCACATTTAGGCAAATATGACGTCAGAGGGTAATATGATCATGCGACATGACAGAATAGCACCCTCCACGTGCACTGTAAACAAACGCATGTGACTGCAAGTGCAGCTGCACGTTTTTAGGCAGATGTGACGTCAGAGGGTAATCATGCGACATGACAGAATAGCACCCTCCGCGTGACCTGCTCTGGACCAATGAAAATCCACACACAGCCAATGAATATTAATGAGGTATAATAAAATGTTTTAGTCCTGCCGGGATGATGCCACCACCTCTTTGGTATTAACCATTACCACGGGGAGTTAATGCATCTTGCCCCATAATAATGCATAATGCACAGCCAGCACCGGAGAGCTTCAGATTCCTGACCCCTCCATACCCATACTAGACCACAAGGCTCCTTATATAAATTGTCCGTTTGATAGGCACCTGAGGCCATCCTTAATAAATATTTTGTTTGCTGTCACCCGACCCATAGTTTTAGGATTGGGTCGGTCGGTAGGTAATTTTTTTTTCTGAAAGATAATATTTTTTGTATGACTTTTACAGAGGGTAGGTTTCTGTGCAGAATCATATAGGCAGCTATAGCTACTCTTCATACAATAGGACTGCACAATATTGCATTCAGACAAATTATATTAAAAAAAATACATTAAGTAATTAAGAGACTGAAACTTAAGACATTCAAAGAAAAAAATTGCTCTTTGTGAATGTCAATGAAATTTTTTGGGTAGGGACAATTTTGGTGGGTCAGTTGGGTGACAGCAAACAGAGAATTTTTTAAGGTCAGCCTGATAAATTCATATATTCACTAATGCAGTAAGCAGTCCAACTGGCTAATGAAGCAATCAAGTGTTGTGACAGGATCATGTTTCTGTATTGTGTTACTGCACAGCTGATCAGCGCCTTTGTTTTCTCATAGACAAAAATCTCATTTCCTCATTATAAAATATTATGCCCTGGTCGTAGGGCATGATACAGCTTCAGTGAGGCAGAAGAAATAAGACTGACCATTTAGCCTCCAGTAGCTACAGGATACTTTTGTGTTGTGACTGAATATAAATTGAGCAGCATCATGAGAAAAAAAACAGATTTTTGCCTATGCGAAAACAAAGGTGCAGATCAGCTGTGCAGTAATGCACAGCTCAGAGCTCAGATCAGCACCTTTGTTTTCGTTATATGGATAGTACAATCACTCTTCTTCTTAAATCAGAAATTCCAAGCTTCTAGCCTTCTTCTGTGATCGTAAAGGCTGTTTTGTGTCAGACATGGTCCGAAACCCGGAAGGCCGGTTCTCTCATGTCACAGCTCAATCTCCTAAAACACCTGAACTGTATAAACTATTACCATTGGGCATCATTATTCATGCAAAAACCTGTATTGTACTCATGGACTTTTGTCTTTAAGGTCAAGATGACTAGATGGGTATGTGATGGCCTAATTATAAGGTTGTGGTTGGACTGGATCAAGAGGATGGGGTGGGAGAGGCATTTGAACCCCACTGGCCTTGAGTAAGACATATTAACTCTCCATAGTACTGGTAAATACCCAAGAAGTGCGGTCTGCCTCCCAACACCAATGAAAAATTGTTGAGTGGGATGTCAAACCACATAAATTACAAAAAGAAACATTAAACAATCTCTGAACCCTAAGTTTTAATTATATTTTCAGGTTATCAAAGACCGAGTTGACCGTCATTTATCCAGATCTCAGATTATGTGGAACACATCCCCGGGGGCGATGACGTTACTGCCAGAGTTCTCCGACATTCTCCACTCGTACCCGTTCTACTACCCACAGCTTGGTGTATCACCGAGTGAAAAATTCACTGCCGTTATTTATGCAACTACCCCTGTGATGTTCTCTTCTTCGCCTTTATTCCGACTGATCCGTACAGTCGCTAAATCTGCTTATACACATAAAGTAAGTATTTGGCCGATTATTACATTAATTTTAAATTCTGACTGATCTGTACAGTCACTTATTCACCTTATGCACAGAAAGTGAGTATTCAGACTGAGAATATGCACCAGTCATTTTAACAGCTATCCCCCGCCCTCCTCTGGCCCCGGGGGTGTATTGGGTTACAAATAACTGGTGCAATACGATCACATTTCAGCGTTAGTGGTTATATTTTGTCAAGCTCATTTTGGATGTCATGACATCCTATGCTAAACCACAAATCAAACAAACTGTTAAATGATCCATACAGTCACAAATTCTACTTGTACACATATATAAAAGTAAGTATTCTAACCACCTCAGATTTTTGGGGTGGATGCACTTGGTTCAAATTATGTTACAAATGGTAGTTCAACATATCTAAATAACTTCAGAAATAACATTAGCAGTAAAAACTGGAAGATTCTGGCCATTATCAGAAATGTTAAATATAGAAAACATCATAAAACGGAGTATAAACTCAGCTTATATTTTCCTGAATTATAGATGGTCTGGCAGATAATAAATCCAAGTCAGGTTTGTCTCATCCATAAAATAATGGAGCAATGTCTTGTATGGTGTCCCCTTGTGAAACATTAAACTGTAGACATAAGCATTATGTATTGTTCATGTATTGTTAGAAGAAAAGCAGACATAAAATGGCTCCCTGGGGTCCACCTTGTATCTCAGTTAATTGTGTTACACCATTGATTGATCATGGTCCAAAATACCAAATTAGGCAAAAATATACAGAATTAATCTGATTTACAGTCAATGTGGCTGGGAAATTAGAAGCAAACAGAGTCCTGTATATTCAAACACCCAGACAGTCATTGTAATATCTTTTAAAATGAGATGGGGTTAATGCCTCAAATCAGTTTTTAAAAGCGACATTAAGAGTATAAGAATATAGACCCTGAATAGATTGGTTCTTTATTATGTGTCTTCAAATAATTGCCATAATTTATAAGTAAGTGAGTTGTTGTGGGTGGCCCATATAGCAGACTGATTAGGTTGCTGATTTCTTTATTCGCTCTTAATCATTCATTTCACCAATGTGTCCTGTGTAGGTTTGAGCCACATGCAAGCCACATGTGAGACAAGCCATGTTCTGCTTGCTGTGTATCAGGTGTTTTTCTCGGATCCTTTTAATTTAATGCACCACCCACATTTGACCCACCATGTATGACCATGTATGAGTGAAATAATATTGAAAGACATTAAACAGAATAAAAACAAATGATGTGAAATTTGGCTCTGTAATGGCGCAAAACTGATCCAACTTTTGATTAAAATGTTGTCCTTATTTAGTTAGACATGTTCTTTGCTTCAGTAACACATCAATCACGCAATTCTAGTGAATATTTTCCAGAAAATGGGTTTTGTCAGAAGTTCTTTCAATCCTTTTACAAAGATTGGTTTGGAATTAATTGTTTTATTGTTTTTTCCTTTTGTGACAGATTGTTTTGTCGGAACCATAAAACTTCTTAATTGAGGATAAAATCCATCCCTAAGACATGAAAAATTGAGAGTAAAGCCCATTTTTGCTTGATGTTTAGTGGAAAAGAAACTTACACCACTGGCACTTTTTGGCGGGTTTTTATCCATGAGCAAAACTGGTACTGGTCAATACCCAAGGAAGCAATAGTCTCGACATGACTGATTAATAGTTGCCTTGGACATTAAAGCACATTCTAACACTGTTACACAGTGTTATCGCTTTTCCCATTGAACCTTATGGAAACGTCACCGTGTGCAAATTAACATTAATTCACTGTAAACAAAATAACGCGCATAAGGTGATGTTTTTGTGACATCGCACATAAACATTCATGTCCGCCGAGAATAAGTCCACTGGAAAACAATTTAATATGTAAGCATTTATTTGTAAGTCGTGTTAGAATCGGAATATTTTTACTTCACGGAGAATTATCCTTGATTAACACATGATGTTGTAGGGCAGATGTGATATTTAATTCACTCCGGCTGAGCCGTCGTGAATTAATACATCGCAATCTGCCCTCCAACATCCTGCGTTAATCACGATACTTCACCGTAAAGTAAAATTATTTCTTAAATAAAACAAACAAAAAATAATTTTGGTGTACAATTTTTGTTTTGAGCAAACTAATATTCATATATACAGCCTGTTTGGCAGATAGTACATGCACAAATCAGACAACTTACAGAAAACCAGACTGACCTGGTGCCACACTGTTTGCAATCCATATTTTGTTTGCAGACAGTACTCTGTGGTTCAATCTGTTTTAATTCATATGAGATTATTCAAAATGAAAATTCAGAAAATTAACATGACATTTGGTACATTTGATATTTCTAAGTAATCTATATTTTAGAACATTCTGTTGAACCATGATATGAGCTGCAATATGAGAAAACCAGATTTTTGCCTATGCGAAAACAAAGACGCAGATCAGCTGTGCAGTAACTGCACAGCTGATCAGCACCTTTGTTTTTGCCACACATATAATACAATCCCTCTACTTCTTAAATCCAAAATTTCAAGCTTCTAACATTTTTCTGTGACTGTACAGCCTGGTTTGTGTTGGACCTGGTCAGACACCCAGATTGTTGGTTTGCTCATGTAGAGGCTCAATATGTCATTTCAGATGATTGTTATATGGCACTGTGATGTTAACCCACCCCCCTCAAACAGATGGCCTGCCGACCTTGGTGTTCCTATATTGGTGAAAACTAGAAATATACAGGTAACTATAAGGTCCAGAGGGAAGTGTTGAAAACCCAGGGCATAGCCTGAGGTTTTCAACACTACCAGAGGGTTAATGAATGACAAAATCATTTTTCATTGCTATTATTGCAAAATTCTACTCAAACAAAAGAAATAATAGTGCACTATATTTTAAAGCCACATCACATTTTCATACGCATAAAAGCTTTCATTTTTATGCTAGTGCGGACTTCAGTTTCTCATTAGCACATGCTTTATGTGGCACCTGGTAAAGAGCATAAGTAAAAGCCATGTATTAACAGCATGTGCGCTTACGAATTGCAAATTTGCAATACTAATACATGGTTTTCTGTACAGCAATAAATGGCTGTTAATATTGTGTGATACGTCCATTTGTGCAATAATGTATGTTCTTTTCACAAAAAAATAATTCTGTTTGGCAAAAATATCAATTTTTTATCTATATGTAAATAAGTTGCATATTGTAAAAACCTACTATTGGCAAGTTGCTGATTTGCATATCAGATCTTTTAAACCCACACATCATGATCAGGATTTGTTTGGTGTCATTTACAAGAACCTTGTGTTTTAATATCCAAATCTTCAAAGAAACTGTATCTTGTTTTTATATCTGAACAATGTTCAAATATTGTACACTAAAAATTAATTGAGCCGCAACTCAAGAAAACCTGTCTTCGGGGTTTCCGACCAGGTCCGACACAAACCAGCCTCAAAAGAAAGCTAGATGCTTGAAATTTTGGATTTAAGTAGAAGAGAAATCGTACTATCCGAGTAGTGAAAACAAAGGCACTGATCAGCTGTGCACAGCTGATCTGCGCCTTTGTTTTCTTATAGGCAAAAATCTGGTTTTCTCATGTCGTGGCTCAATTAGATCTGCCATGTTATGGATGACACTCGATGAATGCATGGATATATGCACTTTTACATTAAGTAAACTTTTATGCTAAGTAAATAAATTTTAAAACAAGTTTTAATGTACACTGAGCTGAGCACTTGTACTTTTGTACAACATTTTTGGGCTTACATCAGCAAAATTAAATGTGCATATCAGCTGAGCTACCACAAAAGTTTATCATATATTTTGCTTATGAAATTATGTAATTAACTGCTGAGGAGTGTAATAGCTCGGCATGGCAGTTCTAACTTGTACCCACAATCTATGTTTTGAGCGAAAAAAAAAAAAAAAAAGAAAAATATCAAAATTTTTCAACGAGAAATTTTATTTTTCGCAGATGAAAAAATTACTATGTATTGCATGGGCAAGTGTTGGTAATGGCATTATTTTGTTCACATTTCAGTCCATTAGCTCAAGATTTTTTCCATATCATGAAATAGAGACAGACGCTGTGTTCAGTTTTGACGAGGACTCGTTGCTGACGCTCGATGAGATCGACTTCGCTCTCAGTGTGTGGAGGGAGTTCCCAGAGAGGATTGTGGGATACCCAGCTCGCTCACATCACTGGGATGATACTAAAAATAGATGGAGTTACTCGTCCCGCTGGAGTAATGAGTACTCAATGGTTTTAACTGGTGCTGCTGTATATCATAGGTAATCCCAAATAACGTTTTCAAAAATAAATATAAAAAAAAAAATACCCAAATGGTAATGGATTTTACCCAAATCAGCAGAGTGAACTGGCCAAAACTAGTGCAAGTCTAGTACTGGACCCGGTTGTATCAAACTTTAATTTTAAATTAAATGGCAGTTAATTTAAAATTAAATATCTCTCAATTAAGTTGGGTTGTACGAAACTTTTAATGACGAATGTTCGTCATTAAATCGCCTAATTTGAAATTAACTTTAATGTTGGTCGAGGGGTAGCTTTAACTCATCATTAGTGGGATTTCAAGAAAAAAAAATGGCGGACGAACTTCGGCATCGACCTCGATATTTTGACAAAAATCGCAATGTTTGTGTCATTTGTTGTCTAGGAAGGAACAATTATCGACGAGCTCGACGACAAAAAATCACATGCACAGTCAAATATAGTGTGTAGATTTATGTATGGAATCACAATACACTCACCAACACGCGCGGCTCCCATTTCGACATTCTCATAACCCAGCATATCGAAGAAATAGTTTAGAAATAATGTTGAAAAACATCTTTTCTGTCAGTATCCGCTTTCTGTTTATGGCAGCAATGTGTGACGTAATTTGACATATGACGTCACGCATCTAATACTGTCCTTACACCTTTTTTTAGAAACCGACTTTTTCAAAATCACCCTTTTTTGGCACACCCCAAAGGAAACTATGATCCACTCATGCTTTATGACACCTATTTGCATACGATTAGCTTGCAATGATCGTACAATGCCAATCTTTGCATTTTCGTGCAGTCTCCGCAGGGGATCGCAGGGTGACCCTACCGTGACTGTCCATGGTGTAGTATTGTCAGTTTGACGTTTCACCAGTAAACTATTCTGATTCTGATTCATACGATTCTACGGCTTCCAAAGATCTCGGGGTGGGGAGGGGGGACGGTCATCTCCATGGCCAACCCCTTTTCGATATAGGAAATAGTAGTATTGCGAGGAGCAGTGACTGATGACAGTCGTTTGTGAAACTAGGGACCCAATTATACAAGGACGGTTAAAAAACCGGTATAAGTTACATGTAACCTCAGCGTCATTTTAAATTGGGCATTGAAAAAAGGAAATCTAGCGAATTTCTGTAATATATAGGGGGGGGGGGTTATATATGCATACTGCCCCAACCCGTCATTATGGTATCAAAACAGGTATTTCATAATGATTAGAATAATTCATGATGGATCTAATGAATGAAGCTGTGACATTTGGCACGCTGCACAACCACAAGAGCTTTGATAATCAATGTTTGACACGCCTGTGCACGTATGTGTTCATGTGTTTTGGGTTCAGGAGGGTCACATTTCCTTACCTCGTCCTTACTTTTTCAAGAGGTGGACAAGACAAAATAACACTTGTGTTGATTTTCCCGAACTTTATTGGTTCAATGAGGCAGGCAGACTGACAAAAGATGGGCAAGCGGGCAGAACTGTGAACAGACAGGTAACCAAAGTATGCTAGCCCAACACGTTCATACATTTTTTCCAACGTTTTAAAATTGAAATTTTCACGGGAAAATGATATTTTTAATATTTTGCTCCAAACATTGATTGTGGATACATGTAAGAACCGCTTCGCCGAGGCTGTTCTCTATCGAGTATTTCCAATCTATGTTTTGGATCAAAAAAAAGGAAAATGCGCATACCCATGTATATCCAATTTTTACTATACATGTAAAAGTGGCACCTTAGATGGTAAACATTACACGGACATGTTATCCTGATGCTAAATCTGCTTCCCTCCGATTCGACACTTCAACACAATGCGGCATAAGCTTTTGAATTTTTGTTTGAATTGATGCTTTGCGTCGCAGTCAACGGCAATGGTCATGTCGAGAGTTGCCTCCATTTCATGGGACTTTTGCCCAACATTAGCATGCCATGACACTCAAAATGTGCTTCATAAATATAACCACCCAAGCAAACCAATGGGGCATGTATGTATGGCTGGTTTGACCATTGACCAAACCACTTTTCCTGGGCAAGCTCAGACGAGCGGTAACCAGTAATCCGATGGTAGGTCAGTAGCTATAAAGCTTTGCCTTATAGCTACTGACCATCGGATTACTGGTTAACCGCTCGCCGTCTGAGGCTGCCCAGGAAAAGTGGTTTGTGAGCTTGTATTTGTGTATATGAACATGTAGCATGTAAGGACGTGTGTGTGTGTGTGTGTGTGTGTGTGTGTGTGTGTGTGTGTGTGTGTGTGTGTGTGTGTTAATGCTTTCATGTTTTTAGTTAAGTTAAGGTAACTGAGTGGCCACCTATTGGGAAAATAGCTGCTCATTCGGCTTACGATATGTTTCATGGTATAAGTACCTGATTGTTAATTTGTTTTTTCCCACCTCGGTTTTTGGAGTGGGAATCTTTTTCTGATTGCGCCTTTTCCTGATCTTTGCCTACTTGTACCTTTTCATGCAAAAGTGTATTTCTGAAATTCGTATAGTTTGGTTAAAACATCATACCAAATTATAGAAGTGCAAATAAAATGAGTGGTTAATTCAACTTAGTTTTCCTCAGTCACCTAGTTATAGTTTCCATACGTACACACTTTTCAATTTGAATGCGTGGTCGCGGTGCAGTTGATATCCATGGAAACGTGTTAGGTCGTTCTAGCGTGCGTTCAGGCGTCCGAACGACACTGTCCTGCGTCTGTGACGATATCTTACTACCTGTATATGTGTGAGTCCCCCTCTTTGTTCCGCACACACACATCAGATGGGATGACATGTTCGACATACAGACTGGCGACAAACTGATGGACAAAATCATCAACCGAAAGATGGTACATGTACAGATTTAACCTCTCTCTCTCTCTCTCTCTCTCTCTGTTCATTAAAAGGAGTATGCCTAGACATACATAAAATGTACAATGTAGGTCATCGGAGGATTACGGACACTGACTTTTCAGTAATTTAGACTTTTTTTCAGATGAGAAAACAGCACTTTGTCTTATAAAGCTGTATGCAAAGCGCGGTAGCGCCGGACTCTGGTAGCATTCTAACGGTTACGGCGCGGCCAGGGAACAAATCCTTATACGTGTATACAGAATACAGAATACAAATTTTATTTATAGTCGGACATTTAACAAATAAACATTGATCTGCTACCGCTACCAAAGCGGACACACTAACAAAAGTGACCCATCAGGGCAACCAACAAAATTTATTGTCTAAATATGCATGCCATTCCAACAAAATATGTGCAAAAATATTGAAAGTTTTGGTGTAAATAAATAAATAAATAAATAAGATACTCACAATGATAGGAAATTTGCGTTTCCGATTGAAAAAAAAAAAAAAAAAATAAATAAATAAATAAATAAATAAATAAAATACTGAGACCTCACAATGGTAGGAAATTTGCGTTTCCGATTGAAAAAAAAAAGAGTTCGCCAACACGTGTAGATCTAGACTTTGGCGTTCATTCGCAGATCGATAGCGATTTTTTTTTTCTTTTGTCAGTCAAATATTCTTAAATTTATCATTTGTATTCCAATGTTAAGATTTTTAAAACGAATAATCGGCGTTGAAACCACTGAGGATGAAGTTTATATCTGTACAAGTAAATACGCAAGCTCACATGTGTGCCCGAGTTATCGAAACTACCATAAAATTGCGAGTTTTGCCATCGCATTACTAAATACGTCGTTAGCCAGTGCGCGAAAATCCAATTATGACCAATTAAGCCGCACGCGTTTCTGACAACGTGACGTCGTTTCGCGATTTTGTCTTGTTTGACGTCACTTCCTTGGACGTTTAATGACAAAGTTCGTAATTAACTCTTCAAAGTTCATCATTAGTTAATTTCAAATGAAATTGAGTTTCGTGCAACTGACTTTAATGTCGAAATTAACTAATTTGAAATAAGCATTTTAATTTAGAATTAGCGGTTAATTTGTAATTATATTTAATTTCGCTTCGTACAACCGGGTCCAGAAAGCTTAAAACTTACAAACCTTGTTTCCAAATGATACATACCGTAGGTTGCTCAGCTTTATCAGTGTCAGCCCAAATTAAAGCTACAAGTGGAAAGAATTTTTCTCTTTTTATCTTCTTACTAGCAAAAACCAAGTTATTAGAAAGAAAAGAACCTATGTACTTGTAAACATCTTTTCGGAAGCTTGTCTATGAAAAGAGTGGTTTTAACTCATTTTAGTCTGGCATCCTTTTTATGGGACAAAGGCAAACAGAATAACCCCAGATGTGAGGCCCCAGAACACGGCGTCACATCTGGGGCGATTCTGTTTGCTTATAGCCCAAGATCCAAAATCCAGGAGATGTCAAAATTTTGGTTTACCCTACACGATCTTGGCCTTAAGGTTTGATGGCTTTTTTTGAAAGATATATGATAGTAGTCTATGAAACAGGTCCGTGTATAAAAATTTAGGCCGGCGAAAGTCTTCAAAATGGCCGCCATCCAAGATGGCCGCCAAAATTAGGAATTGTACAGGTTTGTGTAATAAACTTTTTCATTTTAGATTTTGTTACATTTAACTGCATTCAGTGTTTGTTTTCTATAAACTAAACATATGTGAAGCATATTAAGTTTATCTAACACAGTTTGTATGTTCTCATGTGTTACATACGTTACTTTTTAACGCTATCTGCCATTAAATGATAGATTGGCTGTTACTGTTTGTTTGAGTGGTATCATTTAAAGTTTTAAGTGTGTTTTTGTATTTAGTGCAGTGAAAGACATAAGGAACATCTATATAAAGCAATTTTAGATACTTAATCTTAACACTTAAGTCAACAATGGGTCTTTGAACGCATAAATCCGGGTTCACACTTGATCACTAAAATATCATAAATTCACATATTTTGGGTTTGAACACATTAATTGAACAGCTACTTATGTTTTATCAATAAAACATAAAATAGAAATTTGCATTTTTAAATTAATTTGATTTAGCACGATTTTGATGTTCTCACATGTTACATACGTTACACCATTAATGTTACATGCTACAAAATCATAATATTCAGTGTTACTGTATATTTTAGTGCTATTCTTTAAAGTTTTGTGTATTTTTGCATTAATAGTTTTACAAAACACGAGGGGTGTCTTGTTATAGCAATTTTTTGGTGATTTTATTTCTGCTTTTGTTGGTCAGCAGCATGTTTTTTGAAGGCATAAATAAAGGTTCATCTCGATCACTTAAACATTGAATACTGATACATTTGGGTTCTAAACACACAAAATTTCAACAGCTGCTGATTTTTTATGAATTATAATACAAATGTCGTAGCACATTTACCTCCAATTATATTTGAATGTTCTCTAAGTTCTCAAGATGTTGACAACTGTTACATATGTTACTTGTCATAGGATATCCTATAATCCCATATAAAATCATTATTTGCCTAATCTTGTTTGTTTAATGGTCCCAATTTCTGTTAATGAAAGCCTGTATTATATTTTCTTTATAAAAGACTGTGACAATTTTAATCAAAGTAAATTTGTGTAGTTTTGAAGACCATGTTTGGTGAAGTATTATAGCAACACACTCCCAAATGAGTGCTCCTTGTTTTGAACCATGCTGGCACGGAGTTACATTTCCATAACCCATATTTGACGAATGCATTTTCCCATCTTTATCATTCTGGTGAGTATTCAGTTCTTAGGGGCATCAGGTGTAATTTTTAAATTCTATTCAACTTTCGATGAAAATTCTTTAAGCAAACAGAATAGCCCCAGATGGGACGCCGCGTTCTGCAACGTCACATCTTGGGCTATTCTGTTTGCCTATGTCCCATAAAAGGGACGCCAGGCTTATATGAGTTAAGCTAGTTAAGCTTAAGGTATCTGGTTAAATGTCTCTGTCAACAAAATACTCAAACATTATTTGACTGGCATGTTAACCCACAACACAAATAAAACATTTGGGTGATCAAACTGGTTTTGTTTTCATTAACTTTTGTTTAAAAACAAACATTCCCCTTTACTTGAGGCTACTAGTTGTATAAATCACATATAATCTTTGGTCTTAACTATTTACATTACATATTGTTGTTTTATATATATTTATGAATATAATGTTACGTGTTAGAGTATTTTTTTCTTTATTAACACAATGTAGATGTTCTTAACTGTTACATATGTTACTCTTATTAGTATATCCCCATAAAATCGAGAGTTTGACCATTTTTGCTCATTTTTAAACTGTTTATAGTAGTTTTATGATTTATCTTTTTTTTATAATTGAACTTATATTAATTTTGCAAAAGATTTATAACATTATCAGGTTATTAACTTTTAAGTTAAACGTTAAATGTCTCTCAGCTAATTCGCTATGCTAGAGCCTGTTGTAACTACGAAGACTTTGTTGATAGGGGAAATTACTCACCACAAAATTGTTGTCACGGGGATATCGCAGTACCAAGCTTGTGTCAACTCTTAAAAAGTTCTATGGGAGACACCATGACCTTGTTGATCCCTACAGCGTGGCTGCGTCTACACTTGTGACTGACCTTATGCCAATTGGCAACAATTAATAAGGCTTTCAATTACTGGACATTCGTTTCTTACCAGATATTCATTTTCTCGGCTTTGTAATCAGTCATAAGGACATGGCGGGTGCATTATAATGGGCAGGTGATGCTCACCCTTCGCAAACACCTAATCACACCTCCTGTTATTGGTGGATCCATGCCTGTATGGCTACATATATCGTATTTGTCAATGTTATTATGGATTTTTACGAGCTAGGATTACGATTTCGATACCTTGACCCCTTTACTTTATATTCTTTGGAAGTGGCATAACAATTAAAAGGAGAAGTGTGGGTACATTATACAATTTCTGGCAATGAATAAAATATTGGAAACAGTGAACACACTCAAAGGGGTGAAGTAATGGGCCATACTGCGCAATTTCAGGTAATGAACCCTCATCAGTGACCCTTTATAAATTGTATACGATAGCCAGATAAATACACTGCAAGTTCAAAAATTTACACAAAGGAAGACGAAATCAAAGACACATGCCTTAATTGGGTCAGATAATTAAAACAATGTTTAGAAGATGGCTCTCAATGTACATTTTTTATTTTGAATATTCTTTCTTATTTGAAGGGGCCGAAAATATAACTGACATTATGGATCATGTGCAGGGAAACGTTTAGGTCCGCAACATAACAAAGCAATACATAACACAGCTGCACTAATAACAAATAAATGATAAAAGTTAGATCATTTGGAAGCAGTGAAAATGCTCAAAGGAAAAAAATATGTCATTATTCCTCTTCGATGTCCCTTTACAAACAGGCAGTAAAAGCCAGACACTTGTGCTCTATCGAATATTTGCATCAGCGTTATCTACATCAAAGAATGTTTCACAGAAGGGACGAAATAATGAACGCATGTTCAGAGGTTTCTTGACATATTATCTGTTCTTAATACTCCAAATATTTAAAGGGTAAAAAAGGTAATCTGAACTATGGATGATGTCATATTTATACATTTTATCTTTTTATTCATCATCATCTGCTGTTTGGATATACATTTCAGACAATACCACTCAAAAAAGAAAGTGACATGGTGGGTTAAGCATATCAACATTTAAATGATTGAATCAGATAGGTAACAAAAATACACTCATGGGAGACAAACCCCTTTTCCCGTAAAATCTGATCCAGTAAGTCATATATAAATGCATTGTCCCCATTTTTAGGACTTTCCCAGTCTAAAGTTCTATACACAGTCCTCTTCAACTAAAAATAAAATTGAGATCCTTTAAGAGCAGTTAACATATTATTGAGAAAGGGGATGTTTGGCTACTTAAGCCTCCTCAGTGACCCTATGGAGCTTTTGTATAGAATATCATAGAAAAGTAACGTATGTAACAGTTGAGTACACGTAGAGAACATTAAAATTATGTACTTGTATATCAAGTTTAAGATTCTTATAAATATATTTATGTGTTCCGACCAGAACTATTTGAGTTTACAATATGTAAGTACGGATTTATATGTTTAAAGACTCATTGCTGACTGTCAAAGCAAATATCGCATCCAAAATGTCTTTATCAAAATGTCTCCCATGTCGTTTAATGCAATCAATATAATACCAATTCAAGAACCTAAGAGCATATAAACGCCATTTACAACAGTTGTCAATATATTGATTTTGTAGGAGGTATCATTTAAGAAAAGTGACAAATGTAACAGTTGTCAACATCTTCAGAACATGAAAATTATGTTAATCGAGTTAAAGGCTCCTTAGAAAAGAAACGTATGTAACAGCTGGGTACATCTTGACTCTAAAACATTTGAGTTAAAATTCTATTACATATGTTCAATTTATAAAACCTCATCAGCTGTTTTATCAATGTGTTTGACCTCAAATATGTGAGTGTATAATATTTTAGGGGTCAAGTTTAAACCGGGATTTATGTGTTTAAAGACCCATCACTGATGGATGGAGCAAATAAAGCACACAAACTTAATAAAGATATTTTTTCATGTCTTTTAATGCATTAAATACAAAAAAGTTCAAAAACTTTAGAGAATAACATTAAAATAAACAAGAATAGTCAATATATTGATTTTGTAGGAAATATTACAAAAAAGGTAACGTATGTAACAGTTAGGAACGTCTTGAGGGTATCAAAATTATATAAATGAAGTTAGCGGTTCTAATCCATATAATTTATTAACAAATCATCAACAGCTATTGATTGTATGTATGATCAGACCCAAAATATGTGAGTTTACAAAACATATGTGAGTTTACAATGTTAAGTGATCAAGAGTGAACCTGGATTTATGTGATAAAAGACCTGAGGCTGACCACCAAATGCAGATAAACGACCCAAAGAAGCTTTATCAAGACGCTACTCAAGTCTTTTAAGGAACACTTTGCATAAACACTTCAAAAACTTTGAAGAATGGCACTAAGATAAACACAAATAGTCAATATTTTCATTTCTCGCAAGTAACATTAATATAGTAACGTATGTAACGCATGAGAACATCAAAACTGGGTTAATTCAACTAAATATGCAAAAGCATATGTTGAGTTTATAGAAAATCTACACTGAAAGCACTTAAATGTATCAAAATCTAAAATGAAAACGCTTTTTACTCAAGCCTGTATAAATCCGAATTTGGGCGGCCATCTTGGATGGCGGCCATTTTGAAGACTTTCGCCGGCCTAAATTTTTATACACGGACCTGTTCCATAGACTACTATCATATATCTTTCAAAAAAAGCCATCAAACCTTAAGGCCAAGATCGTGTAGGGTTAACCAAAAATTTGGACCTTGGATCTCGGACTATTAGAGGAATTTCATCGAAAAAATGAATAAGAATTGAAAATCACTGCTGATGCACCTAAAAATGAAACTGGAGACATCCAAATGATAACAATGAGAAAGTCCATTGATCAAAAACGGGTTAATATGAGACTATCACAACTTGACATCAGATGTAAAGGGAAGCAACTCAATAATGCACCATTTCACTTAATGTCTTTGTCACAAATTATAACAAATTTAACAAAATGTGTTTTGTATGTCTTCTAAACACTGCATGAAGCTTAATTGATGTTGTATTTACGCAGCCTCATGGGAAAACCAACAATCTGCATAGGCGAAAACAAAGGCGCAGATCAGCTTCGCTATAACTGAGAAGCTGATCAGTGCCTTTTATTTCGCTACACAGATAGTACAATTCCTCAACTTTCTAAATCCAAAATTTCCTGTCTCTAGCCATCTTACGTGCTTGTACAGCCCGGTAAGTGTCGGACCTGTTCGGAAACCACATTGTTGGTTTTCCCACAAGGTGGCTCATTTGTCTATTATTTTTCAGGTATTATAATTATTTATACACAAACGGTTTGAACAACGCTCTTATACGAACAGTTACAGAATCTCAGAATTGTGAGGATATCCTAATGAACTTTCTAGTCAGTCATGTGACTAAGCTTCCACCAATCAAAGTGACCCACAGAAAACAGACCAGGGAGTCATTATTGTCCAATAATTCAAAGACGTCTCCCTGGCTCGATTCCTATCACTTTGCACAGAGGCAGATTTGTGTAGATACGTTCGCGAATATTTTTGGTTATATGCCATTGATACGATCCAAATTGAGGATGGACCCCCTGCTATTCAAGGACCCGGTGTCTAACTTACGGAAGAAATATCGACAGATCGAAACTGTGAACAGCTGAGATTTACCAAAGAAATTGTTTATTATTGTTAATTTGGGCATTGTTATAGATATGTGCTTAATATAAGAGCCACATCATGAAAAAAATAGTCTTCAGAGTTTCCGACCAGGTCTGACACAAACTAGCTTGTACAGTCTCAGAAAAAGTCCAGACGCTTGAAATTTCAGATATAAGAAGTAGAGAAATTGTACTATCCGAATAACAAAAACAAAGGCACTGATCTTTGCCATTGATTTTGTATAGGCAAAAATCTGGCTTTCTCATGACGCGGCTCATATGATTCCTAAGTTTTAGATGGCTGTGAACAGGGGGAGTGTTAAGGCTTAGTGATCAGAGTATCAGACTGGATTGAGAGGTTTGGGGTTCGATCACCACTGGCACCAGGTTGTGTCCTTTAGCAAGACACATTTACTTCCCATAGTACTGGTTTATTCTCATGATCGTGGTAGTGACATGCGACATGACTGAACAAGTGTTGGCTGGGACTTTTAATCCACAAAATAATTAAAACTGGACTCTAAAAACCCAGATGATACTGCTTCTAGTATGAGCAGTCTGGTCTGGGTTTGCACAGCTTTCTGCATCTTTTAGTCAATAGTTTCATACTAGCTTTAAGCCTTTGAATCATTTAACAAGCCACATTATGAAAATAATCTGCACTGTCTGTTTTAAATGCAATTTTATTTAATTAACATCGAGCTTATTTTCATTAATTGTAAAATTTTAATTTTGTGTCATTGGAAAAAGATCAATTTTTATTCCATAAATCATATATGAGCTAGGCCTTGAGAAACTATGAGCCGCTGCATCAGAAAACCAACAAGTAGCTTATGCGAAAACAAAGGCGCAGATCAGCTGTGCAGTAACTGCACAGCTGATCAGCATCTTTGTTTTCGCTACAGGGATAGTTCAATTCCTCTTCTTCTTAAATCCGAAATTTCAGCCATCTGGCCTTCGTCTGTGACTGTACAGGCTGGTTTGTGTCGGACATGGTAGGAAGCCCAAATTGTTGGTTTTCTCATGCCAAGGCTCATATGTAGTATATGGACAATGGTATAGGTCAGTCTGTCTTATTCAGTAACTTCATTTGCAGTTGATTGTGCAATTCCTCCACTTCAAGAATCCACAATTGTGGCTTTACCTCCCAATTTGTGTCGGTGGTAAAACATGAGTTTTTACATCACAAAATAAGAATGAGCTATAGGAATTGTTTTTACATTTATTCACTCTGTAGACATAATGCTTTACAACTAAAGATCCTTTCATGTCATCTAGTTGGTCATTAGATAAAGTAGGTTGTTTCTAAAGTATAATTTATTTTTAATATTGTTTTTAAACTAAGTGTTCATAAAATGTGTTTGACATTGTTTTTATTTTACATTTTAGATTACATTTAGGTTGTCTAAATGGACTTTATTTTTCATGCTGACCGAAAATATTTGGGACAACTTCAGGGGGTGCATTGCAGATAGTTTTTGTTGTAGTTTATTTTTGAACTTTGGTAATAGCTGTGATGTTGTTTCATATAACTTAAATAACTGGATACTAAAATGCGTAAATAGGATTCTAACACGATGTTACCGTCTTTCCCATTGAACCTAATGTAAACATCACCTTTTGCAAATTTACAATAGTTCACTGTAAACTAAATCACGCGCTTAAGGTGGCGTTTTTGTGACGTTGCACATAAACATTCATGTCGGCCGAGAATGAGTCCACTGGAAAACAGTTTAAAATGTAAGCATTTATTTATTAGTTGTGTTAGAATCGAAATAATTTTGCTTTACGGTGAATTATCTTTGATTAACTCATGATGTTGTTGGGCAGATGCAATATGTAATTCACTCAGGCTGCACTGTCGTGAATTAATACATTGCAATCTGCCCTCCAACATCCCGCATTAATCACAATAATCCACCGTAAAGTAAAACTATTTCTTAAATCTTTTCTTAAATATGAGTGAAGTGAGTTGTTTGGCCTAGTGCTTAGTCCAGGTGGAGCGGTTGGGTATTCGAACTACATTAGCACTGCCTTGTGTCCTTGATACATATTCCCAATAGTACTGGTTAATACGGAAAAATTGTTGATGGGAAGGTTAAACCACAAAGGAGCTGCAAATTACACAATTTGTAATCCAAAATGATTTCTATCTGCTATAAGCCATTAATGAAGGTTAAATATGGCCCCTTAATCTTGCACTAGATAACAGCAAAAATGACCACAAATACTACCTTCATTGTACCTGACATGAAGGTGGCCCATAGTCCTCGCAGACCCTGCTTACAATGATTATCTTGAACAAGTTTATGCTTTGTTTTATCCGTATTTAACCTTTGTAACAAAGATTTTTGTATGCTTTTAGCTTTGTAAATGTACAGCTTAATTGTTATACTCAAGTCACCAGTTAGCCATAACATTTAGAAGAATTTATACATAGTCCACGCTAGCAAATTGCTAAGTGGTGCTTTTTATTGAATAACAGCGACTCTAATCAAGTTTGATTTTACCATTTTGTACTGTTTTTTGACCACTTTCTGCATTTTGATATTTTAAAATTTGAATTGAGCCACTGCCTGAGAAAACCAACTATTTGCATAGGCGAAAACAAAGCCGCAGATCAGCTTCGTGGAAACCGCGAAGCTGATCAGCGCCTTCGTTTTCGCTACACGGATAGAACAATCCTTTTGCTTTCTAAATTCGAAATTTCCAGCCTCTAACCATCTTCTGTGACTGTACAGGCCGGTTTGTGTCAGACCTGGTCGGAACCCAAATTGTTGGTTTTATCATGCGAAGGCTCAATTTGTATTGACCTGAATCCTACACTGGAAAAGTTAGGGAAACTGCTTCTACAATGTAGCACTTGCACAAGCCATTTGTAGCCACATCTTAGGCCTGGGAATAGTAGGTACTTTCCTTCTCAATCTTTGCACCCCAGGGGCATTCATTTGGTATAATCCCAGCTTTGGGGAGTGCAGTGGCAGAGTGGTAGGGCATCAAACTCTGAATCAAGAGGCCCACAGGCGACACCATGTTGTGTCCTTGAGCAAGACACATTAACTCCCCAGAGTAGTGGTTATAACCCAGTAAGCGGTGGCTCGGTCCAGACATTCCTGAAAAGTTGTTGACTGGGATATCAAACCTCAATATAAACAAACAAACACAATCTCAGCATTTCCTCCAGCAGTCTGTGTTGACATTGCCCTGCTGTATTTTCGATATTCGTGCAATTCCCCCACACTGTGGAGACAATGTAAAACCCTGCTTATTTTCATGGCCATCCCCTACCCACCCCCAGATTTGGTGGGAGAGATGTGTTTACTAATGACTGTGCATAGATGAACATCTATAAGATACGGATAATGCTGCAAACAATTAAGACCTGCCTAATCAACAAATAATCCACCTGACATACCATGTGAGCCATGCCGTGAGAAAACTGGTCTTTTTGGTTTTCAAGCCAGTCTGGCACAACCCGTCTGTGCAGCCCAAGAAGAGGACTTGAAGCTTGAAATTTCGAATTTCATTAAAAGCTGAATTAAACTAAAATCAAATATACTGTTAGGCTGTGCAATTACAGCACAGTTGATCCGCACCTTTGTTTTCACATAGGCAAAAATCCAGTTTTCTCATGATGTGGCTCATATGAAATTGTGTTCTTTTTTGCACTGATGTATTTTTATTGTTTAATTATTTATCATATTGTGCCAAGACAGTTAAGTATGTTAGTATGTTTTGTTAAAATGAATTGATGTGCATGTGTGCTATATGAGCCGCCTCGTGGGAAAACCAACAAAGGTCCGACACAAACCGGCCTGTACAGCCACAGAAAAAGGCTAGAAGCTTGAAATTTCAAATTTAAGTAGAAGAGGAATTGTACTATGTGAGTAGCGAAAACAAAGGCGCTGATCTGCGTCTTTGTTTTCGCCTATGCAGATTGTTGGTTTTCCCATGAAGTGGCTCATATAATAACTGAAGGGGCATTTTGGTCAGTTTTCTATTAACAATTTCGTAGCTGAGAGCAACCAGAAGCCTTTAAGTCTGGACTTAGCATATATTTGTTGAAAAAAAAGTTTGGACAAAAATGACATCTTTAAACAGACACATTTTTGGGCATCATACAATATTAGGCTTTAGGTACCTTAATTTTTGTTGTAAAGGTTGTTTAATGGTATTGCCTTAAACCCTAATGTGCAATTACAAAAAATGCCCTCATGACATTGGTTCCTAGAAAGCTGAGTAGAATTTTTCGTGATAGTTGTGCACACATGCACTTGGTCTGCTGTTGTGTATGTGTTTCTATGTGTATTTGGTTTACTACATTTGTGTATTTGCTATAGTAAATTAGTTATGTAAGGGCTTACTTTTCTCAGTGAGGCAATCCTAAACACCGTACACCCAGATGGTTAACACCAAAGAACTTTTTAATCAAACAACACTTCACACTTTTGACAATGTCATTCAGTTTAGCACAGCTTTGTATAGAGAACAGTTTATAATTACAATTTTAGATGAAATATTGTTCATTATTAGAGCAATTTTTGACAGACCACAGTCATTATTGATCCAGTCAGCGTGACGTCATAGGTCATTTGTACGAGGTGAATCACTTGGTGTTTATCCCTGTAACCTTACTGAATTAAAAGCAGAAAATATGAAAACAAAATAACAACATTAATGAAAGCTTAGCATTTATTTTTAGATCATCATTATTTCTTCCACTCAAGGTATGAACCCCGTTATATTTCTGACAAATTATGATTTTATAAGTGTCTAAAAATGATTAAATCACAACGATATTGACTGAGTTGTACCCTTGATCGAATGAGCGAAGAGGCGGGAAAGGAGCAGTTCCGGTAACCAATATTGATTTTTTCTATAGAAAGAGTAGCTTGCCGACCGGGTCAATAGCAAGGCTTCAGTATATTCATGCTGATTTTTGCTAAGGCAATAATATTAATTTTGAATTATGTAGCAGAATTAAAAGAATCAAATTAAATACATGTAATTAAGTACAGCTCTTGCTAAGCTCCATGCAAAACCTGCAAATGGTGATACATGGCCTGTCAAAAAAATAAATGATTTTCAGTTTTCAAGGCAGATGACCCTTTTTTCTGGTAAACTGTATTTAATATGAATGTTGCAGCCAGTCTTAAAAACACCCTTATGTTTAATCTGCTTATCTGCAAATATCTTGGATAAAGATGTTAATCAAAATATTTATTATACTGTGATGTTTCAAAAGTTTTATATTGAACTGATTGGAAGAGTATAGATGATTGTATTATAGTTATAACATCACGAAAACAAGTCCATGTAATGTATACCCCTTTGAACCCCACTTTTATATAGCAAAACTGGGGTATGCAGGGGTATACCTATTTTTCTTATTTTTGCTCCATAACATAGATAGTGGGTACTTGTTAGAACCGCCTTGGCAAGAGGGTTCTAACGTGTACCCACATTCTATGTTTTTAGCAAAAATAAAAATATCAAATTTTTTTTTACTGAAAATTTTCAATTTTTAAAGCTAAAACAATATCTGTTAACTGCATGGGCAAGTTTTCGTAATGAAAGGTTGGATGAAAAATGATAAGAAAACTTTTAAAATGTTAAAAGGAGGTAGGTCACAAGGATGCCTGCTTTTTGAATATGAGCCTATGAGAAAACCAACAATTTAGATTTCTGACCAAGGGCGACACAAACTAGCATGTACAGTCACAGAAGCAGGTCAGAAGCTTGAGATTTTGGATTTAAGAAGAAAAGGGATAGTCCTATCTCTGTAGGGAAAACAAAGGCACTGATCAACTTGATGATTACCGTGACGCTGGTCTGTGTCTTTGTTTTCACATATGCAGATTGTTGGTGTTCTGGTGTGGTGGCTCATGTGGATGTTTTGTTTGTGCTGCATTGGCTGATCATTCATCTTTGTCAAAAGTTTCAAACCTTGTTTATGTGTGGGTCGGTTAGACAACTTGCTGTGCAGTCAATCAGACTCCCACATATTACACTTAACGGAATCATTTTTTTTTTTTTTTATAAAATACAATTTTCTTGACTTAGCATAAAGTTTGCCACAATCATTGTAAATTCAAATACTTTTTCTAGGCCTCACAACTGTTCAAATTACTAGGTTTGTTAGTTGTAGTACGACTGTTGTGTATGAATCTTGTAATTTATAACTTTGTAAGTGCACACATTGTAAGCTAGGATAATTGTATAGAAAGACAGGAATATATTTTTAAGGAATTTATTATTTGTCAAATAAAATTGAATCACTTCACTGTTGTACACATTTCTATTCCTTCCTATTATGCTAAACACATAACTTACTCTGAATTCTTTTACAGAAAAGGGGAGGATAGTTGTCTTGTGGTTGAGTTATTGACTCTTTAGCAAGAGGTCTCGGTTTTGAAACCAGGCCTTTTTTCATGCTGATCTCAGCTAAGACTAAAATTTATCCTGCTCTTAAATGTTAAAATGCCAACAAATGTTGGCATTTTAACATTTATGAGCAGGATAAATTACAAGCTTTGGTGATCTAAACCAGAAATTTCAATTTATTTGGACCATTTCGTCATTTATCAGCAGTTAAATGTTATGTTCAGCTGTGTAGAGCATGAAAAAAGTTTTATAACCTTGGGACCTGACCACTGATGATATCTTACAGGGACCTCCAAGAAACTGACCCACAATTTATGAACTGTTAGATTATTTTTAATGACATACAAGTTGAACTTAACATTTTACAAACATTTACATATAAATCATTTTACAAACATTTATATCAATGTTTGTTGTAGGATGAATGATCATATCACCGAGTTGTTGTCTTGTCTCAATCTGTCTAAATAAAACTACATGTACAAAGGGGCATAATGAGTCGAGTAAAATAAATTGTCATGAAAATGTCATGGTAACTTACATTTATTTTAACTGGTATTAGACTGCCGTCCTTTCTATTGGCATACAGTATAGCCCCAGATGTAACGCCGCAGAATGCGGTGTCCCATGTGGGGCTATTCTTGCTTTTAGAAATTTCAAAAAATTGAATAAAAATTCAAAATCCCTCCAGATGCCCCTGAAATGGTAGCTAGCTGACCCACTTAAGGCATGTCTATTTCAAAGGCTTTCAAGACAATTTTCATTCTGAGAAAGGCACTTGTGAGCATCTAATGTGTGTAAGCATATTTTTAAAAGCACTGCCACTGTATTAAGGCCAATATGAGCCATTTTACTCACATTATATGAGCCACTGTATAAGAAAACCAACAATTTGCATATGCGAAAACAAAGGCGCAGATCAGCTGTGCAGTAACTGCACAGCTGATAAACGCCTTTGTTTTCGCATAAACGCCTTTGTTTTCGCTACATGAATAGCACAATTTCTCTTCTTAAATAAAAATTTCAAGCTTCTTCTGTGATTGTACAGCCCGGTTTATGTCGGACCTGGTCAGAACCCAAATTGTTGGTTTTCTTACGCACAGGCTCATATGAAAACCTGTTTTCTGCATTATAAGAACTTCAATAAAAGCGCTGCAGGCATGCATGATACCCCGCCACCCAAATTTAATTTAGTAGAAATGCACAGAATATCTTGATGACATTAATCTACAATACCAAACCACACCTTCCAGATATGAACTCATATACAAAGGTTGAAGCAAACTGGTCTAAAGATGCTCAAGATAGAGCCTGGAAAAGAAATTGTAATATAAATCAAGGGCATTAACTCTGTATTTATTGACAAAAATTACCCATCTTCAATCCCAAACCACTCCTTCCTGATATGAACTCCTATATAAAATTTGAAAGAAAAAAAGAAGTAAATAAATAATCAGGATAGAGCCCGGAAATGACATTTTAACGTAAATCAAGGGCCATAACTCTGTACTTATTTTGACAAAATTTATCCATCTTCAATCCCTAACCACTTTTTCCTGATATGAACTCCTACACAAACTTTGAAGAAAATTGTTCAATAAAGATAGAGCTCGGAAATTACATTATAACATAGAACAAGGGCTATAACTCTGTACTTATTCGACAAAATTTACCCATCTTCAAACCTAAACCAGCTCTTCCTAATATGAATTCCTATACAAAGTTTGAAGAAATTGGTCAATAAATACTCAAGATAGAGCCCAGAAACGAAATTCTAATGTAAATCAAGGGCCATAACTCTGTACTTATTTGACAAAATTTACCCATATTCAAACCCAAACCACTCCTTCCTGTAGCGTCCCTGTTATGCACGGTGATCCATTTTTACCATGACCAAGTCTTCAGAAATATTCTATGTCTTTTATGGGGCAGAGCTTAATATAGTTCAATTAACATGGGCTTGTAAAGACTAGTAAGAACTGACTTCTTGTAAGCATTTATACTGATAAATCATTCACAGACATGCTAGGATCTAATCTTAAATGAATGAAAGTGAGATCTTAAACTATTAGATGTTTGATGATGATCATCATAATTATGATAATGAAGATGATCACAAGTTTTGGTAGCGTGATACTATGACAACACGTCTTTACATCTAAATTAAATGATTACACCCCGTGCTGCTAAACAGTGGAGTTGTAATGCTATAACACTAGCTCCTCGACAATGAGGAATGATTCTAATAATGATTCTAATAACCAACGAGTACCGCGAGATCTACTGTGCTGTCTTACCAAGGACTGGGGCAAGGGGAAGTTTTGGCCCTTGGGGCTTGAGGGGACATTGGGGGCGTTGGGCTTTGGGTTATGCTTGCTTAACCAAGTAACAGGGTAACAAAGTAATGCTTCAGGATTCGAAGTGCATAATTTCAAAGTGTGAAAATGGCCATTTAAACACACAGGGACTTACATAAAGTACTCTTGGCCCACGGTGTGGATCTCTGAGTGAATAATGGGTAACCTAGCAACTGGGAGTTGATGCTGATGTAGTACAAGTCTTTATGGCCTATCAGCTCAGGGGGACCCGCACGGTAAAACTAAAATATAAAGTCACGACTCCGGACACTGACTTGCAAGTAATCCTCTTCAATTACTTAAAAACTCATAGGCAAATTTACTTCGTAGCCTAAAATATCATACGAAGCACCGTCTGGGTTTACAATTTAGCCATTCACCCTCACCATAGTCTAAAAACACCTATGGAGAATACCGGGTAACTAAGTACAAAAAGGTCAAGTCTACTATAAACTTAGAAATTACCGTTTTAATACTTATTAAACGATTTCAGCTTCGAATCCTGAATACTTAAAAACCATAGGCAGGTTAAGCTACTCACTATGGATGTGATCTACTCGGGTTCTGAGAGATATCTAAGGAATTAATGCTCGCTCAAAGAACATAGAACCAGATTCTGGACCAGAGGATCTCGAACCAAGAATTCCGAGAAATCAGGCGGACGCACTGGTTTTATTCCAGGGCGGCCAGTTTTTGTGGCCGTAAAGCGGACCGCAATCTAACCAATCACAGCGACTGGCCGTACTGATGGGGAATTTGATTGGGTGCGGTTTCAGCAGTGCGCGCAACTTGAATTCTCGCGCGCTGGCCGTAATGGGCCGCTGAATCCGCCAATGGAGCTAAGGATTACCTCCCATCATGTGCAGCGAGTCACGTGACCAGAACTTAATATGGCGGCACTCATACAAATGTCAACACACTGCGTGACGATAAAATATTTCAAAAATGGAGAGAGACTACCATGTCCCTCGGACTTTGTAAGATGTAGACTTAATGTATCGCATGAGAGGATGAAAACGGTGAAGTGTCAACTCTGTAGCACTTGGAACCAAGCGAGAAACGTAAGGTAAACAGCAACCATGAAAATAGTCATATATTTCCGCGAGCTAAAACGCTCGATTGTGACGTTTCATTCCTAATATGAATTCCTGAAGAAAATTGGTCGATAAATGCTCAAGATAGAGCCTGGAAATGTAATCTTAATGTAAATCTAGGGCCATAACTCTGCATTTATTTGACGAAATTTATCCATCTTCAATCCCAAACCATCCCTTCCTGATATGAACTCCTATACAAAGTTTGAAGAAAATTGGTCAATAAATGCTCAAGATAGAGCCCAGAAACGCAATTTAAACGTAAATCAAGGGCCATAACTCTGTACTTATTTGACGAAATTTACCCATATTCAATCCCAAACCACTCCTTCTTGATATGAACTCCTATACAGAGTTTGAAGAAAATTGGCCAATAAATGCTCAAGTTAGAGCACGGAAACAAAGTGCTGACGGACTGACGCACGGATGGACACTCCAGCGCAAATTTTTTGCGGAGGGTATAACATAATACCCCGCATTTTTTCAAGTGGCGGGGTATAAAAATTTAACTTGTTTTCACTCCAGACCTCAGGGTGTCTGAAAGGCCAATACAGTAAATGAGATCAATATCTATATGCATCCTTTGGTCAGGATAGCACTTGTAACCTTGGCTCAGTGGGTGGTGGGTTAGTCATCTGTTTTTCCAAGTCTGAATATTCTTTGATAATAGAGTTCAGAGATTCTAAGCTTTCACTAAAGTCTGAAACTTCCATCCCATCTACATGTGTGTAGTGATGAATGTGTGCCTGCAAATCAAACAAATACAAAGTTAATCATAAAGCATGAAGCAATTGAGGCATACGGTATGTGTTTTGAGGTTTGACATCCCAGCCAACTTTTTTTAGTCATACTGGAATGGAGCCACCACTTCATGGGTATTTACCATGCTCAAGGTTCTGTTTTGTGACTGCAGACAGAAATTCCTATTGGACCTTTGTCCATATACAAAGCCAGAGGGTTGAGTTTAGATGGATTAAAGTCCAACTTGGTTTGCTCAAAAGTAGCACTGACACAAGACCAAATAAATTTATGCACCATATCCCCACTCCTAGCCCAGGAGGTGGGCAAAACAGCCATGGTTTTACCAACAAGGTTCCCCTGTAATGCAGGGCTATATAAGAAGGAGTTTGCTGGACAAAGTCCAAGTTCCTGCAAATCCCAGGGGCTGGTAAAGCTTTGGATATAAAGGACTGGTGCAGTAAAATGGTCTTATCAGAACTCAGAATTGCAAGCATAAAAAGAGGACAGAAACATCAGAAAAACATGTCCTTGAAATAAATACCCCTTATACCCCACTTCTATATAGTAAAACTGGCGGCCCCCATGGCCGAGTGGTTAAGAGCGCTGATATTTCATTACCGCACTTGACCATTCGATCATCTCACCGCTGTGTCTGGTGTGGGTTCGAGCCCCGCTCTGGCCATATGTGAGACAAGCCAAGTTCTGCTTGCGGGTGTGTCAGGTGGTTTTTCTCGGGGTTCTCCCGTTTTCGCCCCACCTACTGATTGGCCCGTCTCATATGAGCTGAAATAATCTTGAAAGGGACGTTAAACTGAATCAAAAAAGAAAAAAAGAAAAAAAAAAAAAAAAAAATATAGTAAAACTGGGGTATGCAGGGGTATACCTATTTTTCTTATTTTTGTTCCAAAACATAGATTGTGGGTACTCGTTTTGTTTATATCTATGTTTTGAGCAAAAATAAGAAAAATATCAAAATTTTTCCACTAAAAATTTTCAATTTTTACAATTTAGGAAAAATCTGTATATTACATGGGCGTGTTTTCGTATGAATATTATACCTTTCTTTTGTAGAGTTTTACAAATCTGTCTTTGAGATCAGTAAAGTTGTGATGTATACATGTGTTGTTAGCTAGAGTGAGAAGGGAGTAGCGCTGTCCAACAGGGGGTACTGAACACAGACCAGTCTTCCAGCCCTCCTGGTTCCAATGGATAAACCTCAAATGGGGCTTCAATCTACAGCATACAAACACAGACATGTACATGTAAGTCATATATAAGGTTTGGCTTGGTTATTGCTCATTGATGTTCTAGTCATGAATGGACACAGCAACATTTCTTGGTATCAACCTGGCCCCGAGGTTATAAAACATTTTCATGCTCAGCTCAGCTGAGACTAAAATTTATCCTGCTTATAAATGTTAAAATGCCAACAATTGTTGGCATTTTAACATTTATTAGCAGGATAAATTACAGGCATTTTCAATACATTTGGACTATTTTGGCAGTTTTGAGCAGTTTCAATTTTATGCTCTGACAGCTGAGTTGAGCATGAAAAAAGTTTTCTTGCACACCAGATAGAGAAATCCTACGTTTTACCCCATGTGAGAAATTCTTATCTCACCCTCGTTATCTCACCCCGGTCGCACCCTACGTTCAAGTGTTCTTTTTTAAAATTTGTTGTATAGGACGTCACGTAATTTCGTCGCTAAGCGCACACGTCACAATGACGTCAAAACGTTTTAATTCAAAATGGCGGACGCCGCGATTGTAGCATTTTTCTAGGTAAATAGCTAAAAATCAAGCTTCGCCGCATTAAGGCGTGCAAGAAAAAGAATCCATCATTCGTGTAAGGTATGGATAGACAAATCTGTCCCTCCGGTCACAATTTGGCATCACTCGGCGAGCCTCGTGATGCCAAAATGTGACCCTCGGGACAGATTTGTCTATCCATACCTGACACTCATGTAAGATTCTTATATTATAACCTCGTGGCCAGTACTATGGGGTGATTAAAGTTTCTTGCTCAAGGAAAGTGTCTTGGAGGAGGCAGGTATCAAACCCAGTAACTCTCGCTCCTGAGTCTTGGAGGAGGCAGGTATCAAACCCAGTAACTCTCGCTCCTGAGTCTTGGAGGAGGCAGGTATCAAACCCAGTAACTCTCGCTCCTGAGTCTTGGAGGAGGCAGGTATCAAACCCAGTAACTCTCGCTCCTGAGTCTTTCGGCAATGATGCCTTGACTTTTGAGTCCTTAAATACATACTCTATATTTAACTCTATTTGTAGTGAGTGCAACAAAGACTCCTGTGAATGTATCGCTGTTCATGCTGAAGTTGTTGATGAATATTCAACGACACAGAGCAAATCTTCATTGAACATGTCAGAAGTGAATAATTCCTTTAACTTGACACACTTCGATAATATTTATGAAAAAGAAACTTCTGTTGAAAGTGATGCATATTCTTTGCCAAGTTTGTACAGTGCTTCAACCATTAATGATTCTGTGCATGATATAGATACATCTCCCTTGCAGGCTCAATGCAGTACCATGAATTTAAGATTACGAGGTAAAGGAATGCGAGTAGGTCATTTTAATATAAGAGGTGTTAGAGCAGGTGAGAAAATAGATCAGTTGAAAATGATGTTGCAGTCCAGAGCAAATGATATTAGTGTTTTAGGTGTGAGTGAGAGTAAGCTCGGTGATGATATACCAGATTCTTTTATTTCCATAGAAAACTTTCAGTGTGTAAGAAAAGACAAGACTCAAGGATCTGGAGGACTTATCGTGTATGTAAGAAGTGATGTTTCTTTTTCACGAAGAAAGGATTTGGAGAGGGAGCATTTTGAAAGCGTATGGATTGAAATTTTCCCTAAAAACAGTCAGTCTTTTTTAATTGGAAATTTCTATAGAAATCCGAATTCAAATATATCTTGGAATGACACTTTTGACGAACAAGTAGAGATGGCACATGATGAAGGTAAAGAATTTTTCTTGCTAGGTGACTTCAATAGAGATTTGTTAAATGCACAAATTCAAAATCAATGGCTTGACTATATAAATTCACTTGGATTAAAGCAACACATTAAAGAACCCACACGTGTTGTACCAAATGCCAGCGCAACACTCCTGGATCATGTCTATTCTAATTTCTCTGTCAATATTCAGTTTTCAGATGTCCCCAAAATTGGTTTAAGTGATCATTTTCCTATTTTCTTTACAAGAAAGGTTAACTGTTGCAACTCAAGATCAACTCACCACACTATCAAATATCGATCGTTCAAAAATTTTGAAATTTCAAAATTTAATGAAGATTTAGAGTCAGTCCCTTGGGATGTTATAAAGGTATTTGATACTGTAGATGATGCTCTCGACACCTGGTATTCTTTGTTCACTGAGGTAGTAGACAAGCATGTCCCTCTAAAGCAGCATAGGGTAAAAAAAGTCAAGCAGCCAGACTGGCTAACACCAGAAATTATTGATAGTATAAAAACTAGAGACCATTACAAGGCTATAGGAGACACTTCTGAATATAAAATCTGGAGGAATAATGTTGTCAATCAGATCAAGAAAGCTAAGAAGTACAATTATGAAAAACTAATAGAAGAAGGGGATAACAAGCCCACAACCATATGGAAAATTTTTAGCGAGTTAGGTGCAGGTAAGCAAAAGACTGATTCTTCTACCTGCACTAGTTCATTAAAAAACGGCGAACATGAAATTTATGAACCCGAGGATATGGCAAATACTTTTAATGACTTCTTCGTAAATGTAGCAGAGAATATAAAAGAACCCATTGACCCCTCTAATCATGATAAACTTCAGGAATACTGCAAAGAAAAAATTCCTCAAAATGTTTTCTTTGATATGCCTCTAACAAATACAGATAAAATTCTTAAATATTTGAAGAATCTGGATGTAAGAAAATCTACAGGAACTGATGACATTGGGCCAAGACTTTTGAAAATGGCTGCTCCTTTTATTGCTGAAAGCTTGACGTTTATATGTAACTTAAGCATTAGAACAGGGTCTTTTCCAGAAAAATGGAAGGAAGCAAAGGTGAAACCATTACATAAAGGAGGACCAACAAATGATCTGAATAATTTCAGGCCTATTTCAATTTTACCAGTCCTTTCAAAGCTTTTCGAAAAACATGTACATGAATCATTATTAAGCTTTTTGGAACAATACAAACTGTTGTATAGTACACAATCAGGTTTTAGACCAAGTCATTCCTGTGAGACAGCTTTGTTATATATGACTGATAAATGGCTAAAAGCTTTGGATAGGGGTGAATTAGTTGGAGTAGTGTTGGTAGATTTTCGTAAAGCCTTTGATCTAGTAGATCATGAAATTTTATTAAGAAAATTGAAATATTATAAGTTAAATGAAACTTGCCTAAACTGGTTTAGGTCATATCTCTCTCATAGGACTCAAAAGGTATATTTTAGGGATACATTCTCCGCCCAAAAAACTGTTAAATGTGGAGTGCCTCAAGGGTCCATTTTAGGGCCACTTTTGTTCCTCCTTTTTATAAATGATCTTCCTTTATATACTAAAGCAATGACTGATCTTTATGCTGATGATACAACGCTTTACGAAATTAGTAAGTCAAAGGAAGAGATAGAAAGAAAATTACAGAAAGCAATCACAGAAGTAGCATCGTGGTGTAAACAGAATGGGATGGTCATTAACACTGACAAAACAAAAGCAATGTTAATAACTACAAGGCAAAGAAGAAGCAGACTTGATGACAGTCTTCAATTATCACTTAACAATGTCCAATTAGTAACTGTTCAGAAAGAAAAGGTTTTGGGTGTAGAAATTGATAACAATCTCTTATGGGGGGACCATGTACGAAAAGTTACTCGAAAAATGTCAACAAATATTTGGCTACTTTCCAAAATTAAGGTCTATTTATCAATGGAACATAGGTTGATGTATTATAGAAGTTACATACAACCTCATCTGGACTATGCAAATATTGTATGGGGTAGCACATCCAAAGCAAATTTAATGCAAATAGAAAAATTGCAAAGGAGAGCGTGTAGGACAATCCTTGACTTTAATGTTGATAATATATATCAGTCAATGAATGATCTGAAAATTATGTCAATGACTGAAAGAGTATTTTTCAGAAAAGCGAAGTTTATGTACAAAGTTTCAAACAATTTAACTCCTAAATATATAATGGAAATGTTTAGCAAAAGGCAAGGTCCTGACAATATCCAAGATTCTTACGTTTTACGATCCATGACTGCGGACAACTTTTTGCTACCTAAACCAAATACTGAACTATTTAAAGGTAGTTTGGCATTTTCAGGTCCAGTTATTTGGAGTTATCTTGAAACCAATGTAAAGAATGCTCCCTCTATCAGCTCCTTTCATTCCAGATGTATTAAGTGGATGAAGGCTACCTAATAATGCATTATTTTGTGTATTTATTCATTCATTTATTCTGTACCTATGTTTCAATAATTTTATTTTCCTTTTTATATTCATTCATTTATTCATTCATTCATTCATTCATTCACCATTTATTCATTCATTCATTAATTTGTAAATTCATTTATTCATTCATTGTACATTGTGTATTCATTGAGTCTTATCATTGTTGTGTCTCATTAATTAATTGATTCATTTCATTTATATGCTTGTTCTTTTGTTAACTTTTATTTTCATTTGACTATTAATTGTTTGTGTGAATGTGTGGAGTGAGGTGTCAGTGTATGGAGAGAATATTTATTGCTAATATTTGTAAATATTTGAGGGCCGCAAGGGAGATTAGTTTTGTACTAATTGTGTTACCCTCGTGAAATAAAGTCTTTATTATTATTATTATTATTATGTCTTGGAGGAGGCAGGTATCAAACCCAGTAACTCTCGCTCCTGAGTCTTGGAGGAGGCAGGTATCAAACCCAGTAACTCTCGCTCCTGAGTCTTGGAGGAGGCAGGTATCAAACCCAGTAACTCTCGCTCCTGAGTCTTGGAGGAGGCAGGTATCAAACCCAGTAACTCTCGCTCCTGAGTCTTGGAGGAGGCAGGTATCAAACCCAGTAACTCTCGCTCCTGAGTCTTGGAGGAGGCAGGTATCAAACCCAGTAACTCTCGCTCCTGAGTCTTGGAGGAGGCAGGTATCAAACCCAGTAACTCTCGCTCCTGAGTCTTGTAATCTACCATTAGACCATCTTGCTCCTCTATTCGGAAAGCAGCGTAGCATTAAATTGCATATATATAGCGACATTTAGTGGGACAATTCAAACCTAAGCTGTAAATTAGTCAGCTCTGCAGAAAGGGTTACAAGAAGCCAATCTATTTTCCTCAGCTTCAATCCACAAGGACACTGCCTGCAACTAACACTTCTTCGAATTTTCTCACAGTAAATTTTATTTCAAGAAAGCCCTACAGAATAAAAAGCCAGTTTAGATACAGTTAACAGTAAAATTTACCAGTTTTCATGCAGCAAATTAGATAAAAAAGTAACACTACCTTTCTATATTTCGACAAAAAAGTTACACTACCTTTCTATATTTCTCCTAACATCGGAGATTTCAACATTACCCCTGACCATGAGGGCACAGGCCAGGTATAGGCTATGTTTAGGATCAGACTTGAGCAACTGGTAATCTTTAGAGAAGGCATCAGAAAACATCTCATCTAGACTGTAATAATTAATAGATAATCAGACATGAAAAACTGTGAACCATAACTTCAGTATCAGAATATGATGGACAAGAAAATGCTACTGTATCTATATTCATACATAACATGATTCAAGTCACATTATGAAAATCCTAATCAACTTCACAAATCAATTTTGCAGTGACATGTCATGTGGAAGCCAACACTTCCTAGGTGTTAACATTTCCATGGTATTCAACCAGTCTTATTTTTAAAAGTGCTTGCTCAAAACCTTCCAATCTTTCTGCGTTTTTTTTTTTTTTTTCTTTCTTTTTTTTTTTTTTTTTTTAATAACAAGGTCAGCAACTCAACGTATATTAAGAACAGTCCAGAAAACCGTAAAACAGATAAAAAGGTGCTCAAGAATTTGAAGTAAATGTACATCTCAATATCTTTATATCATGGTTCATTACAACAAGGTTTTGTTTATACCACAGATAATTGATGAACCCAAATGACTCACTGAAGCCAGATTTTGCTACATAAATCATAGGTCTTTTAATCTTGATATAACATAGATTGGATAGCTAATACAGTCATTGACTTGGACCACCATAACAGTATTAAAAAGAGGTTGTGGTGTATTACCGTCTAGGCGGAAGGTTTACATCAGCCAGTGTGTAGAGAGGTGACTGACTAGAGACGAGGTAGTGTAAGCGAGGAAATGGCACCAGATTCATGGTGATTTCATTCAGATCAACATTCAGTGAGCCCTCAAATCTCGCTGAACTGAAAATAATAAAACAAGGTCAGAAAAATCTTTTAGAACTGCACAAAGTACTTGTAAATGTTTGTACGGTAAACTTAAATAACTGTCAAGCTAAAAAGACAATTATGTCAAAGATGAGCAAAGTATCAGTTTCACTGCACATTTAAATATTGAATTCGAGTTTACATTTATGTATTTTGGGAAATTACAAATAGAAAACAGTGCTGTTACTGAATGTCCTAAGAAGCTGTGTACATAACCTGATAGATGTCAAACAGTTTCCATAATCAAGACAGACACTTATGGCTCATGGGTCACAAAGCTCACTTGAGCTTATAGCAACATCTTAATGGAAACATTATGGCAACCATGCTAAGTATCCTTACGTCTGGCATATTTTTTTCATGATACATGTACTTTGAACATGAAAATAATTCTATGGCCATTCTTCCTTTTCTGTCATTCAAGAAGAGCATTTGTTAAATTATTTGTGGTGAAAGAAAAGTGCAGTAAATACTGATAACCTGCCACTGGCGGGCTGGCTCAGGAACAGTGTGGGTACCATAACTGACCAACCCATCATGTCTGAAGCTGTTGACCATGAATGTAAAGCACTAAATCAAACAAACATACATAAAACAAAAATCAAGGACTTTAAGGGTCAATCTATATACAATACCTGGTCATATTCAACATCATATTGGCCACTATATTATTCATAGTATCAAAAGGTTTCTCATCTTTGGCCGTAGTTAGTCCCCCTTGACCTTCTGTTATAGCACTCCCAGGCTTTATGTCCCCAGTCACACTAGAATATACTCTTTTACCAGACTTTGATGGTGGAATAGCCTGGTTGACCTTGTTCACCAAGGAAGTCAAAGCCTGGATAAAATATGAAAAAGGGAAATTGTAGATCAAATGATATAAAAATTTGCATACAGTTGTCAGTATATTTACAGAAAACCTAATTTTTAACTCTCTGTTAAAATAATTGAAATGCTAGATCTATATAAAGAAAAGCAAACAACTTATTTAAGAGTAGTTAGGACATTGATTAACACCTCTCAAAAATTCAATTTCTCTATGATACACATTTATTTTCAACAAATCCTCAAAGCTATTCAGTGCCTTTGTTTTCCCTTCATGGATACTACAATTCCTCTACTAAATCCAAAATTTCATGCTTCTAGCCATCTTCTGTTCTTGTACAGTCTGGTTTGTGTCGGATCTGTTCGAAAACCACAAAGTTGGTTTTCTCATAACGAGGCTCATCTAACCCAGAACACATCAATAATGAAAGAGTACAATTGAGCCGCCTCGTGGGAAAACCAACGTTGTGGTTTCCGACCAGGTCCGACACAAACCGAACTGCACAGTAACAGAAGATAGCTAGAAGCATGAAATTTCGTATTTAGGAAGTAGAGGGATTGTACTATCTGTGTAGTGAAAACAAAGGCGCTGATCAGCTTCGCGGTAACCGCGAAGCTGATCTGCGCCTTTGTTTTTGCATATGCAAATTGTTGGTTTTCCCATGAGGCGGCTCAATTATTATTAAGGGACCCTTTATCAATAAGGAAAATCACATGACAAAAAATCAATTATTATGTACTAGCATTCGGACAGAACTTGGTTAGCAAATCAGGTGTAGTTTTCTTAAAACTTTATGAAATTTCCCAAAGTAAAGCGCACATACCCTGTAATGGTATGCTCTAAACTGTTATATGTCAGTTTCAATTAATAGATTACCCTGAGCAAATTGATTCTTATTTAACACCGAGGTTGCTCTTTAAAACTATAATGTGCATTGAATTGTATGTTGCATAACAGTAGCATTCCAAAGTATGTGCATTTTACCCAATGAAATTTTGTTCAGTTTTAAGAAAACTATGGCCGATTTGCTTACTACTTGTACTCAAAAATCAATTTTAGTCATGTGATTGTCCACCTTGCTTTAAATAAAGAGTTTAACCTGATTCTCAATAGGTAGTACACAGTCTGCCTTCTCTGTTAGTTCTCTCATGGCCAATACACTGTTGTAAGGGGAAGTTATTACATCGTCATCGGCCGACGGATACACGGCTGTCACAAATCTGTACACATCAGGATACTCTTCTTCAAGGAGATTTAAAACAAAAGTTCCGACACCTGATCCTGTACCTGCAAGCATTAAGAAAACATATCTACCGCTATGTACATGTCATCAGCAAAACATGTCCGTGCAATGAATACCCCCTTACACCCCACTTTTATATAGAGTAAAACAGTTAAGCTGTATATCTATTTTTCTTATTTTTGCTCCAAAACATAGATTAACATGGATGTCTTATTGTGATAAGTTATCTTCATATTTACACTTACACAGACTGGAAAGTATAAATGTGACTCACTTAAATTCACAGGTGACAGACATAGATGATGCTGCATCATGAGAAAACCATCTTTGTACAAAGTCACAGACCAGCATCCTTTTTTTTCTTTAGTCAGATTGTAAAAGACCTCTTAATTCTTCTTAAATCCATAATTTAAATGTTTAAATGTTCTAGCTTTTTTTCTGTGAGTGTACAGGCCAGATTGTGTTTTACTGGTCAGAAACTCCAAAAACCAGATTTCTCACATCAGGGCTCATTCAGATGCAGTATCAAGGCCGTCGTCGCCGGTGCGGCAGGTCCGGCGAGCGCCGGACCACTTTTTTGGCCGACCATGGTATCCGCCGTACCACTTTTTTCGTTCGCCGCAGCAGTGTCTTTGTTCTTCTAATCGTCTCATCTTAAACGAGTTTTGTTTTTTTGATGGAATTATCACCAACACCCGAAACTCGTGTCATCAAGGCAAAGGTGCGAAAACAAGCATCGCAGGAATCACGAATTGTGTCAAAACATTGCGGTCATAAAATGACACCTATTTGATTGGATTTTAGGATTATGTCCAGTGAAAGATAGATTAGAATCGTAATTAAATTGTTGCCTTTTAAAACAATCTTCGTTTTTATTTTTTACGCCACAATGACATGAAAAAAGACGGAAGACTGTTAATCCCAGGCCTGTTAATCTCCAAATGTAGTTAAATAAAATGTCGGCTGGCAAATAATTAATATACAAAACATTTTGAATTCGCATGCAATTATATTTTAAGTCCTGTTAATAGTAATGTGTCAATGTAATTCCATCATGGATATGCCTAAGACTTTTCGTTTCCCACAACGTACATTCGGTGTGAAAAGTTTTAATCCGTCTTGGTTCAACAGTAGGCCACCTCGCAAAGGGGTCGAAATAGTTGTTAAAAAAGAAACTGCTTTTCTGATAAATCTTCCTATTTAAACTGTCTAAATTTCGGTCATTTTTGTTGACAAAAACGATCGGTACTCGGACCCCAAAATGCACTCAGAACGCGTTTAGAGGCACCAATTTATCAAAATTTTCTCGGGGGAGATCCCGCTACGAGAGGGGGCTAACCTCTCTCCTGCTCTCCCCCTCTCGTGCCCCCCTCTCGTGCCTTCGGCACTCGTCCATGTCTTCCGCCGGACCACTTTTTAAAACGAGGCGACGGCACTGAGTATCAATGTTTATCCTGTTTACTTTAATGGACCGTAACATACTGGTTATCCTAAATACCAAAACTAATGCTGACAATGCCTTTTTCAGCCATTCAAAACATTTTCACAAATTTAGCACAAAGTTTAAAACATTTATCCACAATGAGGTGTTCCATGACAGGCAGAATTTATATGAACAACAACAATCATGTCTCACCTATGCTGTTTCTTTATCTCCCCTCCAATAAACATGTATAATGATTCTACTTTATTTTTTTTCTATAATATGGTAAAAGCCAGAGAAACCTTACTGTGAAAATTGTAGAACATTAATTTTAGATTATTCTGAACAATTAATTTAGCAACAAGAAGCTCACAGCATATCTGTATCAATTAAGACCTACATCATTAACATGAGGCAGGGAGGAAATTAGAACAGCCATTCTTGGTGGGAAGGTAAACAAAAAAATTGACTTCCTCATTGATTTGAACTATTAAAAACTGATAATGACAGTAATTGTCATGCTGTTCTGGGGTTCTAAGTTTTATTTTAAAGCCATTTCAATGCTGTGGCAATAAAAGCAAATTAGTGCAATGGCCATTCATTTTTCACTACCTGCTGATTTTTAGTCACTTCACAAGCAATAGCTTTTCAAAAAGTCTGCATATAAAGATCAGATCACAATAAATCTACAATACTGTCAAGGTATTTTTAGGTAACTTTTTTCATTTTACTTTTCTTTCCTTTTTTTTTTTTTTCATCAAGACCACAAGTTTCTATTAAAAAGACAAGCCTGTAAGACCACATCTTTACTGAGTAAATCAAGGGTCATTATTAGTTTGATCTAAGGCTTCTTAAATTCTAACACATCTCGCCTATACACTCCTACATCCATCGCCAAAAAACAGCTCCAATGGAGCTGGCATGATTGGGCAATAAATCTCAGAAAATATCTTGTAGCTTTCAGCCTTTATTATCATTATCAGTAAACTGTGAAAATAACAAGAGCAACAGTCTCCAGATGTCTGATATCAGATTTCTACAGGTTTCAGTTTTTTTCTTCTCTCTTGGACCATTTTGTGTTAGAAATGTCGTATTTCGAGCCTGTGGGTACGAACATATAATGGGTACTCACAATTATGGGTATTCAAAATTTGGGAGCACTTTTGCTATGTTTTGAAACATTTTATACTTTTTTCTAAAATTTTGGGCAGTTAAAATTTGTGGTCTTCATTTTTTTTGGTACTCAAAATATGTGGGTACTCAAAAGTGTGGATGATCAAATTTTGTAGGCACTCAAAATTGGTGGCAATCAGAAGATATAGATATTTTAGTTAGATGTTATTACATAAAGATGCGGCTCTCAAAATATTTATGAGTCTTCAAATTTGAGTGTATTTAAAATAAGTGGGTATTCAAAAGTGCATATAAATATTTTGGGGTATTGAAAATGTTGGAAATTATATTTTCTTGTTACACAAAGCATGGGCAAATTATGTTGGTCTTCACTATAAGAATGTTCACAAAATTCAATCACAAAATTGTGGGTATTCAAAATAAGCTGGTTCATAAAATTATGAGTCAAGACTGAAATTGTTTGTATGAAACTGGTGTGGTCTTAGGGTACTCATGGAATCATTGTGTTCATGTTATTTGTATGTACAACATGTATTCATCAATTATAGAATTTCACTCAGTATTTGTGGGTACTCAACATGTGGGTACCTAAAAAAGTTTGGTAAAAATGCGGAAAGTATGCACATTCATATGAACTGAAAGTCTCAGTATGGAAAATTGCCACCTTAATGTTTTATAGACTCAGATCAGTGTATCATTTAGTTTGATCAGACACTGTATCCATAGTCTAATATTGAGACAAAGAGTAAATTGGAAGTTAATGGCATATTTCATCTAATTCTTTAAACAAACAGGTGGCCAGAGTCAAGAACTCATTATCTTTATCACACTGCTGTGAAAAAATTATCTTCTTGTAAGAATTTATTGTGACAGCCTTAATGATTAGAAAAACCAGCAAAAAACTCTGAAAACTGGCGATAGATGTAGGAGTGTATATAGCCAATGGTATGTATTAAAAAGAAAAAAAAACATGTTATATTGTGCAACAATTCACTGGGCGAATAAGCGTGACATTACTTTGTGCCATTTCAACATCATTTGTGACGTCAGCTATCCTGTCAAGCACTGTTAGACTGTGTAACATTTTAGCACATGACAAACGTATTAACTGTGTGTAAATACCCGCACTACAGTCAAATATATATTTGGCGGGGGATATATCTATGATGCAGTGGTGGAAAACTGAATGATATCTACTGTTTCAGCGACTTTTATTCTGTTTAAATACCGTTTATTTGTGGACAGAATCGAAACAGATCAGCTCAAGGGCGTGAGTTGTTGAGTAATAATATACTGTTTGTCGGTCAGTTGTCGGAATATAAATTGTTCACAATTCGGTGCGTAGAAAAAAAATTCAAGAATCACTTTTTTAGGTTTAGACATTTTTATTCAAAAACTCCCCGTTTAAGGTTGTACTTGTATGCTTCTTTGACTGATACGGAATGTTAAATAAAAACTACATGTATATGTTAGATTTGATGATGGGTACATCTTTGCAAAATAAATATATCAAAATAATGGTATGTGAAATATTTCTGTTACAGGCCATCTTACAGCTAGTCCAACATTAATTCTCTTCAAGATGGCATTCAAAACTCCGTCCATGATGAGCCTGCGCAGCAAGATCAGAGAAGACCACCTGACCTGCACCATTTGTTTCAACAGTTTCACCGCACCCAAAGCGCTGCCCTGTTTACACACATTCTGTGAGGGGTGTATCCGTGACTATGTGACGGGACGGGGCTACGAGGCTCAGGGACAGTTTCCCTGCCCAGTCTGCAGGGCTGAGATACCAATACCACCGGGAGGGATAGCCGCTTTTCCAGTAGGTTTTCAATTTCAAATAATGTATTTGTATCTGTTGTTATTGATATTCAGTTGTAGAAATTAATATAAATTCTGGGTCATCTTTAAGAGATTTTACTGTTTTAAAATAAAGTACATGTAATTCTTCAAATTTCCTTAACTTTGATAATGGACTTCTTAAAACTTATCTAATTTAGTCAGTTGATAGCTAGTACTGGTAGATAAGATTACACTGCTTACTAGGTTAAACTTGTGATTTAATTTCAACCTAATAGGGCCTGATTTCGGCTAGAAACACTTAGTCTTTTAATTGTTTGTTTACAGGATAATCATCTGGTTGCCAGTCTATCAGACACAGTTGAATCCCAGAAAAGTCCACAGAAGCCAGTCCATCCACCAGTGCCAACTCCACAATCTGCCACTGGTTACCATGGTAATGGCAATCTCCATGGCAACAATGAGGGAAGAGTTTCTCCTGCAATTCCACCTCAACCAAGGAACATTAGTCCCAAACTAGATGAACTAGCCGGTGAAGAAACAAATGCACCATTTAGTGTAGTGAATTATGCAAGTGGTCCAGGTGGAGCACAGAATGAACCTGGTTTACCCAGCATGCCACAGTATGTAAATCCACAAATGCCCCAGGTTGCCATAGATGCGGGTGGTCAAAGTGACACTAAGTGGTATGATACCGAACATCGATCTAGTCCAGGTCTGTATCCACATTTGTCCGTGGAGTCGGAATTTAAAGGTCCATGTACTAAAGGTTTACTAGTCATTGCCGGTGAGTTTGGTACCAAAGTATCTAGTTTTATGAAACCCTACGGACTAGCGGTCGGGAGAAACGGAGAATATATAGTATCTGACAGAGGTGGCAATAGAATCCTCATTTTCTCTAATAAAGGTGAACTGAAGCTGTGCTTTAATGTAGATTGTACTGTGAACGGCGTAGCAGTCACAAAGGACAATGACATCTTAATAGCAGTTTCAAAATCAGGTTCAGCAATAATGCGGCAGTACACTTTCCAAGGTCGGTGCCTCCACAAGATTGGGGACTATTATAGGTACGACATATCAAGCGGAATAACTATCACACCAAATAACCATGTAGCAATAACAAATGTTCAGGCTGATAATATTCTTGTATTCACTGATCAGCGAAAATTTTCTGTGAAGTTTGGGTGGAAAGGAACTGGAGACCGGCACTTTCTGAATCCACAATTCATAGCAGCAACATCGAAAAATTATGTAGTTGTCTCCGACACTGGCAATAATTGTATAAAAATCCTTGATATTCAAGGTAATTTCAAAAGAAGTTTTGGCGGGAAAGGGGATGCCCATGGGAAGTTGGACACGCCCCTGGGCGTGGCTACCGATCAGGATAACAATATTATTATTGCTGATTCCAACAACTATAGAGTTGAGGTTTACACTGTCAAAGGAATGTATTATACAACCTTAGTTCAGGATACACATCTGATTGGCCCAGGGGTTCGACCAGTCAATGTTGCTGTTACACCTCGGAACAACATTGCCGTGCTATTGGTTGGTACCGGTTACGCGGAAGTTCGAGTCTACTGTTGGAAACCAAGTGTTGCTTGTCATAATGGCAGCTCAGAAATTTGAGAAAATTTGACTTGTGCTGTATTATTTAGTCAAGAAATGAAGTCCCTTATCCACACTATATGGTGTTAAACCATTGAAGTGCCTTAAAATAATTATTTACATTATATATTTTGAATTTTGCTCTACTCAAGTGCTCTTGAATAAAGTTAGTGCTATATAAAGCAATATTTCTTTACACTATTTTTTGTAAACAGGACCACTACTTAACAGGAAAAAATCCAAGATAAGTCACTTAGTTTTCAATTCTATGCTCCCCAAGAGTAAAACCATTTGATTGATTACAGAAAACATAAATTTGTTTTGGAATTAACTTTCTAAACGAGTACCGCTTTATGATATACTCAGCGTCAATGAAAAGCTACCAGTAAATCAGGTTCAATTAACACAGGACAATAGTTGGTTCATTCTGTAAAGACAACTGCCGATACCTCAGCATTCATTTTCATGGCATAGAATGCCATCCATTATTGCTATTGAAAATGGTGTCATCACAGCAGAAAAGATTATACGCAGTCCGTGGCAAATGGTAGAAGCTTCCATTGAAATGTATGGAGAAATGCAAAATTTGGGTTCTACCTAAAAGTAAGGTCCTCTATTTCGGTAGTCGATGGAGCAGTTGAAACCAATTTGGTGACGTTTTCATTGAAGATGTTAGAGCCATGAGAAGACATGACGACTTGTCAAAACATGGCTTTCTAGTTCTCGAAAATTTCGAAAATCACAAATTGCACGTGATACACGTGTACCATAGTTCCAAGGCTAGTGGAACTCTTGAATGTCTCTAAATCAAAATGCTGTTGACCAGAATCATAAATGAAACTACAATTTTTGAAAGAAATTTTACATGTTTCAAAATATCAAAATTTTATTGTTGGTAACTTTTCACTGAAGCTGAGTATATTTTGGTGAAAAGTTCATTTATTTGAAATTGCATTTGTATCGAATTTGTTCCAATGAAGCTGGGTACCAGAAATTAACAATGGGGTGTATTTTAAGAAAATGATGGGGGAATAGGGCAAGAACTCTGGTTTTCATAGCAACAGATAGCTCCCATAGACTTACAATGGGAAAAAAAAACATGAAACAAAATCTTTTCTGAAACCACAAGGCCTAGAGCTTTAATAGTTTGTGTGTAGCAATGTTTTCTACTTTTTAAATCCTACCAACTGAGCCCCTGGTGTCCAAACAGGCCCACCCCAGGGGCGTCATTATCTGCCATAGGTTTACAATGGGAAATACATGAAAAAATCTTCTTCTATGAAACCACAAGACCCAAAAGCTAAAAAATACTTGGATTGCAGCATTGTTATGTGGAACTTTTCACCAAAATATCATAAAATGGTACCTGTTTAGAAAATTAATTCCAATGTTATGATAAACTTCAATGTTTTCTGGAATCAATGGTGTAATCAGATCCCATGATACTCCTAGGGAGCATACAACTCTCTGATTTTGCAAAATTTTCCTCATGTAATACCTTTAATTGTTTTGTTACAATCTCATAGATTTTACAGATTTGTATATTGTTAGCTTTGTCACATTTTTCTTACAAATAAAACTTCAAAAGGAAAAAGTTCAAAATGGTTGACCAGTTACATATTTTCTTTTGCAAGTCAATATTGTCAGTACATGTACTTCACAGGGCATTAAAACCATTTGAACAGTTACATATGAAAACCAGCAATGTGGTTTCCGAACAGCTCCGACACAAACCGAGCTATACAGCCACGAAAGATGGCTAGAGGTTGGAAATTTCGAGTTTAGTTAGTAGATGAATGGTACTATCCAAGTAGTGAAAACAAACGCTCTGATCAGCTTCACAGTTACTGCAAAGCTGATTCTGCGCCTTTGTTTTTGCATATGCAAAATGTTGGTTTTCTCTTGATGTGGCTCATTTTCCTTCGTAATGAAAGCATTAATCATTCTTGAAACATGATATCAAGCTACATTATCAAGCAACAAGGCAGGTTCTAGAATGAATTGTTTATTGTGTTCGTGTTAATAGTGTTCATGTTTTATTTTCACCATTGCAGTGATTTCTTAAAGTTTGATGAACACTGAAAATACACCCAAGACTGTGTCTGTATATCATCATATCTTAGAAAAGTTGGCTGGTTGTTGGTTGAGTTTGTGCTTTACATCCAGGATCAACAGCAAAGGTCATGTCGGGACAGTCAGTACCGGTAATCCTAACCACACTGTTCGTGGGCAAGCCTTCCAGATGCAGGTTGCTAATACTAAATGCCCATTTCTTTCACTTCTTCATGAAATAAATGTGCCAGATATGATGATTGATCATGTGACCTTTGTGCTGGAGTAGACACACTACTGAACTACAGTAGAAATATCGGAAATATTCGCAAGAACTTAATTTTCGCTAATATCCGCGAACTGGTTGCCCGTGAATTCGAAGTTCTCGCTAATAAAGAGGTACTATAAGCTGTATTGACTATGAGTACTCGCTCATGAAATCAAGAAACCACTAATAATTCGGAAATAGAAAATTTGCAAAATAAAAGTCACACGAAAATTTCCGAACAGTAGCTAACAGGTGTATGATTCACAAAAGACAGAAGTGTCAATAAATTTATGTACAAATCATTCAGTGTGCCATGTGCACACCAGTAACCCAGAGACAAAAAAACATAAGAACAACAGACACAGTAAGATGATATCAATAAGTGACAATCATATGAACAGGTCTTCGGGGTTTCCGACCATGTCCGACAAAAACCGGCCTGTACAGTCATAGAAACAGGCTAGAAGCTTGAAATTTTGGATTTAAGTAGAAGAGGAATTGTCTTTAATATCCGAGTAGAGAAAATAAAGGCGCTGATCAGCTGTGCAGTTACTGCACAGCTGATCTGCGCCTTTGTTTTCGCATAGGCAAAAAATGTGGTTTTCTCATAACACAGCTCGTATTAAAACAAACAACATGCAAAGGATCATCCTGATCATACAGTCTTATTCCGAGTTCATACAATCTTATATGAGCCGCGATGCCAGAAAACCGGTCTTCAGGGTTTCCGACCAGGTTCGACACAAACCAAGCTGTACAGCTACAGAAGTTGACGAGAAGTTTGAAGTTTTGGATTTAACAAGAAGAGGGATTGCACTGTTGGGGTAGCGGAAACAAAGACGCTGATCAGCTGTGCAGTTACTGCACAGCTGACCTGGGCCTTTGTTTTCGCATATGCAGAATTCCGGTTTTCTCATGATGCGGCACATGTGATTTCTCAGTTGCGACGGTTGTCTCTGGAGAACTAGTGTGTAGAGAATGTGTTTATTAATTTGTCCTATTAACAATGAGCTAACTGTCTCTGGAGAACTAGTGTGTAGAGAATGTGTTTATTAATTTGTCCTATTGACAATGAGCTAACTGTCTCTGGAGAACTAGTGTGTAGAGAATGTGTTTATTAATTTGTCCTATTAACAATGAGCTAACTGTCTCTGGAGAACTAGTGTGTAGAGAATGTGTTTATTAATTTGTCCTATTAACAATGAGCTAACTGTCTCTGGAGAACTAGTGTGTAGAGAATGTGTTTATTAATTTGTCCTATTAACAATGAGCTAACTGTCTCTGGAGAACTAGTGTGTAGAGAATGTGTTTATTAATTTGTCCTATTATCAGTGAGCTAACTTCCTCGTGTCGTAAAAAGCTCAAATGCATAAAAAACCATGTATTGTAAAACTTACAGGGTTCAAACTAGATAAGAAATTTAGGGAGAAGTTTTGTCTCTCCCCAAGAAAATTTCAGAGAAGTTTTTACTTGAATTTCTGATTTGCCTGTATATTCTATACATTTTCACTTCTCCCTCAGCTGAAAATGGGGAGAAATTCTCTTCATTTAGAGAGACAATTTCTCCCTAGTCGCCCTGTAGGCTATTCCCTGACTTATGTAATTTATTCTGTTTGTCCACAATGTCATCATGAGTTACAAGAGAAAAACTATTATGTCTTTAATAATTCTCCCGAACTAGCAGTTTATACCATAACTCTATGTATCAACTCGTAAACAGTGTTTATGGGTCGGGCGTCAGACTATGACGGCCCCGACATAAAGCTATTCATTTTAGTTGGTTGGGGCTGGAGCTTCTTGTCTGTTGCTTGGCCCACCGGGGTTCAACTGGTGTTTTTCTTTTGCTCCAGGTTTCAACTTATTCGGCGCCCAGGGATCCCATCGTCGGGGAGCTTACTGAATCTGTTGAGTCCTCGTTTTTGATTCATCGGAGTGGTTATCATGATTTATTCGTTTGTCCTTGATGATTCATTGACTAGTTAGAGATTCGCCACAAGGACCAAACAACTAAGTAAATGTTGTGAACCACTGCAGAAGATGAGGGTGAGGTAAGGGCCCTGTAAAACCGGTTTAAGGCCCCCAGTAATTTTATATTACTGCTTGTTCCAAGGCGATACTTCTGTTGTGGTTCTAATTGATTTGTGTTGTTGTCGAATTTTTGTGCTTATGTACGTTTTCATATTTTTAGTTAAGTTCAGGTAACTGAGTGGCCACCTTTTGGGGAATAGCTGCTCACTGGGCTTACGATATGTTTTCTTGGTATAACCGTATAAGTACCTAAGTATAATTTTAGTTTTTTCGCACCCCTCGGTTTATGGAGTGGGAATTTCTTTTTGATTGCGCCATTTCCTGATCATTGCCTATTTGTACTTCTTTTTCACTATAATGATTTTAACCCACAGCTGAGGTCCTATTGCGATGGTCACTTAGCTTATGCAACACACTGTGACAGTTTCTTTGGTGTATGCTTCTATAAATATTTGACACTAACATACCAAGGTACTGCACCAGATTATTAAAGTTTATTCTCAGCTGAAGAACTGTTGAGCATGAAATTTTAATTGCTAATAAATACTGTAATAACCTAAATCAGTTCAAATGACAGGTTTAGATCATGGACGCCATAATTTTCCTGTTTTAGTAAATGTTCAAATGCCTACAATATTGGCTTTACAGCATTCAATGAGCAGGATAAATTTCATGCTAGGCTGAGCTAAGTTGATAAAAAACATTTGTGAATAATTTGAAAAACAGATCTTACCTCCGCCCATGGAATGCAGCAGAAAGAAACATTGTAGACAATCACAGAACTCTGCAGCTCGTCGGATAATCTCACTGAGGTGGTCTCTATACTGGCTCCCATACATCTTGTGACCAACAGCCCTAACAAAATAAATTATCTTGCTCACTTTGATATTGGCTATATGAGCCACGTCATGAGAAAATTGGAGTTTTGCCTGTGCGAAAACAAAATTGCTTTAGCTCATTTATATATATCCACAGATGGTTTGAAACTGAGATGAGATTATAAGAATCTTTCATGAGTGTCAGGTATGGGTTGACAAATCTGTCCTGAGGGTCACTGTGCCTCCTGATGCCAAACTGTGAGCCGAGGGACAGATTTATCCATATCTTACAGTGACAGTTACATGCATGATGGATTCTTTATCTTGCATGCCTTGATGGGGGCGAAGCTTGGTTGGTTAATTGGGATTTAACATCCCACCAACAGCTAAGGTCATATGGAGATGGGACCTCTGTTTATAGTCCCATCCGACAGACTAGAGAAGCCCGGAATTGAACCTGCGACCCCTGGTTTACAAGGCGAGTGACATAAACACTGCACCATAGAGGCTTCTAGGGCGATTTAATACTATTACCTGGAAATCCTACACTCGTGACGTCCGCCATTTTTAATTTGAACATTTTGACAAAGTGACGTGTGTGCTTAAGGACGAAATTACGTGATGTCCAATACAACCAATTTTAAACCAGAGGACCAATGGTCCTGTAAACGCTCACCTGAGATCAGCTGCATATACCAATAAACGTTTGAATATTATGGTATTTAACCACAGTGCAGGGGCAGATGAAGCCCTTGGCCATTTTCTTTTTTCAGAATCTTCAATATTCTGTCCATTTGCCAATTTCCTGCTGGCTTTTCCCTTCAAATGACATTTTAACAGTTTTCCCAATTCAAATGCATAGGCAACCCATGTTAACCTTGCCATAAACTTGGTCAAGGTCATCACAGGGTCATGATTTATATATACATTGGAGTACTTTAGTCATCGATGCTTCACGCCAAGTTTCCTTGAAATCAGTCTATTGGTTTCAGAGAAGAAGATTTTTATTGGTTTTTACCATATATGGGCATGGCGGCCATCTTTGTCATGTGACCTAGATTATTTATATACACATTGATTCCCCCATTCTATAGATGCTTCACATAAAATTTGGCTTTGATTCGCCAAGCGGTTTCAGAGGAGAAGACGTTTGAATATTATGGAAATATACATGTATATTGCCCCGGGGTGGGGGCACATGAGCCCCTGGGTCCAATTTTTTTCAGAATCATTAATATTCAGTCCTACTTCCCATTTCCTGCAAGACTTTCACTTTAAATTACATTTTAAAAGTTTTCCCCATTCAAATGCATTGGCGACCTATGTTGACCTTGCCGTTAAATATGTCAAGGTCATCACAGGGTCATGATTTATATATACATTGTAGTGCTTGAGCCATCGATGCTTCATGCCAAGTTTCGTTGAAATCGGTCAACCGGTTCTGGAGAAGAAGATTTTTGAAGGGTTTTTACCATATATGGGCATGGCGGCCATCTTGGTTATGTGACCTGGATTTTTTATATACATATTTGTTACCTCCTATTGATGCTTCACATAAAATTTGGCTTTGATTGGCCAAGTGGTTTCAGAGGAGAAGACGTTTGAATATTATGGAGATATACATGTTTATTGCCCCGGGGTGGGGGTACATGAGCCCCTGGGGTCCAATTTTTTTCAGAATCATTAATATTCAGTCCTACTGCCCATTTCCTGCAAGACTTTCACTTTAAATGACATTTTAAAAGTTTTCCCCATTCAAATGCATTGGCGACCTATGTTGACCTTGCTGTAAAATAGGTCAAGGTCATCACAGGGTCATGATTTATATATACATTGTAGTGCTTGAGCCATCGATGCTTCATGCCAAGTTTCGTTGAAATCGGTCCACCGGTTCTGGAGAAGAAGATTTTTGAAGGGTTTTTACCATATATGGGCATGGTGGCCATCTTGGTCATGTGACCTGGATTTCTTATATACACATTGGTTCCCCCTTCCTATTGATGCTTCATATAAAATTTGGCTTTGATTGGCCAAGCGGTTTCAGAGGAGAAGATCTTTGAAATTGTGGACGGACGGACGACAGACGACGGACGACGGACGGACGCCGGATCATGGCCATCCTATAAGCTCACCTTGTGAGCCTAACGGCTCAGGTGAGCTAAAAAGAACTGGGTGAGATAACCAGGCTGAGATTTATCAAACAGGGTAAAACTAGAATTTCTGTATCTGGTGTGCAAGAAAATGATTTATATGTGTAATATTAATGCATTGTAACTTTGAAACATAAAACATGAACATAAAAATCAGATCCAACACTGACATTTTTTTTTTTAAATCTGATCCATTGCAATCCCCTATATATGTCTAATAAAGAAATGCTATTCTACCAACAGGCTCATATGAAATCTGATCTACTGGAGTCCCTCACATAAGTCAAAAGAAATGCAATCCCACCAGCACATTTCATGGTAACTCTGACAGTATTGCTCATATTTCTTTGAAACTTAACGCCTTATTTTAGAAATAGAGCCATACACAGGGGTTTGAATCCATTATGTGCTCGTGGCCAAAATTTTTCTTTCCATTTTCTTTTTTGCAAGTTGTTGATATGTGATTCAGTGCATAGGGAGATTATACAATGCTTTGTTCACCTCTTAAAGCATGATGAAATTTGCCAGAAAATTGATTTAAAAAAAAAAGAGTTTATAGTCACACACAGAATGTAGCAGCTGATATGAGCCACGACGCGAGAAAACCGGAGTTTTGCCTAGGCGAAAACAAAGGTAACCGCGAAGCTGATCAGCGCCTTTGTTTTCACTAGACCAATAGTACAATGCCTCTTCTACTTATAGCCAAAATTTCAAGCCTCTAGCCTGCTTCTGTGACTGTACAGGCTGGTTTGTGTTGGACCTGGTCGGAAACCCTGAAGACCAGTTTTCTCGTGTCGTGGCTCATATGTAAACAGACTTTTATCATGTGGCTGATATCCAATGGTGAAAACGCCCTGTAATAATTATGCTATGACCGGAGCCTGTAAGGTCATTGACAATGTCTATGAAAACAACATGATTTTTTGTGAAATTATATTCTTTATGAAGGCCATAAAATCCAATTTCAAAGCTCAGATGGTAAACAGAAAGTTACACACTCATGGCTATTTCATATGGAATTAATCAAACTCCCCAAAGACTTGTTTTATGAATTTTGTATGAAATGACCACTCATGTAAGATACTTTATAAATGTCTGGCCTAACTACAAATGATTATTGAAGCAAAGGATATGTTGCAGACCCTTATTCATATTAAAATGTCTACAATTACTACCAGCATAACTCAGATCGAAAAACAGTCGAATACAGAACTATTTGTTTGCTTGTTGCTATATGATCCATGCTTCAGTGAAGACTGCAGTTTTCAAAGTAACTATTACTTTATGGATCCAAAATGAGAAAAATAGGTAAGTTTTCAATCATTATCATATTGTAAAAAATATTCTCATACAAATGTAATAGTGTCTAATCAGCTCTTTAATAGCTACCTAAAGTGTATGAGGGTACATGCAGCATGAGAACAGCATGATTACAGTATAGTCCAGAGGATTTCAGCAATTAAGCTGTACTTCTACCAGATTATCATTGTTTTATTCTGCAATGATGTTACTATGTGTGACACTATTTTAAGCAACATTATGCAAGTACATGTGCATGTCTGTTGCATTCTTTGAAATAAATAGGAGTAAATATTAAAGCAAAATTTTATAATTGTATTAACTCCTTTTAGATTCAAAGATGGTCAGCAAAAAACCAGCACAGTTCCAACGTAAGAGTAGCTAGAAATTTTCAGATATTACTAGAGAATATGTACATACATGTACCATCTTTATGAAAATCAGCAAGGTATGTCAATATTAAACTTAAATTAATATGATATTGTTATATTTTATTATGTTTTTAAATACCATCATATTAATGTCAGAATTTTGTAAGGAAATGGTCACAAAAACAGTATCAAAATATTACATGGCAATACAGAAAAGGAAACACAAAGAATGCAGAAATGATTTCATTCTATCAGGCTTCCAACCGTCACACTCTACATGCGTATTTTGTCACGTAAATGTGATGTTGCATCAATCTGTGCTGTAAGAAATTTGATTGTATACTACATAAACGGTGTGGTATGAAACCTCAAGCTTACAAAAGCTATAACAGCATTCCTTTTAATACTTGAGCCGCCTCGTGGGAAAACCAACAATGTGGTTTCCGAACAGGTTCGACACAAATCAGGCTGTACAAGCACAGAGGCAGGCTAGAAGCTTGAAATTTCGGATTTAGGAAGAAGACAAAGTGCACTATCCGTGTAGCGAAAACAAAGGCGCTGATCAGCTTCGCGGTTATCACGAAGCTGATCTGCGTCTTTGTTTTTGCATATGCAGATTGTTGGTTTTCTCATGAGGAGGCTCATTTCTTTTCAGATTTTTGGAAGGTCAGTCCATCAAGTGATGACACTGGGTGCTCCAGCACTGAACAAGAGACGATACTGGTTTTGTACTTGGAGTAGAGACAGCGAAGAAATGGTCTTCAACCTGACGAACATTTTCAGATTCATACATAGTTGACTTTAGTGGTTTGTGTTTATAATTGTATGTTGTCAATATACTTGTCAATCTATAGAACTATTTAAAGTACTCGCTCCAAACTGAGCAATTCTAGATTTACAAGCTGTACATGTTTATAGATTTTTTCCTTACAAAATTAATCTCCAAAGCCTGTTATCAAATTCCATTGTACGCAGAACTTTTTTCTTTTAATGCAAACTAAAATGATGAATTGGTTACTATTTCTGACTATGATGCTCATGACAATTTCAAGCATTACATCAGAGTGCCCAGATCACTGCCATTGTAATGGCACAGATCTGGAGTGTTACAAAACTCTGCCATCTTTTATACCAGAAAATGTAAGTAGTGTAACAGCTCATGAAATACCACTGCAACCCAGTCTCAATTTCACATACACTGACTGGCACAGTGTCACCTATTTGTCACTTAGTTTAGGGAAGGTTGTTCGCAAAACAAAAGACCTTCCCTACCGACACCTGCAAAATGGCGAGTTTACTGGGCTTATGACCCTGCAGCATCTTAAACTCATGTGTAACTGTCGCTTGCTTGTAAACCAAACTGCATTCCATGGGCTCTCAAATGTCAGTGTACTAGATCTCAGCAATAATGCACTGAATGTGCGACTTCTTGATGACATCATCACAGCAATGACAGGAACTGATATTGTCCCAAACATATCAGAACTCTATCTGTCAAACATCTCAGACTGGTATAAAAGCTCATCATCTGTACCCCTATACCTAGACAGCCTCCACTCTGCTATGGAGAACAAGCCCCTCCGTGTTCTAGATCTCGGTGGTACCTTCATATCCTTCCATATTCTCCAGTTCAACACTCCTCCCCCATCCCTCCTTCCTCAGCTCCACATCCTCAATATTTCCCATGCCGGTCCAGCTTTATTCTCTTTGGCAGACATTTACCAATACTATACCTATAGACCAGAGTCTGTGTTAAGTCATCTTCAAGTGTTAGATGCCAGCTTTCCTTACTTTCCTCAGTCTGAGTCGGAATGTCAGAAAACGGAAGAATACTACCGGCAATTCTGTCCAACAGGGGAGGTCAGTCCAAATTTCCTGCCTCCAAATCTTAGAGAACTTCACTTGAAGAATGTGTTCAATTCACATGCCTCAAATCTTAGAGGAGATTTCAACTCTTCACATCTGTGTATCACAACCAAATTCTTTTCAACAAACAAAACCATTTGTGTAAGAAAAAGTTTCAAACATCTCCAAAAGCTTGACATTTCAAACAACAACTTCACTTATATACAACCAAAACTGATGCGACCACTTCAATCACTCGTCCAACTAGATGTCAGTGACAACAATCTAGGATCGGCACTTGCTGATGCCAACTTTGCCAAGTCGTTCTTTGATGCCTTGAACAACACTGAAGTTTTACTCATCTCAAACAATAGTATAACTTCTCTGTCAGATGACCTACTAAGATCAAACACCAAGCTGAGAATATTAGACCTATCCCAAAACAGACTGACTTCTGTTGACTTAGGTATCAATGAGCAAGCCCCTCTTCAGCTACTAGACCTGAGTTATAACAATATTGTGTCTGTAGACTCCAAAAGTTGTGAATGACTGAAAAATGTTCATTTCAGCTCAAGTACATCCAATGCTAGCATATATGGTAGCCAAACAGGCCTGAGCTTAGAAGGTAACCCTCTCTCTTGTACTTGTGAAAACCTTTGTATTTTCAAACTTCTACAAGATCACAATAAAACATTTTCTTGTATAACTTTGCATAACACAATGGAAAATGTGGATTTTACATTTGTAAAACATTTGGAGTACAGCTGCAAAAAAGATCTAGTGATTGCAACATTTTCATTAGATGCCTTTCTTTCTATCATTATAATTGGATTTGCTATACCTTTCATACAAACAGAAAGGCGAAAATTAAAACTGAAAAGGTTGAAAGAAAGTGGAATAGAACAATACAGCACTGCAAGAAAGAAATATGTAGTGTTCTTGTCATTTGCTGGTGATGATGAAGACTTTGTTATGACCCGTGTGTACCCCCAACTTGAAGCTGAACTAAAGCGTATTCTGAACACTGATTCTGACTGTGTAGCTACTGGGGGTACACATTTTAGACCAGGTTACGCCATTCATGATGAAATTAGGAGATGTGTTCAAGAGTCATCCGTCATTATTTTCTTTCTGTCGGACACTTTCATTAACAAATCTTGGTGTCGTTCCGAGGTTCACAGGGCTTTCTGTGATGAGAAGTCAATAGTGCTTATGATACAAGGAAAGTTGGATATAAAATCCATGCCCAGGGTGTTGCGCAAACATTACGAGACTTTTACTCGTGTACACTGGACACTGCATGGTGGGCAGTATGTTATGAGACCAAATATGGAACATTTCTGTGCAACTATTGTAGGTCTCATTGGGAAAACAGATGAGTAGGGAGGGTTCCCATTTACCTTCTATTGAGGGTTTTTTAACCCAAAACATTTGTCATGTACCCTCAAAATTTGCAAACCTTCTTATACATGCCTATACATAGGGGGTATAAAACTAAGTAAATCTACCAGTATACCCTCAATTTCAAAATTAGTGGGAACCCTGGTAGGGTTAAGAATTAACTTGATTTGTGTATATTGTTCAATATCTCAGTCAACAGTTTTCACTCATGTCAGGACTAAGCCTGGGTATTCATCCCGTACTTGTCGTTAATGTCTCTTGCTCAAGGATTGAATTTGGTGTGTATGGGATTGAAACCACTGATTTCTCAATCCAGATATTTGGCACACAACCACTAGGCCATTGCGCTCCTCAGAAATAAGTTAAGGCATGTTATTATTTTTGTGAACAAAGTAGATGTGAAATTATGTGGAACATAGATTTTTTAGACTGTATAGTTTATTTTTACATATTTGCAAATCTAATTATGTTTAATCAATGGGCAATACAGAACTACATGTGTTTGTTTATATGTGTTTGTTTTTATGTGTTTGTTTTTATAAAATATTCTATGTTTGTGTGTGATATATCTTCTTGTTGATTTTTCACCCAAGACAACAGCTATGGTCACAGTGAGTCATTTCACCTTGTTAAAAAGAATATAACAGATTCTGTCTGCAGTTAGTATCAAAAATTTATGACCAGACATTGACATCAAAAAGGTCCATAAGCATAAATTGTTTAAAGTTAGTAAGAATAGGAGGTCCAGGAATTGATACAGTTTAATTTAAAATCACGAAAACACGCCCATGTTATATACAGGTCAACCTCATTATAACGCTATCTTTGGGGTCCAAGGAAACAGACCGTGTTATAAGTGAACCGTGTTATAATGAGGTTATTTACAATAGACATATAGCAAAATAATCATTTTGGGAGCCATGACATGGCCGTGTTATATTGAAAACCGCCTTATAATGAGGCGTGTTATAATGAGGTTGAACTGTACTGATTTTTCCTAAGTTGTAAAACTTGAAAATTTTCCAATAGAATTTTTTTGACATTTTTCTTATTTTTGCTCAAAACATAGATTTTGGGTACATGTTAGAACCGCCTCGCCGAGGCGGTTCTAACGAGTACCCACAATCTATATTTTGGAGCAAAAATAAGAAAAATAGGTATACCCTTGCATACCCCAGTTTTACTATATAAAAATGGGGTATAAGGGGGATTTATTGCACGGACATGTTCTCTCAATGGACACCAAGAACGTATCACAAAAACAAATTTTACAACCTACATGAAGAGGCAGTAAATACAGCAAATATGATAGGTATTTCCTGAGTATTTCATTTAATAACAAACTATTACCAGTTATTTCCTGATCCCGAGACATCAGTGATGAGCTGTCTGAAGTCAAACACATCTCTGAGAGGTCCCTTCATCATCTCACTAACCACCCCCTCTTCCATGTCCACCAGTACAGCCTGATCAACAAAATATGAGAAAAGGTGCAAAATGATCAGCAAACCAGAGGACCAATGGTCCTATAAATGCTCACCTGAGATCTGGGATATGTGACTTAAGTTGACCTTGCCATAAAATGGGTCAAGGTCATCCCATGGTCATGATTTATATAAACTTTATAAAGCTCTATTGCCTGATGCTTCATGCCAAGTTTCAAAATCATAGGCTTTCTGGTTCTGGAGAAAAAGATTTTTTAAAGGTTTTTGCTATTTATAGCCATGGCAGCCATCTTGGTCATGTGACCTTGACCTTTTATATAAATTTTCATTCCCTCTTCCTAACAATGCTCCACTTAAAGTTTGGCTTTTATTGGTATAGCGGTTTCAGAGAAGTAGATGTTTGAATATTATGGTCATATACATGTATATAGCCCCAGGGCAGGGGCAGACAACCTCCTAGGGTCAATTTTTTTCCATAAACATAAATTTTCTGTCCATTTGCATACTCCAAGCAAGTTTCCCCCATTTAATTCCTTTTTACTATTTTTTCCCATTCAAATGCATTAGTGACCTTGATCTTGCCGTAAAATAGGTCAAGGTCATCCCAGGGTCATGATTTATACAAATTTTGTAGAGCTCCATTGCCTGCTGCTTCATGCTAAGTTTCAAAATCATAGGCCTTCTGGTTCTGGAGAAAAAATTTTCAAACGTTTTTGCTATTTATAGCCATGGCAGCCATCTTGGTCATGTGACCTTGACCATTTATACAAACTTTCATTCCCTCTTTCTGAGGATGCTCCACATAAAGTTTGGCTTTGATTGGCCAAGCGGTATCAAGAGAAGAAGATGTTTGAATATTACGGTATATAGCCCCGGGGCAGAGGCAGACAACCCCCTGGGTCCAAAATATTTTCATAAACATAAATTTTCTGTCCATTTGCTCATTCCTAGCAAGTTTTCAGCCATTAAATGAAATTTTCCTATTTTTCCCATTCAAATGCATGGGTGACCTAAGTTGACCTTGCCGTAAAAAAGGTCAAGGTCATCCCATGGTCATGATTTATATACACTTTGTAGAGCTCCATTGCCTGCTTCACACCAAGTTTCAAAATCATTGGCCTTCTGGTTCTGGAGAAGAAGATTTTTAAAGGTTTTTTCTATTTATAGCCATGGAGGCCATCTTGGTCATGTGACCTTGACCATTTATATAAACTTTCTATCCCCCTTCCCAAGGATGCTCCATATGAAGTTTGGCTTTGATTGGCCAAGCGGTTTCAGGGGAGAAGATGTTTCATTATTATGGAAATATACATGTATATAGCCCCGGGGCAGGGGCAGACAACCCCCAGGGGCTAAAATTTTCCATTAACATTAATCTTCTGTCCATTTGCCTATTCCCAGTATGTTTTACTCATTAAATAGCATTTTACCATTTTTTCCCATCCAAATGCATTGGCGATCTAAGCTGACCTTGCCGTAAACTAGGTCAAGGTCATCCTAGGGTCATGATTTATATAAACTATGATGGGCCCGCGTCCTCAATGCTACATACCAAGTTTCGTGGAAATCGGCCTACTGGTTCTGGAGAAGAAGATTTTTAAAGGTTTTTGCTATTTATAGCCATGGCGGCCATCTTGGTCATGTGACCTGGACTATTTATATAAACTTTCGTTCCCCCTTCCTAAGGATGCTCCACATGAAGTTTGGCTTTGATTGGCCAAGCGGTTTCAGAGGAGAAGATCTTTGAAATTGTGGACGACGGACAGACGACGACGGACGGACGCCGGAGCATGGGTATACTATAAGCTCACCTGTGAGCCTTCGGCTCAGGTGAGCTAAATATGAGAAACAGTCTAAAATGATCAAGTCTAAAATGATCAACAAAATATGAGAAAAAGTGCAAAATGATCAACAAAATATGAGAACAAGTGTTGCCTGATCGGTAAAATATGGAAACCAGTGTCTGATTAGCAAAATATAAGAATAAGAGAGGCCAGATTTACAAAATGTACAATTTCATTTGGCTGTAAAACAGGTGCCTGCTATGTTCTTTTAAAAAAAGTGCTGGTCGTCTTAGGCCTTTAGATCATGGTACTGGTAAGAAAGATTTCTATTCCTGTCCAAAAGACAAAAATACTCACAGAAAATTTTGCAACAGATTCCTCAAGTTTTACACTTTAATAGGAAATGCTGAAGCACTTCTGGCTTACCCTGGCTTTAAGTGATCGTATCTTGCCTTTCCCCTGGTGTAGCGGGATATCAGCTGGATCTTCATACCTACTGTCAACGTTACGGAAGAAACTACTTAAGGATTCATCATACACTCCAGTCTAGAATTAAACAGAGATTAATTTGTACAGACTGTGATATAATACATAAATAAATTCATCTTAATGTTATGAAAATGCAAATAACTTTATATGTGGCTAAATATAGGATGAGCCGCAATGCGAGAAAACCAGTCTTGGGGGTTTCCAACCAGGCGCAACACAAATCGGCCTGTACAGTCACAGAAACAGGTTAGAGGCTTGAAATATTGGCTAGAAATAGAAGAGGAATTGTACTATCTGAGTAGCGAAAACAAAGGCGCTGGTCAGCTTTGCAATTACTGCATAGCTGATCTGCGACTTTGTTTTCGCATATGCAAACATCGGGTTTTCTCATGATGCAGCTCTAATGATCAGCATATAAGACCATCCCATCCACTCAAGACCTTCATACATTACAGGGTTATGTAATGAAATGAAACTACAACTAAACTTTTAAAGAAAAGATAAATACCATATTCATTCTATTTTATCTAAAATGCAGACCAGATAGCAGTAATTGTCTCAGCTGATCCAAGCCTTGACTGGATAAAATCCAAAAACATTCTACCAATCAATGGTTAGTTACCTTGTTCACAGCAGCATGTTCTCTAAGAGCCAAGTCCCAGAATCTACAGCCAATCTGGTTACCGCACTGGCCAACTGAAAATACACAGGGCTACAGTGTGGTTACTAATAATAAGTGCAGTAGTGCCAGTGGTCTTGACCCCAGGACCTCTCCATTCAGTCTGATGCTCAAATGCGACACCCCCACACTCCCCATAACCAAAATAGAAAAAATCTTTATATATAAATGTACATGAATGTTATCATTAAACAAATTAAATGGAGTACAGTTTTTTGTTTGACAATTTGTTTAAATTGATGCCAAATGTTAACAGCTATGGTCATGGGTGCATCATCTTTCATTCTTACACTATCAACTATGCTTTTATCTTTTTATATTAATTTTCTGTAACTCAGGCTAGCGCACCAGCCTAGAATGTCCATGACAGTATATATAGAGAGAAAAAGAGAGTCATGTCTGTTTTTGTTTTTTTATTACTCCCATCAATCAATTTCTGATTATTCTTGGGAGGTGTATCACAGGGGGGGGGGGGGGGGGGGGGCTCTCTGGTCCGCGGTGTACTGATGCGCGAACAAAGGATTCCTAAACAGTGTGATCAAAATTTTGAATTTGACCCCCCTTTTCACTGTGTTCTCTTTAAAATGTTACCCTTTCCACTGTGTCCATTCAGAAAGTACCCTTTCCAGTGTAGTCAATTAAAATACAATATTTTTCCCCCAATTCATTCTTTAAAAACCATCTTCATCCACGATGCCTCCAACGAAATCAAATGGATCACAATAAACGAAACAGATTTTGTTGGGAAATTGAATCTGTCTATGACACTAAGAATAATAAGCACAACTCGTTTAACCAAACTATAGATACAACTGCAGTTTACTATAGATACAACTGCAGTTTTGGGAAGACGAAGTCATTTCGGCCCCGCTGCCGTGTTAAGTTTGGTGCTCAGCACACCCCGGGCTTATCACAGCGTTTTAGCGAACTTGTGAAAAAAACATACCCTTTTTCCACAAAATCAGCATTTTTCCTACCCTAAACGATGCACAGCGCTGCACACTGCACTGCCTGAAAAAAAAAGTACCCTGTCTCATCGTTTTTTCTCCTCACAAATCGGTACACCGCTGACCAGGCAGGATGAGCCTACATGCATGAGGATAGAACCTGTGTAGGGATCTTTAACCTGCACAGGGGATGACTGTCCCTGCACAAGGGCCTTCCAGTTAATGTCCCGATCCAAAGGATCATGTCAGGATATTGTCTCCACTTTATGAGACTAGCAAGTTGTAGACAGAGAAAAGCTGTGATTACACCATGTATCCCAGTGTAGATGATTGACTTAAGGGACTTTCAAAGTTTCTGAGACAAACTGTAACTTTATTAATCAAATCGAGTAGCATTACAGCTGCTCCAAAAAGTGTATCAGAAAAAAGTCACGAAAACACATTACATTAGACATCTAAGCTACCTTGTACGACGATTGACTGCGTCATTTTTTTTCTCAGAATATTTAACGCACCATCATCTCATAGATCTTCTTTTTTTACTTTGTCTCAAGGTCGAAATCGTACTTTTAGTTGAATTTATCTTTCCGCGAAAACATGTTGCAAATTGTTTTGTTTACATACTGGTTCCCTGTGAACGGAAGTGATAAAAACCGGAATCGGATATTCAATGTACCGGAACTTCAAGGCACTCCAAGGACTTTTGCAGATACATGGTCATACATATGATCACATAATATGCTTGGCATAAAAAACAAATAGATAAACAAACTTAGGAGTGACAGGAAAAAAATGGCCCAAATTACCCATAATCCTTTCAATAAAGTAATAATAAAAATGAATAAAGTAAAACCCACCCACCTCTGGATTCCTGGTATCACTCTTAAAATAGTATTCAATTTTTATGAATGTTGGACTCAGTTGCTCTTAAAATCAAAGGCTGCATGGAACTTCCTAGAGTATTCAGTGCCATAGATTAAGATCCACGTCTGTTATTAAGAATAAGCTTATAGTCCATTATATACTGAAAATCAAAAATCTTGCACCACCCTATTTTTGTTATTTCCTATGACCAACTAGAACCATTTTTATTTCTAACATTGTTTTCTTTGCTGTTTTAAGGAAATTTTCAAAGCCACCGGCGAATTTTCAAAATTTTGTAAAAACTCCAAATTCCCTAAAATTCAAAATGTTTTATTGCTTTTCCGTTACTGTCATGATGTAGATCACATGTTCAATGAAAATTTATTGAAAATTTTCATTGGTAATCAATTTTTCTCAAAAATGGCAATTTTACACTTTTTGCCCCAAAAAGTTTGCATTGTCGTCCACATTATTGAATTTGCTGCAAAGTCAAAGATTTGATATTGGAATTGATCAAAAATAATGTTAGTTATAGAAATAGTTCATTTAATCATAAAAAAAATAACAAAAACAGGGTGGTGCAACATTTTTGATTTTCAGTATATGTTGATAGTGAGAAATTAAGTGTCAGCCCAAACACACATCCATATGTTGAATCTATCCAAATGTGGGCAATTATACAATTATTGACTATTGAGGCTTTGAATATGATGTGATATCCAACAGAAACTACCAATATTGACCTCCGCACCAATGAAATACTGTATATTTACTAAGTTATATAATCATTTTAGACTTCTTACATCAGTCTATTGTCATGCCCTACCATAAACCATTGGTTTATCCTTGTGTGTGTAGTTTTGTCTGAAAGTCAGGTCTGCCAGTTAGTTTCCATAAGTCTCCAGCCTCGTCACAGTGTCATTGTCACAAATCGTCATGGAACCTGAGTTTAGTTTCATTATGGATCAAACATACAACCCCTATTTTACAAGGCCAGTAGCATAACCACTGGAACATGTTCACTTCTATTTTTTTTTTTTTACTTGTGAGATCAACATGACTGAAAACTGCATTTAAGTCTTTATCAGTCTGAAATGTTTCAGACTGGTTTTAACACTACAGGAAAAACTACATGAACTGGCTGAGTCTTGGGAGTCTACCATCTTCACAGTCAACATGGGAAAACCAGACTGAAGCATATGCAAAAACAGTAAGAGTTCAAACTTCAGCTGTGCAGTAACACAGTAACTACACAGCAGCTGCTGATCAGCGCCTTTGTTTTCGCTACATAGATATTTCCCAGTATTTGCAAAAGTCGTGATCAATCAAGACTATCAAGTCAAGTTAGCAAATTGAGACATGTATATACTGGTCAACCTGTATATAACGCTATCTTTGGGGTCCATGGAAACAGATTGTGCAATAAGTGAGATTGTTTATTGTCGACAAATAACAGAATAATTATTTTGGGAGCCATGTCATGGCCGTGAAAACCGCATAATGGTGATGCACATTATACGTAATGTTGATTTGTAGTTACAGTGACAGATGTAACTTGCAGAGTCATCACGAAAACATGTCTGTGTAATGTACATGAATACCCCTTTAACCCCAGCAAAACTGGGGTATACAGGGGTATACCTATTTTTCTTATTTTTGCTCCAAAACAGATTGTGGGTAGAACCGCCTCACCGAAGCCCGCCAGCCATTCTAGCGTGTACCCAGTGGTCGAAATTAGGATTTTTCTTTACTAACCTAAACCCTCATATCTTTAATCATTTGCCAAAATTTCTCAATAGCCTGACCTACATAGGTAATGGGTTTGAGAAAAACTACTAGCCCGACAACCCTTTGGCTAGTGATGGGCTATCAGGCTAATTTCGATCACTGTGTACCCACAATCTATGTTTTGAGCAAAAATAAGAAAAATGTCAACATTTTTCAGCTGAAAAGTTTTCAATTTTTAAAGCTCAAAAGAATCTGTTTATTGCATGGGCAAGTTTTTGTAATGTTATGTGAGCTTTTTGATGCTCAGAGGCTTATGCCGCTACATGTATAAGGTACATAACAAAAAGAAAACAAAATGTATCAGTTTTTTTATTTCCTTGTAAGTATAAAATACAGTAGTTTTCAATTTTAAGCAGATCACAATTGAGCCACATCATGAGAAAACTGGATTTTTGCTTAAGCGAAAACAAAGGCGCAGATCAGCTGTGCAGTGACTGCACAGCGCCTTTGTTTTTCTACAAATATAGTACAATTACTCTTCTTCTAACATCCTAAATAAGTTTCTAGCCTTCTTCTGTGAATGTACAGACCGTTTTTCGGACCTGGTCGGAAACCCTGAAGACTGGTTTTCTCAAGTCATGGTTCAATTTATAATTCCTAATAAAGTTTTAAACCTTTTTTTAACAGTCTGCAGCATTCTTAACTATGTCAGAGCTGGGATGACTATCGAAAACTGATAAATACTCATAATTAAAACCTAACTGTTCTCAAGAGTGTGAATCAAGATTTAACACTGTATCTAGAAAAGGACTTTTCTTGGAATAATAATTTCTTAACCATATTTTTCCTGCACAAACTTCCAAGTAAAATTTATGGAATTTTTTCCTCCTCATAACCCTTTCAATGTTCACAAGATTTCACTGCTGTTTTTTTTCCACAAAAACACCCCGAGTTATATATTTCATATAAGCTTGGCCTAATGCAGGGTTTTCTTTCGGAGTTTTAATTTAGGGGGCCAGTGTCCCGCTACTGGTAGCTTCTGAGGGACATTTTGACAACATTATAGAGAAATTGAGGGACATTTACTTCACGAATCAAATATTTGAGTATTTTGGGGGACATCCCTGTCCCCTCTGTGGACAGTTTTAGCGGAGCCAAAAAGGGGTCAAAATGCACATTTTTGTGTGCCAGGGAAACCCTGCTAATGAAAGATAGTCAATACAATTTTCTGTACAAAGACTTCCTATTAAAATTGGTGTCAATATGAATTTCTAAAAATAATACATACTAGGGTTAAACTTTACAACATTGTAAAATGAATTCTAAACATGGTAATGACTAATGCCAGACTGTGTTTGTTTACTCTAGTTTATAAAACTAAAATGTTTGTCTATGTATATATAAAGGTATATGAAAAAATGGAATGTACAAAGAGAATGAATATATAGTATGGTATAAAAAAAGACGTAAAATGCACATGATGGGCAAGTTACTTTTTTTCTGACAACCTTTGGCCCATAACTGAAGGGTTAAGCCCAAGAATTTGGCCAAGTCACATTTCGAAACTTCAAGCAAAGCATGAAAAACAAAGTTTTGACAAATTTCTGAAAACAACTTGAGAATTATAGCCTTGAAATAATTTATCCAAGCATATAGAAGAAATGACTGAAAATCAATGTCATAAAATTTATTGAAAGATACCAAGGAAACAACAGAATTTTAAAATTTATGCAGCATGTTAATTAAATGCAAGAATGTTTATGTCATTCTACACAGCTAATCAGCGCCTTTGTTTTCGCTACACAGATAGTACATTTCCTTTTCTTCTTAAATCCGAAATGTCGAGCTTCTAGCCATCTTCTGTGGCTGCACAGACCAGTTTAAGTCGGACCTGGTCGGAAACCCTGAAGAACGGTTTTCTCTATTTTCCCTGAAAACCGGTGACCGGTTTTGTCACTGCTCATTTGCATGTAGGTCTTTGTAAATTGTATGTAATCACCAATGACATCAAGACACACTTTTCGACAAAAGTGGACTTAGCCATGTTCTTGCACTGATCCCTTTAACTGACAATTAATTTGAATCTAATAGACAGGTATCTACAAAGCTCTAATATGGCTATCAATTATAATAAAGCACTTGGTTTAAGCAACAAAATACTTGAATGATGAAAACCATTAAAATGCAAATCAGCTACAGATTTCACAAACAACTGACAAAGTATGACAATCTCAGAAACATATTTTAAAATATGTTTTCTATATGTCCATGAAATGAGCTGCCGCAACAGAAAACCAACAATCCCCATATGCGAAAACAAGTATGTAGATCAGCTGTGCAGTAACTGCGCAGCTGATCAGCGCCTTTGTTTTTTTCACTCCATTGATCTCCAATCTCTCTTCTTACGAATCCAAAATTTCAAGCTTCTAACCATTTTCTGTGGCTGTACAAACTGATTTGTATCAAACATAGTCAGGAATACAGATTGTTGGTTTTCTCATGCGAAGGCTCAAAAATCATTTACAGTCATGTATATCAAAACGAAGAAAAAGGAGAATATGATTACAAATGGCCATGTCTATACTTTTATACTGTTTTGATAAAGTCCTAAAAAGTTCTAAGAATAAAAAAACCTAATTGCAACACTACATATAAGTCTTGGTTTATAATGTAAAATTGTGTATGAGAACGTTTCATTGAATAATATATATTTACAATGAATCACAAACCATTTATACGATATGTAGAATATGTGAATCACAACCTAGTTTATATTATGATATGTACAATAAAGTTTGTGTAGTTTCCCAGCCATGAAAAGAACAGATAAGTTGTGTATTTTATGTTGTTTGATGATATAGGATTATCTCTCTTTATATGCTTAGAGCACTAAGGACACAGAAATATTCTAACACAAATTTCCCCATTAAACCTATTTGAACTGTTACCCTGCACAAATTATCACACTGATAACGAATTATAAAACTGCATGCAAAAGAGCGTACTTCCTAATGTCCTTTGTAAACATTGCCAACCCTGAAAAGCATTGCCAAAATACAGATGTTCCCTCATTGGTTGTGTTAGGTTCAAAATAACTTTTCATGTACATGTATGAGTAAAATTATTATCTTGGGCTGATACAGAGACTGTCAGGAGATGTGACAACTATTTCACTCTGGCTGCTCCATCCTGAATTAATACATCAAAATCTGCTCTTCAAATCTTATTTTAATCATTTCAATTCTCAGAAAAATTATCATCATTAAGTAACAGAAAATACACATCTCTTCTCTGTCCTTCTGACTATACATGAACATTCTTAATAGATATCAACCACCATTAACCACTATTCTTGAACATTTGATGGATCATTTGACCCTAAGAAGAGGTCCATTTAAACTGTGTTTACAGTAAATTACACTGTATCATTATTGTCCTGAATATAAGACTAACTATGTGTTTACTCAAATGCTTGATTTTTTAAACCATTTTTTAATATTGTCTGAAATTCTTTATACAAAGGAAGATGCACATTTTCTGTCAAGATATTTAAACACTAAGATATTGCGTTAGTGTCTACATTTTCACATTTATGCTCAATTTGCTCAATAATGGTGTAGCAGACACTTTTAAAAGTCCATTTCCATGCCTGGCTTGCTGTATCCATAAGCTGGCATTCTAGATGACGGGTACACCTGACCACCCTTACCCATGAACGGCTTGCCGTACTCATCAACCTCCGTGATGGGTGCCCTCAGCATCCTGTACCTCACCTCCTCTACGTGTCGACACAGTGTACAAGCCTGGAACCATGAGATTACTGCCGCAGCGATAGCTGTTAGTGCTCCTATGGCTCCGATATACAGACCCCAGTTGATGGTGATAACTAGGGGGTCGGGCTTCAGTTGCATAAAGTGTCCCGGTACCGGCAGACCCACCCAGTCTCCCCTGTCAACTGACGGCCAGATAGCAGCAAACAGGACGCCCAGGGTCACACAGATGGCTGAAAATATAGTGTCAAGTTATCAGTTTAACTATGAATGGCAGTGATGTTAGGGTTTTACAACCTATTTGAGCCGCGTCATGAGAAAACCAAAAGTTGGCCTATGCGAAAACAAAGGTGCACATCAGCTCAGGGTTCCACACTAAAGGGAGTCCGGGACTCCCAAATTATTATGCTGGACTCCTTGTTGTTACTAGTAAGCAGTCTGACAGACTCCTTGAATCTGGCGGGAAATGTCATGTCATTTTCTGTAGATTTTTTTTGTTTGCTTTCTTTGTGCATTCTAAGTCAGATTAGTGAAGACTTCAAACTAAAGGCTAAAATTGATGCATGACTTTGGGATTTGCACAAGTATACAAATTGAAGCTTGTCTGTATATTGTTATTAAACTCGTGATGAATTGTGAATATAAGCTATTAACATTTTTTCATGATTCAAGTTTGGACTCCTACATTTATGTTCGGACTCCTTGATTTCTGAAGTTAGGAGCTCCCATGGACTCCTTTATCTAAAAAGTTAGTGTCTAACACTGCAGCTTGTGCAGTAACTGCACAGCTGATCAGCACCTTTGCTTTCTCTATATGGATAGTACTTTTCCTCCTCTACTTATACCCAAAATTTACAGATTCTAGCTATCTTCTGTGGGTGTACAGACCGTTTTGTGTTGAGCGTGGTAGGATATTGCAAAGACCAGTTTTCTCATGATGTGGCTCATTTGGAGGCTGGACATTATTTCCAGAATCCAGGATCAAACTTGTGTCTCCAGGTTTACAACAAGGTAAACACCACATTGTCATTACACCACCATAGAAGCTTCTTTAAAAATTAAAGTTTGAAAAAAAGTGTACTGTCAGAATAATTGGAACATGTTGGTGTACACAATTATGCATATTGTAAAAATAAAAACTAATTTCTTAATTTTAGAACTGAAATGTTTGTTGCAAAAGGCATGAAGATTCTTAGAGTTAGAGGTTCTTGAAACCAAGAAATTCTTCAGTATGGTTAAAGTAGTGATAGTAAAGGTAAAGATATTCTAAACGGTCCAAACATTCAAAGAAAAATGGCTCACAAAATTGGTTGATTATCCAAGTAAAGCCATGCACTTACAAGCAGGCAGTACAGCTCCAGCCAAGCACATTTCCCCACCGGCAGTTCTGTATTTCCTGCACATATATATCCCTGCGGCAACGAAACACACGGCAATGGCCACTGTACCAATCATATAGAGGATCTGTGCTACTCTCATGGTCCCTGAAATCAATATATGACATTTGATTAAATACACATGGTTTTAGTCAGATTTATTTCTTTGTATTGAGATTTAACGTCCCTATCAACGTTTCTAGTCATGTCGGGATGGAGCAACTGCTTCTTGGGTATTTACCAGTACTTTAAAGAGTAAACAACATGGCACCCCAGCAGGCATGAATATGTGACCTTATAACGATGCTGCAAATTGCACAGAATTTAGTTAACACTGAAATTTGAACTATCCCCAATTTAGGATTCATTGATGCTTCAATTACTGACCATTAGGTTCTAAGGAATATTACAATAACATTATGGTAGAATTTTATAATAATTATGAGGTCATGTCGCCTAAAAGACTTAAGGCGACATGACCTGATGACCTCAAATTCATAATTATTATAAAATTTGTTTAATACAGTCATGTCATTTGTTTAAAAGAATGGGCACTGTTTAATCACTTATAGTTTTGGTAAATACTTTAATACATGTCATTTGTTTAAAAGAATGGGCACTGGTTAATCATTTATAGTTTTGGTTAATACTTTTAGTTAATGGGCACTGGTTAATCACTTATAGTTTTGGTTAATATTTTTACTAAAAGTATTAACCAAAACTATAAATGATTAACCAGTACCCATTCTTTTAAACAAATGACACGTATTAAACAAATTATAGAATGTCGAATATGGGCATTCAACACAAGAATAACAAAACTCTCTGTATGCTACTTTAAGTTTGTTACGCGCCCAGCTTATCTAAGGAACATCAAGAAAACATGTCTGTGAAATGAATACATTGAACCCCTATAAACCCCACTTTTATATATAGTAAACTGGGGTTTACAAAGGTATACCTATCTTTCTTATTTTTTTTTCCAAAACATAGACTGTGGGTACTCGTTAGAAACACCTCGGCGAGGCAGTTCTAACATGTACCCACAATCAATGTTTTGAGCAAAAATATCAATTTATTTCCGATAAATTCTTCCATTTTTAATGCTGAAAAAATTCTCTGTATATTGCATTGGCAAGTTTTCGTAATGAGTTTACCTGGCACAGGGTTTGTGTTTGAAGCTTTCCCAAGGAAAATAAGGTCAATCATATCGACGCCAGCTCCCTCATCCATATAGAACAAACCAAGATCTAACTGCTTGTCATGAATTGTCCTTCCAGCATCATACGAAACCTGAAATTATAATATATAAGCCATGTAAGGAGAAAATCCATATTAAGGATTTTGGATCAGGTTTGATCTAATCGGCCTTAAAAGTCTCAGATGAGGTCTAGAAGCTTGAAATTTAGGATTTAAGAAGAAAAGAAATTGTACTAATCTATCTGAGGAGGGGAAACAAAGTCAATGGTCTTGACAACTGTGAATTTACTGCTAAGCTGATCATCATCTTTACATATACAAAAAATCTGTCAGCCGCAACAAACGAGGTAATAAACTGATATGGGGAAAGGTGTGACAAATACCGAGTCACTTATGGACCAATGTCAGGAATACATATGGATTTAATTGTGAACACTCGCTATACTATATCACACATATGTTCCATATCGCTCCATTGTGACCCCAGTTGCTTGATTTATATGCCCGAATGGACATTTATATGTGTCCTGGGGTAATTTTTACTCAGTTTTTGAGGACAGGGAGGCCTAGACTATGCACACTGTGATCATTCTGAGAATTGAGTGGTTAATAAGTAGTTTGGCTGAGGCTATCCGCATGACGGTTATGCTGATAAGCGTCGTTATCCGCATAACGGTCGTGCCGATAAGAAGCGTTATCGGCCCGACCGTCGTGCGGATAGCCAATGCTACAGGTATTGGCTATCGACACGACAGTAGTATAAGATTTTCTAACAAGCTTACGTATGCATTGAACTATTAATTTGTCATTAAATAGATTAATTATGTGTTTAGCTATTGAAATGCATTCGAAATTAACATTTTTGTTAATTATGAATAAAAAAACTGATCCAGCTGATGTAAATTGAATCACAGTAGATTTCTACCAGCAGAGAAAAATATAACCATTGCTATTTTTTTTAATTGTGTTACTGAAATGTTTCCATACTCCATTGTTAAAATCAAAGGCTATTTATTCTTTTGGATTACCACATTATTTTATTATTTAGGTTACGATAATTGCTCTCATTTACGCATAGGCATGACTGATTTTTACAGGTAAATTCACAGGTAAGACAATTTCAGCAAAATAACAATTTTGTTAATTTTAAAAAAAGTAAAAATTCCTGCATGTGTAACATTCTGTTTCAGTTTTGAAGCCAGTGTAATATATTTATCAACTTAAAATGTATCCATTTCTTAACATTCTTAATAGTTGGATATCGATTTCCCTGTCGTACGGATAACGCTGCTTATCCGCACGACCGTCGTGCGGATAGCCAGTGTCAAGTAGTTTACTGACAGTAGGTAAAAATATTGTTTTGTACCATGGGGTGAAATGCCCATGTACACTTGGGTCACTGTCACAAAGCCAAAATTTTTCTCATTTCTATTTGCATCTATGATGTAGAACAACCTCTGAGATCTTTATTATATTTCTATCAAAGCTGAAAAATAACAGCACCCAGACCTCGCCTCTACTGAGCTACCCTAAACCACCATAGGGGGCTAGTTTTGATTTTCTTAGATGACACTAATGCAAACGGGTTACCCTAAATAGCGCAAAGGAGTCCTTTTCGCGAAAAGGACTTCAAATAGCGAAAAGGAGTCCTTTTCGCTCTATATCAACTGACCCTAAAATAAGAAAAGGACTTCTTTTCGCGAAAAGGACTTTAATGTAATGAGAGAAATATAGGGAAAAAGGGACATAGCTACATGTATATACTTGATTTGTGCACTGCCACATTAGCCAAAGGATAAAATTGTATCCTTTGTTTCCAGCTGGCAACGCGCAGTGTAGTATTGTCTTCGACAAGGGGAGGTGTGACTCAGGACAAGACTACATAAAATCTATTATAGGCTGTGTTGTTTCCTGAAGACCATTTACCAGCCATTTTTTTTAAGTTGAATATTTTTATAATTTTATTTTTGTATTTGTAACGTTATATTTCGTGGTGATAAACGAAAACCTCTTTCCTGCATATCAAGCCTATCACCCATACATGCACATGCATGTGTTAATCTTGACTTTTCTTGGCCGGCTGTTCTCAACGTTTCAAAAAGGTCACAAATGATGAGACACTTTCATAAAGATCTTTTTTTTTTCAAAGATATATTACTCGCCGAAGCAACTGCATATAGCATTTGAAACTGGGGATCGAAATGTGCTCAAGAAAAATTAGTCAAAAATCATATTGGGGATTCATTGTTAAATTAACATAAGTTTTGCATCGCTTTTCTTGTTCTCGTCAATGGTAATTGGGCGGTTGGAATCTTTTCAGACACATCATTACGAAAACATGCCCAAGCAATATTCAGAGAACTTTTTCAGCATTAAAAATTGAAAATTGCATTGGCAAAATTTGGTTAATTTTAATATGTTTGCTCAAAACATTGATTGTGTGTACACGTTAGAACCGTCTCGCCGGGGCGGTTCTAACGAGTAGGCCTTCCCACAATCTGTGTTTTGGAACAAAAATAAGAAAAAAATAGATATACCTTTTTTTACATAAATGTGGGGGGTTAAAGGGGTATAAACTTCACGGACATGTTTTCCCAATGTTTTGCTCTAACAATTTTTCTGCACTTTGATCTTTGCTTAGCGATTGCATACTGGAAATAAACCTTACAAACAATCAATAAGATTTTAAAAATCACAACTCTAACAATTATTTATCAGCCATGCCCGATTAAAATGGGATTTTTGGTCGCAATGTAATACACAATGGTTTAAAATGTACTTTTATTCGCCCCCAATAAAAAAAAAAATGCTAGCATAGTGGCGAGGTATCACGTGCGCATTTCCCGTTACCGTTACCGTTTCCGTTGGAAACAAATATGTACAGGCTGTAAAGCTTATTCTTTGATATTCATACTTTATCATAAACAAGGAATAATTAGTGTATATAAAGACACAGCCGAATATTAACTGAAACGAAACCGTGACCAGTAAGGTTTTCCGTAGAAGCGCAACTATAACTGCAACATACGCTAAACATGCGACCAATTGAGCGCTATACAGCCAGTCTAGATGCTTCCTCATATATATGATAACGCTCTGAAAATGATATTTTAGCGCAAACTAATTAAGGTACTAACTTTTGTTGAAAAAAAATGCTATAGTATTGAACGTATCATAGCCGCGCAATCGTAAAACTTGCTTAAATTAATGAAATTTAACATTGCGCAAACATGTTAGTTGCAAAAGCTAACATGTTTTAAAATTATTTGTTTATAACATGTTCCCTTTTCGAGAATAAAAGTTAATACGCTATCCATCCGTACTACGTACGCGGCCGATATGAAACATTCTTATAAATTTCAAATTAGGAAACATTCCAATTTCAGTTAACACGAAATACTTGATAATCTAATTAATGACACGCGCTATTAGAGATTGATTCAACAACTGTAGCCGATTGTTTTAACACCTCGTAAACAGACACGTGACTGATAATTCGTTTACCGCACGGTAACTTGACACACGTTTTCACGCCTTTTATTGCTCAGTCACATGATCTTAATATACAAACGATTCCCAATCGCACTGATTTTTTTCTTTCTTCTTTCTCTCTGTGTAATAAGGTATACAGCTATAGAATTCTTAGAACAAAGAGACAACAACGACCAGTTTCCAAACAATATTTGACATACTTCACCACATGCGTGACACTTTGCAGTTGACATTGCCTATCTCTAAAATGTTGCATGCCACGTATAAGAAAGAGCCAAACTTCATAAAATAAATGCCTCTTTACCTTCCATCACATATGCAGACAAGTTTTAAGTCTTCTGAAGATCATTATTTTGCACAATGTTTCTTTCAGTAAAATTTTGCGCAAAATCTGAATCCCACACCATCACTCTGTGTAGCGGAAAATTACTATCACATGGAAACTGTAAGCTAGGACCGAAGAACTTGAGAAGAATCATTTTCATTTGAAAATATTGTCTTCTTAAGAAAAAAAAAAAAAAAAAAAAAAAAAAAAAAGAAGAAGAAGAAGAAAAAAAAAAAAAAAAAAAAAAAAAACATTGCCAAAATACTGCACCAAAGTTTCTGTTTGTCAGATCAAGGAAACTCTTTGCACCCAACCCCTCTCTCTTCCCACACATACATGCGTATTGCATACATGTGCATCATCTACTCATATTTGATAAATAATAGCTTTAATGCCATTTTAAACCTCTTTACGCTACTTTACTCTTCTTTACGCCACTTTTCACTACTTTACGTGACATCGCGCCACTTGGCAGATCTAAATATTCAGACTAATAACTAAATTTCGTAACATATTCTGTTGAAATGAGAAGCAATAACACAATTATCAAGTCCTTTTCGTTATATTAATTAAAGTCGTTTTCTACAAACATCAGTCCTTTTCTTATTTTAGGGTAAGATGATATAGCGAAAAGGACTCCTTTTCGCTATTTAAAGTCCTTTTCGCGAAAAGGAGTCCTTTGTGCTATTTAGGGTAACCGAATGCAAACTACCTGTACGACTTTAAAAGTATTTTTGTGCATATAAAATGCATTCAAAGTACTCAATGTTCCAGATAAATGTCTATACCGTTAGTCCATTCCGGTAATTAAGCCCATTCTGGCAAAGGAACATACCCTGTTTCATCAAATAGCGAAGTGTCGCTGAGCATTTCTTACAGTTTATTTATCTGATTTTCACAATATTGTTTTACAGCTAGATACCAGGCTGTTTTACATTCGGAATGGGTTTCGTGTCACTTCGGCCCATGGATACTGTAAACAACGGCTGAGTTGTATGTGTCTAATATGGACTGTGCCACTGTGCTCAGATCAGGTTGCAAATCGAACAGAAACCTCCAATTTTTACTTTTCAATTTCACAGATTCATTCAGATATTCAGTTTACCTACTGATATGTAAAAAGCGGAAGACACTTATGTTTAACTTACTTTTATTCCAAAGGTGTACCAGAAAGGCACACATGCTGCAAGAAGATTTATAAGTAACGCCGCACCAAGAAGAACAGTGCGTACTAACGAAATCAGGAAAAGAAATCCGGAAGCCATTGTTTTTTGGATTTACTTGAAATGTTCGAAAACCAGTAATTTGCTGGCTGATCGCTTGATTCGTAAGTCTGGAGAGACAGTTCACATATTTCACAGTCGCAATGAAAAATACTAAATTCTCATAAGAAAACCGTTACAAGCAGTTTTTGTTTACAAAATTCGACTTCAAAATTATTTTCTGGCGGCCATTGTATGTATGTATGTTCGTAGTGTTCCGCCGTTGACTTATCGGCGCACCTCGTTTTAACCCCGAGTAAGGGTATTACCATCACCAGACTCCAATGATAGAACTACACTGCCCGCCACCAACCATCACCTTAACATATTTACTGTATTCCCATCATTGAAGTTATCTTTTTTTTGAGAGAAGAGAAGCCAGTGCTTGCCTTATGAATGCTGAGCGCCAAGCAAGGTAGCCACTGGTACCATTTTTAACGTCTGTTAGGCGGCTAAGTCGGAAATGCGCTTAAGTAGGAAAAAGTTACGATTATCTAGGAAAACGTCCGTCAGGCGCTTAAGTGGGAAATGCGACTAAGTGGGAAATGCGACTAAGTGGGAAAACAACTATCTAACTTGGAAAAGTTAATACGAGTCGGACTTACATGTATAATTGCAACTTGTTCATTGCATTAATATAGGATATCAATACGCCAAGTCGTGAGAAAACCTGTCTGAAAGATTTTTATCCAACTGAAACCTGAGTGTACAGCTTAAGCTAGCATCTCTCTGGCATGCACATTTCTCGCGAATGTTTTGCGAATTTAGTCGCACGAGTGTCGTGAGAATTTTCATGTGCTGCGAAATGGTCGCGAAGGTTTTAAACATGTTTAAAAACTTTATGCGATTTTTTTTCGGCAAAACATGTCGCAAGACTGTCGCGCGACTGTCGTGCGACAGTGGTACGACGTTCATGCGAGTGTCGCAAACATGTCGCCGCGAAATTTTGGCGAATTTACAATGCGAAAACTTCGCGACACTCGTACGATTGTCGTACGAATGCCATTAGATAGGCGCGCGACAGTCCTCGCGACTATCTGGCGAGAAAATAAAACTAAGCGACATTTGTTCGAATTTCGTGAGGCACTCTCACGAATGTCTCGCGACTGTCGTACGAATGAAAATGAAACTAAAGCTACATTCGTGGGAACGTCGTGAAACAACCTCACGAATGTTTCTCGCGACTGTCATACTTGGCTCCTTCTTTATGATTTTAACGCACTGTCTATGTAATAAAGGTTGTAGCGTCGCTAAGCTGCGTGCAGTACTTGGACAAAGGAGACGTAACTTTAGGGAAAGGGTCCAGTTTTTGTGATATAGGGTATGTACCGCAAGGACAAGGACCAGTTATGATATTGGGGTTGTAACAGTAGGACAGGGTCCACTACTTGTGATATAGGAGAGATAACTGTAGGGCAGGGTCCAGTACTTGTGATGGTATGACAGTGTCCAGTTCTTGTGATATAGGGGTGGTTTCTGTGAGACAGGGACCAGTACTTGTGATATAGGGAATGTACCGGTAGGTTGGGCTTAGCGGTAGGACAGTGGCCAGTACTTGTGATATATGGACTGTAGGACAGGGACCAGTACTTACGATATATGGGATGTAGCGGTAGGATAGGGACCAGTACTTGTGATATAGGGGAGGTTATTGTTGGAGAGAGTCCAGCATTTGTGATTTAGGGGACGTATAAGTAAGGCAGGGTTCAGTACTTGTGATATAGGGATGTAACGGTGGGACAGGGTCCAGTACTTCTGATATAGGGGATGTACAGGTAGGACATCGACCAGTACTGGGGATATAGGGGAAGTAACGGAGTGGCAGAGTCCAGTACTTATGATATAGGGGATATACCGGAAGGACAGGGACCAGTACTTGTGATATAGGGGATGTTACTGTAAGACAGGGTCCATTATTTATGATATGGGGATTATACCGGTAGGGCATGATCCAGTACCTGTGATATAGGGGATGAACCGATACAGGGGAGGTACCGGTAAAACAGGGTCCAGTACTTGTGATGTAAGGGATGTACCGGTAGGATAGGGGCCAGTGCTGGTGATATAGGGGATATTACTACACGTATGGGACAGCACTTGTCATTTAGGGAATGTACCGGTAGGGCAGGTCCAGTTCTTGTGATATAGGGGATGTATCGCTAGTTCAGTGTCTAGTACTTGTGACATAGGGATGTAACGGTAGGACAGGGTCCAGTACTTCTGATAAGGGTGATGTACTGGTAGGACCTCGTCCAGTACTTGTGATATAGGGGAATCAACGGTGTGACAGGGTCCAGTACTTATGATATGGAGATTATACCGGTATGACATTGGCTAGTTAGATATTCACCGCGAGGACCGAAGAAGTAACTAAATGCAGAAGCTGAGGTTGACATTACGAAAACTTGCCCATGCAATATACAGAGATTTTTAAAGTTGTAAAAAATGAAAAAAAAAAATCAGTAGAAAATTTTTGATATTTTTCTTATTTTTGCTCAAAACATAGATTGTGGGTACACATTAGAACCGCCTCGCCTAGTACCCACAATCTATGCTTTGGAGCAAAAATAAGAAAAATAGGTATACCCCTGCAAACCCCAGTTTTACTACAAAAAAGTGGGGTTTAAGGGGGTATTTATTGCACGGACATGTTTTCCTGATGAGGTTATGGCCATATAAAATCGATTTAAGCCCGCCAGTAATTTTATATTACTGATCGTTCCAATGCGATACTTCTGTGGTGGTTCTTTTTGTTTTATGTCTTGGTGTTTAAATTTTTTGTGCTGTTGGCGCCTTATGTATGTTTTCATAATTCTAGTTAAGTTTAGGTAACTGAGCGACCACCTATTGAGAAAATAGCTGCTCATTCGGCTTACGATATGTTTTCATGGTATAAGTACCTGGGCCCAGAATTGCAATGCTTCCTTAAAGTTAATGCCCACCTTAGTTAAGGTGATAAATTTCGACACGATATTGTACCGTTAAAATCAATAACTGTATTTACAAAAATATACAGGTGTGTAGAATAAAATGTTATTTACATAATAAAACCTATAAGTTTGATTTCTTTAAGTTTTAAATGCATCTTTTTGGATGCTGAAATTCGCCACCTTTACTAAGGTCTACCTTAACGTTAAGGGAGCATTGTAATTCTGGGCCCTGATTGTTAATTTAGTTTTTTTTAGCTTACGACATGTTTTCATGGTATAAGTACCTGATTGTTAATTTAGTTTTTTTCCAATCTCGGTTTTTGGAAAGTGAATCTTTTTCTGATTGCGCCTTTTCCTGATCTTTGCCTACTTGTACATTTTTGTGATGTTAGGTCATGGTCCTAGTCTTTTGAAATAGATAGGGGTTGTTCCGGTAGAACAGTATCCAGTACTTGTGATATGGGGGTGTACATATACCTTTACGGCAGGGTCCTGTATTTGTGATACAGGAGAGGAACCGGTACAACAGGGACGACTAGTTCTTGTGATATAAGGGATGTACCGATAGGATAGGGACCAGTACTTGTGATATAGGGGTTGTACTGGTAGGACAGGTTACAGTACATGTGATTTACGATAAATATCGGTAGGGCAGTACCCAGTACTTGTGATATAGGGAATATACCGGTAGGGCAAGGACCAGTGCTTGTGATATAGGGGAGGAAACTGTAGGACAGAATCCAGTGCTTGTGATATAGGTGAGGTAACTATAGGACAGGGAGCAGTAGATGTACCTGTAGGATTGGGGCCAGTACTTGTGATATAGGGGAGGTAACTGTATGACAAGTTCCAGTATTGTGATATATGGGATAAAGCGGTCCACAAGGGACAAGTACATGTACTTGTGATATAGGGAAGGTAACTGTTGGATAGGGCCCAGTACTTGTGATATAGGGGATATATTCAGTACTTGTGAAATAGAGGATGTGATACAGGGGAGGTAACTGAATGACAGGGTCCAGTACTTGTGATATAGTGGAGGTAACTGTTGGACAGAGCCCAGTACATGAGATATATGGGAAGTAACTGTAGGACATGTACCTGTATTTGTGATATAGGGGAGGTAACTGTAGGGCAGGGTCCAGAACTTGTGATATAGTGGGGGTAACTGTTGGACAGGGGCCAGTACTTGTGATATAAGGGAGGTAACTGTAGGACAGGGACCACTACTTGTGATATAGTGGAGGTAACTTTTGGTCAGGGACCAGTACTTGTGATAAAGCAGAGGTAACTGTAAGACAGGGACAAGTACTTGTGATATAGGGGAGGTAACTGTAGGACAGGGACCAATACTTGTGATATAGGGGAAGTAACTGTAGGGAAGGGTCCAGTACTTGTACTACACCTTCATTACTTTCTCCTTCACACAAAACTTGAATTGTATAAAAGCAAAACAACAGTAGGAAAAGAAAGGAAAACTGCGTTATGTTGTATCTCAAAATGGATGGTGGCGGGATTTATGTGACATTATACATGATAAGCAGTTCTGCTTTTCCGATTGTTTACATCAATTAACTATCAGTTTCAATAGTGCAGCTAAACTTGTAATTAAAACACCGATTATCTGCTTAGTAGTGCTATAACCACTGGCTAATCCCCTGTGAATTGTGTGTAACCAACAAAAACCTGAATTCGGGGTTAAGGGAATTTTTGCTGTTGCAATGGCTTTCGAAACTTCGGCGATTGCTTTTTGCCATAGTACCACACGAGCGAAATGCGCAACCTGAACAGCTACCACGCTACTCTAGCAGCAAACACATTTGATGCTGCACAAGCTTTTTTTTTTTTTTTTATTTTTTTTTATTTTTTTATTTTTTTTTTTTTTTTTAATTTTCATCATCATGAAAACGTCCGTGTAAAGCATACCCCCAATACCTTACCTTTATATAGCAAAACTGGGGCATGTAGGAGTATACCTATTTTGCATATTTTTACTCCAAAACATAGGCTGAGGCGGTTCTAACGTGCACCCACAAACAAAAACAAAAACAAAAATCCGACAAAACTTTCAATTTCTACCACTGAAAAATCTCTGTATATTGCATGGGCAAGTTTTCGTAATGTTTTTATTTCTTAATAATACACATTAGTGGAGATGGAAACGTCAGGATTTTGAGACAATCCTGCACTTCCGGATACAAGTATGAGACTTTCAGAATATGTTCTTCGAACATTTTTAATAAATATTTTCTCGTTAGCCATCTCAATTTTTTCAATTTTCAAGGTGGCTAACGCAATTTTCAAGATGGCCGTCACAATCATTAGATTTTACAATGAACTGACAAATTATACTACTTGAATTTGTAAATGGGTGGATTTTATTGCACTACTGAGAGTCATTATTTAAACCATTGCTCTGGGACTCATCGCGGGGTCCAAAAATGCCATAAAACAGCTTTTGTGAAAATATATTACCGTAAAATGCCATATTTTAGCATCACTCAACAAGTACACATTCATTAGGATCATTACAGGCCCATGTGTGAAAAGACAAAAGATAAAAGAGGATTTAAGCATAACAAATATTTATCATATACTCGACTGATCTTTAAAACTTGATCAACTGATATGTTTTTAATATTTAATCATAGTAGCATAGGGGTATATTTAGCTACAGTCAACATGTACGGATGGTCAATATTGTTTTTCTTCTTTGTACTGAGTCAACATTTTTTTCAGTCATGCCTGCACTGAACCAACACTATCTGGGTATGATCCAGTACTGTGGTGAGTTAATGTGTCTTGCTCAAGGACACAACACAACGCTCCACAACGCTCAAACACAGGACCTCTCGATGCAGAGTCCAGCACTTTGCCGCAAGGCTACCACACTTCCTAGGTCATAATTGTAGGAAAACATAAAATTTTACATGGATATTATGTAAATCCCCTTTTTAAGCAGTTAATATTGTCTCCCAAATACTGGGATAATAGTGATACTATTGAAGATTGTCAGAGGAATGTTCGCCCCTTAATGGGCAATCCTGGGTCGGCTGGACAACAGCGTAGAACAGTCACTTGTTAGTCACCATTTAGCAGATAGCTGTCCTGGGTGAGACTTATTTTGTAGGGTTATGGAAAAAGAGTTGCTGCCGGCTGTACCTTCTTCTAGTGTGGAGGCAAATGTGAGAAGAGCCATAAAGGAGAAGTTGGCTTTGCCATTGAATTAGAAATTGATTGTAAGCTGTCAGGATTGTCATAAGGCATCAATGACCACCTAATGACTTCGAGACTTCCTCTGACGGGCAATAAATATGTCAATATTGTCAATGTCTTAAACCTACCATGAATAGTCCAGATGAAGCGATATACAAGTAAACAATATGGGTGCATCTGCAATCCAGTCTAGGGAGCGTTCTTGCCTAAAAGTCACCTCTAAGGCTTGTGTTTGATGCTGTCATAAACTGTCATAGTGTGGAGAAAAGATAGACAAGATGTCAGAGTCACAAATACTATCTGTAGCAGAGTGCTAGACAGATTGTCGACTGGTGTCATCAAACACAAGCCTTAGAGGTGACTTTTAGGCAAGAACGCTCCCTAGACTGGACAATTGTCCACTAAACGGACAATTCTTCAGCTATAGATCTTTTAGGACATCCATCGCGAACACGCAATTACTGGTTTGATGAGAATGGTTAAGAAATTCGGAGGCTTCTAGAATCTTGAGGAACAGTACATGCATTACGATGATACTAGCTCCGTATTCAAGACAACCAGCAGCAATATTTGTCAATCTTGATCAACACCCAGAGACATGCAAAGCTCTTGACTGAGAACGAAAGTAGAAGAAATTCAGTTTGTTTGCGTGATAAATGCCACACTGTCATAGATGCAAGACAATAAAATATAAAAACATGATCCTTTGGAAGCAGTATAAACGATTAAAGGGGTGCAGTATGGCTCACATTGCGCAATGACGAGTACTGAATCGTCATCAGTGATACTTTATTAACCGGCGGCGATAGCTAGAAAAATATACTTCAATTTAGAAAAAAAAAAATACGCAATGGAATTTTAAAGGAGTCTCAAGTAGTTCAACAAACTCTCAGCTGGCAAAATCTCAGGTTCAAATGCAAGTTCTGTTGCAGGCTGGGGCTATTCATGACAGAGAGACTGAGAGAGCTGTTTCACCGTGTCTGCGTGGAGGAAGGAAGAATTTTCACAAGACATCCATCTGTACACACAAAAAAAATCCTGAAGTCTAACAGGATTTATTCCGGAAAGTCAATGCTGATTCAGAGATGACAGGAAGACAATAGATGATTTTCATAACAAGACAACTTGATGAAAGAGCTATTTCACGTCAACTTCACCAAAACTTTAAACAAAGTTGTGATAGACTTGTGATCTTGGCTGTCAAAATAATCATGGTCATCGAGTGGGAATGATAATGCACATGACGATGGACAGTTCTATTAACCTTGTGGCCAATGAGGTCAAACAGGGTTGTGTTATGGCGGAAACACTGGTGTGTATGATATTATTTGCAATGCTCATTGATGCCGTTTAAGTTCGTGATACGGATTTTCCAATCAGGTACCGTTTTGATGGTAAGTTATTTAACCAACGGAAGTTGAAAACTAAAACTAAGGTGCACATAGTAGTGTTGGACGAGATACTCTATGCAGATGACATAGATAAGGTAAGTGGCTAAGAATACCAGCTCATAGGCATAAATGCATGGTGCAACGGATCTACACTGATTATCCTGTGATAGCTATGACCTTACAACAAACACAAAAAGACAAATGTTGAGCTGCAATCGGCTCCCGGAAAGCTGTACAATGATCCGCTAATCACTGTGAATGGACAAATACTGATTCATTTGATAAATTTATCTACAAGGGAAGGAGTTTCTCCAGAACAGTGCGCATTGATGACTAGAACAGCAAAATCTAGTGTGGCATTAACAAGAATGTGAAAATGTATGCGCGAAATGAAAACAAGATTGATACAAAGCTGAAAGTCTACATGGCTCCGTCAACTCTCCTGTATGCAACATCATTCAAAAAGACCACCATGTCTACTTAAGGTGCTAGTGAAAACTGTTAAAATCAAGCGTTTTTATGATGATAATAATGATGATAATAATAATAATAATAATAATAATAATAATAATAATAAAAGAAGAAGAAGAAGTAAACGAAGAAGAAGAAGAGGAATTGTATTATCAAAATGTATGTGCAGAGCAAAGTGTATTTGCCGTATAAATTTCATATTTCCCAGTAAAGGTTAGAATATTCATGATTCTGCATAAAAGCCAATTCTAATCATTTTCACATTTTGCCCCTCAGCAACCCCATAATTCAAATATACCTTATTTCCAATATCCATTAAAACCGAAACCATGAGTAAAGGCAACAATAACAATTGAATTTAGGTTTCAACAGTTCAACAGTTATTTCAACAAAATTTTCCCCATTTTGGGCCCCTTCTTAAATCCCAAAAAGCCAATATTGACTCATATAAATATTTATTTATTTGAAGTTGTTAAAAATAATCCAGAAATGACATTTTTAGCATTATGAAGTTTTTTCTCACTAACCATAACACCATTTTCTGATTTTATATTTATTTTGGCAGCCATCTTGGATTTTCGTGCCGCCATCTTGAAAATTGGGTTAATTTTGATAGGCTAACGAGAAAATTTCAAACAGTCCATGCTTATGAACATATCTGCCAAGTTTAATGCTTGTATCCGGAAGTGCAGGATTCATGTCACTTCCATCTCCACTACATGACTTTATTACATATGAACCATTTGTTACCACGGGCCAGGACGGACAATGAAAATGATATTTATTCTTGTATTGCATCCCCGCTCCCCCAACAAAATATTGCTAGGTGTTTATTTAGCATTCCATGGTAATAGACTGTTGGGTGTATGTGTGATAGTTGCTATTATCCATGAACTTTAGGTTCTGGCCAAAATGACTGCGGCTTCTGGGGTCATACCACATCTTTAGCGTTATGTTTAAAACCATGCAAGCGGCCCCCGTGGCCGAGCGGTTAAAAGCGCTGTTTCTTAATCACTCGACCATCTCACCGCTGTGACTGGTGTGGGTTCGAGCCCCACACTGGCCACGTGTGAGAAGCCATGTTCTGCTTGCGGGTGTGCCAGGTGGTTTTTCTCGGGGTTCTCCCGTTTTCGCCCACCTTCTGATTGGCCCGTCTCATATACGCTGAAATAATCTTGAAAGGGACGTAAAACTGAATTAAAAAAAATAAAACCATGCGGTTTGTCGACGACTACGATGATAAATGTTTGTGTGTGTTTTTACATAATTATGTATCTAGTTTTGGTATAATCTAAATCTTCGACGAAACAATTGCCAGCATTTTATACTATATGCAACCAAGATAGGGACCATTAAGTAGAGGCATTAGTATAGGTTTTGATCGAACTTTAAACTAGCAAAGCAGGCATAGAAGATCAGCAAGATTATGTGGTTCTGTCTGTAACTGAAAACATACAAACAATCACTCATTACATGAATGAAAGGGGGCAACACATTTGCTGCATTATAACAAGACTATTGTATTTTGATTTAAGCCGCGAGCGTTAACAGATGCCTTCGTGGTATTAGGTCAGGTAAGACAAACAATATGTTGCACAGCCACAGAAATCTACTGAGCACTCTTGATACTTTGGGTTCAGAAAACAGAGGGCTTGTAGACCTACTATTTTGTATTGTAACACAAGCACTGATCTGCTGCTCAGCTGATCTATGCTAATATTATCGTATATACAAAAGTCGTTTTTCTCATGATGCGGCTCATATGAAACATTGGAAGGAATTGCCTTCAGTTCCTACTTAAGCGCAGTGAACGAATTTCCGAGATAAGCGCAATTTTCTTTCTTCACCTGGACGGTTTTTCCCTATTTAAGCGCATTTCCTACTTAGTCGCCTCACAAACGTCTTTGGTATGACGCGGCCCGGGTTCGAACCCGCGCCTCCCGCTTCCGAAGCGGACGCTCTAACCATTACGCTATCGGGACCGCTTTCTGAAGTTGGTTTCTAGTCCATGACAAATTTGCAGTGACATCAAATCAAGCCGGGAAACAAAATATGAATCATCTTTTCGGTACCCGGTCGTTTCGACCTTGTTTTCTCGCTACTGAGTCACTTCGCTCCAATCCACATATGTAGTCTACCGTTTCTCAACGACTCGTTGGGCTTGGATATTTATACACACAATGGGGTTCATTATGATTTTTTTCGCTTTTCACCACCACCACCACCACCACCACCATCATCATCATCATCATCATCATCATCATCATCATCATCATCATCATTAGACTCGCACACTCAGCTCAATCATGAAGCGAAACGTCTCGTCACCATTCCGAATGTATGTGTAATATAGCAGTGCGTTCCTTTACTTACTTACTGGAGATAGACGTCAAGCTAGGCATTTCTACTTAGCTAAGCAATTCTGCTTCTTAGACGCCGACTGTCTAGTGGTGGGGGAAAGCCAGGGCAGTTCTCGACGTTCGGTCGGGAATACCCTGTGAAACCACCGCGCCCGGAAGGTGACAGTCAAACCATTGGTACATACCGATGCAGGAACCATTGATAGTTTTTTTCAATAATTGATAGTTTTTACTGGCGTCGCCAGCGGGATTCGAACCTGCACGGCAGAGGTACATAGCTAGTCAGAAGCCAAACGCGCTACCGACTGAGCTATCCGGGCGCCCCAAAAAATATGGAACGCTTCACGAATTTACTGGAATGGACCGGAATGGGCCTGATTAGCGTGGTGAGATTTCGCAACTACATCATCAACAGCAGCAGCAGCAGCACCACCACCACCACCACCACCACCATCATCATCATCAGCAGCAGCAGCAGCAGCAGCATTATCAACAATTAATATATTTCAGGGTCATCTTTAATGACTATATTTCAAAGTGTACATTTCTGATTAAGGACCTATATATCATTTGTCTTTGTAAGGTAGTTGCAATTCCATGTCCTATGTTTATTTATTTATTATGTCTTATCCTCATATGTGTTGTAAACACCTGAGTGAATAAAGCTCGGGGGGGGGGGTAACTATCTATATATGACATAGTAGGGATGTGCCGCCCGAATAGCCCCCCTTTTCAGCCTCGCCAGTATATGAATAGGCTTCAATTTTCAAGTAAAAGTATACGAATGGCCTCATTTTTTCACACAACAGTATATGAATAGCCCTAGATTTCCTGTGTTATCAATGGCCCATCTTTTCTGGCATCCCTGTATATGGTATTTGCAAAGATTTCCTGTCACGATACTCACTTGGCTAATTCGGCCCTAGTCAATTCGGACCCTAAAAAATCGGCCCTAGTCAATTCGGACCTCGACCACTGGTCAATTCGGACCCCGACCACTGGTCAATTCAGACCCTTTTTTATTGGTCAATTCGGACCGCAAAAAGAAAAACAATCTTTGGTCAATTCGGACCTTTTCCACTGGTCAATTCGGACCTTTTCCATTGGCCAATTCGGACCTTTTCCATTGGTCAATTCGGACCTTTTCCAATGGTCAATTCGGACCTCTGCATTATGTATTTTTCATAAAGAAAACTGTGTTCAGATTAAAAACGAGCCGTCCTGACATCAAGAATGAGACTTCATTCTTGAAATCTGCTGTCTCGTTTTGATAGAATATATACATACATTGCTTTCACGGTTGTTGTAAGCAGGCTTTCATGCTCTATGACGGTCTTGCATTGCATATTAAGGTAAAAATGCGGTTTGAGCTGGCTTATGCTATACGCTAGAGGATCATGAACTACAAAACACAAAGTACCCGTAAGAAACAGATGGGCTGCTTGAGCCTAAATGCAAAGCTTATTCACTACTGAATGGCCTTGTGATCACTGGTTAGCCGCTTAGAAGGTCTGAACGTGCCAAGGAAAAGTGATTAAAGTCAAACCATCCTTACATATAAGCCGTGGGTTGTTTATTTGTGTGGTTATATTGTCAAGCGCATTTCGGGTGCCATGACATCGTAATGTTGGGTAAAATGCGTATAAAAATGGAGGCAACGTCACGATATGACCATAGCTGTTGACTGGGATGCTAAGGCACAAATCAATCAATCAATCAATCAATCAATCAATCAATCAATCAATCAATTAGTCGATCTACAAAACGTAGTATTTCATTCGCGAATACTGCATGAAATAATGGTTTGAGTACTACAAAGGATTTTTATTTTAATGATTTGAAGACACAGTCAATCCTTTTATCTTGAATCGATTCAAGCATTGGTTTATTCGGACCTTATTTCTGTTTCACGTGTGGTCAATTCGGACCCTAAACAGATTCTGACATTGGCTAATTCGGACCTTAATCTGATTCGGACCTTGGCTAATTCGGACCCTATTTCAAAACAATCATTGGCTAATTCGGACCTCGATTGTGCGGTGTCCGAATTGACCAGTGGTCGAGGTCCGAATTAGCCAATGTCCGAATTAGCCAGGGTCCGAACTGTCCACAGTCAAGGTCCGAATTAGCCAAGGTCCGAATTGTCCACGTACCGCCCTCAGTATACGCCCTCAGAATCGAGCTCCGAACCTCGGCACAGATGAAACGAAGCAGCAATTAGTATATGAATGAGTATAAAAGTGGGTTTAAAAAATCAAAGGGCAGTATATGAATGGGTATAAAAAATCAAAGGACAGTATATGAAATTGAATGGGTCAATATTTTGATCAATCAAGTATATGAATGGGTCTATTTTTTCAATGACCAGGTATATGATTGGGGTAGATTTCAGAAATTTGGGCCACACACCCGTACCACAATTACCCCTTAGTTACCCCCCCCCCCCGCCCCCGAGGAATAAAGTGTATGTTCGTTCGTTCGTTCGGAAAATCTTGAGCTTCGATCTACAACAACAGGCTAGCCTGTTTACAGCGTTTGCTGTGGTGGCTCCGCACCTTGGAAAGAGTGTTGGGGGCGGACTTTACGAACACAACGGATTATGGACAAAGGCTATCACAAGAACGAATACCATCTTAGCTTATCCGTGGCAAATCATCATTGCCATGGATAACCCAATAGATTAAACATCTTATCCGTAATAGAGATAGCCTATATCAGCCTGCCTCTGTGCAATGGTGTTAAAAGAAAAGATATGACACAAGTGTCATATCAATAGCCTCAATTTTCTATCGCAGTCAATAACGGAGGGTCTGGATGGGGTATAATGATTAATGAATAATGGCCTAAAATTTTTAATGAGAGTGAATAAAGAGCAAAAAATTTAATGATTAGTGAATAATGGGGTCCTAAAGAATATTGAATAAATGTAATTTTTTAATGAATAGCAGAGTAATATAATGAATAGTGAATAATAACATTTTAAAGAATAATGAATATGCTAAAATTTGGCTATGGAATTGTCTTAGATGGCCTCCCTGACATTCCAGAATTTCATTTTTTTTCTGGGGTCTGGACGCCCCCAGACCCGGTTTAGTTCAAATATGTTGTATTCATATTTCAGAAATCCTTGAATGTTTGGAAAGACATATGTCTGGAAGGCAAGCATGTAGGAGCTCATCTCATGGACCAATTGAAAAAAAAATGTGTCATTTGAAGGCAGAGAAAAATAAATTAAATCATTCTGGATGTTTACTGAGCCAGATACTATTTCACTGTTTTGTTTGCTTATGTATATGTATTTTCTTTTTATTCTATTACCCTTCTGTGTCCTTATTATGCATGTTCCAATCCTATAATGATAATCTTTTCTGTGGATGGACATCATCTTGCTGTTTATAAGACAGAACATAATAATAGTGTCTTTTGCAATCAGAAAAAAGGTAGCACTAAGAGAGTTAATGCAAATCTATCTGGCAATTTATATGGCGCTACATTTTTTTCCTCGCTCGCTTCGCTCGCTCGGTATTTAAGACATCAATATTTAATGTATTGTACAATCAGGCACAAGCACAAATACATACATCACATATGCTTACTTGTTTACTGAATAAAAAACAGCAGCATTTTATTATAACTTGTACCCCTGAAGTTACCATTTTTCTTAAATCTTTGGTATTCATAACTGAAGAGAAAGATTCAGGGTAAAACTTAGGGCGTATTCAGTATTTAAGGTGGGGATTATACTCCCAACAGATTTAAAAGGGGATTTGCTAAAACAAAATCGATATACTATTTCGGAAAGTTTCTATGAGGCTTTGTGGTCTAGTCTAGCAGAGTATATATGCTTCTCTCAAGATGTTAATATCAAGGTTGCACTCAGCAGTCTACAATTTAATATCATAAAACTAGTCCTTGTGGCTTGAGATAAGGGATGCCTTAGGTGGGGAACACCTATTTGCTTATGGATATTAGCTGGGTGAAGAAGCCGTGACTAGTAATCATATTTTAATGAATAATCGAGGTAATTTTAATGAATAAGCCAAAATTTTAATGACAGTGAATAAATGGCTAAATTTTTAGTGATTAGTGAATACCAGGACCCCCCATCCAGACACTCATAACGTATAAGACAAACCGCGCACCGAGCGTATGAAAAAATATGCCACAAATTCAACCAATGTATTTCTATAGACATAGAGATACCTTGATTCAACAAACATTAGAAGCACGTCGGAGACACGTAACAAACGCGTTTAATACATACGTGGTTTGGAAGAAAAGTTCGTGTACACCACGGATTTATATTTGCAACAGAAAAAGGAATATATCTGCTTTTGCAAAAGTATTTTATAAGCAAATACGGGTCAAATATACATGAAATTTTATTGAAATCTGACAAAAATACACGTCATCTACAGTCTTTTCCCTGCACTTCCGAATCGAGTGCGGGGCAAAGGTCAACGTCTCTATATGACGTTACTTGACATTTTAAGCCGCCAGCGCGTTATATATTTGTTTCAGGGTGTGTTTTTTAACAAAAGATCCTTGGCTATCAAACATTTTTATGTCTGTGTATCCATCTTCAAATGCAGATACGCCGTACCAATTCTCGCAAAATTGTTCGACCACCTGTTGAACATGTGTAACAATTTCTTTCGGCGAGCATGCCAGACAGGTGATCTTCCGTTTATCATCATAGGTGGACTTCTGAGCAGCTGAAAATCGACTGTGCCACAACTACTGTGAACTAATTTAGTAACTGACAGACCGATGACTTTTCTGTTGTTTGTAACATTTTCATCTCATCTGTGGGTGATTTCCTTAACGAAACATACAATCGGCGTCGGCTTTTCTACGACGTCAAATTACGCCATTATTTCAAACAGATTTTTAGGTCTGCTTCTGATTTTTTTTCCCACATAAATCAAACTACACTGCCGCCAAGTCGGAATCTTTCTGAAACTGAAGTCAGTGTTATATGGTTTTAGGACGAAATATATTTTAATGTTATAACATATTTAAGTGCCGTTTGACAGGGAAAAAACACAATATGAAAATCGTCACATTTTATTGACGTTTTGGCACCTGTCCCGTGTGGCCCCACGTACGCTTAAGTAGAAAATATATCATATTTTACGTGTTGATACTTCAAATTGAAACAAATTCCTCAAATATGCTCATAAGATATTGCTGCTTATATTTATACAAAAACAAAAAAAAAAACACCTTAAACAACAGCACTTTACTTTTCCTGCTAGCCAAGGTGTCCACAAACCTCGTACATGTGCGTTCTGTACGCTTGGTGTACGTTAAAGTATTTTAAGCATGCAGTATGCTTAAAGCTCGACGTGTCTCGGGTATGTGTCTTATATGAATAAGTTCAACACGCATTACATTAAACGTTTGATACGCGCCTATACTGTATTATGTGCTTAACATAACTGTGACATAACACAAAAGTAATCCAAAATTTTCAGCATGCTGAGATTATTATACGACCTGTACACACCTTAGACACACGCTAATCATTTGTGACTGCTAATTACACCAAAGAGACTATGGGCCCCGCCCATTGGGGCCTAAAGAAATAGATATAGGCTGCTTGTGCCTCCAGGTAAAGCTAAATACACTGCTGACTGACCATTTGATTACTGGTTAACCGCGCTTGTCTGAGCCTGCAGAGGAAACATTTCAAGTCAAACCATCCATACGTAAAAGCCTTTTGTGTCTTAGTTGGATAGTTAGGTATCATGACATCCTCATTTTGGCTAAAAGTCCTGTAAAATGGAGGCAACATCCCAACATGACCTTAGCTGTTGACTGGGACGTAAAGCATCAATTCAAATAAACAAATTACGCCAACAGGTTGCAAAAGTGGTCGAGATTTCTCAATACTTCCATGTTGTGGTTTTACTAGATTCTAGTAATTGATAAGCCGTGAGTCCTATACTATAGATAGTTAAAGTTTAAGAAGCAAATTTTCTTATTCAGCGTGTTGAGATTTTTTCATTTTTCCAGGGTCGCGAAAACACAAATATTTTTGGTACACTCTTCCGTACGTTCTAAATAAAAAAAAATAAGAAAATGAACACCAATACTTTATGTTTCATTCATAAATATTTACATTTTTTCTAAAACCTCCTTAGATGAACCATTAGATGTTCATCTGTGTTCATACTTCCATGAACAACATTGTGTCACGCGACGTGACGTAATCCAAACTTGACGTCAAAAAACATGAATCTCGCCAATCTGATTGGACGTTGTAAACATCGACGCCGTTCCGCTGTTTGAACACACACTGTGTGTAGATTCTCTGTTTGCTGGTAAATGTGACCGCCTTGGTGATTTTTCAACAAGCGATAGAGAGAAATGAATGTAAATATAAGCAATGAGTTTAATTTTTCTGTTGTTCATGGAGCTATGAACCGCAGTGGGTCGCGTGCAAAGTGAATGAACCCCTTCATGGAGCTATGAACCGCAGTGGGTCAATAGCAAAGCTTGCATGAACCCCTTCGGGGTTCATTCACTTTGCACGCGACCCACTGCGGTTCATAGCTCCATGAACACCAGAAAAATTAAATTCATTTCTTAAATAATGGAGTTAAAGCACACACGGGAAACGGTCAATTTGTACATCGCCGGTGCTCCATGGAAAGAGAAATTGACGGTTTCCGGTGTAGGAGTTGTTGGGTCAAATTAAAGGTTTGTGTTGTACCCGAGTGGGTTCAAGGTAAGTTTTTTGCTTCTTTCCCCCCGGTACCTAAAAATCCGAGAATGTCAGATGATGGGCGAATGAATAAAGACCATGCATACAAAAAAGCGTGCACAAAAACTTACCAATTATCCACATATCGTTTATCGGGTTTAGGAAACCCTGGTCAAAACTTGTGTTGTGGGATAAAAAGTGATTCAGTTTTCCGATATAGCTAACTCAAGTTTGATCTGATAGCCTAGAATTACAACAGAAGTCAATAGCATGTAATTTACATGGAATATTAAAAAGAAAAGTTTAAAATATGTGAACCATGGGTCATTTTTTCAAAAAGTGTACCAATTGACGGTCGGTGTGAAATTTGACTAATGGGAAATTGTTTTTGTCATGATGGTCGTTCGTCTCTCACTAATGAGAGAGGCCATCATTATTTCTTGAATAGGTTCATATGTGTTGGTCAGTTTTTTTTTATTTCTGACTAGGCCAATTCTAGCTCTGAACTGTCGGTTGCAAGTAGAGCAAGTCAACATCATGGACTCAGCTGGTGGCCCATTGGTATTGGCATTGCGTTCTCTGCGTTTTCTTTCAGCTTCACAGATTCTCTTTTTTTCATAGAGAGCTGCTCTTTTGTTGATGAGACCTCGCCACTTTGATCGCTCTTGTGCAGTCGGTTCCCAAGGCCCCATTGGTATGTCGAAATCCTTCAGAGAGTTTTTGAGGGTGTCTTTGTAGCGTTTCTTCTGGCCACCTTGAGAGCGCTTTCCCTCCTTTAATTCTCCATAGAAGACTTTCTTTGGAAGTTGCTTATCAAGCATTCTTCTAACATGGCCAGTCCACCTTAGCTGTGCTAGCTTTAAAACAGTATGCATGTTTTGCATCCCTGCTTTCTTCAGGACCTCCGTGTCTGGAATCTTGTCTTGCCACTTGATTTTTTAAAGCTTTCACAAACAGCTTAAGTGGAAATGGTTAAGTCTCTTTGCATGACGCTGGTATACTGTCCAGGTCTCACATACAAGAGGGCTGGCAGTACCAGAGCCTTGTAGACTTTCAGCCTGGTGTCAAGCTTGATTCCATTTCGCTCCCAGATATTTGCACAAAGTCTTCCGAATGACACACTTGCTTTTGCAATTCTGGCAGTGACGTCATCATCAACGTGCACTTCTCTGCAGAATTTATAATTATCAACAACTTTCAGTTTGTGTCCATTCACAGTGATGGTTGGTTCATTGTACGGTTTTCCTGGTGCTGGTTGGTGTACAACCTGTCTTTTTGTGCTGATTGTGAGTTCATAATATCACATGACTGTGAGACTTGATCCATGACTCTTTGCATTTTGCCTCTGAGTTGGAATTGGTGACAATTATTTTTATTCTTACCTAAATCATCAGCATAAAGGAGCTCATCCAGCACATCAGGCTGCACCTTAGTTTTGGCTTGCAACCTTCTAGGGTTGAATATATTGCCATCAAAACGGTACCTGATTGGAAAATCAGTGTCACTGTCCTGAAAAGTATCCATGAGCATGGCAGAAAACATCATGCTGAACAGTGTTGGTGCCATAACACAGACCTGTTTGACCCCATTTGTTACCTCAAAGGGTTCAGAGAACTCTCCATCATTTTGTACACGTGCTTGCATGCCATCAGAATTTTTGCCAGTATCTTCCCAGCAATGGATAGGAGGGAGATGCCTCTCTGGTTTTCAAAGACTTGAGGATTTCCTTTCCGCGTGTATAGGTGGATTATGGGTGCATCCTTATATTCTTGCGGGATAGCCTCCTTCCTCCACATACAGTGAATCAACTCCGTAATTTTCTCTGACATGGGTAACATCCCCCCACACACACACACACCAAACGCATAAACCTCTGCATTAATTGCATCTGCACCTGGAGCTTTGCCAGATGACAGTTGTTGAACTGATTTTCTTGTTTCCATGACGGTTGGAAATTCATCTAACAAAACATTGCACTCTATCTGTGGAAGCCTCATTGGTGCTTGATAGTTGATTCAGCCCACTAAATGATATATGTATCAACAATGGAACATACATATATTTTAAAATAAATCTCAGGCCGACTAAAGTTTTTCCATCAAGTTATTATACAAGTTATATCACTACAAATTTAAGCACGAGAACGATTTGTTCGTTTGGTGCTAAATACGTCCCAGTCAACACATTCGGTTATGTCGGGACGTCACCGTGTCAGCGGTCACCATTTTATGTTGACTTCTATCCAACATTGGGATGCCATGACATGCGAAATAAGGTTTGAAATTTGGCACCCAAGTAACAAACAAAAGTTTATATGTATGGATGGTTTGACTCAACCACATTTCAAGGATAGGCTCAGGCCTTTTAAGTGGTTAACGAGTAATCATATGGTCGGTCAGTCAGAATATTTTTTGCCTAGAGGCACAAACAGTCAATAGAATCTTCCTTTGGTGATTTTCCCTTAAAGCCCATCTGGAGACATAAACAAATTATAGTCAGCAAAACGAGTTCTACACATTTGTGTGTATACGTGAATTTCTGAATGATCAGGAATACATGTAGTTACATTTAACGCTATATGCATGTATCACTAAAAAATGTGGGCTGAAAGAATAGAGCATTTGAATAATCGATAATTTTCTATTCGGGCTGCCAAATACTAGTATACATTATTAGATTTCAGTCAACAAAGGCGTCACATGTTTCAATCAATTTGTCCCTGCCAACAAATCTGGTGCTGCAAGGATCTGTTGTAAGACTGATATGGAAAACCCATTGAATCGGTGTTCTGATAGGCAATCATTAGAATGGTTACACGCAATCCCGAAATCCAAATGAGTTATCAAAAGCAGGATGGATAAGTCAGTTCTGTTACCGGTAGTTTTTCCTTTAGCATATGGACTTAATTGTATCACGAGATGTCAACTTGCAAGATTAGATATCAACAATATAATTCTTTAAATAAACCTTCAATCTTGAATAGTTAAAGCTGTTTCTGGTACCTATAATCTCGTGTTCACATTAGCCATAAATATAGGAACAAACACTAAAGGGATTAGATGTCTATACTGAAGTTAAGCAGCAAGTTGCTACACTGGGTTAGTATTGGACAAATTGCACGCCCTAACGTCAATTAGCACACCCACAGAAATTAAGCGTTAAGATTGTAATCATTTAAGTTTCTGCAAGTGAAATACTTATAAGACATCTGAAGATATGTGATGTAACTTGTAACGGCAATATGAAGGTCAGACTATTTGATTAACGGTTCATATGGCGATGACTTTGGCGATTTCTATATCTTTGCGACAGTGTAGCATGAGCAGGCATGAAAATGGGACAAAAAGACAAGCAACATTATTTCCGAAAGGGATTTTGTCGTCAAGGAAAACAACATGCATCAAAGTAGTGATATCACGGTTCTTATTTTAATTTATCACGATAGCATTGCAAATGCATTAGTTAAATTGCACTCCAGTCGTCAATTTGCACGCTTGTAAAATTTTGATTCCAATTTCTTATAACCAAATGTTATCTTTTATACACAATACCTTCAACCAGTAATGTGTACTCTAAACTTGGTATTTTATTTTCAACTCCGCATATTGAATGTGTACATGACGTAATTCAGGCATTTTTAGACATGTACATTCACCAAATAACCCAGTATTTCAAACGCGAAAACTGATTACTGCATACTTTTATAAACTTTTCATGTGATATGAGTTCCTGTAAAATCCCCAATCACAGGCGCATCATCTGACATTCTCCGATTTTTGAATGGATTTAGAATAAGGAAAATATTTTACCTTGAACTGGTTGACCCAGTAAAATTCTCTCTATTTACGTCGGTCAACTCCGGCACCGGAAACCGTCAACTTCACTTACAATGGAGCACCGGCGGTGTACAAATTGACCGTTTCCCAGGCGTGTAAAGGCGTTAGAATTTCTGACGTCAAGTGAATGGAAACGTCAGAAGTTATCAGAAAGGCTTTACAGTTAAAATATCGGCTGATATCAATCACTTGTGAAAATCATCAGATATCTCAACATACTTTTTACATAATTTATACCTATGTAATACATTTATCTTTTTGCCATTAAAGATACGGCTATACATCATTTCAAAATTCAATATTTGATAATGCAACATTTATCTGTCCGGGCCTACCAGTTATCGCCAGTACTGAACAACTTTTTTCAGCGTTCTGCTAAATAGACTCTATAAAAAGGAAGAATAAAAACGAATGAAGAAAGATAAGAAACTTATAAAAAAAATAAATGAAAAATGAAAAATAAAATAAATTAAAAAAAAAAATGAATAGCGGAGATACGTGTTAGAGTCTGACTAGAAGACCGATGCGAAACACACTGAGCTAATGGGTCCGATAGACTTTTAACGGCATTACTCATGTTATTATTTAACATTTATGGTCTATAAATAATAATCAAAAAATAGTTGACAATATCGGCTGGTTTCCCGTTATCAGGTTTAAGTTATATGTAAATATATTCGGAATAGGAACCAGTGCAATGCTTAATTGATACCGAATCATTTTCCCGCCCTTGATTACTAGAAAAAGAAAGAGAATCAGGCCATCTCGGCTTCATTCGTACCTTCGAGGTTATCATAAAAAAACTACGGAAGTGACCACGGCAGTGTAGCGCTAAATACAAACCGCGATGAACTATTATTATTACGAAGAACAGACAGGCACTACAGGCATAATCAATGATCGAAATCATGGCTTAAGCATGTCGTTTATAGATTAGAAACCGAAATAACAATTTGTATCGAAATAATTGGGGACGAATATGCCTAAGGCTTGCAAAGACCGCAGACTGATGACCGCCGACCGAATCACTACCCATGGCCTCTAAGCATTCGTTTTAATTTGAAACGTTAGTAACTTTCAAACTTTTAAGTGTCCCAGTTGACAAAACCATCGATTTACTTTTTGTATGTCTACAGTTTTACATCCTAAATTAATCACATTGACGAATAAACAATCTTTTAAAACCGGACTTCTTTTTTTCTCGGATGGATATCTATATGGACCTTTTCCAATACAATTATAGCTATAGAATAGTACATTGAAGGGTTGAGGCTATAAAAATGGCGATGCTGACACCAGGACTAAATTACAGCCCCTTTCACTCGAGTTTGTCGTTTGAGCATTTAGGTCAATCAAGTTTTTGTGTAAATCAGGTAACTTTTTATTATAGTTTAGAATAAAGGTGTTCTTAAAATCGATTCAGCATTCATGGCTATATTGCAACGAACAGCCGAGCAAAGCCACAGCATACCCCGTCAGTGGAAAAGCATGCTCATACACCAAGGGTGATACTCTACACTTACTCGATTCACAAAGTTTCGAGTTTGAAATTTGCATATTACAAGCACTCAATATGCCGCTAATACGTTGCACCAGCTAATACGTTGCACCAACGTATTTTTCCAAGGGAGGCTATCCCGTCACATTTACTCCTCCTTCCGAGAAGACTCGCCCTGAGCCTTGGCCTGGGAACTACATGGGAAAGGCAACTCCGTTCTGGCAGTTGTCATCATCCCATCGCTGCCACCAAATGCAACGAACAGCCGAGCCAAGCCACAGCAAATCCCGTCAGTGGAAAAGCATGCTCATCCACAAAGGGTGGTTTACTGCGCTATATACTCTACACTTACACGATTCACAATGTTTCGAGTATGAAATTTGCATATTACAAACACTCAATATGCCGCTAATACGTTGCACCAACGCATTTTTCCAAGAGGCCACCCTCATGAAAAACTCGCGCGTCTGGCTCTCTGCAAAGCATTTGAAGCAAAAGAATATTCTTTATTTTGACACTAAAACCAAACCCCTAAAGCTGACTTATCAATCTCCCGCCTTGCTCAGAAGCGTGCAGGATCTGAATCAGTTTTCTATAAGATAGACTGACTTCTGACACCACCGCACAGACACACGACACGACAGAACACCACGACAACGATGCCAGAAATTGACATTTCTTTCTTTCTTCAGATACTGAGTAGATTATTTTCATCACCTCAGGTGTGGGGTGGGTTTGAATTTAGCAAAATAGGGGAGATATTCGGACGTACGTCGCGGTTAACATGCCACGTAACCGTGACGTATGTACAGCGTATACCGTTCCTTTGACTGACACAAATTACATGTTTGCTCAAAATATTGATTGTGGGTACAGGTTAGAACCGCCTCGCCGAGACGGTTCTAACGAGTACCCACGATCTATGTTTTGGAACAAAAATAAGAAAAATAGAAAAATAGGTATTCCCCTGTATACCCCAGTTTTTCTATATAAAAGTGGGGTTTAATTAAGGGGGTATACATTTCCCGGACATGTTTTCCTGATGATACATGTATTTGGTACTTTGGAAAGATTATCAAAGATGAATTGTTTGGTACGGTATTAGAGTATTTGGCGTTTGAAAGGAACACAACATTTTATAAGGGTTTTCGTTTTATATATAAATGACATAAAACACATATTAACAGCATACATTGTATTATACAATTAATGACAAGGAACATTTTATGTAACGCTTAATGCTGATGCAACGGATTTATGTTAGCGATTTATGTTATTTCATATGAGAATAACGTACGCTGCCCTATAATCGTCATGGTCCTAAGGTCGTCACTTTTCTTTTGACCCCCACCATTTCCGTCTTTGTCATCGGGGCATGATTTTAATGGAAAATATCTCCTCTATGCTATAATTATTAATTTACAACCCCTAAATAACCGGTTTCCTTGTAGTAGACGTTGAAACAGGGGTACCCAATTTTGCACAAAATTGAAAGTCTGTCGAGAGCTGAATATGCTTTTCATATCGATCCGGCGAAAGGAAATTCCCTTGAGCTACGCCTGTACATTTAGACATGCCCAGAAGATACCGATCTACCAATAAATGTTTCCCTTTCACCGATTAAGCATGTAAACACACAAATAACTGGTTGAAAAGTTAGATGACGACTTTAGGTCATGCCTGACGACCTTAGGTCTTCATGAAAAAGTGGTTACTTGATTCCGTTTTCAATTTTCAATTAATTCCAAACGGCCACTATCATTATTGTTGATGGGTTTTAAACACTTCACAGGTACCACAAATAACTCCCAAACACCTCCGCGCCGTGGTACTTTATGCCATTAAAGGTACAAAAATTATCGTGACAACCCTAGGACCAGCTCAATATACCTACATAGCTACAGAGACATTAAGTGCACACCTGTGACTATCAACACCACCTCCGGACCACCCAATTACACGCAAAGTTACTAATCAATGCTAAAACCAGCACAGTACGTCCATTGGACAAGAAACATGGCCGACCATACCTTTGTTGGCTCTTCAAGATCAAATAAGTGATTCATAAAGTTCATTTGCACAATCACACATGCTTTTATGGTCACAAGTGGTATTTATTGATAGCGAAAAGACACTCTAGTATCACTTAATACTGCTGACGACCTTAGGGCCTGGTAACTGACGACTTTATGTCCTGGTGGTCCTAAAGTCGTCAGTCATACCCCTCTGCTCTAAATCGGTCTTTTTTCATTATTTGCGTATAGTTTACAATATATTTCTTTAATTGACATACTAGATGAATAGTTAAGCTTCCCTCTGCCAAAATGCATTCTTAAGCTAGCCGTTGTGTGTAGCCCGTTGCAGTAGCTGAAATGCTCCAAGGTGACGACTTTAGGGCATCGTACGTTAATTATGTTAGTTCGTTTTCAAATGATTTGAACTGATACTGATTTCTCAATTTCGGCGATTAAACGATGAAATTGCTAAAATAAGTGCCAGTTGACTGGCAGTGTCGATGCAAGTGCATCAGGAAAACATGCCCGTGTAATGAATACACCCTTATACCCCACTTTCAAATAGTAAAACTGGGGTATGCAGCCCGGGGTATACCATTTTTTCTTAATTTTTGCTCCAAAACATAGATTGTGAGTACTCGCTAGGAGGCGGTTCTAACATGTACCCACAATTTATGTTTTGAGCAAAAATATTATAAAAATGATAAAAAAAGACTTTCTACTGAGAATTTTCAATTTTTACAACTTAAAAAAAAATCTCTATATTGCATGGGCATGTTTTCGTAATGGTTAGTGCTAATTAATGCTGGTGACACGGAGCCCAGTAGCAACAGCCACTCCTTATTCGTTACATGTTCATTTGCAGTTTTTAATATAGATGTCATTTAAAATTGAAATAATAAAACAAGCAATGTCGCTGCAGTTGTGTTGTGCGTTTTATCCTAGAACGGAATAAATTATAACAACTGTCCTTACACCATCTTTCGGAGAATTACCTCCGGAAAATCATGACCAAGTCACCCTTTTACATTCTAAATGTCTTAAAAGTGCCCAAAAAGTTTTTTTTTCCTGGGCGAGACCAGTACTATAGTAGGTTGTTTTTTGTGGGTTTGTTGTCCCGGGAGCACCCGAAGGCTCAACCGAGAGATTGATTTTTGTTGTTATTTTTGGAGAAGCCCCGGGATCGAACCTGTGACCCCTGGTTTACAAGGCGAGTGACTTATCCACTGCACCACGGAGCCTTTTTTTACATTTGGTTCACTAATAATTTTTTCTTGAATTGGTGTTACGATTTGGTTCACTGATAATGTTTTTCTTGAACTGGTGTTTAATGCATGAACAGGGGATGCAATTTAAACACCACAAAATTTGAACATGCAAATTTGTGTAATATTTTTGTGTTAAGACCACATTTATGCCTTGTAAACAATTTTGATTCGGTGTATTGTAAATTAAAAAATAATCAAGTTTGATTTTTTTTTCTTGTAAAACAGTTATTTCCCTTGTCAACATTTCCAAAATGGGAAAACTATTCAAAATTTACATGAATTTGTAAATCGATTTTCAAAGTTTTTGCAGCACGTTTTGGGCCTTTGAGATAATTACAATTAGCTGATCATATTTTTTTTCTTGAGGTATTTCAGAAAAGCGTGATTTTGACACTGAAAGACGGTGCAGGAAAATAGTACTTATTGACTGCAATATACTATGTATGGCAGTCCTATACACATCTAGATTTGCTAAATAAATACAATTAAATGTATATAAAATGCAATGCATGTACTAGTATATCAATTATTCATTTAGGATTTCATATGTCATAGTATATCAAAAGAGCCCTTCAGTGAGAAAATCAACAATCTGGGGTACCGACCAGGTCCTACACAAACTAGTCTGTACAGCCACAGAAAATAGCAGATTTAAGAAGAAGAGGGAGCATACTATCCGTGTGGCAGCGAAAACAAAGGCGCTGATCAAATTAGCAATACTATCTGTGTAGCGAAAACAAAGGATCGAGCTGATCAGCTGTGCAGTTACTGCACAGCTGATCTGCGTCTTTGTTTTCGCATATGCAGATTTTTGGTTTTCTGGTGCAGCGGCTTAATATGAAGCTCCACATGTTAATAATAATACTCTTTCTGTTAAAATCATTATTCAATTTAAATATGAGTATTATACATAATCGTGCATGACGTATACACTGCTCAAAATATTTAAAGGGACACTGTAGTTTGCCTATATTGCACAACTTTGACACCCGTTAGAATATAGGATGTTCTCTTCTTTTACAATATTTTCACTATTTAAAGTAAGTCGCGTTGTAAGGAAATTAGATACAGAAACTGTGCTGCTCAAGTTTATGGAACATTTAGTGTTAATAATTTTGTCAAATGTCCTCCATGGACGTTAATTGTATCATTTTTAACTAAGATGCACGCCAAAAGTCTAAATTATGTCTACACGTTTCACTGTCATTTGGGTGTCCAAATCTGGGTAGAGCACTCTAGTTTATATTGCGACATATGGAGAAAATAGTGTACTGGTCCAGTAAATATTTTGAGCAGTGTACGTATTACATACACCCACTCAACGACGACATATTAATGAATAGTCTATATACAAATTTATACAAAAAATAAACAATTGTGCAGTATACATGTAGACCAGTTTGTCTTGATCTGACTGCATGCGCGGATCCAGAGGGGGGGGGGGGGGGGGGGCCGGGGGTCCGGACCCCCCTGGAATTCAAAAATTTCACCTAAAAAAGGTCATTTCGGGATTTTTGGGGGGTTGGACCCTCCTCGTCTGTGACCAAAAATTACCATTTTCGTTGGACCCCCTCTCATGAAAATTTCTGGATCCGCGCATGCTGACTGCATTGATACAAAATACTGGATATCTTAACGCCCTAGCATATCACTGGCATGCAAATTCCTCTGAATGTTTCGCGAATGGAGGTGTTTTATGTGTCGCGAACTACTAGTCGCCAACCATTCGCGAAACTTTGAGAAATCTTCAGTTTCAAACATGTATTCGACATAGTATTCGCGAAACCATCGCAAACCTGTCGCGCAACAGACGCACACATTCGTGCAAGTGTCACAAACCTGTCGCCGCGAATTTACAATGCGACAAATTCGTACGACAGTCGCGCGACGGTTTTGAGAAAACATGAGAACATTCAGATATATAAAGTATATCTGGCGAGAAAATAAAACTAGTGATATTAGTGCGAATGCGAGACTCTCACGAATGTCTCGCAGCTGTCGTACGAGTGAAATTGAAACTAAGCGACATTCTTGAGAACGTCGTGAGACACACTTACGAATGTCTCACGACTGTCGTACGAGTATCTCGCGAGTTTCCCGCTACAGTCGTGAGACATACATGTATATGCAAAATGAGGCCGAAATTCGCAGAGAGAGAGAGAGAGAGAGAGAGAGAGAGAGAGAGAGAGAGAGAGAGAGAGAGAGAGAGAGAGAGAGAGAGAGAGAGAGAGAGAGAGAGAGAGAGAGAGAGAATCACTTGGAGTACCAATTTGATTGCTAGATGGAATTTGCAAGATTTAAAGCAGCGGTTTAAAGCATTTGCGAATTTTCCTTTGTATTGACGTGCGTTGCATAAATCTGTAATTTAATCGACTTTTATTTTTCATACTTTAGAAATGGGATACGAGTTATATCTGAACAAAACAATGAATATGAATTAAACATGAATACATGAATACCACTATTCTTTACTTCTGAACAGCTTCTGCAACCTAAATGTTTTATTTCTTTTGCCGAATGAATATAGCGATATCCCGCATCACGAGAAAACCGAATTTTCGCATATGCAAAAAAAAAAAAAAAAGACGCAGATCAACTGTGCAGTAAATGTTCAGACTGAACAGCTGATCAGCGCCCTTGTTTTCGCTATACAGACAGTACAATTCCTCTTCTTCTTAAATCCGAACTTTCAATGCTCTAGCCTATTTCTGTGACTGTAAAGGCCGGTTTGTGTCGGACCTGGTCGGAAACACAGAAGACCGGTTTTCTCGTGTCGCGGCTCATACTAGGATTGAGGCCCCCTTTCTGACGTGCACACCCAAAAGATATTCAATCAAACAACATTGGCACATTTTGGGCGTTATTTTTATCATTTCTATAAGCCCTTTTCGTAATTGCAATGTATGTACAAATTGTTATATATAGGCATCAAGGTCTCGAAGTTTTGATTAAGCAATTAAGAATGTTCGATGATCTTGAAAATTTACAATTTCTCATTGTACATTTCGAATTTCTTGCCGCTCGGTTCTGCTTCCCGGAAGTAACTTTTAGGAACCACGATGACGTCGCTCTCGCCCACTGCAAATAGAAGAAACGCCAGTCGTTAACTCGTAGAAGCCTGACGTCCTTTTTATGGGACATACCCAAACAGTATGGCTGATTCGACTCTCTCTCTCTCTCTCTCTCTCTCTCTCTCTCTCTCTCTCTCTCTCTCTCTCTCTCTCTCTTGCGTAAAGTATTATGCAGAATGTTTGAATGTTTTAGAACTTTAGAGACCTTAAGTATGGTTACATTAAAATCAATGGCAATTTCTCAAAATCACTGAAAACTAACAACAAGTTGAGCATAAATAAACTCCGACAGAATAAATCTTACTCATTTTGTTCACTGCATCATCCATGGATAAGCTCCGTCTGTAGGGGTCAAAGATGAACTTATACAAGACGCCCGCTATTATTCCACCAGCAATGGGGCCAGCCCAATATACCTACAGAGATACTGAACTGATTTAACATTTAGCAACAAAAGGTAAATTATATATCATGTTGTACTGAAAAAAAAAATACAAATCCATTGGCGACATTCATCGTAAAAGTTCTTTGTTTTACCAGGGTACAATGTGATCGTACATTTTGATCGTACAGTGTAATCGGACAGTGTAATCGGACAATGTGATCGTACAGTGTGATCGTACAGTGTAAGCGAAGTGTGATCGTACAGTGTAAGCGTACAGTGCAATCGGACAATGTGGTCGTACAGTGTGATCGTACAGTGTGATCGTGCCGCAGTGTAAGCGTACATTGTGATCGTACAGTGTGATCGTACAGTGTAATCAATGTGCGGTCCCGAGGTTATAAAATTATTTCATGCTCAGCTCAGCTCAGCTAAGCATAAAATTCAAGCTGCTCATAAATGCCAATATAACCAAAATAAACTGAAATTTCATGTTTAAATCACCAAAGCCAGTAATTTATCCTGCTAATAAATGAGCCACTGCACCAGAAAACCAACAGTCTGCATATGCGAAACCAAGGGTCAGATCAGCTAAGATAGCATAATCCCTCTTCATCTAAAATCCGAAATTTCAAGCTTCTAGCCTTCTTCTGTGACTGTACAGGCCGGTTTGTGTCGGACCTGGTCGGAAACCCAAATTGTTGTCTGTTAAAATTTATGAGCAGGAAACATTTTAGTCTCAGCTGAGCTGAGCATGAAAATTTTTTTATAACCTCGGGGTCTGGTCGTCCTCGAATAGAGACTGAATACCATAAACATCGAAATACGAAAGCATTGGACGTCAAAAGTACACAGGGGACTCTAGTGTTTACTTCCGCTCAACTGAATAACGATTTCTCATACATGTCACATGTGGAACAAAGGTCTCAGAGCATAAAAATTTAATGACTTAAATGGTCTAAATGCAGATTCATTTGTATACTTTAATTAATATAATGAAAATCGTAAGTGATATCCTCTTCTGTAGCACTGAGGTTAGCCCACGGGACTTTGAGATGGTTAATAACCTTTAGATGACATTATAAAACAACAGACCCAGTGTGCTTAAGAGTTTATGGATGTAAAATCATGTTTGATCCGCCTTTTGCTATCTATCTCACAAAGGCAAATAACCAGTACAGCTAAGATTTCGTCAGATTTAAGTTTTTTAACTGATTCAAAATATAGAAACACACTGAAGGGTCACGGGTCCGACTCTGGGTTCGCTACTGTTTCGGGTGGGCATTTAGAATGCTGAGTGCTTTAAATAACAATTTTGGTTCAGGTACATCACATTTTCATAATATATGAGTGAAAATGGGGTTTACAGTACACATTATTTTATCTGTTTTTGACCCAAAACATAGATTGTGGGTACTCGTTAGAACCGCCACAATGATATCGCTGTACGTATATGGGCGTGTTTTCGTAATGGAATGTGAAATGCCTGTATCTGACTCTTACCCAGTGGTGTTCCCAGAAGTCCGATATAACTGCGGGGCCGAGAGACCTGGCGGGATTCATACTGGCTCCGGTATAGGGGATCTGAAACACAAGGATTTTTGTTGAATCTGTGCTAACAGATCATTAGAGAAACAACCCAGGAATGTACAAGATCTGCGCATGATCGTCATTTTTACTTTTTCTTCAAAACGAAAATATTTTTCAATACTTCTTGAGCTTTTTAGGTTAAAGTCGTTTTTGCTTTCGCATGAGCCAGCCGAAAATTACATGGAGGACTTGAGAATGTACAATGAATTTCACCACATTTTTGCATTCTGTTTTATCTGTTGATGAAGCCAAAGCAAGTCGCGCGGTCCTGTCTATTTCTATAACCAACTTACCCCTGCAAAATGCAGCACCCCGACAGTAAGTCCGATGCCTAGGGCGGGGCTACCGAACAATGGTCGGTTTCCGTCCGTGCAGCCAAATATCGAGCTGACAAGTATGAAAGTATAGACAAGCTCGCACCCGAACCCCTCAGCCGCCGTCATCTGAACGCTCACGGTGTTGAGACCAAGGTTTGAATGGATCGGATCTAGTGTAACGCTGTAAAGAGAATAAGGGTTTGGGGTGAAACGGTGTTTAAAGTGAGTGGCAAATTCTTCGGGTGATTGGAATACGCTACGGTACTTTATTGTGACCCTTTCTGGGCACTCCATTTACATATAGATCTACCATAGGCATACATTGTATCTAGTGTTTTTGTGAAAGGTTATTTATTTTGTAAGTTGTCTGTTTATTTTGTAAGTTGTAAGTTATTTATTTTTAAGAGGTCCACGTTTTTGGGGGGATCATGCATAATGTCCGAATCAACATTTTTTCATTGATATGTTGATATATATTGATACAGCACTTTCAAACCTTTCGCTTCGGGGATTGACACTCGCCGGTTGACAAGCAAATGTGCTCCTTGGCCCGAACGTAAATCATCTTGGTCCCACCTCGTTTATACTCGTTTGCATAAACTTACTACAAACCTTTTGAGGATTAGTGAACCTAGTATTGCACCCCCGCACTGTGCGATGACGTATAAAATGGCTCGTAGTGGACTGATGTTCATTGTCACCGCCATTGCTATGGAAACGGCGGGGTTCATGTGACCGCCTGACACGTGACCTATCATTTGGATGAGTACGGCTATCATCAGACCGAATGTGAAGCCAATCTGAAGAAAAAACAAAGTCGGTCTATGAAAGAGAATTGCTTGATTTGTGGTTTAGCGTCCCACTCGACTCCTTGCAGGCTCAGACCTGAGCGGTTAACCAGCAGTCAGTAGTTTTAGACACAAGCACTCATCTATATATTTCCACCCAACCACACTGTCGGTATTCGGCCGTCTTCGTGAGTATCCTGGCATATTTCGGTGGAACGCAGCGCTTAATTTGAAGTTGGTGTAATGAAACTACGTTTGGTTTCCATCACAAATGCCATAGAAAATTCACTTGTAGAATGGGTTTCTTATGCCAAGAAAAATATGGATTATACATCCAGAAGCGACAGGAAAAGTTCGTATGTTTGCTTTAACAGTCCGTTTGGTGCCCAGGGTGGCCAGTAATCGCTTAATGCAAACGGTGCTTTCATTTAGTTGAACTTTGGTAGATGCGACTCAATATTGTCATGGGGATCATTTACAATGTAACATTTCAACTAAAGGCAACAAATTATGCACATTTCAGAACCAATTTCTTTACATGGATGAATATTTATGTTGTCTGTGGCTAGAAGCATGTAGCAAATGCACTGCGTAATATCAGTTTGGTTTTTGAGATAATTAAAGTGGGAAAAGCTTATCACTATAGTATCGTGCAAGGCTTTTGCATCAAATTACAATACTCTGGAATTCGAGATGAAACCTAGCCATTATATATCAAGACACCAAGCGCCATTGCCGTATACGTCTCTACTTTAACTGCATACAATGAGTAGACAGTGGTGCATTTGCCATTTTAAAAAGACCGAAACAATTTTAAACACACACTGAAAATCCGCCAAAAAAGTGACTCATTCTGATCACTATATGATTACCTGCAATAGCCACATATTAACAACCCTTACCCTGAGTATACGCCCTCCGTCCAGGCCCTCGCCCGCCGGCTGAACTATAGACGATGTCCCAATGAACACGAACAACAAAGTGGCCACGCCCTCCGCTAGGACCGCCCGCCATAGGTCCCAGCTCTTGGCCTCTCCCTCTATATCAAACAGCCCCCGCTCCGGCCCCTTCCGAAGTTTCTCTAGTTTCGATGTTATGTATAGGAAGTAGGCATCCATCTTGGCTCAATGGATATCCTGCAAGAGAACGAAAACACGTCGCATGCATTATACATTTTTATTTGCAGTTGTAAAAGTTTGATTTTTTTTTTCAGTTGCACATTTCTGATATTCTTCTTCTTTTTGCTCAAAACATAGATTGCAGGTACAACCGCCTCGGTAACAATCTACCCCTATACACCCAATTTAAGTTGGGTGTTTCGCGGACATGTCATCCTGATTCCCGGACATGACTTAAAACATCAGCTTTTGCTTACCGTCATATCATGTATCATAATGTAAATTCTACAAGTGTTATAACATTTATTGAAATAAAAAGGGTTTAAACCAAACTATAAAACATTTCAATTCCTTAAATTCAAGCAAGCATTATTGAGTATGTTTAACATTATAAAATTTATTTGGCTCCTGTTTTTGTTATTTAACTCCTCTTAACAAGATTTACAACCTTGTATTTTATGCCAGAGTCTAACACAAGAGCCAAAATGAAACATAAACCATCATCTATACAAACAAACAAATTGCATGTGAAGTATGTAGTTATGCAATTTATGCCAGTAGTTATTTTAAATGGCATATTTAATTCATCAATAAAGGTCGGCGCCGAAAACTGAGCCCTGGAAACCCGAGCATCTTAACCACTATGCATAAATATATATGAGATAAAAAAAAAAGAAAAAAAAAAAAAAAAAAAAAAAAAAAAAAAAAAAAAAAAAGAAAAAGAATACAAAGCCCAGAAAGGTTGATTTGACACCAGGTGCCGAAGGTATAAAACTTTTTTGATGCTCAGCTCAGCTGAGACGAAAATTTATCCTGCTCTTAAATGTTAAAATGCCAACAATTTTTCGGCTATTTTGTCATTTATGAGCAGTTTAAATTTTCTGCTAAGCTGAGCTGAGCATGAAAAAAGCATGACATTGGGACCAGGCATGAAGGAAATGACAATACATCACAAAAATCATTAACAACTGGTATACTGAAAGAGAAATATGACTCTTTCCCAGCGAAGTAGCCACCCGGCTAGCATTAACCAAAATTAAAGTTGACAAGCACAACTGAGAGATTGACAGAATAAAAAGACACGAATAAGATAAAACTACACCAGAACCGCCTCGGGAACGATCAGAAAAAAAAAACCAACAAAAAACAATTTCTTAACCATAAATGAAGGAACCCCAAAGCAACATAAGCAAGCACCTCAAGTTACATACCCCTCAAAGATAAACTTATGCGTAAGTGATTTTCATCCCGCAAAAAAAATATTTCCTCACGCAAAATTAACTCAAAATTTGAGAATGTCCTTTCCAAAGAGACAAATAAATTTTATTTTTCGATTTTCTATACTATATATATTTGTGTTTGTTTGTTTGAATTGATGCTTTACATCCCAGTCAACAGCAATGGTCATGTCGGGACGTTGGCTCCATTTTATGGGACTTTTACCCAACATTAGGATGTCATGACACTCAATATGCGCTTCATAAATATTTCATAACCATCCACCTAAGCCAATAAGGCTTATATGTATGGATGGTTTGACTAAATCACTTTTCCTGGGCAGGCTCAGACATGAGCGGTTAACCAGTAATCAGATGGTCGGTCAGTAGATTAGAAGCTTTGCCTGGAGGCACAAGCAGCCCATCTATCTCTCCTAGGCCCCAATGGGCGGGGGCCCACTATACACATTTGACTTTTCATAGATAAGTAGGTAATTTGCGTTTTTTTATATATCATGCTGAAAAAATATAAGAAAATGTAATATGATGAAGAAATGTTTATTCATACGTAATACGAAATACGTTAGTTCTCATTTCGATTCTCATATTGCAGTAAATTTTACATTTTGCAAATTTCACTTTGCGAAGAACTGGTACCAGTAACAGTTTACAAATGAGCCACCTCGTAGAAAAACCAACAATGTGGTTTCCGAACAGGTCTGACACAAACCGGCCTGTACAAGCACAGAAAAGAACTAGAAGCTTGAAATTTCGGATTTAAGTAGAAGAGGAATTGTACTATACGGGTAGCGAAAACAAAGGCGCTGATCAGCTTCGCGGTTACCGCGAAGCTGATCTGCGCCTTTGTTTTCGCATATGCAGATTGTTGGTTTTCTCATGAGGCGGCTCATATACATGTACAAGGTTTTAAGGTATTGATAGTTTTCTTATTTTTACTGAAAACATAGATTTTTGCTAAAAAAATCGGCGAGGCCATTCTAACGAGTACCCACAATCTATGTTTTGGAGCAAAAATAAGAAAAATTTGTATACCCCAGTTTTACTATACAAAAGTGGTACTGGAGTATAACTGGGGGTATTTATTTCTCGGTCATGTTTTTCTGATGAAAGAATGGGCACCTAAGACTGGTCAGCTGCCTTTGTTTTTGCCTATGAAGATTGTTGGTTTTCCCATGTGGCGGCTCAAATTAAACAACAGAATCACGATCTTGGCACCTTGTACGATTTCTTCAAGGGCGTATTTAGACAGCTTAGCCTGACCAGAGAGCGCTCATGCTGATCATTGCAAGTGTTTGGTTGCAAAGACTTCATGTTTCATTATTATTTTTTTTTCAGAAGACACAACATTCCGTCTTTGGGTTTTGGTTAGAGAAGCTACATGTTTCGTTTTTTTGATTGCAAGGGCTACATGCCTCGTTTTCCTGTGATTTAGCTCAGATTGTTATTTACTAATTTTCTTTTCGATTGGACTAATTGACGAATTAAATGTTTTATTTGCGTAATGGCTCCAGTTCTAGAATTAAGTGAAAATTGCGTGTGAACAGTATCGAGACTGCATTCCATTGCTACTACTTCCTGTTCATTAATTCCATTAACCCATCTTTGACGAATGAATTCGCCCATCATTATCGATTGGATGAGTCCACTGTTAGGGGCGTTGTGGTGATTTTTTAAGTTCTTAACTCATTATTCGATTAAATTTCTCTATATATGCAAACAGAATAGCCCCAGGTGGGACACCGCGTTCTGCGCCTTTGTTTTCGCATATGTAAAAATCCTGTTTTCTCCTGACACGGCTCAGATATTTTTTCTGTAGCCTACCTACTGTAACCTACTGTTTTAACAGTACATAAGTAGTTTCTGTATGTAGAACCTTATCGGGCTGGAATGCGTCATACATACAGCAACCCCTTTATATAGGGTATTTAGAACCTTCATACTGTGCACCCGAATAGTATTCAGTCACCCATTCGAATTTAAAGTCAAGAAGAACCTAAAATACGTGACTCTCATATCAATATATACCCTGAATTTATATTATCATAATTACGTTTTGCATTTATTATATGACCGGTTTTTATATTCTGGTTTACATAATCGTTCATGTGCACGCCTTTAAGTTGACTCAACATCACGCTCAACGTCTGTGTCAACAATTTTCAGTCATGCCGGGACTGTGAGCAATATGAGCCGCCGCATGGGAAAACCAACAATCTGCATAGGCTAAAACAAAGGCGCAGAAATGCGAAGCTGATAAGCGCCTTTGTTTTTTGCTACACGGATAGTACAATTCACCTACTTTCTAAATCCAAAATTTCCAGCCTCTAACCATCTTCTGTGACTGTACAGCCCGGTTTGTGTCGGACCTGGTCGGAACCCAAATTGTTGGTTTTCTCACGTACAGGCTCGTATGGTGTGATCGGTAGGGTTTGCTCCGAATTCTGAATCTTCAGACTTTTTCATTACGAAAACACGTAAAAAATCTAGACTTTCATTAGAATTTTTTTTTCTTCTTATCATAAGTTTTTGCCCAAAACATAGAGGCAGTTCTAACGAGTAACCTACAATCTATGTTTTGAAGCAAAAATAAGAAAAATAGGTATACATCTGCATACCCCAGTTTTACTATATAAAAGTGGGGTTTAAGGGGGTATATGCATGTATTGCACGGACATGTTTTCCTGATGTTATACATTTTTTCATTTCTTGGTTCGGTTATTGATGCAAGTGACCCAGTGTCACAAGATAATGACTGAGCCGCGACGCGAGAAAACCAGTCTTCGGGGTTTCCGACCAGGTCTGCCACAGATCAACCTGTAGAGTCAAAGAAGCAGGCTAGAGGCTTTAAATTTTGGATATCAGTAGCAGACGGGAATTGTACAGTCCGAGTAGCGAAAACAAAGACGCTGATTAGCTTCGCAGTTACTGCACAGTTGATCTGCGCCTTTGTTTTCGCATAGGCAAAAGTCCGATTTTCTTGTGACGAGGTTCATGTTGAGGTTTCGATTATTGTAAACAACAAAGCCTCCCGACATGCTACGAGTTGGTACGAGTTATAAGGCGCCGCTTGTCGCGCAAGTTGCCACGAGTTATGTTGAAAAAGTTTAAAAGCTGTCACACACTCACGAGTAAGCGCAAATCATAACTCGCCCTCGCCGCTTGTCGCGAGTTATAATGCCCTACAAGTTCTACACGACATCCCTACAAAATAAGTCGTGGGAACTCGCGGATACTCGTAGGTATGTCGTAGTAAACTTGTGAGATGTCGTAGGAACTCGTGAGAAGTCTCCTTCAAAATCGTAGGAACTCGTAGGTATCTCGTAGGCAACTCGCCATGTATGACAAGACGCCGAGAATGCACGACATCCCACGACATTATTACGAGTTCTGTACGATAAGCTACGAGATCAGTAAGAGTTATGCTCCACGAGTTGCTACGAGTTGGGAAGACTTCTCTACGACAACCGCCGACATAGGGCGAGTTCTCTACGAGTTGCTACGAGTTCACCAAAACAGTAGGCGGAGCTTAACTCGTAGGTCCAACTCGTGAGTGTCTGACAGGAGCTTACTTCTAGCTGACTCTTCAAGATAACACTGTTAATTAAAAAAAAAAGAGTAAAACCTCATCAGTGAACCTGTAATTTATAAATTATCATCATGACAATCGTTCAGACGACTAGCATAAGTAAAAATCAATGTGTTTAGAAAAATTAATCTAAACCTTATATAAATTAATGATTTCTCAGAATACTCCAACTGGTCTCAAGGTTGAGAAAATAAACTTGTAACGTGTACGTGTACTTGTAGCTTTATTTACCCGTACACGATCGTTTTGAGTGTAAAATCGTTTGAGAAAATCAAACGTGTACGTGTAGATTTCATAAAGTATATACAGCTGAATTTTTTATTGTTTATACATGTGTTGATATATGAAAGTAAATATGGATGGTTTATTGTTAGCCGGACTTTTAGACAACGATGATGAGTTAATTTTATTGTCACAAGTTTGTTCTGGCTCCGATGTGCCCTCTTTTGAAAAGGGTTTCGACCTAGACACCTACACGGAAGAGCAATCCAAAGCAAGTTTTAGGTTTTATAAAGATGACGTCGATTCGCCTTTGGTCAGATATACTTCGGCTGCACGTGCAAAACGATTTGGCAACGCTTCATCGAACTTCGTTTCTGCTTGTACCTACCTGACCTATCGATGGAAACATATAAAGAAAACTTACAAGTCGCAAATTTATTTCATTCACAGCCTAACTGATTCTCAACGTGTAGCGAGTATTTTGAACTTGTAATAAATGACGAAGTTTGGGGATAAAACTGTTCTACACGTATACGTACAAGTTACAAGTTCATTTTCTCAACCTCTCTATTAAGTCATGTTTACAAGCCGCTTATTAGGGAATAATGGTGATTTTAATGACAACTCCTGTTCCGACTGCTTCTAACCATTTTCTGAAGAAACTTCGCAATGAATGGTGTCTGTCATACATACATCAACCTCTTCACGTAGGGGTCTTTAGAACCTACAACAATCGTACTGTGCACCCGAATAGTGTTCAGTCAACCATTCGAGTTTAAAATCGTGACTTTCATACCAATACACCCTGAATTTATATCGTCATAATAAGTTTTGCATTTATTATATTGACCGGTTTTTATTTTCTGGTTTACATAATAATTCAAATGTACTTTACGTCACACTTAACGTCCCTCAATTCACGTCAAAAAATCTGGTTCACATGCTTCACAGCCGGTTACTGCGAAGCTGATCTGTGCTTTTGTTTTCGCGTATGCAAAATGTTAGTTTTCTCATGACGCGGCTCAGTCATACAGCATGGAGCGGTAAAACATCACTTGTCCAAAACATGCATTCACTTGGCCAAATTTCACACATCATTTGGCCAAATAAAAAATCTTCACATGGCCAAATAAAATCATCAGATGGCCCCAAAATTAATACTCACTTGGCCAAAAAAATAGAATTTCCATAACACACCTTTATTAAAATACCACCCTCCTTCTTTTTGGGGCTGGGGACCGGCAGGCAGAGCCTGGCGAAGTTAGGGTATTTTATAGGTTCTGTTTAAAACTAAAATCTTATTTTAATACCAGTCTTTTTAAAATGTTTGCTGGGGAATCATGTACACGGCATCCTGTTAGCGACTTCCAGAATGTCTACTCGATGGGCAGAAATGTAAAACATATTCTGCTCTGAGATGTCATCATTTGCATACAGATTGCAGTTTGATAGAGAAGCATGAGCATTTCACGATCACTCCTGGTCATTCGGCGCACACTCTGTGAACTCTGTAATTTCACATACGTTTCTTCTTGTATCTGGAGGAGCACATTAGCCAAGCAGAAAATATTTTTTTATTCAGTTTTACGTCCGTTTCAAGCTTTTTCACTCATATCGAGACGAATCAATCGGTAGGTGGGGCGAAAACCGGAGTACCCGGGGAAAAACCTCCTGACACACCCGCAAGCAGAACTTGGCTTGTCCCACATGTGACTCGTGCCCCGAGCGAGGCGCGAACCCACAGCGGTGAGATGATCGAATGATTAAGAGCACTGAAGTCAGCGACCTTAATCACTCTGCCACGGGGGCCGCCTCAGAAAATATTTGGATGAGCGTTGCCAACTGAGTCCTTGATGTGGCGATGTCAACACCATTTGTTGTTCGAATAGCTGACTCATTTGGTGATTCTGCCCACATTTCAGGGGGAAATCTAGCCACAGGTAAGGTATAAATAACTTAATAATAAGTGAGCATTAATTTTTTGGCCATCTGATGATTTTTTATTTGACCATCTGATGACTTTTTAGTTGGCCAACTGAGTATTTGGCCAAGTGAGGTATTTGGCCAAGTGATTGTCAGCCCATGGAGTTTGCAGCATGGTCTCTCGCTCAGAATTCTGAATCTAAGGTCTTTTTAAATGGTATTTTTCAGTTCTTGACTTGTTTGTTGGTGTACATATCGCAAGATAATTATAATAATATTGATGTTTATATATCCCTCGATTATTGTAAACAACAAAGCTTCAAAGCTGCTGATTCTAACCTTATTTCTAGCTGACTCTACAAGATAACCTTCTTAATACAAGTAAAACCTCATCAGTGAATCTATAATTGTAAATTGCCATCATAGCAGTCGGTTCAAACGACTAGCATAAGTCAAAATCAATGTGTTTAGAAAAAAATAATCTAAATCTTATATTTTCTGATTTCTCGGAATACTGTAACTGATCTCAAACGGAAAATCATGTTTACAAGCCACTTAGGAAATGATGACGATTTTAATGACTACTCCGGTTCCAACTGGTAGGCCTACTAAGATTTTATTTTCTAGAGAAACATATTCTCGCAATGAACATTGATAGGAAATAAAAATAAAGCGGAGATCCTTTAAGAGCAGCGAACATATTAGTGAGAAAAGGGATGGGCCATACCGCGGTTTCGGTTACTTAAGCCTCTTCAGTGACCCTATAGATTTGCATCATGGTACTGTAATTTTACATTTTTCAACAGCGTAGTCAAGACTAGTAAAAACCAAATGAGGGCCAAATATATTTAAACAGTGGTAGGAGTCCACCGATTGGTTATTTTGAACTTGACGATATTTTGATATGAAAAAAAAAAAAAAAAAAAAAAAAAAAAAAAAACCTCTAGAAAAATGTAAGGGTGATGCTTAACGTATTTCTGACTATATTCTTAGAGTTGGGTTTATTTTGTTGGCTTTGATCAATGCACTGGTAAGGCCGAAACGCGTTTGTTCCTATTAAGCATTAAGTAAAATTACACATGGGGCGGCTCACCTTAATGGAATTCTTCGATTGTAAATTTCAGATTAATTGAAAGTTCTGATTTTAATGACAGAATGACATCTATAGTGAAGTTTATGATCGTCATCTGCGTCCTTGGGGATCATCTAGACTTATGATCATGACGAAAACATGTCCGTGTAATATACAGAGATTTTTAAAGTTGTAAAAAAATGAAAATTTACAGCAGAAAAAGTTTGATATTTTTCTTATTTTTGCTCCAAACATAGATTGTGGGTACACGTTAGAACCGCCTCGGCGAGGCGTTTCTAACGAGTACCTACAATCTATGTTTTGGAGCAAAAATAAGAAAAAAGGTATACTCCTGCATACCCCAATTTTACTATATAAAAGTGGGGTATAAGGGGGTATACATTTCATAGACATGTATTCCTGATGAGATCAACACATTTTCATCCATGTTGCTTACAGATAAATTCTAAAACCCAAGACGCAAACTATACGCAAGTCTCTTGTAGTTCTTTAAAGAATGGGTTGATGTATTTTAGATATATATGTATTTGTTAGCTTATATATGAGACTGAAAGAAACAAATAAACAACCAAAGGGACAAAAAAAGTGATAACCATCACATGTTGACGCATTTTGTTGAATAAACAAATGCAACTATCGCACGCAAAGTACTTGTACTCAAACACAATATCTATGTATGAATGAAAGAATGCACGCGCTCACGCGCGATTGATGTACTACTTGTTTTTAAACATGATATAAAGTCATTCTGTCATTTTTTTGCCAACAGAGTCCATTGGCCTAGAAGGAAAATGAATTATGTTTTTTATGATTGCGTGCGTTTTAGGTATTGTTCCAAGTACATTTTTGGTGGATATGAAAAGATGCTCAAAATGCATGAGAACCAAGTATTTTTTTAGCTTAGACACATAAAATGATGCTTATCTTAAATATACCTTATAAACACGCGAAATGGCATTTACAAAGGCATTTTAAGTACATTATATGAAAGGTCACACCATGCTGTGATTTATAATGCAAAATAACATAATTTCCATTCACATACATTCACAAGGTCACGATAAAGGGTAGGGGTGGAGACAAAGCACTTTGTGGACGTTATTTAACGTTTTGACGCCGTTAGATGTGAATTCAAGCTTCTGCTACTTGCACAACAATCATTGTTAAGTTCCCCGCATGCTAAATAAAAGTGCTGCAGGCAAGCATGACACCCCGCTACGCAAATTTAATTTGGTACTAATGCACAGCATATCTCAGATAAATCAAGTTGATGATATTGATTAGAAACTGTGTTTCAAAATTTAACCAAGGGCCATGCATAACTCTATACTTATTCCGTCTACAATACCAAACCACATCTTCAGATATCAACTTTACACGGTTTTGAAGAAAATCGGTCTACAAATGCTTAAAGTTTAACATTAATAAAGGTTCATAACTATGTAACTTGATTATTAAAAAAATAACCATCTACAATCCCAATTCATCCCTTCCTGATACGAATTCCTATACAACGTTTGAAGAAAATTGGTTAATAAATGCTCATGTTAGGGAGCGGAAACGAAATTTTAACAAAAATCAAGGGCCATAACTTTGTGCTTATTTGACGAAATTTACCAGTCTTCGATCCCAAACCACTACTTCCTGATATGAATAATTGCACGAAGTATGAAGAATATTGGTCAATATATGCTCAAGATAGAGCCCGGAAACCAATCGCTGACGGACGGATGGACAGACAGACGGACGGACACTCGAACGCATTTTTTGCGGACGGTATATGATACCCCGCATTTTTTCAAGTGGTGGGGTATAAAAATCGCCGGGAATTTGCTACATTTCTTTTTAGCATGCAGATACAGTTTTCCTTATGTGGAAAGCATTTTAACATACTGTTAATTCAACTGAATTTAATTGTAGAAGTTGGTATATATAGAACGACGTAGAGAACTCGATACATATGTGCATATTAGTGAAGCAGCAGAATAATAAAATTTTAACAATAATAAAACTTACCTTAAACTCAGCCTCTGTTATGGCAGTGTTTCAGCGAGTTATTCATATAACATTACGTATATTATATAAGCCGACACCAAGGAGAACCTGTCTTCGGGGGTGTATGACCAGGCCCGGCGACACAAACCAGGTTCTAAGAGACATGGAGTTTAGAAAGAAGAATTATCGACAAAGAAATTAAGGCACTAGTCACTTCTGGGCAGTCACTGCTCACTGGTCATCTGCGCTTTTGTATTTCGAATATCGCACTTTCTTCGCGATGCGGCTCTGAATTATAGTCAACACATGGGGAACCCTACATGTATGCTTACGATAAAAAATGCTGATCTGCTAAGTAGCTACAAAAGCTGTTCAGCGCCATTATTATTATTATGTTAGCGATAACTTCTAAATCCGAAATGAAGACACAGTTTGGTTCACGTACAGGAGTCTGAGCAGTCTAGTCTGTAAACACATTTGTGCCGCGTCGTGAGAAAACCAGACTTTCGCCTATTCGAAAACAAAGGCGCATATCAGCTGATCGGCGCCATTATTTTCATTACATGGATAGTACAATTCCTTTTCTTCTTAAATCCAAAATTTCTAGCTTCTAGCCTGCTTCTGCAATTGCACAGGCCGCTTTGTGTCGGACGTGGTCGGAAACCAAACCCCGAAGACCGGTTTTCTCGCGTAGTGGTTCATTTGTCAAAGCAAGACAATATTGTCATGTTACCGTGCTATCATCGATTACAGAAACTAGAAATATGACATTTTTAATAAGCGCACATCCTCAGTTCAGCACGGATATCTAGTCACCATATCAACGTATTAATTGGTATCAAAGACTCGATCTTTTTAAGCAGGCTAAATGAATTAAATGACCTGCTCTTATTTGTAGGAATAATGATGACTTTGTCGAAATGTGACTTATTTTTACCGACAGCTTCCTTTTAAAAACATATTGATGAATAATTATCACTCACGCACCCCATTGACTACAACTCGCAGTTTGTCTTTTAGGTACTAATATAATACCATACTAGGCGAGGCACCTCAGCGGCTCATTTTGTTTATTTAGTAAACCCATGTCGGCATCCGTCCACCACCCAGGGTCTATATGCCATAATATTAAATTTTCATCTCCCTTAATCCAAGCTAAACTTTAGATGACGTTTTTTATCGGAAGTGGGAAGGGGCAAATGTGTATATAAAATACAGGTCACATGACCAAGATGGCCACCATGAACATAAAACACTCTTTTATTAACATTATAATACCAGGTACTAAACCTGGAAAGAAGCATTTTCGCCGATAGTAGGGCTTAAGGCTCTTTTTACCAATGAAATCTGGGAAATTCATGTGGGATGATGTTGCTTTCTCCCTGCGTCGCCATAAGCCGATCGGTTAGATCCCAAGCTTCAATCTAGAGATATTATAGATGAGGCCTCGAATGTATTAAGTATAGTTCAGCATATGTGCATCGAGGGGTTATGCGTGTTTAGTGTCGTACTTTAAACATGCTTTGAAGGTAGAAGAAATAGAAAATATCTATTTGTTACATGTAAATTTAGACAAAAACGACTATAAACAGTTATTGGTATAGGCATATAGACAATGCTTCTATAATCGTATGTTTTATCATGTTCAAAGACATGCTTATCTTGAACTTGTGTGATCCTACAATTCTGTGAAGAACGGCGGGGTCGATGATGTTGACATGAGATTTTCATAAACGATTAAACTATAAGAACACCCAATAGCACTCAATTTTTTATGTTTGTCATAATTTTGTAGCACAAATAATTACAATAATTGGTCTAATGTAATGATTCGGTAACCTGCATCCCTAAGAAGTAGAGTAAAATCGTTTCACGGATAATAAAAAATGAAATCATCACGAAAACTTGTCCATGCATTGAATACCCCCTTTAAACCCCACTAAACTGTGGTGCAGGGGCAATTTGTTTTTCATCTAATCTTTTTTTTATCCAAAACATAGATTGTGGCTAGGCATTAGAATCCCCTCGCCGAGACAGTTCTAACATGTACCGACAATCTATGTTTTATTTATTTATTTATTTTTATTTTTTTTATTTCAATGGAAAATGAACATTTTTTCACAGATTCACATATAGCTATTGGATTCTTCAACCCAGATACCAGCAACATTCGAAATGTTTAACTTCGAAGGTCATTTCGGTCCAAACAAGCCCCAGAATTGAGACACTTTGAGAACCAGGTTAAGTGATTGAATAAGTGCAATAAAACTTGACATATAAGTTTCCTATTAATATCCAACTAAGCATGTATGACATAGCAGCTTTGCGACATTTTGTAAATTATTCGCTGTCAGTTTTTGAATAAAACTCCATTGAAAATTACGAAAGCGTCAAGTATGCGCATATTATAAGTACCCCGTTTGTATATGCGCCGCCGCATGGGAAAACCAACAATCTGCATAGGCGAAAACAAAGACGCAGATCACTGAGCTTCGCAGTAACTAAGAAGCTGATCAGCGCCTTTGTTTTCGCTACATTGATAGTACAATTCCTCTACTTTCTAAATCCATAATTTCCAGCCTCCAACCATCTTCTGTGACTGTACAGGCCGGTTTGTGTCGGACCTGGTCGGAACCCAAATTGTTGGTTTTCTCACGCACAGGCTCATTTATATTATATTTTTATGCTTCGTCATGGAATGAGCCTTCACATGGGAAAACCCACAAGTGATTTCCGTACATATCCGACACAAACCGAGCTGTACAAGCATAGAAGATGGCTAGAGGCTGGAAATTTTGGATTTAGAAAGTAGAGGAATTTTATTTTCGTGTAGCGCAAACAAAGGCGCTGATGAAGCTTCGCATTTACTGCGAAGCTGATCTGCGCCTTTGTTTTCGCATATGCAAAATGTTGGTTTTCCCATGACGCGGATCAAATTTACTAGAACAAACTTTGCGTACTGGCAAAAAAAATGCGATTTGAAAATAACTGTCGAGTTTCAACATCAAGGTCTGGTAATTCTTTTCAAACATGACACGAAGGGTCAACTTATAAGTAGTACCAGTTCAACAAAGTACCAACGCACTGGGAATTTTAAAAAATAATATTTTAAATATTTTGATATATTTAAATGGCGAAATATAATTGAGCCGCGTCTTGAGAAAACCGGAATTTTGCCTATGCGAAAACAAGGGCGCAGATCAGCTGTGCAGTTAAACAGCGCCTTTGGTTTAGCTGCACCGATAGTACAATCCGTCTTCTTAAATCCGAAAATTCAAGCTTGTAGCTAATTGCTTCTATGACAGTACATGCTGATTTGAAACCCAAATTGTTGGTTTTCTCATGCATAGGCTCAAATAATAGTTGATAACAGCTCATAACAGAAACAACTGTAAAATAAATAAATAAATAAATAAATAAATAAATAAATAAATAAATAAAATAAATTACAAATATGACTTTATTGCTGTCTAGTGTTACGTTATTGGCGGTAAAGACTTTACCTAGCCTGGGTCCAGTCGTCAATATAATTATTTTCTCTTATCATTATTTTCGACAATGCATACGTTATAAAAATTACACATCAAATTAGTGTATCGGTAGCCGTTAATGATTTCCGTAGATATTGTCATTTTTGACCAAGAAACGATAAAATAAAAAAGAGAGAAAATGATCAGGCTGGAACCCAGGCTAACTTTACCGGACAATTGATCATTTTTGAATGATGTAGAAAAGTCTACTTATTTTACATTTTTATTGCCAAATTTTCCTAAGCTTGTGCCCCCAGTCGCCATGATACTGTGGCACTCAATTTCCCCGGCTTGTAGCAGAAGAGTTTTTATAATTATTATTTTTACCCAGAGATATATTTCGAAGTGCTTTCAGAAAATATCTGTCTACAAAAATCCCCGGCATGGTGCACCTCTGCCATATACTGTGTGATAGCCTAATAAAATTTGAGAGGGAAAGCGCAAAACCATTAGAAATCAGACATGGGACCTCGGTATCAGACCGAATAGCCTTACTTAGTTGAAGCTCAGATGGATTTTGGCTGACTAATCTCCCATTTCGTTTTCGAAAAAATGCAGACATCATTTATTTCTTTTTCTACTAAGCATGCTGCTGCTGTTGTTGTTGTTCTGGTTGTTGCCGTCTTCATTGTTGTTGTTGCTTAATATGCAATGGTGACAGAATTACAAAATGTACCTGTAACCTAATTTGCCACACAATTATAAACCTATCTGCATCTTTTGTTGGTAAAAAAAATCCTATCGGTAGATCTTCACCTACTATGCATTCAAGATGTTTATCTGAGACAGGTTGTTAAAAGGTAAATCAAATTTGCACAGGACGAAATATGATAGCAATTGCAAATGACACGGAATAGAGGCTCATTCAGATACCAACCTTGTTTTTGGACCAAGTGTCAATTATCGTTTACTTGATTGATTTTGTTAATATTATATTCCTTCTGTCTGTACAGAAGCAGTAAAAAGATATTTTTCGTTAATATGTATACAAAGCACCAATTCACCAGGGTAAGTTTTCATATGGAGCTTTTTTTTAAACATTTGAGATGCCGCATCAGAAAACCAACAATCTGCAGATGCGAAAACAAAGGCGCTGATCAGCTGTGCAGTAAACTGCACAGCTGATCAGCGCCTTTGTTTTCGCTACACGGATAATACAATCTATCTTCTTCTTAAATCTGAAATTTCAGGTTTCTAGCCTGCTCCTGTGACTGTACAGGCCGATTTGTGTCAGACCTGGTCGGAACCCCAAATTGCTGGTTTTCTCACGCGATGGCTCAATTTTAAAGCTTATTTGAGAATGCATCTCTTGTTGCAAAAATACATTAACACACTTCTTATTGCGTAAAGAAATTTGAATAAAGTGTCTATATGGGATTTAGGCTCAGTTAAGCCTTGATGAGCATAAGAAAATGTTTTAGGACTGTAGAAGGGAAGTGGTCAAACTAAAATAGTTAAGTCAGGCAGATAAAATCGAAACTCCACGAAGGACATACTTTCTCTTTCACATCACAATTATACAATCATGAACACTCGCTTAATAAAAAAAAATCTGCGAGTTTATCTTTTTATTTTGTGGAAATATCATGCGGCAATAAGTGGCCTACTGGTAGCTTTTGATCTGGTTTAGTATTTCATCTGAGTTTGCGTTCTCAAAATACCTTCAAAGAGCTTCGAAAAAGTATTCTAAAAACCGGTTTTGAAAAAAAGTAAAACAATTTATACATGCAGTCTTCAATTAATGCAATGTACGCAGCGATGTCACATTTGAGCTACATGTAATATTGCAACCGAAAATATGTTTTAAACCTCAGCAGAATATTAAGTGCGAGGATGTGAACCCCATAATCCTCCAGTTATTTCTTTACTGGTCGTTCTAAGGCGGTTCTGCTATGACTTATCTTTATGTTGCCTGTTTTCCGTCTGTCTTTATTTATGTCTATTTTTAGGTCAGGCGTGAACCGTTCCTGTCGTGCCAGGTCTTCTGGGCCAGAAATTTCCATTTATCAAGTGTTTGCCTAGTGTGTTACTTCGGTATTTCATATCTAAAATGCAATTTAGAGTTTAAACTAAATTAATTTCGCTCTTCCATGTGAATCGATGTTCGTGAATATCTAATTCACATGCACCATGTTAGATATATTGTATCCATATATCATTTTCACACTTAAACGCATAATTCGTACCCGGCAGATCGGGCACTGCAGACAAGCACGGTCAAAGCTTTCATAACTCAACCTTATTTTGATCGCACTTTCTCTCTCTGTTGTACATAATCAAATACAAATACAAATAACTTTATTCAGCATAAAGCAAAACACAGCTTAAAGCCTACATAAAATATATACAGTAGTGAGAACAGTACATGAAAGTGAAGCCGAGGAGCAATTACGGCTTATAGCATGCACATAACTAGCAAATACATGTAAACATACAAGACAAATAAGTATCAAGTATCAAAATGTTACAATTTTTCTTTGCGTAATTGAAATGCAAAATATATATATTTAGCTACATTAAGGATAACATTTTTACTTGTATTGCACATAAGATCATCGAATTTGTTTAGAGTCGGCCATCGACAATAGTATGGTTTAAAATATTTTATTCTAAGATCCCTATTATAGAGGGCAGACAAGCAAAACATGATATTCATTTTCGATGTTCGTACCATTACAAAATCTGCATAATCACTCCTATTTGTGTTAACATGTCGCCCCCGTTCAATCTCCAGATCATGTGAAGATAACCTAAATTTACTAAGAGCCACCCTATATTTCTTGTCTGATATGAAATCAAGATATTTTTCGCACATAAAATCATGTTTAAAACGAGCATATGCTGACAATCTGTTAGAGTTATTTATTTCTGTATACCAAGTTTGCTTGTAAATGTCTAATAGTTTTGTTTTTATAACATTAAAAGGTCAAAAGTTGAATATGGTTGTCGGGTGTCTATCTTCTTGGGAAATAGCTAGCCATCTTGCTCATCATTCGTGTTGTACTATTGTTGTGGTGTTATATGCTGTACTTTCTGTACCGCTCAGTGTCTGGGTTGGGATTTTAATTGCACCAATTCCTGTGCATTCTATTTTTTACTTTTGATATTGCTAATTCTACGAAGCGCATGACTGGAAGGGTTGGCTGGTGTGTTAACAACCCAAAGAGTTTAGAATATTCAAATGAAATGAATTCTAGATTTTTAACGAGTGATTCAACTACCTATCAAGACTTGAGGTCCTTCAATGGTCGTTTTAAAGAGACAAATTATAAATTATATTTGTTTTAAGATATGGCACTTTTATTTTATACCACTGCTGGCCACCACTTAGTTTTCCAAGTCACGTAACCAAAACAGAAAAATGCTAATTTACAGTAATTGACTACGATCTTAAACTCCGAAACAGATAAAGGTCATTTCATTAAATGAATAAGAAGCATTTACCATTTTTCTTACTTTAATTTGCATGGAAATGACTGGTATTTCTAATTTATGATTGTGGGTATGGCGCAATACTTTCTGACAAGACTCGTTTTGGATTTGCGCAATCAAAAGTAAATTCTATAGCTCTGTCACACATTCACGTATCGTCGGCGTATCGCTCGCGTATCTATGAGAATTTCGATACGCCGAGGTCTGAGCCGTATTTTGTTCGAGCGACGTATGCACCACGTACCAGTGGCGTATCAGTGACGTATCTGTTTTCGTATGGAATTTCACTTTCGTATGTACGGCGTATCAAGGCGTATGTGTTACGTACGTGTGACGTATGCATGGCGTATGAAGTGTACGCGTGACGTATCTACGGCGTATGCACTACGTTCCATTCTTACCTGCGGCGTATCTGTTCTGTACCAATTGCTTTTTAATATCTATGATATGAGAACAAACGTTGAATTCATGCAATTCGCACATTACAGTTATCAATTATCAGAGGTCGATGATGCCACCGGAGAAATCTAGATAATCTAGATTAACACCGAAGAAAAAAAAACCGATGTGGGGGGGGGGGGGCATCTCCAAGCTCCCCATCCTGGTCGTAAGACGACATGAACAAAGACAGAGACTACACCAAGCGTAGCCCTGAAAGAACCCTACACGGCACCCCGAACCGTGAGAAACATCTGATCCATGACTTCGGAAAAACGAAAGCAGCATTTACATAGAAGCATTTAAGATTCTCTTGGAACGCCACAAAATATTCCTAATACTCCTAATACGTCACACATACTCCACAGCAGCGAAACGTATGTAGCACATACGTAGCACATACACCATTGATCAATACGCGAGATACGCTGTACATACGTCACGGTTACGCGGCATGTTAACCGTGACGTACGTGTGGCGTATCAGGAATATGAGCTACGTATCTACGGCGTACCTGCAACGTTGCTTTCGTATGTACGACGTATGTGTGACGTATGTACGGCGTATCGGAACTACCACGTACGTGCTACGAATTTTTAAGTGCCCACATAAAAAGCGTAGCACCTCGGCGTATGATGAGTATGAGCTACGTATCGAGGAGTATGAGCTGCGTATGCTCACGTATGTACGACGTGGTACGCGTGACGTACCTTTCGTATCTTGATACGCCGTAGAAACGTGAGCCGATACGCATTAGTGTGAGAGCGGTTTTATAACATGTTTCATTTTCATGAAATTTATTGCAAACTGTCTAGCTACATACATACTTTCATACATAGGACATTTAGAAGTTTGTGTTCATATTCCTTTCATATATATAGATTGCGCATACGTATTAGTAGATGCAAATTGTCACAAACTCCGTCAGGATAACATGTACATGAAATGTAGACCCCCTTGAACCCAATTTATATAGTAAAACCAGGATGTGAAGGGGTATGCATTTTTTGTTATTTTTATCAAAAAACATAGATTGTGGGTACTCGTTAGGCCCTTCTGACGTATAGCCACAATCAATGTTTTGAGCAGAAATGCTGAACATATCATTATTTTCCAATGAAAATTTCAATGTTTACATCTGTAAAAAAAAAAAAAAAAAAAAAAAAAAAAAAAAAAAAAAAAAAAAAACAAGTACCTCGTGTATAATGATGCATGGGCAAGTTTTCGTAGTATAAATCGCAGTTCTAAGCATTAAGGTAAAGATAATGTCACTTACCGAACGCTGCAGGTATTATTTAAGATATCCGAGTTTTTGAACTTCGTATTAAATACCCGTTTATGACTATAAGCAAAGAAATGCAGGGTGGATTTATTTCACATGAACAGCATGAATAATAATGCTCTTTTGTTTAGAATGTATCATGTATCTTTAAACATGCGACTCAGTATTGCATAATTTTACATACCCGTTCAGTTTGACAGACCCGAATCTATTGAGAAGCTCGTGTAAATGTCCCAGACAGTATTTTAATCCTTAAAACGATATTTAGATAATTTGCATCAAAATTGCACACTTGTGCATTCGCTGGTAAAATCACATACTATCTACTGAATGGCATTGCTGATATGGTTTAATTACGCAAATTGCGCGCTTGAAATTTTACACCAATTCAGCTGATATTACACTTATCTGATTAAGGTAGTTTCTTTAAGGGAAATGTAATGCTAATTTTCAAATTACATTCCGCCAAATTAATTTTGACAGTGAATACACTGCACACAAGTCTTGCCCTTGAAATGTGATCGCACGAACGCGCCAATGACAGTCTTTGTTTGTTACGTCCCAGTCAACAAGTTTTTGTCATGTCGTGCCGGGGCCACCGCTGCCTGGATTTTAACCGTAGAGCTTTGGTGAGAACAAAATATGAAAACATGCCCATGCATAATCGCCTCGGCGATGCGGTTCTAGCGAGTACCGACGATCTATGTTTTGGATCAAAAATAAGAAAGATACCCATGTACACCCCAGTTTTACTACATGAGATTGGGGTATATAAGGGGGTATACATTACACAGCCATTCTTGATGAATCCACAAATCGACTTTTTTCCCTCTTATTGCTGCTTTAAACCTTTGGTTGTGGACAATCGTCAGATAATCATGTGATTATTGAATAACATTTTAAAGACATTTGTAAAAATGTTATGATTTATTTATTCATCGTCATTCCTCGTAGTATATTTTATACTAAAGGTCGTGCGATCGCTGATAGACAGTAGGGCACAACCGTTAAATCGATATACTATATCTAGAAGGAGATATGCCTAATTACCATATATTTCGAACGAAATATACCCTATTATAATATATCTAAATTGACATATAATATGTCAATCTAAATATCATTATATATTTCGATCGAGATATATTTTTTCCTTCATCTGAACACGTGATCATTTTGCGTAATGCGCAGTCTCTCATCGAGTTTCGCATAGCGCGAAGGTTTGAATTTTGTGCAGAAACAAATTTCCAACAAAAAATCCAGCGTCATCGAAAAGTTCACCAGGGAAGTTATGTACAGTTTGGATTTGAATATACTCGTCGTCCGATTTACATGAGTCAACACTATTTTACTTGCTCAACATAACGACATAAAGCACTAGGGAAGCTCCAAGAAGTGTTAATTATATCTAAAATGTTTGGACTGGTTAGATTATATGACTAAGCGTCCATATCAGCAATTTTTCAGTCATATTGGGAAGGAGCCAACGCTTTCTGTATGTAAACCAGAAGTCAAGGGAGCTTAAAATTTTTCCCAATGGCTCTTCACGACAAGATAACGTACGATCTCGCCAGGGACCTCTCTGTACGTAAATAAATCATTCTTCTATTTCTTCTTCTTTTTCTTCTTCTTTTTCTTCTTCTTCTTCTACTTCTTCTTCTTTTTCTTCTTCTTTCAAAGAGTGACTCTACCACAATGCCAGGCAACAAGCATTTATCTCGATGAACAGACTGTTCAATGAGAGCGTGACTGCAAACGAAACCAGCGATCTCTCAATGTTAACTAAACTAAACGGATAAGGGCGACAAACCGATGCGACTTTGCCCATCCCCGCCCGTTGGGGCCGTGAGAAATAGATGGGCTGCCAGACAGAGCTTATAACTGAGTGATCGACCACACGATAACTGGTTAACCACTTAGGTCTGAAACTGCCTAGGAAAAGTTATAAGCTTTAGTTGTTGTGTGGTTATATGTCTTCAGCACGTATTTTTAAGCATATCACGACATCACAATGTTGGGTAGAAGTCCCATTGAAAGGCAGTGACATCCCAATAAGACCATAGATGTTGACTCGAACGTAAAGCAACACATTCAAACAATAAACCTATATGATCGAATCCCGGGATCAAACAACATATTCACACTCGTCTCACAAATGCTCGGCGCGGGGCTCGAATCAACACTGGCCAGAGCTGTACCATGATGCAACTCGGCAAGGGACAGTCAAACTCGGTTGCAGTTACGCTAAATGGCGATGGGTACATTATTTGCATGGCTCCTCGTCCTCCATGGAGTTAATATGCCTTGCTCAAGGACAACACGGTGCTGCCAGTGCTACGGTGATCGATCCCATGACCTCTCGATTCGGATTCCCATGCTTTACCACTACGTCACCACGCTCCCTATTTGTTTTATGTTTGTTTGTTTGTTTGTTTGTTTGTTTGAATTGGTGTTTAACATACGTCCCAGTCAAAAGCTAATGGTCATGTCGGGACGCTGCCTCGAGTTGTGTGGGACTTTTACCAAAAATTAGGGCGTCATGACATCCAATAAGGGCTTCGAATATAACCACCAAACGAAACACTTTTCTGGGCAGGCTCAGACCTGAGCGGTTAACCAGTAATCAGATGGTCAGTCAGTAGCGAAGAAGCTTTGCTTGGAGCCACAGGCAGCCCATCTATTTCTTTTAGGTCCCAATGGAAGGACAGTAAACGAGGTCTTAACACACAGGAAACGAGGAAAATAGCTGACACACATTAGCATATAAGCCAAACGCGCGCCGGTTGTGTTGACGATAATGTAAAATTCAACATACGTCAGGAGCACATCGGAGGCACGTTAGAAACGCGTTACATGCGCGCTTTGTACGCTTGGTGTACGCCTCGGTGTACGTTGATATAGTATATGCATTTCACACGCCAGGTGATTGCTCATGACATAAATGCAACCATGAAAATACGTTACATGTAGGGTATAATTATGACATCACATTAGGTCATTATATTTTTGTCATATTGACGTTGCATGAAGGTTATACGCCTGACGTCACTTTAGGTCATCATATTTTCGTCACACTGACGTAGTTATAACGTCGTACGACGTGACCACCATAATGTAACCCTAATATGACGTCAACTTGACGTCATGTGCCTGCTGGGACGTCGCTGTAGGTCGGTGCGCACTCCACGCGGGAAGGGCTCAATAGGCTTTTTAAGCATGCTTAAAAATTTTCTCGAATCTTGGCGTGAATCGGTCGTGTGTCTAAGCTGGAAATCACCGTCACTCGGTTAGTACCATCTACAACAGATTAGCCAGTTAAATACGTTTCGAATAAGTTCCACGCGCGTTACAGGCGCGTTGAATACGCTTTGAACGCGTTTGGCGCATATTTTTTAACAAATATTTGTTCAGTAACGTGCCCCAAGCGTGTATGAGACGCGCGTTTAACGTTTGCTGCGCGCCTATAGCACCTGCTTAGTGTTTGTTTGTTTGATTGAATTTATGCTTTACGTCCCAGTCAACAGCTAAGGTCATGTCGGGACGTTGCTTCCACTTTATGGGACTTTTAACCAAAATGAGGATGTCAAGACATTCAACAAGTGCTTAAAATATAACCATCCAACAAAGCCACACATGCTTATATATGTGGACGGTTTGACTTCTAACCACTTTTCCTGGGAAAGCTACGACCTGAGCGGTTAACCAGTAATCAGGTCGAACAAGCTTTGCCTGGAGGCCCAAGCAGTCCATCTATTTCTTTAATTCCCAATGGGCGGGGTCTTCCTGCTTAGTGTGTCTGCGACGTAACACAAAACGTACTTTATTTTATTTTTTTTTATTTATTTTTTATTTTTTTTTTTTATTTTTTTTTTGCGTTTTGAGATTTTCTTTTTCATACGTCTGACAGACGCTTTAGTCACGCGCTAATGTGTGACTGCTAAAACGAGTTTAAGAAACAAATTATTTTTATACGTCCAAAATCTTCAGCGTGTTGAGAATTTTCATACACCCGGGGCGCGTTTGGGTTATACGCTTATGTTCTATCTGCAGGAAACCACGGATTTATAAATTATAACGTTGTATCTCCCGAGACCGCCCGCTGCTTGCAAAATCATGCATTTGTATCAGACCGAGAAGAAAAGCTTATCTTGTGGCTCTAGTTCAACAAAGATAGTGGAAAATATATAAAACTGTTTGTACCACCCAGTAAATTTATATTACTGACCGCTCCGATGCGGTACTTCTGTTGTAGTCCTACTTGTTTTATGTTTTGCTCCTTTTATCTACGTTTTCAAAGCGTTGTTGAATCACAGATTCCACACGTGTGAAATCGGCGGCACTTAATCATAAAATCTGTGAATATCTGGTATTATTTTCATATGTGAAAAATTTGTACCAAATTTTCACATGCGGGACGAGTCAGTGTTTTGACGTGTGAAGAATTGGTTTGGATTCATCACATCTTTGAAGAACTGGTATCAATTTTACTCAGATGTGAAAGCTTGGTACTTAATGTTCACATATAATGCTATAAATGGAATTAAGGGCAAAACCACTTCACATGGGTGGTTTTCGTGAGTGCGAAGAATACGTACAGGAAATTTGAATACATGCGCCTATCTCACATGCGTGTGAAATGGAATGAAATTCGTTACATACCAATTTGTTACCAATTCTTCGCCGGCTGGGAGGATTTGGTACTAATAATTCACATAAGAACTTTGCGAAATGTGAAAATTGTGGTTCAAGAACGTGTTTTCGTGTTAGAAGATTTAGTACCGATTTGTGTCAATTCTACACATCTGGAAAAAATCATACTAGTTCTTCACAGACGTTATATAAATTCGTACCGTCAGAAACAGAAAAAAAATACGAAAAGGCAATGATCAGGAAATGGGGCAATCAGAAAGAAATTCCCACTCCATAAACCGAGGGGTGGGAAAAACTAAAATGACACTTAGGTACTTATACCATGAAAATATGTCGTAAGGCGAGTGAGCAGCTATTCCCCAATAGGCGGCCACTCAGTTACCCGAACTGAACTAAGAATATGAAAACGCACATAAGGCTCAAACAGCACAAAAATTCGACTCCAAAACACAAAACAACTAGAACCACAACAGAAGTATCGCCTTGGAACGATATTGAAGACATTTGAAGTTTTAGTAATAATTTCACCGCCTCCACCCCGCCATCTAAATTTAACATACACAAATGTCACACTTCCAAAATGTGCCTTGTTGGTACCTATTTTTACACAAATGTGAAATTAAAAAAAAAAAAAAAAAACGGTTCAGCAAGGCTATCATCCATGTCGAGAGCATCAACACGTTATTGGAATGGTGCTGGTACCGGTGAACCAATTTAAATTTATGCTTCCTGCGTCTGGATGCCTCAACTTTTTGATATCTGGAACATCTCTGACATATTGAAACGAGAGAAGGAAATATATAAGAATGATTGCTAAAAAACAAGTAGGTCATGGACCAGCCTTATTAACGGAGCGGGGACTTGTTAAACGATGGCAAAGCTTCATACGATGAGATGGTTCATGTATCTTGGCGAGTTCTAGCACACTGGAGTTTTCAAAAATAAGCAACTCGATGATCGTGTTCGCGTGGCGGGGTAATACAGTCCTTTAAGGCACACAGCGGATAAGCTAAAGGCACTGTAAAAAAGGAGTCATGAGTTCGATCCCATCCTTCTCCACTCCTCCGGGTGAGACTTTAAGCCGAGGTCCCACGACAATCTTCCATGATAAACAGATGACAAGGACGTATTGTGACGACTTAACAAAAGGTCACAAAGTCTGTAGCCTCGTCACGAGGCTACAGACTTTGTGACCTTTTGTTAAGTCCAAGGGACCTAGTCTTCAGACCTGACTGTCAGATAAAATCTGAACACACGGAATCGTTTAAACACCAACAAGATGATATTTAAGATGTTTGTCCGTCGCCAGGTTGAACTAGGCCATGTTAGTTGCAGACTAAGTTGCGGGCATATTCCAATCCATAGTATATCTAAATCAACAAATTACGTAGATCAGCTAGATAAGCCGCAATCCGTTTCACTTTGTCACCTAGCTCTACTTCCGCGTGGTGTGGAGAGTTATCAAGGAACACCGATGGGAACATCCTGACTACAAATTACGTATACATGTTGCTATGGGGCGAAAAATTTTGAAAATTTTTGTCAATTGAGACATAATATGTCAAACGAAATATATATTTTAACCGGATGTAGAGCTGTATATCTCGAAGTAGATATTATATTTAAATTCGAATAGTTTGTGTTTATATCTAGATTTAGATATGATATCTAGTTTTAGATACTATATAAAAAGGGAGATATTTTGACAATATATGTCAGTTAAGATATAATATGTAAAACGAAGAATAGATAAACCGGATGTAGAGTTATATATCTAGAAGGAGATACTATATGTAAATTCAAATATTTTGTGTTTATATCTAGATTTAGATATGATATCTAGTTTTAGATACTATATGAAAAAGGAAATATTATATATCGATTTAACGGTTGTGCCCTACTGCATGCATTTAGAGATATAAAGCGTTTTCCTACATTGAACGGTTCTCCAGAAATCCCATGCTGCTGGTCATTTTCGTGCTGCTAGCAGGACGAAATTTGCCTTTTGCCGATACCGTTCCGCCAAGACGATGAAAAATCCCATGCTGCTGGTCATTTTCGTGCTGCTAGCAGGACGAAATTTGCCTTTTACCGACACCGTTCCGCCAAGACTTTGAAAATCTATACTGCTATACTACTCGACAGTTAGCCCTACCAGCGCATGTATTTAGAGATATAAACCGTTTTGCTACATTGGACGGTTCTCCAGAAATCCCATGCTGCTGGTCATTTTCGTGCTGCTAGCAGGACGAAATTTGCCTTTTGCCGACACCGTTCCGCCAAGACGATGAAAATCCATACTGCTATACTAATCGACAGTTAGCCCTACCAGCGCATGCATTTAGAGATATAAACCGTGTTCCTACATTGGACGGTTCTCCAGAAATCCCATGTAGCTAGGCAGATTAGTGAAACAATCGTGCATTTGGTGAAACAAGCATGAAATTTGGCATGTAGGCTCTGAATGCCCTACTGTTTTGAAAAATACCGTTGTCCAGCCGAAAATTCAAAATGGCGGACAAAATGGCCGCCATTTTCAAAATGGCTGCCCTGAAAGACTACAGATCATAGTTTGCTATCTAAAACTTCACTGCATTGACTGATTTTTAGGTTTTTGGTGTCAGTGTCCATGTTTAAGAACCCATTGAATCTAAATTTTCACTTAATATTCATAATGGCCGACAAAATGGCGGTCATTTTCAAAATGGCCGCCATTGAAGGCTTGAATTACAGTTTTTCATCTTACATTTCACTTCATTGACCGATTTTGATGCTTTTGGTGTCTAAATGTATGTAAATGAACCTATAGATTATGAATATACACATAGTTTCTTGTATTTATTATTTGCCATAACATATTTGTCAAATGTAAAGCAAAAACGTCAGCATTTAATGTGCAAATTGCATTTTGTATGTAGCCGTCTGATAAAATATAATGATTTTAGTTGCCTTTATTTTTGTAGAAAGTGAATATGAATATGTCAGGTGATTAGATTTAATGATTATCTCTTTGCATTTAATGTGTTTAGCAATTTTCACCATAAAAATCAAAATGGTTGCCATGTTTGTCCATACAGGTACTTTCCTTTGAAACTGGCAATTCACCATTTTGATTGTAAAATGGGACCATTGTATCAATGGGATTGTTATTTTTGAGCCTTATCTTGTGTAACAAGAGTGAAATTATTCCTTCTTTTTAAATTAATGCGCCATAAATGTCCATGTCACCCTTTGTACTTGACAATTATTGTATGGAATATATGGATTTATGGTCACTTGAAATGGTGTCTGTAATACAGGTATAGGTATCAGTGCCATTTTTGTGGTAGTTGCGTGTATTGGATACACAATAAATGTAATGGCATGAGGGGCACAATGTATCCTTGCCCTGATTTCAACTGTGCTTCATGCTTGGGCTTAGCTAGTCCTATGGATGGAACAGTCAAAATGGAGGTGGAGTTTGGTGATGAAAAGAAACAGAGGGAGAACACCCATCAAGAAGCGTCTATGGAAGTCCTGCAGACTTAGTTGACGTCGAGGACCAGTATGTCCAATAAGGTGGAACTGGTCACATAGTTTTGCTATTTAGGGATATGGTCTCTTGTGGTGGCTGTGAACTGGCTGCTGTTACACGCTGGAAATTTGATTTGTAATGTCAAAGAAAATGATAAAGCTAGCTTTTTCTCTTAAAGCTTGACATCCAAAAAAGTACAAGTAGGCAAAGATCAGGAAAAGGCGCAATCAGAAAAAGACTCCCACTCCAAAAACCAAGGTGGGAAAAAACCAAACTAACAATCAGGTACTTATACCATGAAAACATTTCGTAAGCCGAATGAGCAGCTATTTTCCCAATAGGTGGCCACTCAGTTACCTTAACTTAACTAAAAATATGCAAACATACATAAGGCGCCAACAGCACAAAAATATTTTAAACACCAAGACATAAAACAAAAAGAACCACCACAGAAGTATCGACTTGGAACGATCAGTAACACAAAGTTACTGGCGGGTTTAAATCGATTTTACACGGCCGTAACCTCACCCTCAGCTTCTGCAGTGGTTCATAACATTTAGTTAGTTCTTCGGTCCTCGTGGTGAATCTCTAACTAGTAATTGAATCATCAAGAACAAACAAATAAATCATGATAAACATCCTGATGAATCAAAAACCAGGACTCACAGATTCAGTAAGCTGCCCGACGATGGAGATCCCTGGGCGCCAAATAACTTACTAACTCCGGAGCTAAAGAAAAACATCAGTTGGACCCCGGTGGGCCAAGCAACAGACAAGAAGCTCCGGCCCCAACCAACTAAAATGAATAGCTTTAGATGCTGCACTTTGCACGGTTTGGGCATGTGGAGTGTTGCGATGGAAATATCGCTTAAGTGCGCAAATTGCACAAAAGAGATAATGCACCCCCAAAGAAAACTTGGGATGAAGTATTGCAAGATAGCAGAAAGAAACTTGGAATGGATTTAGCTACCCTCAAAACCGGTCTGAACGGCATTTGCGAGGAAGACTTGGCAGAAAGTTCAACCCTCAGTAGAGGAAAATGGACTAAAAACTGGATTTAATGATGTTATGATGATGAATTAGATTTTTGTTTTCAGGCCTTTCTAATCATATTCAGGTTAGATGTATCTGAAAACATGAGTCTAATTTTATCATGATACTATCATTATATCCAGTTTACAGTCCATTTTCCTCATCTGAGGGTTGACAAGTCTTCCCCGCAAATGTCCCCGTCTGTTCTGACCGGTTTTCAGGGTGGTTAAATCAATTCCAAGTTTCTTTCTGCCACCTCGAAATTATTCATCCCAAGTTTTCTCTGGCCTGCATTGTCTTTTCTGTGCAGTTTGCGCACTTGGGCAATCTTTCCATCGCTACACACGACATACCCAAACCATCTCATTCTGTTAGTGTGCAAAGTACGAGAGTTGAAAGCTTTGAGAGAAGGAGCTAGCAAATGGACCATTGCTTGCCATGGCATTGAATATGGTTCAGAGTAGTCACAGGCATTGTCCAAGTGTCTGAAGCATGAAACACGACGCAGGTTGACTTCACCCGCTATCGGGTTAAAGTAGTTCACAGCCACCACCAGAGACCAAATCCCTAAATAGCAAAATTATTTGACATGTCCCACATTATTTGACATATTGGTCCTCGACGCCAACCAAGTTGTCATAACTTCTTTAGATGCTTCTTGATGGGTGTTCTCCCTCTGTTTCTTTTCATCATCAAACTCCACTTCCAATTTGTCTGTTACATCCATAGGACTAGCTAAGCCCAAGCATGAAGCACAGTTGAAATCAGGGCAAGGACACATTGCACCCTTTAAGCCCCTTCATGTCATTACATTTATTGTGTATCAAATGCACGCAACTACCACAAAAATGGCACTGATACTTACATCTGTCTTACAGACAGCATTTCAAGTGACCATAAATCCATACAATAATTGTAAATTACAGACATTTATGGTGCATTTATTTTAAAAGAAGGACTGATTTCACTCTCCTTTCACAAGATATGCGCAAAAAATAACAATTTCATTTATACAACGGTCCCATTTTACAATCAAAACGGTGAATTACAATTTATTAGAGAAAGTACCTGTATGGATAAAAGATGGCCACCATTTTGATTTTTAATAGTGTTAATTGCTAAAAAATAAAAGAGATAATCATTAAATGAGCCTGTGCATGAGAAAACCAACAATTTGGGTTCCGACCAGGTCCAACACTAACCAGCCTGTACAGTCACAGAAGCAGGCTGGAGGCTTGAGATTTTGGATTTAAGAAACAGAGGGATTGCACTATCCGTGTAATGAAAACAAAGGCGCTGATCAGCTTCACAGTTACTGCGAAGCTGATCTGCGTCTTTGTTTTCGCATGCACAGATTGTTGATTTTCTGATGCGGCGGCTCAATATTTATTATCAAATATAATCACCTTACATATTCATATCAAATTCATACAAAAATAAATGCAACTAAAATCATTATGTTCATCAGACGGCTCCATATAAAGTGCATTTTGCACATTAAAGGCTGACGTTATTGTTTTATATTGGCAAGTATGCCATGACCAATGATAAATACAAGAAAACTATGTGAATATTTATATTCTATATGTTCATTTACACAGTGAAATGTAAGATGAAAAACTGTCATTCAAGTCTTCAGTGGCGTCCATTTTGAAAATGGTCGCCATTTTGTCCGAAATCATCAATATTAAGTAAACATTTAGATTCAATGGATTCTTAATCATGGACATTGACACAGAAAACGTAACAAATCAGTCAATGTAGTGAAGGTAACTGAGTGGCCACCTATTGGGAAAATAGCTGCTCATTCGGCTTACGATATGTTTCATGGTATAAGTACCTGATTGTTGGTTTGGTTTTTTCCCACCTCGGTTTTTGGAGTGGGAATCTTTTTCTGATTGCGCCATTTCCTGATCTTTGCCTACTTGTACCTTTTTAAAAGAAGGAATAATTTCACTCTCGTTACACAAGATAAGGCGCAAAAATAACAATCTCATTTATAAAACGGTCCCGTTTTACAATCAAAATGGTGAATTGTCAGTTGATTTTAATGGTGAAAATTGCTAAACGCATAAAATGCAATGAGATAATCATTAAATATTATCACCTGACATATTCATATCAACTTCATACAAAATTAAGGGCAACTAAAATCATTATATTTTAGACGGCTACATATAAACTGCATTTTGCTCATAAAAGGATGAGGTTTTTGCTTAGCATTTGGCAAATATGTCATGGCAAATAATAAATACAAGAAAACTATGTGTATGTTCATATTCTATAGGTTCATTTACATACATTTAGACACCAAAAGCATCAAAATCGGTCAATGCAGTGAAATGTAAGATGAAAAACTGTAATTCAAGCCTTCAGTGGCGGCCATTTTGAACATTTCCGCCATTTTGTCCGCCATTTTGAATATTAAGTGGAAATTTAGATTCAATGAGTTCTTAAACATGGTCATTGACACCAAAAACCTGAAAATCAGTCAATGCAGTGAAGTTTTAGATAGCAAACTATGATCTGTAGTCTTTCAGGATGGCCATTTTGAAAATGGCGGCCATTTTGTCCGCCATTTTGAATTATTGGCTGGACAACGATATTTTTCAAAACAGTTGGGCATTCTGAGCCTACATGCCAAATTTCACGCTTGTTTCACTAAATGCACGATTTTTATTGAAAATTGACTTAATCTGCCTAGCTAATGCTGCTGGTCATTTTCATGCTGCTAGCAGGACGAAATTTGCCTTTTGCCGACACCGTTCCGCCAAGACGATGAAAATCCATACTACTCGACAGTTAGCCCTAGCAGCGCATGTATTTAGAGATATAAACCGTTTTCCTACATTGGACGGTTCTCCAGAAATCCCGTGATGCTGGTCATTTTCATGCTGCTAGCAGGACGAAATTTGCATTTTGCCGATACCGTTCCGCCAAGACGATGAAAATCCATACTGCTATACTACTCGACAGTTAGCCCTACCAGCGCATGCATTTAGAGATATAAAGCGTTTTCCTACATTGAACGGTTCTCCAGAAATCCCATGCTGCTGGACATTTTCATGCTGCTAGCAGGACGAAATTTGCCTTTTGCCGACACCGTTCTGCGAAGACTTTGAAAATCCATACTGCTATACTACTCGACAGTTAGCCCTACCAGCGCATGCATTTAGAGATATAAAGCGTTTTCCTACATTGAACGGTTCTCCAGAAATCCCATGCTGCTGGTCATTTTCGTGCTGCTAGCAGGACGAAATTTGCCTTTTGCCGATACCGTTCCGCCAAGACGATGAAAATCCATACTGCTATACTATCCGACAGTTAGCCCTACCAGCGCATGTATTTAGAGATATAAAGCGTTTTCCTACATTGAACGGTTCTCCAGAAATCCCATGCTGCTGGTCATTTTCATGCTGCTAGCAGGACGAAATTTGCCTTTTGCCGATACCGTTCCGCCAAGACGATGAAAATCCATACTGCTATACTACTCGACAGTTAGCCCTACCAGCGCATGCATTTAGAGATATAAAACGTTTTCCTACATTAAACGGTTCTCCAGAAATCCCATGCTGCTGGTCATTTTCGTGCTGCTAGCAGGATGAAATTTGCCTTTTGCCGACACCGTTCCGCGAAGACTTTGAAAATCCATACTGCTATACTACTCGACAGTTAGCCCTACCAGCGCATGTATTTAGAGATATAAACCGTTTTCCTACATTGGACGGTTGTCCAGAAATCCCATGCTGCTGGTCATTTTCATGCTGCTAGCAGGACGAAATTTGCCTTTTGCCGATACCGTTCCTCCAAGACGATGAAATCCATACTGCTATACTACTCGACAGTTAGCCCTACCAGCGCATGCATTTAGAGATATAAAGCATTTTCCTACATTGAACGGTTCCCCAGAAATCCCATGCTGCTGGTCATTTTCGTGCTGCTAGCAGGATGAAATTTGCCTTTTGCCGACACCGTTCCGCCAAGACTTTAAAAATCTATACTGCTATACTACTCGACAGTTAGCCCTACCAGCGCATGTATTTAGAGATATAAACCGTTTTCCTACATTGGACGGTTCTCCAGAAATCCCATGCTGCTGGTCATTTTCATGCTGCTAGCAGGACGAAATTTGCCTTTTGCCGATACCGTTCCGCCAAGACGATGAAAATCCATACTGCTATACTACTCGACAGTTAGCCCTACCAGCGCATGCATTTAGAGATATAAACCGTTTTCCTACATTGAACGGTTCTCCAGAAATCCCATGCTGCTGGTCATTTTCGTGCTGCTAGCAGGATGAAATTTGCCTTTTGCCGACACCATTCCGCGAAGACTTTGAAAATCCATACTGCTATACTACTCGACAGTTAGCCCTACCAGCGCATGCATTTAGAGATATAAACCGTTTTCCTACATTGGACGGTTCTCCAGAAATCCCATGCTGCTGGTCATTTTCATGCTGCTAGCAGGACGAAATTTGCCTTTTGCCGATACCGTTCCGCCAAGACTTTGAAAATCCATACTGCTATACTACTCGACAGTTAGCCTTACCAGCGCATGTATTTAGAGATATAAACCGTTTTCCTACATTGGACGGTTCTCCAGAAATCCCATGCTGCTGGTCATTTTCATGCTGCTAGCAGGACGAAATTTGCCTTTTGCCGATATCGTTCCGCCAAGACGATGAAAATCCATACTGCTATACTACTCGACAGTTAGCCCTACCAGCGCATGCATTTAGAGATATAAAGCGTTTTCCTACATTGAACGGTTCTCCATAAATCCCATGCTGCTGGTCATTTTCGTGCTGCTAGCAGGACGAAATTTTCCTTTTGCCGACACCGTTCCGCCAAGACTTTGAAAATCCATACTGCTATACTACTCGACAGTTAGCCCTACCAGCGCATGTATTTAGAGATATAAACCGTTTTGCTACATTGGACGGTTCTCCAGAAATCCCATGCTGCTGGTCATTTTCGTGCTGCTAGCAGGACGAAATTTGCCTTTTGCCGACACCGTTCCGCCAAGACGATGAAAATCCATACTGCTATACTAATCGACAGTTAGCCCTACCAGCGCATGCATTTAGAGATATAAACCGTGTTCCTACATTGGACGGTTCTCCAGAAATCCCATGCTGCTTGTCATTTTCATGCTGCTAGCAGGACGAAATTTGACTTTTGCCGACACCGTTCCGCCAAGACGATGAAAATCCATACTGCTATACTACTCGACAGTTAGCCCTAGCAGCGCATGTATTTAGAGATATAAACCGTTTTCCTACATTGGACGGTTCTCCAGAAATCCCGTGCTGCTGGTCATTTTCATGCTGCTAGCAGGACGAAATTTGCATTTTGCCGATACCGTTCCGCCAAGACGATGAAAATCCATACTGCTATACTACTCGACAGTTAGCCCTACCAGCGCATGCATTTAGAGATATAAAGCGTTTTCCTACATTGAACGGTTCTCCAGAAATCCCATGCTGCTGGTCATTTTCATGCTGCTAGCAGGACGAAATTTGCCTTTTGCCGACACCGTTCTGCGAAGACTTTGAAAATCCATACTGCTATACTACTCGACAGTTAGCCCTACCAGCGCATGTATTTAGAGATATAAACCGTTTTCCTACATTGGACGGTTCTCCAGAAATCCCATGCTGCTGGTCATTTTCATGCTGCTAGCAGGACGAAATTTGCCTTTTGCCGATACCGTTCCGCCAAGACGATGAAAATCCATACTGCTATACTAATCGACAGTTAGCTCTACCAGCGCATGCATTTAGAGATATAAAGCGTTTTCCTACATTGAACGGTTCTCCAGAAATCCCATGCTGCTGGTCATTTTCGTGCTGCTAGCAGGACGAAATTTGCCTTTTGCCGATACCGTTCCGCCAAGACGATGAAAATCCATACTGCTATACTATCCGACAGTTAGCCCTACCAGCGCATGTATTTAGAGATATAAAGCGTTTTCCTACATTGAACGGTTCTCCAGAAATCCCATGCTGCTGGTCATTTTCATGCTGCTAGCAGGACGAAATTTGCCTTTTGCCGATACCGTTCCGCCAAGACGATGAAAATCCATACTGCTATACTACTCGACAGTTAGCCCTACCAGCGCATGCATTTAGAGATATAAAGCGTTTTCCTACATTAAACGGTTCTCCAGAAATCCCATGCTGCTGGTCATTTTCGTGCTGCTAGGAGGATGAAATTTGCCTTTTGCCGACACCGTTCCGCGAAGACTTTGAAAATCCATACTGCTATACTACTCGACAGTTAGCCCTACCAGCGCATGTATTTAGAGATATGAACCGTTTTCCTACATTGGACGGTTGTCCAGAAATCCCATGCTGCTGGTCATTTTCATGCTGCTAGCAGGACGAAATTTGCCTTTTGCCGATACCGTTCCTCCAAGACGATGAAATCCATACTGCTATACTACTCGACAGTTAGCCCTACCAGCGCATGCATTTAGAGATATAAACCGTTTTCCTACATTGAACGGTTCTCCAGAAATCCCATGCTGCTGGTCATTTTCGTGCTGCTAGCAGGATGAAATTTGCCTTTTGCCGACACCGTTCCGCCAAGACTTTGAAAATCCATACTGCTATACTACTCGACAATTAGCCCTACCAGCGCACGTATTTAGAGATATAAACCGTTTTCCTACATTTGACGGTTCTCCAGAAATCCCATGCTGCTGGTCATTTTCATGCTGCTAGCAGGACGAAATTTGCCTTTTGTCGATACCGTTCCGCCAAGACGATGAAAATCCATACTGCTATACTACTCGACAGTTAGCCCTACCAGCGCATGCATTTGGAGATATAAAGCGTTTTCCTACATTGAACGGTTCTCCAGAAATCCCATGCTGCTGCTCATTTTCGTGCTGCTAGCAGGATGAAATTTGCCTTTTGCCGACACCGTTCCGCGAAGACTTTGAAAATCCATACTGCTATACTACTCGACAGTTAGCCCTACCAGCGCATGTATTGAGAGATATAAACCGTTTTCCTACATTGGACGGTTCTCCAGAAATCCCATGCTGCTGGTCATTTTCATGCTGCTAGCAGGACGAAATTTGCCTTTTGCCGATACCGTTCCGCCAAGACGATGAAAATCCATACTGCTATACTACTCGACAGTTAGCCCTACCAGCGCATGCATTTAGAGATATAAAGCGTTTTCCTACATTGAACGGTTCTCCAGAAATCCCATGCTGCTGGTCATTTTCGTGCTGCTAGCAGGATGAAATTTGCCTTTTGCCGACACCGTTCCGCCAAGACTTTGAAAATCCATACTGCTATACTACTCGACGGTTAGCCCTACCAGCGCATGTATTTAGAGATATAAACCGTTTTGCTACATTGGACGGTTCTCCAGAAATCCCATGCTGCTGGTCATTTTCATGCTGCTAGCAGGACGAAATTAGCCTTTTGCCGATACCGTTCCGCCAAGACGATGACAATCCATACTGCTATACTACTCGACAGTTAGCCCTACCAGCGCATGTATTTAGAGATATAAAGCGTTTTCCTACATTGAACGGTTCTCCAGAAATCCCATGCTGCTGGTCATTTTCGTGCTGCTAGCAGGATGAAATTTGCCTTTTGCCGACACCGTTCCGCCAAGACTTTGAAAATCCATACTGCTATACTACTCGACAGTTAGCCCTACCAGCGCATGTATTGAGAGATATAAACCGTTTTCCTACATTGGACGGTTCTCCAGAAATCCCATGCTGCTGGTCATTTTCATGCTGCTATCGCGACGAAATTTGCCTTTTGCCGATACCGTTCCGCCAAGACGATGAAAATCCATACTGCTATACTACTCGACAGTTAGCCCTACCAGTGCATCCATTTAGAGATATAAACCGTTTTCCTACATTGAACGGTTCTCCAGAAATCCCATGCTGCTGGTCATTTTCGTGCTGCTACCATGATGAAATTTGCCTTTTGCCGACACCGTTCCGCCAAGACTTTGAAAATCCATGCTGCTATACTACTCGACAGTTAGCCCTACCAGCGCATCTATTTAGAGATATAAACCGTTTTCCTACATTTGACGGTTCTCCAGAAATCGAGCAAAACGGTCATTTTCATGCTGCTAGCAGGACAAAATTTGACTTTTGCCGATACCGTTCCGCCAAGACTATGAAAATCCATACTGCTATACTACTCGACAGTTAGCCCTACCAGCGCATATATTTAGAGATATAAAGCGTTTTCCTACATTGAACGGTTCTCGAGAAATCCCATCTGTCCGGATATTCATCCTGCGAACAGGACGAATTTTGCAAATAAGATATATTTTTTTTATTATTTGTGAGCATTTTAGTTACTTTATTAATGTTACGTTTTTGTCTTTTGTACGACCACACTGGTTAATTGACATTTCCTTCGGCCATACTGCCATGCTGCTAACTTACTTAACCAGCCGTACGGCCATCCTGCTAACTTACTAATTTCGTCCTGCCATGCTGCCAAGCTGCTAACTTTTTTGACCTTGAGCAAATATAGGTTTCAATTTTGCTAAATTTGGTACAAGAGGGTAAAGTTGTATTTTCATAGCATTAAAGTGGCAATATGCATTCAGTAATTAAAACAATAGATGCAACAATGCCCACGCCCATCGTGGCAGTGGGCAATGGATTGACCTCTTGTTGCCTCCCTGCAGAGCTGCTAATACGCTTAGAAGGTCAGAATGTTTTACTGCCCATAATATAATTTGAGCCTGTGCATGAGAAAACCAACAATTTGGGTTTCCGACCAGGTCTGACACAAACCAGACTGTACAGTCACAGAATAAAGCTAGAAGCTTGAAACTTTGGATATAAGTAGACGAGGAATTGTACTACCCGTGTGGCGCAAACAAAGGCGCTGATCAGCTGTGCAGTTACTGCACAGCTGATCTGCGTCTTTGTTTTCGCATATGCAAATTGTTGGTTCCTCACGCGAAGGCTCATTTCGTGTACGACGTCACAGTGACGGGTTGACATCCCACAATTTTAAGCGCAGACGTCTCGATATGACCATAACAGTTTACTTGGGCACCAAGCAGCAAACATTAAAACAAGCAAGATTGGAAAGTATCTACAAATGACTTTGCCCACCGATTATATTATGCGGCGTTCGATGTTGTTTTAACAACCCGGTTTTGAGGTTGGTTCCCTTATAAAAGCGATTATTTTTATTTTGCGTCTATATTCGTGGATTTTGTGCGCAACCAGGAATACAACGCGACAGCACATTACACTTTCCATTAAAACTTTTGGGCCCCGCCGCTTGGAGCTGTGAGCAATACATGGGCTACTTGTACCTCCGGGCGACTTATTACCTACAGACCATAATACTAAATAACCGCGGCTTAGAAGGCCTGAGCCTGCACAGGAAAAGTGTTACTGAAAGCCAAGTCATCCATACTTATAAGTCTTAGAGTGTTTATAAACTGAAGGCATTGACTCGACATGACCGTAGCCAATGACTGAGACGTTAAGCCACAAATCGAACAAACAAACAAACAAACAAACAAACAAACAAACAAACACTTTCTATTTAAAGTTCATTGCCTTCTTTGTCCCTTGAAAATCACCTCACATATCACAATATAGTGTTTCAATGGTTTTCATGACGTATGTCAGCAATAGTAGTGAGTTTTACTATGATTCAGTTTTATATCACTGTCATGGGCGTAATCTAAGTATCTAATGATATTGTTTTACAGATGAACTTACAATTGGTGTCAATTACGAACTGAATGACTCGAGCCTATATATGGATGGTATCCAAATTTTCTAAAGATGAGGCAGTAGTATTGCAGTGGGACAATAATTTGAGTCGCGTCATGAGAAAACCGGAATTTTGCCTACGCGAAAACATATCAATCAAAGGCGAAAACAAAGGCGCAGATCAGCTTCGCAGTAATTGCGAAGCTGATCAGCGCATTTGTTTTCGCTACACGGATATTACTATACCAACTCTTCATTTCCTAAATTTCAAGCTTCTAGCCTTTTTCTGAGACTTTACAGGTCGGTTTGTGTCGGACCTGGTCGGAAACCCCGGAGACCGGTTTTCTTGCGTCACGACACATTTTTAAAGTTTTGAGAATTGACTTTTGGAGAGTGTATTCTTTGGAACCAGAAAGCACAACGCAGAACTGAAAATTATGACGGAACATTTTTTTTTCTAGACCTGTAGTTCCGGCAACTGTCCCGTACTCATTACGAAAACATGCCCATGCAATATACAGAATTTTTTGTCAGATGTAAAAATTAGAACATTCTTTTGAAAAAAAAAAAAAAATGATATTTTGATATATTTATTCAAAACATTGATTGTGGTGTATACGTTAGAACCGCGTTAGTATCCTTTTCCTAAGAAAAATGTATAACCCCTATATACCCCAGTTTAGACATAATATTTCCATCGGTATTCCGTTAAACCTCTCCATGTCAGGGAAGTGGAACGAGGTACCGATCGAAGTGGAGCGGAGTGACAATTAGCCAGCTGATTTAACCCCAGCTTCACTATATATAAAACTGGGTTTAAGCGGGTATACTTTTCAATGGACATGTTTTCCTGGTGTGAATATTTTCAGGCTTCGGCAATGGATTAAAAGACCCCAAAGGCTACATGTATACAAGGGAAACCTATTGTATGAAGTCTTGCGTCCGTTTCAGAGATGCCCATTATGTTTGATGCTGATATCCTTCAGCCAGACTGAGGTCTAGCAATTCGCTCTCTTTAGGATCCAGTATGGACGATGACAGCTATGAAATGCCCAGTAGCTGTTTGGATGATATCTAACCAATCGTGCAAAGTGTTATGTTGATATTGGTCGTTTCGTCTCTGAGCCTAGTAGTAATGAGAATGGTCATATTCATTTCTTAAATTGCCTATTTACACAGTTCCCCCCCCCCCCAGGCTATTAGAGATTGGAATGAACTCCCTGATTCTCTGCTTCTGCTTCTGTACAGTGCATGGCCTTTTACAGCGTTATGCACCGGAAGAGAGATTTAGTCGCGCTTGCTAAGGAGGGTTTTGAAGCCCTCAACTGTCTCTGCATGCACGACCGCTGTTTCTAGATGGTTCCACTCAATTATAGTCTTCAGGAAAAATGAGTTCTTTAGCTGATCTGTCTTACACTGCTCAATAATAAATCCTCTGTCGTTGTTCACAGAATGTTTTTCAACTATGTTCACACTTTTATATCCCGGATATGTTTTAGGTTTTATATGTCTTTTAGGTTTTTGAGGTTTCAGAAATTCATCTGGATTGATGGCTGGTACCAACCCCTCGACCACCAACCCCTTCTCTGATGCTTCACCCTCGATAACCTCTGATCTCCTCTGCTGAATTGTCAGATGGTTGTGTGTCTAAACAGGGACAGTAGATTTATAGATCACTGGTCTAAATTTGCTTCTCTTGTGAGAGCTCGGGACTAATCCCCTCCGGTCAAGCCCCATCCCCCTGGTGTGGTATTGTCAGTTTGACGTTTCACCAGTAAACTATTCTAACAATTCTGATTCTGATCGAAACGACTTCCCTTTCTGGAGCGAAAACACGATGTTCACACTACTAGTTGAAAGACCGCCAAGAGTAACCTACCTTGCATATATATGGAAAAGATTTTCAGTTTCTCAAAATTTCCACCTAAAACATTGCTATGAAGGAAATGATGATTGATCATTGATAAAATCATGGCAGTTTCATTGACAGAGGTGATTTCTTGCTCCTGATTTAGTTACTTGCCCGTTACATTTACCTCAGTAAACTTGGCGATTGATGACTAATTAACAAGTATTGTCTTTCACAAAAGATTGCATCTTTGCCTTTGGCAATATACCGTTAAACTCCCCGCTGGGACGTTTTGTTTTCTACTTAAGCAAAAAATGCTTTCACAATAATTCACTGAGTTTTCAGTTGATCAGGATCACCCTGACGCATCAATCAACTCTCCGTAAATACGGAAATATACGGTAATTAATGGGTACGTAGAATTACGAAAACACCGGAACACACTGGTAATTACCAAAACACACTTATATTTTGTATTATCTAGTACTGAAGTATATTTTATGAGACTCAGATGATAAAAAGTTATATTCTCTTTTGATGGATGTCAGTTGTAAGTGTGATAAATATTATTTATTTGGTGTGTTTTGGTCTGCCTTGCATAGAATTAATTATTGATTTTCACACCCTATCATCAAATTGTTGACATTATTAATGTACCGTGGTAATTGGTTTACCTGATCAGATTGGCGCTTACAACAATGAAACCTGTGCAGCCTAATTAGCATCCACATGTTTTTTTAATGTATTTACAATTACACTGGCGCTAAATAGAATTTAAATTTGGTATAATATCCTTGGTCAGAAAAGCGCATATATATATAGTACAATCCGATCATTTAATATGCGTTTCCAGTTAATTTGCAGAGTAGCTAGAGTTGGTTGCCTCCAGTTGCGGAACCATGTGCACGATAGAAGAAGCTGGTGAGAAGAGAAACGAACAAATGATTTAAAGATTTATTTTATTATATTCATTTAATCAGTGAATTAGAACTCTCTCTCTCTCTCTCTCTCTCTCTCTGACAATAGGGTGTATATAAAAAACAATGTATATTCAAAAATCAAATTATGTAGAACACTATGGTAAAAAGCAGCATATATGCAATGTTCAGTACAAGTAAGCAACAGTGTATCACAAGTATCATAATAAGCACAGTAAATAATGAGGAGTTTGTAAATTGAGAAAAATGAATCAAAAATGTATAGATGTTCTTTGTCACTATAGTATATGTGTATACAAAATATCGGGGAAAAAGTCCCAAAACAAACAACTTTGTTTTATAAAAGTATAGGTATCACAGTGAAATTTAAAAATATTAATATATTCAAGAAGTATTTAATATGGCTTCCACATTAAAAGAAATGTTAAAGATAAACATTGCATGTAAGTTAGTAAGTAAAGTCAATTGTAAAAACTATGAAACAGGATTGCTCTGAATGCATAATAAATGCAGAAATGTTAATACTTATGAAAATATGTCCCATTACTATTTTGATGTATGCATACACATTGTATATCTATATACCGTATAAAAAGCCTGAAATGTACATGTATGTAAGTTTTTGGGCAGTACGTTTTCACACAATCTGTCGGCTTCAAAAAATTGCTAAAACAGATTGATGCATTTAATGATGCAATAAAATATTCATGTGTGGAATTGTCCAGGAAAAATAAAGGTTAGCACATGTTCGTAAATGCACTAGTTCATAAAGAACCACACATGCATAAAACACATGATCGACAACAACCCTCCCTACACTGAGATATGGCGAAGTGCCACTTAAGATTGTTGCTGATGAGGTGCGTTATGCGATTCAATATAAAATAAGCAACATGTGGGGAATTTCCCGTGTGTGGAATTGTCCAGGAAAAATAAAGGTAAGCACATGTTCGTAAATGCACTAGTTCATAAAGAACCACACATGATCTTGTACTGCACAAAACACATGATCAGCAACAACCCTCCCTACACTGAGATATGGCGAAGTGCCACTTAAGATTGTTGCTGATTATGTGTTATGCGATTCAATATAAAAATAAGCAACATGAAATATTGACATATATGCATGTGGTAAACAACAAACTAGAAACAAAACATAAAAAATCATGCTAGCACACCCAGTTTCTAAAAGATTTCCCATCATACTGATTACTTCGTATGTTCTATTAGTACAAACAAGTATTTCAGTTCTTCATTTTCTTGTTTGTCGTAGTCGTTGTACGTTCATTCACTTTGCGCTTAGTTTGCCCTGGTTTGCGCCCTTTCGTCCTAGGAGCAACAATTTCTGTTCGTCCATCTGACGATGTCATGTACTTGCTGTCCATCGGAACAAAGTGTCTGAACTTACCATAAAGCTTCTTTCTTTGTGCGTCTGTCTTTGACACCCACTCAGTCTTAGATGTTTGAAACTGTCTGTGCGTCTCAGCTAGTCTAAACTCACCTGTACCTATCAAAGCACTGCGCAGTTCCTTGTGTTGCCCTGTGACTAAGTCTTCTAGAATACTTACCAGTTCCACCAATGACTTGGACTTCCAGTCAATTGCTTGTTTCAGCACATGATTAATCGATTCGCAGTTATTGTTGGTCCAACCTGCTGAAACTAGGTCCTTCCGTACTGGCTCACTTACCTTGGTTTTGAGAGGTTCTTTAAGTCTCTTCTGGAAATATGTCTCAAACTTACCTGTAACTCCACTGCAATATTCCTCAAATGCCGTACATTTTTCTTCGAAACAGATGGTATCATCAGCGTTGATAATACCTTCAGTCCCAAAGATCATGTCAAGCATTTTGTTCTTTTCCCGTTTGTCAACGGCGTCGTCCTGGAGTTTTTGACTTGCATTTTGAAGAAGATGGCGCGTGCATAGTGTGTGAGTAGCCTCGGGAAATGCAGTGGTTATTGCTTTTACCATTGCACGCTCGTCATCTGAACCTACCACGAGTTTGTTCATATCAACATCTACAAGTTTTACCTTTAGGTGGTGAAAGAAATGACAGTATGTCTCGAAATCACTGTTGTCATGTATGAAAACAGGGCCTATAAAGATTGGACTTTCTTTCGTTGTCTCTCTCACTACTGACAACTGCTTGTAGCAAGTGACACTCACATGCATGTCGCAAAGGTTGAAAGTCTTGTCGACCCCTAAAACAGTCTTACCTGTGCAACATAGTGATTTAAGATCATCTATTTGCTCATCTGTATACAAAATGATCCCAGGGCTTTTGCCATTTGTTCTGAAGACAGATCTTACAAATTTGTGATTATGGGAAACTAAATTTTCCAATACCTGCATGTTGTCGGCGACGTTACTGTTGCTATATTGTGCTGGCTTTGCCTTCTTTTTCTCGTTTTTTCTTTTGTCTCTTAATTGTTGCAAACCTGTTGGTCTTTCCACCTCATCATATTTTTTCTTCAAAGTCTCATAAACAAGCTTCGGCTTACCTTGTTTCAGTAGTTCTCCGGCTTCTTCCATAACAAAGTTGGGCGTTCTTAAATATTCAGAGTTCGGATTTTTGGAATTACCGTGAGGGGCTAAACCAGGAAATTGGTTCTTATATTCCACTACGGCCAAATTACTCTCTAACCCACCTTTACCTAACCAAGTAACTCGCTTCTCGTATGATTTGTTTTCTTTAGATTTGGCATAATATCTATGAAGGTGTACGACTTCGCTGGGTTCAGGCTGAGGATCAAAAGGAATATACTTACGCTCAGTGGTGCCGTTTACCTTCACCCTGGATAGATAACAATACTGCTTCTTAGTGTAGAAGATTCTTTTTAACTCACCATTTTCTAGCAGACGATAGTACGTTATTGGACTTGTCCCGGCTTTTGACTCCCAAACCCCACAGTCATCTGAAAAAGAGCTTTTTCCTGTCCCTTTTCTCTTTATTTGATTTGACTCATTGTTAATAACAAAATACACATTTTCTTTCTTACCCCCTGGAATTTTGTCATAGGATGTTTTCGAACTCATTAGGAGATGTACAGCTTTACTGGTGTCCATAAAACCCTCTATCTTACCTTTTGCTGGATTATCATCATCATCATCATCATCATCATCATCATCATCCTTACCTTTTGCTGGATCATCATCATCATCATCATCATCATCATCATCATCAACAACATCATCATTGGTTATGTGTGTATTCTCTGTTTCTAAGTTCGTCTCCTCAACTGTCATAATCGTGTCTTTAACGTCAAAAATACTGTCCGTAACGTCAGTATTGTCAACGTCAACCTTAACATATACAGGTGAGCTCAGGGCCCCATTGGGTTTTTCCGTGTCAGAAACAATTGTCAGTAACGTCTGTATCGTCAACGTCAACATTCACATATACAGGTGAGCTCAAAGCCTCATTGGGTTTTCTTACAAGTGGCACAAAATGATTTGGTGTGAAAGAAGTAGCCCTTGTTGGCACTGACATGTTTGTCCACATTAAAGATACCACAGTATTTGAAAGTTTCACATCACGACCTACTACAGTTCTTGTGAATGGCTCAGAGGTCAGTTCAGGATGAAGCTGAGGTGGGTAATACGACCTAATGGGTTGACGGAGAGAAGCACTTGCTGCATAAATATGTGCAAGTTCAGAATATGAGTTCAACTTAACGGCATCTTCTATTAGCTTTTGTACTGGACTAGTAATGATCCTTGAATCACTTAAAAACTCAAGCCTATCCTTACACTTTGTGTCATACACATCTCTAAATATGATAAGTTCAAGAGCTGTCTCTAACCTTAATAGTTTATGGTAAATTTCAGTACCGGTGATGTGTTTTGAAATAGCCCGGTATAAACAATTACCATCACCCACAGTCTTAAGTGGAACATTTTCTTCAACATAAGCAGGGTGATACTTCAACAATATTTCAACAGAAACATCGTCAACGTCGGTTTCTTGGATCGACACGTTGGACGTTGGCATGGCGACTTTGTGGAAATCTAACAGCTTGATTTCATTCTTCGCCGCTACATCTAGCCTCGATTTGGCGGCCCTCTTGTGTTTCAGCGCAACTTCAAGCCTGGAAACAAGATAAAGCAACGATAAAAACTATGCTGTTATAGCCACAGCTGATAAACATATGGTATTGTTTACTACAAATCTATAAATGATCGGTGACGCACAATGCAATTCTGCACGTAGTTGAGATGAAAAATTCGAGTTTTCTCCTATACCAATTACTCTATAGACTGATAGATAGGCGCAGTCCATGCAGAAATTGAACATTTATTGAATGATAGTTTTCGCAAACACTTCCGCCCCATGAACAGTTTGCGAAAACGAAATAACCGGGATTTCTTATGTTACTTTCTTTCAATAAATATTCAATTTCTGCATTGACTGCACATATCTATCAGTCAGTAGAAGAAACGCTGTAGGAGAAGACTTTTGTTTTTTTTTTTCATCTCGACTTCGTACTCAATTGCAGTGTATGTAACCGATCATTTAATGGTCTGTATGTATACAATACCACGTGATTGCCAGTAGTGATAGCGTATTCGTTTTGTTGCGCTCACATTTACGTACGATACGGTTCTAACGAGTACCCCGTTACGAAAACTTGAAAACCATGCAATATACAAAGATTTTTTAGATGTAAAAAATGATAATTTCATGCAATATACATATAAAACAAGCGAATTCAGAGAATTTATGTCCCACGCCTTGATTGTTTAGTTACACAAATATAATCTGAGAAGCCACATGAATTTTCTAAGTGTAAATGCCCAAAAATGACTAAGTTCAAATTGCGAAAAGTGATTAAAATTAAGCTGAGGATTATATGCAAACCATATGCGTATATGCGCATGGACGTGAATGATTGTTACAGATCGGACACTTAAATACCATAAACAATTTTGTCTCAGCATCCCGACGCGACTGAAAAAATGTTGACTAATGCGTTCCAAAAAAGCAAAACAAAATTTGCCCATGCAATAATAGAGATTTTTTAGCTCTAAAAAAATAATAAGATAATTTCATCAGAAAACAGATATTTTGTAACAAACATTGATTGTCGGTACTTGTCGAGGCGGTTCTAACGGGGGTAGCCCATCACAAAAACTTTCCATGCAATATATATAATTGAGCCGCGACGCGAGAAAACCAGTCTTCGGGGTTTCCGACCAGGTCATACACTAACTACAGTTACTGCTAAGCTGATACAATGGTCTCAGCGTCCCGACGCGACTGAAAAAATGTTGACTAATACGACAAAACACTTGCCCATGTAATGTACAGATTTTTTTTTTTAGCTGAAAAAAAAAAAAAAAAAATGAAAATATCATCGCAAAAATACGGCGCATACTCGCACACACAATGCACGAGTGCAAGCTGCATGAGTATGATGAGATTAACTCTTTGATTAGAAATCATACTATTTCGTTAAATACTGTTGAAGTAAACGAGGATGTAAATTGTTGCGTTTCTTTTGCATTTAAGTATATATTAACATGTAAAACTTCATTTGGATATTTAAAATATAAAATTTGAATTCGATAGACATCTAGAAATGTAAACGGTAGCATTTTACAGAATACCCATGGCTAAATCAGTGTCCTAAAATATAACTCCTTGGATACACACTAGTCACGTGCCAGGTAATAAACAGTGTGAGCTTGAATACACACAGGTAATAAACGGTCTGCAACACCTTTCAATAACTCGAATGACACCCAATACTTTACAAATTTAAACTTCACAATTTCGTTGAGCATTTATTTTTGATACAGATGTTTTTTGTGGTCAAGACAGAATTTTAAGCTTAAGATGAATTATAAGTTACAATATTGAAAGAAAGAAAGAAAGAAAGAAAAGAAAGAAAGAAAGAAGGAAAGAAAGAAAGAAAAGAAAGAAAGAAAGAAAGAAAGAAAGAAAGAAAGAAAGAGACAGACAGACAGACAGACAGACAGAATGAAATAATGAAAAAAAAAAGAACGAATCATTACGAAAATATGTCCATGTAATACTTGTATGTAAAGAAATAAGCATATGTACAAGATGTGCATGTACCTAATATTCGTACATGCCTAAAGCGTCAAACGTTACTCACTTGTGCTTCGAACATTACAAAGAACATGCCCATGTAATATACAGAGAATTTTTCATCATAAATAATTGAAACTTTCAGATATCTTTAATATTTTTTATTAAAACATGGATTGTGGGTTAGAACCGCCTCGCCGAGATAACATATATACTGATATGCGCAAGTGCCTAAGAAAGAAAGAAATAAAGAAAGAAAGAAAGAGCAGCTTTCAATCTAACACTTTAAGAGAAGAACATATATTCTGTCATCTGAAACTAATACGCGCAGATGTTCATGGTGTACATGTACCTAGTATTCGTACATGCCTAAAGCGTCAAACGTTACATGTTTTTCAAATGAATTAAAATACACAACTTATTACAAATGTGATGCGCATGTACCTAATAAATAAATAAATAAATAAATAAATAAATAAATAAATAAATAAATAAATAAATAAAAATATTGTCACCTTTAAAAAGTAAAAAATGCAGTGTACTAATGCGCACACGTTCGCCACGCGGCATAGAATAAACACAACCAAAAGTATCATGAATCAACAGACAAACTTCATAAGCAACCACAAAGTTCAAATAAATATATAATAAGTAAATAAATTAATTGAAAGAAACTATATTTTTAAATAAATAAATAAATAAATAAATAAATAAATAAATAAATAAATAAATATTGTCACCTTTAAAAAGTAAAAAATGCAGTGTACTAATGCGCACACGTTCGCCACGCGGCATATAATAAACACAACCAAAAGTATCATGAATCAACAGACAAACTTCATAAGCAACCACAAAGTTCAAATAAATATATAATAAGTAAATAAATAAATTGAAAGAAACTATATTTTCAAATAAATAAATAAATAAATAAATAAATAAATAAATAAATACGTAAATTGATAAATACCTTTGAAGGGCTTTTCCAGCATCATATAATTCCCCATCGAAAGAACAGGAACCACAATAAAAACTTAATGTCTTAACTGACCAAGATTTCAGTGCAGTCTTGGACATACCCAGACAACTAATATGAAACCAGAATTCACATTCTGAACATTGAATTGTTTCATTTTCGCAATTTGTTTTGCAAATTCCACAAGGGAACTCTGCCATGGTGACACGGTCTTAGTTAACGCAAAAAGACCTTTAGTGTGATGGTTTCTAAAACATGCATATATATGCAAAACCAGACTGCTTGCTTACGAAAACATGCGACAAACAACATCTTTGACGGTTCAGCGGTCGGCAACTTTAGAAGAATTCTTAAAATTGACAGTGGCCTTAATTATAATTAATGCAATCATTAATCTTTAATCTGTTACCAAATTAAATACATGTCTTCTTCATTAATTGGATTGTTTGACATCTTTTTTTATTTTGATTAATCTTGATTGGTCATACTTTCGTCTTTGATGTCTTCGATCGTTGGTTTTGTGCAGACGAGACAACATGCATCGTTTAGCTAATAAATAAATACATAAAAAAATATACCATTTAAAAAAATCCACGTCCAAAAAAAATGAAAAAAAAAAAAAAAAAAAAAAAAAAAAAAAATAGTTAAAATATTAGATAAATGAAAAATAATGCGGAAAATATAGAAATTCTCGACGTGCATCATCTTAAGCCTCGGATCCGAGAATGAGAGCAGGTTATAGGCATATTTTTCTTGTGATTCATTGAAATCAGTATTTTCTCTTTATGTAAATGCTTGCAATTACAATGCAGGACTAGTTTCAGATATATATTGAACTTTTACAAGTGATTTTGAGGACCCATATTTAATAGATTTGAAAAAAGTTGATGATAGGTTAAAAGGTACTGTAATATTAAATACATTTAATCAAATTATTATGTCAATCGTCAGGTCCACATACGTGTCAGTTCGTATATCAAGGTAATTCATCTGTTTATTGTATTGGCACATGCTTATCTATTAGATTACAGTAGCAAAAATGTCGATAACTAATACACAGTGGCCATAAAGTAAGACTGGCGTGTGAAAGCTTTATTGGCGAAAAGCGTTCATACATATACGCCGGGATTGATAACGTTGCGGAAATAAATTTATTGTAACTTTAATAATTCGTAAAATACTATAACGTTGATTTTTTGACAATTACATAAGTCGTGTCATTTTCAACAACAATTTTAAAAAATCGTTACCGAATCAATTTTATTTTCAACAACAATTTTAAAAAATCGTTACCGAATCAATTTTATTCAATTAAGGTTTCTTTGATGTATAGAACTTCGTCCTAAACTAATTAAACTAAGTTCGAGTCTGATTGGGACAATTAATTACTCCTTCGTTGACGGATAATTACACCAATTAAAAGTCTTGAGTACATCTACTCGACTCAATAGGTGTCAACTGGGTATTATTTAAGCCATTGTTTCTCAAACTTTAACATAACCACGATAAGCATGGCTAGATTCTGTTTGATAGGCGACTCCTACGTCAAGAGGCTACAGAACTTCTGCGGCGGCGACCTTCATCTTCCGGGACCTACGAGATTTCTTCGACAAGGGGGGCTGCGCTGCGACGAACTCGACGATACTATGAAAACACAAATGAAACAAGCCGCCGCAAAATCCGACTACGTCTTCCTCTCCATCGGCGGCAACGACATCAGTCCCATCTCCGATCCAGAAGTCATCTTCAACAACATCCGTGACCTGGTAGAAAAGCTAGAAGAAACTCACGTGCGCCGAGTGTATATTTCAGAAATTCTACCACAAGGCGATTTTTCAAAAAGTAAACCCCGCGGTCTGACCAAAGCAAAGTTTGACAGCGACAGAAAAGCTATAAACAAGTTACTGTTCAAGGAATACGGCACGCGGGTCATCAAATTCCATGACATACGATATCCTAGAGACTACCACAGCGACAAGGTCCATTTATCAGAACCAACACAAGACAGCAAAAAATGTGGCCTTCGAAAATACTTCTTTAGAATAAGACTCACATTCTGCAGTTCCCGAGATTAAATGTCTCACAAACGGTCCTTTTCAGGACCACTATACATTATGAAAGAAGCCTTATAATGTCCAAAACAATTACACATGCACTTCCAACCATTCACCCCATCCCACCTCTTCATGAAAGAAGCCTTATAATGACAAAAAATAACAGCTTATCATCAAGTTATGACACTATGAAAGAAGCCTTATATAATGTTAACACCTCATACCTCTTCCCGTTCGCTATAGTGACACCTGTCCCATTACACATTTCCAATTACCAATAAAATAAGTGTGTTTTGGTAATTACCAGTGTGTTCCGGTGTTTTGGTGTGTTTTGGTAATTCTACGAACCGGTAATTAATCATCCAGACTGAGTCTGCCCCTACATGTATATGTCATGCAGTGCTTTCATGATGTGGCTAGATTTGTTTGTAATTACATTTCACGGAATAAAAAGCATGCAATCTATACATGTATCACTTTCATAAACTAACAATAAACTAATCTGAATCTGAATAGTTTACTGGTGACACGCCAAATGACATTATTTCACCAGGACTACTGGGTAGGGATAACAGTATTATATGTATATATCCCGGTAGGACCAGTTTTCGGCCGCCTAAGAGGTATTTTGCCTCGCTCTATTTGGTCTTATGAATAAGAACTTCTATTTTTGTTTTATATCATCTACCAGCCCAAGTGCAATAAACTAAGCACAATAAAGGTTTGAATTTTCCACTCTGTGTCTGACAGGGCCTGATAATATGGTGGCTGAGGCTATCCGCACGACGGTCGTGCCGATAAGCGGCGTTATCCGCACGACGGTCGTGCCGATAAGCGTCGTTATCGGCCCGACCGTCGTGCGGATAGCCAATGCTACAGGTATTGGCTATCGGCACGACGGGAGTATAAGATTTTCTTACAAGCTTGCGAATGCATTAAACTATTAATTTGTCATTAAATAAATAAATTATGGTTTTAGCTACATAGAAATACATTCGAAATTAACATTTTTGTTAGTTATGACTAAGAAAACTAGTTTGATTTGATTTATCCAGCTGATGCAAACTGAATCACAGCAGACGGAGAAAAAATATAATCATTGCAATTATTTAATTGTGTAACTGAAATGTTTCCACACTTCATTGTTAAAATCAAAGGCTGTTTATTCTTTTGGATTACCACAATTTTTTAATATTTAGGTTACGATAATTGACATAATTTCTTTCTCATTTACGCATACGCTTGACTGATTTTTACAGGTAAATTCACAGGTAAGCCAATTTCAGCAAAATTACAATTTTGTTAATTAAAAAGTAAAAAATTCCTGCATATGTATTATTCTGTTTCAGTTTTGAAGCCAGTGTAATATATTTACCAACTTAAAATGTATCCATTTCTAGACATTTTTAACATTTGGATATCGATTTCCCTGTCGTGCGGATAACGCCGCTTATCCGCACGACGGTCGTGCCGATAAGCGGTGTTATCGGCACGACCGTCGTGCGGATAGCCAGTGTCTAATATGGTAGTGGTGGGGGATAGGCCTTTTCAGAATTTACCAGCACAAAGCATTCAAGGTACATGCCACTCAGTGGGCTGTTGAATTACTGGGTGTAGGGTTGGGAATATTAGTATAGAAAATGTTTTATACTTCCAACAGAGACAAAGCAAGTACATTTCAGCTCGAAAGAAACCATGCTTCGCTATCATGTACATGATAACTATTGTACATGGCTATATGGTGTTTTATTCAACAATTTTTTAAACTTTTACAATTTTAAAAATTCATGGAAGCAAAGAAAAGTGTCATAAGGATGGTATATCAACTATTTGCTCTAAAAGTATTTTATTTAGAAAGCTTTAAAATTGTATTGTTTTGCAATAGTTACAAAAGTCACTGAGAATAAAATAATATTTTTAAATTATGAAAATTTGTTCAATGGGTTACAAATCATAGTGTAGCAATGGAATCAGGCAAAAACATTGGTATATTAAATAAGAAAAAGCCCAAGAAAACAGGGTCTTCCAACATAATGTCATCCAAAAGTTACCACTGAACTTTCACAGCTAAAAGAAAACCACTACCTAACAGGGTTAGCCTTGCTGAAAACAATGATACCCCAACACCGGCAAAATTCACTGTAGTGGGATTTTTATAAGGCAAAGCCTTAGGTGGTCGAAAATAGGCAGTGGTTGAAAACGGGTTGCATGAGGATATACTACCGTTATCCCCCCACCTGTACTTTTCGTATATATACTACCGTTATCCCCCCACCTGTACTTTTCATAAAATGATTCTTTACAGAATAAACCTTGTTTCTGTATCCACTTGAGGACAGTAGATTATCTGCATATTAATTAAGTTTCTTTCAGAAGAATTTGTCGTTATATAAATACTACCGTTATCCTCCCACCTATATTTTTCTAAAATGATGCTTGTCGGAAACTGAATTCATTTAAGACACTTCCCCCAAAAGCTTTCCGAGCCCCATTTTCTTTGAAATTACTACACCCCCCCCCCCCAACCAGAAAACCTTCTTCCCGGGGAATCTTCCCCTTGCCATGCATACTTAGATTCTTTATGGAAGTATTCGTCGCTATATATATACTACCGTTAACCTCCCCGGGGAGGATAACGGTAGTATATATATACGGACGAAAGTTTCTAACACTCTTTATGCCTTGCATATTAAGTTTCTTTTTGGAAGTATTCCTCGCTATATATATACTACCATTAACCTCCCCGGGGAGAAAACGGGGCTCAGAAAGCTTTTGGGGAAAGTGTCTTAAACAAATTCGAGTTTCTGACAAGCATCATTTTTAAAAAAAATACAGGTGGGAGGATAACGGTAGAATACCGTAAAAATTCTATTAAACGCCCGGGCGTTTATTCAAAACAATGCCTTTTAATAAATGGGGGTGGGCATTTATTGGAGGCTACACTATAGTACAATAATCAAGAAATCATATATTGGAACTGAAATGATTTTTGGGGCTTGATCTGACCCAGACATGTATTTTGCTCCAAGAAGGTGTTTGGATATGTCATGTATTACCATTTTTATGGTCAACAAGAGAAAGTGTATTCGAGTTTCTGACAAGCATCATTTTTAAGAAAATACAGGTAGTACGTCATCCTCCCACCTGTATTTTCTTAAGATGTGTATTGGAACGGAATGAATGACATTGAAAAAAAATAGCTTTGATACTCAAACTAGGTTTATTCCGTAAAGCATCACCTGAAAAAATATGTACCAACGGAATAAATGGCATGTAAGAAATTTATGCATTTGGATGTATACACAAACAAGGTTTATTCCGTGAAAGACGTTTTCAGTGGAGAAAAGCATCCGTCAATGAAATGAAATGTATTTGATACCTAGAAGAAAACAGCATAGTTTTCAAATGCAATTTATTCCGTTTATATTTTAATTTAGAAGCTAGTTCAGTGAGTTGATAGTTTCTTCCAGTCTATATGCAAATTAGGTTTATTCAATGATTAATATTTCTAATAAATGAGATCTGTAGATCTGTCTATCTATCTTCTGATACTGAGTCAATTAATTTCTGATCATTACCACACAAGTTAATCATACAACGAGAGAAAACAGAAGTATAGTACCATAAGATGAAAAGTAAGAAGTTGGCTTAAAAAGGTTTACCTTACTCTGTTACTTATGAGCCTAATAACTATTCTACAAGTCAAGATTCTACAAGATAATCTATTACTATAAGTCTGAGAAATCTTGAGGATGCCGGGTGGGTATGGTTGGAGGTGGTGGAAATATAGGGGAGAATGACTATATATTGAATAGACTCCAATACCAAGGTGTGGTAACATTCCCTAAATCGTAAAGCAAAACACTTTGCGTTTGCCTATGAATTCGTCTATCTGTCCTGTGGGTGCTGTAATTTGGTCAGTTGCAGATACCCAGGATTAGAGACTTTTTAGTGCAATTTTTTTTCTTTAATGAATAAAACTTAGTAAAATTACAATTTAGCCATGGGTCATTATAATTATGCAAACAATATGCCAACAATAGTCTATAAAAGAGTAGAGCTCAGCTACAGTTAATATGTGTAGTTCTAGATGGTCTCAGGGGTTGTCAAACATGCAAACAAGTATAGGATACAGAGCCATTAGTTCTTTGGTCTCACTCTACTCTCAGTAAATTTATTATAAAAAAAGAAACATTATCAGACACTAAAAGCACACTTTAGTGTGTCAAGATTTATTTTCAGGCCAAGATAGGCTATGCCAACCTTACAACCAGCCATGGTGACACAGAGCCTGAGAGAGTTCAGCTGCAGTTGACACATGAAGTTCTAGTTCTACTCAGAGAGGAGTATGTCCCTGAACAACCAGAGGAGGAAGATTGTGAGAGGAAGGAGATGCTAGAAAAGGTATTGATAGCAAAGTGGGCTATTTAAAAATATCAATGTTTGCAATTGCATCAGGAAAACATGTCCATGAGAAGTATACCCCCTTGAACCCCACTTTTATACAGAAAAAAGGGGTTTGTAGGGGTATACCTATTTATAGCCCCGCTTTGAAAAAGTGGGGGCTATACTGGATTCACCCTGTCCTTCCGTAGTTCCGTTATTCTGTTATTCCGTTATTCCGTCCTTCTGTCCTTCCGTCCTTCCGACATTTTTGTTTCCATTCATTATCTTGAGAATGGCTCGACAGAATCTGACCAAATTTTGTATGCACATCAACATTGACAAGATCTAGCTTGGGATTGTTACCCGTCATTTTTCGCAAAATTTTGACGGAGTTATGGCCCTTGATTGACGTCAGAATTTCGTTTCCGCTCAATATCTTGAGAACGAATTGACAGAATCTGACCAAATTTTGTATGCACATCAACATTGACAAGATCTAGCTTGGGATTGTTACCCATCGTTTATCGCAAAATTTTGACGGAGTTATGGCCCTTGATTGACGTCAGAATTTCGTTTCCGCTCAATATCTTGAGAATAAATTGACAGAATCGGACCAAATTTTGTATGCATATCATCATTGACAAGATCTTGCTTGGGATTGTTACCCGTCATTTTTCGCAAAATTTTGACGGAGTTATGGCCCTTGATTGACGTCAGAATTTCATTTCCGCTCAATATCTTGAGAACGAATTGACAGAATCGGACCAAATTTTGTATGCACATCATCATTGACAGGATCTAGCTTGGGATTGTTACCCGTCATTTTTCGCAAAATTTTGACGGAGTTATGGCCCTTGATTAACGTCAGAATTTCGTTTCCGCTCAATATCTTGAGAACGCATTGACAGAATCCGACCAAATTTTGTATGCACATCAACATTGACATGATCTAGCTTGGGATTGTTACCTGTTATTATTTGCAAAATTTTGACGGAGTTACGGCCCTTGATTGACATCAGAATTTCGTTTCCGCTCAATATCTTGAGAATGCATTGACAGAATCCGACCAAATTTTGTATGCACATCAACATTGACATGATCTAGCTTGGGATTGTTACCTGTTATTATTTGCAAAATTTTGACGGAGTTACGGCCCTTGATTGACATCAGAATTTCGTTTCCGCTCAATATCTTGAGAACAAATTGACAGAATCCGACCAAATTTTGTATGCACATCATCATTGACAAGATCTAGCTTGGGATTGTTACCCGTCATTTTTCGCAAAATTTTGACGGAGTTACGGCCCTTAATTGACGTCAGAATTTCGTTTCCGCTCAATATCTTGAGAACGCATTGACAGAATCCGACCAAATTTTGTATGCACATCAACATTGACAAGATCTAGCTTGGGATTGTAATACCCTTCAGTTTTTGTTAAATTTTGACAGAGTTATGGCCCTTAAGTAACGTCAGAATTTTGTTTCCGCTCAATATCTTGAGAACGAATTGACAGAATCCAACCAAATTTTGTATGCACATCAACATTGACAAGATCTGGCTTAGGTGTTACCCGTCATTTTTCACAAAATTTTGATGGAGTTAACAGCCCTTGATTGACTTCAGAATTTTGTTTCCGCTCAATATCTTCAGAACGAATTGACAGAATCCGTCTAAATTTTGTATGCACATCATCATTGACAAGATCTAGCTTTGGATTATTACCGTCATTTTTCGCAAAATTTTGAAAGAGAACGAATTGACATAATCAGACCAAATTTTGTATGAGCATCAATATTGATGAGATCTAGCTTGTGATAGCCTGTGATAGTTACCTGTCATTGTTTTTTTTCACCCTGCAAAAAAAGCTGAGAAGCGGGGCTATAGTCAGATTCTCTGACAATTCTAGTTTTCTTATTTTTGCTCCAAAACATAGATTGTGGGTACTCATTAGAACCGCCTTGCCGAGGCGGTTCTAACTTGTACCCATATTATATGTTTTGAGCAAAAATTAGAAAAATATAAAAAAAATTTGCAACTGAAAATTTTAATTTTTTACTACTTTAAAAATCTCTGTGTGGAGGTTCTAGAGGAGTATGTCCCTGAACAACCAGAGGAAGAAGATTGTGAGAGGAAGGAGATGCTGGAAAAGGTAGTGGCCATTGAATTTGAGCCTTTGCAGGAGAAAACCAACAATTTGAGTTCCCGACAATGTCCAACACAAACCGGGCTGTACAGTCACAGAAGCAGGCTAGAAGCTTGAAATTTCAGATATAAGTAGAAGAGGGATTGACCATTGTACTATCAGTGTAGCAAAAACAAAGGTGCTGATCAGCTTCGCAGTTACTGCGAAGCTGATCTGCACCTTTGTTTTTGCATATGCAAGTTGTTGGTTTTCTTGTGCATCAGCTCATTTATTCAGCCACTGCATCAGAAAGCCAACAAATTGAATGGGTGAAAAATAAAGCTGCATATCAGCTTTGCAGCATGCGAATGAGCTGATCGGCGCCTTTGCTTTTTCTCCACAGACAGCACAATACCTCTTCTTCCTAAATATTTAGCTATTTTCTGTGGCTGTACAGCTTGGCTTATGTCGGACCTGGCCTGATACCTTAATTGTTGGTTTCTCAAACAAAGGCTAATATCATGTCTGTTATAGTCATTAAAATACATTATATAGTATATTTAAGCCGTCCACTTTTAGTATGAAAGTTCATTTGGTTGAGGGTTTGAAAATATTTGAGCCGCCTCATGGGAAAACCAACAATCTGCATATGCGAAAACAAAGACGCAGATCAGCTTCGCGGTAACCGCGAAGCTGATCAGCGCCTTTGTTTTCGCTACACGGATAGTACAATCCCTCTTCTACTTAAATGCGAAATTTGAAGCTTCTAGCTCTTTTCTGTGCTTGTACAGGCCGGTTTGTGTCGGACCTGTTCGGAAACCACATTGTTGGTTTTCCCACGAGACGGCTCATTTTGTTTTTGTTTCCTAATAGCAGTAAAAATTGCAGAGTTGGAGTAATCCGAGGCCAGAGCAAGTTTGCACTTTAGTATAAAGATGATTAATTGGGAACCCATTGATTCAGGGCTGATAATACCGTAAATTCGGAAGTGTTTGCGAGAATTTTCGCTAATATTCGTGAATTCGTCTCCTCGCGAAAAAAAAGTTCTCACTAATAAAGGATCATCATAAGCTTTACAGACTGCACAAGTACTTGATCACAAATTCAAGAACTCCCTAATAATTCGGAAATTGAAAATTCGGGAAATAAAAGTCATGCAAAAATTTCCGAACTTACAGTATTAAAACCATATAGTTACGCTTAAGTTGGCATAGGGTAGAATCCATGGCTAGACTGTTTTGGCATACAACAGAAGAATTTGTGTAAAAGTATGGTCAAATCGGCATTTCTAAGAACTCTTAAAACTTTCTTACAACCTGACTCAACTATTTGAGCCGCGTCATGAGAAAACTGGATTTTTATCTATGCAAAAACAAAGGAGCAGATCAGCTGTGCAGTAACTGCACAGCTGATCAACGCCTTTGTTATCGCTACTCTGATTGTACAATCCCTATTCTACTTAAATCCAAAATTTCAAGTGTCTAGCTTTTTTGTGTGACTATACAGGCTGGTTTATGTGGGACCTGGTCGGAAACGGCGAAGATTGGTTTACTCACATTGCGGCTCATTTATTGTTTGATTATGTGAGCATGTTCATTTTCTGACAGGTCCGAACTGTAGAGATCTACAGAGATGCTGGTGGGGGTCTAGGCCTGAGTGTGAAAGGTGGAGCAGAGCACAAGATCCCCGCCCTGATCTCAAGAATTGTCCCGGGCCAGGCGGCAGCACATACAGAACAGTTGTTTGTGGGGGATGCAATATTAAAGGTATAGAAGTGTGGCTTAGTTCTTTGTTGAATATTGTAGGGGCAGGTTCAAGGTTGCTAAATCATTAGCTTGTCCACTCAATGAGTTGAGGGTCGCTTCTGACTCATTCTTTCATAGAAATGGTGCTTTTCCTATTCAGCTGATGTAACAACTTTAGGTAACATCTCACTGACATTATGAAAAATGCCCATGCAATATACAGAGAGTTTTAAAGATGTAAAAAATGACAATTTTCAGTAGAAAAATTGATATTTTTTATTTTTGCTTAAAACATAGATTGCCTTGGTGAGGTGGTTTGAACGAGTACCCACAATCTATGTTTTGGAGCAAAAATAAGAAAAATAGGTATACCTGTGTATACTCCAGTTTTACTACATAGAAATGGGGTATAAGGGGGTATTTATTTGTTGGACATGATTTCCTGATGTATAATGACAGAATGGGCACCTTATACTGGTTAGTTCAATGTGAGGGAAGTTGCCTTGAAGGACTGATCAATCCTCACATTCTGGCACATTGCTTTGACATAGATTTGGCCATGAATGTATTATTGTGGCCATCTTCCTCTTCCATTGATTTAAATACAGCATTTGTGAATAAATGGTGAAAAAAGGGGGCACCAAAACAGGTAACCTGCCTCTGGGGGGTTGCCCAGAAACAGTGTGGCTAGAATTTATGACCGCCAAGACTTGATCTTGACTGTTGACTATTAACCCAAAGCACTTAAACAAATAAAACCACAGCTCAACTGGTCCCAAGGTTTTCATGCTTTTTTCATTCTTACTTAGATGAGCATGAAATTTAAACTGCTCATAAATGACTTAATAGCCCAAATATATTGATATTTCTGGTTTTATATATTTCTGGTAATAGAACAGCAAAGCCTGTAATTTATCCTGCTGATAAATGTTAAAATGACAACAGTTGTTGGCATTTTAATATTTATGCGCAGGATAAATTTATGAGCAGGATAAATGCTGAGTTAAGCATGAAAAAATTTTATAACCTTGGGGCCAGGTGGTTTCAAAGTTTTATTTTCCATCTTTGTTTTAGGTGAATGATCAGAATGTTGAATGTTATACTCATGATCAGCTGATTGAGGCACTGAAAAATGCGGGGGATGTTGTTACATTGGTTGTGAAGTACTTCAAACCAGCCGCCATCTTCCTGAACAAATCTCTCCAATCAGGTATGTTACTGGTGAAAAAAATGTGCACTGATTACTAGTAATCTGCTTCTGGGGGGCTTGTCCAGGAACAGTGTGATGCGGATAACAGACAAGATGAGCTCCTGTAATCTTTGTATCTAGTCTGTTTGCCTGTGTCCTGTAAGAATGCCTGTCGTTTGTGGTTTATTTCGACTTTTCTGATCTCAAAATAACACACCTGTCTTAGAACTTGCCAGCAACTCTCAAAACAAACTAGGTGGAACCCTCATAGAAATTGCCAGCTGCTTAAAAGTTTTGACTTGTGGAGTTAATGAGCAGCAAATAAGTTTATAATGTTCACGATGTACAGCTTTTTGTTGATTTTTTCTGCATAACAGTATAAGGGAAACTAATAGAAAGAAGCACTTTTTTTCAAGACTTAAGGTTAGCTGCTTGATATTTGCCTACAGTAGAGTCAATTATTCTTATCTTTGCTGCACAGCTTAACAATCTTTCTGATATATTTTCAGCTTCAGAAAATGATAATGAAAATGTAAGTATTATGAGCCGCATCATGAGAAAACTGGATATTTGCATATGCGAAAACAATGGCGCAGATCAGCTTTACTGCGAAGCTGATCAGCGACTTGTTTTCGCTACACAGACTTCTTCTTAAATCTGAAATTTCAAGCTTCTAGCCTGCTTCTGTGACTGTACAGGCCAGTTTGTGTTAGACCTGGTCGGAAACCCTGAAGACTAGTTTTCTTGTGTCGTGGCTCTTATTATCTTTTTGTATCAGTGGGCGCAACATAGCTGGATTTGGCAACCCTTTTAATTCAAATTTGTGAAATTATGTAATTTAATACACAACATTTACACTGGTCCATGTACTCAGGATCTGTTTTCTGACAAAATCTCCCTGCTTGGAGTTTCACAACATACATCCTTATATGTGCCTGTGTGTGAGAAAACCGACAATTTGGGCTTTCAACCAGGTCTGACACAAACCTGGCTGTACAGTCACAGAAGAAAGCTTGAAACTTGAAACTTTGCATATAAGTACAAGAGGAATTGTACTATCTGTGTGGTGAAAAAAAGGCGCTGATCAGCTGTGCACAACTACTGCACAGCTGACTTGTTACTGCACAGCTGATCAGTTACTGCACAGCTGATCTGTGTCTTTGTTTTCGCATATGCAAATTGTTAGTTTTCTTATGCAGCGGCTCATATATCTTATATATCTTCCACATTGAAATTTAAATCTCCATTTAGTGACCTATTTGGAAAAGGAAGTCTATTTGGTTTCTCACATGTATCACACCTGTTATGCATACAACCCATGCAGATGAAATCAATAAGTGACAATAGGGAGTAAATACTTGTCTGGGAACAACTTACAACACAGGATGATTGCTGATAAGTTGTTCCCAGACAGGTATTTGCCTCCTGCAGCCATGTTACTGATTTTGTCTGCATTGGTCATTCTCATTTGACTAGGTTGCCTCTGGATAATGTGTGTATGCAGTATTTGGAAATCCTTTTGGAAATGTGTTTGATGCTGATTGTTTTTTATGATGTCAGGTCATGTTTCAAGTTACTCATATCTCATACATGTATTTGATCACCAGTGTTACTTTCTATACTTTTGCAGGTCTCTTCCTCACAGTGTGGTGTTATGCCTCATCTAAAGAAACAGTGGGTTGTCTTCTCTTCCATTCCGCTTATTTATGCCTACTTGACCAGATATTTTAATGGCACGGACAAACTCAGGTGAGCTATACTTGACCAGATATTTTAATGGCACGGACAAACTCGGGTGAGCTATACTTATCCAGATATTTTAATGGCACAGACAAACTCGGGTGAGCTATACTTGACCAGATACTTTAATGGCACGGACAAACTCGGGTGAGCTATACTTATCTAGATATTTTAATGGCACGTACAAACTTGGGTGAGCTATACTTGACCAGATACTTTAATGGCATGGACAAACTCAGGTGAGCTATACTTGACCAGACATTTTATTGGCACAGACAAACTCAGGTGAGCTATACCTGACCAGATATTTTAATGGCACAGACAAACTCAGGTGAGCTATACTTGACCAGATATTTTAATGGCACAGACAAACTCAGGTGAGCTATACTTGACCAGATATTTTAAGGCACAGACAAACTCAGGTGAGCTATACTTGACCAGATACTTTAATGGCACGGACAAACTCGGGTGAGCTATACTTATCTAGATATTTTAATGGCACATACAAACTTGGGTGAGCTATACTTGACCAGATACTTTAATGGCATGGACAAACTCAGGTGAGCTATACTTGACCAGACATTTTAATGGCACAGACAAACTCAGGTGAGCTATACTTGACCAGATATTTTAATGGCACAGACAAACTCAGGTGAGCTATACCTGACCAGATATTTTAATGGCACAGACAAACTCAGGTGAGCTATACTTGTTTACAAGAAGTTGCATCACTGAGCAATGAACATTAACTCCCCATAGTGCTGGTTGATAGTATCCTGGGAATGGTGCCAGCGGCCTGACATGGTTGATAGTATCCTGGGAATGGTGCCAGCGGCCTGGCATGGTTGATAGTATCCTGGGAATGGTGCCAGCGGCCTGGCATGGTTAGTAAATTGCTGACTGAGACTTTTGACAACAGTACTAAACAAACAAACACAAAAATTTACTATGTATGTATATTTGATTTATTGATGATAGCTTGGTGGCCACCTTTTGGAAAACAGCTGCTCCCTTGTTTAGCAAAATATTTTCCCATTTAACTTTCAATGACAGGTGTTTGTCAATGACTAGGTAAATTTTGTGGTTTATTTTTTACATAACATTTGTTACGGAACGAATGCATTTGAAGTTATGGGTATAGATCGGGTATCCTACAGTTTCAGGTCAGTTTCTCATTGGCTGAGTGGATAGCTGCAATAACCAATAATATTCTCTGTTACAGAACCAGTTCATTTGAAGTTATAGAGTTCCTCAGGTATACTACAGTTTGAGGTCAGTTTCTCACTGGCTGAGTGGATAGCTGCAATAACCAATAATATTCTCTGTTACAGAACCAGTTCATTTGAAGTTATAGAATTCCTCAGGTATACTACACTTTGAGGTCAGTTTCTCATTGGCTGAGTGGATAGCTGCAATAACCAATAATATTCTCTGTTACAGAACCAGTTCATTTGAAGTTATAGAATTCCTCAGGTATACTACAGTTTGAGGTCAGTTTCTCATTGGCTGAGTGGATAGCTGCAATAACCAATAATATTCTCTGTTACAGAACGAATGCATTTGAAGTTATGGGTATTGATGGAAATTCCTCGGGTATACTACAGTTTGAAGACAGTCTCTCATTGGCTGAGTGGATAGCTGCAATAACCAATAATATCACACAACTGCTGAATCAAATGGTAAGATTTCATAAATCTCCTTTATATTACATGTATATGCCATCCCCTGGAAACCATCTATTTGCCTTTCACCATGTCTTGAAGCACAGGCGAAAAATCTGAAATGATCACCCTTTTGCATCATATTTTGCATTCCGAAGTCCTAAAATGTCACAAAAAAAAAATCAAAATAGGTTCACAAACAAAACTTATATGACAAAAAAAAAAAAAAAGAATTCAATATACTCTCTGCAATGTGTTTTTCATGTATAGGGGAGATAACCCATTATGTAGTCAAATTTTATGTAAATTCCTTGTGTAACTACTGCAAAGAGTGTCAGAAAATATTAAAACTCGAAGGTAATCAGGAAAATTCTGGTGTTTCTTGTAGGTGAGGATGATGAACAGGTTACTGCTTCCAGAGGAACAGGTATCCTTGTAATACATTTAGAAACCAGGGCCCAGTTTTTCAAAACTCCGTTAGCTGAACGCTGTCGTTAAGCTCTCAATTTGTTAACTATATATCGACTTCAAAAAACTATATATCAACTTCAAAAGCAAATACATTGTTATTTTTTTGTTGAAAAAATGTGCGAATCCTTTGCATTGCATTGCAAAGGATTCTCACATTTTATCAACAAAAAATAACAGTGTATTTGTAATATTGCCATTTGAAATTTTAACGAATCATTAACTAACGACATTGTTAATTTTGAACAACTGGGCCCAGGAATAAATTATTGAATCCAAAATAGTCGACATGAACAGTAAATTACTTAATCAGCATCATATCCAGTATAAAACATTCAAAATATGTATTTAGAGTATAAAAGAGAACAAACAAAAAACAAAGGTACATTAAACTGTTTGTTTCAAAGTAGTTTTATCCCTTGCAACATAAAAAAAATATAAGAAAACAGGATTGCTTGGGTCTGTTTGTGTCTAGTAAAAACTTGTCACCATGCATATATGATGAGTTGATATATATTTTTAATGGTCTTTCTTAAGTCTTCACTCACTCTGTACGAAACTACAATTTTCAGATTATGTACATGGGGTGGGGCCAGGAGCGAGCGTCCTCTGGGCGTAACTGGCAGGCATGGAAATTTAAGTTTATAGCATTGAAAGGAACTGATGTTTTAATTGTACACTTGTTTATTGTTACATGATTACAAGCTTGTTTAAATCTATTATTTCAGATTATGTACATGGGATGGGGCCAGGAGCGAGCATCCCCTGGGCGTAACTGGCAGGCATGGAAACCCAAGTTTATAGCATTGAAAGGAACTGATATCTACCTGTTTGATATACCACCTGTAAGTTTGGCTAGGAATATACAAGTGACATTGTAAGTTTACTCTGTAGTAAAGGACCCCTGCTTCTCATCAGACTAGAATGGTACAAAGTCTGAGTTAGTGGCACAATTTATAGATAGTTATCATTCATAGAAGTGTCTTAGTATAATAATTGAGCTGCTGCATGAGAAAACCAACAATTTGCATATGCAAAAACAAAGATGCAGATCAGCTGTGCAGGAACTGCACATCTGATCAGTGCCTTTGTTTTCACTTCACAGATAGTATTATTCTTCTTCTTAAATCCGAAATTTCAAGCTTCTAGCCAGCTTCTGTGACTGCACAGGCCAATTTGTGTCAGATCTGGTCGGAATCCAAAATTGTTGGTTTTCTCATGCAGCGGCTCATATATTTTTGAAGTTTTACAACAAACAAATACAAATCTTTATAATAATTTCTGTTTTCTTCATGCTTCCTAAAGGACCATGCTGGGAATAAGGAGGTAGGTGAATAATCAGAACTGTTGTATTGTTTTAGATGTGATTGTGCACCTGTTATTTCTATATGTCTCTAGGCCAGGGGGCAGCAGGGATACTGAATGTTCTCTGTCCAAAGCCCAGGTATACTCTGTGCAATACGGGGACAATATTATGATCATGTGTCTGCCAAAAGCTCCAATTGAATCCTGTCATGGAAATGCTAATTATGGCCATTAAAGCCTGACTAGTCGAAGTCATACTACAGTTAAGCCCAGCTATGTCTGCTATTCCTGGGCCCAAGGTGGATGGGGTTTTCAATAATGTATAACTGATATGCTGTTAAAACCCTTGCCATTTTCTTGGTTTAATACCAAGCTTTATAAAATTTTATTATTTTCCCAAATATAAATGAGTGTTTCACTGGTGGAAGTAATATTTAAGAATGATAAACTAGTTTCACTTTTTCTCCACAGATGCAGGAGCGTGACTGGTTATCTTGCAATACTGTCTTCCACGTGTATGAGTGTATGTTTAAAGTTTTAAAGGTGTGTACTCTTATTTAAAGTTCAACTGATAAATATGCTATTTCTATTATAAAGAGCAACTTAACGCATTTTGTCTATGCATATGTTGGTTTTCCCTTCATCCAAGATTCTTTTAGCTTAGAACTCAAAACCGGAAACAGAATACGATAAGAAAACCACACCTTTTAAAAATGGATTTAATTAAAAAATTAAATGTTCCCTAAAATTATTACTGGTCATTATCTGAATGGAGGGGTCCTGTGTTTGAAACCCCATTATTGCATAAATACCCATGTCACACGATATTAACAGCTGTATATTAATATAGCAATTCTCGTGCGCACTTGCTGTTAATACATGGCTTTTATTTATGCTCGTTACTGGTCGACACGCAAAACATGTGCTAATAATGAGTAACTGAAGTCTGCCCAGAACAAGCATAAGAATGAAAACTTTTACGCGTATGAAAACGTGATGAGGCTGTAAAATATAGTGCACCATCATTTCTTTCATTTATGCAGAATTTATGCAATAATAGCAAGCAAAAATGACTTTTTAATTCATTAACATACGCTAGGTCCCTCTGGGTGTGTTGAAAATTCTCGCTTTTCAACACTCCCCTCGGGACCTAGTGAATTTTAAAGAATGGAAAATCATGTTTGATCCCTATATTGGTGCTGAGTTGTGTTCTTGAGCAAGACATGGTGACTCTCCAAAGTACTGGTTATTACCTAGGAATTGTTGGCTCCATTGCAACATGGTTGAAAAATTATTGAACATTATACCACAACAATCTAATATGCTGATTAGTCTCCACTGGTGTGCAGGCTGATCATTTCCATTGTTGCTATTAAAGGCAAAAACTGACGCTTCTCACAAGAGGCCTCAAATTATTTTCAGGATTCTGAGTTAGTAGATGACAAGCAACATTGTTGTTCAATACAGACTGGTAGTAAAGAGACAATCTATGTTAGTGTTGAGAGTCGTAATGATCTACTACAGTTAGAGAGATCATGGTACAGAACCAACCACCAAGCTGTGATAAGACTAAAGGTTTGTATCATATGAGCTTCGATGCGAGAAAACAGGTCATTGGGGTTTCCCACCAGGTCCCACACAAACTGGCATGTGCAGCTAAAGAATATGACTAGAAGCTTGAAATTTCGCATTTAAGAAGAAGAGGGATTGTACTATCAGTGAAGTGAAAACAAAGGCGCTGATTAGCTGTGCAGTTACTGCACAGCTGATCTGCGCCTTTGTTTTCGCATAGGCAAATATCTGGTTTTCTCATGACGAGACTCATATGACATTGCTGTTATTCAGCAGATAACATCATGATTGTAATAAAAGTCATATGACAACACATGTATTAACTTTTGCATGAGTTTGTAACACGGCTAACAAACCTTTAAATGCGTAACCGCCGGTTAAGAAAGAAAATCCGATTCATGCCCTTCCGGTTTCGCATATGAAGACCAAAGAAAGGTAAACAAAACATACACTACTACGATCGATTGATGATTATATTTTAGTACAGAAATATATCGATTATCTATGAATGCTATTTTGTCACTTATTTACTATTGTAAGTCAGCACCAAAGTAGCTCGCAAAATAATTTGATGGTCTTTGAGTTATTTATTCCCTTCTTCGAACCTGGTGTTACAACACGACCAAAGTCGGCGAAATACAATTAAAAAATTGAACAAATTGCTGGTAAATATCACATTTTAGTGATTGTTCCACGACAATTTTACCGATATATATTAACTAAATTGCAACTGATGTCTGTGCTAGTATTTCGTTGTGTTAATGCCCGGCATTACCGATTTGAAGGGGAGGAAAAGATGGTTACGCATTTAATCATTAAAATATGAAGGATATATTTCATGATACGTTTGAAAACCTCTACCGGTTCAAGTTATGGTATTTATTTTCCCTGTAAAGCGTTTTGAATGACATAAAACTAGGAAAAAATAAATCAAAGTATAAAGAATGCTGTAAAATCGTCTTCATGAACAGGAATATCATCCATGTGAACTATTGTATTACATGTATTGCATGGACAGTTTATATTATTTTATATCAAACATTTTCACTGCAAATATCACAAACACACCAATTTGAGTTAGCACATATTGAGCGGAGAGGACGAGAAAATGTGACAATTAAAACTTCAGCGTAAAACTATTAACAAAAACAAAAACTTTAATAATACATGCGTTTTATAATGACTATATTGCTATCATTCTAATGATTAAATTCGTAACCGAAATGTTGACACAGTTTCTAACCACATATGCATAGAATGCAGTGGCCAGAGGCAACGAAACTGTCAACAGACCTCACACAATGTTAAAATCATCTGCACGCTGTATTGCTTTCCATTAATATGGACGTAATGAGCGGAAATCTAAAAATATCCCTGAGAATGACCCACATTTTCATCGTGTACAATGCAATCCCAACATGTGTTTTGGGGTAGGGAATAAAAATCATGATTATAAAGAAAAGTTTCTGGAAATCCTTTGGGGTCCAAATATAGCAATGTCTTACTAATAAAATAGCATTGAGAGAATTATAATATCTGTCTTCGAATCAAAATATTTTACTCGGAAACACGAGCTGCAAAAGTTTGTTTACCTTTTGTTGGTCATCTGATGCGAAACCGGAAGGACGTGAATCGGATTTCTTTTCTTAACCGCGGTTACGCATTTAAAGGTTTGTTAGCCGTGTTGTAATGCCATGTGACGACATCTGTGAAAACAATGTCAATTTTCAGGGAAAATATGTCCACTTTGAAAGCAATAAAATCTCATTTTTCAAAAGGTCACAAAAGGAATCTTTCACTCATGGTCATTTCATATGAAATTTATCAAACTCGCTGAAGGCTTGAATAATAAATTTCATATGAGAAGATCACTCACATAAGGCCATCTATGTATCTTACATTTGATTTCTTTATTGATTTAAACTACCTGTAGTTTCAAGCATTTGTCTGTTAGAGGTAAAAGAAATGGTACAATGTACAATACATACTGGTAACCTGTGCCTGTAGGATTGTTCAGAAACAGTATGGCTAGGGTAACTGACACTCTATACTTGTCCTTATTTGTTGACCTTGGGTGTATAGCATAATTGAACTGGCAAGCCAGACCAAGACACCATGAGGGAAAGAAATGACAAAAAAAATAACAACATGCTTTTCACTAGCAAGTTTCTCACAAAGATGGCTAGTACAACTGAGATGGACAATAGATGGACAAAACAAGGATTAATCGAAGCAGAGGTCTGCTGATAGATACTGCATTTTGCTGAAATCTTTTTCAGAGCCGGACCTTTGGTTGTACATACAAGGGACGTCTTTCAGGCCTAACTCTCGACATAGATGTTGGTTTCTCGCTATATGATAGTGAAACTAAAGTAGGTATATCGTTACTTCTTCATGTATCCAGCTTCTCAATAGGCCTTGTGGGGAGTGCGATGGTCTAATGGTAAAGCATCACAAACTAAATACATGTAGAAAGGTCCTGAATTTGAAAGGCATTAGTGCCAAGTTATAATAATAATAGTAACAACTTTATTTAAAGAGGAGGCTCAGTTGGACAAGTCCAATCTTCCCCGAGGCCATCTATCAAAACATTTACATACAAATATATACAACATAGAAAATGTACAAATACAAAATAGAGTTCTGTTCCCAAAGTAGAGAATGTTCTTGTATAGCTGCCTAGTCAAGATATCCTTTCCTAAATTGTTGAAGGGAGACTATAGTTATGTCCTTGAGCATGAAGCATTCTCCACATTATTCTGGTTAATAAACAGGTAGAGTTGGGTCTATCATAACATTGCTAAAACATTGTTGACTGAGACATTTTTACCGCAATATAAGGTATTCAGGTGGCCTTGATGTTATTTATCACCAACCGAAAGAAAGCAATATTTTGCTGTATTTGAATGCTCTACCAGTACTTCTATGTGTGGAAATGTATATAATATTTGAGCCACCTCGTGGGAAAACCAACAATGTGGTTTCCTAACAGGCCCGACACAAACTGGTCAGTGCAGACAAAGGAGATGGATAGAAGCTTGAAATTTAAGATTTAGAAAGTAGAGGAATTGTACAATCTGTGTAGTGAAAACACTACTGCAGTTACTGCAAAGCTGATCTGCGTCTTTGTTTTCGCATATACAAATTGTTGGTTTTCCCATGCGGCAGCTCCTTGTTTTACGGAAGGTAGAGCTAGTCATCTATGCCATACTCTATCCATTTGAAGATTATCAACACTAAGAATTGGTGACTTTGTTATCATTAAAAATCATTAATGGAAGTAAAAACTTGAGCATATTCACATGTGATGTAGAAGCCTCCACGGTGTAGTTATTAAGCCACTATTATAAACAAGGCCGCAAGAGTAAGAACTTAGGCTTCTCCAGTCTTTTTTGATAAGACTTTAAACTGGGATCTAGTCTCCATTCACCATTACATTGTCTACTGGCTTCCAGACTTTAAACTGGGATCTAGTCTCCATTCACCATTACATTGTCTACTGGCTTCCAGACTTTAAACTGGGATCTAGTCTCCATTCACCATTACATTGTCTACTGGCTTCCAGACTTTAAACTGGGATCTAGTCTCCATTCACCATTACATTGTCTACTGGCTTCCAGACTTTAAACTGGGATCTAGTCTCCATTCACCATTACATTGTCTACTGGCTTCCAGACTTTAAACTGGGATCTAGTCTCCATTCACCATTACATTGTCTACTGGCTTCCAGACTTTAAACTGGGATCTAGTCTCCATTCACCATTACATTGTCTACTGGCTTCCTGACTTTAAACTGGGATCTAGTCTCCATTCACCATTACATTGTCTACTGGCTTCCAGACTTTAAACTGGGATCTAGTCTCCATTCACCATTACATTGTCTACTGGCTTCCAGACTTTAAACTGGGATCTAGTCTCCATTCACCATTACATTGTCTACTGGCTTCCAATTTACTGAAGTCAATATTAGAAATATAGACGTCCTATGGTCTATTGATTTTTTAAACAACCCCCACTCCTTGTGTAAGGAGAGGGGGTTGGGGGTAGTTACCTGTATTTCCAATATTGATTATGTGTAAGCTTTGACCCAGCAGATAATGCAAAAATGGTGAATGTCCTTAGCTGTTGATGAAACTGAACAACAACAACATATATGTTATTTCTGTTACAGAGTTATTTATGGTGTTATAAGTTCTCCAGATTAAAAGGTTCATCAGATGACGGTAAACTAAAACTCAAACTACATTTCCATGCTGAGACACAGGGCCAGGTCGAAACTAGAGTAAGTTGGTTGATCTTCCTACACCCACAAGAGACTGTTGTTATCAATGTCGTTTAAAAGATACTGGATTCGTTTTAGTTAAATAATAAAGTCCTAAAACAAATTAATTCATTCTTACATGTAAATTTTAAGTGCACAAATTTTGTTTAGTTGGTTAACAAAGTAGCTGCACAGCTGATCTGCCGTAATGTTTTTGCATATGCGAAAAGTTGGTTTTCTCATCTGCTTCTTCTTTGATATTTTTCAGGAAATAGAGTGTAGCAGCCTACAGACATTGTTATATTGTATTCACGCTTTCCTGTCAGCCAAACTAGCTTCTGTCGACCCCGAGTTCCTCAAAAACTACTGATGCTTTCTGTTGATCAAGAATTCCTGAAAATCTATTGAGATTGATGCTACTGTTTCAAAAAAAGTAAAACTTAAAGAAACAGCTTCTGGAAAGCTGTATGCATAAACTGTTAAATGAGCCATGATGCAAGAAAACCGGTCTTTGGGGTTTCCGACCAGGTCTGACACAAACTGGCCTGTGCAGCTACAGAAGATGGCTAGAAGCCTGAAGTTTTGGATAAAGGAAGAAGAGGCATTGTACTGTCTATGTAGCGTGGGGGCTAAGATAAGGTTTCTGCTGTATTAAAATATGAGCCGCGCATGGGAAAACCAACAAACTGTATAGGCAAAAACCGCTACACAGGTAGTACAATTCCTCTTCTTCTTAAATCCGAAATTTCAAGCTTCTAGCCTGCCTCTGTGACTGTACAGCCTGGTTTGTGTCAGATCTGGTCGGAATCCCAAATTGGTTGTTATCTCATGCACAGGCTCATATGTCAAAGTCCCTGGTGTTCCTGGGTGAGCCTCACCAATGCACTTCTCGTCTGACCATATATTGAGACTTGCTAACTTCATGTTGCAACTCACTGTGTATAAACTAACAGGTTGTCAGATATATTGTATTATTGTGCCATATTTGAGCCATGTCTTGAGAACACCTGTCTGTGACAAATCAGGCTATGTCACACCAGAAATTAGCCCACGGCTTGAAAAATAAGACAATTAGCATGATGGCCTAGTGTATATAGCTTTGATGTTGGGCCATGTCCTTGAGCAAACGACTGAAAAATTGCTGACTGTGATATTGAACAAAATAATTATATGAGCTGTGACGCGAGAAAACCGGTCTTCGGGATTTCTGACCAGGTCTGACACAAACCGTGCTGTACAGTCTCAGAAGAAAGCTAGAACATTGAAATTTCGGATTTGAGAAGAAGAGAGATTGTACTATCCTTGTAGCGAAAAGAAGGGCGCTGAAGCTGCGAAGCTGATCTGCGCGTTTTTGCGTCGGCAAAAGTCTTGTTTTCTCATGACACGGCTCATGAGAGCTTACTATCTTAGCAATTGAAAGTGCCAAGGACATTTGATGTGAACCTTGTTACTTGGCATGTATAGGTTTTCTCATCATACGGCTCAAATGATAAATTAACAGTGTAATTTGTCATAGCTTTTAAAATGTTTTATCTTTATAAAGGCCAGTATTTATTTCAGCTTTACAAGTAAATATTTACATTTTTATTGCAATCGCCCTAAATGAAAGTATCTTTCTTGATGTTCTTCATTTCCCAATGAAAAACATTAAGTCACGTGATCTAGAGGCCACACCTATGGGCGGTGCGACGTCAAAACCAACCAGTGACGTCGTTTGTTTACTCTTGTTGATGTGACGTTGGTCGCGTATCGCCATGACGTTATGCGCGAAAATTTGACGTTTTGGCTGTTCCAAAATTACGTTAAGTCGGATTTAATGTCAAATAACATGAAAATGAGCGATGATATGTGCAATTGCAAATCTGATACTTGATTGATAATATAAAATGTAAATATAAGTATTGAAATTCAGATTTTAGCTTTCACTGGATGATGAAAAACATTAGTTGTTTTAATGTCTCCGAGAAGCCCTTCGGGCTTCACAGACATTAAAACAGCCTAATGTTTTTCATCATCCAGTGAAAGCTAAAATCTGAATTTCAATCCTTAAATAAATGAGTTTTTCATTATATTGATGTTTAAATTGTGTAAAGATGTGAACTATACATGTGCATCATTAACTACATCACGAGGTAGGTTTTTAGATCGCCTGAGCCGAAGGCTCACAGATGAGCTTATAGGATAGACAGGTATCCAGCGTCCGTCCTTCGTCGTATTTACTTTTCTAAGATCTTCTCTGAAACCCCTAGGCCAGTCAAAGCCAAATTATATATGAAGCACCTATGGGAGGGGTAACCAATGTATATATAAATAATCCAGGTCATATGACCAAGATGGCTGCCATGGCCATATATGGTAAAAACCCTTCAAAAATCTTCTTCTCCAGAACTGGTGGACTGATTTCAACCAAACTTGGCATGGAGCATTGACGACTCAAGTATTGCAATGTATATATAAATCATGAACCTGAGATGACCTTGACCTATATTAGGGCAAGGTCTACATGGGTCGCCTATGCATTTGAATGGGTAAAACTTAAAATGTCATTTGAAGGGAAAAACTTGCAGGAAATTTGCAAATGGATAGGATATTGATTCTGAAAAGAAAATGGCCCCAGGGCAGATGAAGGCTTCATCTGCCCCTTTACTGGGGCTATTTTCCATAATATTCAAACATGTTTATTGGTACATGTATATACTGGTAACTGCAGATCTCAAGTGTGCGATTACAGGACTTGGTCCTCTGGTTAGTTTTTATCGCAGTTTGTCGTTCATTCATCATTTGTCACCCCTTTAATATACAGACTCATGTAACACTACTATCAGCAGATGAGTTTTATGTACACTAATGCTCTAGGATTGACTAGTTTCAAACATAGGGAACTTGGTGGCCAAGTGATAACTACAAATCGAGAGGTTGGGGGTTCAATCTGCACTGGTGCTGGGTTGATAGATGATATTTTTCTTGCACGCCTTTATGTGTCAAAGCTTGATTTTCATAACATTTACCTTGAAAACTGCTGCATTTTGACATTGTCCGCCATTTTGAAATGGAACGTCTCTGATGTCGTTGTGACATCACTGCACAGCTGATCTGCGGCTTTGTTTTCGCTTATGAAAATTGTTGGTTTTCTCATGCGGTGGCTTAAATGATACTCAAGGCCTAACTGTAAATATAGGTTGTGTTCCGAGAGTAAAATTATATATCATGTTTGATACTCATATTAATTGTATGCATTCATGTGCATTTTTTAGAAAAATAAATCAGAAAGAAAAAGCCCAGTCTAGCATTGTCTTTTATTTTCCCACAGATAAAACATTAAACTCTGTATGGTTCAAAGCTGTGGTATAGTTCACAGTGTAAAACTTTTTTCATGCTCAACTCAGCGGAGACTAAAATTTATCCTGCTCATAAATGTTAAAATGCCAACAATTCAACAATTGTTGGCATTTTTAGCTCACCTGAGCCGAAGGCTCACAGGTGAGCTTATAGTATACCCATGCTCCGTTGTCCGTCCGTCCGTCGTTCACAATTTCAAAGATCTTCTCCTCTGAAACCGCTTGGTCAATCAAAGCCAAACTTCATGTGGAGCATCCTTAGGAAGGGGGAACGAAAGTTTATATAAATGGTCCAGGTCACATGACAAAGATGGCCGCCATGGCTATAAATAGCAAAAACCTTTAAAAATCTTCTTCTCCAGAACCAGTGGGCCTATTTCCACGAAACTTGGTATGTAGCATCAGGGACTTGGGCCCATCATAGTTTACAGTTGAACCTGCTGAATCAGCCACCTTTATAAGAGCTCCACCTGCATAAGAGAGCCAGTCTGAAACATTCCCAATCATTTTCACTATATTTTATCTCTGCATAAGACAGCCACCTCCACAAGACAACCAGCAGCCAGTAAAATCAATCCCAAAATGCTTATCACTCTCTATAAGACAGCCACATCATACTTGCCTAAAGTCAAATTTCCCATTTACAAGCTGTTAATTGGACAATTATTATTCATTATTGTATTTAAAACAGTTAATTAGCAGAAAAAATAAATTAAGTTAATACCCATGAGGCTTTGTATATATTTTTGTGTAACGAAGCATGAAATGATGTCAACTTATGAAACACATACAGGTAGTCCTTCTTGTGACAGTAAGAATATTTTCTACTTGACAACTGCTCTGACTGAACCTTGATAAGACAGCCACCTGTGTATAACAGCCAGCTTAGCTCACTCCCAAAGGTGGCGCTTTTATAGAGGTTTGACTGTATATAAATCATGACCCTAGGATGACCTTGACCTATTTTACGGCAAGGTCAACTTAGGTCGCCAATGCATTTGAATGGGAAAAAATGGTAAAATGCTATGTAATGGGTAAAACTTACTGGGAATAGGCAAATGGACAGAAGATTAATGTTAATGGAAAATTTTAGCCCCTGCCCCGGGGCTATATACATGTATATTTCCATAATAATGAAACATCTTCTCCCCTGAAACCGCTTGGCCAATCAAAGCCAAACTTCATATGGAGCATCCTTGGGAAGAGGGAAAGAAAGTATATATAAATGGTCAAGGTCACATGACCAAGATGGCCGCCATAGCTATAAATAGAAAAAACCTTTAAAAATCTTCTTCTCCAGAACCAGAAGGCCAATGATTTTGAAACTTGGTGTGAAGCATCAGTGACTGGAGCTCTACAAAGTTTATATAAATCATGACCCTGGATGACCTTGACCTATTTTACGGCAAGGTCAACATAGGCCCCTCATGCATTTGAATGGGAAAAAGTGTTAAAATGTCATTTGTAGGGAAAAACTTGCAGGAAATGGGCAAATGGACTTAAGATTGATGATTCTGAAAAAATTTGGACCCCAGGGGTCTGTCTGCCCCCACCCCGGGGCAATATACATGTATATTACAGTGATATTCAAAGATCTTCTTTTCAGAAACCGCTTGGCCAATCAAAGCCAAACTTTATGAGGAGCATTGTTAAGAAGTGGGAATGAAAGTATGTATAAATGGTCAAGGTCACATGACCAAGATGGCTGCCATGGCTATAAATAGCAAAAACCTTTAAAAATCTTCTTCTCCAGAACCAGAAGGACTATGATTTTGAAACTTGGCATGAAGCATCAGGCAATGGAGCTCTACAAAGTTTATATAAATCATGACCCTTGGATGACCTTGACCTATTTTACGGCAAGGTCAACATAGGTCGCCCATGCATTTGAATGGGGAAAATTGTTAAAATGTCATTTGAAGGGCAAAATTTGCAGTAAATTGGCAAATGGACTGAGGTTTTATGTTTTCAAAAAGAAATTGACTCCAGGGGTTGCTCTGACCCGGCCCTGGGGTTATATACGAGGGTGATCCAAGAAGTAATGCGAACTCCTGTGTAATTTCTTTCACCATTGCCATTTTTCAAGATAGTTTACATCAGAATAATGATGCATTATCGATTTTTCCAGATCCGATTACTATTTTGACTGAATCACATAGCAACCCTCGTTGCCTAGCAACAAGAGAATGCAAGGTAAACGACCTTGGCCACGGTTAAAATGGATTTTATTTATGTAATGAAATGTCATAATGTAAAGCATGATTACGTTAATAATCGTTTTATTCCAAAGTACAATAATCCCTTTAATAAAGTTACTTTACATACCTTGATGAGTTGAACGTAGCACAAATTATTGAGGTTCGGTTATCTGTACCCCCTAGAATTTGAGTCAATTTTTGTCTCTCTAAATCTCCACATTTTCATCAACGCCCCTTTCACTTAACCGAAACGGTTAAATTGCATACAATATTTATTTTTTGTATAGGAATGCTTCGTTGTGATAGGCTGTGGGCATAAATGTCGATATTTACATCCTTATTGGGGTCAAATGTACACATGAATTATGTGTATTTGTCGTACTTGGTCGAAATTGTGATATTTTTGTTAGATGCCGTTGCTAGGCAACATAGAATAGTTCCTGCTGATCTTTGCATTTTGTTTTCTCTATTATTTCCAAACATAAAGCATATATAACATAACGAATATGATTTGTGTGTATATAAATGTCAATTTAATAAACTGGAGCACAAAATCTTTCCCTGTACCCCAAACAAAAATGACATTTTCAGTCAATTTCGCGTCCATGTCGACTTCGGGTCGACAAGTCAAATAATCCTTATATCTCAACTCGTCATCTGAACTTCATGATGTTACACCTAATTACTGCACATATATGCACGTGTAAACATACCAAGTTATTAAAATGTATCTGCATTGGTTACTAAAATATAGTTGTGTTCGCATTACTTCTTGGATCACCCACGTACATGTACATTACCATTCTAGTCAAACAAGTTTATTGGTATATATCTTGGGGTTTCAGGTGAGCGTTTACAGGACCATTGGTCCTCTGGTAACATTTTTAGCAGGATAAATTACAGGCTTTAGCAATCTAAACCTAAAATTTCAGTCTATTTGGGCAATTTCCTCATTAATGAGCAGTTTAAATTTATGCTCAGCTGAGTTGAGCATGAAAAAGTTTTATAACCTTGGGGCCTGGTGATAGAGAGGAGGGCTGCAGTGAGAGGGCTTGAAAACCTTTAATATGACCTCTAGGTTGTCTTTGTAAGCTCCCCCTAGTACTTCAGTATCTAAAAAGGCTGTGACTGACTGTGAAAACAGGGCCCGAGGTTATAAAACTTTTTTCATGCTCAGCTCTGTGGAGTCTTAACCCTCCTCATAAATGTTAATGCAAACAATTGTTGAGTTTTAACATTTATAAGCAGGATAAATTACAGGATTAGGTGCTCTAACCCTGAAATTACAATTTATATGGGCTATTTTGTCATTCATGAGCAGTTTAAATTTCAGGCTCAGCTGAGTTGAGCATGAAAAAAGTTTTATAACCTTGGGGCCAGGACAAATTGTTCACTGGGTTATTAAGCAACAACACTACCAGAGGGTTGTTGATATTTGAGCTGTGATGCGGGAAACACGGTCTTCGGGGTCTTCTGACACAAACAGGCCTGTACAGTCTCAGAAAAAGACTAGCTTTAAATTTTAGATTTAACAAAAGCTTTAAATTTTAGATTTAACAAAAGCAGATTTCTTTTTTGCATGTATACCTGGATTCTAAAGCTTCTCACCAATAAGCTATGCATCAGTTCAAGGTTCATTTCCGGCATGTCACATTTATACCTTGTTTTGTGTTGCCTATGATTATTGCGTAACATTAGTAACCAAGGAGGCACCATATTGTAACATTTGGGGAACAGTAATTGTGATTATTTTAGAATACAGAAACTTACAGTTGAAGTTTTTGGACTTTTGTATTTCGTTGCCAATCCACAGTCGGGAAAATCCATATAGCGAAAACAAAGGCACAGATCAGCTGTGCAGTTACTGATCTGTACCTTTATTTTCACATAGGCAATAATCCGGTTTTCTCATGACGCAGCTCATAATGTCTCCCCCCAACAGGGTCGGGAGACATTGTTTTTCCCCGTGCGTCTGTCTGTCCGTCCATCACAAATCTTGTCCGCTCTATAACTTGAAAACCGTTAAAGATTTTTCAATGAAACTTGGTACACTTGTAAACCACGACGAGACGATGTGTCATGCACAAGAACCATATCTCTAGCTTGAGTATTTTTGGATTTACTTCCCTTTGATTATTTTCCATACAATTTCGTGTCCGCTCTATAACTCAAAAACTGTAAGAGATATTTCAATGAAACTTGGTACACTTATAAAGCACGATAAGATGATGTGTCGTGCTAAAGAACCATAACACTTGCTTGCATATCTTTGGAGTAATTTCCCTTTGATTATTTTCAATACAATTTAGTGTCCACTGTATAACTTGAAAACCGTTTAAGATTTTTCAGTAAAACTTGGTACACTTATTAAGCATGATCAGACAATGTGTCATGCACAAGAACCATAAATTTTGCTTGAGTATTTTATGAGTTATTTCCCTTTGATTATTTTCCATACAATTTCGTGTCCGCTCTGTAACTCGAAAACTGTAAGAGATATTTCAATGAAACTTGGTACACTTATAAAGCACGATGAGATGATGTGTCATGCTAAAGAACCATAACACTTGCTTGCATATCTTTGGAGTAATTTCCCTTTGATTATTTTCCATACAATTTCGTGTCCACTCTATAACTTGAAAACCGTAAGAGAAATTTCAGTGAAACTTGGTACACTTATATAGCATGATGAGACGATGTGTCATGCACAAGAATTATAACTCTTGCTTTCATATCTTACGAGTTTCATATCTTTGGAGTAACTTGAAAACCATAAGAAATATTTCAATGATACTTGGTACACTTATAAAGCACGATGAGATGATGTGTCATGCTAAAGAACCATAACTCTTGCTTGCATATCTTTGGAGTTATTTCCCTTTGATTATTTTTCATACAATTTTGTGTCTGCTTTATAGCTCAAAAACCTTTTAGAGGTTTTTTATTGAAACATGGTACACTTATAAAGCATGATGAGACGATGTGTCATGCACAAGAATCATTACTCTTGCTTTCATATCTTTTGGAGCTATTTCCCTTTGATTATTTTCCATACAACATCTCAGTCAACAGCTAACAGTCATGTCGGGACGTTACCTCAATTTTATGGGACTTTTACCCAAAATTAGGACGTCATGACATCCAAAAAGTGCTTCAAAAATAACCATCCAACTAAACCAATAAGGCTTATATGTGTGGATGGTTTGACTTGAACCACTTTTCCTGGGCAGGTTCAGACCTGAGTGGTTAACCAGTAATCAGATGGTCAGTCAGTAGTGTAGAGGCTTTGCCTGGGGGCACAAGCAGCTCATCTATTTCTTTAGGCCCCAATGGGTGGGGGCCCTGTTTTCTTTGAAATCTTTTGAACTACATGTATTAATATTGGCTAGATTATGCAACTGGCTATGTATTTGCAGCCAACCATGAAATTTAGTTGCTGGGTACGGTGGAGTATTGTTTGAGGATAGCAAAATAGACCTTTTGGATAGCAGCACAACCCTTTACATGTAAACCAGAGGACCAATTGTCCTGTAAACGCTCACATGAGATCTGCTGTATATACCAATAAACATGTTTGAATATTATGGAAAATAGCCCCAGTAAAGGGGCAGGTGAAGTCATGGGGCCATTTTTTCCCCAGAATAATCAATATCCTGTCCATTTGCCAATTTCCTGTAAGTTTTTCCCTTCAAACCATTTTAAGAGGAGAAGATCTTTGAAATTGTGGATGGACGACGGAGCTTTGGTATACTATAAGCTCACCAATGGTTAGACAAGAAAACAACACATTTTTACTTGGAAACTATTTTTTTTTCTTTTTAGCTAATACATAACAGGTTCGTCACAAACAGCATCGATCTGTCACCAAATGAGCCGCATCATGAAAAAACCAACAATGTGGTTTCCCTACAGGTCTGGAACAAATATGGCTGTGCAGTCACAGAAGATGGCGAGAGGCTGCAAATTTTGTGGATTTAGAAAGTAGAGGAATTATTATACTATCCATGTAGCGAAAACAAAGGCGCTGATCAGCTTCGCAGTTACTGTGAAGCTTATCTGCGCCTTTGTTTTCGCATATACAAAACATAGGTTTTCTCATGACAAGGCTCATTAATATTATTGTAACACTTTGACCGTATAGTAAACACACTAACTGTGCCACTTTACCTCCTGTGATTATGTGTTGTAAAAACTAGAAATGGGGTACTCCATTCTTTTAGACATTTGAGCCCCTCATGAGAAAACAAACAATCTGCATATGCCAAAAAAAAAAAAAGACACAGATCAGCTTCGCGAAAATCTTTTCTTAAATCCGAAAGTTCAAGCTTCTAGCCTGTTCCTGTGACTGTACAGCCTGATTTGAGTGGGACCTGTTCGGAAACCACATTGGTTTTCTCACGAGACAGCTCATTTACTCTGCCATGTGAAGCATGTTGGCATGTCCAAATTACCATAATAAAATCACAATTGAATACATACAATTAGAAGCAGTCTGATCAACAAATGTATATCTATGTCAGAGGTTAACTGGCATGGTAATGCTGAATGCTGAAACAACATGTCAACTAAATGGCAAACATTAAAGCATCTGAGCCGCCGCATGGGAAAACCTACAATCTGCATAAGTGAAAACAAAGGCACCATTCAGCTTCGCAGTAACTGCGAAGCTGATCAGCTCCTTTGTTTTCGCTACACAGATAGTACAATTCCTCTACTTTCTAAATCCAAAATTTCCAGCCTCTAACCATCTTCTTTGACTGTACAGCCAAGCTTGTGTCAGACCTGGTCAGAACCCAAATTGTTGGTTTTCTCATGCAAAAGCTCACCTTTCAATATCTCCTAGAGGGTAGATGGCAGGGATATTGGACCAGAAAAAAATTGTAATTCCCAACCTCTTTGACCCGGATTTGGAAAAAATGACACATATTAAGATTTTCTAAACTAGAGCACCTAGACCCGGATGTGGGAAAAATGACATATATTCAGATAGTCTAAATTAGAGCACCTAGACCAGGATGTGGGGAAAAATGACACTTATTCAGATAGTCTTAATTAGAGCACCTAGACCAGGATGTGGGGAAAAATGACACATATTCAGATATTCTAAATTACAGCACCTAGACCAGGATGAGGGGAAAAATGACACATATTCAGATATTCTAAATTAGAGCACCTAGACCAGGATGTGGGGAAAAATGACACATATTCAGATATTCTAAATTAGAGCACCTAGACCAGGATGTGGGAAAAATGACACATATTCAGATAGTCTTAATTAGAGCACCTAGACCAGGATGTGGGGAAAAATGACACATATTCAGATATTCTTAATTAGAGCACCTAGACCCGGATGTGGGAAAAATGACATATATTCAGATAGTCTAAATTAGAGCACCTAGACCAGGATGTGGGGAAAAATGACACATATTCAGATATTCTAAATTACAGCACCTAGACCAGGATGTGGGGGAAATGACACATATTCAGATATTTTAAATTAGAGCACCTAGACCAGGATGTGGGAAAAAATGACACATATTCTTAATTAGAGCACCTAGACCAGGATGTGGGGAAAAATGACACAAATTCAGATAATTATTCTTAATTAGAGCACCTAGACCAGGATGTGCGGAAACACGACACATATTCAGATATTCTAAATTAGAGCACCTAGACCAGGATGTGGGGAAAATGACGGGAGCCGGACAAAACATCCCATGGACAAAACATCCCAGGCATTTTTTGCCCAGGTGAACAAAACATCCCACCAAAATTTGTCAGGGTGGACAAAACATCCCACCAAAATTTGTCAGGGTGAACAAAACATCCCACCCAGATTTGACAGGGTGGACATAACATCCCATTTTAGATTATAGACACACAATGCAGCATAGATCAGGGTTTCCACTGTTAGTCTATCTATCTTCCACTACTTCTTAACCTCATCAGAGGACTTCAGAAGGAATTCCGGTATACCAAGTGCTAAAGGGGGTTAGCTGAAATAAAAGAAAAGTGAAGTGGGTGAAATGAGTTTGTACAGTGAAAGAAGAGTGTTAGTATAGTTTAAAAGATAAACAAGAACTCCGCGGAGGTCGATATCGCACCTGCATAGGGCAAAGTCAATAGAACGTGAAATATAGTTCAAGGGCACCGGGTCAAGGTGCGTGCTTGAAGGGCATGTCAAGGACAATTACTATGCAAGGTTTCAGATGCGCAGCTATCTCTGATGTTGAGAAAACCAAACTTCGACATAAAAATTTTCAAAGTCAGTGGACCGTGAAATATAGGTCAAGGGCACCGGGTTAAGGTGCGTGCTTGAAGGGTATGTCAAGGACAATTACTATGCAAGGTTTCAGACTCACAGCTATCTCTGATGTCGAGAAAACCAAACTTCGACGTAAAAATTTTCAAAGTCAGTGGACCGTGAAATATAGGTCAAGGGCTCCGGGTTAAGGTGCGTGCTTGAAGGGTATGTCAAGGACAATTACTATGAAAGGTTTCAGACTCACAGATATCTCTGATGTCGAGAAAACCAAACTTCGACGTAAATGTTGACAAAACTTCGACGTAAAAATTTTCTAAGTCAGTGGACCGTGAAATATAGGTCAAGGGCACCGGGTTAAGGTGCGTGCTTGAAGGGTATGTCAGGGACAATTACTATGCAAGGTTTCAGGCTCACAGCTATCTCTGATGTCGAGAAAACCAAACTTCGACGTAAATGTTGACGGACGGACGGACGCATGAACGAACGAACGAACGGACGAACGAACGGACGGACAGAAATTTGGACTCCTATATCGCACCCTGCTATAAGCAGGTGCGATAAAAACAGAATCTGGTGATTAGGGAGACACATGCACCACCCGGCAAACAGCATGACTGAACTGTGCCACGGTGGGGAGCATGACAATACTGATGGGTAAAGCGTTCCAATGTACTGCAGTTCTTGGAAAAAAGCTATACTTGCAGTAATTGGTAGTAGTGCTGATTTGTCTGTATGCCAGCGGGTGGATGAATTTGGACTGCCTGCGATTTGGTGTGAGATAGTCAGTTAGGGGGATTGCTACAAGATCATATGTGATCTTGTACAGCATGATCAGTCGGGTATCTATTCGCCTTTGGTCTAATGGACGCCAGGAAAGTTTATTAAGCATTTCAGTAACACTGGAGGTGGACCTGTAGTCATGGGTAGCCCACCTGGCCGATCTCCGTTGAACAGATTCTATCTTTTTTATGTCAGTGTCGGTGTGGGGAGACCATACAGAGGAGGCGTATTCCAGCTGTGGTCTGACAAGTGTTTTGTAGGCTGTGGATTTGAGGTCTTGGTTACGAACTTTGATATTGCGTTTGAGAAAGCCCAGCGTTTGATTTGCTTTTTTAGTGATGTTATTTATGTGATTTCCCCAGCTGAGGTCTTCTGATATTGTGACCCCAAGGTACTTGGCAGTGGGTACACTTTCAAGTTCAGTGTTGTGTAGAAAGTATTTGGATGGAATGGGAGTCTTGAATCTGGTCACATGTAGGACCTGACATTTTGCTGGGTTAAAGTTCATATCCCAATCTTCTTCCCATTTCTCGAGTTTCAGGAGGTCTTCTTGAAGGATGTTTGCTTCTGAGAGTGAGCTGATGCATAGATACATTGCTGTGTCGTCTGCGAAAAGTCTGACTCTTGACCTTACCTGTTCTGGAAGGTCATTAATGTAGGCTAAGAATAGGATTGGTCCGAGAACAGAGCCCTGCAGGACACCAGAGGAGACAGGGATGGGGCTGGAGCTGATACCGTTGGTTACTACAGATTGTTTCCTATTGTCCAAAAAGTCTTTTATCCATTTTAGAGTGTCACCCCGAATGCCATAGGCATGAAGTTTTTGGAGCAATTTTTCATGGGCGACTTTATCAAAAGCTTTACTAAAATCTAAAAGTATTAAGTCTGTCTGTTTTTTGGACTCCATGTTTTTGGAGAGTCATCAATAAGCATGATCAACTGGGTCTCGCAGGACCGCCGCCATCAATGCAAGCGATGATCAGGCTTTTGTTCACTGTTTACCATACAAACAAGCCAATTCAATGAATTCCAGAAAATCTCAGTAAATCAGTGTTAAGTAGAGGAAAAAAGTAAGATTTAACAGCATTCTGGGTAATTATTCATTACTCTGCTTCATTGCACTCCTGTGTTCTGGGTAAGGAAAATATCAATATTTTTTTCATCTTATTTTTCAATTTCTTAATTTGCAAATGTTTTTTGTATGGTTATTTTAAGAAAACTATACCTAGCCAGATGGACTCCTTTAGTATATAAGAATTTAAATGACCAACCAGAGACAAATTATCTGTATGTTCTGGGTAAGGAAAATATCAATGTTTTTTCATTTGTTTTTTTTTTTTCAAATTCTTAATTTCTTGATGCAAATGTTTTTGGTATGGTTATTTTAAGAAAAATATACCTAGCCAGATGGACTCTTTTAGTATCACTTATCATGATGATCATTAAAAATTGGATAAACAGAATCTTTGATTGGATTGAGACCAAGACAATGACTTGGAAATTTCAAGTGATTTTTTCAAATTATACTGCCTTTTGCCTGTTGGACTTTGTTTGCAAACATTACATTTTTCCATGTTGAAAATATATTTCTGTATGTTCACAATAAAGATCACAATAATTAATCCTTTGCCAGTGTCTAAAAAATAACAAAACGGGACCTTTTGTCTACCCTGTCATACCTTGCTGGGATGTTTTGTCCACCCCAATAAATATAGGTGGGATGTTAAGTCCACCCAGGCAAATATAGGTGGGATATTTTGTCCACCCTGGCCAAAAAACACATGGGATGTTTTGTCCATGGGATGTTTTGTCCTATATTCGAAAATGACATATTCAGGTATTCTAAATAAAATTATACTAGAGAATTTATGACCAAACCAACTTGGCAAGGGAATTTCAAAGCTGCATTTTGGCGCATGGGTTATGAATTATACTTCAGTTTTTTCAAAATTGTCTTATTCCCCATTGGTATCTCACCCTCACCCCTCAGGGAGAAAACATTTATATGTGCATTATGCATGGGAAAACAATCCATAATTTGAGCTGCATCATGAGAAAAATCAGATTTTTGCCTCTGCAAAACCAAAGGTGCAGATCAGCTTTGCAGTAAATGCACAGCTGATCAGCACCTTTGTTTTCGCTACATGGATAGTACAATTCCTCTTCTTCCTAAATCCAAAATTTCAAGCTTCTAGCCATCTTCTGTAGGTGCACAGGCTGGTTTGTGTCAGACCTGGTCAGAAACCCCAAAGACCGGTTTTCTCATGTTGTGGCTCCTTTTGTGTTATCTTCTCCTTTCTCCTTTCTGAGTTCGTTTCTTCTCTCCTTCCTTCCTTTCTTTCTGTTTTTGTTTCTGTACTTCTCTATCCTGTTTGTCCTTCTCTCGTTTCTTTTCTGCTTCCTGTTTTGACTGTTCACGCTTTGCAAGTTCGTTAATTTTAACACTTTCAGCATTCGTGTTCTTAAAGTCTAATACTGAAAAACAGGAGAGCTTTAGTTACTATGGTTACGGGACGTTTCGCGCAAAAACCAGTTCCTCCCTGGGACGATTCGACCGGGACGATTCGCGCAAAAAATCGAACGGGACGGTTCGCGCAAAAAACTGGGACGATTCGCCCAAAATCAAATTTAAAGGTCGATTCACCCATTTTTGTAATATATAAATAAATGCTAAATTTTAAGTGTTTTGTTTTGCAAATGAGCATGATTCCAATCTCTCTCTAAGCTTGTGTATGTGGGAAGCGATTTCAACACTCTGCCACATTTCTCTTGATCTTGATATAAATTTGTTCTGAAAGGTCGTTGTTTTCGATGCGTGAGCGAAAATCATGCATGCACACGGGTGAACTCGTTCTTACAGTTACAACCTGCAAAATAATTAGGCCATTTTAATAGTTGCTGTCGCATTGTTGGAGTTAAATTTATAATATTTATCTTTTAGTAAACATTTTTATTTTATTATTATATTGTTGGCATGTCATCATTGAATACATGTGTGGTGTGTTCAAGAAGATGCAAATGACCACAGCAGGTCCTAAGTTGTGACTCGTGTGTGTGTGTGTGTGGGGGGGGGGGGGGCAATATCGTAGATGCGACAAAAGGGGGGTCAAACCCGCTGGGTAGCCGTGTTGTGTCTTTTAGCAAGCAAATGACATTTGAAAAGCTGACTGGGATGTTACACAAACAAACTAATTAGTCGACGTTTGTAGTGATTACTTTAATTTGACGTTGAATGTCATAATGTGAGCTTTAAATCATTGATAATTAAATTATTGGCATCATTAAAAATAAACATTTCACATGTTTGATGTTCTCTTGGTCAAAATTAATTTGTTTGGCTCATTATGGCGATGTGCGTTAACATCTTATTTTGTTTACGCGTTTGATAACAAAACAACTTCAGAGTGTCGACATTGTCACCTTGAGGAAGAAGATCTGCTGCATCTAGTGTCGCGATGTCCAGCCTTCTACAGAATACGTGTTGACACTATCAGTTCTCTCAGAGACATTATTATCAGTTACACAAACACCAATATATGGAAAGAATTCTTCTGTGATTGGACATTTGTCATGAAAACCTTAGTATGTGCTGAGTCAATGATTGTAGTGTTACCAGACCTGAAAAACGCTCGAGATGTAATAGAAAAACTGTCAAGAGACTTTTTCTTCAAAATCCATATTCAAAAGCTTCAGTTTGAAAACCAGAGGGGATAATGGTCGCCTGTACATATCCGACAGAATGTATATAAGTTCTTTTAGAAGTTGGTTTTAGACTAGAGACTGTTTTTATCACGTTCTATTGGCGTTTTATTCAACTACTTTTATCCACGTCCCTGTGGGAAGGTGCTCCTATCAGAGGAGGATCATACTCTCAACAAGAACAAGAACAAGTGGCCAATTCAAAATTAACGATGTTAAAATTGCTGCAATTGATGTCATTACACCCATTTTAACAAATATTTATTTATTTATTTATTTATTTATTTATTTATTTATTTATTTATTTATTTATCCAGGAATCACAAACTACAGATATCAAAAAAAAAAAAAAAAAAAAAAAAAAGGAAAGAAAACACAAACAGTTTGTGTATGATTTATGCAATAATGAGGCCGAGAATTAGTGCCGTCCCCCAGACCTCACTGCGAATTCCAGAACCATAATGGATAGATAACGCTAACAACGAGCCAGTATATAAAGAGGACCACTCCATTTTTATTTCTAATTGTTAATTTCGTATTTAATTACCTATTTTCAATTTCAATACAGCAAAGCAACGACTTGTTATTTTATATTCCGGTACAATGTTTTATGGTATATGTACATATATGTGAAATGTTTCATGGCTAGCCTTGATTAATTCTTGAAAACCCCATGCGTAATATCATTTGAATATTTAGTAAAAGACAAATCTTTTAATAATATGGCTTTTTTGTTCCTTCCTTTTTAAGAAAACGTTGAAATTATCACTGAAAATACATTTGCGCGAACAGTCCCGTGGGTGAATCGTCCCCTTAATTTAAGAAAAAATAAGAACATAACATTTTGCTCGGAAAAATCAGAGATAAAAAATACATTTCCATTAAGTCCATAACTAGTTTAACATACACATTGCATTTAATTGATAAATTCTGATAACTCAAACCTTGAAATCAATATTTTGAAAAATGCGCGAATCGTCCCGGGAGGAAACGTCCCGTTCGAAAAATATTTTTTGCGCGAACCGTCCCGGGAGGAACTGGTTTTTGCGCGAAACGTCCCGGAGCCGTTACTATCAGCATCCATGAAAAACTATTTCCTCCTCAATACTTTATATAGGTTTTGTTTTCAGTTTTAGTGTGAATAATTTGGAACAAATTTCATTACTATTTTTGTTTGTACTAGGGATGTCAACAAATATTCGAATGTTCGAATATTCGCATTTCATACGAATATTCGAATGCCATTTCTGGATTCGAATATTCGCATAATTTTCTAACCTGCAATATTGTCAAGTATCAGTTTAAAGGAGGACTCAAATTTAAGGCCAAAGGTCAAAAATAATATGACCAGTAATCCTGCTTGTCTTTTGAGTAATTCAAGATGGTCAACATTTTGACACACTTGCAAATTGAGATTGCTCAATAACAGTTTGACACTTTGTTGATTCAAGTGACACTTTGTTGATTCAAGTTGAGAAGAAAGCATTGCTTGCTTTCAATAAATGTTTTTAAGGTGTGAAAGTCCTACAATTTGAGCTGTGTCATGTGAAAACTTAAGGTGGCTGGAAAGATTGACAACTCAATCCTTTAGGAACAACACAGTCACAACAGACCTTTCACAAAGTACATGTAGGCCACACGATTACAATAGACCCTAAGCATTTTGGTGGTGGATATCAATGACATGGATGCAGAACTTAATCTTGGCTTGAAAATGATGGTGTATAATGAGTGTATCGTTGCTTTCTCAGACAGAACCCCAGAGATTTGTCATTATATTAAACACCTCCAGATTGACTAGTTTTCTGTGCAAAATTTGTCGATTTTCTTACATTGGTATAGACCAGCTACGATACCATGCATATACATGTACCTCATATTTTCAATACATGTACCACCAAGTAAGTCATCAGAATGGGTCTATTGGGCATATATATATATATATATGTGTGTATATCATTCGAATATTCGAATATCCTATACGAATATTCGAATACGAATTTCGGCATTCGTTGGGTATACGGACAAAACACCCCACGGACATAACCCCCCACGTCCATTTTGTTATAGGTGGACAAAAACCACCACATGTTTTTTTGAAGGCTGACAAAACATCCCACGCCCATTAGTATTAGGTGGACAAAACACCCCATGCAGATTTCAAAATTAGGACAAATTGATGACTTGATCCATGGCACAATTTTATTCATTTCCTTACATTAGTTAATGAAAGCTGCATATGAACTTATTTAAGATTTAAACTTTTTAATGAACAGATCTGGTTGTGGTAATATGTGTATGGGCTGTTACAAAAATAATTAATTACACAACATATTTCAGACAAACAAGCAATTAACAATTTTTTCTTCAATTGAAAAACAACCATTTTAGCACAGACAGATTATAAAGGTGTTTGAGTTAAGTGTTAAAATTAATTAAATGATTAAATAATTCAATTACTTTAATAGCACTCAATTAGCACATTATCATTTTAAAATACATGTACAAACACAATCAGTACACAAAGAAAATGGAGAACACAGAGACCTTAAATCAAATAATTAGAATAATTTTAAAATTATTTGCCTTTTTGCAGAATGATTGACTTAAAGTGATATTGGAATGGCATCAAAGAAAATATCTGTTCATCTACATAGAATTGAAAGAAGGAAAAAGAAGTGATATTACCAGAAAAAGCATGTTGTTTGCATTAGGATGCTTCTGTCTGCTTCCATCTGCTTATCTACACTGCAAAAACATGAGGGGTGTTTTGTAATTTTAAAATCTGCATGGGGTGTTTTGTCCACGTTATACTATTGGGCGTGGGGTGTTTTGTCAGCCTTCAAAAAAACATGTAGTGGTTTTTGTCCACCTATAACAAAATGGACGTGGGGTGTTTCGTCCGTGGGGTGTTTTGTCCTACACTCCATTCGTTGACATCCCTAGTTTGTACTGAGGCTTAACGTCCCAGTCAACAATTTTTCAGTAATGTTGGGACAGAGCCAATGCTTCTTCCGTTGAATCAGTAATGTAGGGAGTTAATGTGTCTTGCTCAAGGACACAACACGGTGCCACCTGTGGGGATAGAACCCATGACCTCTCAATTCTGACTCTAATGCTCTACCAATACGCCGCCACCCTCCCTAATTTCATTATTATGACTTCACTTACAGTTATCTCCCTTGCCCCCTACAGCCCCACCACCACCATCATCAGAACTCTCATCTCTGGTACACGAGTTAAGGGACACAATCAGTGGACATAGACACTCAAAATATGTAATGAAATTCAATGGATGCAAAAAATAATTTAAACATAAAGTTATGCTTTCTTTCATTCTTTGTTTGGTGGTTTAACATCCAAGTCATTTTCTTCTTATTTTGGGATGGAGCCACCACAGCTTGAGTATTAACCAGAATTATCTGGGACCGAGGTTATACAACTTTTTTCATGCTCAGCTCAGCTGAGACTAAAATTTATCCTGCTCATATACATGTATGTTAAAATGCCAACATTTATTAGCAGGATAAATTATAGGGTTTGGAGTTCTATACCTTCAATTTCAATATATTTGGGCTATTTCAGTATTTATGAGGATTTGAAATTTTAAGCTCAGCTGAGCTGAGCATGAAAAAAGTTTTATAACCTTGGGGCCTGGAGTAAATGCAAATATGTTTGTACAAGTATGTGTTACAATGTGTGAGCCCCAAAAGCTAGACTTACATGCCAACAGGGCTCATTTGTCTGATGACTTTTTTGACCAGCCCCGATCTCAGCTCACCCGTAATATTACTACATCTGGACCTCTGTATAACACAGTTCATAATAATATGGTTTCAGATATAACATGGATCATTCTAGACACACCAAATGACTACTTTAGACTGATTTTGTTATATATCTATGTTTTACTCTCATTGTAACATGGACGACTGGACTACCTAAACGGAAATTAGCTTGGAACTTGAACCCCAACAATAGTGTTATAAAGAGGTTGTGTTGTCATCATGAAAACATGTTCATTCAATATTACAATTATTTTTTTAACTTTAAAAATTGAAAATTTTCAACAGAAAAATTTGGATATTTGTTTTATTTTTTCTCAAAACATAGATTGTGGATACACGTTAGAACCGCCTCGCCGAGGATACACGTTAGAACCACATCCCTGAGTCAGTTCTAACGAGTACCCACAATCTATGTTTTGGAGCTAAAATAAGAAAAATAGGTATACCCCTGCATACCCAAGTTTTGCTATATAAAAGTGGGGTTCAAAGGGTTAAACATTACACGGACATGTTTTCCTGATGTACCACCAGTCAGGAAAACATGTCTGTGAAATGTATACCCCCTTTAACCTCACTTTTATATAGTAAAATTGGGGTATGCAGGGGTATACCTATTTTTCTTATTTTTGATCCAAAACATAATTTGTGGGTACTCGTTAGAACCGCCTCGTGTACCCACAATCTATGTTTTGAGCAAAAATAAGAAAAATATTAAGAATTTTCCACTGAAAATTTTCAATTGTAAAACTTAGGAATAATCTGTTTTATTACATGGGCATGTTTTCGTAATGCTACTATCAAAGGATACTCCTCCCCACTGCCAACTGTACTGTATGCTGCCAAAATGGCTGCCTTTCTGGCTTTTTCTTCTTCTGATACATCTTTGACTTTCACACCCTCTATTTTCTGATGTTCTAATATATCAGACAGATGCTCTGTTAAATCTGAAACAGAAAATGGGATCTATAAGAGCTATATGGACAAAAAAGTCACTCTGCCACCCTCAAAAGTTCTCAGGATTTTGAAAATTGGAGTACAAATGAGGTATTTTCTAAAACGTTTGATTCTTCCAATACTTTTCTGTGCCTTTCGAAAAGTTGGAGTCAGAATCAAAAAGTTTAAAACTCCAATATTGGAGTTAAGAAGAATCTGACCCTGATGATCTTTTATCAGCACCATTACACTTTCATACAACCATCAACTTTTAAGGGAATTGAAAATGATAGTTCGTCTCTCACTAATGAGAAAGACCATCATTATTTCTTGAATAGTGCTGATGTGTGTTGGTGAGTTCTTTGATGGCTGACTAGGCCAATTCTGGCTCTAAACTGTCGGTTGCAAGTAGAGCAAGTCAATGTCATAGAGTCTGATGGTGGCACATTTGTTTTGGCTTTGCGCTCTCTTCGCTTTCTTTCAGCTTCACAGATTCTCTTCTTTTCATAAAGAGCTGCTCCTTTGTTGATGAGACCTCGCCACTTTGATCGCTCCTGTGCAGTCTGTTCCCAGGACCCCATTGGTATTTCGAAATCCTTCAGAGAGGCTTTGAGGGTGTCTTTGTAGCGTTTCTTCTGGCCACCTTGAGAGCGCTTTCCCTCCTGTAGTTCTCCATAGAAAACTTTCTTTGGAAGTCGCGCATCAGGCATTCTTATAACATGGCCAGTCCATCTTAGCTGTGCTAGCTTTAAGACTGTATGCATGCTTTGCATCCCTGCTTTCGTCAGGACCTCTGTGTCTGGAATCTTGTCCTGCCACTTGATTTTTAACAACTTTCTCAAACAGCTTAAGTGGAAATGGTTAAGTCTTTTTGCATGGCGTTGGTATACTGTCCAGGTCTCACATGCATACAAGAGGATTGGCAGTACCACAGCCTTGTAGACTTTCAGCTTGGTGTCAAGCTTGATTCCATTTCGCTCCCAGACATTTGCACGGAGTCGTCCGAATGCCACACTAGCCTTTGCAATTCTGGCAGTGATCTCATCATCAATATGCACTGCTCTGGAGAGAGTGCTTCCCAGGTAGGTGAACTTGTCAACAACTTTCAGTTTTTGCCCATTCACAGTGATGGTTGGTTCATTATATGGCTTTCCGGGCGCTGGTTGGTGTACAACCTCTGTCTTTTTTGTGCTGATTGTGAGATCATAGTTATCACATGACTGTGAGACTTGATCCATGGCTCTTTGCATTTTTGCCTCTGTGCTGGCATTCTTATCCATATCATCTGCATAGAGGAGCTCATCTAGCACATCAGTCTGGACCTTAGTTTTGGCTTGCAACCTTCTGAGGTTGAATATGTTGCCATCAAAACGGTACCTGATTGGAAAACCAGTGTCACTGTCCTGAAAAGCATCCATAAGCATGGCAGAAAACATCATGCTGAACAGTGTTGGTGCCAGAACACAGCCTTGTTTGACCCCATTTGTTACTTCAAATGGTTCAGAGAACTCTCCATCATTTTGCACACGTGCCTGCATGCCATCATGAAACTGCCGCACCATTGCTATGAATCTATGTGGACAGCCAAACTTGGCCATGATTTTCCAGAGTCCATCACGACTAACAGTGTCAAAAGCTTTGGTGAGGTCAACAAACGTCATGTATAGATCTACATTCTGTTCTTGGCATTTCTCCTGAAGCTGTCTTGCTGTGAAGATCATGTCTATTGTCCCTCTGTCTTTTCTGAATCCACATTGACTTTCTGGGATAAGTCCCGTCTGATCAAGATGAACATTCAGACGATTCAACAGAATTTTTGCAAGTATCTTCCCAGCAATTGATAGGAGGGAGATGCCTCTGTGATTGTCACAGACTTGAGGATTTCCTTTCCGCTTGTATAGGTGGATAATGGATGCATCCTTAAATTCTTGTGGGATAGCCTCCTTTCTCCACATACAGTGAAACAACTCTGTCAGTTTCTCTGCCATGGGTAGCCCCCCAGCCTTGTAAACTTCGGCAGGAATTGCATCTGCACCTGGGGCTTTGCCAGATGATAGTTGTTGAACTGCTTTTCTTGTTTCCGTAACGGTAGGAAATTCATCTAACAGAACATTGCACTCTATCTGTGGAAGTCTGTCGATTGCATCCTCATTGATGCTTGATGGTCGATTAAGCACACTATTGAAGTGTTCTGCCCACCTTTCCAAGATAGCTTCTTTATCTGTGAGAAGAGTGTTACCATCTGCACTGAGCAATGTGGTGGCTCCAGAACTCTTTGGACCATAAATGGTTTTCAGTGCATCATGAAATTTCTTCATGTCCTTTCTATCCGCAAAAGACTGAATTTCTTCTGTTTTCTTCCTCAGCCAGGAATCTTGCATGTCCCTAAGCTTGGTCTGGACTGTCTTACAAATGTTGCTGTAGGCTGCTTTCTTTGATACTGAGCTAGTATCATCTTGATGTGCCTTGTGCAATCGGTGCTTTTCTTCAAGAAGCCTCTGAATTTCGTCATCATTCTCATCAAACCAGTCTTGATGTTTGCGAGATGGATGGCCTAAGGTGCTTGCAGCTGAAGAAAGAACTGTTTTATGGAAAACTGTCCAGTTTTCTTCGGGGTCCTCTGAACTGAGATTCATTGCATCCAGTTGGTTGCAAACGTCTGTTAAGAAATCTTGTCTCATGCTGTCTTTATTCAGCTTTGAGACATCCAGTCTCTTAGGAGCTTTCTTGCCTTGAGGTCGCCTCGCAGGCTGTATTCTTAGGTTGAGTTTGCTGACAACCAGTCTATGATCTGTCCAGCAGTCTGCACCACACATAGTCTTTGTCACTTTAACATCCTGCCTGTCTGTTCTCCGCACTATGACATAGTCTATGAGATGCCAGTGTTTGGAACGGGGATGCATCCAGGATGTTTTGTTCCTATTAGGTAGACGGAAGACTGTGTTGGTGATTAGAAGGTCATGTTCAGCACACTTCCTGAGAAGCAAGAGACCATTGCTGTTGCACTTTCCAACCCCTTCTGGACCTATAACTCCTTCCCAGGTCTGGTGGTCTGTACCCACTCTGGCATTAAAGTCGCCAAGAAGGATAAGCTTGTCTGTGCGGGGTGTTGCAGAAATAACATTGTCTAGGTCATCATAGAACTTGTCCTTGACCTCATCTGGATTGGTCATTGTGGGTGCATAAGCACTGACAATAGTTGCATGTTTATTGCCTGACAGAGGAAGTCTCAATGTCATTAGACGGTCATTAATGCCTTTTGGCAATCCTGACAGCTTACCAACAAGTTCTGTTTTGATGGCAAAGCCAACTCCTGCTTCACGCCTCTCTTCACTTTTGCGTCCACTCCAGAAGAAGGTGTATCCAGCACCAACTTCTTTGATCTCCCCAACATCTGCGAACCGAGTCTCACTCAATGCAGCTATCTGTATATCATACCTCCCAAGTTCTCTGCCCACAAGGGCCGTTCTACGCTGTGGTCTATCTGACCCAGCATTGTCCATTAAAGTACGCACATTCCATGCGCCAATCCGTAAGGGGATTACTCTAGCTTTTTTCTTTGTATTTCGACCGCTTAAGGGGATCCCCGCTGATCGCGGTTAACCAGCCAGGGTTTTGAAGCAGGCAATTGTTTAGGGCACCTTTTCTAGCCCCTTCCCCATGCTACGGGGGTGAGCAGTGCGGTCCTAAATAGGTCTGCTCAGTCGCTCAGCCGACTGCCGAATTCTGCTTACTGCTTCTCCTCACAGAAAACGACCATTAGAACTGAGCCGCCTGTGTGCAGGTCTGCAACTACAGCTCCCAGTGTGTCCTACACCTGCTGCTTCGCCACTCGCCCATCGTCACAGGACTTTGTAAGTATGTGGGTGCAAGTGTGATGAAATTGTTATGTATGCAAGTGCTTGTGTGTTGAGAAATAAGATGACATGCGCTATGAAATTAGATTATAGTGAGGAAGAGGTGCGCAACGTCAACCTCACTCTCTAGTCCTCGCCCAGCTGCGCCCAGAGGCAAGACACAGGTCAAGACGTCTGGAGTTGGGTTTAGATGCAGTGGATGACCGTAACATCTTTAGTGCCTTGTCACGCTCTGCATGTTCCACAACATGTTGCTGTATCGCTTTCTGAACCGTTGAATCAGGTAATTTCTTCCGCTCCATCTACCGAAACAGTCTTTGCATATCTGGACTAGGCATATCCAGACACACAGGTTTGATTTTTGAGTTTCCTTCTCCTAGATGAATTGCTGGCCACAGCTGAAGAGCTCCATCTACCCTTTCTTAGGTTTTGTTTAGAGACCTGTAAACTCCTAGGAGGACTGTCAACCAAGACTAATGAGTTCCCCCTGCCCAGCTAGATTTTTGTGTAGAGAACTAGCTTAACTCCTAGATGAGTTGCCTTCCAAGGCTAACGAGCCCCATCTGCACCGCATGACAACAGGTAGTACTGATTACATGTTACAGTAGCAGTTAAACTGACCTGAATTGAAAATATGTATGTTAAAGGAACCAAAACATTCCCCAAAGCCTTTGCCTGCTCCCCAAAGATAGAATGGCCATGAAAAAGTTGCCAGGCATAAATCACAACGGATTTTTGCCTATGCCAAAAACAGCTGATCAGCTATGCAGTGACAGCACATCTGATCACCCTCTTTGTTTTAGCTATATGGATACACAGATAGTACAGTTCCTCTTCTTTCTAAACCCAAATTTTAAGCTTCTAGCCATCTTCTCTAGCTGGCCGGTTTGTGTCTAACCTGGTCGGAAATGCCAAAGCCCAGTTTTCTCACATTGCGGCTCAAATGAGAGTGCTGAAGGCATGAGTGGGAGAAAGCTTCTCATTATTCCTTTTTCATTTGAGTGCTCAGCGACGGTGTGACTGCCTAGTACTCATATTACTAGAAAAAGTGCCTTGAGAGGCACGTATACCCCCGGCTGATAGCCACCAAGCCCCCTTCCCTACCCCCTACCTAAGCAACTCGGCACATGCTCACCCGACATTGAACCTCACATCATCAACGAAAAACAGTACCCTTATCAAGTACATTTTAGAAACCACCAAGCCCCCTTCCCTACCCCCTACCTAAACAACCTGGCACATGCTCACCCTTGACATTGAACCTCACATCACCAATGAAAGACAGCACCCTCATCAAGTACATTTTAGAAATAAGCAGTGTAAACATGGGGAAGTGTAGTTTTAGAATGACATCTATTTTAGAGCGGTATACAGAGCTGACGTGTATACCCAATCTAGGACATAAGCACGGACATTGTGGGTCAGGTCCTCAGTCCTAGATTGAAATGAAATTAGAATGTCATTCTTTAAAACAAAAAAAAAAAAAAAAAAAAAAAAAAAAAAAAATTAAGATGTCCTAGATTTTGACCTCTAGCCTCACCCCCAGCATGTACCCTAGTGTCTAATGTCATTAGAAACAAGGCAAACCTTATAGAGTACCTATGGGGCAAGTATGAATGATTTCTTAACATGATAGTAAAAAAAAAGTACAGAAAATACAATTATTAAAGAAGTTCTAGATTTTGACCTCTAGCCCCACCCCCCGCACATAGACCCTAGAGTCTGGATCTTACATGGTACCTATGGTCTAAGTATGAATGCGTTCTGGCAAGACTTAGTGGATGTCAAGAAAACAGACTTACAGAAAGTTTATATATATCATATAAAAATGTGTCCTAGATTTTGACCTCTAGATTTTGACCTCTAGCCCCACCCCTGGGGACAGTAACCAGGATTTGGTGACATTGAATATGAAAGCAAACCCTAAAGGGTATCTATGAACTATATAAGAATACATTCCTATGATTGTTTGTTAAGATATGAACTTAAGAGAAGAAACATTAACATTGTAAACAGCACATTTTAAAGGTGACCTAGATTTTGACCTCCAGCCCCACCCCCGGGCATGGACCCTGGGGTCCGAACTCATGGAAACAAAGCAAATCCTATAGGGTACCTATGGTCCAAATATGAATAGTTTCTGACCATTGGTTTATGAGATATACACATCTAGAGAAACTTTAACCAAAACTTTGACATAAATTCTACGAACGTTCCGGAATTACGAACGAAGAAACGAACTAACGAACGAACGGACGAACGAACATACGAACGGACGAACGGAAAAGCGAAAACTATATACCCGTCGGCATAAATGCCGGGGGTATAATAATAGACAAGACTTACCTGTATTGTTTCTATCTTGAGGTGGCAGCTTTTCACCACACATCTGGTTCCACTGTTTCACTAACTCTTCACACAATGACTCCTGGTCATTTTCCTACAATCAAAATGTGACAATCAGTTCCTTGGACAATGGAAGAAACTTTAATTCTGTTCATTTCCACCAGTTCATTTCTCTGCTTTATTCTTTTTAACTTGAAGCCAATTTCCTTATTAAAGGTGATTCATTTTCAGGGTTTTCCCTCACAGTTTAAATTTAGGGGACCTATGATCCGCTACTGGCAGCTACCGGGGGACATTTTGAAAACACTTTTGAGGATTTAAGGGACATTTGCTTCAGGAAACAGAAATATTTTAGAGTTTTAAGGGACATCATTGTCACCTCTATGAACAGTTTAGGGGGGTCATTGGATGCCAAAAAGGGGTCAAAATGCACATTTTTGTGTGCCAGGGAAAACCCTGCATGATTTCCAAAACTGCATATGGCTTTTTCTCGGCAGGATGCAACAGTTATTCATAACCCTGGCTCTCACGACCTACAGAGAAGGGCAGGGATTATGACTTTTCAGTTTTCAATGCCCTACTATGGACTCCACCACCAGGGGACAAACTGGAGGTCAAAACTGTTAATTCAATAAATTACACCATTTAAACAGTATAGCTTTAATACACAGCAACAGTAATATTACAAAGACATAACGTCATGACGTCGTTTCCATGACGTTAGAAACATCACAATTAAAACAGTAACCGTAACTCAAGCCAAACATAAAATCTGATTACTGCAACAGTTGTTTCCCTTGACTGTAATAAAATTAACATTGATTACATTTTCTTTCTTTTTGTTTTGTTGTTTTTGAAATGGTTACCAAAATGTTATAAAAAAAATTTTTATGAAATTTTAGAGAATAGGTTTGAAGGCGAAAACAGCTAACTTAATACAATAATGTCTCATGAGGAAGTCATATTCAGTTATGACTTTTTATCAAATGGCCGACAGTTCAATTATCTGATAATTTCACTTAGCATCTGTCCCGACTGTAGCACTTTGAGCAAATGAAACCCAGACGCTCCCTGCTTTGTCAATACGTTTGCAAGCTGCAAATGTCCTGGAACCCACTGGATGCTGCTAACGTCTTGTAACTTCAGCAATTCTCGGATCGTAGCTATATCCACCCGCAGACGTTTATCCTCTACCATTCTTGTGGAAGAAATTGCCTCGATTACACTCTTGTTATCAACATATGCCTCAATGTTTATGGTTTTAAAGTCAAGTCCAAGAATCTCCTCCAGCATTTGTCTGTAATAAAAGCCAGCATCAAGGCCTTCTCCTAGACTCAGCATCTCGGCTGCTAAAGTCGATCTGACTACCCTTCTAATTTTGTGTGTGTTCCATTCAATAGGACAACAGTTTCCAGTTTGATCCATCACCCAAACAATGTATGCGCCAGTGCTTCCAAGTCCCTCATTTAGATTACCCAGCGAGGCGTCTGTGAAAATGACAATTTTCAAGCTGTTTCTGTCCAACCTAGGAAATGTCAGAAAAGACTTTATATCTTTGAGTCTACTTATTTTCTTGATGGCTCTAGTGAGATCACTGACATTGCCTTGTTTCAGTTTTGTACTCATTGATATTAGTTCAAAGGCCATGTCAGGTCTAGAACCCTGTACTGCCCAGTTTAACTGACCAATCAGTTGCCTATATGCTGTCTGTTCACTCTTGTTTAAAGGAGTATTTTTCTCTGATGCTCTTCTTGGATCTAAAACAGAATTTCTTATATTGACAATGTAGTCAGAATGATCCAGAATTACTTTATTAGAATGCTGCTGAATTTTAAATCCTATGTACTTGAATGATTTCTCTTCAACCTTGCCAGCAGAAAATCTTTCTCTTAGCTTTTGCATAAGTTTTTCAAAACTCTGATCTCCTCCATGCAAGAAGTCATCCACGTGGCAGCATATAACCCCTCTGAGTTTTCTCTTGACTTGAAAGTAAAACACTGCCGGATCTAGTTTACACTGAGTAAAGCCGAGTTTAAGTAATTCATCTTTTACACTCTCAAAAAATTGTCTTGCTCCATCTTTAAGTCCATATAAGCCATGTTTAAGCTTCCAAACGACATCCTGCGGTGTCTTGCTTTCCTCTGGTGGCTTAATGTATACATCCCTGTCCAGTGTTTTGCCTTGTAGAAAGGCAGACTTAATGTCTGTAGTTTTTACTGTCCATTGCTCTAGGGCTGCAATTGATAGGAACATTCGCATCGCCCCTTTTCCAACAGTGGGACTGTCTTTGGGAATTTCCATATCTTGTTCCTCAAAACCCCTGACCACTAATCGAGCTTTAGTATGTCCATCTTTGGTGGTTATAACCCATCTAGTTGATAATGTCTTCTGTCCACAGTTGACCACCTCTTCATAAGTTTCAAACTGTGCTAGTTTTTCGAGTTCATTTTCTTTAGCTTTGATAATGTCATTTGCTCTTGTGTCATCAGATACAGCTGTGATATTAATTTCAGTTTCAGGTACCTTCTCCCATTCTAGATTACTCAGGTCAATACTTCTTTCCTGGTTATTTTCATCTCTAACATTATACCATGTTTTGTACTTCCCAGTTGATTTACCAGCACGACCCAGGATTGTGCCAGTAATCCATTCATCATCAATCTTATACTTAACAACATCATTGATTTTGACAGTGTCTGGTTGAACTGTATGTCTGTCTCTTACCTCATTTTCTGTTTCAACATGCGTATCTGTAGCATTTTCTTCAGGAACCTCTTCAGCTGGCAGTGTTTCTGATACGTGAAAGTCAGTGCTATCTTTTCCTTTGTCTTGATCAATGTCAATGTCAGATTGTTCACTATTTGGTCGATCCATTTCAGTGAGGCTCTTCATTTTATCTCCTTTGCTCAAACGGTTTGGAGACACCCTTACAAAAATTCCGCCATGCCTTACAAATACAACTTTACCATCTTGGAATACTACAGTCGCAGGGCCCAGCCATCTGTCTTTTCCATCCCTCTTATAGTATACAACATCTCCATGGTCATAAATCTGTTCTGCAGCCCTTACCTTTGTACGCAATGCTCTCCGTATGCGTTCATTTGCTTCTGTTTGAATGTATGCTTTCCTTGCCTCGTGCAAGGCATTTAGATGCTTGGCAAACACTTCACTAGTAGTAGTGCCCTCCAGAGCTGGTAATTTGTCTGTCATAATACCAGGCACGCTTGGATTTTGTCCGAATACCAGCTGATGGCTGCTGTAACCGTTCCACATTTGAAGAGAATTACGTGCCATGTTTGCCCAACCCAGTAATGTTTGACTGTCAGTTTTACTGTTTTCTTCCTCCAATTTTAACAGCATCACATCTGTTACAGCATGCACCCGTTCACACAGGCCGTTCTGGAAAGGACTCTCAGCTGCTGTTGTAATTACTCTCACGTTTAAGACGGACATTACTTCTCGCATTTCGTCAGAGCTGAACTCGCCACCATTGTCTGTCATTATTGAACCCATAATACCAAAGACAGCAATCCATTTCTGCATCAAAGCATTCAGTACATCACTAGATTTTTTCCTGTCTACGAAGACAGAAACAGTGTATCGCGACCACATGTCTATTATGTGAAGGATCCAACGTTTATTCCATTGCTTCAAATCCATTGCCACTTTCTCATTGAAATGTGATGCCATTGGCAAACTGACTACAGGACGGGGTGGGGTCTTAGCATATCGTTGGCATAGGTCACAGTTCTTACCTATTTGTACAAGCAGATCAGTGTATTCTTCCTGCCATTTCCCAGCATCTTGTAACAGCGCACTCAGCTTTTTCAAGGATGGGTGAGCAAACTGTCTGTGTAGTTTCAATAGCACCTTATACTTGTCCTTGCTGTCCATCTCCTCCAGCTGCGATGAGAATACTTCTGCAACAGTTATCTTTTCTGCTTTGTCTATGGGTATGCAATAATGTCCCGAATTAGTTAAGTTCAAGGCAACATCTTTCCCAAAAATGTTTGCAGTGTCATTCTCCAGATCCATTTTAACACCTGCTGTCTTCATTGCACCCCTTGATAACAGCAAAGGAATATCGGAATGTACAACGTCAGTTTTGATAGTGACCTCTTTTCCTGCAATTATCCCTGGAAGACTATATTCTCCCTTTGATTGAAGGCGTTCACCGCCACCAAATTTAAATGTCTTATGGCCTACATTCTTTCTGACTCTCTTTCTGTCTCCGTCACTCAATGAATTCAGGTAGTTGTCCAGCCACATTTCTCCACAGACAGTGCTGCTGCATGCACTATCCAGTACAGCACAGTTACGAGCATCGATACCCAGCTGACTTATCTCCCCTTTGTTATATCCAGTAAACAGAACAGCATGCTCATCTTCTGCAATATTCACTTTTGCCATTTTCTCAGTCATATTTGAAGTTTCCCGGTTATGTGGGCATTTTGCAACAAGGTGCCGAAAAGAGCCACAATATCTGCATGTTAGAATCTTACCATCTGATCCGATAGGATTTGTATTCCTGTTCTGTTGTTGTTGCCAACCTTGTTGCCGGCCCTGACTTCCGCGACTGTGGCCACTTCTTCCTGATGCACCTGATTTTCTCCCACGTGAGTACTGCCTACTGTAACCTGCTGCCAATAGAGCCTCTTCATTCTCTGCGAGATAGGCTGGTTCCAGTTTGATTGCTGAGCTTGAGCCTCTCTGACCCTCTGTGATGTCACCCTTAAACTTCTGGAGTGACTTTTTAGCCTCCTCATATAAAGTTGCTTTATTTCCATAATTCATCCCTGTTAAGACGAGCAGTTTCTCTTCTTTTCCAATATTTGCTTTCCTGAGCAGTTTGAAAGCGAGTATTTCCATAGGCAATTTCATATCTAATTTCTCTATCTTCCTGTAAAGGGAGTCAAAGGATGCTATATATTCTGTTATGCTCATGCCCATTTTTCTCTCAAAGTCTTCGAACTCTTCAAATTTTTCCAAACTGTCAGCCAGGTCATCTTTCTTGAGATGACTATCCAAAAATGCTATGAGAGTGTCAAGTCCATCATCTTTCTTTAAATCATCGAGTTTAATTTGTTCAAATACCTTTTCTCTGATCCTGTTTTTATCCTCCTCCGGCAGTGATAATGCTATGGCAACTCCCTGTTTATCCTTCCTAAGGTCTGTGACTTCCCTCCATGCCAGTAGCTCATGTCTATAAAGTTCATAACTTTTTGTCCTCAAACTTGGTGGGTCGATTCTTGTAGCCATTTTCAGGATTTATTCCACAAATCAATTATCGCAGTCAGTATCAGTGTTCAGTATAGTCCAGTGTCTCTATGTTGTGGTCCTCAGACCCAATCTCGCTCTGCTACCACTTGTTAATTCAATAAATTACACCATTTAAACAGTATAGCTTTAATACACAGCAACAGTAATATTACAAAGACATAACGTCATGACGTCGTTTCCATGACGTTAGAAACATCACAATTAAAACAGTAACCGTAACTCAAGCCAAACATAAAATCTGATTACTGCAACAGTTGTTTCCCTTGACTGTAATAAAATTAACAAAAACTATGCCCTGTCCTTCTCAATAGACAATCTCCCTAGGGTAAAGATCTTAAATCAAAACCCCATCATTTCTCCTGCACTGCCAGGACAATAAAAAAGTAATTGCCCCGCACTTCAGCCTGTAAAATGTTTTATTATTGAACTTCAGCCTGTAAAATGTTTTATTATTTCATGTCACACAAGACAAAAATCATGAGCTGGAGAGAGAGAATGGAATAGAGAGAGCATTTCACTGAGTCACTGACGGCTTAAGTTTAATACTCCTGTATCTTTTTGTATTAATAAAACTTTTAACTTGATTCAAACATTGCTCAAACACGGCAATTATTTAAAGTTGATTTCTGAATTCTACCGTGTGAATATTTCATCTTTTGACTGATATGTGAACCTTATATATTCATATTTTCTAATTCTGCGCGGGAAGAAACGCCAAATACTTATAATACTAAATTAGAAACAAGCGTCAATTAACAGGCTCAGGACAAGTCAAAATTTAGCTACAAAGCTCCATTTAGCTATAGTAGCTAAAAGGAGCTTTAAAAATTGTGTATATTTCAAATATATATCATCATAAAAAGACTCATTGAAAAAATTGCAGGCAAACACCCGATTAAAATTGTTAACAACTTTAAATATGTTATGTAAACAACATTTTGTGGAAAATCGAGAGAAGAACTTTCTGCAAAAAACATCATTTTTGTTTATTTCAGAAAATGAGAATCCATATGAACTCGATCAACAATTAGATATACTATCATATTTTTTTTCTGCTGCATAAATTGTGTTCTATGTTTGGCATTCCATTTATTGCACTGACTGCCACAATGAGGTATTTTAAAGCATCTCATTTCCTGCAATTATAAAATGAAGTTTTTGCAAAAATTTCTTGGCTGGATTTTCTCAAATTTGATGTTTACACAACACATACAAAGTAGTTAACATTTTTTATTAATCACTTACTTGCAATTTTTTCAATGAGTCTTTTTATGATGATATGTATATGAAATATACACAATTTTTAAAGCTCTTTTTAGCTACTATACCTAAATCGAGCTCTGTAGCTAAATTTTGACTTGTCCTGAGCCTGATTAATGAACAAATATATTTTGAAATAATTTTGCAATGAATAAGTACATGTAATATTTTGACAAATTATTGTACACTATCGTGTATCAAGACATTACCGTTTATTACACATTCATTGACCCGAGGTCGCGTTTTTTTGCCCACCATAAGTGAAAATACAAGTGGTCGTGACTTATCTGGATTTTATAGACCACATAGTTTGTGACATTTTGTATTACCTGTGTATACAGTATACTACCAAACCTTAGTCATTTTTAAGTGGTAAATGTATTCTGTTTTTGAAAAGCCAATACTTGTAAACTAAAAAAAAGTTTATTACCACAACTTGACCGAGTAAATCTAAAATTGACTCTTTCTTTTCGGCTTCAGGACTTTCTTCTTCTAAAATTCCAGCAATGTAAGACACAAACACGTCTGTGTCTGTATCAGGGTTGACAGAGAGCAGCTTTTCTGTTAGCCAGCTCTCAAACCTCTCCATGGAGGCTGCCATCTTACCGGAAGTTGTCAAAAGGTCCGTTTGATTGCCCTTGCACCTCTGTACACTAGGACACCTCAGACACCACGAGAATGAAGACTGGTACATGCGCGGGTACACGTAATGGAAGGATATTTCTAGTAATCTAGAAAGAGGAAGGTATAGTTATGGTTCCATTTTTTATTTATTTATTTATTTATTTTTTATTTTTTTTTTAAGGAGGGAGGGGGTGGCTCGGATCCAAAATTATTATTGGATCCAGGCGGGAGGGGGGGTGTTCAGGGTTTCTTTTTGTATTGTTTTACGCCGATTCAAGATTATTTCCGGTCATATGAGATGGGCAGGGTGGGTAGGTATGACAGGTATGTGGGGTGAAAACAGAAATTCCCAAAAGAAAAATGTCCTGTCCCACCTGCAAGCAGAGCTTGTCTACGGAAGAGCATTAGGGCCAGGTATTGTTTTTTTTTTAATTTTGAAATTTCGAGTTATTAAAAGTCGAAATTTCGACTTAGTAAGTCGAAATTTCGACTTAGTAACTCGAAATTTCGACTTAGTATCTCGAAATTTCGACTTATTATCTCGAAATTATCTCGAAATTTCGACTTACTATCTCGAAATTTCGACTTAATAACTCGAAATTTCGACTTAGTAACTCGAAATTTCGACTTACTATCTATTACAGGAAACTGGCGTACAGTAGAGTAAATAAGTCGAAATTTCGAGATAGTAAGTCGAAATTTCGAGTTATTAAGTCGAAATTTCGAGATAATAAGTCGAAATTTCGAGATAGTAAGTCGAAATTTCGAGTTACTAACTCGAAATTTCGAGTTACTAAGTCGAAATTTCGACTTAGTAACTCGAAATTTCAAAATTAAAAAAAAAAAATTACCTGGCCCTAATACTCTTGTCTTGTCCCACTTGTGCCGGTTTCGAATCCACACTGGACACAATGGGGAGGTGAGAGTATGATTAAGAACTGAAATCAGTGTCTTTTTAAGGGAATTTTAAGTTTTCACTTATTTCTAAATAACTAATATTTTTCAGTGTGGCCTGTCAAGCCAGATATTTTTAGGGGTTGGAGCACAAGCTGTGACCCAAGCCTATGTATCAGCAAAAGTTCAGAGTATTCCCCCTCCCCCTTCAACCCAGGCAAACGTTGAAAGCATAAAATACCTGGGTGTAACTATCACAAATGATTTGAAATGGAATACTCATATTTCCAATGTCTGTACAAAGGCTAACAGAACTCTCGGATTCTTGAGGAGAAATTTGTATTCTTGTCCCCCAGATGTGAAAGAAGCAGGTGCGGCCGGTCTTGGAATATGGAAGCTCAGTTTGGGACCCTCACACTCATGGCCTCCAGGAAGAACTGGAAAAGGTCCAAAATCGTGCGGCAAGGTTTGTGACGGGAAATTATGTTTTTGAAACTGGGAGCATGACTGGCATTTTAGGTCAACTGAAATGGGAATCCCTTAAGAAAAGGAGGAAGGATAGTAGACTTATATTGCTATACAAAGGTCTAAAGGGTAAAGCCAGAATACCCACAGATGACCTTATCCCAAAGAATAGGCGTTGTAGAAATCAACACTCTTTGGCTTTTCAGATACCTTCAGCTAGCAAAGAAGCGTACAAAAGTAGTTTCTTTCCACAGACTATCAGGGACTGGAATGACCTCCCTGATTCACTTGTCTCCTCTGCTGAAATGTCTGATGACTGTGTGTCCAAGTTCGCTTCACTCGTGCGTTCAAGGGACTACATGTAATTTCTCCCCCATCCGAACCCCCTGGTGAAATAATGTCATTTGGCGTGTCACCAGTAAACTATTCAGGCATCAAGCTACTCTTCATATAATCTACTCAATATATGGAATGATGGTATATCTGAGTAGGCTTAAAGTGGTTTAATGTTGCTTTACTGTAGTTTCCAGTTACTGAAGTACTATCTCCTGTACAGCACACAGAATTTTGGCCCTGTCCCATTAACCCAGAAAATAAAATGTGTCTTTCTACTATCGCTGTCTCTTTTTTATAGCTTTTTTTTTCCCCTGTTGATCTTTTCCCAAAGCTTACCTTTGATGCAAATTCATACTAGAGATGATGCATATGAATTTGTTTGCTGCAATCTTATTCATACTAGAGAAACCTTACCACGAGACAATCTCCCGTATTAATGAATTTTTAAACCGCAGACATCTTGGTCTTGGAATACCTATGCAAGTTACACCCTGCTTCAGAGAGCAATATACTTGTATCTCTACAAGTTTGTGGCTATTCATACCAGAGAAGGAAGGAGGAAACTTGTCTATATGAAAATTAATAATAATTACAAAACATGCTATGCAAAATAGTGATTTTTTTTCACATGTAAAAATTGAAAATTTCAGTGGAAAATTTTTGATATTTTTGCTCAAAACACAGATTGTGGGTAGGTACACATGATCACACATTAGCACCGCATCGCCGAGTGGGTTCTAACGAGTACCCTCAATCTATGCTTTGGAGCGGAAATAAGAAAAATAGGTATACCCCTGCATACCCGTCTTTTACTATATAAAAGTAGTGTATCTCACAGACATGTTTTCCTGATGTATACTCAGCATCAATGAAAAGTCACCACTAAAATTTCGTTATTTTGAAAAATGTAAAATTTCTTTCAAACTTTAGTTTCATTCACGATTCTGGTCTACGGAAAATTAATTTACTGACATTAAACATTAGCCCTGGAACTATGGTGCCCATTGGGGTTTTCAAGATTTTTGAGTAGTAGAAAGTAATATTTTCTCAAGTCATGATGCAATCTCTTGCCCATTACGAAAACATGCCCATGCAATATACAGAGATTTTTAAAGTTGTAAAAATTGAAAATTTTCACCAGAAAAAAATTGGTATTATCAATAGTTTTGCTCAAAACATTGTGGTGAGGCGGTTCTAACGAGTACCCACAATGTATTTCGATCAAAAATAAGAAAATTAGGTATAGCCCTGCAAACCCCAGTTTTTCTGTATAAAAGTGGGGTTTACGGGGGTATACATTTCACGAACATGTTTTCCTGATGTTTAATACTCTCATTGAAAAGCCACCAATTTGGTTTTGATTTTGTCATTGGCTGGCCGAATACAGGACCTAACTTTCAGGTAATACCGGTATCCAATTTTTGCACTTCTCTATACATTTCAGTGGAAGCTCCTGACATTTGCCAAGGAGTGCATATGATCATCTATTCGACTGATAAGCACCATTTTCAATAGTGATGATGGATGCCACTCTTTGCCATAACCAGAGGACCATTGGTCCTGAGAACGCTCACCTGAAGCCTGATCTCGGAGTATTAAGTCATCATGAAATGACCTTGACCTTGAATACTCACACACCTTTATTGACTTCATAAGTTGTCTGCATCTGCAAAGTTTCAGGTCTCATGATCAGGCTGCAATAGTTTCCAAACCAAGTGATTTCTGAGAAAACCATAATTTTAATTTTGATATTTAAATGAACTTGGGTCATGGTCAAGAAATGACCTTGGCCTTCATTAATAACTTACCTTCATTGACTCCATTAGTTGTCTGCATCTAGCAACTTTCAGGTCTCAGGCTGCAACAGTTTCCAAAATATCCATTGTTTTCGCCTTTTCCCATGTAAAAACCTATGTTTCCAAAATTAACCTTGCCGTAAAATAGGTCAATGTCATCCTATGTTTATCATTTCAACAAAGTATGATGGGCTGGAGTCCCAAATGCTTCATACCAAGTTTTGCCTAAATCGGCCAGCCGGCTCTGGAGAAGAAGATTTTTGAGTGGTTTTTACCATAGTTGGGCATGGTGGCCATCTTGGTCATGTGACCCGAATTTCGCTATCAAACTTTCGTTCCCCATAACCATGGACGCTCCACATAAAATTTCACTTTGATTGGCCGAGTAGTTTCAGAGAAGATCTTTGAAAAGTGTGAATGAACGACAGACTGGCCAAGGTCAAGAGATGACCTTGACCTAATTTAATCACATACCTGCATCTACTCCATTAGTTGTTTGCATCTACCACTTTTTAGGTCTCAGGCTGTAACAGTTTCCAAACTAGAGGACCATTGGTCCTGTAGCTCACCTGAGAGATTATCACATTGTAAGCTCATGAGATTTAAATTAATTGAGAATCTACCAATGAAAGTCTATGCATGGACACTACTGACCCCCGGGGCATGGCCAAATTTGACCCAGGGGCATGACTGGCACAATTTATAATGGGGACTACCAAACATTGCTACATACAAAATATAGAAGCTCTGGGCCTTTTGGTTTCAGAGAAGAAGATTTTTGTTAGTTTTTCCCATTGTAAGTCTATGGAGACTATCTACCCCCGGGGCGTGGCCAAATTTGACCCCAGGGGCATGGCTGGCACAATTTATGTAGAGGACCATTAGCCATTGCCACATACAAAATATCAAAGCTGTGTGCCCTGTGGTTTCAGAGAAGAAGATTTTTGAATTTTTTTCCCATAGCAAGTCTATTGAGACTATCAACCTCCGGGGCCTGGCCAAATTTGACCCCAGGGGCATGAATGGCACAATTTATGTAGAGGACCATTAGCCATTGCCACATACCAAATATCAAAGCTGTGGGCCTAGTGGTTTCAGAGAAGAAGATTTTTTAATTTTTTTCCCATAGTAAGTCTATGGAGACTATCAACCCCCGGGGCGTGGCCAAATTTGAACCCAGGGACATGAATGGCACAATTTATGTAGAGGACCATTAGCCATTGCTACATACCAAATGTCAAAGCTGTGGGCCTAGTGGTTTCAGAGAAGAAGATTTTTTAATTTTTTTCCCATAGTAAGTCTATGGAGACTATCAACCCCCGGGGCGTGGCCAAATTTGACCCCAGGGGCATGAATGGCACAATTTATGTAGAGGACCATTAGCCATTGCTACATACCAAATATCAAAGCTGTGGGCCTAGTGGTTTCAGAGAAGAAGATTTTTTTAGTTTTTTCTATTGTAGATCTATGGAGACTATCGACCCCCGGGGCGTGGCCAAATTTGACCCCGGGGACATGATTGGCACAATTTATGTAGAGGACCATTAGCCATTGCCACATACAAAATATCAAAGCTGTGGGCCCTGCGGTTTCAGAGAAGAAGATTTTTTAATTGTTTTCCCATAGTAAGTCTATGGAGACTATCAACCCCCGGGGCGTGGCCAAATTTGACCCCAGGGGCATGAATGGCACAATTTATGTAGAGGACCATTAGCCATTGCTACATACCAAATATCAAAGCTGTTGGCCTAGTGGTTTCAGAGAAGAAGATTTTTTTTAGTTTTTTTCCTATTAGCCATTGCTACATACCAAATATCAAAGCTATGGGCCTAGTGGTTTCAGAGAAGAAGTTTTTTTTAGTTTTTCCAGTTGTAAGTCTATGGAGACTATCGCCCCCCGGGGCGTGGCCAAATTTGACCCCAGGGGCATGGCTGGCACAATTTATGTAGAGGACCATTAGCCATTGCCACATATCAAATATCAAAGCTGTGGGCCCTGTGGTTTCAGAGAAGAAGATTTTTTAATTTTTTTCCCATAGTAAGTCTATGGAGACTATCGACCCCCCGGGGCGTGGCCAAATTTGACCCCAGGGGCATGAATGGCACAATTTATGTAGAGGACCATTAGCCATTGCTACATACCAAATATCAAAGCTGTGGGCCTAGTGGTTTCAGAGAAGAAGATTTTTTTAGTTTTTCCCATTGTAAGTCTATGGGACCTATCTGTTGCCATGGAAACCACAATTTTGATACAATCTGCTCCAAAACCTAATACCATCAATCCCCCAACCCAATTATGGTTCACATTAAATTTGATCAAGATCGGCCTACTAGCTTCAGAAATATTCTTCTTTGAAATTGTGGACGGACGACGACGACGGACGCCGGATGCCTGCCTATCCTATAAGCTCACCTGTGAGCCTTCGGCTCAGGTGAGCTAAAAATCCATAGTTTTCACTTTTCCCATGTAAAAGCCTATGTTTCCAAAATTGAAATTGCCTTAAAATAGGTCAGGGTCATCCTAGGGTCATCATTTGATCAAACTATGATGGGCTGGAGTCCTAAATGCTTCATATCAAGTTTCATGAAAATCGGCCTGCCGGTTCTGGAGAAAAAGATTTTTGAGTGGTTTTTACCATATATGGGCGTGGCGGCCATCTTGGTCATGTGACCTTGATTTTGCGATCAAACTTTCATTATCTCTACCCATGGATGCTCCACATAAAATATCAGTTTGATTAGCCATGCAGTTTTGGAGAAGATCTCTGAAAAGTGTGTATGGACGACAGACTGATCAAGGTCAAGAGATGACCTTGACCTAAATTAATCACATACTTTCATTAGTTGTTTTGCATCTATCACTTTTTAGGCCTCAGGCTGCAATAGTTTTCGAAAAATCCATTATTATCACTTTTTCCCATGTAAAAGCCTATGTTTACAAAATTGACCTTGCCGTAAAATAGGTCAAGGTCATCCTAGGGTCATCATTTGATCAAACTATGATGGGCTGTAGTCCCAAATGCTACATACCAAGTTTCGTGAAAATCAGCCTTCCGGTTCATGAGAAGAAGATTTTTGAGTAGTTTTTACCATATATTGGCGTGGCGGCCACCTTGGTCATGTGACCTGGATTCCGCGATCAAACATTCGTCACCCCTACCCATGGATGCTCAAAATAAAATTTCACTTTGATTGGCCAAGCGGTTTCAGAGGAAAAGATCTTTGAAAAGTGTGTATGGACGACAGACTGGCCAAGGTCAAGTAAATTAATCACATACCTTCATTTACTCCATTAGTTGTTTTCATCTACCACTTTTCAGGCCTAAGGCTCCAATAGTTTTCAAAAAATCCATAGTTTTTACTTTTTCCCACGTAAAAGCCTATGTTTCCAAAATTGACCTTGCCGTAAAATAGGTCAAGGTCAACCCAGGGTCATCATTTTAGCAAACTATGATGGGTTGGAGTCCTAGATGCTACATACCGAGTTTCGTGGAAATCAGCCCACCGCTTCTGGAGAAGAAGATTTTTGAAGGGTTTTTACCATATATGGGCATGGTGGCCATCTTGGTCATGTGATCAAGTTCCCGTGAACAAACTTTCATTCCTCCTACCCATGGAGGCTCCACATAAAATTTCAACTTGATCGGCCAAGCGGTTTCAGAGAAGAAGATCTTTGAAATTGTGAACGCCGACGGACGCCGACGCTGGAGCATGGGTATACTATAAGCTCACCTGTGGGCCTTCGGCTCAGGTGAGCTAAAAATGAATACTAAAGTACCAGCAGTTGTCTATTCAGAATGCCTCAAATATTGCCACATGTTAATTGAACCTGATTTACTGGTAACTTCTCATTTATGCTAAGTATACATATCCTGGAGTAAAATAAAGATAAAAAGCAAGTTCATTTTTTTTTTCAATTTTATTTCTTGTTATACATGTGTAGAGTAAATGCAATGTTGATGTAAATGAAAAAAAAAAAACATACAACTTACAAATACAAAAACAAAAATATATGCTATCACAATATGTAAACATAACAATATAAAAATAAGTGAAGTACAAAAATACATTTAATATTTTGTGCACACTTCAAAATGCTTGCAATACTCAAGAAACAGGTTTGACAGAAATATACATGTAATTGTGTTGGAATAATACACATGGAATATACGGAATGAAAAACAATACATGTATTTGCACTACTATGGTGTATAACACCATAGTGCAGCTTTTACCTGTATACATGTATAACATGTTTTTTTTTTCATACTTAGCATTACGAAAACTTGTCCATGCAATATATAGAGATTTTTTTTCACCTGTAAAAATTGAAAATTTCAGCAGAAAAATTTTGATATTTTTCTTATTTTTGTTCAAAACATAGATTGTGGGTACACGTTAGAACCACCTCGCTGAGGCGGTTCTAACGAGTACCCACAATCTATGTTTTGGAGCAAAAATAAGAAAAATAGGTATACCCCTGCAAACCCCAGTTTTACTGTATAAAAGTGGGGTTTAAGGGGGTATATATTGCACGGACTTGTTTTCCTGATGGACTGTTTGTGACAGCCGCCACAACCTATGTGTTTGAGCTGAGGGAAAACTGTGAAACTTTAATCCCAAAATGTTGAATATTTTATCATACAACAGTAGTAATAAAAATTATTGTAAACCGAGTACTTATCACAGTAAATATTACAATTGAATATTTCATATAGATGAAATAATTTATATATAAATATAGAAGTTATTATATTGATTAACTATTCATGTAAAACGGTTTTTCATGTTTTCTCTTATGCCATGGATTGTCTGGACCACTAGATTACTTGAGCTTTGACGCGAGAAAACCAATCTTCTTGTTTCTGACCAGGTCCGACACAAACCGGTCTGGACAGTCACAAAAGAAAGCTAGAATCTCGAAATCTTGGATTTAAGTAGAAGAGAAATTATATTACGCAAGGGGTGAAAACAAAGGCACTGATCTGCATCTTTGTTTTTGCATAGGCAAAAATTCGGTTTTCTCATGATGCGACTCACTTGTTCGTTTTTTTTTCTCCTGACATTGCGCCAGGATGAATCAAATATATTTACTGAAAGTTTTCAGTGGACAAACATTTCATTAGTAGATCCAGCCTGATTAAGGTCTTCATTGCTCACCATTTGATCTGCATGGCTTATGAAAGACAATCAATACAGAATATGTTTATATCAGGCTGATAACATCAACTTTCCAACAGACTGAATTTTTTTTTTACTATAATGGGCGTCCGCTATAGCGCTGTAGGGAGCGAGGAGGTTTCCTACTTTGCTACATACCACTTTCATACGGGTTCGCGCCCCACTATCGGCAAATGTTTTTCAGAATAAAAACTGAATTAACCCGTCGAAATGTATGTGGTCTGGCTGTCGCCAGGCGGACGCGGTGGTTTCACAGGCATATTCCGGGTATGCCGAGATATGTCCTGGCTTTCCTCCACCTCAGGCAGCCAACGTCACTGTTGCATCTGGGGAAAATGGGCTTTGGGTAGTATGGTACAATAGTGACGTGTTTAAGGATAAGGCACAAGGGAGGGAAATCTGCATTGACAGGATTCAAATATGTGTTAGGGTTATCATTGTATTGGTGGCGGGCATTAATCCTGTCACTGCGGAGTGGTGATGGTTAGGTGAAGGGTTACCCGTACTCGTGGGTTAAACGAGGTTCGCCTTTACAGGCGGTGAAGATAACAGATAACAAATGGCTACACAGAATTTGATCGATAACTATGTCATAGAGGTTTCTACAATAACACAAAGCTGTATTATCACGAAAATTCTTTTTACATATGCAAAAACAAAGGCACACATTAGCAAAACATGTCCGTGAAATGTATACCCCTTTATACCCCACTTTAATACAGCAAAACTGGGGTATACAGGGAAATACCTATATTTCTTATTTTTGCTCCAAAACATAGATTGTGGGTACTTGTTAAAACCGAATCAGAGAGGCATTTCTAACATGTACCAACAATCTATGTTTCGAGCAAAAATAAGAAAAATAACAAAATTTTTCTGATGAAATTTCCCACTTTTGCTTCTGAAAAAATTCTCTATACTGTATGGGCAAGTTTTCGTAATGGGTTACCAAAAGATGTCTTGATTTTCTACAATAACACAGTACTGTTTCCTCGTGAAAACAAAAACACATTTTTTGCAAATACAACCCTCTGCTTTCTTCACAAAATCCTTATTTTTAAGCCTCTAACCATATTCAGCAGCCATACAGTCTGCGTTAAGTCAGACCTGATCTGAAAACCAAAACTATTGAGCACTTACTGGTTTTCTATTATAATCACACATTCATTCACCCTCTTAAGGCAATTGAAAGCTAACTGAGAGCTAAAATGGCAATTGAAATCTATTTCACACTGTCAGCTATCTTTGAACCCGCCTAGCAAATGCTGATTGTATTGGCCTCTTTGGTGCCAATTTCTGATCACTATTATTATTGTCCTTTTTCTCTGGTTTTGTTGACGGAGGGGCAGTTTGTGGCCGTGTGACCTTTGGAAAGCGTTCTTTAAACCACCATTCATATTCCTCTATGGTCATTTCTACAACTCTTTCTCTACAGAACTCAATGGCGGCCGTGACGTCTGGGCTACATATCTCCCATTCTCGTAGACCCTCTAGCACCCGTAGAAACTTGTAGATTGTCTGTTTACCTGTACCTTCAACCTGGCAAATATAATGTACGTATGCATCAGGAAAACATTCCCGTGTAATGAATACCCCCTTACACCCCACTTTTATATAGCAAAACTGGGGTATGCAGGGGTATATCTATTTTTTCTTATTTTCGCTCCAAAACATAGATTGTGGGTTCTTGTTAGAACCGCCTCTTCTCAGCGAGGCGGTTCTAACGTGTACCCACAGTCAATGTTTTGAGCAAAAATAATAAAAATATCAAAACTTTTCTGATGAAAATTTTAAATTTTTACAACATAAGAAAAAATGTATATTTATAATGTGCATGTTTTCGTAATGTAAAGATGTGATTTTATGTTTCAAATACAATTTTGTGATAAAACATAGCAATTTTTGTTTCTCATTGGAGTTTAAAATATGTTTTATACTCTTGTAATAAAATTAAGATTTTCAAGGGGTATAAATCATTCAGGTGACATTAGCAATTTTATAGCAAATCGGCATTCTAATTGGTGTAACTTTAACTTTAAATTCTGTAGCATTAATATAAGCCGTCTCGTGGGAAAACCAACAATGTGGTTTCCGAACAGGTCCGACACAAACGACCTGTACAAGCACAGAAAAGAGCTAGAATCTTGAAATTTCGGATTTAAGTAGGAGAGGAAGTGTACTATCCGTGTAGCGAAAACAAAAGGCGCTGATCAGCTTCGCGGTTACCGCGAAGCTGATCTGTGTCTTTGTTTTCGCCTATGCAGATTGTTGGTTTTCCCATGAGGCGGCTCAAATAGTTTTTGATGACCTTCAAAACCCAAGATTAATGCAGCTTTTCTGGTTGTGACAATATGATAATCATACCAGTCCAAATTTTCCAAGCCTCTCCAGTATTTTAGCATAGTGCCACTCCTGTTTTAGCTCAGAAGGAATTTTCTCGAGAATGTCCATATACCTACAACATATGAGACATGTAATAAGAAGCCCAACCTTTGCATATACGAAACCAAAGCAATCCCTCTTCTTCTTGAATAGGAAACTTCAAGCTTCTGCGACTCTACAAGCTGGTTTGCGTCTGACTTGGTCAGAAATGCCCTAAAACAGGTTTTCTCCAACAAGTCCATATATACCAACAACATAGTTTGCAAAGCAAAAACACAGCACAGTATCCATTTCTTAGTAAAATTATCTGTGTAGTCATCATAGTTAGGACTTAACACTTTGCTAAGACATGGAGTAGTATCTTGATATTGAAGTCCAATTTTCAGCACCTCATTCTTCCAACAGATTATTACAGTATATGTAACTATATAGTAACATAATTCAGCCGCGACATGAGAAAACCGGTCTTCGGGGTTTCCGACCAGCTCTGACACCAATCAGCCTGGTACAGAAGCTGCCTAGAAGCTTGAAATTTTGGATCTACAAAGAAGAGGAATTGTACTATCCGTGTAGCAAAAACAAAGGCACTGATCAGTTACTGCACAGCTGATCTGCGCCTTTGTTTTCGCCTGGGCTAAAATCTGGTTTTGTCATGACGTGGCTCAATTTATAAAAGACTTGTCAGTTAAGCCCCTACTATTTCATACAAGAAACAAAAATTCTATATACCAGTTTCCTTTTGTGTTAGTTTTCCTCCTGTCCATCCTGGGTTTCCTTAGTGTCTGCCAGCTAGTGTGCCTCATATCGTCCACAGCCCGGTGGAAACTACTACCATGGGTTGTTGACTGTAGGGCCACAAACTTGCTCTGACAGACAGACATCATTTGCCTGTAAAATACAGTTATATCATCTGTCAGATAGTGACCATGGAAACTACTACAGAGTGTCAGTAACTGTAGGGCCACAAACTTGCTCTGAAATACTGACATTTGTCTGGCAAGAGACAAGTCAGATATTTTTTTTTGTTTACTTACATTGATACTTAACACTACATATTCCTTAAATCAAAAAGCTATTAATGATGTTTTTTCCCTCCCCTAGGGCCAATTGTTCAAAACTTTGTTAGCTTAACATCATCATTTACAGCGAAATAGATAACGATGCGTACTGCGTATGTACGCACGATTTTTCGCCCTGTACGCATAGGAATATCAGACCTTTGCGTACCATGTACGCAGTAAAAATCGGCGGTACGCAAACAGTTTACGATTTAATGCGTACACAGATAAAAATACCTTTAAAATTGTCACAAAATGACAATTTGTCAACTAGTATTGTGAGGCTGCTCTGTCAACAATCGAAAAGTAGTTACAATATGAATGCAGCTTCTGATCGTTTCATATTACATACCATGCAATATATTATGTATCTTCGTTCAGTGTCTCTTAACCAAAGGTTTTTTCATGAATTTATTAGTAGTGTGTCACTTTGGTTTATTGAATAGGCATTTTGCATCGATTTCTGGTCATATTTTTTTTATTCAAAACTTGATGTATTCCATGTTCTACAGCCATGCCAGTTATGTTTTTCCTCACTTTTGCTCTCTTATTATCTATACCGGATACAAAAGTATGGTTTAACAAGCCTTAGTGACAGAATAACATGTAATTTTAGGATTATCAACCAGTTTACTTGAATTTTCATACTTGAGTAAATGGTCTTATCCATACGTGTGCATATCTATAAGATTGATTCTGAATGAGAGGTTAGAATATGAACCTTCAGAAAACGCGTACACAGTAATATTGTCGGTACGCACTGTACATTTATTCTGATGCGTACAGTACGCATTGCGAAAAATAATTATCTACATCACTGATTTAAATGCCAACTACATAAGCAAATACACTGTTATTTTTTGTTGATAAAATGTGAGAATTCTTTGCATTGCAACAATACAAAGAATTCTCTGACACATTTTATCAACAAAAAATAACAGTGTATTTGTAATATTCATGTCTGAAATTCTAATTCATGAATCTTTAACTAACAATGTCGTTAATTTTGAACAACTTGGCCTCGGTGTCTATGTTGGGGTTTTGAATTTAAATGCACCGATCCCTCTATTCTTCCTTTATTCAAATTGAAAGCATCTGTATAAATTTAGAGATAATAGCTAGGTGAAAATGATGGGCAAAGTTTCCATGTCACAGTCAAAGGATCCTTGAACACAAGTTTAAGAACTGTAAAATAATAATTCAAACCATCAATGAAATGCTTCAGAGAAGAGTATACATGTTGTTGCTGACACAGCATGTGACCAAATATAAGTCCATAACAAGATGTCAAATAGTATCACATAGTGATCATGGTTGATTATAAAAACTACAAGAATTTTAATTGTGGCAAAGTTTGATGAATTGCCTCTTAACATGCAGTTGAAAAGAGTTAAAAGAATTTACTTTTCCTTGTGCTCTAATATATCATGAACAGTACAGGCTTTCTCCTCTCTCGTCTCAGCAAACTGATTGTGTAACTTGGCACACAGGTGACTATGACGGTTGCTAGGCAACGTAGACTGGAACTCCAGTAATGCTGTGGAACTGGGAAAATTTATAATGTAACCATTAAAACAAATTAAACTTCTGAAGAACATATATTATTCCTGTATCTTGGCCTCATTCCCAGCTGAGAGGTTGGCAATTTATGGCACATTTTTATTGGCCAGATTTTCAAAATTGAAAACACTTCTGGATTGTTTTCATATATCTGTAATATGCCACTCATTCCCCACAGCAATAAAATGTTGATAGATTTATGCTCATACATAATTCATTTATTTTCATTTCTCCTAACTAGATTGCACTCTGCTTTCGATGATCCTTCCCATGAACCATAAGAGCTGTGACATGAGAAAACTGGTCTTCATATTTCAAACCAGGTCTGACCCAAACAGGCCTGTAAGTCACAGAAGCAGGCTAGAAGCTTGAAATTTCGGATTTAAGAAGAGAAACTGTACTATCCGTGAAACAAAGGTGCCGATCAGCTTCCTAGTTACTGCGAAGCTGATCTACGCCTTTGTTTTCACATAGACAAAAATCTGGTTTTCTCATGACATGGCTCATAACATGACTAACTTAAGTCTTACAATATGTTTCTTTGCTTTTGATCCATCTAATTTCAAAATGCTGCAGATACAAAGGCACTGTGTTACTGTGCGACTTTTCATCTATAAAATTTACAACTATAAAATTTACATGATGAAAATACATATGAATTTTATATACATCTTCTTTATGGATAGTTATGTATGTACGAGATTTATCTACTATGTACATGTAGTATTTTTTGTGTGTTTAAATACACACACTAAAGTTTCAAGTGAAGGAGATGCTGTTTACCTTTTAGGTCTGATTAAGTGGCTATTTGCCCGGAGAAATTTTGATGACATTTTCTCTTCCTCACCGAGAGCAACAGCAACCTTGTGGTCTAACCTCTTTGGTTCATTCTGAAATTGACTGATTGGTTTAATGACTGATTGATTAATTAATTACCTTGATTGATTGAGTGAGTGCTTTACATCAATGGTCAACAGCTATGACATTGTGATGGTCAGCTAATCAATTGTTTTTGCAGTAAAAGATGCATCTCATGTTGTTATATGTTATGTATAACCTGAGAAACTGAATAAACTTGAAACTAAACCATTGGTTGCTATCCTAACCAAACTTCTTTGCTTCCAAGGGGCAGATTACCAGTAATAAGTGCCTATTTTCCTCACTGTCTTGAATCAGAGAGTAGAGAAATGGGTTAAGGAATAGTTTTACTTTAGAGAAAAGAAAAAACACAACAAATAAAAGCATTTTAAAAAGCATTAAAGCATACAGTATATGAAACAAAAAAGGTTAAACATGTGAGCCGATATTTGAGAAAACCGGATTTTTGCCTATGTGAAAACAAAGACACAGATCAGCTGTGCAGTAACTGCACAGCTGATCAGCGCCTTTGTTTTTGCTATAGGAATAGTACAATTCCTCTTCTACCTATAGCCAAAATTCCAAGCCTCTAGCCTGCCTCTGTGACTACATGCCAATTTGTGTCGAACCTGGTCGGAAACCCAGAAGACCAGTTTTCTCACTAAGCGGCTGATATGATTTATGTTAAAGAAAAAATCCACTCACAGAATCATCCTTTTTCTTTTTTGATTTCTTCCTTTCTCTATCTTCCTTGCTCTTATGTCTGGAAAAAAAACATTGTTATAAATGAGCCGCATCATGAGACCAGAGGACCAATGGTCCTGTAAACGCTCACCTGAAACCCGAGATATATGTCAATAAACTTGTTTGACTAGAATGGTAATATACATGTATATAACCCCAGGGCCTGGTCAGAGCAACCCCTGGAGTCAATTTCTTTTTGAAAACATAAAAAGGTACAAGTAGGCAAAGATCAGGAAAAGGCGCAATCAGAAAAAGATTCCCACTCCAAAAACCGAGGTGGGAAAAAACCAAACTAACAATCAGGTACTTATACCATGAAACATATCGTAAGCCGAATGAGCAGCTATTTTCCCAATAGGTGGCCACTCAGTTACCTTAACTTAACTAAAAATATGAAAACATACATAAAACTGCAGTCCATTTGCCAATTTACTACAAGTTTTGTCCTTCAAATGCCATTTTAACAATTTTCCCCATTCAAATGCATGGGCGACCTAAGTTGACCTTGCCGTAAAATAGGTCAAGGTCATCCAAGGGTCACGATTTATATATACTTTGTAGAGCTCCATTGCCTGATGCTTCATGCCAAGTTTCAAAATCATAGGCCTTCTGGTTCTGGAGAAAAAGATTTTTAAAGGTTTTTGCTATTTATAGCCATGGCAGCCATCTTGGTCATGTGACCTTGACCATTTATATACACTTTCATTTCCACTTCCTAACAATGCTCCTCATAAAGTTTGGCTTTGATTGGCCAAGCAGTTTCAGAGAAGAAGATCTTTGAATATCACTGTAATATACATGTATATTGCCCCGGGGTGGGGGCAGACAGACCCCTGGGGTCCAATTTTTTTTCAGAATCATCAATCTTAAGTCTATTTGCCCATTTCCTGCCAGTTTTTCCCAACAAATTACATTTTAACACTTTTCCCCATTCAAATACATGAGCGACCTATGTTGACCTTGCCGTAAAATAGGTCAAGGCCATCCCAGGGTCATTATTTATATAAACTTTGTAGAGCTCCAGCCACTGATGTTTCACACCAACTTTCAAAATCATAGGCCTTCTGGTTCTGAAGAAGAAGATTTTTAAAACATTTTTTCTATTTATAGCCATGGTGGCCATCTTGGTCATGTGACCTTGACCACAGTTTCAGAGAAGATGTTTGAATATTATGGTCATATACATGTATATAGCCCAGGTCTGCTGGGGCAGGGGCAGACAACCCCCCCCAGGGGCTAAAATTTTCCATTAACATTAATCTTCTGTCCATTTGCCTATTCCCAGTAAGTTTTACCCATTAAATAGCATTTTACCATTTTTTCCCATTCAAATGCATTGGCGAACTAAGTTGACCTTGCCGTAAAATAGGTCAAGGTCATCCTAGGGTCATGATTTATAAAAACTATGATGGGCTCATGTCCCCGATGCTACATACCAAGTTTCGTTGAAATCGGCCCACTGGTTCTGGAGAAGAAGATTTTTAAAGGTTTTTGCTATTTATAGCCATGGCGGCCATCTTGGTCATGTGACCTGGACCATTTATATAAACTTTCGTTCCCCCTTCCTAAGGATGCTCCACATGAAGATTGGCTTTAATTGGCCAAGCAGTTTCAGAGGAGAAGATCTTTGAAATTGTGGACGACGGACGCCGGAGCATGGGTATACTATAAGCTCACCTGTGAGCCTTCGGCTCAGGTGAGCTAAGAACTGGATTTTTGCCTATGCAAACACAAAGGCGCAGATCAGATTCGCAGCGACAGTGAAGCTGATCAGCGCCTTTGTTTTCGCTACAAGGATAGTACAGTACCTCTTCTTCTTTAATCCAAAATTTCAAGCTTAAAGCCTGTTTCTGTGACTGTACAGGTTGGTTTGTGTCAAACCTGGTTGGAAACCAAATGCCAAAGACAGGTTTTCTTGTGTCACAGCTCAAATAAAAGAAGTAAGAAGATACATACATATAAACCCTACATATTTTTCACAGATTCTTTACAGAAATCTCCAATGTAGTTGAAATAGGTATTACTTAAAATCTAAACTTTCAAGCCTCAAATGTAAAGCCTGGTTTGTTATATCTGGAAGAAAAGACAACAGAAATGCCTTTTTAGTACAATAGCATTGTGAGTTTTCATAACATTTTGCTATGAGTCACTAGCTGTAACTGGTCAGAAGTCTGTGTTGTGGGTTTCTCACAATCCAAATATATAAGATGATAAAAGACCAGACATGCTAAGATTATATTTACATTAAATGAGCCGCGTCGTAAGAAAACAGGATTATTTCCTATGCGAAAACAAAGGCGCCTATGCTAAAAAACAAAGGCGCAGATCAGCTGTGCAGTAACTGCATAGCTGATCAGCGCCTTTGTTTTCGCTACAAGGATAGTACAATTTCTCTACTTTCTAAATCCAAAATTTCAAGCTTCTAGCCATCTGTGACTGTACAGGTCAGTTTGTGTCAGACCTGGTCGGAAACCCCAAAGACCAGTTTTCTTGCATGGCATCCCAATCAATCAGTAAACTGGCCCACCTTTTCTCAGTCTTGTGTTTGTGATCCTGTTGAGGGGTGGGGGTGGGGGAGGAAGAGGATTTGTCCTCTTTATCAGCTGACTGATCATCCTCACGCTTCAAACTCTCGTAATACTCATCTAGGAACTTGAAAATACCTGTAATAATAAAGCGAGCCTTCACATGAGAAAACAAACAATCTGGGTTTCCGACCAGGTCCAACTTATACAGGCCTGTACAAGCACTGAAGATGGCTAGAGACTTGAAATTTTGGATTTAGAAAGCAGAGGAATTGTACTATCCGCATAACAAAAACAAAGGTGCTGATCAGATTTGCAGTTACTATGAAGCTGATCTGCATCTTTGTTTTTGCATATGCAGATTGTTGGTTTTCTCATGACGCGGCTCAATGTTATTTCATGTTCTTTTTTCAATATTCATGACACATGTACATGTATGTATGTAACTTGCATATATCGTTGAACCTGTAGCAATAGTCTTTCTTCTGTGAAAGGTCTTTATTTCCAAAGCATTCATATTCATTTTGCTTGATTTTATTGATCTCCCAAACCTTATATTTTCTGAAGCATTTAAAGACATTCAATGCATAAAGTACTCAATATTTCAAACATCTACAGAACTGAATCTTACTTTTGTTGACAGGTTGGTCACTGTCCTCTGAGTGTGGAGTCAAAGGGTTCTCCGGGTCATCCCCCTGCCCCCGATGTTTCAGCATAGCACCAGACATATGAGCTACCAAACTACCCATCAAACCTGGGAGAAAACAGACACTAGAATTGAGCCGCCTCGAGGGAAAACCAACAATGTGGTTTCCGAACAGGTCCGACACAAGCACAGAAAAGAGCTATAGAAGCTTGAAATTTCGGATTTACGTAGAAGAGGAATTGTACTATCCGAGTAGCGAAAACAAAGGCGCTGATCAGCTTTGCAGTTACTGCGAAGCTGATCTGCTCCTTTGTTTTCCCCTATGCAGATTGTTGGTTTCCCCATGTGGCGGCTCAATTAAGACACCATGACTATATATCCAGTGAACTGCAATTTTTTCTTCAGCTGTAAAACAGTTGACAACTCTTGGTATTTTTTTTTTATTTAATATTTTTCCTTAAAACATACATGGTGGGTACATGTAAGAACCTCTTATGTGCATCAAAATCAAAGTATAGTGCAATTGTATGTGTAACAGTTAAATATATCAAAAATTTTCAAATGAAAGTTTTATTTTTTTACAGCTGTATTCAAATTGAAGGGAAAAGATGATGCATTAATCTTTTTTTTTATGATGATGATGAATACTGATGCTAACCTCCAAACTTTTAAATCCTCATGATTCTCACTGAATCAAATCCTAAAATCCTAGCAACTAAATTATTGCCTAAAAGCAAAATTGACATTATGAAAACTTGCCCATGCAATATACAGATTTTTTTTTTCAGCTGTATAAATTGAAAATTTCATCAGAAAAAATTTGATATTTTTCTTATTTTTCTTCAAAACATTGATAGAGGGTCCTCGCCGAGGCGGTTCTAATGAGTATCCACAATCTATGCTTTGGATCAAAAACAAGAAAAGTAGGTATACCCCGGCATACCCCAGTTTTGCTATATAAAAGTGAGATATGAGGGGGTATATATTTCACGGACATGTTTTCCTGATGAACAAAATTATTGCCTAGAAACATAATTGATTTACCTCCAGAGGCACTGCCCTCTCTCCCTCCCGACGACGATGCTGAATTTCTACCCACATTGATAGCAGCACGTCTCACGTGTGGAGACTTAGACATTCTCTGGCTACTCATTCTTTTACTTGCCTAGAAATATACGACCACAGCTTTTAACTTATACACTGCGGTATATATTAAACATTTATAATTTAATACTGATTTGTTACAGCTACAGTACATAACCAGAGGACCAATGGCCCTGTAAACGCTCACCTGAGATCTGCTGCATATACCAATAAACATGTTTGAATATTATGGTATTTAACTCCAGTGCAGGGGCAGATGAAGCCCTTGGGCCATTTTCTCTTTTCAGAATCTTCAATATTCTGTCCATTTGCCAATTTCCTGCTGGCTTTTCCCTTCAAATGACATTTTAACAGTTTTCCCAATTCAAATGCATAGGCTACCCATGTTGACCTTGCCATAATCTTGGTCAAGGACATCACAGGATCATGATTTATATATACATTGAAGTACTTTAGCCATCGATGCTCCACGCCAAGTTTCCTTGAAATCAGTCTATTGGTTTCAGAGAAGAAGATTTTTGATGGGTTTTTACCATATATGGGCATGGCGGCCATCTTTGTCATGTGACCTAGATTATTTATATACACATTGATTCCCCAATTCTATAGATGCTTCACATAAAATTTGGCTTTGATTGGCCAAGCGATTTCAGAGGAGAAGAGGTTTGAATATTATGGAAATATACATGTATATTGCCCCGGGGTGGGGGAACATGAGCCCCTGGGGTCCAATTTTTTTCAGAATCATTAATATTCAGTCCTACTTCCCATTTCCTGCAAGACTTTCACTTTAAATTACATTTTAAAAGTTTTCCCCATTCAAATGCATTGGCGACCTATGTTGACCTTGCCGTAAAATAGGTCAAAGTCATCAAAAGGTCATGAATTATATATACATTGTAGTGCTTGAGCCATCGATGCTTCATGTCAAGTTTTGTTGAAATCGGTCCACCGGTTCAGGAGAAGAAGATTTTTGAAGGGTTTTTACCATATATGGGCATGGCGGCCATCTTGGTCATGTGACCTGGATTTTTTATATACATATTTGTAACCCCTTCCTATTGATGCTTCACATAAAATTTGGCTTTGATTGGCCAAGTGGTTTCAGAGGAGAAGACGTTTGAATATTATGGAGATATACATGTATATTGCCCCGGGGTGGGGGCACATGAGCCCCTGGGGTCCAATTTTTTTCAGAACCATTAATATTCAGTCCTACTGCCCATTTCCTGCAAGACTTTCACTTCAAATGACATTTTAAAAGATTTCCCCATTCAAATGCATTGGCAACCTATGTTGACCTTGCCGTAAAATAGGTCAAGGTCATCACAGGGTCATGATTTATATACACATTGTAGTGCTTGAGCCATTAATGCTTCATGCCAAGTTTCGTTGAAATCGGTCCACCGGTTCTGGAGAAGAAGATTTTTGAAGGGTTTCTACAGTATATGGGCATGGCGGCCATCTTGGTCATGTGACCTGGATTTCTTATATACACATTGGTTCCCCCTTTCTATTGATGCTTCATATAAAATTTGGCTTTGATTGGCCAAGCGGTTTCAGAGGAGAAGATCTTTGAAATTGTGAACGGACGACGGACGAACGGACGACGGACGCCAGATCATGGCCATCCTATAAGCTCACCTTGTGAGCCTAACGGCTCAGGTGAGCTAAACCAGAGGACCAATGGTCCTGTAAACGCTCACCTGAGATCTGCTGCATATACCAATAAACATGTATGAATATTATGGTATTTTATTCCAGTGCAGGGGCAGATGAAGCCCTTGGGCCATTTTCTTTTTTCTGAATCTTCAATATTCTGTCCATTTGCCAATTTCCTGCTGGCTTTTCCCTTCAAATGACATTTTAACAGTTTTCCCAATTCAAATGCATAGGCAACCCATGTTGACCTTGCCATAAACTTGGTCAAGGTCATCACAGGGTCCTGATTTATATATACATTAAAGTACTTTAGCTATCGATGCTTCATGCCAAGTTTCCTTGAAATCAGTCTATTGGTTTCAGAGAAGAAGGTTTTTGATGGGTTTTTACCATATATGGGCATGGCCGCCATCTTTGTCATGTGACCTAGATTATTTATATACACATTGATTCACCCATTCTATAGATGCTTCACAAAAAATTTGGCTTTGATTGGCCAAGCGGTTTCAGAGGAGAAGACGTTTGAATATTATGGAAATATACATGTATATTGCCGCGGGGTGGGGGCACATGAGCCCCTGGGGTCCAATTTTTTTCAGAATCATTAATATTCAGTCCTACTTCCCATTTCCTGCAAGACTTTCACTTTAAATTACATTTTAAAAGTTTTCCCCATTCCAATGCATTGGTGACCTGTGTTGACCTTGCCGTAAAATAGGTCAAGGTCATCACAGGGTCATGATTTATATACACATTGTAGTGCTTGAGCCATCAATGCTTCATGCCAAGTTTTGTTGAAATCGGTCCACCGGTTCTGGAGAAGAAGATTTTTGAAGGGTTTTTACCATATATGGGCATGGCGGCCATCTTGGTCATGTGACATGGATTATTTATATACACATTGGTTCTCCCTTCCCATAGATGCTTCATGTAAAATTTGGCTTTGATTGGCCAAGCGGTTTCAGAGAAGAAGATGTTTGAATATTATGATAATATACATGTATATTGCCCCGGGGTGAGGGCGGATGAGCCCCTGGTGCCCAATTTTTTTCAGAATCATTAATATTCAGTCCTACTGCTCATTTTCTGCAAGATTTTTCCTTTAAATGACAATTTAACAATTTTTCCCATTCAAATGCAAAGGCGACCTATGTTGACCTTGTCGTAAAATAGGTCAAGGTCACCGCAAGGTCATGATTTATATATACATTGTAGTGCTTGAGTCATCGATGCTTCATGCCAAGTTTGGTTGAAATCGGTCCAGTGGTTCTGGAGAAGAAGATTTTTGAAGGGTTTTTACCATATATGGGCATGGCGGCCATCTTGGTCATGTGACCTGGATTTCGCGATCAAACTTTCATCTCCCATAGATGCTTCATGTAAAATTTGGCTTTGATTGGCCAAGCGGTTTCAGAGAAGAAGATCTTTGAAAATTGTGGACGACGGACGGACGGACGACGGACGGACGGACGACGGAGCATGGGTATACTATAAGCTCACCTTGTGAGCCTGACGGCTCAGGTGAGCTAAAAACCATAGTTTTCACTTTTTTCTATGTAAAAGCCTATGTTTCCAAATTTGACCTTGCCGTAAAATAGGTCAAGGTCATCCAAGGGTCATCATTTTATCAAACTATGATGGGCTGAGGTCCTCAATGCTACATACCAAGTTTCGTGGAAATCAACCAGCCGGTTCTGGAGAAAAAGATTTTTGAGTGGTTTTTACCATATATGAGCATGGCGGCCATCTTGGTCATGTGACCTGGATTTCGCGATCAAACTTTCCTCTCCCCTTACCCATGGATGCTCCACATAAAATTTCACTTTGATTGGCCAAGCAGTTTCAGAGAAGATCTTTGAAAAGTGTGTATGGACGACAGACTGGCCAAGGTCAAGAGATGACCTTGACCTAAATTAATCACATACCTTCATCTACTCCATTAGTTGTTTGCATCTACCACTTTTCAAGCATCAGGCTGCAATAGTTTTCAAAAAATCCAGTTTTCACTTTTTCCCATGTAAAAGCCTATGTTTCCAAAATTGACCTTGCCGTAAAATATGTCAAGGTCATCCTAGGGTCATCATTTTATCAAACTATGATGGGCTAGAGTCCCAAATGCTACATACCAAGTTTCATGAAAATTGGCCTGCCGGTTCTGGAGAAGAAGATTTTTGAGTGGTTTTTACCATATATGGGCATGGCAGCCATCTTGGTCATGTGACCTGGATTTGGCGATCAAACTTTTGTCTCCCCTACCCATGGATGCTCCACATAAAATTTCACTTTGATTGGCCCAGCAATTTCAGAGAAGAAGATCTTTGAAAAGTGTGTATGGACGACAGACTGGCCAAGGTCAAGAGATGACCTTGACCTACATTACCTTCATCTACTCCATTAGTTGTTTGCATCTACCACTTTTCAGGCCTCAGGCTGCAAAAGTTTTCAAAAAATCCATAGTTTTCACTTTTTCCCATGTTAAAGCCTATGTTTCCAAAATTGACCTTGCCGTAAATTAGGTCAAGGTCATCCTAGGGTCATCATTTTATCAAACTATGATGGGCTGGAGTCCCAAATGCTACATACCAAGTTTCGTGAAAATCGGCCTGCCGGTTCTGGAGAAGAAGATTTTTGAGTGGTTTTTACCATATATGGGCGGGGCGGCCATCTTGGTCATGTGACCTGGATTTCGCGATCAAACTTTCATCTCCCCTATCCATGGATGCTCCACATAAAATTTCACTTTGATTGGCCCAGCAGTTTCAGAGAAGAAGATCTTTGAAAAGTGTGAATGGACGACAGACTGGCCAAGGTCAAGAGATGACCTTGACCTAAATTAATCACATACCTTCATCTACTCCATTAGTAGTTTGCATCTACCACTTTTCAGGCCTCAGGCTGCAATAGTTTTCAAAAAATCCATAGTTTTCACTTTTTCCCATGTAAAAGCCTATGTTTCCAAATTTGACCTTGCCGTAAAATAGGTCAAGGTCATCCAAGGGTCATCATTTTATCAAACTACGATGGGCTGAAATCCCCGATGCTACATGCCAAGTTTCGTGGAAATCGGCCCACCGGTTCTGGAGAAGAAGATTTTTGAAGGGTTTTTACCATATATGGGCGTGGCGGCCATCTTGGTCATGTGACCTAGATTTCGCGATCAAACTTGAAATGCCACTACCCAAGGAGGCTCCACATAAAATTTCAACCAGATTGGCCAAGCGGTTTCAGAGAAGAAGATCTTTGAAATTGTGGACGACGACGACGGACGGACGGACGACGGACGGACGCCGGATCATGGCCATCCTATTAGCTCACCTTGTGAGCCTTCGGCTCAGGTGAGCTAAAAATGACATCTGATAGAACATAATGTGACTGACATCTGCATATGTTTATTTGTACATTTTTATGTCATACTCTTGTAATGGACTAAGTTTCTCAAAGCACATTCAGATGTTTATATACTTAACATTTTCGTTTTTCATGGCTTTTAATTTTGTGCAATTATATATCATTTAAAGGTGTTTTTTTCCCAATGTAATCATACATCAGAAAAAATGCAAGCAGTCAGAATGACACATGACAGATATGATTTTTGATCAAAACATCACCTAAATGCGCAACAATTACCATTTTTCCTTATTAAAGGTATATTTGTTTAAAATTTTTAAGGAATGTTGATGCCCTAGCAATGAGTGAACATGTAAATAGGATAAAACACGAGACTGCTGAAATAATATGTTTTCAGATAAGTACAAGTGAGTTGGCACAATACTGAAATAAGACGGTGAAGCACGAGTGTAAAAAGTCAGGACGCTACATTTTGTGAATCAGTTTGTGAAAATATCTGGAATATGTGGACATAAACAAAACAGTTATTCAGAACCAGAGTTTAACTTATTCATTTACAAATGAACTGGGCCCCTGCCCATTGGGGCCTAGGAGAAATAGATGGGCTGCTTCTGCCCCCAGGCAAAGCTTCTAAACTATTGACTGACCATGTGATTACTGGTTAACCACTCATAGCTGAGCCTGCCAAGGAAAAGTGGTTTAATAAAACCATCCATACATATAAGCCTTAACGGATTAGTTGGGTGGTTATATTTATGAAGCACATTTTGAGTGTCATGACCGCCTAATGTTGGGTAAAATTCTCATAAAATGGAGGCAACATCCCGACATGACCATTGCTGTTGACTGGGACTTAAAGCATCAATTCAATCAAAGAAACAAATGAATTGCTGGAATTTTGAAAGCATAAATCTGAAGCAAAGTGTCCAAATATTTCATATGTTAAGTTATATTAAACATACACGGTTGGGCATAGCTTGAAACTGCAACAAAAAACATGTACACATACACTAATGGACATAAAACATGTAAACATACACGAATAGACATAGCTTGTAGCTGGAACAAAATTATTACAGAAATAACGTAAGATAAAGCTTAAAACTGCATCAAACTATATGAGCCGCGTCACGAGAAAACCAGATTTTTGCCTATGCCAAAACAAAGGGGCAGATCAGCTGTGAAGTAACTGCACAGCTGATCAATGCCTTTGTTTTCACTACACTGATAGTATAATTCCTCTTCTCGGAAATTTCAAGCATCTAGTCATCTTCTGTAGCTGCATAGACCGGTTTGTGTCAGACCTGGTCGGAAACCCCAAAGACCAGTTTTATCCCGTCACAACTCATATAACCTACAAAGGCAAAGTATACTATGTCAAAAATCACTGATAATGAAGCATTAATAGGCATCACATTGACCTAAAAGCTTAAGGTTTAAATCTGAAATTTAAATAAAACTTAAATGGTTTTTTAACTTTTGAAACAGGAAATCAATGAAACTTTTTTTTTTCAGATAAAAAGCTTAAAAGCTATTGAAAGCTCAGCAAGCCTAAGCTATGTTGAAAGTCTTATTCAGATGCAAACAGTGCTGTTTTTGTTACCTTTGACACAAGTGCTGTCTAAAAATGACACAAAGACATATTAACCCTGTACTTTTTCAAAGCTTACTTATTTTACTACTTACTAACGGTAATATAGCAATAATGTAACATTGCAAGCATGTACATTAACTCAATTTAGATAGCCAAAATAAGGCTCAGTATAAGTAAAATGTTCTTGAGACCAAGTGAGAAAATTTCGAACTCCCTGCAAAGTGCAATTTCTTTATTTTTGAGTAATGAAAGGTTTGAAACTAATAGCAAATTGAGACATAATTACTACTGAGTGAAAACTCATCATACTGCTGCTTTTTGTCTTTCAACACATCAGGATAGCATGTCTGTGCAATAAATACCCCCTTCAACCCCACTTTTACACAGTGAAAATGCGGTTTGCAGGGGTATACCTATTTTTCTTATTTCTGATCCAAAACATAGATTGTGGGTACTCGTTAGAGCCGCCTCAGTGTACCCACAATCAAAAAATATCAAAATTTTTCCAATGAAATTTTCAATTTTTGCTTCTGAAAAATTCTCTGTATATTGCATGGGCAAGTTTTCATAATGTATGTTCTCTATGAGATACCCAGGAGAGACAAAGAGTATTTGATTGCAAGATTAACATGAGTGAATTTTGCAGCCATAAGACTATAATCAAACAACAATCGTGAGTTACAGGGGGAAAAAGAAAGCACATACCTTGGTAAACATTAAAGTCTTAAAATATAATGAAGCTTTGTATTTGAGCCGCCGCATCAGAAAACCAACAATTTTGGTTCCGACCAGGTCCGACACATACCGGTGTGCGCAGTCACAGAAGGTGGCTAGAGGCTGGAAATTTTGGATTTAGAAAGTAGAGGAATTGTACTATCTGTATAGCGAAAACAAAGAAGCCGATCTATCCTTCTGCGAAGCTGATCTGCCCCTTTGTTTTTGCCTATGCAGATTGTTGGTTTTCCCATGCGGTGGCTCATTTGATACATCATTTATGAAGATTTTGACACTTTCAACCATTATCAAAGAGATGGAAGTAGAAATAGAACACATACCAGGTGATATTAAACAGTCTCCATTGAAATAAATCAGTTCACTCAAGACCCATGAACCCACAATAATGTTTTCAAACATAAAGGGGTGAGGAAAATCACAAAATGATATCATATAGTGTATTTTAAAGAGTAAAACTGCTGATTCAATGTGTATCATTTTCCTCATTTTTTCATGAAATAGAACCCACATCCTGGTCACGGCACCAAGAAAACAGAGATGTAACATACACCAAATTGACAGTTTGTGAATGATAACCAATTTACCTTTACAGTTTTAGCACCTTGTGATTGTGTTGGGCTTATAATATTAACCCTTTGAGAACAATATGATTTCTGAAATATTGATGATGTAGAACATTTAATGATTTTATAAGAGCAGGTAGTATGACCAATAATGATTGTAAGGAGACTAGAACTCCAAACAAATTGATATATATGGCGGCATATATTTCATACCATACAGAAATGTACCAACAAAAATTGCAAATGGAAATCTACTATGAAGAAGCATTATGTTGACTATGAGGAAATCTTTAGAAAATATGCTGAACCATGCTACATAGGTCCCTATTCTTCTATATAATAGCATTATTAAACTTCTACATGTATTCACCTTTTGTGGCTGTGTCTGGTTTTTGTCAGATCTGGTCTTGAGGTTATAAAACTTTTTTTCATGCTCAACTCAGCTGATACTGAAATTTGAATTGTCCATAAATATTGAAATAGCCCAAATAAATTGAAATTTTTGGTTTAAATGACCAAAACTTGCAATTTATCCTTCTAATAAATGTCAAAATGCCAACGCAAATTTGGCATTTTAACATTTTATTAGCAGGGAAAATTTTAGTCTCAGATAAATGAGCATGAAAAAAGTTAACCTCAGGGTTTATAAACTCATGCAGATACAGCTGTTTTGTGTTTTAATGTCAACAACTTTAGTCTTGTCTTGATGGAAAGTACTCAGCATCCCTAGGAAGGAAGCACTGTACTATTAACCCGAACTAAGGGGAGGTAATGTGTCTTGCTCATGGACACAATGATCATATACCCCACCTCTCAATCTCTAGACCACAACATTTCCAAGTAGCCATCAGGAAAACATGTCCGTGAAATGAATACCCCTCATACCCCACTTTTATATGGTAAATCTGGGGTATTTGCTCCAAAACATAGATTGCGGGTACTCGGGTACTAACATGTACCTACAATCTATGTTTTAAGCAAAATTAAGAGAAATATCAAAATTTTGCAGCTGAAAATTTTCATTTTTTAAAGCTCAAATCTCTGTTTATTGCATGGATAAGTTTTCGTTATGTCTACAGATTTTTGACAGCTTTCTATAACTTTCCCTTGAACAATAGTAGACTGTAACAAACCATAAAACAAGCAAATAAAGAACCTGAGAAGTGACCTACCCCTGGTGAGCCCCTGCTAGTGAGAAAGTTAGACCAGCTTGTCTCTATATTTTTATCCCTCTTCAACTTGTTAGGCTGGGGTTTAGAACCTCCTATATCTCTGCAATAGTCACAAACATATTAATGACATTTAACATTTACTGTAGTCTTTAGAGGCAAATGTGTAAACCGTCTTGCAGGGAACTGAATATACAACACCTCAATCTCTTTACAACACGTTCGTTATAACACGGATTGGGGTATAACACAGACATATGCTGGACCCCAAATGCTCATATTAGACTGGATTTGCTATACATCTATACATTTTTCCCTCGTTATAACATGGATTGGATAGCTAACACAGAAATTGGCTTGCACCCACACAATAGTGTTATAAAGAGGTTGTGGTGAATTTTGCTATTTTATTCAGTGTTAAAGCCAAGGTCCCTCTGAAAACAAATAGGTATTCTGGCATTGGTTTAGAAACAATTGAAAATAGCCTGACACTAAGCACACTCTGCATGCCAAATATCGATATTAGACCAACACCGGAGTGAAATAGCTAACTCCGAGGCAATAGCCAACGGCTGAGGAATATGGTGAGTGTGTTTCTTGAAAATTTGCAAAAATAAGTAGAAATGCGCCTTTACTCGAGTTTCGCTTATTTGTATAGCTTTATTTCATGTTTAACAAGTGTTCCACATTAGTTTCATGTGAAACCATATCCGTATACTTGATTAAAGTAAGCACAATGTGCTTTACACAACTAATATGAAATAGGCACACCTAATGGGCAACCAACCAATTTATCAGGATACCGCACGCTTGAATTTTGTTTGTTTTGTTCCTTAACCAAATGAACAACTTTGGTCAATGGTCATATCTGTGCATCAAATCGTAACTTAGATGCCTTTACTTACAAAAACGTATGGCTCTCATCATTAAACTGTATGCAAAATGCCAGGACTTTCAAACTGGTTTACATGACCAGATTACGGATATGCATCATATGCACCAGAAGAAGTATTCAACAAGGCATCAATAAATGTATTATTAAATAACCAGTCTGCAATTCTATAGTTATTCTGTTCCAAGACACGTTATCTCTTAAAAGGTGTTGTAAATTGAGCCTATACACCACCAGGCCTCCCATTTATTTTACTTCCCATTTTAAATTCGTAAAGCCATGTTTCAGTTTTGTTAGCATTCAGGCTGAACAGTACAGTCAACCATTTTTCATTATTACAAGACAGGCCACATTGTTTGGCTACTTGATGGTTACAAAAGCATTGTTCAACAACACATCCTAGTACTTATGTCTTAGGAGCAGGATTTGAACTACAACCTTTCTATCGAGCTACATGTACAAGTACATGTAGTCAATATAATGGAAATGATTTTGGTTTAAATATCTGGCACAGAGTCACATGTACAAACTATATATAAACACAGCAAGTATATGGGTGTGTAGAATTTATTCTTTTAAAATGAATATCATTTCCTATAACATTTACAATTTGAGCCACATCATGAGAAAAACAGGATTTTTGCAAATGCGAAAACAAAGCCGCAGATCAGCTGAGTAGTAACTGTACATCTGATAAGCGCCCTTGTTTTCGCTACACATATAGTACAATTCTTTTCTACTTAAACTTTCAAGCTTCTTTCCTTTTCCTGTGACTGAACAGACCGGTATGTGTAAGACCTGGTCGGAAACCCTGAAGACCAATTTTCTGGTGTCATGGCTCATTTAATAGTCTATTACATTTCTGAAATATTTTAATTAACAGAACTCCTATATGGAAAATGTTGCCAAGCATTTTTCAGTTCTAATGTCTCACTTTTCTAACTAAGATTCTTGAAATTGAGTTTTAATATTTAAGTGACACCTTCACAGGTCTGTACAATTTAATAAATATAGTGCATTTTCTTAAGCTAAAACAGACAACTTTCACATGAAAAATAGAATCTACAATCTGGAAAGTCTCAAAGGAAATCAGAATTTGCTAACATTTACTAAGAATATTTGAAAAACAGTAAAGTAGTTTGATGATTCAACTACAGGTAGTAATTGCGCTTTGACAAAACAGAATCCTAAATGAATGAACTTGCTGGCAAGATGGGGAGTTTCAGAATTGAATCTAAATCAGTCCATAATGTTTATGATGACTGAGCATTTCTCTGGTAATGTGTTAACAATGTTCGAGTTTCCATGGTCAATGATGCATTTGACACTGGACAATACTGTATTCCCACTTCAAAGATCAAACCGTAAATAAATCTGAAACAGATTTAAACACCTCTAATAAATTACATGAAACCTTGCCAAGGAAAATGCCTCAACTTCTATAAAAGTAGAGTGTAAAGTGCATATAAATTCACTCTATATTCTGTAAAAGATTTCCTATTTTAGCAATTAAGATGGATATTCCAAAACTTTAGACTATGATTAAGTTTTAAATCATAGATGTATAAGTACAAATTTATAAGATGCATATTTGCTTGACTTAATGTTTTACATTCGCAGACAATTGCTGCTCAGCTGTGTTATTAGGATGGTCAGATATATACAAATCAATCTGAGGCAGTTATTACCATCCTGTATACCTGTGATTCTTACAGTGCAGACTGATGCAGCATTTCACGACACATGACAAGCAGCCCAGTGATTGGAAGCTAAATAATCCATTGGGATTCAACCTACAGCAAAGAGGTCATTGTCTGTCTGTAGGTATATGCTTCACCGTAAGTTGCACTCAAATCAATCTGGCTTCCAAACACTACACTCCATTTTGTCATGATGGAATGTTGCATCAATCTGTGCTTAAGAAATTTGGTTGCATCACGGATATACAGGGCTTTACCAGTATTCTTTTTCCTGACATCTGTTCTTGGATCATGGGGAAGCAGAATATGAGGAAAGAAGAAATGTATAAATATCTTCATGACCAAATCTTCATGAATAACCATACTGTACTTCAACCAAGCATCCTTAAAACATACCTTTTTAGCTATTCACCTAGTTCAAAAACAGCAACAGGGAAATGTATCTGATATTGTTTTCCCACTGCATTCCTCGATCCCTAAAAAGTTCAACACAAATTTTGAAAATCAGTTGACAAAATCATAACGTTATAGTACTGAATAGCAGTGTTAACCCTGCATTTTACATGCACTGGTGGGAGGTACTTCAAAAATTTAAAAATCAATTATTTCAGCAAATATGGGACTTCTGTTGTGAGAAACATTCCATCTAATTTTCAGGATGGAGCCTAATTCAAGAATATTTTTGGAAATAAAATTTTGAATTTGTGAACACAGTTTGAAAACTTTTGCATACATCAAAACATTTGGAAAGCAAATTTTATGCATGTCAATCACTAAATTTTATTCTACTCTGGAAAAATGTTATGGTAAGTTTCCAGAGGAGGGTTTAGGGAAAGAGGGTCATATAAGGAGCACTTACCTATGAAATTATGACTTGTACAATAACAGAAATTAATGCCCCTCCTGGTCCAAAGGTCACAGTCCAGGACAGCACCGTGAATATCTACAGTTGCTGAAAATAATAATAATCAACTTATTATGATCTACATATTGAATCTATAGATTGAATTTCTACATCAAGTTTGCTTATCTTAGTTACTTCAGTTTTGTGTTCATAAGGACAAGCAACAGGTTGAAGAATGTTTGTGTTCATTGTAGTTTGGCAATTTATAAACCTGTTTTTCAATATTTCCTGATTTTGGCTTAAATTGAAAAATTGCCTGACTGATGTCAAAAATCCCTGACAATTCCTAGCTTGGCTTTGAAAAAAGTGATTTCTCTCTGACTTTTTCCCTGACCATGGACACCCTGAATAAGTATTTGCAACAAAGACAGAAATTTTATTTGTCTTACCCAAGGCTAATTTAGAGCACCTCAATGACCATGGAATCATGACCACACTGCTGGTTTTTCACCTGAAAATAAATCAGTACATGTATACATTTCAAAGAAACAGTAAAACTTATTCAAATGAAAGTGTTTTTTTTTCTTCTGAGACAGTTAAACGTCCCTTTCAAGATTATTTCAGCTCATATGAGACGGTCCAATCAATAGGTGGGGTGAAAACGGGAGAACCCCCGAGAAAAACCACCTGGCACACCCGCAAGCAGAACTTGGCTTGTCTCACATGTGGCCAGAGCGGGGCTCGAACCCACATCAGACACAGCGGTGAAATGATCGAAAGATTAAGAAACACGGGGCCACCTCAAATGAAAGTGACCATAGTGTCAGACAATAGAGTATTGGTAGAACAATTTCATATGAAAAGTGGTTCATATTAATCTTGTCAACTATTTTTTCCATTACTGCTCTTATCATTCCTTTGTCTCACCAGTGTATGTGGGTTCAAACCCTCTTTGCCTTGGGTAGTGTGCTTAAGGGTGTACAAAGTATTTTGTCTTAGAGTACTTCAGTTTTCGCCCCACCTACTGATATGACCATCTCATATGAGCTGAAGGAATCTTGAAACGGCGTAAAAAGTAGGTTTAGAAAAAGAGAACAAGTTTCACTATCCATGATGTTCTTGAACATTTATGATTTAATTAAGTTCAGACAGGCAAGCTCTTTGACCAAGTTGTAGGGGTCTTCAATTTCCTGGGATCAATACTATTGTAAAAGTTCTGGGATGTTATGCAATATTTCGATTATTTGCAAGATACTTACAATATTCATGAGACATTTGTAAAAGTGCCTCAATCTCACTACATTCACAATAAGGTTGTTAAGTTGTTTTGTCACAAGATAGACAAAAAAAAAATTACCCAATTATTTTCAAAACTTGAAACAGTTTTGCATCAATTAGATGTTTGCAAAAGTGTCATAGAAGCCAAGTATACTTTTGATTTACTAAGATTTGATTGTGTAACCAGAACTTTGAAATATTGGGGGCGGCCCTAGTGGCCGAGTGGTTAAGAGCGCTGATATTTTATTACGGCACTTAACCATTCAAGCATCTCACTGCTGTGTCTGGTGTGGGTTTGAAGAAAAAAAAATTAAACATTTCATCCGAAAAGCTTTGATGTTTTTTTTTTTTTTGCTCAAATCATAGATTGTGGGTACACATTAGAACCGCCTCACCGAAGCGGTTCTAATGAGTACCCACAATCTATGTTTGGGAGCAAAAATAAGAAAAATAGGTATGCCCCTGCATTCCCCAGTTTTTCTATATAAAAGTGGGGTATGAGGGGGTATACTTTTCATGGACATGTTTTCCTGATGATTAATTTATTATATAATAAGCAGATTTAAAACCAAGACTTTTAACTGTTGTTGTTTAAAAATCACTCCGAATCTATCAGAAATGACATCAGAATAACATGTCCGTGAAAAGTATACACCCTTATACCCCACTTTTATACAGTAAAACTGGGGAGTGCAGGGGTATACTTTTTTCTTGCTCCAAAACATAGCTTGTGGGTACTTGTTAGAACCACCTCGCCGAGGCAGTTCAGGCTAACATGTACCCACAATCTATGCCAGTTTGGAGCAAAAATAAGTAAAACATAAAAAATGACGAAATTTTAGAATTTTTTACTACAACCAAAAACATTTCTGTATATTGCATGGGCATGTTTTCGTAATGATACAGGGTCTGTGGTGCGGCTTGTTGGTGAACTGTCTTATCTCGATTGTTTACATAAAATGTATTGCTGCATATTGAGTTCTGTACAGTAAATTTGGACTGGTTTAGCCCCTATCTCACTGGACTGCGACAACTGGAGACTAGTTCGTGAATAGTTCGCGACTATTTCGCGACAAAGATTGATGATATACACAAATTTCACATTGCAGTCTCATTGAATAGACATTTATGCGACAAATTCGCGGATTTCGGTCTAATTTTGAAAATAAATCTTGCGACTGTCGCGCAATAGTCACATGACTTTCCCGCGAATGTAGCTTATTTTCATTTTAATTCGTACGACAGTAACGCAACATTTGTGCGAGTGTCGCATGACATTTGTACGAATGTCGCTTAGTTTTATTTTCTCGCCAGATTGTTGTGAGAGTTTCGCATGTTTTCTTAAGACTGTCGCGCAACTGCCGTGAGACACTCGCAGGACATTTGTACAAGTGTCGCGAAAATTTTGCATTGTAAAATTTAATTTGCCAAAATTTCGCGGCGACAGGTTCGCGACACTTTCACAACATTCTTGCGAAATATTTTGGTTAAAAAATTTGCATAAAATTTTAAAGCATGTATAAAACATTCGCGACCAGTTCGCGACAAGCTCGTGACACATGAAAATTCTCACGACACTCGTGAGACAATCGCACAAATGTCGTGCGAAAGTATGCGACAAAATTCGCATGCCAGTGAGATACTAGCTTTTCTCGTATCGGATCTTTTTTCAATGTCAGCGATGGACAATCTAGATGTAAAACAAAACCAGCTCAAATTTTACTACATTCAAACTATCTATATATCTATCTTATACCGAGTCGATCAATTTCTGATCATCATCTCAGATGGGTGGGTGCTAAATTTTGAATTAGCAAGTTTGGGAGAACATTCGGGATGGGCCATTAAAACTATTTACAACCTAATTACAGTGGAAAGGTCTGACGACCTTTCCAATTAATGTCTGTAAGCATAAGATCTACTTCACGTATCCTTTGAGAATGTCGTCTTACGCTACCCCACCCACCGGTGGCGGTGGTTCGGATTGTTTTTAATGTTAAATTTACACCTTCTTTATGTTAGAGACTATAAATATTTTGTTGACAATGTTTAACATGTGCAATGTCCACCTACTCGCAGTAAACAAGGTGCAGATCCAAATAATCACAGAGGAAACCGAATCAGGTAGTGAAATTTTGAGTCCTTCTTCGCTTGACAAAGTTAGCTTTCCTTGAGGCAACTAAACAGCGAAGTGCTAATCAGCGGTACCAAGTAACGTTATGCCGGTTCAGGCTGTTAAACAGGGCTTACCATTGGCTTAAGTCAGCATGAATGAATTAGTTTCATTGAACCATTTGTCCATTTCCATGCATTTCAGAAGCATATCTCATTTCAACTGTCTCCCGCCATCCAACTAGCAAAGAACGATTTCTGTTGCTATGCAACAACTACGAAGAGAATGAACCACATCTTGTAGGAGGAAAAATAATGATAATACGAAAGTAAAGAAAAAACATGTTTTGCATTTCAAACGCAGTTTCGAGCGTTTGTATGTTCTTGTATAATTTTATTTTGAACTATCGCAACTCTATCATAGTTTTATTTGTAAGATTAAATGGATTCGCTTGGCGGAATTCGACTGCGGTAAAATTTTCCGGAAGTTGAATGACACACAAAAATCGACGTCTTCATACTGCAAAACAGAATAGAACAGAACAGAACTTCTAATCGTAAAAGCAACCAACTCCTCGTTGTTGCCGCTGCGCGGCAACAACTCGGTTGGTTGGTTGCTATCAACATAAATCAGTCAATTTGCGTGTTTCTGTGAGCAGATGTATGTTCGACTGTGCACATATAAAAGCAACAACCACTGACAGTCCAAACTAAAACAATAACATACCCCTATAAAGTATTCTCTGGTCATTTTGCATCATCTAAACGGGACAGTTTTAAGTGAGAAAATGAGGGTAACGTCTACGCCGGAGTATGATACGATCGCCGCCGGAGGAATGGATTGAATGGGTATGACCAACGATGAGGCATATTTGTGTTTAAAAGCTTTGGCATCCAGTGTACGAAGAAATTAAAGTTTAATTTTACCGCTAATACGGCATGTAATTCATAATCTTTATAGAAAAACAAAGAAAAGAATATAAGAATGTGCATATCGTACATACGGCCAACTGCTGGCCTGTTTTTCCGTTTTCCGTTGATTTGCACTTCACGAGGTATATGTAGACAAGCTAATAAATGATTGGCTTATGAAATTGTGTACATGGAAGAAACAATGTTTATCTGATATTAACAGAACCGAAGCTTGCTTGTATTTGGTATATTTTGAACATTTTCAAGCATTTGATTAACAGACCCTCTTTCGTGAGGAAATGAGGGTAATGTTAACGCCGGAGAAAGATTCGACTGCAGCCGAAGAGATAAGACCAACACGACGCCCGATTTTGTTCTCATGATTTGATGGTCTTTTTATCAAGAAATAATATTTACTTTCACCCTATACCTTGGATTAATATTTTTCGACGGCCTATACTGATCTGTAATGCCTATAATCTAATACAATACGCTCTTACCTTGTGGCGTGGGATCGCGCGCGCACATTTCAGTTACACGTTTCTCAAATTCGTAGTGTATCATAAAAATATTTTTTGTACACGAAGATACAAACGAGTTACTATGCAGAACTTATATGTTCATGCGATACTATTCAAATATGAATAGTAATGATTTTATTAAAACACGGTAATGGGTATTCGTATATGTTTAAATCGGCATCACGGTATTTCCATAACCATGCACGTGCGTGCACGTATGTATCATTATAGAGATGTACCGTATATACCGTATCTGCCAACTACTGTTGCTACCACCCTATTTTCTTTATTTAGACCAGATCTTGATTTCTGCAGAAAACAGGAATCAGTTCGAAATTTGACAGGACCCTATAATGAGCTGTCCTTGGAAATTTTTACTATCCCCATACTTACCAAAGACTTAATAATGGTTATAAGTTCTATGCATCACAGATTTACCGCTATAAATGAAATGAATACATTTGACCAATCGGTACAGGCGTATAATTCATATTTATAACAACATGTATGTGCCGCGAGTCTGCAACGCTAATTAGGAATTATAGCTGTTTTAGTGCTCTGAAATAACATTAAATATTGTGAACAGTTATGAAAATATGCTTGACAGTTATAAAATCAATTTCAGAAATAAATATCAATGATCGTGACAAGGACTTCAACGACAAAGTAGAGTAAAACTTATTTTTTGTTTTGAATCAGCATTCTCTGCAAACGTTATCATCCTCAGGCGTTCGCCATGTCCATATGCATCTTCCTCCGGCGTTGGCGATCCCATTCCTTTTTCCACAAGGGATCTTTGGTGGAGAATAATATCTAAACGCTTCGTCAGAAATGAGTTTTAATTAAAACAGTTTGTACAGCGAGTATGAGTTATAAATTATAGCGTGAATAGAGAATGAAAAGTTTTGACTTTAAAGAAATGTTGACTTCTAAATCAATCTTGACAGTTAAAACCACAAAATCGTGCATGTTTTTTGTATTTATATGTTCCAGACAATGTATTTTTACATTTTTGTAAATTTTATATGGAATCAAGACCATCTTATCACACTAACTTATCATAACAAATACATTATCCCCATGCTCTATAAAATATTTCATGGTTTTGCTGACAACCATTTACTCGCTGTTCCTCAGGCGTTGGCTATTGCCTCGCAGTTAGCTATTTCACTCCGGCGTTGGTCAAATATCGATAATTGGCATGCAGAGTGTGTTAGAGTTGAACAGGGTTATGATTTTAGAATTCAAGCATAAGCATTTTGAACTTTGATTCAGTATTAACATTCATATAAAGGACATGTATCACTGTTCAAACATAATGTAGTACACCTCAACCACTTTATAACACTATAGTTGGGGTCCAAGCCAATGTCTGTGTTAGCTATCCAATCTGTGTTATAACAAGAGTAAAACATAAAAACATAAAACAAAAATTGCCTGATTGGGGTCCAACAGCGATCACTGTTATATCCAAAACTGTATTGTATTGAACTGTGTTATAAAGTGGTCCAGGTGTACATATTTTGCTGTGCAAACATGAATAGTACAGGTTTTGTAGCACCAAATAGCAAACAACTAAGTGGTCAGACATGAATCCTATATTGGTAAATATCGGGACATGAAGATGACAGAATCTCTATCTTCAAAACCAAATATTTGAAAAAAAAAATAAACAGAAAAAAACAACACATTTTATGATTGAAGCATATTTTTTTAAACCAAAACCATTGTCAAACATGTACCAAAGATAAAAGAAACAGTTAGGCCAACACCAAATTTGATAAGAGCCATGCCATGAGAAAACCGGATTTTTGCTAATGCGAAAAGGAAGGCGCAGATCAGCTTTGCAGTAACTGCGAAGCTGATCAGCACCTGTGTTTTTGCTACACCCATAATATGATCCCTCTGCTTCTTCCATCCAAAAAAGATTTCAAGCTTCTAGCCTCTTTCCGAGACTCAGCAGGTTGGTTTGTGAGACCTGGTCGGAAATCCCAAAGACTGATTTTCTCGCCTCACGGCTCGTAAAGAGAAACGGATAGAAATGAGCCGCCTCATGGGAAAACCAACAGTCTGCATAGGCAAAAACAAAGACGCAGATCAGCTTTGCGGTGACCGTGAAGCTGATCAGCGCCTTTGTTTTCGCGACTCGGATAGTACAATTCCTCTTCTACTTAAATCCGAAATTTCAAGCTTCTCAGTAGCTCTTTTTTGTGCTTGTACAGGCCGGTTTGTGTCGTACCTGTTCCGAAACCACATTGTTGGTTTTCCAACGAGGCGACTCAAATGAAGTGTTGTTGGCAGAGTTAGGAATGTCACAAAGCTAACCTACACCAGCCTGGAGAGCTGAATACAGGGATCAACCATGGTTTTCAGTGTTCAAACATTGGCGGGATTACACGGAAGGTGTTTAGACAAGGCTGAAGGTCGCATGTTCAAACCCCTTCCGAGTGATTCAATGAATGTTTGAACACTGAAATAAAGCATTGTTGATGTCTGTTCATGCATTTTTATTCTTATTCACTTAAAATCTTTGAAAATAACTTTAATAGCATAAAAACTCACCGAAAACCACCATGCTTTATCGACCTTAGCTATTTTGTTTCTATGGAACACAGTGACATTGCGCCACATTGACCAATGATGTCAAACCCATGTTCAAACGGCACATGAATTTCATGATTTGAACAAGGGTTTCGTTGTTTGAACAGGGCTTTCAACATTATTTAAAATGGCTTCAAACAGCTATGCGCATAGATATCTATGCAAGAATAAAACTTTAAGTGGATCCATATTGATGGACTGTCAGCACCATCAAGAAAACGTCCATGAAATTAACACCTCCTTAAACTCCACTTTTATATATAGTAAACAGGTTATATGGTTTACCTTTTTTATATTTTTAATCCAAAACATAGATTGTGGGTACTCATTACAACTGCCTCGGTGAGGCCAACTGCCTCGGTGAGGCGGTTCTAACAATTACATGTACCCATAATCAATGTTTTGAGTAGAAATATTATTATTTATTTGTTATGGGATTCCCTGTCTATTTTCTTGGTGCTGTAAGTGTCAATTGCTAAAGGCAAGTGTAAAAGAAAAAGACAGCAAAGTTTAAGTGCTGGAAATTCTTTTAGACATCTATTTCAGTAGGGATCAACTTACTGTGTGATAAACAATAATTCTTAAATATCACACATTCTTCGATTGTCCTTTGTACGATGGCGATAGACAAAATTACCCCCCTTTACACCTCTACAACTCAAAGTCACTTCATGATTTTTTCAACATTTTGTCATTGAGCGATAGTAATGTGAATCAAGTTTCAAACTTTAATTCATATAATGAAAAGAAGAAACAAGTCTTAATCTATGATGATCATGTATTAATGGCGCTAAGGTTGACAGTATATTTGTTATTATATACAATGTGTGTTTTGTGCCGGAGGCCTATAACATCTGAACAGAAATTTGTAAGTGTAACCTATAAATATTATTTTCTCATTCCTACACCTCAATTTAAATCTAAAATTGTGCTGTTACCAAAACATTCATGAACATTTATGATTGTCATTGTCAACCACATATTGTCTTTCTATGAAGTAACAGCTATAAATGAGACGCCTCGTGGGAAAACCAACAATGTGGTTTCCAGATCCAACATAAACCGGGCTGTACAAGCACAGCAGATGGCTAGAGACTGGAAATTTTGGATTTAGAAAGTAGAGGAATTGTACAATCCGTGTAGCGAAAACAAAGGCGCTGATCAGCTTCGCAGTTACTGCGAAGCTGATCTGCGCCTTTGTTTTCGCAAATGCAGATTGTTGGTTTTCTCATGAGACAGTTCAAATGACTGGTGCATCATTCACCAAGAAAAGAAGGATTGAAAACAAAATATTATCAAATGTTTATAATACACTCACAAAATATTTCTTCCACCCAAGAATATGTCCCTGTTAGAATATCACAAAGATGTGAAATAAACACATCATGTTTATATGCAATGAATATGACAGAATCAAAATCATGCAAAATCGTCCTTAATGTTTGTCTAATATCTCATTATGCACCAGTCATTTGTAACCACGTCTCCCCCACCTACGGAGAAGGGTGGGGGATAGCTGGGCTAAAGTGCCGTGCAATTACTTTTTGATTGTCCCCGCAGTGCAGGGGAAATATCGGGGTTTTGACATTAGGGTCCATATCCCAGTGAGATTTTCTATTGTAAAGGAAGGGCAAAGAGCATAGTTTTGACCTCCAGTTTGTCCCCTGGGGTGGGGCTTATAGCAGGGCACTGAAAACTGAATAATCATAAGTTCGGCCCTTCCCCGTAGGTGGGAGGGCCATGTTTACAAATTACTGGTGCATTAGGTGATAGTCAGGAAAAATTAATAAGTTTTACCATTGTGTTTCCTTTTTAGTCAAGTATAGTGGTCGTTATAAAATCCTTATTTCTAGATGACAAATGCCCAAACAGCAAAAGAAGGTAACTTTATTGCCTCCCTCTCATTAAAAATTCCCTTTGATGATATAAAAATAAAACTAAGATCCTTTAAGAGCAGTGAACATATTAATGAGAAAGGGGATGGGCCATACCGCGGTTTCGGCTACTCTTCAGTGACCCTATAGATTTGGCAACATGGAGCCAAAGAGAATTACTGTAATTTTGCATATGAGTCGCCTCATGGAAAAAACAACAATCTGCATATGCGAAAACAAAGACGCAGATCAGCTTCGCGGTAACAGCGAAGCTGATCAGCACCTTTGTTTTCGCTACTCGGATAGTACAATTCCTCTTCTACTTGACTTCAAAATTTCAAGCTTCTAGCTTTCTTCTGTGACTGTACAGCCTGATTTGTGTCGGACCTGTTCAGAAACCACATTGTTGGTTTTCCCATGAGGCGGCTCATATATTAACAGAGTAGTGTTGGTTAAATGGTGACAACATTGTTCATTTAGGGTTTATTTCTTCTTTTCATAACAAGACTTACGACAGACTCCAACATGAGGTGATTGGTGACATAGCACTAGGAGGGTCTGTACTCATGGCTTCTAGGATCCAGTGTAACACACATAGCTGACGGAACAATGCATCCCTATAATATAATAAGCCACATCATGAGAAAACCATATTTTTGCCTATATGAAACCAAAGGTGCTGCAAAGTAACTGCAAAGCTGATCAGCGCCTTTGTTTTCACTACACAGATAATACTCTTCTTCTTAAATCCAAAATTTCAAGCTTCTAGCCTGCTTTGTGACTGTATAGGTTGGTTTGTGTCAGACCTGGTCGGAAATCCTGAAGACTGTTTTTCTCGCATTGCAGCTCATAGGATGTGAAAAGTAATGTCTTTATTGACAGAACAACTTGTCCTAAAACCCTCGAGACTCAACCCCAGTGTGATATGTGCAATTTAAAAACAGCTATAGATTGTGAATTTATAACAGAGACCATGTAGTTATCAATATAAATCAGAATTAACAGAATGTATACCAAGAGGGCAAAAATGTTACATCTAAGTGGCTCAGGTGAATAGAAAGCCAATTGGCAAAAAGTTACAGTGGTAACAATCATAGTACAGCATTTTAGTACATATTGTATGTTTATATCACAAATAGTCCTATTTAAATCTGGATTCAAATGTTTACATGATGAATATTTGAATTACATAAAATTTACTGCAAATGCATGTTTACATCATGAATATTCACAATATGTGGATATTATATTACATAAAATGAGCCGCGGCTTGAGAAAACCAGTCTTCAGGGTTTCCGACCAGGTCCAACACAAACCCAGGCTGTACAAGCACAGAAGATGACTAGAGACTGGAAATTTTGGATTTAGAAAGAAGAGTAATTGTACTATCCGAGTAGCAAAAACAAAGGCGCTGATCAGCTTCGCAGTTACTGCGAAGCTGATCGGCGCTTTTGTGTTTGCATAGGCAAAAATCCGTCGTTTTTCTCATGACGTGGCTCCTATTATGCATGTTTACACTGCCAATATTAAACATCATGCAAATTTAAATTACCTGGATATATCCAGCTCTTCATCCCCCGTCTCTGTCTCCTTCACCGACAGATTGGTGGACAGGTTCGTATGCTGGGGTGTGTATGGCCGGGGTGTCTGCTGTTTCTTCTTACGCTGACTTTCTGGCCGGGAGTATGCAGAGGTCATCTCAGAGGTCACCATAGCTGACCTTGACCTTTGATAGTCTTCTTCAAGGTCGGCCAATGCCATGCTGTACAGTAGAAAGAAATCAATAAATATATAAAGATATTTTCTTTGGAAAATCATGTATGTATAGCATCCAAAGATTGAAATCAAGCTGCACATTTACAAATTGCTCCGTTGCATTGCTTTATTTTCTATTCTCTTCCTGGGGCAGTTGTTTTTCATACTTGACCATCAGTTGAACTTTTTGTAGGCATGTGATGACGAAATGAGTCATGAGAGAAAATGGCAGATACAACAGTCTCAAAAACGTTTTGAACCATACAATCCCAAAGGACACTTGTGCTTTTGAAAAATTTATACTTGTGTTAGCATTGCAATCAATTTATGTAAATAGCAAGTATCATCTAGCTGCACTTCCAACATGCTTTCATTTCATACAATGAAACTACATACACGGTAAATTTAGTTAGCGCAACTTCTCAAAGCCAGTAATGTTCTAGCCTGCTACAGAAACATTCATTTTTTTATTATTAGCTGTAATATTCTACTTTGCTAGACAAAAACACTGCATACCAGTGGTCCAGTACTTACTGTTTCTTAACATATTTTGGTAGCCTTAAAACAGACGCTAAACTATTAGATAATGTATAAGTACTCCTACCATAAGCCAGTATGCAATAATCTGTCAGATACAGGGTGCACATTGGGTATATCGGGCACAGTTAAAGACAAAACCAACTAGAAATTGGCTGCAAGCAAGGCTTTCAGTATACCCCCCGCAAAATTATCTGAAGCTGGCCAATAACTTCCTAAGTCAAACATGCAGAAAATTTGCCAAAGATATTTTTTCAGCATTATAATTCTTCATGTACATCCTCAGCATGCCAGTCACATCTATATGATATTAAAAGTATATAGTAAAGCTTGAGGTTGATTTCACTGTATGCACTATGATCATTGTTTATCATGAGAAATGGTAAAAAATTGACTAAGTTAAATAAAGCTGTAAATTTGTCAAAAATTAACTTTTCAGCATGAAAATTATTCATGCACATCTAAAATATATCTGGAACAAATCTACAAAGAATTTAAAACAAACCCTGAAAGCCCTAAGAGGAGTTGATTTCACAAAGTATGCACTATCCATCATTATTGTATACATACAATGGTCAAGAGATAACTATGTTGAAAAATGATGTAATTTGTCTAAAATCACTTTTTCAGTATTATAATTATTCATGCACATCTTCAATATGTGTGGAACATGTCTGCAAAGTATTGAAAAGAAATACTGAAAGCCCTAGGAGGAGTTGATTTCACAAAGTATGCACTACCAACCATTATTGTATATAAGCAATGGTCAAAAAATGGCTATGTTAAAAAATGCTGTAAATTTGTCAGAAATTAATTTTTCAGTATTATAATTCTTCATGCACATCTTCAATATGTGTGGAACATGTCTGCAAAGTATTGAAAAGAAATACTGAAAGCCCTTGTAGGAGTTGATTTCACAAAGTATGCACTACCAACCATTATTGTATATAAGCAATGGTCAAAAATTACTATGTTGAAAAATGCTGTAAATTTGTCAAAAATTATTTTTTCATCATTATAATTCTTCATGCACATCTTCAATATGTGTGAAACATGTCAGCAAAGTATTGAAAAGAAATACTGAAAGCCTTAGGAGAAGTTGATTTCACAAACTATGAACTACCAACCATTATTGTATATAAGCAATGGTCAAAAATGGCTATGTTGAAAAATGCTGTAAATTTGTCAAAAATTATTTTTTCAGCATTATAATTCTTCATGCACATCTTCAATATGTGTGGAACATGTCTGCAAATTATTGAAAAGAAATACTGAAAGCCCTAGGAGGAGTTGATTTCACAAACTTTGCACTACCAACCATTGTTGAATATGGCAATTATCGAAAATTGGCTAAGTTCAAAATGCTGTAAATTTGTCAAAATTTATTTTTTCAGCATAATACTTCTTCATGCATATCTTCAATATCTCTGGCACATATCTGCAAAGTATCAAAAGAGAATATTGAAAGCTGTAGGAGGAGTTGATTTCACAAAGTATTCACTATTAGCACTATTGCAAACATTCTATGTATAGGTTTAAAAAGTCCCATAACTCTTGCAAAACTGACCCTTTGGCCCCTAAATTCATATCACACATGTGTTGTCTAATGGTGCAGGTGTGTTGAAAATTTGAAGAACATAGAGCAAAAACTACTTAAGTTATTCAGCAAAGATGTCAAAATGTTGACGGAATGACGGAATCACGGAATTACGGAATCACGGAATCACGGACAGGCTGAAAACAGTATACCCCCCTAAAACTTCGTTTTGCGGGGGGTATAACAATTTGGGTTTCCTACTAGGTCTGACACAAATCAGCCTGTACAGTCACAGCTTGAAATTTTGGATTTAAGTATAAGAGGGATTCTACTATCCGTGTAGCGAAAACAAAGGCACTGATCAGCTTCCCGGTTACCGCGAAGCTGGTCTGCGCCTTTGTTTTTGCCTATGCAGAAAGTTGGTTTTCCCATGTGGTGGCTCATTTATAAAAAAAAAAATAATATAAAACTGTTTGGTGACTGTAAAAGGTTCAGTGGGTACCTAATCCTTAAAGTCTTGGTCAAATCACACATCGTACATACCCTGAGAAAGTGACAAGTTCTGGTTCCCGTTCTGGGCTCCCCTCTGACCCTGTCTCATCATCCACAATACCCAGCTCCTCATCTGTGTCACCCGCGGGGCCCTGGGTCAGGAATGTGGGCGGGGCTAGTGGTACCATGTAACTACAAAATACAAAGTGTTTGGTAAAATACTGTGTTTAAACCAGAAAAATTCAGATAAATGTGTGCACAAGTATCTTCACTTTCTTAGCTGCAGTTTATTCAAAATCTAAAACTTTGGCCAGCACAATGTTCATCAATTATCAATCAAGCAGGAATAGGCTGAATAGCCACAGTGTGACACTTAGGAATGCAGCACCTCATCAAATGCATGGATTTTATAAGTTTATGAGAAATACTAGTAACAAGCAATTTCCTAATAAAAATTTCCTAAGGACAAAATTAATGGCACTAGAAAATTGCATTTCATGACAAAGTCTTCATGAAAGACAATGTATCAAATGTAGGGGTAGATCACAAGTCAGCTTCAAACTAAATCGGACATGCTACCCACCATGTCCCGAGGGTATAAAAGTTTTTTCATGCTCAACTCAGCTGAGACTAAAATTTATCCTGCTCATAAATGTTAAAATGCCAACAATTGTTGGCATTTTAACATTTATGAACAGGATAAACTAGAAATTGGCTGCAAGCAAGGCTTTCAGTATACCCCCCGCAAAATTATATGAAGCTGGCCAATAACTTCCTAAGTCAAACATGCAGAAAATGTGTCAAAGATATCTTTTCAGCATTATAATCCTTCATGTACATCCCCAGTATGCCAGTCACATCTATAAGATATCAAAAGAATATATTGAAAGCTTGAGGTTGATTTCACTGTTAGCACTATGATCATTGTTTATCATGAGAAATGGTAAAAATTGGCTAAGTTAAATAAAAGCTATAAATTTGTCAAAAACTAGAAATTGGCTGCAAGCAAGGCTTTCAGTATACCCCCCGCAAAATTATCTAAGGCCAATAACTTCCTTTAAGTCAAACATGCAAAACATTTGTCAAAAATATCTTTTCAGCATTATAATCCTTCATGAAAATCCTCCGTATGTCTGACTCATGTCTGTAAGGTATTAAATAATATACTGAAAGCTCAGGGAGTAAAATTATTGTTGATTTCACTGTACACTGTTGATCATTATTTATCATGAGAAATGGTCAAAAATTGGCTATGCTAAAAAAAAAGCTGTAAATTTGTCAAAAATAAATTATTCAGCATAAGAATTATTCATGCACATCTGAAATATATCTGGAACAAGTGTGCAAAGAATTCAAATGAAACAATGAAAGCACTAGGAGGACTTGATTTCATAAAGTATGCTCTACCAGCCGTATTGTATATTAGCGATGGTTGAAAAATGTCTAAGTTGAAAAATCCTGTAAATTTGTCAAAAATTATTTTTTCACCAATAAAATTCTTTATGCACATCTTCAATATGTCTGTAACATGTCTGCAAAGTATTGAAAAGAATTACTGAAAGCCCCAGGAGGAGTTGGATTTCACAAAGTATGTACTATCAACCATAATTGAATATAAGCAGAAATGGTCAAAATTGGCTAAGTTTAAAAAGCTGTAAATTTGTCAAAACTAAAATTTTCAGCATAAAAATTCTTCATGCACATCTTCAATATATCTGGAACAAATCTGCAAAGAATTAAAAAGAAACAATGAAAGCCCTAGGAGGAGTTGATTTCACAAAGTATGCACTTCCAACCATTATTGTATGTAAGCAATAGTCGAAAAATGGCTAAGTTAAAAAATGCTGTAAATTTGTCAAAAACTATTTTTTCAGCATTATAATTCTTCATGCACATCTTCAATATGTCTGTAACATGTCTGCAAAGTACTGAAAAGAAATACTGAAAGCCCTAGGAGGAGTTGATTTCACAAAGTATGTATGTAAGCAATAGTCGAAAAATGCCAAAGTTAAAAAATGCTGTAAATTTGTCAAAAATTATTTTTTTCAGCATTATAATTCTTCATGCACATCTTCAATATGTCTATAACATGTCTGCAAAGTACTGAAAAGAAATACTGAAAGCCCTAGGAGGAGTTGATTTCACAAAGTATGTATGTAAGCAATAGTCGAAAAATGGCAAAGTTAAAAAATGCTGTAAATTTGTCAAAAATTATTTTTTCAGCATTATAATTCTTCATGCACATCTTCAATATGTCTGTAACATGTCTGCAAAGTACTGAAAAGAAACACTGAAAGCCCTAGGAGGAGTTGATTTCACAAAGTATGCACTACCAACCATTATTGAATATAAGCAATTATAGAAAAATTTGCTAAGTTAAAAATGCTGTAAATTTGTCAAAAATGATTTTTTCAGCATGACAATTGTTCATGCACATCTGCAATATATCTGAAACATATCAGCAAAATATTAAAAGGAAACATTGAAAGCTGTAAGAGGAGTTGATTTCACAAAGTATGTACTTTCAGTACTATGGCAAACATGTTATAGGAAGACTTAAAAAGTCCCATAACTCTTGCAATACTGACCCTTTGGCCCCTAAATTCATACCACACATGTATTGTCTGATGGTGCAAGTGTGGTGAAAATTTGAAACAAATCAGGCAAAAGCTACTCAAGTTATTCAGCAAAGATGTCCAAATGTTGACGGAATGACGGAATGACGGAATCACGGAGTCACGGAATCACGGAATGACGGACAGGCTGAAAACAGTATACCCCCCTAAAACTTCGTTTTGCGGGGGGTATAATTAAATTTTCAGCATGAAAATTATTCCTGCACATCTAAAATACATCTGGAACAAATCTACAAAGAATTTAAAAGAAACACTGAAAGCCCTAAGAGGAGTTGATTTCACAAAGTATGCACTACCAACCATTATTGTATATATGCAATGGTAAAAAAATGGCTATGTTGAAAAATGATGTAAATTTGCCAAATATCACTTTTTCAGTATTATAATTATTCATGCACATCTTCAATATGTGTGGAACATGTCTGCAAAGTATTGAAAAGAAATACTGAAAGCCCTAGGAGGAGTTGATTTCACAAAACATTATTGTATATAAGCAATGGTCAAAAATGGCTATGTTAAAAAATGCTGTAAATTTGTCAAAAATTATTTTTTCAGTATTATAATTCTTCATGCACATCTTCAATATGTGAGGAACATGTCTGGAAAGTATTGAAAAGAACTAGAAATTGGCTGCAAGCAAGGCTTTCAGTATACCCCCCGCAAAATTATCTGAAGCTGGCCAATAACTTCCTAAGTCAAACATGCAGAAAATTTGTCAAAGATATCTTTTCAGCATTATAATCCTTCATGTACATACCCAGTATGCCAGTCACATCTATAAGATATTAAAAGAATATATTGAAAGCTTGAGGTTGATTTCACTGTATGCACTATGATCATTGTTTATCATGAGAAATGGTAAAAATTGGCCAAGTTAAATAAAAGCTGTAAGTTTGTCAAAAATTAAATTTTCAGCATGAAGATTATTCATGCACATCTAAAATATATCTGGAACAAATCTACAAAGAATCTAAAAGAAACATTGAAAGCCCTAGGAGGAGTTGATTTCACAAAGTATGCACTACCAACCATTATTGTATATAAGCAATGGTCAAGAAATGGCTATGTTGAAAAATGATGTAAATTTGTCAAATATCACTTTTTCAGTATTATAATTATTCATGCACATCTTCAATATGTGTGGAACATGTCTGCAAAGTATTGAAAAGAAATACTGAAAGCCCTAGGAGGAGTTGATTTCACAAACCATCATTGTATATAAGCAATGGTCAAAAAATGGCTATGTTAAAAAATGCTGTAAATTTGTCAAAAATTAATTTTTCAGTATTATAATTCTTCATGCACATCTTCAATATGTGAGAAAGATGTCTGCAAAGTATCAAAAAGAAATACTGAAAGCCCTTGGAGGAGTTGATTTCACAAAATGTGCACTACCAACCATTTTTGTATATAAGCAATGGTCAAAAAATGGCTATGTTGAAAAATGCTGTAAATTTGTCAAAAATTATTTTTTCAGCATTATAATTCTTCATGCACATCTTCAATATGTGTGGAACATGTCTGCAAAGTATTGAAAAGAAATACTGAAAGCCCTAGGAGGAGTTGATTTCACAAAATATGCACTACCAACCATTATTGTTTAAGCGATGGTCAAAAAATGGCTATGTTAAAAAATGCTGTAAATTTGTCAAAAATTATTTTTTCAGCATTATAATTCTTCATGCACATCTTCAATATGTGTGGAACATGTCTGCAAAGTATTGAAAAGAAATACTGAAAGCCCTAGGAGAAGTTGATTTCACAAACTATGAACTACCAATCATTATTGTATATAAGCAATGGTCAAAAAATGGCTATGTTGAAAAATGCTGTAAATTTGTCAAAAATTATTTTTTCAGCATTATAATTCTTCATGCACATCTTCAATATGTGTGGAACATGTCTGCAAAGTATTGAAAAGAAATACTGAAAGCCCTAGGAGGAGTTGATTTCACAAACTATGCACTACCAACCATTATTGAATATGGCAATTATCGAAAATTGGCTAAGTTCAAAATGCTGTAAATTTGTCAAAATTCATTTTTTTCAGCATAATACTTCTTCATGCATATCTTCAATATCTCTGGCACATATCTGCTAAGTATCAAAAGAGAATATTGAAAGCTGTAGGAGGAGTTGATTTCACAAAGTATGCACTATTAGCACTATGGCAAACATTCTATGTATAGGCTTAAAAAGTCCCATAACTCTTGCAAAACTGACCCTTTGGCCCCTAAATTCATACCACACATGTGTTGTCTTATGGTGCAGGTGTGTTGAAAATCTAAAGAACATCGGGCAAAAACTACTTAAGTTATTCAGCAAAGATGTCAAAATGTTGACGGAATGACGGAATCACGGAATCACGGACAGACTGAAAACAGTATACCCCCCTAAAACTTCGTTTTGCGGGGGGTATAAATACTGAAAGCCCTAGGAGGAGTTGATTTCACAAAGTATGCACTACCAACCATTACTGTATATAAGCAATGGTCAAAAAATGGCTATGTTGAAAAATGCTGTAAATTTGTCAAAAATTATTTTTTCAGTATTATAATTCTTCATGCACATCTTCAATATGTGAGGAACATGTCTGCAAAGTATTGAAAAGAAATACTGAAAGCCCTTGGAGATGTTGATTTCACAAAGTATGCTCTACCAACCATTACTGTATATAAGCAATGGTCAAAAAATGGCTATGTTGAAAAAATGCTGTAAATTTGTCAAAAATTATTTTTTTTCAGCATTATAATTCTTCATGCACATCTTCAATATGTGTGGAACATGTCTGCAAAGTATTGAAAAGAAATACTGAAAGTCCTAGGAGGAGTTGATTTCACAAAATATGCACTACCAACCATTGTTGTATAAGCAATGGTCAAAAAATGGCTATGTTAAAAAATGCTGTAAATTTGACAAAAATTATTTTTTCAGCATTATAATTCTTCATGCACATTTTCAATATGTGTGGAACATGTCTGCAAAGTATTGAAAAGAAATACTGAAAGTCCTAGGAGGAGTAGATTTCACAAACTATGAACTACCAACCATTATTGTATATAAGCAATGGTCAAGAAATGGCTATGTTGAAAAATAATGTAAATTTGTCAAAAATTATATTTTCAGCATTATAATTCTTCATGCACATCTTCAATATGTGTGGAACATGTCTGCAAAGTATTGAAAAGAAATACTGAAAGCCCTAGGAGGAGTTGATTTCACAAACTATGCACTACCAACCATTATTGAATATGGCAATTATCGAAAATTGGCTAAGTTCAAAATGCTGTAAATTTGTCAAAATTCATTTTTTCAGCATAATACTTCTTCATGCATATCTTCAATATATCTGGCACATATCTGCAAAGTATCAAAAGAGAATATTGAAAGCTGTAGGAGGAGGAGTTGATTTCACAAAGTATGCACTATTAGCACTATGGCACATGTTCTATGTATAGGTTTAAAAAGTCCCATAACTCTTGCAAAACTGACCCTTTGGCCCCTAAATTCATATCAGACATGTGTTGTCTAATGGTGCAGGTGTGTTGAAAATTTAAAGAACATCGGGCAAAAACTACTTAAGTTATTCAGCAAAGATGTCAAAATGTTGACGGAATGACGGAATTACAGACAGGCTGAAAACAGTATACCCCCCTAAAACTTCGTTTTGCGGGGGGTATAAAAATGGCTATGTTGAAAAATGCTGTTAATTTGTCAAAAATTATTTTTTCAGCATTATAATTCTTCATGCACATCTTCAATGTGTGTGGAACATATCTGCAAAGTATTGAAAAGAAATACTGAAAGCCCTAGGAGGAGTTGATTTCACAAAATATGCACTACCAACCATTATTGTTTAAGCAATGGTCAAAAAGTGGCTATGTTAAAAAATGCTGTAAATTTGTCAAAAATTATTTTTTCAGTATTATAATTCTTCATGCACATCTTCAATATGTGTGGAACATGTCTGCAAAGTATTGAAAAGAAATACTGAAAGCCCTAGGAGAAGTTGATTTCACAAACTATGAACTACCGATCATTATTGTATATAAGCAATGGTCAAAAAATGGCTATGTTGAAAAATGCTGTAAATTTGTCAAAAATTATTTTTTCAGCATTATAATTCTTCATGCACATCTTCAATATGTGTGGAACATGTCTGCAAAGTATTGAAAAGAAATACTGAAAGCCCTAGGAGGAGTTGATTTCACAAACTATGCACTACCAACCATTATTGAATATGGCAATTATCGAAAATTGGCTAAGTTCAAAATGCTGTAAATTTGTCAAAATTCATTTTTTCAGCATAATACTTCTTCATGCATATCTTCAATATATCTGGCACATATCTGCAAAGTATCAAAAGAGAATACTGAAAGCTGTAGGAGGAGTTGATTTCACAAAGTATGCACTATTAGCACAATGGCAAACATTCTATGTATAGGTTTAAAAAGTCCCATAACTCTTGCAAAACTGACCCTTTGGCCCCTAAATTCATACCACACATGTGTTGTCTTATGGTGCAGGTGTGTTGAAAATTTAAAGAACATCGGGCAAAAACTACTTAAGTTATTCAGCAAAGATGTCAAAATGTTGACGGAATGACGGAATCACGGAATTACGGACAGACTGAAAACAGTATACCCCCCTAAAACTTCGTTTTGCGGGGGGTATAATTACTAGATTTTGAGTTTTGAACCTGAATTTTCCACTAATTCTGACTATTTCAACATTCATGAGCAGTTGATATTCCATGCTCAGCTGAGCTGAGCTTGAAAAAAGTTTATAACCTCGGGGCTAGGAATGTTGCCCAACCTTTAGTCAGAATGACTCTACAGGCTTACTTGGTGAGGTCGACATCATTTTCTATTTCATCATCTGTCTCATCTTCACTCTCAGTCTTAGGAGGCTGAAACTCATTACGCTGCAATTCTCGCTTTCTCTTCAGTGCTAACTCAGTTGCTGCTTTCTGTAAAGTACCGATATGCATACAGATTTTTCCTTAGGGCTTTTCCAGGAAAATTTACCTGGGAGACACGGAACTGAACCGAATTTTTTTCATCGTGGTGGTGGGTGTTCAGACAGTTTCAGTTTCCTTGGTCGTCGGGGTCGTTGATATTTCAATTTCCTGGGTGGTAGGGTTAATTCCGAGATGGATTTATTTCTGGTGGGTCAGTTAAGCCACAAATAAACTCATTTTCATGTTAAATATCAGGTTTTTATTCCCGAAAACGACTTCGTTTGTATTTTGTATTAAAGGTAAACAATGTGGAGCGTTTGTTTGTTCCGCGCCGAACGGCGTTACGGTTTACCGATTTTTTTGGAATCCCAGTCGTTTCTCCCCGGGTCGTTTTCCCCTTGTTTTAGGGGTGGGTCGTTTCGCCCTTAGAAGGTAAGTCGCTGGATGGATGGATGGTGGATGGATGGCTGGATGGGTGGCTTGCAAGCGCATGATTCAATTAATTAGCCAATAATTGATTGTGCACTTCAAAGACCACAGCTTGTTTTGATAATTAATTATTCACTTCAGACCCGTTAGAACGCGCTGGTCGGGGTCCACAAGTCGCATGCGCGTTATAGGTGAGGCGCGTAATGCAAATCTACTGAGTCGGACCAGGCTGATCGCAGTTTCTGTAGTGTATTGGTGGGTGGGGAACCTATACGACGTGTGTATTGGCTTAACCGAGCTTGGTGGTTTATCGCAGAGTCCTTGTAAAATGGAATAAAAAAAAGTGAAGTATTGCGTGTTCCACAGTTTTATCAGTTAAAAACGATCTACAATGATTAAATTTGTTGTTGTTGTATTGTAGAGTTCTGCCTTTGACTTATTGGCGCACCCGGATATTTAACGCGGACAATAGTCTTTTGCCGATACCGTATTTACAGTTATTTTAATTCGCCTTTCTTAATTGAAATTTCTGATCGGATAGAATTATACAAGATATAGGTTCCCCAATGCTTAGACAATCTTTGGTTTGTGTTGCCGTCGAAAATGAGCAACGTTGCGTAACAGGTGTCATCAATAGCCTACAGCAACCTGTGTTTACGGTCTCGTTACGGTCTATCGATAATCCCCTAGCTCATTGGGCTTATTTTCACAACTTTTATGGCTTATCTTAAGAAAACAATGTGTCATCCACGCTTCGCGAACGGTAGACTAGCAAACGTCCAAGAAATAATAATAAAAAAAGTTTTTAATATTAAGAATGAAATTTAGCTTACTGATAGTGATAACAAAAATCTCTAAAGCTAAAATTTCTTGGACTAGTAAAGTCCAGAGAGCATTGATGTAATCAATTTAGATAGCTATCATTTCTAACGGTCCTTCCAGCTGTAAATGTTTATCCGTTAAGATAAGCCTGGCTGCTGTAATGATGTGTGGGGAATCAAATTACCATCAGATCTTCGAAGAAAGTTTAATAGATGTGAGGCAGCATGTTACCTGCATGTTAATTTTCACCAGTCAAAGAAAATAAAATTGAAGAAACTGACATTTTAACATTTTTAATATCATACTTTACTATTTTGATAAGCACAAAATATTAATGGGAATGGGAATGAAAAATGGATAAATCTTTCTGGATTGGGCATGCTCAGTCTAACAATATTCCGTACAGTCATGCAGGCCCATTAATATGCATATGATTTTTGTGCATATGATTTTTGTGCACATGTACCAATAGACAAGTATATATTTGTAAGCTTGAACATATTTTTCTCCGCCTATGTGCACAAAAAGTCATAAACATGTGGCAGGAGAGCATGCGCTCAACTTCCTTTCCCCCATGGGAACGAGGGCATCTTGTAAAACGTATTCTTTCATAATCATAGTTTTCCATTATCAAATAATTATTTTGGTACATAAGGACATACATGAACATTACCAGTAACAAACATGGCTTGCAAGATTTTCCAGAGACACACATTATTAAATGAAAATGCAACAATGCGCTGAGCATGTACAGTGCAATTTATTTCACATTCGTTAATATTAGAGAGTTCCAATCAATCAAACCATAAATGTTGGTTCGGAGCATATTTTTTTCACAAAGACTGACTTAGAAATGCGCTTCTTTTTTCTAAAACAAATTATACAGACAAGAATTTATATCACATAACTTCTATGTGCAAATTCCCTTCCTTGTAATGTTCAGTGCAGTTTATTCAATCCATATGTAGCAAGCTCTATCTGTATTCATTATAAAATAAATTCCAGCATTATTACAACTTGCTGCATATAATTTTAACAATTTTCTAAACAATGACAGATACAGATTACCTGGGATGTAAGCTACAATCAGCTGGATCATTAATATTACATGTGTAACTAATCTGACCTGGGGTTATGAACTCTTAACAGACTCCTTATCAAAATAAAAATTAAGAACCGGCTAGAATCATGGTTGGTAGTAAAATGGAATGAACCAGTCTCAGAGATTTTAGCAGGTTCAATAAATAGGTTCAAGCATCTGACAGGGCTTATAGTAGTGAGATTTCTTTATCTCTGAGACTGATGCCAGTCTACGCGAACGGTGGATTGTGTAAGTCTAAAAATTACTGACATGGCAATTATCACTCTTGAATATACACGCAGCCGACACGGTTCCTAAACACATTATGCTTTCTATAAGAAAACCTGTTCTTTCAGTTTTAAATATGCAAAAGATAATTAACATTAATTGTTCTCAATGTATAATATAGAGAAACTGTTAGAAAATAGCACCTTGGCAAACGCCTGACAACTGCTTTTAATTTTTTTCTCTCGAGTACCATAAAGAGAAACTGTAAGAAAACTGAACCAAGCTCCATTGGCTCAAAGACGCATTGATAGTCGTCTCATAATGCTATACAAGGTCACTTATGACCTTGTTGCTATACCAGTAAGTGATTATCTTGTCCCACATATCAGAAGAGACTCCAGACATAACCATCCTTTGGCATACAGCTTGATTACCACTTCAAAAACTACTACAAATTTTCCTTTTTTCCACGAACTGTCACACATTGGAATGCTTTACCTCGCCAAACAGTCATGTTACCCACCGTGGCACAGTTCAGTGATGCTTTCCCCCTAATCTCAAGCATCAGTTTTTATCTTTTAACTATACTGTACTAACACCTCTACTCGCACTGTATAAACTCTTTTCTTTTACTTCAACTAACCCCCTTCAGTACTTGGTATACTGTAGTCACTCAGTGGCGGATTTAGAGGGGTTCAAGGGGTTCGCTCGAACCCCCCTCTTGACCCAAATTATTTCATGTTCATGGGGAATTTCAATGGATTTTGTGTGAAATTAGGCAAATGAACTCCCTTTTCTACATTTGAACCCCCTCTTGAGAAATCCTGCATCCGCCTCTGTCACTTCTGAAAGTTTGGAGGTTAAGAAGTACTGGCAGCTAGATAGAACAGAGGCATGTGTTTCCCAGAGGCATGTGTTTTAGCATGCCTCTATCTATATCTTGTAAATAGTTTTAATGGTCCACCCCAAATGTTTTTTTCTCCCTTGACTAAATTCTAAATTTAGCCACCCACCCCACACCTGAGGTGATGATCAGAAATTGATCGACTCAGTATCAGAAGATAGATAGATAGAACATGAGCCGTTTTAGTTTTGGGCCGTTTTGACCATCTTCCGGCCGAAACAACTCTGATTTCCTCTGATCGCAAAATCAAGTTCAACGTTGTACTTCCGTTTCCACTGATAAAAACGTGATGGAGAAATTTTCCGTCGAACAAGTATTAAAAATTTTTGGGTGGGGGGGTTAAATTTAAAAATTTCTGGGTGGGGGGGTTTATTGGAATTTCAATTTTAGTGGTGGTACCCATAAAAAATTTAAAGTTAGATGGATGGTCCCCCTAAAAAAAAGTTCAGTTCCGCCCCCCCATGTAATTTTTCCTGGAATAGCCCTTAGTTGTAAAAAAATTAAAATTTCCAATTAGTGAAAAAAATTGATATCTTTTCTTATTTTTGCTCAAAACATAGATCGTGGGTACATGTTAGAACCGCCTCTAACCGCCTCACTGAGGTTTTGAGCAAAAATATTAAAATTACCGTAACTAAATTTTTTCAATTAAATTTTCAATTTTTAATGCTGAAAAAATTTTCTGTATATTGGCAATTATTGCATGGGCAAGTTTACGTAATGTACTTTCCAAAGCTGGTTTAGTGTCCATCTAGAATTGGCTGTGTCCCAAAATTACTGAATAATTGTTGACTAGGATATTTAGCCACATCCATCTGTTCTATCATTAAAGCACTACTAACCTTCCTCTGTTTTTCTTTGTTGATGAGATCAAATAGACTATGACCAAGCTGCACATTACGGATCATACCTCTGAAAGGGGAGTGCTCTCGTGAGTTATCATAGATGGACTGCATCACAAGAAAACCAGACTTTTGCCGTTGCAGGCGCAGATCAGCTTTGCAGTAACTGCAAAGCTTATTAGCACCTTTGTTTTGCTTCACAGATAGAATAATCCATCTTCTTAATTAAAAAAAATTCAAGCTTCTAGCCTTCTTCTGAGGCTGTAGACACCAATTTGTTTCCGACCTTGTCGGAAGCCCGGGTTCACCACTCAGATAAAACTGTATTAACTACAGGGCTCTGCATTTCAATGATATCATTCTCTGTCATGATCAATATTAAAAAGGTTTGACACATATAGGAAAAGTCAAAATTCTCGGTAAACTGTATTACACTTAATCATAAGCAATATTTTGAACAATCAATTTGGCTATGATTCCCAACTTCACAATTGTGTTTATTCTGTTATATTTCATTTATTTATTGTTCTGTTAGATTAAGAGTCTCAGAGAATAGAATACATATAGAAAAGACAATTTTGAAGAAAAACTGCATAACACTAAACTGACCTTCCATGTACAACAGCTTTATTGATAGTGTTCAAATCCTTCCTAGATCTCCTCAGAACAAACTTGGCTACAGCAAACTGTAAACACACAGATTTACAAGAAATATTTGGCTACAGCAAACTGTAAACACACAGATTTACAAAAAAAAAATATTTGGCTACAGCAAACTGTAAACACAGGGATTCACAAGAAATATTTGGCTACAGTAAACTGTAAACACAGGGATTCACAAGAAATATTTGGCTACAGCAAACTGTAAACACAGGGATTCACAAGAAATATTTGGCTACAGCAAACTGTAAACACATGGATTCACAAGAAATATTTGGCTACAGCAAACTGTAAACACACAGATTCACAAGAACTATTTGGCTACAGCAAACTGTAAACACAGGGATTCACAAGAAATATTTGGCTACAGCAAACTGTAAACACAGGGATTCACAAGAACTATTTGGCTACAGCAAACTGTAAACACACAGATTAACAAGAAATATTTGGCTACAGCAAACTGTAAACACACGGATTCACAAGAAATATTTGGCTACAGCAAACTGTAAACACACGGATTCACAAGAAATATCATATTTAATATTCATAATTGTGGAATTAATAAATGAGCCGCCTCAGGAGAAAACCAACAATCTGCATATCACCGTGTCCATTCGAAACGCATGAAAAGAGGTCGCAACGCATGATCGGCGGCATTTTCACGTATGATTGCGGTAGTTTCCTTCGGATTCGCCGCCATTTTTGGAGGAAACTTTAGCGGTAAGTTTTTACAAACTTTTATTTGAATTATTTAAATAGACCTTTCCAACGAACGATCTAGCCTATCCGGATCTACATACATGCCTCTAATTGCCGAGTGTTCTACTGATGCATAGGCTTCGATAGGACTCGCAAACATTCGAGGAGATTATTGTTTTGCAAGTTCGGCCATACACGAAAATAACATTCGCCCAAAAACGTTTCGTACTTTTCTCATTTTCTTCAAAGTTTTGACTAACTGTTGGATGATTTTGCTTTTTGACATCACACTTTAACTTAAGAAGCCAATTTCTCATGATTTTTTCCCGAACAACCACGGGTTAAAACAAAATACGTCAAAATTAAAGTAACGCACGATAATACGGCAACCTGGTCTTTCGAACTTTGCAAGTATTTACAATGAATAACATATTTTAAGGGGTAAAAGCAAGCCAAACGCTCATTTGTCTCCAGTTTACACGTTTGGTGCTCGTCAATTGTACAAAGCTGAATCCTTGCTGTAAAACAGTAATTTGCTGACCATGTTGCTCGGTAGCTCTGTTGGCATAGCTATCAAAGAAGCAGAAGAAGAATGTGGCCCGACCAGGGCACGAGCCAAGGGTCTCTCTCTTACCGTTTGAGCATATAGTTAGTCCATTACTTTGAGACTGTCAGTAATAAATTACAGAGAGATTAAATCAAATATATGGACAAACCTCCTCCCTTTCTACAATTTATCTATTCTGATGTTGACCGAGTCATATAAATTACTGGAATGACCCCGAGTGGGTACTCTGACATTTTCGCCATCTCTATACATAGGCATGTCCTATTTTTTTGAGTCAACATTTCGAATTTCGGTATGTTGGGGGTTTTCAGAAAAATGGCTATCCTGGGGGTAGGGAGATTTAAATGGATACTTTGTTGCCCATTGTTTATTTCTTTTTTTTTTGGGGGGGGGGGGGTTGTTTAATGTCAAGTTTAAGTTGTTTTTCATTGTTTTTTCTGCAATTTCAAATTTCTTTTTGAAAAGGTTAAGATTTCATTAATTGAGGGGGGGGGATAGCCCGTCATACCCGCTATTTTAAGGTTGTACAGAGCAAGGTAGGTGCTGGAATCCAGCAACTCTCAGATTAGCCCCCGGGGGAATTACCTCTCATTCTCTGATTTCCTGTGCTGAAATGTCAAACGACTGTGTGTCCAACTTTTCATCTCTTGTGAGAGACTAATTTTTCCCAGGCGCACTTCCCCTATTGAGGTATTGTCTCGGGGGTGGGGGAGGGGGTACTCTGAGATTTTGCCTATAAAGAGGTTCGGTCCCACCATCTACTCTGTAACCCAAAAGTCATCATCGTTTTCATGAAAATCGTCTTTTTTCTCTTTTCTTTCTTTCTTACTATATATACTGACTTACTGACTATCGATTGTGAATTCTTTTAATCGATTGCCGCTGTTGACTCGCCGCATAACACTTCTAGATAAGGCTGTAGCATGTATGTATAGGTGGTACCCCCCCTCTTATAATACACCATCCTGGCTGCGTGAAAGAAACATTGAAACAAATCTGAAACTGTTTTATTATTTGGGCATAAATAGAATACAGTATTCACAACTTGTGGTTAAACGACCACCGACTTCTGGTCATCTTGATTGGACCATGCAATTGCAGTAGGCCATACGCGCATGCCGAGAGATCTGCCCGAGCCTTTCCTGATCTTTGACTATTCTGCTATTGATGATGGTTGACACATGATCATACACTTAAGATAGCGATGTGAGATTGCGAGCATCTCTTAGAAAAGCTTAACTTTTGTTGAATATACATTGTGCAAAGATGATTGAGCGTATATGCGGCGTGACTATTTATGCAATGCGCTCTAGACCAGGGGTCCATAACCAACTCGCACATGCACCTGGCACATGAACACAAGTTATGTTAATATGACCTATGTTTATCTCATCAAGATTGCCACAGAGATTGACGAAAAAGAGGACAAACAAAATTTACGCGCATGCCTCTTACAAAGATTGGCTTTTGTTCTATTGGCTACCGACCTCAGACCTTGCTGCCCTCATAGTCCAGAAGCACATGATACGGTATTTTATTTAAGATTAAACTATGGAATGTTAATTAATGTTAAAATAAATAAGACGTCGCACAGAGTCAACATTCATAAATTGTTGAAGCCCTTTTATATGCTGTTTATGGACAAGGGATGGAATGCAACTTCAGTAAGATATTACACCTGGAAATGAAGTAACCTGGACCTTACTTCAAACTACAACGGGACTTGACAACAAATGAGCATTTGGCTTGCTTTTACCCCTTAAAATATGTTATTCATTGTAAATACTTGCAAAGTTCGAAAGACCAGGTTGCCGTATTATCGTGCGTTACTTTAATTTTGACGTATTTTGTTTTAACCCGTGGTTGTTCGGGAAAAAATCATGAGAAATTGGCTTCTTAAGTTAAAGTGTGATGTCAAAAAGCAAAATCATCCAACAGTTAGTCAAAACTTTGAAGAAAATGAGAAAAGTACGAAACGTTTTTGGGCGAATGTTATTTTCGTGTATGGCTGAACTTGCAAAACAATAATCTCCTCGAATGTTTGCGAGTCCTATCGAAGCCTATGCATCAGTAGAACACTCGGCAATTAGAGGCATGTATGTAGATCCGGATAGGCTAGATCGTTCGTTGGAAAGGTCTATTTAAATAATTCAAATAAAAGTTTGTAAAAACTTACCGCTAAAGTTTCCTCCAAAAATGGCGGCGAATCCGAAGGAAACTACCGCAATCATACGTGAAAATGCCGCCGATCATGCGTTGCGACCTCTTTTCATGCGTTTCGAATGGACACGGTGATATGCGAAAACAAAGTAGCTGCGAAGCTGATCAGCGCCTTTGTTTTCGCTACACTGATAGTACAATCCCTCTACTTCCTAAATACAAAATTCTATGCTTCTAGCTGTCGTCTGTTACTGTGCAGTCCGGTTTGTGTCAGACCTGGTCGGAAACCACATTGTTGGTTTTCCCACGAGGCAGCTCATTTAATATTCATAACTGTGGAATATTCATAATTGTGGAATTAATGGAGGTTAAATGGTGCTACTTGTTCTGCTTTATCACATCAGGAAAACATGTCCATGAGATAAATACCCCCTTAAACCCAACTTTATATTAAAGTAAAACTGGGGTATGCAGGGGTATACCTATTTTTCTTATTTTAACTCCAAAACATAGATTGTGGGTACTTGTTAGAACTGCCTCGGCGAGGCGGTGCCGAGGCGGTTCTAACATGTACCCATGATCTATGTTTTCAGCAAAAATAAGAAAAATATCATTTTTTTTCAATAATTGAATATTTTCAATTTTTACAACTCAGGAAAAATCTGTATACATGTATTACATAGGCATGTTTTCATAATGACATTGTTTGTAGACTTTTCTTCACCACTGTGAGTAAGGAAATGTTCGCAAGAAATAAACTAAACTAACATAATTTGCAAATTCAGTTTTTCATCAAACCTGATATTCAAAACACCACTTTTTTATTCTTATTCTAGTTAATAGAATGCTCCCTTGCAAATTCATGGATTCACAAAAATATTTGGAAATAGAAAATTTGCAAAATAAACTCGATGAGAGGCGGGCCGTTATATTTAAGGTAGAATAGTTAATGTAGCTAAGAGCGGCACCCTCGTAAAATATTGTATAAAATAAAAAATAACAAGCAAATTCAGAGAATTTATGTCCCCCGCCTTAATTGTTTAGTTACACAAATATATCTGATAATAATGTATATCCAAATCACATGCATTAACTTTGTGTCATAGTGTCAAACATTAATCTGAAGATTATTTTCAAACCACAAGCAAATCTTCAAATCATGATCAGGACATCTGTACAGTTTGAAAAGAATCGGAATGAGAATTATATTCAAACCACATGCACATCTTCAAAGCATGGTCAAGACATATTAAAAGTTTCAAAAGAATCGGGATAAAAATGAAGGAGGAGTTGCACACACAAGGTACCCACCATCCATTCACTTGCATTGTCAAAATGTCCGAAAAATGACTAAGTTCAAATTGCCAAAAAGCGTCAAAAATTAATCTGAGGATTATATCCAAATCACATGCACATCTTCAAAGCATGGTCAAGACATTTGTAAAGTTTCAAAAGAATCCGAATAAAATGAAGGAGGAGTTGCGCACACAAGGCACCCACCATCCATTCACTTGCATTGTCAAAATGTCCGAAAAATGACTAAGTTCAAATTGCCAAAAAGTGTCAAAAATGAATCTGAGGATTATATCCAAATCACATGCACATCTTCAAAGCATGGTCAAGACATCTGTAAAGTTTCAAAAGAATCCGAATAAAACTGTAGGAGGAATTGTGCACACAAGTACATACTCCTATATGGGGACGGAAGGACGGACAGGCGGAATGATGGAAAGCCAAAAACTATGACCCTTCGCTTTTCTTCGAAAAGGCGGGGGACAAGTCCAAATTAACACTACATTAATTTGTTCACAATGTTGGTATGCAAATGATGCATTTAATCATTTGGACTCAGAGGAATGGAGTAGAGAGTATATGCCCAAGGTTATGAGAAAGACCTTGAAATCTAGTTTGAATCAGTGTCTTTATGAGCTGCATCATGAAAAAAAAATTGATTTTCGCCTATGGGAAAACAAAGGCGCAGATCAGCTTCGCAGTAACTGCAAAGCTGATCAGCGCCTTTGTTTTCGCTAGCTGGATAGTACAATTCCTCTTCTAATTCAAGCCTCTAGCCTTTTTCGGTGTCTGTACGGGTCAGTTTGTGTCAGACCTGTTAGGAAACCGTGAATACCAGTTTTCTTGCATTGCAGCTCATATCTAACAAGTCAATGTCAAGACATACCGACGGTTTAGACTTCTGTTTTGATACGTCTTCATCTTCTGACGATTCATCTGAGCTGCTACTGCTCACCCCCTCATCCTGAAACAACATTACAAAAAACTTGCCCATGCAATAAACAGGGATTTTTGAGCTTTAAAAATTGAAACTTTTCAGCTGAAAAATTTTGATATTTTTCTTATTTTTGCTCAAAACGTAGATTGTGGGTACACATTAGAACCGCCTCACTGAGGTGGTTCTAATGAGTACCCACAATCTATGTTTTTGAGCAAAAATAAGAAAAAATAGGTATAGCCCTGCATACCTGTTTTTCTATATAAAAGTGGGGTTCAAGGGGTATACATTACACGATGATGAGGATAATCTCAGTTCTCTATATGAGCCACAAGGCCAATGACATGTGTATATGCAAAAACAAAGATGCTGATCAGCTGTGAGTAACTACACAGCTGATTGGCACTTTGGTAAAAAAAAAAATAGGAAAATATCTCTACTTTCTGGAACTGAACGTTTAAGTGTCTACCCACTTTTTGTGGGTACACAGCCCTGTTTTCATCAAATTTGGTCAGTAACCAAGGAGACAAATTTTACCATGATACAGCCGATGCTGTTCATATTTTAGGAGGCTAATAATTTATTTATTGCTAATGCCAATCTACCGTATGGTACTCCAGTGAAACTGATATTTGAGCAACATCCTGAGAAAGCCAATAATGTGGTTTACGACCAGGCCCGACACAAAACAAGCACAGAGGATGGCTAGAGGCTGGAAATTTTGAATTTGGAAAGTAGAGGAATTGTACTACGTATCATTGTAGCAAAAACAAAGGCGCTGATCAGCTTCGCAGTTACTGCGAAGCTGATCTGCGCCTTTGTTTTTGCATATGCAAATTGTTGGTTTTCTCACGATGTGGCTCATTTGCAATATGGGTGCAACAATAATGATTAAAGAATATAATTTATTGAAATAATATGAATTATTTAAGCTTTTTATCTCAGGAAAAAATGTATTTGAGCAATCTTCCATACAGTCCTCCAGTAAATACAGACAGTTACAATAAGGGAGTAAAATTATACAGAGCTATTTTCAGATTCATGCATGTGCAACTCATTTGTTACATTTTCAAACTGGTTTGCTTTTATAATGACAAAATGATAATTGCACTGTTCAAAAATAAACACTACCACACATAAAAGCTATCAAAAGAAAATTAATGTATACATATCCATAGGTACTTTTCATCACATTAAAACCTTATATTTACAGGCAAATACTTGAACACTAGAAAAATCAACATAAATCATTTATCAATGGCAGAAATGGCAACCTTTCAGATACTGTTTTTCTATCTTATTTGCTACTGAATAAAAATGAAAGCAAAACAAATAAATTTGAACTTGTTCAAATAAAAATAATATATGTATGCAAATAGTCAAATACAATGTATAACAAGTCTTATTGAAACAAAACCTATCTTTGGGACTTTGAGAAACAGATCTGAAACAATTCTGTGTGAACAATCACCTATGACAGTTATAGTCTTGAAATTTCTGACTTAGCAAGAACAGCTAGAGGATTTGCACTGTCTTAAAATGGACTTCTTTTGTCAAACTGAGTTGATGTGAAAACATGCTTAAATTACAAATTATGCAAAAAGGCACCTTTAAATTTGCCAAACAGCCAGTACAAATTGTCAAATTCTTAAACTTGAATTTTGAAGCCTCTAGCCATCTCCCATGGTTGGACAGTTTTATTTGTGTCAGACTGGTCAGATGACCTGTAGACAAGCTTTCTCTAGATGTGATGAATATCTTGGGGAACCCAAACTTCATGAAAGTATTCAGCTCAAAACACTTCACAAAAAGACCTCATATCCTATCTAAATGCTCACCAATGCCTTTCCCTAGGCACTTTAATGTTTAGGTAATGATTGTAAAGAAGCTGGGGAACATGTTTGCTTAACAACACTGCTTCTACTTAAACCCCTCATTAAATAATGTAACTAATTGTTACCTCATCCAGTTGGCCAAGGGCATCAAGAATAAGTTTCTTTTGGTCCAGGTGGAAGGGATCCCCTATCCCTATATATGGTTTATGGCTGACACTCTTAAATCCCATTGTAGCCATCTGCAGCTGTCGTCTCTCATAATTGCTGCGTCGAATCTCATCCCGCGTAGGGAGCTCTGGGTTGATGTACGTGGAGTCCCTTCTCTGTAATTTCACACCCTTCTGAGGGTCTATGGGTAGGGGAAGGGATTTTACAAAGGCCCTCGGGTGTGAGGGGTCCTTTACTGCTGGCATCTTGTCTTAAACAGGTTCACATCTGAATATCAGCAGAAATAATTTACTGTGGGTAAAAATATTTATTATAGAAATTGCCCCCCCCCCCCCAAAAAAAAAAAAAAAATAAAATAAAAAATAAAAAGAAAATAATGAACAAGACATCTGGATCTGAAAGAATAATATACATTATATGAATGAACAGTAAGAATATCAATGGGAGTCAATGCCTACATACATGTTACCCTCGTTTGCAGGATTGTCATAAAAAATAAAGTCCTTCTGTTGATCAATGCAAACAGTGAATACATTAACACCATATGCAATATTCCGTGATTTGGAAGGCTGCAAATGTATATATAAATGATATTCAGCCAATATAACCCCAAGATGAGAGAAACTGCCTGTTAATGTATTTCCTATAAGGGGCTTCTGAGAGTCTTGCCCAGGAACAGTTTAGCAACAATAACTGACCAACACGGCATGATGCAGTTGTGACCATGGATGTAATTTGTATAACACAAACTCAAACAAACAAATCTATCACTTCTGTGGGCAGTGCTAGACAAATAATAAGTGTCATGCTACGTACACAATGCAATACTGTGAGGTCATCATACTAACTAATCAAAACATGTTATCCTGGACAAAAGCAAAGCTTCAAAACTTATCTTCTTACTGATTAAACATTCAGATGCTAATTAACAATGCATGATAAGTTTTGAAGCTTCGCTTTTGTCCAGGATAACATGTGTAATTTGTTGTACTTTGACATTTCATTCATGTCTCATTTACCATCATACATTTTCATACATTGAAAGTCATGTTCTGAGTAAGGCAAAGTGCCACTGACAGCTTTGAAGTAAAGTTGTATACTTTCTTCTATCATTTTTCCATGTAGATGTCATGAAAATATTTGTATATTTTCAGCCACCGTCTTGTAGTATTTAGATCTGTCTACAAGTGTCATCATTCAACATCATCATCAACTCATCTCATTAAAAATATATATGATGTACACGATGTCTTGTGTGTTTCTCCTAACCAGTGAAGAACCCGATCCGTGACACTTTGGTCGGTTAATTGGCAAAACAATGTAGACGAAGTTTGATAACATGCACGCAAGCACCTGTCAGCTGAACCAATTAAATACCAATTAAGGAAAGTTGCCTTTAAAACCAATTCTTTTGTATCTATGAAATATGCGTTAATATCTTGATTCAAATAAAATTCATTTATGAAAATAAATTAAAATGATCTACCATTTCGCTTTGAAGTTTGTAATCTCAGATGTCAAATTTTTGGAGAAACACCGGAAGTATAAATAAAGGTCCTTGCATGGCAACGACATTGGCGGGTAATCACATAAAAATAGAAAATATCAAACTGTTCATTGTAACACGTGAATGTTGTATAAACCACTATTGTATTAAAAAGCTGCACTTCTACATCATTTCCTGACACTGTCGACTTTTATATGACTGAAAAAGCGAAAATAATTGCAGCTTGGACTCGTGTACTGGGGATCTATTTTTATCTTTGGGAATTCCACATAAGACTGGTTTTCAAAATTTTCGGGACATCTCGACCCCAGCAAACAAGACCCTCCCATGATATGATCTACGTGTAACAATATACAATTATTGACTATTGAGTCATTGAATATGATGTGATATCCAACAGAGACTACCAATATTGACCGAGGCGAAGCCGAGGTCAATATTGGTAGTCTCTGTTGGATATCATATCATATTCAATGACTCAATAGTCAACAATTGTTTTATTATATAACACTCTTTTTATACAAACATGATAAAAATGATTTGAAAATAACTATTTTTATCTGTAAATGAATTAGTGTATACATACAGTTTATATATAGTCCCAGCATGACTGAAAAATGTTCATTGGGACATTATGTCTAAATTCAAATAAACTAAACAGTAATAAACATCATTTGTACTTCATCTGCATTACTGCTTGCCACTAATCAATGTACATTTCCAATGACAGAGAGAGTTCTAAATTTAGTAACATATATTCAATGGGAAAAACCCCAGGTCATAGAATATGACAAAATATGCAATAGGCTGAAAGCATTGTCTGAAATACTGTCTATTTATAGTTATATAATAAAGGTTAATATCTAACCAAGCTAAACATACGCTGAGATAAAGATGAATCTGTATATGTCTCTGACATACGGTAGTATTCAAATACGCATAGTCTGATGAATTAGACAGTATCTGTATATACCTTGGATCCGTTGTATATACAGTCCTTTACAAGCTGCTCTTGGGGGCAAGCCTTTTGGTTATATGGGTCACTTCAAATGATTTGTAATTGTTACATCTAGGTGTTTAATCCCCTCAGCCTTTCCACACGCCACGCAGTACTGTACCCTTAAGGGTATAGGAGATCTCAGTTTCATTTATCCATTTAGTTGTCAGGTGCATCATGTTGCATTAGACAGTTTGTAATCTCATACCCCATTTCCTGGCACAACTTCCTAAATGGTCAGTGCCTTTCTGAAGTTTCCATGTATCTTCTTCTGATGTACGTAATCTCACGGTGACGAACTACCTCTTCAACAAAATGCCTGATTTGACAGCTAATGCCAACAGATATGCCATTTATGTATAAAGAGAACAACAAGGGACCGAGAACGGTACAAAGTGAGGCACCTGACACAACAGGGCCCAAGTCAGATCCAACATCATTAGCCACTACCCTTTGCTGCCTGTAGCGCATAAAAGCCTTCATCCAGTACAATATCTTTCCACCTATTACCTACCGCATAATGCATGCTATTCGTCCGAAAAAAGAAGATAATGTTCATCAAGATGACCCATGATATTTGATGTTCTAGAAGTTTGCAAGGAATACAAGTAAAAAGGAAACTGGGCGGTAATTACAGACAAGTGACCTGTCATTGTTCTTGAAAAGTGGACAAATTTAAGCCTAAACAAGAGACTTCACCCGTACCAACTGATTACCGGAAAAAAACAGTTCCTTACTTCTTAACATCCTCTGAGGACAAGTCAAGTCAAATAAAATTTAGTTTACGTCGGTTTTCAATATAACATGTTAACACAAGCTCCTAGGAGCTTTTCCTACCGACTAACAAATGTAATATATCACAGGCTATAAACGTATATAAGATAATGCAATAAAATATAGCAATTATTTACAACATCTATGGGGTACAAAAGAAGGAATTCCGGTATACCAAGTGCTAAAGGGCGTTAGCTGAAATAAAAGATAAGTGGAGTGGATGAAATGAATTTGTACACTGAGAGAAGAGTGTTTGTATACTTTACAAGATAAAAAAGTACAAGTAGGCAAAGATCAGGAAAAGGCGCAATCAGAAAAAGATTCCCACTCCAAAAACCGAGGTGGGAAGAAAACTAAATTAACAATCAGGTACTTATACCATGAAAACATATCGTAAGCCGAATAAGCAGCTATTTTCTTAATAGGTGGCCACTCAGTTACCTAAACTTAACTAAAAATATGAAAACATACAAAAGGCGCCAACAGCACAAAAATTTTAAACACCAAGACATAAAACAAAAAGACATAAAACACAGAAGTATCGCATTGGAATGATCAGTAACACAAAGTTACTAGCGGGCTTATAATAATCTACTTCTCTTGTAAGAGCTCGGGGCTATTCCCCTCCGGTCTAGCCCACCCCCCTGGTGTGGTATCGTCAACTTTGCGACAGTCTGCATGCTTAGTTTTTAACCCAATCACGGTTGATAACTATTCTGCCTTCTTTAATTGCACGCCGGTGGGTCGGGCGTCAGACTCTATGATGGCCCCGACTTAAAGCTTTTCATTTTAGTTGGTTGGGGCCGGAGCTTTTTGTCTGTTGCTTGGCCCACCGGGGTCCAACTGATGTTTTTCTTTTGCTCCGGAGTTAGTAAGTTATTCGGCGCCCAGGGATCTCCATCGTCGGGCAGCTTACTGAATCTGTGAGTCCTGGTATTTGATTCATCAGGATGTTTATCATGATTTATTTGTTTGTTCTTGATGATTCATTGACTAGTTAGAGATTCACCACGAGGACCGAAGAACTAACTAAATGTTATGAACCATTGCAGAAGCTGAGGGTGAGGTTATGGCCATGTAAAATCGATTTAAACCCGCCAGTAACTTTGTGTTACTGATCGTTCCAAGTCGATACTTCTGTGGTGGTTCTTGTCTTGGTGTTTAAATTATTTTGTGCTGTTGGCGCCTTATGTGTGTTTTCATATTTTTTAGTTAAGTTAAGGTAACTGAGTGGCCACCTATTGGGAAAATAGCTGCTCATTCGGCTTACGAAATGTTTTAATGGTATAAGTACCTGATTGTTACTTTGGTTTTTTCCCACCTCGGTTTTTTGAGTGGGAATCTTTCTCTGATTGCGCCTTTTCCTGATCTTTGCCTACTTGTACCTTTTTACGTTTTACCAGTAAACTGTTCTGATGATTTTGACTCGAGTAAGGTAAATATGCATTCGTGTTATGGTAACCTGTGCAATTTAGCCTTGTTACCCGAGTTACTCGGCATGGTCTTTATTCCGGTTTTGAATAATCTTCCTTCTTCAGTGGTCTCGTCCAAGACCATTGAGGTAAATCATAGGCCCAAAGGCATGCGTTTTAGTATGCCTCTCATCTATATCTTGTAAATAGTTTTAATGGTCCACCCCAAATGTTTTATTTTCCCTTGACTACATTTTAAATTTAGCCACCCACCCCACACCTGAGGTGATGATCAGAAATTGATCGACTCAGTATCAGAAGATAGATAGATAGATAAATGAATCTATTAAGAGTTTATATCAGTTGTTATTGTTTTTATTTGCAAAATTTGTCTCCTTTAAAAGAAAAGTTTATCCCGGCCATTTAGTGTCTTGTGGAGTCAAAGGTTGGAAATTTTGTTTTAACAGTTTTTAATTCCATTTGGATTTTATGAGAGATTTCAATAATCATAGATAAAAAGCGCCAAGATAGTTTTTAAACAAAAAATAGTGAAATGCCTTACAATCTCCAGTGTACATCATTGAAAAGAATTGACATCAGCGGCCTTAAATCTTGTACCTCAATAAGACCCAAAATTACCGAAATCACAGAACGTCATAATCAAGCTCCAATATATTAAAATAGTCTAATCAAATTAGTAACAAGATTAAGAATGTTGCATCTAGGTAACAATAAGACGCCCCAAAGTCTCTTTATATTCATAGGAATAAAAAATATGGGCCGAAATGGTTATGGGCCGAAAAGGTCATGGAACGAAATGGTTATGGGCCGAAATAACCTGGAACCTTCAAGGCGTGCGTTCGTAGTTTTTTCCAATGGTAAAAATGGTACCATTGGTAGACAAATTCCGTTCAAGGTTTTACCAATGGTACCATTGGTAATACCATTGGTACCAATGGTACCAATGTTACCAACATACGGCAGCAAATGGTGCAGACAGACTACAGCGTGGGCAATTCTACCAACGCGGGAAAAGTCACGTGATTCAATATGGCGAGCCTAAAAATATATAATGAATTTCATAAATAAGCAATACTTTTGTCATACATGCAAATTGAAATGTTACAAACAACACAATATACATGAAGTAAATAAGACAGACAAAAACAAGTGAGGTTTATTGATCAATATGAAAAACATTCCACCATGTACCTACCAATGGTACCGTTGGTACCAATGGTACCATTGGCAGCAGAAAAGCGTTCAGGGTTTTCTGGTTACCATTGGTAAAAATGGTACCAACAGTACCATTGGTAGATTTGCAGATTTTACCGTTGGGAGAACCCCGAACGTAGCCAAGATTATTCCGACCTAAGGCACACAAAAGCGGGTGGGGTATAAAAGCCCCAGCCGAGCCGAGCCGAGCTGCCGAGCCCGAGCTGCCGAGCTGGATATTTTGAATTCGTATTTTTGTCAAAGTTTTGGATTTTACTAAAAATGGTTTCGGTAATTTCCTATACACTAATTTAAAGCTTCGGCAGTGGAATTTTCTTAAATTTCTGGGAAATTATGCTTTTATTTTAATTTTCACCTCCGCTAGGGGTATGAAAGACCCAGCTGACAAAAATATCGATGTTCAGTCAATTAGTTCATTTAAAGCAAATGAATACCTTTTTGGCCGAGTCTAAATGTTAAATGTGTTAAATCCATCATAATCATCACAAATTATTGAGGAAAATTGATATATTTACAAAGAATCAGCGACGGTCTTGGGGGTTTGATGCCTCGTTTTCATAAGACCAGAACAATGTCTCAAAGGTCCTGGTGGTGTTTTGTCATGATTAGGGCAATAGCCCAATGTATTCTGAACCAATAACTATTAAAAGTTTTGACTATTTCCTCCATATGGTGTAAAAATGCGATTTTAGTGGGGGTGGGGGTCAAAATTTCGTATGTGAGAAAAATTAAATTTTTCGCTTTTCCTTGTGTAACGTGCAGCCGAGCCAAGCCACAGCAAACCCCGTCGGTGGAAAAGCATGCTCATCCACCAAGGGTGGTTTACTGCGCTATATACTCAACACTTACTTGATTCACAAAGTCTCGAGTTTGAAATTTGCATATTTCCAAGGGAGGCTATCCCGTCACATTACTTCCCCCTCCGAGAAGACTCGCCGCGAGTCTTGGCCTAGGGACTACATGGGTAAGGCAACTCCGTTCTGGCAGTTGTCATTATCCCACCGCTGCCATCAAATGTAACGTACAGCCGAGGCGAGCCCACAGCAAACCCCGTCGGTGGAAAATCAAGTTCATCCACCAAGGGTGGTTTACTGCGCTATATACTCAACACTTACTCGATTCACAAAGTCTCGAGTTTGAAATTTACATATTACAA